>CAMTDV010000003.1:15000-2809166 GCA_947069175.1 Scalesia atractyloides
ACACTCGGTTTTGATTATAATTAAACTAACCAACGATAACATGTTAAATTGTTTAAAGATGTTGAAAAAGTTTTAATAAACTCGTAAATATGAGTGATGTGTATTCGCATTCACACATCAAAAAGCGAAATTTTAATAGAAATTCAATAAATTAAGATAGGGTCTTACATATGATATCCCCGAATGATTAGTCAATGTAAAGACCCGAAATCTTAGACTTTGGCAATCTATCAACGCAAGATTTAAGACCATTAGGCCATATGCCGCAACGTGTTACTCGCAAGTTTCACAACATTGTGGGTATCCAGAATTCTTGTGTAAGCATTAATTTTTGTCGCCTAATCGCAGTTTACTCGATAGTAAGCATTAATAGATTCGGATCATAGTGGTTTGTTATCACTCAAACAACTATAGATTAGTTGCTTGAATGTGTAAAAGTTAAGAAAAACCAAAAGATGAAGATGAATATTCTTGTATAGATCAAACAACAAGTGTTGTATATGGAATCCCAAAAGATATAATCACTAAAAGCACTTGAATGTTCGGATTTAGCACAAGAACAATAATCACAACACAACAGATTTCACCAAAACTTGTCAAGAACCTTGGACTAGGGTTTTCTATTACTAACATATATATACAATCTTACTACCTAGCGTATTTAATAAATACGTTGGGTTCTTAAATACGCCGCCATATGGAGATTTCCCTATAGTTTACACATTTTACCCCTGAACTATCTAGGACTTGCTAAACTGTAACAAAACAATCGAAAACCTAATAAAACCAAGTACCAACGATCTCAAAAGCTCTAACAATCCATAAGTAAAAAAGCCCACTATTGGGCCTCTCAAAAAGCAGCAGCAAATAGCGAGCCTAATCCCATCTATTTCTTAGGCCTGAAGTACCACATAACACACAACATGGGCTTTTAAACTGGGCCGAAATAGCTGGGCATCCATCACGTCCTCTCCAAGTCTTGGGCCTTTAACTTAATAAGGGGCCCAACAATCAAACTACAGGGACTGGTAGAAAATCTCCCCATGAAATACTGAAGACCGGCTAAAAAATCCCATAATTCTGAACAAATTGGGCCTTTAACGGCCAACTACTACTGGGCCCCACCTGCCTACAATAATCCGCAATCACAAGAGAGTGATTGGGCCACGAAAATAACCCCTCTATCGCTGAATTTGTTTTGCCAATTAACCCTTTGGGCCCAAACTTTTATATCCAGCACTTGGATTGGTCTTCCTACAATTACTGCCAGCCTTTACATAAAATTCCCCTGACAACAGAACATTTTGAACCAAAAACCAACATATTGTTGGTGCATGTTTGTGACAATAGCTTTTAGATTTGGGTCTTTGTATATCTTGTAATTAGTGAAACGATAAACGGTTAGCGGGTTTAGCTTTGTAATAGTTAGTTAATAGTGATTGGGCCAAACCAAACCCACATTGGGGGAATCGTGGGCGAATTAGGCCTGTCCAATTCGCAGGCCTGAATGAAACCAGCCCAGTATGCATGCCTTGTGTTATGTAAACAAAGCTTTTCATTAGGGTTAGGGTTAAGCACTTGAAATCAGATTACATAGAGTTTAGAGAGAGAGAGAGAATTCGTGACAAAAGTGGTGGACGAATTTGAGAAGCGCTGGGATCTTAGGTTGATTGTTAAACTGCTAGTTTTAATAATCAATAAAGATTAGTTTGTTAGGTTTTAGTTTAATCTGCTTCTACACCTTACTATGACAATCTGATCTAGAGGATTCCACAATCTAGATTAGATAAACAATTTTGTGAAAGATCCATAGGATTAAGGGACTTACACATATACCCAGCTAGCTTGCATGACTTTTTCCACCGCTCCCAAACCAAAACCTTAAAACTCGCTGCCAAACTCTTGAACATAAAACACTTGTTGGACCATTCCATGTATCCACTCCCAAAGATTAATAAGAAAAAAACAACCGAAAACTAAAAGAAGATCGCTCGAAACAAACATAGACCGCCAAAACAGGAAATAAATAACGAACGTAGACCGATCATAAATTACTTTTCGTTTTTGGGAGCCTTACTAACAACCGGTCATAATACTTACCCTCTTTCGCCAACTGAGTGATGAACTAGGCCAAACCGCTATCATCCTCCTCCACGTCCTCGACGCAGTAATCCAGGTCATAACCAAGTTCTATACACTTATCCCAAAAGAAGTCGTGTTCGCCTTGTACCCATTTTCGTTGATCTGATGCGTTAACTGCCTGACTATAACTCGTAAGTGTCACACACCGGATTTTACAGCCAAATCCAAACACCGGTGGGCCCGTGTGGGGAATATTGTGACGTAAGTTGATATCATCACAGTCAATTAAACATGGCACAGCGGAAGTCTTGGAGTTAAATTACTATTACAAACGAAATGTTTAAAATTCAAAAATAAATAATATACAGACGACTCGTAATAGAAGATCCACAGGTGGATCGTAAAATGTACAAAAGTGTATAACCGACTTTGGGCAGATCTAAGGATTTGTAAGATCCTCTTATATCACTACCAAGCAGCTTCCAACCTATTTTCGTATTGTACCTGCAAGCTTAGTCTTTTGAAAATACGTCAGCTTTCGCTGGTAAATACACCCAACTGACTCATTTTAAAAACATTTTTGAAAAATGATTTTAAATGCACATGGCACAAAATCTTTTATAACTTGGGAAAGTCAAACTTGTAACCTTGTTAACAGATTCACATGTTTGTCCATACATACAAGGCCCAGTACGGAGACCGAGACATGATTAACGTACTCACCACTTAAGAACTTACGAAGGAGTTATCCCCAACCTTGTGGGTAAAGTTTTAAGCATGAGCGTCTGTCAGGTGTATGCCTACACCCAGCGCTTAGGTCATGGCCATTATCTAATGTAATGAGCCGATGATATCTAGGACACGTTAGTTAACCCCTGATGTGGACACGGTAGGCCACCGTAGCTTACGGTGGGCTGCGTCAGCTTTTCTCTTGTTTGTAGTTTTAGTTACGACATCTGGATTCCATATACAACACTTGTTGTTTGATCTATACAAGAATCTTCATCTTCATCTTTTGGTTTTTCTTAACTTTTACACATTCAAGCAACTAATCTATAGTTGTTTGAGTGATAAAAATCAAACCACTATGATCTGAATCTATTAATGCTTACTATCGAGTAAACTGCGATTAGGCGACAAAAATTAATGCTTACACAAGAATTCTGGATACCCACAATGTTGTGAAACTTGCGAGTAACACGTTGCGGCATATGGCCTAATGGTCTTAAATCTTGCGTTGATAGATTGCCAAAGTCTGAGATTTCGGATCTTTACATTGACTAATCATTCGGGGATATCATATGTAAGACCCGATCTTAATTTATTGAATTTCTATTAAAATTTCGCTTTTTGATGTGTGAATGCGAATACACATCACTCATATTTACGAGTTTATTAAAACTTTTTCAACATCTTTAAACAATTTAACATGTTATCGTTGGTTAGTTTAATTATAATCAAAACCAAGTGTGGAAGCTTGAACTTTGATTGTGTTCGGTTCTTCATATAGCTTGATCCACCTCCGGTGCTCCCAAACATCACCTACATTTAATAATTTATGAAATACATTAGTTATAAATAAATTATAACATAACCGAATAAACATAAAGTCTTAAAACAATAAAAACAAAAACTTTATTTCAGACCCCACCGTAAGCTACGATGGCCACCATAGCTTACGATCCAGCACTACGATCCTAGCTCACTGTCTTACGGCTAAGACTTCCAATTTCAATCAGCAGCTGCCTACCGTAAGCTACGGTAGGCCACCGTAGCTTACGGTGGGCTGCAGCAGCTTTTCTCTTGTTTGTAGTTTTAGTTACAACATTTTCCGTAACTCACTCAATTCTTCTCCATTTTACCCGAAACTTGTTTCTAAATATCCGTAGAATATTTTCTTACATATTTTACCCGAAATCCTTGACCCGGATTCTTATTTCTTATGAATTACATATTCACTCTTGATTTATGCGTATATTCATTTTGACCCATTAAGTGATTGAAGTGTATAAACTTAAATCTTACTTCCTCTTACTTTGTTTCTCGTTTTCCCACCAAAATATCTATTTACATTCCACCACAACTATACATTGTGGTGGATTGGTTATAAAACTACTATATTTTAAATTCTACCCTTCGGTTTGGCGTTTTTACAAAAAAGATCTAATATGAGGCATTAAACCAAAACGGCTTATGCTTTTCGCCTTTACATTACCAAAGAGGTCTATCGTATTATAAAACTCATTTTTAAACAAATATTAGAGTCGTTTACCTATTTTATCATTCGAGGGCATTTTGGTCAACTTGGACCCTTCTTTACGACGAAGGACTTACAATATTATGTTTTAACCAAAACGAACATTTAACCATAATCTATGTAAAATCATTATGTTCTTAAGAACATAATGATTACAGATTAGATTATTGGATTTACCTTACCTTAGGTAATCCCTTTTTCATTTATGACTCATTTAACTCTCATCGGACCTTTTAGTCCTGTTTAGGAGTTTGACCCGTTACACGTACCTGGCTCGGATCATAGCATTGACTCGTTTAATTACTTTGCACTACTAGTTACTAATTAATAGCGATGGGAACCAAACGCCATTTCCCTGTGATTACAAAAACTCGACAAGCGTTCATTAGATATTATTATCAAATGGTGATATCATCACCATTTGCTCCATTTGGTCTAAATGACCATTTTATCATTACGAGATAGTATTTATTTACCATCTCATCATGTATCAGTTTCAGTTTACACCACATGATCATATTACTTAAATTTGTTTCTCAATTCATTCGATCCGTTATGGCATACGCCATAGGGTGTCTATATCAAAATTTAATATTAATTTGTCAACTCGTAACTGAATTACTATTTTACTCTTTTATTTCTTATGACTTACACCATAAGGTAACTTTTCCGAATTCCTTGTTTATTTGTCCTTAACGACTAAATTACTGATTTACCCTTTTTACCATCAAATTTGGTTTATTAACATTTTCACTTGTTCCGACCCATATCGATTCAAGTCGGAATCTTGCATTTCATATCTCATTCCGATTACCAAATCACTTATTCTTAGTCAATTACATAAGTAGATTTTCTATATTAAGGATGTAAGCTTTACTTACCTTGAAATCCAATTATGCTCTTTCCGCGTACTTGATCCGTTGACCCGCTTCTTTCCAAGCCTCCACCTAGCTTGTCAAGCGTCAAACTATCATTTATCATTCGCAAGATGGTTAGGTTAGTCATCATTTAAAACGACTATTCCACCTTACGGATTTTATATCAAATTTATCATTTGATCTTATTACAGGTCAGTTTGACTCTTAAAAGTCAACTGCCCATTTACACATACAAACTCATGGATAAGTTTAACTACTCATTTAAGTATTTCGTTAATTACCCGGTAAGCGCTATTCTTAGGACACCATTATAGCTACGTTTTCCAAACCAAGTTCATGTCGTTTCTTTAACTTAAACAAATTCAAGCGATTGTTAACATCAAGTTAACTTAGCTTTTGATCAACAATGCTAATTTATCCGTTAGCTAGGTTTTCATCTTTAAGTAGCAATTCATTTCATCATATTATTAGACATTCATCCGAATACCTAATATTACCAATTTAACATCTATTAACATTAACTAAACATCTATTTCATCATATCATACAAAACTCATTTCAAGTCATGTATGATTACTTACTCGAATCTCTTATTTGTTCGAGTATCTTACACATGCATACAAGTATGATGATCATAAACATTCTTACATTATTAACTTCATCATATAGTCAAGAACCCGTTTCATTATTTACTTGTTAATCACTAACAAGAAATCTTTCATCAAATTGTGCATGATTTCCTTAAGTTTAACGAAATCAATCATACATATACACTTAATTTCATCTTTGAATCATAATTCAACTATCTAATTGCAAGTAATCAACATGTCTCAAGTTATGATTTTTACCAAATCTAAGTTTTGAGGCATACCTTATGATCCCCTCGATTAGGTGATCGTTTATATGTGTTCATGCACTGATTTGGGGTTAGAATTGGCTTTCAATTTGTTGATTCTTGATTGAACTAGGGTTTCCCTAGTCTTCACCTCCTGATGATCGACCAACACACATTTACTATGTGTGTTGTGTCTTAATTTTGGTGCTTTAAAACACAAGTTCCTTTTGTGGCAACTTTAGTCCTTCAAGTTTAGTTTTTGATTATATAAGACTACAACTCATTGTCTTGTTACTTGTATACATGTTATTAACTAGGTGAATTTATTCCTAGTCATTTGTTATAGTTTAACTTTCACCGCTAACGATTCTTTACCTGTTTTTTAATATTAACGTGGTTTAATTACCAAACACGTTTTTGGGGTGTTACATCATAATTGCTCTTCTGCTGCATCCAAATATATGTTGGCCTAGACACGATTATGATATCTTTTCAAAAGAGCCAATGTGGTCAAAATCTTACACAGAAGAAGCTCTCATAGAAAGTCATTCAAATGCATAAAACGTACCGGCTGTGGTATTTCTCCAAACCCTCGTTAGACATTGGTCTTTCTGCTGTACGAAAGTACTGACCTGATAATTCATTGTCTATCGTTGAAAAACAAAACAAATGAAGTCAATATACTCACCCGCTATGAGGAATCTTTGTGCATATCTTGATCGCATGGGTATGTCCTAACATGGGACTCACGGGCAAAACATTCTAACCGTCTAGCTTGAGTGGGGGCCATTGCTATTTTTGTCAGTATTACCACAACATGATAAAACGCTCACCAAAAGCAAGTTGAAAGAAGGATGCATGGATTTAAGAGGACAAACATACTGACAGTTTTTCTTGTGCCTTTTTATTCAAAATTTTAAAATAATAAACTAACAAGTGTTGCCAGTATGATCTTTTGCATGAATGTCATGGGGATGTTGTGAAAAAGGAGGTCGCTCAGTTCGAAAAATGAATTTCGGTGTCCAAATTGCAAAATTCTGATTTTCTTAAACTTGTTTCCAATTTTTGCACTAATTTTAGTTAAAAAGGAGCACGTTTTTTTTAGAAAGTTTAAAATTTTCAAGCGTATTTGTTTTGGTTTTCTTAACTTTAAAGAATCCTTCCAAAAACTTGAGGCGGCGTATTTATCTTTCCAGCGTATTTAATAAATACATTGGAAGATCTTTTAGTATATATATATATATATATATATATATATATATATATATCAGCTTTAAAATCAGTATAGTCTTCTTTTTCTAAAATCATATCTCCTTCATTCATCTTCTTCATTTTCAAAAGCAACAAACAAAACCCAATTTACAAATCCGTAAAACCACTCTTATTAATGTTTGATATACATTACGGTATGTTCAGTGGTCTTGAACAATTTGTCAAACAATTGTGAACCACGAACAAGAACGGGAATGGTTTACGATCAGAGATTGGATTAGGTTTTGGGGTATTTAAAAGGTTTATCAAGAAAAACTTGAAGCTAGCGTAATTACGTTGAATATAGCGAAATTACCTTGAAGCCAACGTAGTTAGATGAAATCAAAGGATCGCGCATTTAAGTCTTGAACGCGAGTTCGAGCAACCGACGTATTTGTCATTTACAATCTTTTCTAAAAGAAGTTAACAAAATAAACATTACACTATTAACAAGAACATGATCAATTCTTCATTCATATATAATACAAAATGACTCAAATATTTATTGATATTTGCATATTCAAGTCATAAGAAAATGATTTTCAAAACCCATCATCATCCAACAAAAACCTAATTACCAACATGCACTTGAAGAGGCTTAGGTTGAGCCATAGTTCTCCTCTTCCACAAATTAATCTCCTTTCTTGGCTCTAAACTCACACCTCCAACCCTAACAAAGTTATCACCAACCCCTTTATTCCTCTCCATCACCGGTGCAGACGAAGGTATCATGACGTCATCAGCGTCACGTTCATCATCGGTGTAATAATTCCGGTGATCACCACAATCCAACGGTGTAACCTGTATCGTCCAATCAAAATTCGTAAACGCATCTCTCCCACTTGAAAACCTCTTCATTTTTCCCAAACTTGGAGCCCTTGAAAGGTTCAACGACGTCGTTTTCGTCTTAGACCCGCCGATGGTTGGATCACACTTTTTCCGGCTGCCACCTTGGAATAATAATCCCCGGAACCCTGATTTTTTCTTACTACTTGTAACCTTTTGTTCATCTTCTTCGTTGGTGTAAGTTGTTGCCGGTGTAGACGACGTCGTTCTGGAGAACTTATTGGTGGCTTTAGCGGCGGCGGCTAGTTTCCGGTAGTGTTTGCACTTGACTTGACCCATGCAGGAGACTCTTGGAGAAGTGGGTTCGTATACAAGTGTGAAAGTTGGGTCGTTCTTGTTCTTCCGGCGAGTTTCAGACGACGGAACGATGGAAACCATGGGGCCGGTGAAGCCGATTCCGAGGTTGGATTTGTGGGGTTTCTCCGAGGGTTTTTTGTCTTTAATCGGGCTATAAAGTTGAGGGTTTTGAAAGGAGAGTGATGGTGCTCTTGGAAGAAACTTGAAGATTTTGTTGACGGGTTTTGTTGATGGTTTTTGGTGTTGTTCCATTTTAACACCAAAGTTTGATCTCTCTTTATAAAACTAGTTGTGATTCTCTCTATTATATATGTGTATATGTATGTAAAATATGAACAATGATTTTGTTACACCTTTGTGTGTGTATAAATATTTCAGGAAGATGTGTATATGGTTACTTGAGGAAAGAGAGTGGAAGGGGTGACAGTAGAGTAATCTAGGTTTTGGGGTAGTTAGTTATGATGACTAAGCAAACTCAAGGCATGTGGCTTATTATTTAAAACGTTTTCAAAACGGTATAAATAAATTTATATAAAAGGTGCTTAAAAACATTTTGATCACCGAATTGAATTTGTCCATTTTTGCAATATATGATAGTCATAGCTTTTTGGAATATATATACATATATTTTATGGTAGTTAAACCTGCTCAACTTAAATCAGAATATAGATACACTTTTGGTTGCCTTAGCATTTAGTTATGCCTCAGAGATGTCTTGATGTATAGATATTTTACCGGAGCGTACAGATGCTTTTGAGAGGATTTGTGATATCTTATTTATGTCTATCTCCTTTACTATTTGTTGATACTATAGTTTTCTCACCTGTTATGTTATAGGTAGTTTAGTGCTGGTTTTTGGTACTTCTTGTTTTGTGATGTTTAATTTGATTCCCTGTGCCACACCTTTATGAGTTTATGTTATCATAGATGTTATACTTCACATGCTTGAAGCCTCGATTTGTCCCAAACACTTCCCATTCTTTTATGACTAAAATCAAACCATTTTTTTAAACTAATCTAATATTTTACATGCCTTTCTTCCTTTTGTAACTCCCCAAGAACCTACCACTAGTTATACATTGAGATTATTAAAAACATTGGGTGGCTTTATTACGCCCTAGAGCAGCTTATTTTACTTTTAATTTTATATATGGGCTTGTTTTAAATTTTATATATATGTGTGCGTGATGTATAAGTTGTTCAAATAACAAACAAAAATAATATAATATAAAATACTATTTTTATCGAATTTCCTTGAACTTCTCATTAGATAAAAACTATGAGCGTGACGATACATAAAAACAAAATTTAGGGTCAAAATTCCACAAGTCTGATATTTCGTGTGAAGTGAGTATATGAGACTAACTTTATACAGTATTAATATACCGGAGAATAAAAGAGTTAAGCCAGCCTCATTTGACTTGTGACTTCTAAGTAGACCTTTATATCATCCATAAGTAACATAGGTATAGTAACAAACAAAAACGCACACACATATAATATGAATATTGTTTTTTAGAGTGCTTGTTTTATTATTCATAATATAATATAATATTTATTAATTTATGCTATTATGTTTAGTCATCATTCAGAGACAATTATGCATAACCCAACAAAGTATGACAAACGTTAAAAACATGTCACATCAAATATATAAAACGACGCCCATATATATATTCTCATATTTTTAAATAAAATATAACATGTAAATCACTTACTAAATATATGTTCTCATATTTTTACATCAAACATACACTTAAGGGATCAAATGATGCGGTTAAATTGGCTATGAGATGTGGTTTTAGATCCGTATCTTATAGCATAGTATCTTATGGCTATAAACTAAAAGATGCGGTTCCAAAAGATGTGGTTTTTGATGATGTAAGTAAAAACTATTTTTTTCCAATATGTTCAAAAGGTACGGTTATAGAACCGCATCTCTTGGTGTTTAAGCTAAAACATATTTTTTTTCAATTTCCAAGAAATACATATATCTCTAAAGACGAAAGATATAATAACTTCTTGAACCTCTTGATACGTTCAACCTAAACCGACATTTTCAATTCATCCTTACAACTAGAACCATTGAAACTGCCTAACAAAATGTAATGTTACACTAATAAAATGGAAGCTTAAAATGTATATGCTAGTGTACATATGTAGAAAAAACACAAAATACTATCACACATACAAGACCTAAGAAAAGTATAATTAATATAATTTAATTAATAATTAATAAAATACGAGTCAAGTCTGAGCCGAACCCGAACTTTAATAATTACAAACGAGCTCAACTTGAGCTAAACAAAGCTCAAACCAAGCCGAGCTCCAGGTTTCACAAGTTAAACAAACCCGAGCTCGAGCCTAGGCAAGCTTGGCCGCTTACACCCCTCAATAACAAGTTAAAATGAATTCAGGTTGAAAGACTATTAAGATTTGATTAAATCGTTAATTTGAAGAGTTAATCCAAATGGTTCAGGATAAAATTGTGTGATAATAAAGCGGAATAAAAGATAAAGAAGAAAAGAATAAATAATAGATAATTGTATAGAGATAATTATTAGTTTGAAATAATATGTTTATCTAGTTATTTTATTAATAGGTTAAATAAGTATTAGAGTTGGTTTTGATTTAGAATAGCTTGTTTAGCAAGTTATTAGTTTAGTATAAATAGATGGGTTAGGTTATGTAATTACTTGAATGTTTTGCTTTGTTCTTTCTAATATATAAAAGAGTCATGAGAAGTTCTCATAAAATCGTTGTGTTGCTGCGTTTTTTATCCAGTTATTTCCAACAATTGGTATCAGAGCTTATAACGGTCCACGGGAGAGAGGAAGAATAATCGAAGCAATTCAACCCAGTGAAGTCGAAAACCTTAGTGGATAAACAGAGAGAAGAAAACTCGAAACCTAAGTGGATCGAGTAGGAAATCGAAACCTAAGTGGATTGACAAAGAGAGGAACGAAGACTCGAAATCTTAGTGAATCGAGTAGAGAGACGAAGACTCGAAATCTAAATGAATCGAGCAAAGTGGTCGAACTCTAAGTGAATCGACAGAGTTTTGAAGGGGTTGGAATCTGAGTGAAGCAACAAAGAAGTACCGTGAACAAATCACGTTCGAGTAAAAATATAGTGAAGCAAATCGTGGTCACAAAGTTGGTGACGTGTGGAATAATTGATTTTCTTTGCGGAGTTGTGAAAAAACGGAAAACAAATAGTGGGGTTTTGTTTGGGAGGATTCGTGAAGGAAAACTATTTTCTAAGTTGGTTCTATCTTTGGTCGATGTGGAAAAGTCAAAAGGAAAAAAAAGTACCTCACGTGTCAGTAATCTAAGTAATTCAGATTGTTTGATTTTTCTTTACAAAAGTGAAGCGAAGGAAAACGAAGAACAGAAGGTGAATCGAGTTAAAGAATAATGTGAGTGGTATGGAAAATTTTAGTGATTTTGTTTTCTGGCTCTATGATATTATCTTTATGATGGTTGGTATGTGTACGGTTGGGGCGATTTCAGATAGACCAAGAGTGTCTACAAAGCCGCCGGTTAACGGTGGAAATAAATCAGATTCAAGGGATCTATGTGATCAAGGAATGGATTGGGAGATTGAACGAAAGAAAGTCAGTCCAAGAATTAAGGTTGAAGAGATGAGAGCATTACTTGGAATTCAAGATTTTGGAGGAACACATTAGGATTAAGGGGGAGAATGAAGAGTTAATCCAAATGGTTCAGGATAAAATTGTGTGATAATAAAGTGGAATAAAAGATAAAGATGATGAGCCGATAAAGAGAAGAAAAGAAAAATAATAGATAATTGTATAGAGATAATTATTAGTTTGAAATAATATGTTTATCTAGTTATTTTATTAATAGGTTAAATAAGTATTAGAGTTGGTATTGGTTGAGGATAGCTTTTTAGCAAGTTATTAGTTTAGTATAAATAGATGTGTTAGGTTATGTAATTACTTGGATGTTTTGCTTTGTTCTTTCTGATACATAAAAGAGTCATGAGAAATCGTTGTGTTGCTGCGTTTTTTATCCAATTATTTCCAACACAATTAACTTTTGAAAGTAGAACAAGTTGTAAAGGAGTTATCAATGCACGTAAACAAGAGAAATACCTTGCATACAAGTAATAATGCGGTCAATGAAAAGGAGTCCAAACCGGGTCATCAACAAAGAGCCGCATCACCTGCAACCGAATGAACAAAAATTAAGCATAAAACTGCACACTAGTGAATTCTATTTATACTAACATTGTGATAATTAATCAAGTCCAAAATATCATTTAATGGTAACAAACTGAGAAGGAATAAAATAGTTAGTAATTTCTGTCTAAAATCTGCATCTATCTGTTGCTTACACTAACCATTTGATCAACTTAACATAATATCCACAATCGCGATCTTCACCACTTCTCTTTATTGAATAGATGCCATCCTGTTCCTTTATAACTTGAAAGTTAAAGATGAAAACAGTTGGTAGAAGCATATCAGGGAATAAGGTAAACAAACAGTAAAATGAAGTGTACAAATAAAATAACCTTTAGTGTCTAACCATTACTCTAAGCACCTTTACGAAGCATGGATACACATGATTATCACAAATCCACCCATTCATCCACTCATGTAGATATACACGTCCTCTATAACAAACAATAAAACTAAAGAAATGACAACCCTACAGCAACAACAAACACATTGGAAAACTCACTTATATAACTAAAAATGACATAGATTCACTTTCTAATTTGCCACTCTTTTAACACTAAAAGACACCCGGTACCCATCACAAAAATTACTTATTTGTCCATTTCCCTATATTTCATGTTTTCGACAATCAATTTCAAAACATAACTAAAAATATAGAAAAACAAAAACTAGAGGTAAATTAAAAAAAATTGCAGTCATCAAACTTGTGCTTACTCCATGATTCCTTACCCATAATGATTCCAGAACATCTATTCGAACATACAATGTTTTACAAGGTTGTTTTCCCATTTTGTTGAACCTGGTGTTTTACATAAATTATTATTTGGCAATATCATCTTCACGTCTTTTAGATTCTGAATCATCTTCCTCCTCATGCTCTTTCTTCCCATCAATGTTTCCTGCAGCAAGCCAAGTCATTGGTAACCGAAGATCATGAGATTGAGCTTGGCTTAAAAGGCACGTTTAGGTCACAAATGCCGAGGGGTGAGGTGCATGTATTGCGTACGTGGGGCGTTGCTAAATGTACAACCAAAATACCATATAAGTTATATTTATCACCAGTAGTTGTGTCTCTCACATCTCTTTACACATCAAACTTGTTTTTTTTGTCAAGTACTGTAACCTCCTTCGAAAATGTATGTTTGTATTATTGAATATCCGTTAATAAAAGATTTGTGTAAAAGTTACAAGCTTAAAACAAGTCATGACTTAGAATACATGTGGTTAACTTGTTATACTTAAAAAAACTTGTTATATCTACGTCCCGCAAGTTTCTTAAAAACACAAGGATACCTCTAAGGCCTTTGAATCTTTGATTAATTGGTTCCAAAAATAAAAGTGACTTTTTACAATGTTTTGTTGCATACACATCGAGAACAACTTAGCACTCATGGACACATGGGCCAAAGCACCTGATATCCTTGTCACGAGCGCAATATTGCAAGGTTGTCTTATTGACAGAGCTGAAGTTCATTGTTGTGGACGAAAGGCTATGAATGCCGGTTCACCCCTGACACATCTTTTGTTAATCCAATTGATTAGTTTCACACTTAAAATCTAAAACAGGATAGAATATGTTGTCCTTCGATGATCGGTTGCAACCAGCCTACCTTGATTGCAATTCACAGACCCGAGAAAAAGAACATTAATCAGAATTTTGTTTCAACGATAATATATATAAAAGCAAATATATATTGTTCAGAATTTTTAAAAGTTAGAATATCCTAAAAATAAAGCCAAAAGCAGACAACTGATAATATATATAGAAGCAAATAACAATTTGAACCGTATAATAATCCAATTAATAACTCGCAAGCTCGCAAAATGCATCTAAAAGTTGAGGCATTTCGGGTAAAAGAAACCATATTATATTATACTATACCATACCATACTACACTACACTATACTATACGGAGACTTACTTCACATTTGGAATTGCATAAAAAAGACTATTTATCTCAGAGAGGTCTGCAGAAAATTCTAGGAAAACGATATTATATTATATTATATTATGTTATATTATATTATATTATATTATATTATATTATATTATATTATATTATTATTGTAACATTTGTCAAAAACGGGTTTTTTCAAACCCGCTTCGTTTGTAATCGAATATCAAGTTATAAATATTTCGATGCGTATTTATGTGAATTTTAATTTTTAATGATGCATAATTAATAAACAAACTAGAATATAAAAGTTATAATTGATAAAAAATAAAAATAAAATAAATAAAATGAAAAACAGGCAGCCGGGACTCGAACCCGGGTCAGCCGGAAAGAGCTCAACGACTTAACACGCACACTTGTAACCACTCCGCCACTTGATGTTTTCTGATAGTTCTAGGAATAAATTAAATCTTATGTTCAACCATGAATCGATCTGTTTACGCTAACTGTAACCGAAATCGGTCACCAAACGTCCAAAAACGTTTGATCGTTCGCGGTTTACTGATTATAACCGATACAACGACACCTCCAATCAATTTAGCTTTGAATGGACTTGAATTCAAGAGTTGATCGGTTTTAATAACCGAAAACCTACATTTCCTGAATTACTCCAATCATAGTCCCCTCTCGCGACTCAAACACATCTGCAGACCTTTAATTTCACTTTAGCAATACTTTCAGTTCGTCGGAAAAGCTATTTGAATTCGCCGGACTTTCGCCGAAAAACCGTGTTTTCCATCAAATCAGTAAGCCTCTCAATTCTTTCATCGTCTATCAGTTGTTAAGCTGTTGCTAACTCAAACTCTTCAATCGGAATCAGTTTCAGACGTCGATATCGGATAATTCACTCTCGCCGGAAAACTTCTGAAAATTCTAAATTCTCGCTGTGAAACGGTATAGTCTTCTAAACCTTCTGGTAATTCTTGTTCAGTGCTTCAATTTCGCATTTAGCTAATAAAAATTGTTAATCTGTCCGCTCAGACGAAATCCGTAAAAACGGAGCCGACGACTTCGCCGGAATTCTGAGATAAATCGTTTCTCCGGTATGTCTACTTCCAAAATCTTCTCTGCCATTTTATTTTAGTCATTGAATGTTTATCAATTGAATTAAACAAAAAACAATAGAGTAATCGTAGTCTGAGATTTGGTAACGAAGAAGACGAAGTTAGGTTGTTTATAAGTTTAATATAATTCGGATATTATCTCGGGTTAGACACACAGTCCAGCGGTGGACTGTGTGCACACATATATCACACGCCGCGAGTTCGATCCTTGACACACACACACTCTCTGTAATTAAAATGTTCCTTTTTAAACTGAACCGGATCCTTTCGCAATTAGATGTTAAGTATAATAAAAATCAGTATATTAACCAAGTTAGACACACAGTCCAGCGGTGGACTGTGTGCAACATTAAATCACAGGTCCCGGGTTCGAGACCTGTTGACGGCACCGGTTTGATAATTAAAATCCTTTTTAAAAATAAATGAATTTTGAATAAATTAAAACAGTATATAAATATAATTAAAAACAGAAATATTTCGGGTTAGACACGTAGCTCAGTTGGTAGAGCTGCGTGCACGCGTACGGGAGGTCTCGGGTTCGAGCCTCACCCAGCGCATACATTCACACAATAGAACCGGTCAAACAGTCAACAGTCACAGTCAAACAGTCAACGGTCAATGGTCAACGCAAAAGCCAACATTTTTTTTATATTTTTATTTATTTAATTTAATTTAAAAATCAATTAAAAATACTTAAAAATAATGTTTTTAAAGATAGGAAATAGCCTTAAACTCACAAAAATATATCTAAAAATCCTATTAAAATTATTAATAAAATCCACTCATTTACTATACCTTCCGTTATTATTTAGGTTAGTTAATCCTCGTTGATCAATCCTTCAAACTCGTGCGCATCTCATCATCTCCAACCGAACGCACCCAATGTGAGTGAATCTCTACAAATTCCCCGTTTTAAACACGTTTTTTGGGTGTATCATGTGTCTTACCATTTATTATATTTAAATCATTGTGCATACATCATATCATGAACAATGTGTATTCAGCTTGTATCAACTGTTTGTGTGGTTATTGTTTAGATTTAATTTATTATTTTCAGTACAAGCAATATCATAGGCCGCCGCTCCCCATTACATTATGAGCGTTGAGCAGTTCCCCGTTACATTATGAGCGTGAACCTGGCGTTGCCAACATACGATCAGCTCCGTTTGATTGAGCCTTGATCGCACAGACATTCTTCATAGGCCGTCAGTTCCCCATTACATTATGAGTGTGAACGTGACGTTGCCAACATATACAGTTTCATTCATGTTATATATTCATGCAAGTTCATATGTTATTGTATGTTATTGTGTGTTATTGTTTGTGGTTGTTATTGCTATTGTTTGATTATTTACATTTGCTCACATATGACTATTGCACAATTTTTCCTTGATAAAGATAACAAGAAATCAATAATAAATGTTTATCTAACAAGGTTCACTCGCCAACTTATGTTGACCCAAAAACCCCCATTTTTACACATGATACAGGTGAACCAGCTGCAGCAAGAAACACATAGGATTGGCTTAGAAGAATAAACTGGTTTAGAGCTTGGATTGTTTAGTTGATTATCTTTCTTTGTATTTGTATGAACATGTTTGGATTATTGAGAATGTAATTTTGACTTTAATAAATATGAAACATATTAGTAAATATCATGAGCTTTGGTGATAACCCAATTATGCCCCGACTCTTATTCCGCTGCGGGTCGGGGTGTGACAGATTGGTATCAGAGCCATGACTATAGGGATATAGGATAGGTTATTAGACCCTTAGAGCCTATACTATAGTTAATTAGAAATCTTTAAGAGTTTGTGTGTTACATGCAAAATTCATGATGTTTATATGTTTTATGTTTATTGATTACATTCAATGTTATGCAAGCATGTTCATAAGTACATATTATTATATAATGCCTATCATGAATCATATTCTTATAACATATCATATCCATGCGAGCACACACCACATCATTTTCATGATTGTTTTTGCAATGATTTTTGTATTTTCAAATCACATCAAAGTGAGTTCTCATGACGGGCATGTAGTAACTGGAAGGGTACAAGTACCGGTAGTCGGAACGTCCTGTCTAGGCTGGCATTCGTATAAATCCAAAATAAAGGACCAGTTTGCCTACCTGGGGACTAACGATGAGAGTACGAAGTACCTATTAGGCCAAAGCATGCTATACCAAACGTCGTGTGAGCTAACCCCACTTTGAGTTGTCATTGTGTCTACACCTGGACACATTCCGACCATACATCTCGTAAACATATTTCGTGGTTTTCATTCGGGTAATGCGAGTGTTAAACCGCCAATACTAATGTGAATCCTACCAAGCCAATAGTCATGGGGGCCCACATGACTATACAGGTGAAGGTATGGGGGACATTTGAGGCCCAACATGAGCAAACCCAAGACATCCTATGGATGTAGTTGCATTATTGATATTTATGTTATTTTCATTTTCTTTAAGACACATGACACCTAAAAAGACTCCATAAACTCACAATCTCCTTATGTATGTTCCTGTAGATGTCGGCTAGACAACAACGACGGGGTAAAAGATCAGGAAGGTCTCACGAACGCTTGGCCACTCAAATTGCAAAATAAATGGCCGCGGTGCTTCCTGACATTGTGGTTCAAGTACAACAAGCTCTCGCCACAAATCCCACTAATCCTCCCCAGCAAGAAGACCAGAACATCGGCAACCCGCCTACCAAAAAGTGCTCATATAAACATTTCAAGTCTTGCGATCCTCCTAAATTGAAGGGACCGAAGGTGTCACTGCTCTCCTCCACTGGTTTGAGGAAATGGAAAACACCTTCCTCAACTGCGATTGTCCCGAGGATCACAAGGTACGATACGCAACCGGGAGACTATTTGGGGTAGCTCTTACTTGGTGGAATACTGAAAAGGGTAAGAGGGGAATCAATGATGCAATGGCCTTAACGTGGGAGGAGTTAAGGGAAATCATGACGAGACGATTATGTCCTAGAAGTGAGATTAAAAAGTTAGAAAATGAATTTCATTCATTGAAACAAAAGGAGGGACATCATACTTCCTACAACAAGGGTTCTTAGAGTTGAACCAGATGGTCCCTAACTTGTTCACCTCAGTTTACCGCTTAATCGAGCATTATATTCGAGGTCTTCCC
This sequence comes from Scalesia atractyloides, assembly GCA_947069175.1. Classification (NCBI taxonomy): domain Eukaryota; kingdom Viridiplantae; phylum Streptophyta; class Magnoliopsida; order Asterales; family Asteraceae; genus Scalesia; species Scalesia atractyloides. The sequence continues at coordinate 33,830 of CAMTDV010000003.1, forward strand.
TCGAAAATTCAAGATTCAGTTCTCAGCACTTCGCCAGCAACACTTGAAGCTGCTATGGAACTAGCTACTGAACTGACCGAGAATCGAATTCGCAACGGTAAATTTAAAGAGGAGAAAAAGAAAGCCCCCGTTGAGGGCCAAACTTCAAACCATTCCACCTCCTCCTCTAAGTTTGCTAACAAGAGGAAACGTAACACCAGAAACTTGGCTGTCACACAAACCAATTACCCTATCCCTGCTGCACCCATTACTCAGGTTGCCCCCTCACCTGCACCATACAAAAGGCCATACTCTGGCCCATTACCAAAATGCAACCGTTGCCAATACCATCACTTTCCTGATCATCCCTGCCAACATTGCACCGGCTGTGGACGCGCAGGTCATACTGTTCAAACCTGTTGCATACCTCAGCGAACGAACCGCCACCAGCCTTCAACCCAAACCCACCAACAAATAATGGGTCAAGCCCATCAACCCCTACTACTACCACCTACCCAACATTTAGCCCAATCATACTATCAACCCAACTATCCCATGGTAGAGATGGGCATAAAAACCGGTTCCGAACCCGAACCGGTAGAACCGAACTGGAACCGGTTCCAGTTCCTACCCGACATTAAGTAGAACCGGTTCCGGGTTCAAAATACCCGTTGGTTCCAACCCGGTTCCACAATTTTACCATTTGAATCGGGTAGTAACCGGTTCCTAACCGTACTCAGTTCCTACCCGTACCCGGTTCCTACGTGGAACCGGTTCCTGACCGTTATAATATTACCGTTGGCACTGGTTATAGCCGTTAAAAATGTTACCGTTGGAACCGGTTATAGCCGTTAAAAATGTTACCGTTGGAACCGGTTCCTGACCGTTAGAACCGATTCTATATATATTTTTTTGAAATCTATTGTTTAGCACACAATTTCTCATATCTATTCTTCTTGTTACATTTCTTTCTTGTTCTTTTTCACATTCTAATCAACAAATGGCCTCAAAGAGTTCCAAAAACGCAAATTCCCAATCCGTTAACAATATTCCTCAAGATCAATCGGTTCCATATGTGGTTGGAACATTGTCTCATAATCGCAGTAAGGAAGTTTGGAGCAATTGGGAGTTGGTCGAGATGAGTGACGGCTCGCAAAAAGCTCAATGTAAACATTGTGGATCGTTATTAGCCAAGGTATCAAACTCAACGTTAACGAAGCATATTAATAAGTATTGCAAAGTTTTAAAGGAAATGACATCCGGTCAAGTTCCACTATCCAAAGATGGTACCATTTTTTGTTATGAGCAAAAATTAGCTCGCGATCGGATGGCGAAGTTGGTGATACAAAAAGCGTTGCCGTTTGGACACTTCGACGACCCCGATCTTACAAATCTTATTCGGGAGACGCTACAACCTCGCTATAAACATGTAAGTCGTCGCACTTTAAAACGTCTTTGTTTAAGTTTATGGGAAAATGCAAAAAAAGATTTAATTGTTTTTTTTAAGAATTTAAAAACTAGTGTAAACCTAACTAGTGATGCGTGGTTGGCTCCACATGGTTTACCGGAATCGTACATATGTGTCACCGTTCATTGGGTTGATCCCGATACATGGCAAATGATGAAGCGTACGATTGCGTTTGACGAGTTTCCTTCTCCTCATACGGGAGAAAATATTTATAAAATTATAAATGGCACAATAATTAAATATGGTTTAGAAGATAAAATTTTTTCAATATCCTTTGATAACGCTTCAAACAACACAACGGCGATTGAAAAATTAAAGTTGAAGTACAAACCAATACTTGATGGTGTTTTTTTTCAGACACGATGTGTTGCACATATCATTAACTTAGTAGTGCAAACCGGTTTAAAAGATCAATTTGTATTGGATTTTATTATAGCATTTAGAGCTATGCTCCAAGATGTTTTCAAAAGTGGAAAAAAAAGATATCAAGAATATAAAAAACTTTGTAAAGATGTCAACCAAAAAATTATTGGACCGAATTGGGATATACCGACTCGTTGGAATTCAACTTGTCATATGTTTGAAATGGCTATAAAGCAAATGGGCACTTTAAAATCTTTTCATACAACTTTAAGTGATGAGTACCTTGTCGTCCCCTTTCCCGACACGGCTTGGGAAAATATTAATAACCTAAGTACTTTTTTACAAGTTTTTAAAACTACAACGACTTTGATTTCCGGTGTTTATTATCCTACTAGTTCTAAAGTTGTGGACCAATTGTATTTGATAACAACTAATTTTAAAAAGTTTGAAAATTCTAGTGACATGTTAAGGAATATGGCGAGACCAATGATTCAAAAATTTAAAAAAATATTTTTTAGAATTACCACCCGTTTTTCTATGTGCCGTTGCTTTAAATCCAGCTTTAAACGTACCGGGTGTTGAAGCTTTAATTGATGAAATTTATGACAAGTTGGATATGCATGAGGAGGATCCAACTTTAAAAGCAAAAAAAAAAAAATATTCAATGAGTGTATGGCCAAACTTTATGATCATTATTTAAAAAAAATATGGTGAAAAAATCATACAAATTTGTTTGAATCTCGGTCCACGGCCTCTAACGATGAAACAAGCGGGGATCCACTTATAACCATGTTGAATGTCGTTAGAGACGAGACCGCTAGACAACAAAGGGGTAGTGAACCAACAAGTGAACTTGGGAGATATAAAAAAATCAGTATTCGCTTACTATGACCACCGAGGAGTATAGGAAATTTGATGTTTTGGCATGGTGGAAATCGAAAGAATCCGAATACCCGATTCTAGCCACCATGGCTCGTGATATACTAACGGTCCAAGCTTCCACGGTAGCTTCGGAAAGTGTGTTTTCTCTTAGTGGTAGGGTTTTGTCAATTAGAAGAACAAGACTAACTCCGGAATCGCTAGAGATGGCAATATGCTTAAAGGACCATTTGGATGCCGTTAATCGTGTTCAACATAAAACTAGTCTAGAAGATGAAGTTGAGTTAGAGCGTAAAATTGTTGACGAAGAGGAGGACGAAGAAGTGGAGACTAACGATTCGGACGTCGATTGTACCGAGGTACCCGCACCTAAGAGAAACTCGTCGGAAAGTGTTGCACCTGCCGCTAGTAAACGATCAAAGAAATAAAATCTTACTAGAACCGGTTCTGAGTAATTTTTTATTTTTTTGTAACCGGTTAATTTTTTTTATATATTGTAACCGATTAATTTGTTTTTTAATTTTAACCGATTATTGTTACTATTTTTATTTATCAATGTAACTAATAATAAAAATCAAACATAACAAACACAATAGAAAGAAACATTACACAAACTTTATTAAAACACTAACGATAACATTTATCAGGAACCGGTAAGTAGGAAGGGGTTTATATAAAAAAAAACGATTTTTTAATCAGGAACCGGTTCCACCGGTAACATTTTATCAGGAACCGGTTCTGAACAGTAAAAGTCAGGTTTTTACTGTCAGGAACCGGTTCTGACAGTAAAAGTCAGGTTTTTACTGTTCAGAACCGGTTCTGAACAGTAAAAGTCAGGTTTTTACTGTCAACCGGTTCTGAACACTATTAGGAACCGGTTCCGCACCATACCCGGTTCCACACCATACCCGGTTCCATAATACCCGTACCCGGTTCTACACGGTTCCATATTCTTGGGTGTGAACCCGGGTAGGAACCGGACCCGGTTCCACACCATACCCGGTTCCAATGACATCCAAGCAGAACCGGTTCCGGGTTGGAACCGGTTCCGGGTAATAATAAAACCCGATTATGCCCATCTCTATCCCATGGTACAACCTATGCGGGCTTGCTACAATTGTGGAGATCCAAGCCACTTTAGAAACACTTGTCCACGTTTGGTGAACATTATACATGCTCAAGCCCAAGCAAATCCGGTGAATCAAGCTAACCAAGCTCCTCCACCTGCAAGAGAAAGAGCTTTCAACATCAACGCTAACCAGGCTAGAGCTGACAGCAATGTGTTTAACGGTATGTTTCTTATCAATGGTAGTTATGCATCCATGTTGTTTGATACTGGCGCGGATAAAAGTTTTGTGTCCTTAGAGTTTGAACCCATCCTAAACCAAATTCGTGATAAGCTCATGGAATCCATAACAGTAGAAGTTGCTGACGGAAAACCGGTCTCATTAAACTCTATTATACGCAATTGTACTCTCACCTTAAACGACTACGATTTTCCAGTTGACCTCATTCCTATGAAGTTGGGAAGCTTTGACATTATAATTGGCATGGACTGGCTCAGCCAACATCAGGCTGAAGTTGTATGCCGCGAGAAGTTTATACGCATTCCTCTTTCAAACGGTCAGACTCTACGAATTTTTGGAGAAACCCCATCGAAAGGGCTCAGATTAATGTTATGTATTCAAGCTCGAAAATACCTTCGCAAGAATTATGTCGCATTTTTAACCCATGTCGTCAAAAAGGGAACCATGGAGAAGAAACTTGAAGACATCCCAGTAGTAAAAGATTTTCCGCAAGTTTTTCCTGACGACATCTCAGGACTTCCTCCCGTGAGAGAAGTCGAATTTCGCATCGATCTTATACCTGGTGCTACACCAGTTGCAAAGTCTCCTTATAGGTTAGCCCCATCCGAAATGCAAGAGCTAGCCAGTCAATTGCAAGAGTTGACTGACAAAGGGTTCATACGTCCTAGCTCCTCGCCTTGGGGTGCACCTGTCCTTTTTGTGAAGAAGAAAGATGGAACGTTTCGCATGTGCATCGACTACAGAGAACTCAACAAGTTAACGATCAAGAATCGCTATCCATTACCTCGCATTGATGATCTTCTTGACCAACTTCAAGGCGCCAGCTGTTTTTCAAAAATCGACCTTCGTTCTGGTTATCATCAACTCAGAGTACATGATGAAGACGTCCCAAAGACCGCTTTTCGAACTCGTTATGGTCATTGTGAATTCATGGTCATGCCATTTGGTTTAACCAACGCTCCAACTGTCTTCATGGATTTAATGAATAGAGTCTGCAAACCCTATCTCGATCGTTTTGTTATAGTCTTCATCGACGACATCCTCATTTATTCAAAGTCTAAGTCTGATCATGAACGGCATCTTCGACTCATCCTTACACTCTTAGAGAATGAAAAGCTTTACGCCAAATTTTCCAAATGCGAATTCTGGTTAAAGGAGGTACAATTCCTTGGACATGTAGTCAATGACAAGGGAATACATGTCGACCCCTCAAAAATCAAAGCGGTACAAGAATGGCAAGCGCCACGTACACCAACTGAAGTAAGATCATTCCTTGGTTTGGCTGGTTATTATCGCCGTTTCATTTCAAACTTCTCTCGCATTGCTGTACCACTCACGGCTTTAACTCATAAGGGAAAACCTTTCATTTGGGGACCCAAACAAGAAGAAGCCTTCCAAACCCTTAAACAAAAAATCTGTGATGCACCAATCCTCACTCTTCCTAAAGGTTGTAATGACTTCATGGTTTATTGCGACGCGTCAGGGCAAGGACTAGGCTGTGTTCTAATGCAAAGAGGAAAGGTGATAGCTTATGCTTCGAGACAACTCAAGACTCATGAGAAGAACTACACCACCCATGACCTAGAACTTGGAGCCGTTGTGTTCGCTCTTAAGATATGGAGACATTATCTCTACGGTACTAAGTGTGAAATATACATTGACCACAAGAGTCTTCAACATATCTTCAACCAAAAGGAGTTAAACATGAGGCAACGAAGACGGGTCGAACTTCTAAATGTCTACGACTGTGAAATTCGGTACCACCCTGGCAAGGCAAATGTGGTGGCTGATGCACTCAGTCGAAAGGGTTATGCGAACTCCACTCATCTTCTATGTTCGCAAATCATAACTGACATTAAAGATCAAATTCGAGAAGCCCAACATGTTTCAGTAACGGAAGACGACGTACGAAAGGAGCTGTCCTGTGGAGCTGAACTTAAAATTGAAACTAAATCTGACGGTATTCTGTATTATCTAGATCGCATATGGATTCCTGACCACAACAACCTTCGTGAAATCCTTATGAATGAGGCACACAAAACACGATACTCTATACATCCAGGAGACGACAAGATGTATCAATGTAACATCCGTAAAAAAACCGGATTTACCAAACCCGCTCCGTTTATTAACCGAACAATCAGTTAAAAATTTCGTTGCGTATTTAATGCTCAAATTAATTTTAAACGATACATAATTAATAAGTATATTGGAATATAAAATTTATATTTGAAAAAGTATTAAAAATAGTGGTTTAAAAATAAAACAAGGCTGCCGGGTTTCGAACCCTGGTCAGCCGGGTCAACCCAGTCAACAACGCCTTAACTTCCAACCATCCAACCACTGCGCCACTTGTGTTCTTTAGTAATATATCCAAACAATTAATTCAAATAATGAAACAGAAATCAAACCCAGTCAACAGCGCGCCCAAATCCGCTGATGCCGGAAAATCCGACGATTTCGTCAATCACCGTCGGTTACCTTTGACTCAACATAAACTTTAACAACGACGTCGGTTATAACCGATGTCCAGTCCGCGACACAAGTCATAACCGCCGGAAAATTATTAACCGACGAATCAAGACGAAAAACGGACCAAATTCGTCAATGTTCTGCCCTATAAATACACCCTCTAACTTCTGTTAGCCTTTTCGCTCACAATCACACCCTTTCTCGACGTAATTTCACTCGCCGGAAGACTTCTGAAACTCGCCGGAAAACCGAACCCCTTCACCTCTGTGCCTCACTCTAAAAACTGAACACCCAGAGCTCATACCGAAGCCACCCACACTCATCTCAAGCTCCCTGAAGACCCTCTGCCGCAAGACACACGTCGACGGAATAACCTGCTGTCATCGGAGTTTCGCCGGCGAAACAGAGGAGCCTTGTTCGGTATATCTTACAGTTAATCTCTCATTCTTTTTATTAATCTCACATGTAATTAATCACAACACACTAAAGAACTTGATTAAATCGTCGAACCAGTCGGACACCGATTCTGGTTAAGTTTAACGAAGAAGATGAAGTTTTCAGTTGTATATATGTTTAATTTAAATCAAGATATATCTCGGGTTAGACACACAGTCCAGCGGTGGACTGTGTGCAAATAAACACGCATACGTCCCGAGTTCGATTCTTGTCCCACGCACACTCGCCTTAATAAAAATGTTCCTTTTTTTAAACTGAACCGGATTCATTGCAAATAGATGTTAAGTGTAATAAAAACCGGAATAATAACCAAGATAGACACACAGTCCAGTGGTGGACTGTGTGAACGTTTAAATCACACGTCGCGAGTTCGAGTCCAGACTACCGCACCGGTTCTGGCAATTATCAAACTTTTTATATAAGGCAGAAATGAAATTTATTAGTGTGTATATAAGTATAATAAAAATCAGATTATTTACCAAGTTAGACACACAGTCCAGCGGTGGACTGTGTGTCAACCTAAACCACAGGTCCCGGGTTCGAGACCTGTGGTCAGCACCGGTTCGATGCATTAAAATCGTTTTTAAATAAATGATTTTCGGTTTAATTCAATTAGTATATAAATATAATTAAAAACAAAAATATTTCAGGTTAGACACGTAGCTCAGTTGGTAGAGCTGCGTGCACGCGAACGGGAGGTCTCGGGTTCGAGCCTCACCCGGCGCACACAATTACACAATAAAACCGGTCAACGAGTCAACGGTCAACAAGTCAACGGTCAAAAAGTCAACATTTTTTATTTTTTTTTATTTATTTATTTTATTTAAAAATCAATTAAAAATACTTAAAAATAACATTTTTAAGGTTAGAAAATAGCCTTAAACTCACGAAAATATATCCAATAATCCTACAAAAATTGATTAATAAAATCCACTTATTTACCGAACCATTATATTATTATCTAGGTTAGTTTCACTCGTGGTTAAATCAAACTTCGTGCGCATTCAACATCATCAACCGAACGCACCCAAAGTGAGTGAATCTTACAACTCCCCTTTTTAATTACACGTTTTGGGGTGTGTCATGTGTCACTAAAATTAACTCGTTTATTTAAACTTGTGCCATACCATATTGTGATCTAAACTTAGAATGTATATATTGTTTGTAGTTATGTATTTCATATTGTCAAGTTATATGCAAATCATTCATTAGGCCCATCAGTTCCTCGTGGGAGTCGAGTTGAGCAACGCGTGCCTCAAAACAATCCATTATTGTATGTGTGTGCATTATCTAATGATTAAGTGTTTTGTGAATAAGTTTACATCTATATTTACTCATATGTGGTTGTGCACTTTATTTTATAATCAATTAAATAAACTTGTTCAAATGTTTTTTATAGGATTCACTCGCCAACTTTTTGTTGATCCAAAAACCATGAAGTCTAACAATGAAGTCTAGAATGATGTTTAGGACATGATGTAATTATGATTGTATATTTCCCATTAAATTGTGATAATGAATATGAAACGTTATAATAAATATCATGAGCTTTGATGATAACCCAATCATGCCCCAATCACTATTTCCGCTGCGGGTCGGGGTGTGACAATCAAGATCTTCGATACACCTACTGGTGGCCTGGAATGAAAAGGGATATTGCTGTTTTTGTTTCCAAGTGCCTTACATGTTCCAAGGTAAAAGCTGAACATCAAAGACCCTCAGGACTTCTGGTCCAACCTGAAATACCTGTATGGAAGTGGGAAAACATAACCATGGACTTCATTACTGGGTTACCTCGCACTTCTGGTGGGTATGACACTATATGGGTAATCATTGATCGTCTTACAAAATCAGCTCACTTTATTCCTATCCGCGAAGATTTCAAGAACGAGAAGCTAGCTCGTATTTACATCAGCGAAATCGTAAGCCGACATGGTGTACCGTTAAGCATTATTTCAGATCGTGATGGTCGTTTCACTTCACGAACATGGCAAGCCGTAAAAACCGCTTTGGGTACACGATTAGATCTCAGTACCGCTTATCATCCTCAAACTGATGGACAATCTGAACGCACCATTCAAACTCTTGAAGATATGATTCGAGCATGTGTCATAGACTTCAAGGGAAATTGGGATGCTCATTTACCATTAGTTGAATTTTCGTACAACAACAGCTATCATTCAAGTATCGGCATGGCACCTTTTGAAGCTTTATATGGTCGTAAGTGCCGATCCCCAGTATGTTGGCACGAAATTGGGGAAGCTCAAATCACCGGTCCAGAATTGATTCAAGAAACCACAGACAAGATCCATCAAATTCGAAACAATCTTCTAGCAGCTCAAAGTCGTCAAAAGAGTTATGCAGATAAACGACGAAAGCCTTTGGAGTTTAACATTGGTGATCATGTACTTTTAAAAGTATCACCATGGAAGGGAGTAGTTCGTTTTGGTCAAAAAGGAAAGCTGGCACCACGCTACGTAGGACCTTTCAAGATACTCGAAAGAGTAGGACCTGTAGCATACAAGCTTGATCTACCAGAAGAACTCAACAGAATTCATCCCACATTCCACGTATCAAACTTGAAGAAGTGCCTCGCTGATGAGAACCTCCATATTCCTCTGGAAGATATTCAGATTGATGAATCTATGCATTTTATTGAAAGACCAGTAGAGATCATGGACTTCGGAGAAAAACGTCTAAGACGAAGTCGCATTCCAATTGTTAGGGTACGCTGGGAGTCGAAACGGGGACCTGAGTTTACTTGGGAACGTGAAGACTCAATGCGCGAAAAATACCCGCATCTTTTTCCTACTACTACAACTTAAATTTCGGGACGAAATTCCTAAAAGTAGGGGATACTGTAACATTTGTCAAAAACGGGTTTTTCCAAACCCGCTTCGTTTGTAATCGAATATCAAGTTATAAATATTTCGATGCGTATTTATGTGAATTTTAATTTTTAATGATGCATAATTAATAAACAAACTAGAATATAAAAGTTATAATTGATAAAAAAAAAAAATAAAATAAATAAAATGAAAAACAGGCAGCCGGGACTCGAACCCGGGTCAGCCGGAAAGAGCTCAACGACTTAACACGCACACTTGTAACCACTCCGCCACTTGATGTTTTTCGATAGTTCTAGGAATAAATTAAATCTTATGTTCAACCATGAATCGATCTGTTTACGCTAACTGTAACCGAAATCGGTCACCAAACGTCCAAAACGTTTGATCGTTCGCGGTTTACTGATTATAACCGATACACCGACACCTCCAATCAATTTAGCTTTGAATGGACTTGAATTCAAGAGTTGATCGGTTTTAATAACCGAAAACCTACATTTCCTGAATTACTCCAATCATAGTCCCCTCTCGCGACTCAAACACATCTGCAGACCTTAAATTTCACTTTCGCAATACTTTTAGTTCGTCGGAAAAGCTATTTGAACTCGCCGCACTTTCGCCGGAAAACCGTGTTTTCCATCAAATTAGTAAGCCTCTCAATTCTTTCATCGTCTATCAGTTGTTAAGCTGTTGCTAACTCAAACCCTTCAATCAGAATCAGTTTCAGACGTCGATATCGAATAATTCACTCTCGCCGGAAAACTTCTGAAAATTCTAAATTCTCGCTGTGAAACGGTATAGTCTTCTAAACCTTCTGGTAATTCTTTTTCAGTGCTTCAATTTCGCATTTAGCTAATAAAAATTGTTAATCTGTCTGCTCAGACGAAATCCGTAAAAACAGAGCCGACGACTTCGCCGGAATTCTGAGATAAATCGTTTCTCCGGTATGTCTACTTCCAAAATCTTATCTGCCATTTTATTTTAGTCATTTGAATGTTTATCAATTGAATTAAACAAAAAACAATAGAGTAATCGTAGTCTGAGATTTGGTAACGAAGAAGACGAAGTTAGGTTGTTTATAAGTTTAATATAATTCGGATATTATCTCGGGTTAGACACACAGTCCAGCGGTGGACTGTGTGCACACATATATCACACGCCGCGAGTTCGATCCTTGACACACACACACTCTCTGTAATTAAAATGTTCCTTTTTAAACTGAACCGGATCCTTTCGCAATTAGATGTTAAGTATAATAAAAATCAGTATATTAACCAAGTTAGACACACAGTCCAGCGGTGGACTGTGTGCAACATTAAATCACAGGTCCCAGTTTCGAGACCTGTTGACGGCACCGGTTTGATAATTAAAATCCTTTTTAAAAATAAATGAATTTTGAATAAATTAAAACAGTATATAATTATAATTAAAAATAGAAATATTTCGGGTTAGACACGTAGCTCAGTTGGTAGAGCTGCGTGCACGCGTACGGGAGGTCTCGGGTTCGAGCCTCACCTAGCGCATACATTCACACAATAGAACCGGTCAAACAGTCAACAGTCACAGTTAAACAGTCAACGGTCAATGGTCAACGCAAAAGTCAACATTTTTTTATATTTTTATTTATTTAATTTAATTTAAAAATCAATTAAAAATACTTAAAAATAATGTTTTTAAAGATAGGAAATAGCCTTAAACTCACAAAAATATATCTAAAAATCCTATTAAAATTATTAATAAAATCCACTCATTTACTATACCTTCCGTTATTATTTAGGTTAGTTAATCCTCGTTGATCAATCCTTCAAACTCGTGCGCATCTCATCATCTCCATCCGAACGCACCCAATGTGAGTGAATCTCTACAAATTCCCCGTTTTAAACACGTTTTTGGGGTGTATCATGTGTCTTACCATTTATTATATTTAAATCATTGTGCATACATCATATCATGAACAAATGTGTATTCAGCTTGTATCAACTGTTTGTGTGGTTATTGTTTAGATTTAATTTATTATTTTCAGTACATACAATATCATAGGCCGCCGCTCCCCATTAAATTATGAGCGTTGAGCAGTTCCCCATTACATTATGAGCGTGAACCTGGCGTTGCCAACATACGATCGGCTCCGTTTGATTGAGCCTTGATCGCACAGACATTCATCATAGGCCGTCAGTTCCCCATTACATTATGAGCGTGAACGTGACGTTGCCAACATATACAGTTTCATTCATGTTATATATTCATGCAAGTTCATATGTTATTGTATGTTATTGTGTGTGGTTGTTATTGCTATTGTTTGATTATTTACATTTGCTCACATATGACTATTGCACAATTTTTCCTTGATAAAGATAACAAGAAATCAATAATAAATGTTTATCTAACAAGGTTCACTCGCCAACTTATGTTGACCCAAAAACTCCCATTTTTACACATGATATAGGTGAACCAGCTGCAGCAAGAAACACATAGGATTGGCTTAGAAGAATAAACTGGTTTAGAGCTTGGATTTTTTAGTTGATTATCTTTCTTTGTATTTGTATGAACATGTTTGGATTATTGAGAATGTAATTTTGACTTTAATAAATATGAAACATATTAGTAAATATCATGAGCTTTGGTGATAACCCAATTATGCCCCGACTCTTATTCCACTGCGGGTCGGGGTGTGACAATATTATGCTATGCTAAGCTATGCTATATTATATTATATTATATCTAACAACATTTATAAACTTGCATGCACAACATCAGTTATCTGCGTGGCAAGTGGCTACTAGCTGTTTTTTTATGTGTTATAGTTATTATTGTGCCAAACTCTCAAGAAAAAGTCTCGTAGTTCAGTTGGTTGCATCTTGCATCAATATTTAAATATAGCGAGTGTCTTGGGTTCGAAGCCCTTCATGGCAAAGAATTTTTTTCTTACTTGCCGCTAAATAAAAGTTTGAGTAAGTTGTTTCATTCAGTATTTTTTTGTTTTTCTCTCTTATTCTTAATAATGTATTCCGTGATTTATTCATTCTCTTTTTTCACTTGTTTGTTGTTTTCTTTGCTTTCAAATTTGTAATTTTTTATAACCAAATCTTTTAAAACAAATACCTTTTTCACATACTTTCTAAGACAAGAGGGGACGCGACTTTTGGAATCATGGGACACACCTCTTCACGTTTAATCACAACCACATGTTCTAGAGACACATCCGTTCATGAAAAGACGTGTCTATTCACTCGAACCTCTTAGAAACTATAAATAGGGTTCAATTCATTCATTGTAAATCGCTTGTTGTATTATTCAAATTCAATATTCATTATAAAGTTTAGTTCATCATTTGGATCTAGAGATCAAAGATCATTCTGGGCAACAATAAATAGGGTTCAATTCATTCATTGTATATCACTTGTTGTATTATTCAAATTCAGTATTCTATAAAGTTTAGTTTATCATTTGCGATCTAGAGATCAAAAATGATCTTGGGCAACATATCTATTGCATGTTGGAGTAAAATCTTAACTTCCCAAATTTATTTCTTGATTCCAGTGGTGCTGAAGTATAATTAGTTATGTTGCAAGTTAATATCTATGAACTTATATATATAGATATACATTTATATAGCTGCTTTTTGCCCTCCTCTTATTGATTATTTTAATAACACAAGCAGGTGATGGTGATTTTAACAAATTATACTTCAGAATTCCATAAGTTGAATTGCCTATGTGTGTAGGTTGCAAGATACTTCTGAATGTTGAGAGTTGTTAAAGGAAGAGTATGTGTATGAGGTTGCTCGAGCTTGACAGACCATGATCTTGTTGAAAGCAATAATTTTGTTCAACTCGGTTTTGTGCGAATACGGAGAACTTAAGGTATTATATGCTTATCTTAGCTTTTATGATATCAGTTAATTGATTTGATGACCAATATTCCACAATATGTTTAGGAAAATCATTTTAGATTACTTATATTATAAGTGTTCATAACAACAAGGGCATTACGAGTGCAAGTACATTGTTGATGGGAATGGATATCCAATACATATGAACCTATTACTCCGGCCAACAAGGATGGCCACATCAACAACAATATCCAGGTACAGTTCAATACCCATAGAAAAATATTACGAGGATCTATATAGCATCAATTACTTTAACATAAATACCAACCCATATTACGCCGGTTAGAACGAGGATCAATACACATTCTAAGTTCTTTTTGCAAATATTACGAGGATCTAGAGACCTACATTTACCATGATCACACCATGAAAACTTATACGAAATGTAACTGTATGCCCCATAAGATGTTTTAAAGCAAACGGTGATTATATAATTAGGCCAAAAAGCAACTTTCGTGTCTAATTAAAAAATAAAAACTGCATCTACTGTCCCAAATGTCCCCATTGGCTACAAAATCCAACTTCAAATCAAGAAACTTGGTTTTCTCAACTCTAAACTGTATCATTATCATCTGTTGGTACATTACTTACGGGTTCCCAGGACCATTGTGAACGGGCACGAGAACGTGTATGTTGGCAATCATAAACGAAATCTTAGCATACATCGCACCAACTAGTCTTCATAATGAATGACTGAATAAACAAACTAAGCAAACTATTTTGCAAGAATCGAACTAACCGTATACGAACTTGAACCAAACGAACTTGATTTTCACAAACTTGCAGTTACAATCTGAATGTTGAAACCCTATTTATACTTGTTGAACAGGTGGTGTTGAAGGGATACGTCGATTGTATGAAGGGATGTGTCGATCCCCTCGAAACTGTTTGTGCGGTTATAATCCTTCACACACACTGTTTCACAACAAGCCCAATACTAACACCATACTTAACCCTAATGAACTCTAACTAACGACCCAATGTTTAATGGCCTTAGGCCCAAACCGAAATACATAAACAATATACAGTAATTAGTTCGACCCAAATAAACAAATTAATATTCGAAATAACTAGGCAGCCCATGCTTGAATTTGGATGCATCTTGGTTACTCGATCTGTGATAACTGACAATTTCCGGTAAAAATTAAGCGCGTAATGAACAATAATATTATGATAACTACCGAAATACTTGCTTCACGTCACGTGATTTGGCGATAATCGAAGACACAAAACGCAAAATCGAACGATAAGCGAACTGATGCCGAACAAATACTGACAACGCCTAAAAATACAAATGTTGTACTTGTATTTATTGTACAGTCAAAATTATGCGATAAATTTGGATCGTTGAACGTCGCAAAGCACGACGTGGAAGTTACGCGGAAAACCGGAATGCACCGACAACAAAACGGAAGCAACGAACTCGAGTTACGCCTCGACATTAATATATTATGATATATTTAGATCCGTAATTGAATTTTATTATTCGCGGTAGAAACCGGATCGAAAAACGAATAAAAACGATGATCGTAGCAAAACACGCAAACTTTAACGCAACAAACAAACAATCGCGTCAAACATCGACCTCCGACAAAATTTTAAGTATTTTGAACGCTAAATGAAACTGCTACGATATTTCACGAGGATTGGGAAACGATAACGGGCCTTGAATTCGTGTTTGGGCTCGAATACGCACTAACGGGCTGTGGGCCCGACCCACTTAACCAAACCCTATTCCTATATAAACTTTCTTAACTCTCCTTCCCACATTTTTCTTGAAACCCTAGCACACATATCTGTCTCTCTCTCCCTATAAATCCGGTCACCGAATTTCAGTGACCGCGGCGGTTTCAGCTCCAGTCGGTTTTCCCGGCCGACACCCCACACTCTCCCTTCCCCTCGTCTTCACTGGTTACACCCGCACACCCGTATACACACGCAGTACAGAGAGAGACAGAGCAGATGAGAGAGAGAGAGAGCGTAGAGAGAGAGAGAGAGAGCAGCGACGAGAAAGAGAGGGCGGCACAGTGGCCGGCCGACCACGGCAGTGGAGGGGGTTGTGGCTGAATAACGACGACAATATTTTGGATATCCGGCTCAGTTTCGTTCAGGTCACTCGGGTCTCCCTCCGGTTCAACCCAAATCCAAACTCGGTTCAGTTCTGGTCCGCGTCAAGCTTCAGTTTCGAGTTCAGTCAACGGCTCGGGTCTCGGATCTTAGTCAGTCCGGTTCGTCTCCGGTTTAGGTTTCGGGTTCGATGTTCGGTTCGACCCGGTTCAAGTTCGAAACAGATTTCGATATTTCAGTTCGTTTTCATTTGAGTTCATTTTCGGTTCAGTTTAAACTGTTTTGTTTCAAGTTCGGTGTTTGGTTCGGTCCGGTCAACGAAAGCCAACTCGGTCATCCGCGGTCAACTGGTTAAACCCGGTCAAAGGGTCAACCCGAGTCTTGGTAAAAATTAATTACGATGCGAAATTAATTATATTAGTTTATAATTAGCGCGCAAAACCGAGCTTAAACCGAACCGTAAACGATTATATATCGCCAAAGAAAATAAATAATATGTAACAATCGATCCGACCGTGTAACTCGTTTAGAAATACTAGTTAAAAACGATATACTTATATAAATCGGAATTATAATCGGCGTTAAATATATAAAATGGACTTATATTCGACAAAAACCACATTTCAATCACGACAAGAAGTTATAGATATTGTTATTGCGAAATTGCAGGTTGTGTTTTGATAAATAAATCGACAACTAGTGTTGTCGGGATCGTCCAAAAACAGAGGAAACTCTGTCCGATTTTCGTAAAATCCGTAAAACGAAACGCGTTACAATTCAAAGATAAAACGTCCGAATTCATACGATTATTATAAAATAAATATAAGTATATATTTATTTTGTCGACGTTAATTAAAACGTTCAAAACTTGAGCCGACAACCATTCGACGAGCGCGATTTCAAGCTAACAAAAGTTCGGCAATCGACTACAAGATAAATAATATTTCCTTATGTTTAATTCAAAGTCGAAACTCGGAAATTAGATTTCAGACATCGATAAATCATTCGAACGATGTTATAAAAATAAGTATATTGTTTATATTTATTTCGAAACGCCAATATTCGGCACACTATTACAAGACGAATACAAGGTGTATTATTTTCAAACGAACGAATTAGGTAATTATATATTAAAGGCGTCAGAATTCGGAAATCGTATAACAAGAATATTATATATATACGAATGGCGAGACGTCAAATACTTTTATAAATAAATATAGTTATATTTATTTCGAACGTCGACGACTCGAATACTTTTGAATGATATTATAACAATAGTATATTGTTTTTATTCGATTCAAATGCTAAACGAAGTACGACGCGACTCCGCAAGACTATAACAAGCGCACGAGTACATCGTTATTTATTTATTATAAACGATACGCCAGGCTCTCACGCGAATACGAAATGTATTATCTATACGTATATATTTTCGAGTATATATACGTTATATCTACGAAAACTACGAAGGGTCGTACTATTATCCGTCGACGTACATGACGACTAATATGATATCATGAAATATGGTTATGTTTATATGTAAACATATATATTTCAAGTCGTTCAAAAACTAAGACAATTCTAAGAAAACCATAGGTTGGTTAACCGAGTTAAGTCAATAACAATTTCATAGAATCGTATGAGTAACGATTCGGTAGAGTTCAGTATCACGTAGTATGGCTACGTCATTCTTAGAAACTTACGAGTTATTCCGTTTTAGGAATGCCTTAGATTACATGCTAGCAAGTCAAGTTGTGGAGACAACGTTATGGAAAATCACATTAAGCTAGCTTTGCACTGGATAATCCAGGTGAGTTAATTACCCCCACTTTTTGCTGTTTTACATTTTATAAATGTTTTCGGGGGTGGAAAGACATGCAAGTTTTGCAAAAGTACACAAAATCTCGATGAACGAAAATTCATATTTCTAAACCATGTTGCAAACGAAATTCCATTAACTTAAATGGTTTATGAAAGGTTTATGCCAAACATACCAGTTTTACAAAACACTCGCGTATTTTCCAAACGTACATGAGTTTCATGACTAGTGAGGGGAAGGTCCTAGTTACTAAGGGACTGGTTTGTCCTACAAACAAGTAAGGGGACTAGTTGGTCCTGCTTACTGACACAAGGACTTGTTTGTCCTATCTACGAATAAGGGGACGGGTTGGTCCTGCTACAGACTCAAGGACTAGTGACGGTAAAGTCCTAGTTCCTACGAGACTGGTTTGTCATGCATACAAATAAGGGGACGGGTTGGTCCTGCTTATAAACACAAGGACTGGATTGTCCACTACTCAACACTAAGGGCCGTAGGATCGCTTAAAACTGTACAGTGAAGTCCTCGCAGCTATCGGAACTATAACCGCATGCTAGTCTACCGTCTTGAGTAAACGGTTTGACGAGGCATTTCCTAGCTTGAGGTTGGTTATAGGCTCATGCGGGCATGTTGTCTTTGTCGTACGCGGACATCGGCGGTTATTCAAATATTACAAAAACAAGGTTTTCAATTGACATCCCGGGAAAAATGGTTTTATAACGTTTTCTCAACAGTATTTAAACCGATTACCAAAAAGATTTATTTAAAATCTTTTTGAACAAACTATGAACTCGCCAACTTTATGTTGATTTTTTGCATGTTTCTTCTCATGTTATATTTACAAATTATGGCACGGTTGGAGTAGGAGAACCCATGTGGATTCGAGTACTTAGCGGGCGTTCATTTCTAAAAGTCTTAGCACTCATTTTGCTTCCGCTGTGCAATGAAGATACCAGTTTAGTTCACACCCAGCTCTGATGGTTTTATGGGGGTGTGACATAGTGGTATCAGAGCTATAGGTTTTAGCGAATTAGGTATCAAATCTGGCTCTGATAACAGAGTAGTAACAGAGCCATAGGTTTCAACGAATCAGGTTTCTATGGAGATACCTAGGCTCTAACCTCACTTTCCTTTGGGGACATTAGATCATTAAGACTTGAATACATACATAACGCCTAGCAATCGAATATGGGTTCCAACCGTGGCCAAAAACATTAAGTCAACATTATGATTTTAATCATACACTAGTGTTGTGTTTGGTACACGGTACACGAAGACATTGCATACCGTAGGCAAAACTTTGAGAGTTTTGGCAACATGCATTTAGGACCTTTGGAAAAATTTTGTCAATATCAATTAAAGGTCAGCACGTAGGAACCACGATTATTAACTCGGGAAAATACATTACATATATTGTCGCAACTATTTTTACCCGAGCAGGTATCCTACGCAAACGAAAACACTAGTGCGCAAATATACGTGAAACATAAACGATACGGCAACGGATGTTGAAGTACGTCACATACGACTCTCGAGGCGCGGCCTTAAGGAAGCACGACATTAACGATGCTAATCTCGTCAGCGGGAGAACTACCGACCAAAATGCGGCAATTTGTCACGTGGTCCTGTAAGCGACACGAACCACGCTGAAGTACGTTCAAACCAGAATTCATAACAGTCGGTACTTATTACAATGGTAAATCACAACAATTGGCGCTGCAAAAGAAGTCACATGTCTTCGCATTCCCCCTACTTTATTAATGGCGATTACGCCATATTCGACATTCGGTGATAATGTCACGAAAACAATAAATCATCACAAGAAATACCAGGTAAAGTCCTCGAACTCCTTTTGTTGAAATTTCAACTTTGCATATACTGAGTAGGTTTGCATACCTCTACTCCTCATAACGGTCATTGTGTCACAGAAATTCTTTCTTGATTTGTGAACACCTACTGCATCACTTCTTGACAAATTTATATGATACACATGCCTTGTTTGTTATGCATGTAGTTAACTTGATACGGGGGGACCATCAGGTTCTTCATTTCGAATGGTCATTTCATCAGTCGTTCAAAGGTTGGTTCGCTATACTCAAAATTTTCGCTTTGTGATCTAGATGACCTGCATTATTGTGAGTATTGACTCCTTGATATCGAGTCAACGAATTCGTGAAATTTCATTTTCTTTCCAAGTTGCATACATGGGTTTTGTAGTAAACCTGTCGAAACTTGTTCGAATCACGTATTTATTGTTGGATTGTGTCAAACCAAGTTCAATTGTTTGAACTTGCTCACTGTGTACAAAGTTAATTCAAGGATTTCATATGATGGATTGAGGCCGTCATATTTAAAGTAATATCAACAAGCAATTCATTTGTTTCGAACCATAGTAGACTGGTTCAGTCTGCACCTTATTAAATCATTGGTTGACTACGACACCTTGTGGTGGCGTTACACTAGTTGAAGCTTGCGCTAACATCGCTTTCACAACTCACGTACGGATTTAGTTACTTGATTATTTATTCATTTTTAAATCCCTCTTGTTGGATCATTTTCTTAAAACATCCTTAATGCAATCGTGTATTAAGGAGGCGGTACACAACTTTATGGTCTATTTCAGTGTACCTCGTAACGATTCTTTCATCATCGGTCGAAAATTTTGGGATAGTTATTGTTCTTCCACTATCGACCGAAAATCATATTTATTTGTTCTTTCTTTTTCAGATGAAAATCCTATGAGATTTATTTGGAACAAATATTCGGACTTACTTGATTGAACCTTTCATTTAATTGTTAACACAGTGAATTTGTTCAGTCACCGCTATTATTGAATTATTTCAATGGCTATGACGCCTTGTGGTGTCGGTATAAACTTGTAGCTTGGGCTAATCATTGAAAGTGGTCTTAATGCAACTATGTATTAAGACAATGATACACTAACTTCGATTGTAATTCGGTGTATCCTTGCAATTCAATAGTGTTAACTTATGGTTTGAAAATCATCTTCATGTTTCTAATTCAGTTGAGTTTGTTGATTCAAAGTCTCACCAATCCAACAACCAACGCAAGTTTCCGTTGGTAGAAATTTCTATTGTTTATGAAATTCATTTTCAAATTGTGAACATCTTGGAAATTTATTGTCGAGATTCTCATTTGTATGACCCATGTAAACTCAGTCACATTGCTGACTATGTCATTACGTTTCGTTCACTTGGCATCGATTCTGAAAACAGATTCAGTTGAACCAGTGGGTTCATGTTGTTGCAGTATATCATTGTAGTCATATAATCCAGACAAGTCTCGATGCGATTACATGGTTATTTACCTGGGTATTTTTAACACTTACCTACGCATGACAAAAATCTAAGTAGATAACATAACTTTAATTTCGAGGACGAAAATTTTTATAACAAGGGGAAAATGTGACAACTAACAATTTCCGGTAAAAATTAAGCGCGTAATGAACAATAATATTATCATAACTAGTGTAATTAGACGTAAATTAACTCGATGAGGCCCTGGAGAGCCTAGGAACGTCTACTTGCTTCACGTCACGCGATTTGACGATAATCGAAGACACTAAACGCGAAATCGAACGATAAGCGAACTGATGCCGAACAAATACTGACAATGCCTAAAAATACAAATTCTGTACTTGTAATTATCGTAAATTCAAAATTATGCGATAAATTTGGATCGTTGAACGACGCAAAGCACGACGTGGAAGTTACGCGGAAAACCGGAACGCACCGACAACAAAACGGAAGCAACGAACTCGAGTTACGCCTCGACATTAATATATTATGATATATTTAGATCCGTAATTGAATTTTATTATTCGCGATAGAAACCGGATCGAAAAACGAATAAAAACGATGATCGTAGCAAAACACGCAAACTTTAACGCAACGGACAAACAATCGCGTCAAACATCGACCTCCGACAAAATTTTAAGTATTTTGAATGCTAAATGAAACTGCTACAATATTTCACGAGGATCGGGAAACGATAACGGGCCGTGAATTCGTGTTTGGGCTTGAATACGCACAAACGGGTTGTGGGCCCGACCCACTTAACCAAACCCTATTCCTATATAAACTTTCTTAACTCTCCTTCCCTCATTTTTCTTGAAACCCTAGCACACATATCTGCCTCTCTCTCCCTATAAATCCGGTCACCGGATTTCCGTGACCGCGGCGGTTTCAGCTCCAGTCGGTTTTCTAGCCGACACCCCACACTCTCCCTTCCCCTCGTCTTCACGGTTACACCCTCACACCCGTATACATACGCAGTACAGAGAGAGACAGAGCAGATGAGAGAGAGAGAGAGCGTAGAGGGGGAGAGAGAGCAGCGGCGGGAGAGAGAGGGCGGCGGCAGCCGTCGTGACTCAGCAGACGACCCCCTCTCTCGGATCTCGGCACAGTGGCCGACCGACGGCGGCAGTGGAGGTGGTTGTGGCTGAATAACGACGACAGTATTTTGGATCTCCGGCTCAGTTCCTTTCAGGTCACTCGGGTCTCTCTCCAGTTCAATCCAGATCCAAACTCGGTTCAGTTCTGGTCGTGTCAAGCTTCAGTTTTGAGTTCAGTCAACGGCTCGGGTCTCGGATCACAATAAGTCCGGTTCGTCTCCGGTTCAGGTTTTGGGTTTGATGTTCGGTTCGAACCTGTTCAAGTTCGAAACTTATTTCGATATTTCAGTTCGTTTTCATTTGAGTTCATTTTCGGTTCAGTTTAAACTGTTTTGTTTCAAGTTCGGCGTTCGGTTTGGTCCGGTCAACGAAAGCCAACTCGGTTATCCGCGGTCAACTGGTTAAACCCGGTCAAAGGGTCAACCTGAGACTTGGTAAAAATTAATTACGATGCGAAATTTAATTATATTAGTTTATAATTAGCGCGCAAAACCGAGCTCTTACCGAACCGTAAACGATTATATATCGCCAAAGAAAATAAATAATATATAACAACCGATCTGACCGCGTAACTCGTTTAGAAATACTAGTTAAAAACAGAACCGATATACTTATATAAATCGGAATTATAATCGGCGTTAAATATATAAAATGGACTTGTATTCGACAAAAACCACATTTCAATCACGACAAGAAGTTATAGATATTGTTATTGCGAAATTGCAGGTTGTGTTTTGATAAATAAATCGACAACTAGTGTTGTCGGGATCGTCCAAAAACAGAGGAAACTCTGTCCGATTTTCGTAAAATCCGTAAAACGAAATGCGTTACAATTCAAAGATAAAACGTCCGAATTCATACGATTAATATAAAATAAATATAAGTATATATTTATTTTGTCGACGCTAATTAAAACGTTCAAAACTCGAGCCGACAACCTTTCGACGAGCGCGATTTCAAGCTAACAAAAGTTCGGCAATCGACTACAAGATAAATAATATTTTCTTATGTTTAATTCAAAGTCGAAACTCAGAAATTAGATTTCAGACATCGATAAATCATTTGAACGATGTTATAAAAATAAGTATATTGTTTATATTTATTTCGAAAAGCCATATTCGGCACGCTTTTACAAGACGAATACAAGGTGTATTATTTTCAAACGAACGAATTCGGTAATTTTATATTAAAGGCGTCAGAATTCGTAAATCGTGTAACAAGAATATTATATATATATACACGAATGGCGAGACGTCAAATACTTTTATAAATAAATATAGTTATATTTATTTCGAACGTCGGCGACTCGAATACTTTCGAATGATTTTATAACAATAGTATATTGTTTTTATTCGATTCAAACGCTAAACGAAGTACGATGCGACTCCGCAAGACTATAACAAGCGTACGATTACATCGTTATTTATTTATTATAAACGATACGCCAGGCTCTCGCGCGAATACGAAATGTATTATCTATACGGATATATTTCGAGTATATATACGTTTTATCTACAAAAACTACGAAGGGTCGTACTATTATCCGTCGACGTACACGACGACTAATATGATATCATGAAATATGGTTATGTTTATATGAAAACCATAGGTTGGTTAACCGAGTTAAGTCAATAACAATTTCAAAGAATCGTATGAGTAACGATTCGGTAGAGCTCGGTATCACGTAGCATGGCTACATCATTCTTAGAAACTTACGAGTTATTCCGTTTTAGGAATGCCCTAGATTATTTGCTAGCAAGTCAAGTTGTGGAGACAACGTTATGGAAAATCACATTAAGCTAGCTTTGCACTGGATTATCCAGGTGAGTTCATTACCCCCACTTTTTACTGTTTTACATTTTTACAAATGTTTTCGGGGGCGGAAAGACATGCAAGTTCTGCAAAAGTACACAAAATCTCGATGAACAAAAATTCATATTTCTAAACCATGTTGCAAACGAAATTCCATTAACTTAAATGGTTTATTAAAGGTTTATGCTAAAATACCGGTTTTACAAAACACTCGCGTATTTTCCAAACGTGCATGAGTTTCATGACTAGTGACGGGAAGGTCCTAGTTACTAAGGGAATGGTTTGTCCTGCAAACAAGTAAGGGGACTAGTTGGTCCTTCTTACAGACACAAGGACTGGTTTGTCCTATCTACGAATAAGGGGACGGGTTGGTCCTGCTACAGACTCAAGGACTAGTGACGGGAAGGTCCTAGTTCCTATGGGACTGGTTTGTCCTGCGTACAAATAAGGGGAGGAGTTGGTCCTTCTTATAAACACAAGGACTGGATTGTCCACTACTCAACACTAAGGGCCATAGGATCGCTTAAAACTGTACAGTGAAGTCCTCGCAGCTATCGGAACTATAACCGCCTGCCAGTCTACCGTCTTGAGTAAACGGTTTGGCGAGGCATTTCCTAGATTGAGGTTGGTTATAGGCTCATGCGGACATGTTGTCTTTGTTGTAACATCCGTAAAAAACCGGGTTAACCAAACCCGCTTCGTTTATTAACCGAACATTCAGTTAAAAATTTCGTTGCATATTTAATGCTCAAATTAATTTTATACGATACATAATTAATAAGTATATTAGAATATAAAATTTATATTTTAAAATTCATTAAAAATAGTGAAATAAAAATTAAATGCTGATGCCGGGTTTCGAACCCGGGTCAACCAGGTAAAGCTTAGCAACTTAACTCACACACATCCAACCACTCCGCCACTTGTGTTTTTTGATAATATATCGAAACAATTAATTCAAATAACAAAACTCGATATCAAAATCAGTCAACGACGCGCCCATTTCGCCATCGCCGGAAATCCCGACGACTTCGCCAATTATTGTCGGTTTCTTATGACTTAGCGTGCGTATTAACACCTACATCGGTTATAACCGATGTCCAGTCCCGCGACATCAGTCATAACCGCCGGAGAAAGATTGACCAACGAATCAAGACAGAAATCGGACCCAATTCATCGATATTCTTTCCTATAAATACACCCTAGCCTCTGGTAATCTTTTCGCTCAAAATCACAGCAATTCTCGAAGCAATTCTGGAAGCAATTTCACTCGCCGGAACTTTTCTGCCATCACCGGACTTTCGCCGGAAAACAGAGAGTCACATCAACACGGTAAATACCTCGACTCTTTCTGTTCCAATCCATTGTTAGACCATTACTAACATCAATCCATCACCCAGAATCAATCCCAGATGACGTTGCCGGATATTCTGTACTCGCCGGAAAATCGCTGGAATTTCCGAACTCACGCTGTTAATCGGTATGATCAACTAAACCTCCTGTTAATCATTGTTTAGTAACTCAATTTCACATCTAAGCAATCAAAACTGTTAATTGATCCGAACAGACGGAGTTCACAAAACAGAGCCGACGAATCCTTGCCGGAGTTCTGAGAAAGAAACCTGTTCGGTACATTCTTTCCCCAAACTCTCTCTGTTCATTACCTTTCAATTGCTTATAATATTCGTTAATCGAATTTAAACAAGAAACAGATGGTTAACCGTTGTCTGTGTTTTGAACGAAGAAGATGAGTTCGAACTAGTGTATAAGATTAATTAAAATCAGAATAATAAACGGGTTGGACACACAGTCCAGCGGTGGACTGTGTGCACACAATGAATACACGTCTCGAGTTCGATCCCTGACCCAACCTCACTCTCTTAAATAAAAATGCTCTTTTTAAAACCGAACCGGGTTAACTCACAGTAAGATGTTAAGTATAATAAAAACCAGAATATTAACCAGGTTAGACACACAGTCCAGTGGTGGACTGTGTGCAAAACTGAACCGCAGGTCCCGGGTTCGAGACCTGTTGAGAGCTCCGGTTCGATACAATTAAATCCTTTTTAAATAAATGATTTTCGGATTAAATTAAATAGTGTATAAATATAATTAAAAACGGAAATATTTCGAGTCTCACCCAGCGCATGCTTATACACGACCGAACCGGTCAATGGTCAACAGTCATGGTCAACGGTCAAAGTCAACATTTTTTTCTATATTTTTATTTATTTATTTAATTTAAAAATCAATTAAAATACTTAAAAATAATGTTTTTAAAGTTAGAAAAATAGCCTTAAACTCACAAAAATATATCCAAAAATCCTATTAAAATTGTTAGTAAAATCCACTTATTTACCGTACCTTTTCGTTATTAATTAGGTTAGTTATTCCTCGTCGATCAATCCTCTAAACTCGTGCGCATTCAACATCATCAAGAGAACGCACCCAATGTGAGTGAATCTCTATAAATTCCCCGTTTTAATCACGTTTTTGGGGTATATCATGTTTCTTATTATTTATTACATTTAAACACTTGTGCATCCATCATATCCATGATCAAATGTGTATTCAACATGTATCAACTGTTTGTGTGGTTATTGTTTAGATTAAATTTATCATTTTCAGTACATACATTATCATAGGCCGCCGCTCCCCATTACCTATGAGCGTGAGCCGTTCCCCATTACCTATGAGCGTGAACGAGGCGTTGCCAACATACGATCGGCTCCGTTTGATTGAGCCTTGATCGCACATACATTTCATCATAGGCCGTCTGCTCCCCATTACCTATGAGCGTGAGCCGTTCCCCATTACCTATGAGCGTGAACGAGACGTTGCCAACATTTACATTATCATTCATGTTATATATTCATGCAAGGTGGGTTGTTATTATTATTGTATGTTATTGTTTGTTATTGTTATTGTATGTTATTGTTTGTTATTGTTATTGTTATTGTGTGTTAATTTACGTTTGCTCACATATGATTATTGCACAAATTTTCCATATTAAATACAACAAGAAATAAATAATAAATGTTTTCTAACAAGGTTCACTCGTCAACTTTTGTTGATCCGAAAACCATTTTTACACATGATACAGGTGGACAGGATGAAGCAAGGAACACATAGGAAAGTGCCTTAGAAGAAAAATAATGAAGCCTAGAGAGATGTATAGAACATGTTGAACTTGTATGATATGATTGTATGAACTCCTTTAAATTGTAATAATAAATATGAAACATTATAATAATTGTCATGAGCTTTGATGAAAACCCAATCATGCCCCGATCACCTTTTCCGCTGCGGGTCGGGGTGTGACAGATTAGTATCAGAGCTTTTGACTATAGGGATATAGGATAGGTTATTAGACCCTTAGAGCCTATACTATAGTTGATTAGATTTTAATTGTTTATGTGGTTACATGCAAACTCATGATGTTTATTTCTTTCATATTTATTACATACACAAATACATGCAAACACTTCCAATATTACATTTTGTGATACATAGTGAATTATACTTACAGTCAAACATACATACTTACATACATATTCATCATACATATTTCAATGTTCACACATTCAAATCATCTTCATACTTCCGTTATTCAAGATTTTGTCGCATTTTTCATTTTTCAAATCTCATCAAAGTGAGTTCTGCGACGGGCATGTAGTAACTGTAAGGGTACCAGTACCGGTAGTCGGAACGTCCTGTCTAGGTTGGCATTCGTATAAATCCAATATAACGGACCAGTTTGCCTACCTGGGGACTAACGATGAGAGTACAAAGGACCTATTAGGCCAAAGCATGCCACACCAAACGTCGTTCGAACTAACCCCACTTTGAGGTGTCACCGTGTCCACACCTGGATACATTCCGAATATCATACGTTACATACATATTTCTCGATTTTCTCCGGGTTTTAGTGTACGTAACCAGGCTAACACATGCGAACCATATGAAAAACCCGGTAATCATGGGGGCCCACATGATTACGAAGGTGAAGTATGGCGGCATGCAAGGCCCAATTACGAGCAAAGCCCAAGACATCCTATAGATGTAGAAGATTTATTATTTTATATTTATTTTATGAATGTTCATTCCTAAATACGACACATGATTCCAAAAACATCCAACTCATACTCTTGATATGTATTCCTTGTAGATGTCTTCTAATTCCGCTCGTAGGAAGATGAGAGTAGGAAAAGCTCGCGAGCGCATGGCTGCCCAAATCGCTCAACAAATGGCTGCCGTAATACCCAACATTGTAGTTCAAGTTCAACAAACCCAAACCGAATCCCCTTCACGATCCATTTCTACGAGAAAACGAGATGGGCAACTTTTCGCTGTCACCCAACGCAACCAACCAATTTCACAAGCCATACCCCTCCAAGCTATCCCAATCACTCAAGTAGCACCCAACTCAACATACCCAAATAAGAAACCTTACCTAGGACCTCACCCTCAATGTAACACCTGTTTTTATCACCATCCATCTACCTTACTTTGTCGACTATGTGCGAATTGTGGACGCTATGGTCATTTGAGCAAGGCTTGCCGCACCTCTGAAAACCAAACCTCACCCCATACTCAAAACATGATCCAAACATATCAACAACCCCAATACCCCATGTTTCCTTATGTTCGAGCTTGTTTTAATTGTGGCGACCCTACCCATTTTAGAAACACGTGCCCTCGATTGGTTAACATCATAAACGCCCAAACTCAAGCAAACCCAGTTAACCAAGCAAATCAAGGAAACCTAACCACTAGGCCACCAGCAAGAGGAAGGGTTTACAACATCAACGCCAATCCTGATGAAGATAATGACGGCCCAAACGAACCACCCAACTAGTCTCCTTCACCAAAAATCAAGATTCAACTCCAACCACTTAGTTTTTATGTTTTCTTTATGTTATCTCAATTTTCACGTATCTCAGTTATAAATTGGAAATTTATCCAAGAATCTTATGCGAATTACTATTTCAATTTTGTTTTATACTCACTGATTTTAGCATTCATATCATCATACATCTCAACGTATTTCAATCTCATTATTTAAAGAAGTTGGGCTGTGTCTCACTTCTACATAGACTAACCTCTCCATCATAACAAACGAGAGAGGAACTGTCATCATTCAAACATGTATACTATCAGAATTAAGACTCAAGCTTTGGTTGTTGTGTTTGTTTATGTTTTAGAGTCACATAGGACTAATCATAACTTACTGATAAAACCAATGAAAATTTGACGAGAATATGGTAGATACGCCGCTGGTACTTCCTATATATAAGTATTCTTGTCAAAGGATCAGAGGCATTGTCAGGCAGTTATGAGAAGTTCCATGTAGGGTTTAGTAATGTCTTGGTTGAAGTTTGTTTTATACTCACTGATTTAGCATTCATATCATTTCATCATTTAAATAAATTGGGTTGTGTTCTATTTCTATATAGACTAACATCTCCATCATAACAAACAAGAGAGGTACTGTCACCATTCAAACATGTATACTATCAGAATTAGGACTCAGGCTTTGGTTGTTGTGTTTGTTTATGTTCTAGAGTCATATCATAGAACCAATCATGACTTACTGATAAAACCAATGAAATTTGACAAGAATATGGTGGATACGCCGCTGGTACTTCCTATATATAAGTATTCTTGCCAAAGGATCAGAGGCATTGTCAGGCGGTTATGAGAGGTTCCATGTAGGTTTTAGTAGTAAAAGTTTGTTTTAGGATATAACCTTATCTTTCCAAACATATCAAAACTCTTGCGCATGAAATTATATTTGGTCAATCAACTCTATTTCTAAATATTCTTTACCGTAGGCAACAAAAAGCGATTCCTGTAACAGGGTACTCAACCCTTACAAGGAACGTTACCGCCTCAAACAAAAATTTAAACACCTACTCCCTTCTAAGTATGTAATTGTCAAATTAAAACACCATCCTTTTGAGTCAAACATGCCACTACTTAAATTTCGGGACGAAATTTCTAAAAGTAGGGGATACTGTAACATCCGTAAAAAACCGGGTTAACCAAACCCGCTTCGTTTATTAACCGAACATTCAGTTAAAAATTTCGTTGCATATTTAATGCTCAAATTAATTTTATACGATACATAATTAATAAGTATATTAGAATATTAAATTTATATTTGAAAATTCACTAAAAATAGTGAAATAAAAATTAAATGCTGATGCCGGGTTTCGAACCCGGGTCAGCCGGGTAAAGCTTAGCAACTTAACTCACACACATCCAACCACTCCGCCACTTGTGTTTTTTGATAATATATCGAAACAATTAATTCAAATAACAAAACTCGATATCAAAATCAGTCAACGACGCGCCCATTTCGCAGTCGCCGGAAATCCCGACGACTTCGCCAATTATTGTCGGTTTCTTATGACTTAGCGTGCGTATTAACACCTACATCGGTTATAACCGATGTCCAGTCCCGCGACATCAGTCATAACCGCCGGAGAAAGATTGACCAACGAATCAAGACAGAAATCGGACCCAATTCATCGATATTCTTTCCTATAAATACACCCTAGCCTCTGGTAATCTTTTCGCTCAAAATCACAGCAATTCTCGAAGCAATTTCACTCGCCGGAACTTTTCTGCCATCACCGGACTTTCGCCAGAAAACCGAGAGTCACATCAACACGGTAAATACCTCGACTCTTTCTGTTCCAATCCATTGTTAGACCATTACTAACATCAATCCATCACCCAGAATCAATCCCAGATGACGTTGCCGGATATTCTGTACTCGCTGGAAAATCGCTGGAATTTCCGAACTCACGCTGTTAATCGGTATGATCAACTAAACCTCCAGTTAATCATTGTTTAGTAACTCAATTTCACATCTAAGCAATCAAAACTGTTAATTGATCCGAACAGACGGAGTTCACAAAACAGAGCCGACGA
Organism: Scalesia atractyloides; assembly: GCA_947069175.1. NCBI lineage: Eukaryota > Viridiplantae > Streptophyta > Magnoliopsida > Asterales > Asteraceae > Scalesia > Scalesia atractyloides. The sequence continues at coordinate 64,543 of CAMTDV010000003.1, forward strand.
ATCCTTGCCGGAGTTCTGAGAAAGAAACCTGTTCGGTACATTCTTTCCCCAAACTCTCTCTGTTCATTACCTTTCAATTGCTTATAATATTCGTTAATCGAATTTAAACAAGAAACAGATGGTTAACCGTTGTCTGTGTTTTGAACGAAGAAGATGAGTTCGAACTAGTGTATAAGATTAATTAAAATCAGAATAATAAACGGGTTAGACACACAGTCCAGCGGTGGACTGTGTGCACACAATGAATACACGTCTCGAGTTCGATCCCTGACCCAACCTCACTCTCTTAAATAAAAATGCTCTTTTTAAAACCGAACCGGGTTAACTCACAGTAAGATGTTAAGTATAATAAAAACCAGAATATTAACCAGGTTAGACACACAGTCTAGTGGTGGACTGTGTGCAAAACTGAACCGCAGGTCCCGGGTTCGAGACCTGTTGAGAGCTCCGGTTCGATACAATTAAATCCTTTTTAAATAAATGATTTTCGGATTAAATTAAATAGTGTATAAATATAATTAAAAACGGAAATATTTCGGGTTAGACACGTAGCTCAGTTGGTAGAGCTGCGTGCACGCGTACGGGAGGTCACGGGTTCGAGTCTCACCCAGCGCATGCTTATACATGACCGAACCGGTCAACGGTCAACAGTCATGGTCAACGGTCAAAGTCAACATTTTTTTCTATATTTTTATTTATTTATTTAATTTAAAAATCAATTAAAATACTTAAAAATAATGTTTTTAAAGTTAGAAAATAGCCTTAAACTCACAAAAATATATCCAAAAATCCTATTAAAATTGTTAGTAAAATCCACTTATTTACTGTACCTTTTCGTTATTAATTAGGTTAGTTATTCCTCGTCGATCAATCCTCTAAACTCGTGCGCATTCAACATCATCAAGAGAACGCACCCAATGTGAGTGAATCTCTATAAATTCCCCGTTTTAATCACGTTTTTGGGGTGTATCATGTGTCTTATTATTTATTACATTTAAACACTTGTGCATCCATCATATCCATGATCAAATGTGTATTCAACATGTATCAACTGTTTGTGTAGTTATTGTTTAGATTAAATTTATCATTTTCAGTACATACATTATCATAGGCCGCCGCTCCCCATTACCTATGAGCGTGAGCCGTTCCCCATTACCTATGAGCGTGAACGAGGCGTTGCCAACATACGATCGGCTCCGTTTGATTGGGCCTTGATCGCACATACATTTCATCATAGGCCGTCTGCTCCCCATTACCTATGAGCGTGAGCCGTTCCCCATTACCTATGAGCGTGAACGAGACGTTGCCAACATTTACATTATCATTCATGTTATATATTCATGCAAGGTGGGTTGTTATTGTTATTGTATGTTATTGTTTGTTATTGTTATTGTATGTTATTGTTTGTTATTGTTATTGTTATTGTGTGTTAATTTACGTTTGCTCACATATGATTATTGCACAAATTTTCCATATTAAATACAACAAGAAATAAATAGTAAATGTTTTCTAACAAGGTTCACTCGCCAACTTTTGTTAATCCAAAAACCATTTTTACACATGATACCGGTGGACAGGATGAAGCAAGGAACACATAGGAAAGTGCCTTAGAAGAAAAATAATGAAGCCTAGAGAGATGTATAGAACATGTTGAACTTGTATGATATGATTGTATGAACTCCTTTAAATTGTAATAATAAATATGAAACATTATAATAAATGTCATCAGCTTTGATGAAAACCCAATCATGCCCCGATCACCTTTTCCGCTGCGGGTCGGGGTGTGACATTTGTCGTACGCGGACATCGACGGTTATTCAAATATTACAAAAACAAGGTTTTCAATTGACATACCGGGAAAAATGGTTTTACGTTTTCTCAACAGTATTTAAACCGATTACCAAAAAGATTTATTTAAAATCTTTTCTAACAAACTATGAACTCGCCAACTTTATGTTGATTTTTCGCATGTTTCTTTCTCATGTTATATTTACAAATTATGGCACGGTTGGAGTAGGAGAACCCATGTGGATTCGAGTACTTAGCGGGCGTTCATTTCTAAAAGTCTTAGCACTCACTTTGCTTCCACTATGCAATGAAGATACCAGTTTAGTTCACACCCAGCTCTGATGGTTTTATGGGGGTGTGACACGATCTTCATTCACCGCCCTAAGCAAGAACATCCGAATCTTCTATCTTGATCACTTGTTGTTGTTGTTGGCGACCTCAACCACGATCACCAAATCATCATCGCTCGAATCATCTTCAATCCAACCATTGCATGATTCCTTAGCCGCATCACTTGCAATCTTTTCTGTCTTGCGTTTCATGAAATCGAAATACCATTCCACCAATTCCATGTAATAGATATAAGCAATCTTAACCATTTATGCATCATCCGGATCGTAACCGCACTTGGATGTTATCTCGTCCCACGTATCGTCTTCCATTACCTTCTTGAATCCACCGTCACATCTCACAACTCGGTGCAAGAGTATCAAGCTTACTTCTCACCCCTCTAGTAGAGTAGGAGGCATAACACGCTCCTTGACGATACCAAGAAAACACGGTAAAAACTAAATGATTATTTCTTCAAACGTGGCATCGTAGAACTTTTGATGGTTTGCTAACTCCTCGTGAAGTGTGATAAGATCAACCGTCTTTAGGCAACTTTCAATGATGATGTCGTTTTCCACAACATATTCTTCGGATTGCGAGAGTACCACCACCCTTTCTCGAAGCGCCTCCTTTGACTCGGACGGGTTATCTTTCAAACCCTCATGATAGATCATGAAACCCGCTTTCATCTTCTTCGAGTACACCATTTTTTCCTTGTTCGTCCCCGACGAACCTTCACCGTATGCTTTCTTTTTCTTATCCTTCTTGAATTCCTTCTCGTAGTAATCCTTGATTGTTTCTTGTAATTTTGCCTTTTCTTTTTTATGACCATTGTCTACGTCGAGATTCTCATAGAACTTGTCGAGATATTCTTGCTCGAGATCAACTTCCGATTTATTCTCGAAGAAATCAAAACCTTTCGTCTTACTACCAAACATCTTCTTCAAGACACACGTGTCACCGAATGTGTGCGTCTCGATTCCTTGGTGTAGTAATTGCTCTAGACTCAAAACGTTTTTTCTGAGACTGGGCACATAACTAACACAAGAAATCGTCTTGTACTTTCCATCTACCGGGATTTTCACTTCACCAATCCCGTGTACAAACGAAAAATCTTTCTTTTTCTCATTTGTAACCAACCAGAAATGCCTTTTAAAACATTTAAACACTTTCTTGTTTCTAGTCATATGCGTTTTATAACTTGGGTCTACCACCCACATTGAATCCCAATCTCTATCGCAAGTATCGTTAACAAGATAATCACTTTCAACGGGTAAGGGTGACAAGTTAACGTACTTACTTGGGCAAATCGATGCAATATGACCGAATTGATGGCATTTGAAGCAACAAATTCCCGGTTTCCTTGGTCTTCCAACCTTTGCGGTTACCCTTCAAACCGGACTTCTTCACGAAACCTTTATGGTTTGTTTTCTTAGGGAAATTCTTCAAGGGTGATTTCCAAGAACGTGTGGATTGCTTCCCTTGCGCGTATTTCATCGACCCTCTCGCTGCCCGGCCGCACCTTTCACCACGAACTTCGTCATCACCGATTTACCCTTATCTTCCCTCAAACAATCTCCGTTACCATCATCCACATTCTCCGCCTTCATAGAACATTCGGCTCTGATACCAATGTTGGGTATCATTACTCACAGGTTCCCAGGACCATTGTGAATGGGCACGAGAATGTGTATGTTAGCAATCATAAACGAAATCTTAACATGCATCGCACCAACTAGTCTTCATAATGAATGACTGAATAAACAAACTAAGCAAACTATTTTGCAAGAATCGAACTAACCGTATACGAACTTGAACCAAACAAACTTGATTATTCACAAACTTGGAGTTACAATCTGAATGTTGAAACCCTATTTATACTTGATGAACAGGTTGTGTTGAAGGGATATGTCGATTGCATGAAGGGATGTGTCGATTTCCTAGAAACCGTTTGTGCGTTTATAATCCTTCACACACACCGTTTCAAAACAAGCCCAATACTAATACCATACTTAACCCTAATGAACTCCAACTAACGACCCAATGTTTTATGGCCTTAGGCGCAAACCGAAATACATAAACAATAAACAATAATTAGTTCGACCCAAATAAACAAATTAATATTCGAAATAACTAGCGGGCCATGCTTGAATTCGGATGCATCTTGATTACTCATCTTCATCATCATCATCATACACTAAAATTAAAATATTAGTTTAAAGTCAGAATCTTGGGGCTCCTTCTCTTTGTAGACTTCTTTTCTGTAATTGACTTATAAAAAAGATCCATTTTTTTATTTGGTTAAGCTTATTACCTGAGGAGAGATCTTGTAAAATGTTCTGGTGAAGTTGCCAGTGCTTGACATATCGTGTGCAAAGCTGAAACCAAAAATGTTGAATACAGAATACGGGAGAAAACTGCATTTTGTTTCGTTTTGGTGTGCACGTATGAGATTGGGGTGGGGTACCTGATCTAAGAGAGTAGCACCAGAGTCTATGCTATGGGCCGTAACCTATCCAGCAATGACATTTGCATCCGTTTCCAGGATGATTTTGCAAATCATAGTATACAGGTTCTAATAAATCTCCTAACGTATAAAAACAGTTTATTTTTGTTCAAATATGAAGAAAACATGCGGCCATGACAACTCGGTGTTGACCCATCCAAACATGTTTGTTGAGTTTGATTCTTATTAATTTTTAAGCTCAACAAAAAAATGTTTGCTGAGTTTGAATGTTATTAGATTGATTTCGTTTGGGTTTTGTTTCGTGTGATGACGGCAGCTTTTGAGGGGAATTGGATGTAAATGCATTGTAAAAACAAACTTGTCAATTAAAAGGCTAATAATTCTTACTATAGCAGATATGTACGTCTGGATTCAATATTCAATAATGACAATTCAAGAGTATGATTAAACACTTCTTATGATCCGCAGTTGTACAAAAGTAGCTCATTATTTGTATGTTACCTTTTGTTGTTTAAGTTGATATATTTAAATAGTAATAGTCTACAGTTCTAATAATTGAATCTTGAATGTTCCAAGACACTAGAGGCTAAAGATAAATTTATTTGTTTTATGGATCATATTTAGCTGCATTTTTTTCATTTTGCATAGCGGTTGCATAGACAGTTCTCATATTGGCCTCTAAAATTCTTTAATTTTCTATTTATGTTTCTTTATGGCTCATAAGTAAGTATTGTTGTCCGTTTGTTTGCAGGTTCTTTGTTTTCAGCATGAAGGTATGGAGATTGCATTCTTCTTTTAAACTAGCCTCCCCCATAAATTTATATCTAATTGATGTTTTCTATTTTAGTCTGTGACACTATGGGTAACTGTCGCTATTCGTAAGTTTTTTTTCAGCATGAAGGTGTGGAGACTGCATTCTTTTTGCGGTCATGGAGTTTGTGAACTGGGAAGAAGTTTTCTCTATTAAACATAGATTAAGAAAAGAGGTACAATTTTATTTGAAAAGGCTGTGTGGAACTTACAATTTATCAGTTGTCGGGGCATCGTTCGAAGACGACAACATCGTCTTAGTCGTATCGGGGTCATTATGCAAATTGTGACAAATCACGATTTTCGTCATTGAATTTGCATTTTCAGCTTTCTTCAGAGCTGAGATACGCAATACCAGATGAAGTACTTGTAATACAATGCAGCACTTGAGTAACATTACATGACTGTTGGCAATTATTTATTTTAGCTCTTCAACTCTATTTTAGTTCATATTCACTGTATATAAATCCAATAACCATGCCGCCTCTTTCTACCATACATGAGAGACTGGCATATGGGTTCACTGCCTGGGTGCTGAAACGGCACAAGTCAGGCCTAGGTGCCCAGTAAGGGGAAGAACCGCGTGGTCCATAATGACAGTGAGTCAGTGACCGGTAGCATTCGGCCTGAACCATCCCTTTAGTTTATATGCAACTTGGTACACTCTTTTACGGAGATGTTGGTATTACCCGTTTTGACCCAGGTACACCTCCATATAAAACAATTCAGTCAGAAATAGGCTAAATTGTTCTTTTGGTTGTTCGCTTGGCCCAGGTACACGCCATTCAACCACAATCTGGTAATTTGTTCGCTTGGCTTGTCGAATTCTCCGCTTTTGGTTGTTCCCATGGCATGGGTGGACATAGATCCGAATTCCGCTAAATCGACTCTGCAAACTTTAGCATATGGAAATGTAATGCCTGCTGCTGCTGCTCGTGATTGTCGAAAGGTACTTTTTGAATGTGTATGTAGTGATATAACTTATTATTTAATTTTGCTCCTTTTTTTTTCTACAGTATGGATCTTTAAAATTTGTTTGGTAGAATAATGTTGTTATGCTTGTGATTATCAAAAAGGTATGTCATTTTAAGCTACAGTTTTCATCCATGCTTCAGTTGAAGATAGATAATTCACCTTCTGCTATGGCTTCTTTGACACAATATATATATATATATATATATCCACAAAGTAATACGTGACATGGCGATTGTAGTGAAAGTTGATTATGGTTTGATTTAGAGATATTTTTTGTGATAATTGTCTTCTTAAACCTTTATATCATGAATCTTTCTCACAAGTTTTGTGTTGATGGTTACTCTTTTTTTTTATCGTGAAGGACTTTAGAATCTCAGATGTGTTCCACCTGTCTCCCTTGGGATCCTACATCTGGTCTTCACATAGTATTTTGAACGAGCCCTAAAAAGCTTGAAAGTATATGCTGGATGGTTTTATTGAGAGATACTTTTAAAATTCATGTTTTGAAACTGTTTATTACAAATTATGTAACCGTTTCTTGATTTTGAACAGGAAAATAAATAAGAAGAGTGCAGGACTGGGGATGAAACATTTCGATCTTAATTAAGTGGGAGAAGCAGAGTAGCAGTTCATGACCAGTTTGAACAGGCCAATTGTTTGTAATAAAGAGGTACTAAATTGAAAATTTTAGTCAGCTAAATGTGATCTTATATGATATATCATTAATTAATTCTAAGGATCAATGAACTGTAAGTCTATAACCCTTGCAAGCCGGCCGACATTGTTCCCTGAATGCACACCACACCACACTACTTAGTTGGGAGTTTTTGAAATGAAGACACTTTTGACACTCAGAAGTATCTAATTCATGTTCATGATTATGAAACATACCGTTGAATGGACAAGTTGTAAATGAGTTATCAATGCACGTAAACAAGAGAAATACCTTGCATACAAGTAATAATGTGGTCAATTAAAAGGAGTCCAAACCGGGTCATCAACAAAGAGCCGCATCACCTGCACCGGAATGAGCAAAAATTAAGCATAAAACTGCACACTAGTGAATTCTATTTATACTAACATTGTGATAATTAATCAAGTCCAAAATATCGTTTAATGGTAACAAAACTGAGAAGGAATAAATAGTTAGTAATTTCTGTCTAAAATCTGCATCTATCTGTTGCTTACACCAACCATTTGATCAACTTAACATAATATCCAAAATCGTGATCTTCACCACTTCTCTTTATTGAATAGATGCCATCCTGTTCCTTTATAACTTGAAAGTTAAAGATGAAAACAGTTGGTAGAAGCATATCAGGGAATAAGGTAAACAAACAGTAAAATGAAGTGTACAAATAAAATAACCTTTAGTGTCTAACCATTACTCTAAGCACCTTTACGAAGCATGGATACACATGATTATCACAAATCCACCCATTCATCCACTCATGTAGATATACACGTCCTCTATAACAAACAATAAAACTAAAGAAATGACAACCCTACAGCAACAACGAACACATTGGAAAACTCACTTATATAACTAAAAATGACATAGATTCACTTTCTAATTTGCCACTCTTTTAACACTAAAAGACACCCGGTACCCATCACAAAAATTACTTATTTGTCCATTTCCCTATATTTCATGTTTTCGACAATCGATTTCAAAACATAACTAAAAATATAGCAAAACAAAAACTAGAGGTAAATTAAAAAAAATTGCAGTCATCAAACTTGTGCTTACTCCATGATTCCTTACCCATAATGATTCCAGAACATCTATCCGAACATACAATGGTTTCAAGGTTGTTTTCCCATTTTGTTGAACCTGGTGTTTTACATAAATTATTATTTGGCAATATCATCTTCACGTCTTCTAGATTCTGAATCATCGTCCTCCACCTGCTCTTTCTTCCCATCAATGTTTCCTGCAGCAAGCCAAGTCATTGGTAACCGAAGATCATGAGATTGAGCTTGGCTTAAAAGGCACGTTTAGGTCACAAATGCCAAGGGGTGAGGTGCATGTATTGCGTACGTGGGGAACCTAAATGTACAACCAAAATACCATATAAGTTTTATTTATCACCGGTAGTTGTGTCTCTCACATCTCTTTACACATCAAACTTGTTTTTTTTTGTCAAGTACTGTAACCTCCTTCGAAAATGTATGTTTGTATTATTGAATATCGGTTAATAAAAGTTTTTGTGTAAAAGTTACAAGCTTAAAACGAGTCATGACTTAGAATACATGTGGTTAACTTGTTATACTTGACCAAAAAAAACTGGCATCCGCCTTTGGAATTTCCTACCCATACCCTCAAAATAATGTATCAGCTGTGTTTTTGTTTTCTACGTCCCGCAAGTTTTTTAAAAACACAAGGATACCTCTTAAGAATTTACACAAGGGCCTTTGAATCTTTGATTAATCGGTTCCAGAAATAAAGGTGACTTTTTACAATGTTTTGCTGCATACACATGGACACATCTGCCAAAGCACCTGATATCCTTGTCACGAGCGCAATATTGCAAGGTTGTCTTATTGACAAAGTTGAAGTTCATTGTTGTGGACGAAAGGCTATGAATGACGGTTCACCCCTGACACATCTTTTGTTAATCCAATTGATTAGTTTCACACTTAAAATCTAAAACAGGATAGAATATGTTGTCCTTCGATGATCGGTTGCAACCAGCCTACCTTGATTGCAATTCACAGACCCGAGAAAAAGAACATTAATCAGAATTTTGTTTCAACGATAATATATATAAAAGCAAATATATATTGTTCAGAATTTTTAAAAGTTAGAATATCCTAAAAATAAAGCCAAAAGCAGACAACTGATAATATATATAGAAGCAAATAACAATTTGAACCGTATAATAATCCAATTAATAACTCGCAAGCTCGCAAAATGCATCTAAAAGTTGAGGCATTTCGGGTGAAAGTAGAAACCATATTATACTATACTATACTACACTACACTACACTATACGGAGACTTACTTCACATTTGGAATTGCATAAAAAAGACTATTTATCTTAGAGAGGTCTGCAGAAAATTCCATGAAAACGATATTATATTATATTATATCTAACAACATTTATAAACTTGCATGCACAGCATCAGTTATCTGCGTGGCAGGTGGCTACTAGCTGGTTTTTTTATGTGTTATAGTTATTGTTGTGCCAAACTCTCAAGAAAAAGTCTCATAGTTCAGTTGGTTGCATCTTGCATCAATATTTAAATATAGCGAGTGTCTTGGGTTCGAAGCCCTTCATGGCAAAGAATTTTTTTATTACTTGCCGCTAAATAAAAGTTTGAGTAAATTGTTTCATTCATTATTTTTTTTGTTTTTCTCTCTTATTCTTAATAAGGTATTCCGTAATTTATTCATTCTCTTTTTTCACTTGTTTGTTGTTTTCTTTGCTTTCAAATTTGTAATTTTTTATAACCAAATCTTTTAAAACAAATACCTTTTTCACATACTTTCTAAGACAAGAGGGGACGCGACTTTTGGAATCATGGGACACACCTCTTCACGTTTAATCACAACCACATGTTCTAGAGACACATCCGTTCATGAAAAGACGTGTCTATTCACTCGAACCTCTTAGAAACTATAAATAGGGTTCAATTCATTCATTGTAAATCGCTTGTTGTATTATTCAAATTCAATATTCATTATAAAGTTTAGTTCATCATTTGGATCTAGAGATCAAAGATCATTCTGGGCAACAATAAATAGGGTTCAATTCATTCATTGTATATCACTTGTTGTATTATTCAAATTCAGTATTCTATAAAGTTTAGTTTATCATTTGCGATCTAGAGATCAAAAATGATCTTGGGCAACATATCTATTGCATGTTGGAGTAAAATCTTAACTTCCCAAATTTATTTCTTGATTCCAGTGGTGCTGAAGTATAATTAGTTATGTTGCAAGTTAATATCTATGAACTTATATATATAGATATACATTTATATAGCTGCTTTTTGCCCTCCTCTTATTGATTATTTTAATAACACAAGCAGGTGATGGTGATTTTAACAAATTATACTTCAGAATTCCATAAGTTGAATTGCCTATGTGTGTAGGTTGCAAGATACTTCTGAATGTTGAGAGTTGTTAAAGGAAGAGTATGTGTATGAGGTTGCTCGAGCTTGACAGACCATGATCTTGTTGAAAGCAATAATTTTGTTCAACTCGGTTTTGTGCGAATACGGAGAACTTAAGGTATTATATGCTTATCTTAGCTTTTATGATATCAGTTAATTGATTTGATGACCAATATTCCACAATATGTTTAGGAAAATCATTTTAGATTACTTATATTATAAGTGTTCATAACAACAAGGGCATTACGAGTGCAAGTACATTGTTGATGGGAATGGATATCCAATACATATGAACCTATTACTCCGGCCAACAAGGATGGCCACATCAACAACAATATCCAGGTACAGTTCAATACCCTTAGAAAATATTACGAGGATCTATATAGCATGAATTACTTTAACATAAGTACCAACCCTATTACGCCGGTTAGAATGAGGATCGATACACACTCTAAGTTCTTTTTTGCAAATATTACGAGGATCTAGAGACCTACATTTACCATGATCACACCATGAAAACTTATATGAAATGTAACAGTATGCCCCATAAGATGTTTTAAAGCAAATGGTGATTATATAATCAGGCCAAAAAGCAACTTTCATGTCTAATTAAAAAATAAAAACTGCACCTACTGTCCCAAATGTCCCCATTGGCTAAAAAATCCAACTTCAAATCAAGAAACTTGGTTTTCTCAACTCTAAACTGTATCATTATCATCATCATGTAACACTCTAAATGCGTTTCAAAACAAGCCCAATACTAATACCATACTTAAACCTAATGAACTCTAACTAACGACCCAATGTTTAATGGCCTTAGGCCCAAACCGAAATACATAAACAATAAACAGTAATTAGTTCGACCCAATAGACATATTAATTATCGAAATAACTAGGCGGCCCATGCTTGAATTTGGATGCATCTTGATTACTCGATCTTCATTCACCGCCCTAAGCAAGAACATCCGAATCTTCTATCTTGATCACTTGTTGTTGTTGTTGGCGACCTCAACCACGACCACCAAATCATCATCGCTCGAATCGTCTTCAATCCAACCATTACATTATTCCTTAGCCGCATCACTTGCAATCTTTTTTGTCTTGCTTATCGTGAAATCGAAATACCATTCCACCAATTCCAAGTATTAGATATAAGCAATCTTAACCATTTATGCATCATCCGGATCGTAACCGCACTTCAATGCTATCTCAACCCACGTATCGTCTTCCATTACCTTCTTGAATCCACCGTCACATCTCATAACTCAGTGCAAGAGTATCAAGCTTACTTCTCGCCCATCTAGTAGAGTAGGAGACATAACGCGCTCCTTGACGATACCAAGAAAACACGGTATAAACTAAATGATTATTTCTTCAAACGTGGCATCGTAGAACTTTTGATGGTTCGCTAACTCCTCGTGAAGTGTGATAAGATCAACCGTCTTTAGGCAACTTTCAATGATGATGTCGTGTTCGACAACATCTTCTTAGGATTGCGAGAGTACCACCGCCCTTTCTTGAAGCGCCTCCTTTGACTCGGACAGGTTATCTTTCAACCCTCATGATAGATCATGAAACCCGCTTTCATCTTCTTCGAGTACACAATTTCTTTTTGCTCGTCCCCGACGAACCTTCACCGTATGCTTTCTTTTTCTTATCCTTCTTGAAGTCCTTCTCGTAGTAATCCTCGATTGTTTCTTGTAATTTTGCCTTTTCTTTTTTATGACCATTGTCTACGTCGAGATTCTCATAGAACTTGTCGAGATATTCTTGCTCGAGATCAACTTCCGATTTATTCTCGAAGAAATCAAAACCTTTCGTCTTACTACCAAACATCTTCTTCAAGACACACGTGTCACCGAATGTGTGCGTCTCGATTCCTTGGTGTGGTAATTGCTCTAGACTCAAAACGTTTTTTCCGAGACTGGGCACATAACTAACACAAGAAATCGTCTTGTACTTTCCATCTACCGGGATTTTCACTTCACCAATCCCGTGTACAAACGAAAAATCTTTCTTTTTCGAATTTGTAACCAACCCGAAATGCCTTTTAAAACATTTAAACACTTTCTTGTTTCTGGTCATATGCGTTTTGTAACTTGGGTCTACCACCCACATTGAATCCCAATCTCCATCGCAAGTATCGTTAACAAGATAATCACTTTCAACGGGTAAGGGTGACAAGTTAACGTACTTACTTGGGCGAATCGATGCAATATTGACCGAATTGATGGCATTTGAAGCAACCAATTCCCGCTTTCCTTGGTCTTCCAACCTTTGCGTTACCCTTCAAACCGGACTTCTTCACGAAACCTTTAGGAATTATTTTCTTAGGGAAATTCTTCAAGGGTGATTTCCAAGAACGTGTGGATGGCTTCCCTTTCGTGTATTTCATCGACCCTCTCGCTGCCCGGCCGCACTTTCCACCATGAACTTCGTCATCACCGATTTACCCATATTTCCCCTCAAACAATCTCCGTTACCATCATCCACATTCTCCGCCTTCACAGAACATTCGGCTCTGATACCTTGATATCATTACTTACAGGTTCCAGGTGCATTGTGAACGGGCACGAGAATGTGTATGTTGGCAATCATCATAGCATACATCGCACCAACTAGTCTTCGTAATGAATGACTGAATAAACAAACTAAGCAAACTATTTTGCAAGAATCGAACTAACCTTATACGACTTGAACCAAATGAACTTGATTATTCACAAACTTGCAGTTACAATCTGAATGTTGAAACCCTATTTATACTTGATGAACAGGTGGTGTTGAAGGGATATGTCGATTGCATGAAGGGATGTGTCGATCTCCTAGAAACCGTTTGTGCGGTTATAATCCTTCACACACACCGTTTCAAAACAAGCCCAATACTAATACCATACTTAACCCTAATGAACTCTAACTAACGACCCAATGTTTAATGGCCTTAGGCCCAAACCGAAATACATAAACAATAAACAGTAATTAGTTCGACCCAAATAAACAAATTAAAATTCGAAATAACTAGCGGCCCATGCTTGAATTCGAAGACATCTTGATTACTCATCTTCATCATCATCATCATACACTAAAATTAAAATATTAGTTTAAAGTCAGAATCTTGGGGGTCCTTCTCTTTATAGACTTCTTTTCTGTAATTGACTTATAAAAAAGATCCATTTTTTTTATTTGGTTCAAGCTTATTACCTGAGGAGAGATCCTGTAAAATGTTCTGGTGAAGTTGCCAGTGCTTGACATATCGTGTGCAAAGCTGAAACCAAAAATGTTGAAATACATAATATGGGAGAAAAATGCATTTTGTTTTGTTTTCGTGTGCACGTATGAGATTGGGGTGGGGTACCTGTTCTAAGAGAGTAGCACCAGAGTCTATGCTATGGGCCGTAACCTATCCAGCAATGACATTTGCATCCGTTTCCAGGATGATTTTGCAAATCATAGTATACAGGTTCTAATAAATCTCCTAACGTATAAAAACAGTTTATTTTTGTTCAAATATGAAGAAAACATGAGGCCATGACAACTCGGTGTTTACCCATCCAAACATGTTTGTTGAGTTTGATTCTTATTAATTTTTAAGCTCAACAAAAAAATGTTTGCTGAGTTTGAATGTTATTAGATTGATTTCGTTTGGGTTTTGTTTCGTGTGATGACGGCAGCTTTTGAGGGGAATTGGATGTAAATGCATTGTAAAAACAAACTTGTCAATTAAAAGGCTAATAATTCTTACTATAGCAGATATGTACGTCTGGATTCAATATTCAGTAATGACAATTCAAGAGTATGATTAAACACTTTCTTATGATCCGCAGTTGTACAAAAGTAGCTCATTATTTGTATGTTACCTTTTGTTGTTTAAGTTGATATATTCAAATAGTAATAGTCTACAGTTCTAATAATTGAATCTTGAATGTTCCAAGACACTAGAGGCTAAAGATAAATTTATTTGTTTTATGGATCATTTAGCTGCATTTTTTTTTCATTTTGCATAGCGGTTGCATAGACAGTTCTCATATTGGCCTCTAAAATTCTTTAATTTTCTATTTATGTTTCTTTATGGCTCATAAGTAAGTATTGTTGTCTGTTTGTTTGCAGGTTCTTTGTTTTCAGCATGAAGGTATGGAGATTGCATTCTTTTTTAACCTAGCCTCCCCCATAAATTTATATCTAATTGATGTTTTCTATTTTAGTCTGTGACACTATGGGTAACTGTCGCTTATTCGTAAGTTTTTTTTTCAGCTTGAAGGTGTGGAGACTGCATTCTTTTTGCGGTCATGGAGTTTGTGAACTGGGAAGAAGTTTTCTCTATAAAACATAGATGAAGAAAAGAGGTACAATTTTATTTGAAAAGGCTGTGTGGAACTTACAATTTATCAGTTGTCGGTAAAGAGAAGCAAACAGGGCATCGTTCGAAGACGACAACATCGTCTTAGTCGTATCGGGGTCATTATGCAAATTGTGACAAATCACGATTTTTGTCATTGAATTTGCATTTTCAGCTTTCTTCAGAGCTGAGATACGCAATACCAGATGAAATACTTGTAATACAATGCAGCACTTGAGTAACATTACATGACTGTTGGCAATTATTTATTTTAGCTCTTCAACTCTATTTTAGTTCATATTCACTATATATAAATCCAATAACCATGCCGCCTCTTTCTACCATACATGAGAGACTGGCATATGGGTTCACTGACTGGGTGCTGAAACGGCACAAGTCAGGTCTAGGTGCCCAGTAAGGGGAAGAACCGCGTGGTCCATAATGACAGTGAGTCAGTGACCGGTAGCATTCGGCCTGAACCATCCCTTTAGTTTATATGCAACTTGGTACACTCTTTTACGGAGATGTTGGTATTACCCGTTTTGACCCAGGTACACCTCCATATCAAACAATTCAGTCAGAAATAGGCTAAATTGTTCTTTTGGTTGTTCGCTTGGCCCAGGTACACGCCATTCAACCACAATCTGGTAATTTGTTCGCTTGGCTTGTCGAATTCTCCGTTTTTGGTTGTTCCCATGGCATGGGTGGACATAGATCCGGATTCCGCTAAATCGACTCTGCAAACTTTAGCATATGGAAATGTAATGCCTGCTGCTGCTGCACGTGATTGTCGAAAGGTACTTTTTGAATGTGTATGTAGTGATATAACTTATTATTTAATTTTGCTCCTTTTTTTTCTACTGTATGGATCTTTAAAATTTGTTTGGTAGAATAATGTTGTTATGCTTGTGATTATCAAAAAGGTATGTCATTTTAAGCTACAGTTTTCATCCATGCTTCAGTTGAAGATAGATAATTCACCTTCTGCTATGGCTTCTTTGACACAATATATATATATATATATACCTCTAAGGCCTTTGAATCTTTGATTAATTGGTTCCAAAAATAAAGGTGACTTTTTACAATGTTTTGTTGCATACACATCGAGAACAATTTAGCACTCATGGACACATGGGCCAAAGCACCTGATATCCTTGTCACGAGCGCAATATTGCAAGGTTGTCTTATTGACAGAGTTGAAGTTCATTGTTGTGGACGAAAGGCTATGAATGCTGGTTCACCCCTTACACATCTTTTGTTAATCCAATTGATTAGTTTCAGACTCAAAATCTAAAACAGGATACAATACGTTGTCCTTCGATGATCGATTGTAACCAGCCTACCTTGATTGCAATTCACAGACCCGAGAACAAGAACCATTAATCAGAATTTTGTTTCAACGATAATATATATAGAAGCAAATATATATTGTTCAGAATTTTTAAAAGTTAGAATATCCTAAAAATAAAGCCAAAAGCAGACAACTGATAATATATATAGAAGCAAATAACAATTTTTAAAAACTATATTATATTATATTATATTATATTATATTATATTATATTATATTATATTATATTATATTATATTATATTATATTATATTATATTACATCTAACAACATTTATAAACTTGCATGCAGAGCATCAGTTATCTGCGTGGTAGGCGGCTACTAGCTGGGTTTTTTTATGTGTTGTAGTTATTATTGTGCCAAACTCTCAACAAAAAGTCTCGTAGTTCAGTTGCTTGCATCTTGCATCAATATTTAAATATAGTGGGTGTCTTGGGTTCGAAGCCCTTCATGGCAAAGAATTTTTTTTATTACTTGCCGCTAAATAAAAGTTTGAGTAAATTGTTTCATTCATTTTTTTTTTGTTTTTTCTCTTATTCTTAATAATGTATTCCGTGATTTATTCCTTCTCTTCTTTCACTTTTTGTTGTTTTCTTTGCTTTCAAATTTGTAATTTTTTATAACCAAATCTTTTAAAACAAATACCTTTTTTACATACTTTCTAAGACATGAGGGGATGCGACTTTTGGAATCAAGGGACGCACCTCTTCACGTTTAATCACAACCACATGTTTGAGACACATCCGTTCATGAAGAGACGTGTCTATTCACTCACACCTCTTAGAAACTATAAATAGGGTTCAATTCATTCATTGTAAAACACTTATTGTATTACTCAAATTTAGCATTCATTATAAAGTTTAGTTTATCATTTGCGATCTAGAGATCAAAGATTTCATAAAAAATCCAACTTCAAATCAAGAAACTTGGTTTTCTCAACTCTAAACTGTATCATTATCATCATCATGTAACACTCTAAATGCGTTTCAAAACAAGCCCAATACTAATACCATACTTAAACCTAATGAACTCTAACTAACGACCCAATGTTTAATGGCCTTAGGCCCAAACCGAAATACATAAACAATAAACAGTAATTAGTTCGACCCAATAGACATATTAATTATCGAAATAACTAGGCGGCCCATGCTTGAATTTGGATGCATCTTGATTACTCGATCTTCATTCACCGCCCTAAGCAAGAACATCCGAATCTTCTATCTTGATCACTTGTTGTTGTTGTTGGCGACCTCAACCACGACCACCAAATCATCATCGCTCGAATCGTCTTCAATCCAACCATTACATTATTCCTTAGCCGCATCACTTGCAATCTTTTTTGTCTTGCTTATCGTGAAATCGAAATACCATTCCACCAATTCCAAGTATTAGATATAAGCAATCTTAACCATTTATGCATCATCCGGATCGTAACCGCACTTCAATGCTATCTCAACCCACGTATCGTCTTCCATTACCTTCTTGAATCCACCGTCACATCTCATAACTCAGTGCAAGAGTATCAAGCTTACTTCTCGCCCATCTAGTAGAGTAGGAGACATAACGCGCTCCTTGACGATACCAAGAAAACACGGTATAAACTAAATGATTATTTCTTCAAACGTGGCATCGTAGAACTTTTGATGGTTCGCTAACTCCTCGTGAAGTGTGATAAGATCAACCGTCTTTAGGCAACTTTCAATGATGATGTCGTGTTCGACAACATCTTCTTAGGATTGCGAGAGTACCACCGCCCTTTCTTGAAGCGCCTCCTTTGACTCGGACAGGTTATCTTTCAACCCTCATGATAGATCATGAAACCCGCTTTCATCTTCTTCGAGTACACAATTTCTTTTTGCTCGTCCCCGACGAACCTTCACCGTATGCTTTCTTTTTCTTATCCTTCTTGAAGTCCTTCTCGTAGTAATCCTCGATTGTTTCTTGTAATTTTGCCTTTTCTTTTTTATGACCATTGTCTACGTCGAGATTCTCATAGAACTTGTCGAGATATTCTTGCTCGAGATCAACTTCCGATTTATTCTCGAAGAAATCAAAACCTTTCGTCTTACTACCAAACATCTTCTTCAAGACACACGTGTCACCGAATGTGTGCGTCTCGATTCCTTGGTGTGGTAATTGCTCTAGACTCAAAACGTTTTTTCCGAGACTGGGCACATAACTAACACAAGAAATCGTCTTGTACTTTCCATCTACCGGGATTTTCACTTCACCAATCCCGTGTACAAACGAAAAATCTTTCTTTTTCGAATTTGTAACCAACCCGAAATGCCTTTTAAAACATTTAAACACTTTCTTGTTTCTGGTCATATGCGTTTTGTAACTTGGGTCTACCACCCACATTGAATCCCAATCTCCATCGCAAGTATCGTTAACAAGATAATCACTTTCAACGGGTAAGGGTGACAAGTTAACGTACTTACTTGGGCGAATCGATGCAATATGACCGAATTGATGGCATTTGAAGCAACCAATTCCCGCTTTCCTTGGTCTTCCAACCTTTGCGTTACCCTTCAAACCGGACTTCTTCACGAAACCTTTAGGAATTATTTTCTTAGGGAAATTCTTCAAGGGTGATTTCCAAGAACGTGTGGATGGCTTCCCTTTCGTGTATTTCATCGACCCTCTCGCTGCCCGGCCCGCACTTTCCACCATGAACTTCGTCATCACCGATTTACCCATATTTCCCCTCAAACAATCTCCGTTACCATCATCCACATTCTCCGCCTTCACAGAACATTCGGCTCTGATACCTTGATATCATTACTTACAGGTTCCAGGTGCATTGTGAACGGGCACGAGAATGTGTATGTTGGCAATCATCATAGCATACATCGCACCAACTAGTCTTCGTAATGAATGACTGAATAAACAAACTAAGCAAACTATTTTGCAAGAATCGAACTAACCTTATACGACTTGAACCAAATGAACTTGATTATTCACAAACTTGCAGTTACAATCTGAATGTTGAAACCCTATTTATACTTGATGAACAGGTGGTGTTGAAGGGATATGTCGATTGCATGAAGGGATGTGTCGATCTCCTAGAAACCGTTTGTGCGGTTATAATCCTTCACACACACCGTTTCAAAACAAGCCCAATACTAATACCATACTTAACCCTAATGAACTCTAACTAACGACCCAATGTTTAATGGCCTTAGGCCCAAACCGAAATACATAAACAATAAACAGTAATTAGTTCGACCCAAATAAACAAATTAAAATTCGAAATAACTAGCGGCCCATGCTTGAATTCGAAGACATCTTGATTACTCATCTTCATCATCATCATCATACACTAAAATTAAAATATTAGTTTAAAGTCAGAATCTTGGGGGTCCTTCTCTTTATAGACTTCTTTTCTGTAATTGACTTATAAAAAAGATCCATTTTTTTTATTTGGTTCAAGCTTATTACCTGAGGAGAGATCCTGTAAAATGTTCTGGTGAAGTTGCCATGCTTGACATATCGTGTGCAAAGCTGAAACCAAAAATGTTGAAATACATAATATGGGAGAAAAATGCATTTTGTTTTGTTTTCGTGTGCACGTATGAGATTGGGGTGGGGTACCTGTTCTAAGAGAGTAGCACCAGAGTCTATGCTATGGGCCGTAACCTATCCAGCAATGACATTTGCATCCGTTTCCAGGATGATTTTGCAAATCATAGTATACAGGTTCTAATAAATCTCCTAACGTATAAAAACAGTTTATTTTTGTTCAAATATGAAGAAAACATGAGGCCATGACAACTCGGTGTTTACCCATCCAAACATGTTTGTTGAGTTTGATTCTTATTAATTTTTAAGCTCAACAAAAAAATGTTTGCTGAGTTTGAATGTTATTAGATTGATTTCGTTTGGGTTTTGTTTCGTGTGATGACGGCAGCTTTTGAGGGGAATTGGATGTAAATGCATTGTAAAAACAAACTTGTCAATTAAAAGGCTAATAATTCTTACTATAGCAGATATGTACGTCTGGATTCAATATTCAGTAATGACAATTCAAGAGTATGATTAAACACTTTCTTATGATCCGCAGTTGTACAAAAGTAGCTCATTATTTGTATGTTACCTTTTGTTGTTTAAGTTGATATATTCAAATAGTAATAGTCTACAGTTCTAATAATTGAATCTTGAATGTTCCAAGACACTAGAGGCTAAAGATAAATTTATTTGTTTTATGGATCATTTAGCTGCATTTTTTTTTCATTTTGCATAGCGGTTGCATAGACAGTTCTCATATTGGCCTCTAAAATTCTTTAATTTTCTATTTATGTTTCTTTATGGCTCATAAGTAAGTATTGTTGTCTGTTTGTTTGCAGGTTCTTTGTTTTCAGCATGAAGGTATGGAGATTGCATTCTTTTTTTAACCTAGCCTCCCCCATAAATTTATATCTAATTGATGTTTTCTATTTTAGTCTGTGACACTATGGGTAACTGTCGCTTATTCGTAAGTTTTTTTTTCAGCTTGAAGGTGTGGAGACTGCATTCTTTTTGCGGTCATGGAGTTTGTGAACTGGGAAGAAGTTTTCTCTATAAAACATAGATGAAGAAAAGAGGTACAATTTTATTTGAAAAGGCTGTGTGGAACTTACAATTTATCAGTTGTCGGTAAAGAGAAGCAAACAGGGCATCGTTCGAAGACGACAACATCGTCTTAGTCGTATCGGGGTCATTATGCAAATTGTGACAAATCACGATTTTTGTCATTGAATTTGCATTTTCAGCTTTCTTCAGAGCTGAGATACGCAATACCAGATGAAATACTTGTAATACAATGCAGCACTTGAGTAACATTACATGACTGTTGGCAATTATTTATTTTAGCTCTTCAACTCTATTTTAGTTCATATTCACTATATATAAATCCAATAACCATGCCGCCTCTTTCTACCATACATGAGAGACTGGCATATGGGTTCACTGACTGGGTGCTGAAACGGCACAAGTCAGGTCTAGGTGCCCAGTAAGGGGAAGAACCGCGTGGTCCATAATGACAGTGAGTCAGTGACCGGTAGCATTCGGCCTGAACCATCCCTTTAGTTTATATGCAACTTGGTACACTCTTTTACGGAGATGTTGGTATTACCCGTTTTGACCCAGGTACACCTCCATATCAAACAATTCAGTCAGAAATAGGCTAAATTGTTCTTTTGGTTGTTCGCTTGGCCCAGGTACACGCCATTCAACCACAATCTGGTAATTTGTTCGCTTGGCTTGTCGAATTCTCCGTTTTTGGTTGTTCCCATGGCATGGGTGGACATAGATCCGGATTCCGCTAAATCGACTCTGCAAACTTTAGCATATGGAAATGTAATGCCTGCTGCTGCTGCACGTGATTGTCGAAAGGTACTTTTTGAATGTGTATGTAGTGATATAACTTATTATTTAATTTTGCTCCTTTTTTTTCTACTGTATGGATCTTTAAAATTTGTTTGGTAGAATAATGTTGTTATGCTTGTGATTATCAAAAAGGTATGTCATTTTAAGCTACAGTTTTCATCCATGCTTCAGTTGAAGATAGATAATTCACCTTCTGCTATGGCTTCTTTGACACAATATATATATATATATATACCTCTAAGGCCTTTGAATCTTTGATTAATTGGTTCCAAAAATAAAGGTGACTTTTTACAATGTTTTGTTGCATACACATCGAGAACAATTTAGCACTCATGGACACATGGGCCAAAGCACCTGATATCCTTGTCACGAGCGCAATATTGCAAGGTTGTCTTATTGACAGAGTTGAAGTTCATTGTTGTGGACGAAAGGCTATGAATGCTGGTTCACCCCTTACACATCTTTTGTTAATCCAATTGATTAGTTTCAGACTCAAAATCTAAAACAGGATACAATACGTTGTCCTTCGATGATCGATTGTAACCAGCCTACCTTGATTGCAATTCACAGACCCGAGAACAAGAACCATTAATCAGAATTTTGTTTCAACGATAATATATATAGAAGCAAATATATATTGTTCAGAATTTTTAAAAGTTAGAATATCCTAAAAATAAAGCCAAAAGCAGACAACTGATAATATATATAGAAGCAAATAACAATTTTTAAAAACTATATTATATTATATTATATTATATTATATTATATTATATTATATTATATTATATTATATTATATTATATTATATTATATTATATTATATTATATTACATCTAACAACATTTATAAACTTGCATGCAGAGCATCAGTTATCTGCGTGGTAGGCGGCTACTAGCTGGGTTTTTTTATGTGTTGTAGTTATTATTGTGCCAAACTCTCAACAAAAAGTCTCGTAGTTCAGTTGCTTGCATCTTGCATCAATATTTAAATATAGTGGGTGTCTTGGGTTCGAAGCCCTTCATGGCAAAGAATTTTTTTTATTACTTGCCGCTAAATAAAAGTTTGAGTAAATTGTTTCATTCATTTTTTTTTTGTTTTTTCTCTTATTCTTAATAATGTATTCCGTGATTTATTCCTTCTCTTCTTTCACTTTTTGTTGTTTTCTTTGCTTTCAAATTTGTAATTTTTTATAACCAAATCTTTTAAAACAAATACCTTTTTTACATACTTTCTAAGACATGAGGGGATGCGACTTTTGGAATCAAGGGACGCACCTCTTCACGTTTAATCACAACCACATGTTTGAGACACATCCGTTCATGAAGAGACGTGTCTATTCACTCACACCTCTTAGAAACTATAAATAGGGTTCAATTCATTCATTGTAAAACACTTATTGTATTACTCAAATTTAGCATTCATTATAAAGTTTAGTTTATCATTTGCGATCTAGAGATCAAAGATCATTCTGGGCAACAATAAATAGGGTTCAATTCATTCATTGTAAATCACTTATTGTATTATTCAAATTTAGTATTCTATAAAGTTTAGTTTATAATTTGCGATCTAAAGATCAAAGATCATCTTGGGCAACATATCTATTGCATGTTGGAGTAAAATCTCAACTTCCCAAATTTATTTCTTGATTCCAGTGGTGTTGAACGATAATTAGTTATTTTGCAAGTTAATATATATGAACTTAGATATATATATATATATATATATATATATATATATATATTATATATATATATATATATATATATGCTTTTTTGCCCTCCTCGTATTGATTATTTTAATAACACAAGCAGGTGATGGTGATTTTAACAAATTATACTTTAGAATTCCATAAGCTGAATTGCCTATGTGTGCAGGAGGTTGCAAGATACTTCTTAATGTAGAGAGTTGTTAAAGGAAGAGTATGTGTATTTGGTTGCTCGAGCTTGATAGACCATGATTTTGTTGAAAGCAATAATTTGGTTCAACTCGGTTTTGTGCGAATATAGAGAACTTAAGGTATTATATGCTTATGTTAGCTTTTATGATATCAGTTAATTGATTTGATGACCAATATTCCAAAATATGTTCAGGAAAATCATTTTAGATTACTTATATTATAAGTTTTCATAACAACAAGGGCATTACGAGTGCAAGTACATTGTTGATGGGGAATGGATGTCCAATACATATGAACCTATTACTCCAGCCAACAAGTATGGCCACATCAACAACAATATCCAGGTACAGTTCAATACCCTTAGAAAATATTACGAGGATCTATATAGCATGAATTACTTTAACATAAGTACCAATCGATATTAAGCAGTATAGGTTAGAATGAGGATCGATACACACTCTAAGTTCTTTTTGCAAATATTACGAGGATCTAGAGACCTACATTTACCATGATCACACCATGAAAACTTATATAAAATGTAACAATATGCCCCATAAGATGTTTTAAAGCAAATGGTGATTATATAATCAGGCCAAAAAGCAACTTTCGTGTCTAACTAAAAAATAAAAATTGCACCTACTCTCCCAAATGTCCCCATTGGCTACAAAATCCAACTTCAAATCAAGAAACGGTTTTCTCAACTCTAAACTGTATCATTATCATCATCATCATCATCTGTTGGTATCATTACTTACGGGTTCCCAGGACCATTGTGAACGGGCACGAGAACGTGTATGTTAGCAATCATAAACGAAATCTTAGCATACATCGCACCAACTAGTCTGCATAATGAATGACTGAATAAACAAACTAAGCAAACTATTTTGCAAGAATCGAACTAACCGTATACGAACTTGAACCAAACAAACTTGATTATTCACAAACTTGGAGTTACAATATGAATTGTCTACATATCCATCAAACATTATCTGAAACTCCAATAGAATATTCTTCGAAATTATTCCTTATGCTGAGCCTCGAACCTTCGAGAGCCCAACCCTTACTTACCTGCATTCCTAAATTCATCCTCAACAACAAACAGTTAGCCTCTTCACATAAGAACATAACATTGAACTACATTCATTGGGCTACATCACGTATAAGCATTTTCATATATACACATACTTACATACAGGTTCCATATATACATCTCACAATAACATCGACACCTAACTCTTTCACTCTGCAACTATATACTTTCATATGCGCGTTCGAGTCTTATTCACTTATCCGTGTTCAATCGTCGAACCCTAATTATGCCTAATACTTTACTTATAAGCATACTTAAGAACAATTCTCATCTTCCCATTCGTGTAATAGATTCTAACACATTCATTCCCACAAGATTCGAATCTCAAACATATATATATTTATATTTATCCCTTACGAGCCCGAAAGTCATTATTTGTATTCGTACCACATAATTAAAACTTTTACGAACTTTTCATAGGTTATACTATCTTCCGGAAGTTTACCGAAGCCTTTGCATAGGCCTTAAAAGATACGGAAGTCCGAGACGCAATAATATACTTACTTTTCAGTTAAACGTTTCTCAATACTATAATAAATTCTCAAAGGGTTATACTTACTTCATGCCTCCAACTCTTCATTGTATTTTACAATTACTTGCCTTATAATTAATCATCCCAACCGCGTTGACCTTTCAGGAAGTTAAACTATAAATACATTCCTATTTGTGTTTTATTAATCTCCCGTAATCTATCCCACACGTGTTTTGTTCTTACTTACTTACTTAAGAATTCCAGTCTTCTCATTCTTACATATTACTCTCGTGTGTTAGACCCGTATATGCTTACGAATATTAATCTTTCACTCATGCTTTGCTTTCTTTCATGTTTGAATCCGTTTATGGATTCAAACATGAAAGAAATAATTTTCGTTCTTTTATTTTTGAATCCATCAATGCATTCCACTTGGGCTAATCTATTACCCAAATTTGACACATCCTTCTCTAGTCTAGCCATAAGCTCCTACCAAAAGCATAACCTTTTATACAGACCTGACGCAAGTCCACAACCATTGACTCGTTATTGACACCTTGCAAGGGTCATTTTCTTCCAATTTGTGGCAAGGCGTGCCCATTCATTACGCTTACCTATAAGCATAAAACTTGACAACCAAAACATTTAATACCGGGTTCAAATGGCGAGCACCATTTGACCCACATGACTCGTGTGTCCCTTTTTAACCATATATATATATAAATGTATATATATATATATGTATATATATGCAGATTTAAAACATAACTTGAATTTTATCTGCTTTAAGGAATGTTTACTTGTTTGTTTCGAGCTCACAGTTCCAAACATTTCCATTGTTATCATACGTCCTTATCGGTTTGATCCATACTTACTTACGAATTCGAACATTTTCATTCTCATTATACAGTCTTACTTGTTTGATCCGTAATTACTTAGGGATTCGAACATTTCCATTCTCATTATACAGTCTTACTTGTTTGATCCGTACTTACTTACGGATTCGAACATTTTCATTCTCATTATACATTCTTACTTGTTTGATCCGTACTTACTTACGGATTCGAACATTTTCATTCTCATTATAGATTACTCTCTATTTCTCAAGAGTCTAACAACTCTTTTCACCCACACGTCAAACTTATTCCCAACTCCATCGGACATTCATGCGTTGATTATCATGCTTTCACGAATGTCGTATGCTTCTTGCGTACTGGCCAGGTGCGCAATCCACATGCTAGTTTCGTGCCTTCATGATAGTCATCACCTTATGTTCGAAGTAATGGGTTTCAGTTCGTGCAACATCTTTAAAATCTTTCCAAGATAATATCATTGTCTTTTGTTTAATGTTTACCCTCCCCAAGGAGATTCTTCCTTTTTTTTCTCTCAAAACCGGTACCCATATATACATTAATATTGTGTACCTGGGGTCCATCTGCCTAATTACATGCTTTGGTATTCATCCTAGACCGCATCCTCGGATCATTCTCCTCAGCCCTTTAAGCTTACCTTGCATATACAATTCAGTTATTGTTTCATTATAGGAATACATATACACATGCTTACATCCATTTACACATTTGGATCTTGATCGAGTCTTGGATTGTACGGGTCCTTTATCACAAGAGCACACGGGTTTGAGTTCAAGTACTTACCTTCTTGTACTTGATTTCACTCAAACCATGGCTCTGATACCAACTTGTAACACTCTAAATGCGTTTTGACCCAAAACGACGCAGCGGAAATATGAACCGTAAAATTTCTTCCTTATAATTATTCTAACGTACTTTAAACCATCAAAGTCGACCTCTTTTAAATCGTTTACATCATTTATTCCTAACCAAGGTAACTATGTTACACATGATTTCAGTTATATGACCACTTCTCCGTACAATCCTTGATCTTTGACTCGATCCTCGTTGGTTTGTCCATCATGATAGTCCGACTTTCTGCGGTCACCATATATAACCAACATGTTAGTAAATGGTGACATCGTATATTTTTAATTAAAAACATGAACATGAATTGTCTACACATCCATCAAACATTATCTGAAACTCCAATAGGATATTCTTCGAAATTATTCCTTATGTCGAGCCTCGAACCTTCGAGAGCCCAACCCTTACTTACCTGCATTCCTAAATTCATCCTCAACAACAAACAGTTAGCCTTTTCACATAAGCACATAACATTGAACTACATTCATTGGGCTACATCACGTATAAGCATTTTCATATATACACATACTTACATACAGGTTCCATACATACATCTCACAATAACATTGACACCTAACTCTTTCACTCTGCAACTATATACTTTCATATGCGCGTTCGAGTCTTATTCACTTATCCGTGTTCAATCGTCAAACCCTAATTATGCCTAATACTTTATTTATAAGCATACTTAAGAACAAGTCTCATCTTCCCATTCGTGTAATAGATTCTAACACATTCATTCCCACAAGATTCGAATCTCAAACATATATATATTTATATTTATCCCTTACGAGCCTGAAAGTCATTATTTGTATTCGTATCACATAACTAACACGTTTACGAACTTTTCCTAGGTTATACTATCTTCCGGAAGTTTACCGAAGCCTTTGCATAAGCCTTAAAAGATACGGAAGTCCGAGACGCAATAATATACACAACAATCAAAATTGACATTTGGTACCCATTCCCGCCGTAAGCTACGGTCCACTCACCGTAGCTTACGGTAAGGACTTCCTGCAAAACAGAAACTCCCTGTCGTAAGCTACGGTCGGGTACCGTAGCTTACGTCCATCTGCTGTTGCTGCTAATCTGCCGCTTGTTTTTCACCCGATTCAGTTTTCTTGTTCATTTAGGCCAGCCCCGGGCCTTCCAAACCACACCGTTTCTTATAACTTAACTATTTTTATCTCTTTTCAAAACCTTCCGATTACTATATCCAATCCCCACTCTTTCCATCTAATTACCTTTCTATGAAATTCACGACCCGTTTACCCTTATATTGAGGTTTTACGGTTTAATAACATACCACTCCCTTTCAAGAAGTCTTATCATAACATTTCTTATTTATTTATTCGCTCCACTTTAGTTTCGATTATTCGAACATATAAAGATCTTCATGTGCTTAAATACGAAGTAAGTTCAAGAATTCACTTACCTTAGCATCCGCATTTGCATCGGTTACCTTGCCTCCTCTTGACCCGTTAGCCTTCCATGCTTCCATCCATCTTGACATGATCCCTATACTTTCATGTCATCGCAATCACATTCTTGTTAGCATATACGATTGTACACATTAACGATCGTATCAAATGCATAACTCACATTTGACTTTCATAAGCCAATCCTAACAAGCATAAGGCATATACTCAAAATCACATCTTTTCAATCATATAATTCATTATGTCATCACATATAACACATATTGATACATCACATACCGTATGACTTTCTATAATCTTACAATTGTGACAACAAGTCTAATCATGCTTCTTATGCGCATTTGACTTTTAGAAGTCAACGTTTATCATATGAACTTTCGACATAACCTCATATATTCGTGTCATCATATTAGGCTATATTAATGACACTATGTACATTTCATACTCGTGATGCAATATACTTACAACCATATGATCACCTAGCTATGTCATGCACATGTATAACCAAATCAATACAACCTCAAGCTCTCAGGATCTTGAAATTGTCAATTACATTCAAAGCTAGCAATTTACATAATCTCAACATCAATATTTACTAGTAAGTCCACAAGCTATACATTTCATACATATTCGTTTCTAAATTACAGTTAAGCCACTAATTCAACTTATGGTGTACACCACCATTCAAACATAGGGTACTAGTTCTTAAAGCGTTCTTTTACCGAATCACGTCATCAACTATGTTTCACATATACTTGTCAAATACATTCCTAATGTTGTTTTACTAACAAGTATATCATTATCACTTTCTATGCATGTTTACCTATTATTTGCATACAAATCTCATCTAATAATCTCACCTATGCATTTCATCAAACGCTTGGTGTGCTTACTACTATCTAAGCACATTGTACAAGTATTTTATGCATAATCTTACTAGCTCATATCAAGATCATCAAATTTCACTAGTTTCACATAACTTTCCTTCTAAATCAACCTCATTTAACAATAGTCTACAACATCCAATTTCTTATATATCAAAACTATCCTTGATTCAACACATGCAACATCATTTTCATAATGTTATTTTTACAAGTGGGTCTTCATTAAAACATCAAAATAATCAGAAATTCGAGCATGATTCATGTTTCACGAGATGATTCTAATTCGTTATCATCATAATTTTACCCAAGCTCATGGATTAAACACAACCCATTTCATCAATGATCATCAAATCTCAAATTACAACTTACCACACATTTGTTAGGTTGAGATGATGATAACTCTTCACTCACGCAAGAGATTAGCTTCCATTTTCACCATCAATTTCTTCAATTTATGAGGTTTTGGGGAAGAACCCCCTTTCTTTCCTTCTATGTGTGTCGACACACACACAGAAACATACACAAAATCCCTACGCACTCTATTTAGATGCAAACTTCAATCCAATTTCCCACCTTTAATCCCTCTAGTTTGCCATTTATCACATATACCACAAATCCTTGTATTTTACCATAAGACTTATAGTTCTAACTAGGTTAAATAATTTAGTTATCACCTTTCATTCCATATCTTATGAAAACCATACTAGTGATTCAAACATTCGGGTTTTTGGGGCGTTACATATCATCATCATCTGTTGGTGTCATTACTTACGGGTTCCCAGGACCATTGTGAACGGGCACGAGAACGTGTATGTTGGCAATCATAAACGAAATCTTAGCATACAACGCACCAACTAGTCTTCATATGACTGAATAAACAAACTAAGCAAACTATTTTACAAGAATCGAACTAACCATATACGAACTTGAACCAAACGAACTTGATTATTCACAAACTTGCAGTTACAATCTGAATATTGAAACCCTATTTATACTTGATGAACAGGTGGTGTTGAAGGGATATGTCGATTGTATGAAGGGATGTGTCGATCCCCTAGAAACCGTTTGTGGGGTTATAATCCTTCACACACACCGTTTAAAAAAAAACCCAATACTAATACTATACTTAACCCTAATGAACTCTAACTAACGACCCAATGTTTAATGGCTTAGGCTTAAACCGAAATACATAAACAATAAACAGTAATTTGTTTGACCCAATAAACAAATTAATATTCGAAATAACTAGGCGGCCCATGCTTGAATTTGGATGCATCTTGATTACTCGATCTTCATTCACCGCCCTAAGCAAGAACATCCGAATATTCTATCTTGATCACTTGTTGTTGTTGTTGTTGGCGACCTCAACCACGATCACCAAATCATCATCGCTCGAATCATCTTCAATCCAACCATTGCATGATTCCTTAGCCGCATCACTTGCAATATTTTTTATGTCTTGCGTTTCATGAAATCGAAATACCATTCCACCAATTCCAAGTAATAGATATAAGCAATCTTAACCATTTATGCATCATCCGGATCGTAACCGCACTTGAATGTTATCTCGCCCCACGTATCGTCTTCCATTACCTTCTTGAATCCACTGTCACATCTCACAACTCGGTGCAAGAGTATCAAGCTTACTTCTCGCTCATCTAGTAGAGTAGGAGGCATAACACGCTCCTTGCGATACCAAGAAAACACGGTATAAACTAAATAATTATTTCTTCAAACATGGCATCGTATAACTTTTGATGGTTTGCTAACTCCTCGTGAAGTGTGATAAGATCAACCGTCTTTAGGCAACTTACAATGATGATGTTGTTTTCGACAACATCTTCTTCGGATTGTGAGAGTACCACCGCCCTTTCTCAAAG
The DNA here is from genome assembly GCA_947069175.1 of Scalesia atractyloides. Taxonomy (NCBI): domain Eukaryota; kingdom Viridiplantae; phylum Streptophyta; class Magnoliopsida; order Asterales; family Asteraceae; genus Scalesia; species Scalesia atractyloides. The sequence goes on from CAMTDV010000003.1 coordinate 95,463, forward strand.
CGCCTCCTTTGACTCGGACGGGTTATCTTTCAAACCCTCATGATAGATCATGAAACCCTCTTTTATCTTCTTCGAGTACACAATTTCTTTCTTGCTCATCCCCGACGAACCTTCACCGTATGCTTTCTTTTTCTTATCCTTCTTGAGTTCCTTCTCGTAGTAATCCTCGATTGTTTCTTGTAATTTTGCCTTTTCTTTTTTATGACCATTGTCTACGTCGAGATTCTCATAGAACTTGTCGAGATATTCTTGCTCGAGATCAACTTCCGATTTATTATCGAAGAAATCAAAACCTTTCGTCTTACTACGAAACATCTTCTTCAAGACACACGTGTCACCGAATGTGTGCGTCTCGATTCCTTGGTGTAGTAATTGCTCTAGACTCAAAACGTTTTTCCGAGACTGGGCACATAACTAACACAAGAAATCGTCTTGTACTTTCCATCTACCGGGATTTTCACTTCACCAATCCCGTGTACAAACGAAAAATCTTTATTTTTCGCATTTGTAACCAACCCGAAATGCCTTTTAAAACATTTAAACACTTTCTTGTTTCTGGTCATATGCGTTTTGTAACTTGGGTCTACCACCCACATTGAATCCCAATCTCCATCACAAGTATCGTTAACAAGATAATCACTTTCAACGGGTAAGGGTGACAAGTTAACGTACTTACTTGGGCAAATCGATGCAATATGACCGAATTGATGGCATTTGAAGCAACAAATTCCCGCTTTCCTTAGTCTTCCAACCTTTGGGTTACCTTTCAAACCAGACTTCTTCACGAAACCTTTAGGAATTGTTTTCTTAGGGAAATTCTTCAGGGTGATTTCCAAGAACGTGTGGATGGCTTCCCTTGCGCGTATTTCATCGACCCTCTCGCTCCGCCCGGCCGCACTTTCCACCACGAACTTTGTCATCACTGATTTACCCATATCTCCCCTCAAACAATCTCCGTTACCATCATCCACATTCTCCGCCTTCACAGAACATTCGGCTCTGATACCTTGGTATCATTACTTACAGGTTCCCAGGACCATTGTGAACGGGCACGAGAATGTATATGTTGGCAATCATAAATGAAATCATAGCATGCATCGCACCAACTAGTCTTAATGGTTAATAAATAAGCTATATAATTAAAATCTTAAATAAGTAAATAAATAAAATAAATAATATTAACTACTGAAACCTAAAAATAGTAAGAAAAGAATATAGAGGTAGCCGGGTTTCGGCCGGGTCACCCACACGTTCACACACACTAAAACACCACTAGACCACATACACCACATGTGTCAGGAATGAAACAAATAAAATTTATACATCTTTGAAAACACAAAAACCTGCAAGATCACGACTGTAACCATCAAATTGATTCAAAAGATAATCATCATTATCAGTTTGTTTCGCAATGGATTGAGTATAACCGATGATCAACATCAGTTATAATCTCCAATCAAGACCCAATTTAATTATAACCGTTTTGCCAATCATTGATCATAATCTTTGCCTCAAAACCGAAAATCAACTTCATTTTGTGTTGCCTATAAATACGTACTGAATGACTAATCCAAACTCGTTCACTCACTCAAAACCACACTCAAACTTATCTGATCGAAGTTTCTTTGTCGCCGGAAAGTACGTGTACCGCTGAAAACATCACCAGAAAACTGAAAGCATTCTTTCTTTTCGTCGGTATAATCCTTTGTATCTTTTTATTCATTATCTAGCATGTTATAACCTTAGTTGATTAACCAAAAATTGATTAATCATGTCTCAATCGGAAATTCTGTTTCTGGTTTTCAGTTTATAAAGAAGATGAAGTCTCATAAGTGTATAAATCTAATTAAAATTCTTTGTTCTCCGGGTTAGACACCCAGCCCAGTTGGTAGGGCTAGGTGCAAATTCGATTCCAGGGTTGTGAACCGGTTTAATATTATCTAAAAACTTTTTAAATAAATAAATTTCAGAATTTACCTAATTAGTATATAAGAATAATAAAATCAGAGATTATTTCGGGTTAGACACGTAGCTCAGTTGGTAGAGTTGCGTGCACGTATACGGGAGGTCACGAGTTCGATTCTCACACGATGCCAATAATATGCGCGGTCAACCCGGTCGACCCAGTCAACCCTGTTAAGGGTATCTTTATTATTTTTGTCACACCCCGACCCGCAGCGGAATAAGAGTCGGGGCATAATTGGGTTATCACCAAAGCTCATGATGTTTACTAAAATGTTTCATATTTATTAAATTCAAATTACAACTTAAATAATCAAATCAAATCCATACAATTACAAGGAAATGAAACTAAGTAAAACAATCCCAAGCTTAAACTGGTTTATTCTTCTGGGCCTTCCTATGTGTTTCTTGCCTCAACTGGATCACCTGTATCATGTGTAAAACGGGGGATATTTTGGGTCAACAAAAGTTGGCGAGTGAAACTTGAGAAAAACATTGTTATTAATTTATTGTTGTATTTAATATTGAAAATTTGTGCAATAATCACATGTGAGCAAACATATATATATAACAAAACACAAACCACATTGGATGAGTAAATGACATGAATGATGATGTATATGAGATCAAGGCTAAATCAAACGGAGCCGATCGAGTGACATGAATGATGATGCATGTGAGATCAAGGCTCAATCAAATGGAGCCGATCGAATGAGGCACCTGATACTCAACCCGTATCCCACGGGGAGCTGATGGGCCTAATGAAATGCATGCACTGAAAATGATAACTTCAATCTAAACATAATTCACACAACAATTGATACACATTTGATACACATTTGATCACGGATATGATGGATGCACAAGTGTTTAAATATAATAAGGAATTAAACGACACATGATACACCCCAAAATGTGATTAAAACGGGGAATTGGTAGAGATTCACTCACATTGGGTGCGTTCTTTGATGACGTTGGATGCGCACGAGTTTTGGGATTTGATCGACGAGGAAAACTAACCTAAAATAATAACGAAATGGTTTGGTAAATAAATGGATTTTATTTGAGGTTAATACTTTTAATTCATAATCTTAATAGGATTTTTAGATTTATTTTTGTGAGTTTAAGAACATTTTCTAACTTTAAAAATATTATTTTTAAGTATTTTTAAATAATTTTCTGATTAAATATATAAAAAAAATGTTGAAATGTTGACTTTTTGACTCTGACCGTTGACCGGTCGGATTGTGTTAATTATATGCGCTGAGTGAGGTTCGAACTCGGGACCTCTCGTATGCGTGCACGCAGCTCTACCAACTGAGCTACGTGTCTAACCCGAAATATTCTCTGTTTTAATTATATTTAGATACTAATTAGTTTTAAACTTATATTATTTAAAAATGGTTTATATTACCGAACCGGTTGCAGGGACCCGGAGTCGAACTCGGGTCCTTCGGTTCGAGTGCGCACAGCCCAACCAGTTGAGCTGTGTGTCATATCTGTTTAACTTATGGATTAAATTATACTTATTAACATTCGGTGACCTGATCCGGTTCAGGTGTAAAAATGTTGGTTTTAATTCAGAAGTTCGCTAACGTATGCGATTCGAACCCGGGACGTGTGAATTGTTTGTGCACACAGTCCACCGCTGGACTGTGTGTCTAACCCGGTTAAATATTCAGTTTTAATTAAACTTATACACATGTTCGACTTCGTCTTCTTCGTTTACAAAAACGCAGAACAATGATGTCCGACTGTTCTGGTTTAAATCGATCATCGAACATATAATTGATTGGAATGAAATGGATAAAGAGGGTTACGGAGTAAAATGTACCGAACAGAATGCTTTTTCTCAGATTTTCGGCAAGAGTCGTCGGCTCTGATTGGCGACTTCCGTCTGAGTGAATCAATTAACAGTTTTGATCAATGAGTTGTGAAATTAAGTTACTAAACAAGGGATATCAGGGGGGTTTAGATGATTGTACCTATTCACAGTGAGACTTCGGAATTTCCAGCGATTTTCCGGTGAGTGCAGGAATTCCCGGCAACGTTGTCTGAGACAGATTCTGGGTGAACGATTTATGTTAATACTTGCCTAATAATAGATTGCAAACAAAAGAGTCGAGAATTTTACCGATTTGAAGTAAGTTTCGGTTTTCCGGTGAGAGTCCGGCGAATGCAGAATATCTCCGGCGACGTGCTAAAGCTTCGAGAGATTGTGCGATTTTGAGCGAGAATTTTACCGATTTGAAGTAAGTCTCGGTTTTCCGGTGAGAGTCCGGCGAATGCAGAGTATCTCCGGCGACGTGCTAAAGCTTCGAGAGATTGTGAGATTTTGAGAGAAAAGATTACCAGAGGTTTGGGTGGGTATTTATAAGGAAAAACATAATGTATTGAGTCCGAATTTTGGTCTTGATTCGCGATCAAAGTTTCTCCGGCAGTTACGACCGCAATTGACTGTTAGACGTCGGTTATAACCGATGTCTAAGTCGGTTATAGCGTTTTAGTCAAAAGGAAAATGGCTAAACTCGCGGATTGCCGGATTTTCCGGTGATTGCGAGTTCTGCCAGGCTGAGGTCCGGATTTTGAATTCGAGTTTTAATTTAAGTATTATTTGTTTCAGTATTTACACAAATGAGTCATGTGGCGGAGCGGTGTGTTGAGTGTTTGAGTTTGTGGGCGACCCGGGTTCGAAACCCGGCGTCCCCATTTTATTTTTTTCTCATTATTTAAGATTATTTATAAATTATGGTTTTTAAATTCTAATATAGTTATTAATTATGGATCGTTTAAAATTAGTTTGAGCAATAAATATGCAACGAAAACTTATAACTGGATATTCGATTAATAAACGAAGCGGGTTTTGGAAAACCCGTTTTTTGACGGATGTTACAGTATCCCCTACTTTTAGAAATTCCGTCCCGAAATTTAAGTAGTAGTGGTAACAGGAAAAAGATGCGGGTATTTCTCGCGCATTGAGTCTTCACGTTCCCAAGTAAACTCAGGTCCTCGTTTCGACTCCCAACGTACCCTGATAATTGGAATACGACTCCGTCTTAAACGCTTCTCTCCGAAGTCCATAATTTCTACTGGTCTTTCAATGAAATGCATAGATTCATCGATCTGAATGTCTTCTAGAGGAATATGGAGGTTTTCATCGGCGAGGCACTTCTTCAAGTATGATACGTGGAATGTGGGATGAATTCTGTTGAGCTCTTCTGGTAGGTCAAGCTTGTATGCTACAGGACCTATTCTTTCGAGTATCTTGAAAGGTCCTACGTAGCGTGGTGCTAGCTTGCCCTTCTGGCCAAAACGAATCACTCCCTTCCACGGTGATCTGCATAACTCCAAGGGCTTTCGTCGTTTGTCTGCATAACTCCTTTGACGACTTTGAGCCGCTAGGGCTTTCGTCGTTTATCTGCATAACTCGTCGTTTGTCTGCATAACTCCAAGGGCTTTCGTCGTTTGTCTGCATGACCTTTTCGGTTGTTTCTTGAGTTAATTCTGGACCGGTGATTTCTGATTCTCCAATTTCGTGCCAACATACTGGAGATTGGCACTTACGACCATATAAAGCTTCGAAAGGAGCCATGCCGATACTTGAATGATAGCTATTGTTGTACGAAAATTCAACTAATGGTAGGTGAGCGTCCCAGTTCCCTTTGAAGTTTATGACACATGCTCGCAGCATGTCTTCAAGGGTCTGGATGGTGCGTTCAGATTAACCATCAGTTTTGAGGATGAAAAGCGGTACTGAGGTCTAATCGTGTACCCAAAGCGGTTTGTAAGGCTCGCCATGTTCGTGAAGTGAAACGACCATCACGGTCTGAAATGATGCTTAATGGTACACCATGACGGCTTACGATCTCGCTGATGTAGATACGAGCTAACTTCTCGTTCTTGAAGTCCTCGCGAATCGGAATGAAATGAGATGATTTTGTAAGACGATCGATTATTACCCATATGGTGTCATACCCACTGGAGGTGCGAGGTAACCCGGTAATGAAATCCATGGTTATGTTTCGCCACTTCCATACAGGTATTTCGGGTTGGACTAGAAGTCCTGAAGGTCTTTGATGTTCAACTTTTACTTTGGAACAGGTAAGGCACTTGGAAACAAAAACAGCGATATTCTTTTTCATGCCAGGCCACCAGTAGGTGTATCGTAGGTCTTGATACATCTTGTCGGATCCTGGGTGTACAGAGTATCGTGTTTTGTGCGCCTCATTCATGAGGAAATCACGAAGGTTATCGCGATCAGGAATCCATATGCGGTTTAAATAGTATAGAATACCGTCGGATTTGGTTTCGATTTTGAGTTCTGCTCCACATGACAGCTCATCTCGGACGTCGTTTTCTGTTACAGAAACATGTTGAGCTGCTCGGATTCGATCTTTGATGTCGGTTATGATTTGCGAACATAGAAGATGAATGGAGTTCGCATAACCTTTTCGACTGAGTGCATCAGCCACTACGTTTGCCTTGCCAGGATGATATCGAATTTCACAGTCGTAGTCATTGAGAAGTTCGACCCATCTTCGTCGCCTCATATTCAACTCCTTTTGGTTAAAGATATGTTGAAGACTTTTGTGGTCAGTGTATATTTCACACTTGGTACCGTAGAGGTAATGTCACCATATCTTGAGAGCGAACACAACGGCTCCAAGTTCCAGGTCGTGGGTGGTGTAATTCTTCTCATGAACTTTGAGTTGCCTAGAAGCATAGGCTATCACTTTTCATCTTTGCATTAATACACAGCCTAGCCCTTGCCCTGATGCGTCGCAATATACTACAAAGTCATCGCAACGTTCAGGAAGTGTGAGGATAGGTGCGTCACAAAGTTTTTGCTTTAGAGTTTGGAAGGCTTCTTCTTGTTTAGGTCCCCATATGAAGGGTTTTCCTTTATGAGTCAAAGCCGTGAGTGATACAGCAATACGGGAGAAATTGGCAATGAAGCGGCGATAGTACCCAGCCAAACCAAGAAATGATCTTACTTCGGTAGGGGTACGTGGCGCTTGCCATTCCTGTACTGCCTTGATCTTTGAAGGGTCGACATGTATTCCCTTGTCATTGACGACATGTCCAAGGAATTGTACTTCTCTTAACCAGAATTCGCATTTTGAGAACTTAGCGTAGAGCTTTTCAGTCCTTAAGAGTGTGAGGATGAGTCGAAGGTGTCGTTCATGATCGGATTTAGACTTGGAGTAGATGAGGATGTCGTCGATGAAGACTATGACAAAGCGGTCGAGGTAGGGTTTGCATACCCTATTCATTAGATCCATGAAGACAGCTGGGGCGTTGGTTAAATCGAATGGCATGACCAGGAGTTCGTAATGACCATAACGAGTGCGGAAGGCGGTCTTTGGGACGTCTTCTTCATGTACTCTGAGTTGATGATAACCAGAATGAATGTCGATTTTTGAAAAGCAGGTGGCGCCTTGAAATTGGTCTAGGAGGTCATCGATGCGAGGTAGTGGGTAGCGATTCTTAACCGTCAACTTGTTGAGTTCTCTATAGTCGATACACATGCGAAACGTTCCATCTTTCTTCTTCACAAAAGAACAGGCGCACCCCAAGGCGAGGAGCTAGGACGTATGAATCCTTTGTCAGTCAGTTCCTGCAGTTGACTGGCCAGCTCTTGCATTTCGGATGGGGCTAGCCTATAAGGAGATTTTGCGACTGGTGTAGCGCCAGGTACAAGATCGATGCGGAATTCGACTTCTCTCACAGGGGTAGTCATGAGATGTCGTCGGGAAAGACTTGTGGGAATTCTTTCACTACTGGTATATCTTCGAGTTTCTTCTCCTTGTTTCCCTTCTTGACGACGTGAGTTAGGAATGCGACATAGTTCTTGCGGAGATATTTTCGGGCTTGAAGACAGGACATTAATTTGAGTCCGTTCGAAGGGGTTTCTCCAAAGATACGTAGGGTCTGACCGTCAGCAAGAGGAATGCGAATGAACTTTTCGCGGCATACTACTTCAGCGTGATGCTGGCTGAGCCAGTCCATACCGATTATAATATCGAAACTTCCCAACTTCATAGGGATGAGGTCAACTGGAAAATCGTGATCGTTTAGAGTGAGTGTACAATTTCGTATGATAGAATTTAATGAAACGGGCTTTCCGTCAGCGACTTCCACCGTTAGAGATTCCATGAGGTTATCACGAGTTTGGTTGAGGATAGGTTCAAATTCTAAGGACACAAAACTCTTATCCGCGCCAGTATCGAGTAACATGGATGCATAACTACCATTTATGAGAAACGTACGGTTAACCACGTTGTTGTCAGCTCTAGCTTGGTTGGCATTGATGTTGAAAGCTCTTCCTCTAGCAGGTGGAGGAGCTTGGTTAGCTTGGTTTACCGGATTTGCTTAAGCTTGGGCATGGATGATGTTCACCAAGCGTGGACATGTGTTCCTGAAGTGGGTTGGGTCTCCACAGTTGTAACATGCCCGCATGGGTTGCATCATGGGGTAGTTGGGTTGGTAGTAGGATTGGGCTATATGTTGTGCAGGTGGTAGAAGTAAAGGTTGTTGGGCTTGACCCACTATCTGATGGTGGGTTTGGGTTGAGGGTTGATTGCGGTTCATTCGTTGAAGCATGCGACAAGTTTGGATGGTGTGACCCGCACGGCCACAGCTGGTGCAATGTTGGCAAGGAGTTTCTGGGAGGTGATGGTATTGACAACGGTTGCATTTTGGGTATGGGCCGGTGTATGGCTTTTTAAATGGTGCAGCTGAGGGAGCAATTTGGGTAATTGGTGCGGCAGTGATAGGAGGGTTTGTGTGTGTGACGACAAAATTTCTGCTGTTTCGTTTCCTCTTACCAGCAAACTTTGAAGAGGATGAAGTTTGGCCCTCAATGGGGGCTTTCTTTTTCTCATCCTTGAATTTGCCGTTTCGGATGCGATTCTCGGTAAGTTCAGTAGCTAATTCCATTGCGGCTTCAAGTGTTGCAGGCGAAGTGCTTAGAACCGAGTCTTGAATTTTCGAGGGGAGGCCTCGAATGTAGTGTTCAACCAAGCGGTACACGGGGGTGAACAGATTAGGGATCATTTGGTTCAGTTCGAGAAATCTTTTGTTGTAGGAAGTGTGATCTCCTTCCTTTTGTTTAAACGAGTGGAATTCATCTTCCAACTTTTTGATTTCGCTTCTTGGACAGAAGCGCCTTGTCATGAGTTCCCTTAACTCTTCCCATGATAAGGCCATGGCATCTTCGATTCCTCGCTTACCCTTTTCTGTGTTCCACCAGGTAAGGGCTACTCCAAACAGTCTCCCTGTTGCATAACGTACCTTGCGATCCTCGGGACAATCGCAATTGAGGAAGGTGTTCTCCATTTCTTCAAACCAGTGGAGGAGGGCAGTAACACCTTCGGTCCCTTCATACTTTGGGGGATCGCAAGATTTGAAGTGTTTGTAGAAGCACTTTTTGGAGTGAGGGTTGGCGACGCTCTTGTCTTCTTGATTGGGAGGGTTGATAGGATTTGCGGTGAGAGCTTGTTGAACTTGAATCACGATGTCAGGAAGTACCGCGGCCATTTGTTTAGCAATTTGAGTGGCCAAGCGTTCATTGGATCTTCCTGACTTCCTACCTCCACGTAGTTGCCTAGCCGACATCTACAGGAACATACATAAGAAGATTGTTAGTTAAGAAGTTTTTAGGTGTCATGTGTCGTTAAAAGAATAAAAATAACATAACTATCAATAATGCAACTACATCCATAGGATGTCTTGGGTTTGCTCATGTTTGGGCCTCCAATGTCCCCCATACCATCGCCTGTATAGTCATGTGGGCCCCCATGACTATTGGCTTATTAGGATTCACATTGGTGTTGGCGGTTTAACACTCGCATCACCCGAATGAAAACCATGAAATATGATTGCGAGATGTATGGTAGAAGGGTGTCCAGGTGTAGACACAATGACAACTCAAAGTGGGGTTAGCTCACACGACGTTTGGTATAGCATGCTTTGGCCTAATAGGTCCTTCATACTCTCATCGTTAGTCCCCAGGTAGGCAAACTGGTCCTTTATTTTGGATTTATACGAATGCCAAGCCTAGGCAGGACGTTCCGACTACCGGTACTCGTACCCTTCCAGTTACTACATGCCCGTCATGAGAACTCACTTTGATGTGATTTGAAAAATACAAAAATCGTTGCAAAAATCATAGGAATTGTGAGGTGTGTGCTCTCATGGATATAATATGTTTTGAGGATATGATACATGATGAGCATTGTATAGTAATATGTACTTATGAACATGCTGGCATAACATTGAATGTAACAATAAACATAAAGCATATAAACATCATGAATTTTGTATGTAATTCATAAACAATTTAAAATTTTAATCAACTATAGTATAGGCTCTAAGGGTCTAATAACCTATCCTATATCCCTATAGTCATGGCTCTGATACCAATCTGTCACACCCCGGCCCGCAGCGGAATAAGAGTCGGGGCATAATTGGGTTATCACCAAAGCTCATGATGTTTACTAAAATGTTTCATATTTATTAAATTCAAATTACAACTTAATAATAAAATCAAATCCATACAATTACAAGGAAATGAAACTAAGTAAAACAATCCCAAGCTTAAACTGATTTATTCCTCTAGGCCTTCCTATGTGTTTCTTGCCTCAACTGGATCACCTGTATCATGTGTAAAACGGGGGATATTTTGGGTCAACAAAAGTTGGCGAGTGAACCTTGAGAAAAACATTGTTATTAATTTATTGTTGTATTTAATATTGAAAATTTGTGCAATAATCACATGTGAGCAAACAAATATATATAACAAAACACAAACCACATTGGATGAGTAAATGACATGAATGATGATGTATATGAAATCAAGGCTAAATCAAACGGAGCCGATCGAGTGACATGAATGATGATGCATGTGAGATCAAGGCTCAATCAAACGGAGCCGATTGAATGAGGCACCTGATACTCAACCCGTATCCCACGGGGAGCTGATGGGCCTAATGAAATGCATGCACTGAAAATGATAACTTCAATCTAAACATAATTCACACAACAATTGATACACATTTGATACACATTTGATCACGGATATGATGGATGCACAAGTGTTTAAATATAATAAGGAATTAACGACACATGATACACCCCAAAATGTGATTAAAACGGGGAATTGGTAGAGATTCACTCACATTGGGTGCGTTCTTTGATGACGTTGGATGCGCACGAGTTTTGGGATTTGATCGACGAGGAAAACTAACCTAAAATAATAACGAAATGGTTTGGTAAATAATGGATTTTATTTGAGGTTAATACTTTTAATTCATAATCTTAATAGGATTTTTAGATTTATTTTTGTGAGTTTAAGAACATTTTCTAACTTTAAAAATATTATTTTTAAGTATTTTTAAATAATTTTCTGATTAAATATATAAAAAAAATGTTGAAATGTTGACTTTTTGACTCTGACCGTTGACCGGTCGGATTGTGTTAATTATATGCGCTGAGTGAGGTTCGAACTCGGGACCTCTCGTATGCGTGCACGCAGCTCTACCAACTGAGCTACGTGTCTAACCCGAAATATTCTCTGTTTTAATTATATTTAGATACTAATTAGTTTTAAACTTATATTATTTAAAAATGGTTTATATTACCGAACCGGTTGCAGGGACCCGGAGTCGAACTCGGATCCTTCGGTTCGAGTGCGTACAGCCCAACCAGTTGGGCTGTGTGTCATATCTGTTTAACTTATGGATTAAATTATACTTATTAACATTCGGTGACCTGATCCGATTCAGTTGTAAAAATGTTGGTTTAATTCTGAAGTTCGGTAACGTATGCGATTCGAACCCGGGACGTGTGCATTGTTTGTGCACACAGTCCACCGCTGGACTGTGTGTCTAACCCGGTTAAATATTCAGTTTTAATTAAACTTATACACATGTTCGACTTCGTCTTCTTCGTTTACAAAGACGCAGAACAATGATGTCCGACTGTTCTGGTTTAAATTGATCATCGAGCATATAATTGATTGGAATGAAATGGATAAAGAGGGTTACGGAGTAAAATGTACCGAACATAATGCTTTTTCTCAGATTTCCGGCAAGAGTCGTCGGCTCTGATTGGCGACTTCCGTCTGAGTGAATCAATTAACAGTTTTGATCAACGAGTTGTGAAATTAAGTTACTAAACAATGGATATCAGGGGGGTTTAGATGATTGTACCGATTCACAGTGAGACTTCGGAATTTCCAGCGATTTTCCGGTGAGTGCAGGAATTCCCGGCAACGTTGTCTGAGACAGATTCTGGGTGAACAATTTATGTTAATACTTGCCTAATAATGGATTGCAAACAAAAGAGTCGAGAATTTTACCGATTTGAAGTAAGTCACGGTTTTCCGGTGAGAGTCTGGCGAATGCAGAGTATCTCCGGCGACGTGCTAAAGCTTCGAGAGATTGTGTGATTTTGAGCGAAAAGGTTACCAAAGGTTTGGGTGGGTATTTATAAGGAAAAACAGAATGTATTGAGTCCGAATTTTGGTCTTGATTCGCGGTCAAAGTTTCTCCGGCGGTTACGACCGCAATTGACTGTTAGACGTCGGTTATAACCGATGTCTAAGTCGGTTATAGCGTTTTAGTCAAAAGGAAAATGGCTAACCTCGCGGATTGACGGATTTTCCGGTGATTGCGAGTTCTGCTGCGCTGAGGTTCGGATTTTGAATTCGAGTTTTAATTTAAGTATTATTTGTTTCAGTATTTACACAATGGAGTCATGTGGCGGAGCGGTGTGTTGAGTGTTTGAGTTTGTGGGCGACCCGGGTTCGAAACCCGGCGTCCCCATTTTATTTTTTTCTCATTATTTAAGATTATTTATAAATTTTAGTTTTTAAATTCTAATATAGTTATTAATTAAGGATCGTTTAAAATTAGTTTGAGCAATAAATATGCAACGAAAACTTATAACTGGATATTCGATTAATAAACGAAGCGGGTTTTGGAAAACCCGTTTTTCGACGGATGTTACAATTTTGCCTAAAAATCATTAAAAAATGCTTAAAATAATGCTTTTAAAGTTTAAAAAATTGCATTAAATAGCTCAAAAATAAATCCAAAAACCTAATAAAGAAGCACTAAATGAAAAATTAATTTCGAATAAAATTTATTTATTTATTGAATTACTACGTTATTATTTAGGTTAGTTTCTCTCGTGGTTAAATCCAAACTCGTGCGCGTTCGTCATCAATCAAGGAAACGCACCCACTGTGAGTGAATCCTTACAAATTCCCCTTTTTTTATTTATGTTTTGGGGTGTATCATGTGGCGTTTACATATTTTATTTATTCAAACAACTTGTGCTAACACCATTATGTGATCTAATGTGTATATTTTTGTCGTTGTTGTTATACATGGTTACATTATGTCATTTCAGTGCAAGACATTCACACAAAGGCCCATCAGTTCCTCGTTGGATACAAGTTGAGCATCGCGTGCCTCATTAGATCGGCTCCGTTTGATTGAGCCTTGATCTCACAGTTCATCATTTATCATGCATGTGTACATTGTGGATATTAGGTGCGTTGATGGTTTGTTTATATATATACATATGCTCATATATGGTCTTTGCACATTTTTTTTATTTAATCAACGTAATTAAATTGTTTAAATGTAACATTCGTCGTAAAACGGGTTTCGAAACCCGCTTCGTTTTATAATCAAATGTCAGTTATAAGTTCGTTGTGTATTTATTGTGCCGGTTATTTTAAATAATACATAATTAATAAATATTTTAGAGTTTAAAAACCATAATTAATAAATAATAATAATAAAATTAAATAAAAGAACAAAACAGGGTAGCCGGGTCTCGAACCCGGGTCTACCGCGTAACACACACACATCACACCACTCCGCCACACACATCTTTTGTGTTTAATACTTAAACAAATATCACTTAAGGTAAAACAAAAAAATCAAAACCTGTAAATCAGAGACCTCAGAACCCGAAATCGCCGGCAAGAACGAAGATTCCGCAACCGTTGCTACTTTCCCTTGACTGAAACGCGTAAACTGATTTCGACATCAGTTATAACCGTTGCTTAACACTCAATTTAGTCAAAACCGTTTCCTATGAGAATTGAAACCATTGACCACGAATCTTGGCCCCTAATTCGAAACCAATCGGCTTGTCCCCCTTATAAATACCCACTCAAACTCTTTGTAAACATTTCGCTCAGAACCGCACTCTTTTCCTGAAGCTTTATTCCTTTCAAAGCACGTCGCCGGAGATTTTCGCACTCACCGGAATATCGCCGGAATTTCTAAAACAGAAAACCGTAGTTCTCCAAACTGGTATAATCATCTAAACCTCCTTGCTATCACTTGTTTAGTAAATTAATAGCTCAAAACGGTAATCAAAACTGTTTAATCAGTTTATTCAGTCGGAATCATTGTCGGGATTTTGAATGGTGAAAACGATGAAGTTGAGTTAGTGTTTAAATATAAATAAAAACGGGTATTTAACCGGGTTAGACACACAGTCCAGGGGTGGACTGTGTGCAATTACAAAGCACACGTCCCGAGTTCGAATCGCACATGTTTCCGATTTTCTGAAATAAAGCCAACACTTTTTAAACTTATTCAGATCAATTCACAGTATATATATAAAAGGAATTGGGCTGTGTGCACTCGAACCATGGATCCTGAGTTCGAGTCCGGGTTCTGAAATCAGTTTCGGCCATATTAAAACCTTTTTAATAAAAACTAAATAAGGTTAAAGCTAGTTAGTATATATATATATATAATTAAAACAGAGAATATTTCGGGTTAGACACATAGCTCAGTTGGTAGAGCTGCGTGCACGTATACGGGAGGTCACGGGTTCGAACCTCACTCGCCTCCTGAAATTCATGCTATCCGACCGGTCAGACCTGACAAAGTCAACCCTTTTCTTTAATTTTTGTTTTCTTATTTTCTTTTTATTAAATTGAAAAATTATTTAAAAATACTTAAAAATAAAGATTTTGAAAGTTAAAAATTTGCATTAACCTCACAAAAATAAATCTAAAAATCCCATTAAGAGCACTAATTAAAAATATTAATCTCAAATAAAATTTATTTATTTATCGAATCATTTCGTTATTATTTAGGTTAGTTTTCCCTCGTCGGTTGAATCATAAATTCGTGCGCATTCATCGTCATCAAGAAACGCATCCACTGTGAGTGAATCTCTACCAATTCGCCGTTTTAATCATGTTTTGGGGTGTATCATGTGTCGTACTATTCTTTTATTTTATTTAAACACTTGTGCATACATCATATCCGTGATCAAATGTGTATTGATTGTTGTGTGAATTATATGTAGATTAAATTTATCATTTCAGTGCACGCATTTCATTAGGCCCATCAGTTCCCCGTGGGATACGGGTTAAGCATCAGGAGCCTCATTAGATCGGCTCCATTTGATTGAGCCTTGATCTCAAATACATCATCATTCATGTCATATACTCATCCAAAGTGGTTTGTGATTGTTTACATATATATGTTTGCTCACATGTGATTAATGCACGAATTTTCTATAAAAATAAAACAAGAAATTAGTTATAATGTTTTATCAAGGTTCACTCGCCAACTTTTGTGGACCCAAAATCTCCCCCGTTTTACACAGGATACAGGTGATCCAGCCGAGACAGGAAACACTTAGGATGGCCTAGAAGAATAAACAAGTTTATGCTTTGGAATAAATATATAGTTCATTTTCCTTTGTAATTGTATGAATTTTGTTTTTGGATATTTAAGTTTGTAATTTGAATTTAATAAATATGAAACATCTTAGTAAATATCATGAGCTTTGGTGATAACCAAATTATGCCCCGACTTTTATTCCGCTGCGGGTCGGGGTGTGACAGATTGGTATCAGAGCTTGTGACTATAGGGATATAGGATAGGTTATTAGACCCTTAGAGCCTATACTATAGTTGATAAAATTTTAATTGTTTATGCGTTACATGCAAAATTCATGATGTTTATATGTTTCATGTTTATTTTCACACCCAATATTATGCAAGCACGCTCACAAATACATGTTATTATGCAATGCTCATCATAATTCATATCCTCATAACATATCATATCTATGAGAGCACACACCTCACGATTTCCATGATTTTTGCAATGATTTTGTATTTTTCAAATCACATCAAAGTGAGTTCTCACGACAGCCATTTAGTAACTGGAAGGGTATGAGTACCGGTAGTCGGAACGTCCTGTCTAGGCTTGGCATTCGTATAATCCAAAATAAAGGACCAGTTTGCCTACCTGGGGACTAACGATGAGAGTACGAAGGACCTATTAGGCCAAAGCATGCTATACCAAACGTCGTGTGAACTAATCCCACTTTGAGTTGTCATTGTGTCTACACCTGGACACCCTCCTACCATACATCTCGCAATCATATTTACGATTTTCATTCGGGTGGTGCGAGTGTTAACCCGCTGACACCAATGTGAATCCTACCAAGCCCAATAGTCATGGGGGCCCACATGACTACACATGCAATGGTATGGGGGGCATTTGGAGGCCCAAACATGAACAAACCCAAGACATCCTATGGATGTAGTTAAATTATTGTCAGTTATGTTGTTTTTCATTTTTTTTACGACACATGACACCTAGAAAATTCTTAAACTCACAATCTTCCTATAAATGTTCCTGTAGATGTCGGCTAGGCAACTACGTGGAGGTAGAAAGTCAGGAAAGTCAAGCGAACGCTTGGCCACACAAATTGCTAAACAAATGGCCGCAGTACTTCCTGACATCGTGCTTCAAGTTCAACAAGCTCTCACCGCTAATCCCATCAACCCTCCCAACCAAGAAGACCAGAGCGTCGCCAACCCTCCTTCCAAAACCCCCAAGTGCACCTACAAAAACTTCAAATCCTGCGATCCCCCAAAATATGAAGGGACCGAAGGTGTTACCGCCCTCCTTCACTGGTTTGAAGAAATGGAAAACACTTTCCTCAATTGCGATTGTCCCGAGGACCGTAAGGTACGTTACGCGACTGGAAGACTGTTTGGGGTAGCCCTTACCTGGTGGAACACGGAAAAGGGTAAGAGAGGAGTTGAAGATGCCATGGCCTTAACATGGGAAGAGTTAAAGGAACTCATGATAAGACGCTTCTGTCCAAGAAGCGAAATCAAAAAGCTGGAAGACGAATTCCACGCACAGAAACAAAAGGAAGGAGACCACACTTCATATAATAAGAGATTTCTCGAGTTAAACCAGATGATCCCAAATTTGTTCACCCCCTTGTACCGCTTAGTTGAACACTACATTCGAGGCCTCCCCTCGAAAATTCAAGATTCGGTTTTAAGCACTTCGCCTGCAACACTTGAAGCCGCAATGGAGTTAGCTACAGAACTCACTGAAAATCGCATTCGAAATGGCAAGTTCAAAGATGAGAAGAAGAAAGCACCCATTGAAACCCCAACTCCAAACCACCCAGTCTCATCCTCGAAGTTTGCTGGTAAGAGGAAGCGAAATGGCAAGAATTTTGCTGTCACTCAAACCAACCCTCCTATCACTGCTGCACCAATCACCCAAATTGCTCCTCCAGCTACACCATTCATAAAGCCATACACTGGCCCACACCCAAAGTGCTGTCAATACCATCACCCTCCCGAAAACCCATGCCAACATTGCACAAGCTGTGGTCGTGCAGGTCACACCATCCAAACCTGCCGTACCCTTCAACGAATGAACCGCAATCAACCTCCAACCCAAACCCAAAATCAGATAGTGGGCCAAACCCAACAACCCTTACTTCTACCACCTTCACAACACGCAGCCCAACCTTACTACCAACCTAACTACCCCATGATGCAACCCACGCGAGCTTGTTTCAACTGTGGGGACCCAAACCACTTCAGGAACACATGTCCACGCCTAGTGAACATCATCCATGCCCAAGCTCACGCAAACCCGGTAAACCAAGCTCCCCACCTGCCAGAGGGAGAGCTTTCAATATCAATGCCAACCAAGCCAGGGCTGACAACAACGTGGTCAACGGTACGTTTTCTCATCAATGGTAGTTATGCATCCATATTATTCGATACTGGTGCGGATAAGAGCTTTGTGTCCTTAGAATTTGAACCTATCCTCGACCAACCTCGTGTTAATCTCATCGAATCTCTAACGGTGGAAGTTGCTGACGGAAAACCCATTTCATTAAATTCTATTATACGCAATTGTATTCTCACCCTAAACGATAACGATTTTCCAATTGACCTTATTCCTATGAAGTTGGGAAGTTTCGATGTTATAATCGGTATGGACTGTCTCAGCCAGCATCACGCTGAAGTGGTGTGCCACGAAAAATTCATTCGCATTCCTCTTGCAGACGGTCAGACACTACGTATTTTTGGGGAAACCCCTTCGAAAGGACTCAAATTAATGTCCTGCCTTCAAGCCCGAAGATATCTCCGCAAGAACTATGTCGCATTCCTAACTCACGTCGTCAAGAAGGGAAACAAGGAGAGGAAACTCGAAGATATCCCAATTGTGAAGGAATTCCCACAATTCTTTCCCGACGACATTTCAGGACTTGTACCTGGCGCTACAACCAGTCGCAAAATCTCCTTATAGGTTAGCCCCATCCGAAATGCAAGAGGTGGCCAGTCAACTGCAAGAGCTGACTGACAAAGGATTCATACGTCCTAGCTCATCGCCTTGGGATGCACCTGTTCTTTTTGTGAAGAAGAAAGATGGAACGTTTCGCATGTGCATTGATTATAGAGAACTCAACAAGTTAACGGTTAAAAATCGCTATCCACTGCCTCGCATTGATGACCTCCTAGACCAACTTCAAGGCGCCACCTGCTTTTCAAAAATCGACCTTCGTTCTGGTTATCATCAGCTCAGAGTGCACGAAGAAGATATCCCAAAAACCGCCTTCCGGACTCGTTATGGTCATTACGAGTTTATGGTCATGCCTTTCGGTTTAACCAACGCCCCCGCTGTCTTCATGGATTTAATGAATAGGGTATGCAAACCCTACCTCGACCGTTTCGTCATAGTTTTCATCAACGACATCCTTATCTACTCCAAGTCTAAATCCGATCATGAGCGACACCTTCGACTTATCCTTACACTCTTAAGGACTGAAAAGCTTTACGCTAAGTTCTCAAAATGCGAATTCTGGTTAGGAGAAGTACAATTCCTTGGACATGTCGTCAATGACAAGGGAATTCATGTCTATCCTTCAAAAATCAAGGCAGTACAGGAATGGCAAGCGCCACGTACCCCTACCGAAGTTAGGTCATTTCTTGGTTTGGCTGGTTACTATCGACGCTTCATTGCCAATTTTTCCCGTATTGCTGTACCACTCACGGCCTTGACTCATAAAGGAAAACCCTTCATATGGGGACCTAAGCAAGAGGAGGCCTTCCAAACTCTAAAGCAAAAACTTTGTGACGCACCTATTCTCACACTCCCTGAGGGTTGCGATGACTTTGTGGTATATTGCAACGCATCAGGGCAAGGGCTAGGCTGTGTATTGATGCAAAGAGGAAAAGTGATAGCCTATGCCTCTAGGAAACTCAAAGTTCATGAGAAAAATTACACCACCCACGACCTGGAACTTGGGGCCGTAGTGTTCGCTCTCAAGATATGGAGACATTACCTCTACGGTACCAAGTGTGAAATATACACTGACCACAAGAGTCTCCAACATATCTTCAACCAGAAAGAGTTGAATATGAGGCAACGAAGATGGGTCGAACTTCTCAATGACTACGACTGTGAAGTTCGGTATCATCCTGGCAAGGCAAACGTGGTGGCCGATGTGCTCAGTCTAAAAGGTTATGCGAACTCCATTCGTCTTCTATGTTCGCAAATCATAACCGACATCAAAGATCGAATCCGGGCAGCTCAACATGTTTCTGTAACAAAAAATGACGTACGTCATGTGGAGCTGAACTAAAAATCAAAACCAAATCCGACGGTGTTCTATACTATTTAAACCGCATATGGATTCCTGATCGCGATAACCTTCGTGATTTCCTCATGAATGAGGCGCACAAAACACGATACTCTGTACACCCAGGAGCCGACAAGATGTATCAAGACCTACGATACACCTACTAGTGGCCTGGCATGAAAAAGGATATCGCTGTTTTTGTTTCCAAGTGCCTTACCTGTTCCAAAGTAAAAGTTGAACATCAAAGACCTTCAGGACTTCTAGTCCAAACCGAAATACCTGTATGGAAGTGGCAAAACATAACCATGGATTTCATTACCGGGTTACCTCGCACCTCCAGTGGGTATGACACCTACAAAGTCATCTGATTTCATTCCGATTCGCGAGGACTTCAAGAACGAGAAGTTAGCTCGTATCTACATCAGCGAGATCGTAAGCCGTTATGGTGTACCATTAAGCATCATTTCAGACCGTGATGGTCGTTTCACTTCACGAACATGGCGAGCCTTACAAACCGCTTTGGGTACACGATTAGACCTCAGTACCGCTTTTCATCCTCAAACTGATGGTTAATCTGAACGCACCATCCAGACCCTTGAAGACATGCTGCGAGCATGTGTCATAGACTTCAAAGGGAACTAGGACGCTCACCTACCATTAGTTGAATTTTCGTACAACAATAGCTATCATTCAAGTATCGGCATGGCTCCTTTCGAAGCTTTATATGGTCGTAAGTGCCGATCTCCAGTATGTTGGCACGAAATTGGGGAAGCGCAAATCACCGGACCAGAATTAATTCAAGAAACAACCGACAAGATCCTTCAAATTCGAAACAATCTTCTAGCGGCTCAAAGTCGTCAAAAGGGTTATGCTGACAAACGACGAAAGCCCTTGGAGTTTGACATTGGTGATCAAGTACTTTTAAAAGTATCACCGTGGAAGGGAGTGTTTCGTTTTGGCCAGAAGGGCAAGCTAGCACCACGCTACGTAGGACCTTTCAAGATACTCGAAAGAGTAGGTCCTGTAGGATACAAGCTTGACCTACCAGAAGAGCTCAACAGAATTCATCCAACATTCCACTTATCAAACTTAAAAAAGTGCCTTGCCGATGAAAACCTCCATATTCCTCTAGAAGACATTCAAGTCGATGAATCGATGCACTTCGTTGAAAGACCAGTAGAAATCATGGATTTCGGAGAGAAGCGTTTGAGGCGAAGTCGTATTCCAATTGTCAGGGTACGTTGGGAGTCAAAACGAGGACCCGAGTTTACTTGGGAACGTGAAGACTCAATGCGCAAAAAAAAAACCGCATCTTTTTCCGGTCACCACTACTGCTTAAATTTCGGGACGAAATTTCTAAAAGTAGGGGATACTGCAACATTCGTCGTAAAACGGGTTTCGAAACCCACTTCGTTTTATAATCAAATGATCAGTTATAAGTTCGTTGCGTATTTATTGTGCCGGTTATTTTAAATAATACATAATTAATATATATTTTAGAGTTTAAAAACCATAATTAATAAATAATAATAATAAAATTAAATAAAAGAACAAAACAGGGTAGCCGGGTCTCGAACCCGGGTCTACCGCGTAATCACACACACATCACACCACTCTGCCACACACATCTTTTGTGTTTAATACTTAAACAAATATCACTTAAGGTAAAACAAAAAAATCAAAACCTGTAAATCAGAGACCTCAGAACCCGAAATCGCCGGCAAGAACGAAGATTCCGCAACCGTTGCTACTTTCCCTTGACTGAAACGCGTAAACTGATTTCGACATCAGTTATAACCGTTGCTTAACACTCAATTTAGTCAAAACCGTTTCCTATGAGAATTGAAACCATTGACCACGAATCTTGGCCCCTAATTCGAAACCAATCGGCTTGTCCCCCTTATAAATACCCACTCAAACTCTTTGTAAACATTTCGCTCAGAACCGCACTCTTTTCCTGAAGCTTTATTCCTTTCAAAGCACGTCGCCGGAGATTTTCGCACTCACCGGAATATCGCCGGAATTTCTAAAACAGAAAACCGTAGTTCTCCAAACTGGTATAATCATCTAAACCTCCTTGCTATCACTTGTTTAGTAAATTAATAGCTCAAAACGGTAATCAAAACTGTTTAATCAGTTTATTCAGTCGGAATCATTGTCGGGATTTTGAATGGTGAAAACGATGAAGTTGAGTTAGTGTTTAAATATAAATAAAAACGGGTATTTAACCGGGTTAGACACACAGTCCAGGGGTGGACTGTGTGCAATTACAAAGCACACGTCCCGAGTTCGAATCGCACATGTTTCTGATTTTCTGAAATAAAGCCAACACTTTTTAAACTTATTCAGATCAATTCACAGTATATATATAAAAGGAATATAATTCAGTATTTAAGCAGATTAGACACACAGCCCAACTGGTTGGGCTGTGTGCACTCGAACCATGGATCCCGAGTTCGAGTCCGGGTTCTGAAATCAGTTTTGGCCATATTAAAACCTTTTTAATAAAAACTAAATAAGGTTAAAGCTAGTTAGTATATATATATATATAATTAAAACAGAGAATATTTCGGGTTAGACACGTAGCTCAGTTGATGGAGCTGCGTGCACGTATACGGGAGGTCACGGGTTCGAACCTCACTCGCCGCCTAAAATTCATGCTATCCGACCGGTCAGACCCGGTCAGACCTGACAAAGTCAACCCTTTTCTTTAATTTTTGTTTTCTTATTTTCTTTTTATTAAATTGAAAAATTATTTAAAAATACTTAAAAATAAAGATTTTGAAGGTTAAAAATTTGCATTAACCTCACAAAAATAAATCTAAAAATCTCATTAAGAGCACTAATTAAAAATATTAATCTCAAATAAAATTTATTTATTTATCGAATCATTTCGTTATTATTTAGGTTAGTTTTCCCTCGTCGGTTGAATCATAAATTCGTGCGCATTCTCATCATCAAGAAACACATCCATTGTGAGTGAATCTCTACCAATTCCCCGTTTTAATCATGTTTTGGGGTGTATCATGTGTCGTACTATTCTTTTATTTTATTTAAACACTTGTGCATACATCATATCCGTGATCAAATGTGTATTGATTGTTGTGTGAATTATATGTAGATTAAATTTATCATTTCAGTGCACGCATTTCATTAGGCTCATCAGTTCCCCGTGGGATACGGGTTGAGCATCAGGAGCCTCATTAGATCGGATCCGTTTGATTGAGCCTTGATCTCAAATACATCATCATTCATGTCATATACTCATCCAAAGTGGTTTGTGATTGTTTACATATATATGTTTGCTCACATGTGATAATGCACGAATTTTCTTTAATAAATAAAACAAGAAATTAGTTAAAATGTTTTATCAAGGTTCACTCGCCAACTTTTGTTGACCCAAAATCTCCCCCGTTTTACACATGATACAGGTGATCCAGCCGAGACAGGAAACACTTAGGATGGCCTAGAAGAATAAACAAGTTTATGCTTTGGAATAAATATATAGTTTCATTTTCCTTTGTAATTGTATGAATTTTGTTTTTGGATATGTAAGTTTGTAATTTGAATTTAATAAATATGAAACATCTTAGTAAATATCATGAGCTTTGGTGATAACCCAATTATGCCTCGACTTTTATTCCGCTGCGGGTCGGGGTGTGACATTAAATGTTTAATTTAGATTCACTCGCCAACTCTTGTTGACCCAAACTTTTGTTTTTACACATGATACAGGTGGACAGAGGAGAGGAACACTTAGGATTGGCCTTAGAAGATGAATAAAATATGTCTTGTTTAGAACAATATTTTTTTGTGTTTGTATGTTTCTTGTGTTTGGATATTTTCTCTAAAATTTCAAATAATAAATATGAAACTTAATTATAGTAAATGTCATGAGCTTTATGATAACCCAATTATGCCCCGACTTCTAAATCCGATGCGGGTCAGGGTGTGACAGATTGGTATGAGAGCTCTGACTATAGGGATATAGGATAGGTTATTAGACCCTTAGAGCCTATAGTATAGTTGATTAGATTTTAAATGCTTAGGTGTTACATGCAAACTCATGATGTTTATTTGTTTCATATTTATTTCACACACGAATGCATGCAAGCACTTTCACTATTACATGTTACTGTGTGATATTTATTGTGGCTTATATATTCTTAACATATCATGTCTATGCAAACACACACAACACAAATTCACAAATTTTCATGATTTCTTCTCAAGGATTTTGTAATGTTTTCATGTTTTCAATCTCATCAAAGTGAGTTCTATGACGGGCATGTAGTAACTGGAAGGGTACGAGTACCGGTAGTCGGGACGTCCTGTCTATGATTGGCATTCGTATAAATCCAATATAATGGACCAGTTTGCCTACCTGGGGACTAATGATGAGAGTACGAAGGACCTATTAGGCCAAAGCATGCCACATCAAACGTCATGTGAACTAACCCCAATTTGAGTTGTCATTGTGTCTACACCTGGACACCCTCCGACCTTATATTCCGCAATCATGTTTTTACGATATTCATTCGAGTGATGCAAGCGTTAACAGGCCAACACCAATGTGAACCCTACCAAGTCCAGTAGTCATGGGGGCCCACATGACTACCTAGGCCGAAGTATGGGAGACATTTGGGGGCCCAAACATGAGTAAAGCCCAAGACATCCTATGGATGTAGTAAATTTATTTTCTCAATTATTTTGTGAATATTGTTTTCTCTTTTTACGACACATGACACCTAAAAACTATCAACTCATAATCTCGCTACGTATTTCCTGTAGATGTCTGCTAGGCACTCTCGATGTGGTAGAAGATCAGGAAGATCTGGCGAGCGCATGACCACTCAAATAGCCCAACAGATGGCTGCCGTACTTCCCGACATAGTCGTACAAGTCCAACAAGTTGTTGCCGCCAATCCCATCAACCCCACCAATCAAGAAGGCCCAAATGTTGCCAATCCTCCCTCCAACACCACCAAATGCACCTACAAGCACTTCAAATCCTACGATCCTCCAAAATACGAGGGGACTGAAGGTGTCACTGCCCCCCTCTGTTGGTTTGAGGAAATGGAAAGCACTTTTCTCAACTGCGATTGTCCCGATGATCGCAAGGTGCGATATGCTACCGGTCGTTTGTACGGGGTAGCACTTACATGGTGGAACACAGAGAAAGGAAAGCGAGGTGCTAAAGCTGCTATGGCCTTAACTTGGGAAGAGTTGAGGGAGCTCATGACAAGACGCTTCTGTCCAAGAAACGAAATCAAGAAATTGGAGGATGAGTTCTACTCTTTGAAATAAAAGGAAGGAGACCACCAACATACAATAAGAGGTTTCTCGAGTTGAATCAGATGGTCCCAAACTTGTTCACTCCACTCTATTGTTTAATTGAGCACTACATTCGAGGTCTTCCCTCAAAAATTCAAGATTCTGTGTTGAGTACTACACCTGCAACCCTCGAAGCTGCAATGGAGCTGGCTACTGAGCTCACGGAAAATCACATCCGAAATGGTGATTTTAAAGATGAGAAGAAGAAAGACAAGACACCTGCTGAAACCTCAACCCCAACTCAAACAGGTTCGTCTTCTAAGTTTGCTGGTAAAAGGAAACGCGATGGGAAGAATTTCGTCGTTACCCAAAATCAATCCCCCTATCATTGTTGCCCCAATCACACAAGTCGCTCCTCCTTCCGCTCCATTCAAGAAACCTTACACGGGATCTCACCCAAAACGCAACCGATGCCAATATCACCACCCTCCTAAGAACCCATGTCAATATTGCACAAGTTGTGGTCGTGCAGGTCACACAATTCAAACTTGTCGCATTCTCCAAAAGCCAAACCGCAATCAACCTCAAGCCCAACCCAACAATCAAGTGGTAGGCCAAGCCCAATACCAACAACCTCTACTCTTACCACCTGCTCAACCCACGGTTCAACCATACTATCAACCCAACTACCCTATGATGCAACGAGTTAGAGCATGTTTCAATTGTTGTGATCCAACTCATTTCCGAAACACTTGCCCACGTTTGGTGAATATCATAAATGCCAAGCTCAAGCTAATCCGGTGAATCAAGCCAACCAAGCCAATCCACCCGCAAGAGGAAGAGATTTCAACATTAATGCCAATCAAGCTAGAGCTGATAATAATGTGGTTAACGGTACGTTTCTCATTAACGGTAATTATGCATCTATTCTGTTTGACACTGGTGCAGATAAGAGTTTCGTGTCCTTAGAGTTCAAATCTACTCTTGATTTACCCCGCGTTAGTCTAGCCGAATCCTTCACGATGGAAGTTGCTGATGGTGAACCTATTACATTAGACTCAATTATCCAAGATTGCACTCTCACCCTCAATGATCATGATTTCTCAATTAATCTTATCCCTATGAAGTTGGGTAGTTTTGACGTTATTATTGGCATGGACTGGCTTAGTCAGCATCACACGGAAGTTGTTTGTTACGAGAAGTTTATTCGAATTCCTCTCGCTGACGGTCAAACTTTGCGTATTTTTGGTGAAACCTCCTCCAAAAAGCCCAAACTGATGTAATGTCTTCAAGCTCGAAGATACCTTCGCAAAGACTATATTGCATTTCTAGCTCACATCGTCAAGAAGGGAGGCAAGGAAAAGAAGCTCGAAGACATTCCAATCGTTAAAGAATTTCCTCAAGTATTCCCCGACGACGTTTTAGGACTTCCTCCTGTGCGAGAAGTCGAATTCTGAATTGATCTTGTACCTGGTGCTACACCGGTCACAAAATCTCCATATCGGTTAGCCCCATCTGAGATGCAAGAGTTAACTAGTCAACTGCAAGAGTTGACTGACAAGGGATTTATACATCCTAGCTCATCACCTTGGGGAGCGCCGGTTCTTTTCGTAAAGAAGAAAGATGGAACCTTCCGTATGTGTATCGACTATAGAGAGCTCAACAAGCTGACCATCAAGAACTGCTATCCTCTACCTCGTATCGACGATCTTCTAGATCAACTTCAGGGTGCCACCTGTTTCTCAAAAATCAATCTTCGTTCTGGTTATCATCAACTTAGAGTATGCGAAGAAGACATTCCAAAGACTGCTTTTCGAACTCGTTATGGCCACTATTAGGGCTGTAAACAAACCAAACGTTTGACGAACAGTTCGTGAACTGTTCGGCAGGAAGTTCGTTTGTGTTCGTTCGTTTATTAAACAAACGAACACGAACAAGAAATTTCGTTCGTTTTGTTAAATGAACAAACATGAACAGAGGTCGCGTTTGTTCGTTTATGTTCGTGAACATTCGGTAACTTGTTCGTATGTGTTCGATAGTTCATTAGTATTTTTAGTTTTAATATTTATGTAAACATATCAAAACTCCGACAAATTAAATATCTAATAAGTGTCAGTGTATTATAATTTTGTTCATGAACAATTGTTTGTGTTCGTTTGTTTCCATTTGTGTTCATGAACATTAGTTTGTGCTTATATTTGTTTGTCAACGTTCATTGCGTAAAATTAACAAACAAACACAAACGAACATGAACAAGTTCATTTCCTTAACAAACAAACACAAACATAAAATTTCGTTCGATAAGTGTTCGTGAACGGTTCGCAAACACATATATTTTTTAACAAACGAACACGAACAACGTCTTGTTCATGTTCGTTCGGTTCGTTTACAGCCCTAGCCACTATGAATTCATGGTTATGCCTTTTGGTTTGACCAATGCCCCTGATGTTTTCATGGATTTTATGAACATGGTGTGTAAACCCTACCTCGATCGTTTTGTCATAGTCTTCATTGATGATTTCTTATCTATTCTAAGACCAAATCCGATCATGAGAGATATCTTCGACTTATCCTAACACTTCTAAGGACCGAAAGGCTTTATGCTAAGTTCTCGAAGTGTGAGTTTTGGTTAAAAGAGGTACAATTTCTTGGTCATGTCGTTAACGACAAAGGGATTCATGTCGACCCTGCAAAGATCAAAGCAGTGCAAGAATGGCAAGCGCCACACACTCCTACCGAAGTTAGGTCATTTCTTGGTCTAGCTGGTATTATCGACGTTTCATCGCAAATTTTTCTCGTATCGCCATTTCACGCACAGCCTTGACTCACAAGGGTAAACCCTTCATTTGGGGCCCAAGCAAGAAGACGTTTTTCAAACATTGAAGCAAAAGCTTTATGATGCACCTATCCTTACACTGCCGGATGGTTGCGATGACTTTGTGGTTTATTATGACGCGTCAGGGCAAGGTTTAAGTTGTGTACTAATGCAAAGAGGAAAGGTGATAGCCTATGCCTCAAGGCAACTCAAAGTGCATGAAAAGAACTATACCACTCACGACCTAGAACTTGGAGCAGTCGTGTTCGCTCTAAAGATATGGAGACATTATCTCTGTGGTACCAAGTGTGAAATTTACACTGACCACAAAAGCATTCAACATATCTTCAATCAAAAAGAGTTGAATATGAGGCAACGACGATGGGTCGAACTATTAAATGATTACGATTGTGAAATTCGATATCATCCTGGCAAAGCCAATGTTGTAGCTGATGCTCTTAGTCGAAAAGAGTATGCGAACTCCATCCATCTTTTGTGTTCTCAAATTGTAACCGACCTCCAAAATCGAATTCGAGCAGCTCAACATACTTCTGTCACGGAAAATGATGTGCGAGATGAACTATCTTGTGGAGCTAAACTCAAGATAGAAACCAAGTCCGATGGTATCCTTTACTATCTAAATCGTATTTGGATACCTGATCGCAACAATCTTCGTACTTTTCTTATGAATGAGGCTCACAAAACACGATACTCTATACATCCAGGTGCTGATAAGATGTATCAAGATCTGCGATACTCATACTGGTGGCCTGGCATGAAGAAAGATATCGCTATATTTGTCTCCAAGTGCCTTACATGTTCCAAGGTAAAAGTTGAACATCAAAGACCTTCAGGATTACTCGTCTAACCCGAAGTACCTGTTTGGAAGTGGGAAAATATAACCATGGACTTTATTACCGGGTTACCTCGCACCTCCAGTGGGTATGACACAATTTGGGTTATCATTAATCGTCTCAAAAAATCAGCTCATTTCATTCCAATCCGTGAGGACTACAAGAATGAGAAGTTAGCTCATATCTATATTGATGAAATTGTAAGCCGTCATGGTGTGCCCTTAAGTATCATTTCAGATCGAGATGACCGTTTTACTTCACGAACATGGCAAATCGTACAATCAGCTTTGGGTACTCGATTAGATCTCAGCACTACCTTTCACCCTCAAACGGATGGTCAATCTGAGCGCACCATAGAAACCCTTGAAGACATGTTGCGAGCATGTGTCATAGACTTCAAGGGTAATTGGGATACTCACCTACCGTTAGTTGAATTTCCGTACAACAATAGCTATCATTTAAGCATCGGCATGGCTCCTTTTGAAGCCTTATATGGTCGTAAGTGTCGATCTCCTGTATGTTGGCACGAAATCGGTGAAGCACAAATCACTGGACCGGAATTGATTCCGACTGACAAAATTCTTCATATCCGCAACAATTTTCTAGCAGCTCGAAGTCGACAAAAGAGTTATGCTGATAAAAGACGAAAGCCATTGGAGTTTTGTGTTGGTGATCAACTACTTTTGAAGGTATCACTGTAACATCCGTCAAAAAACGGGTTTTCAAAACCCGCTTCGTTTATTAGTCGAATAGTCAGTTTTAAATTTTCGTTGCTTATTTATGATTTATTATAATTTTAAACGATACATAATTAATAAACAAATTGGAATTTATAAGCTATAATTGTTAAAAAATAAAAATAAAATAAATAAAAAGAAAAACAGGCTGCCGGGATTCGAACCCGGGTCAGCCGGATAAAGCTTAGCAACTTAACTCACACACATCAAACCACTCCGCCACTTGTGTTTTTTGATGATATATCGAAACAATTAATTCATATAACAAAACTCGATATCAAAATCAGTCACCAACGCGCCCATTTCGCAGTCGCCGGAAATCCCGACGACTTCACCAATTATTGTCGGTTTCATTTGACTTAGCGTGCGTATTAACACCTACATCGGTTATAACCGATGTCCAGTCCCGCGACATCAGTCATAACCGCCGGAGAAAAATTGACCAACGAATCAAGACAGAAATCGGACCCAATTCATCGATATTCTTTCCTATAAATACACACCCTAGCCTCTGGTAATCTTTTCGCTCAAAATCACACCAATTCTCGAAGCAATTTCACTCGCCGGAACTTTTCTGCCATCACCGGACTTTCGCCGGAACATCACGGTAAATACCTCGACTCTTTCTGTTTCAATCCATTGTTAGACTATTACTAAAATCAATCCATCACCCAGAATCAATCCCAGACGACGTTGCCGGATATTCTGTACTCGCCGGAAAATCGCTGAAATTTCCGAAATCACGCTGTTAATCGGTATGATCATCTAAACCTCCTGTTAATCATGGTTTAGTAACTCAATTTCATATCTAATCAATCAAAACTGTTAATTGATCCGAACAGACGAAGTTCACAAAACAGAGCCGACGAATCCTTGCCGGAGTTCTGAGAAAGACATCTGATTCGGTACATTCTTTCCCCAAACCCTCTCTGTCCATTACATTTCAATCGCTGATAATTTTCGTTAATCAAATTAAACATGAAACAGTTGATTAATCGTTGTCTGTGTTCTTGAGCGAAGAAGACGAAGTCGATTATGATTATAAGATTAATTAAAATCAGTATTATAAACGGGTTAGACACACAGTCCAGCGGTGGACTGTGTGCAAACAATACACACACGTCTCGAGTTCGATCCCTATCACGACCCTATCCTTGGAAATAAAAATGTTTTTTTTTTAAACCGAACCGGGTTAACTCACAGTAAGATGTTAAGTATAATAAAAATCAGAATATTAACCAGGTTAGACACACAGTCCAGCGGTGGACTGTGTGCAACACTAATCACAGGTCCCGGGTTCGAGACCTGTTGACGGCACCGGTTCGATACAATTAAATCCTTTTTAAATAAATGATTTTCGGATTAAATTAAATAGTGTATAAATATAATTAAAAACAGAAATATTTCGGGTTAGACACGTAGCTCAGTTGGTAGAGCTGCGTGCACGCGTACGGGAGGTCACTGGTTCGAGTCTCACCCAGCGCATACTCATACACGACCGAACCGGTCAACGGTCAACAGTCATGGTCAACGGTCAAAGTCAAAAAGTCAACATTTTTTTTATATTTTTATTTATTTATTTAATTTAAAATCAATTAAAAATACTTAAAAACAATGTTTTTAAAGTTAGAAAATAGCCTTAAACTCACAAAAATATATCCAAAAATCCTATTAAAATTGTTAATAAAATCCACTTATTTACGTTACCTTTTCGTTATTAATTAGGTTAGTTATTCCTCGTCGATCAATCCTCTAAACTCGTGCGCATTCAACATCTTCAAACGAACGCACCCAATGTGAGTGAATCTCTACCAATTCCCCGTTTTAATCACATTTTGGGGTGTATCATGTGTCGCTATTTATTTATTTCAATTAAACACTTATGCATCCATCATATTCATGATCAAATGTGTTGTCAATATATATCAATTGTTTGTGTGATTTATGTTTAGATTAAATTTATCATTTTTCAGTACATACATTATCATAGGCCGCCGCTCCCCATTACCTATGAGCGTGAGCTGTTCCCCATTACCTATGAGCGTGAACGAGGCGTTGCCAACATAAGATCGGCTCCGTTTGATTGAGCCTTGATCTCACATACATCATCATAGGCCGTCCGTTCCCCATTACCTATGAGCGTGAACGAGACGTTGCCAACATATACATTGTCATTCATATCATATACTCATGCAAGGTGGTTTGTGATTGTTTGTTTACATACGTTTGTTCATATATGATTATTGCACAATTTTTCTATAATAAATACAACAAGGAATCAATAACAAATATTTTTAACAAGGTTCACTCGCCAACTTTTGTTGACCCAAAATTCCCCATTTTTACACATGATACAGGTGATCAAGTTGAAGCAAGAAACATATAGGGCGGCCTAGAAGAATAAACCAATTTAGATTTTGGATTGTTTTAGTTAATTTTTCCTTTCCTTGTATTGTATGAATTTGACTTGAAACTTTGAGATGTAATTTGAATTTAATAAATATAAAACATATTAGTAAACATCATGAGCTTTGGTGATAACCCAATTATGCCCCGACTCTTATTCCGCTGCGGGTCGGGGTGTGACAGATTGGTATCAGAGCCATGACTATAGGGATATAGGATAGGTTATTAGACCCTTAGAGCCTATACTATAGTTGATTAGAATTTTTAAATTGTTTGTGTGTTACATGCAAAATTCATGATGTTTATATGCTTTATGTTTATTGTCACATTCAATGTTATGCAAGCATGTTCAGAAGTACATATTATTATACAATGCCTATCATGAATCATATTCTCATAACATATCATATCCATGGGAGCACACACCTCACAATTCATATGATTTTTACAACGATTTTTGTATTTTCAAATCACATCAAAGTGAGTTCTCATGACGGGCATGTAGTAACTGGAAGGGTACGAGTACCAGTAGTCGGAACGTCCTGTCTAGGCTTGGCATTCGTATAAATCCAAAATAAAGGACCAGTTTGCCTACCTGGGGACTAACGATGAGAGTACGAAGGACCTATTAGGCCAAAGCATGCCATACCAAACGTCGTGTGAGCTAATACCACTTTGAGTTGTCATTGTGTCTACACCTGGACACCCTCCGACCATACATCTCGCAAACATATTTCATGGTTTTCATTCGGGTGATGCGAGTGTTAAACCGCCAATACCAATGTGAATCCTACTAAGCCAATAGTCATGGGGGCCCACATGATTATACAGGCGATGGTATGGGGGACATTGGAGGCCCAAACATGAGCAAACCCAAGACATCCTATGGATGTAGTGCATTATTGATGATTATGTTATTTTATTATTTTAAACGACACATGACACCTAAAGACTCTTTAAACTCACCATCTTCCTATGTATATTCCTGTAGATGTCGGCTAGGCAGCTACGTGGAGGACGAAAGTCAGGAAGGTCAAACGAACGCTTGGCCACTCAAATTGCAAAACAAATGGCCGCGGTGCTTCCTGATATTGTAATTCAAGTCCAACAAGCTCTCACCGCGAATCCTATCAACCCACCCAATCAAGAGGATCAAAACATCGACAACCCTTCCTCCAAGAAGTGCTCCTACAAACACTTCAAGTCTTGCGATCCCCCAAAGTATGAAGGGACCGAAGGTGTCACCGCTCTCCTCCACTGGTTTGAGGAAATGGAAAACAATTTCCTAAATTGCGATTGTCCCGAGGATCGCAAGGTACGTTACGCAACCGGGAGACTATTTGGGGTAGCCCTGACCTGGTGGAACACCGAGAAGGGTAAGAGAGGAGTTTAAGACGCTATGGCCTTAACGTGGGAAGAGTTAAGGGAAATAATGACAAGACGCTTCTGCCCAAGAAGCGAACTTAAGAAGTTGGAAGATGAATTCCACTCGCTGAAGCAAAAGGAAGGAGACCATACTTCCTACAACAAAAGATTTCTTGAGCTGAACCAGATGGTTCCTAACTTGTTCACCCCAGTGTACCGCTTGGTTGAACACTACATTCGAGGCCTCCCCTCGAAAATTCAAGACTCAGTCCTCAACACCTCGCCTGCAACTCTCGAAGCTGCTATGGAATTAGCTACCGAACTTACCGAGATTCGCATCAGAAACGGTAAATTCAAGGAGGAGAAAAAGAAAGCCCCCGTTGAGGGCCAAACTTCAAACCATTCCACCTCCTCCTCAAAGTTTTCTAACAAGAGGAAACGAAATACCAGAAACTTTGTTGTCACCCAAACCAATTTCCCTATCCCTGCTGCACCCATTACTCAAGTTGCCCCCTCACCCGCACCATACAAAAGGCCATACTCCGGCCCATATCCAAAATGCACCCGTTGCCAATACCATCACTCTCCCGAACACCCTTGTCAATATTGCACCAGCGGTGGCCATGCAGGTCACACCATCCAAACCTGCCGCGCACTGCAGCGAATGAACCACAACCAACCCACAACCCAAACCCACCATCAAATAATGGGTCAAGCCCAACAACCCCTACTACTACCACCTACACAACATACGGCCCAAACCTACTACCAACCCAACTACCCCATGATGCAACCCATGCGGGCTTGCTACAACTGTGGAGACCCAAACAACTTTAGAAACACTTGTCCACGCTTGGTGAACATCATACATGCTCAAGCTCAAGCAAATCCGGTGAATCAAGCTAACCAAGCTCCTCCACCTGCTAGAGGAAGAGCTTTTAACATCAACGCCAACCAAGCTAGGGCCGACAACAACGTGGTTAATGGTACGTTTCTCATCAATGGTAGTTATGCATCCATGTTATTTGATACTGGCGCGGATAAGAGTTTTGTGTCCTTAGAATTTGAACCCATTCTCAACCAAACCCGTGATAAACTCATGGAATCCATAACGGTAGAAGTTGCTGACGAAAAACCGGTCTCATTAAACTCCATTATCCGAAACTGTACTCTCACTCTAAATGATCACGATTTTCCAGTTTACCTCATTCCTATGAAGTTGGGAAGTTTTGACATTATAATCGGCATGGACTGGCTCAGCCAACATCATGCTGAAGTAGTATGCCGCGAAAAGTTCATTCGCGTTCCTCTTGCAGACGGTCAAACCTGACGAATCTTTGGAGAAACCCCTTCGAAAGGACTCAAACTGATGTCCTGCCTTCAAGCCCGAAAATATCTTCGCAAGAATTATGTCGCATTTCTAACTCACGTTGTCAAGAAGGGAAATAAGGAGAAGAAGCTCGAAGACATACCTGTAGTGAAAGAATTCCCACAAGTCTTTCCCGATGACATCTCAGGACTCCCTCCCATGAGAGAAGTCGAATTCCGCATTGATCTTATACCTAGCGCTACACCCGTCGCAAAATCTCCTTATAGGTTAGCCCCATCCGAAATGCAAGAGCTGGCCAGTCAACTACAAGAATTGACCGACAAAGGATTCATACGTCCTAGCTCATCGCCTTGGGGTGCACCTGTTCTATTTGTAAAGAAGAAGGATGGAACGTTTCGCATGTGTATCGATTACAGAGAACTCAACAAATTAACAGTCAAGAACCGTTATCCATTACCTCGCATCGATGATCTTCTAGACCAACTCTAGGGTGCCACCTGTTTTTCAAAGATCGACCTTCGTTCTGGCTATCATCAACTCAGAGTGCATGAAGAAGACGTCCCAAAGACTACCTTCCGAACTCGTTATGGTCATTATGAATTCATGGTCATGCCATTTGGTCTAACCAACGCTCCAGCTGTCTTCATGGATTTAATGAATAGAGTCTGCAAACCCTATCTAGATCGTTTTGTTATAGTATTCATCGACGACATTCGCATTTACTCAAAGTCTAAGACTGATCATGAACGACACCTTCGACTCATCCTCACACTCTTAAGAACCGAAAAGCTCTACGCTAAATTCTCCAAATGCGAATTCTGGTTAAGAGAAGTACAATTCCTGGGACATGTCGTCAATGACAAGGGAATACATGTCGACCCCTCAAAGATCAAAGCAGTACAAGAATGGCAAGCGCCACGTACACCAACCGAAGTAAGGTCATTCCTTGGTTTGGCTGGTTACTATCGTCGTTTCATTTCAAATTTCTCTCGTATCGCTGTACCACTCACGGCTTTGACACATAAAGGAAAACCCTTCATATGGGGACCTAAACAAGAAGAAGCCTTCCAAACCCTTAAGCAAAAGCTTTGTGACGCACCTATCCTCACACTCCCCGAAGGTTGCGATGAATTTGTAGTATATTGCGACGCATCAGGGCAAGGACTAGGCTGTGTATTAATGCAAAGGGGAAAAGTGATAGCCTATGCTTCTAGGCAACTCAAAGTGCATGAGAAGAACTATACTACCCATGACCTAGAACTTGGAGCCGTTGTGTTCGCTCTTAAGATATGGAGACATTACCTCTATGGTACCAAGTGTGAAATATACACTGACCACAAGAGCCTCCAACATATCTTTAACCAAAAGGAGTTGAACATGAGGCAACGAAGATGGGTCAAACTTCTTAATGACTACGACTGTGAAATTCGGTATCATCCTGGCAAGGCAAATGTGGTGGCCGATGCACTCAGTCGAAAGGGTTATGCGAACTCCATTCGTCTTCTATGTTCGCAAATCATAACCGACATCAAAGATCAAATCCGAGAAGCTCAACATGTTTCCATAACAGAATACGACATACACAATGAGTTATCTTGTGGAGCAGAACTTAAACTCGAAACAAAATCTGACGGCATTCTGTATTATCTAGATCGCATATGGATTCCCGATCACAATAACCTTCGCGATTTCCTTATGAAAGAGGCGCACAAAACACGATACTCTGTACACCCAGGAGCCGACAAGATGTATCAAGACCTTCGATACACCTACTGGTGGCCTGGCATGAAAAAGGATATTGCTGTTTTTGTTTCCAAGTGCCTTACCTGTTCTAAAGTAAAAGCTGAACATCAAAGACCCTCAGGACTTCTAGTCCAACCTGAAATACCTGTATGGAAGTGGGAAAACATAACCATGGACTTCATTACCGGGTTACCTCGCACTTCTGGTGGGTATGACACTATATGGGTAATCATTGATCGTCTTACAAAATCAGCTCACTTCATTCCGATTCGCGGGGACTTCAAAAACGAGAAGTTAGCTCGTATCTACATCAGCGAAATCGTAAGCCGTCATGGTGTACCGTTAAGCATTATTTCAGATCGTGATGGTCGTTTCACTTCACGAACATGGCAAGCCGTACAAGCCGCTTTGGGTACACGATTAGATCTCAGTACCGCTTATCATCCTCAAACTGATGGACAATCTGAACGCATCATTCAAACTCTTGAAGACATGCTTCGAGCATGTGTCATAGACTTCAAAGGGAATTGGGACGCTCATCTACCATTAGTTGAATTTTCGTACATCAACAGCTATCATTCAAGTATCGGCATGGCACCTTTCGAAGCGTTATACGGTCGTAAGTGCCGATCTCCAGTATGTTGGCATGAAATTGGAGAAGCTCAAATCACCGATCCAGAATTAATACAAGAAACAACAGACAAGATTCATCAAATTCGAAACAACCTTCTAGCGGCGCAAAGTCGTCAAAAGAGTTATGCAGACAAACGACGAAAGCCCTTGGAGTTTAACATTGGTGACAGAGTACTTTTAAAAGTATCACCGTGGAAGGGAGTGGTTCGTTTTGGCCAAAAAGGCAAGCTAGCACCACGCTACGTAGGACCTTTCAAGATACTCGAAAGAGTAGGACCTGTAGCATACAAGCTTGACCTACCAGAAGAACTCAACAGAATTCATCCCACATTCCACGTATCGAACTTGAAGAAGTGCCTCGCCGATGAAAATCTCCATATTCCTCTAGAAGACATTCAAGTCGATGAATCTATGCATTTCATTGAAAGACCAGTAGAAATTATGGACTTCGGAGAGAAACGTTTAAGACGAAGCCGCATTACAATTGTCAGGGTACGCTGGGAGTCAAAACGAGGACCTAAGTTTACTTGGGAACGTGAAGACTCAATGCGTGAGAAATACCCACAACTTTTTCCTATTACCATTACTACTTAAATTTCGGGATGAAATTTCTAAAAGTAGGGGATACTGTAACATCCGTCGAAAAACGGGTTTTCAAAACCCGCTTCGTTTATTAATCGAATAGTCAGTTTTAAATTTTCGTTGCTTATTTATGACTTATTATAAACAAATTGGAATTTATAAGCTATAATTGTTAAAAAGTAAAAATAAAATAAATAAAAAGAAAAACAGGCTGCCGGGATTCGAACCCGGGTCAGCCGAATAAAGCTTAGCAACTTAACTCACACACATCAAACCACTCCGCCACTTGTGTTTTTTGATGATATATCGAAACAATTAATTCATATAACAAAACTCGATATCAAAATCAGTCAACAACGCGCCCATTTCGCAGTCGCCGGAAATCCCGACGACTTCGCCAATTATTGTCGGTTTCATTTGACTTAGCGTGCGTATTAACACCTACATCGATTATAACCGATGTCCAGTCCCGCGACATCAGTCAAAACCACCGGAGAAAATTGACCAACAAATCAAGACAGAAATTGGACCCAATTCATCGATATTCTTTCCTATAAATACACACCCTAGCCTCTGGTAATCTTTTCGCTCAAAATCACACCGATTCTCGAAGCAATTTCACTCACCGGAACTTTTCTGCCATCACCGGACTTTAGCCGAAAAACCGAGACTCACATCAACACGGTAAATACCTCGACTCTTTCTGTTTCAATCCATTGTTAGACTATTACTAAAATCAATCCATCACCCAGAATCAATCCCAGACGACGTTGCCGGATATTCTGTACTCGCCGGAAAATCGCTGAAATTTCCGAAATCACGCTTTTAATCGGTATGATCATCTAAACCTCCTGTTAATCATGGTTTAGTAACTCAATTTCATATCTAATCAATCAAAACTGTTAATTGATCCGAACAGACGAAGTTCACAAAACAGAGCCGACGAATCCTTGCCGGAGTTCTGAGAAAGACATCTGATTCGGTACATTCTTTCCCCAAACCCTCTCTGTCCATTACATTTCAATCGCTGATAATTTTCGTTAATCAAATTAAACATGAAACAGTTGATTAATCGTTGTCTGTGTTCTTGAGCGAAGAAGACGAAGTCGATTATGATTATAAGATTAATTAAAATCAGTATTATAAACGGGTTAGACACACAGTCCAGCGGTGGACTGTGTGCAAACAATACACACACG
Organism: Scalesia atractyloides; assembly: GCA_947069175.1. Taxonomy (NCBI): domain Eukaryota; kingdom Viridiplantae; phylum Streptophyta; class Magnoliopsida; order Asterales; family Asteraceae; genus Scalesia; species Scalesia atractyloides. The sequence goes on from CAMTDV010000003.1 coordinate 134,318, forward strand.
TCTCGAGTTCGATCCCTATCACGACCCTATCCTTGGAAATAAAAATGTTTTTTTTTAAACCGAACCGGGTTAACTCACAGTAAGATGTTAAGTATAATAAAAATCAGAATATTAACCAGGTTAGACACACAGTCCAGCGGTGGACTGTGTGCAACACTAATCACAGGTCCCGGGTTCGAGACCTGTTGACGGCACCGGTTCGATACAATTAAATCCTTTTTAAATAAATGATTTTCGGATTAAATTAAATAGTGTATAAATATAATTAAAAACAGAAATATTTCGGGTTAGACACGTAGCTCAGTTGGTAGAGCTGCGTGCACGCGTACGGGAGGTCACCGGTTCGAGTCTCACCCAGCGCATACTCATACACGACCGAACCGGTCAACGGTCAACAGTCATGGTCAACGGTCCAAGTCAAAAAGTCAACATTTTTTTTATATTTTTATTTATTTATTTAATTTAAAAATCAATTAAAAATACTTAAAAACAATGTTTTTAAAGTTAGAAAATAGCCTTAAACTCACAAAAATATATCCAAAAATCCTATTAAAATTGTAAATAAAATCCACTTATTTACGTTACCTTTTCGTTATTAATTAGGTTAGTTATTCCTCGTCGATCAATCCTCTAAACTCGTGCGCATTCAACATCTTCAAACGAACGCACCCAATGTGAGTGAATCTCTACCAATTCCCCGTTTTAATCACATTTTGGGGTGTATCATGTGTCGCTATTTATTTATTTCAATTAAACACTTATGCATCCATCATATTCATGATCAAATGTGTTGTCAATATATATCAATTGTTTGTGTGATTTATGTTTAGATTAAATTTATCATTTTTCAGTACATACATTATCATAGGCCGCCGCTCCCCATTACCTATGAGCGTGAGCTGTTCCCCATTACCTATGAGCGTGAACAAGGCGTTGCCAACATAAGATCGGCTCCGTTTGATTGAGCCTTGATCTCACATACATCATCATAGGCCGTCCGTTCCCCATTACCTATGAGCGTGAACGAGACGTTGCCAACATATACATTGTCATTCATATCATATACTCATGCAAGGTGGTTTGTGATTGTTTGTTTACATACGTTTGTTCATATATGATTATTGCACAATTTTTCTATAATAAATACAACAAGGAATCAATAACAAATATTTTTAACAAGGTTCACTCGCCAACTTTTGTTGACCCAAAATTCCCCATTTTTACACATGATACAGGTGATCAAGTTGAAGCAAGAAACATATAGGGCGGCCTAAAAGAATAAACCAATTTAGATTTTGGATTGTTTTAGTTAATTTTTCCTTTCCTTGTATTGTATGAATTTGACTTGAAACTTTGAGATGTAATTTGAATTTAATAAATATGAAACATATTAGTAAACATCATGAGCTTTGGTGATAACCCAATTATGCCCCGACTCTTATTCCGTTGCGGGTCGGGGTGTGACAATCACCTTGGAAGGGAGTGGTTCGTTTTGATCAAAAAGGCAAGCTAGCACCATGCTATGTGGGACCATTTAAAATACTCGAAAGAGTTGGTCCTGTAGCATACAAGCTTGACCTACCAAAAGAACTCAATAGAATCCATCCCACATTCCATGTATCAAACCTGAAGAGGTGTCTCGCCGACGAAAACCTCCATATACCATTAGAAGATATTCAAATCGATGAATCAATGCACTTCGTTGAAAGACCTGCAGAAATCATGGACTTCGGTGAAAAGCGTTTAAGACGAAGTCGTATTCCAATAGTGAGGGTGCGTTGGAAGTCAAAACGAGGACCTGAGTTTACTTGAGAACGCGAAGACTCAATGCGCGAAAAATACCCGCATCTTTTCCCAGTTACAACTTCTACTTAAATTTCGGGACGAAATTTCCAAAAGTAGGAAATATTGTAACATTTGCGTTAAACGGGTTCTAAAACCCGCTCTGTTTAAGATTAAGTATTTATTAAATGCTCCATTACTTATTCATTTATTTTATAATTGGTGTTGATTAATGGTTAATAAATAAGCTATATAATTAAAATATTAAATAAATAAATAAAATAAATAATATTAACTAATGAAACCTAAAAATAATAAGAAAAGAATATAGGGGTAGCCGGGTTTCGAACCCGGTCACCCACACGTTCATACACACTAAAACACCACTAGACCACACACACCACATGTGTCTAGGAATGAAACAAATAAAATTTATACACTTTTGGAAACAAAAAAACCTGCAAGATCACGACTGTAACCGCCAAATAGATTCAAAAGATAATCATCATATCAGTTTGTTTCGCAATGGATTCAGTATAGCCGATGATCAACATCAGTTATAATCTCCAATCAAGACCCAATTCAATTCTAACCGTTTTGCCAATCATTGATCATAATCTTTGCCTCGAAACCGAAAATCAACTTTATTTTGTGTAGCCTATAAATACCCACTGAATGATCAATCCAAACTCGTTCACTCACTCAAAACCACACTCAAACTTCTCTGATCGAAGTATCTTTGTCGCCGGAAAGTACTATACCGTCGGAATACATCAACGGAAAACCGAGAGCATTCTTTCTTTTCGTCGGTATAATCCTTTGTATCCTTTTATTCATTATCTAGCATGTTATAACCTTAATTGATTAACCAAAAATTGATTAATCATGTCTCAATCGGAAATTATGTTTATGGTTTCAGTTTATAAAGAAGATGAAGTCTCATAAGTGTATAAATATAATTAAAATTCTTTGTTCTCCGGGTTAGACACCCAGCCCAGTTGGTAGGGCTGGGTGCAAATGTAACAACAGACGCGGGTTCATTCCAGGGTTGTGAACCGGTTCAATATTTTCTAAAAACTTTTTAAATAAATGAATTTCAGAATTTGCCTAATTAGTATATAAGAATAATAAAATCAGAGATTATTTCAGGTTAGACACGTAGCTCAGTTGGTAGAGCTACGTGCACGTATACGGGGGTCACGAGTTCGATCCTCACACGATGCCAATAATATGCGCGGTCAACCCAGTCAACCTTGTTAAGGGTACAATTTTTTTATTTCCATTTTTCTTTATTATTTTACCTAAAAATCATGAAACAAATGCTTAAAAATAATGTTTTTAAAGTTTAAAAATTGTATTAAATAGCACAAAAATAAATCTAAAAACCTAATAAAGAGCACTAAATGAAAATATTAATTTCAAATAAAATTTATTTATTTATCGAATTATTACGTTATTATTTAGGTTAGTTTCTCTTGTGGTTAAATCCAAACTCGTGCGCGTTCGTCATCAATCAAGGAAACGCACCCACTATGATTGAATCCTTACAAATTCCCCTTTTTTAATCATGTTTTGGGGTGTATCATGTGTCGTTTACACATTTTACTTATTCAAACAACTTATATGAAATGTAACAATATGCCCCATAAGATATTTTAAAGCAAATGGTGATTATATAATCAGGCCAAAAAGCAATTTTGTGTCTAATTAAAAAATAAAAATTGCACCTACTGTCCCAAATGTCCCCATTGGCAACAAAATCCAACTTCAAATTAAGAAACTTGGTTTTCTCAACTCTAAACTCTATCATTATCATCATCATCATCATCTTCTGTTGGTATCATTACTTACGGGTTTCCAGGACCATTGTAAACGGGCACAAGAACGTGTATGTTAGCAATCATAAACGAAATCATAGCATACATCTCACCAACTAGTCTTCATAATGATTAAACACTTTCTTATGATCCGCAATTGTACAAAAGTAGCTCATTATTTGTATGTTACCTTAAGTTGATACATTCAAATAGTAATACTCTACAGTTCTAATAATTGAATCTTGAATGTTCCAAGACACTAGAGGCTAAAGATAAATTTATTTGTTTTATGGATCATTTAGCTGCATTTTTTTTTTCATTTTGCATAGCGGTTGCATAGACAGTTCTCATATTGGCCTCTAAAATTCTTTAATTTTCTATTTATGTTTCTTTATGGCTCATAAGTAAGTATTGTTGTCCGTTTGTTTGCAGGTTCTTTGTTTTCAGCATGAAGGTATGGAGATTGCATTCTTTTTTTAACCTAGCCTCCCCCATAAATTTATATCTAATTGATGTTTTCTATTTGTCTGTGACACTATGGGTAACTGTCGCTTATTCGTAAGTTCTTTTTTCAGCATGAAGGTATGGAGATTGCATTCTTTTTTTAACCTAGCCTCCCCCATAAATTTATATCTAATTGATGTTTTCTATTTTTGTCTGTGACACTATGGGTAACTGTCGCTTATTCGTAAGTTTTTTTTTTCAGCATGAAGGTGTGGAGACTGCATTCTTTTTGCAGTCATGGAGTTTCTTCAAGACGCACGTGTCACCGAATGTGTGCGTCTCGATTCCTTGGTGTAGTAATTGCTCTAGACTCAAAACGTTTTTTCCGAGACTGGGCACATAACTAACACAAGAAATCGTCTTGTACTTTCCATCTACCGGGATTTTCACTTCACCAATCCCGTGTACAAACGAAAAATCTTTCTTTTTCGCATTTGTAACCAACCCGAAATGCCTTTTAAAACATTTAAACACTTTCTTGTTTCTGGTCATATGCGTTTTGTAACTTGGGTCTACCACCCACATTGAATCCCAATCTCCATCGCAAGTATCGTTAACAAGATAATCACTTTCAACGGGTAAGGGTGACAAGTTAACGTACTTACTTGGGCAAATCGATGCAATATGACCGAATTGATGGCATTTGAAGCAACCAATTCCCGCTTTCCTTGGTCTTCCAACCTTTGCGTTACCCTTCAAACCGGACTTCTTCACGAAACCTTTAGGAATTATTTTCTTAAGGAAATTCTTCAAGGGTGATTTCCAAGAACATGTGGATGGCTTCCCTTGCGCGTATTTCATCGACCCTCTCGCTGCCCGGCCGCACTTTCCACCACGAACTTCTTCATCACTAATTTACCCATATCTCCCCTCAAACAATCTCCGTTACCATCATCCACATTCTCCGCCTTCACAGAACATGCGGCTCTGATACCTTGGTATCATTACTTACAGGTTCCCAGGACCATTGTGAACGGGCACGAGAATGTGTATGTTGGCAATCATAAACGAAATCATAGCATACATCGCACCAACTAGTCTTCATAATGAATGACTGAATAAACAAACAAACTAAGCAAACTATTTTGCAAGAATCGAACTAACCTTATATGAACTTGAACCAAATGAACTTGATTATTCACAAACTTGCAGTTACAATCTGAATGTTGAAACCCTATTTATACTTGATGAACAGGTGGTGTTGAAGGGATATGTCGATTGCATGAAGGGATGTGTCGATCTCCTAGAAACCGTTTGTGCGGTTATAATCCTTCACACACACCGTTTCAAAACAAGCCCAATACTAATACCATACTTAACCCTAATGAACTCTAACTAACGACCCAATGTTTAATGGCCTTAGGTCCAAACCGAAATACATAAACAATAAACAGTAATTAGTTCGACCCAAATAAACAAATTAAAATTCGAAATAACTAGCGGCCCATGCTTGAATTCGGATGCATCTTGATTACTCATCTTCATCATCATCATCATACACTAAAATTAAAATATTAGTTTAAAGTCAGAATCTTGGGGGTCCTTCTCTTTATAGACTTCTTTTCTGTAATTGACTTATAAAAAAGATCCATTTTTTTTATTTGGTTCAAGCTTATTACCTGAGGAGAGATCCTGTAAAATGTTCTGGTGAAGTTGCCAGTGCTTGACATATCGTGTGCAAAGCTGAAACCAAAAATGTTGAAATACATAATATGGGAGAAAAATGCATTTTGTTTTGTTTTCGTGTGCACGTATGAGATTGGGGTGGGGTACCTGTTCTAAGAGAGTAGCACCAGAGTCTATGCTATGGGCCGTAACCTATCCAGCAATGACATTTGCATCCGTTTCCAGGATGATTTTGCAAATCATAGTATACAGGTTCTAATAAATCTCCTAACGTATAAAAACAGTTTATTTTTGTTCAAATATGAAGAAAACATGAGGCCATGACAACTCGGTGTTTACCCATCCAAACATGTTTGTTGAGTTTGATTCTTATTAATTTTTAAGCTCAACAAAAAAATGTTTGCTGAGTTTGAATGTTATTAGATTGATTTCGTTTGGGTTTTGTTTCGTGTGATGACGGCAGCTTTTGAGGGGAATTGGATGTAAATGCATTGTAAAAACAAACTTGTCAATTAAAAGGCTAATAATTCTTACTATAGCAGATATGTACGTCTGGATTCAATATTCAGTAATGACAATTCAAGAGTATGATTAAACACTTTCTTATGATCCGCAGTTGTACAAAAGTAGCTCATTATTTGTATGTTACCTTTTGTTGTTTAAGTTGATATATTTAAATAGTAATAGTCTACAGTTCTAATAATTGAATCTTGAATGTTCCAAGACACTAGAGGCTAAAGATAAATTAATTTGTTTTATGGATCATTTAGCTGCATTTTTTTCATTTTGCATAGCGGTTGCATAGACAGTTCTCATATTGGCCTCTAAAATTCTTTAATTTTCTATTTATGTTTCTTTATGGCTCATAAGTAAGTATTGTTGTCCGTTTGTTTGCAGGTTCTTTGTTTTCAGCATGAAGGTATGGAGATTGCATTCTTCTTTTAAACTTGCCTCCCCCCTAAATTTATATCTAATTTTTGTTTTCTATTTTAGTCTGTGACACTATGGGTAACTGTTGCTATTCGTAAGTTTTTTTTCAGCATGAAGGTGTGGAGACTGCATTCTTTTTGCGGTCATGGAGTTTGTGAACTGGGAAGAAGTTTTCTCTATAAAACATAGATGAAGAAAAGAGGTACAATTTTATTTGAAAAGGCTGTGTGGAACTTACAATTTATCAGTTGTCGGGGCATCGTTCGAAGACGACAACATCGTCTTAGTCGTATCGGGGTCATTATGCAAATTGTGACAAATCACGATTTTCGTCATTGAATTTGCATTTTCAGCTTTCTTCAGAGCTGAGATACGCAATACCAGATGAAGTACTTGTAATACAATGCAGCACTTGAGTAACATTACATGACTGTTGGCAATTATTTATTTTAGCTCTTCAACTCTATTTTAGTTCATATTCACTATATATAAATCCAATAACCATGCCGCCTCTTTCTACCATACATGAGAGACTGGCATATGGGTTCACTGCCTGGGTGCTGAAACGGCACAAGTCAGGCCTAGGTGCCCAGTAAGGGGAAGAACCGCATGGTCCATAATGACAGTGAGTCAATGACCGGTAGCATTCGGCCTGAACCATCCCTTTAGTTTATATGCAACTTGGTACACTCTTTTACGGAGATGTTGGTATTACCCGTTTTGACCCAGGTACACCTCCATATCAAACAATTCAGTCAGAAATAGGCTAAATTGTTCTTTTGGTTGTTCGCTTGGCCCAGGTACACGCCATTCAACCACAATCTGGTAATTTGTTCGCTTGGCTTGTCGAATTCTCCGCTTTTGGTTGTTCCCATGGCATGGGTGGACATAGATCCGGATTCCGCTAAATCGACTCTGCAAACTTTAGCATATGGAAATGTAATGCCTGCTGCTGCTGCTCGTGATTGTCGAAAGGTACTTTTTGAATGTGTATGTAGTGATATAACTTATTTTTTAATTTAGCTCCTTTTTTTTTCTACAGTATGGATCTTTAAAATTTGTTTGGTAGAATAATGTTGTTATGCTTGTGATTATCAAAAAGGTATGTCATTTTAAGCTACAGTTTTCATCCATGCTTCAGTTGAAGATAGATAATTCACCTTCTGCTATGGCTTCTTTGACACAATATATATATATATATATCCACAAAGTAATACGTGACATGGCGATTGTAGTGAAAGTTGATTATGGTTTGATTTAGAGATATTTTTTGTGATAATTGTCTTCTTAAACCTTTATATCATGAATCTTTCTCACAAGTTTTGTGTTGATGGTTACTCTTTTTTTTTTATCGTGAAGGACTTTAGAAGCTCAGATGTGTTCCACCTGTCTCCCTTGGGATCCTACATCTGGTCTTCACATAGTATTTTGAACGAGCCCTAAAAAGCTTGAAAGTATATGCTGAATGGTTTTATTGAGAGATACTTTTAAAATTCATGTTTTGAAACTGTTTATTACAAATTATGTAACCGTTTCTTGATTTTGAACAGGAAAATAAATAAGAAGAGTGCAGGACTGGGGATGAAACATTTCGATCTTAATTAAGTGGGAGAAGCAGAGTAGCAGTTCATGACCAGTTTGAACAGGCCAATTGTTTGTAATAAAGAGGTACTAAATTGAAAATTTTAGTCAGCTAAATGTGATCTTATATGATATATCATTAATTAATTCTAAGGATCAATGAACTGTAAGTCTATAACCCTTGCAAGCCGGCCGACATTGTTCCCTGAATGCACACCACACCACACCACACTACTTAGTTGGGAGTTTTTGAAATGAAGACACTTTTGACACTCAGAAGTATCTAATTCATGTTCATGATTATGAAACATACCGTTGAATGGACAAGTTGTAAATGAGTTATCAATGCACGTAAACAAGAGAAATACCTTGCATACAAGTAATAATGTGCTCAATTACTTTGTGTTGTTTGGTAGGTAACAAAAGACAAAAGAATAAAATTGGTGGTCAGTGGTGATCGGTAACGGTGGGTGGTGACAGGTAGTAGTTGTAGTGGCGGTGGTGGGTGGTAACGGCGACGGGTGGTGATGACGACATCAGTGGCGGGTGATGTCTGTGGGTGGCGGTGCCGCCGGTGGGTGGTTGTGGTGGCGGGTGGTCGGAGGTGGCGGCAATGGCGGTTAATGGATTTGGCGGGTGACGGTGGGGACGAAGGTGGGTGGCGGCGACAGTGGTGGTGGTGTCGGCTGTGGGTGATGGCAGAGGTGGGTGGCGGCGGCGGTGGTGGGTGGTGGCAACGTTGGTGGGTTGTGGTGTTGTTAAAGAAGGGCGGAAGAGGGAATGGAATGAAAAAAAACATGAGGGCAGGGCTGATGGAATGATTTTGTATGAATAGAATGTCTTTTGTAATGTGGACAATTCCATTCTATCGACCAACCGATCACCATTTTCTTCATTTCCTCACATTGTCTATTTCATTTCACCTCTCATTCCTGCATATCAAACGCAACCTAAGTTTATGATTCGGTGATTCAGCTTGTTTTTTTCTTAGAATAAATAAATAAATAAATTAGAACTCTTAATATATGTTTGTGTTATATAGTGGAACTAGCATACAACCAAGTATTACACGAGTTCAATGACGAAAAAATATAAATTATAAACTTGTATATGATATTTATTAATAAACTGACTTATTAGATAAAATAGTAAAACAAAAGAATAGTTATATTTTCAGCTATTCAAAATAATTTTTTAAGTTTTTACTTATCTCTTAAGATACTACAATCCATCTTATTATATGACTTAAAAGAAGTAACACCTAATGATCATAAAATTGTAAGTATTTAATTATAAGTTATGATGTTATGGTAGATGAATTGTAATTAAAGTATATTATGTATATTAATGATATAATAAATATTTTGATATAAATACTATTTTTTTATATATGGATCATGAGATGAGACGAGATATGAATACATCATAGTATAGAAAATATTACATATTAAAATAAAATCATACTACAAATAAAGTATACGTTTAAAAAAATAGGACTAAAGTTTTTTAAACTATAATTTTGAGCGTCTACAACAACCTCTTTAATTAATAGTTGACATTTAAATATTCAAATTAAAACTCGCATGAAAAGTCAACGTTCTTTAGGTATCACAACTCAATGGGTGTAAAAAGTATACGTTTAAAAAACTAGGACTAAAGTTTTTTAGACTATAATTTGAGTGTCTGCAACAACCTCATTAATTAGTAGTCGACATTTAAATATTTAAAGTAAAACTAGCATGAAAAGTCGGAGTTCATTCTCACAACTCAAGGGGTTTTCTCTTAATCCAAATATATTTGTCCAGGCATTGAGTTAAATATGGATTTTATTTAAATTTGTGAATATCAAACATGTCGTTATCAAATTTTACAACTAAATCAAACGTAAGTAATATAACCATTTCCGATTGATGTAAAATATAAAAAAAATACAAAATGCATTTAAGCATATCTGAAATATGTAAAGTTATTTGATACATTTATATTAGTGACTGATAATTATTAATTAAATTTGAAATTTTATGTTTGATCTCTAACTATATTAATTAATATTATACTATATTATATTATTTGATACATTTATATTAGTTATAGATAACTATCAATTAAATTTGAATTTATACGTTTATCCCTAACTATATTAATTAATATTATCTTATATTATATTATATTTTATGTGTAAAAAAATTAATATGTAATATTATTATTAAAAGCAAGGGTGGACTTACTATTCCCCTAAAGGGAGCGGACGCACCCCTGAATTTTTTCAAGTAGTATACATGACTGATGCAATCCAAAGCTCCTTATATAAAAAATTGACATCACACCCATGAAACATTGACACCGCCCCCTTGAACTAAGAAGAAAAAGTAAAATCAGAATTATTCGACAAGATGTCAAGAAGCGGCAAGAGCTTGATAAATCCAGAAAAGAAAAAATGATAACTTGAGAAGTAAGAAGGGAGAAGAAGAAGAAGACGACGACTGTTGAGTAATTACACACTCAATGCAATTTAATAATATATATTAGTGTATATCGAGCAGTGGAATGGTGATTTTTAAAATGATATCTAATAATGCACGAGGAGAAATAAAAATAATTATTATTACTTATTATTTATTTACTTTTTGTATATTCGTTATGTTCTGTTTATATTTTACGATGTAAAGTTGTAAACTATATCAATTATGTTAGTGATTTTCTTTTTACTATTTGATGTATAATTTCTATTTTACACTATTTTTATACTTTGTTTATATATATTTTTTAATTTTTACATTATTTGTGCAAAGATAAAGGATTTTTTTAGTAACCATATAAAAATAGGGATTATGATAAAAATAAGGATATTATATTTTCTATTTTACATTGTAGTGACAATTGACGAATACATTATGTTATCTATTTGAAAATTACCTTGATTTATCTTTTTACCATGTGAGTCGACCGACCCGACCTGAAGCGGACAAAAAAATTCAATATTTAACGATAGAGAACTAATCCTTAAAATTCCACCCCTCATAAGAAAATTCTAGGTCTGCCACTGATTAAAAGTGAGGAGGCATCAAAGAGTACCACTTATACAAAAGAAAAATTCGTTTATTTGTACTAGAAGATGATCAAATACTCTTCGAGACCTCATGTAAAAATTAATCACTAGCAATTTTTATACTACTCTTATTATTAACATACAACGTATAAAAAATGAAATTATATGTGATGATATACATACAATCGTAGATTAAGAGATGTTAAACATATGTAAGTTTACCATATACATATGTAAACAATTTTTTAAACAATTTTTTTCAAAAGTAATTTAGAGTGAAGAAATTAATTAGTTGGAAAGATAAATCATTTAATATCTTATATTTTATATACTGTTTTTATAATAAATAATAATTTTGATTTATTTATTGTGAGTTCTCGTAATATTTAGAGTTTTCAAGATACTTTCCATACGCATAGATATCATCTGTTCGAAAGTTGCACCAATATTTTAAATTTCCAATATTTTAAATTTCCATTTCTGTTTTTCATATCTGTTTAGTAACAATCTATACGTTTTTTTTCTTCTTAATTTCATGTTATTTATTAAGGGGTAATTAAGAATTTGGTAGTACTCTTTATTGTGCTATTATTGTGATCGGTATTTATATTCCAAGTTGTATATAGATCGAGTTCTTTCTTTGGATTTTCACCAAGAAAAATTTAATTTGCATTAAAATTTCAATAAAATCGATTAAAGTTAACTTTTCAATGGTCCATCCCTTGGAAAAAGATACCAAGATTAGATGGTCCAACCGTCCAACTATTTGGCATCAATTATGCTTTAAATCAACTTGATGCAATTTGGACCATTTGTAAAAAGTCAAAAATCAAAAAATATGTTTACTGTACAATATGTATACAATACCAATTTAGACCGTGGGTGTGGGGTGTTTTATGGTGTGGGGATGTCAAGCAATACTGACTAAGTCATACTGGACCAACGTTAGTCACGGTGTTGTCCTGTTGGTTTGGCTTTGAAGCCTGACGTGGGGCGGGTGGAGAGGTGAGGTGGCTAGCTTGGATTGGCTGGGGATAGATGATCGTTTGGGCGGGATGGCGGTTTAGCTAACACAAGATTAGTGCTAAAACTTTAAGAACTTTAGAAAGATTATAAGAGCAAGAAGTAGAGAATTATATAACTTATGAAAGTGTATACATGATGTGCATTTTCTCTTCTATCTTGAGCTAGTATTTATACTAAAAAAAGTTAACTATTTGATAAATAAGGTTAACTATTTGATGAACTAATAATATGGTATATTATCTATAAGTTTACAAAGAGTTCATCCACTTACTTGTTAGATCTAGAGGTAAAACAAAAAATGTATTTTGCTGAAAAATAGAGAGTGAATTGATAGCCTTGCATGAGTTTACACACGGCGGATTGAAAATTCTACCTTTTTTGGTACTTATTCATATTAATCAAATTAAAAAAATCAAAGAATTCTTCTAAATTGCAACTTTTGATCTTGTCCATTAAACATAGTAAGATCAATTACTACAACTAGTTTTCATGGTTCTTATAACTAGATCATGTTCTCATATTACCCTTTCTTTCTTTTATATATATATATATATATATATATGAGAAGGATCTGTTAGGAACCGCTCTTTATTGTATGAACCGCGAGAATCAATATGAATGTAATAAAAAAATACTAAAAAATCTAAAAAACACAAAAAAAAAATTAATATTTTTTAAAATCGCTATATTTCGTTACTAAAAAATCAAGTAACATTTATCGATACGCATGTGCATATGTATCATTTCTTTGACAAATTCCGTAATACATTACTAATATTAGACAATTTCACTTTCATTTATTCTACCATCCGTACACTACTTTTTACATTACTGATATAGAAATGCACATGTGCATCTATATATATGAACATGATATAACGTGTTTTGGTACACTACTTTAAATGTACTTTCCCTTTCATCTATCATACCATCCATAATACACTAACATTATCTCCTACCATCCATAATACAATATCATTACCTCTTACTATCCATAATACAATACCATTACCAGTATGTATAATATTTTTATTTTATGCACATATACATCAACATCCTTCATACCATCAAAACAACATCTTACATCATAAAGTGACAAATATAACCAAACCATCAACCACTAGATATAACTAACCAAAACATCTATATGGACCTACTTTATCATTTAAAATCACAAACTTTTTGTACCAAAACACGTTATAATATGGTTATACATAATGATGCACATGTGCATTTTTAATATTGGTAATGTAAAAAGTAGTGTATTACGGATGGTACTGTAAATGAAAGTGCAATTGTCTAATACTGGTAATGTAATACGGAATTTGTCAAAGAAATGATACATATACACATGTGCATCGATAATTGTTACTCGATTTTTTTAGTGACGAAATTTAGCGATTTTTTTAAAAAAATATTAAAAAAAATTTGTGTGTTTTTTAGGTATTTTTTCGTGTTCACATTGGTTCTCGTGATTCTTGCAATAAAGGTGGTTCTTACATAAAACCTACCCCCTCTCTCTCTCTCTCTCTATATATATATATATATATATAAACATTAAGCTATATAAAGGGAAAACATTTTACAAATATAAAACAAAAATGTACCGGTTTCAACGCCATTGAATAAGCTTAACCTGATTTTTTACACTTCCTAGATTAAGGATATTTTGTGTCGGATCTTTACCTTTATTCACCATAGCTAGACATCAGTTATGTTTTAAATCTACTTAGATGAGATTTGGACCACTTGTCAAAACCAATACAATAATAGATGTTTACTGTACAAAATTTATACTATACCAAGTTATATTCTTTATCAAGTGTAGTGGGTAAAAAAATTATTTTATATAGAATTTACTATTTCTATAGGAAAAAAAGTATATATCTTCATTATTTTTTTCTAAATTGTTATAGCATTAAATTTTAAGTGCAAAACTATTTTTTTTTACCAACTAAAACATTACATCTATACCTTTCCCCACAGTCACCACCTTCAATAACCTACCAACTCTTGTATAGATCGAACCTAAAATTAAAGGTAGTGGACGATGATGACAATGGTGTAAGGTTATTGTTGGCGGTGTGAAATTGTTGTAAAAGACGAAGGAGGGGGTATTTTAATTAAGTAATATTAAATCCTCTAGATTATATTAACCTTTTTTTTTTCTTTTAATTGATAATTTCATTAACGAAACAAACTAGTAAGCGGCTAAAGAAATACAAGGAAAACAACATTTACAAGATAGAAAAATGAAAATTACACCATTAATCTCAATCCAAGGATGGGATTTTAGTCCTGCTTTTCACCAATAAGAGACTGACCTATCATTAATCATTTTGATAGGATCGCCTTCTTATTGGAAAAGATCACCTGGTTTCTCGTCTTTCAAATTAGCCGACAAGCAACAAGAGTAACTGAGTAGACCGTTTTTTTCACATCTGAACCAGAAACGTTAGTAAATTTGGGAGATATGGAGCACAGCTTGAAATCATCTACCATACTATGAAAGAAACATAACATGAAGCTAATATATGTTCCATGGATTCGCCCTTTTATCCACAAAATTTGCATAACATGGAAGAAATATTTAGTTTCATGTGATTAAGTGCAACTAAAGATGGCAACCGGTCCAGGGGTCCTCTCTAACCGAAGATGTTTACCATATTAGGAGGCTACAGGTTCTACTCGAAATAGGACCCGTGATACTTCTTTCAGCCGATAGCAACCCCTTAATGGATTTGTCCGAAAAGGCCCCATTCAAACCCCCTAGACCCCTACCCATTGTCATGCGTCTATATTACCAGTTAAAGCAGTATGGTTGTAGCAAGTTGCAACACTCATTTAGCTCATAAAAGGATAGAGGGTATGCCTTACTCATTTATCCTAAGTATCAGGGCCGGCTCCATAGGCTTGGCAACCTAGGGCCATCAAAAAATTATGGCCTACAAGTTTTTAAAAAGTTTTTATATATAATATATTTATTAGGCCAAAATAAATACGTTTATTTCAAAATCAAACAGATTTTTCATTGTAGGAGTCCAAAATAAACATTGTTTAGCAAAAAAAAAATAAGTATCAAAGCCCAGTTCACCTTGATTTCCAACTATTACAACACAACCGCCAACGACCTAATCATAACTATTTAGCGGCCTAAGGACCCTACTACAACCATAATCATCGTTCCCACTTCCCATCGCAACCTGCTTTCAATTTCTAAGGGCTATCAGTTATCACTAGCCGAAAAAGTAAGGGTAATCACCCATGGCGTCAGGATTTGAAGAGAGTTCATCCGCGAAATTAGGGCCCCACTCCATAGTTCGCTTAGAGTCTCTAAAAACATACAAACGACCTGCAAGTACTCAAGCTAATTAGCCAATAGAATTTTATCACCTGAAAACTAATTAAAGTAACCAAAGTACTTAATTTTGGAGTGAGTCTTACCCAAGTACACATCACATCTTTTTCCTTCAAAAAATTATACAAAAACTAAATATAAATATTAAACATTGATTCTAAAGTACCCACCACATCTTTTTCCTTTATAAAAATAACACAAAAACTAGATATAAATATTAAATTAATTGTTAAAAAAAAATACATAATTAAAATTAAAACTTCAAAAGCTACATTAAACTAAAAACTTAAATAACTAAAAGTATTTAATCAAAATAAAAACTATATATTCATTCCTAAACAAAAATAGATATAAAACTACATAATTAAAATAAAAACCTAAAAACTACATAAAACTAAAAAAACTTAAATAATTAAATGTACTTAATTAAACTTAAAATTCTAAGCATCGGTTCCCTCTTCATGGATGGTTTCACAAAGCTTGCCACACCAAAATGTGATTAAACGGTCGGTCGAGTAACGCTTTCGGTACTCACGATAGGCCTTCGCATTCGCTTGATCCTCCATTACGTCACCATCATCATTCATCACTTCATTGTAGACTTGTAACGCCTTGTAAAATTGTGTCCAATAGTATAGTGCCACGTGTTGTATTTTAATTTAGTCTATTAAAAACTAATAGGGACTAAAGGTGTCAACATGCTCAAACTGAGCCTCTGAGTGATTGTCTGATGTCAACATGCATAAACGTAAGCCTCTGAGTGACTGATATGTCAACATGCTAAAAACAATAGCCTCTGAGTGACTGATATGTCAACATGCTTAATCATTAGCCTCTGAGTGACTGATATGTCAACATGCTTAAACTTGGCCTCTGAGTGACTGGTATATCAACATGTCCAGCCTCTGAGTGACATCGGAGTCAACCTGCTCATAGTGGGCTCTGAGTGATCCTTTACGAAGTCCTAACTCTCATATGTTCCATTTGTTAGACGAGAGCGATTAAATCCGTAAATATGTGAAAGTTGGATGATAGAGGGGTTAAAAGTGTCAACATGTTACTTTATACCTCTAAGTGACCTTTTAACGAACCGAGAGCTTGACAATGTCCGGGTATACTCCCGGGTACGCCAAATATTGGTTACGGAGGGCTAAATATGCTAAAAAGGTGTTTTAGAAGGTTTTATAAGTCAAGGGGCTAAAAGTGTCAAACTTTAAAACTGGCCATAGGACGCTCGCGGGGTGTGAGAGGCCTGTATCTGCAGAATTTTTGCTTGGCCTCCACACATGTTGCCAAAAACCAATATATTCGAAACTATGGATTCCCAAACAGCTATGCCACGTTTTAGGACACTTGTAAGCTCCTTCTTACACCCCTTAACACCTGGCATCACCTCCTTCAATCTCTCCAACTATAAATAGGTGCCAAGGTTCACCATTTAAACTTGCACCTTTCTCATTCACAACTCTATCTCCCTCCTCTGAAGTTCCTAACTGAAAGGAGCATCCAACTTAGTTCTATTGCATCCTAGGAACCACTTGTAAGTGTTCCTTCCTCTTGCATTTTCGTTTATAGGCTTTTATAACCAAAAGTCAAGCGTTTTACGGAAAACGCCTTAACTTTCGGTTAAGACCATTATGGTCCAGCCATTGTTCGTAACGAACATGGCTAAGTGATCATAATAATGTATGTGTTAGTCCTTATAAAGGGCACCTCCTGAAGATCACGTTTGCTAGACCAACTGACTGGTCAAAGTTATTGTATTAAAAAGTCAAACAGGCCATTTTTCGGAAATGTTATAATTTGAGCTTATATATGTTATGAAACATATTTTGACACTTAAACAAGTTGGTAATAATTATTAGAACATGTAAGAACATGTTCGGCTCGTCAATTTCAGTTCTAGGGTAGGTTTGCAACCGAAAGTCGCGAAGTTTGACTTCTGGCTTGACTTTCGATTCTGACCCGATTTAGATTAGTTAGCTACTAATCTAAAGTTGAATTATGATCGTAATATAATGTAGCATAACCCTCTGAGGTTATATTACATGATCATAATCAGAATCTAAGTTTATGCACAAGTTCCGTAATTATGCCATTTTAACTAAAATGCCCGTTTTGCATAAAAAGATGTTTAAATGATAATGAACTTGAAAATGAGTTTCCTACTGATGTAATATTATAAGTAGGATTATTTAGGATGTCAAACCAGATTATAAACTAATTTATGAACAAATCCTTGTATTATGTCGATAAATGACGATAAGGTCCTTGTGGCTTATAAAAGGGTTTTAGTCACATCTTTTTAAAGTAATTCTTTTACATACTGATATGTTATATTAAATAACATATCTAAGATATGTTAACCTGGCCTTAACATTAGTTTTCATTAATCATCTCATAAATCGTCATTTTACGACATAAGCGTCGTTTCGGCGCATAGTATGGTTTTAAATCATATTTACCAACCAAGACTTGTTACCTACTGATTTTAAAACTTACTTTAAATACTTTTACAGTAGATACAAGATATAAACTCAGAATCCCAAATAATATATAAACTATGTGTAAAATGACCAAAATGCCCCTTCGGTGCATAGTTTGTGTAACACCCCAAAATTTTATATATATATAATGTGTGCGTGTCTGTATAAGTATGAATGTTGGTTAAATGGTGACAAGAATTATAACCTTAGTTAAAATACAAATAAAGTTTTAACTAGAAGATGTATGTTTAGTTATAATGATAATAATCACCAAACATGAGGGACTAAACCTGAATAAGTGGGAAAGTGAGTTAATAAAACATATATTAAAACACACACACACACTAAGTGTGTGTGTTGCCTGGATTGAAGAAGAAAGAAGGGAAACCCTTCTTCCCACAAATTCAAAAAATTAAGAGTGATTAAGAACAAAATTCTGATGCATGTGCTTAATTCCTTAGCCATCCAAGCTTCTTAAACAAAAGGTAAGTTGAATTTTATGATTTGGTGGTTATTCATGAAGTGGGTTGTAATAATCCGAGAAGATCGAATGAAATTAAACATGGTTACTAGTTAGGATCATCATGTAGAAGATGAAATATGTTTGAATATTGATTATCTTGATGATTGAAGTAAAACCCACTTATAGTAGTAGTATGATGAAATGTTATGATCATATAAGTGCAAGAAATTAAGTGTAATACTGATGTAAGATTGTGATTGTAATAGAGAAGTTATGTATGAATCTGATGATGAGTGAAGATTATGTGAGCTTAGTTGAATTGATAAACCATGATGTGAACTAGTGGAAATATGCATATAAAACTTGTACATTATGCCTTGTTAGTGGTACGCACGCCAAGTGTTTGGTAAAATGCCTTGAATTGAGATTCTAGATGAACATGATGCTAAATGACTAGAATTGGTTAAATGATAGTTGTTAACCTAATAATGTTAAAGAAAGGATGAAATAATGACGTGAGATTAAAGTATATTGATTGTAAATTGAAAGGGGTGAAAGAAGAAGGTTCGAGCAACCGGAATCCCCAAAGTTTGCAAGATCGAGGTACGTTACTTGTACGTTGCATTCTCATTTGTGTATTAAGTCTAGTTTTAATGAATTATTCAATCTCATTTTGGAAGGACTATAGTCGTTATTGTTTCGACTAGTGATGTTGATAAGGAATTGACAATAAACTAAGAAGGTAAAAGTATGGTTCCGCGTTGATTCGTGATGAACGGGTCAACCGGATAAGGAATGAGTAAGTAAGAGTATCGTTCCGCGTTGACTCGCTGGTGAACGGGTCAACCGGACAAGGAATGAGTAAGTAAAAGTATGGTCCCGCGTTGACTTGTGATGAACGGGTCAACCGGACAAGGAATGAGTTAGTACAAGTATGGTTCCGCGTTGACTCGTGATGAAGGGGTCAACCGGACAAGGAATGAGTAAGTAAGAGTATGGTTCCGCGTTGACTCGTGATGAACGGGTCAACCAGAAAAGGAATGAGAAAGTAAAAGTAAGATTCCGAGTTGACTTGTGATAAATGAGTCAACCGGGTAAGGTATGAATAGGTAAAAGTATGTTTTCCGCGTTGACTAATGTTGAATGAGTCAACCGGATAATAACAAGAATGCAAAGGAATGAATCTGATTTACACCCTATTATGTGATTAACCAAATAAGAAGGTGATATATGTTTGGCTAATGAAATCGTTATAAATTGTTGTAAGAATTGCTAACCAAACTTGTTGTGGTGTTTAGGTAAAACTTCTGCTTGATGATGCGCTTCGCTTGGAACGAACATACTTTTGCTCTCTTTACGCTTCCGCAAGTAATTACGATAAACAGGTCAAACTACTTTTGGGTTGTAAATGATGAAATTACTTTAAAAGTGTCTTTTGTAAGTAGATGAATTAACTTTAGTAATTAGTAGGTTAAAGTTGTGTTGTCGAAATATTTAGTAGACGTGTTGTTGTACTAAAAAGATAAGGGCATAATGAGAATTTTGAGTTATGTTTCCAAAAGTTTAAAATTCTTTAGTTTTTGCGGTCATGAAAATAAGTTGGGCGTTACAAGTTGGTATCAGAGCCCAGGTTTGAGGGAATCAAGCATGAGTTGAAGTGCTTGAACTCAAACCGGAGGCTCATGCGTAAATGTGTTCGTTCTGCGGCGTCATTCAAGTAAGTGTCTTTTACGTATTAAATATAAATATATGAGGGAATAACGTATGGGATGACTAAAGAATGGTTTGGGTTGTTGCGGACATTGTGGGTCAGTTTGGGTTGAGTCGGGGCCTGTAAGCGGGTTCCATGAGCTGAAAAACGAAAAATCTGCGTCTGCAGTACAGATGGGGTGTCGCCGACGGTCACTTGGGGCGTCACCGACGCTACCCCAATTCTCTGACGGCCTTACCCACTGTCTACGGAGCTAAGGCCCCGACGCAACTTTCTAAGACGCGTCGCCGACGCCATGTTTGGGCGTCACCGACGCCCCCCCCCCCCGAACCAAACATGTTTTCTTTTTATATTTTTGAACAAAGTTTCTTAAAATACAATCCGTAACTCATATAGAACCCGAAAAGCGAAATTAAGGGTAAGAAGTTGTGTAAACTTATTTTTGAAACCACGATGAATATGTTGGAAACGTAACATGTCAACACCAAGAACAAGAATGTATAAAAGAATAAGTCTTACGAAATGTTGAAAATGAGTGAATGATTCTTGATCATTTATGATCATTATGCAAAATGAACAATTCAAGTATGAAATAGAATAAAAATTGCTATAAATGAACATGACAAGTTGAAGAATGAATGTTATAATAAAAGTGACCAATGTTTATGTAGATGGAAGGAGAAAGAGACTTGAATGATAATGAATTGGCCCGTCAAGAAGCAATGAATGAAAAGATTTCAGAGGAAGTGGCGAAAGCTATGCAAGCTAGTCTGCCTGAACTAGCACAAGAAGTAGAGAGTCGTGTTTTAGAAACAGTAGAAGCTTTCATGACTAGCAAGATTGAAAAGTTGAAAGAATGGATGGGCGGGGTTCAGATCAAAAAGGGGACCCGTAGGTGCATATATAGGGACTTCATGGCATGTAACCCTACAACGTACGATGGTAAAATAGATCCTATCGTATGTCAAAGATGGGTTGCCGTTTTTATTCGAAGCAGATGTGAAAAAGAGGATCAGGTGATGTTTGCAACGGGCCAACTCCAACTCCAAGCAAAGGATTGGTGGGACGCTCATTGCAAAGAATTGGGAGAAGAAAAACTACAGGAACTTACATGGCAAGAGTTTAAGGAACCTTTCTTGAAATTTCACTGCCCGCAGTCTGCAGTTGATCGGATTCAAGAAGAGTTTTTACGTCTCCGACAAGGCACGGAATCTATTGATGAGATCACAAATGTGTTTCTTGATAAGTTAAAGTTTTGCCAAGACCTCATGAAGATAGAAAGAATGAAGATTAACCGTTATCATGACATGTTGAAGGCGGAGATTAGGGAGTTTACCAATCCCTCGAAGTGTGAGACTTTGAACGAACTGATCAATTGGGCTAGAGATCGAGAGATAGAGCTCAAGCGTCAGATAGAACGAGGGGAAAAGAGGACGATGGAAAAGAGTATTAACCCGACTCCGGCCAAGAAACAGAAGGTTTATGATTACAAGAAGAAGAGTAATGCGAAAGGTGGTATTCCTCAATGTAAAACTTGTGGAAAGCTTCATTCAGGGGACTGCTTGTTGGGTAAGAAAGGATGCTACAATTGCGGACACGAAGGACACCCTTACTACAAATGCCTGAATACAACCAAAACATGTTTTAATTGTTTCTCACCGGGACATGTCAAGGCAGATTGTCCGAAGCAGAAGGGGAAGGGGGTAATGATGGGAAGAAAGATAATACCTCAAAAGCTAAAGGAAGGATGTTCCAAATCACCACCGAAGAAGCTAAGGCACTACAGAATGTTGTGTCAAGTATTTTGTTAATCAATTTAATACCTACAAATGTGTTTTTTGATTCTGGAGCAAGTAGGTCATTTGTATCACGCGAACTTATAACCCATCCCTCTTTTAAAATTGAACGAATGCCAATACCTTTAGAGGTAGAAATAGCCGATAGCAAGAAATACTTATTGAACGAAGTATGTAAAGGATGTAAAATTGTTATAGAAGACGAGGAGTTTGAAATAGACCTTGTGCACATGATTCTGGGAGAGTTCAAAGTAATAGTAGGCATGGATTGGCTATCCCGATACCATGCAGAAATTCAATGTGAGACTAAGATTATAAGAGTTCTATCACCAAATGAGAAATGGGTAACTATCCACGGAGAAAGAAAAGTGGAAATGAAGTTGTGCACCCTTGTAGAGGCAGTTAAATACGCACAAAATGAAGGTAAGGCATTCCTAGCTTACGTAATAGACACCTCTAAGGACGCGCCAAAATTCGATGATGTAGAAATCGTAAATGAATATCCGGATGTGTTTCCAGATGAATTATCGGGACTTCCTCCCGAGTGAGACATGGAATTTTGCATTGAACTATACCCAGGTGCAAAACCGGTGGCTAAGACTCCCTATCGGTTAGCCCCTACAGAAATGCGGGAGTTAATGACCCAGATACAAGAATTACTCGATAAAGGCTTCATTCGCCCGAGTATGTCACCTTGGGGAGCCCCCGTATTATTCGTAAAGAAGAAAGACGGATTGATGCGCATGTGCATCGACTATCGAGAATTGAACAAATTAACGGTTAAGAATCTATATCCTTTACCCTGAATTGATGACCTTTTCGACCAATTGCAAGGGGCAAGTTGGTTCTCAAAGATTGATTTGCACTCGGGATATCACCAACTGAGGGTACGTGAAGAAGATGTGGCAAAAACTGCGTTTAGAACCCGATATGGACATTATGAGTTCCTAGTAATGTCTTTTGGATTGAGCAACGCACCAGCTGCGTTTATGGACCTTATGAATCGAATATGTCGACCCATGTTAGAGAAATCTGTAATAGTGTTTATAGATGACATCTCGGTATATTCCCGGAGCAAGGCCGATCATGCAAACCATTTGCGTGAAGTGTTAGAAGTTCTTTGTAAGGAAAAGTTATACGCGAAATTTTCTAAGTGTGCCTTTTGGCTTAGAGAAGTGCAATTTCTCGGCCACGTGATTAACGAAGATGGTGTTTTAGTAGATCTGTCAAAGGTAGAAGCAGTTATGAAATGGGTTCCCCCAAAGAACCCAAATGAAGTTAGAAGTTTTCTGGGACTAGCGGGCTATTACCGGAGATTTATTCAAGACTTCTCCAATTAGCCTTACCCATGACCAAATTAACAAAGAAAAGTGAGAAGTTTGTATGGGGTCCCGAACAAGAGAAAGCATTTCAAGTTCTGAAAGAGAAATTGTCTAATTCATCGATGTTAACCCTGCCAGACGGAACGGAAGATTTAGTAGTGTACACGGATGCTTCACGTCAAGGGTTAGGAGGTGTATTAATGCAACGAGGTAAAGTTATAGCATACACCTCAAGACATCTCAAACCGCATGAAGAAAATTACCCGAAACATGATTTAGAATTGGCCGTCGTGGTGTTCGCTTTAAAATTATGGCGACATTATTTATATGGAACAAAGTGCACCATATACTCAGATCATAAAAGTCTCAAATATTTCTTTGAGCAAAAAGACCTCAACATGAGACAACGAAGGTGGTTGAAATTGATAAAGGATTATGATTGTGGAATCCTTTATCATCCGGGCAAGGCAAATGTAGTGGCGGATGCCTTTAGCCGAAAGGAACACACACCCCCGATTCGGGTACAGTTTATGAGGATGATTGTTACGCCTCATCTCCTTGAGATAATACGGGAAGCACAAATCAAGTCATTAAATGCAGATGATCCTAAGAAAGAAAGGACAAAGGGAATTGTGAACAAACTAGAAGAGAATGCAACTGGAGTAAGAACTCGGTATGGACGAATCTGGATTCCTTGGCTATCCAAAATAAAGACGATGTTACTGGAAGAAGCTCATAAATCACGATACTCCATACATCCGGGAGCAACAAAAATGTATCATGATTTAAAAAGATATTATTGGTGGCCGGGAATTAAACGAGATATTGTCAAGCATGTCGCTAAATGTTTAACATGTTCATAAGTGAAGGCGGAACATCAGAAGCCGTACGGCGAATTACAACCTTTAGAAATCCCGATGTGGAAATGGGAAAATATAACAATGGATTTGGTGACTAAACTTCCCAAAACGTGAAAGGGGCATGATGCCATATGGGTAGTTGTGGATCTACTCACCAAAAGTGCCCACTTCTTACCTATTCGAGAGGCTTATTTGTCAACAAATATGGCAGAGATTTTTACGAACGAAATTGTAGCTCGTCATGGAGTACCCGTCTCCATTGTGTCGGATCGAGACACTAGATTTACATCACGTTTTTGGCAAAAATTTCATGAACAAATGGGAACAAAACTACATTTTAGTACCGCCTATCATCCCCAAACGGATGGACAGTCTGAAAGGACTATTCAAACACTTGTGGATATGTTGAGAGCTTGTGTCTTAGATTTTGACGGAAATTGGGATGACCATTTGCCATTAGTTGAGTTCGCTTACAGTAACAGCTATCAAAATAGCATTCAGATGGCACCATACGAGATGTTGTATGGAAGAAAGTGTAGAACCCCCATTTGCTGGGGGGAAGTAGGTCAAAGAGATATTGCGCCTAAAAAAGTAGTAGCGAAAACTAATGAGAAGATTGATATCATACGGGCCCGATTGAAAGCGGCTCAAGACCGACAAAAAGCTTATTCAGATTGAAGAAGAAGACCCATCCAGTTTCAAGTAGGGGATCATGTGCTGTTAAAGTTTCACCATTGAAAGGAGTGATTCGGTTTCGTAAACGAGGAAAGCTCGGTCCCCGTTACATTGGGCCCTTTAAAGTTAAAGCTCGTATTGGAAAGGTGGCGTACCAGTTAGATTTACCACCAGTGTTGGATGGAATACATGACACCTTTCATGTGTCACAACTAAGAATATGTCTCTTAGATGAAACCGCCTACGTGTCCCTTGATGATATCGAGTTGGATAAAAAATGAGTTATATAGAAAAACCAGTGGCAATAAAAGATTTCAAATTTAAGCACCTTCGCAACAAAACCATAAGACAAGTTTTGGTCCAATGGCAACATAGAAAGGGTTCAGATCTCACCTGGGAAACGAAAGAAGAGATGCGTAATTACTACCCAGAATTATTTGGTACGTAATCAGGTTTCGGGGACGAAACCTCTTTTAAGGGGGGTAGATTTGTAACACCCCAAAATTATATATATATATATATATATATATATATATATATATATAAATATAATGTGTGCGTGTATGTATAAGTATGAATGTTGGTTAAATGGTGACAAGAATTATAACCTTAGTTAAAATACAAATAAAGTTTTAACTAGAAGATGTATGTTTAGTTATAATGATAATAATCACCAAACATGAGGGACTAAACCTGAATAAGTGGGAAAATGAGTTAATAAAACATAAATTAAAACACACACACACTTCTAGTGTGTGTGTTGCCTGGATTGAAGAAGAAAGAAGGGAAACCCTTCTTCCCACAAATTCAACAAATTAAGAGTAATTAAGAACAAAAATCTGATGCATGTGCTTAATTCCTTAGCCATCCAAGCTTCTTAAACAAAAGGTAAGTTGAATTTTATGATTTGGTGGTTATTCATGAAGTGGGTTGTTATAATCCGAGAAGTTCGAATGAAATTAAACATGGTTACTAGTTAGGATCATCATGTAGAAGATGAAATATGTTTGAATATTGATTATCTTGATGATTGAAGTTAAACCCACTTATAGTAGTAGTATGATGAAATGTTATGATCATATAAGTGCAAGACATTAAGTGTATTATTGATGTAAGATTGTGTATGTAATAGAGAAGTTATGTATGAATATGATGATGAGTGAAGATTATGTGAGCTTAGTTGAATTGATAAACCATGATGTGAACTAGTGGAAATATGCATATAAAACTTGTACATTATGCCTTGTTAGTGGTACGCACGCTAAGTGTTTGGTAAAATGTGTTGAATTGAGATTCTAGATGAACATGATGCTAAATGACTATAATTGGTTAAATGATAGTTTTTAACCTAATAATGTTAAAGAAAGGATGAAATAATGACGTGAGATTAAAGTATGTCGATTGTAAATTGTAGGCGTGAAAGAAGAAGGTTCGAGCAACCGGAATCCCCAAAGTTCGCAAGATCGAGGTACGTTACATGTACGTTGCATTCTCGTTTGTATATTAAGTCTAGTTATAATGAATTATCAAATTTCATTTTGGAAGAACTATAGTCGTTGTTGTTTTGACTAGAGATATTGATAAGGAATTGACAATGAACTAAGAAGGTAAAAGTATGGTTCCGCGTTGACTCGTGATGAACGGGTCAACCGGACAAGGAATGAGTAAGTAAGAGTATCGTTCTGCGTTGACTCCTGATGAACGGGTCAACCGGACAAGGAATGAGTAAGTAAAAGTATGGTTCCGCGTTGACTCGTGATGAACGGGTCAACCGGACAAGGAATGAGTAAGTAAAAGTATGGTTCCGTGTTGACTCATGATGAACGGGTCAACCGGACAAGGAATGAGTTAGTAAGAGTATGGTTCCGCGTTGACTCGTGATGAACAGGTCAACCGGACAAGGAATGAGAAAGTAAAAGTAAGATTCCGAGTTGACTTGTGATAAACGAGTCAACCGGGTAAGGTATGAATAGGTAAAAGTATGTTTTCCGCGTTGACTAATGTTGAATGGGTCAACCGGATAATAACAAGAATGCAAAGGAATGAATCCGATTTACACCCTATTATGTGATTAACCAAATATGAAGGTGATATATGTTTGGCTAATGAAATCGTTCTAAATTGTTGTAAGAATTGCTAACCAAACTTGTTGTGGAGTATAGGTAAAACTTCTGCTTGATGATGCGCTTCGCTTGGAAAGAACATACTTTGCTCTCTTTACGCTTCCGCAAGTAATTACGACAAACTGGTCAAACTACTTTTGGGTTGTAAATGATGAAATTAATTTAAAAGTTTCTTTTGTAAGTAGATGAATTAACTTTAGTAATTAGTAGGTTAAAGTTGTGTTGTCGAAATATTTAGTAGACGTGTTGTCGTACTAAAAAGATAAGGGCATAATGGGAATTTTGAGTTATGTTTCCAAAAGATTAAAATTCTTTAGTTTTTCGGTGATGAAAATAAGTTGGGCGTTACAGTTTGATCATAAAAGATAAATTACACATATAAATAATATCCTACTGATATTATATCATAAATAAGTTATTTTTCCAGATTACTTATGGTTATAACATTAAATTATATTCTAGTTCCTTTTATAAGGTATGAAATTACCAAAATGCCCATATGAGGCATAATTTCATTTTGAACCTTAACGGGCATATAAGTTGATATCCTACTGATATTACAACTTATTTAAAATATAATAGCATATAGAACTTGTCCATGACTTATCCGGTTACCCGATATCGTTGATATGCGTACGCTTAAACATATGTAACTAGTTTATGAAAATTAACCAAAATGGGTCTAACCTTGTCATTAAGTCTCAAAATCCAGAATGTTTATAGTTTATCCATATTACACAAGTCAAAGTACTTGTAACACCCCGACCCGCAGCGGAAAAGGTGATCGGGGCATGATTGGGTTTTCATCAAAGCTCATGACATTTATTATAACGTTTCATATTTATTATCACAATTTTAAAGAAGATCATACAATCATATCATACAAGTTCAACATGTCCTATACATCTCTCTAGACTTCATTATTTTTCTTCTAAGGCACTTTCCTATGTGTTCCTTGCTTTATCCTTTCCACCTGTATCATGTGTAAAAATGGTTTTTGGATCAACAAAAGTTGGCGAGTGAACCTTGTTAGAAAACATTTATTATTTATTTCTTATTGTATTTAATATGGAAAAATTGTGCAATATTCATATATGAACAAATGTAAATAAACATACAATAACAAACAAATAGCATACAATAACAAACCAATAGCATACAATAACAAACAACAACAAACAATAACATACAATAACAAACCATAACATACCATAACATACCATAACAAACCAACTTGCATGAATATATAACATGAATGAAACTGTATATGTTGGCAACGTCACGTTCACGCTCATAATGTAATGGGGAAGGGATATGATAAATGTCTGTGCGATCAAGGCTCAATCAAACGAAGCCGATCGTATGTTGGCAACGCCTGGTTCACTCTCATAATGTAATGGGGAACAGCTCAACGCTCATAATGTAATGGGGAGCGGCGGCCTATGATAATGTATGTGCGATCAAGGCTCAATCAAACGAAGCCGATCGTATGTTGGCAACGCCTGCTTCACGCTCATAATGTAATGGGGAGCGGCGGCCTATGATAATGTATGTACTGAAAATGATAAATTTAATCTAAACAATAACCACACAAACAGTTGATACATGTTGAATACACATTTGTTTATGGATATGATGGATGCACAATAGTTTAAATATAATAAATAATAAGACACATGATACACCCAAAAAACGTGATTAAAACGGGGAATTTGTAGAGATTCACTCACATTGGGTGCGTTCGGTTGATGATGTTGAATGCGCACGAGTTTAGAGGATTGATCGACGAGGAAAAACTAACCTAATTAATAACGAAAAAGTAAGGTAAATAAATGGATTTTATTAACAATTTTAATAGGATTTTTGGATATATTTTTGTGAGTTTAAGGCTATTTTCTAACTTTAAAAATGTTTTTTTTAAGTATTTCTAATTGATTTTTAATTTATATAAATAAATAAAATAATAAAAAAATGTTGACTTTTTGACTTGACCGTTGACCGTTGACCATTACTGTTGACCGTTGACCGGTTCGGTCGTTTGTATGTGTGCGCTGGGTGAGACTCGAACCCGTGACCTCCCGTACGCGTGCACGCAGCTCTACCAACTGAGCTACGTGTCTAATCCGAAATATTTCTGTTTTTAATTATATTTATACACTATTTAAGTTAATCCGAAAATCATTTATTTTAAAAAGGACTTAATGGTATCGACTCAGTGCTCTCCATAGGTCTCGAACCTGGGACCTGTGGTTTAGTTTAGCACACAGTTCACCGCTGGACTGTGTGTCTAACTTGGTAAATATTCCGGTTTTTATTATACTTAACATGATTCTGCGTGTGGATCCGGTTCGGTTTAAAAAAAAAAACATTTTTATTACAGCGAGTGTGCGTGTGTCAAGGATCGAACTCGGGACGTATGCGTATTGTTTGCACACAGTCCACCGCTGGACTGTGTGTCTAACCCGTTTATAATACCGATTTTAATTAATCTTATATCATACACGACTTCGCCTTCTTCGTTCAAAACACAGACAATGATTAAACCAACTGTTTCTTGTTTAATTTGATTAACGGACAATATCAACGATTGAATGCAATGGACAGAGAAAGTTTGGGGAGAGGATGTACCGAAACAGATGACTTTTTCAGAACTCCGGCAAGGATTCGTCGGCTCTGTTTTGTGAACTTCGGCTGTTAGGATCAATTAACAGTTTGAATGGATTAGATGTGAAATTGAACTACTGAGTAACGATTATCAGTAGGTTTAAATGATCATACCGGTTAACAGCGAGATTCTGGAACTTTCAGAAGTTTTCCGGCGAAAACAGAAAATCCGGCAACGTCGTCTGGGGTTGATTCTGGGTGATGGAGTGATATTAGAGTTTGTCTAATAATGGAATGAACATAAAAAGTCGAGGTATTTACCGTGTAGATGAAAGTCGAAGTTTTCCGGCGACTTGCAGAGAATTCCGGCGAGTGAAATTTCTTTCGACAGAGATTCTTCAGAGGGTTAAGGTGAGTGTGGGTGATGTCAGTATGAGCTCTAAGATCTTATTTTTGGGTAAGCAGACGGGATGGAATGAATTCGGTTTTCCGGCGATAATTTCCGGTTAATTTACAGAGAAATCCGGCGACTTGCGGCGAAGTTTTCTGAGCAAAATG
Source organism: Scalesia atractyloides (assembly GCA_947069175.1). Taxonomy (NCBI): domain Eukaryota; kingdom Viridiplantae; phylum Streptophyta; class Magnoliopsida; order Asterales; family Asteraceae; genus Scalesia; species Scalesia atractyloides. Next base: position 164,589 of record CAMTDV010000003.1, read on the forward strand.
GAGAGTGTAAGTTGGATAAATTCGTGAGCTCAACTGATGAACAAAGTATAACCCGGATTTGAATTATATTTTCGGTTTCGAATAGGAATTTTGGTCATGAATGAAATTGATTGAGTTTTTCGGTTATAACCGATGTTGCTGTAAATGTAAACGTTATGTCCAAAAGAAAACGGCAATGTTTGACGAATTTGTCGGCATTTCCGGCGAGAGTGACTTGAGTGCGCTGAGTGACCGAATTCGACTTCAGTTTTTATTATATGTATGAATTGAATCAATAAATCAACAAGAAACACAAGTGGCGGAGTGGTTGAGCGAGTGTGAGTTAAGTCTTTGAGTTCTCAGCTGACCCGGGTTCGAAACCCGGCTTCAGCATTTTATTTTTATTTCACTATTTTTAATACATTTTCAAATATAAATTTTATATTCTAATATACTTATTAATTATGTATCGTTTAAAATTAATTTGAGCATTAAATACGCAACGAAATTTTTAACTGGTTGTTCGGTTAATAAACGAAGCGGGTTTGGTTAATCCGGTTTTTGACGGATGTTACAGTATCCCCTACTTTTAGAAATTTCGTCCCGAAATTTAAGTAGTGGCATGTTTGACTCACAAGGATGGTGTTTAATTTGACAGTTACATACTTAGAAGAGAGTAAGAGTTTAAATTTTGGTTGAGGCGGTAACGTTCCTTGTAAGGGTTGAGTACCCTGCTACAGGAATCGCTTTTTGATGCCTATGATAATGAATATTGATAAACAGAGTTGATTGACTAAATATGATTTCATGCTCAAGAGTTTTGATATGTTTGGAAAGATAAGGTTATATCCTAAAACAAAACTTCTACTACTAAAACCTACATGGAACTTCTCATAACCGCCTGACAATGCCTCTGATCCTTTGGCAAGAATACTTATATATAGGAAGTACCAGCAGCGTATCCACCATATTCTTGTCAAATTTTCATTGGTTTTATCAGTAAGTTATGATTGGTTCTATGATGTGACTCTAGAACATAAATAAACACAACAACCAATGACTGAGTCCTAATTCTGATAGTATACATGTTTGAATGATGACAGTTCCTCTCTCGTTTGTTATGATGGAGAGGTTAGTCCATGTAGAAGTGAGACACAGCCCAACTTCTTTAAATAATGAGATTGAAATACGTTTAGATGTATGATGATATGAATGCTAAAATCAGTGAGTATAAAACAAACTTCAACCATGACATTACTAAATCCTACATGGAACTTCTCATAACCGCCTGACAATGCCTCTGATCCTTTGACAAGAATACTTATATATAGGAAGTACCAGCGGCGTATCCACCATATTCTCGTCAAATTTTCATTGGTTTTATCATTAAGTTATGATTAGTCCTATGTGACTCTAAAACATAAACAAACACAACAACCAAAGCTTGAGTATTAATTCTGATAGTATACATGTTTGAATGATGACAGTACCTCTCTCGTTTGTTATCATGGAGAGGTTAGTCTATGTAGAAGTGAGACACAGCCCAACTTCTTTGCATGATGAGATTGAAATACGTTGAGATGTATGATGATGTGAATGTTAAATCAACGAGTATAAACAAAACTGAAATAGTAATTCGCATTAAGATCCTTGGATAAATTTCCAATTTATAATTGAGATACGTGAAAATTGAGATAACATAAAGAAAAACATAAATACTAAGCGGTTGGAGTTGAATCTTGATTTTTTTGGTGAAGGAGACTAGTTGGGTGGTTCATTCGGGACGCCATTATCTTCAACAGGATTGGCGTTGATGTTGTAAACTCTTCCTCTTGCTGGTGGCCTAGTGGTTAGGTTTTCTTGATTTGATTGGTTAACTGGGTTTGCTTGAGCTTGGGCGTGTATGATGTTAACCAATCGAGGGCACGTGTTTCTAAAGTGGGTAGGGTCGCCACAACTAAAACAAGCTCGAACATATGGAAACATGGGGTATTGGGGTTGTTGATATGTTTGGATCATGTTTTGAGTAGGGGGTGAGGTTTGGTTTTGAGAGGTGCGGCAAGCCTTGCTCAAATGACCATAGCGTCCACAATTTGCACATAGTCGACAAAGTAAGGTAGATGGATGGTGATAAAAACAGGTGTTACATTGAGGGTGAGGTCCTAGGTAAGGTTTCTTATTTGGGTATGTTGAGTTGGGTGCTACTTGAGTGATTGGGATAGCTTGGAGGGGTATGGCTTGTGAAATTGGTTGGTTGCGTTGGGTGACAGCGAAAAGTTGCCCATCTCGTTTTCTCTTAGAAATGGATCGTGAAGGGGATTTGGTTTGGGTTTGTTGAACTTGAACTACAATGTTGGGTATTACGGCAGCCATTTGTTGAGCGATTTGGGCAGCCATGCGCTCGCGGGCTTTTCCTGCTCTCATCTTCCTACGAGCGGAATTAGAAGACATCTACAAGGAATACATATCAAGAGTATGAGTTGGATGTTTTTGGGATCATGTGTCGTATTTAGGAATGAACATTCTTAAAATAAACATAGCATAATAAATCTACTACATCCATAGGATGTCTTGGGCTTTGCTCGTAATTGGGCCTTGCATGCCGCCATACTTCACCTTCGTAATCATGTGGGCCCCCATGATTACCGGGTTTTTCATATGGTTCGCATGTGTTATCCTGGTTACGTACACTAAAACCCGGAGAAAATCGAGATAAGTATGTAACGTATGATATTCGGAATGTATCCAGGTGTGGACACGGTGACACCTCAAAGTGGGGTTAGTTCGAACGACATTTGGTGTGGCATGCTTTGGCCTAATAGGTCCTTCGTACTCTCATCGTTAGTCCCCAGGTAGGGAAACTGGTCCGTTATATTGGATTTATACGAATGCCAACCTAGACAGGACGTTCCGGCTACCGGTACTTGTACCCTTACAGTTACTACATGCCCGTCGCAGAACTCACTTTGATGAGATTTGAAAAATGAAAAATGCGACAAAATCTTGAATAACGGAAGTATGAAGATGAATTGAATATGTGAACATTGAAATATGTATGATGAATATGTATGTAAGTATGTATGTTTGACTGTAAGTATAATTCATTATGTATCACAAAATGTAATATTGGAAGTGTTTGCATGCATTTGTATATGTAATAAATATGAAAGAAATAAACATCATGAGTTTGCATGTAACCACATAAACAATTAAAATCTAATCAACTATAGTATAGGCTCTATGGGTCTAATAACCTATCCTATATCCCTATAGTCAAAAGCTCTGATACCAATCTGTAACACCCCGACCCGCAGTGGAAAAGGTGATCGGGGCATGATTGGGTTTTCATTAAAGCTCATGACATTTATTATGACGTTTCATATTTATTATCACAATTTTAAAGAAGATCATACAATCATATCATACAAGTTCAACATGTCCTATACATCTTTCTAGGCTTCATTATTTTTCTTCTAAGGCACTTTCCTATGTGTTCCTTGCTTCATCCTTTCCACCTGTATCATGTGTAAAAATGGTTTTTGGATCAACAAAAGTTGGCGAGTGAACCTTGTTAGAAAACATTTATTATTTATTTCTTATTGTATTTAATATGGAAAAATTGTGCAATATTCATATATGAACAAACGTAAATAAACATACAATAACAAACAAATAGCATACGATAACAAACCAATAGCATACAATAACAAACAACAACAAACAATAACATACAATAACAAACCATAACATACCATAACAAACCAACTTGCATGAATATATAACATGAATGAAACTGTATATGTTGGCAACGTCACGTTAACGCTCATAATGTAATAGGGAACGGACGGCCTATGATAAATGTCTGTGCGATCAAGGCTCAATCAAACGGAGCCGATCGTATGTTGGCAACGCCTGGTTCACGCTCATAATGTAATGGGGAACAGCTCAACGCTCATAATGTAATGGGGAGCGGCGGCCTATGATAATGTATGTGCGATCAAGGCTCAATCAAACGGAGCCGATCGTATGTTGGCAACGCCTGGTTCACGCTCATAATGTAAAGGGGAACAGCTCAATGCTCATAATGTAATGGGGAGCGGCGGCCTATGATAATGTATGTACTGAAAATGATAAATTTAATCTAAACAATAACCACACAAACAGTTGATACATGTTGAATACACATTTGTTCATGGATATGATGGATGCACAATAGTTTAAATATAATAAATAATAAGACACATGATACACCCCAAAAACGTGATTAAAACGGGGAATTTGTAGAGATTCACTCACATTGGGTGCGTTCGGTTGATGATGTTGAATGCGCACGAGTTTAGAGGATTGATCGACGAGGAAAAACTAACCTAATTAATAACGAAAAAGTAAGGTAAATAAATGGATTTTATTGACAATTTTAATAGGATTTTTTGATATATTTTTGTGAGTTTAAGGCTATTTTCTAACTTTAAAAATGTTATTTTTTAAGTATTTCTAATTGATTTTTAATTTAAATAAATAAATAATAATAAAAAATGTTGACTTTTTGACTTGATCGTTGACCATTACTGTTGACCGTTGACCGGTTCGGTCGTTTGTATGTGTGCGCTGGGTGAGACTCGAACCCGTGACCTCCCGTACGCGTGCACGCAGCTCTACCAACTGAGCTACGTGTCTAAACCGAAATATTTCTGTTTTTAATTATATTTATACACTATTTAAGTAAATCCGAAAATCATTTATTTTAAAAAGGACTTAATGGTTTCGACTCAGTGCTCTCCACAGGTCTCGAACCCAGGACCTGTGGTTTAATTTGGCACACAGTCCACCGCTGGACTGTGTGTCTAACTTGGTAAATATTCCGGTTTTTATTATACTTAACATGATTCTGCGTGTGGATCCGGTTCGGTTTTAAAAATAAAACATTTTTATTACAGCGAGTGTGCGTGTGTCAAGGATCGAACTCGGGACGCATGCGTATTGTTTGCACACAGTCCACCGCTGGACTGTGTGTCTAACCCGTTTATAATACCGATTTTAATTAATCTTATATCATACACGACTTCGTCTTCTTCGTTCAAAACACAGACAATGATTAAACCAACTGTTTCTTGTTTAATTTGATTAACGGACAATATCAACGATTGAAATGCAATGGACAGAGAAAGTTTGGGGAGAGGATGTACCGAAACAGATGACTTTTTCAGAACTCCGGCAAGGATTCGTCGGCTCTGTTTTGTGAACTTCGGCTGTTAGGATCAATTAACAGTTTGAATGGATTAGATGTGAAATTGAACTACTGAGTAACGATTATCAGTAGGTTTAAATGATCATACCGGTTAACAGCGAGATTCTGGAACTTTCAGAAGTTTTCCGGCGAAAACAGAAAATCCGGCAACGTCGTCTGGGGTTGATTCTGGGTGATGGAGTGATATTAGAATTTGTCTAATAATGGAATGAACATAAAAAGTCGAGGTATTTACCGTGTAGATGAAAGTCGAAGTTTTCCGGCGACTTGCAGAGAATTCCGGCGAGTGAAATTTCTTTCGACAGAGATTCTTCAGAGGGTTAAGGTGAGTGTGGGTGATGTCAGTATGAGCTCTAAGATCTTATTTTTGGGTAAGCAGACGGGATGGAATGAATTCGGTTTTCCGGCGATAATTTCCGGTTAATTTACAGAGAAATCCGGCGACTTGCGGCGAAGTTTTCTGAGCAAAATGGAGAGTGTAAGTTGGATAAATTCGTGAGCTCAACTGATGAACAAAGTATAACCCGGATTTGAATTATATTTTCGGTTTCGAATAGGAATTTTGGTCATGAATGAAATTGATTGAGTTTTTCGGTTATAACCGATGTTGCTGTAAATGTAAACGTTATGTCCAAAAGAAAACGGCAATGTTTGACGAATTTGTCGGGATTCCCGGCAAGAGTGACTTGAGTGCGCTGAGTGACCGATTCGACTTCGGTTTTTATTATATGTATTAATTGAATCAATAAATCAACAAGAAACACAAGTGTTGGAGTGGTTGAGCGAGTGTGAGTTAAGTCTTTGAGTTCTCGGCTGACCCGGGTTCGAAACCCGGCTTCAGCATTTTATTTTTATTTCACTATTTTTAATACATTTTCAAATATAAATTTTATATTCTAATATACTTATTAATTATGTATCGTTTAAAATTAATTTGAGCATTAAATACGCAACTAAATTTTTAACTGGTTGTTCGGTTAATAAACGAAGCGGGTTTGGTTAATCCGGTTTTTGACGGATGTTACAGTACTTGTTGGGATTAAACTACATTTTATCCGATCATCGTTTAATCTAGCGTTATACGTTTTGATCAAGTAGGCTAGTCGGTCTAAGTCTATGACTTAAATAAGACCGTTAGTATTTAATTGGTTAGTTTATGCCATAATCCAGACTAGAGACATTCTGGTAAATGCTATCTGCACTTAGTGCTTTTGTGTACGGCTGAGTTAATAAATCTTGCGTTTAAACGAAGACTAACTTAGGTAAATATTCTCGACTTATTTCCTCTATACGGGCTTAGGTTACGGTAAACTATTACCCCTTGGTCGGAAATGGGATCAATCGAATGCCGGATTGTGGCTAGTAAATCCGCATATTCCGTTCTAATCAGTTTTGTTTGATAACTTAAACATCGGGGGTTAACTACCGTGTCCTGGATATCCTCAGTTCATTACAATAGATAATGGCCATGACCTTAGTGCGGGTGTAGGCATACACCCGATAGACGCTCAAAATGCACTACCCACAAGGTTGGGAGAAATAACTCCTTCGTGAGTTCAAAGTGGTGTGTACGTTAATCATGTCTTGATCTCTGTACCGGGCCCTGTATGTATGGACAAACATGTGAATCTGTTAACAAGGTTGGACGGTCAACTTTCCCAAGTTATATAATATTTTGTGTTGATACGCACTTAAAATATATTTTTAAATGTTTTCAAAATAAGTCAGTTGGGTATATTTATGTAACACCCTGTAAAAATCGTGTCCAATAGTATAGTGACACGTGTTGTATTTTAATATAGTCTATTAAAGACCAATAAGGACTAAAGGCGTCAACATGCTCAAGTTGAGCCTCTGAGTGACGAACCGATGTCAACATGCATAAATAATAGCCTCTGAGTGACTGATATGTCAACATGCTTAAATCATTAGCCTCTAAGTGACGGATACGTCAACATGCTTGAAACTTGGCCTCTGAGTGACTGATATGTCAACATGCCCAGCCTCTGAGTGATATCGGAATCCACATGCTTGCAATAAGCCTCTGAGTGATCCTTTGTGAAGTCCTAACTCTCATACGTGCCATTTGTTAGACGAGAGGGTTCAATTTTGTAAATATGTGAAAGTTGGATAATAGAGGGATTAAAAGTGTCAACATGTTAATTTATACCTCTGAGTGACCTTTTAATGAACCGAGAGCTCAATAATGCCCGGGCATAATCCCGGGTATGCCAAGTATTGGCTACGGAGAGCTAAAAGTGCCAAAATAGTATTTAAAATCGTTTTTATAAGCTTTATATAGTTTGGGGGCCAAAGTGTCAACTTATAAAACTGAAATAGGGGCGGTCGCGGCCTGCGAGAGACCCGGCCTGTGTCTCTCGCGCCCCGCGAGAACAGACCTGCAGCAGAAAGTTTGTTTTGGAGCCCAAGCAAAGCTCCAAAACCATTAAATCGAAACCATGGCCTTCCTAATCAGCTATTCCACGTTTCGGGACACTTGTAAGCTTCTTCTTACACCCCTAAACACCTGATTTCACCTCCATTGAGCTCTCCAACTATAAATAGGTGTTCAAGTGTTCATTCCAACTTGCACATTTCTTAAACATAACTCTTCTCCATCCTCTGGAAGTTCCTAGCTGAAAGGAGCATCCAACTTAGTTCTCTTGCATTGTAGGAACCTCTTGTAAGTGTTCCTTACTCTTGCATTTTCGTTTATAGGCTTCTATAGCCAAAAGTCAAGCGTTTTACGGCAAACGCTTTGACTTTCGGTTAAGACCATTATGGTCCAGCCATTGTTCAAAATGAACATGGCTAAGTGATCATAGTAAGGTATGTGTTAGTGTCTATAAAGGGCACCTCCTGAAGATCACGTTTGCTAGACCAATTGACGGGTCAAAGTTATGATATTAAAAAGTTAAACAGGCCATTTTTTGGAAAAATCATAAGTTGATCTTATATATGTTATGAAACCTGTTTTGACACTTAAACAAGTTGGTAATAATTATTAGAACATGTATGAACATGTTCGGCTTGTCAATTTCAGTTCTAAGGTCGGTTCGCAACCGAAAGTCGCAAGGTTTGACTTCTGCTTTGACTTTCGATTTTGACCCGATTTAGACTAGTTACCTACTGATGTAAAGTTGCATTATGATCATAATATAATGTAGCATAACCCTCCGAGGTTATATTACATGATCATAATCATAATCCAAGTTTATGCGCAAGTTCCATAATTATGCCATCTTTGACCAAAATGTCCTTTTTACATAAAACAAGGTTTTAAATGGTAATGAACTTGAAAATGAGTTTCTACTGATGTAATATTATAAGTAAGATTATTTGGGATGTGAAACTAAGTTATAAACTGAGTTTTCAAGCAAGTCCTCTAACTATGTCGATAAATGATGGTTTTAGCCCCTTTGGCTTATAAAATAGTTTTAATCAAATCTTTTCAAGGTAAATCATTTATCTACTGATATGTTATATTAAATAACATATTTTAAACATTTTAATCTGATCCAAATGTCAATTTTCGTAAACATCATTTAAAGACGTCATATTACGACATAAGCGTCGTTTTGGCGCATAGTATGGTTTTAAACCATATTAATGGACCAAGACTTGTTATCTATTGATTTTAAAAATTATTTTAAACATATTTACAGTAGGTACTTATTATAAACTCAGAATCCCAAATAATTTATAAACTATGTGTAAAATGACCAAAATGCCCATTCGGTGCATAGTTTGGTCATAAAAGGTAAAATGCACATATAATTGATATCCTACTAATATTATATCATAAATAAATTATTTTTCCAGAATACTCATGATCATAAACTTAAATTATATTCAAGTTCCTTTTATACGGTATGAAATTACCAACATGCCCTTATGAGGCATAGTTTCGTTTTAAAACCTTAATGGGCATATAAGTTGATATCCTATTGATATTTTAACTTATTTAAAGTATAATGGCATATAGAACTTGTCCATGACTTATCCGGTTACCCGATATCTCTGTTATACGCACAGTTACGTATATGTAACTATTTTACGAAATTTAACCGTAACGGGTTTAACCTTGTCATTTAGCCTCAAAATCCAGAATGTTTATAGTTTATCCATATTATACAAGTCAAGTACTTGTCGGGTTTAAACTACATTCTATCCGATCATCGTTTAATCAAGCGTTATACGTAATGATCATGTACATTATTCGGTTTATAAGACCATTAGTATTTATTTGGCTAGCTTATGCCATAATCCAGACTAGAGCCTTCTCGGTAAATGCTATCTGCACTTGGTACTTTTGATTACGGCTGAGTTATTTAAAAATAAAAGAAGAAGACTAGCTTAGGTAAATACTCTCAACTTATTTCCCCTATAAGGGCTTGGGATATGGTAAATTATTATTGCATGGTCCATTGCATGGTTAACCTTCCTAAGATAATAAAAGATTTTGTGCCGTTTGCACTTGAAATCATTTTTAATATTTTAAAAATGAGTCAGTTGGGTGTATCTACCAGCGTAAGCTGACGTATCCTCCAAAGACTAATCTGCAGGTACAACACAAAATTAAGCCGGAAGCTGCTCGGTAGAGAATAAGAGGATTCTTGTAAATCCTTAGATATGCCTAAAGACTGTTTTGTATTCTTTCTTGTACATTCTATGATCCGCATGTGGATCCTCTATTACAAGCTGGTATATTATTTTGTATTTTCGAACATTCGGTTTGTAATAGTAACTTTACTCCAAGACTTCCGTTGTGCCACGTTTAATTGACTATGACGTTATCAACTATTGTCACGATACTCCCTACCCGGGCCCACCGGTGTATGGATTTCAGGGTCAGAAATCCGGGTTATGACAGGGTTGGTATCAGAGCCAACGTTTGAGAGAATTAAACACTAGGCTTTTGTGTTTAGTCTCAAACTTACACGAGCACATTCCTTAGACTTTCGAGTCTAGGCATTGACCTAGGATTACTCATTTCATTATTAAGTTATTAGTATTGTTTTTTAAATTGATTTCTAACAGGAAAATGCCGCTACGTGTACGAGGACAAAATGGACGAGGAAAAGGTCCAATGAGGGGAGGACCATCGGGGCGTATTCCTCAACCTCATAACTCAGATGCATATCAAGAATCAGGAGATTCGTCTCCATGGCAACCAGTGAGACGTTCCGTCTCTAATAGACACTCGCCCTCACATTCCCAAAATTCTTACCACTCACACCACTCCTACCATTCTCACCACTCCTACCACGAAGAATTTAACCCCAACCATTACTTAAACACACCTCCAGCTGATCAAAATCAGTTGGACCAGCCACATCCTATGGACGAGGACTCCGACCCTAGATGCCACCATCGGGATCAAATGTGCATCCCATTGAAATTTCGAGCGATTCAAACTCATATGTAGGATCGCCCTACCAAGGTCCTAACGAGTGGGACCAATACTGGAATCAATTCACCTTTGCCCACACACCTTCCCATCACTCTCAACCACCCCCAGTTTAAGAAGATGTCCACATGGAACCCGTGGACCAACCTTAACCACCACCTGAACCACCAAGGAGGAAGCATGGAGTACGTATGTCGGTGCGTGCCGGACAAAGGTCGGGTCGCTGCCACCTTTGCCCAATTTTTACCCCACCATTCAAGAGGACCCACAAATGGGTGGACCCTCTAATGTTCCACCTATAGTGGAACCAACACCAATACCTACAATTCAACCACCACCATCGGGTTATACTAACCAATCCCTACATATCCAGACACGTCTAGATATGATCCTTTTAACTCGTCTACACCGGTAGACTATCAAGCATGGTCGCAAGACCCATACATGCAGGCAGTTATGCACAACTCACTTTACCCGTCTCCTTTCCCACCTACTTATCTACCGACTGGATATCCAACTTATGGGTACCAGTATCCGGTTATGCCAGAACCCCAACCACAACCTCTGCCACCACTTGAGGCCATCACTGAGGCCTTAGAAAGAATGAAAGAGATGCAGCAGCAGGCGGAGAAAACGGAGAAGAAGACAAATAAGTTCTTCAAGAAACTCTCCAAACTAGTCAAGGGAAAGAAAGACGAGTGAAGTCTTTTCTATTATATATAGTCTCTGCATGGACATTTTGTTCTTTTAGTCCTTGCATGGGCAATCAGTTTCATTTATTTGTTTCAAGTATTATAATTTCTTATGGAAATTTAATGAAGTACTTTGGAATTATATATATATATATATATATATATATATATGTATGTATTCATCCTCTTGAAAACGAGCGTCTCGATTTTATTCGAAATTTATGCTCTGCGATATAATTCCAAAAAGATCATAATGGTTTTGATTATTGCCAAGTGGCACAGACCACATATTTGGCCAAATATATGATAGTTAAGGGAAGTTATCCTTCTATCTAGAGGTGGTGGACTAAGTTCAAGCCTCCAAGTCATTAAGATCAATGCGACAGGGACTTATAATCAACCATTAAGATCCTCTTATGTTAACATTCAAGTAATGTGCATACTCTTGGTAGTGTGACTTGAGGAATCACGCTAGCCTTCAAGGTAATGGACTATGTCCTAACCTTATAAAGCCCTTATGATCTGTGTGATCCCGGCTAATATCACCAGTGCGGTGATTGAACATCCATTAGAGATGTATTATATATAACCCTTGTGATCTATTTGATCCCGGTTATATAGCCTTTGTGATCTATTTGATCCCGGCTAAAAAGCCCTTGTGATCTGTGTGATCCCGACTAATATCACCAGTGCGGTGATTGAACATCCATTAGAGATGTATTATATATAACCCTTGTGATCTATTTGATCCCGGTTATATAGCCTTTGTGATCTATATGATCCCGGTTAAAAAGCCCTTGTGATCTGTGTGATCCCATCTAGTATCACCAGTGCGGTGATCGAACATCCATCAGAGATGTATTATATATTAACCCTTGTGATCTATTTGATCCCGGTTATATAGCCTTTGTGATCTATTTGATCCCTGCTAAAAAGCCCTTGTGATCTGTGTGATCCCGGCTAGTATCACCAGTGCGGTGATTGAACATCCATTAGAGATGTATTATATATAACCCTTGTGATCTATTTGATCCCGGTTATATAGCCTTTGTGATCTATTTGATCCCGGCTAAAAAGCCCTTGTGATCTGTTCAATCCCGGTGAATATCATCAGTGCGATGATAAATAAAACATCCATTAGTGATGTATTACCCTTTCGGGTTATAATCTATTCTATATAGCCTATGTGATCTATCCTGATCCCGACTAATATCACCAGTGTGGTGACTAAACATCCATTAGTGATGTAGTGCCTATGTGCCCTATTATATGTCCATTTGTGACAAGCCTATGTGCTATATATGTAATTGTCAAATAGGACAATGACAGTTGTGACTTTGTGGTCCCCTGTCTATAATATATGGACTATGTCCAGATTGTAATTTGCTTACGATGGTCCTATTAAGACCTAGGCCAAATATAGATATGTTAAGCCTAAGAGTTGTGATGTTATTCACACTAGTATAGGTAGTGGATTTTCTTATATCCTATGTTTAAAAGCCGATATGGTTATTATACCATGGCTAAGAGAAATTTTATTTGGTATATAGAACCAAATCTTTGAAGAATGGCTAATTCCAATGAGGCACAAAGTAGCCATCGGAACGTCAAAGACGCCGAAAATATAGCCATAAATAATGATAATGATTTCCAAGCTTGCATTGATGTGGTTGTGCAAAGGGCCATGAGTAAGGCAATAGAAAGGCTAAGAGAGCCGAGTGCCACTCGCTCTAGACCCCTATCTATTCCACCATCTTCAACTCATAAAGAGAGCTCTGTTCACTCTTCAAATGCGAAGAGTGAACCAAGGATAGCAGACTTTGCTGATAGGTCCCGTTCTGCTAAAGACGGGTGTACCTATAAATACTTTGTCTCCTGTAAACCCCGAGACTTTAATGGGGAAAAAGGAGCCGTAGAAGCCTTAAAGTGGCTGGATGAGATGGAGACTATAGTAGACATCAGCGGCTGTGCTGAAAAGGATGTGGTCAAGTACGTATCACAGTCCTTTAAGGGCGATGCCCTAACATGGTGGAAGGCCATGATTCAGTCAACAGGTAAGGTATACCTGTATAATCTGGGATGGTCCAAGTTTGTGGACCTTGTAAAGGAAACTTACTGCCCAACCCATGAGGTGGAGAAAATAGAGACAGACTTCTTGTCTCTTTCCATGAAAAACCTAGATTGTCGGAAATATGTTTCCGATTTCAATTCACTATCTAGGTTAGTTTCCTATTTAATTACCCCTGAATCCAAACGCATTGCGCGTTTTATTAATGGGTTAGTGCCTGAAATAAAGGGCATGGTAAAGGCTGCACAGCCTACTACCTATAGGTCTGCTGTAGACCTATCTCTTTCTCTCACCCTTGATCTAGTGAGACAAAAGTCAGTTAAGTCTGAAACTGACGGAAAAAGGAAGAGAGAAGATGACAACTCCCATAAGTTTAATAAGAAAAATAAAGGGAGATTTGGGTTCAAAGGAAACCAAGGCAAGTCGGCTGTGATGCCATTTTGCAAGACTTGCAACCGCAAACACTAGGGACAGTGTACTTCTGATCCACAAGCTAGACCTTGTGGCATATGTAAAAGGAGAGGGCATAAGACCCTAGATTGTAAAGATCTTAAGGATGGTGTATGCTATATCTGCGACGAAAAAGGGCACATTGCAACTAACTGCCCTAAGAGTTCAAAGAATAATAATCCAAAGCTGGAGAGGCCAAGAAGGGGAATGCACGTGCCTTTCGGCTAACTGCTAAGGAAGCTGTTAATGACAATAACGTCATAACAGGTACTTTCCCCATTAATGATATTTATGCTAGAGTTTTTTTCGATTCGGGTGTGGATAAATCATTTGTTGATCATAAGTTTAGTAAACTATTAAATTTAACATAAGAACTCTAGAAAAAAATTAAGAGATAGAACTCGCCGATGGAACCTTAGAAACTGCTTCTTCCATTATTGATGGATGCTCTATATCCATTAAGAATCATTCCATCCCTATCTTTCTTTTGCCAATGAAATTGGCGGGGTTCGATGTTGTCTTAGGCATGGATTGGTTATCTCATAACCAAGCCCGCATTGCCTGCGATAAAAAGCTCATCGAGATTAAGACCCCATCTGGCGAAATGATCACCATCCCTGGAGACTCACACTAGGGATTGCCAGACAAGGTGTCGTTATTTAAGGCATCCAAGTGTTTGAGAAGAGGCTGTGTCATCTATATGGCACAAGTTACCATAAATGAACCAAAGCCGAACCTTGAAGATCAACCAGTTATCTCGGAGTATCCCGATGTTTTCCCTGAAGAATTACCAGGCCTACCTCCAGATAGGCAAGTGGAGTTTAGGATTGATATCCTACCAGGAGCAGCACCTGTTGCTAGAGCTCCGTATCGGTTAGCACCAACGGGAATGAAGGAAATGAGGATGCAATTAGATGAACTTTTAGAAAAAGGCTTTATTCAGCCTAGTTCCTCACCTTGGGGAGCTCCTATTCTGTTTGTAAAGAAGAAAGACGGTTCGATGCGAATGTGCATCGACGATCGGGAGTCGAACAAGCTAACCATTAAGAATAGATATCCTGTCCCCATGATCGATGATTTATTCGACCAACTTCAAGGGGCTAGTTATTTTTCTAAAATAGATTTGAGATCAGGATATCATCAACTGAAGGTTAGAAGTGAAGATGTTCCTAAGACAGCCTTCAGGACCCGCTATGGTCATTTTGAATTCTTAGTGATGCCTTTTGGGCTCACAAATGCACCAGCAGCTTTCATGGATCTCTTGAATAGAGTCTGCAAGCCATATTTGGATAAGTTTGTCATTGTCTTCATAGACGACATACTTATCTATTCTCGTAATCAAGATGATCACGAGAAACATCTTCGGTGCATCCTAGAATTATTAAGGCAGGAGAAACTTTATGCGAAGTTCTCTAAATGCGAATTTTGGCTTAGAGAAGTCCAATTTCTTGGACACATGGTAAGTGAGCGTGGTATCCAAGTGGATCCCGCCAAAATTGAGGCTATAATAAATTGGGAAGTGCCCAAGACCCCAACAGAAGTTCGTAGTTTCTTAGGACTGGCTGGTTACTATAGGAGGTTCATTGAGAACTTTTCAAGGATAGCCACTCCTTTAACTTCCTTGACCCGTAAGAATATTAAGTATAATTGGGGTCCAAAGCAACAAGAATCTTTTGAGATTCTTAAACACAAGCTGAGCAACACTCCTGTGTTATCTCTACCCGAGGGTATTGAGAACTTTGTTGTCTATTGTGATGCTTCGCACACTGGTATGGGCTGTGTGCTAATACAAAATGGTAAGGTAATCGCCTATGCATCACGACAACTAAAGGTGCATGAAAGGAATTACACCACCCATGATTAGGAACTAGGTGCTGTTGTATTTGCACTAAAACTATGGAGACATTACTTGTATGGCGCAAAGTGTGTTATATACACAGACCATAAAAGTCTCCAACACCTGTTCAATCAGAAAGAACTGAACATGCGACAATGTCGGTGGATGGAAACACTTAACGATTATGATTGTGAGATTCGCTATCATTCAGGCAAGGCAAATGTAGTTACCGATGCCTTAAGTCGCAAGGAAAAGGTGAAACCTATAAGGATTAACGCTAAGAGCATTGAGCTTAGAAATAGCTTAAGTGAGAAGCTATTAGATGCGCAGAAGCAAGCCTTGTTAGAGGCTAATATCCCTAATGAGGGATTAGGCGGAACTGTGGATCAGTTAACGCCTGGAAATGACGGAATCCTAAGATTTAATGATAGAATTTGGGTTTCGATCTTTTGAGGACTTAGAGATCTAATCCTCCAGGAAGCGCATAATTCAAAATACTCTGTTCACCCGGGTGGTGACAAGATGTATCAAGATTTGAAGAAAAATTATTAATGGATTGGTTTGAAGAAATCCATAGCCACATATGTAGCTAAGTCTGACGTGTTCGCAAGTTAAGGCCGAACATCAGAAACCGTCAGGACTTCTACAACAACTTGAAATTCCCACTTGGAAATGGGAAATGGTAACTATGGATTTGATTACCAAGTTACCTAAGACCAAAAGTGGAAATGACACTATTTGGGTCTTAGTGGATAGGCTTACCAAGTCAGCACACTTCTTGCCAATAAAAGAAACGTATAATTCAAATAAATTAGCTAAGTTGTATGTGGACAAAATAGTGTCCCTACACGGTGTGCCAGTATCTATTGTATCCGATAGAGATACTAGATACACATCTCACTTTTGGAAAAGTTTTCAACAATCGTTAGGCACACGATTAAATTTTAGTACGGCTTACCATCCGC
Source organism: Scalesia atractyloides (assembly GCA_947069175.1). NCBI lineage: Eukaryota > Viridiplantae > Streptophyta > Magnoliopsida > Asterales > Asteraceae > Scalesia > Scalesia atractyloides. The sequence goes on from CAMTDV010000003.1 coordinate 181,238, forward strand.
AGACTGATGGTCAAAGTGAATGTACTATACAGACTCTAGAAGACATGCTCAGGGCGTGTGTGATTGATTTAGGCGGAAGTTGGGATGACCACTTACCCCTAATAGAATTCTCCTACAATAATAGCTATCATACTAGCATCAAGGCTGCTCCTTTTGAGGCCTTATATGGGAGAAAATGTAGAACGCCCGTATGCTGGGCAGAAGTTGGGGAACCCAACTATCAGGACCTGAGATTGTCCTGGAGACCACGAAAAAGATTGTGCAAATCCGTAATCGTCTCAAAGCTGCCAGGGATAGGCAAAAAAGCTATGCTGACAAGAGGTGTAAACCTCTTCAGTTCCAAAAAGGGGACAAAGTTATGCTAAAAGTATCACCCTGGAAAGGAGTGATGCGTTTTGGAAAGAAGGGCAAGTTAAGCCCAAGATATATAGGACCCTTCGAGATAATCGAATGTGTCGGCACTGTAGCTTATAAGCTCAGGTTGCCAGAGGAGCTTAATGGAATACATGATGTATTCCACATATCTAATCTTAAGAAATGTCTAGCCGATGAGTGGCTAGCAATGTCGCACAATGAGGTGCAATTGATGAAAACCTGAGGTTCATTGAGAAACCAATTTCGATCGAGGATCGACAGGTTAAGAAGCTCCGAAAAAAGATCATACCTATAGTAAAGGTTAAGTGGGACGCTTTTAGAGGTCCTGAGTATACATGGGTGGTTGAGTCCACTATGCGACAAAAATACCCCCATCTTTTTGAATAAAATCTCGAGGTCGAGATTTCTTTTAAGGTGGTGAGGATGTAACACCCTGTAAAAATCGTGTCCAATAGTATAGTGACACGTGTTGTATTTTAATATAGTCTATTAAAGACCAATAAGGACTAAAGGCGTCAACATGCTCAAGTTGAGCCTCTGAGTGATGAACCGATGTCAACATGCATAAATAATAGCCTCTGAGTGACTGATATGTCAACATGCTTAAATCATTAGCCTATGAGTGACTGATACGTCAACATGCTTGAAACTTGGCCTCTGATTGACTGATATGTCAACATGCTAGCCTCTGAGTGACATCAGAATCAACATGCTTGCAATAAGCCTCTGAGTGATCCTTTGTGAAGTCCTAACTCTCATACGTGCCATTTGTTGGACGAGAGGGTTCAATTTTGTAAATATGTGAAAGTTGGATAATGGAGGGATTAAAAGTGTCAACATGTTAATTTATACCTCTGAGTGAACTTTTAACAAATCGAGAGCTCAATAATGCCCGGTCATAATCCCGGATATGCCAAGTATTGGCTACGGAGGGCTAAAAGTGCCAAAATAGTATTTAAAATCTTTTTTATAAGCTTTATATAGTTTAAGGGCCAAAGTGTCAAATTTTAAAACTGAAATAGGGGCGGTCGCGGGCGGCGAGAGACCCGACCTGTGTCTCTCGTGCCCGCGAGAACAGACCTGCAGTAGAAAGTTTGTTTTGGAGCCTAAACAAAGCTCCAAAACCATTAAATCGAAACCATGGCCTTCCTAATCAGCTATTCCATGTTTTGGGACACTTGTAAGCTTCTTCTTACACCCCTAAACACCTGGCTTCACCTCCATTGAGCTCTCTAACTATAAATAGGTGTTCAAGTGTTCATTACAACTTGCACATTTCTTAAACATAACTCTTCTCCCTCCTCTGGAAGTTCCTAGCTGAAAGAAGCATCCAACTTAGTTCTCTTCCATTGTAGGAACCTCTTGTAAGTGTTCCTTACTCTTGCATTTTCGTTTATAGGCTTCTATAGCCAAAAGTCAAGCGTTTTACGGCAAACGCGTTGACTTTTGGTTAAGACCATTATGGTTCAGCCATTGTTCAAAATGAACATGGCTAAGTGATCATAGTAAGGTAGGTGTTAGTCCCTATAAAGGGCACCTCCTGAAGATCACGTTTGCTAGACCAATTGACGGGTCAAAGTTATGATATTAAAAAGTCAAACAGACCATTTTTTAGAAAAATCATAAATTAATCTTATATATGTTATGAAACCTGTTTTGACACTTAAACAAGTTGGTAATAATTATTAGAACATGTATGAACATGTTCGGCTCGTCAATTTCAGTTCTAGGGTCGGTTCGCAACCGAAAGTCGCAAGGTTTGACTTCTGCTTTGACTTTCGATTTTGACCCGATTTAGACTAGTTACCTACTGATGTAAAGTTGCATTATGATCATAATATAATGTATCATAACACTCCGAGGTTATATTACATGATCATAATCAGAATTCAAGTTTATGCGCAAGTTCCATAATTATGCCATCTTTGACCAAAATGTCCTTTTTACATAAAACAAGGTTTTAAATGGTAATGAACTTAAAAATGAGTTTCTATTGATGTAATATTATAAGTATGATTATTTGGGATGTTAAACTAAGTTATAAACTGAGTTTTCAAGCAAGTCCTCAAACTATGTCGATAAATGATGGTTTTAGCCCCTTTGGCTTATAAAATAGTTTTAATCAAATCTTTTTAAGGTAAATCATTTATCTACTAATATGTTATATTAAATAACATATTTTAAACATTTTAATCTGATCCAAATGTCAATTTTCGTAAACATCATTTAAAGACGTCATATTGCGACATAAGCGCCGTTTCGGCACATAGTATGGTTTTAAACCATATTAATGGACCAAGACTTGTTATCTACTGATTTTAAAACTTATTTTAAACATATTTATAGTAGGTACTTATTATAAACTCAGAATCCCAAATAATTTATAAACTATGTGTAAAATGACCAAAATGCCCATTCGGTGCATAGTTTGGTCATAAAAGGTAAAATGCACATATAATTGATATCCTACTAATATTATATCATAAATAAATTATTTTTCCAGAATACTCATGATCATAAACTTAAATTATATTCAAGTTCCTTTTATACGGTATGAAATTACCAACATGCCCTTATGAGGCATAGTTTCGTTTTAAAACCTTAATGGGCATATAAGTTGATATCCTATTGATATTTTAACTTATTTAAAGTATAATGGCATATAGAACTTGTCCATGACTTATCCGGTTACCCGATATCTCTGTTATACGCACAGTTACGTATATGTAACTATTTTACGAAATTTAACCGTAACGGGTTTAACCTTGTCATTTAGCCTCAAAATCCAGAATGTTTATAGTTTATCCATATTATACAAGTCAAGTACTTGTCGGGTTTAAACTACATTCTATCCGATCATCGTTTAATCAAGCGTTATACGTAATGTTCATGTACACTATTCGGTTTATAAGACCGTTAGTATTTAATTGGCTAGCTTATGCCATAATCCAGACTAGAGCCTTCTCGGTAAATGTTATCTGCACTTGGTACTTTTGTATACGGCTGAGTTATTTAAAAATAAAAGAAGAAAACTAGCTCAGGTAAATACTCTCAACTTATTTCCCCTATAAGGCTTGGGATATGGTAAATTATTATTGCATGGTCCATTGCATGGTTAACCTTCCTAAGATAATAAAAGATTTTGTGCCGTTTGCACTTGAAATCATTTTTAATATTTTAAAAATGAGTCAGTTGGGTGTATTTACCAGCGTAAGCTGACGTATCCTCCAAAGACTAATCTGCAGGTACAACATGAAATTAAGCCGGAAGCTGCTCGGTAGAGAATAAGAGGATTCTTGTAAATCCTTAGATCTGCCTAAAGACTGTTTTGTATTCTTTCTTGTACATTCTATGATCCGCCTGTGGATCTTCTATTACAAGCTTGTATATTATTTTGTATTTTCGAACATTCGGTTTGTAATAGTAACTTTACTCCAAGACTTCCGTTGTGCCACGTTTAATTGACTATGACGTTATCAACTGTTGTCACGATACTCCCCACCCGGGCCCACCGGTGTATGGATTTCAGGGTCAGAAATCCGGGGTGTGACAATTTACCAGCGAAAACTGACGTATTTTCAAAAGACTAAGCTTGCATGTACAATACGAAAATAGGGTGGAAGTGCTCGGTAGTGATAAGAGGATCTTGCAAATCCTAGATCTGCCCAAAGTCTGTTTTACATTCTTTTGTACAATTTACGATCCGCATGTGGATCTTCTATTGCGAGCCGTTTGTATATTATTTTGGTATTTTGAACATTTGGTTTGTAATAGTATTTAACTCCAAGACTTCCGTTGTGCTGTGTTTAATTGACTATGATGATATCAACTTACGTCACGATATTCCCCTCCTGGGCCCACCGATGTTTGAATTGGCTGTGGAAAGCCGGGGTTTGACAAAACTTGGTTAAATCTGCGAGCCATTTAAATTATAGTTGTTGTTCAGCGGCTAGCAAACACACAAATGCCTGATCACACAAACCCTATTACCTTACTCGATTGCCATACTTGGTGGGAAGGGGGCCGTGTAACCCTTACTAGGTCCCACGTGGAACTACCCGGGGGTGTCCGGGTTTCCCACTCCCTTCACCCTGAGTACTGATCGACTCCCTAGACCAACACCAAACAGAATTACATAATTCTCGATTGAGCAAATATGTTTTTGACTGAACAACCCTTATAATTTTATATATTAAAAATGAAAAAGTATAAAATTTACCTAGTTATATACTAATAGTTGAGGTTAAAAGAGGAAAACTAAAAAATGGTGAACCGGAAACCATGCATTTAACATTTAAATATATCATAAAAATTCAATTTAAAATGCTAAAATTATATTTTTAGATTTTTGGGAGATTTTTACTTATAAAGATGTGTAGAAGCTATCCCAATAATGATATTATCTTTCTATATTTTTTTATTGTTAAGCATTTTTAAATTTTTATAGTTTTTATATTTTCTATTAAAAAGGCTTCTACATGTATTTGTATGCAAAAGTTTCGAAAAAATTATTTTTTTAACATGTTAAATGCATGGTTCCCCGGTTCCCCATTGAACCCAATCCTGTATGAGTATTATATATGTAGGGGAAGTTTCTATGCAAAACATTAAATATTGCGAGAGCCCGCAAAACAAAATGATTCACCTGTTTTTTCAATCCTAAAAAATAAATGAAAATGCCACAAATGTAATATTTATTATTTCTCACATTAGAATTCAAAAAAAAAAAAAGAATTTTCAATTTCTATATAAATTACACATATGTAGGTTAAATTACATACATGTATTTTTTGTTCTCACAATAATTAGTGTTCTGTAATGATCCTCATTACATACGTATATTAAACGTAACTAAATATTAAAATCAATCAAAACTAAAAAACATTGATAACACCAATTTTAGTCATTTAAAAGCATAAAACAGTGAACAATGCTTATTTATTTATTTATTTTGTAAATAGAGACTGTTATTTGTAACTGTAGACATACAATATAAACTTTTATGAACAACTAAAAAAATACAAATTGAGAGTACACTAAATCGACACTAAATGTCATTAAAATACCTAAAATGTGAAAAAAAAAAAGTTAGGCTTCATTATATTGGGTTAAGTTATTCTATAAAGGCGTATAATGCCGAAAAATATAACATAACGTCGAGGAAAAAAGACATAATGAGTTGCAAAAAGACACAATGACGCAAATATAGAAAATACACAATAATAAATAAAAGACACAATGATAATAAATAGAAATTCTAAAATCTACAACTTATACATTCAAAAGCGAAAACTTAAAATCTCACATCGTAGAGTTCGATTAGACGGTTCCAACGCCGCTTGAATGAGGCCAATCAAAGTCTATTTGATACCTTTATACGACTTCTTATTTTTTAAGAGCCTTTGTATTTGATTCTAAACGTTATTATATTTTATAATAATTAAACTACCCAGTGATAAATCATAAAACTATTTTCTTTGACACGATGATTATATTGCATAATGACTAAATTTACGATAAATAAAAAATGGAAGAAACCTACTTTAACTTTATTTTTTAATAACCCTAGGATAAATCATAAACCTATTTTCAAACAGATCGCTTTAATTTTATCTTTTAGTAGCTAAGGAATCTTTTAAATAACTTATTGAAAAATTTATCATATCAGACATTATAGTAGTGTCAAGTAAAATCTGCTCAATTCAAAGATCAAACTAACTTATCTGAGTCATTCAAGACATCGAGTCTTTTTCTTAACACTTCACCACTATAATAATCACGAAAATAGCCAAGGAATTGTCAACTTTTACAAAATAGCCACCTGATACGGCTCTACGAGCCGTTTTATAAGACCCTATCTTACTTTACTAAATTTCTACCAAAATTTATAAATTTAAAATTGTAATTTCGAATACACGTCATTTGAAAAAACAATTTAATATGTTATCAATGATTTGTTTTGTTATAATCAAAACCAAGTGCGGAAGCTTCGTCTTTGATCGTCTTCGGTTCTTCATATAACTTGATCTCCCTCCATTACTCCAAACATCACCTAAATTTCATATTTTATGAAATACGTTAGTTATAACAAATTATAACATAACCGAATAAACCCGAAGGTTTAAAACAATAAAAACAAAATTTTAGTTTTAGGCTCCACCGTAAGCAACGACTGGCCACCGTAGCTTACGGTCCAGCCTTACGGTCCGGACCTTCTGCCTTACGGTCCAGACTTCCAGTCCATTACAGCAGCTGCCCACCGTAAGTTACGGTAGGCCACCGTAGCCTACGGTGGTGTGTTGCAAATCTTCTCTTGTTTGCTATTTTAGTTATGATATTTTCCGTAACTCGCTCAATTCTTCTCCGTTTTACCCAAAATTTGTTTCTAAATATCCGTAGAATATTTTCTTACATATTTAACCCGAAATCCTTGACCCGGATTCTCATTTCCTATGACTTATGCATTTATTTCCGATTTATACTCATACTTTTCGATTTTGCCCATTTTGCCCTTTAATCCCTTTTTGGACCAAACTATACATTTATACGCCCCATTTGGTATGCTTTAACATTCCCTTATTACCCGCATAGTTGCCTTAGCAAATACATTGTCCTATTCAACTAGACCTTTATTTATTTATTATTTGACCCGTTTGGCTATCTTAGTGTAACCCAACGCTTATTTCAACCAAACCTTATCTATCTTATTATTCCCCTAATAAGATATCTATCTACTTCCAATTGTCCAAAATTGGTTTATCTATGTACTAGTCTGAAATCCTTATCTCGGATTCTTAATTCTTATGAATTACGTATTCATTCATAGTTTATGCGTATATTCATTTTGACCCGCTAAGAGATTTAAGCGTATAAACTTAAATCTCACTTCCTCTTACTTTGTTTCTTGTTTTCATACAAAAATATCTATTTACATCCCACCACAAACTATACATTGTGGCGGATTGGTTATAGAATGCTATATTTTCAATTCTACCCTTCGGTTGACATTTTACGAAAAAGACCAATATGAGACATTAAGCCAAAACGGCTTATGCCATTTGCTATTATACTACAGCAAGGGTAAACCTTTTTATAAAACTCATTTTTAAACTACCCTCAAGGTCGTTTACTTGTTTTATTACTTGTGGGCATTTTGGTCAACCTAGACCTTTCTTTACAACGGTCTTACAATATCATGTTTTAACCAAAATGTACATTTAACCATAGTCTATATAGAATCATTATGTTCTTGAGAACATAGTCTACGAACTAGAATACTAGATTTACCTTACCTTAGGTAATCTAGTGTTCATTCATGACTCTTTTATCTCTTAACGAACCGTAAGTCCTTTTGAGAGTTTGACCATTACACGTACCTGGCTCGAGTCATAGCATTGACCCGTTTAAATATCTTACACTACTAATCATTAATTAATAGTGACGCAAATCAAACGCCATTTCCCTGTGAACACAAAACTCGACAAGCGTTCATTAGATATTATTGTCAAATGGTGATGACCACACCATTTGACCCATTTGGTCTAAATGACCATTTTATCATTACGAGATGGTATTTATTTACCATCTCATCATTTATCCGTTTCAGTTTACTCATCATGATCATATTACTTAATTCTTTTAACCTATTACAGTTTACGCCGTAGAATGTCCTTATTTTAGAGTTTAATATTTATTCATCAAACTCGTGACCGAATTACCATATTACCCCTTCTTACTCCTTATGGTTTACACCATAAGGTAACCTTTCAAAATTCATTGTTTATTTGTCAACACATGACGATATTACTATTTTCCCCTTTTTATCATCAAATATGGTTTAATACCATATTTTGCTTATTCCGACCCGTATTAATACACTTTGGAACCTTGTATTTCGAAATCTTGTTCCGAATACCAAATCACTTATTCATTTTTAAATACATAAGTACATTTACTATTTTAAGGGTGTAAGCTTTACTTACCTTGAGATCCAATTATGCCCTTTGTCGACACACTTGTTCCGTTTGACCCGCTTCTTCCCAAGCCTCCAGTAGCTCGTCAAGCGTCAAACTATCATTCATCATTCGTAAGATGGTGAGGTTAGTCATCATCTAACACGACTATTCCACCTTACGGATTTTGTATCAGATTTATCATTCGATTTTAGTATAGGTCAGTTTGACTTTTAAAAGTCAACTGCCTATTTACTCATACTAACCTACGAACAAGTTTAACAACTCATTTACGCCTTTTGTTAATTACCCGGTAAGCACTATTCTTAGGTCACCAATTGAGTTATGTTTTCTAAACCAAGTTCACATGATTGCTAATATCAATTAACATAGTTTCTACAATCATATGCTAATTTATTAGTCTTATGCAAGAACATGGGATTGTTTCATCACTATGAAACAACCCATTACATCTTATATACGGAATTTACCCAAACATTAAACTTAGCCAAATACTTTAAACATTCACATGATGATTTTAAGCATCTATTAACATGTGTTTAACATAAATCTCATCTTATCATCAAAACCCATTTCAAGTCATGTATGAACATCTATTCGAACCTCTAATTTGTTCAAATATCTCATATATACATACAAGTATGATGATCATAAACACTTATATATCATCAATTTCATCATGTAATCAAAACCTACTTTATAATCTACTTGTTAATCACTAACAAGTAATCTTACATCAAATTGTGCATTTCTTTAAGTTTAACGAAATCAATCATACACATACACTTAATTTCATATTTGGATCATAATCCAACTATCTAATTGCAAGTACTCTACTTGTCTCAAATTATAACTTTCACCAATCTAAGTTTTTAGACATACCTTATGATCCCCTAATCGAGGTGATCAATAATTTACGTTCATGCACTGATTTGGGTCTTGAATTGATCTTCAATTTGATGGATTAAGCTTGAACTAGGGTTTCTCCTTGTTCTCCAGCTGTAGAACACACACACATATACATTCACTATGTGTTTTGTGTTTTTAATTTTTGATATTTATAATACAAGTTTCTTTTTGGCAGCTTTAGTCCTTCAAGTTTAGTTTTGATTCTGAATGAGATTACAACTCATTATTTGGTTACTTGTATACATTTTTTAGCTAGGTTTATTTGTTCCTAGTTAATTTTTTTATAATTTAACTTTCACCGCTAACGGTCTTTTACCCACTCTTCAATATTTACATGGTTGATTACCAAACCCGTTTTTGGAGTGTTACAAATCTACCCCCCTTAAAGAGGTTTCGTCTCCGAAACCTTTTTTACATAGTTTCCTTGGGTTCAACCCAATGGACTTGGTTTCTTTTTCACCCAAGCGTTGATCATATTTTAATTATTCTAAAAGTCTTACCTGGGAGGTATGGCAGTGTCTTTTAGGCTCCAAGGTGCATGCGCTCTTCATGTGTAAGGCCTCATGTGCCGTTACTTTCATCTTGTATCTCTTTTTCTTTACTCGATTGAGTTGCCATTTGCCCACTCGGTCACATGTATCTGTCAAACTACTTATTCCACGCAAATCTTATACTGATAAGCGCATTCAACGAGTTTTAAATTTAATTTTGATCTTGATCGATCTTGTCGGTTAGACTTATTAGTCACCGGTTGCCTTATATTTCATAATTTAGGTATACTTATATTACCTTCGTAAGGCTTTTACAAACTTTCGAGACTCTAGTCTTATAGCTCGTGTTACAAAGTAATCATATACCATGTTATACATATATATTTCGGCCGTGTTGCATCACGTCGTGTTAATTAAATTTTTTTTTTCGTTCGGGCATCTCTTCCGACTCTATGACTTCATATATCATTTATGCGTCGGTTTGTCTCACCTTTAGCGTTACCCGGTTTAAGCCTATATCGCTTTACAACCCGTTACTCGAGTTCTTTATCTTAATGTTTTTAACACCTCCGTTATTCACTTTACGTTATCATTTATATTCATTCACGACCCATTTTATGGGTTCATTTTTATTTCACGCTCCAATTATTCGGTTTGCGTCTACAGAATATTACTCACGTCCCATTACCCGGGCTCATTATTCTTTTGCTTTAATGCTCCCGTTACCCGGTTTGCGTTTACTTTTAACTTCAATCATTATACTTCTTTTGACTTGTTTGGCTTGCTCGCGTGAAATCCATCACTTATGAGCGATCGAATCTAGTTCTTTATTTAGCCCGTTTGATTTGTTCTTGTGAGATTCATCACTTTTGAACAATCAAACTTTATTCTTTATCTGGCCTGTTTTGTAACATCCGTCGAAAAACAGGTTTCCAAAACCCGCTTCGTTTATTAATCAAATATCCAGTTATAATTTTCATTGCATATTTATTTCTCAAATTAAATTTAAACGATACATAATTAATAAATATATTAGAATTTAAAAACCATAATTAAAAATTACTAATAAATAATGAACAAAAAAATTAATGTAGACACCGGGTTTCGAACCCGGGTCTCGCCTATAACCAAACACAACACACACCACTACACTACACACACTCTTGTGAATAAATCTGAAATCAATTAAGTTTTATATTGAAACAAACGCCAACCTGCAATATTACAGAACCAGTAACTGTCGAAAACACAATCCAAGCAATCAAGCTCAATTAACATCGCCAGAATTTTTATGTTGTCACCGGAGGTATCACCGAAGTATCACAACCATCTCCGTTTCGGTATAAAATCATCTCTTTTGTTCCTGTGTTGTTTATGTTTTGTTAAAAGAATCTAACTATCGAGTTCAAATAAGTTTTTATAATTAAACAGTTGATTTAGTATCAGTAGGTTTCTTTGTGAAGAAGATGAAGTTTTTTTAAGTATATAAGTATAATTAAAATCGTGTATTTAACCGGGTTAGACACACAGTCCAGTGGTGGACTGTGTACAATGTTAAACAAGCACACCCGAGTTCGAATCACACACGTATCCGACTTCTAAAATAAAACCAATCTTTTAAAAAAAAGCTATACAGATCACCTCTGAGTAAGTATATATAACTAATATAATCCTGTGTTATTACGGGTTAGACACACAGCCCATCTGGTTGGGCTGTGTGCACACGAACAACAAGACGCGGGTTCGATGCGACTTAGTGCAGCGGTTCGATGATAATAAAATCCTTTTTAATTAAATGAATTTATGATTTAACCTAGTTTGTATATATATATAATTAAAATCAAGATTATTTCGGGTTAGACACGTAGCTCAGTTGGTAGAGTTGCGTGCATGCGTACGAGAGGTCACGAGTTCGAACCTCACTCAGCGCACACTTAACCACAGTCCGAACGGTCAACGGTCCGGTCAACGGTCAACGGTCAAAAAAAAGTCAAAATTTTTATTTTTTTTCTTTTTTTATTTATTTATTTTATTTAAAAATCAATTAAAAACGCTTAAAAATAATATTTTTGAAATTAGAAAATTTCCTTAAACTCACAAAAATAAATCTAAACAATCCCATTAAGAACACTAATTAAAAATATTAATCTCAAATAAAAGTTTATTTATTTATCGAATTATTATGTTATTATTTAGGTTAGTTTCTCTCGTGGTTAAATTCAAATTCGTGCGCATTCATGATCAATCCAAGAAACGCAACCACTGTGAGTGAATTCTTACAAATTCCCCTTTTTATTCATGTTTTGGGGTGTATCATGTGTCACTTAAATTAATTCGCTTAGTCAAACTCGTGCTATTACCATTATATGATCTAAACTTATAATGTAAATATTGTTTGTTGTGTTGTGTGCTTACATATTGTCAAGTTACGTGCAAATCAATTCATTAGGCCAATCAGTTCCTCGTTGGAGACGGGTTGAACAACGCGTGCCTCAAAATCATTTCATTAGACCCATCAGTTCCTCGTGGGAGACGAGTTGAACAACGCGTGCCTCAAAATCATTCATTTGGTATATATGTGGGCAATAATTAATATTATGTGTTTTGTGATTAAATTTACATTTACGTTTACTCATATGTGGTTATGCACTTTATTTTATAATCGATACAATAAACACGTTTAAATGTTTTCATAGCATTCACTCGCCAACTTTTTGTTGACCCAAAAACCCTATTTTTACATATGATACAGGTGGACAGGTTGAAGCAAGGAACACGTAGAAATTGCCTTAGAAGAAAAATAATGAAGTCTTGAAAAATGTATAGAACATGTTGTACTTGTATGATTGATTGTAATGTTTTCCTTTAAAAAGAAATAATAAATATGAAACTTTATAGTAAATGTCATGAGCTTTGATGAAAACCCAATCATGCCCCGATCACCATTTCCGCTGCGGGTCGGGGTGTGACAGATTGGTATCAGAGCTTTTGACTATAGGGATATAGGATAGGTTATTAGACCCTTAGAGCCTATACTATAGTTGATTAGATTTTAATTGTTTATGTGGTTACATGCAAACTCATGATGTTTATTTGTTTCATATTTATTACCCACACAAATGCATGCAAACACTTCCAATATTATATTTTGTGATACTTAATGAATCATACTTATAGTCGAACATAACATGCTTACATATACAATCATCACGCATATTTCAATGTTCACATATTCAAATCATCCTACTTCCGTTATTCAAGATTTTGTCGCAATTTTTTCATTTTTCAATCTCATCAAAGTGAGTTCTACGGCGGGCATGTAGTAACTGTAAGGGTACGAGTACCGGTAGTCGGAACGTCCTGTCTAGGTTGGCATTCGTATAAATCCAATATAACGGACCAGTTTGCCTACCTGGGGACCAACGATGAGAGTACGAAGGACCTATTAGGCCAAAGCATGCCACACCAAACGTCGTTCGAACTAACCCCACTTTGAGGTGTCACCGTGTCCACACCTGGATGCACTCCGAATATCATACGTTACATACATGTTTCTTGATTTTCTCCGGGTTTTAGTGTACGTTACCAGGCTAACACATGCGAACCATATGAAAAACCCGGTAATGATGGGGGCCCACATGATTACGAAGGTGAAGTATGGCGGCATGCAAAGGCCCAATTACGAGCAAAGCCCAAGACATCCTATGGATGTAGTAATTATTATTCTTCATTTAATTTATGTTCATTCCTAAATACGACACATGACCCCTAAAACGTCCAACTCATACTCTTGATACGTGTTTCTTGTAGATGTCTTCTAGCCTCTCTCGTAGAAAAATGAGATCAGGAAAAACCCGCGAGCGCATGGCTGCCCAAATCGCTCAACAAATGGCTGCCGTAATACCCAACATCGTAATTCAAGTACAACAGGCCCTTACCGCTAATCCCGTCAACCCAATCCACCAAGAAGATCAAAACACTGTCAATCCTCCCCCAAAAGCCACTAAATGCACCTTCAAGCATTTCAAATCTTGCGATCCTCCAAAATACGAAGGGACTGAAGGTGTCACCGCTCTCCTCCATTGGTTTGAGGAGATGGAAAACACTTTCCTCAATTGCGACTGTCCCGATGATCGCAAGGTGCGATATGCTACTGGTCGTTTGTTCGGAGTAGCACTTACATGGTGGAATACAGAGAAGGCCAAGCGAGGTGCTGAAAATGTTATGACTTTGACTTGGGAAGAGCTGAAAGAGATCATGACAAGACGTTTCTGTCCAAGAAGCGAAATTAAGAAAATAGAGGATGAGTTCTATTCTTTGAAACAAAAGGAGGGCGACCACACCACATACAACAAGAGATTTCTCGAGTTGAATCAGATGGTCCCCAACTTGTTCACTCCCCTCTACCGTTTGATCGAGCACTACGTTCGAGGTCTTCCTTCAAAAATTCAAGACCCTGTAATAAGTACCACACCTGCAACTTTGGAAGCAGCAATGAAGTTAGCTACAGAACTCACCGAAAACCGCATACGGAATAAACTCTTCACGGAGGAGAAGAAGAAGGATAAAACATCAACCGAAACCTCAAACTCCACCCAAACCGAATCCCCTTCTCAACCCACTTCTAAGAGAAAACGAGATGGGCAAATCTTCGCTGTCACCCAACACAATCAACCAGCTTCACAAGCCGTACCCCTCCAAGCTATCCCAATCACTCAAGTAGTACCCAACTCAACTTACCCAAATAAGAAACCTTACTTTGGACCTCACCCTCAATGCAACACCTGTTTTTATCACCATCCATCTACCTTACCTTGTCGACTATATGCGAATTGTGGACGCTATGGTCATTTGAGCAAGGCTTGTCACGCCTCTCAAAACCAAACCTCACCCCCTACTCAAAACATGATCCAAACATATCAACAACCCCAATACCCCATGTTTCCATATGTTCGAGCTTGTTTTAATTGTGGCGACCCTACCCATTTTAGAAACACGTGCCCTCGATTGGTTAACATCATAAACGCCCAAGCTCAAGCAAACCCAGTTAACCAAGTAAATCAAGTGAACCCAGCCCCGCCGCCAGCAAGAGGAAGAGCTTACAACATCAACGCCAATCCTGTTGAAGATAATAACAGCCCAAACGAATCACCCAACTAGTCTTCCTTCACCAAGAATCGAGACTCAACTCCAACCGTTTAGTTTTTATGTTTTCTTTATGTTATCTCAATCTTTACGTATCTCGATTATAAATTTGAAATTTATCCAGGAATCTTAATGCGAATTACTATTTCAGTTTTGTTTTATACTCACTGCTTTAACATTCATATCATCATACATCTCAACGTATCTCAATCTCATCATTCAAAGAAGTTGGGTTGTGTCTCACATTTACATAGACTAACCCCTTCATCATAACAAACGAGAGAGGTACAGTCATCATTCAATCATGTATACTTTCAGATTTGAGACTCAAGTTTTGGTTGTTGTGTTTGTTTATGTTTTAGAGTCACATAGAACTAATCATAATTTACTGATAAAGCCAATGAAAATTTGACAAGAATATGGTGGATACGCCGCTGGTACTTCCTATATATAAGTATTCTTGCCAAAGGATCAGAGGCATTGTCAGGGGATTATGAGAAGTTCCATGTAGGTTTTAGTATTGTCATGGTAGAAGTTTTGTTTTAGGATATAACCTTATCTTTCCAAACGTATCGATTCTATCAAAACTCTTGTGCATGAGATCATACCTAGTCAATCAACTCTGTTTATCAATATTCCTTATCTTAGGCACCAAAAAGCGATTCCTGTAGCAGGGTATTCAACCCTTACTAGGAACGTTACCGCCTCAAATAAAATTTAAACTCTTACCCCCTTCTAAGTATGTAATTGTCAAAACCACCCTCCTTTCGAGTCAAACATACCACTACTTAAATTTCGGGACGAAATTTCTAAAAGTAGGGGATACTGTAACATCCATCGAAAAACGGGTTTCCAAAACCCGCTTTGTTTATTAATCAAATATCCAGTTATAATTTTCATTGCATATTTATTTCTCAAATTAAATTTAAACGATACATAATTAATAAATATATTAGAATTTAAAAACCTTAATTAAAAATTACTAATAAATAATGAACAAAAAATTAATGTAGACGCCGGGTTTCAAACCCGGGGTCTCGCCTATAACCAAACACAACACACACCACTACACTACACACACTCTTGTGAATAAATCTGAAATCAATTAAGTTTTATATTGAAACAAACGCCAACCTGCAATATTACAGAACCAGTAACTGTCGAAAACACAATCCAGGCAATCAAGCTCAATTAACGTTTTTCCTTATGATTAAACGTGTGTAACTGACTTCAAACATCAGTTATAACCGAAAATTCGAAATCAAATGGTTGAAACTGAAAGAATCATTGGTCTTAAATCTTGGTTTTGAAACCGAAAACATACCAGTCTTGACACTCTATAAATACCGACCAATTCACCTCAATTGAACTGGCACACTTTCTCAATCATCACTTATAACTCTCTGAAAGAACCCTCTGCTTCAATTAGCATCGCCAGAATTTTTATGTTGTCACCGGAGGTATCACCGAAGTATCACAACCATCTCCGTTTCGGTATAAAATCATCTCTTTTGTTCCTGTGTTGTTTATGTTTTGTTAAAAGAATCTAACTATCGAATTCAAATAAGTTTTTATAATTAAACAGTTGATTTAGTATCAGTGGGTTTCTTTGTGAAGAAGATGAAGTTTTTTTAAGTATATAAGTATAATTAAAATCGTGTATTTAACCGGGTTAGACACACAGTCCAGTGGTGGACTATGTACAATGTTAAACAAGCACACCCGAGTTCGAATCACACACGTATCCGACTTCTGAAATAAAACCAATCTTTAAAAAAAAAAAGCTATACAGATCACCTCTGAGTAAGTATATATAACTAATATAATCCTGTGTTATTACGGGTTAGACACACAGCCCATCTGGTTGGGCTGTGTGCACACGAACAACAAGACGCGGGTTCGATGCGACTTAGTGCAGCGGTTCGATGATAATAAAATCCTTTTTAATTAAATGAATTTATGATTTAACCTAGTTTGTATATATATATAATTAAAATCAAGATTATTTCGGGTTAGACACGTAGCTCAGTTGGTCGAGCTGCGTGCACGCGTACGAGAGGTCACGAGTTCGAACCTCACTCAGCGCACACTTAACCACAGTCCGACCGGTCAACGGTCAAAAAAAAGTCAAAATTATTATTTTTTTTCTTTTTTTATTTATTTATTTTATTTAAAAATCAATTAAAAACACTTAAAAATAATATTTTTGAAATTAGAAAATTTCCTTAAACTCACAAAAATAAATCTAACAATCCCAATAAGAACACTAATTAAAAATATTAATCAAATAAAAGTTTGTTTATTTATCGAATTATTATGTTATTATTTAGGTTAGTTTCTCTCGTGGTTAAATTCAAATTCGTGCGCATTCATCATCAATCCAAGAAACGCAACCACTGTGAGTGAATTCTTATAAATTCCCCTTTTTATTCATGTTTTGGGGTGTATCATGTGTCACTTAAATTAATTCGCTTATTCAAACTCGTGCCATTACCATTATATGATCTAAACTTATAATGTAAATATTGTTTGTTGTGTTGTGTGCTTACATATTGTCAAGTTACATGCAAATCAATTCATTAGGCCCATCAGTTCCTCGTTGGAGACGGGTTGAACAACGCGTGCCTCAAAATCATTTCATTAGGCCCATCAGTTCCTCGTGGGAGACGAGTTGAACAACGCGTGCCTCAAAACCATTCATTTGGTGTATATGTGTGCAATAATTAATATTATGTGTTTTGTGATTAAATTTACATTTACGTTTACTCATATGTGGTTACGCACTTTATTTTATAATAGATACAATAAACACGTTTAAATGTTTTCATAGGATTCACTCGCCAACTTTTTGTTGACCCAAAAACCCTATTTTTACACATGATACAGGTGGACAGGTTGAAGCAAGGAACACGTAGAAATTGCCTTAGAAGAAAAATAATGAAGTCTTGAAAAATGTATAGAACATGTTGTACTTGTATGATTGATTGTAATGTTTTCCTTTAAAAAGAAATAATAAATATGAAACTTTATAGTAAATGTCATGAGCTTTGATGAAAACCCAATCATGCCCCGATCACCATTTCCGCTACGGGTCGGGGTGTGACATGTTTGACTTGTTCACGTGAAATCCATCACCTATGAACAATCAAACTTTATTATTTATTTGACCCATTTGACTTGTTCGTGTGAAATCCATCACTTATGAACAATTAAACTTTATTCTCTATTTGACCCGTTTGACTTGTTCGTGTGAAATCCATCACTTATGAACAGTCAAACTTTATTCTCTATTTGACCCGTTTGACTTGTTCGTGTGGAATCCATCACTTATGAACAGTCAAACTTTATTCCTTATCGGACCATCCTTGATGGCCTCACAAACCATGAATGATGATTACCATCATCATTTCTTTCCTTTCCCTTTTTATCTTTTCTACGATCACAGTCAACAACTTTGATCATTTTCCGTGTGGGCACTACCTCCATTTCTATGACCTCGCGGGTCATTTATACTTTGGTTTTACGTGCCCTTTTGTCAACTATGGTTCTTTCGTCCATAATGACTTATTCCATGAATTTCCTTGGGTCATTTATTTCTATGTGCGCCTATTACCATTTTTATGGTTCCCACGAAAACCATTTATACGAGTACGCCTGTAAGATTCTTGATCCCAAAGATCTTTTAACTCTTCCCATTCACCTCGTTTTTACTACATGGGAAGTAATGTGATAGTTATAATAAGGTCATGCGTACCATGCATTATCCCATGTAAGTAAATTCCCAGTTGTTGTCCATATTTCAGATTTTATTTGGTAAAACCTTGTTTAATTGTTTAGTTAACAATTATTAGATTTTACCTTTTTCTTCTCGAAATATATAGAATGTTTAACTTTTTATAAGGATTTTATGTAATCACATTTACCCATGTGATCATTACTTTTCCTCTATAGGATCTTATTAAAAATTTCTACTTGGATGGTCTATCCCATTCAAGTTTCTAAATCTGTATTCTTTCATTGTTTTGTTATTCACAATTGTGAACAACGTGCAATTTCCACCCAATTTCCCTTGGAAACATTATTCTGGAAGGGTATCCCATTTGGATTTCCCAATCCTTAAATTTTGTATGCAACTGTTATTCGTTGCTCGTCTATCACATACTACTATTTGTGCAATAATTTAAAATGTGCACCTGGGTGATATTTGCCTCATGGGCTTTCGTTGTCTTTCACCTTTATTCCGTATCCATATATGATTTAGGTCCTTGCTGAGCATGTTCTACTTGTCATACTTCGAACCATTTCTTTATCATATCAGTACATCCTTAGACTCCCGTCATCTTCAGATGTGAGGGTCCTTCAACTTGAAACTTCATTATAAAATGTTAGTAGTGTTGACATTAATAGGCACTCGTACTATAATACAAGGCTTTCTACGATATGTGTTACACACGTAATTTATTAACTATACCAATCTTTTACCAATTTAATTGGGTTAACGTGCCTTTGCACTATAACCTTATGTGTTGTCTATAACACTTTAACATTCTAGACCCTTAATAGTCATAGTAACTTACCGGATCATGCGACCAAGCCTCGAACCGAACACATTTGATCATTAACCTTGAGCTCTGATTACCAACTTGTAAGACCCTATCTTACTTTACTGAATTTCTATTAAAATTTAGAAATTTAAAATTGTAATTTCGAATACACGTCATTTTAAAAAAAACAATTTAATATGTTATCAATGATTTGTTTTGTTATAATCAAAACCAAGTGCGGAAGCTTCGTCTTTGATCGTGTTCGGTTCTTCATATAACTTGATCTCCCTCCAGTACTCCAAACATCACCTAAATTTCATATTTTATGAAATACGTTAGTTATAACAAATTATAACATAACCGAATAAACCTGAAGGCTTAAAACAATAAAAACAAAATTTTAGTTTTAGGCTCCACCGTAAGCTACGGCTGGCCACCGTAGCTTACGGTCCGGACCTTCTGCCTTACGGTCCAGACTTCCAGTCCATTACAGCAGCTGCCCACCGTAAGCTACAGTAGGCCACCGTAGCCTACGGTGGTGTGCTGCAAATTTTCTCTTGTTTGCTATTTTAGTTACGATATTTTCCGTAACTCGCTCAATTCTTCTCTGTTTTACCCGAAACTTGTTTCTAAATATCCGTAGAATATTTTCTTACATATTTAACCCGAAATCCTTGACCCGGATTCTCATTTCCTATGACTTATGCATTTATTTCCGATTTGTACTCATACTTTTCGATTTTGCCCATTTTGCCCTTTAATCCCTTTTTGGACCAAACTATACATTTATACGCCCCATTTGGTATGCTTTAACATTCCCTTATTACCCGCATAGTTGCCTTAGCAAATACATTGTCCTATTCAACTAGACCTTTATTTATTTATTATTTGACCCGTTTGGCTATCTTAGTGTAACCCAACGCTTATTTCAACCAAACCTTATCTATCTTATTATTCCCATAATAAGATATCTATCTACTTCCAATTGTCCAAAATTTGTTTATCTATGTACTAGTCTGAAATCCTTATCTCGGATTCTTAATTCTTATGAATTACGTATTCATTCATAGTTTATGCGTATATTCATTTTGACCCGCTAAGAGATTTAAGCGTATAAACTTAAATCTCACTTCCTCTTACTTTGTTTCTTGTTTTCATACAAAAATATCTATTTACATCCCACCACAAACTATACATTGTGGCGGATTGGTTATAGAATGCTATATTTTCAATTCTACCCTTCGGTTGACATTTTACGAAAAAGACCAATATGAGACATTAAGCCAAAACGGCTTATGCCATTTGCTATTATACTACAGCAAGGGTAAACCTTTTTATAAAACTCATTTTTAAACTACCCTCAAGGTCGTTTACTTGTTTTATAACTTGTGGGCATTTTGATCAACCTAGACCTTTCTTTACAACGGTCTTACAATATCATGTTTTAACCAAAATGTACATTTAACCATAGTCTATATAGAATCATTATGTTCTTGAGAACATAATGTCTACGAACTAGAATACTAGATTTACCTTACCTTAGGTAATCTATTGTTCATTCATGACTCTTTTATCTCTTAACGAACCGTAAGTCCTTTTGAGAGTTTGACCATTACACGTACCTGGCTCGAGTCATAGCATTGACCCGTTTAAATATCTTACACTACTAATCATTAATTAATAGCGACGCAAACCAAACGCCATTTCCCTGTGAACACAAAACTCGACAAGCGTTCATTAGATATTATTGTCAAATGGTGATGACCACACAATTTGACCCATTTGGTCTAAATGACCATTTTATTATTACGAGATGGTATTTATTTGCCATCTCATCATTTATCCGTTTCAGTTTACTCATCATGATCACATTACTTAATTCTTTTAACCTATTACAGTTTATGCCGTAGAATGTCCTTATTTTAGAGTTTAATATTTATTCATCAAACTCGTGACCGAATTAGCATATTACCTCTTCTTACTCCTTATGGTTTACACCATAAGGTAACCTTTCAAAATTCCTTGTTTATTTGTCAACACATGACAATATTACTATTTTCCCCTTTTTATCTTCAAATATGGTTTAATACCATATTTTGCTTATTCCGACCCGTATTAATACACTTTGGAACCTTGTATTTCGAAATCTTGTTCCGAATACCAAATCACTTATTCATTTTTAAATACATAAGTACATTTACTATTTTAAGGGTGTAAGCTTTACTTACCTTGAGATCCAATTATGCCCTTTGTCCGCGTACTTGTTCCGTTTGACCCGCTTCTTCCCAAGCCTCCACCTAGCTCGTCAAGCGTCAAACTATCATTCATCATTCGTAAGATGGTTAGGTTAGTCATCATCTAACACGACTATTCCACCTTACAGATTTTATATCAGATTTATCATTCGATTTTAGTATAGGTCAGTTTGACTTTTAAAAGTCAACTGCCTATTTACTCATACTAACCTACGAACAAGTTTAACAACTCATTTACGCCTTTTGTTAATTACCCGGTAAGCACTATTCTTAGGCCACCAATTGAGTTATGTTTTCCAAACCAAGTTCACATGATTGCTAATATCAATTAACGTAGTTTCTACAATCATATGCTAATTTATTAGTCTTATGCAAGAACATGGGATTGTTTCATCACTATGAAACAACCCATTACATCTTATATATGGAATTTACCCAAACATTAAACTTATCCAAATACTTTAAACATTCACATTCACATGATGATTTTAAGCGTCTATTAACATGTGTTTAACATAAATCTCATCTTATCATCAAAACCGATTTCAAGTCATGTATGAACATTTATTCGAACCTCTAATTTGTTCAAATATCTCATATATACATACAAGTATGATGATCATAAACACTTATATATCATCAATTTCATCATGTAATCAAAACCTACTTTATAATCTACTTGTTAATCACTAACAAGTAATCTTACATCAAATTGTGCATTTCTTTAAGTTTAACGAAATCAATCATACACATACACTTAATTTCATCTTTAGATCATAATCTAACTATCTAATTGCAAGTACTCTACTTATCTCAAATTATAACTTTCACCAATCTAAGTTTTTAGACATACCTTATGATCCTTTAATCGAGGTGATCAATAATTTATGTTCATGCATTGATTTGGGTCTCGAATTGATCTTCAATTTGATAGATTAAGCTTGAACTAGGGTTTCCCCTTGTTCTCCAGCTGTAGAACACACACACATACACATTCACTATGTGTTTTGTGTTTTTAATTTTTGATATTTATAATACAAGTTCCCTTTTTGGCAGCTTTGGTCCTTCAAGTTTAGTTTTGATTATGAATGAGATTACAACTCATTATTTGGTTACTTGTATACATGTTTTTAACTAGGTTTATTTGTTCCTAGTCAATTTGTTTATAATTTAACTTTCACCGCTAACGGTCTTTTACCCACTCTTCAATATTTACGTGGTTGATTACCAAACCCGTTTTTGGGGTGTTACACGTTTCAATATGCTGAAACGGCTTAAAAAAATCCTTTCAAGTCAACCAACCTTTAATTGCCACGTGTCCGGTTGAAAGTTTTTAGCCGAGTACTTTCAACATGGCTTAAGCCTTTTCAGTGTGGCGGCTTAAGCCTTTTCAGTATAGCGGTTTGGCTTGGCTTAAGATCTTTCAACACGGCTTGAGATCTTTCAACATAGTTTAAATATACACGAATAATTAAAAATATAAATGAATAATTTAAAAAAAATCTCAATAAAATGTGAGAACTTGAAAATCTCAATTAAAAAAATCTGAAAGTTTTAACTTGAAAATAAAAAATATTTAACTTGAAAATAAAAAATTACTAGGTTAGAAGCCCGTGTATTACACGGGTTAAATAAATGTAATTTTTATACTAAATAATAAAAATATAATTTTAAAAACCTCGTTTATTACACGAGTCGAATAAATGTAATTTTATATATTAAGTAATTAAAAAGTTATATATTTAAGAATCTTGTGTATTGTACGAGTTGAATAAATGTAATTGTATATACCAAATAATTAAAAAAGTTATACCTTTATAAACTCTGTGTATTACACGGGTAAATAAATGTAATTTTGTATACTAAATAATAAAAATGTAATATCTTTAAAAAAACTCGTGTATTGTAAAAAAGTAAGATCTTTAAAAAACTCGTGTATTGTACCCGTGTAATACATTTATTCAACTCGTACAACACACGAGGTTTTTAAAGTTATATTTTTTTATCATTTAGTATAAAAATTACATTTATTTAGCCCGTGTAATACACGAGGTTTGAACCTAATAATTTTTTATTTTCAAGTTAAAACTTTCAGATTTTTTTAATTGAGATTTTCAAGTTCTCACATTTAATTGAGATTTTTTTAATTATTCGTTCATGTTTTTAATTTCCGTTTATATTTAAACTATGTTGAAAGACCTCAAATCGTGTTGAAAGTTCTTAAGCCGTGTTGAAAGATCTTAAGTCAAGCCAAACCGCTACACTGAAAGATCTCAAGCCGTGTTGAAAGTTCTCAAGCCGTGTTAAAAGATCTTAAGCCAAGCCAAGCCGCAACACTGAAAAGGCTTAAGCCACCACACTAAAAAAGGCTTAAGCCATGTTGAAAGTACTCGGCTAAGAACTTTCAACCGGACACGTGGCAATCATGGGTTAGTTGACTTAAAAGGATTTTTTAAGCCGCTTCAGCATATTAAAACGACTCATAGAACCGTGTCAGGTGACTATTTTAGAAAACTTGGCCATTCCTTAGCTATTTTCGTGATTATCTCATAACTTATTCACACGTAACTTAATTTTAATTTTAAATACGATAATATGAGTAAGCATTTTGACGAATTGTTACGTTACATCATATCAAATTATCAATCTCCTTTTCAAAATATCACGTAATGAAAGTCAGCCCAATGAATTAATTACACTATTGACCAAACCTGTACCTAATATGTTTGACTACACTATAATATCAAAGTCATACCAATAATATCTAACCAAAATAGTTTTTAATATCCACGTCATCCAAATATATCTAACCAAATAGTTTTCTTATATTTAATTAAGCATTACACCAAACTAATATTAGGAAATACAAGAAAAAGAACATATTTAATTTAACAGTGATATACAGAATCATGCACACTTGTTTTTCATTCACATTGTGTTATATCAGAGAGTGCTCAGCTTTTTTAATGGTACAATATTTGTTAAGTGGCAATCAGCGATATGGTTTATCTAGAGAACGTATAAATCAAACTCTGAAACCAGCATAGGCCTGATTAAGATAACATAGCTGGTCGGAGTAGGGCTGATGGCTCTCCAATTTGGAGAATACGGTGGCCTAACACAAGAAAGTTGTCGTTTCAAAAAAGAAAAAAAACCATGATGCATAATTACGCTTACGGTTTACACTACTTTTATAATATCATTTTTTAACGTCCAACAACACTCGACCACCCAGGTAAACCCATAGATAAAACGGTTAACCACATTCATGATCACGGACAATGCTAATGACTAGCTCATCACCGATTTCAGAGTAAACTCATCATTGTGATAAACATTTACTCACACATCATATTTTGTTAACCGGCAACCTGAAAAGGTCACCGAATACCAGTAAAGCAATACACCTTTAGTTTTTGTAATATCATTACTATAAAAAATGGATATATACACACATAACAAAATAACCATATTTATCAATGAACACAAAATAAATATCCCCCATAACATGCTTTTATTCACCCCTTTGTGAAAAACATCCACGTGTTATACAGTTACGACTTCGTTGCTAAACTCAACCACCTCACCGCATCCTTCATTTCTTGAACTCAACGCCTTGCATTTCCAATTTCCAATACGCCGCCATTCGCCGGAGCCACCTATCTCCTGCGATCAATCGGTACATCCAATCACAACACTCTCAGTGCTGTTATTTTATACACACAACACGTAGATATCGGATATATTATTACTATTAGTTGTTATTACTAGTGTTCAGATTCAGATGCCTAACAGTGTTCAGATTCAGATTCGATTGTTTATCTTCACGGAGATCTCGATCTAACGATTGTAGAAGCTCGATGTTTACCTAATATGGATCTGTTATCGGAGCGTATGCACCGGTGCATCACGATCTTCGATAACTGTAAATCACCGTCGCTCGAACGAACGAAGTCGCAACGGCGTCGTAAGATCATTACCAGTGATCCGTACGTAACCGTCAGCGTCGGAGAAACTACGGTTGCGCGAACGCGTGTGATTTCGAACTCCCAAAATCCTATCTGGAACGAGCATTTTGTGACGCCGTTAGCGCATCCGGCGACGGAGTTGGAGTTTCAGGTGAAGGATGATGATGTCTTCGGCGTGGATTTGATCGGAGTTGTTACGATTCCTGCTGAGAGAGTGATTTCTGGTGAGTTGATTGACGATTGGTTCCCGATTATCGGTCCGAGTGGTAAACCGCCTAAACCTAATGCTGCTATACGGTTACAGATCAAATTTACCTCGTGTGATCATCGAAAAACGGATGATTTGTTTGGTTTGAATGATAGTTATTTTCCGGTGAGGCACGGGGGAGTGTGACGCTGTATCAGGATGCGCACGTGCGAGAGGGACTGTTACCGGAGATTGAATTGGGTGAGGGGAAGGTTTTTAAGCAGAGACGGTGTTGGGAGGATATTTGTCATGCCATTTTAGAGGCTCGTCATTTGGTGTATATTGTTGGTTGGTCGATTTACGATAAGGTGAAGCTGGTTAGAGAGCCTACGAAACCGTTGCGAAGTGGTTGGGATTTGACTCTTGGAGAGCTGCTGAAGTATAAGTCACAGGAAGGGGTTAGGGTTTTGTTGTTGGTTTGGGATGATAAAACTTCACACAACAAGTTCTTCGTCAAAACGGTATGAATTAATCTGTGTTAAGTTCTTATACATTGATTACTGTTGATGTGGATTTAGTTCATATTTCTTTTGATAAACAATTAATTATTAGAAAGTGATAGTAGTTGTGTGGGGTCTCCCCATAAGAGTTTGGTCTTTTCAATTATTCATTGGCATTACATATTGGAATTAGTTAGGAAGATACCAAGATGAAGTAGATCCTTGCAAGATATTAAATGATATGGTACTCTGTTTTGATATATACATATTTAGTTGAATTCCTTTTTAGGAAATTAACAAAATTAAAGCTTTAGTGTGGTGTTGTAGAACTGGATAAAGCAAAAAGAACAGCTTGGTTTGTACTTCTATGGAAAGGGAAAAATGTTACCCCTCATAAAGAAACTGGAAACATGGTTGCCTTTATTCTTTATCTGTTATTACTTTTACTAATAAAAAATTGTGTTGCAAACAAATTTGGCTTTGCAACTAAGAAAGAAAAAAAGAAATATATATGTATGGTTGTTTACACACATAGATAGATACATTAGTGTGGGGCCTCTTCATAAGATTTGGGTCTATTCAATTATTCATTGGCATTCTATAATGGAATTAGTTTGGAAGGATGTATTGGATCCTTGCAAGATTTAAATGGATATCAGTATACATCAGTACTATGCTTTGCTATACACATATTTAGTTGATTTCCTTTTTTGTTAGGTCTGTATGACTTTATGTACGGTATTCCTGGTGATTATACCTAAATATTTCATTTCATATGGTTGTGGAGTTATGCAAACTCATGATGAAGAGACAAAGAAGTTCTTCAAACACTCGTCCGTCCACTGTGTGCTTTCACCTCGTTATGCAAGCAACAAACTTAGCATTTTCAAACAAAAGGCATGCACATGCTTCATACATCTCATTTTTTAAGAGTTTAAATACGTGAACCATGGTTCAGGAACATCATGAAGATTTGAAATTTAACCATACATATGCAACCACTACTAGAAATTTCTAGTTATAATTCACTATATTTGTCTGATCTTAGCTTTTACACACAGGTAGTTGGGACCCTATACACCCATCATCAAAAATGTGTTATAGTGGATACACAGGCCCATGGGAATAACAGGAAAATATCTCCTTTCATCGGTGGGTTGGACCTCTGTGATGGACGCTATGACACACCAGAGCATCGTTTATTTCGTGATCATGACACAGTATTTGAGAACGATTTCCATAATCCAACATTACCCGTAAGTCTATCAACATTTAATCTTGTTTCTATTATTAATTGTGTCAGTTTCCTGCTCTGGATCGTGTTTCATGCCTTAAATTGTCCACAATAGACAGGTACAAAAGGTCCAAGACAACCATGGCATGATCTACATTGCAAAATTGATGGTCCTGCTACATATGATGTACTCAAAAACTTTGAACAAAGGTGGAGGAAAGCCACAAAATGGTCTGGATTCGGACTGCGTGCATGATGACTCATTAATCAAACTTGAACGCATTTCCTGGATACTCAGTCCAACATCAACTCTACCAAATGATAGTCCTGCATTATGGGTTTCTAAAGAAGCTGATCCTGAAAACTGGCATGTTCAGGTTTGGTTAGTCATGTGCACGCTGTGCGGTCTCAACAAATAATTAAGTGGTGGTAACTTTAAATCATTCCTTATTAATAAGATGACTTTTATCTCGAATGGGCTGTACGTGTTAAAGTTGACCGATGCCTATTTTTATTACTTATTAAAAAGATGACTTTTATCTCCAGTGGGCCGTATGAACTTGAACGCATTTTGACCCGTTACCCGACACCTCATGTTGCCACCTCTAAAATCAAATTTTTGCTTGGGTCTGCGCTGTTAACTTTTTATTTGTTGGGTTTTGTAATAATGACAGGTTTTTCGCTCTATCGATTCTGGTTCTTTAAAAGGGTTTCCAAATGACGTTCGATTAGCTGTCTGAGGTTGGTATTATTTGTTGTATCAGGGAAATAATTTATGAAGTTATGTTATTGAAACCGGATG
Source organism: Scalesia atractyloides (assembly GCA_947069175.1). NCBI lineage: Eukaryota > Viridiplantae > Streptophyta > Magnoliopsida > Asterales > Asteraceae > Scalesia > Scalesia atractyloides. The sequence continues at coordinate 209,621 of CAMTDV010000003.1, forward strand.
TTTACTGCATTGGGTGCAGAATCTAGTGTGCGCTAAAAATCTAGTGATTGATAGGAGCATCCAGAAAGCATACATCCAAGCCATACGATCCGCCAAGAACTTCATCTATATTGAGAACCAGTATTTTCTTGGGTCTTCTTATGCTTGGAATTCCTATAAAGATGCAGGTTTGAGCATTTTTATACTGTGCATACAAGTTTATATAGTTGCAATTTGCAAATAATTAAAAAGTAAAAAAAATCATTGCACTGGAGGATGGGGGTGATTCTTATGTGATGCTATTACTATGCACATAAGAGTCGATGTTCAAAATGACCAATGTGGGGTTCCAGTTTTTTATTTGAGTTTTCTTTCTTACTATGTAGTATATCCTTAAACACCCGACATTTTATTACGAATAGGTGCCGATCACTTAATCCCTGTGGAACTGGCGTTGAAGATTGCTAGTAAGATACGAGCAAATGAGAGGTTTTCGGTTTATATCATCATTCCAATGTGGCCTGAGGGCGTCCCTACTTCTGCGTCTGTTCAAGAAATTCTGTTTTGGCAGGTAGGTTGTTTCAGCTTCTTTAATTCACTGATCTTCTTAAAAGCTTACTATAGGCAACACTCTGTTTAGGTCATTGAAAGTCATGTAAACCAAAAGGACTAATTGCATAAAAAAGGTAACTGTTTTCTTATTTTCATGCCATCATTTTGACAGTTCCCCCTGCCTTGTATGATTTTTTTTTCCTGGAAAATCTGGTTACAAAAAATAGAAATTGGTCCAAAGTTGGTTACCTTTTCATGCAATTAGCCAAACCAAAATGCTAACGTTCGAAGTGACGAAAATTGAATACCCATCCCAATTATACACAACTAAAGTTGATTTATACACAACAGAAACCCTTCAATTTACTACTTTCATCTCACATCACAATAAAAAGAAAAAGAAAAGAAAGGGTAAATGTGTAAATTCGAAAGGTTATTGTTTTGTACCAATCACCTTCTGTTATGTACAAACCCCTCCCCAGTTATATTCTCCCCATTGTAGCATACAGTATAAACCCTCCTATCAAGCTTATTACAATATAAATGTGTTGTTTTATCAGGGACAAACTATGCAAATGATGTATGAAGTAATTGCTAGAGAGCTCAAGAATTCAAAGCTTGAGAATGCACATCCACAAGACTACTTAAATTTCTACTGCCTTGGTAATCGTGAACAATGTGATGAACAAGTGTCGAATTCGGGCACCCACACCTCTTCTAATGGTGGTTTGGTAATCATACTTTCTTGTTACACTATTATCAATCTTTACGTTTCCTGCAAATTAAACTTAATTTTTTGTATATATATTTTTAGGTTTCGGCTTCTCAAAAGCATGGTAGGTTCATGATATATGTACATGCTAAAGGGATGATATAGATGATGAGTATGTGATATTAGGGTCTGCCAACATCAACCAACGCTCTATGGCTGGTACAAGAGATACTGAGATAGCTATGGGCGCTTATCAGCCTCATCACACATGGGCTCACAAGAAAGCACACCCTCATGGTCAAGTTAGTCCTCCGTTCTAATCACTTTTTCTTTGGGGCATTGCATTTTGGATCACTTCAAAACACCCCCTTAACAAAAGGCCATAAATTTATGAATCATTAATGTATATGATTTTGTTATTTTATGAATTTCAGGTGTATGGATATAGAATGTCACTGTGGGCAGAACACACAGGAAAGGTAGAAGACTACTTCAAGCAGGCAGAAAGCTTAACCTGTGTAGAAAACATAAACAAACTGGCAGAAGATAACTGGGAGAAATTCATCAATGATGACTACACTCCGTTGCAAAGTCATCTTCTAAAATACCCGATCAAAGTTGACTCTGATGGAAAAGTAAGCTCTTCACCTGGACATGAACACTTCCCTGATGTTGGTGGTAAAGTCCTAGGTAGTCCATCCACCCTCCCTAGTGCTTTTACGACATAATAATCATCCATATTTTGTCAAAATTTTGGCCCCACGAACTGCGTACATATGTACACTAAAATTGTTTTTTGGGTAGGATCACGCGTTGGAACTGTGATAGTTTTCAGGTAAAAAAAAATCGAGCTGGTTGGATATAAAACTGCATATAGTTTTGGAATCTGGAAAATGGTTTTGCTCTGTTGGTCTACGTTGGCTTATGTAACTCGGTTTTCGATTTGTAGTTTACACTACGTGGTTAGATAAAGATGAGAACTCCACATGGTTTCATGTATTTTGTTTTTAGGCATTAAAAGAAAGTGTTGGTGTTGTGTTTTCAGGTAGCGGTTGTCCACTTCCAGTAGACGGTATAACATGTGTGGTGAAAAACATTCTTGAGATAACACTAGTTTGGTGTGAAAATTTTGTTTGGTATATATGGAAGTGAATGTGATGGTGTGGACGTATGTGGCAGGGATGTGTGTGATGATGTTAATTTGATTGATGAAGTGATGTGATGCCACGTTAGCCTTGATTTCTTCTCATTCTTTTCCCTCCTTTCTATCTCACCTCCCTAGAGAGGGTTGAGGACAAAATTAATTTTGTATAATAGGTTATGAAAAAATTAATCATGTAGTTATTTATTATTATCCATCTAGTACGAGTAAGATCTTACACATTTAAATACCCATACCACGACAAGTCGACATCTAGGGCTGGACTTCAAGCCGGCCGAAACCTATTTTTTTTCCGGGGACCTAAGTTTTTATATTTAGGGGTAACTTTATAAAATAGTAACCAAGTTATAAAATTGTTCCAATTAGATCACTCAAGTTTCAAAAGTGTTCCAATCAGGTCACTCAACATTCATTTTTCATTAAAATTAAGGGTCTTTTCATCTATTTCATAGGTAATCGTGGTGATGTGAATTTTTGTTTCTTTTTTTCCTTTCATTTGATGGTAACGTCGAATGATGACGCGGATTTTAACTTGTTTTTTTAATTTTTAATGTGATGAAAGTGTTTTTATTTTAAATAAAAATAATTTCATATATTAAAATAATCCGACACCAACATCTTATGCTCCATTTTTTTCTTAACACATTGAAAAAAGGATATGGATCGATTTGAATGTTAAGTTATCTAATTGGGACAAAAACTATAAAAGTGACCTAATTAGAACACTTTTAAAACTTGATTACTATTCTGTAATATATTCCCTATAATATTTATAAATTGAAAACGTATTAGACCATCTATAATTTAACTAAAATCTTACAACTTAATTGGGCCTAAATAAACTTATTTTGAACCATCATTGAGAATCCAAATTTATTGGTAATGTATCCTCCATAATTATCTAAATAATAATAAAACAATAAAAATAATAAAAAAAAGAAATCCGAACACAACGCGATAACAATCAACAACACACACAGTGGTCACCAGCGGCGTCCGCCCTCTTGCTACCACTTTACCTATCGTCAACCACCTTGATTCCTTGAAGATATGTTTTTTTTGTTCCACTTCCTTGATTTACAAGAGAATATATTACAGAATAGTAATCAAGTTTAAAAGTGTTCTAATTAGGTCACTCGTATCGTTTTTGTCCCAATTAGATAACTTAACATTCAAATCGATCCATATCCTTTTTTCAATGTGTCAAAAAAAATGGAGCATAAGATGTTGGAGTCGGATTATTTTTATATATGAAATTATTTTTATTTAAAATAAAAACACTTTACTCACATTAAAAATTAAAAAAACAAGTTAAAATCCGCGTCATCATTCGACGTTACCATCAAATAAAAGGAAAAAAAAGAAACAAAAATTCACATCACGACGATTACCTATGAAATAGATGAAAAGACCCTTAATTTTAATGAAAAACGAATGTTGAGTGACCTGATTGGAACACTTTTGAAACTTGAGTGACCTAATTGGAACCTTTTTAAAATTTGATTACTATTTTAATAAGTTACCCCAATTTAAAATTTAGCTATAAATTGTGTGTTTTGTTTAATGTTGAGTCCTAAATTTGGTGTGTTGTTGGGAATGTTAAGCTCTAAATTGGGTATTTTGTTGAATGTTGAGTCCTAAATTTGGTGTTTTGTTGACTGTTAGACTTTAAAAATAATTGTTAATTGTTAGACTTAGAATTGAGTAATTGTTGGATAATAATGGGTTGACGATGATAGCTATCGATAATGAAATCTTAGAGAGTAAAAACTACGAATATGTGATCAAACACTTTGCTATCAAGAATGTTAGAGCTTCACGAATCATCGGTTACTTATTATGATATGTCATTATATTATTTTAATATTATATTCTTAATATAACGTTAATCATTATGTAAAAAAATAGTTAAAATAATTCGCTAGGCTTAAAGAGCTTATTTACGGCTCATATGAAACACTTAAATTGTCATGAGGCCTTTGCCTGGTGAAAAAGATCCTGAGGTACATAAAAATTAATTAAATAAAAATCTAACGTGACTAACATAAATTTAAATATACATATGATAACTAACGAAAGTACAAATATAGTTCAAATATCTCTTAAATATTTCCTTGTGTGATACACGATGTAACAAATAAAATTAATACGAATCTTACAGGTATAAATATTTGAAATCACATATTAATGTACTCTGTAAATATACATAATGTAAAAGTAACCTAAACTTGACATACAGTAATCATATTATAATTCAAAATACAGTATCCGTCATTAATTTGTATAACAAAGAAGTTTAATGGTTAGGATTTAAAAAGGGGGAGGGGGGGTTGTGCAATTGAGTGGAAACGGGTATGGAAACATGACGAGCACAAAAATTGTGAATAAAGGGGGCTCTACATTAGCTAAGATATGTGAGCAGTTTAAGCTTGTTCCCGGAAGTTGCTTAACAATTTCTATATCATACTCTTTACAGAGTTTCTTAAATCACAATTTTGACAAACTTATATTATCAACATCCAAAGCCACGCTACTTGCTCTCCATTGTAATCGTAGACTCCATGATTGCTGTTGTTTGTAAATGCAAGAAAAAAAATCATCAATCCATAAAACTTGTTCAATTGCACCACGTGTATCTAAAGTGATTAATGCAACACCCGAAAGTTCAATTGCACAAAACAAACATCAGACTGATTCCACATCATGTGGTTTTTAGTTGTGGAATAAATTAGCATTACCTCTCAACTACCACCACCCCTAAATTATAGTAGAAACGAAAGAAAACCATCAAGCTAGAACACCTTCCACAACGTCACACTCCAAAAGGAGTCTACGACATGTTTGCTTAAATTTTTCAAATTCGATTCTTATTATGACCCGCCAACATTAATTGTATTAAAAATATAGCAAAACCCACCGTTTATTCTAACACATTTGTCATTAAAATCATCAACTACAAAGTATTAATAGTCAAATTTGAAAACTTTGATGTAGTGAAAAGTGCCACAAACTTGGAGTGTAAAATTTTACAATTTTTTTATAAAAAAACTTTTGTGACCATGGATAAAAATTAAGAAACATTTCAGTACGTAGATTAAAATAAAACATTTATTCAACAAAAGATCACATGAAATCGAAACACTTAATCATAGAACAATAGCTAAACAGTGTAAGTTAATTGTTTCAAACAGGATGGTTTTAACAAAAAAATCGTAGGCTGAATCACTAACTACGGTTGAGGGAAACAACAAACCCAACCAAGTGCTTCTAGCGTTTTGATAGTCAGGTTATATAGTTTGAAAGTATTTTTTATTTATCCCGGAATTGGTAATTTTTCAATAAAAAATAGCGTATAATAAGATGGTTCATAAATATGATATGCATGCTTGTATTTAAAACAGCAGGTCCTAAGTTCCAAACTGTCTATTAAACTTTTAAAGTTTATTTAAATACATAAATTTGTGATAACCAGCTTCAAACTAGGCTTATGATGTCACACCCCAACCGCTGACGGAAACATCGGGGCAGGACGAAATAGATTGCAAGAGATTTCATAACGACTAAATGTGACAAATATTTAAAAGTAAATTTTCATTTCATTGCAAAATTCAAGGTACATCGTTTGAAAGCAAATTATGACAACATATAACAAGAAATCAAATTACAACAGGTACTAAAATTTAAAGGTGTGTTTCTAGTCTCCTTACTAGATTTCATTCATCATCATCATCAATTTCCTACAGTATTGGCAAGCATACAAGTTTGATTACTAGCATAAGTAAAAAACTTTAAACGAATCCACATGGGCATAATTGTTTACTAGAATTAACATACGATACTAACATGCAACTATAAATGTCAACCCAAAGATTACCGCTAGCGTAATCTTATCGTCGCAACGATAAGATCGTTATGATTAACTTAACATGACCTCAAGAATACGGGCGGTGCGTTACTGTTGTAGCGCTATACATGTTAAGGGAGACTTGTACGAGGTTAATGACAAGTATAAAGCATAAGAATAGTCTAGAATATACGAATTCAAGTATACCGTATTAAGCATGTACGTTGGATTGTTTGTTTGTGTTTTAAGCATAAAGTATGTGATTTATGAGTTTTGATAGTATGTACGTAATGCACCCAAAAGTGCAAAAGGTAAAAAGGGAGTCATGTATACTCATGGTTTGCGTAGAGATTTCCACGGAAGTGAGTTGAAAGAGTTCCTGAGTTTGGAGCACCGCAGTTACCTTAGAACACTTGAAAGTATTCTTCCTTTCTTGGAATTCTTGAGAGGATTAGAGAGTTTGGGAGTAGATTAGTGTGTATGAAGTGTTTAGGAGGTGGTGGAGGCTTGTATTTATAAGTGGGGATTAGGGTTTGAGAATTAATAAAGGTGGAAGGTGATTGGAGGAGAAAGTAGATGAAGAAGTGTGAAATATGATTGACTAAAAAAAGGGTGGAAGTGATTGATGGAGAAAGGAGGTGAAAATGGTGAAATCTAATTGGCTAAAGAAGGGTGGAAGGTGATTGGAGGATAAAGGAAGTGGAAAAAGGTGAAATCTAATTGGCTAAATAATGGTGGAAGGTGATTGGAGGAGAAAGGAGGTGGGAAAACTTTTAGTTTTGTTTATGTTTAGTCCCTACACTTTGTAACTAGGTTATTTTATGTTATTTTCTCGTATTTTAACTTATTTTTAGGTATCCAAATTGTGTATTTTAAATTTCGGTTTTGCGTTTAAACACATATGTAAAGATTGATTGCATATATAACACAAATATGAAAGGTAACACGTATATGTATAAAATGAATTTCCATTATGATCAAAGCCTTGTATTACAAGATTGGAAATGAACCACGAATACGACACGATTAAAAATAGAATGAGAATACAACTTTCTAAATATGGAAAGTATGAAAATGCGAAGCGTTACACATGATCAAAACCAACTTACACTTAATTACCAATAAGCTGCTTAACGTTAAAATGCATTCAGGAACGTGGTACCTTATATATAAACATCAAGTTCGAAGACAATATTAGATGAACTGCTTCAGAAATTATGGTGCCACTAATCTTCCTCTTGTGTTCATAGACAATTTCAGTTCACTTATCTCTTTACTAATATCCTGCAAATCAAGTAAGTGAAACAAATATAAGTAGGGCCCATAACATGAGATGAAAATCACATCAAGTTTGTATATATTTACGTTTATGGCGATTGGCGAGTCAAATAATGACAAAGAAAAAAAGTTAGTTTAAAAGAAAACGGGTCATATGGTTACACCAAAATTGTAATACATAAAGCTTACTAACCCATTGTGCTTAAAGAATTTGGGTTAAACAGACCCGACCACTTCCCCTATTTGTTTCACAATGTCACAACTCACCCAATCCAGCATCTCTTACTCCAAGTGTGCAACATGTTTCTTTTGCTGCCATCCAAATCGTATTATAAAGTCGCAAGGTGATAATAACTCAAGTATTGCATGCCATATAAATCTGATGAGAACCTTAAGGATTAGTTTTTAGTATCAATGATCAATGCAAAAGCTTTACGCCACGATAAATTACAGCTCAAGTGAAGCATATCATCGAAAAAAAATATAGTTCATCAAAAAGCCCTAAATCATATGCTAAAACCATATAAGTTTCTTATCACCCCACCAATGATCGAAAAAACATTAATAATAGAAACCGAAACACATATACGACACAATTTTGAATTTTACCAAAATGGTGCAACCATTAATTAGGTTTCTATTTAGGAGAATGTACTCTAAATTTTTTTTTTTAAAAAGCAACTTAAAAGAAAATGGGTCAAATTTAAAAATAAAGCTCTGAACATTTTATTGAAAAGGATACCCAGTCTCACTGTTATCCAACACACCTAAACAACCCATTTTGCCAACTCCAAAATCGAAATAGTTATGTTTGTTATGAGAGTACAAACATGGATAAATGTATGGCCCTTGCAATCATCAACCTCCAACATAGAAAGTATCACACCCCAACCGATGGCGGAAACATCGGAGTGAGATGAAAACGAGATTGCAAAAGACTTCATAACAATTATTTGTGACAATATTTAAATAATTCGGATTTCATTTCATTGCTAAACGAAATACATTGTTTGAATGGAAAATTACAAGAAGTAGGACATAACAATTTAAGTAACAAAATGTAAATTTAAACTAAGTGCGTTTCTAGCTGTCCTACTAGATTCTTTCAACGCATCATCATCATGCTCCTGCAACATAACATTTCAACACAAAAGCATTGGCTAGCATACAAGTTTGGTGTACTAACATATGTATAAAGAGAATTTACGAAATCCACATGGCATTAACATATGCTAAAGCGTAACATAACATAAACTAGCAGGCAACACCTACTTGTAAACCCAAAGATTCTACTAGCGTAATCTTGTTGTCACAACGACAAGATCGTTTTGTATGTATAAATTTAACATGACCACAATAATACGGGCGGTGTGCTACTCCTATAGCGCTATACATGTTAACGGAGGCTTGTACGAAGTTAATGACAAAGTATAGTGCAAGAATGACTTCTAGCATGCATGTATTTCTAAAGTATAAACGTATAAAGCATGTATACTGGATTCAATTGTATGAATAAAGTCTTTGAGTATATGTGTTTGTGTGAGTTTTAATATGGTATATGTATTTCACCCAAAAGTGTAAAATCAAAAAGAGGGTCATGTATACTCACGTTTTGCGTAGAGATTCCACGAAAGTGAGTTGAAGAGTTCTTGAGTTTGGAGCACAGAAGACCCTAAAGGGAAACAGAGGTGTGAGAGTTCAGGTCTGATTAACGGATTGGATTAGGATTTAGTTAACATATTATGAATGTCAAAGTAAGCATAAACTTATTAAAGTATGGAACCATGAAAATGGTCATGCAAGGAGGTAGGATGATTCCATCCATTTAACTTCATTATATGATTCACCAAAGCACAAAATCATCAACTTTGTTGATGATTTCGGTAGGTCATGAACATGAAAAATGATAAGAATATTGACCTACTAAATCCACAAACGACCAAGTGAGCAAACTAGATGCGTGCATCCCAAGCATGGAAAGTGTTTGGAGATGTGATGTAGTCTTGTCTCTTTGTTAGAAATCGTTTGAGATTTAATTGTATGAACATAGCAAATCACCAAGTGAGGTAGTGGAACAAGTTTAGAAATCCAAAGCTTCCATGCTTCACACTTTCACCAAAACACAAGTCTCACCATATTGAAGATGGTGAGATTGGATGGTCTCAACATTTATGGGTTGTCTAAAACCTTGTTGAAACAAAAAGTTTAGAGGGTGTTTGCACCTCTAAACTTATAGAAATCAACCATACTCAAGCTCCCTAACCATAGACTTGGTTAGAAGCAAGGTAGGTACAAGATTTCATAAGTTTGAACATGTTTACAAAAGTTTAAGTAAAGTTTTCTTCAAAAACAAAAGGTTAGACTTCAAAATGGTGATATTTCACCTTAGTTTACCATTATAAACTTGTGAAAACACTCCTAGAGGTGTTACAAGCTTTCAAGAAGAAGAAAGATGAAGAAATGTGAAAGAAAGTGAGGTGAAGGCTCGATTTTGCACTTAGAGAATTTTGCCTCCAACTTGTATTTCCACCTGATTAAAGAGTGTTTTTGAGAGTGTTTGAAGGTTTGAAAAAGTGAAATGAAGGTGTAGGAGGCTTGGTTTTATAATGGTGGATTAGAGTTTGAGTTTTAATGAAGTTAGAAGGTGATTGGGTGAGAATGGAGGTGAAAAATTAGCCAACCCATATGCAAGAAACAACTTATGCGTATAAGGTCTTCTCGTTACCCGCGAGCTGAAAGGGTAATTGGATTGCTGGCCGCGAAAAGCCCATTTTCATGTCCAAGTTTGTTTTATTAAACTTTTGCCCCCAAACTTTGAAATGTTTAACATTTTATACTATAACTTATGTTTTAACAAGTTTTTGAGTACGAAACGAGTATGCATGTATGGTTTACGAATCATGTATGTATAAATGAGAATCAAGCGCTTAATAAGTCTCAGTTTGCACAAAATATGTATCCAAAGATCGATTGCGTATAAGAGGAGGAGACGGAATGGTTTGAAGTTTGACCCTCAACAGGGGCTTTCTTTTTCTCTTCTTTAAACTTCCCGTTGCGAATTCGATTCTCGGTCAGTTCAGTCGCTAGCTCCATAGCAGCTTCAAGTGTTACCGGTGAGATGCTGAGAACTGAATCTTGAATTTTCGAGGGAAGTCCTCGAATATAATGCTCGATCAAACGATAAGTTAGGGTAAACAAATTAGGAACCATTTGGTTCAACTCCAAGAACCTCTTGTTATAGGTGGTGTGATCTCCCTCCTTCTGCTTTAAAGAATGAAATTCGTCCTCCAACTTTTTTAATTTCACTCCTAGGACAGAAACGCCTAGTCATGATTTCCCTTAACTCCTCCCAAGTTAAGGCCATTGCATCATCAATTCCCCTCTTCCCTTTTTCAGTATTCCACCAGGTGAGAGCGACCCCAAATAGTCTCCCGGTGGCGTATCGAACCTTGCGATCCTCAGGACAATCGCAGTTGAGGAAGGTGTTTTCCATTTCCTCAAACCAATGGAGGAGAGCAGTGACACCTTCGGTCCCTTCAAATTTAGGAGGATCACAAGACTTGAAATGTTTGTATGAGCACTTGCTGGTAGGAGGGTTGTCGATGTTCTGGCCATTCTGTTGGGGAGGATTAGTGGGATTTGTGGCGAGAGCTTATTGTACTTGGACCACAATGTCAGGCAGTATCGTGGCCATTTGTTTCGCGATGTGTGTGGCCAAGCGTTCCTGAGACCTTCTTGATCTTTTACCCCCTCGTTGTTGTCTGGACGACATCTACAGGAACATACATAAGAAGATTGTGAGTTTTTGGAGTCTTTTTAGGTGTCATGTGTCTTTTAAGAAAAATGAAAATAACATAAATATCAATAATGCAACTACATCCAAAGGATGTCTTTGGTTTGCTCATGTTGGGCCTCAAATGTCCCCCATACCTTCACCTGTATAGTCATGTGGGCCCCCATGGCTATTGGCTTGGTAGGATTCACATTAGTATTGGCGATTTAACACTCGCATCACCCGAATGCAAACCACAAAATATGTTTACGAGATGTATGGTCGGAGTGTGTCCAGGTGTAGACACAATGACAACTCAAAGTGGGGTTAGCTCACACGACGTTTGGTATAGCATGCTTTGGCCTAATAGGTACTTCGTACTCTCATCGTTAGTCCCCAGGTAGGCAAACTGGTCCTTTATTTTGGATTTATACGAATGCCAGCCTAGACAGGACGTTCCGACTACCGGTACTGGTACCCTTCCAGTTACTACATGCCCGTCATGAGAACTCACTTTGATGAGATTTGAAAACACAAAAATCATTGTAAAAGCAATCATGATAATGATGTGGTGTGTGCTTTCATGGATATGTTGTGTTATGAGAATATGATTCATGATAGGCATTATATGATAATATATACTTATGAACATGCTTGCATAACATTGAATGTAACATTTAACATAAAACATATAAGCATCATGAAATTTGGCATGTAACACAAAAAAATCTTAAAAATTTCTAAACAACTATAGTATAGGCTCTAAGGGTCTAATAACCTATCCTATATCCCTATAGTCATGGCTCTGATACCAATCTGTCACACCCCGACCCGCAGCGGAATAAGAGTCGGGGCATAATTGGGTTATCACCAAAGCTCATGATATTTACTAATATGTTTCATATTTATTAAAGTCAAAATTACATTCCCAAATATCCAAACATGTCCATACAATACAAAGAAAATAAACCAAACAAAACAATCCCAAACTCTAAATCATTTTATTCTTCTAGTCCAATCCTAAGTGTTTCTTGCTGCAGCTGGTTCACCTGTATCATGTGTAAAAATGGGGGTTTTTGGGTCAACATAAGTTGGCGAGTGAACCTTGTTAGATAAACATTTATTATTGATTTTCTTGTTAGTTTATCAGTGAAAAATTGTGCATAATCATGAATGAGCAAATGTAAATAATCAAGCAGTAGCAATTGCAATCACAACTATAACATACAGTAACACATGATAGCATACATTAACATACCAACATCATACAATAAATAACATGAATGAAACTGTGCGATCAAGGCTCAATCAAACGGAGCCGATCGTATTGCATGTACTGAAAATGATAAATGTCTGTGCGATCAAGGCTCAATCAAACGGAGCCGATCGTATGTGGGCATGCCAGGTTCACGCTCATAATGTAATGGGGAACATGCTCAACGCTCATAATGTAATGGGGAGCGGCGGCCTATGAAATTGCATGTACTGAAAATAATAAATTGAATCTAACAATAACACACAAAAGTTGAAACAAGCTGAATACACATTTGTTCATGATATGTTGTATGCACAATGATTTAAATATAATATATAGCAAGACACATGATACACCCCAAAACGTGATTAAAACGGGGAATTTGTAAAGATTCACTCACTTTGGGTGCGTTTGATTGGAGATGATGAGATGCGCACGAGTCGGGAGAGTTGAACAACGAGAATTACTAACCTAAATAATAACGGAAAAATATAGTAAATGAGTGGATTTTATTAAGGATTTTAATGGAATTTTTAGATATATTTTTGTGAGTTTAAGGCTATTTTCTATCTTTAAAAATATTATTTTTAAGTATTTTTAATTGATTTTTAAATTAAATTAAATAAATAAAAAAATATATAAAAAATTGTTTATTTTTGCGTTGACCGTTGACTTGTTGACCGGTTCGGTCAGTGTGCATGTATGCGCTGGGTGAGACTCGAACCCGAGACCTCCCATACGCGTGCACGCAGCTCTACCAACTGAGCTACGTGTCTAACCCGAAATAATCTTGTTTTTAATTATATTTATATACTAATTCGATTTATTCAAAATTCATTTGTTTCAAAAAAAGATTTTAAATCATCGAACCGGTGCCGTTAACCAGACTCGAACGCGTGACGTGCGAGTTAGTGTTGCACACAGTCCACCGCTGGACTGTGTGTCTAACCTGGTTAATATTTCGGTTTTTATTATACTTAACAACTAACAGAGTTAACCCGGTTCAGCTTTAAACAAAAAGGCATTTTATTACATAGAGGGTGCGTGTATCAGGGATCGAACTCGTGACGTGTGCGTATTATTTGCACACAGTCCACCGCTGGACTGTGTGTCTAACCCGTTTAAAATACCAATTTTAATTATACTTATAGTGTTATTGTAACATTCGTCAAAAACGGATTTTACCAAACCTGCTCCGTTTATTAACCGAACAATCAGTTAGAAATTTCGTTGCGAATTAAATGCCCAAAATAATTTTAAACGATACACAATTAACTATTGCATGGGAATATATAATTTGTTTTTGAAAAACTGTCAAAAATAAGAAAATAAAAATGTTTTGTTTCTGCCGGGTTTCGAACCCGGGTCAATAGACGATTCAACAACAACTTAACACCCAGCCGTTCAACCACTGCGCCACTTGTGATTTTTGTTAATTATTAGAATCATTTAATTGATATCATGTTTTTCCGAATTCAAAAACCGGCGCCCTGTATCAGCCGAAACTCGAAATCAGGCACCAATCAAGCTTCCGTTTCTGTTCTTCGCGATCAAGAGACTAAAGAAAAAACCGATTTCAATCAATTGGTCAGACTCAATCGAACAGTTAAAGACCAATCCCGGAAATCAAGTCGGCCTAAATTTTCTTTACCAAAATCAGGGATTGACTTGTTACTCTATAAATACAACCCAACCCCTCACAAGAGAACTCGCACCACACACTTCTTCATCACTCAAAATCTTTGTTCTGTTCGCCGGAAGTCCCTTCAGTCGCCGGAATTTATCTGCATTTCGCCGGAATTTGGCCACCGGAAAACCGAAACCTTGCTTCCAGTTGGTATAAGCCTCTAAACTTTCCTATATCTTATGTTTAATACGTTCTAAATTTTTATGCAACCCAGATTCTGTTAAAACATTTTTAACAGATCAGATTCCGGTTTCTGGGTTCATGTATACGAAGAAGATGAAGTATCTGTAACATATAAGTATAATTAAAATCAAGTTATTAATCGGGTTAGACACACAGTCCAGCGGTGGACTGTGTGCACATTAAACACACAAAGGTCTCGAGTTCGAATCTTGTTCCACACACGCTGCCTTAATAAAAATGCCTTTTTTTGTTAACCGAACCGGAGTCACCACGGTTATATGTTAAGTTTATTAATAATCGGAATAATAACCAAGTTAGACACACAGTCCAGTGGTGGACTGCGTGTATGTTTAAATCACATGTCACGAGTTCGAGTCCGGTCTGCTGCACCGACTCGGACAATTATCTACTTTTTTTTAAATGCGGCATAAATGAAAATACTTAGTTTATATTTAAGTATAATAAAAATCGGTTTATGTAACATGTTAAACACACAGTCCAGCGGTGGACTGTGTGTTAATCTAAACCACAGGTCCCGGGTTCGAGACCTGTGGAGCGCACCGAGTATTGGATTAAAATCGTTTTTAGAAAATACAGGATTTTCTGTTTAAACTAATTAATATATATATATAATTAAAAACAGAAATATTTCGGGTTAGACACGTAGCTCAGTTGGTAGAGCTGCGTGCACGCGTACGGGAGGTCTCGGGTTCGAGCCTCACTCAGCGCACAATTTCACACAATTAAACCGTCAACAGTCAAGGTCAATGGTCAACGGTCAACGGTCAAAAAAGTCAACTTTTTTTATTATTTTTATTTATTTATTTTAATTAAAAATCAATTAAAAACATTTAAAAATAACATTTTTAAGGTTAGAAAATAGCCTTAAACTCACAAAAATACACCCAACAATCCTACTAAAATGGATTAATAAAATCCGTTTACTTACCGAACCATAATGCTATTTATCTAGGTTAATTTCACTCGTGGTTAAAACCACTTCGCGTGCATTCAACATCATCAACCGAACGCACCCACGGTGAGTGAATTCTTACAAATTCCCCTTTTTATTCATGTTTTGGGGTGTATCATGTGTCGCTTAAACTAATTCGCTTATTCAAACTCGTGCTATACCATTATATGATCTAAACTTAGAATGTAAATATTGTTTGTTGTGATGTATTACATATTGTCAAGTTGTATGCAAATTATTTGTTAGGCCCATCAGTTCCTCGTGGGAGACGAGTTGAACAACACGTGCCTTAAAACTCATTCATTAGGCCCATCAGTTCGTAGAACAACGCGTGCCTCAAAACTCATTCATTAGGCCCATCAGTTCCTCGTGGGAGACGTGTCGAACAACGCGTGCCTCAAAACAATCATTTGATGTATGTGTGTGCAATATTTAATATTATGTGTTGTGTGAATAAATTTACATCTACATTTAATCATATGGGGTTATGCACTTTATTTATAATCAATTGAATAAACTTGTTCAAATGTTTTCCATAGGATTCACTCGCCAACTTTTTGTTGATCCAAAAACCCTTTTACACATGATACAGGTGAACAGGATGAAGCAAGGAAAACATAGGAAATGCCTTAGAAGAAAACAAAGAAGCTTAGATTGATGTTAGGTCATGACGTATTTATGATGGTAAATTTCCCATTAAATTGTATTAATGAATATGAAACGTTATAATAAATGTCATGAGCTTTGATGATAACCCAATCATGCCCCGGTCACCTTTTCCGCTGCGGGTCAGGGTGTGACAGATTGGTATCAGAGCCATGACTATAGGGATATAGGATAGGTTATTAGACCCTTAGAGCCTATACTATAGTTTGCCTAAATTTTAATTGTCTAGGTGGTTACATACAAACTTATGATATTTATTGTTTCATATTTGTTTATACTTACAGTCAAACATACATACTTATATACATATTCATTATACATATATCAATGTTCATATATTCAATTCATTTTCATACTCTCATTATTCAAAGATTTTGTTGCAATTTTCAAATCTCATCAAAGTAAGTTCTGCGACGGGCATGTAGTAACCGGAAGGGTACAAGTACCGGTAGTCGGAACGTCCTGCCTAGGTTGGCATTCGTATAAATCCAAAATAACGGACCAGTTTGCCTACCTGGGGACTAACGATGAGAGTACGACGGACCTATTAGGCCAAAGCATGCCACACCAAACGTCGTTCGAACTAACCCCACTTTGAGATGTTACCGTGTCCATACCTGGGCACATTCCGAATATCATACGTTACATATTTCTCGATTTTCTCCGGGTTTTAGTGTACGTAACCAGGCTAACACATGCGAACCATATGAAAAACCCGGTAATCATGGGGGCCCACGTGATTACGAAGGTGAAGTATGGCTGCATGCAAGGCCCAATTACGAGCAAAGCCCAAGACATCCTATGGATGTAGTAGATTTATTTTTCTATATTTATTTTATGAATGTTCATTCCCAAACACGACCCACGATCCCAAAAGCATCCAACTCATACTCTTGATATGTATTCCTTGTAGATGTCTTCTAGCCTCGCTCGTAGGAAAATGAGAGCAGGAAAATCCCGTGAGCGCATGGCTGCCCAAATCGCTCAGCAAATGGCGACCGTAATACCCAACATCGTAGTTCAAGTTCAACAAGCCCTTACCGCTAATTCCGTCAACCCAACCCACCAGGAAGATCAAAACACTGTCAATCTTTCCCCAAAAGTCACTAAATGCACCTACAAACATTTCAAATCCTGCGATCCTCCAAAATACGAAGGTACTGAAGGTGTCACCGCTCTCCTCCATTGGTTTGAAGAAATGGAGAACACTTTTCTAAATTGCGACTGCCCCGATGATCGCAAAGTGCGATATGCTACCGGTCGTTTACTTGGAATAGCACTTACATGGTGGAATACAGAGAAGGTCAAACGAGGTGTTGAAGATGCTATGACTTTGACTTGGGAAGAGTTGAAGGGAATCATGACAAGACGGTTTTGCCCAAGAAGCGAAATCAAGAAATTGGAGGATGAGTTCCATTCTTTGAAACAAAATGAAGGCGACCACACCACATACAACAAGAGATTCCTTGAGTTAAATCAAATGGTTCCCAACTTGTTCACTCCCCTCTACCGTTTGATCGAGCACTACATTCGTGGTCTTCCATCAAAGATTCAAGACTCTGTAATAAGTGCCTCGCCTGTAACTTTGGAAGCAGCAATGGAGCTAGCAACAGCGCTCACCGAGAACCGAATCCGGAACAAAGATTTCAAGGAGGAGAAGAAGAAGGATAAAGCATCAACCGAAACCTCAAACTCCACCCGAACCGAATCCTCTACACCACCCATTTCTAAGAGAAAACGAGATGGGCAAATCTTCGCCGTCACCCAACACAACCAACCAGCTTCACAAGTTGTACCTCCCCAAACTATCCCAATCACTCAAGTAGCACCCAACTCAACTTACCCAAATAAGAAACCTTACATTGGACCTCACCCTCAATGCAACACCTATTTCTATCACCATCCATCTACCTTACCCTGTCGACTATGTGCGAATTGTGGACGCTACGGTCATTTGAGCAAGGTTTGCCGCACCTCTCAAAACCAAACCTCACCCCCTACTCAAAACATGATCCAAACATATCAACAACCCCAATACCCCATGTTCCCATATGTTCGAGCTTGTTTCAATTGTGGCGATCCTACCCATTTTAGAAACACGTGCCCTCGTTTGGTTAACATCATAAACGCCCAAGCTCAAGCAAACCCAGTTAACCAAGCAAATCAAACAAACCCAGCTCCACCGCCAGCAAGAGGAAGAGTTTATAACATCAACGCCAATCCTGTTGAAGATATTAACGGTCCAAACAAACCACTTAACTAGCCTTCCCTCACCAAGAATCAAGATTCAACTCCAACCACTTAGTTTTTATGTTTTTCTTTATGTTATCTCAATTTTCACGTATCTCAATTGGAAATTTATCCAAGAATTTTAATGCAAATTACTAGTTCAGTTTGTTTTATACTCATTGATTTAATATTCATATCATCATACCTCACGACGTATCTCAGTTTCATCATTTAAAGAAGTTGAGTTGTGTCTCACTTCTACATAGACTAACCTCTCCATCATAATAAACGAGAGAGGTATTGTCATCATTCAAACATGTATACTATCAGAATTAAGACTCAAGCGCTGGTTGTTGTGTTTGTTTATGTTTTAGAGTCACATAGAACTAATCATAACTTACTGATAAAACCAGTGAAAATTTGACAAGAGTATGGTGGATACGCCGCTGGTACTTCCTATATATAAGTATTCTTGTCAAATGATCGGAGGCATTATCAGGCGGTTATGAAAGGTTCCATGTATAGGCTGTTTGTGTGATTGTTGTTTAGATTAAGTTTATCATTTTCAGTACATGCAATACGATCGGCTCCGTTTGATTGAGCCTTGATCGCACAGACATTCTCATTCTCAGTACATGCAATACGATCGGCTCCGTTTGATTGAGCCTTGATCGCACAGACATTATCATTTTCAGTATTTATGAGTTGTTGTATTGGTTGTAGAGTCACATAGGACTAATCATAATTCACTGATAAAACCAATGAAAATTTGACGAGAGTATGGTGGATACGCCGCTGGTACTTCCTATATATAAGTATTCTTGCCAAAGGATCAGAGGTGTTATCAGGCGGTTATGAGAAGTTCCATGTAGGATTTAGTATTGCCTCGGTTGAAATTTGTGTTACATTTATATCATCTCGCTATTTAAAGAAATTGGATTGTGTTCCATTTCTACATAAACTAACCTCTCCATCATAACAAACGAGAGAGGAACTGTCACCATTCAAACATATATGCTATCAGAATGTGGATTCAATTATTAGCTGTTGTGTTTATTTGTGTAGATTGTAGTATTAGAAGTTTTGCCTTAGAATATAACCCTAACCTTCTAAGCATATTCAAACTTTTATGCATGAAATCAAAGTTAGCAAATCAATTCTGCTTATCAATACTTTTACAGTAGGCAACAAAAAGCGATTCCTGTAATAGGGTACTTAACCCTTACAAGGAACGTTACCGCCTCGAACAAAAACTTAAACCCTTATTTCTTCTAAGCATGTAACTGTCAAACTAAACACCATCATTCTTTTAGTCAAATATATCATTATTTAAATTTCAGGACGAAATTCTAAAAAGCAGGGGATACTGTAACATTCGTCAAAAACGGATTTTACCAAACCCGCTCCGTTTATTAACCGAACAATCAGTTACAAAACGGAGCGGGTTTTGGAAAACCCGTTTTTGACAAATGTTAGTATCCCCTACTTTTAGGAATTTCGCCCCGAAATTTAAGTAGTAGAAGTAGTAGGAAAAAGATGCGGGTATTTTTCACGCATTGAGTCTTCACGTTCCCAAGTAAACTCAGGTCCCCGTTTCGACTCCCAGCGTACCCTAACAATTGGAATGCGACTTCGTCGTAAACGTTTTTCTCCAAAATCCATGATCTCTACTGGTCTTTCAATAAAATGCATAGATTCATCAATCTGAATATCTTCCAGAGGAATGTGGAGGTTTTCATCAGCGAGGCACTTCTTCAAGTTAGATACGTGGAATGTGGGATGAATCCTGTTGAGTTCTTCTGGTAGATCAAGCTTGTATGCTACAGGTCCTACTCTTTCGAGTATCTTGAAAGGTCCTACGTAGCGTGGTGCTAGCTTGCCTTTTTGACCAAAACGAACTACTCCCTTCCACGGTGATACTTTTAGAAGTACATGATCACCAATGTTAAACTCTAAAGGCTTCCGTCGTTTGTCTGCATAACTCTTTTGACGAGTCTGAGCCGCTAGAAGATTGTTCCGAATTTGATGGATCTTGTCTGTGGTTTCTTGAATCAATTCCGGACCAGTGATTTGAGCTTCCCCAATTTCGTGCCAACATACTGGAGATCGGCACTTACGACCATATAAAGCTTCAAAAGGTGCCATGCCGATACTTGAATGATAGCTGTTGTTGTACGAAAATTCAACTAATGGTAGATGAGCGTCCCAATTTCCCTTGAAGTCTATAACACATGCTCAAAGCATATCTTCAAGAGTTTGAATGGTGCGTTCAGATTGACCATCAGTTTGAGGGTGATAGGCGGTACTGAGATCTAATCGCGTACCCATAGCGGCTTGTACTGCTTGCCATGTTCGTGAAGTGAAACGACCATCACGATCAGAAATAATGCTTAACGGTACCCCATGTCGGCTTACGATTTCGCTGATATAAATACGAGCTAGCTTTTCGTTCTTGAAATCTTCGCAGATAGGAATAAAGTGAGCTGATTTTGTAAGTCGGTCAATTATTACCCATATAGTGTCATACCCACCAGAAGTGCGAGGTAACCCGGTAATGAAGTCCATGGTTATATTTTCCCACTTCCATAGGTATTTCAGGTTGGACCAGAAGTCCTGAGGGTCTTTGGTGTTCAGCTTTCACCTTGGAACATGTAAGGCACTTAGAAACAAAAACAGCAATATCCTTTTTCATTCCAGGCCACCAATAGGTATATCGTAGGTCTTGATACATCTTATCAGCTCCTGGGTGTATAGAGTATCGCGTTTTGTGAGCTTCCTTCATAAGAATTTCTCGAAGATTGTTGTGGTTAGGAATCCAGATACGATCTAGGTAATACAGAATACCGTCAGATTTAGTTTCAATTTTAAGTTCAGCTCCACAGGACATCTCCTTTCGTACATCATCTTCCGTTACTGAAACATGTTGGGCTTCTCGAATTTGATCCTTAATGTCAGTTATGATTTGCGAACATAGAAGACGAATGGAGTTCGCATAACCCTTTCGACTAAGTGCATCGGCCACCACATTTGCTTTGCCAGGGTGGTATCGAATTTCACAGTCGTAGTCATTTAGAAGTTCGACCCATCTTCGTTGCCTCATGTTTAACTCCTTTTGATTGAAGATATGTTGAAGACTCTTGTGGTCAGTGTATATTTCACACTTAGTACCATAGAGATAATGTCTCCATATCTTAAGAGCGAACACAACGGCTCCAAGTTCTAGGTCATGGGTGGTGTACTTCTTCTCATGCGTCTTGAGTTGTCTCGAAGCATAAGCTATAACTTTTCCTCTTTGCATTAGAACGCAGCCTAATCCTTGCCCTGACGCGTCGCAATAGACCACAAATCATCACAACCTTCAGGAAGAGTGAGGATTGGTGCATCACAGAGTTTTTGTTTAAGGGTTTGGAAGGCTTCTTCTTGATTGGGTCCCCATATGAAAGGTTTTCCCTTATGAGTTAAAGCCGTGAGTGGTACAGCAATGCGTGAGAAGTTTGAGATGAATCGACGATAATAACCAGCCAGACCAAGAAAAGATCTTACTTCAGTTGGTGTACGTGGCGCTTGCCATTCTTGTACCACTTTGATCTTTGAGGGGTCGACGTGTATTCCCTTGTCATTGACTACATGTCCGAGGAATTGCACCTCTTTTAACCAGAATTCGCATTTGGAGAATTTGGCGTAAAGCTTTTCCCTCTCTAGAAGTGTAAGGATGAGTCGAAGATGACGCTCATGATCAGACTTAGACTTTGAATAAATAAGAATGTCGTCGATGAAGACTATAACAAATCGATCAAGATAAGGTTTGCAGACTCTGTTCATTAGGTCCATGAAGACTGTTGGAGCGTTGGTTAAACCAAAAGGCATGACCATGAATTCATAATGGCTATAACGAGTTTGAAATGCGGTCTTTGGGACGTCTTCTTCATGCACCCTAAGTTGATGATAACCAGATCGAAGGTCGATTTTGGAAAAGTAGCTAGCACCTTGAAGTTGGTCAAGAAGATCATCAATGCGAGGTAAGGGATAGCGATTCTTGATTGTTAATTTGTTGAGCTCTCTGTAGTCGATGCACATACGAAACGATCCATCTTTCTTCTTTACAAAAAGAACAGGTGCACCCCAAGGCGATGAACTAGGACGTATGAATCCCTTGTCAGTCAACTCTTGTAATTGACTGGCTAGCTCTTGCATTTCAGAGGGGGCTAACCTATAAGGAGACTTTGCAACTGGTGTAGCACCAGGTATAAGATCAATACGGAATTCGACTTCTCTAACTGGAGGAAGTCCTGAAATGTCGTCAGGAAAAACTTGCGGGAAATCTTTTACTACTGGAATGTCTTCAAGTTTCTTCTCCATGGTTCCCTTTTTGATGATATGAGCTAAAAACGCGACATAATTTTTGCGAAGATATTTTTGGGCTTGAAGACAAGACATTAAGCTGAGCCCCTTCGACGAGGTTTCTCCAAAGATTCGAAGAGCCTGGCCTTTTGAAAGATGAATACGTATAAATTTTTCGCGACATACAACTTCTGCCAGATGTTGACTGAGCCAGTCCATACCAATTATGATATCAAAACTTCCCAGCTTCATAGGAATAAGGTTGACTGAGAAATCGTGGTCGTTTAAGGTGAGTGTACAGTTGCGTATAATAGAGTTTAATGAAACTGGTTTCCCATCAGCAACTTCTACCGTTATGGATTCCATGAGCTTATCCCGATTTTGGTTTAAGATAGGTTCAAATTCTAAGGATACAAAACTTCTATTCGCACCAGTATCAAATAACATAGATGCATATCTACCATTTATAAGGAACGTACCGTTAACCACATTGCCGTCAGCTCTAGCCTGATTAGCGTTGATATTGAAAGCTCTTCCTCTTGCAGGTGGAGGAGCTTGGTTCGCTTGATTCACCGGGTTGGCTTGGGCCTGAGCATGAATAATGTTTACCAACCTTGGACAAGTGTTTCTGAAATGGCTTGGGTCTCCGCAATTGTAGCAAGCCCGCATAGGTTGACCCATAGGATAATTGGGTTGGTAATATGTTTGGGCTAAATGTTGGGCGGGTGGATATAGTAGGGGTTGTTGGGCTTGACCCATTATTTGCTGGTGGGTTTGGGTTGAAGGTTGGTGGCGGTTCGTTCTCTGAGGCATGCGGCAGGTTTGAACAGTATGACCCGCGCGACCACAGCCGGTGCAATGCTGGCAAGGATAATCAGGAGAATGGTGATATTGGCAACGGTTGCATTTTGGTAACGGGCCAGAGTATGGTCTTTTGTATGGTGCAGGTGAAGGAGCGACTTGGGTAATGGGTGCAGCAGGAATAGGGGAGTTGGTTTGTGTAACAGCAAAGTTTCTGGTGTTGCGCTTCCTCTTGTTAACAAACTTAGAGGAGGAGACGGAATGGTTTGAAGTTTGACCCTCAACAGGGGCTTTCTTTTTCTCTTCTTTAAACTTCCCGTTGCGAATTCGATTCTCGGTCAGTTCAGTCGCTAGCTCCATAGCAGCTTCAAGTGTTACCGGTGAGATGCTGAGAACTGAATCTTGAATTTTCGAGGGAAGTCCTCGAATATAATGCTCGATCAAACGATAAGTTGGGGTAAACAAATTAGGAACCATTTGGTTCAACTCCAAGAACCTCTTGTTATAGGTGGTGTGATCTCCCTCCTTCTGCTTTAAAGAATGAAATTCGTCCTCCAACTTTTTAATTTCACTCCTAGGACAGAAATGCCTAGTCATGATTTCCCTTAACTCCTCCCAAGTTAAGGCCATTGCATCATCAATTCCCCTCTTCCCTTTTTCAGTATTCCACCAGGTGAGAGCGACCCCAAATAGTCTCCCGGTGGCGTATCGAACCTTGCGATCCTCAGGACAATCGCAGTTGAGGAAGGTGTTTTCCATTTCCTCAAACCAATGGAGGAGAGCAGTGACACCTTCGGTCCCTTCAAATTTAGGAGGATCACAAGACTTGAAATGTTTGTATTAGCACTTGCTGGTAGAAGGGTTGTCGATGTTCTGGCCATTCTGTTGGGGAGGATTAGTGGGATTTGTGGCGAGAGCTTGTTGTACTTGGACCACAATGTCAGGCAGTATCGTGGCCATTTGTTTCGCGATGTGTGTGTCCAAGCGTTCCTGAGACCTTCCTGATCTTTTACCCCCTCGTTGTTGTCTGGACGACATCTACAGGAACATACATAAGAAGATTGTGAGTTTTTGGAGTCTTTTTAGGTGTCATGTGTCTTTTAAGAAAAATGAAAATAACATAAATATCAATAATGCAACTACATCCAAAGGATGTCTTGGGTTTGCTCATGTTGGGCCTCAAATGTCCCCCATACCTTCACCTGTATAGTCATGTGGGCCCCCATGGCTATTGGCTTGGTAGGATTCACATTAGTATTGGCGATTTAACACTCGCATCACCCGAATGCAAACCACAAAATATGTTTACGAGATGTATGGTCGGAGTGTGTCCAGGTGTAGACACAATGACAACTCAAAGTGGGGTTAGCTCACACGACGTTTGGTATAGCATGCTTTGGCCTAATAGGTACTTCGTACTCTCATCGTTAGTCCCCAGGTAGGCAAACTGGTCCTTTATTTTGGATTTATACGAATGCCAGCCTAGACAGGACGTTCCGACTACCGGTACTGGTACCCTTCCAGTTACTACATGCCCGTCATGAGAACTCACTTTGATGAGATTTGAAAACACAAAAATCATTGTAAAAGCAATCATGATAATGATGTGGTGTGTGCTTTCATGGATATGTTGTGTTATGAGAATATGATTCATGATAGGCATTATATGATAATATATACTTATGAACATGCTTACATAACATTGAATGTTACATTTAACATAAAACATATAAGCATCATGAAATTTGGCATGTAACACATAAAAATCTTAAAAATTTCTAAACAACTATAGTATAGGCTCTAAGGGTCTAATAACCTATCCTATATCCCTATAGTCATGGCTCTGATACCAATCTGTCACACCCCGACCCGCAGCGGAATAAGAGTCGGGGCATAATTGGGTTATCACCAAAGCTCATGATATTTACTAATATGTTTCATATTTATTAAAGTCAAAATTACATTCCCAAATATCCAAACATGTCCATACAATACAAAGAAAATAAACCAAACAAAACAATCCCAAACTCTAAATCATTTTATTCTTCTAGTCCAATCCTAAGTGTTTCTTGCTGCAGCTGGTTCACCTGTATCATGTGTAAAAATGGGGGTTTTTTGGTCAACATAAGTTGGCGAGTGAACCTTGTTAGATAAACATTTATTATTGATTTTCTTGTTAGTTTATCAGTGAAAAATTGTGCATAATCATGAATGAGCAAATGTAAATAATCAAGCAGTAGCAATTGCAATCACAACTATAACATACAGTAACACATGATAGCATACATTAACATACCAACATCATACAATAAATAACATGAATGAAACTGTGCGATCAAGGCTCAATCAAACGGAGCCGATCGTATTGCATGTACTGAAAATGATAAATGTCTGTGCGATCAAGGCTCAATCAAACGGAGCCGATCGTATGTGGGCACGCCAGGTTCACGCTCATAATGTAATGGGGAACATGCTCAACGCTCATAATGTAATGGGGAGCGGCGGCCTATGAAATTGCATGTACTGAAAATAATAAATTGAATCTAACAATAACCACACAAACAGTTGAAACAAGCTGAATACACATTTGTTCATGATATGTTGTATGCACAATGATTTAAATATAATATATAGCAAGACACATGATACACCCCAAAACGTGATTAAAACGGGGAATTTGTAAAGATTCACTCACTTTGGGTGCGTTTGATTGGAGATGATGAGATGCGCACGAGTCGGGAGAGTTGAACAACGAGAATTACTAACCTAAATAATAACGGAAAAATATAGTAAATGAGTGGATTTTATTAAGGATTTTAATGGAATTTTTAGATATATTTTTGTGAGTTTAAGGCTATTTTCTATCTTTAAAAATATTATTTTTAAGTATTTTTAATTGATTTTTAAATTAAATTAAATAAATAAAAAATATAAAAAAAATTGTTTATTTTTGCGTTGACCGTTGACCGTTGACTTGTTGACCGGTTCGGTCAGTGTGCATGTATGCGCTGGGTGAGACTCGAACCCGAGACCTCCCGTACGCGTGCACGCAGCTCTACCAACTGAGCTACGTGTCTAACCCGAAATAATCTTGTTTTTAATTATATTTATATACTAATTCGATTTATTCAAAATTCATTTGTTTTAAAAAAAGATTTTAAATCATCGAACCGGTGCCGTTAACCAGACTCGAACGCGTGACGTGCGAGTTAGTGTTGCACACAGTCCACCCCTGGACTGTGTGTCTAACCTGGTTAATATTTCGGTTTTTATTATACTTAACAACTAACGGAGTTAACCCGGTTCAGCTTTAAACAAAAAGGCATTTTATTACATAGAGGGTGCGTGTATCAGGGATCGAACTCGTGACGTGTGCGTATTATTTGCACACAGTCCACCGTTGGACTTTGTGTCTAACCCGTTTAAAATACCAATTTTAATTATACTTATAGTGTTATCACAGTTCATCTTCTTCGTTGGATTTTACCGACAGTAGATTACACCATTAAATCTTGTTAATTCGATTGTTAAACATTGCACAGACTAATATGAGATAGCAGAGATGATAATTAGAGGAAAACATACCGGTGAACCATTGATTACAGAGTTCCGGCAAGGCGTCGGTCTCTGTTTTTAAGAACTTCAACTGAGCAAATCAATTAATCGTTTTGATTAGCTAATCATGAAATTGAAGTGCTAAACAAACGTTAACCGTGTGTTTGAAGGTCCTTACCGTTTCACAGACGAAGATAAAGATTTCCAGAAATTTTCCGGCGAACTGGAATTATCTGATAACAGTGTCTGAATTCGATCTCAAATGAAAGGTTTGAGTTAGAAATAGCTTAACAACTGTTATACTACGACGGTATTGAAGAACTTACCGATTTGAGGAAAAATACGGTTTTCCGGCGAACTTGCAGAATTTTCCGGCGAGTAAAATAAACTTCTCCGGTGGACTGTAAAGTATGCGGAAATGTAATTGGAGGTTTGTGGAATGTTTCTGAGTCGCGAGAAGCTCTTTGATTACAGTAATTCGGATTGTTGAATAGTTTCGGTTATAAAACTCATCATCCTCAGAATTGAAGTCAATTCAAGTCTGAATTGATTAAAATCGTCGGTGCATCGGTTATAAACCTGAAATCGCGATTATTCAAACGTTTAGACGGTTGAATAGCCGATTTCAGTTTTTCAGTTGGCGTAACTGGTTTATCTAGGTTTGTATATAAGACTCATTTGTTTCCTAGAGTTGACAGAAAACAAACAAGTGGCGGAGTGGTGATGTGTGTGTGTTAAGTCTTTGGATTTCAATTTCCGGCTGACCCGGGTTCGAGCCCCGGCAGCAACATTTTATTTTTATTTATTTTGTTTTCGCTTTTTATCAAATATAATTTTTATAGTTTAGTTTGTTTATCATTAAAAATCAAAATAACCATAAATACACAACGTGACATTTATAACTTGATATTCGATTACAAAACGGAACGGGTTTTGAAAAACCCGTTTTTGACAAATGTTACATTTCTAAATAAGAAAAAGTACAGACATACAAAACGTTACTGAAGGCATGTTCCTACATCCATAGTAATAAATTAGTGTGTTGAGGATAGTAATAACCTTTTGCAACTATCAAACAAAAAATTACATACAAAAGCATTATAAATGGTCAAATGACATGAATCAAGGGGGCCCAAAAGTAAAAGGTCAAAGTACTTAGAGATGGGCATAATAACCGGTTCCAAACCCGACCTGGTGGAACCTATCTGGGACCGGTTTCGGTTCCTACCCGACATATAGTAGAACCGGTTCCGGGTTCAAAATACCCGATGGTTCCTACCCGGTTCCACATTTTTGGAAAAAAATAAGTTCCGGAACCGGTTCCAACCCGTACCCGGGTTGTACCCGTAACCGGTTCTTATCATACCCGGTTCCTACGGTAACCTTCCAGACCCGGCGCCAATATATTTTTAATGTGAGTTTTTTTTATAAGTCTTTGCTAGAACAAGGTATAATACATAAACATAAAACTATTTATTACGAGAAACAAGTACCCGGTTACACAAACAACCTAAACATGAACGTTAAACAAAACACATAAAACACTAAACATACTAATCATAAAACACAAATGGGTTTACAATACATAAAACAAACAAAACTTTCGATGACCCGGTCCCGGATGCTTCACCCTTTTCATTGTTTTTCGCCTTTGTCACCGGACAATGGCGGTCGGTGTGTTTCTTGAGCGTCGAGTTGGCTGACGCCTTCATGAACTTCCCGCACTCCTTGCATCTAGCCATTTCATGGCTATTCGACATCAAGCACAAGTCAAAGTGCTTCCAAATAGCGGGGTTTCTTTTGGTTTTCAAAACATCCACGACCTCATCGTTGCAAGCCATCGTTATCTCTTTAATAGTATTAGATTTGAAGTGGTTAAAGTGTTGATTTTTTTGTAGTAAGTAAATGAAATTAGAAGTGGTGTAGAGAATGAGGTTTAAATACAAGAAAAAACCGATTTTAAGAGTAATATTCAGTTTCAATTATTAGGAACCGGTTCCTAATAGTAAATGCAGTTTTTTATGACAGAACCGGTTCCACACAGAAGCTTGCAGCCTTTTCTTCACATATACGACAGAACCGGTTCCTACCCGTACCCGGTTCCTACCATACCCGGTTCCAAATTACCCGGAACCGGTTCCAACCGGTTCCACATTTAAAAACTTATACCCGAGTACGAACTGGAACCGGTTCCACAGAGGAACCGGGTCTACTGACTAGCATGAGGAACCGGGTCCGGGTTGGAACCGGATCTGGGTATTCAAAAGACCCGATTTTGCCCATCTCTAAAAGTACTTATATGTCCGCACCATGCCCAACTGATGAGCTCTAGTAATATGCTTTAGGTTGTTGGTATGATTAAATCGATTAGAAATATTCTACAAAATAATTTATGTTATAAAAAGTAAGTTACGCATTTGTAAAGGAAAAAAAAGGAAAATGAGAAATGTTACTTGGTTGAAGGGGTCCCTTGATTTATTTAACAAACATCGAGGCACATGAACCAACATTTATTTAATTGAAAGAAAAAGTAATATACTTTTAATTTTGCACGACTTAGTGATCTAATAGTGTGAAAAGAATCCAACACGTGTTGTATTTCCACAACCAGTTTCGCCATATATGATTCTCACAAAATTGTTGTCATTTTATATCCCAAAGACAAAAAAAATATCATATCGAA
The DNA here is from genome assembly GCA_947069175.1 of Scalesia atractyloides. Lineage (NCBI taxonomy): Eukaryota > Viridiplantae > Streptophyta > Magnoliopsida > Asterales > Asteraceae > Scalesia > Scalesia atractyloides. Next base: position 239,293 of record CAMTDV010000003.1, read on the forward strand.
ATTGCTCATTTTCCCAACTTCAACGTTTTACATTTGCAGCTTGATTAACATGAAATGCAGTAGCTAAATCATCAACAATAGAAAGCATTAAGTTAATACTCTACATACCTAATCGATTTATATCACGTGAAATCAAAATTTGCGATGAAGAAACATTATCATGGATTCTAAGACAACTTAATCAAGTCAAACCACATAGAAACATAAACTGAATAACAATATTAGTAAAGAATAACAAACTAACTTCATGAATAATCAAAATTATGTTTGAGGCGGATAGAAAGACCTATTTTGCAGTGAATATCAGTAAATTGTAAACTCTAATCAGATAAAACATGGATTGTGAAGATGAGCACAAACCTATTTTGCAGTGATTATGAGTAAGTTGTAAACCCTAAACGGTAATAAAAAGTAACATAACCTTTATTGCAGCCACAAAAAAGAAGGAGAGCAAGCAAAACCCTATCTTTGCAGACATGAATGCTTAGGATTAAATTAAATACAACGTAATAAGATAAAAAGAAGAACATAATGAGAAGCATAAACTTACTTTGATTGCATAGAAAGTGAGAAGAGGATTGGATTGCACATAATAGAAACAAAAACGATCACAATCGTGGCCATGGAATTAGGGTTTGCACATAATAGAAATAAAAACGATCACAATTATGCAGAAACATTTGTGTTTAGGGAAAGGGAGACAGGGGTGTGTTGGAAATGTGGTAGACGATGGTAGAGAAGATTGGTGGCGAAGATTGGGATTTTGGATAATATGATATATGAGTAAAGTTTTTGTTATGAATGAGATGTGGGTCATGGATCATAGTCTGACCCGATTTCATTAACCGGTTCCCATATTTCTAGCTTGGGCATTGAGCGGGAAAAAAAGTGTAAGGCGCCTTCATTGAGTGACACGTGTCCCAAAGATGGTTTCTTTTATTATAGTAGATAGATTAAATTTTGTTTTCGAATGATTTAGTTATTATCCATCTCTTTTCTCATTTTTAAATCTTAAAATAAGAGTATTTTCAATTGAACTTTCATCTCTATCTCTATAATTTTACTAAAAATCACTATATTTTTTTTACTTTTTAAGTAAATAATAATTTTTTATATTTTTATCATTATCTTTTTTTTCTTTTCTCTACTCACAACCATTTTCAAAAATATTAAAAAATTATAAATGATGCACAATATTTTTTTCTAAATTTACTAATGAATAGTAACATTTTCTCTTGTGTTCACCCACGAACAGTCTAAATTATATAAAGATCTACTGCTTTAAGTGTGTTTAAATTCTTAAAAAAGAGTGATGATAAAGTCTATATTACCCTTTTTTTACATTATCCTTCTCCTTAAACCCTTGTGCTCAACATCCCTGCAAACCCCCCGAACCAAACCGGAGAAAAACTAAAACCCTGAAAATGGTGGTAGCTGTAACAAGGTTCCTCTATCTGTTCGAAACCAACGCCACCGCAAACCTCCACCCATTGCGTCCAATTCGATTCCCCACCAAATCCTTATCTTCTCCAACCCTACGCTTACGCCGCCGTTACTCATCATCCTCCGCCGCCGTGATAACGGATGAAACTACCGTCACCGCCGCCGTCGGTGAAACAAACGGAGATAGTCAACAACATCCGTGGCTTGAGTGGGTGACTTTCGTTGACCGTTTGAAGTCAAAAGGGTACATCAATGAAGAAGCTGGAAGTGATGTGTATAAAGATATGAGTATTTTGAAGGAAGGTTGCCTTAGTTTTGGTCGTGATCGATTTGATTTGTTCAAGTAAGAAATTCTTCATGTCTTGGTTTAATTGCCCGTTTGATAGTGATAGTGAATGGTAATGAACATGATCAAAATTACAAATGGATGAATTCCAATGTGTCTTTTTTGTAGGCAAATTGGATCATTATATTCATATTGACCCATTCAACGATAATAATAATAATAATACATTCCTATAATTTGACCAATGACACTCCTAACTTTGGCTTTTGTGTGTTATGGGCAATCCCACGCTCATAATTGTCATAGATTTACACTCAATTTAGCTCGTAAGGATAATTATGAGCAAAATGGGAAATGTAACTTCTGTATGAATCAAAGTGTACATCTATGATAAGCTTGTGAGATAGCCCTTGACAGCGAAAGTGATGGATTATTAAAATCCAGTTTGCCTATTTTGTATAAATAAACATCATGCTCTAAAATTTATTGATCCTTTGTAGTTAAATTGAGCATAAATACCTAGTGTTAGGCTGATCAGATTGCTAAATAAGATAGCTTGGTATGTTTATAGTTAATTGGGCATAAATATATATAGGTAGGCTTATCAACAATCCTAACTAAGATATTATAAGTATGTTTATGTAATCACATTGCAGGTCACTATCTATGCAAGATATTCAAACTCTTGTAGACAAGGGCTGTCCTAATATTAACCGAAAGACTGTTAATTCAGGGAAACGTTTGAGAGCACATTTACAGCTCGATGAAGGAGACGTAAGTTATTTTCATACACCATATTTTTCGTATTAAGTTAGTTTACACATTAAAAAACATAATTTTGTAATTGATTTTGGTATATCTACATTTTGAGTGTAGGTATGTGGTGCATGTGTTTTCCGAGGATCATGTGACAGGGCCTATGTGATACTAAAAGAAACTGAAGCGGGTGCAAGGACTGTAGACGTTGTGCGCGTTTTATTAAATTATGCCCTCAATCCAGCTGTTGATTCTGATAAGAAGACTTCAGGGGTAGAAGTTGTTGAAGCATCTGCCAAGAAGTTGCTTTTGGAGTTGACCGAGCTTAGTGACACAAAAGTTGACCCTGAATTGCAAAAACCAGCCGCAACAGTTGCTAGAAAGGCACGCTCTTCTGAAGTTATGGAGCGGGATTCGTCACGATCACGGAATGTTGAAATGAAAAGAGGAGATTGGTTGTGTCCCAAGTGAGTATATGTTGAAATCTTTCTTTATAGTTATCTACCTTTTAATAATCGAAACAATTTTTGTATTATATAATATGAGGTACCTGAAAATAGAAAATAGTAGTGTTACTAGTGTATTGGGTTTAAGCACATATCTGCACTGAGATAAATAATTTTGTAACTTGTTACATTTTCTTGTAGGTGCAATTTCTTGAACTTTTCTAGGAATAAAAGATGTCGGGAATGCAACGAAGATGGTCCTCAAAAAGCTGGTGGTGATGATGTTGAAATGAAAAAAGGCGATTGGAATTGTCCTCAGTAAGTTTGTCAAATGAGGTTTTGTGGTTATAAAGCTTTCAAATTCAGTTTTATCACTTTCCACATTTATATTTTTGTATTGGTTAAAATACAAATCAAGTTTAAGAGAAAAATATAAATCTGCAAACTTATGTCATATAAAATGTTTCATGATCTTAGTAATTATTAAGTTAAAAAAAGACGGGTCAAACGATTATTCAGTTGATGCATGGGGTTTATCACTTAAAGTTGGCGTAGTGATTCATCTAACAACAAAAATGTTTCTTTTTTTTATATATATTTTGCAGATGCAAGTTTATGAATTTTTCCAGAAACATAAAGTGCCTAAAATGCAAAACTGAGGGGCCTAAGAGGGTTGGAACAAATGATGTTGAAATGAAGAAAGGAGATTGGAACTGCCCACAGTATGAAACTTATACATCTCTCTCTCTCTCTCTCTCTTTATATATATATACATATTATATACTATAATATATGGCACTCTTTAAAAGATAAAAAACTGCAACAGTTGGTTCTTATATCGGGCCTTCAACCACTAATGTTATTGGTTTCATTGTTTTTATCATCACCAAGTAGAGTTAGAAGGTTGATTTACCTTTTTGATTAAAATGGTGATGTGACCTCATTTGTCATATAAAAATATTATTTAACCTATGAACTTTGATATCTCTTGTTTAGGTGTCAATTTATGAATTTTGCCAGCAACACAAAGTGTTTACGATGCCGAGAGCAACGTCCCAAGAGACGACTAAATCCTGGAGAGTGGGAGTGCCCCTCGTAAGTCTCCCATTTTTTCACAACAATGCCTTTCTAATCATTGAGTCGGGTCGCTTTGTGTCATTCCTGTTATTAAACTGCTTATATTATATCATGTTAAATGTGCCATGTAACCCGTTCATTGAACTGCCTATATCTAATGTATGTATCTTTTATTGAATTTGGGAAAGGTGTGATTTCTTCAACTATGCCGGAAATGTTGTTTGTCGGAAGTGCAACGGTGAAAGGCCTGAAGATGCAGAAGCTAAATATCAAGAACAGATGTGGAGGAAACAGTAACTTCTAGTGGGTCAAATGTAACAAATGCAACTGTAATGTCATTAAGTTGCAGTTAATTATAATGTTAAAAGTAGAAAATGATTCACAGAATATAATGAGTTCAGTATGTGGACATAATCGCACACTGGGTTAGTTCACAATTTACCGATCTGCTTATTATATATTCCTTAACAGTTTAGCATCACCGATAAAAGGAACCCACCCGGATTTTAATATAAAGGAGGTTGCAGGGTGTCATCCCCATCTTGAAGGCGTGGTAGTGGTAGTGGTAGTGGTAGGGGTAGTGGTAGTGGTAGTGGTAGTGGTGTTCCCGCTTCTCTATCTCGCAGCTGTCCCACCTTCATCCCAATCAACTGTGAAATGGTTGCCAGCACCTAGGCCCTAAATATGTCTTAATTTTATTGTACTAAGTCGAACCTGGAAATAAAAGGTAGTAGTCATTTAACCAAACCTTATCTAAACCATTGACCGATAACCAAAACCATTGTTAATCGGGTGAAGGCGTCTGTAAGAATAGAAGAGAGTGAGCTGGTGACTGCTATAGAGAGAGGGTGGGTTTTGGGGGAAGGTGCACAAAAACAAAACATACCATACCATACCATACCAAATTGGATTGGATTGGAGAAAATCTAACATCTTTGATGGCCGGCCGGCCCTTAGGCTGGACAACTTCACTGGAGGTATTGTGCAACATGTTTTTGGGGTATTATAGGAGTTTCGTTGTTCAAGAAGCTAGCAATGGAGACAAGCTTTTTATGTTTGTGGCAGTGAGAGTTTCCAAGGGGCAGGCAGATAGATCCTTACATATCATGTATTTGTAGAAATTATTTTGCTTCTCAATATCTCTGTTGTTCTATATGTATGATGAAGAACTGCCATCAGTTTGTATTATTATTGTTAGTTATTATTATTCTTATTATTATTACTACTATTATTATAGGAATTCCTTGAAAGATGAAGGCTTTGGCTAGAATCTCCCACCACCCACTCATCACAACTGCCTGATTCGTCACCACCCATCCCACCATCATCACCACCGGCCACTTTTCCGCCACCCACGACATCAACCAACACCACCGCCATCATCTTCTTTGTAAACCGGCGCACCACCATCCCTATACCATTGCACCTGCAAAAAAATGTGGTTTGACCAAAATTCACCAAGTTAACTAAATTTTTTGAATGAAGTTAGTTGGTTAGATATAAATGGCAAAAAATGACAAAAGTTAGGTAAAATGACAAAAAAAAACTATTTAGACTAAAGTGACAAGAAAAAACTATTTGACTAAAGTGACAATTTTGGTCAAACACCAGGGACTAAAATGGTAATTTACTCTTTTTGAAAAAACACTATAGTTTATAAGATATGATAAGGATACGTAAAAAAAATTATAAGCTTGTTGTGAAGGGAGAATAGCGTAACTAATTACCTATAATTATGTTAAAACTTAGGGATTTAAGTGTAATAAGATAAGGGACTGAAATATAATTATTGTTTAAAGACCAATTTACCCCCATTTTAGAGGTGTATTTATAATTTAAGAGGGAAAAAGTTATTATTTTTTAGGTATCTTAAAATGTCACCCCCTCACGCATTATAACATAGTATGAATAACCAATTACAAACGTGTGATTAATATTAACTAATAACGGGTTACCAGTTATTAACCACTTCTGATTCCGATTAATAACCGATTCCAGTTGACGAACTGGTATTTGCCCACTATTCATGTGACAACTGTCACTTTTGGGATAATTCTATCTATTAAACAATGAAATTTATGATATAATTATGTGTTTTTGAACAACTAAACTGCGTGAATTGCATGACATCAATCTAGAAAGCTCACTGAATATATTACATGTTGCATATTATTTGTTTAGTGGTTACCATTCAAAAACACTTTAAAACACTACGTCGGAAACAATTATTAGACTAGCTGTGGCAGCACAGTGTTAGTACGCAGTTAAACAGCGGATTTAGGACTTAGATGAGAGTCCAAAGCAAACTGTATATTAAACCCCATGTGGGAAAGCAAGGATTAATGCTAACACTTTCCGGAAACAATACATGCACTGAAAACTGTCCGAAATATACATTAAACAGCAATTCAGCAAAATTCAGCAAATACAAGCTTATGTAATATGCAGAAATAATGTTAAACATCATACACTGCTTAAAAGATATTGAAAGTATCATGCTGGCACAAAAACATATCATATCACATAAGTCTTGAAGGTTAATGTTTTAACGAACCGGCAACGAAACAAACATCCGGACACAATCTGAAACATCATATGAGCTAGTTAGCAATGTTTTAACAGCATGTAACTAGTCAAACTCATTAAACACATTGTTTTGCTTGAAAATCCCTAAAATCTCTACAAGTTACTTAAACCTTCGCTTAAGGATCTGCAAACGAATCTAGCACCCGTTAAGCAACCGAACACGAACTGGACATAAAATATAAACTAGTTAACATTGTTTAACAATATTAAACTAGCGTATGACAATTTATACATTAAAATGCATCAAAAATCACTAATACATGAAAACCCCTAACTAAACACCTAAATTCCTAACTAGTTATCTAACTAATAATTAAAACACAACTAAACCCCCATGCCTAGTGGACGGTCACATGTGGGCCCCCACATGCCAACATGTTGTCCCCATAATCCCACTTATGTGTTAATGGGTAAAGGATTTGCATGGAGAAGAACTTTGATATAAGGGGGCAAGATCTTTACTTATCTTCACAACTTCCTAACACCAAAATTCAATACTCCAAACTTCCCATCTTCCTCCATACCTACGGACCACTTTCAAGTCATAATCAAGGCAATCCAAGGTGATCCAAGGGTGTCTCAAACATAACTAGGAAGGTGTCAAGTCTTGGAAGTGGAACGACCCCTTCAAGGAGCTATTAACCACCTATTTCCTCCATCTTCATCTTCTTGTTCTTGTGTTTTGCTTCCCTAGCCTTGTGCTAGTAGTAAGTTCCCTTGAACATTAATTTTCATCTAGTTAAAGTATATATAACTTATGTACAAGATAACATCTAAAGGTTCATACAAAACAAAGATGAAGAACACTTCAAACTAAGCTAAAAATTATAAGAAACAAGTTGCTTATGTTGTGTTATGGAAGTTGTTAGTTGGTAGTTTGAGCTAGTGGTGATGAAACATCATATGTGAACTTGTTAGATGATGATTAAAAACATAATCTAACAAGTGAACACAAAGATCTTGAAAGATTCATGATGAACATGTTAATAAAAATGGATGAACATAAAAGTTGAAGTTGTTAAAATGTATAAGTTGTTACATACAAATTATAGACTTCTTGAAAGATGGATGAACACAAGTTCATAAATTGTTTTCTAAAAAGTTAACAAACATGTTTTAACAAAATGAATGAACTTGAAAATGTGATTAAAGTAACTTATGATGTTTTCTAAAAATATATATATAAACATGATGTTAAAAATGATTTTTAACAAAGTTAGTAAATAATAGTGACTAAACCTATTTTTAAAGATGTATGAACATTTTAAACACAAAGCTAAAAGACTACATGTTTTGGTTAAACTATCAAGTTCATCATGACCTATAAATGTATGTATATGTATAAAGAATACTTGTTGAAGTTGTGATGAGTAAATTGATGAGTTTTGAAGCTTAACACATGTTTTAAAACATGGGAAACCTCCTAAATCTAGGGGAGACTATGACGAAATTTTTAAAAAATTAAACACTTAGACAGATATATGTTTACCAAGTCTTTACAAGTAAACTTGTTTAAAAATCATAAACATAAAAGTCCCCATGTGTTTTTTGTATAAAATATAAGTCTAAGAAGACATGGTTTTTCAAAAAAAATGGATAATAAATATATATTTTTGGAAAAAATATATATTTAGTGATGATAAGAATCACAAGTTATGTGTTTGTTGTTTGTATTATATATGTATATAGTAGGAACTTGAAAAACAAAGCATACAAACAAATACAATAATGAATGGCAAACAAAGAATTACGAGATTATATAAATAAATCCATAACCATACCATGGAGAAAAATATGGACTTATCGGACGATCGGACTTAAGGACTAAAAATATATAATATATCGAAGCTTGGTAAGTATTATTTTCAAAACCGAACAAGTAACAAAATATATATATTTTTACAAATAATAAACTATATCGTATTTCGTCGATACTAAAAACATATTATTTTCGAAGTGTATAAAAATATATATTTCATAAACCTCCAAAAAATATATTGTTTTTGGTGGAAACTAAAAATATATTTTCTAGAACTAATCACAAAAATATACATTATTTTGGGATACATACACTTACCAAGCATAATAATACATATACTAATTTGGTTATATCTAAAATTATATATTAAGTATACACAAAAGTGGGGGTAATAAATACAAGAAATATACGTATTCCTATACGTACAAATACATGCCAACATATACCACTAACAATTAGTGAAAATACCATTATACAAGTATTATATACAACTATGGAAATACAACCTTAAGTATGCATATACTCCCAATACAAGTATACCTATACTTGGAAGGATACACATGTATAATACTTAACAATTATTAGACTTGGTCATGTAAACCATAAACCCATGCACATGAATAATAATATATCCATACATGTTAAAAATAGATTATTTTTAACAAACCTATCGCAATTAAAAATGATATATAAAGTGTTGGATACAAATAATACAAGTTAAAATATAATATTTTAACCAACACATCGGACTTGGAATTATATATATTATTAAGAAGAATTATATATGGAACATATCCGACGGAGGTATCGTCGAGGCAAACGAGTGAAACCCAACTATGAGAAGACATGAAACATATACATCTTACTCGTACAAGGCACGGAGACTAACGGGCTAGGCCCATACATGCAACACTGGAGATGCAAGGATATATATATATGTATATATATTTGACGAAATATATATATTGACATCATGCACCGAAATATACCTCAGCTGACATCATACACCGAAAAACGCATCTCAGTGGAGCATCGTACATTGAAAAATACATCCAAACAAAACACAACACTGAACAAGTCTTAACAAATACTTAAGATAAGAAACATGAACATGAATCATCCAAAGACCGAAGTGTCTAACAATACCTAACGCGTTTGTAGGTTGTGGTACAAATTCAAGGAAAAGTATTTGAGTTAATCAGTGAAAGCAGAAAGCAAAGCAGTGAGTTCATGTCCTCCTTTTCATCTTAAATGTTTTACAGTTTGACAACTGTCGGAGGAAATATATGTCTATGGTATGATAAGCTAGGGAATGAAATAACTAGATCATGTGCGAATATGGTGAACTTAAGCACCATTAATCTTGTTTAAGACCACGGTACAAAGGTTAGATCTAGCGGGTGTTGGCGAGCCCCACTCTTGCTCATGGACCCACACGGAAGAGTGCATTTGTCGTCACAGTCGAGGTTAATCGACAGAAATCGTCTAGGTTTGGATGCTTCCTATGTCGTCACACATATTAATGTCCTTGCAAAACATTAATGATCATGATTTCATTGACTCTTTACATACCGGGATTTGATACAAATACTTTATACATTTTATGGATTCTAATCATACAGTTAAAACACATGAACTCGCCAACTTTTGTTGATTTTCAACTTAACATGTATTTCAGGTAATTAGTGGATCCATGCAGGAGGTTGCAAATCAAGAAACAAGTGTCAAGTCTCCAATGCCATCTTTTGAAGGATTTGCCCAGTATATCCCGCCTACTTGCGGTGATATAAGGTCAAAACCTTAGTATTTAAAATCTTGCATTTTGGTTATTTAGAAATATGACAATTTAATGGATTGTAAACAATATAATTAACCTATGTTGCGTTTTGAAAACTATATCAGTAATGGCATTTGGAGGTTATTTTATTCATTTAGTATGTTCACTTATGTTGTATGCAATGAGAATCAATCAGATCACACCGCGCGCTTCCGCCTATGAGCGGGTGTGACAATTCACTATCACCTTATCTAAAGCTTTATAATTAAGTGGGTGAGTTTCTAACACTTTTGGTCAAACTTTGGTCGAACCGAATATATTTGGACTCGCCCCTGAGACATAAGACTTGTAAGTTTTAGCATGCTTAATTATTAAAGAGATATTGGCCTCTAATAATACCTACTAGACGTCATTGGTAATTAGCAGTCCCACCTTTTTTTATTTCGTCCCACCTTTTTTATTCCGTCCCACCTTTTTTTTATTCCTCCTAACAGTTCCACCTTTCAACTATATTTCCTCCACCAGTCGTTAAGTTTTTTTTTTCGAATTACAAACTGAAGTTTTAGGGCTTTTTATTAGAATGAGGATACGAGTCGAATGATGTAAAACTTACCTTGAAATTGTGCTCCAAACAACGAAAACGGTGCTTCAATTCGCATGAACACAACCAAAAAAGACTTGTCCAAATTCCATTTGGCAAGACTTATTCAGTAGAAATTATTGATTAATTTAAGTTGGACAGGATTAATAATCACTCCGGAAAAGAAAAAGTCTTCCAGGGGCCACAACGACTTGCAAAGTCTTCCACTGGGGGCTTCTTCATCATAACAAACCATACTTCCTCTAATTTTCTAAACAAACTTCTACCTTAAGTAAGTTGAGGTTGAATGATGGGAAACCAGTGGGTTTTGGGGCTTCATCTCATTTCTTATGTACTTTTATGGTTGCAACAACTTGTTTGGGTGCTCGAAATTCAATGGCAAGCTGCCATGAGCGGGAGAGGCTAGCACTGCTTAAGTTTAAAGAAAACGTCAAAGATGATTTCAAAATGCTGTCATCATAGGTTGGTGTTGATTGTTGTTCATGGGACCGAGTTCGTTGTGATGGTGCCACCAGAAGAGTTGTCGGTCTTCATCTCAGAGGAATTGCAAGGGGACTTTCTTCTTCATGTTGGGTAACTGGCACTGGCAGCATCACCGTAAGTATGGTAAATGGCTACTTAGTTGGTGAAGACTACTACTTAATTGGAGAAGATGTCAACTCTTCTTTAGCAGAGTTGAAGGATTTAAAATATTTCGACTTATGATTTTCAAAGAAGGAATCCTTGAAGTTAAATTACCTCAATCTCTCTAATGCTGGTTTTAATGGTAATATTCCCCCATCACATCGGAAATCTTTCAAATTTGAAAGTTCATGCTCTCACTTCAACAACATACACACAAACATTAACTGTAGATGATATGGTATGGATTTCTGGCCTCGAGTATCTTGACTTGAATGGAGTGAAAAATCGTGACATGGTGCTTTACATGATTCCTTCAATATTACACTTAAGCTTGTCATGCTCTGGGATGTCAACTGTTGATCTAGCCGGTCCTCATCTTAATTTTAGTAGAATTCTTCCCAACATCAAATACCTTCAGCTTAGCGACAACGCAATTGAAGGCCGATTTCCATCAATTTTAAAAAAATTTGACTTCCCTAGTATCCCTTGACCTTTCAGGCAACATTCTAAATTCATCAATTCCTTTCATTCCTAGTCTTCCCTTGACCTTTCAGGCAACATTCTAAATTCATCAATTCCTTTCATTCCTAGTCTTCTAACGCTTGATCTTTCTTATAATAACAATATTTGGCCGATTGACCATATTGGTATATGGAGACAGTGTAACCTGAAAGAAATGATTGTTTCGTCTAGTAATCTTGAAGGGGAAATGAATGGACCATCAACAAATGCATCCATATGTTCCCAATATGCTTTAGAGATGCTGAATCTATCGTCGAATGATTTAAGTGGTTTGATTCCAAAATCATTTAGAAGGCTGACAGGTTTAAGAGAATTACATCTTGCATCAAACAGATTAAAAGGTCCAATCCCAGTAGATTTGGGAGAATTAAGATTTTTAGAAGTATTAGATCTACCTTACAACCAGTTAGATGGACCCCTTCCAACACTTCTTGGGCAGCTAATCGAACTTGAACTTTCTAATAATCGATTGAATTGCTCGATTCCAGAATCCTTTGGAAGTTTAGCAGCTTTAACACATTTAAATCTAGAAAGCAATCAATTAACAGGACCCATCCCTACATCTCTAGGAAGACTTTCCACATTAAAAACATTTTCGATGTCACACCCTGACCCGCAGCGGAAATGGTAGTCAGGGCATGATTGGGTTTTCATCAAAGCTTATGACATTTACTATAAAGTTTCATATTTATTATTTCAAATTTAAAGAAACAAATTACAATAACACACAGGCACAACATGTTCACAACATTCAAGAATTCTTTATTTTTCTTCTAAGGCAAATCCCTATGTGTTCCTTACTTCAACCTGTCTACCTGTATCATGTGTAAAAATAGGGTTTTGGGTCAACAAAAGTTGGCGAGTGAATCTTAATTAAACATTTGAAAGAATTATTTATATTGGTTATTAAACAAAAATGTGCATAAACCAAATATGAGTATACGTATATGTAAATTTAACCACAAAACACATAATATCAATTAATGCACACACACACATGTCAAATGATGAACAATGAGATCAAGGCTCAATCAAACGGAGCCGATCTAATGAGGCACCTGATGCTCAACTCGTCTCCAACGAGGAACTGATGGGCCTAATGAATGATTTGCACGCAACTTGACAAAATGTAAACACGCAACACATCAAACAACATTTACATTACACGTTTAGATCATACAATGGTAATAGCACAAGTGTTTGAATAAACGAAATAAATAAGACGACACATGATACACCCCAAAACATGAATAAAAAGGGGAATTTGTAAGGATTCACTCACAATGGGTGCGTTTTCTTGATCGATGAAAGATGCGCACGAATTGAGGGTTTGAACGACGAACAAAATACTAACCTAAAATAATAATACGATAATTCGATAAATATCAACAAATTAATATTTTGATTTAATACTTTTTGTTTGATTTTAGATTATTTTTGTGACCTTAAATGGATTTTTAATCTTGTAGTAATTGAAGGTAATTAAAATAATTTGAAGTAAATATTAAAAATAATAAATAGAAATAAAAAATTGCTCCTTGTCAGTCAACTGACCGGTTCGATCATGATTTTTGGATGCGTGTTATGAGACTCGAACCCGTGACCTCTCGGTTGCGTGCACGCAGCTCTTCCAACTGAGCTACGTGTCTAACCCGTTAGGATTCTGATTTTTATTAATCTTATATACTTCCTAGAGGATACCAGAAATTAATTTGTTTAAAAAGGGGTTTAAATGAACGACCGATGAGAAAGACATGACACGAACCTGCGACCTGTTTGTTATTTTGCACCCAACCCAACCAACTGGGCTGGGTGTCTAACCCGGATATCTAAGGATTTTTATTACATTTAAATACTATCCGCACTGTTTTATATTTTAATTGCAAAAACGTTTGATTTAAATCACGGACTCAATGTTACGCCTGAGACTCGAACGCAGTGTTTGAGTATTGTGTTTGCACACAGTCCACCGCTGGTCTGTGTGTCTAACCCGATTTGAAACCTATTTTTAATTGTATTAATATCCACTGGAATCTTTATCTTCTTCACAATATTCATTTAACTGATTTTATTCGACTAACTAAATACATATAATAGACATCAGAAAGATTTAAGAAATAAATGAATTTGAAGGAAACGATACCGTTTGAGCAATTCTAGCGGTACTTGGTGATTCCGGTGACGTCGTTTCAAACCAGAAAAGAATCAGAGATGATTAGAGGGTTGGAAGATTTATGGGTAGTTCGTTTACGGTGAAATGGTCGGATATTTGTAGTGAAACAATTCTGGTACATTTTTCGGTTTCAAGACTCCATTCTTGGGTCAATGATTTGCTTTAATTGTGTTTAATTTGATTCCGAAAATGCAGATGAAACTGATAACTGACATTCGTTTCATCCGTTTAAACCAATGAGAAAAGCTAATTTGATTGATCACACAATTTAAGGATTTTGACGGTTACTGGTTCGATTTGAAGGTTTTAGATTCTAACACGCGTATAAATTTAATTGTTATAGGTTTAAATCAATTGGTGTGTGTAGCTCTGTGGTGAAGTCTGTGTGTGTGGGTATGGGGACCCGGGTTCGAATCCTGGTTGCCCCTGTTTTTTTTTTAATTTCTTAATTATTGGTATATATATTTTCTTTTATTTAATCAATTAATTATCTAATTTATTTATAAATTATAAAGATTATCTAACATATTTTTATAAAATGAATAAATGCGTAACGAAGTATTTAATAAATTCTAAAATTTTAAACAAAGTGGGTTTTTGGAACCCGTTTTACGATGAATGTTACAGTATCCCCTACTTTTAGGAAATTTCGTCCCGAAATTTAAGTAGTAGGTATAACTAAAAAAATACGGGTATTTCTCACACACTAAGCCTTAGCGTTCTCAGGTAACCTCAGGTTCTTGCTTTAACTCCCAACGCACTCGGACTAAAAACATAAATGAGTAGTGTGGTGCTTGAATTTTGATTGAGGCGGTAACGTTCCCAGAAAGGGTTTAAATACCCTGCTACAGGAATCGCTTTTTGTTGCCTAAGATGAGAAGCGTTGATACACAGAGTTGATTGACTGGATATGATCCCATGCATAAGAGTTTTGAGAGAATTGATGCGTTGAAAGGATAAGGTTATATCACAAAACAATAACTTCAACTATGACAATATAAAACCTACACGGAACTCCTCATAACCGCTTGACAATGCTTTTGATCCTTTGACAAGAATACTTATATATAGGAAGTACCAGTGGTGTATCCACCATATTCTTATCAAATTTCATTAGCTTTGTCAGTAAGTTATGTTTAGTTTTATGCGATTCTAAAATCTACCAAAACATAAACAAACACAACAGCCAAAGCTCGAGTCTCAAATCTGAAAGAATACATGACTGAATGACGACGATACTTCTCTCGTTTGTTATGATGAAGGGGTCAGTCTATGAAAAAAAAAGTGTGACACGACCCAACTTCTTTAAATGATGAGACGAGATGTGTCATGATGTATAATGATATGAAAATTAAATCAAAGAGTAAAGATATGAAATAAAACAATAATATCAATTTGCATTAAAGTTCTTGAATGCATAAATTCCAAATTTAAAACAGGGGTTGTTCCTTCGCACTGTTATTGGCTTCAACCGGATTAGCGTTGATGTTGTAAGCTCTTCCTCTCGCTGGAGGGGGTGCTAGGTTGCTTGATTTGCTTGATTAACTGGGTTCGCTTGAGCTTGGGCGTTAATGATGTTAACCAATCTAGGACACGTGTTTCTAAAATGAGTAGGGTCACCACAATTAAAGCAAGCTCGAACATATGGAACTATGGGGTATTGGGGTTGTTGATAGGGTTGGATCATATTTTGAGCAGGGGGTGGAGCTTGGTTTTGGGGAGTACGACAAGTTTTACTCAGGTGACCATAACGTCCACAATTAGCACACAATCAGCAGGGTATGGTGGGTTGATGGTGATAAAAGCAGGTGTTGCATTGAGAGTGAGGACCAATGTAAGGTTTCTTATTTGGGTAAGCAAAGTTGGGTGCTACTTGAGTGATTGGGATAGCTTGGAGAGGTACGGCTTGTGGAGCTGGTTGACTGCTTTGAGTAACAACGAAATTTTGTCCGTCTCGTTTCCTCTTAGTAGTGGGTTGAGAAGAGGATTCAGTTTGGGTTGAGGTTGAGGTATCGGTTGGTGCTTTTTCCTTCTTCTTCTCCTTCTTGAAGTCTCCATTCCTAATATGGTTTTCGTGAGCTCTGTTACTAACTCCATTGCTGCTTCCAAAGTTGCAGGTGTAGTACTTATTAAAGGGTCCTGAATATTTGAAGGAAGACCCCTAACGTAGTGTTCAATCAAACGGTAGAGAGGTGTGAACAAGTTGGGGACCATCTGATTCAACTCAAGGAATCTCTTGTTGTATGTGGTGTGGTCGCCCTCCTTTTGTTTCAAAGAGTAGAACTCATCTTCTAATTTCTTGATTTCGCTTCTTGGACAGAAGCGTCTTGTCATGATCTCCCTCAACTCTTCCCAAGTCAAAGTCATAGCATCCTCAGCACCTCGCTTGCCCTTCTCTATGTTCCACCATGTAAGTGCTACTCCGAACAAACGATCGGTAGCATATCGCACATTGCGATCATCGAGGCAGTCGCAATTGAGAAAAGTGTTTTCCATCTCTTCAAACCAATGGAGGAGTGCGGTGACACCTTCAGTCCCTTCGTATTTTGGGGGATCGTAGGATTTAAAATGCTTGTAGGTGCATTTAGTGGTGTTGAGAGGAAGGTTGGCGGCATTTTGGCCTTCTAGATTGGTTGGGGTGATAGGATTAGCGGCAAGGGCTTGTTAGACTTGAATTACTATATCGGGAATTACGGTGGCCATTTTTTGAGCGATTTGGGTAGCCATGCGTTCGCGTGATTTTCCTGATCTCCTACCTCTACGAGAGTGACTAGAAGACATCTACAAGGAATACGTATCGAGAGTATGAGTTTGACATATAGGTGTCATGTGTCGTATAAAATGAATATCCACAAAACAAATGAAAAATAAATTTGCTACATCCATAGGATGTCTTTGGCTTTGCTCATGTTTGCGCTCCCATATGTCCCCATACTTGGCCTTGGTAGTCATGTGGGCCCCCATGACTACTGGGCTTTTGTAGGGTTCATATTGGTGTTGGCCTGTTAACACTCATGCTACCCGAATGAAATTCGTAAAACATGATTGCAAAGTATAAGGTTGGGGGTGTCCAGGTATAGACACAGTGACAACTCAAAGTGGGGTTAGTTCGAACAACGTTTGGTGTGGCATGCTTTGGCCTAATAGGTCCTTCGTACTCTCATCGTTAGTCCCCAGGTAGGCAAACTAGTCCATTATATTGGATTTATACGAATGCCAACCTAGACAGGACGTTTCAACTACCGGTACTCGTACCTTCCAGTTACTACATGCCCATCGTAGAACTTACTTTGATGATATTGAAAAACGAAAACACCACAAAATCTTGAATAAAGAAAATATGAGAATGATTTGAATATGTGAGAATTGAAACGTGCGAGATGAATGTATATATATAAGCATGTTGTGTTTGACAATATGTATAACTCATTAAATATTACACAAAATGATAGTGGAAGTGATTGCATGCATTTGTGTGTAGCAAATATGAAACAAATAAACATCATAAGTTTTGCATGTAACCATGTAAGCAATTAAAAATCTAATCGACTATAGTATAGGCTCTAAGGGTCTAATAACCTATCCTATATCCCTATAGCCAAAAGCTCTGGTACCAATCTGTCACACCCTGACCCGCAGCGAAAATGGTACTCAGGACATGATTGGGTTTTAATCAAAGCTTATGACATTTACTATAAAGTTTCATATTTATTATCTCATATTTAAAGAAACAAATTACAATAACACACATGCACAACATGTTCACAACATTCAAGAATTCTTTATTTTTCTTCTAAGGCAAATTCCTATGTGTTCCTTGCTTCAACATGTCGTCTGTATCATGTGTAAAAATAGGGTTTTGGGTCAACAAAAGTTGGCGAGTGAATCTTAATTAAACATTTGAAAGAATTATTTATATTGGTTATTAAATAAAAATGTGCATAAACCAAATATGAGTATATGTATATGTAAGTTTAACCACAAAACACATAATATCAATTAATGCACACACACACGTCAAATGATGAACAATGAGATCAAGGCTCAATCAAACGGAGCCGATCTAATGAGGCACCTGATGCTCAACTCGTCTCCAACGAGGAACTGAGGAGCCTAATGAATGATTTGCACGCAACTTGACAAAATGTAAACACGCAACACATCAAACAACATTTACATTACACGTTTAGATCATACAATGGTAATAGCACAAGTGTTTGAATAAACGAAATAAATAAGACGACACATGATACACCCCAAACATGAATAAAAAGGGGAATTTGTAAGGATTCACTCACAGTGGGTGCGTTTTCTTGATCGATGAAAGATGCGCACGAATTGAGGGTTTGAACGACGAACAAAATACTAGCCTAAAATAATAATACGATAATTCGATAAATATAAACAAATTAATATTTTGATTTAATACTTTTTGTTTGATTTTAGATTATTTTTGTGACCTTAAATGGATTTTTAATCTTGTAGTAATTGAAGGTAATTAAAATAATTTGAAATAAATATTAAAAATAATAAATAAAAAAAAAATTTGCGCCTTGTCAGTCAACTGACCAGTTCGATCATGATTTTTGGATGCGTGTTATGAGACTCGAACCCGTGACCTCTCGGTTGCGTGCACGCAACTCTTCCAACTGAGCTACGTGTCTAACCCGTTAGGATTCTGATTTTTATTAATCTTATATACTTCCTAGAGGATACCAGAAATTAATTTGTTTAAAAAGGGGTTTAAATGAACGACCGATGAGAAAGACATGACTCGAACCTGCGACCTGTTTGTTATTTTGCACCCAACCCAACCAACTGGGCTGGGTGTCTAACCCGGATATCTATGGATTTTTATTACATTTAAATACTATCCGCACTGTTTTACATTTTAATTGCAAAAACGTTTGATTTAAATCACGGACTCAATGTCACGCCTGAGACTCGAACCCGGTGTTTGAGTATTGTGTTTGCACACAGTCCACCGCTGGTCCGTGTGTCTAACCCGATTTGAAACCTATTTTTAATTGTATTAATATCCACTGGAATCTTTATCTTCTTCACAATATTCATTTAACTGATTTTATTCGACTAACAATAGACATCAGAAAGATTTAAGAAATAAATGAATTTGAAGGAAACGATACCGTTTGAGCAATTCTGGCGGTACTTGGTGATTCCGGTGACGTCGTTTCAAACCAGAAAAGAATCAGAGATGATTAGAGGGTTGGAAGATTTATGGGTAGTTCGTTTACGGTGAAATGGTCGGATATTTGTAGTGAAACAATTCTGGTACATTTTTCGGTTTCAAGACTCCATTCTTGGGTCAATGATTTGCTTTAATTGTGTTTAATTTGATTCCGAAAATGCAGATGAAACTGATAACTGACACTCGTTTCATCCGTTTAAACCAATGAGAAAAGCTAATTTGATTGATCACACAATTTAAACTGGTTCCCGATTTGCAGGTTTTAGATTCTAACATGCGTATAAAATTTAATTGTTATAGGTTTAAATCAATTGGTGTGTGTAGCTCAGTGGTGAAGTCCGTGTGTGTGGGTATGGGGACCCGGGGTCGAATCCCGGTTGCCCCTGTTTTTTTTAATTTCTTAATTATTGGTATATATATTTTCTTTTATTTAATCAATTAATTATCTAATTTATTTATTAATTATGAATATTATCTAACATATTTTTATAAAATGAATAAATGCGTAACGAAGTATTTAATAAATTCTAAAATTTTAAACAAAGCGGGTTTTTGGAACCCGTTTTACGACGAATGTTACATTCGATGTCTTCAAGTTTGTTAAATGGGACTATTCCAGCTCTTGTTGGGCAACTCACCAAACTTGATTTTCTAGATGTCTCCAATAACTCTTTAGAAGGAGTGGTTTTTGAAGCCCATTTTTCTAACCTTTCGATGCTAGAGTACTTGGATTTAAGTTCAAATTGGAATTTAACATTCAATGTTTCACGCCAGTGGATACCTCCATTCCAGTTGAGAACCATTCGGCTTGGTTCTTGCAAAATTTCAACCGAAATCCCGAAGTGGATTCAAACTCAAGAAACTTGATGAGTTGGTGTTGTCTAATACTAGCATTTCTGGACCTCTGCCCACATGGTTGCGGCAGATGCCCATCATCAGTCTCTTAGATCTCTCTCACAATAAACTCAATGGACCGTTGACAAACCTTCCTTCCGGGGACCCTCTTAATAAGTTTACAAATGAATATATGGGGTCATTATATCTGCAAAATAACCTTTTCATTGGGTTAATTCCAAGGTCTTTGTGCACAAGGACTGGCTTGAATATTCTTAATCTTTCGGAAAACAGGTTAAAGGGGATAATACCAAACTGTTTAATGAATCTTCAAAATTTGTGTATGATGATACTTGGTTCAAATGGCTTGTCTGGTGTCATTCCAAGTTTTTCGGGCCACATTTCTCCGGTATTGTCTTGGTTGAACTTGAACAACAACAACTTCACTGGAGAGCTTCCCCAAGATTTGAGAAAGTTAAATGCCTTGAGAGTCTTAGATCTTGGTGACAACGAATTTTCCGGAAAGATTCCTGAATGGATTGGACAAGACCTAACAAGTTTGATGGTTCTGAGGTTGCATAAGAATAATTTCAGTGGAAGAATTCCTCAATCTTTATGCAAAAACTCAGATCTTCAGATTTTGGATATTGCACGCAACAACTTAATAGGACAAGTCCCTCGTTGCTTCAGAGAGTTGCATGGAATGGTTGAGGCTAGTCAAAGAGATATCCGTAATGGAAGTCGTCCTCTGTCTGACGAAAATGTAAGTCAAGTCATGAAAGGAATCCAACGTGAGTATACAAAAAACTCTGGGTTTAGTTTTTGACATGGACCTTTCAAGTAATAAACTTACTGGACAGATCCTTTCGGAGATAACCACACTTACCTTGTTGGTGGGTCTCAATTTGTCTCATAATCACCTCAGTGGGAGTATCCCAGATAGCATTGGAAAAATGAAAGCATTAAATTCTCTCGATTTCTCAGACAACCAATTTACCGGGATGATCCCTCCAAGCATCGCAGCTTTGAACTTTTTGAGCTGGATGAATCTGTCACAAAACAATTTGTCAAGACGAATTCCAACATGAAATCAATTGCAGACACTTAATGACCCATCAATATATGCTGGTAACAGGGATCTTTGTGGTGCTCCTCTGCCAAATGATTGCTCCAATCATGAAACCCCACCAGCCAAAACTAGCAATAACAAACACAAAGATGCTGAGGAGCCAAATAATTTATGGTTTTATGTGGGCATAATATGTGGATTTGCAACATTTTTTGGGGGTATTATAGGAACTTTATTGTTCAAGAAGCAATGGAGACATAAGCTTTTAATGATTGCAGAGGTGACTGTGGACAAGGTATTTGTGGCAGTTGCAGTGAGAGTTTCCAAGATTAAAGGGGGCAGATAGATCCTTACATATCATGTATTTGTAGGAAGTATTAGTTTACTTCTAAATAATTCTGTTGTTCTATAATTAGTATCATGCATATGTATGAAGAACTGCCATGTATCAGTTTGTATAATTATCAGAAAAAATGTTTTACCTTTTATTTGTTTACTAGTTGGAATGGCCAAGCATTGCCGCGGGTACTTATGTTTTTTGACGCACGTTGCGTGGCGGGTTTCAAACACAAGGTTAACCTCAAATACATAGCTAGTACCAAACCCTTCCATTGCACCCAAATTTTTCAAATATTATTAAGAAAATCAAATCTAAAGGCGAAAATGTAAAGAAAGATGCAAAGCAATACCGATATTTCTAAAAAAAAATATAACCAAAAGTGAGGCGTGTATGGTTTCCACTTTGTACAGAAGTTACATTTTATCAAAAGATTAAAACATAGCCTACCTACATTTAGCACTTAGCAGCCACAATCAAATATGGAATCACCTTTTAACAAACAAATCAAACCAAAGTGTTGCCACTGCAGAGTTGAAAAACCGATCACTAAGCCTCCTTGATAATGCACTCCCAAGACATCCTCCCTAGAACTCCTTAGCCTACATCCCTGGTTGTGGAGACAACCTTTTGAAGAAATGGCTTGATAAGGAGTTGAGGAATCTTCCATTATTTGTTGAATTACTGCAGAAATCACCTATTGATTATGATGCGCCTTGGAAATGTGAAAGCGTAGCAAACAAATCCCAATATTATCAAGCTATCCTAGAGGAAGCCATGCTTAGAGCGACCCATTTGATTTGGAGCCTGCCCGCACAAGAACGATTTTAGATAACCTTGAGATTATGAACTATAATAGATAAGTTTCATAAGATTTTAAAGTGATATAAAAGAAAAGTTAAGGATACTTACATCAACACGTGTGTCTAGACTCGTGAGACGTGTCATAACCAACGGCTTCTGTAACTCATTCTCTGGCATTGTTTTCTCCGTATTTTCCTTCCACGCCGTACTTTGGTGACTGGTAGTGTTGTTTAAGCTGGGCATAGTGGTGGTCCTGACAATGTCTTCAACGGGCATACTGGTGCTTTCAGTAATGTCCTCTATGGGCATGGTGGTGGTGGTGTTGCCAATGTCGTCTACCAGCTCGTCACAAACCATAACCGACAATTAAAGTGGCGATGATAATCGTGCCTTCTTCAACAGCGTTTAAGAATCATTAGCATAGCCGTCAAGAAAAGTGATAGCTAGCCTGCCACCACTCAGTGGCTCAAATTCGGACTGAAAATAAATAGCACACTTAATCAAGTAATACCAACAAACTAATTGAAAAAATAAGAAAAACTAATGTACATACTGATATACAACATACCATTTGTTGGGTTATTCGAGTTTGTTCGCGAGAAGCCGGGTCACAGGTCAGCGGGTCAGATGGGTGGTTCACGGGTCATGAGTGAGAAGCTTCATGAGTGAGAAGCTGTCCAAGTTTGACCGAGTTTTAAGTAGTTGAACGTGCAGAAGAAATGAACGTTGGAGTTTTACTGAAAATAAGCAAGTAGTGGGGTTTATTTAGCATGTGTTTTATTTGATTTGTTCTCATTTTAATTAGGAGGTCTACGTGAGTCTGTATCAATATATATGGTTTATTTTATTGAATGGAAGTGTGAGTTATCTTTTGCAACTCTCTGCCTCACAAAACTCTCGCAAATTAACCTCTGCAACTTTACATTCATATACATATACATATAACATGGTTGTGTGTTGTGTGAGTGTTTGTTACGTGAGTGTCGAAAGGGCCAGAATCAACACCATTGTGGCATCCACGAAAGATGCTAGTGCACGCTTCCACGTTATACATCGGTTCTTGTCCCAGCCAATGGCCCTGGTAATCCCATCATGCTTGATACCAAACTTCCTAGAGTATGAGAAAACTTTAAGGATCCATATCTAGAAAATCACAAAAAAAACTTTTAGGAAAGTAAAATTTAATTATATAAACAAAAGTTAAACAAAACAACATAACCTCAAAGGCCCAAATAAACCCACTTAGCAATAAATGAAGTGGCTTAAAAGCGCGTCAAGAAGAACGTTTTGCTAGTGCATTATGTAGTTGCTTGTATAGACCCTTCCCCGTGAAATTGTGTTCCATGAGTCCAAACCATCAATGGGCCCTGAGGTATTAGCTAGTATTAAAGCCTTCTCATGTGATCGTTTCAGAGACTTCATCTTTAACATGCTTAATGGTACCATCCCCATCAGGTTCACTGATCCAAGGAAAACCGACTACATGTAAGCATCCCGTTTTAATATATTGTTATATCTCATACTTGTAGTTTTCACTAAGCAGACATTGTAATTTAGTGAATCAAGCAGCTTGGAAGCAGTGTACTTCATATTTTATTATAATACTTTTGAAATTGTTAATTTGTGCAACAGTAGAAACCATCTGATTGACGTATAGTTCCGTGTTCATATGCTGAAAGATCACAATATAACTACAATTTTAACTTAACATTTTTTAGATATGTGGCTATCTTACGGGAAACTTGCTATCTGGAATTATACCTGATTGGATGCTCTTTAGGAGATACTATGTAAGTTAAAATGTTAAATAGTTGAAACTGGTTTTTTTCTTGCAGATCTGTCAGGCAACAATTTCACATCTCAAAACTCAAGTAACTTAAGGTATCAGTTTCCCTTTTCTCAAAACAATCATTTAAAAAGTATTTTATTATTCTACCAGCTAAAGCTTGTTGTTTTCAACAGATAAGAATTCGTAAGTTTCTCTGCCAAGAATTATTTTTCTAGATAAGTTATGCTAGTGTTCATTCCTTTGGCTTACTTTCTTATTTGTACTATTTTACCAGTAAAGAGGTCTCATGCTTGGGGAACAACATTTGTCGTACATGTAAGTTAAAATTATTGTTTCTCATTCACTCCCCCTAGACTCTGGATGGTTGGATTAAGCACGAGATTCAGTGGCGAATTCAAACTACCAATAAATTAGTAACTAACAAGCAAAGTTAAAAGATAAATGATAAACCCAATAATAAAAAACACCTGTATGCTCCCACGGCGGATCTAACCCTGGCCAACTGACACGAACCATGAATCCTCACCACGTTTGGGCTACTCAACACTCGACTAACTTCACTCAAAATTCGTGTCAACTGTGGAACCAAAAGGAATCAAATTATGAAAACAGTAAGATAGCTGCAGCACCATACCCCTCCTAAAAGGCATCCACAGTGCACACTCTTCAAGATATCCAACTCAAACATTGTAGTTTTCAATATAGTATCTCTATCAAGTGTACTTGTAATTTCATGTGTCAGCATTCTAACATGCCTACCAGTTTCCTCATATTTAACAATCAAACCCATTTCTTTATCAAGAACTTCTGCTCGTTTTCTCAAAAAAGTATCAAGACTTTGCCATAAAACAGATATTCATAACTTAAAAATTTCATATCTTTGAAGAACTATTTGAACAAACAGAATGTTTAAACACAAACCTTCAACGGAATGCGAGCATTCATGTAAATCAATCTAGCAGTTACATCGAACATGAGAATGGCACATTGACCATGAATGCTGCAATTAATTCAAAATATTACTTCAGCAATAGTTATCAAACAGATTTATAAAATAGGATTAGCTCAAAAGCATATGGTCCTGATTTTGAAAAGAAAGATTACTTACTAAAATTCATCTCTAAGACCACCAAGTTTCTCTTGCCCGGCTGCTACCCAGCAGTAAAACTAAATCTTGCCACAAGTAGTGAAGAAAGTTATCTACAATCATTGCATCGGATTTCAATAGTAAAAAAAAAAAAAAAAAAACCTCCGGAAGGAAACTATTAGTCTGGCGATGGAGGCAGTCATGATCATGACTGAGGCTTCCCCATCGGCCGCTGGAACCATGGAATTAACTCAGCCACTATCGATTCTGATGAAAAGGCTAATAGGAACCTGGTTCTATCCAAATCGCCGTTGGTTCCATCCACCAGACCCGACTTGCCGTTCACCATCCTGCTGACGAAGCCGTCTCTGTAACGTGTGTGTATGAAGGGGGATGAGAAGAGAGGTCAGGGGGGAATTCAAAGATTTGGTTAGCATTTATTAGATTTATGGTTGTGAATAGACAACTCAATTTCAACAATATCGTGGGCGATGAAGGGGGTAGAAATGAAAGAAATTGGCAAAAGCTTACACATCATTTTGAACCAAGACCTTTCCCGTGCTATCTTCATCTTGCTTAATATACATTGTCTCAAAGTTTTACGTAGTATGAACAACTGGGTGATCATTGTAGCTTCATAATTGTATTATCACTTCCAAAAACGGGAAGGTCTCACATAGCCAACCATGTTTCTTTCTCACAATAGAATAAGGAAAGAAGTTACCTGTCAGGCATTTCATCGAACACGTAGGGGGCATCAAGCTTGTAATATGAACACATGTACTAAGAGAGCATCTTTGGAATTGCAAAAGTTAATAACGAGGTTTGAAAAGAAATCCCAAACACCCCCTAAAACAGAAATCACGAAACTGAAGCAGGGAATTTATGATATTTGATCAGCAGAGGTAATTGTCAGAGGTGTTTGGAATTGCTTCTCCTTTATTTCTTTTATAAAAACTCACAACCATCTAACTTCTTTTCTTCTTTTGAAAGCACAAAAACTCTTTTTTAACACATTATTTAAACACTACAAAATAACTTATTAACTTTTAAAAAGTTAAAAGGAACTCAAAATTAGCAATCCCAAACACCCTGTCGGAACACCATCAAACTCCACCGACATGTTGCAATCGGAACACCATCAGACCCCAAATGAAGGTCTTTTTCATGTTGAGTATATCCACTTGATGCTCATGGACTGAGTTTTGAGTTTTCTGGTTTTTGTCCGTTTCTGGACCAACTCTTTTATCTCAATGGGCTAATTAATAACCATGAACCACATAAAATATGTGCTCAAAGTGAGTTTATTTAAGAAATAATCCAAATTTCGGATACGAATTCAGATATTTAAAAGATATCCAAATTTATAAAATCAAATTACGAAAAAACCTATTTATACATAGATTAAAACTAAACCTATATTCAATTTTCCAAATATCTAACATTGAAAACACATAACATTCATAAATCCACATCTGAATCCAATTGTTTACTATATTTTTATGATTTTTTACTCTAATATAAACTAAACATAGTGCATATATAATATATATTTAGTGTTTTTAAAAGTTTTTGGATATCGGATAATCCGATTATCCAAAAATTTTAAAAATCAATATCTGAATCCGAAAAATTGGATATTTAGGATACGGATTTTCGGATAATTCGGATTCGGATTTTTTGAACACCCCTAGTGGCAGCGACACTAGAACCGATTTGGAACCCAAAATGAAACGAAACCGAACTGAACTGAAACTATTGTTTCAAACCGGCCAAATAGGGATAGAACCGAACCAGTTTCAACCCCAGGCCAATGTCAAAACCTAATTGGGTTCCTACAAAACCAAAATGTTCATCTCTAGTGAACAGTGTATACTAAAGTTGTAGTTTCTCATACTTGGTTATCAAATCTTCAAAACAAGTGTTCCACATAGTTCATCTGTATAATTATGTACAAGAAATTATTTGGTCATGTGGCCAACACCACCACCCATCACCGTTAGCAATGAACCCAATTCAATACTTTTTTACGGTATGTCTCAATTGAAGTAGTTTTCGTTCGAATGCATTTTGATACAAATCAAATTTAGACTTTTTAAAAACTGTCTGATTTGACCGAAACCTGGCTTATTTGAGCCCATATATTAACATGTTATCCAAACTGTCCATATTGGTTGATAGGTCCGAATTATATTTCAACATGACTACATTATTAGAGATCGACTGTGGATATTTAATGTTATGCAATGGATTGCGGTGGTGGTCAGTGGCGGAAGGTAACGGTGGCAATGGGTGGTGGTGGCGACAGCGACATGTGGTGGCGGTGGTAGTGGTTGGCGAGGGTGGGTGGTGGCTGCAACATTTGTCGTAATACGGGTCTAAAACCCGCTCTGTTTTGTAATTCAAGTATACATTATGATGTTCGTTACGTGTTATGTTAAATGTTTAAAGGTTTGATATTAAAATAATAAATTTTAATAAATAAAACATAATTAATAAAAAAATAATAACAAAAAGTGAAGACCGCGTGTACCGAACCCGGGTCTCAACTCAAACAATACACCAAACACACCACTACACCACACAAACATAACTAAAATAATCCTAAATCAAATAAACTTTATATCAAAACAACCCCCGGAAATAAAATTCAAAACACCCGCCTGAAACGACTGAAATCTTCAATCCAACATCAAACATTCGTTTCAGTTCCGTTTATCGAAGAAACGTTTCTAAATCGTGTGATTAAACGTAATCATTGGGTCAGCTCGGTTACAAAATCATTCAGTCATAAATTTCTTGACCGAAACCGATAAAAACTGAAAATCAACTTGAAGCCAACCTTCAACTATAAATAGTGAACCTTAGACTCATTTAGAACTCGCCCACATTCTCTGCAAACCCTCTGTTTTCGAGATACTCATCGCCGGAAAAATTGTTTTGTCGCCGGAAAAATCAGAGATCACCCCGTCCGGTATAATCAATTGAATCTTCTTCTTTTATCTTTTATCTTTTATCTTTTATCTTTTATCTTTTATCTTTTATTTTTATTATCAGTGGTGAATTAAATAAGAGTTATTTGATTTAAGCAATCGGGTTATTGTTCTGAGTTTTAAAAGGAAGAAGACGAAGTCGGAAATGTGTTTAAATGAATTTAAAATCGGTAATTATACAGGGTTAGACACACAGTCCGGCAGTGGACTGTGTGCATTTGATGTACATGATCCCGGTTCGAGTCTTAACACGTTGCCGATTTCCTGAATTAAACCCACCCTTTTTAATACTTATATATATTAACTTTCAGTAAGTGTATAAATTTAATAAAAATCATATATTCTCCGGGTTAGTCACACAACCCATTTGGTCGGGCTGTGTGCAACACGAAGCTGTGGTCGTGGGTTCGAGTCCGGTCAGTTACAAGTTTATGAAATCATCAAACCTTTTTAAATAAAATCAGAATATGGCTTGACTTAATAAGTGTATATATGTAATTAAATTCCAAAATATTTCGGGTTAGACACGTAGCTCAATTGGTAGAGCTGCGTGCACGTAAACGAGAGGTCACGAGTTCGATCCCCACACGCTGTCAAAACCACTCGAATTCGACCGGTTCGACCCGCTAAAGGGTATATTTTTTTAAATAACATTTTTCTTTATTTTTCTCCAAAATCCATAAAAATTATAATAAAACAAGTCTTTTTAAACATAAAATTAGTAATAAATACTATAAAATTGTCTAAAAAGCCTAATAAAATTCATTAAATAAAAATGCTAACTTTAAATACAAGAAATATTTACCGAATTATTACGTGAATATTTAGGTTAGTTTTCTCGTCGGTTGGAATCTTTAATCGTGTGCGCTCATTATCAAATCAAGAACGCACCCACAGTGAGTGAATTCCTACAAACTTCCCCTTTTTATTCATGTTTTAGGGTGTATCATGTGTCGTTTATTTATATCTTTTATTCAAACACTTGTGCTACTACCATTATATGAACTAACGTGCTATGTGATAAGATTATTGTTATTTAGGGTTATACTTTCTCATTTCAGTCAAGCTTTCACATTAGGCCCATCAGTTCCCTGTTTCATACGGGTAGTGTCACACCCCGACCCGCAGCGGAAATAAGAATCGGGGCATAATTGGGTTATCACCAAAGCACATGACATTTACTATTATGTTTCATAATTAAACGAAGTCAAAGTTACATTTCTCAAACATTCAAACATGTTCATTCGTTACAAAGGAAAATAACCAAACATAATAATCCAAATACTAAAATCGTTTTATTTCTTCTAATCCAGGTCCTACGTGTTCCTAGCTGCTGCTGGTTCACCTGTATCATGTGTAAAATGGGAGGTTTTTGGGTCAACATAAGTTGGCGAGTGAACCTTATAGATAAACATTTAATAATGATTTTCTGGTTAGTTTATCAATAAAATATTGTGCATAATCATAAAAGAGCATATGTATGAAATCAAACAATGGCAACATCAGTTACAATTATAACATACATTAACAATCGATAGCATACATGAACATACCAACATCATATGATAATTAACATAAATGAACTGTGAGATCAAGGCTCAATCAAACGGAGCCGATCGTATTGCATGAACTGAAAATGTAAATTGAACTGTGCGCTCAAGGCTCAATCAAACGGAGCCGAACGTATTGCATGAACTGGAAATGTAAATTGAACTGTGCACTCAAGGCTCAATCAAACGGAGCCGAGCGTATTGCATGTATTGAAATGTAAATAAAATGACCGATCAAGGCTCAATCAAACGGAGCCGATCGTGCGGGCATGCCCTGATCAACCTCATAATAAAATGGGGATCAAACTCAACCTCAATGGATGGGGAGCTACGGCCTCAGCAATTGCATGTACTGAAATAATAATTTGCAAACAATAATAACTACTTATCAGCAACAACTAACACACATGTCATGATATGATATATGCACAATAACTTAGTTATAATAAGTAAATGAACAAGACACATGATACACCCCAAAAACGTGATTAAAACGGGGAATTTGAAGGGTTCACTCACATTGGGTGCGTTGGATTTGAGTTGGTGAGATGCGCACGATTTAGACGAAGCGAGTCAACGAGGAATCACTGACCTAAATAATAATGGGAAAAATATATTAAATCGATGGATTTTATTAAAGATTTTAATGGGATTTTTAGATATATTTTTGTGAGTTTATGGCTATTTTCTATCCTTAAAAATGTTATTTTTAAGTATTTTTAATTGTTTTTAATTTAAATTAAACAAATAAATATTTAAAAAAAAAATATTTTTTTACTGTTTGACCGTTGACCGTTGACCGTTGACCGGTTCGGTCAGCGGTAATACTTGCGCCGAACGGGATTCGAACCAGTGACCTTCCGTTCACGCGCACGTAGCTCTACCAACTGAGCTACGTGACTAACCCGTTAGAAATCCAGTTTTAATTATATTTATACACTTATTCGAATTTACCGAAAATTCCTTTATTTTGCAAAACGTTTTAATCTCATTGAACCGGTGTTTGTGACGGGACTCGATCGCGCGACGTGTAGTTTGTTTTGCACACAGTCCACCGCTGGACTGTGTGTCTAACCCGGTTATATTCTTGATTTATATTATACTTAACAACTACTCGTTTCAACCCGGTTAGTTCATGAATAAAAAGGAATGTTTATTACGCAGAGTGTGTGTAGTAAGGATCGAACTCGGGACTTGTATATAAACTTTGCACACAGTCCACCGCTGGACTGTGTGTCTAACCCGTTAATTATCCGAGTTTTATTTACTCTTATCCCGTTTTTAGATTCGTCTTCTTCATTACGATTACCGGTTTTTACTCAGACAACTGATTCATGGTTCTACTACTTAAATATCATGCCTACTAGTTTGAATGAACAAACCGAACAGTTTGGGGAAAAGAAATACCGGACAGGTCGTCTTCTTCAGGAAGTCCGGCGAGAACAGGCAACTCTGTTTTTGAAACTTCGGCTGAGAGGGTCTAACAACAGAATTAAAGAATTAGATTTGAAATTGAACCAGAGTACATGGATTATTAGCACGATTGAATGTGTTTACCGTCAACTAGCGTGTTTCCGGCAAATCCCAGAATTTTTCCGGCGAAACCAGAAAATCCAGCAAAGTCTTCTGTGACTGATTTTGAGTGACGGAATAATGTTAGTAGTGTCCTAACAATAGATTGAAACAGCAAGAGAGGAAATTCTTACTGGTTTGTGTTGAACACGGTTTTCCGGCGAGATTTGCAGAGAATTCCGGCGACAGTTTTCTTGTGCTCAAAAGACTTGAAAACGCGACGAAAAGGGATTGGAGTGTATTTGAGACGGTTCTGAATCGTATAAATGATTGGAATCTGAATTATTTGGAGTTTGAATGTCTTTCGGTTTCAAAAACCCAAAACTTGAAGTTCATTAAAATTGGAGCTTAATTAGAAACCGATATTCGTCGGTTATAAGTTAGCTAAGCGAAACAAAACTGATTTGGCGATTCGGCTTACCGATTTCCGTTATTCAGATATCATTAACCGTTAATCCGTGTTTGCGTATAAAATTCAATTGTTTTCATAATGTTAACAGAAAACAATTGCTGGCGGAGTGGTTAAAAGATCGGTTGCTGAGACGTTGGAGGCAGTTGACCCGGGTTCGAGTCCGGTCAGCTCCAAATATTTTTTATTTATTTTATTTTAACTTTTTATCAAATATAATTTTTATAGTTTAGTTTATATATTAATTATGTAACGTTTAAACTCAAAATACTCATAAATACTTAATGAAATTTCGTAACTTGGTATTTGATTACAAAACGGAGCGGGTTTTGGAGACTCGATTTATACAAATGTTACAGTATCCCCTACTTTTAGGAATTTCGTCCCGAAATTTAAACAGTTGAAGTAGTAAGGAAAAGATGAGGGTATTTTTCACGCATTGAGTCTTCACGTTCTCAAGTAAACTCAGGTCCCCGTTTTGACTCCCAGCGTACTCTAACAATAGGAATGCGACTTCGACGTAGACGCTTTTCTCCATAGTCCATAATCTCCACTGGTCTTTCAATAAAATGCATGGATTCATCGATCTGAATATCTTCTAGTGGAATATGAAGATTCTCATCAGCGAGGCACTTCTTCAAGTTCGACACGTGGAATGTGGGATGAATCCTGTCGAGTTCTTCCGGTAGGTCAAGCTTGTATGCTACAGGACCTACTCTGTCGAGTATCTTGAAAGGTCCTACGTAACGTGGTGCTAGCTTTCCCTTTTGACCAAAACGAACTACTCCCTTCCACGGTGACACTTTTAAAAGCACATGATCACCAACGCTAAACTCCAAGGGCTTCCGTCGTTTATCTGCGTAACTCTTTTGACGACTTTGAGCCGCTAGAAGATTGTTTCGGATTTGATGAATCTTATCTGTGGTTTCTTGGATCAATTCTGGACCAGTAATTTGTGCTTCCCCAATTTCGTGCCAACAAACAGGAGATCGACACTTTCGACCATATAAAGCTTCAAAAGGTGCCATGCCGATGCTAGAATGATAGCTGTTGTTGTACGAAAATTCGACTAACGGTAGGTGGGCGTCCCAATTTCCCTTGAAGTCTATGACACATGCTCTAAGCATATCCTCAAGGGTTTGAATGGTGCGCTCAGACTGTCCATCAGTTTGAGGATGATAGGCGGTACTGAGATCTAGTCGAGTGCCCATAGCGGATTGTACTGCCTGCCATGTTCGTGAGGTGAAACGACCATCCCGATCAGAAATAATACTTAACGGAACTCCATGTCGGCTGACGATTTCGTTGATATAAATACGAGCAAGCTTTTCGTTTTTGAAATCTTCTCGAATAGGAATAAAGTGAGCTGATTTTGTGAGTCGGCCTATAATCACCCATATAGTGTCATACCCACTAGAAGTGCGAGGTAACCCGGTAATGAAATCCATGGTTATATTTTCCCACTTCCAGACAGGTATTTCTGGTTGAACTAGAAGTCCTGAGGGTCTTTGGTGTTCAGCCTTTACTTTAAAACAAGTGAGACACTTGGAAACAAAAACGGCAATATCTTTCTTCATTCCAGGCCACCAATAGGTGTACCGTAGGTCTTGATACATCTTATCGGCTCCTGGGTGTATAGAATATCACGACTTATGGGCTTCATGCATGAGTGTTTCACGAAGATTGATGTGGTTAGGAATCCATATACGATCTAGGTAATACAAGATACCATCAGACTTAGTTTCAAGTTTTAGCTCGGCTCCACAGGACATCTCTTTTTGTACATCTTCCTCTGATATGGATACGTGTTGAGCTTCTCGAATTTGATCCTTAATATTGGTTATAATTTGCGAACATAGAAGATGAATGGAATTCGCATAACCCTTTCGACTAAGTGCATCAGCCACCACATTTGCTTTACCAGGGTGGTATCTGATTTCACAGTCGTAATCATTTAGGAGTTCGACCCATCTTCGTTGCCTCATATTTAACTCTTTCTGATTGAAGATATGTTGAAGACTCTTGTGGTCAGTGTATATTTCACACTTCGTACCATAAAGATAATGTCTCCATATCTTAAGAGCGAATACAACGGCTCCATGTTCAAGGTCATGAGTGGTATAGTTCTTTTCGTGAGTCTTGAGTTGCCTTGAGGCATAAGCTATGACTTTTCCTCTTTGCATGAGAACGCAACCTAATCCTTGCCCTGACGCGTCGCAATAGACTACAAAATCATCACAACCTTCAGGAAGAGTGAGGATTGGTGCATCACAAAGTTTTTGCTTGAGAGTTTGAAAAGCTTCTTCTTGCTTGGGCCCCCATACAAATGGTTTCCCTTTATGGGTTAAAGCCGTGAGTGGCACCGCAATGCGAGAGAAGTTTGAAATGAATCGACGATATTAGCCAGCAAGTCCAAGAAAAGACCTTACTTCAGTTGGCGTACGTGGAGCTTGCCATTCTTGAACTGCTTTGATCTTTGATGGGTCCACATGTATTCCTTTGTCATTGACTACATGCCCGAGAAATTGCACCTCTTTTAACCAGAATTCACATTTAGAGAATTTGGCATAAAGCTTTTCCTTTTCTAGAAGTGCAAGAACAAGTCGCAGATGACGCTCATGATCAGCTTTAGATTTTGAATAGATAAGAATATCATTGATGAAAACAATAACAAATCGATCAAGGTAAGGTTTGCAGACTCTATTCATTAGGTCCATGAAAACAGCTGGTGCGTTGGTTAATCCAAATGGCATAACCATGAATTCATAGTGACCATATCGAGTTCGAAAAGCAGTTTTAGGGACGTCTTCTTCATGCACCCTAAGCTGATGATAGCCCGATCGAAGGTCGATTTTCGAAAAGCAACTGGCACCTTGTAATTGGTCAAGAAGGTCATCTATACGAGGTAAAGGATATCGATTTTTGATAGTTAACTTGTTGAGCTCTCTGTAGTCGATGCACATGCGAAAAGATCCATCCTTCTTCTTTACAAAGAGTACAGGTGCACCCCAAGGCGACGAGCTGGGGCGTATAAATCCCTTGTCAGTCAACTCTTGCAATTGACTGGCAAGCTCTTGCATTTCAGAGGGGGCTAACCTATATGGAGATTTTGCCACTGGTGTAGCACCAGGTATAAGATCGATACGAAATTCGACATCTCTGATTGGAGGAAGTCCTGATATGTCGTCAGGAAAAACTTGTGGAAAATCTTTTACAACAGGGATATCTTCAAGTTTCTTTTCTGAGGTCCCCTTCTTGATGATATGGGCTAAAAACGCGACATAATTCTTGCGAAGGTATTTTTGAGCTTGAAGACAAGACATTAAGTTAAGTCCTTTCGCCGAGGTTTCTCTAATAATTCGGAGAGTCTGACCGTTTGAAAGAGGAATACGAATAAATTTCTCACGACATACAACTTCCGCATTATGCTGACTGAGCCAATCCATTCCGATTATGATGTCGAAACTTCCCAGCTTCATAGGAATAAGATCGACTGAGAAATCGTGGTCGTTTAGGGTGAGCGTACAGTTGCGTAAAATAGAGTCTAACGAAACTGGTTTTCCATCTGCAACTTCCACCATTATGGATTCCGCGAGCTTATCTCGATTTTTATTTAAGACAGGTTCAAACTCTAATGACACGAAACTTCTATCCGCACCAGTATCAAATAACATAGAGGCATATCTACCATTTATAAGAAACGTACCGTTGACTACATTGCCGTCAGCTCTGGCCTGGTTTGCGTTAATATTGAAAGCCCTTCCTCTAGCAGGTGGAGGAGCTTGATTTGCTTGGTTCACAGGGTTGGCTTGGGCCTGAGCATGAATAATATTGACCAGTCTTGGACATGAGTTCCTGAAATGACTTGGATCTCCACAATTGAAACATGCCCGCATAGGTTGGCCCATAGGGTAGTTGGGTTGATAGTATGTTTGGGCTAAATGTTGAGTGGGTGGAAATGGTTGTTGTTGTTGGGCTTGACCCATAAATTGTTGGTGGGTTTGGGTTATAGGTTGGTGGCGGTTTGTTCGTTGAGGTGCGCGACAGTGTTGTACAGTGTGTCCAGCGCGACCGCAGCTGGTACAGTATTGGCAAGGATAGTCAGGGGAGTGGTGATACTGACAACGGTTACATTTTGGTAGTGGTCCTGTGTATGGTCTTTTGTATGGCGCGGGTGGAGGAGTGGCTTGAGTGATGGGTGCAGCAGGAACAGGGGTGTTGGTGTGAGTGACTGCAAAGTTCCTGTTGTTACGCTTCCTCTTGTTAGCAAATTTAGAGGAAGGAGTGTGGTGGTTTGAGGTTTGTCCCTCAGCAGGGGTTTTCTTCTTTTCCTCCTTGAACTTCCCATTGCGAATTCGGTTTTCGGTCAGTTCTGTCGCCAACTCCATGGCAGCTTCTAGTGTTACCGGTGAAATGCTGAGGACCGAATCTTGAATTTTCGAGGGAAGTCCTCGAATGTAATGTTCTATCAGACGGTAGGTTGGAGTGAATAAGTTTGGAACCATTTGGTTCAACTCCAAAAACCTTTTGTTGTAAGTAGAGTGATCACCATCTTTTTGCTTCAGGGCATGAAATTCATCTTCCAATTTCTTAATTTCACTCCTAGGACAGAATCGCCTAGTCATGATTTCCCTTAACTCCTCCCAAGTTAAGGCCATCGCATCTTCCGTTCCCCTCTTTCCTTCTCGGTATTCCACCAAGTGAGAGCTACACCAAGTAGTCTCCCGGTGGCATAACGAACTTTGCGATCCTCAGGACAATCGCAGTTTAAGAAAACGTTTTCCATCTCCTCGAACCAACGTAGGAGAGCAGTGACTCCCTCAGTCCCTTCGAATTTTGGGGGATCGCAGGACTTAAAATGTTTGTAGGTGCATTTGTTGGTAGGAGGGTTGTTGATGATCTGGTCCTGTTGTTGAGGAGGGTTAGTAGGATTTGCAGCAAGGGCTTGTTGTACTTGTACTACTATGTCAGGTAATATCGTGGCCATTTGATTGGCGATATGAGTGGCCAAACGTTCCTGAGACTTTTCCGATTTCCTACTCCTTCGATGCGGTCTAGAAGACATCTACAGGATCATAAAATGAGAAGATTGTGAGTTTATGGTATCTTTTAAGGTGTCATGTGTCTTTAAGAAAATGAAAATAACATAAATATCAATAATGCAACTACATCCGAAGGATGTCTTGGGTTCGCTCATGTTGGGCCTCAAATGTCCCCCATACCTTCACCTATATAGTCATGTGGGCCCCCATGGCTATTGGCTTGGTAGGATTCACATTAGTATTGGCAATTTAACACTCGCATCCCCCGAATGCTAACCACAAAATATGTTCATGAGATGTTTGGTCGGAACGTGTCCAGGTGTAGACACAATGACAACTCAAAGTGGGATTAGCTCTCACGACGTTTGGTAGAGCATGCTTTGGCCTAATAAGTATTTCGTACTCTCATCGTTAGTCCCCAGGTAGGCAAACTGGTCCTTTATTTTGGATTTATACGAATGCCAGCCTAGACAGGACGTTCCGACTACCGGTACTAGTACCCTTCCAGTTACTACATGCCCGTCATGAGAACTCACTTTGATGAGATTTGAAAACACGAAAATCGTTGTAAAATCAATCATGATGTGGTGTGTGCTTGCATGGATGTGATATATTATGATCATACGATTTCATGATAGGCATTATTTGATAATACATACTTATGAACATGCTTGAACAATATCAAATGTAACATTTAACATAAACATATAAACATCATGAAATTTGGCATATAACACACAAAATTCTTATAAGTTTCTAATCGACTATAGTATAGGCTCTAAGGGTCTAATAACCTATCCTATATCCCTATAGTCATGGTTCTGATACCAATCTGTCACACCCCGACCCGCAGCGGAAATAAGAATCGGGGCATAATTGGGTTATCACCAAAGCACATGACATTTACTATTATGTTTCATAATTAAATGAAGTCAAAGTTACATTTCTCAAACATTCAAACATGTTCATTCGTTACAAAGGAAAATAACCAAACATAATAATCCAAATACTAAAATCGTTTTATTTCTTCTAATCCAGGTCCTACGTGTTCCTAGCTGCTGCTGGTTCACCTGTATCATGTGTAAAATGGGAGGTTTTTGGGTCAACATAAGTTGGCGAGTGAACCTTATAGATAAACATTTAATAATGATTTTCTGGTTAGTTTATCAATAAAATATTGTGCATAATCATAAAAGAGCATATGTATGAAATCAAACAATGGCAACATCAGTTACAATTATAACATACATTAACAATCGATAGCATACATGAACATACCAACATCATATGATAATTAACATAAATGAACTGTGAGATCAAGGCTCAATCAAACGGAGCCGATCGTATTGCATGAACTGAAAATGTAAATTGAACTGTGCGCTCAAGGCTCAATCAAACGGAGCCGAACGTATTGCATGAACTGGAAATGTAAATTGAACTGTGCACTCAAGGCTCAATCAAACGGAGCCGAGCGTATTGCATGTATTGAAATGTAAATAAAATGACCGATCAAGGCTCAATCAAACGGAGCCGATCGTGCGGGCATGCCCTGATCAACCTCATAATAAAATGGGGATCAAACTCAACCTCGATGGATGGGGAGCTACGGCCTCAGCAATTGCATGTACTGAAATAATAATTTGCAAACAATAATAACTACTTATCAGCAACAACTAACACACATGTCATGATATGATATATGCACAATAACTTAGTTATAATAAGTAAATGAACAAGACACATGATACACCCCAAAAACGTGATTAAAACGGGGAATTTGAAGGGTTCACTCACATTGGGTGCGTTGGATTTGAGTTGGTGAGATGCGCACGATTTAGACGAAGCGAGTCAACGAGGAATCACTGACCTAAATAATAATGGGAAAAATATATTAAATCGATGGATTTTATTAAAGATTTTAATGGGATTTTTAGATATATTTTTGTGAGTTTATGGCTATTTTCTATCCTTAAAAATGTTATTTTTAAGTATTTTTAATTGATTTTTAATTTAAATTAAACAAATAAATATTTAAAAAAAATAATACTTTTTTACTGTTTGACTGTTGACTGGTTCGGTCAGCGGTAATACTTGCGCCGAACGGGATTCGAACCGGTGACCTTCCGTTCACGCGCACGTAGCTCTACCAACTGAGCTACGTGACTAACCCGTTAGAAATCCAGTTTTAATTATATTTATACACTTATTCGAATTTACCGAAAATTCCTTTATTTTGCAAAACGTTTTAATCTCATTGAACCGGTGTTTGTGACGGGACTCGATCGCGCGACGTGTAGTTTGTTTTGCACACAGTCCACCGCTGGACTGTGTGTCTAACCCGGTTATATTCTTGATTTATATTATACTTAACAACTACTCGTTTCAACCCGGTTAGTTCATGAATAAAAAGGAATGTTTATTACGCAGAGTGTGTGTAGTAAGGATCGAACTCGGGACTTGTATATAAACTTTGCACACAGTCCACCACTGGACTGTGTGTCTAACCCGTTAATTATCCGAGTTTTATTTACTCTTATCCCGTTTTTAGATTCGTCTTCTTCATTACGATTACCGGTTTTTACTCAGACAACTGATTCATGGTTCTACTACTTAAATATCATGCCTACTAGTTTGAATGAACAAACCGAACAGTTTGGGGAAAAGAAATACCGGACAGGTCGTCTTCTTCAGGAAGTCCGGCGAGAACAGGCAACTCTGTTTTTGAAACTTCGGCTGAGAGGGTCTAACAACAGAATTAAAGAATTAGATTTGAAATTGAACCAGAGTACATGGATTATTAGCACGATTGAATGTGTTTACCGTCAACTAGCGTGTTTCCGGCAAATCCCAGAATTTTTCCGGCGAAACCAGAAAATCCAGCAAAGTCTTCTGTGACTGATTTTGAGTGACGGAATAATGTTAGTAGTGTCCTAACAATAGATTGAAACAGCAAGAGAGGAAATTCTTACTGGTTTGTGTTGAACACGGTTTTCCGGCGAGATTTGCAGAGAATTCCGGCGACAGTTTTCTTGTGCTCAAAAGACTTGAAAACGCGACTAAAAGGGATTGGAGTGTATTTGAGACGGTTCTGAATCGTATAAATGATTGGAATCTGAATTATTTGGAGTTTGAATGTCTTTCGGTTTCAAAAACCCAAAACTTGAAGTTCATTAAAATTGGAGCTTAATTAGAAACCGATATTCGTCGGTTATAAGTTAGCTAAGCGAAACAAAACTGATTTGGCGATTCGGCTTACCGATTTCCGTTATTCAGATATCATTAACCGTTAATCCGTGTTTGCGTATAAAATTCAATTGTTTTCATAATGTTAACAGAAAACAATTGCTGGCGGAGTGGTTAAAAGATCGGTTGCTGATACGTTGGAGGCAGTTGACCCGGGTTCGAGTCCGGTCAGCTCCAAATATTTTTTATTTATTTTATTTTAACTTTTTATCAAATATAATTTTTATAGTTTAGTTTATATATTAATTATGTAACGTTTAAACTCAAAATACTCATAAATACTTAATGAAATTTCGTAACTTGGTATTTGATTACAAAACGGAGCGGGTTTTGGAGACTCGATTTATACAAATGTTACAGGTAGAGCATCGTGTTGCCTAATTAGATCGGTTCCGTTTGGTTGAGCCTTGATCTCAAAGCTCATCATTTATCATGCTCATGTGTACATTGCTAGATGTTTATGTGGTTTGTGGATAGTTTACATATACGTTTGCTCATATTTGGTTTATGCACATTTTTATTAAATTAAT
Organism: Scalesia atractyloides; assembly: GCA_947069175.1. Taxonomy (NCBI): domain Eukaryota; kingdom Viridiplantae; phylum Streptophyta; class Magnoliopsida; order Asterales; family Asteraceae; genus Scalesia; species Scalesia atractyloides. The sequence continues at coordinate 279,811 of CAMTDV010000003.1, forward strand.
CAACATATCATTTCTTTCAAATGTTTAAACGGGGTTCACTCGCCAACTTTTGGTTGACCCAAATATGTATTTTTACACATGATAGAAGGTGGGGAAACATGGATTGGGAAGAAGGTACAATAGGATTGGGCTTAGAAGAAGATTATTGTTATGTTAAGTCATGTTTAGACATTTTGTGTTGTATGGTTTACGTGTTGTTGGAATTTCTACTTTTATTTGAATTAAATAAATATGAAACTTTTATAGTAAAGCCTGAGCTATGATGAAACCTAATCATACCCAACTACATATCCGCTGCGGGTCAGGGTGTGACAGTGGCAATGGCAGTGGTGATGGTGGCGGCGACAGTTGCGGGTGGTGGCGGTGGCGGTGGTAGTGGTGGTCGGGGGTGGAGGTTGCCGGTTGTGGGTGGTGGCGGTTGTGGGTGGCGATGGTGGCGAGTGGTGATGATGAAGGATGAAAGGGGAACGGAATGAAAAAAATAAGAGGGGTAGGTGGAATGAATTTGAGGTTTTTAGAGAGGATGCAATGACTTATGTAATGGATGATTCCATTACCTTGAGTTACCAAACACATTATATGTGTGTGTACATCGATATCGTTCTCACATTAAAGATAAAAAACCGCTCCATGGTGTAATTAAAAAAAGATATACATATATAAAAGTTATTTGCATTTAAAAAAGACAATGAGACTCACATGTGCATTGCATGTGAGTTTCTGAATTTAAAACATGCTGAAATTATATTTGTACCCCCATGTTATCAAATAAATAATCTAAAATAAAACATAATTTACATCAGATGCTACTAATCAACTTCAACCATCCAAAATTACATTCTAGTGGTCCATAAAGCTTCCTAGCCTCTTGAATGTCCAACAAAGCTCGGCCACTTGGGTACACCCATTGGCAAAAGGCCATTTTGTTAGGATTTGAGTTCAGTTTGTATGATTTAGATGAACACATATGTATGTATTTCAAAATATAAATGGAAGTGCGGAATCATATGAGCATATATGAGTGACCATCAAAGGATTACAAATTACAGTAATGATTGTGCAAACTCCCCCTCAGCATGATCACACAACTTTTATGTTCGTATAAAAGGAATGATAAGTGATGAAATAGATCTTTAACACATGAGATCTATTTATACAAGTACGTATGTCTATTTGCTTGCAATCAGCCAACGTCACCCTGATAATGATATCTAACATTCCTAACAAAAAAGATTCCATAGATGTTAGCAAACATTTGCGGGAATCTAACATCTGATCTATTACATAAAACATTTGTTCTATGCTAACATTGTTACATTGACCAAACCACTGTTCTTTAAACCGTTGTTGACTTATATTAAACATTTGTTTGGCCATAATAGATGTTTGGTCTTCATGACCAATTCTTGTCTTCAACAGGGCTTTGGTCATCAAACATAGATTTTTTTCTTCTTCAACAGATGTTCCATGCCTTCAAACAGATCTTTGGTGTCGTCAACAGATGTTCAAATTAGTATTCAAGATTCACTATCTTTAGGAGGAGAATATATCATTATCTGTTTATTTCTTGATCGAGAAGTCATGTTTTGGCTTTTGATGTTCTTTTGTAGGTCCAACAATCTCTGTGTAGAGAAGATGATGCCAAAGCATATATATATTTGATCAAATTTTATTCCTCGTCAACTTCTCTATAATTTGACCATTGGATTAGTGTTCATATTTCATAAAAAGATAGTCATCTGGATCCCTTTCGAGTTCAAGCCCTAGAAGGACTTGCAGATCTTCATTTTTTAGCCTAAAGACACTATTCATTGAGATTCTTTCAACTTATACATTAGCCCTAAACAAATTTAATTCATGGCTTGTCCTATCAAACTTCCATTTGAGAATTTTGAAGCTAGATGGATTTCTTAGGGAAAATGTTATTTGATGAGTTCGGGAAAATTGTTTTCCCAAGACTTGACCAAGTTGATCTCTGGATTTGCATTTGGATGCCCATACATTAGTTCATTTCTGATCCCTTTGTTTCTCATTTCATCTTCATACATCTTATATCTTCTGCTGGCATCTTCTTTTGCCTTTTGAGGTAGCTTTTTACAGCTGAGGAGATGTTCTTTGCTGAAGGAAGTTCTAAGGGATCAACCAAAGATTTGATAGGCAAGTCTACCTGCTCATAGTTTGGCTTTCTAGGGACAGAGGGATCTTTTTCTCTTAAAATTTCTAACCTTTGGTTGTTTTCTAAGATTGTTGACTCATCCTATCTTCCCATTGATTTCATAGTGCCAAATATGGCCGCAACCATTTCTTCTTTCATCCTCTTCAACTGCAGGGCCTTCTTATTATTAGGCATGTTTCCTGCTCTCTAGTTGGGAGGTATTGATTTTAGCTTTGGATTTAGCTTTAGCTTTTCTATCCTCAAGATTTCATCAAGTAGGGCCTCTGTTGACCATCCTGTGAATTGAGCTCTGGTTGCTTTGTAGAGCTTATTTTTCATGATGTATTCCATGTAGTCTTCTTTTAGAGCCCTTCTAAGATCCGGGTCATTAACTGGACCCTGAGAAGCTTTATTGCTAATATTCTTAACAAAATCTTCCTAAACATTCACTTTAGTGAATTTTTCAGATAATATCTGCTGAGCCATTTTATCTCCATTTCCATGACTTCTTTTTGTTGCAATCCTTTCAACCTGTTTTAGCTGTGACAAGCTTTGGATAATTTTGAAGATATGGAAATGAAAGTAGGCATGGGTCTGTTGAGGAGTAGAAAAAATGTATTTCTTTTGAAACAACCTTCTCGATTTCTTGTTTCAATGACCAGCAATCCTCGAATTATGCCTTTTAGCCCGGTGATATTCATAATACATCTTGGAGTGTTTATCTCTAGTGGAGCACAACTTCGAAGGTGTGGGGAAACTCACCCCTTCGGTGCTAAAACTTTCACTCGGAGACTTGGTGAGATTGGACAAGTTATGGAACCCGAAGCGAATACTTCTGCTTCGTGGGGTACTTTAGTCATTTCTGTTATAAGGATAGAGCCGACTCCGGTTATTGGATGAGTTTCCATCAAAGACTAACCCTCTATTCTTCTTCTAGGATGATACTTTGGAGTCCGCTTCCGATGACGAATTACATGCATCCTTTCCTCTGGCAAAAGCCCAAGCTCTTTGCATTAATACTTCCATAGTCTTTGGGAGATTCTCATGTAGCTTCTTGACCAATTGATTATCTCGGAATCCATGACAAAAGCCAAAGACTTTTAACTAGTCCACAACGTCACTGATCTGCATGCTCTCCTGATTGAAGCGACCAATAAAGCTATCCAAGGATTCACCATCTTTTCTTCGTATATTGTGGACTTTGGTTATTTCTTTTGAATAGTTTCTTTGTTGGCTGAAATTTTAAATAAATAACCTTCAGAGTTCTTCGAAATCATTAATTTCACCATCATTGAGTGCATCAAACCATACCTGAGGTGCTCCGATTAAAGTTTGTGCGAACATAAAACACCATGTTGGCCTTGACCATTGTTCTACTCTAGCGGCCCCGTCGAAATCGAACATGTGATCATCCACAGCAGTAGGACCTGGAGTGGAAACCATTACAAATGGTATCGAGTTATTCGGTCCTGAGCTCAAAGGAGCTGTTACTACCGATGTTACAGCAGGTGAAGTGGCTGCTTTTGTTTCGAAAGAGGAGTCCAAATCAATAGGACCTGGAGCAGCCATAGATCTGTGATGTTCAAGAAGTTCTACTAGTGAAAGACTATGAACATAAATCAGATGGCGCTAATTGAAGATCCAAAAATTGGGCTGGAATCTCGCCAGGCTAATCAGACCTTAAAACTTGCAAGAAACTGGTCCTGCACAAGTAGCAAACCATTAGGCTCGTCGCAGAGGTGGGGGAGCCACTCTACGACCACCCTCCGGTGTGAGGATAAGTGTATGTTATTTTGAGAGAGAGAGAGAAAGTTTGGATGAAAGTTTAGAGATATCGTACTTGACCCGTGTACTTGGAGAATGGTATTTATACTTGCTTGTTAGATGGCGTCATTCGTCCAAGACACACCTTTTGATGTGCATCCTATATGGAGACCGGACATTTATTATGTCCTCCTTGGTGTGGACAATCGTTTTTTGTTCGTGGCCGGACATGTAGTCCAGTTATGTATCTACAATATTATTTCAAACATGTTTTATTAATGACATGCAATAACGCAAAAAAAATTATGTTGTGTAAAAATGTTTTATTAGGTTTTTTAATTATGTAATGGAGAAGTTGGTTTTGGACAAACCGTTGGATAGTTTCAGTATCGATGAACTTTTGCTCCCGGTGGAGGAGAGGGGTCTTTTAGATCAGACAAGTTTATTTTATTATTTATAAATGCGTCAATATGTTGTTATCTAGGTCTTGACACTAACATGAGCTTAGCTACAGTGCGTGCTTTTATATGGAAAAAGCCCGAGGACGTTGTTCTCAACTGCAGGATTATGAAGTCATGTTAATTCATCCATGAGGTGACATTTCTACTTAGAAATAATATTTTTTTATCATTTTTTTTAATTTTTTTATTTTGTATGTCGGTGTATGCTTGATTTTGGAGTTCTAAGAGCTTCTTGTATTTCACAACATCCACTTGGGATAGTGATTAGTTTGTAAACGCGAAGAACGTTTGATCATCGGTTGAAGGATTGCTAGTTTTGATTATAGAAATAGATGTTGAATACAGAAGAGGATCTTGTGAAAAACATAATTGGATGTTTAATACTTGCAAATAATACAATGGCAACTAGATAAGTTTGTTTTGTATACCTTATTAAATAGTCTCATTGGATTCTTATATTTTTATAACTAATCTAAACTTTAGAAGATGACTAACTAATCTTTTGTTTTAAGCATTTTATTCGATTCTTCTGATACAATGTCTGTATATTGACGAGTACTGTACGGGCCAACTTTATTCAAGTGCCAAGCTGGTCAAATGGTTCATGGTCATAAACCATAGAATTGTACCAAACTATTGCAGCCAAATGAATGTGTACAACAAGTTGATGAATGTATATATTAATGATTAAATCAATGAGCAAACACTTTCTTTTTCCGACCTTCCACTAATAATTTACGAAACAACACTCAAATACGAGATCGTTGGGAGTTATAAATAACAAACCTACAAACCAAGTTGTAATTCGACATGTTCTTGTGTTTCAACCGTTCCCTTCCTCATCATCGTCACAAACTCTTCATAGTTGATTGTTCCATCCTGCAAGAAAACCGAGTTATGAAACCAAAATGCTAATTTTGTTATTTTCGTAATCAAACAGAACGAGAACCTTTTCTACTGCATTAACTTAAGGCATAAAGCCTTTAAATACATAAAGGAAAAATAACTACTAGCAATAAAATAGGAAAACTAACGTTAACATCAATAATAAATAAACTAAAGACTTGGTAAACTAGGACTTAATCAACCCACTTTAAGCTCCAGTTCCTCCTTATTCTCCAACAAAATGCAACAGAAATAAACCGTCACATAATGACCATCTGAACCACGATTCATTCCTTCAAACCCTCCCTCAAACTTGACATACCAACCATGTCAGGTTTGCTTCGATAGGTCATGACACCCAGCTGTCTTCTCAACTTTATGAAACAATCACGATGAACTGGCTTGGTTAGGATATCTGCAACTTGATCATGAGTTCCACAATGCTTCAATTTAATCCTTCCATCTTTCACCAACTCACGGAGAAAGTGAAACCGAACCCCAATATGCTTGCATCTTCCATGAAAAACTGGGCTTTTGGATAGCTTTATCGTTGATGTATTGTCACAGTTAATCACCGTTCCACTTTTCACTTCAACCCCAAGGTCCTTTAACAAACCTTGAATCCAAATTACTTGACATGCACATGCAGAGGCTGCTATATACTCAGCTTCAGTAGATGATAAAACAACCACACTTTGTTTCTTAGATGCCCAACTGACAGCAGTATTATCCCATAGGAGCACATACCTGTAACATCCGTCAAAAAACGGATTTACCAAACCCGCTCCGTTTATCAACCGAACAATCAGTCAAAAATTTCGTTGCGAATTAAATGCCCAAAATAATTTTAAACGATACATAATCAATTATTATATGGGAATATATAATTAGTTTTTGAAAAACTGTTAAAAATATGAAAATAAAAATGTTTTGTTCCTGCCGGGTTTCGAACCCGGGCCAGTCACGGTTCAACAACAACTTAACTCACAACACTTGAACCACTGCGCCACTTGTATTATCTGTTAATTATTAAGATCATTTAATTCATAAAGTGTCTTTCCGAATTCAAAACCGGCGCCCAAAGTTCAGTCGTCGGAAATCCCGGCAATCTCGCGACATTTAACGACATCTTCAGTTATAATGTAAACATTTACTAGGACATCGGTTATAACCGACGTCTGAGTCCGCGACACCATCTATAACCGCCGGAGAAATTCAAACCGACGAATCCAGTCGGAAATCGGACCAAATCCATCGACAACTTGCCCTATAAATACCCCCTCGAACCTCTGCAAACCTTTTCGCTCAAAACCGCACCCTTTCTCGGCGAAAACTCACTCGCCGGAAATATTATGTTCGTCGCCGGAAAACCGAACCTTCCACTTCTAAGCCTTACTAAACCCTCTGAACTTATACCGAAGTCACCCACATACTTTGTAAGCTTTCTGAAGACTCTCTGCTGCAAGACACTCGTCGCCGGAAGTGATTGCTGTCGCCGGAGTTCTGCCAGAAAACAGAGGAAGCTAGTCGGTATACCTCACGCCTAATTTCTTCATTCTTTTTACTTAATCTCATCTGTAATTAACTAAAAAACGCTAAAGAAACTGATTTAATCATTGAACCAGTCAGTCATCACTTCTGGTTATAACTCAACGAAGAAGACGATGTTACGGTAACCCATAAGTATAATTTAAATCAAGAAATAACTCGGGTTAGACACACAGTCCAGCGGTGGACTGTGTGCACAATAAACACACTAACGTCTCGAGTTCGAATCTTGTTCCACACACGCTGCCTTAATAAAAATGTTTTTTTTCTGTTAACCGAACCGGTCACCACTGTTATATGTTAAGTATATTAATAACCGGAATAATAACCAAGTTAGACACACAGTCCAGCGGTGGACTGTGTGTATGTTTAAATCGCACGTCACGAGTTCGAGTCCGGTCTTCTGCATCGACCCGGACAATTATTTACCTTTTTAAATAAGTCAGAAATAAAAACACTTAGTTTGTATTTAAGTATAATAAAAATTGGATTATATAACATGTTAAACACACAGTCCAGCGGTGGACTGTGTGTTACGCAACCCACAGGTCCCGGGTTCGAGACCTGTGGAGCGCACCGGTCCGATTCAATTAAATCGTTTTTAAAATAAAAGGATTTTCTGTTTAACTTAATTAATATATAAATATAATTAAAAACAGATATATGACGGGTTAGACACGTAGCTCAGTTGGTAGAGCTGCGTGCACGCGTACGGGAGGTCTCGGGTTCGAGCCTCACTCAGCGCACAATTACACGATTCGAACCGGTCAAAGTCAACGGTCAACGGTCAAAGTCAACGGTCAACTGTAGTAAAAAAATCAAAATTTTTTATTATTTTTATTTATTTTAATTAAAAATCAATTAAAAATACTTAAAAATAACATTTATAAGGTTAGAAAAGAGCCTTAAACTCACAAAAATACACCCAACAATTCTACTAAAATGGATTAATAAAATCCGTTTACTTACCAAACCATAATGCGATTTATCTAGGTTAATCTCACTCGTGGTTAAAAACCACTTCGTGTGCATTCAACATCATCAACCGAACGCACCCACTGTGAGTGAATCTTACAACTCCCCCTTTTTAATTACACGTTTTGGGGTGTGTCATGTGTCACAAATTAATTAACTCGTTTATTTTAACTTGTGTCATACCATATCGTGATCTAAACTTAGATTGTTTACATTGTTGTGATTACTTATTTCATTTTGTCAAATTATATGAAATTCATTCATTAAGCCCATCAGTTCCTCGCGGGAGACGAGTTGAACAACGCGTGCCTCAAAACCAATCCATTATTGTTCATGTGTGTATCATTGAGTTTATATTGTTTGTAGTTGTGTCATTCATATTATCATGTTTATGCAATTCATTCATTAGGCCCATCAGTTCCTCGTGAGAGACGAGTAGAGCAACGCGTGCCTCTAAATGTTCCATTATTGTTCATGTGTGCTTTATTTAATATCTAATGATTGTTGAATAAGTTTACATCTATTTTTACTCATGTTTGGTTGTGCACTTATTTCATAATCAATTTAATAAACCTGTTCAAATGTTTTCCATATGATTCACTCGCCAACTTTATGTTGATCCAAAAACCTTTTTACACATGATACAGGTGAACAGGTTGAAGCAAGGAAAACATAGGAAATACCTTAGAAGAGAATAAAGAAGCTTAGATTGATAGTTAGAACATATTGTAATATTTATTGTAATTTCCATTAAATTGTATTATATGAATATGAAACGCATAATAAATGTCATGAGCTTTGATGATAACCCAATCATGCCCCGATCACCTTTTCCGCTGTGGGTCGGGGTGTGACAATACCCCGATGTACTTTTTCTGTCATCTTCATCTCCAGCAAAGTCACTATCGGTATACACCTTTAATTCACCTTTTCCTCCTCTTTTATACCACAACCCATAATCCAATGTTCCCTTTATGTACCTCAACACTTTCTTGGCAGCTGCATAGTGTACAGATGTGGGACTGGACATAAAGCGACTAATAAGGCTGACAACAAACTGAATATCAGGCCTTGTGTTAGACAAATACATTAAACAACCAACAATTTGTTTGAATGTAATCTCTTCCACTTTTTCCCCATCATCTTTCTTCAACTTGCTTCCTGGTACTATAGGATTAATTACAGCATTGCAATCTATCATATTAAACCGGGATAGTACCTCCATAGCATACTTTCTTTGAGACACATGAATACCAGTCGTAGTCTGCAACACTTCAATACCAAGGAAGTATCTCATATTACCCAAATCAGTCATCTCGAACTCACTCTTCATGGATTCTTTAAATGCCTTTATCAACCCTTCATCATCACTTGTAAATATCAAGTCATCCACATATATATTTACAAGTAGTCTTCTTCCATCTTGGCCTTCTTTTGTAAACAAAGTATGCTCAAATTGACTTCTACTAAAACCTTCGTTAATGAAATATGATTCAATGCGATTGAACCAAGCTCGGGGAGCTTGTTTGAGCCCATATAAGGCTTTGTTGAGCTTGTATACTTTGTGTTCATTGTTCTTCACCACGTACCCCTGCGGCTGTTGCACATACACCTCTTCTTGTAAAACACCATGTAAAAATGCGGACTTTACGTCCAACTGATGAATATCCCAGCCATGTTGAACTGCCATGGCTATCATCTGATAGTGTCCATTCTAGCCACCGAAGCATAAATTTCCGAGTAATCGACCCCATATTTCTGTCCATAACCACGAGCAACCAGGCTAGCTTTGTACTTCTCTACCTCTCCTTTCTCATTCACCTTTGTTTTAAACAACCACTTCACTCCGATACACTTAACCCCCTTTGGCAACTCTACCAAACTCCATGTACTATTTCTTTCTATTGAATCAATCTCCACATCCATAGCCTTTCTCCACTTCTCATGTTTTACTGCTTCTTCAAAACAGATAGGGTCTTGGTCTTGTATCACAACATTCAACTCGTCTTCAACTTCATACGGTACATTTCTTTCATTAACATAATCTTGAAGATACGTTGGTGGTCTTCTTACCCTACCCTCCCTAGCTCTAGCAGTGCTAGGACCAGAGTCAACAGTCTCAACAACATCACACCACGGCTTCACCTTCAATATTCTCATCATCATCAGCCGCTTGATTTTCTTCCTGATCTTCAATATTATAATTTCCCCAAGTTAATGGCCCTTCTACCTTTTTTCCCTTGATCGAACTCCAATCCCATGATCTACCTTCCTCAAATATTACATCCCTACTAATGACAACCTTCATGGTTTGAGGATCAATCAACCGATAGGCTTTGGATTCTTCACTCACACCGGTTAAAACACGCACTTGACTTCGATCATCCAGCTTCTTTCTTTTTTCTTTTGGGATGTGAACATGAGCTAGAGAACCCCAAACCCTGAAGTGATCAACAGTTGGTTTTGAACCACTCCATGCCTCTTCAGGTGTCATAGTAGAGTTTGCTTTGCTAGGGGTCCTGTTTAACACATAGAACACCAAACCACTGCCTCGGCCCAAAATATTTTAGGCATGGCTTTGGATGCAAGTAAAGCAAGAATCATCCCGATGACAGTTCGATTCTTACGCTCGGCAACACCATTTTGCTGCGGTGTGAACCGAGTAGTTAATTGCCTTATGCCCAACTCTTTACAAGAATCACCAAACTCTTTAGACAAGTATTCCCCTCCCCTATCGGATTGTAAGCACTTTATCACTTTTCCAGTTTCTTTTTCAACTTTAATTTAAACTCCTTAAACTTGTCAAGAGTTTGTGACTTTTCTTATAATACATAGACCCAACCTTTTCTGCTATAATCATCAATGAAACTTAAAAAATAACGATTACCGGTATTGGACATGGGAGAAATAGGGCCACATATGTCTGAATGAATCAGCTGAAGAACATCATCTGCCCGCCATTTAGATTTCTTTGGTATTGCTTCTCGTGTTTGTTTCCCAACCAAACATGCCTCACACACAGCATCACTAACTTCTAGGGTTGGAAGATCTCGGACCATATCTTTTCTCATCATCTCTTCCAGGTATGTTTTACTTATATGTCCTAGTCGCTCATGCCATAATCTTTCTATGTCATCAGTACTTGAATAATTGCAGCCATCAGTGTGTTGTTCAGCTTCCTTTACATCTTCATTTAGACGATATAAGTGATTCGTGCTCATCATACTTTGAAACAGCATTCCTCTTTCTGGATGATAGACCCGGCAATAGTTTGATTGAAACATAAAATACAACCCGTTTTGTTGAAGTTGTCCTATACTCAACAAACAATTTTTCAACTCCGGAATATAATACACATCTGTGACCACAAATTTTGTCCCATTTAAAATGAGTTTCACATTCCCTTTCCCTTTCCCTTTAACATTCATCCTTAAATTGTTTCCCAGTTTTACAGAAGTATTAATGACTGATCGAACGTAACAAACTTATCTTTAGTTCCACACATATGATTGGAACAGCCGGAGTCGAGGAACCAAATGTAGCTCTTATTATCTTCACCGTCTCTAGTCATAAGAACATTATCTTCCACATTTGCCATCAACATAACTTCTTCATTTTCATCAAAACCGGCAAAGTTAGCTTCCTTTGATTGGTCACATTCATAGGCAAAGTGACCTAATCTGTGACACTTATAACATTCGATCGTCTCTTTGTTAGGCGAGGATCGACCTCGTCCGCGTCCTCTACCTCTCGGGCTACCACAGCCTCTTCCACGACCACGGCTACCCGACCCTTCTTCCATCTTCAATGCTTGCTCTTCTTCCTTGTATCCTCATTTAAACTTCTGCTCATGGACAACAAGGGAGCTTTGTAATTGATCAACGGTCATGGTTTCTATATCATTCGATTCTTCTATAGAAACCATTACATAAACGTATTTCTCAGTCAAAGTTCTCAGAATTTTCTCAACAATCTTTCCGCCGGGCATTGTTTCTCCATTGCTTCTCATTTGGTTTGCCATAGTTAGAACTCTACCAAAGTAATCCGGTACCGATTCACCATTCTTCATCTCCAATATTTCGAAATCCCTTCTCAGTTTCTGCAGCATGGATTTCTTGACCCGTTCATTACCGGCAAACCTTCTTTTCATTGAATCCCATACGGCCTTAGAGGTCTTTCTATCCAAAATCTGCTCGAAGGTGACTTTGTCAATGGCCTGGTACAGGTAATGCTTTACTTGTAGGTCCTTCACCCTCAGATCTTCTAACTTCTTTCTTTGTGCCTCTGACTGACCAATACCTACATCCGGCTCAATGATTCCCGGATCAATGAGACCCCACAGCTATTTTGCTCGCAGCAAATTCTCCATCATTTCGCTCCAATGTTCATAGTGGCCTTCAAATATGGGAACCTTCAACTTCTCGTTGATCATTATACCTGTGTGAAAGTGATATAGTAGTGAGAAACCTTGCTCTGATACCAATTGTTAGTTTGGTAATCAAACAGAACGAGAACCTTTTCTACTGCATTAACTTGAGGCATAAAGCCTTTAAATACATAAAGGAAAAATAACTACTAGCAATAAAATAGAAAAACTAACGTTAACATCAATAACAAATAAACTAAAGACTTGATAAACTAGGACTTAATCAACCCACTTTAAGCTCCAGTTCCTCCTTATTCTCCAACAAAATGCAACAGAAATAAACGGTCACATAATGACCATCTGAACCACGATTCATTCCTTCAAATTTACTCGAAAAGATTGAAGAATTAAAAAAATATATTTAATCATAAGGTATAGATGTGGTAAGAGGGGCGAGGCGGGGCATGCAACTTTCTAAAACAGGTTAGGTGAACCGGGTTATCTTGATACAGATTGATAGCCTGGGCCTTGTTAGGTGTACCCGCTAGCACTTTGTCATTTCTTATAAGGAATCCTTAAAAATGACTATCAAAAATATAGTTTACAATATAATCAGAATATAGAGAAAATTACTTTTTAAGTCCTTGTCTTTTAGGGATGTTAACCACTTGCACAAAAAATCAAAATGTTTAACGCGCTGAGTTCTTAAATGCTCTTTCGTAACCCTTTGAGTCCGAATTTTTAAATTTTCTAAGATATTTTTTAAATGACCAAAATACCCTTTTGAATTGAAAAAGAAAATAAAAAAAAATTTACAAAATACTTTATACTTAGCTGCACCTCCACACCACCAAACCACCATCCAGCAAATACTATACTCTATTTTTTTCCCGCAAACCACAACGAGACCACCACTGCAACTGCCACCACTTGCCACCATCACCGTCGCCATCAACAATATCAACCACCATCGCTATCATCAACACCACCACCAGCCGCCACAATCACAAACTCCCATCATCAATGCCACCACCGGCCACCACCCTTCTTACCTGAAACCTACAGTTAATTTATGAAATAAAACAGCAGAGAAAACAAATCTAAAACTGAAATTGAGATTTAAAGTAAAACCTACACTGTACAGACTAACGATTGAATAGAAGATGAAAACCTAATGGCAATTTGTGTTTGAGAGAGAGAAAGAAGCAAGTTGTGACGGTCCTCTATTTCAGCGGTTACGATTGAAACTCCCACCATCCAAAATTCAAGATCTTTAGCTAATGTATAAGAATTTATACATCTTTTAAACATCAAATATGCCCCGTTTGCAAGAACTCTTGGTATTTTCATTGATTTTGGTACTCATGTGAGATTGTTTGTGAAAATACAGGTCCGGGCTTCGGGCCGGTGTTGAAACAAAGGCTTTTGGAGCAAATGGAGCAAAAATGGAACATTTTAGCAAACTGCCAGATATGACACGGCCGTGCCAACACCTGGCACAATCGTGCCAGGTCAACCAACATCGGCAAGCTCATCAACACTATCAACCGCCAGCGCAAACCAGAAAATCTACGACTCGCACGGCAGTGTCATCCCCTAGCACGACCATACCTGGTCCAAGTCAGTCTCTAGTCAGCTCATTCCCGAGATCGCAGCAGTCATCGTCGGTAATTCATCGATACGCATGACCGTGCCACCTCGGGAAACTTTGAGTGGGATTTTTCCAGAAATGGTAGCAAACAAGATCGACAAACGAAAAGCGACTCTGACACTTACCACGCACGACCATGCCAAAAGGTGGCACCGTCGTGCCAAACGCCCAGCAGCTTAAATACGGGTTTCAAGCTCATTTGCAAGGGAGTTGGAGCATTTTGGTGGAGATTTCTCTCAAGAATTTGGACTTGGAAGCTTGTTGGAGCCAAGAAGGAACCTTGAAGAAGACTTAATCATTAGAAGATTCACTCATTTTACCATATAATCTTGTCTTTAAACTTGGTTAGCTTACTTATTACTTTATGAACAATTTAAGCTTTCTTGTATTTGATCTAGTAGTTATGAGCCTTATGGGCTAAACATTTGTGTTGCTTAGACTTTGTTGAAGCTAATGAATACGTGATAAAATGAAAAGAGATGTGATGATTGTTTTTGTTAATCTTCATAGAGATGTTTAATCTTGTTCTTGGAGTTCATGCACATGTTTAAAGTCTTTGTTCTTGAATGTTTGGTCATAAGTATTTACATGTTGTGTTGGAAAGCCCATGTAGATACTATGATTGTTGAATCTTGTTAACTTGTTAATATGATTCATAGCATGAAACTAGGAATGGTAATTGCTAACATGAATTTAATGGTGATTTGAACATGTATATGGATTCTTGCATGTAGATTTGGAAAGATCAAAAGAATGTTTATATGAATTCTATAGTTTGTGTTTGTGTTGGTATGATGATTGAGGCCAAGATTGTTGGCTAGCATGACCATGCTTGTGGTTCATATCAAGAACATGATGAAGATATCACTTACTTAAAAAACCAAATTAGGGTGATTAGTAGGTCGTTCATGGTAGTTTTCCCCAACTTGTAGAGTTAGGAGTTTTGACAAACAAATAACTCATCATTAAAGATTAACATCAACTTAGCAAATGAACTTAAAAGAATAAATTTTAAGTGATTAGATGTTATTTCATTTTAGTTTTCCTAAGATTTATAAAACTAGGAAGTCTTGATTGGGGACTTAGTTGATTTTAGCTTGCATCATCACTAGTCTTTTCCCTTTGTTGTCACATGTTTGTTAGTGGATACTTAGTTTAGGCAACCTCTTTTAAATATTGTTCTTCCTTAGTCTAGTTAAGTAGTTTGTTATTTTGCATGATAAGTTAGAAACAAAACCAAACAATTGATTGTAAAGGCTTTAAAGTAGCAAAAGTTTAGTATCGAAACACACATCCACGGATTGATATCCGGTTCTTACCAATAAACTATATTACCACCTGATGGGTACACTTGCCCTTTTGTGTGTATAGTAGTTCTTAGGTGAAAACCAATTTTAAAACTAAATTTGTGTGAAGAAAAATCCAATTAATATATATATATATAATTCACGCACATCATCAGCCTTATCAAACGTAACCCCCATTCTCTAATAACCTGCTCCTACAAAACCCCTCTCAAGATCTTCACCCTTTTCAAGCACCCACACACCCATAGTACGATGATCTTAGATGTTACCAATGGTGGGTTTGATCGGAACAAATCACTAGAGCTATTGATTACAAGATGGAGGTAAAAAGTGGGACCCTAATTGGTGGTGAAATGTTTTGTCCGGATGGTGTTCTTTACAGTGGAGGTGTGGTGGGTAGGGGCGGGGGGTGGAGGTGATTTAAAGAGAGATGCAGAACTTTTAGCGAGATAGAGATAAGGGGGAGAGAGAAATTTAATAAGAAAGGGAATTAGCTTTTTTATTTTTTAACTATAGAGGTAGTTTGGTCAATTAACAACACTCAATAAAATTCTAATGGTATTAAAAATTATGATTTTAGACTTAAGTGGTTAATACGTTTAAAATAAAATGACTCAAAAAATAATTTCTCTAGAATTTAACAATGGGTTTATTCAACCTCTTCCACTCACTTTCCTTCGTTAAGTTATTTTTATTTTAAAATAAAACTCTAAAACAACTTAAACGTCAAGAATAATTAGAATTTTGCTGATTGTGACTAGTTTCTATATTTATGATTGTTGCTAACCTTATCGGTATCCACATCATCAAGGACTTCATCAATGGTTGCTTCATCTCCCATTCCATATTGGGTCATAGCATGCTTCAACTCATCTCTGGTAATGAATCTGTAACAGAGCTTACGTTAAGCAACAAATTATATAAATACTTGAAATGACCAAAAAAACTTTTGTATGAACAAACCCGCTATCATCTTTGTCGAAGAATTGAAATGCTCTGTACAAATTTTCTTCCCTATCAAGTTTGTGCCGATGCATTGTTGCAGTGATAAACTCTATGTAATCAATTGTCCCATTCTTATCAACATCAGCCTAAAAATGATGAGAAACAAGCAAGTTTAGCTATGTTTGACTTTTCAAGTCAAATGAACCGGTTATTAACTTTGAAATTGATATGAAGTATTTGATTCTTCTCAAAAAAAATGATTAAATGTAATGATAAGTAACGAGTGCTAATAGTAGATAATAAGTTAACTGAAAATCAAATCAGAAGCTATCTCAGTTTTGAATTTGAAAATAGATAGTTTGACCTCACAAGTCAAAGGAAGCATGCAGTTAATAGCTTACAGCATCCATGAGTTGTTGTATTTCTGACTCGACAAGTCTGGATCCAAGCTTTGATAGTCCTGCTTTAAGTTCTTCATAGGTTATGGAACCACTTCCATCAGTGTCCATGTTGTTGAACATTTGTTTCAAGCCCTTTATCTCTACTGTTGGTTCTAGGTTTTCCGCGATAACCTTTATCAAACAAACTACTTGTTATGACATTATCAAAATACTTCAGAAATTTGTTAGTAGACACAAAGGTTGCATGTGATTGGATGTCAACACCACTTACAATATGTAAAAATTCGTTTTGTCGAAGAAAATGAAATGGAAATATTTTTTTTAAGAAGCATACCTTCAACTTGTTCATCGCTCTAAATTGCTTCATTCGAATCAAAACCGCACTATCCATAGGCTGTTCTGATGCTTCACCATCTTCTTGGAGCCATGGGTGCTCTAACATGTAAAAAGAATCCAAGATTAAATTTTGTAACTTTTTTTTATAAGCACTGTCTCTCCAATGTCCCCAACGTACATGCCACGCAAATGAGTACGTAACTACGTATGCACCATTTGCTCCCCGATGGCTTATGGGTACGCTGGTGTGTGGAGATGCAATGTAAATATGAACATTCTTTTGGACATACTAACCGAGGGCTTTGTCTGCGGTGATACGTTTCTTAGGATTTTTTGCCAACATCTTTGAGATTAAATCTTTGGCACTAGGAGATATTGATGGCCATGGAGGACTTTGAAGATCAAGACTACCTTCAAATATTTTTGCAAATATGCCCCTTTCATTTTCTGAAAAACCATCACACCTTTTGGTTTCAGACAGGCATTAACATGCAGACAATGGCTTTTTAAGTGATAATCGTACAAGAACTTCTAATATTTGAAAATTATATAATTGAACATAGAAGTCAAAATATTTTACTTTTAGATGAAAAGAGTTATAGATTCAACCTGCCCAGATAGGAGGGACGCCGCTAAGAAGAATGTACAATATAACACCTGCACTCCACACGTCTATCTCCTTCCCATAACGTTTTCGTAAAACCTCTGGTGCCACATAATATGCACTTCCAACAATCTCTTTGTAACTTTTTCCTGAATAAGAAAATTAAGAATATAATGTCCTATATGTTTTTAAAATGTCACAATTGATTAATATAAAGTTAAAGAACAACAAATGCTTTAGAACTAATCTGTTTGATTACATTCATACTTATTTGATCTACATTTTCTGGAAACCAATTTTTTTGGCCATCAAACTTATCAATATTTCATTGATTTGTTTCATTCCTCCAAATAAATAAATAATACTAGAACCCAAAGGATATTATACTAAATATTGGCTAAATCAGACCCAAACAAACATCTGCAAACTATTGCAAGATGAATATGAAATAACAGAAGAGGATAATGTGGCTCAGTCAATCTATGTGATCGGTCCATGCCCATAGCCAAACTATAGAGACTTCCATCTTTATTGATTTTGTACCAAATATATTGATCGATCTCATGTGGAGTTGTTTATTTGAAAGTTGGATTATAGTTTACGATTAGTTCCTAACTTTGCACAACCAACCTAGAAAACCAGGCCTATTCGTGCCAAGCCTAGAATTATAATTTTGTTGGCCAACATGTATCATTAACGTTGAATGTAAGATTCAACTTTTACTAGCTAGTTCTACACTAACCATCCCAAAAGCCAACTTTGCAAAAACATCCAAAACTAAGGCCTAAAAATGATCAGCACTCAAAACTTATTTTAGTGTAAGCACACCAAGCGGACTAGTCCAACCCAAAAACTGGTCAAGAGATGATTTTCTTTTAAGAAGTCCAGACTCACAGCTCTTGTAATATACATGCTCACGCTTCATTCTACTCATAATTGTTTCCTCTTAATCATGCATACAAACAAAAAAAATTAACACTTGATATATTTTGGTTATAAAAAACCCTATAGTATACATGATACCTAGTCACTCAGTCCATAACAACTAAACTAATCATATAAATGCCACATGAATACATACACATCATAATTTGTCTTCATGGACTCGATCTTTAATGTAATATAACTAACCATATTTAATACATTAATACTTAGCTGGATTCCCTTACGTGTGTTGGTGTGGCCCATGCTCTATTTACGCAAGATTGCAAATTGTTAAGTCTAAAGTTGACAAAAACAACATCATGTTGATCGGGCCATCTTCATTATAAAAAGACCTTCAAGAGCACAACGACAAAGCTCGTTGACCTGTCATTTGACCGTTGACCAGATGTGCACATTGCACAACACCTTTTTAGTAGTCATTTCACTTTTGATTGAATACCACTAAGAACATACAGTGGAGCTTTGTTTTTGTTCTGGAAGCCCCAGCTTTACGTGGGGCACACCAGCCTGTGATGTTGCGAGGTTTTTTCCATCGGTGTGGAGGGATTTGGTTTAGTGATGTGGTGGCTCTTGATTAGTGGGTGTTATTTGGATTGGTTTATTCTATATTTTTTTTATATAAAATGTCACTTTCACACCCCTCCCACCCCCGTGTGTTTTTACCAAGCCCCCTTCTGACGTGACCGTCACATGACGCTTAATGCCTCATCTTCATTCTCTTCCACTCCGTATAGTCTAAATGTTTTATTAATTATATACTATTTGAAGTTTCTTAAGAAGCTTCTAACATACAATTGATTGTGTTTATCAGTGGAAAAGTTTAATTATATATTAGGAGTGGGATTTGATACAAATAGCATTGAGCATACAAAGTGTATGGAACGAAGAAAAAAGAACGCATAACATTTTGAAAGCCTTGATAATTACATATTTAGTAAATAATTACCCTACAACTAAAAAGAACTAGAGTAATAACAACTACACTACACTTTAGCTTTAGGAGTATCCTAAGCATTATTGTAGTCATTTTGTTTTAGTGTAATAACTATTACAATATAACAACATGAACCAGAATAATAATACTTACGCTTCAATTTTACTCTAACAAGAATGTCACCACCTGAAATTTTCTTTACTTTATATAGTTTGTGTTAAAACTTACTTGTAACTTTATATAGTTTACATGTTAAAACTTATTTGTATTTGATTTAACACTACTACTAATAAGTAATAATGTTTGATATAAGAAAACTACAAAATCTTTGTAGTTGTAATCAGCCTTTTTATTTTTCTTTTATTTATCTTAAAATATTTTTTATTTATCTTAAAATAATCCAAAGTCATTCGTCATTATACTTTCTAACAACTACCGTCACTATATAGTAAATGAGCTCACAATTATAATCTCTTAAGACTGTCAATTTAACTGACGTAAATATAAAATATTAAAAATTATACATAAAACTCTCAAATCAACTCATTTTATCATTCGAATATTTTATATTTTTTACCTTTAAAACTTAAAAGGTTGAGATTCATAAAACCAAAAAGTTATATTTATAACAAATCAAACATTTTGTTAGGCGTACGTCTGGTGATAATCTAACATTTGTAGTTTGATGTTTTATAAAAAAAATACGGTTGGTTTCTCAAATGATATAAATAAACAACAGCACTTTTTTTTATAGTTATCGAGAAATAGTCTTTACAGTAAAGTTTTCCTTCTTCAAGTATTATATGATAGTTGTAATATTTCTTTCGGTCCATGCCAATCATTTCAATCATATTTAAAAACTCTTCGTTTTAGATGTTTAAACGTCTACGAATCATACTTTCTCGAACTATAATTTAAATGTTGGTAAATAAATTTTATAAAGCAAATTGTCAATCATTAAAACAATAATAACGAGATCAAAGATGTCCGTCAAATAAAAAGGTTATATGTGCGATAAAACAAGTGATTTGTAATAGAAGAAAATGCAAGTACATATTTGTTATTAATTTTTAAATGAGATTATTTATTTTGGGCAAGTCTTAGCGCATTTGTTTTCTCAAATAATGTCCATTTGGAGGGACTTTAACGTGAAAACACTCGTTTGCCCTTCACCTTGGTCCACATTGCAGACAGTGAATGTAAGAGGGAAAGACGTATAGATATGGCCGGAGACATTTGTAGGACACCTCCATTGCAAATACTCTTATGCCTTATGTCAACTAAAAGGAAAGTACCAACATTGCATGAAGCATAAAACTATAAAATAATCGAATGGTTATATATGGGTTCTAGTCATAGTGGGTAATTATAAAGATTTGTGAGCTTCTACTTAAAAAGTCAGTCAGGTTATGCGTTAAAACATTTTCAAGATAGGATTGATATGATTAATTTATTTTTTTTTAACGACCAACACCCACCCACTAAAATTTACTTTAAAAATCTATCTATTGACTGCTTTGTGATACATGAATCCGTGCCACTTTAATAGAGATGAACATGTGGCCAAGAGACCATAGGCGATTGATAAGATTAATTATTAAGAAATAAATGAATCTAAAACTAACCTTCTTCAATGAAGACAGAAAGCCCTAAATCAGTAGCCTTCAATGGAGCCTCTTCATCTTGACTAACCATCAAGAAATTCTCAGGCTTCAAATCTCTATGCATAACCCCCATGAAATGACAAGCATGCACCACATTCACAATCTGTCTCCCAATCTTTGCTGCCTCTTTCTCAGAATAACTCCCTCTTTTAGTTATCCTATCAAAAAGCTCACCACCACTACACAACTCCATCACCAAATGCACACTGGTTTCATCTTCATATGCCCCTTTAAACTCCACAATATTCGGCTACCCGGTTAAATGTTGCATCAACATAATCTCCCTCCTTACATCTTCCATTTCCTTCGTAGTCACAAGCTTCCTTTTCGATATCGATTTGCATGCATACTTTAATCCTGTGGCCTTTTCAGTGCAAAGATATGTGATACCAAACTGCCCTCTTCCTAATTCTTTCCCAATATGGTAAGTTTCCTTTAGGTCAACATACCCCTTTCCTAAAATAGATCCATCTGGATGGGTTTTCATGGGTTTTTGTGGATTAAACTTGCTTGAAAAAGGATGGTATGTTCTTTGATCATCAGGTAGATTATGAGTATGTGATGGGGAAGATATAGGGATTTCATTGCTTCGATGAGGTTTTAGCAAAGACCAACAAATGCCCATTAGAGATTGAGGTGAGATGTGAAATGGGTTTATGTTAGATTAGGGTTTATGTGATGATATTGAAGTGGATTGGGTTGATGACTATTGAAGGTTCTTTGCTTTAGGTTGTTTTTTTCGTTCCCTTTTGTTCTTTTTGCTTGTACACGCCTTTATTGGGTTTTTCTTTTATTTGAAGTTGCTTTCGGATGTGATTAGCCTAGATTCTTTCATATCCATATATGGAAACCGTATGGAGTACGCTAAGGCTTGTGTGTAAAAGGTGTTTTTGGTTGTGCATTTCGATACAACTAAATACCTTGATTTCAGCAACTTCAAAACGCTTGTTCAGAGTTCAGACGATTGGATTACTTCAATTAATAACATGAAACTTTCCGTATTAAACTCAAGTGTTAAGGTATTGACGAGTGGATTTAACAGGTTTTAATGCCGAATAATGAAGCTTGCAAACTAATGTGAACCCGACAACCAAACCTGAAGCTGAAACAGTTGAGACAGGTATGTGACGGGTACTCAACTAGTTTTAAAGAATTTTGTTGTTATATTATTTTTTTTGAACAACAAATTTCTTACTTCTTGTGTAACTTGAGCCCAAAACCTCATAATTATAATTAAGTGTATTAAAAGATTTTGTCTTGTCACTAGAACACCAACCCCAGTGTTGTTTATATAGGGCTGCAAATGAAATGAACTTTCAAAGAATAGTTAATGAACCGTTCAACGAGAAGTTAGTTTGTGTTCGTACGTTTAATAAATGAACAGATGTCGTGTTCATTCATTTATGTTAGTGAACCTTTGGTAACGAGTTCGTTTATGTTCATCCGTTTATGTTCGATAGTTAATTTTGGTTTTTGAATTTTATTTTTATCTTTGATATTCTTTTATTTTTATTTGAGGTAACTGAGACAAATAAACGTTATTCCAGTATTCCCAAGTTCAAGTATAATTTGGGTGGATCTTTTTAATGTTTATGATGAAATGTGTCTATTCTATTCGAAATTTAATATATGTTCATTTGTGTTCGTTTCTGTTCATGAAGACTTGTTTGTGTTTGTTTTTGTTCAAGAACCTTGTTTGTGTTCATGAATTTTCATTTGTATTTGTTTCCATTTATGAACTCGTGTTTGTGTTTGTTTGTGTTACTGAACGTTCCTTTGTGTTTGTGTGTGTTTATGAACGTTTGTTCGTGTTCTGTAGGTCCAAATTATGATCTTAAACAGTGTATTTCTTGTTGTAAATGTGTAAACAAGTGTGGAATCCAATTTAACACACTAAACTGAACACAAACACAATTAATACATATAAAATATATTCAAAGGTTCTCATATATTGATTTTAGCAGAGTTTCAACACAAGTTTTACAATGAATGCTCTCAAACTCTCTATCATGTGTTCTACCTTTTGTAAAGACACTGCTGGTATATATAGACTATACATAGCAGGTCCAAACGACAAGGCTAAGGACCAAACGACATTCCTTGTTGTTTGGTCTCTACAACAAATGATATCTCATGTTGTTAGGACTGACCAAATGACATCAAACATATCAAATGCAAACGACATACCATATGTTGTTTGATAAGTAGCATATCGTTTGGATTGTGTTGGATCAACACTTACAAATCAAACACATTATTTGATTAATTATTTGAATAAAGACCAAAACAATTGTATAAACAAAACATACAAGCTACAGACATTAACTTAATCAACAAACTCCCATTTGGATGCAGCTTGTAGTCTTCGGTTTTCTGTTCTTCGGATTATCTAAATACTTTTGATGAGCCGAAGTCCAAACACTTCCTGAGTCGATCCCGTAGTAGAAGCATTTCGAACTATCTTCTGAAACTTCAATGCTTGAACTATGTCTTTGTCTTCAGAGAAAATATCGTTGTTGAATAGTGTTTGGATATCCTTTTGTGACATGTTGAAGATCCACATATAATCGTATATCCTTGTGCAACTTTTTGTACTTTTCCATTCGAAAGAATGTATTATCATTTTAAAATTGGGAAAGAAACATTTAAAGTATGATTAGGAATTTCGTGTATGTGATTTACATATATAGATGGTAAGGTGAGTAACACGTTTGATAAAATAATAAGATTCAGGATTCATGCATAAATGAGGAAATTGACATAATGATAAAAAGGTTTAGGTATAAGCCTTAACCGGATGGTTCTCATGAGAGTGGTCGAATTGCGATTCAATCTCTCATTGAGATGTAAACATCACTCTTAACTCAAGGTTGAAATTTCTTCGAGAAATGGGATTTGGCAATGATCACCAAGATAAGGGAATCACCCTAGCTCGTCGGTGAAATGAAATCTTTGTAAGAAGGAGAGAAGCGGAGCATCGTCAAGGTAATGGAAAATCACTCCCATCTCGATGATTATGCTTCCATTATTGGGAATATGAGTAATGTCTACCTTGTGGGTGACGTTTTGAATCGTATATATATAAATAGTGTGTAAGATACATTATATGATACGTGTGTAATCATCGTGAAAATAATTTGAATTTTTAGAAGGAAAAATTGAATCGTGTTATGCATAAAATTGATAATAGTATAACGGTCGTTTTAACTAAAAACTTGGATTGTTCCGAAATGAAACTTCGACTAAACCAAAGTGATCGAAAGTTCTTTCCGAGTTAGAGAAACATGTTTCAGCCTAATAGGTAGAATGTTTTCCCCGATGAGCAGTTAACGACATTCACCCTTCTGGTTACTACACGTCCCTAGTCGATCAAATATTCGAGACTTTGGCGGGATTGAAAATCGAGGAGTGGAACTGGTTATCAAGATGTGGGTTTCACCCATAACTTGATAACATCGTACCCTAAGTGTGGTTTGTACCCACCAAGCGAGGAGCAAATTTCGACTCGTTGGTAAGGTCCACTAGAATATGAAATGGAAGTTTTCATCAAGATGTGGATATCACTTCTAACTTGATGACGTAACTTCTTTTAAAATCGAATACGCGGAATGAGTGACTTCACCAAAAATTATGGGCCATTGGGCCTATCTTGGTGCAAATCGTCTCGTTGATGAGGTACGAGTGTCTTCACATCTTCAAGTGTGTATTGCGTCAACCTTAGGAAAGGAAGGTACGGTTTAAGAAACAGGGTTAGATCAGAAGCAGAACAGGAATAAGTTTATAAGTTTTAATCGAGCAAGTAGTTCACTTCGTGCGAAGCTATTCAGCTCGCACAAAGAGGCTCAATTCGCACGAAGGGGGTCTGATTTAGTGCCTAGACTATAGACTAGGTCAAATCATGCAAAATTTTCCTAGTTCTCTATAGTTAAAACTCTGATACCAATCTGTCACACCCCAACCGATGGCGGAATCATCGGAGCGGACATAATTAGATTGCTCGAGACTTCATAACACTAATATTGTGTCAAGTATTTTAAATAACTCATATTTCATTTCATTAATAAACGAACAAGTACAAAGTTACGAAGCAAAATACAACATAATCAAGAAACATTCTCCTAACATTAGTTCTAATTTAAAGTGAGTATCTAGTCCATCATATTAGTTCCATGCGTCATTGAAATCATCATCCTCAACCTGCACACGTAGTAAAGTATAGTTCAACACACAAGGCATTGGCGAGTATAATAGTTTCAATAATAGTATAGTGTAAACGTTTGAACAATTCCTCATGCATAAATGTCTAATCTCAAGGCTAACATACATTAAACCTGCATGCAATTATACGAGTCAACCCAAAGTGTACCGTTAGCCTTATCTAATCATAGCAATGAAAGACCGTATGTGTTTAACTTAACATGACCTCACGAATACAGGCGGTGCTTATAGCGTTATACATGTTAAGGGAGGCTTGATAAAAGTTAATGACAAGGTATAAGCATAACGCGTATAAGCATGTATGGATCTAAGTTTAGCATAATAAGCATATATAAAGGATTGCCTGGTGATTTAAGCGTAAGCATGTTTTTGTGATTTTTGATAAAGTACATGTATTGCACCTAAAGTGATAAAAGTAAAACGGGGTCTAGTATACTCACAGTTTTACTAAGCTTTCCTAGTAAACCGCGAATCGTTAAGGTGACATGTAAGGAGCCAAAGTATTGAAGTGATGAACACAAAAGTTATCCTACATGAGGGAAACCGGGGGTGTGTGAATATTCTGAGCTTTGTGAAGAATACAGATTCGAAAACAGAAAGTATGAAAATTAATCGGGAAAAAATGTCACTTCATACGAAGTGACTGATCACTTCGTGCGAAGTGACTGATCACTTCGTGTAAAGGGACTGTTTCTGAAAAATGTAGCTCGTTTAAGCTCCCGTTTCGACATGGAGTTCTGTTGAACGAGAATTTTGGAACGAGGAAGTTTAGTCTTAGTTCATAACAGTTTAACCATGATTTGGTTAGTATCAGAAGCGTGACTAAGTGGAAATGTAATCATTTTATAGTTTAAGATGTATGTACGTTATGTCCAAGTTCATCAGTTAGGGCATAGATGTCAAGCAAGGGGGTACGAGTACCTCATTATATGTTTCACCAAAGCTCACAGTCTACCAACATAGGTGATAATCGTTTTCAATGTTTCGGTCGGGAATGAGAATTTGGGGTTAAAAGCCTTCTTGGTATTTATGTATGAGCGTGTTGAAAATTCATGGTTCCAAAAGTTTTGGCTAAATAAATTGTTCGTGGTTAATTGAGCTTATGCATACAAATTTTTAAAGATAAAAATGTACGTTTGTAAAAGTAACTTGTTTGACTAAGGCGCTAAATTAATATTTGCATACCGTAAATCTTCATATATATATATATATATATATATATATAAACAGCAAAAAATTAGATACTTTTATTGAGATAACAAAAGTTGTCATATTTTTCCGGTAACCCTCAAACAAAATATTCTAGGAGGAATATTTCAAAAGTCTAAAACGAAATGAGGTTTGACTGACTAGTCCCAAAATCAAAATGCTGAGAAATATTCAACTTTGACTGGCACGCATCATAACTTAACTTGAAGTTTCTTGTTCACTTCTTTCTACTTTCCAAGGCGTCCTTTTCTCCATCCATCTATATAACCAAATTCCAATTTAAAGATAAATTTCTTATAAATCCAATAAACCCTCCATGGTGCACTCCTTCAAACTCAACATGATCTCTTCATCTTTAGAACATAATGGACACCATTATGGTGACAAGCTAAAAGAAGTCTTCACCTCCATACTTTCTCATGTTTTCTTCAAACTACTTCTTCTCATCTTCATCTTCCACTTTGGCGTAGGTCAGTATGTGGGCAGTCACAAATACCCTATTGTACATCGTTAATTTAGTGATTGTGATTGTTTTACCTTTCTAACCCTATTGTTGATATAATAGTTGGGGGCACCGTTGGAGCAATAGGAGGAGCTTTAATCGGCTCCAAGAACAAAATGAACTTCTTACGGGATGTAATTATGGGTGCGGCATCAGGGGTAGTTTTGTCAAATAAAATAATTTGGGTTATGTTTGATCATTTCATGCATCCTGATCATAATGATGAACATGCTTGCTTCCTTCATCTGGTAACTAACTCATGCATAAATTTCATTTCTTTTATTTGTATTTATCACCTAGAATTTGCTAAATGAATATGTCATTGCAGATTGATATTGTCGCAGGTGATTTGGAATCAAAACTTCTTCGAGATCAGGGCCATATATTCCTAATTACCAACGTAATTAACTAAAATTAAACTGATGCATATTAAAACATTTAATAATACTAATAATAAAGCAAATAAAATATCTCAAGGCACTTACTTGTTTGGTGCATATATTTAAGGCATACATTCCATAATTGACCATTGAAAATTCAATTTGGCGTGCCAGGTTTCAAGTTGTGAAAAGCTAGTTAAGCTTGCAAAGATTGAAATTTCAAACCATGACATCGTTGATTCTTCTGGAAACGCAACTTGTTGCTCAATTTGCCTTCAGGTACGCTACATATATATCCCATGATAAATGTAGGAGTATAAATGAGTCGAACACTAGCTCACTCAAGCTTGGGTTCAAGTTGTATTTTTCAAACTCGAGCTCGAGTCATTTGTTATTTATTAATTGTTTTACTGATACAAATTTATAACATAATATACATTATCTAGTTATTTATATCATAATTTAATGTATAGCAATAATTGTAACCATAAAAATTTATATTTAATATATTAAACCATAACTATATAAATAGTTAGCTCGGTTTGTGAGTCTAGCTAGTTAAGCTTGATATACGAAGTTCGGACATGACCATATTTATAAACATGTAGTTGAATATAGGCTCAAGTTGTTGAAACGCAAGTTAATTCTTGTTTTTAGCAAACCCGATCTAGGATAGCTTATAAGCGGCTTTGCTCCCTTTACACTCCTAGACGAATAGAACTATTAAAAATTGGTATTTGCTATAGAAAAAATCTGTCGCATTCCATGTAGCTAAGAAATAAATAATTTTTGAAAATTATAAAGCATATCCAAAACCGGTTTTTAAAATATTGTGTGTATTGTAACAGGATTTTGAGGTTGGCAATTCAGCAGGAATATTTCCAAAGTGTGAGCACAAGTTTCATCCAGAATGCATATCCCAGTGGCTTCTTACCCACAACTCATGCCCAGTATGCAGAACCACCATATGACCAATTAATTATTAATTAATACTCACAAAGTTCCATTAATTCATTTTCATTAGTTTTATTCATTTTTTCTTGATACATGCATGTATTATATTGTCTGCATTATATTTTGTTAAAACATATTGTGGGTTCATGCACGATACAAAAGGGCACGTGCTCCATGCGGTTTATCGTTGTGGTATTTTCCGTGACCACCCATTGTAAAAACAAATGACTGAATCCCACGTAGCTTTTGTTTGTATACAAAGCAAGTACATCTATGTATGGGCTGTTTTGTGATGGAATGGTGATGATAGTGATAAAGTTTATGGCTTTTTTTATATTTTCTTGATCAGCAATATCTAGATTTGTTTGTGATAAATACATCACAATCACAACAACATGTATTAGGGTAAAAGAGGTGGTCATTTCATAGAAAAAGATATCACTCATCTAATTATCTATTGTCATGTTAACTCTCTTTTAAGTTTCCTCTTCCATAAAACCAATAAGGGGGGTCACCTCTCTTAGATAGAGGTAAAGTATCTTTTATAATTTAACTTATGTATTTAACCAAAATAAATAAAACATAAAACATATTTTCTTACATTAAACTAAATTGAAAAAAGCCCAACACATAAATCAAAACTAGTAAAATAAATTAAACATAAAAAATTTAGAAATTACATGACAAATTATTATTATTATTTTTCAATCTCGCGTTTTCGAGCTAGTGTGATTTTAAACATCTCTGATGGAACATTGTCGTGTGGCTTGTTAAACGTCTCCAAATCCTTATCAAACATAAGTGATCTCACCGCCTCTCAATGTTCATCCGCCAACGCCATAAATTTTTCCTCTCGTTTCCTTTTAATATCCACCAACTCTTGTTTCATAAATTTGTATTCTTCGAACTTGTTGGATATACCACTTGACTTTTCGGTTGTCATTGCAGATCCTTTATCTTTTTTTCTTTTTTTGCCTTCTTGGAGAGGGGTCTAAGTTTATGTCGGGTATACACTAGTGAATTCGGTATTCGGTGTACCCGCTTGTTAATTACCCGAATCTGATGACTTTCTTTTTGCCCTGAACTACCACTATCTTCACCCAACAATGGTACCGGAGCTCATTTCTCATGTTTTCTAACCACCTCCCACGCCTCAATATGAGGAAAGCCACCCGGATGTTTTTTATGTAATCTTTTAGCGCTTGTTTCATAAATAAGTATCGTCACTACCGCTAGGACGTAAACGATCCTATAATAAACATAAATTATATTAAGGTAAAAAAATAACAATATATAAAGGTAAAAAAAATAAAAAGTATGTAAACGTAAAAAAATATACCGCTTGATGCCAAAAGTCGCTGAATAAGTTCAAATTTCCTTGCATGGGTTTTCATTTTGAACGGACTTGATGAGCGGTTGGGAACTTCCTCCAACCATTGCATTGTAATGTTTGAGGACTTTTTTCCAAAAAAACCTTTTGATTTTTGTTAATTGCCTTTTGTCTTGTTTAAAGTACAATGCACATACGTCATGGCTAACGCTTCTTCTTGTTTCTTCGTCCAACTTTGACGATCCGCCTTACCCCCCCCCCCTCCTTTTGGTTCATCTTTGGCTTCTTCAAGTTCTTCTTCTTGCTCGACATAATCTTCATTTCCATCTTAATCTAAGTTTTGAGTCTAGGGCACAAATTCTTCTTCATTGTCATTGTATATTGGAAGCATGTGTTCAACATTATCTCTTGGAGATTGAGTCGGTGGACTCCGATATGCAAACAAGTCAAAAGCGGGCATCCGCAAGATATTTACACATCGAGTGCAACCATCGTGGGACCTTGTGGTGGTGGATAATTGGGTTGGGGTTGGATGTCGTAAAAACCCGATTGTGTAGTTTGGGGGTAAAAATATGAAGGTTGAGAGCGTGGGGAATAATCGAGTTGTGATTGAAATGGCACACTTAAACCGCTCGATCCGCCTCATCTACTTTGCGAGCCGCGCCCCCTCGCCTTCGAACCTGAACCCAAACTTTTTTCTTACCATCACCCTTGTTTTGTCTATCCATAGTATGGGAATTTTGAGATTTAATAAGTGAGAGTATGTGAATTGGGTGAAAATGAGATACAAAATGGTATTATTTATTATGTATTTATTTGTTTTTGTTAATTAAAACGGCAATAAAGCCAGTAACATGCTCTACAGTCGAAAAATCCCACATCAGTCAAATCTTCATTCGGTAAACACTCACTGATTTCCAAGTGCATCGTCAGGGTGGGGAAGGTCCGTGGTGGTGTTGTCGTGTGGTAAAAGGGCTCACCACACCCAACCACGTACCCACCCGTTCACCCTTATGTAGATTTCAACATCTAATCTCTTGGTTTTGATCATCAGACATGTATCTTAATCATTTGGATATTTATCTTTTTGAGGTCCCATCCTTACCCAGTTCCTAGATTTTCCATACTTTATTTATTAATTTTTTTATGATGAAAAGTGAATGGTTTTCACATGTATGGTAATCACCCTAACGCAAGGAGATCCCGTTAGTACTCCGGGTCTCTTTTGTGCTCATCTGCATTATTAGTTTTGGAAATGACATACAGACCTAACACAAGCCAAATAATAATTTCAGATAATCGTACACATTCCAACTTGAATATATATTGCTATATTAATTAAACTAGAGGTGTCTGAACTCGAAAACAAAGTTGAAATTTAATTTTTGTTTTGGATTAATTAGAGATCAAACCTAAATAAAGAAAATTAGTCTTTCAAGTCGAGTTATGAACTTATGATTTTTGAGTCAACATGGGTGTATATAGTATATATGTAATATTATATATGAACTCCTTTAATATTAACTATTACCAAAAGTTACTTCTCACTTCGAACTAAATTCATCCCAATCAATAATGATTTATAACGGGTGTGAATTATTCGAATTATCTGTGACATACTCGAGATCAATTCACTAAAAAGATCGAATTAAACCAAGTTTAAATGAGTTTGAACTACAGTTTATCGTTTTTTAAAGATATAAATTAATTTCACAATGTGGTTTTGCACTAGTCACACATTTGATCTCTAAGTTTATAGAGTTGGAATTTAAGTTAGATTATTTTAAAATATAAAAGAAATGAGTTAAATGCTATTTGCTTCCATATGGTTTGATGGTGGAAGCAATTTGCCTCCAGGGTAATAGGTTTTTGCACTTTGCCCTCTCATGTTTTTCATCTTTCATAGTTCGCACCCCTGCTATCAGATTAACGTTATCTTTCATTCAAAAAATCTGTGGAAAGACAAAGCTACCCTTTGATCATTCTAATATGCCCCTCCCCCTGTGGTTTTAGTATTCTAACACCCTTTAAACAAACTCATTTTACCACCAAAATCTAAACCCATTAAACGTACATTACCCAATAGTAACTCATTGACCCGTTACTACCTTCAAACCTTGACACGTCAACACACACAAACCTGGTCACTTCAAACATGTACAGATTTGAAATATTACTGTATACAAACCTGGTCACTGCAATACGATTAAATACTTAATTACCTTTGTTGTAGGATGTATGCATTCGCTTAAGTTTTGGGATAAGTCTAGAGTTGATTTTAGTTACAGATGTTGTATGCATAACCTGTGAACAAGGCAGACCAGTTGCAGCTGCAATGTGCATAACCTATGAAAAAGGCAAACAATCGTCAACATCTGGAACTCTGGAATATATCATTTGTAGATTGTGATTTGTTTACATGGTCATTTGGGTGCATAAACTGGTCACTGCAAACACATGAACTCATGAACTTGCAAACCTTTGATGCATTTTCTTTTCGAGGAACAATATACACAATGAACACATGAACTTGCAAACTATTGTGCATCTTGTTCTATATACAAACTAGTGACGCATTTTCTGTTCCATGTATGCATTTTCAGTTCCATACAAACCATATATGCATTTTTTGTACCAAACCATGAATGTATGCATATTGTTCTAAACATACATGAATGTATATGTATGCATATATTCTAATACTATCTAAACCAGTGACCCATATGTTTTGGTTAAAAATTGAAAACATGATTTACTTAACCAAATTATGAAAGTGAGGTGAGGTGCTTTGTAAAATTATTATTTTTTGTGTTGGGCATCCTGAATAGATGATCAGGATCTTAGATTATAAAAACGGTTTGTAAAGGATTCATGAATGAATGTATGTTAAATATAATAAACACAACATATTTGGCACGGGAAAAAAGCCCTTGATCTTCTTTTTGAAAATGATCTCCAGAACAAAAAAAAACCCTGAGAGTTAGAAACTACACAGCTCCACTAATAATAAACTTGTAAAAAAGTGAGACTTGATCTATCAAACTAGGTGTTACAGCGATTATGTGAGTGTTTGCGAGTGAAAGTATGGTGTAAGCAGTGTGCGAAATGTGTCCCTAAATTGATCGGGTCAAGTCTATTTATAGTACAAATCGAAAAATGAATCCTAACTAAGTTTTTGAGAATTTCAGGATCCCGAGAGGAACAAGTTAGTTACCGTTGGCAGCTTTCAGCTCTATTTCCACACGTTTTCTTGAGCTACTTCAGCGATAATTCAGATGCAAGTCATCCGCTAGCCATTAGCATAAGAATATTACTATAAATATTCCTTAACAACAAGAACAATTGATTAGTCACAACAACGATCAGGATCCTAAGTCCCATCATGATCCCGTTGTATGTTAACTATATCAGGATCCTGTCACAGATTCACAAAACTGAGGATCCTAACCATCCAAATTCTACCCCAAACACCACACAAACCATGAATGTGTATGTATACATACTGTTCTAATATTGTCCAGACTCATGACTCATACAAACCATGAATGTATATGTATGCGTATTGTCCTAATCATACATACATACATACATGAGTGTATATGTATATATATATATTGTCCTTATATTTTCCAAACCAGTGACTCGTACAAACCAGAAATGCATAATGCAAAATTTAAAATGTTTATGTATATGCATATGTCCTAATACAAACCAAAAATGCAAAAACATGAATGTTGTCCTAATGCATTTATGTCCCATGAACACATGAACAACTTACATAATCTCCTAATGTATTTATGACCCATGAACACATGAACAACTTACATAATTTCACCCATATCACCATGAACAAGATATCATAATCATTCACTTATATTTTAAAAACCATAATTACATAATATATTATAATCATTCACTTATGTTTTACAAAACCATAATGTATCATAATCATTCAGCTATCTTAATTACCTAACCATAATTACACATAATTATCATGAACCCATAAGAATCTAATAACTATACTACTCCACCCAATCTCACCTTCCCTGTTCAAAGCATTGGAAGCGGAAATTAATGGTCCAATCGTTGAGGAACCTCAGAACCCATATAGACCACAAGACGGTGGGTGTCATTTTCATTTATCCTAATTCCTGAAGCAAATCCAACAATTTCCAGTTAATCAACTAAAATGTTGGTGAAATCAAGTAAAATTAAACTAAAAGTAGATGTGTCACATGAACACACTAACCAAAAGCAACTAAAATGTAGGTGAAATTAAATAAAACTAAACAATGTAAGTAAACTTATCGTTAACCGCTGGTGATTCCATCATGACATCAACCTGGAAAACCATTGATCAGGAGGGGAGGCAATTGGTGTGGCGAATGGTAAGGGGGAGATAGTGCGGCGGATGGTGAAGGGGAGATGGTGCAGCAGTCAGATGATGGTTGTAGATGGTAGAGGTCGTTGGATGGTGGTAGGAGAAAGTGGAGGCCGATGGAAGTGAAGTATGGGGAGGCAAGTGTGAGGAAGGGTACATGGGGAGGGGGTTAGGGTTCACCATCAAAGTCGTAACAGAAAATAGAAATATTTTAAAGATCATCTTTTATTATTTTCTTAACTATATTGATATATTTTAAGGGGATTTGAAATTCCTTTTTATCTCAGTTAGAGTAAATTGCCTAAATCATCCCTACGGTTTAGACATGTTTATTTATTTCATCCAAAACGATTTTTCTGTGCCATATTGTTCTTTTGCCATTTTTTACCATTTTCATTTAAGTTACTAACACCATTTAAATTTAACTTTAACTTAAGGGCAATTTAGAGATTTTACCCAATATTTAATGTTTTTATTTTTTATATATAAATAAAGCTTTTACCCCATCCACCCCAACCTCAACCCACTCCACCCTCTCTCTAAACCTCTTCGCCTCTTCTCTCTATCTCCCCCAAACTTCCCATCTCTCCCTCTCTCTATTGACCTCAGGTGAACCATGTTGGGACGAATTCACATCAAGGGGGCTACCAAATACCTTCGGTAGGCTCGATTGTTGTAGTAGGGTTAGGGGACAAATGTGAAGGTGGATCAAGTGGATGTGGAGGAATCTAGGGTGAAATAGGAAAGATTGAAAAGAATTCGAGCATTTGGGAGGATGAAAGGTAAAGAGAGATTTTTTTGGAGAGATTGTGGAGGTGGGGCGATGGTGGTGGTTATGGTTTGAGGTGGAGTGATGGTGGTGCTGAAGGTTGTTGTGGGCAGTGGTGGTGGAGGTGGAGTGATGGTGAAGGTGGTAGTTGTTGGGGTGATGGTGATGTGGTCTGATGGTTTGTTGTGGGCAGTGGTGGTGGTTGTTGGGCAATGGTGGTGCAGGTGGGCTGATGGTGGAAGTGGTGGTTAGGGTGATGTTTTGTTTAAACAAAAATAACTAGGGTTTCCTATTTGAAACCTGCTTTTAAACAAAATATTAAATAATAAAATATTTATAAGCGATAAACATGACTTGTGGTTGGAGATGCGATGGAGAAGAAACCACGCATCATATATATGGATTAGGTAGGTGCCATATCTTCTTTTAATTTCGTAGGTTTCCTTCTTACTTATGTTGAATGCAACACTTTCTTAATGAAACGTACGTGGCACTTTATTGAAATCTCAAATCATACTTTTGATGATACAAGTAAGTGTAAACTTTAAGAAAAGAATATGTAAAGTTAGAATACCGGGCATATTTTTGTTAGTTGTTATCCTAAAACCTACAAACCACTAAACTAAAAGGATTCCTTAATTAAAAAGTTTTTAATTAATATCATTTTGTGTAATATTCTTAAAAAATATTCTCTATATGGCAACTAAGTAATATAATAGCTAACGGGCTTGTCACCTAGGCGTAACCTACCCATAACTTATTAAAACCTTTTTTTTTGAGTTAACTGCTAAAATCGTTCATGAGGTTTGATATATTTGTCAGTTTTATCCAAAATAACTTTTTTTTACTAAATAGTCCTTAACTTTTGAGATTTTTTGTCATTTTCATCCAAAAGTCTAACTTGTTTTATTTTTTCTGTCAAATATTTGGATGAAAATGACAAAAAAAAATACCAAATCTCAGGGACGATTTTAGCAAGCAAAAAAAAAAGTTAGACGTTTGGATGAAAATGGCAAAAAAAATCTCAAAAGTGAAGGGCAATATAGTAAAAAAAAGTTGTTTTGGATGAAATTGGCAAACTTGCCCAAACTCAGGACGATTTTGGCAATTTACTCTTATTTTTTTTATACGCTTTACCATGACAAATAATATAATAACTAATAAGTTGGATTACCACTTGTAGGGGATGTTCATTTGAGATGAAAATTTAATTGAGAAGAAAAAAAATAAAAGGTACAATTGTAAAATATTAAATAGTTTTTCTTTAATCTTGTTTATTTCTATCTTTAAGTAATTAATTACTCATAAAGACTATCATTCGCACACTAATTTTTTTTCCTACACACTTAAAAAGTTATCCTACATATTTCGAAATTTATCCTACGCATATTTAAATTTATCCGACACAACTTGTAATTTATCCTACACACCTAATAATTTGTCATACACTCTAAATTATTTATTTACTAATCTGAAAAAATATATATTTTGAAAATAAGTTACAAATTTAACGTAATTAGCTATTAAAGAGAAATACTATAAATTAATGATCTATGTAAGTTTACAAATATATTTTTATATTTAAATTAAATGCAAATATTAAATGAACTAAAATAAAGTATTCTTATTGGTTGAAATATCTTCTCTTTTCTTTATACAAAAAATTTCTTCTCATTTTGAACTCTTCACTGTCACTTGTAACGATCTTATTATACTAATAAACACGTATTTTTAAACGAAAAAAAAGCATAATACACTTTTTATCGAATGTGGATGCTTTTGGAACAATTGTGGAAAAGCAAAAAAAGGGGACAATACAAATTCAAGATTATTGTCATATACACAATTAGTCATTCCAAAATCTACAATCAACCCATAACCTACCTTCTGGTAAGCAAACATTAAACAATTATAAATATATAATATGGTTTTCAAATGCCACTATAATGCTCTCATTAAACTCACCAAAGCCTATGTCTAGTCTAAGCACTAGAGACCGGAACCACCGGCCTAACACACTTGGTGTGCACTTCATACCCACAATCTAAGCATTGGTAAGCCCAACCCGAACCTTGCTCATCACAATCACAACATATAAATGGCCCCCCACCATTGCCTTGAGATACCAACGAAAGTTCATGGCGATGGCCCGAATGTAGCTCCACGCTCGGGAGATTCTTTGCACTCTCATCCATCTGCTTTTCTAATAGCTCAACCCGAGCCTCAGTAAAAGGGTACGCTTCCTGTTCATACAAGTTAATCAAACTTCTTCCGTTCTTTGTAACTGTTTTGCCATCTGGTCCTATAATGATCAAACTTGGAATGCCTCTTATATCAAAGTACTTGGTTAGGTTTTTACTGGTCGGGTCGCCAAAAGGGAGGGCTAGCCATGGCATTACGCTAAACGAGGAGTTAAATTCTATCTCGTTGTGATCAGTCGAGACGTAGATGATTTCAAAGTCTCCGTTAAACTCTTGTTGGGTTATGTTTTGTTTTATCTTTTGGTAAATGGAGATCAACTTGGGAGTAAATTTGTGACTTGGGAGGCACCACTGGGCCGAAAAGTAAAGCCCAATAGTCTTGCCCATTAAGGAAGAAACTGATACCTGCATGTTTGAAATTGACATGTGATTCTGAATTGTTAAATATAAAGGATTTTTGTTGGAACAATGAACCTTCAAGTACACTAAATGTAAGTTAAACTTAAAAGGACTGGAAGTTGAGTTGTCACTGCACTAAATCTGTGGTTTGCAAAGAATAGGCTCAAATAAGCATTACTTTTATCAAAAGTTATTCACAATCATAAACGTGTAATGATCACATCTACCAACATGAAAAAAAAAACATATTGGAATTTACAAGCTTAAATTTAAGTGTCACAAAAAAACTTGATGCAAAATTGACATATTTTTGTAGGCCATATACTTACAAATCAGATATAGTAAAGATAAATTAAAAAAACCTCTTAGGCAACAGAAAAAAATATTCGTTCAGTGAAATTGTTTATTTACTGATAAATGAATATACCCTGACACTATGAATACTTAATTTTATATTTTGTATTTGTAATTTTATATACAGTCCTAAAATCTTAGTTTGATATATAATGAATATTATTAATTTGGTGAGTTTATTCATTAAGCTGATTATCGAGATTATATTGTATGTGTTGTTGTGTGTATTAAATTAAGTGTATGAAACGTCCATAGTATAAGTTCATATCATGCAATACTCGTGAGTTAGATTATATTCTTGCAAAGAAAATGAAACACAACAAATATCTCATGAAAAACAATATCCACTAACCTCTTTAGATGCCGAATGAGCCAAAACAAAATCTCTATCATGATTCGTGAGCAAATTCACCAAAGTTTGCCGTTCATGCTTCTCCTTCTCTTGCCTCAACAACTCATCCAACCTCTCATTAGTAAAAGGGTACACATCGACACCGTAACGATAAATCAACTCGACTCCATCGTGCAACACACTCGCATCATCATGGGGTTGTAAAATGACCAAGCATGGAATCCCCTCAACATCAAATCTTTTGTTCAATGCCTTTTTAGTTTCTAAATCCGAAAATGGGATCGCGAGCCATGGCATGTATGATTGATAGAAGTTGTTGAATGCATTCAAGTCTTCATCAGATGATACAAAGATGATCTCAAATTTTGAATCTTTTTTAGCTTGGATTTGATCATATACTTGAATTAAGAGTTTTGTAAAAGTTTGACATTGTGGATACCAATTGGCAGAGAAGTAAATACCCACGATTTTGTCTTCAAGATCCGAAATCTTTATCTGAAACGGGTCAAGTCATATAATCAACACGTACATAATAATAGTTGCATTAAACGTAAACTAATAATATTGTCTTGGCTACCGAAGACAAATAAAATCTTTTGAGTACAATAATGACTAGAACTACAACTGGATGTAGGGGAATATTGGTCCACCTTTGAGTGGGGTATCAGCTTGTTGTAGAAATTTAAGTAGGAAACTAGAAGATATTTGCATATATGAAGAGCCCCATTTATGAGGTTTTGAGGGTGGAAAGATGGGTTGCAAGGTCCACTTGTGAACAGAGAAAATGGAGAGTGAAAGTGAGAGGCACCTCACATTTATGGATTCCTCTTGTGTTGTTTACAACTCATATGTATGGTAGGTTGATGGAAGTCTATATTGTGTATTAGAAAGGTACAAAAAAAAAAAAGCATACATGATGTACTTGTTTGATCTTAGTGGGACGTATGGTATTGTTTTGTGTTTTAAAAACTTCATATGTATAACCCATTGCGTTTGTTTGATAACTATATACTAACTCTAAGAAGGTATTAAGACACTACAATATGGTAAACAAGTTTTTATTATTATTATTATTATTATTATTATTATTATTATTATTATTATTATTATTATTATTATTATTATTATTATTATTATTATTATTATTATTATTATTATTATTATTATTATTATTATTATTATTATTTATTATTATTATTGTTGTCCCATTTAAAAAAATGTATTTAAAATCACTACTAGAAAAATCAATATCATTGACAAAAACAAAAGTGTCACCGTTTGTAGTGTAAGTTTCAATATTGTCCTATTGGTAAGGGTGGTGAGATCGGTACTAATGGCCACATAGGCAAATTGGAGAATCGATGGGTCTGGATGATAAGGGTGATGGTCATGATCAGGGTGTGGAGAGGAAGGAAGGGATGACCATTCCGTGCAATCGATGCCAAGCCAAAAAGAAAAATCATCTTGATTAGAATTCATACCCTTATAAATTTAAAGAAAAAACATCTCATATTGGATTCATACATGTGACTCAGTGTTAGCCCGGCCGTCTATTTTTCTTATAAATAAAAATGAACTAACTTTTATTTATATATAAAACCCCAAGAAATTCCTTTGGGGGTTTCAAATTTACTTTGGAAAGGAATTAACGACAGGTGACCCAGAAAGTATATCATCAACAAAATGGATGGTTGCTTCAGGAATAAATACGATATATGTTTGTCGCCATAAAACTATACGATGTGGTCTTTTCTTATGTTGTAATTCAACGACTTGTACGGTGTAGTATATATAGCGGTATCAAAATCGTAACCAAGTTTCCACAATCCATCACTTATAATTTATTTAGTCTTCGACATATCCATTCGATTATTATTATTATTATTATTATTGTTATTCAAGCTACATATAAACCAACAACCCTAGATCTAAATAAGCATCGTTTAGTTGGATAATTATATATACATGTGTGTGTGTGTGTGATTAGCTGAACTATATTTTGATATACATGCATCAGAAAGTGTATAGAGAAGACCTGAGCACCGGTAGGAGAGAGAAGGAAGTCTCGTTGATCGGAGGCGAAGAGAGAGAAGTATTTGTGGCGGTTGACGACGACAGTCTCCGACGTTGTATTCATCGAAGACAGCTGTTCACTCATCTTTGTCTCCTCTCTCTCTCTCTAGAATAAGGAAATTAAGTTAAGGGAAACCTGGTATACAACAACTAACTCCAAGGAGCTGTGGAGATCGATCCATTATATTCTTGTGCGGCCGTACGGTCATATCATATAATAATCCAGATTTTATTTCTAAATATCTTCTTAGTAAACATTTTTGACGTATAATTCTACGAGACCTTTCTTTTTTATTTTTTCGGTTCTTATTTTCTTTTGTATCAAATGAACAGTACTTGTGTAATAATTAATTAATAAATAATAATAATAATAATAATATGTTTACTAACTTTTAAAGATTATAATTCATTTGGGTCCTAAAAAAGTTATTTATATGAATTTTGCATATTTGTACTATAGATTTAAACGAAGCGAACGAACACAAACAAGACCTTTTTCGTGTTTGTTTGTTAAGATATATACATATATATGTATGTTTGCTCACTGTTCACGAACACTTATCAAACGAGATTTTATGTTTTTGTTCGTTTGTATTTGTTTGTTAATTTTAGGCATCGAACAAAAACGAACGTTGATGAACACAAACTAATATTCATGAACACAAATGGAAAAAAAACAAACACAAACAATCGTTCATGAACAAAATATATAATACACGCACTTATTAGATATTTAATTTGTCAGAATTTTAAAGTATTTAAATAAATATGTAAACTAAAAATTAATAAACTATCAAACACAAACGAACACGTTACCGAACGTTCACGAACGAACACTGTTCATGTTTGTTCATTTAACTAAACGAACGAAATTTCTTGTTCGTGTTTGTTTGTTTAGTAAACGAACGAACACAAATCAACTTCCCGTCAAACGGCTCACGAACTGTTCGCCGAACGTTTGATTTCGTTTGTAGGCCTAGATTTTAACAGTTTACTTGCATTATATAATGTCAAGTATAAAGCTTTACATTATTATTATTATTATTGTTGTTGTTGCTGCTGCTATAAAACGAGCAAAAGAATTAAAGTGTATAATAAATTTCGTAAAAAGAATTATAAATCAACATCTATAAAAGTTTACGTTTTTTCCTCTTGGAAAATACTAATAAGCATTCGTTGATATTCATTATAGTAATAAGTATTATACTTTAGTATTATTTCAAATAAAGTTACTAAATATTTTAAAAGGAGTAGAGATATGGCCCATGATTTAAGAGAGAAGAAAAATAAAACCTGCAATTGATTGCACCCTTACACGTAGCTTGGGTTAGACTCCAGCAGCCAGGATCATGTTGCCCGCAACTAAATTCCGTGAATGCCCTTGTTCAACTTTTGTACCTTCCACAATATATATATATATATATATATATATATAATTACAACTATTTTTTTTCCTTTTTAATGATTATACAAGAATTTTTTGTAACCGTGAGAACGCGTGATGATCACCTAAATCCTTCTAAACAAAAACGCTCACAGCTCTATCAATATAGTGTTAACATGTGAGATAAGATAAATAGTCAATTAGACTATGTAAGTATAAATCAATTAATGATAAATATGATTTTAAATATAGAAATGAGACGTTTAACACATGATCTCCTAGAAGTTCACATAAGAAAATCTGTAGTTTCATATCGTTTGGTTTAGTCAAATTATAATTTCGATAATTATTAGTTAAGTTAATATGCCATGCACATATCGGACATATAAGCGTATTTGTATATATGCAAGTTGGATGAATTAATAATAAGCATCAAGTAACTAGTGAACTCTTTTAATTTTTTGCATGTGAAAAAAATAGAGAGAAATATATGCAAGTCCGAAGTTAGGTCCACAAACAAAGATGACAGTCATCAGGTTGGTTTTAAAGATTTCTTTTTTTTTTAAACGAAGAAAACAAAGCAAAAGATTTTACAACTCAAAAATTTGAAAGTTTACAAAACATAGTCAATAAACTTCTTCATTTTCACCATATATATAGTGAGGTCCTGTCTCAAAAAATATTCTTGGAGGTGACTAGAGGTCAATGAACCATCAAATGGTAAGTCTTCTTTTGCATCAAATGAGG
Organism: Scalesia atractyloides; assembly: GCA_947069175.1. Taxonomy (NCBI): domain Eukaryota; kingdom Viridiplantae; phylum Streptophyta; class Magnoliopsida; order Asterales; family Asteraceae; genus Scalesia; species Scalesia atractyloides. The sequence goes on from CAMTDV010000003.1 coordinate 322,005, forward strand.
TTTTTAACTAACAATGGTGACATTTACACTATGCTTGATAATCACTTTATATCGGTTGGACTACAACCAACGATGTTTATAACTTTCTAAAAAGTATCCAATTTAACCATTTCATATAGAATAATAATGACATTCTCATAACATGTTATCTCTTTTTAAATCATGAACTATTCTCATAACAAGCAATGTGGGGCTATGTCTAAAAGAGTTTCTAGATTCAATTCTAGCAAAAGTGAATATTTTAGAATTATTATTATAATATGCATAGTAAAAACAAACGTTGTCATTCAGAAGAAAAAAAAAACTATTTAAAAGCATATAATTAGAAAATTAGAATAATTGCAACGTTATAACCAACTATGATAATGTATTAAAATAAACTGAGCTATTTTGATATACATGTCCGTGGATTTTTGGATTAATATAAGAAATGCAATCATCTATGCATCCACTAGTTATAGACATAGCTCTAAACAAAACAAATGATCCAGGAGTATTAACATCCATCTATATAAAATAAATAATCTCTTTACCAATTATTGATGTTTAGACTTTGACAATCGCGCCTTATAATTGTGGTCAGTTTTGATAGTGTTAGCATTATGATCATATATTTCTGAACTTGAGGGAGGGTTAAAAGTAAAATTCTTTTATTAAAAAATGGTTACGTATTATACGTTAGTTTATATATTAATTTTTGTTAAATAAAGAATGCCCCACATAAAGTGGAAAGAAATTGGGATATTTTTAAGGGAGTGACACGTTGATGGGGGATGCGTGTCGGTGGGTCTAACCAACAAAATTAACATATTTTAACCAAACCAACTCGACACCTGTCTCGCTTCATTTATTTCGTACTAAACAATCCCATATGATCTGTACATCAATCTACACTTTTATGTTCCTTTTCCTTTTTTCTTTATGACGTGAAGATATATTTGTAAGATAATAATCTTTATGTTATATACTATTATTTTTTTATTGTATATAAAAAAAACTAGTCATAAGTTAATATGTTATATAGAAGGTTAACTATTCCTTTGGGTTGAAAGATAAACGAGCTCTCAAATATGCTTAAGAGCATCTCATATAAAAAACTAGTAATGATATTGTTGAAAATAAAAGATATCAAAGATTGCGGGATCAGTCAAGCATCATCTCCCAAGTTAGGAGGGTCAAAGACAGCTAATAAACAGCTACAAATCCAGCCGTAAACCAAGCTCATCTACTATATTTAGATTACGGTTTTGTGCTATAAATTGTATACCTTTCTTTGTAATGTAACATACAAAAAGATACACATCAATTCAGTGTTTTTCAATCAACCTTTGTAACATGGTATCAGAGCAGTGTCGTTCTTGACCTGTTCATCATTTACCCTGCTCATCACTTACCCAAACCAATCATCCTCTCAACCAAGCTGCCATGGCCGTAGCCGGTAACTTGGGAGAAGATCTATCAATCCAAATCGCCAATCTGCTCAAGAATGGCCTCAACCCACAAAACCGAAACCCAAAACTGTCCGATAACCTTCAAATAAACCTCAAGCTCAACAGCCAGAATTATGCTCTATGGACCCGGATCATGAGGGTAGCCATAGGCGGTAAATCAAAGGCCTTTTTAAACCACTTATCAACCAATCCACCAAACCAAACTATGAACAATGGGAACAAGACGACCTAGTCGTCTTCTCATGGCTCATACAAAACATTGAACCAACCCTTGCCAGCAATCTAACCGAATTTCCGACAGCAAAGTCGCTGTGGGATACCCTGGCTATAACATATAGCAGTGGACGTGACAAGCTCCAAACATTCAACCTACATGTCAAGGCGAATGAAATCAAACAGAACAATCTCTCCCTTGAAGAATTGTGGATTATACTCCAAGGAGTATGGGGAGAAATTGATCGGATTGACCCAAACCCTATGACCTGCCCAACCGATATCCAAGCATATCACAAAATCAGGACTTAACAAAAACTGTTTCAGTTTCTAAACGCTCTCAACCGGAAATATGACCCTATAAAGAGGGAAATACTCCGGTTAGAACCCCTTCCAACCGTAGAAACTGCATACGCCACTGTCCGCAAGGAGGCCGCTCACCAGAACATTCTGGGAACACCTCTTAATGACACACAGGGTATCACAGTGGGTTTAATGGCCTCTGAAATCGAAGGGTTAGGGCTTGCATCAAAAGGCTACCGACGGATCGATGTAAAAAGAACTGGATCAGGTAACAAAGATGGCAAAACTCACCTCAAATGTGATCATTGCGGCATGACAAAACATACCCAGGAACAATGCTTCAAACTCGTCGGGTATCCGGAATGGTGGTCGGATGGCCATAAGAAGAGCACAAAGGCTACGGTTAAAGAAAAAGGGAAATCATCCAGCACCGGCACCCGAGATGTCACCGGAGATGGAGGCCGAAGCAGGACTGGTTTCGGCGGAATGGCTGGTACACATGAAGAAGAAGAAGACGCAACAGGTAACGGGTTTGGGGCGCAGCCCTCAAACCCTTGTGGTTTTAACCATTATAATAAACCAAACATGTCACATTTAGTCCCTAGAAATAAGGGAAATGCTAATATGGCCCAAGAAACCCATAAAAAACAAAAACTATGGATCTTCGATTGTGGCGCGACCGACACAATGACTTATGAGCTGTCGGATATTATTTCAACAACCAAACCAAAAAAAACGCATATTCAAACGGCAAACGGAGGAATAATGGATGTAAAATCGGGAGGGACTATTGAGATTTCACCCACAATAAAAATCTCTAATTGTCTTTATGTTCCCTCGTTATCACATAAACTGCTTTCCATCAGCCACGTCACAAAAGAACTCAACTGTATTGTCCTAATGTACCCTACGTTTTGTATTTTACAGGATATCAGGACGGGAGTGATCATTGGGCGTGGCACTGAAAATCAAGGGTTGTATTATGTGGATGAGGTGACTCAAAGTGGTGCTGTGATGTTGACTCATGGTACATCGGAACGAGAAGCTTGGCTATGGCACCGAAGATTAGGTCATCCTTCTGCAAATTATTTGCATATTTTATTTCCAAAACTATTTCCAGTTAATTCTATGTCACATTGTGAAACATGCGTTTTAGCAAAGAGCCATAGAAAAACCTTTAAACCCAATAATACTAAGGCTGCTTTGCCATTTTCATTAATCCACTCTGACGTATGGGGTCCTGCCCCAGTTCTTGGGGGGCAAAACCTTCGTTACTTTGTGATGTTCGTTGATGATTGTACCCGAATGACCTGGGTTTATTTTTTGAAAAACAAATCCGAAGTCTTTGAAAAATTCACTATGTTTTACGCCATGATCCAAACACAATTTCAAACAAACATCCAAATATTCCGATCCGATAATGGCGGTGAGTTTGTTAATACCTCGTTTAAATTGTTTTTCCAAGACAAGGGAATAATCCACCAAACTACATGCCCAAACACCCCAGAACAAAACGGTGTCGCCGAAAGGAAAAATCGCATTTTGCTGGAAATGACACGAGCTCTCCTAATCGAATCCCAGGTCCCGAAATATTTTTGGCCTGAACCCTTGCTACCGCTACCTATCTTCTCAACCGACTCCCAACAAATATCCTAAAACTTAACACTCCATTACACACCCTTTCAAAATTCTTCAAACTACCCTCAGTTCTTACTCTTCAACCACGAATCTTTGGATGTACTGCCTTTGTTCACATACCTAAATCAGATAGAACCAAACTTGACCCTTGTGCTGAAAAATGTGTCTTTGTTGGGTATGGAATGAATCAAAAGGGATACAGATGTTATAATCCAAAAACACGTCATATGTTCACCACAATAAACTGTGACTTTCTTAAAACCGAGTATTACTACAATTCCCAACTCAGTGGTCAAGGGGAGAAGGAATGTTTAGACACACTAAGTTGGTTGAAATATGTTCCCTATGTACCAACTACAGAGTCACCAGAGTCCAATTTCAGTGCCACCGAAGGTCCTAATGTTCCTCCTAACCTGGTGTCCGAGGTAAGTAATACTCATCCTATTCAGTCTGGTGATACTTTTGAAGTTTCTAATGACTCCGAAGATACCAATACTTCTAACCATGAAACTGCCACAGAACAAGCGGAAAATTTGCAGGCAGATGAATCCAGACAAGAAGAACCACCATCAAGATATGTGTTACCCCCTAGAACGAACAGAGGGGTTCCTACGAAACGGTATTCTCCTGAAAAAGAACCAAGAAGATCTAGTTATCCTATAGCTAGTGTGGCTAATGGAAATTTCACTAAGGAAGCCAAAGCATTTATCTCATCTGTTTATTCCGAAGAAACTCCTACAAACGTGGATCAAGCCTTAAAATCTAAACATTGGAAGGAAGCAATGAAAACAGAAATGGAAGCCCTAATCAAGAACAATACTTGGGAAAAATGTACTCTCCCGTTAGGAAAGAAATCCGTGGGGTGTCGTTGGGTCTATACGGTTAAGTATAAACCCGATGGTATAATTGAGAGATATAAAGCCCGACTGGTAGCAAAAGGGTATACCCAGACACATGGGATTGATTATGCTGAAACATTCTCCCCGGTTGCAAAAATGAACACAATTAGGGTTCTTTTTTCGATAGCTGCAAATGAAGGGTGGCCACTTCAACAGTTTGATGTAAAAAATGCCTTTTTACACGGGGACCTAGATGAAGAGGTATTTATGGATGCTCCTCCAGGTTTCACAAAAGAGTTCAAAACTGGAAAAGTTTGCCGTCTGAAGAAGTCTCTTTATGGTTTGAAGCAATCTCCCCGGGCTTGGTTTGGCAGATTTACGGTTGCTATGAAAAAGTTTGGATATAAACAGAGTAATGCCGATCATACTTTGTTTCTCAAAAAAAGAGGAAAATTCGTAACCTGCCTAATTATCTATGTAGATGATATGATCATTACAGGGAACGATAAAGAAGAAATGGTAAAACTAAAAGAAAACTTGTTTGCTGAATTTGAAATGAAAGATTTGGGCAGGCTTAAGTATTTCCTCGGAATTGAAGTACTAAGGTCAAAACAAGGAATTTTCATTAGTCAGAAGAAGTATGTCTTAGACCTGTTGGCAGAAATTGGAATGATCGATTGCAAACCAGCAGATACTCCTATGAGTGTAAACCAAAAGCTTTATATGGAAGAAGGAGCAAAATTAGCAAATAAAGAAATATACCAACGGCTGGTGGGAAAACTAATATATCTCTCACATACTCGTCCAGACATCGCCTATGCTGTAGGGGTAGTAAGTCAGTTCATGCACCAACCTCAACAGTCACATATGGAAGCAGTTTGGAGAATTATTAGATATCTCAAAGGAACAGTGGGTCACGGAGTCCTGTTTCAATCACATGGACACCTAAATGTTCAAATCTATACCGATGCAGACTGGGCAGGAGATAAGGGAAGTCGGAGGTCAACAACAGGCTACTTCACTTTAGTTGGGGGGAATCTTGTTACTTGGAGAAGTAAAAAACAAAAGGTGGTTGCTCTTTCAAGTGCAGAAGCTGAATTTAGAGGTATAGCTCGAGGTTTAACAGAAGCCATGTGGATGCGAAGACTCTTAGCTGAGATTGGTTTTCCGTCAAAAGAAACAAGTAAGATTATGTGTGATAATAAAGCTGCAATTCAGATTTCAGAAAACCCAGTACAACATGATCGAACTAAACACGTGGAAGTTGATAGGAACTTCATCAAAGAAAAATTGGAAGATGGTACGATTGAACTACCGTTCGTTCGATCAAAGGATCAGCTTGCTGACATTTAACAAAAGCGGTTAACGGGAAAATTTTCAGCGATTGTTTGGGCAAGTTGAATTTTGGAAATCCGACTATTCAACTTGAGGGGGAGTGTTGAAAATAAAAGATATCAAAGATTGCGGGATCAGTCAAGCATCATCTCCCAAGTTAGGAGGGTCAAAGACAGCTAGTAAACAGCTACAAATCCAGCAAATCCAGCCGTAAACCAAGCTCATCTACTATATTTAGATTACGGTTTTGTGCTATAAATTGTATACCTTTCTTTGTAATGTAACATACAAAAAAGATACACATCAATTCAGTGTTTTTCAATCAACCTTTGTAACAGATATGAGTGATGTTAATGAGATATGGATCCAAGAATAAAGGAACTTTTACATAAACCAATTTGATTAGGAAAAACATGTGATAACGAGTCCAAAAGTTAAATGGGCATAACTTTGACTGTAATTAATTATGTTTCATTGTTTAATAGAGTTTGTAAATTCTTTGTATAAACTTGTAAAGTAATAAGTTTATAACTTTTTATAGACATAAAACTTACTAAAATTCTAAATTTTATATTTTAGTCGTGTGACATAAATTGATATATTTTTTACTAGGTTACAGAGACTAGTGTATTCAAAATGTTTATATAATATAAATAATATAATTATATGATGTATAAAAAAAGTCATATAATCAACCATTTTTTATTACCACATAAGCTAACTTAAATTTGTCTCAAAAATCAACCTTTGTTAATAAGTAACACTGAAATATCATAATAGTTCGTGTATTATATGGCTTAAATACTAATATATATATATATATATATATATATATATATATATATATATATATATTTGTGTGTGTGTGTGTATGTATATAGGGGTGAGTTAACGTACAATATTCATTAACATACAATGCGTACGAGATGAAATTACGCACGTTATAAAACTTAAAACCCTAATCACGCATGTTGAAAAACCATACATCACGCGTGTTGAAAACCATAATCACGCATGTACAAAATCAGAAATCACGCATGGGGTAAAAACCTAATCACGCATATTATAAAACTAATTACGCATGTTATAATTTCAACTCATACGTATTGTACGTTAAGAAATATTGTATTTTACACTTTTAATATATATATATATATATATATATATTATAATTGAAACTACGTATTACATTACATAAAATAATATATATAATAATATTATTTTTATTGTTGTGTGTTTCTAAATATAACTTTATTATTGGTAAATGAAAATAACTTTATTGGCGTGTCATAAATCAGATTTTCAATTCCTATTGATATAGCTGTAACAAGGATTTAGTTAATGATTAGTTATTACAAAATTATGATCCTTGTTTACGGTTTATATATGATAAGGAAAATATTTTTATAATTAATGATAAGTTATTATGTCACAAATGAGTTAAAAAATAAATTTAGTGATATTAAAATATAAATAGTTTACTATTGTTATAACGGCAAATTTGGATCACTGACGAACCCCTGGAGTATTATCGTGTCATCAGCGGAATCACTCGATCATATCCATTTTCACTAGTCATAATGTTTATACACCAATTCAGGAGGTAACCCAATAAATATGGAAAACCCCTCTCCCCGTCACAACCTATTGGTCCCAAATTCTTATCACAAAGCTAAAATGACACTAAGCTATAAAGCGATGAGCAATAATTTACTATTTTCTACTTATAAAACATTTATTTACTTAGAATAATTAAAAGATCTGGGCAGAAAAGAATTAGTAAGGTAAAATATGGTGGTGATTGCGTCTAAAGTTATACTCATTTATTACGTAATAGAGTTGATAAAAGTATTAAATGAAAACTCGATTAATTATTATGACAACAATGCAACAATTTTAAGGTAATGATAGCGACGAGGATCGGGACTAAGATACGAGGATAACAATGGTGTCATAGTCAATGTCGATCTAGAAAATCTTCGTAGGGGTGACGTTTTATAAAAAAAAGGTAACAAAAAAAAAAAACGTTAAAAAGGTCAAATTTTTCCAAAATTTACATTATCGCCAGAGCATCAAGGGGTAACGGAGGCTATCCCTTCACTTAAGGTAGGTCCCACCCTGGTCATAGTGAGGATAATGACTGAAAAAATACGCCTTTAATTTATGACTTGCTATGTTATATTAAGGAAACCAGTTCCCTTTTCTATTGAACACTTTAGATCGTGGGATGTGGGTTTGAGTTGGGGGCGTGGCTAGCCAAGCAACACCGCTTAAGCCATACCGGGCCAACGTGGTTAGCGGTGTTGCCCCGCTGGCGTGGCTAGGGAGCCTGGTGTGGGGCAGGAGGGAGAGGTGACGTGGCTTGATGGGGTTGACTATGATAATCCGACCGTTTGGGCTAGCCGTTGGCCATGGCGGTTTCGGCTATGGTAGTACAACTTTTAAAAATTACCCCAAACCAAATATTTTTCATATACACTTTCTTCTAACACAAATCTTCAACCCAAACCAACCAAAAAACCGAAAATGGTACATTGGACCGAGGAGGAGAAGATTGCGCTAGTAACGTCAATCGTAAACGCACAACGAACGCTACGTCGTGGCCAAACCGCCTATTAGACTCAAGCGTTTCAATAATACCAACAACATACGGGAACGCGCATCACAACTTGAATGCGTGCCAACATAAATGGCAGAAGTTAAAACCGAAGCTGGATCGATTTAAAGCATACCTCGACCGTGTCCCTGCGGGAGACCTAAGCCACGACGATCGAATGGAGATCGCCAAAATCGAGTATAGGCACGAACCCGGAGTTTCGGTGGGATCCCCACTTTAACATTTATCATACTTTGTAAAAAAATTAGAATTTATTATGTAGTTTTTTTAAATTTTTAGGATTTATTAAGTTGTTTTTTAATTTAATAGGATTTTGATGTAACTTTTTTTAAATTAATTTAGTGGTTTGTTTTATTTTTATAAATGTCAAAAATAAAAAAAAAATCACATGTTCATCCACCCCAACTAGCCCACGCGCCGCTACCACATCCCCACATTTTTACGTTGGCCTGATGGAGCCATCTTCGCCACATATCAACCCAAACTCTTCACACACCCCACGGTCTTATAGTTACGTTAAAGTCCTAAAGTCCTCGAGTTGAACAGTAGATACAATTCAGATTGGTGACATGTTCGATAGATATTGGTACAATGAACATTATTATTTATTAATAGAATTATAAAAACCCCAAAATATTATTAAGCAAAGAAAAAATCGCTCATAATGCAATTAAATATATTTATTTAGGGTTTTAGATGGGTTGATGTGTTCAGGATGTGTGGAGTTACGTATAGTTATAGACAAGTGTTTCATGCTGTTTTGTCGGGTTTTAGCTATATGATAACTAGTGTCATGTTGGTGATTCATGTTTCAATCTTTCCACCATTTTATGGTTAATTAGTGGTTTATCATTCATGCTTTGTGGCGGGTTCAAACCATAGATAAAAAATAAAACAATCGCGAATGGACATTTTATGTAAAGGTAAAAAATCACGTCATGATGGTATATTCGAATGTCACAAAAAGTTATCGGTTCAGTCCGTGATGGCATCAACACTCGTTATAACCATAAAAAAGAATATTTGCGACAGGTTCGAAATGTGAATAAATAGCCTACTTACGACGCTACATACAAAGTTAGAAAGACTTTACCTTGAAAAAAAAAACTTAAAAGAAACGAAAATAAATAAGTAAAAGAAAAAAAACTAAAAGTCTAGGGTTTAAATAGTAATTTCAATAAAATTTAAAGTGAAAAACTAAAGTTGAGAGTCAAATAGTGATTGTAACAAAGTGTAAGGGTTAAAAATGAAAAACAATTATTAAGATTAAGAGCCTAAACATATTACTGTTAAAGTAGAAAAGCTGAATAATAAACTTATTAAAAATTAAAGTTGTAAATAAAAATTCTGTTATAATAATATTTTTGTAACTAAACCTAAAAAGTATAGCTAATGAGTGAATTAATATCTAATTTATTGTGGGATAGAAGCAGTTATTTCAATGATCCACAAAAATCCATCTAGAACAAAACTTTTGTTACAAAAGTAAGAATCACATTCTTTTTTGTATTTTTTAGAAAAAAGACAAAACAATAATAGATTATTTTTATGATTATTTTATTATAAGTTTATATATTTGTTAGTTTAATCGTATATGTTGCAATATTATAATATTGCGTATAATTGTATTACTCAAAAATGTGTAATGATCACACTTACATATCATTCAAACATATTTAAAATTTTAAATGAATAATGAAAGATGTGTAAGAGTCTAACAGGACTTTTTACTTTTCAATATTGATATTAATTGTGTTTTAAAGTGTTTAATTATGAGTTTTACATGATAATGTATATGAAATTTTTTTACTTTGAGTTGGTTTTGATTTGTAGATAATTAGAGTTTAACAGATGACTTTTGGAGTTTCACAGAAGGTTTTCGAGAAGTATTATGAAGTACTGGAAGCACACACACGTTGGAAAATCAGGGAGATTGGCAATTACCAGCGCCACCTAGTGGCTGGCATTAGAGTTGTTCATGAGCCAAGCCGAGCCAGGGCAAGCTCGGGCTCGGCTTGATTATAAACCGAGTTAGCTTGGCTCTGATTTAAAACTGAGCTGAAAATCTAAACTCAGGCTCAGCTTGATTTGGCTCTCTACATAAACAGGTATGAGTTTGAATGTTATTGATGGACACTTTTTCCCCAAATTAAAATCAGAAACATTTAAATGGGTTGAAAAGAAAGTTGATACTTTTGAAGTTGTCAAAATTGAAAGAAAAACAGATGATAAAAGTGAGTTGGTTAATGATGCAAATGTTATTACACCTAAGACCGTTAAGGCTTGGGTTTCCCTGTTTGAGTAATTGGTTTTGTGCATATGTAGGGGTTTCTAAGATTTTCAAGGTGGATTATCGATAGTGAAGCCTCTCGACTAATGACGGGAATGCTAGCGTTACTCTACGATGTTCGACCTATCAAATGAGGCTATGTTGGTTTTTCTGGAAATCAGGGAGGTAGAATTATTGGCGAAGGTACTCTTGGAAATGGAACCATATCGTTTGACAAAGTGAACTATATAGTGGAATTAGAAAAAAATTTGCTATCAGTTTAACAGATCTGTGATAAGAAATTTACTATTCATTTTACGAAAATGTGACACCTCGGAAATTTATACCGAATAATGTGGCAACACGTGTCTGATAACTATCAAATATTCCAGACATGTTGGGCGAGAGGGGCTAAATTCATTGAAAATAGATGTTAAAATGGAGGGATCAAATTTGAATAAATGCCAATCTTTGCTCCTGGAGGTCCCTTACGGACCGCAAGCCTTATGTTTTACGGTCCATAAGGCATTAAAAATTTTGTGGGCGTGCAGGTCTCTTACGAACTGTAACCAACTCCTTACGGTTCGTAAGGGGTGTCGCTGACATATCGTTGTGTTGGCAGCTGCAGCCTGCTGCTCCTTCCACCATGCTCGCGAAATTGCCACCCTTCACCACCTTTGGACACCTTCTAGGACACTCCTCAACACCTCAAAGCTTTAGGGACACTTGACATTACATTGTGATCCTTGTTCAAGAATAAATAAAGGTGATTTCCACTCATTCCAACTTGCACTTTCACATTTCTCACTCTCACTTCTCTTGAAGTAGGTTCTGATCTATAGAGGCCTGGTACTTGAAGTTCAATCTTCATCTTTTTTTCATTCCTTTGCTAGTTATTAGCCGAAAGTCAAGCAAATTGACTTTTGCTTTGACTTTCGGTTCTGACCATTTAAGTCAAGTCAAAGTTCGAATCGAAATTGGCTACGTGATCATAATAATGAAAATGTTAATCCTTTTGTGATGGCACTTTTTGAAAATCACGTTAAGTAGGCGAAATAACGAGTCAAAGTTATATTAAAAAAATCAAAACATAGATTTTTGCAAATTAAGCTAAATGAGTTTCTAAGTATCGAAACCTTAATTTTTAACATTGTAGCAGTTTATATAACATATTAGGTAGGGGTGGCAAAAGTGATGGTTGGGCACGTTTAGGTCATGGGTTAGGATGGGTATAGGTTAGGATGGGTTTGGGTTAGAATGGGTATTTTAAGAAAAAGGTTAGGATGAGTATGGATTATAACAGTTGTTTTTTACATTTTTTAAAAATAAATTTAGTTTTTTGTTTTTCTGATTTTTTTAACTTTTCTGAATTTTTTAATTTTTCTGATTTTTTATTTATTTTTGGGATTTTTACTTTTTTACTTGATTTTTTGGATTTTTTATAAACTTTTTACTTTTTCTGGTTTTTTTAACATTCTTTTTATTTTTTACATTTTTTAATTTTTTTTTTGTTTGTTAATTTTTCTAGTTTTTTTGGAATTTTTAATTTTTTTATTTTTTGGATTTTTTTATTTTTCTGATTTTTAAAAATTATTAATTTTTATGATTTTTTATGTTTTTTTTTGTGAAATAACACTTACGAATACTCGAATATGATGAACAATATGACTGTGATGCTCTTTTTAGAGTTATCCATTTACCCAGCGTAATAACCATTCTGACCCACGAATTATTTTAAATAGATACCTTACAACACATCCTGATCCATCCTTGATTATATCTCAACTCATCCTGACCCATCCTTATTTTTAAAATAACCCTTGATACCCAAATGGGTTTTTATAGCCATGCCAAACTTGTCATTTCCGATTTAGGGCTCATTTCGCAATCGAAAGTCAAACAGTTTAATTCTGCTTTGACTTTCGTTTCTGACATGTTTGGTCAAGTTTAGAGCCTAATTAAAGGTTGTTATATGATCGTAATATTGTATGGAATAACCCTCTGAGGTTATACCATTTGATCATATCATTTGATAGGTTATTCGATAAGTCCGCATATTATGCGTTAAAAATGCCTAAAATGCCCTTATGGTGTAAAATGGGTTTTAGAACCAAAATAAACTTGTAATCTAAGTTCAAAACTGAAGTTATACAATAATGAAATATGTTTAGCATTATGGACATATCATAGACCTATTCGATCACTCGATACCGCGCGCACGGCTACGTAAAATGAAATAAAATATATAACCTAGCCAAATTGGCTCAAAACATTTCAATTTTAGTTCTAATCAGAATGTATAGTTATTTAACTCATTATACGAATCCTTACACTCGGAAGGGTATAAACCACATTATATCCTATCTACGCTTAATCTAGCGGACCGTGCGTATTTATTGAAGTTAACCGGTCAAGGTCAAATGACTTATATAAGACCCGTTAACATTCTAACGGATCATAGTTCCATTCATTCCAGACTAGAAGCCTCCAGTAAATTGCGCTTGTGTTTAGTTATTTTGACTAATGGTTGTTCTACACATCTTTGATTTGTAAAGACTAGCACAAGTAAATACTCTTAACCTATTTTATTTTATAAAAGTTTCGGATACGGCTCTAGCCGCTTGGTCGGGTATTGGATAAAGGGCGAATGATGCCTAGTGTCACACCTTGATTTCCCGGTGGGCCCGGACTTGGGTTTTTGCGTGACGACTGCTAACAGATATTCACGTATCGCACAAATGAAGTCTTGGAATTTATAAATAAATATTACAAAGTACAATCGTTCGAAAGTTCAAAAATGAATTATACAGATGGAAAGTGTACTAAAAGATCCACGGGCGGATCGGAAATAACAAAATGAAACTTTAGACTACTAGGCCTTGCGTGGAGTCGCAAATTCCAATATACATAAACCAAGCAGCTCCAGCCTATTAAGTACTTGCTAACCTCTGCTTAATTTTTTGAAAATACATCAGCTTTCGCTAGTATATACAATTAACTGAAACATGCTGAAAATCTTTTCAAAATCATTTTTATACCATTTGGTATATTGTTTCAACAATAACTTGGGACAAAGTGATATCTCTTGTTACCAGTATTACATGCTTGTCAATACATATGGATCCAGAACTAAACTTCGATACATGATAAAAAAAAATATAATATCATTAGCATCTATTAGGTATATGCCTACACCTCGCGCTCAGGTCATGACCACTTGCAGATAAGTGAGCCGAGGATATCCAGGACACGGTCAAATTAACCCCCAATGTTTATGTTATCAAAGAAAACGGATTAAATAACCAAACATTCTGATTAAAACTGATTTGTAAAGGTTTTCACCCGATTCGGCTAGTTTATATAAATTATGTTTAATAAACTAGCCGTACGTGTATAAACGGTATTGGGTGATCGGATAGGTCTATAACAAGTCTATTCTGCCAAACATACTTCATTATTTTAAAATATTAGTTTCATGATCAGATTACAAGTTTATATAATTTTAAAACCATTTTAGGTGACAAGGGCATAATTGGCATTTTTGGGCATATAATATGGACTTTGCGATAAACCCACCAGATGATATGATCAAATCGTATAACCTCAGAGGGTTATTCCATACAATAACATGATCATAAAACAACCTTAATTCAGTCTCTAAACTATCTTAAACGGGTCAGAATCAAAAGTCAAAGTAGAAGTCAAATTGTTTGACTTTCGGTTACGAACCGAGCTTTAAGCAGGAAATGACAGGTTGAACATGATCTAACATGTCCCAATATATTATATAAACTGATATAGTGTCAAAATTAGATTTGATAGAAGTTCATTTAAAGTTAATTACAAAAATCTGCATTTTTTACTTTTATTTAATAAAACTTTGACCCGTCATTTGACCAACTTAACGTGATCTTCAGAAGGTATCCTCATAGGGGTTGACATCTACATTATTATGATCACGTTACCATGTTCTATTCGAACATTGACTTGATTGAAATGGTCATAACCGAATGTCAAGTAAAAGTCAATTTGGTATTTTGTTGTAACATTCATCAAAAAAATGAATGAATCCTAAAACCCGACCTGTTTTTGTAACTCGATCCGTTTTCATATTCCACGTAATTTTGTTTAACGTTTAAGCAATAAAATGTATTGGATTATATGTTTTGATCATACATATTATCATATCTGGTGATTTATAGTCTTATACATGTTTTAGACAACCTTGTAAATATTTCCATGTGTTTTGAAGCAACCCTCTATATCTCAAGGTCTAAAACTAAGGTTTTCCTTAAGTTAATCAAAAACTTTGAAGACCTCGTGAACATACCTAACATATCACATCCTAACCTTCTTATCATTCAAACTTCATTATATACATGCCTTAAGATAAGACATTGTGTTTTGGAGAGTTTAGATGTAAATGATCTCAATTAAAAAGCTCTACATGTTGTATTCTTAGTTTTGTCATTAGATGACTTTCGGGTGACTTTCTTGCTAACTTTTCTCCATCCTTGAGCTATCATTCTGGTCCATTCAAAGCTCCAAGATATACTTGGTATACTAAGGATCAAGTAGTTTCAAATGGTGCATAAAACTAAGCTCCAGCGTAACGGGAATCACAAACACAAGTTTTAGAACATAACCCTCGACCCGCATCAAGACCCAAGGTTTAAGCCCAATTCTCGACACCATGGATGTTGGATTACTCTCTTCCATATGATAGTACTCTGAAAATAATGAACGTAGGCGAAAACTGTGCGTGAAACGGAGTTATAACGAAGCGGATGTAACATTTGTCGAAAAACGGGTTTTCCAAACCCGCTTCGTTTGTAATCGGATATCAAGTTATAAAAATTTCGTTGCGTATTTATGACTTATTATAATTTTAAATGATACATAATTAATAAACAAATTTGAATTTATAAGCTATAATTGTTAAAAAGTAAAAATAAAATAAATAAAAAGAAAAACAGGCTGCCGGGATTCGAACCCGGGTCAGCCGGGAAGCCTAGCAACTTAACTCACACACATCGAACCACTCCGCCACTTGATGTCTTTGTGAATTCTAGGAAACAATTAAAACATAACTTCAACCATGAATCAATCTGTTTGCGCCAAACTGAAACCATTATCGGCTTCCAAACGTCCAAGGACTGTTGAGTGCTCGCGGATTCTTGATTATAACCGATAAACCGACATTCTTAATCAATTCAGTCGTTAATGAACTTGAATTCATGTGATGTTCGGTTTTAATAACCGAAAACATTCACTTTCTGAATTACTCCATCAATAACCTCATCTCGCGACTCAATAACACTCCCAGAACTTCTAATTTCATTTTTACTCTAATTTCTGATAAGGTGAATCGCTTTTTGAACTCGCCGGACTTTCGCCGGAAAACCGTGTCTTTCATCAAAACGGTAAGTTTCTCAATTCTTTCATCTTCTATCAGTTGTTAGGCTTTTGCTAACTCAAACCCTTCAATCAGAATCAGTTCCAGGCGACGATATCGGATAATCAGCACTCGCCGGAAAACTTCTGAAAATTCCTAGATTGCGCTGTGAAACGGTATAATCTTTTAAACCATCTGATAACTCTTGTTTAGTACTTCAATTCCATAACTAACTAATCAAAACTGTTAATTGGTCCGCTCAGACGAAGTTCATAAAAACAGAGCCGACGACTTCGCCGGAGTTCTGAGAAAGATCATTTTTCCGGTATGTTCACTCCCAAAATCTTCCCTGTCTATTTCATTTTAATCAATTAAATGTTTGTCAATCGAATTAAACAAGATCAGTAGGGTAATCGTTGTCTGTGTTATTGTAACGAAGAAGATGAAGTTAGTTTGTATATAAGTTTAATATAAATTGGATTATATCTCGGGTTAGACACACAGTCTAGCGGTGGACTGTGTGCAAACATTTATCACACGTCGCGAGTTCGATCATTGACACAATCTCATTCTCTGTAATAGAGATGTTTCCTTTTTAACTGAACCGGATCAACTCACAGAGAGATGTTAAGTTTAATAAAAATCGGTATATTAACCAGGTTAGACACACAGTCCAGCGGTGGACTGTGTGCAACACTAAACCACAGATCCCGGGTTCGAGACCTGTTGCGTGCACCGGTCAGATGTAATTGAATCCTTTTTAAAAATAAAAGATTTCTGATTAAATTAAATAGTGTATAAATATAATTAAAAACAGAAATATTTCGGGTTAGACACGTAGCTCAGTTGGTAGAGCTGCGTGCACGCGGACGAGGGGTCTCGGGTTCGAGCCTTACCCGGCGCATACTTGCACACTAGCGAACCGGTCAAACAGTCAACAGTCACAGTCAATGGTCAACTCAAAAGTCAACATTTTTTTATATTTTTATTTATTTATTTAATTTAAAAATCAATTAAAAATACTTAAAAATAATGTTTTTAAAGTTAGAAAATAGCCTTAAACTCACAAAAATATATCTAAAAATCTAATTAAAACTATTAATAAAATCCACTCATTTACCATACCTTTTCGTTATTATTTAGGTTAGTTAATTCTCGTCGATCAATCCTCTAAACTCGTGCGTTTTTCAACATCTTCAACCGAACGCACCCAATGTGAGTGAATCTCTACAAATTCCCCGTTTTAATCACGTTTTTAGGGTGTATCATGTGTCTTATCATTATTTACATTTAAACAATTGTGCATCCATCATGTCCATGATCAAATGTGTATTCAATATGTATCAACTGTTTGTGTGGTTATTGTTTAGATTAAATTTATCATTTTTCAGTACATACATTATCATAGACCGCCGCTCCCCATTACATATGAGCGTTGAGCTGTTCCCCATTACCTATGAGCGTGATCGAGGCGTTGCCAACATACGATCGGCTCCGTTTGATTGAGCCTTGATCGCACAGACATTTATCATAGGCCGTCCGTTCCCCATTACCTATGGGCGTGAACGTGGCGTTGCCAACATATACAGTATCATTCATATTATATATTCATGCAAGTTGGTTTGTTGTTGTATGTTATTGTTTGTTATTGCTATTTTTATTGTATGATTATTCACGTTTGCTCACATATGATTATTGCACAATTTTCCATAATAAATATAACAAGAAATCAATAATAAATGTTTTCTAACAAGGTTCACTCGCCAACTTATGTTGACCCAAAACCCCCATTTTTACACATGATACAGGTGATCCAGCTGCAGCAAGAAACATATAGAATGGCTTAGAAGAATAAACCGGTTTAGACTTTGGATTGTTTAGTTGATTATCTTTCTTTGTAATTGTATGAACATGTTTGGAATATTGAGGATGAAATTTTGAATTTAAAAAATATGAAACATATTAGTAAATATCATGAGCTTTGGTGATAACCCAATTATGCCCCGACTCTTATTCCGCTGCAGGTCGGGGTGTGACAGCGGAAATCGCGAAAACAAGTTTGGTGTTTGTTGCTGATTTGAAAGACGCGAAAATCTTGTTTTAAAGTTATCCCACATCGCTCCAATCACCATTTTGTGCTCTATTTCACACCTATAAATACCCTTGCTTGGTTCTTTATAGCTTGCAACTCCTAGTTTGAGTATAAACAAGTGGAATAACCAAATTTGGTGGCTCCACGAACACAATACCCCTTTGGGTGTGGTGTGTAGTAGTTTTTATTTCCGGTTTCGATGAGGAGGTGCTGCCCTTCAAGCTCTTCTCATTTTGTAAAGTTCTTCTTCGAGGTAATCTTCCTTTCTTTGTTTTTTTTATTTTTTTAATATTCATTTATTTATTGCTTTCTTAGTTTAATTAGTTTAGTTTAGGTTCTTAGTTAAGGAGCATTAGCCTCGTTAAGGTAGCCTAGTTTAGTCTCGCCTTTAGGCTTTTCATAGCCTTGTAGAGGTTCGTTAGGCTCAACGAGTCTAACATATCATGTTCGTTCATTTAGCTATGCCTAGCATAACGTTTATTTTTCGTTTTGCATTCGTTTGTCTAGATTAAATCACGCTTATCAATTGGATTTTCTCCTTATTCTCGTGCGGTTTTTCACTAGGGATTAAAAACGCAAATACTGTGAGTGAATCCTTACAAATTCCCTTTTTTTATTCACGTTTTGGGGTGTATCATGTGTCGTAATTTACTTTATTTATACAAATACATGTGCTACCACCATTATGTGATCTAATGTGTATATTTGTTTGTTGTGGTTATGTGTGGTTACATTTTATCATTTCAGTGCAATCATTCATTTAAGGCCATCAGTTCCTCGTGGGATACGAGTCGAGCATCAGGTGCCTCATTAGATCGGCTCCGTTTGATTGAGCCTTGATCTCAAGTTCATCATTCATCATGTTCATATGTTCATTGTTGATATTATGTGATCTAATGTGTATATTTGTTTGTTGTGGTTATGTGTGGTTACATTTTATCATTTCAGTGCAATCATTCATTTAAGGCCCATCAGTTCCTCGTGGGATACGAGTTGAGCATCAGGTGCCTCATTAGATCGGCTCCATTTGATTGAGCCTTGATCTCAAGTTCATCATTCATCATGTTCATATGTTCATTGTTGATGTTATGTGGTTTGTGATTTAATTATATATACATATGCTCATATATGGTCCATGCACATTTTTATTGAAATAACCAATTTAACAAACTGTTTAAATGTTTAACTTAGATTCACTCGCCAACCTTTGTTGACCCAAAACCATTTTTACACATGATACATGTGAACAGGTACGAAGAGAAGATTGGACATAGGATGGGCCTTAGTTAACAAGAAACGAATTAGTGCAATATACTTGTTATAAACATCATCTTGTGTTTGTAATTGTTTATGTGATTATTTGTATTGTGAGACACTTGATATGAATTAGTGAATATTTAAAACAAGTAATAGCAAGTCATAAGCTCTTGAGTTAACCCAATCATGCCCCGATCACCTATTCATATGCGGGTCGGGGTGTGATAGATTGGTATCAGAGCCATTGACTTTAGGGATATAGGATAGGTTATTAGACCCTTAGAACCTATACTTTAGTCAACTAGGACCTATGTGCTTATGTGATTTCATGTTTTGTTTGACTTATGATTTTCTATTGCCAAGACATTTAAATTCCTTTCATTTCACATAGAAACGCATGCAAGCACTCTCTTTGTTACTTGATTATGTGATACATGCAATGTGTTATAATTATGTCATGAAGTCTACATATACGTTACATATATACATATCACTCCACCTGAAATGTACCATACGAAACTTATGAAACCCTTATTTATAAGTTCTCGATTTCCTTTAAATTTTTGAAACATTTCTCTTCATTTTCCAAATACTTATTTTTATGTTATTCAAACTTTTGTGATGTTTTTCGTTTTCAAAATTTATCAAGGTGAGTTCATATGATGGGCATGTAGTAACTGGAAGGGTTCGAGTACCGGTAGTCGGGATGTCCTGTCTAGGATTGGCATTCGTATAAATCCGAATTAACGGACCAGTTTGTCTACCTGGGGACTACTGATGAGAGTACGAAGGACCTATTAGGCCAAATCATGCCACACCAAACGTCATGTTAACCAACCCCACTTTGAGGCGTCGCCGTGTCCACACCTGGATGCACTCCTACTTTCATACGTTACATTCACATTTCTCGATTTTCTCCGGGTTTTAGTGTACGTTACCAGGCTAACACATGCGAACCATACGAAATCCCGGTAATCATGGGGGCCCACATGATTACGAAGGTGAAGTATGGCGGCATGCAAGGCCCAATTACAAGCAAAGCCCAAGAACACTTTAAACGTGTTGTGTTATCATAAGTTATTGTTTTCAAATACACCCCAAAGTTTTCATTTTATCATATGTTTATATTTTTTTCGCATCCCTTCTAGCAAATCCATCAACAGAATCTCACAATCTCGTTTGCGTGAATTCCTGTAGATGTCCTTTAGGCACCTTTTTGGAGGAAAAAGAACCGGAAACTCCAGCAGACGCATGGCTGCCCAAATTACCAAGCAAATGGCCGCCGTGATTCCTAACATTGTAATCCAAGTTCAACAAGCCCTCACTAATAACCAAGTCAATCAAGTTGAACCAAACGCTGTAAATGCTCCCGCAACTACATCCAAGTGCTCCTATAAGCACTTCAAGTCTTGTGACCCCCCCCCCCAAATATGAGGGAACAGAAGGGGTCACTACACTCCTGTGACGGTTCGAGGAAATGGAAAGTACCTTCCTAAATTGTGACTGCCCTAACGATCGCAAGGTTCATTATGCTACCGGTCGTCTCATTGGGGCAACTTTAACCTGGTGGAACGCTAAAAAGGGTCGAAGAGAGGCTGAAGCTGCTGTGGCCCTAACTTGGGAACAACTCAAGGAACTAATGACTAAACAGTTATGTCCTAGGGGTGAGATCAAGAAGTTGGAGGACGAATTCTACCGCTTAAAGCAAAATGATGGATACCATATGGCCTATAACAAGCGTTTCCTCGAGCTGAACCAGATGGTCCCAAATATGTTCACTCCTCCCTACCATCTCATTGAACATTACATTAGGGGTCTTCCTTCTGGTATCCAGGATTCCGTGATGAGCACTGTACCCGCAACATTGGAAGCTGCAATAGAATTAGCCACCGAACTCACCGAAAACCATATCCAAAATGGAGACTTTAAAAAGAAGGGCACAACTGACAAGGTTTCAGTGGAAGAGCCAAAGACAACCAATATCGAAACATTCTCCCGTTCCGATACCAAACGAAAGCGTGACAGTATAACTACACTATTGCCTCGACTAACCCAACTTCACAAGCCGTACCACTCCAAGCCATCCCAATCACCCAAATGGCACCTAACCCAGCTTACCTAAACAAGAACCCTACAATGGTCCCCACCCTCAATGCAACACCTGCCACTATCACCACCAACTCACCGTACCCTGTCGTCTATGTGCCAATTGTGGGCGTTATGGCCATTTGAGTAACACGTGTCGCACTCCTAAAACCAAGTTTCACCTCTTGCCCAAAACATGATCCAACCCTACCAACCACCGCATTACCCCATGGTGCCATATGTTCGAGCTTGCTTTAATTGTGGTGATCCTACTCATTTTAGAAACACGTGCCCTAGGTTGGTTAACATCATCAACGCTCAAGCCCAAGCAAATCCAGTTAACCAAGCAAACCAAGTTAACCAAGCGAACCAGGCAAACCCAGCACCCCCACCAGCAAGAGGGAGAGCCTACAACGTCAACGCAAACCAAGTTGAGGTCAACGACGGTGCAAACGAACAATCTAACTAGTCTTTCTCCCATCATGAAGACTCAAGACTCTGCTCCAGTTGTTTATTTTATTTTTATTCCCAATCCAAGCTTTATTAAATTCCATTTCTTCTCCTGACTATTCAAATTATCATTGTTTTCAATTTGGGTAATAATGTTTCAAGATTTTATTATTTCATATTAATGCCATTAATGCAATTTATATCACGCTATGCCAATTTGTTTCATTACATGTCTCTATACATCGATTAAATTTCATGTTATTCGTGTCATCATACATCACGACGAACCCCGTCTCATCATTTAGGGAAGTTGGGTCGTGTCTCACTTTTTCAAAGACTGACCACTTCCTCATAACACATGAGAGAGGTACCGCCATCATTTAGTCTTGATCTCTTCGGATTCGAGATTCAAGCATGGGTTGTTGCCTTTGTTTATGTTTGGTAGATTTTAGGATGAGTCACATAGAACTAATCGTGACTTAATAACAAGGCCAATGAAAATTTGACAAGGACATGGTGGATACGCCGCAGGTACTTCCTATATATAAGTGTTCTTGTTTGGTGATCAAAAGCATTGTTAGACGGTTATGGGAAGTTTTGTTTAAGTAGTGTCAATCTCAATTTGGATAATGATGTGGTTGATGATTTCGTTTTGTGATGTAACTTTATCATTATGACGCTTCGATTTTCTCAAAACCCCTTTCTTTGTTTTTTTTATTTTTTAATGTTCATTTTTTTATTGCTTTCTTAGTTTAATTAGTTTAGTTTAGGTTCTTAGTTAAGGAGCATTAGCCTCGTTAAGGTAGCCTAGTTTAGGCTCGCCTTTAGGATTTTCATAGCCTTGTAGAGGCTCGTTAGGCTCAACGAGGCTAACATATCATGTTCGTTCATTTAGCTATGCCTAGCATAACGTTTATTTTTTGTTTTGCATTCGTTTGTCTAGATTAAATCACGCGTATCAATTGGATTTTCTCCTTATTCTCGTGCGGTTTTTCACTAAGGATTAAAAACGCAAACATTGTGAGTGAATCCTTACAAATTCCCTTTTTTTATTCACGTTTTGGGGTGTATCATGTGTCGTAATTTACTTTATTTATACAAATACATGTGCTACCACCATTATGTGATCTAATGTGTATATTTGTTTGTTGTGGTTATGTGTGGTTACATTTTATCATTTCAGTGCAATCATTCATTTAAGGCCCATCAGTTCCTCGTGGGATACGAGTCGAGCATCAGGTGCCTCATTAGATCGGCTCCGTTTGATTGAGCCTTGATCTCAAGTTCATCATTCATCATGTTCATATGTTCATTGTTGATATTATGTGATCTAATGTGTATATTTGTTTGTTGTGGTTATGTGTGGTTACATTTTATCATTTCAGTGCAATCATTCATTTAAGGCCCATCAGTTCCTCGTGGGATACGAGTTGAGCATCAGGTGCCTCATTAGATCGGCTCCATTTGATTGAGCCTTGATCTCAAGTTCATCATTCATCATGTTCATATGTTCATTGTTGATGTTATGTGGTTTTTGATTTAATTATATATACATATGCTCATATATGGTCCATGCACATTTTTATTGAAATAACCAATTTAACAAACTGTTTAAATGTTTAACTTAGATTCACTCGCCAACCTTTGTTGACCCAAAACCATTTTTACACATGATACATGTGAACAGGTACGAAGAGAAGATTAGACATAGGATGGGCCTTAGTTAACAAGAAACGAATTAGTGCAATATACTTGTTATAAACATCGTCTTGTGTTTGTAATTGTTTATGTGAATTATTTGTATTGTGAGACACTTGATATGAATTAGTGAATATTTAAAACAAGTAATAGCAAGTCATAAGCTCTCGAATTAACCCAATCATGCCCCAATCACCTATTCCGCTGCGGGTCGGGTGTGTGATATTTGTCACATTTGATCCCCCAACTTCCATACTTCCACATATGTACATAATTGGTCCCTCTCGTCCAACTAACGGGGAATATTTGAGAGTTAGATGGACACGTGTTGCCTTATTATTTGCCAAAAATTTCCGAGGTGTAACACCTTGAAATTTAAATAAACCGTTTTAATTTGTTTTTCTTGATACTTAAACATTGGGGGTTAATACGACCGTGTCCTACATATCCCGACTCATTTAATTGCAAATGACCATGACCTAAGCGCGAGGTGTAGGCATACACCTGACATATGCTAATGATATATTTATATGATATTTAAAATGTGGTATGTCGATTAATCATGTACCGACGTTCAGATCGGTCCCCATCTGTATTGACAAGAATGTAAAACTGGTAAAAAGAGATATAATTTGTCCCAAGTTATTTAAAAATGATATACCAAATGGTATCGAATAAACTTTTGAAACGATTTTCAAAAGAGTCGGTTAATTGTATTTACCAGTGACAACTGACGTATTTTCAAAACTACTAAGCACAGGTTACATAGCAAATACGGAGTAGGCTGGAGCTGCTCGATCTTTAATTATTGGAATTGGTGACTCCACGGAAAAAACCATATTAGTCTTAAATCATATTTCAAATATTCGATCCGCCTGTGGATCTTTCTGTACAAACAGTCTGTATAGTTATTTTGGACTTTGGACTTTTAAGTTATACTTTTTTAAAATTTTACATTAAATTCCCATCTTCCGTTGTGCTTTGTGATTACTAATATCAATCGTTATGCATATACCCCAAGTCCGGGCCCACCATGAAATTAGGGTGTGACAGACACAAAGTGTATATTCTTGAAACCAGTGTTTATTATTCCAGATGAGTGGATATTATTGCGTGCACCGAGGGAGAACGATCTATATGTCTTAGATATGTGCATAGCTACCACAACTACGAAGACCGCACAGTGTTTCGTAAAAAAAGCTACTAAGAAGGAATCCATTTTGTAGCATCGAAAGATGGGCCATATTCATTTACGCAAAATGAATTACCTGGTTTACAACAATTTAGTTGAGGGTGTAAATGTTAAGAATTTTCATTTGACTGGTGAATGTGTTAGTTGCAAAAAGGGTAAACAACACAAGAAGTCACATCCAAAGAAGTTGTTAAACTCTATCAAATTACCGCTTGAAAGGTTGCATATGGATCTGTTTGGGTTGGTCAACATAAAGAGTGTTACTGAAGATCTATACTGCTTAGTGGTTACTAATGATTTCTCACGATTTTCTTGGGTAATGTTTTTGGAGTCTAAAGACGAAACGTTTGACTCGCTGATGATCCTATTCAAAAAGTTGGAAAACTTGTACCATTTGCCTATTTTCATAATTCATAGTGATAATGGGACAAAGTTCAAGAACAATCAAATGTTAGAGTACTACAATGAAAAAGGGATCGCCCATGAGTTTAGCGCTCCATACACTCCACAGCAACATGGGGTGGCAGGTAGGAAGAATCGTACCTTGATCGAGATAGCACGCACAATGTTAGCCGATTCTAAGCTACCAATTAGTTTCTAGAATGAAGTGGTAGCATTTGCTTGTTACACCTTGAATCGCGTTTTAACAGTGAAGTAGTACGAAAAGACATGCTTTGAGCTTCTCAACAGGCAAAACCCAATTTTCAATGGTTAGAACCATTTGGGTCGTCCTGTATAGTAATTGATCCTGGAGGCAAATTTGGAGCGAAATCATTAGAGGGTTTCTTTATGGCATATACAAGTCCATTACGACGATTTTATCTACCTAGCATTAACCCCATTGTGCAAGCTCAACAGGTAGACTGTCAAAAGTACACCTCTCTAAATCAGAAACTTGGAGATGACTAGATGTTTGACAATGGAAGTCTTTGGAAGTCTTTTAATCTACCTGATGAACCGAATGAATAGGAACTTGCGTTATTATATCAACATCAACAACCTTTCTCTCAAGAACAGATTCCAAGACCTATTGTCATAACGACACAACAGTCTGGAGATGTGGTTGTAGAAGCAGGATCCAACAGTCAAAATAAACTAGGAACCAATAATTCAGAAGCACTGATTGTAAATGATGATAGTCCAAACTTCGATCAATCAGATGATGATTCTGAACCAAAGCAAGATACGATGATGATGGTGGTTCATCATCCAGTGATGAAATTAATTTTAAACCAGAGGCTTAACAACAAAATTCTAGTGTTCAAGATGCTACTCATAATGTCTTGCAAGATGAAGCTGATCAAAATCTAACCAATCTCAAGACAGAAGCAAGTGTTTCTAATGAAGTTATGCCAAGATTTTTGTCATATCATCCTTCTGAGAATATTATCGGTGAATTACAAAGTGGATTGAAAACAAGAAGTCAGATTAACCAGGGATTGAGTTGTTTTTACACCCAAGTGGCTCCGTTACAAAACCGGTTTCTCTTCATTTCTACATTTCTCAAATATAACTAAAAATTTACAAAGAGGCACTGATTAAGGAGATTAGGGTAAATACTATGCAGGAGGAGTTATTACTATTCAAAAAATTGGGGGTCTGGAAGCATATCAATTTGCCTAATAATCATAAAAAGATCAACACTAAATGGGTTTTTAAATGCAAGAGAGATGATAGAGGGATGATAGTCCGAAACAAAGCTACTTTGGTTATGCAAGGCTTTTTTGAATAGGAAGGTATTGATTTCACTGAAGTTTCCTAGTGGCGAGACTTGAAGCAATCAGGATATTCTTAGCTTTCACTTCATGGAAAGGGTTTAAAGTGTACCAGTTTGACATCAAGTCTACATTTTTATACGATAAGGTTAAAGAGGAAGTCTATGTGGGACAACTGTCACACCCCGGTTTTCCACAGCCAATCAAACCGGTGGGCCTGGGTGGGAATATCGTGACGTAAGTTGATAACATCATAGACAATTAAACATAGCACAGCGGAAGTATTGGATTTAAATTACTATTACAAACCAAATGTTCGAAATATAAAATAATATACAGGCTCGTAATAGAAGATCCACAGGCGGATCATAAATTGTACAAAGAAAGAATGTAAAACAGACTTTGGCAGATCTAGGATTTGCAAGATTCTCTTATCACTACCGAGCACTTCCAGCCTATTTTTGTATTGTACCTGCAAGCTTAGTCTTTTGAAAATACGTCAGCATTCGCTGGTAAATACACTCAACTAACTCATTTTGAAAACATTTAAAATATGTTTTAAGTGCGTATCAGCACAAAATATTTTTTTTTAACTTGGGAAAGTTGACCGTCCAACCTTGTTAACAGATTTACATGTTTGTGCATACATACAGGGCCCGGTACGGAGATCGAGACATGATTAACGTACACACCACTTTGGACTCACGAAGGAGCCATTTCTCCCCAACCTTGAGGGTAATGAATGCTGAGCGTCTATCGGGTGTACGCCTACACCTGCGCTAAGGTCGTGGCCATTATCTATTGTAATGAGCCGACTATATCTTGGACATGGTAGTTAACCCTGATGTTTAAGTTATCAAATAAAACTGATTAAAACAAAATATGCGGATTTACTAGCCACAATCCGGCATTTGTTTGATCCCATTTCCGACTAAGCGGTAATAATTTACCGTAACCCAAGCCCGTATAGGGAAAATAAGTCGAGAGTATTTACCTGAGCTATTCTTCGTTTAAACGCAAGATTTATTAACTCAGCCATACACAAAAGTACTAAGTGCAGATAGCATTTACCGGCAAGTCTCTAGTCTGAATTATGACATAAACTAACCAATTAAATACTAACAGTCTTATTTAAGTCATAGACTTAGACCGACTAGCGTACTTGATCAAAACATATAACGCTAGATTAAATGATGATTGGATAGAATGTAGTTTAATCCCAATAAGTACCTTGACTTGTGTAATATGTATAAACTATAAACATTCTGGATTTTGAGACTTAAATGACAAGTTAGACCCGTTTCGGTTAATTTTCTATGCTTAACCGTACGCATGTCAGCGACATCGGGTAACCGGATAAGTCATGGACAAGTTCTATATGCTATTACACTTTAAATAAGTTGTAATATTAATGGGATATCAACTTTTATGCCCGTTATGGCTTTAAAGTGAAACCATGCCTCATAAGGGCGTTTCGCTAATTTCATACCTTATAAATGGAACTTGAATATAATAGGATGTTATTACTATAAGTATTCTGGAAAAATAAATTATTTATGATATAATATCAGTAGGATATTAATTATATGTGTAATTTATCTTTTATGACCAAACTATGCACCGAATGGACATTTTGGTCATTTTACACATAGTTTATAAATTATTTAGGATTCTGAGTTTATATCATGTACCTACTGTAAAAATATTTAAAATAAGTTTTAAAATCTGTAGGTAACAAGTCTTGTTTAAGAAATATGGTTTAAAACCATACTATGCACCGAAATAGCGCATAGGTCGTAAAATGACGATTTATGCGATGATTAATAAAAACGGATGTTAAAGGTTGGATTAATATGTCTTAGATATGTTATTTTATATAATATATCAGTAGATAAAAGATTTACCTTAAAAAGATGTGATTAAAACCATTTTATAAGCCTCAAGGGCCTTATCGTCATTTATTGACATAATACAAGGACATGTTCATAAACTTAGTTTATAATCTGGTTTGACATCCCAAATAATCCTACTTATAATATTACATTAGTTAGAAACTAATTTTCAAGTTCTTTATCATTTAAACCCCATTTTATGCAAAAATGGCATTTTAGTCAAAATGACATAATTACAGAACTTGTGCATAAACTCAGATTTTGATTATGATCATGTAATATAACCTCAGAGGGTTATGCTATATTATATTACTATCATAATACAACTTTAGATCAGTATCTAACTAATCTAAATCGGGTCAGAATCGAAAGTCAAAGCAGAAGTCAAAGTTCGCGACTTTCGGTTGTGAACCGACCCTAGAACTGAAATTGACGAGCCGAACATGTTCTTACATATTGTAATAATTATTACCAACTTGTTTAAGTGTCAAAACAGGTTTCATAACATATATAAGATCAATTTATGATTTTTCTGAAAAATGGCATGTTTGACTTTTTAATATCATAACTTTGACCCGGTAATTGGTCTAGCAAACGTGATCTTCAGGAGGTGCCCTTTATAGAGACTAACACCTACCTTATTATGATCACTTAGCCATGTTCGTTATGAACAATGGCTGGACCATAATGGTATTAACCGAAAGTCAAGGTGTTTTTCGTAAAACGCTTGACTTTTGGCTGTAAGAGCCTATAAACGAAAATGCAAGAGCAAGGAACACTTACAAGAGGTTCCTAGAATGCAATAGAATTTAGTTGGATGCTCCTTTCAATTAGGAACTTCCAGAGGAGGGAGATAGAGTTGTGAATGAGAAAGGTGCAAGTTCAAATGGTGAACCTTGGCACCTATTTATAGTTGGAGAGCTTGAAGGAGGTGATGTCAGGTGTTAAGGGGTGTAAGAGGAAGCTAACAAGTGTCCTAAAACGTGGCTTAGCAGTTTGGAAGACCATGGTTAATCAAATGGTTTTTGACAATTTGTGTGGGGGCTAAGCAAATTTTCCCCAAGACTTTAATGGGGAAAAGGAGCCGTAGAAGCCTTAAAGTGGCTGGATGAGATGGAGACTATAGTAGACATCAGCGGCTGTGCTGAAAAGGATGTGGTCAAGTACGTATCACAATCCTTTAAGGGCGATGCCCTAACATGGTGGAAGGCCATGATTCAGTCAACAGGTAAGGTATACCTGTATAATCTGGGATGGTCCAAGTTTGTGGACCTTGTAAAGGAAACTTACTGCCCAACCCATGAGGTGGAGAAAATAGAGACAGACTTCTTGTCTCTTTCCATGAAAAACCTAGATTGTCGGAAATATGTTTCCGATTTCAATTCCCTGTCTAGGTTAGTTTCCTATTTAATTACCCCTGGATCCAAACGCATTGCGCGTTTTATAAATGGATTAGCGCCCGAGATTAAGGGCATGGTAAAGGCTGCTCAGCCTAGTACCTATAGGTCTGCTGTTGACCTATCTCTCTCCCTCACCCATGATATAGTGAGGCAGAAGTCAGTCAAGCCTGTAACTGACTGGAATAGGAAGAGAGAGGAAGACAACTCCCATATATTTAATAAGAAAAATAAAGGGAGGTTCGGGTTCAAAGGGAACCAAAGCAAGTCAGTTGTGATGCCATTCTGTAAGACTTGCAACCGAAGACACTGAGGACAGTATAATCCTGACCCACAAGCTAGACCTTGTGGCATATGTATAAGAAGGGGGCATAAGACCCAAGATTGTAGAGACCTTAAAGATGCTATATGCTATATCTGCCAAGAAAAGGGCACATTGCAAGTAGCTGCCCTAAGAATTCGAGGAATAATAATCCAAAGCCTGGAGACGTGCCTTTCGGCTAACTGCTAAGGAAGCTGTTAATGACAATAACGTCATAACAGGTACTTTCCTCATTAATGATATTTATGCTAGAGTTCTTTGTCACTCCCCAATCGATGGCGGAAACATCGGGATGAGACGGAAACGAGATTGCTCATTGCTCACAACGCTAATAAATGACAATATTTAATTAAATCCAAATTTTATTTCACAACATTGTCAAATACAACATGAAGCAATACAATAAGTTCATAAAACATAACAAAATTTGGTAGAACATTTATAAATCTAACGTCTAAAATGTGTGTATCTAAGTCCTTGCTATTTTGATTTCATAGTATCAAACTTGTAACATGTTTTAAAATATAGTCAATGCAAAAGCAAAGGCGAGTACACAAGTTTAAGCATAGCATACGTATACGAATAAAGTTTTAACAATCCTCATGGCAACCAAATATATACAAGAGCAATATCAAGGCATGTAATACTAATAATCAAACCCTTAACGCAATCACGATGTTTTAACATGACCTCACGAATAACACGATGGAGGTGGATGCGTGAATTCCTATAGCGCTAAGCATGTCAAACGAAGGCTAAAAATAGTTAATGACTAAAGCATAGCATAACGAATATCCCAGACAAGCAACAAGTATACGATTCAAGTAGTCATGCGTATAGGATTGTTTGTGTGTTTCATAAAGTTTAAGTGTTTGTGATTTTTTTGTATATGGAAACATGTTACTCCCAGTAAGTGATATAAACAAAAGTGGGTCGAGTGTACTCACAAAATTGATAAGACTTCTTTGGAGATCCCACGACGAGTTGATGAGTTGGAGAAAGGGACACCAATGCCACCTTAAACGACAAACGAATGTGTATGAATAATCGAAAATACGACGGGGGATTCGAATCGGAGTTGAAAGTACGTGTATGTATGTCATGGGATTTAGATAACAACTCTAAAGTTTAATTTGTCAACGGTGTTGTAAAAGTGTTATCAAAATAATAAATATATGTATTTTTTAACGAAAAGCGTATTAGGTAAATATTATATTTTGGTCGGAAGTTTAATAGGAACATACGTATATTTTGGTCGAAAGGAATGATATATATATGTAATTTATCAAAAGGTGAAATATATTTTTATATCTTTTGTCGTTAAATAATTATATTTTTGTTGAAAAGTATGATATATATATATATATATATATATATATATATATATTGTCGTTTAGATAAGTATACGTTGTCGAAAGTTTAATAAATTTATTTATCAAAAGTTTAATGAATATATTTACTCGAAGGGTTAATAAATAGATTTTGACGAAAAGTGTAATATATATATATATATATATATAAATATATGTATGGTTTTGACGAAAAAACAGGCAGAGTTTCCCCTTGTTTTTGGACGATCCCGACAATCTGGTTGTCGATATATTTCCAAACACAATGATAAAACAACGCATCAATCGACGAAACAATATAAATATTTATATACAATTATTTTGTTACAAATACATGCGATTAAAACAAAAACTAAACATGAATCAAGAAAATTAATGAATGGATCGTCATTTTACCAAGTCTAGAGCTGACCCGACGCAAAAGTTGATTGTTTGACCGTTGTTGACTCGGTCCGACACCGAGCCAAAACTGAGATTCGTAGTGGAACCGACGTGCCCCGGGCTTGAATCAAACCCGACCACTGCCACTGTCGTAACCGGTCGCCGGAACACGGTGACCCGAACCATTCTAGAACCTGAATCAGAATAAGACGAGATCTGAGATTTAGAAATAACTAAGACCCGAGCTAAGAACTGAGATCAAACCTGAAACCCAAACCAAAATCTGAAGTTGACCGAACCAAACCAACATAACCCGAGCCACCCTGTACTTGAATCGAAATGTTACCGGCTGAACCGAACTGGTCAATGCTGACCAAAGCAAGAACTCGAGCCGAGACGAACCGGAACTGAACCGACAACACCATCATCATCGACATCTAACCCCAAACAAAACCCAACCGATAAGAACCTGACCAGGCACCTGAAATGGGAACCCGAAACCGGAGCTGAAACAACCCGAACCAAGACCTGATTCGGCCTGAACTGCCGTCGCCACCGCAGATGCAGAGGGAGGAAAGCGAGGGTGAGGGGGGAGAGGTGAGCGAGAGGGAGAATGGGAGGAGTGAAGGGACTTCGCTGGTTCCATCAGCTTCACCGGCGCCAGAAACTCGGGGAGAGATGGAGGGAGAACGGGGGTGTGGGTGTGGCCGGAGATGGCTGTCGCGGGAGACTCGCCGGCCGTCGAAAAAACGTGGAGACAGAGTGTTTGTGTGTGTGAGCGGCTGGGTGTGAGTGTGTGTGTTAGCTTATATAGGTAGGGTTTAGGTAGCTAGGGTTTGATAGGTTGGGCCTAAAGCCCGTTAGTCCGGTTCTCACGTTTTAGAGAGGCCCAATTATAGTTTTGTAATCCGTCTTCGAAACCGAATATTGTGAAACACAGTAGAATATTATTATAATTTTTATTTAAGGAAATAAAAAAGCGGGGCGTTACATTCTTTTCGATTCGGGTGCGGATAAATCATTTGTTGATCATAAGTTTAGTAAACTATTAAATTTACCCATGAGAACTCTAGGTAAAATTTATGAGATAGAACTCGCCGATGGAACCTTAGAAACTGCTTCTTCCATTCTTTATGGATGCTCTATATCCATTAAGAATCATTCCATCCATATCTCTTTTTTGCCAATGAAATTGGCGGGGTTCGATGTTGTCTTAGGCATGGATTGGTTATCTCATAACCAAGCCCGCATTGCCTGCGATAAAAAGCTCATCGAAATTAAGACCCCATCTGGTGAAATGATCACCATCTTTGGCGACTCACACTATGGACTGCCAGACAAAGTGTCGTTATTTAAGGCATCCAAGTGTTGGAGAAGAGGCTGTGTCGTCTACATGGCGCAATTAACCATCAATGAGCCTAAACCAAGCATTGAAGACTTACCAGTTATCTTAGAATATCCTGATGTTTTCCCTGAAGAATTACCAGGCCTACCCCCAGATAGGCAAGTGGAGTTCAAAATAGATATCATACCAGGAGCAACACCCGTAGCAAGAACTCCATATAGGCTAGCTCCAACCGAAATGAATGAGCTAAGAGTTCAGTTAGACGAACTCTCGGAGAAAGGCTTTATTCAGCCTGGTTCCTCACCTTGGGGAGCTCCTATCCTTTTTGTGAAGAAGAAAGACGGTTTGATGCGAATGTGCATCGACTATCGGGAGCTGAACAAGCAAACCATTAAGAATAGATATCCTCTGTCCAGGATCGATAACTTATTCGATCAGCTTCAAGGGGCTAGTTATTTTTCTAAGATAGATTTGAGATCAGGATATCATCAACTGAAGGTTAAAAATGAAGATGTTCCTAAGACAGCCTTCAGGACCCGTTATGGTCATTTTGAGTTTTTGGTGATGCCTTTTGGGCTCACAAATGCACCAGCAGGATTCATGGATCTCATGAATAGAGTTTGCAAACCATATTTGGATAAGTTTGTCATTGTCTTCATAGAGCTGATCACGAGAAACATCTTCGGTGCATCCTAGAATTATTAAGGCGGGAGAAACTTTATGCAAAGTTCTCTAAATGCGAATTTTGGCTTAGAGAAGTCCAATTTCTTGGACATGTTGTAAGTGAGCGTGGCATCCAAGTGGATTCCGCCAAGATTGAAGCCATTACAAATTGGGAAGTGCCCAAGACTCCAACAGAGGTTCGTAATTTCTTAGGTTTGGCTGGTTACTATAGGAGGTTCATTGAGAACTTTTCAAGGATAGCCAATCCTTTAACTTCTTCGACCTGTAAGAATATTAAGTATAATTGGGGTCCAAAGCAACAGGAATCTTTTGAGGTCCTTAAACACAAGTTGAGCAACGATCCTGTGTTATCTCTACCTGAGGGTATTGAGGAATTTGTAGTCTATTGTGATGCATCGCACACTGGCATGGGCTGTGTGCTAATGCAAAAAGGCAAGGTGATTGCCTATACATCACGACAATTAAAGGTGCATGAATAGAATTACACCACCCACGATTTGGAATTGAGTGCCGTTGTATTTGCACTAAAACTGTGGAGACATTACTTGTATGGCACAAAGTGTGTTATATACACAGACCATAAAAGTCTCCAACACCTCTTCAATCAAAAAGAATTGAACATGCGACAACGTCGGTGGATGGAAACACTTAATGATTATGATTGCGAGATTCGCTACCATCCAGGCAAGGCAAATGTAGTTGCCGATGCCTTAAGTCGCAAGGAAAAGGTGAAACCTATAAGGATTAACGCTAAGAGCATTGAGCTCAAAAATAGCTTAAGTGAGAAGCTATCAGATGCACTGAAGCAAGCCTTGTTAGAGGCTAATATCCCTAATGAGGGATTAGGCGGAACTGTGGATCAGTTAACGCCTGGAAATGACGGAATCCTAAGATTTAGTGATAGAATTTGGGTTCCGATCTTTGGAGGACTTAGAGATCTAATCCTCCAGGAGGCGCATAATTCAAGATACTCTGTTCACCTGGGTGGTGACAAGATGTATCAAGACTTGAAGAGAAATTATTGGTGGATGGGTTTGAAAAAATCCATAACCACTTATGTAGCTAAGTGTCTGACGTGTTCGCAAGTTAAGGCTGAACATCAGAAACCGTCAGGACTACTACAACAATTAGAAATTCCCACTTGGAAATGGAAAATGGTAACTATGGACTTGATTACCAAGTTACCTAAGACCAAAAGTGGAAATGACACTATTTGGGTCATAGTGGATAGGCTGACCAAGTCAGCACACTTCTTGCCAATAAAAGAGATATATAATTCAGATAAATTGGCTAAGTTGTATATGGAAAAGATAGTGTCCCTACACGGTGTGCCAGTATCTATTGTATCCGATAGAGATACTAGATACACATCTCACTTTTGGAAAAGTTTCCAACAATCGTTAGGCACACGACTAAATTTTAGTACGGCTTACCATTCGCAGACTGATGGTCAATGTGAGCGTATTATTCAAACACTAGAAGATATGCTCAGGGCATGTGTGATTGATTTAGGCGGAAGTTGGGATGACCAATTACCCCTAATAGAATTCTCCTACAATAATAGCTATCATACAAGCATCAAGGCTGCTCCTTTTGAGGCCTTGTATGGGAGAAAATGTAGAATGCCCGTATGTTGGGCAGAAGTTGGGGAGGCCCAACTGTCAGGACCTGAGATTGTCCTGGAGACCACGGAAAAGATTATGCAAATCCGTGATCGTCTCAAAGCTGCCAGGGATAGGCAGAAGAGCTATGCTGACAAGAGGCGTAAACCTCTTAAGTTCTAAGTAGGGGACAAGGTCATGCTAAAAGTATCACCCTAGAAAGGTGTGATGCGTTTTGGAAAGAAGGGCAAGTTAAGCCCTAGATATATAGGACCCTCCGAGATAATCGAATGTGTCGGCACCGTAGCTTATAAGCTCAGGTTGTCAGAGGAGCTTAATGGAATCCATGATGTATTCCACATATCTAATCTTAAGAAATGTCTAGCCGATGAGTCGCTAACAATGTCGCACAATGAGGTGCAAATTAATGAAAACCTGAGGTTCATTGAGAAACCAATTTCGATCGAGGATCGACAGGTTAAGAAGCTCCGAAGAAAGATTATACCTATAGTAAAGGTTAAGTGGACGCTTTTAGAGGTCCTGAGTATACATGGGAGGTTGAGTCCACTATGCGACAAAAATACCCCCATCTTTTTGAATAAAATCTCGAGGTCGAGATTTCTTTTAAGGGGGTGAGGATGTAACACCCTGTAAAATCGTGTCCAATAGTATAGTGACACGTGTTGTATTTTATATAATTGTCTGTTAAAGACCAATAAGGACTAAAGGCGTCAACATACTCAAGATTGAGCCTCTGAGTGACGAACCGATGTCAACATGCATAAATAATAGCCTCTGAGTGACTGATACATCAACATGCTTAAATCATTAGCCTCTAAGTGACTGATATGTCAACATGCTTGAAACTTGGCCTCTGAGTGACATCGGAATCAACATGTTTGTGATAAGCCTCTGAGTGATGCTTTGTGAAGTCCTAACTCTCATACATACTGTTTGTTGGACGAGAGAGTTCAATTCTGTTAATATGTAAAAGTTGGATGTTGGAGGGATTAAAAGTGTCAACATGTTAATTTATACCTCTGAGTGACCTTTTAACGAACCGAGAGCTCAATAATGCCCGGGCATAATCCCGGGTATGTCAAGTATTGGCTACGGAGGGCTAAAAGTGCCAAAATAGTATTTAAAATCGTTTTTATAAGCTTTATATAGTTTAGGAGCCAAAGTGTCAAATTTTAAAAATGAAATAGGGGCGGTCGCGGGCCGCGAGAGACCCGGCATGTGTCTCTCGCGCCCCGTGAGAACATACCTGCAGCAGAAAGTTTGTTTTGGAGCCCAAGCAAAGCTCCAAAACCATTAAATCGAAACCATGACCTTCCTAATCAGCTATGCCACATTTTGGGACACTTGTAAGCTTCTTCTTACACCCCTAGACACTTGGCTTTACCTCCTTTGAGCTCTCCAACTATAAATAGGTGCTTAAGTTCACCATTTCAAGTTGCACCTTTCTTATTCACTCTTCTCCCTCCTCTGGAAGTTCCTAACTAAAAGAAGCAGTCCAACATAGTTCTTTTGCATCTAGGAATCACTAGTAAGTGTTCCTTCCTTGTGCATTTTCGTTTATAGGCTTCTATAGCCTAAAGTCAAGCGTTTTACGTAAAACGCTTTGACTTTCGGTTAAGACCATTATGGTCCAGCCATTGTTCAAAATGAACATGGTTAAGTGATCATAATAAGGTAGGTGTTAGTCCCTATAAAGGGCACCTCCTGAAGATCACGTTTGCTAGACAAATTGACAGGTCAAAGTTATGTTATTAAAAAGTCAAACAGGCCATTTTTTGGAAAAATCATAAATTGATCTTATATATGTTATGAAACCTGTTTTGACACTTAAAAAAGTTGGTAATAATTATTATAACATGTATAAACATGTTCGGCTCATCAATTTCAGTTATAGGGTCAGTTCGCAACCGAAAGTCGCGAAGTTTGACTTCTGCTTTAACTTTCGATTCTGACCCGATTTAGATTAGTTACCTACTGATATAAAGTTGTATTATGATCATAATATAATGTAGCATAACCCTCTAAGGTTATATTACATTAACATAATTAGAATCCAAGTTTATGCACAAGTTCCATAATTATGCCATCTTTGACCAAAATGTCCTTTTTGCATAAAACAAGGTTTCAAATGGTAATGAACTTGAAAATGAATTTCTACTAATGTAATATCATAAGTAGGATTATTTGAGATATTAAACCAAGTGATAAACTGAGTTTTTAAACAACTCTTTAAACTATGTCGATAAATGACGGTTTTAGCCCCTGTGGCTTATAAAATAGTTTTAATCAAATATTTTCGAGATAAATCACTTACTTACCGACATGTTATATTAATTAACATATTTTAAACATTTTAATCTGATCCAAACATCAGTTTTCATAAACATCGCTTAAAGACGTCAGTTTACGACATAAACGCCGTTTCGACGCATAGTATGGTTTTAAACCATATTAGTGGACCAAGACTTGTTACCTACTGAATTTAAAACTTATTTTAAACATATTTACAGTAGGTACTTATTATAAACTCAGAATCCTAAATAATTTATAAACTATGTGTAAAATGACCAAAATGCCCCTTCGGTGCATAGCTTGGTCATAAAAGGTAAAATACACATATATTTGATATCCTACTGATATTATATCATAAATAAATTATTTTTCCAGAATACTCATGATCATAAACTTAAATTTTATTTAAGTTCTTTTTATACGATACTAAATTACCGAAATGCCCCTATAAGGCATAATTTCGTTTTAAAACCTCAACGGGCATACAAGTTGATATCCTACTGATATCTTAACTTATTTAAAGTATAATGGCACATAGAACTTGTCCATAACTTATCCGGTTACCCGATATCGCTATTATGCGCACAGTTACGTATAGGTGACTATTTTACGGAATTCAACCGTAACGGGTTTAACCTTATCATTTTAAGTTCAAAATCAAGAATGTTTATAGTTTACCCATATTCTACAAGTAAAGTACTTGTCGGGTTTAAACTACATTCTATCTGATCATCGTTTAATCAAGCGTTATACGTAATGATCCTGTACACTATTCGGTTTATACAACCGTTAGTATTTAATTGGCTAGTTTATGCCATAATCCAGACTAGAGCCTTCTCGGTAAAAGCTATCTGCACTCGATACTTTTGTATACGGCTGAGTTATTTAAAAATAAAAGAAGAAAGCAATCTCAGGTAAATACTCTCAACTTATTTCCCCTGTAAGGGCTTGGGATATGGTAAATTATTATTGCATGATCCATTGCATGGTTAACCTTCCTAAGATAATAAAAGATTTTGTGCCGTTTGCACTTGAAATCATTTTTAATATTTTTAAAATGAGTCAGTTGGGTGTATTTACCAGCGTAAGCTGACGTATACTCCAAAGACTAATCTGCAGGTACAACACGAAATTAAGCCAGAAGCTGCTCGGTAGAGAATAAGAGGATTCTTGTAAATCCTTAGATCTACCTAAAGTCTGTTTTGTATTCTTTCTTGTACATTCTATGATCCGCATGTGGATCTTCTATTATAAGTTTGTATATTATTTTGTATTTTCGAACATTCGGTTTGTAATAGTAATTTACTCCAAGACTTCCGCTGTGCCACGTTTAATTGACTATGACGTTATCAACTGTTGTCACGATACTCCCCACCCGGGCCCACCGGTGTTTGGATTTCGGGGTTGGAAATCTGGGGTGTGACAGAATCAGAGGGTACCAAGATTTACCTTCAAATAAGAAGACCACATCGGGAGTCAGTTTTATTTTTCTTTGTTCTTTTATTTCTTAATTTCAAAAGATGTTTTTGATTTTAGGAGGAGAATAGTTTGGGAAAATACAAAAACATCAAAAAATGATAAAATACAAAAATATAGAAAAGTCATCAAAAGACAGAAGTAACAAAAAGACAAAATGAGTTTGGTTGCTAAAATAGAGAAAATGATAGTACGTGAGTGGACTATCAGGGGACGCTAAAGAAATGGAAAGTTTATAAAGTTGATAACAGTCTCACTAATTGATGTATCGTAGGCACACTGTTAATCAAAATGTTTGCATAAATGATACAATCATAACGAAACAATTAACTAAGTGAGCGTAACATTTCATTGGCATATGGTTTTAGTACCGTAATTTCATTTGACAGAACTACCAAGATACTGAGATAATAGGTCTTATATTAGTTTAACATCTGGGGTATTATACAAGTTATTGTCTACACGGTTGGGTTAACGCTTAAAGCGTAAACCCTCAAAAGCTAAATGATTACCGAAAGATATGAATTTGTGCTCATAAAGATACCTTTGATGTACATTACTTTAAAAGTCGAACTTCATACTCTTTGACAGTACGGTGGTACTAACCTAAGTCACTGAAGTTTTAGCATTCCCCTACAGATCTAAACTGAATATATATTCACCTGTATGATGATATTCTTGTGCATATCCGGATACAAGAGTATGTCATGTAATGGGAACCACTGGTTAACTCATGCTAATAAATAGTATATATCTTTAGCCATTTTTTACTTTGTCAAATAATATCTATTCAAAATCGAAATATTCACATAGGTTGTTGGAGTTGTATGATATAACTAACATTCACATAGCCATTTTATAGTTGTAGTACAACCAAATACAAATATGACACAATTATTCGATAATATTAGAACCAATAATTTAACTCTTAATATAAGATTACATAATCATTTACTTATTCTACCTCCTTGCAATGATCAGTTATACACTAAGGCATCATCTACTTGTACATTCTAATCTGCTCATTAATATTGACCAGGACAAGCAACGAAACGCCGACAAAAATGAGTAGGTCGTCACGGTATCTTTGAATGTTTTTATAATGTCATAATTTAAAAGATATGGCAAAAGTACATAAAATAATTATAGTGGAGGGGAAAAGTGTAAGTACTACTTAATTATTCATAATTTTTATTAAAACTGAGAGATAAAATGATGGGATTAAAATATAATTAATGTTTAAAGTACTAATTTACTTTCATTTTAGAGTTATACTTTATGCATTAAAGACAAAAATATTCTTAGGTATCTTAAAATTTAAAATAGCGTTCCTTGATACATTATAACACAGTATAGATAAATACGCACCTATGTTTTTAAGCAACTATTTTTGCAGACTAAAAATATCGTGTTATATATTTACATGGGTTGTACTAAATTAATAGTTATAGTATGTAAAGTATTGAGGTGGCTAGATGTGCTCAAATCGGTTGTTTTAATAACTAATTTCGATTATGGAATCTGTTTCAGTTTTTTGTTTGAAGGGTTGGACCGGTTATTGCTATAACCGTTTGGTTCCAGTTTTGGTTATTTGACTAAAAAACCATAACCTATTTGCTCGGTTTTGGGTAGGGTTTGGTTTCAGTTTTCAAGAAACCTAGTATTAAAATACCGTGTTTTCGAGTTTTCTATACCCTATATCCGGGTTTTTTAGTATCCTATTTTCAGGGTTTTTAAAACTCTATTGCGTTTTTATTACACTATTTTTTTTCGTGTTTTTGTTTATTATTATTAAATTAAATATACATTATATAATGTAAAAAAAATGCACTAACATAGATTTAAAAGATAGATATTAGAATCATGTATCGGACATAGTAGGGTATAATCGGTTTCGGTTCTAGTTCTTGTCCGGTTTCGTGTATTAATCGGGTATGATCGGATTCGGTTCCGGTTCCAGTTATTGAGATCAAAATGAATACGCTATCTATACCCTATAGGTAGGGTCGGTTTCGGATATAGAATACCTGAATATTAAAAAACTAGTTTCGGATTTTTTTATTGGGTCGAATTTCGGGTAAGATTTCTTTTTTTAGCTCTAGAGGTGGCATTTTGTCATTATCATTGCTTAGTTTTTTTATGGACCAAATAGAATGTTTTGTACATGTACGGCTAAAAAACAAATAAGGGTGGGTCTCTCAACTTATTTTCTTTTATATAAATAAAAGAAGATCCATAAATCTATTACTTTAAAAAAGTGAGAAATTTTAATAATATATAATAATTGGACAAACAAATTATTGTGTGAATTTGTTGTGAAAAGTATTGATGTCTAAAACCTGATATAAAAATGTTACAAACGAATTACACCCAAAATTATGTATAAGCATTGTAGTCTTATAATCCTAAAAAACATCCATTTTCCAAACATTTTTTTTCAAAAGTTGGGTATAAACAAGGGAGCAACATCTGCGACGTTATAATGATAATACTACTCGGATTTACACGATTGTCACCACAAATGATCCTTGGATTTACATGACTATCACCCACAAGTAAGTTACAAAGACGAATTTGTTTTTTAACAGCCAACTAAATAACCTTATAAATAACCTAGGATGTCCTCAATCGAGTAAATGCATCCCCTCTTCCATAACGGTCAGAGTTGGATGCATATCCAAGCCACCAGTTCCAGGAAAAACCCCCCGCCCGAAGGCCAACTGCGGTAAAACTCGGTTCGGCTCGGTTTCGAACTGGCGACCTCCAAAGAAGCCTAGTTCTAAACTTCATTGCCACCATCAATGTTCTTCAAAATGATACTAGTGGAAGTTGAACTTGGAACCTCATAACCTGAAACCAAGTAACTAACTAAAGACGAATTTGTTTTGATTCTAAATGAATGTGTTGGCTCAAGA
This sequence comes from Scalesia atractyloides, assembly GCA_947069175.1. NCBI lineage: Eukaryota > Viridiplantae > Streptophyta > Magnoliopsida > Asterales > Asteraceae > Scalesia > Scalesia atractyloides. The sequence goes on from CAMTDV010000003.1 coordinate 364,229, forward strand.
AACTTTGTTTATACATGAATCATTGTGGGTGACGAGAATGTAACACGTAAAACGACCTTTAGAAACTTTTTGAGCCAATGAATGATAAACGATGATAATTCCATAATCTAATCTAAATCACTCATTGCCTTTTAATCTTTAAGAATCGAATTATTTAGTCGGCTATATCTTTGATTTAATATATAGTTTGATATAAAGATTGGAGTGACTACTTAATGGGTAAAATTATTCTACAAAGACTTCTAAAAATAAGAAAATGTACAAAGACACAATGAAACGTAAAATATAACACAATATCAAGCAAAATATAACCCAATGTCAAAGAAAAAAGACACAGTGGGTCACAAAAAAGACTGATGTAAACAAAAAATCTAAAATCTACAGGTTAAACATCTAAAAACAAAAGCCTAAAATTTCACATTGTAGAGTTCGAGGAGACGGTTCCAATGCCGCTTAAATGAGGTCAATCGAAATTCGCTTGATACCCTTCTTATTTTTCAAAGACTTTGTATTTGATCTTAACCCATCACTTAATCACGGAAGACTTTATTCTTAACATATATAAGAAAAATACCAAAAAAGAAACAAACTCTTGCTTTAGGCCCATATGATTAATGTACGGCCTCATATTCATATTCTGGACCCCGAGATTTATTTCATGCATCCAATTCTAGTCATTTAACGTATATGTTTTGTTCATTTAAAAGAAGCAAACATTTACATTTTCTTTTGACAATAGTGGTTGATTGGAAAAGGAAAAGATCTCTATATTATAAAACATAAACAATGTTACAATATATAGGCATCAAAAAATACACCTAGCTATCTCAAACAATTGGAGAAATACAACAAATATAAGAGTATAAAATAAAACTATTATCTAACATCCCCCTGCAAGCGGAACGGTGGGTGACCAATACGAAGCATGTTACGGAAGACAGTGAACTGAGAGCTAGGAAGACTCTTTGTGAAGATGTCCGCCACCTGAAGCTTGGTTGGAACAAATTTTGTAACTAGCTTTCCTGCATTCACCAGTTCCCTTAGAAAATGATAATCAAGGTCAATGTGTATGAGCCACCGGGTTCTGAGTTAAGAAGATAGCATGAAGTTCTCGAAGAAGATGAGTGATCCAAACAATTTCAGCAGCAGGCACGATATTCAGACTCACAACTGGATCTAGAAACAATCGGTTGCTTTTTGGCACTCCAAGAAATAAGATTTCCTCCCAAAAATATAGAGTATCCGTAAGTAGATCTACGTGTCTCTAAGCAGCGCGCCCAATCAGCATCAGAGTAACCAAGTAGAGATGTCGAAGTAGGACGAGTATAATGTAACCCAAAGGCAATAGTACCCTTGATATAACGTAAGATCCTTTTAACTTCTTGAAAATGAATAGTTGTTGGAGCATGAAGAAACTGACTGACTTGATTGACGGCATAGGAGATATCAGGTCTCGTGATCGTCAAGTATTGGAGAGCACCTACAATCGAACGATAGAACGTAGCATCTAGAAAAACAGTACCTGTAGAAATAAACGAAACATTTGTGCTTAAAGGTATTGGAGCAGGCTTAGCATCCAACATCTTCGCACGAGTTAGAATATCTAAAGCATATTTGGATTGATTCAAGAATAAATCATTTTTAGTGTAGATAACCTCCAAACCCAAAAAATAGTTGAGTTGACCAAGGTCTTTGATGGCAAATTCTTTATTGAGACATTTGATAAAGGATGCAAGAGTAGGTTGATGATTGCCTGTAAGAATAATGTCATCAACATACACAAGAAGATACATTGTATGTGATTGACGAGTAGACACAAATAAAGAAGGATCAGCCCGACTGCATGAGAAACCATTGTTTAGAAGAAATAAGCTCAACCGATGAAACCAAGCCCGTGGAGCTTGTTTCAAGCCATAAATAGGCTTGTTCAATTTGCAAACATGGGAGGGAAATTAAGTATCAACGAAGCCCTTGGGTTGTTCCATAAAAACCTGTTCAGAAAGATGGCCATGTAAAAAGGCATTGTTCACATCAAGTTGATGAAGATGCCAATTATTGATAACACTTAGGGCCAAGAAAGTACAAACAGTTGTAGCTTTAACAACGGGGCTGAAGGTATGAAGACCTGGTATTTGACTAAAGCCCTGAGCAACAAGACAGGCTTTGTGACGCTCAATGGATCCATCAGATTTAAACTTAGTTCTGAAGATCCATTTAGAACCCACAACATTAGCGTTGTGCGGACGGGGAACAAGAGTCCAAGTGTTATCTTTAGTAAGAGCGTTGAACTCATCCGACATGGCTTTGAGCCATTTGGTATCCTTAGATGCACGACAGAAAGTAGTAGGATCATCAGTAGCAAATAACGCACAATGCAAAGGAAATGCTTGAGTGTGAGTCAAATCCACCTGATGACGAATCTTAAAAATCCCTAACTTAGCACGTATCATCATAGGATGAGATGGAGCGGGCGGAGGAGGAGGATTAGAGGGTGCTGTCGTGTCGACAAAGCTGGCCGGAGTCGTCGAGTCAAACGCCAGGTCAACAGGAGTTGACTGAGATTGAGATTCAGGCTGAGTGGAATGGGAGTCTGACCCAGCCGGGATGTTGGTTGGGCCAGAAGAATGATCGGGTGGTCCAAAATAAGGAGGCAGCGACCCACAATCGGTAGAGAGACGAGGTGAGTTTTGAACAGAAGAAGTGGATTGAGCAGATGGGCTAGGAGGCGTTGGTGGATCAGAAATATCAGCTTCACGAGTTGATGAATCAGTGGATTGGGTCTCAGTAGCTGGGCCAGGCATATGATAAGTATTTTGGGCTGGACAAAAGGAAATGGTAATAGAAGTATTTGGGCCAGGAGAAGCAACAGTGGGAGTTGTGATATTAGGTATAGTAGGTTTTGATATTGTAGGTGAAACATATAAAAAGGTTGTGATGTCAAGCAGATAAATGGTTTTAGTGGGAGAAGTGGAGGTATCAAGGGGATAATATAATTCATCAAACCGAGCACTTCGTGTAATATAGACACGAGACGTAATGGGATCAAGGCATTTATATCCCTTGTATTTGGAACAATATCCAATAAACACGCAAGGAATGCTTTGAGGGGAGAGTTAGTGGGGGGCATAATCACGAAGACAAGGAAAAACGCGACATCCAAATGGTCGAAAAAAGTCATAGTTTGGAAATTGATGATATAAAATTTTAAATGGTGATGCCCCTTGAAGTAATTTAGACGGTAATCGATTAATGATAAAAACCGCCAATGAAAAAGCATCAACCCAATACTTAGGGGGTAGTTGGGCATGAAACAACATAGCTAATCCGGTTTCGACAATATGTCGGTGTTTTCATTCAACCCGACCATTTTGTTGTGGGGTGTAAGGACAAGACAATCTATGCATAATGCCATTTTGTTCAAACAAAAATCGAACACGATTATTTGTAAATTCGATTCCACCATCACTTTGAAAAATCTTAATTTTGGTGGAAAATTGATTTTGAACAAAAGGTATAAATATAGATAAAGCTTCATAGAAATCTGATTTAGCACACAAAGGATATAACCAAGTGAACCGTGAGTAATCATCAACGAAGGCAGCATAATATAGAAAATTATCAATTGACTTAATTGGAGAAGGACCCCATAAGTCACAATGTATTATTTCAAGAGGCAAAGATGCCCGTTTATCATTAGGTAAAAAAAGGTTGGCGCTTTGTTTTTGCAAGTTCACACGGGGAACAAAGCCCTGGTTTAGGTAAAACCGAAGTGAAAGATAAACAACCATTATGTTTTAACATAGATATAGTATCATAATTAACATGGCCAAGCCTAGAGTGTCATAACTCAAAGGAAGCTTTAGGACACGAAGATGAGGCAACCAAAGCATCATGAGTTTGGCGGAGAACATAAAGGCCGTCTTCACGGCACCCCCGGGCCAGTATTTGCTTGGTTTGCCGGTCCTGAATATAAAAGTAAGAATGAGAAAATAAGACATCAACATTATTATCCTTGGCCAATTTGCCAATGGATAGCAAATTTTTGGTAATAGATGGAACAACCAATACATTATTAAGATCAAGATTACCAAAAATTTTTGTGCGACCAACATGAGTAATGGGAAGAGATTGACCATTACCAAAGTATACTTTTTGATTACCTTGAGTTGGGGTTGAATGTTGAAGATTATTAGTGTTGGGAAGCATGTGAGTTGTTGCTCCAGTATCGGACGTCCAGTCTGATATATTGGGATTCAATTGACATTGAGCATGGAAAGCTTGTGCAAGTTGATCGGGTGGGTGCGGGAGAAACATTTTGAGCATAAGATGCTAACTGATAACATTGGGCAGCCGAATGGCCTATTTTGCGGCACAACTGACAAACCGGAGGCCTTTGTTGGTGGCCATAGGGCCTGTTCAAACCGCGATGACTGGTGAAGGATAGCCGATTGGGCCTGTTGCGGGCCGATGATGGCCTGTTGGAATGGTATTGATGACCATAAGCATTTGGTCTAGTATTAGCATCTTGGGCCATAAAAGCAAAAACATTGGCAGTATTCGTGCCATGCAAATTCTTTAAAAATAATTCATGACTTTATGCGCTTGCTAATAAATCAACAAAATTAGGTGTAGGACGTACCGACCGAGTGGATGTAGAAAAGCTTTCAAAGCGATACCGAGACCACACAAAAACCAATGAAGTTGGTCCATAGGGTCAACGGGATGGCCAATAGCACTTAGTTGATCACATATGACATTGAATTCACGACCGAATTCCGCAACGGATTTATCACCTTTTTTAAGGGCGCGGAGATTATCGCGCAAATTCTGTATACGTTCAACAGAGGTATTGCAGAAGGCAGCCTCTAAAGCAGACCAAATATCATGAGCAGACTTAAGACCAATGGTAACGGAGAAGGTCTCCTCGGTCAGAGAAGCATTTAGCAAAATAATTGCCTGCTGATCGTCCTTGAGCCAGGCAGCGTATTCGGGGTTTTGTACCTCCTTATCATTAGACCGAATCATCGGTGATGGAGGCGAAGAGGAGCCATCAACGTGAGGCAACAATTGCTGAATAGAGAGAATCGGAAGCATTTGGGTACGCTAATGTATATAGTTGGAAGGGGTAAGCTTGATTGCAATCATCGGAGCAAGGCCGGACAATATGGGGTTGGAAGATGTAGCCATTGAAAGAGGAAGGAACGAACAGAAGAAAGAGACAACAGGAAAGAATAAAGCAAGAAAAGAAAACGATACGAAAGAAGGAAAAGAAGGGCAGCAGATCGGGGGGAAAGGAAGAGAAAAGATTGGGGAGGAGAAAAGGCCTTGGTAACTCAAACTAATTTATGGTTGGCTGATACCATGATTGGAAAAGGAAAAGATCTCTCTATATTATAAAACACAAACAATGTTACAATATATAGGCACCAAAAAATACACCTAGCTACCTCAAACAATTGAAGAAATACAACAAATATAAGAGTACAAAATAAAAACTATTATCTAACAGTGGTTTGGGTGTATCTGAAGATTGGTGATAGCTAATGAGCAAAGCCCAGCCCATTGCAAAGGGCCCATGTTTGGGCATAGGAAATGGATTGAAGCAAACCAGCCTTGTTCTAAGAAAACAGAATCAATCAAGGATCATTCTTTTACTTTACATTCAGTAGTTATTTTCAAACCAAGGAAGCTACTTGACTATTTCAACGATCTCTCTCTCTTTCTCTCGCATTATGATTTATCACCGATCTTGATCCAAAGTTCATCTACAAATCTTCTTATTCATGACATTCACTGAATCACGTTGAATGGTCTAGAGACTAAAACCTCACGCTGCCTTGATCAAGCTCTTAGTGTTGGACAAAAATCAGGGATGACCGCTACACTAAATATTATGCAAAACTTCACCCTTCGCTATTACTATGAAATTTAAGTTTCACTTAGGTCCTAAAATAGGGTTATCCGGCCCATGTAAAAAGCACATATATCTTCCCAAGTTTTTTTTTTACAAAAAGAAACTAGAAATAAACATTATATAACGAATGTAGTTTTTCAAATACGGGAGTCATAAACTCCCTTTTATGTATTTTGGATGGGAGTGGGTAAATGTTTACTTGTTTGTGTGGGATAAAGTTCTCATTTACCTATAACTAATTTCTTTGATTTGTTTCTATTTGTACAACAATTTTTATAAGTTTTTTTTTTAATTTATATGTATATAGGTGGCGGCAAAAGTGTACATATTTGGACTTTTTTGGATTATGTATCGGACCATGTAAAATATTAGGCCCATATAAGTAAGTATGTTAGACACAAACTTTGTGTTAGTCGATAATATCTCCAATATTATTGGCATGTATTGTGTATTAATTTGTTTGTATATTTCCTTTCCTTGATTACGTTACCCCTTTTGAGATGTATATGTTTGAATGAGATGAATCAAGGAATTCCATTACTTTACATGGTATCAACCTTCTGGCCGGATTTCGATCCCTCCGTTTCTCATCCTTAAACCTTCACTTCTACCCTTTTCCTTTTACACCATGGGCGACAAATCATCTAACCCGCCTCCTCAGAGTTTGCACAAAGGTTCAGCACAAAGTTCGAATACTTGATGGCACAAAGGTTTCTTATCCATCGTGGGTCAAGCTATTCATGTTCCATGCCACCGGGTACGATGTGGTTAACAAGGTATCAATCCTTTCAGAGCCTTGTTCAAGAGAAAGTACCACTTAGGTGTAATGCTAATAACAATGGATAGATCTAGACCCTGTTATGTCCAACCTTGCGTCCTTATTGTGACAAGTGTATGATTAGGAAGCATGGTCCAACATTGGCTGGGTCGAATGTTTGGATGATAATATGATATGAACAAAAAAATAGAAGTCATGTATGTATGGAAAATAGACATTTATGATTTGTCTCTCTTGGTTTGTTGAATTGGATCATCAACGTGGTTTGAACCTAGGTAGTTGGGTGTACTCTTAACTTTTCTTTGGTGTTTTAATGTTTAGTGTGTTGATTAGTGTTAACTAGTGTGTATGATCTTGATGGTTATGTTAACCTAGGTTGTCTAAGTGTGATGATCTTACATGAACTTAGCTAAGAATGATGATCTAAACATCAAAATGTTTAGATCTAAATAAGATCACCACCTTCATAATCCATGAACTTAAACACTAAACTTGAAAGTGATTTTTAACAAATATAATTTTTACAAGAAGTTATGAGCATGATTTATAATATAAGGATCTTGAAAAGTAACATAAACATGTTTATGCTACATGGATAAACTAGTGGATGATTATAAAAAGTGTTGTTATTTTTAGAGATTTTGTTAAACAATATATATATATATATATATAAAGTTCATGGGGAAATGAAGGTGTTTATGTGTGATATAGGCATGACAAGTATGATATGGAACTTGATTGGTGTTAATTGTGATTTTGGGTATTGAAACATGGTTTAAAATATATTTTGAAAACGTGGAAAACGCCTTAGTTTAGAGGAAACTATGGCGAAATTTTCTAAAATTCTAATCGTGATTAAGGTGTAATTAAAAAGTGGTTAGAACGACTAATGCGATCAATGACCTTAATCATGATTAGGTAAGTCTTAATACTCCTATATTCCAGAAAGTATAAAATAAATAATCGCTAAATGTAAATACATAAGTATACAAGTATGCTAATACGTATGAAATACATACACTAAAACACTTAGTGAAATTGCAAGATTACAAGTAGTGTACATGCATAATGTGTACGTGCGAATGCATACAATGAAACAATTTGCATATACAATGGTGCAAATGCATGCAATGGAACAATTTGTTTATACAATACAATATTTGCATATACCATGGAACAAATCCATTTAACGGAACAATTTGCATATACAAAGTGACATATAAATATATAGTGGTGCAAGTGCATAGAATAGAACAATTTGCATATACAATGCAATATTGCATATACCATGGAACAAATCCATTCAACGGAACAATTTGCATACACAAAATGACATTTGCTTATATAATGGTGCAAGTGCATACAATAGGACAATTTGCATATACAATGCAATATTTTCATATAACATGGAACAAATCCATACAATGGAACAATGTGCATATACAAAGGAACACGTACATATATGAGTGAACAAGGTTCACCACTTGTAAAAAAAATATTTGAAGAATATATATCATAACGAACTTACGCCCGTGCACGGTGTAACGCCTCGTATTTTTTTTATTTTTCTAGTAATAATAATAATAATAATAAACAAAATAAATTCGACGTTTTATGAAACTTGTACTTGAAATCGGATCTCGTCGGTACGTTCGGGCCACTCAAAAACGTTAGATCGGGTTAACAGGCCTTGGCCCAACACACCACCTAAACCTAACTAAACCCTAAACCTAAATTCAAATAAATAAAACCCCCCCACCCTCACACCTTACGCACACTCATCTCCCTGCCCTTCTCCTTTACCCGCCTGCCACACAACCCTTCAACCCCCTCAACACCAGCCGCCGCCACCCCTTTCTCGGCGTCTTTCGGCGACCGGCGTCGTCTCTGGCGGCGCCCTTCTTCTCCGGTAACACCTCTTACACCCATCTAGACAGCGTAGAGAGAGAGAGAAATACGAAACAGATCGATGGCGGCAGTGGCTGTCTCGACCACCCTCGCTGGCGACAGTTCACGGTGGGGGCCGGCTCGGTTAAGGCAGATTCGGGTTTGGGTTCGTCGGGTTGGGTTGGTTTCGATCGATGGCGATGGTGGGTGATTCAAGTGGAAGATAGAACGACGGCGTGGCGGCGGAGCAGCGTCGCGGCTGCGACGGCGCATCGGACTAGCGGCGGCGACAGTCGCTGCGTCTCAGCGGCGGCTGCGGTATCTTGAGTTCCCGGTCAGGTCAGTCGTTCGGCTCAGCCTCGGTTCGGTTCTCCCAGTTTCGGTTCAGGTTTCGGTTTCTTGGTTCAAGTTTTGTTTGTGTATTTTTCGATTCAAGTTCAGTGGTTATTGTTTCAGATTCGGTTCGGTCTCGGCTCGGATTTTAGTTCCTGTTTGGCTCGGGTTTCGGTCAAGAACAGTCAAACCTGGTCAACTCAGTCAACTGCCGGTCAACTCGGGTCAGCTCCGGGTCGAATCTCGGTTCAGTCAAGATCACGGCTCAAGTTCAGCGGGTTCGGGTCTCGGTGCAGAGGTTCGGGTCAGCAGTGAGTCAGTGAAAGTCTTAGTTCGGTTCGGGTCTCGTTTGGTGTTCGGTCAAACCTGGTCAACCGTTGGTCAACGGGTCAGATTCAAGTTCGGTAAAACTCTAAGCCTCGTAGTTCATTTTACTTATATTAATAATCTTGTATTCGCGACCCGAACTTGTACAAATGATAACACTTGAACATAGAAATATATATATATATATATGTTTCATGATCTAATATTTCGTAACGTCTCTTATAAAATCGTCGTGGTAGAATTATTGCGTTTTGACAAATAATATCGACACTCGTGTGTCGGGATCGTCCAAAAACAAGGGGAAACTCTGCCCGATTTTCGACTAATATATATATATTTATTTATTATATCTATCGACGAAATATACTTATTCGTTACACCTTTCGACAAAATATTATATTGATTTATGATGCTTCCGGCAATATATATATTTACACATTTCTGCTTTCGACAAAATCCATTTAATTATTATACCGTTCGACAACATATCTAATTATTATTCTTTTCGACAAATAGAAATCTATTTAACGACAAGATATAAACAGTATTCCTTCCGTCAAAATAAATATATATTATATACTTTTCGAAAATTATACTTCTCTAACGGCAATATATATCTATATTACGTGTTTCTGACAAACAATATATACTTATCTACTATTCTTTTCGTTAACGTGCATATATATCTATTATCCCGTTCCGTCAAAATATACATTTATCTATTTTCTTTTAGCCAAACTATATATTTATCTAGTAATCTTTTCCGTCCAAATATACCAATATTTATATACATTTACTTGTTAAACCTTCCGACAAGGGTGTAATTATTCGCCAAACCTTTCGACTAAATATGCTCCACGACTATACTTTTTCGCCAAATTATATAAGTACACATCTATTATTCTCGTCGACAAAACATAATAATTTGACGAAGGAATATATTTATCCAACTGCAAACATCTATATATATTTTTATCTTTTATACTTCTCGCCAAAAATATATATATTTATTGTATTATTTTGATAACACTCTTATCTTTGACGAATTTAACTTTAGAGTCGTTACACAAATTCCGTGCTAAACGTACACGTATCTTCAACTCCGATTCGATTATTCATCCATGTTCGTTGTCATTTAAGGTGGCATTGGTGTCCCCTTTCTCCCACTCATCAACTCGTCGTGGAATTCCCAAAGAAGACTTAGCAATTCTGTGAGTACACTCGACCCACATTTGTTTTATATCACTTTTTGGGTGTAACATGTTTCCATATACAAAAATCACAAACACTTAAACTTTATGAAACGCACAAACAATCCTATACACATGACTACTTGAATCGTATACTTGTTGCTTGTCTGGGGATAAACGTTGTGCTGTGCTTTAGTCATTAACTATTTTTAGCCTTGTTTGACATGCTTAGCGCTATAGGAATTCACGCATCCACCTCCATCGATTTACACGTGAGGTCATGTTAAAACAACGTGATTGCGTTACGGTTTGATTATTAGCATTGCATGCCTTGATATTGCTCTTGTATAGATTTAGTTGCCATGAGGATTGTTCAAACTTTATTCGTATACGTATGCTATGCCTAAACTTGTGTACTCGCCTTTGCTTTTGCATTGACTTTATTTTAAAACATGTTACAGGTTGAAGGAGATGACGCTATGAAAACAATATAGCAAGGACTAGATACACACAAATTAGACGTTAGGTTTAATGTCGACGTATCAATTTTGTTATAACTTTGCAAATGTTAGATTGTTCTTTGTTTTGTTACATTGATGTATTTGACAATTTTTATGAAATGAAATATGGTTTAATTAATTATTGTCACTTAATAATGTTGTGAGCAATGAGCAATCTCGTTTTCGTCTCATCCCGATGTTTCCGCCATCGGTTGGGGTGTTACACACGGCATGGAGACGCTATTGGGTTAGGCCCACTTACACCGTGTGTGACACAGAGAATCAAATGGGCTAGCCCATTCACACTTGTGCAAGGCCAAAAAGACTCTCGTAGGCTAGACCCACTTATACTCGTGCGAGGCACGAAGACTCATGAAGAGTGAGGCCTGTTCGTACACATCACAAATGCAATATATATATATATATATAAAAACAAACATACGAAAAAATGCTAACATATTTAAAATACACAAGGGTTCCAATAAATAACAAATACAAATTAACAACATTCAAGATAATCAACACGTACACGGTCTAGTAGAGACCTAAGTGTCTAATGAGTTAGAACACTTGTAGGTTGACTCACACATTTGAATACCCAGCTTGCTAGCACCCATTTTTACGGACGCAATACTGTGAGTTCATGTCCTCCTTTTCTTTTAAACGTTTTCGGTTTTACAACTCTCGGGGGGAAATACATGTTTCAATGTATGGTTTAGTTATGGAATGAAATACTGGATCATTTGCGAATTGGGTGAATCTTAAGCGTCATTAATCTTTTATAAGACCAAGGAACAAGAGGGGTAGATCTATCGGGTACGGGCGAGCCCCACTCATGGGTCCTTGTGTGGCCGCATGTAGTGCTTTTATTATCCCAGCCGATCACGGAGCGGTACTAAATCGTCAAAGGTTGAGTGCTTCCTATGTCGTCATATATATTAATGTCCTTGCAAAACATTAATGATCATCAAGTTCATTGATGCTTTACATACCACATATTTACATAACAAACTTTCAAATGTTTTTAAGATTCATTTGATGCGAACTCAAAACACATGAATTCGCCAACTTTTGTTGATGTTTTAAACTTACATGTATTTCATGAAATTGAGTGGATCTTGGCGCATTTGGTTATCACGAAGAATTTGGTTATCAAGTTGACGATGTCATCCGTTTGAAGGTTTGATCCATATATCTCATCCTTGATGAGATATAGGATGCAAAACCTTGGTTTTGAAAACTCTATTTTGGAACAAGTCTTTGTTAAACTTTATAACTTAAGTTGTCTTTACTTTTAAACAACTTATGACATGTATTTTAATTTCGTGGTTGAATGGATGAACATCGTGTTTTTTATTCATATAGTTTTTTTACTTACACCGTATGCAATGAATACCGATCAAGTTCATACCGTGTGCTTTCGCTTATGAGCGGGTGTGACACCCGCAAGGCCGGTTTAAAGTTTTTATAGTAGTTTATTTATTATGGATTTAAGTCGTTTCACTTCCCCAATTTGAAGCTATATGTCTCAAAGAAAGTCCTAATAAGCTTGAATCAAGTCTTCGCAGGATATATACACTTAACGAGGCAAGAACTTTAACCATACCACCATTCTAACCCCCTTTCAGGCAGTTAAGGCACTTTATATAGACCGTAAAGACACGAATGGGTGAATCAACAAAACATGAATAAGATAATAGAATAAAGTTCACCTTCAATATAAAAAACTAGTTATTAAAGCCATTAATACATACCCAATTAAAAAGTTAACCAAAGCTTGGAAATCAAAAGTAATACATAAATAACTTGACTTCACCAAGTGGTGTAAAAAATTAGCGAAGCATGGCCTTTGTTTGATAAACACTCTTACGATCAATCTTGGATCTCGAGACTATAACACACTCTAAAGATGGATGATGGTGGTATTGTGGTGGTGGAGTGGTGGCATGTGTGAGAGAAGTGATTTATCAAGGGTTGAGTTGGAATGAAACTAAGAACCCATATTTATAGCTGAAACAGAAACTTCACACAGCGTACGGCCCCGTGTCCTCCATCTTCTATGTCTTCATTTAATGAGCTTGTCAGTTTAGATGCTTGCACGGCCCCATGTCCATTGTACTTGTTGTACTATCCAGATTTAGTATATCTGGAAGTTGACCACGGCCCGTGTCTAAGGGACATGGCCCCGTGTCTTTGTGTGCTTCCGTTAGTCTTCTTCTTTCTGGAACTTGAATGGGGCACGGCCCCATGCCGGGCAGGCACGGCACCTTACTTGACTTTTGATTCGTTGTTTTTAGTCTTGGGATGAAGCTCAGAGAGTTGGTATAGTGTATCATCCTTCCTTCTCTTGTATTTATGTTGGTTTTTTGTTGTTAATTTGTTCCTTTTGTACAGTTAAGCTCTTTTAATCCTGAAAATCAAAAGTATACAAAGAAACGTACTTTTTCCAACATTAGTACTAAAAATTTAATTTTATACCTTATTTGATATAATTTATATGTTGCATTTAGCGCATATCAGTGACGACGCTAGCACATCAATTAAAGAGTATCATGATTTTTTTACCGTGTAATCATACAATAATAAATAAAGTAAAACAATTACCTAATAGATTTATCCTCTTCTTTTTTTCATAGCTTGAAATCATTCCATCACATCGTCATCTTTTACCATAGCATTGTTAAAATATTCCGGGCCCATTTGATTACGTAAATCCGTTTTGACATACTTCAATTTAGAAAAACATCTTTTAACGTTGGCGGTTGCAACCGATAAAACCAAAGTTAGTTTCACTACCCGATAAACCAAAGGACAAGGGATATGTGTTCCGGTTTCTACCATAAGACGAACAAGATCACTTATTCAATTATAGTATTGTTTTGGGTCTTGTACTAATCTTATCAGTTATATTTATGGCCTCATTTCAATTCTATTATTGTTAGTTTGGGCTTATTTTATCATTCGGGCTTAATTATTCTACAAGTTTTCGGGTTGTAAAATGTTTGGGCTTAGAAAAAAAAAATTAGAATTTTAGTAATATCAAGCATCTTATTTTTTTGTTAGAGATATCCTCATATTTTTTAGGGATACCACTGGAATAAAATAAAATAAAAACACTACAAATATGGGTTGAGTCGTAGCCCGTACTACAGCTCCTAACAATAAGGTTACGCCCCTAGTTTGATTTATGGGACTCTGAACAGAATGTTGATTGGGATGTAAGAATTAGCGTAGAATACCGGAGGTCGGAACTTGAATGTGGGGATCTTTAACTGTATTTGAAACATAAACTTGGGATCTTTTAATTATGTTATTACAAATTAAAAACCACAAATCTAAAACATAAAATTTTTTTAAAGTTAGACCTTAAATAGGTTAGTTTTGTCAGACAATTTGTTTTTTAAAAGAAAAACTGAAGTTAAAAAGATAAAAATAAAAAGGCAAACATCAATTTTGATGAAAGAACCGAATCCAACATGTATGCATGTATGTATGCAGGCTTCCTTAAATATTAGCAGCGTTCATGTAGAAGAATATGATAACATATGGGTGAAGGAAGGAAGAGGAAGTGATGAAAAATGTAAAATGGATGGTGCACGAATAAAGAAAGTATAAAATGCTGCTTTCCATTTTATTTTAGTAAGAAGCGGTCATAATTTGCTCCATCGATCGGCTTGATTCCATCCATCAATTGGTTGGTTTTGTAAGTGGAGATAAAGATGGAGGGTGTAGCGTTAGTCAACGACCGTTTTATAAATTAGAGGTTCATGTTTTCGCGGAATGAAAGAAAAACCCAACCCATCATCATTCATATTCCAATCTCAAAATTAACAAAATAAACCTACCTTCCTTTCTTAACATATATATATATATATGCTTTTCTAGTAACTCGTCAATTTTTAAATATTTACTTATTTGTTTGACTCACACTCAACTCCTTTAAATTTGTGGCATGATTACTTTAGATTATATTTGTAGATTGTTTGATTAGATTAATTTTATATCTATTTTTATAACGTCATGGGTTTGAATGTATTATTTTTGCTTAATATGATCAAATGTTTTTTTTACAGCCAATGAATAAATTCTGGCTATCTAGAGTAAGTCAAAAGCAAAAGGTGACCTCATACCTCCACAATCATAGATAACGTTAGATAGCTTAAATCCGCCGTATCAAGTTGATCAACTTATTTTGCAATCTGTCGAATTAAATATTAGCATCTTCCTCAACCACGTATACATACAAAGAGAAGGTATGCTAAAAATGAAATGCCATGAATTGTGTCCAAAGTCATCGTGTACTTCATCATAATGTTTTGACATAGCTAAAAAATGGGATATGAATATGACATTATACACATCGTTAGCATACGTGTTTTTCTATTACATCACGAGCCAACATGAAAAAAATACAAACAATAAGAAAAAAAAATACCATAATGAACCGTTAAAACGTTTTTTTCTTTTTTTTTAAGGAAATATATAATTCTTTTTTTTTCATAGATCAATAACGTAGACAAAGACGATTACAGATAATGGCAGGTAGACGGCCAACAAGCTGCGCCGCTACCCCCTTCTGAATAACAAACCCTACTCTACTAAACACAAAATTTTGCCCCTTAACATGCGGGGTGTTACTACTTACCACCTGCTAAACCCGTTTGAGAAACCGCACCACGTCAGGGGCGAGAACGCCAAAGGTATCCGGGACAAACATGTGCCGATTCTCGATACAAGCTTTTTCGTGCTTAGCTACTTTGCTCGCCTCCGCTTTGGCTATCGCATGGTCCACCACAAATCCGTGGTCCCTTAGCCCAACGAGGGGAGACACACATGTCAAATCAACGCACGCGTGTTTACCTCATTCCCATCCAAAAACAAGAATGTCAGCGGGCCGTAGGGTAAATCTCCCTTCTAATGGATCGGTCAAGAAGTTCACAGGGGCTTCCTTTTTTACCAAGATCCCTGCCCGCTTAAGGACATCATGAAGCACATCTTGAACTAAATCATGTCGATATTTAAAACCCAGTAATTCTTTGCAATGGACACCATGTTCCCCAAAAGAATGCAAGCAAGCCTTCCGACATACGGAACACGGGTCATCAACCTGGAAAAGGGGTACCATCAGTCGGTACTTGAAAATAGCCCGGTATTCCACAGCCGACATACATTGCCCTAAACCTTAATGGGAATAACAGACAGGAAATTCTGAGCATAGAGGGCTCGCAAACACTCAAACACGGTTCGCTGCAGCGTGGACAAGGCAAACTTCTCTTCGACTATCTTGACGATTTCACCATATAAGGCAACCAGAATTTTCTGGGCTTTAAGGGAGGGTGTCTTTAATGTAGAAACCGCCAAGATCAAAATCAGGAAGAGAACTATGCAGAGTGTCCAACGCTCCTGTAATAAGAGTCCAACAACCCATGTTTGAAACGTCTTTTTTCTTCTCTAAAACTAACATTTGACGTGAAGCTAACATTTGACTTGAGATGAGACCTGAAGCAAACATTTTACATAAATGATCCGAATTTTGTTAACCAATTTTTGTGATTTTGAGTAGTGGCGAAGCTGCATAGGGTGATATGGGTTCATTCGACACCAAGCCATTTCATTGTTTATATAGAACGACTAACAAAAAGTTTTCAAATGACACCAATGTAGAACAACTGACAATTTTGCTCAACATTTTGACGAATAAACCGAAATAGCAGGAGTCAATTTATAATCAAAGAGGCAGCTAAACATGAGTAAAGGTTAATTGTTTTTATTCTTATTCAAACTTTAGAACTGAAATTAGAGATACAGACACGATCAAAGTTGAAATAAGGTGTGATTTAGTTGTGTTGCGCTGAGAAATTTGCAATGCATCATTCCAATGCACTTTCACATTTTGGTGAATTATTAATAAAATTATATATTGCCATCAGTTGGTTCAAACTAAATTAGTTTGATGAATTATTAATAAAGTTTAAGATATTGTCATCACTTTGTTCAAACTAAATTAGTTTTAAATTATTTTTCTGAACAAGGAATTACGAATTAGATTTTCTTAAGTTAAAATAAGATGTGTAATATGTTTATGTGATTAAAGGCTTCATTACACTTTTAGGGCTTGATTATTGATTTTAACGATATCTTGGATGATTATTAGTTTTAGTTGTTTATACGATCGTTTTCAAAACATAAACCCGAATAGAACAATTATAAAATGCATATATACATATTATTTCAAAGATATTGTGCTTTTTTATGGTATTGGTTTATATATGATATGTGATTCGACTTGACTTGATGTGAAATTTTTTTATGTCAAACTGTTGTAAATCCAAGAAAAAGACATCACATAAAAAAAAAAATCTATCTCCAGGCATTGACTTTGAATATTAGCTTATATAAAACTTCATAAACATAATTTGCTAATTGATGACACCAAGCAATAAAACAAATCTTGATAACATCTTCTTTAAAACATATGTTAATGCTTGTAATCTTTTATATAAGGTTTAGGTTGGAAACTTGTAATACATTTCACGACATTGAATTATAGTTTGACTTGACTATTAGACAAAAAATCGTTTTTGAGTATCTACAAGCACCACATACACAAGATTTTCTTCTAGCTATACCTATAGATGGGTTAGGCCAACATATGTCGATGATGGAGTACCGCACAATTCTTAATTATCACATCATTATTCCTTTATTTCCAGTTAATGAGGTATGCCCTGTTTGTCATAAAGCGCGTTTGGATTCTTATGGGAGCATACAATTCATTGTAGAGATCTCCAGGGATTCAAATACCGATATGATTTGGTTGGGAATGTCCTTTTTTGACATATTCAGACACGCTGGTATTTTCTTCTAAGAAAGAGGTACCCGTTAATTTCTTAACTGGCCCGTTGGAAAGGAGATCTGCCCGTCGACCAGCCGACATTCTGGTCTTTGATGGGTAGGAGGAAAACATGCATGTGTGGATCTAACAGGAGTTTCCTCGCTTGTGGGCTTAGGGGGTAGTGCTTTCACGGTGGGTCAGGCTGCTTCGGGTAAAGTGACCAAACACGAGAAAGTGTGCCTTAACAACCAGCACGTGTTTATCCAATTTGCTTCTGATACTTTTGGTTTCCTGACGCCAGAGCCTGTGAACCTACTTATTCGGGTTCAAAGGGTCATACATAGTAATGTTATGACCTCGAGATCTATGCACGTAGTATTTAAATGATTTAGTTTTGCTATTAAAAAAAGGGTAGCGATGCAACTTGTTGTCCATTTACCATCTATTTTGATGTAAATTCTTAACCCAAGTTTTATTAGGTGATAAATAAACAAACTATTTGCCTTGTGTTTTGTCTCTCTCTCTCCTTTTTTTGTGGCTGATAGCTGAGATTTATTTTATTTTATTTTATTTTTTTGTGTGGTTGATAGCTGAGATATTGTTAAGTATAAGTGAAGTGAAGTGAAGTGAGGTGGGGTTGATATGTGATCATTTTGGACGAGACATACGTTGCTACTTGGCATTATGTGGCTGAATTATGAGGAAATCTAGATGTTTATAGTATGGTCTTTCTCAAACGTATAATTAAATGGGGCCCGCATGAGTATTTCTTGAACATTCTTTTAACTAGCGTAAGAGTTCCGTGAGTGTATATATATATATCAAAAGGACTAATTTGTATTGTGATTCTAAATTCGTCACGTTTTTTATTCAAAATTACTTTTAACTACAAGTAAAATTCCTAACCAACTTAAGCATTAGGAAATAAGTATGAAAATATCGCGTAACCCTTCGTCATCCCAATAAAAGTCAATCAACTTATACGAACATACCAGGAAATTGCTCAAGCCAAATTACACAAATGTATAAGATCATGACAATATGAGTTTGAAGTAGCTTACTACACAATGTTTAGTGATGATGATTTATTTGGGTGCCACTCAGAGGATTTTGTCAATTAAGTGAACGATTGTAATAGTTCATGATGTTATTACAAATGGGTTGAGATATTGCAGGAAGGGATATTATATAAATTGGAATAACTATAGGATACTATCACCCTGGCTGTTTATACATGATGGTTACAATTATTGGCCACACATACATACATACATACATACATGTCGGAAACATGGTTTATGAGTTTATCAAACAATGCTTGTGTGTTGATGAAACTGTATCGGTTTAAATACAAATGGTATTACGATTTAATTTACAATTTATGTCAAGGTTGTAAAAACGTAATCTCATATAAATCCAGGGGTGGACATACCTTAGACGCAGGGGTAGCCTCCACTACCCCTTAACACTCCGGTGGTAGTGTAAATTTTGGAAAAAAATTTGACTTTTTTTTTACGTTTTTTCGATTTCGTTACCCTTTTTTTATAAAACGTTACCCCTACGAATATTATCTAGATCCGCCACTATATAAATCAAAAGTAAGTTATATAGTAAAAAAAGGATTGCAATGCTGGAAGTTGTCCACTTCCTCAAAATATATCATGTAGCATTCTAAAATATGTGAAGAAGTTCATCACACTATAGAAAAGGCGACATCAAGCATAAAAATGATATATTTTACCTAGTTTTGTATGTAGTAACTCTATTTAGCTACAGATATCAATAGACGAGTCGTTAAACAATAAATATTATGTTTTGTTTCAAATCAGTTAAAAAAAACTTAACATAACCAATAAATTAGCATAAAAAACTTGAAGTGTGTATATAAGAATTACATATTATAAATATTATAACACTTTTCAAGAATTAAGTTAACAAACCGCATTCCAAAAATTAAGTTAACAATAATAATAATAAAATTGATGCCAAGTCCTTTTCTCTTAAACACGGTTGTTGTTGGGAAGTGTCATTAAAAAATGCAATATTTGAATTAAGAAAAAGAAACACATGATTACACAAATAACCGTATGTATATTGAACGTCATAACAGGATTAGTGGCTTACTGGTAAAGACAAGGTTTTATAAACATCTAAGTATAAAAATTTTAGGTTGAAATTTCTGTTAAGAAGAATGTATGAAATGGCATCCTCACACGAACACTGGTTGGAAAGTCATGCGCACCATAATAACCCTTTTTTGTCATGATCACATCACCATCTTTATATGCATACATCCGTTACAGATAGCTATATAGCAACACTTCCAAACCTTTTTCGATCGATACCCAGCCCCATGATTCCCTCCCTACTCTCGTCAGCCGCGTGTTTCTTGTACGTAAACTCCACCACCTCTCTCTCTCTCTCTTTCTTTCATGTCTCATATTCTTCAATTCTCTACTTTTTTTTTTTTAATTCATTGACTAAAACATGTTTCACCACAATTATAATCTATGAGATACTATTAACCAACAATTTGGCGACCCTTACTTTCAAGACTCAACCATGTCTAACATCAAATGCTATTTAATAATTTTTACATACACAATTATGTAATTTTCAGTTGTGAATAGGCAATTAAAAGTAACATTACTCTCGACCAAAAGCTTCAACTTCATGTTTTAACTCTAGACCCAGTAGCTTAACCTTTTGCAATCCATCATCAAACGAAGTTTTTCTTTAACGCGGATGGCAACGAACATGACAAGTGGATGAGATGGGCGTTTGCCACAAGCGTCTGTGTTGTGAAGCGCTAGCCGTGGCCATCCAAGCGAAGATTCTTGTTCCTTTTTCACTTTTGTTAAATAAATTGTAAGATAAATTATAACTTCATAAAGTACAAGTATTAGATATTAGGCTCACTCGCTTATATATCTTGATTTATTAATTTGAACATCACTTGTTTAAAGAACGAGTTAACTTGTTTTTAAGACTTTTAAAAATGGTTCGTATTTGAGGGTTATTTAGAATAATTATAAATAAATTTAAAAGTTTAGTGTTTTAATTATCTTCTAACTATTATTTTTCAAAAGCGAAATTAATTTTCATCTTGAAGTTTATATCAGCTCTTGACATCTTTATTCGTCATTTTTAACTATCAAAGTTATATTTCCTTTAATTTGTCTACTATATTCTTAAGCTAAACATATGAACTTAAGTTTCTGTAAACTGAGATAAAGAAATAGCAACAACTAAAATGACACAAAGACTTCATTCAAATAATAGTAATCAAACAATAAACAATTTAATAAACAATTTGACACGAACACAACATGATTTTAAATATGCCTGACAAAACATGACACAAGTAGGTAGAGAGTAGAGATTACGTGAACTTTATTAACGTTATTTTTCTATTAATTTTTTTTCTTTTTCATGAAAATGTTTTAACTTTTAAGTTTCGGTCTATATTTAGTAAGTTAACACTCTACAAGGCGTATGTGATTTAACGTTATTAGATATTTGTTTGGTTCGGTTTTATGCGGGTCCTAAAAGCTTGTAATTATTAGATGTGAAAGCCAACCGTATACTTTGGCATTACTGAAGAACAATCGAAAACAAATAGAAACTAGTGACACTTCTTCCTACAGAATTCACATGAGCTAAGCAAGCAAGACATTAATTAATTGTGATCGAAGTCAAACCGAATAATAAAGTTACTTAAATTGCCCACACACACACTCCTTACCAAGTGACAGCTATTTGCCAACAATTTACATACGTTATAACCCTAATTAATAATTAACACACTAATTACTCCTACCAGCGGCGTTAATCCCACCACCACCTTCTTTCATCCCCTGTTTTTTTTTTTCTGATGCTCTGTTTTCCAAAATCACAGCCAAACATTATACACCCATTTCATTTCATTTATAATAATATGAAATTAATTGAATAATCAGATCCTCTTCTTCACATTTCACACCCCCTGCTGCTTCTGTTGCTCTGTTTTCCAAATTCATGATTCACAGTCAATTTCAGACTTTTAAACCAAAATTTGTGCACCCATTTTCATTTTAAATAAATCACATCTTTTTCTTCACATTCCACAACCCTGCTTCAGATGCTCTGTTTTCCAGAATCAAGATCGAAACATTCAAATTCACACATCTAAACCAAATATTGTACACCCATTATCATCATATTTAACATGAAAGTAATAATAATTAAATAAATAATAAATCATAATCCCTACTTGTACATTCTCATCAGAGAGAGAAAAAATTTATAGAAAAAAAAATACAGAGGAAATAGAGTCTCAAAATTTGTCAAAACAACAGATCATTTTCCTTCAATCTTTTCAACATGGGTTTGTTTCTGCTTCAACGAAGAAACTGGCGTCAAGTTTATTCCGGCAAACAGGGCAAACCGGGTTTTTGGAAAGCCAAGTATCGGCGCATTGTAGATGAAACCCATGGTTACAACCGGGGAACAAGCGAGCAAGTTGTTCCGGTTCAACATTGTCCAAACAAACCGCACATTCCATGTCCAACACCAGATCTTTCCCGGTGGTAACCGGCAGTTTTTGAAGCTCAGCGGAAGATAAACCGGTTTTAGTGGGCGGTTTAACCGGTGCGTCGGGTTGTTGATGGCGAAACCCGGCGTAGCATAGCAGGGAAATGTAGATGATGAGTATGATAGTCATGCCCGCGCAGGGTAGGAAGAGGGCGAGGATAACCGAGCGCAGCATGGTGCTGACGGTGTGAGGTTCAGTTTAGGGGGAATGGAACGGAATGGAATGGAATGGAGGGGGGGGTTTTAAAGGAGGGGTTTGGGGGGGTGTTGTGCGCACTCTGGCCCATGGTAAGTTTCCTAGGAAAGTGGTCGCAAAGGGCATCTCAGCATGCTTGCTTGCTTTGTAGACTGGGTGGGGAAGACCATTCAGAATGATTGATTGGATCTCTTCCTCTACTTTTGGCAATTCGCTTTTTTTCATCTTAATATATTCTTTTAACTTTTTGTTGATTGTTTAATAGAAAGAATGAGCCCATGAATCAAGTCGAAATAAGTTTAGTAAATTCAGTTCTATATTAATTAATGGTTTGATTTTATTTTATAACTAACTAGTTATTAAAACTGCATTTTTTTATTTTATATAATAGATTCTAGATGGTTAGACATTAGCCAACCTTTTTAATTTATATAACCATGTTTAAAGTACTGATTCCATAAAAAAAAAAAAAAAAAAAAACTAATATGGACCAAACTGGGTTCTAGTTTGAACTTTAAACTATGTTTCATTGTTTTCATAGTGCGTTTAAATCCACTCTTTAGTTTTTTGGTTTGATTTGCGGTATAAACTATAATTAATAGCTAATTAAATATGTGGTTAACCATATATGAACACCCATAATAATGAACATATACTTTTCATAACTTTAGGGCCACATTATAAATGATGGTCTTTATGATACGTGGTATTTATAGAAAAAAACAATTGTCATGTAATAAAATAGATTATGCAATTTAGATTATGAATGTCTTATTTACTGCTTTCGTTAAAATATATGTTACTTTATTTTATAATTTTTAACCTTGCGTTTAACTTAGCAGTATAAATAGTTTTCAAATCATAAGTTTATTGTGAGAATAGTTCTAAAATTTGACATGATTCGTATAACTTTTTGTTTCTTCTTTTAAAATATCATGGAACACATTAGATTAATATATATAATTACAATAAAAAAATCATTATTTTGTTATATTATGTTATTTAGATTAGACTAGACGTGTAAATTAACTTATGTATAGCTTGTACAATTACATATAGAGAAAAATGTTAAAACTTTCTAATCGGAAACAAAGACAAGGTTGTTAACTTCCCCCCTTAAACTTCTCACCCAAAGAGGCAAATAGTTGCGCAGAAATGCACTGCCATTTTTTTCGCTTTAAAGCATTCACAATCATACATTTTTTTTCTCTTTTTAATTAAATAATACATTTTTATACGTTTGTCATTATTTTTTCTCTCTCGTGCACTTACAACTATTTTCATAAAAATATAAAAAAAAATATAGAGGTACAATATCTCCTTCAAATTTACTGATTAACATTAACTTTTTATCTTTTTTCTCTCTCCTTACTCACAACAATTTATAACCACTTTTACAAATATAAAGGCTACACTCACACGAAAATAGATTTGCTTTTATCAATATTCTCACTTTAGCTCCAAACAAAAATTCACATCTTACTTTTTTTTAAATTCATACATCAAGCTCTCTGTTTTTTTTACCAACGCTACATATCTTTGCATACCGTTATATTGATCACTGTTATAATTTCATGTGATGTAGTATTTAAGGCGTAACTTATCACTCACACATAATATTTTAATTTATTTTAAAGATTATGCATTTACTACATAGTACTTTAACGTATGAAATATAAATTTAACTTGTCAAAATATTTAATTATTAGTTTGTTTTGCTATTTAATTTACATTTTTTAGTCTTTTCATGAGAATCAATCATTTACAGTTATTATATGTATTACTTTTAATTCTTTGTTACTCATTTACAACCTTTGATGCAATATATATGTTAAATCAATAAAAAAAAATCCGACAAATTTATCTTTTTATGTACACTATTAAAATATTCATGCTTTAATAAATAACCTCAATAAAGAAATTAATATGTAGCTAATCGTATATATTTGATTCATTAATTATCAAAATTGCTAACGTAAAAAACTTTCAAAATAAATAAAACTAGAGTATACTATATATCTATGTGAAGGTTTTTTAAACAAATAAAATTAGATTATACTATATATCTATGTGAAGGTTTTTATAGTTATGGAAGCATAAGATTTAAATAACTTTATGAAAACATATTCATTTAGTGACGTAGCTTGAACGAAAAATTTAGAAAAAAAAATGGGTCTCAAAATCCAAATCCTTAGAAAACTGTGAAAATTCCAATATTTTAAACTTAGAAAATCTCAAAAAAATCGCTAAATTTAAAATAATAACATTACCAAGTCAAAAGATAGGAGCCGTGCACCTCTTGCCCCTAAGAAGCTTCTGCCTTGTGCTCAAGTAAAATGATTTGAGTGATGAAAATGTCTAGTTGTGTATAGTAACTTACAATAAACTATGCTTCAATTTTATGAAAATGTCTAGTTGGGTATAGTAAATCATTTTAATATATAAAGGATAAATCTATTCACACACCTCTACTGTCTATTTGAACGTTTTTTGGGTGAAGACGGGTCGTCTAGGTCTAGACGCCCCGTATAGCACTGATTTTGAGGAGTAAGCAAGTACCTGGCAGGGCCCACAAATTGATGTGCTAAGACGGGCCGTCTAGACCTAGACGACCCGTCTACGAACTTGTTTTTTTAGTTGGAGAAATGGTGTTTTAGTGGGGTAGATTGGTTGTTGGAGTTTGAAAAAATAGTATTTTGGTGGGGTAAATTGGTTGTTGTTGTTAGAGGTTAATTTTTTATTTTTGTGGTGTAATTTTATATTTTTAAAAAGTTTTGTTTATTATATAAAAATAAGTTATCTTTTGCGATCCTTTAAGTATTTAATTGTTTTTACGTTATGTTTTTTTTAAATTATATTTAAATTTAATACAGGTCGATTTAACACAAACAATCATCAAGTAATCGAATAACTGAAAACAAAGTTAAATATTACAGATATAACATATATAACATAACTTTGTACATCCATAACAATAGGTCAAGACGACTCGTACATTTACAATTAAATCATTTTTGGTATAACTATTAACACGATGATGGGTACAGAAACCACCGATAATGGATATGGTAACAACTACCAAGGCGGCAGGGGACCGGGTAACTACCACCCACAACGATTCTCCAAATCGGTGGTTTCAACATTGTTTATCACCCTGGGTGAGCATTGGAAGCCCGACAAACCGTCTTGCAATCAGATAGCAGTCATTACTTCTTAACCCTTGAATCCAAACGCTTCTCCTTACATTCTTCCAAACGAACCAGCTCCTTTGTAAGAACTCTTATTAGAGAATTCCGACGGCGAATTGAAAGTTTTATGCGACACCAAATGCTCTGCATGGGTCTATTTAACAAAGAAATATACGCCCCGTCTAGGCCTAGGCGGGGCGTATCACTTTACTACTTTACCGACATGCATTGCATGATATCAGATGAAGTAATATAAGGCAAAGTTCATGAAGCAGAGAATTCCGACGAAGAATTGAAAGTTTTCTACGGCACCAAATGCTTAGCAGGGGTCTATTTAACAAAGAAATATACGACCCGTCTAGGCCCAGACGGGGCGTATCACTTACTTTACTAACATGCATGCAGAGCACAACCTTCATAACGGGTCGTCTAGGCCTAGACGTCCCGTCTTGAACTGCTCGTCTTCAGCATCCGTCTACGGGTAGACGCCCCGTCTGATGTGACTGATTTGATGTTGTACGGGGCCAGGATTGTGGTTGGAAAAAAAGAAAACCTAGACGACACGTCTAAGTGTGTAGTATTACCGTTTTGCCCCTGTTGTCAGCCTCGACGGACAGCGAAGCAGGGGTAAAATGGACCATTGCCTAGAACAAGACGGGGCGTCTAGGTCTAGACGAGGCGTCTATGCCCAAATAAATTTTTTTGGTGTAATTAATATGATTTTGTTTACTAAATACACACTTCTTGGGTAAATAAAATTGTTAATTATACCAAAAAATTTCCAATTGTATACAAAATGTTTGTATTAATTACAAAAAAAATTCGTACTAAATATATAAAAAATCATATTAGATTTAGCAAAAAGCCTCATTCTTCCAATTCGCAGTCGACCCAGTTAATACTCGGGTTTGAATTTGGTGTCGGATTCATTATTGACGTATACCATTCTATACGGAGCGTGTACATGTCCATCCATTGTTCTGTAGCCGTGCTTCGGTAGGTCACCCACAAACCGTTTATTGTAGGCATTGGAAACTTGCCTTCCAGCTTAATATGTATGAAGTGGTTGTTGTTAACATGTGCAAGCGTTATCGTTCGTGGTTCTCGATCCGTCGGAGGGTTTATTACCGGGAAGAACGTGGAAGAACCATCGATGCTTAAGAGGTGAACTACGATACCATACCGTTGTGCAATAAGAAGCCCTGCGTGGGGGAATTCCATTCAATGAGTGGGGGGACAATGCTCCACTGAATCCCAGATTAGGCTCTGACGATGCTTGTAAAAGTATCATTCCTCCCATGCTTCAAATACTGGCGCCCAGATCGACGCGTTCTGATCCATCTCCTGTTGAAGGTCTTTTCGAATGTGGCTCCACACACGTTCTCCCATACCCAAGCCCACAGCCACAGACCGAAACCCACAATGACCGTCTGGCCTCACATCTTGTATGCACGAGATGTACGGGTGAAACAAAGAATGAAGGAAAGGCTTAAACCGTTCGATAGTTGACACATCCTCGTCGCCCACTATCAACGGAAAACCGTAATCGTCTCGAACCTCTCTTTGTTTAGAACTCGTTGAACGGCTTCGGCCCGTTACGGGTTTTTGCGACTTGATGACCAACTGTTGACTGGCCTGCGACGGAAAATACGAGCTATGGTGGGGGGCATCGTATGTACTTGATTGGGAACCCTGTGACGGAACATACGAGCTATGGCGGGGGGCGTCATCAAATCGAAGTTGTGCTTGCTTTGTTGTTGGTCGTCCACGAGTTGAGTGTTGGACAACCAGTGGTTTCTTTGTGGATTTGGTTGGGGTGAACACCGCTTTAATCTTTCCCAGCAAGCTTTTTTTCTGAGCAGGGGAGCGTGACTCTAACTGTTGCCGAACAATGTTCAACTCTTCTACCACGTCAACGTCATTAGATGTCAATTTACATGGCTGAAAGTTAAGTTTCCGCTAGAAGATGTCTACGTCTTCAAGTTGAATCGGACGCTCTGCTCGTACATACTTTTCCAACCTACAAGCACACGGCAACCCACAGCTGTACCACATCTGACATCTATAAGATGAATGCAAGCGCTGCAACACGTCTAGTTTCCTAAGTAGCTCTCCACTCAGCAGATCAAGTGCTGTGTGGGAAACTTTTCCACATAGGTGGTCAAATAACGGGTTTTTGTGGTGGTTCATTAGTTTTTCGATACTTTCTCGAAAGCTCTGCCTTATTTCCCCGTATTGTGTTTCGACTATATCCTTGACACAACCTACTATACGGTCCAGCGAGCTCTTATCTTGGACGTGTCTCTTTAAATTCGTGTGTTGACTCTCAACTCTGTTGGTGGTACGCTGCCGAAGTTGCGGCTCTGATCTGTCCACGCAAAGACAAACATTTGCTTGTAGTCTTTCAACCAGTTGTCATACACGTACGCAAAGACCCCTACAAGGTATCAACAATTAGTTACATGTACATGGGTAGGCCATATTTTACTTGAACGTTTGCACGCCACAAGTCGCTTTTGCAAGTGGCCTAAGTTGTACTCGTATATTGGTATTGATTGAGACTCACACAATCTCCCCCATGATGACAAAAATTTTTGCCATTCTTCTTCTGTGAATGCACTCTTGCAGTGCTTACAAATATTCTGTTGAATGTGGTACCTGCAGAGATATCGAGAGGCGTTTGGAAAAACTTTCGCACACACGTTAATTAGTGCCAGGTCTCTATCCGTTACAATAACACGTGGCTCCATACATTTGTCCAACATTGACCTGATCCTCTCAAGTACCCATACAAAGTTATCACTACGTTCCTTGCAAACAATGACATGCGCGATACAAAACGAGTAGTTGGTGGGAGTCATACCAACTATCTAAACAAATGGCATGTTGTATACGTTCGTCTTTTACGTGGAATCGATCAGTAAAACGTGCGGGAACGCACGCCACATTTCACTCGAGTAGGGATGAACAAAGAAGATCTCTGTAACGACCTCTGTTTCAGGTTCCTCCCGTGTCTCGTAAATAAATTCGTTTGTACTAAGGATGTTTTCTAGCAACTGCATGGGAGTTAGACCGTATCTTTGTTCGGCCCTAATCTTCTGGACTGCGTTTTGGACGTCTTTCTGAACATGGAAACTATAGGGGAACTGCTTCCTTATCGTTTGAAAATTTTTGCGTGGCTCCAGGTTTTGTGCTGTCAACTGCTCGATCATTCTGTATTCGTCAGGAGCAAACCTTCGCACAAACGCGTGGCCGACAGGTCCTGACAAACTTCGTGGTTATGTTCAGTCTTTCTCCCTTTTATCCCCCATGTTTCATACGGATGGTCCCGCACAGCTAACAGGTAAAACGGGCAACCGGTTTTCTTGCTTCCAGCTTTTCTAACCGTTGCTGTAGTATGGTGCTCACCACCACGATCACATTCAAGCCATACCCTCCCGGTCCTTCCACCGATTTTCTTTGATCGTCGGGTCACAATAACGAAACCATCCGCCTTTGCCATTTCCTGTGCCCAGTTTTTTACCTCATCTAGAGAGTTGAAAACCTGTAAAATCGATAGCGTTATGTTAGATTTTATGTTTACTGAACTTCACAACTTAAATAAATAAGTTTTGATACCGTCTCTGTGAGGTACGGATTGCCTGCGCATGGGGATGCCTCACCACCATATCCTCCATCATCAGGATAGACTTGTTGACCGTCGAAAGAATGTGTTGCATTGTAACTTTCGTAACAGTCTCCTCCGTATCCATCCGGACCGTGTTGTTTCACGTACGAGAATTCACACCCGTATCCATAATCCGGAAACCCATGTTGCGCAGGATAACATGGTGAATAAACTAGGTACGAGTCGTCCACATGGGTTGTTTCTTCAACGGAAGGAAGCTCGTTCAAGTCTAGAAACGGTCTGTTTTGATTTTCTTGTACACTTGAAACCTCCTCTTGCACGTTAATTTGGGAACACCGGTCTCCCCCTACCAACGATACCACCATTAGTAAATAATTAAAACAACAACTAGTTTAACCTGATAACTGTTACCGTATTGGCTTCAGGCACCCATGTCTCGCCAGAATACGCTCCAAAGAAATAGTTGGCATCCCAGTTTGATGACATTTCACCACCTTTGAATGAAATCAGATGAAGTATTATAAGCCAAAGTTTATGACGGAGATAATGCCGACGTGAATCAAAAGTTTTCTGCGATGAAGCCTAGTTTTCTGCGACAACAAAAGCTCTGCATGGGTCTATTTAACAAAGATGTATACGCCCCGTCTAGTACTAGACGGGGCGTATCACGCAGTACTTTCCTGACATGCATGCATAACGTTAAAGTCCAAGATGGTCGTTTAGGCCTAGACGCCCCGTCTTGTTCTGGTTGTCTTCAGGATCCGTATAGGAGTAAACGCCCCGTCTGATGTGACTGATTTGACGTTGTACAAGGGAGGAACGTTGTCGGAGAAAAAAAACCTAGACGTCCCGTCTTAAGGCTTAAGGGTGTCTAAATAGGCAAGTAGGTTAATGAATATGTAAAACTTATATAAATTATAAGGGAATTGAATCTGCTTTTTTATGTACTTTATTTTATTTTGTCAGTCTAGTTGTGTATAGTACATCATCTCAATATATATTATAAGAAATTGAATGTGCATTTTAGTTACTTTAGTATATTTTGTAAATTAGTGTAAATTTTTTATTTGTAATTCATACAGTTTAATTAATGTATTTTTTTACTTTTACTTTTATAAAATTATTTTCTATCACTAAAGAGTTTTTTTAACAAGCGTGTTAATATCGTTTTAGATGTATTTTTTAACTTTTTTTATTTGCTATAACGAGTGTAGCGAAGGTTTTTTTAGTTTAGCTTTTTTTAATAAACGCGTTGATACTCTTTTGAACATATTTTTTAACTTTTTTTTTGCTATAACGAGCGCATCGAAGCCCAACGAGATTATATATCGTTTTCTTTTTTCGTTTAAATTTTTTACCTTTTTTATTTACTATATTGTTTTACCTTTTCTTATTATTTTAATGTTTAGAGACGAGTTACGGCGCACATGGCATAACACATTTAGGTATCATTTTATTAAATTTTACAAAATTATTTATCGGTTGTTAAGTGTACTATACGTTCTGAATTCAATCGCGCCCCTGCGCAACACGCAGGCAACTACAACCCTAGTTATAATAAACTATGCTTCAATTTTATAGTTGAATATGGAGGTTAGAAGGATATGTTTATTTATTTATTTATTATTATTTTTTGCTTAATAATTGTTATTGTAAATGATGATGGTACTTTGAGAAAATAATTGATATCAAGGTGTGATGGGTGGTCACCTCTTGAGGAGAGGTAAGCTCTCCGTCCACGCAATCATATTTTGTTATGTCAATTCCCCTCTGTTACACTAAAACGGGGCGTATCACGCAGTACTTTCCTGACATGCATGCATAACGTTAAAGTCCAAGATGGGTCGTTTAGGCCTAGACGCCCCGTCTTGTTCTGGTTGTCTTCAGGATCCGTATAGGAGTAAACGCCCCGTCTGATGTGACTGATTTGACGTTGTACAAGGGAGGAACGTTGTCGGAGAAAAAAAACCTAGACGTCCCGTCTTAAGGCTTAAGGGTGTCTAAATAGGCAAGTAGGTTAATGAATATGTAAAACTTATATAAATTATAAGGGAATTGAATCTGCTTTTTTATGTACTTTATTTTATTTTGTCAGTCTAGTTGTGTATAGTACATCATCTCAATATATATTATAAGAAATTGAATGTGCATTTTAGTTACTTTAGTATATTTTGTAAATTAGTGTAAATTTTTTATTTGTAATTCATACAGTTTAATTAATGTATTTTTTTACTTTTACTTTTATAAAATTATTTTCTATCACTAAAGAGTTTTTTTAACAAGCGTGTTAATATCGTTTTAGATGTATTTTTTAACTTTTTTTATTTGCTATAACGAGTGTAGCGAAGGTTTTTTTAGTTTAGCTTTTTTTAATAAACGCGTTGATACTCTTTTGAACATATTTTTTAACTTTTTTTTTGCTATAACGAGCGCATCGAAGCCCAACGAGATTATATATCGTTTTCTTTTTTCGTTTAAATTTTTTACCTTTTTTATTTACTATATTGTTTTACCTTTTCTTATTATTTTAATGTTTAGAGACGAGTTACGGCGCACATGGCATAACACATTTAGGTATCATTTTATTAAATTTTACAAAATTATTTATCGGTTGTTAAGTGTACTATACGTTCTGAATTCAATCGCGCCCCTGCGCAACACGCAGGCAACTACAACCCTAGTTATAATAAACTATGCTTCAATTTTATAGTTGAATATGGAGGTTAGAAGGATATGTTTATTTATTTATTTATTATTATTTTTTGCTTAATAATTGTTATTGTAAATGATGATGGTACTTTGAGAAAATAATTGATATCAAGGTGTGATGGGTGGTCACCTCTTGAGGAGAGGTAAGCTCTCCGTCCACGCAATCATATTTTGTTATGTCAATTCCCCTCTGTTACACTAAAACATAACGGGTGATCAACTCTTTTGGAAAGATGTAAGCTATATTTAAAATATAAAAAAAATGTGATTGGTTGAAAAGAATGGACCCCACCATTATCCAACTCTTTCTCTCTTCTTCCCCTATGCAATTATGATACATCGAAATCAAGTCCCCTCATGAGGTAAACTTTGATGGTGCATATTCCCCGCGAGGTAAACTAATTTACTCCATAGTTTGCCATACTCACCCGTACACCCTCATGGTTTAATAACCACCAAATGATTATCTTTCATGGAAGTTCTTCGCGATGATATTTCAAGATATTATAATGGTTTAGACTTGTATATATGTTTTCATTATATTGCTACTGATACGGATACACTTGAATGAAAATACTAATTCACTAACAGATATATTTTAAAAAAACTTGTAACATATATGATTATGTATAGATACATAATGAGTTAATTAAAAAAATAAGTAAATAAATAATCTTCATTTACCGGGCCTCATGACTTGTCATTCACAGCTATTAAATATTAATTAACTAGTCATCGTAAATAACTAATTACATGATGTATATATTAATATTTACTATTTTTTATTAAAGATATAAAGTATTACAGGCAACACTCTCAGTCTTTACAAATAAAAAATTATTACGATAGCTAATAAAATAAATGAAGTTAGTTTTGTTTTTTGAAAGTGGCCCAAAATCTTACTGCCTCTTATTTTTAAATGACTATCTTAGTTACGGTTGATTACTAGTAAAAAAAAGTTGTACTAAATTAAGGGTTAATTTATTTTACAAAGGCTATCAAATATAAGAAGTGTACAAAGACACAATGGATCGCACAAGATGACAAAATGTTGAGCAAAATCTACACAATGCCTAAAAATATAACACAATGTCGAGAAAAAAAGACACAATAAATCACAAAATACACACAATGACGCATATATCGAAAAGATATACTGATAAATAAAAGACACAGTGATAATAAACAAAACTTCTAAAATCTACAACCTATAAATCGAAAAGTGAAAACCTAAAATTCCACATCGTAGAGTTCGATGAGACGGCTCCAATACTGCTTGAACGAGGTCAATCGGAGTCCGTTTGATACCCTTTGTATGACTTCTTATTTTTAGAAGCATTTGTATTTGATCTAACTCACTAAACTATATAGTTAAAAATGGTGTTTAATTAATTTACAATGATTAGTAATTATATCTTATAAACTCATAAGATTAATAGTCCGAGTCGTAGTGTACCGTTCATTGTGCACTCTGAGTGCCTTCCTTCCACTGTTCACTTTGTAGACATTCTTTGTTGCTTTATTTCAGGAGCGCTTCATGATCAAAACAATATGTTATGATTATATTATAAAAAAATAGTTAGGTTCAAGATCAATTCATTGTACTATAAAGGCTGTAATGCTATCATTAATATGACCAGCTCGCTATATTATATAACTTTATATTTTTTGAAAATATCTAACGAATGTGAATTTGTTATTATTTCAAAAAAGTGTCCTCATCGCTGGTCTGAAAGTGTTAAAGTGTTTCAAGAACGAAGTGTTTTAATCCCAAGACAAAGAAAAGAGCAACGTGTAAACAAACTAAATTGTTTAGACTCTTGTCTTCTACTTGAGATTGAGACTAGCTCACTAAAAATTCGAATCAAGTCAAAGTTAAACAAGCTTAAATATAAGCTTAAAGATAAGTTTATTTAATAAACAAGCTTAGATACACAAACACAAATATAAGCTTGAAAAGAAGTTTATTTAATGAATGAGCCAAAACTTTATTTATCAAGCTCGAGTTGACTCGTGAACCTAAGCAATTTTATGTAATATATTAACTAAATGCTTATCTAAATCTAAATTATATATATATATATATATATATATATATGATTAGGATTATTTGAGAACAACTTCTTGGGAGTGAATTGAATGAACTATTCTTGGCCTTTGATCATTTTTTAGATTAAAAGAGTAAGATTAATATTAGTCAAATACTTTTAATTAAAATCGCTTAATTTTCTCATCTCTTAACACTCATTCTCTCATTATTAATTATTCTCTATTATTTTAATTATAAGAGATTAAATGGCTGATATTTTTTTAATAAGCTCTTATGTTCCTTTTAAAATTAAATATTAAACCTAATTAAATTATGTTTTTTACATATGTGTATACATGTTAGTATATACAAAACTTATACACTTGTGTATAATTACATCTTGTTCCCACAAGTCAGTATAAACCAGACTTATACACATGTGTATTATTCAAGTACATATGTGTATAAACTAACAGCTATGTATCTTGTATAAATTGATAGTTAGCGAGACTGTACACATGTGTATAAACTAACATCTCTGTATCTTGTATAAACTGATACTATCGAGACTGTACACATGTGTATACACTAACAACTGTATATCTTGTATATACGGAAACTAGCAAGATTTTAGGAATTTTGATTATATTGTTTAATAGATGCAATTTACAAAAGACGCAAATACTCTTCTGTCAATTAATTTAAAAGGAAGTTACAACATTATAATTACAATCTTGTCATTGTTTAAAAATCTCTAGATGATATAATCCAATGTCTCAGATTATTTAAAGAAACTAATAGATATAAATAAACTTTAAATTATAAACGATTAAGCTCAGGTTTTAGAAACTACTCATGAACCTAACTTGATCAATAGAAATAAAGCTCAAGACAAGTTAAGCTCAATCTTAGACGAGGTCGGGCTTGTCTCGACTCATTTACTCCCCTAAAGATTATTGTCATGAGAGTCGGATCTCGTGATCAAGTTTTGACGTCAGTTGAGGTTGAATGTAGAGAAAGTAGTACATAGTTGGTGTATGAGACACCATAATGAATACATTTCTCATGGGATGAGTATTTATAAAGGTCAAGGAGTTGATCTTTGACTCGACATCACATGTGGTGTCTTAGTCTAGCCGATTATTTTTATAAATATATTAAGGTTTGTGGTGAAGGGGACGCTATTTTCATCTACTAACCCACTTCATTCATATATTATCAAATCATTTTTACTCTAAACTACCCTAACAACACAAAAACACTCGCAACGCTCTTTCAACTACTTTAGAACCTTTTAATTTTTTAAATAGAAAATAAATTCAAAAAATTAAATTAACGAAATTACCCTTTTATTGAAATAAAAATAATACGTAATTCAAAATGAAAAAATAAAACAAAATACAAAACTAATAAAACTTTATTCATCTATATCGTTTGTCGGCTAACCATATGTTTTGGCTATTTCACGTTTACTTTGATAACAATTTTCCCTTAGCTGACCACAAAGATGATCATGGGGCCGAGTAAACGTCTCAAAATCCTTGGTCAAACATCAATCCCTTAAACTCTTGTGTTGAGCATGCATCAATGTGGACTCGTTTGCTTATTTCTTTTTAGCATCTACAACTCCTTAATCATCATGTAACATCCGTCAAAAACCGGATTTACCAAACCCGCTCCGTTTATTAACCGAACAATCAGTTAAAAATTTCGTTGCTTATTTAATGCCCAAATTAATTTTAAACGATACATAATTAAGTATATTGGAATATATAATTTATTTTTGAAAAACTGTTAAAAATTATGGTTTAAAAATAAAAGGATGCTGCCGGGTTTCGAACCCGGGTCAGCCAGCAACTTCAGCAAAGACTTAACACTCAACTCTTCAACCACTGCGCCGCTTGTGTTTCTTGTTTATTATTAGAGACAATTAATACATATCATAAATCTCAATTTCAAAACTGACGCGCCCAAATCCGTTGACGTCGGAAAATCCGACGATTTCGTTAAACGGCGTCGGTTACCTTTGACTCAACGTAAACATTAACCTCGACGTCGGTTATAATTGATGTCCAGTCCGCGATACAAGTCATAACCGCCGGAAACTCTTTAACCGACGAATCAAGACGGAAAACGGGCCAAATACCACGATGTTCTGCCCTATAAATACACCTTCTAACTTCTGTTAACTTTTTCGCTCACAATCACCCTCTTTCCTGACGTAATTCCATTCGCCGGAAATCTTCTGCAACTCGCCGGAAAACCGAACCTTTCACTTCTGTGCCTTACTCTAAACACTGAACACTCAGAACTCATACCGAAGCTACCCACACTCATCTCAAGCTCCCTGAAGACTCTCTGCCGCAGGACACACGTCGCCGGAATAATCTGCTGTCACCGGAGTTTCGCCGGCGAAACAGAGGAGCCACTGTTCGGTATACCTTACGCTTAATCTTTCATTCTTTTTATTTATCTCACCTGTAATTGACCGCAACACACTAAAAGAACATGATTTAATCGACGAATCAGTCGGACGTTAGTTCTGGTTAAATTCAACGAAGAAGACGAAGTTTCAGTAGTCTATAAGTTTAATTTAAATCAAGATATAACTCGGGTTAGACACACAGTCCAGTGGTGGACTGTGTGCACATAAAACACGCTTACGTCTCGAGTTCGATTCATGTCCCACGCATACTCGCCTTAATAAAAATGTTCCTTTTTCTTACTGAACCGGATTCATTTCATATAGATGTTAAGTATAATAAAAACCGGAATAATAACCAAGATAGACACACAGTCCAGTGGTGGACTGTGTGAACGTTTAATCACAGGTCACGAGTTCGAGTCCGGACTACCGCACCGGTCCGGACAATTATCAAACTTTTTATATAAGGCAGAAACGAAATAAGGTAGTTTGTATATAAGTATAATAAAAATCAGTTTTAACAAGTTAGACACACAGTCCAGCGGTGGACTGTGTGTTAACCTAAACCACAGGTCCCGGGTTCGAGACCTGTGGAGAGCACCGGTTCGACGCATTAAATCGTTTTTAAAAATAAATGATTTTCAGTTTAATTCAATTAGTATATAATTATAATTAAAAACAGAAATATTTCGGGTTAGACACGTAGCTCAGTTGGTAGAGCTGCGTGCACGCGAACGGGAGGTCTCGGGTTCGAGCCTCACCCGGCGCAAACAATTTCACAGCTTGACCGGTCAACATGTCAACAAGTCAATGGTCAACTGTCGCAAAAAGTCAAATTTTTTATATTATTTTTATTTATTTATTTTATTTAAAAATCAATTAAAAATACTTAAAAATAACATTTTTAAGGTTAGAAAATAGCCTTAAACTCACAAAAATATATCCAATTATCCTACTAAAATTGATTAATAAAATCCCCTTATTTACCAAACCATTATGTTATTATCTAGGTTAGTTTCACTTGTGGTTAAAACCAACTTCGTGCGCATTCAACATCATCAACCGAACGCACCCACTGTGGGTGAATCTTACAACTCCCCTTTTTAATTACACGTTTTGGGGTGTGTCATGTGTCACTAAAATTAACACGTTTATTTAAATGGTGCCATACCATATTGTGATCTAAACTTAGATTGTATATATAGTTTGTAGTTGTGTATTTCATATTGTCAAGTTATATGCAATTCATTCATTAGGCCCATCAGTTCCTCGTGGGAGACGAGTTGAGCAACGCGTGCCTCAAAACAAATCCATTATTGTTCGTGTGTGTATTATTTAGTTTATATTGTTTGTAGTTATGTATTTCATATTGTCAAGTATATGCAAATCATTCATTAGGCCCATCAGTTTCTCGTGGGAGACGAGTTGAGCAACGCGTGCCTCAAAACGATCCATTATTGTTCATGTGTGCATTATTTAATATTAAATGATTGGTGAGTAAGTTTACATCTATTTTTACTCATGTGTGGTTGTGCACTTTATTTTATAATCAATTAAATAAACTTGTTCAAATGTTTTTCATAGGATTCACTCGCCAACTTTTTGTTGATCCAAAAACCATTTTTACACATGATAAAGGTAAACAGGATGAAGCAAGGAAACTTAGGAAATGCCTTAGAAGAAATCAATGAAGTCTATAATGATGTTTAGGATATGATGTAATTATGATTGTAAATTTCCCATTAAATTGTATTAGTGAATATGAAACGTTATAATAAATGTCATGAGCTTTGATGATAACCCAATCATGCCCCGATCACCTTTTCCGCTGCGGGTCGGGGTGTGACACATCACTTCCTTCCTTGACATATATGAATCTAATTTGTTGCCCAAAACACTTTTGTTTGATGACTTGACATATCTCTTATCTTAGCGCTTCGGTCGAGTAGGTCTGATTTCTTCGTTCAGGTCAAAATTCGACTACTAGATGTAAAAGCATCGTCAAATGAACCTGATAGTAGGTGTCGGATTTCGATGACTTTCTTCTCTTATCAGAGCTACCACCGGTCTTGGATTTTTTTCCGAAATTACTTAGCGCCTTATTCATAACATAAATATGACGCAACCACTTTCTCGTAGACATTCCTATAGGGTTAAAAAAGTATAATTAATTAAAAATATTATTACAAGCTTAGTTAAAAATAAATAAAAATTAAATTTAAATAAATATAAATTGTACCGTTTGTATCTGAAACCCGTTGAACCAATTCATTTGAGACAACATATCCGTCCATTTTGAATTAAGTTGATGACTCGATTGACCAGAAACGGCCAAGAGTTCGTTAAAGTGCTTAAGCACAACCTTACACAAACTTTGTTTTCATTGTTGGTTTTATTTTTACTCTGTCTTTAGTCTAATGCATGTATGATTAAGCTAAGGCTACTTTTTCCTCGCTTGTCCATTATTGGCTTAATTGCTGGATTTTTTTTCTTCAACATTAACTTCTTCTTCATAGTCCTCATCTTAGAATTGCATTAGTTTAAAATTGTGTGTCTAACACACGATCTAAATCATCAAGATCTTCACAAATTGAAAGTGTTCGTTCCATATTATCACGCGAGAACCATTGACAAGGAATCCTATACGTACCAAATCACTTGAGTGAAGACATAACTTCTTGATATAAATCGAGTTGACCAGGTGCAACCACAGAAGAAGCATTATGATTGGCATGGTTGTGTATAATAAGATGTATACTCGTCACCACCAAACCACCGCCTTGCATGCCCCCTCGTGTGTTAGAAGTGACTCCTCAGAATTAGTGGTTTTATTTTTGCTTAAACCAACGCCTGATTTTTGTTTGTCCATAGAGGACTACGTTGTTATTATTACTATTTTTTTGTATGAATTGTTTTGTAAATTTGAGTGGTGAAAAATGATTTGAAAAACTTGTATATATAGGTTACTAGGTGATCACCCGGGACTTCTACTCAAGAAAGTTTTCTACATTCTAATTTTACGAGTAAGATCGTATTTAAAATAATACAATAAATTATCTATAAACGAATTTTAAAGTTTTGGTATAATTAAATATGAGTTTTTGAACATGTAGCACAATGTTAAAATCGTACTAATGACTTATGATAAAGAAAAAAATAGATAAATGATAATGTTTAAATATTTCAACCAACAATTAAACACATAATACTGAATATAAAAAAACAATGTTATGCGATAATGATTTTGATAAACACAATTTTATGAAATACTAAAGGTCCTAATTTATTGCAAGCAAAAGCTTTCCTTGGCTCGTTGATCATTTGAAAATACTCATCTTGCCTCATGGAACTCTCCAGATTTTATCAAATCATTCCAACCAATAATATTATACATGTAACAAACAACAATTAATAAATGTAGATATGAAAAAAAAATCAAATGAAGTATATTATAAGTACATTATAAATCTTATATTTTCTAAAAGCCCTTTTTTCTATAGATATTTTCAGTTCCCATTCAGATTCACCAATCACCTTTATAATTATTTTGGAATTATTGTGTATGCCAGTGAAAATTCTGATGTGTTCAGGTAGACACTACAAATTAAGAATAACTTGTTAGTAATATTAGAATGTAAATTGTGAAAAAGTTAATAAAAACGATACAAAAAATATTAACGCAATAGAGTAATTTACCAAGGTATCGACTATACAACTTTAAAAAGCATAATATTTTGAATCATTAGGAAGCTTTTATGGGTCATAGGTATATTCTTCAAGATCAATGACATCTGAGGTTGATTTCCTCGATAATATTTCACAATTATCTTTATTAAACATTGTAATTTAAAAAAAAATGTCTTATTTTGCATTTGAAAACAAAGAGTATCACCAAATATCAACTTAAATTCATACACAAAATTACTTCAGCCATATGTGAAATAAAAGTAATTGCTACAATTCTATTTTTTTTTCTAAATTTGATATGACATAAATCTTTATTAATGTTTAAAATTAAATCTCTTTTTTAACCCCTAGTGGTCATATGATCTTTTCCCAACGATCAGATTTTGACGATTGCACATGGCTTCTTCTACTCTCAAACCCAATCCGTGCACCCTACCTGGGTGACTAACGACACAGTAGCCGTAGCGGGTAACACCCCGAGTAGCAGGTAACACCCCGAAAATCTAACCCCAAGGGGCGCCCCCTTCACCCTTATTTATTTATTTAATATTATTTAAAATGTAACTTAATCAATAGTCTTTCCCCCCTCTTTTAGCACCCTTTTTACATTTGCACCCCTTCAACGCTAATCAAGTTTTTTTACCTTAATCAATTTAGATTTTATATTTTGGCTCAATAAGGTTATCATACGACCTTGGATTTTAATACTTTTTTTTTATTAATTCAACCAACAACTCATCAACTTTAATAAAGTTACTTACACACCTTGGACTTTAATCAATTTTTTTAAATATTTTTCCTTTATCTCTTCATTCTTTAATACGTTTATTTCCTTTTTTCAAGTACTTTTTTACAACTTTTACATTTAGACGTGATGCACTTAACTTATTTAAACATGTTAAAAATTGGTTATTCTTATCATGGTTTCGTCGTTAATTTTTACGTGGTTTTCTTATTGTTTCGACTTGCTTATTCTTTTCTACGATGTTTATGTTTTAGTCTAAACTTTGTAAGTTAACACTATGCAAAGCGCGTGCGCATATCAATGTTTTACGACTCTTTTTTATGCGGTTAACAATCCTATTGCAACGCGCGGGTCCTAAAACTCGTATATGATTTCATTTTAAGTATGATCATATACGAATAACAATAACATAAAAAAACTAATTAAGATATATCATGGTGTGTGTATATATATATTTATATAGTTATATAAATATAATAGTTAATGTATAATAAACGAGTCGAGCTCGAGTTTCAAAAACCATACATGATCTAATCTCAATTTGATACCAAGATCTCAAAACGAATCAATCTTGAACTCTTCAAACAACTAGATGATAACTTGGCTATGCTCATTATAGCGTGATAACAGACTCAGAATGTGGGTTCATGAAATTTTTTTTGCACAATACTTTATATATCTTCCAAGAAAAGCATTTACCTTTTTAATAATTGGGGTGATAAAGTGGCTTATTTTCCAAATTTATATTCTTGGACACCCACCATTAACTTTGTTCTACTATTCCTTTTCTTCGTTGATGCATTTGTAACAATTTGTTAAATTAAAGAGCTAGTTTCTCAACCCTTTTACTTTATAGGTAATTTCTTGTCCTACTTTCATATGTCTTGCCTCCGTGACACTAATATTGTGTAGATATAAACGTCACAATTATCTTGTATTAATGGTTAATTGACAATTACATAAAGTTTAATTTTGGGTTAAAACATTAGAAAGATTCATTTACTAGAAGAAAATGAGTAGCATTTTGCAAATTTTCTAAATATTCCTTGAGACATATTTTTTTACACTTATAA
The DNA here is from genome assembly GCA_947069175.1 of Scalesia atractyloides. Lineage (NCBI taxonomy): Eukaryota > Viridiplantae > Streptophyta > Magnoliopsida > Asterales > Asteraceae > Scalesia > Scalesia atractyloides. Next base: position 406,245 of record CAMTDV010000003.1, read on the forward strand.
GTAACCCTTAAAAATTAAATTATCAAACACAAAAACTGAGAACAAAGTTACTCCTCGCTTTTTATATGTTTGAGTTAATTACAAAAACAATCCCTTTTAAAATTTACACCTAAAGCTCCTTGCATCTGTTTATTGATGTCATCGTTAATAGATCTACACGAGAAGACCATTTTCGAAACAGTTCCTTAGCACAAACAACACCTTATCAAACATAAGTGTCACAATAGTACCCATCATAATACAAGGGTAGTGCAAGAAGTTTGAGATTACGTGATTCTATCAACATCGTTCTCTTTTCGAGCTCATGAAATAGAAGCTTGACAACATGTTGTATATGCGTCGCCTTTGTGGCTCCTTTGTTCTTATCATTCTTCGTTTCCACACTATTAACTACCCAACTTCTCGTAATGAATTTTTTAGCGACACTCCACCTACACCTAATTAAATAGGTAAAGCCTAACTTTACACTCTTTTGAAGCCCCGAACCATAAAACTTAACAGCCTTTCAACATGTTCCCTTGTTTAAGTATGAACTCTGCAACCAAAAAGATTTCAAAGTTTTTGTTTTATGAGGTGGAAGAAAAAAAAATCCTAAGTGGTAACAAAATTTATATGTTAGATGGTTATGATGTATAGTGAGTGCCTGTTACATAGTAACAAAATTAAATATTATTTATCTTGATATTTAAAAGATTATATATCTTGATATTAAAACGAATAAAACTTCCACTTTAAAACAAAAAAAAAGCCTTGACGGTTGCTAATTACTATACTTGATATAATTTCTAAATACTGATCTTTCAACAAACTCCCGGTATTCTTTTCTAATAATTTGCAAGTTTGAAAATGAATAGCGACTTCACTTTTTTTTTTACATGGTAAATGTATAAAAGTCTGGATATCTGTGGTAATTTAATGGCAAATGAATATAAGATATTATTAAAGTAAATTTGCTTTTTATTGTAATATTGTTTTTATGTATATAACGAATATAAGTTTTTTTGCATCATTTGGTCGATTACACGTGTTTATATGTTGATAGAGAATTTGATAAACATTCTTTAAACTAAATTTGGTGTTTGACTATTATAGTTCATGTTTCAATATATTTTTCCCATTAGTTCTGGTATGAAATAAATAAGTACTTATTTCAGTGCAACCAATAATGGAGCTTTGTTTGAAAGCAACATTTGTCTGTATTGTTACGTGGATGTACTTTTGTTGTTGCATGATGTACACCATTGCAAAACGATAAACATATAATACGTGATGAGAGATATTGATAGCCATTTACGAGACAACACTATTGTGGTTTGCGTGAGCTTTGAAATGTCACTTTTATGCTTTGGCATATGTCAATGATACCAAAGACGTGTCAGGCCAGACCCTTACGTGCGGAGCGGGTCGGGTGGGTACTAATAGCACTACAGTTTTTTTTTTGAACAACAACCCTGGACGTACAGACTTAATATTTGAACCCTTACCACTTAGAAGAGACATCATTCACACCTTTATAACCGTTACATTTGCATAGCTTAATTAGACGCTTAGTGCTTTGTAGTGGTTCCTTTATGATAGTAAAAACCAATAATGTTAGTTACACACTATTTTACACATATATAGGCGAGTTTTTATGTAAAGTTATTTTTGTTGCAAATCATATGAATGATCCAAGATACGAAACACATATTATAAGTAGTGCGGAAATTCATGACACAAATTGAAACACAACATGAAAATAGTAAGACTTTTGGTTGGTTATTGGCAATAACCCATTTACTAGAAAGGTCAATCCAAACATTACTCCTTTAATAAATAGTTCAACAAAATTACAAACTGTTTGATATATGGGTTAATCCGTTAACCCATTTAACTTTTAAAGGTTCCTGTCCATATTTTAAAAAAAAGATTAGTATTTTTTTTAATTTTTTAACTAGGAAGATCATCGACACTTTCGCAGCCTTGTGGTAAGCCAAAGTCCTCGTATGGAAATGGAAATTCAAGAAAAGTGATGGGCAGACCTGATAGGATGGCTTGATCAAGGATTGAACCACATCTTAGGGTGTTGACTGGGGGGCTGATGATGGTGACTCTAACACCATGTTGAGCTAGTAACTTGGCTATTCTATCGTGGGGATATAGTAGCCTGGAGATCCAATGGGTATAACAAGAAAGTGAAGCTGGTGGTGTTCTTGTGATTCTTCTGAAGACATGTTTTAGAGTTTGGATGGTTACTTGGTTAGTGTGTGACAAAATATATAGCTTTATCAAACAGTCAAACACAAAAGTTTTGACCAATAGGACCATTTTTAATATGGAAAATATTATTTTAATAATTTAGTTAGTTTTTATTGTAAACTAGTATTAAGCACCCCGCGTTGCGGCGGGGGCATAAAACCGTGTCAAATAACATCAATGTCATACCACTGCGAGAGACCACCAACACTGAATTTACGGCGAAAAAATTAGACTGAAACGTAAAACATAGAAAATAATAACTAAGTCGATTTAGGACCCGCACGTTATGACGAACTTGTCAAACAGAAAAATAGATGACGTAAAATGAAAATTTTGCAAAAAAATGAAAAGCACAAAGGACCAAAGTTGAAAGTAAAAAAAATGTGAGTTTAAATTGCAAAAGATTGAAAGTTTTGTGTTAAAACTAAAACATCAAATAACTTTGATTTAAAAATAAAGATGTAAAGATAAAAAGTTTTAAAGTTAAAAGTAAAACAATTAAATAATTTTGGGTTAACGTTTTGAAAAATTTCCAAAAGATAAGGTACTTACACCTCTATTTGCACAACAATTTGGATTAATGGTAATGAAAAATGGAATCATCATATGAACGGAAGCCCTAAACCAACTGGACCGGATGTCGAAACGTATCTAACGTAGCCCAAACTGATTATTAAAGCCCAGGCCAGTGAAGAAGAGAAGGAAACCCGGTTCAACGGTTTGGATAAAGAGTTTAGGGCACAGGTAATATAAAAAGCGAAAACTCCGTAGCCATACGGTTTTTAGGGCTTAAACGAAGAAAATTGAAGCCGGAGAAGAGGGAGGGCTCTTCACACCTGTACTGTCTTATCCAATTCCTCAATCAATAATAAACGGTATCTTCAATATTCCGAAAACACACGCTGATATACCCTTTTTTATCTCCTATTTGCACAACTATTTGGATTAATTGTTCTATATTGTTTCTTTTCATATTCTCCCTGTGTTTTGATTAAAAGTTGTTATTTTTTTTGTTGTTATGAGAAAACCCTAATTTTTGTGGTGACTGATTTGATTTCAGGTTGTAAAATGAGTGATAGAGTGTATATGTACATGTTTTCTGGATTGTATTTGTGTTTTCACTAATTGATAAATGCATGCACTGCATTTGATTTTATTATTGTTCTTGTATCTGCGACACTTTGTGTTCATTGATTTATGTTTGCTTGTTAATTAATAATCTTTTGTTATTTTTTGCTTTGTAGCCTGAGAAAGATGCTAGATTTTGTGCCAGTGTATGGCTGGTTATTTTCAAATGCTTTAATAACTGATGTTATATGATTTTTTTTATATTTGCTTTTTTTGGTATTTAATTGAAACAGATTGTTTTTATACAATGTTGTTTTCTGTTTGTAGTTGCATATTGTTCTGGAAGACACTATTTGTTGTGTTTGTTTTTGGTTTAATGTTTAACTTTTTATTATGATAGATGGATCGGTACCAGAAAGTTGAGAAGCCTAGAGCAGAGCAACCCATTAATGAGAACGAGATACGTATTACTAGCCAGGGGAGAATGCGAAGCTATATCACATATGCCATGACTTTGCTTCAGGTAAATATTTTGCTTCTAAATTACAACAGTGTTTTTTTCAAGTGTTGTAAGTTGTCACCTAATGAGGTATTTGAATGCTGAATTTGGTTTTTTTTTGTGGTTTACTAATATATTATTTCAAGTGTTATAAATTGTGTTTTTTTGTACATGTGGTTAACAATCATGCAATCCACTGTGTTAGGGAACTGTGTTGTTTCAGTTGTATACTCTTGTTGTAACAATACTAAAAGTTTGTAGATTTTTTGTAACACTATGAAAACTATCTACGTGAACATGATTATCAGCTTATAAGTTCTAAAATTCCATTAATCGTTTTCTAAACAAGGTTATTTTTTTTGTCGTTTTTCATTGTTAACCCACTGTTATCATTATTGGCTTTTTGCACTGTTATCATCATCAATGAGAAGTATAATATCACACTTTTGAATTTAGTCAGGCAACTATTGAAACATAACTATAGAAACAAAATCTGTTTTCATTCACTCAACGAGTTTCGAGGCTTTTTCTCATCGCCTCACGAGGCATAAGCCTCAAGGCGAACCGAGGCGGAATTTAAAAGTAAATATAAAAATTTATATATCAATAATAATACTAACTAAATTCATCATCAAATTCATCAAAAACACACATAAAAAAGACATAAATTGCTTAAAATTGACACAAAAAGTCAAAAACATCAAAATCAAGTATTAAAACCCTTGAGGCGCGCCTCAAATTTGTTTTTTGGGTGTTTCGCCTCGAGGCGCACGGCTCAAATTTGTTAATGCATACTATGATTTAAGTGTTTGCCATAGTATCTGATAGCACGATTTACCTTTTTATTGCTCTTTAGGAAAAAGGCTCATCAGAGATTGTGTTCAAAGCTATGGGTAGAGCTATCAACAAGACTGTCACAATTGTGGAACTAATAAAGGTTTGCCATCATATATACATTGTATCATACATTTGTCTTCTTTAATTTCTGTCACCATTTTTTAATCACGTTTAGAACTCTACTCTACATTTTTATTGTAGAGGCGAATCGTTGGTCTCCATCAAAATACATCCATCGGATCCACAGACATAACTGACACATGGGAACCTTTAGAAGAAGGATTACTCCCGTAAGATAACTTTGGTATTATGTGCGTGTTTTAGGAAGTTAGTGTTTTGTCTTAGTATACTATATATTTTGTTTCAGCTTGGAGACGACGAGGCATGTTTCGATGATCACTATTACTCTCTCCAAGGAGGAGTTAAACACATCATCTATCGGGTGAGTTGAGTACTCTTTATGTTCAGCTTGTGTAAGATTTGAATGATATGTGGCTTATGATGTCATCAACATAGATGCAACATTATAAATGATAAATGCAATGTTTTGTCAGGTATCAGCTGCCATTACCAGCTGACCAGGTGAAAGTGTCCACTGAATTTGAATATGAGGGAGGTATAATTTTATTGATTCCTATATATGTTGTATTTATCATTCTTCGATAGTTTTATTAAACACTTTATTTATATGCAGAGGGATCACCAACTGCAAGGGGCAGGGGTCGTGGCAGTAGGGGGCGTGGAAGGGGTAGGTCTCGGCCCGCACCAGGTATCTTTTTTTTCAACTATATTTCTTCTCTATTACATTTAGAACTGTTACTAACAGGAGTTATTTGTAATTACAGGAAATGGTTATGCACAAGATGAGTATGATGATGGCGGTTGGGAAGGCCCTGGTGGTTATCCACGGGGAAGAGGTGGAGGAAGAGGCCGCAGCTTCCGTGGCCGTGGAAGGGGAAATTACAACAACGCCCCTTACATGGATACTCAGCAAGATACTGGAGGATACAATCAAGAATCTCCTAGGGGCAGGGGTCGTTATTTCCGTGGTCGTGGAAGGGGAGGTTACAACAATGGATCTTATATGGATAACCAGCAAGACGTTGGCGGTCACAACCAAGAATCTCCCAGGGGCAGGGGTCGTAATTTCCGTGGTCGTGGAAGGGGTGGTTATAATAACGAACCGTATATGGATACCCAACAAGATGCTGGAGGTTACAATCAAGAATTTCCTATGCAAGGGCGAGGTAAATTATGTTCAAGTGTGTTGTTTGACAAACCGAAGTCAAAGGTTGATTTTTTTGTTGTTGTTTGATATGTAGGCCGTGGACGTGGGAGGGGAACGCGTGGAAGGGGTCGTGGTGGGTTCAGATCGAACAGGCCAAACCAGGGGCAGAAGGCAACGAGTGAACAAAAGCAACAAGTTTTCTCTTGGTGATGATGTTGGTTTGAAGTATTTTTCATTAATGTTTGGTTGTCTGGTTGCACCATCTCTATGTTTTGTTTCATTTTTTCAGTTTCAGATAATTGACTTAGGATCATCAGTTTGTACTAAAGGGGTAGACTAAGTTTAAGTAGTGAGTTTTGAGTTTTCTTTTTATTTCTTAATGTTGCTTTATTGTTTTAGAAAAATAATCTGTTGTAATTTTTGTTTGAGTAAAATGCTCGGATAGTCCCTGTGGTTTGTCAAAATTTCACTCTTAGTCTCTAACTTTCTAAAATTACATTTATGCCCCATGTGGTTTAATTTATTTATTACTCGGAGTGGATGACCGTTAGATTTTTAGTTAAGTTCATGTAAAATTAGTAAAACACCCTTACTATTAAAATATAATAATTAAAAACGAGTAATTGATAATTTCTGAAGCTAAGTGGGTCCCACGACTATTAAAACCTACCCCATTTTCTTCTCTGGCAAAAACACCAGCCACGGTTGCCAGTCGATCTGCACATACACCACAAACGCTTGATTTAGGTTCTCATATCTTACCCTTTGAAGATCAGGGAATTGAAAATGAAGTCCAATTTCTCATACGACGAACAACCACCACCGGCTTCCGAATTCACATACTCGAACAACCACCAACCCGAGGTCCGATTCCACAGAGCAACTCTTCGGTAGCTTCGATATGGTTCACAAATTAAAGGATGAAAACTGAAATTTCGTTTGTTTGGGTTTAGCTAGAAACCAACTAGCCACCAACATCAATCCTATCAGGTTCGAATTTCTATTTGGATCTGAAACAGATCTGCAATGGTGAAGTCAGATCTGATTTTCTAGTTCGATTTGCCTTTGTCAATTGATAGTTGAAATGCTAGAACTATTCGTCAATTATTCATTTTCTAGAGGCTACTGTTTTGTACCATTGACTTTGAATATATATTACAAATTTAGAGTTTTCATTTATCTAACATTGCAAACTTTTTATGAGTTTCTAGTGTACAGTTGCTACTAGTTTGATTAATAAAGTATGAAAGTGACAAGCGATAGCTGGAATTTTTAGAGTCGGTTTGTGTTATGGTTAGTGTGGATAAGGATGGCCGGAATTTTTAGATCTGCCGGAGAAATGAGATGGGGAAGATGAAATGAGTGAGTGGTTTGTTAAGTGGGCCATATCTAATTAATTAATTTATTTCTATCATTACGGGTAATATAGTCATTTCATTTGGAGTTAACTCTAAAACCTAACAACCCATCCGGTCGAAGAACTATCCTAGTAACAAAGAAGTAAACCATAAGGAGCACGAATGTAAATATAGAATGTTGGGGACTAAGAGTGAAATTTTGACAAACCACATAGACTAACCGAACATTTTACTCTTTTTGTTTTTAGTTTAAGATAGAGCTTCTAGGTCATGTGTTAAATTTATAAAAGTTAACTGTTACTGTAGTTAAGTATTAATAGTATTAAATAAATAAATGTTAAATTAAATAAATAAATAATAATAATAATAATAATAATAATAATAATATAATAATAATAATAATAATAATAATAATAATAATAATAATAATAATAATAATAATAATAATAATAATAATAATAATAATAATAATAATAATAATAATAATAATAATAATAATAATAATAATAATAATAATAATAATAATAATAATAATAATAATAATAATAATAATAATAATAATAATAATAATAATAATAATAATAATAATAATAATAATAATAATAATAATAATAATAATAATAATAATAATAATAATAATAATAATAATAATAATATATGTAATAAGGGATGGAGCTTGTAGGTCATGTGTTTAATTTATAAAAATTAACTGTTGTATTTATTTAAGTATTAATATAAGGAACTAGTATTTAGTCTTTGCGTTGCGGTGAGGGGACGTAGAATCGTGCTACCAGCATAAGAGAGCGAGGGTAAAACCATGTTAAGTAGCATCCGAATGACAAAAATTGTGAAAAAACGTAAAAAAACATGAATTTGTAGCACCAAGTGACTCGTGATGTAAGACGTTGCATTAGAAAGTCAAGAGGTCAAAGTGATATTGTATGTAGTTTTTAGAAATAGGCAAAGTCCACCACTTTGAAAGTTGAGGGAAGGATAAAAAAAAACTCACTAAAAGAAAAAAAATATGATGGGCTAAACGTGACCATCAAATATCGTGCTAAGTAGCAACCGAACGACGACTAAATCCGAAATAAACGTAAAGCAAAGACACAATTTGTAACATCAATTGACTTATAGACGAACTAAACTCATCAAAGATGTTGCGGAAAGAACGGTAAGTAACATATCCTGTGCAAAGTTGAAGTTTAGATTTCCATCTTGTAAGCCATTTAAATCTCAGCTTTGAATACAAAAAATAGAGATGAACATTAAAACCAAATAACTGTACTTTTATAAATGATTGTTATGACTGTATAAATAACTTAATTAACTAAAGCGAGAATAAGACCAACCTATACGTTTTTGATAAATAATGTGTTAGCTTTCTTTTGTTCTACTTAAATTATAAATTTAAAAAAATGCTAATATCTTTTTTTAACCCTATATATAATTGGACTTTTAACCAAACTCTTTTCTTTCTTTTTCTTTTATTCTTTTTATCACTTTTTATTTTTATATATTTTTTGATGAATTAAATAATTAATTACTCAGCTTATTTATTTTATAAAATATAAGTTATAATTTAATTTATTTTTCATTAATTTATTTACTTTTCTTGTTATTATTATTATTATTTAAACAATTTAGTTTAATACTTTTAGAGGTGTAAATGAATTAATGCAGAGCTAGTATAATCTCAATCTCGTCTAATTTAACTCAAAAGTAGAACTTGGCTCATTAGTAGATGCTAATGTTGATCTAGGACTATAATGTTAGAAATTACAAAGTTAATAGTGTTTGTACTAAAACATGATAAAGTAGAGTTTTGAAAAAACTAAAAGGGACATTTTTCCTTAGTATGTATTATGTGTGTATTTAGGAAAGGTGTAGACTGACAAATAAGGTTAAAAAGGTGCAATATATCTATATTGGCGAAGCTAGTATAAAAATTTAAAGGTATCTTAATTTTTTTTTTGAGATTAGAGGTATCCTTTATATTAAAAAATAAAAATTTTACATTACGTATACGGAGTTAAAATGTATTTTTACACTACGAAGACGGAGTTAAGAGTTAACCCGAATTACCCCTCCTTATACATTAACTCCGCCACTGTTCGACATATAATATGTGGACAAGTTGTGTTTTGGAAAAATATAAATGGAAAAACGAATTATCAAGATCTAATGGTATTTTTGAAATAAATACATTACCGGGACAAAATTCGAGTTCTCAACAACACGACAACAATACCGGGCATTTGGACAAATTTACACACACACACACACACACATATATATATATATAGGGCAGTGTTCTAGAGTGAACACTAGGTTGAGAGTGAACTGTGTGAACTAATCTGAGCTATTGTATTATATCATCTAGAGATTTTTAAACAATGACAAGATTGTAATTATAATGTTGTAATTTCCTTTTAAATTAACTGACAAAAGGGTATTTGCGTCTTTTGTAAATTGCATTTATTAAACAATATAATTAAAATTCCTAAAATCTTGCTACTTTCCGTATATACAAGATACACAGTTGTTAGTGGATACATATGTGTACAGCTTCGATAGTATTATTTTATACAAGATACACAGATGTTAGTTTATATACATGTGTACAGTCTCGATAACTATCAATTTATACAAGATACACAACTGTTAGTTTATACACATATGTACTTGAATAATACACATGTGTATAAATCTGGTTTATACCGACCTGTGGGAACAAGATGTAATTATACACAAGTGTATAAGTCTTGTATATACTGACGTGTATACACATAGTAAAAAAACATAATTTAATTAGGTTTAATATTTAATTTTATAAAGAGCATAAGAGTTTACTTAAAAATAAACATTAGTCCTTTAATCTCTAATAATTAAAATAATAATGAAATAATTAAAAATGAGAGAGAGAAAGAGAGAGAGAAAGTTAAAAGATGAGAAAATTAAGAGATTTTAATTAAAAGTACTTGACTAATATCGATCTTACCCTTTTAATCTAAAAAATGCTCAAAGGCCAATATTAGTTCACTCAGTTCACTCTCAAGAAGTTGTTTACAAATGATATATATAGTGGAGAGTTCAAATGAGAAGAAAATTTTTGTAAAAATAAAAAGAATAACTTTTAAACCAATAGAAATTCTCCATTTACTTCATTTAATGTGTGTATTTAATATTATGAAAAAAGGCATATAGGTAAATCTATAATTGTCATTAATTAGCTAATAACTCATTTTTTTCATATACTCTTTCAAGATAAAATAATTTATGGTGTAGGACAATTTTCGACATGCGTAGGATAAATTTTAGTATGTGTAGGATAAATTTTGAAATGTTTAGGGTAAATTCCTGTAAATGTAAGACATATGTAGGATAAATTTTGAAATGTGTAGGATAGAATGTTTTTGCTTTATTAATGAGAGATAACATAATTAATGAGAGGAGTTATAAACTATTTAATGTTTTACCATTATGCCATTTATTCTTTTTCTTCTCATATTAAATTTCTTTTCAAATGAACCTTCCCATATATATATATATATATATATATATATATATATATAGTTAAGGGTTCAAATGAAACCTTTTTTATAAGAAGAAAAAAAAGAAGTTTGAACCAATAAGAATACTTCATTTAATATTTACATTTAATTTTAATATAAGGAATATTTGTAACTTATGTAAATCATTAATTTCTAATATTCCTCTTTCATAGCTAACTATATTAAATTTGTAACTTAATTTCAATATATATATATATATATTTACAAAAAATAAAACAAAATAATTTAGAGTGTATGACAAATTAGTAGGTGTGTAGGATAAATTTAAATATGTGTAGAATAAATTTCGAAATGTGTAGGATAACTTTTTATGTGTAGAGACAAAAATTAGTGTAGAGAATGATAGTCTTTATGAGTAATTTCTAGATTGTAACGACTGAGATGAAAGAAAAACTACTTAATATTTTAAAATTGTAACATTTGTTTTTTTTCTTCTTAATTAAATTTTTTTATCAAATAAACCTCCTTTTATATATATATATATATATATATATATATATATATATATATATATATATATAGGATGAAAAGTATATATTAGCAACCAATGGTAAAAACATATATAATTTCAAACAAGTTATGAAAATATATACTTTTCGATATTGTTATAGAAATATATATTTTAGGACCAACTACAAAAATATATTATTTTCAAGTGATCATAAGAATATATGTATCTAAAATATATTTTTTGGAAAACCAAAAACATATTAAGTGTGAAATAATCGATATATATATATATATATATATATATATATATATATATATATATATATACACACACGTGCCTACATATATATTAACACACTTAGTAAAATACGAGGTTATATGTGAAATACATGTATATGTGTATATGTACTAACACACGACACATGTATTACTGGAAAAGTATATATGAGTATATAAATATATATGTATACATGGAAGTTAAACAAAGTGTTCGTGACAACGAACGGGTTACGACGAATAACAAGAATAATATTAAAGTATCGAATTAGGGGAAATATATTTATATTAAAGGATAAGTATATTTTGGTTAACTATCGATATAATGAACCGATATTTCACGAGATAAGAATATATATTTTTAGACATAAAAATATATTATTTTCGCTAAATGAATCAATCGTGTGGGACACGAATGATATAAGGGGCTAGGCACTGGACATTATACAAACAAGTGTGTATAGGTATATATGTATATATGTGATAGTATACATATATGGTCATTCGGATAATCACCCACCAACATGTCGAAACAGGCAAGGGTTTTCGAAACGAAACAAACAATATTAATTATTAACAAGAATTGGTGAAGGACTTATACACGAAACAAACAATTAGACCTAAGTGTCTTATCGAAGTAGGACACCTGTAGGTCGGAGACGATAAATTGGACTTGAGTTTTGCTAGCTTTACACGGAACGCACGTAGTGAGTTTCACAACCTCTCTTTTAAATATTTTTGTTTTAAAAAATTAGGGGGAGATATATGTTGCTCAATGTAACATTTGTGTAATTCGGGTTTCAAAAACCCGCCTCAGTTTTTATCAATCAAAGTATTTTGTTTACGTCGTTCGGTTATCTATTTTTTTCCGTTTACAATACTACATAGGTATAAGGATGAAATTCTATAAAAATAAATTAATATAATCAATTAATTAAATAAAATAAATCAACTAAATAATAAATATTTAAAATAGTTAAAAAGGCTTAATAAAATCAATTAAAGAAAACTGATTTTAAAAAAATGGGGGAACCGGTATCGAACCCGGGTTCCCTGATTAGCACACACCGCAAAACACCACTACGCTGCACACACTAGATTTGCCAATCTTAGAATCATAATTCTCTTATTTAAAAACTTAGAGGGACCTGCAACTACCCAGAATCACCGTAACTCGCGCCTTTCCTTTTCTTTCAAAATTCCCGACAACTGGCTTAGTGTCTATTGTTGGCAACCTCCAAATCAGTGGGCTGTCACCTTAAGAGCAAATTGGCAATCATCAGAATCGGTTTCCTAAACCGAACCTCAATACATCTCTATAAATACTGCATACAAACCCCTTTCAAAAATCGATCACTACGAATTGCTTTACGCACATTCATTCAACCCCCCTACTCACCAGAAAGCACCGGCTGTCGCCGGAATTAAGCCGCCAGAATTTTGGAGTTCTTCATTTCTGATTTTACGGTAGACCTCCATTCTCTTTCTTGTGTATTGCTCAATTAACAAATTATACATTGTGATTAATCTGGGGAGAATCGGATTAAAGTAGGGCGGGTATATGTTTGGTTCAAAAATCACAGCGAAGAAGATGAAGTGTTGTGTCGTTATATGTATATTATAAATAAGAATACGGTCGGGTTAAGCACCCAGCCCGACTGGTTGGGCCGGGTGCAAACTGAACCCATGACCGCTGGTTCGAAACCTTTCCCACACACCGGCCTGACACTTTAAATCCCTTTTTGAATTCACCCTTTCTGTAAAAACTTATTTAGTATATAAGTATAATAAAAATGCATGTATAGCCGGGTTAGACACCCAGCCCAGTTGGTTGGGCTGGGTGCATCACACCGCCAAGGCTCGGGTTCGAGTCCCTTGGTTATCACCGGTTCGACCCAATATAATCCTTTTTAAATTTAATTAAAATTTAATAAACCGAACTTGTGTATAAATATAATTAAAATCCAGATTCTTTCGGGTTAGACACGTAGCTCAGTTGGAAGAGCTGCGTGCACGCAACCGAGAGGTCACAGGTTCAAGTCTCACACGCATGCTTAAAATTCCGGATAAAAACCGGTCTGACACGTGTCAGACTGACATTTTTTGTCCTTTTTCTTTTCTTTATTATTTAATTTATTTTATTTTCATTATTTCATTTCATGGTTTTATTCAAAAGAAAATATATTCTAAACAATTAAAAATACAAATTTTAGGAGTTTAATTATATCAAAACAAATCATAAAATTAACTTAAAATCTAAACAAAGGTTTTTAACAAAAAAAGTTAGTTTATTTATTTATCGAGTTACCGCATTATTATTTTAAGTTAGTACTCCCTCATCGGTTAACCTCCCAACTCGTGCGCGCTCATCTTCAATCAAGAATACGCACCCAATGTGAGTGAATCTCTACAAATTCCCCGTTTTAATCATGTTTTTGGGGTGTATCATGTGTCGTACAACTTCTTTTATTTATTCAACACTTGTGCTAATATCATTCGTGATCAAATGTGTTTAGTGGTTATGTGGTTTAGATGTGGATACATATATTCATTTTTAGTGCAATCATTTCATTAGGCCCATCAGTTCCTCGTGGGATACGGGTTGAGCATCAGGTGCCTCATTAGATCGGCTCCGTTTGATTGAGCCTTGATCTCAAATACATCATTCATCATGTCATATGTTCATACAATGTGGTTTGTGATTGGTTATTTATATACATCTGTTCACACATGATTCATGCACAATTTTATTTAAACAACAATAAAACTCAATTATTTAAATGTTTTATCAAGGTTCACTCGCCAACTTTTGTTGACCCAAATTTCCTGTTTTACGCATGATACAGGTGAACAAGCTGAGGAAAGAAACACATAGGATGCCTTAGAAGAATGAACAAGTTATTTCGTTTGAAACAATCTTTTGGTTTATTAATTGTGTTTGTATGAAATTTTGTGTTGGATATTTGAAATTAATTTGAATTTAATAAATATGAAACTCGTTAGTAAATATCATGAGCTTTGGTGATAACCCAATCATGCCCCGACTTTTATTCCGCTGCGGGTCGGGGTGTGACACTCAAATGGTATGATAGTTAGGTAATGAAATCAACTAGATCATTTATGTGTGCATAAGTGGTAGTTATTCAATTTCGTAGCCATTAGTCACATCACAAACCGAGAAACAATTGGGTAGATCTGGTGAGTATTGGCAATCTCCACTCCTGGTCTGTGAGACCGTGTGGGAGTACTTTTGTGTCCTACTAGTCGCACGTCACTAGGATTTAGTGATTCGATATGGTGGAATGAACATTGTGAAGGTTTAGTTGCTAGCTTATGTCGACACATACGTTAATGTCCTTGCAAAACATTAATTGATTAAAGAATTTCATTGACACTATGCATACCGGATTTATTAACAAATTTTATCAAATGGTTTTAAAGATTCATTTGTGTCAAAAAAACCTGTGAACTCACCGACATTATGTTGACGTTTTACTTAACATGTATAATGAGCGACGTTGCATGGTTTTGAAAATCAAAAAATAGGACTGCATGAACGATGTCATTTTGGGGGTTTGTCTTATATCTCTCGCGTTCGTGCGATGATATATAGGCTAAAGCTAACTATCATTAGGTTTAAACATATTTTGTGAAACTTGAAGTATTTGGTTCATGTATGCAAAAAAAATACTATCGTTTTGTAAACATCTTTTCGATTAATATATATTTGGCATCGTTGGTTTATTTTTAAATCTGTAGACATTTGCCATCAAATTTTATAAAAACCTTTCGTGGTCGCACTTTGCGCTTTCGCCTCGAGTAGAGTGTGCCAGTTGTGACACATGGAAAGTGTTATGAATTCCATCTAATGTTGGTTGTAAGTCCAACCGGTACGCTACCTTTCCAACTCGAGCTAAAATTTTGCAAGGTCATATATATATTAAGGGCCCAACTTACTCCATTTTCGGAATCGGATTATGCCCCTCCATGGGGAGACCTTCATCAATACTTGGTCCCCCAATTGGAATTCGATGGGGTGTCTTCTTCGGTCCGCATAGGCTTTTTATCGGTCTTGAGTCACTTTTAGTCGAGCTCGAACCAGTTTTATCTTTTCATTTGTTCTCGCTACTACATCCTTGGGCGCAATCTCTCTTTGTCCCACTTCTCCCCAACACATAAGGGTTCTACATTTCCTTCCATACAACATCTCGTAGGGTGCCATTTGTATACTAATATGATAGTTATTGTTGTGCGAGAATTCTACTAATGATAAGTGATCATCCGAGTTTTCTCCAAATTCTAAGGCACACGCTCTAAGCATGTCTACAAGCGTTTGAATGATCCTTTCAGATTGGCATTCCGTTTGGGAGTGGTACACGGTGCTTATAAGCAATTGGGTACCCATTTCCTCATGAAATTTATGCCAATACCGATAAATAAACCTGGTGTCCCGATCCGACACAATGGACACGGGAACCCCGTGACTGTAATGCTTTGCATTTTATACTTTCCTTATTTAGAAAGATGTAATCTTATTCTATTTTTGGAACTTGTAATCGTATTGAATTTACTTCCAAACTTGTATTCTGAGACTTCGATCATAATGTAAGAGTCATCTTTTATACTTATACTTGTTATACTTATACTCATACGCAATCAATCTTTGGATACTTGTTTTGTGCAAATTGAGACTTATTATACACTTGATTCTCATTCATACATACACGATATGTAAACTTGCTGCATTATACTCGTACAATATCTTGTTACACTTGAAAATACCTAAAAATGGCTAAAATACAAGAAAAACGGCATAAAATAACATAATTACAAGTTCAGGGGTTAAATTGCAAAAACTGTAACTTGAAAATGCACTTCTCACAGCCAGCGAGAAGATTTCCCTTTTTCCTCGCGGGTGTCGAGAAGACCCAATCCATAGAATGTTATTTCTTGCGTACATATTGGCCAATTTTCCACCTCCATTTTCACCCAATAACCTTCTAACTCTATTAAAACTCAAACCCTACTTCAACACTATATAACCAAGCCTCCTACACCTCCATTTCACTTTTCCAAACCTTCAAACACTCTATAATCAGCTGAAATTACAAGTTGGAGGCAGAATTCTCTAAGTACAAAAGTGAGCCTTCACCTCACTTTCTTCCACATTTCTTCATCTTTTCTTCTTCTTGAAATCTTGGAATACCACTAGGAGTGTTTCTACAATTTTACCATGGTAAACTAAGGTGGAACATCACCATTTTGAGGTCCAACTTTCTGTTTTGGAAGAAAACTTTACTTAGACTTTTGTAAACATGTTCTAACTTGTGAAATCTTGCACCAAACTTGCTTCTAACCAAGCCTATGGTTAGGGAGCTTGAGTATGGTTGATTTCTATGAGTTTATAGGTGCAAACACCCTCTAAAATTTCTATTTTGATAAGGTTTTAGACAACCTACAAATGTTGAGACCATCCAAGCTCACCATCTTCAATTTGGTGAGACTTGTGTTTTGGTGAAAGTGTGAACCATGGAAGCTTTGGCTTTCTAAACTTGTTCCACTACCTTACTTGTTGATTTAGTATCTTCATACCACTAAATCTCAAACAACTTCCATTAAAGGGACAAGGCTACAACACGTCCCCAAACACTTCCCATATTTAGGATGCACGCATCTAGCTTGCTCACTTGGTTGTTTGTAGGTTTGGTAGGTTTTAGTCTTATTACTTTCATATTCATGACCAACCGAACTCATCCACTAAGTTGATGAGTTTGTGCTTTGGTGAATCATACAATGAGGTTTAATGGATGAAAATCATCCTACCTTCATGTTTGACTTACATGAGGACACATGATGGACTAAATTATAACTTATACTGTATAATATATAATATATACTTATTAACCGAATTCTTGATACTAACGTAGTCATGGCTAGATGCCAAGGACTTAGGTTAAATTATCTTCGTTTCTAGACTCCTCGTTTGTGATTCTAATGGGCAAGTTAGGACCCTTGAAAACACATAAAAACTTAGTGTCCAACCGAGTATATAGACAAGATATACTTTCATGCACATATGCTCCTCGTATTAATTCAGAATCCAAACTCTCTACAAACTCCATATACTCATACGCCTTCGTTTCCCCACTGTAGGGTAACTATAGTGTTCCACCCTCGACGACTCGTTAACTCACGATTACTTTGGAAGCTTAGCAAACTATGAGTGTACATAACCCTTTTTTGTATTTTTCAACACTTTTGGGTGCAATACCTATAACTTATTAAACTTACACAATCACATACAAACATGCTTGACACAAACAAACAATCCATTATACATTCTTAATATGTGATTCTTAGAAATTCGTACACTAGAATCTTTACTTGCAGTATACTTTGTCATTAACTTCGTACAAGCCTCCATTAACATGTATATCG
The DNA here is from genome assembly GCA_947069175.1 of Scalesia atractyloides. Taxonomy (NCBI): domain Eukaryota; kingdom Viridiplantae; phylum Streptophyta; class Magnoliopsida; order Asterales; family Asteraceae; genus Scalesia; species Scalesia atractyloides. The sequence goes on from CAMTDV010000003.1 coordinate 424,212, forward strand.
CTATAGAAGTAGCACACCGCCCATATTCTTGAGGTCATGTCAAGTCATACAAAAACGGTCTTGTCAATGTGACGACAAGATTACGCTAGTGGGAATCTTTGGGTTGACAATTATGAGATGCATGCTAGTGTTGTAACGATATGTCTTAGTTTACAATTATGCCATGTGGATTCGTTTAAATCATTTTATACTTATGCTAGTAATTCAAACTTGTATGCTCGCCAATACTTTATGTGTTGACATGTACTTTAATATGTTTGCAGGAACTTGATGATGTTATGTTGAAAGAAATCTAGTAGGAAGACTAGAAACACACTTTAAATTTTTGTTTATGTATTGTACTTTGTTTCCATGTTACAAGATGTTGTACTATGGTTTCAAACATTGTATTTCCGAGTTAGAAATGAAATGAAATTTTGATTATTAAATACTTTTCACAAATAGTCGTGATGAAGTCTCTTACAATCTAGTTCATTTCAAAGTTGAAGACCCGAATCACACGTTACTCGTAATCTAAAACAATTCTAATATCCGAGAACAAACCAAATTTACAATTCTTATCATCTTTATACGTGATTATACAAAGTGAATACATGTTATGCTATGCGAACTATGTGAAACTTACGTGCTACGTGAGATACTACTATGCTCATTCATGCAAACAAAACTTTATTTTCAAGCACGTTATGATCAAGTCTCATCCCTTCCTTATTTCCATCTTATAGATGTCTTCTAGCCGATCTTTCAACTCCGAGAAGAGCTCCAAGAAAAGCTCCAAGTCGAGCTCCGAGTCGATGTCCAAAAAGGAGATGATGAAGTTCATGGCCAAACAGATGGCCAAGGTTATACCCGACATAGTTTGCAAGGTCAACGCCACAACTCCCCGAACAACACCGATTCCCTAATGTCTTGGTTGACTCGAAGTTTGACCCTCTGATGGAGAAGGTGAAATCCAAGTGCTAATATGTTTAGCCTATGTGTTTTTGTTGTATTTTAAGTGATTATATTCTTTGAATGTGATAACTACGAGAGATTGTGGTTTTGTAGGTTAATCGCTTAATTCGGTGAAGTTAAAGTGATTAGAGATGAAGTGGAACGACCATGGATGATAGTTAAGGCAAAGGATGGTGTTCGGGAGTTGTTTCGGGTTAGAAAATACTTTGGAAGCACGAGAAATGAGAAGAAGGAAGTCCGCGGCCCCTTTGGTCATTTGCTGAAAGTTAGAATTGTGAAGGAACGGAGATGTGCAAAAACCCACCATAAGCTATGGTAGATCAACCATAAGCTACGGTAGAGGACACAAAAGGAACCAGCAACACTGAGTCGTAACCAACAGCTCTGAGCCGTAGGCTACGACGGGTTTCAGTAGGGTGCTCGTGGGGCTGTTATTTAACGTATAAAAAGGGTTTTTGAACCCTAATCAAGATCAATCACTTTAGGAACGAAATTGGGGATCAAAAGGCAACCACTTTGGGTATTTTTCACCTCCAATCATCACCATTCCTTCCACAAATCCAAGATCAAGAAGATGCCATCAACCATTTATCATGCTTTTGACAATCAATCAACCGAGATTATTGGCTAATCTTTCTATGGTTTCCTCCGGGTGGAGGATTCTTGTAAGTAAAAGGTTTTTATGTGTTTAAACTTATTCGTGAAAATGGTAATCTAAGCATTCGATGCTTGTTACCATTTAATTTGATTGAATGATTGTAACGATTGATTTTATTTAAACTTTATTTCTGATTCATTCCATTCCCGAGAGTTCTAGTAACTAGGATAGATTTGATAAGGATTAGGGTTGGTAATTTCAGTTTATTGCTTATATGACAACCTTCCGTTGTTTTACAATTGAAGTAAGTAGTTTTTAGGTAATCACAACCAATTAATTGAATTGAACAATCTTGTCTATGTGATTATTGCGACTAAACACATAATTGGTGTTGCTTTGAATCTAAAATCCAGAGGAACCATTGTTTCTCCAAGTTTTTACAAGTTCGTTTTAAGTAATTCGTTAGTTAAATCAAACTCTCAAACAACCAAGTTTATATTTTTGCAAGTAGTTAATCAGTACTTAATTTATAACGTTTTTCACGAGACTCATTTGGATTCGATACCCTGCTTACCCTAGCTACCTAGGTTAATTAGATTTTTGCATGACCCGTTCGACAGTCATCAAAATGGCGCTATTGCCGGGGAGTCATGCGCAAAGTGTTTTGTGTTAAGTTTCTAGAAAAATAGTTAAAAAACCCAAAAATATTGTTTATCTTTTCTTGTTCAGAATTACGTGAGGTTTTTCTTGTTTGTGCTTATGCAGGTGATTTTGGACATGTATGCATCATACTCGGAAATCCGGAAAGTCTTCAACACTAGTGTTTGATCAAGAAATAGAGAGGACAGTTCGCCAGACTCGAGTGTTGCATCGAGTAAACAAAATTTTACAATCTCCAACACAGATACTCAAGACAATGGAAAACTCAAGCAATCCAGATAAGCGAACCACGACACAGCTTCCACAAACCCAATTCTCACCAACACCTACTCAGCCTTCACCAAACACATCTATACCATTTGAAACACCACCACAATCCACCCAAGCTACTATTACCACTCAAGTTCCACCAATGCCACCACAACCGTTTCCCAATCTACACAACCTTCCACCATTCCCCAACCAATCATCTTCTTAGCACCCATCATTCACCCAAGAACCTAGTACTTAGTACTCCTCGCCTTATGTGAGGATAGTTCAAGATGAGAACCCTATTCCACCAAACCAAAGTCAACCCGTAAACTCATCATCTATACCTTCCATACCAAATCAACCTTCGTATTACCAACCACCTCAGCAATAGTCGTTCTCTGTTAAAGCCTCAATGTTTGATCAAAGAGATGGTTCGGGAAAGTTCGGAGAAGAATACGATGAGTATAAGGGTTATGTAGGGGGCAGAGCAACAGGAAGGTTGTGAATACAGGAATCTGTGAAAGGTACAACATGGGGTATGGGTTTTAGAAAGAGGGATCCCAGTTATGTCTGGGTATCAACATCATGTTCGTCAACCCAATCCGATTAAGCAACAGCCGGGTAATGGAAGACCTATAGACATTCCGTTGCCACCCCAGTGCATCAAAGGCCGGTCCAACAATGGCCACTCCCGAGAAACCTGGTTCCTTCGGTCAACCAACCCGAGGGCATTCCTAGAAGATACAATCGAGGACTAGTACGGGGGGTCGAAAGTCATTTCAAACCCGCAATTGCTAACAACCCATCTTCAATTGTCATACCTCAATTACATGGTCGATCGTTTGAGGTTAGAGCACAATCCATCTCAAGTTTGCCTAAGTATCACGGGTTGCCACAAAAGAGCCGTATCTGCACATAGCTGCTTATGATGCTCGTTGTAACACTATAGGGGGCCAAGGTTTCACACCCGATGATGTGAAATTGGTACTCTTCCAATTCACACTTGAAGACAAGGCACAACAATGGTTCCATTCGCTACCATCCACTTTGATCTTTACATGGCCTGACATGCAACAACAGTTTTTGGATGAATTCTATACGCCGCAAAGGACCAATGACGCTCGTAGGGGCATTAGAAACTTTCAGCAACAATTTGGTGAGTTATTTCATGAAGCATTCAATAGGTTTAAGATGTTGTTAAAGGGCTGCCCACATCATGTAATACAATTGTAAGAGTTACTTAATGCTTTTCACGAGGGGTTGACATCAGAATACACCCGTGATCTCAGTTCTATATCGAATGGCACATTCGGTACAAATTATGAGCATATAGACTAGGATTACTTGGAGAAAATGGCAAGCATCTCAAAGCAAAAATCACAATCTTCGAGAAGAGGTCGTCACACAGTGGTAGAACAGTTGAGAATACACCTGAAGTCGGGGGACAGTTCCTGATGTGCGGGCATTGTGGAGATCTAGGCACATAGTTGATCCGTGCCCTAACATTGTAGGTGTGTATGATGAAGTGAATATGCTCCAAGGTAATGGGAATAGATACTCAGGTTTTCAAGGTAATAACCAATTTTTCTAGCCCCGTAATTAGACTAATTATAAAGGGGGCAACAACTTGAGTTATCAAAGAAATTACCAACTAGGTAGTGGTTAGGGAAATTGTAACACCCTGTAAAATCATGTCCAATAGTATAGTGACATGTGTTGTATTTTAAAATAAAGTCTGTTAAAGACCAATAAGGACTAAAGGTGTCAACATGCTCAATCTGAGCCTCTGAGTGACGGTCCGATGTTAACATGCATAAATAACAGCCTCTGAGTTACGGTCCGATGTCAACATGCATAAATAACAACCTCTGAGTGACTGGTATGTCAACATGCTTGAAATTTGGCCTCTGAGTGACTGATATGTCAACATGCCCAGTCTCTGAGTGACATCGGAATCAACATGCTTGCAATAAGCCTCTGAGTGATCCTTTGTGAAGTCCTAACTCTCATATGTGCCATTTGTTGGACGAGAGGGTTCAATTTTATAAATATGTGAAAGTTGGATGATGGAGGGATTAAAAGTGTCAACATGTTAATTTATACCTCTGAGTGACCTTTTAACGAACCGAGAGCTCAATAATGCCCGGGCATAATCCTGGGTATGCCAAGTATTGGCTACGGAGGGCTAAAAGTGCCAAAAAGGTGTTTAAAAAGGTTTTTGGAATCTTTTTAAAGTTAAGGGGCTAAAGTGTCAAAGTTTGAAAGTATCCACAAGGCGGTCGCGGGCCGCGAGAGACCAGGCCTAGGTCTCTCGCGGGGCGTGAGAAAGGCTCTGCTGCAGAAAGTTTTGGCTTGGCTTCCAAACAAAGCTCCAAAACCATTAATTCGAAACCATGGACTTGTAATCAGCTATGCCATGTTTTAGGACACTTGTAAGCTTCCTCTTACACCCCTAAACACCTGGCTTCACCTCCTTTGAGTTCTCCAACTATAAATAGGTGATCAAGTTCACCATTTGAACTTGCACCTTTCTAAATTAGAACTCTTCTCTCTCCTCTGGAAGTTCCTAGCTGAAAGGAGCATCCAACTAAGTTCTCTTGCACCCTAGGAATCTCTTGTAAGTGTTCCTTACTCTTGTATTTTCGTTTATAGGCTTTTATAGCCAAAGGTCAAGCGTTTTACGGAAAACGCTTTGACTTTCGGTTAAGACCATTACGATCAGCCATTGTTCGAAATGAACATGGCTAAGTAATCGTAATAAGGTAGGTGTTAATCCCTATAAACGGCACCTCCTGAAGATCACGTTTGCTAGACCAATTGACGGGTCAAAGTTATGAAAATAAAAAGTCAAACATGCCATTTTTCGGAAAAATCATAAATTGATCTTATATATGTTATGAAACCTGTTTTGACACTTAAAAAAGTTGGTAATAATTATTAGAACATGTGAGAATATGTTCGGCTCGTCAATTTCAGTTCTAGGGTCGGTTCGCAACCGAAAGTCGTGAAGTTTGACTCTTGCTTTGACTTTCGATTCTGACCCGATTTAGATTAGTTATCTACTGATATAAAGTTGCATTATGATCATAATATAATGTAGCATAACCCTCTGAGGTTATATTACAAGATCATAATCAGAATCCAAGTTTATACGCAAGTTCCATAATTATGCCATTTTTTTACCAAAATGTTCTTTTTGCATAAAACAAGGTTTTAAATGGTAATGAACTTGAAAATGAGTTTCCTACTGATGAAATATTATAAGTAGGATTATTTGGGATATTAAACTAAGTTATAAACTGAGTTTTCAAGCAGGTCCTTAAACTATGTCGATAAATGGCGATTTTAGCGCTTGTGGCTCATAAAATAGTTTTAATCAAATATTTTCAAGGTAATCTTTTAACTACTGATATGTTATATTAAGTAACATATCTAAGACATTTTAATCTGACCTTAACAACAATTTTCAAGAAAATCGTATAAGGACGCCATTTTACGAGATAAGCGCCATTTAGGCGCATAGTATGGTTTTAAACCATATTATTGACCAAGACCTGATACCTACTTATTTTAATACTTATTTTAAACATAATTACAGTAGGTACATGTTATAAACTCAGAATCCCAAATAATTTATAAACTATGTGTAAAATGACCAAAATGCCCATTCGGTGCATAGTTTGGTCATAAAAGATAATTTACACATATAATTGATATCCTACTGATATTATATCCTACAGACATACAAGTTGATATCCTATTGATATCTTAACTTATTTAAATATAACGACATATAAAACTTGTCCATGACTTATCCGGTTACCCGATATCGCTGGTATGCATACGGTTAAGTATATGTAACTAGTTTACAGAAATTAACCGAAACAGATTTAACCTTGTCATTTAAGTCTCAAAATCCAGAATGTTTATAGTTTACCCATATTATACAAGTCAAGGTACTTGTTGGGATTAAACTACATTCTATCCAATCATCGTTTAATCTAGCGCCATACGTTTTGATCAAGTACGCTAGTCGGTCTAAGTCTATGACTTAAATAAGACCGTTAGTATTTAATTGGTTAGTTTATGCCATAATCTAGACCAGAGACTTGCCGGTAAATGCTATCTGCACTTAGTACTTTTGTGTACGGCTGAGTTATTAAAAATTTAAAGAAGACTAGATCAGATAAATACTCTCGACTTATTTCCTTATACGGGCTTGGGTTACGGTAAATTATTACCGCTTGGTCGGAAATGGGATTCAATCGAACACCGGTTCGGGGATAATAAATCCGCATATTCTGTTTTAATCAATTTTCTTTGATAATTTAAACATCGGGGGTTAACTACCGTGTCCTGGATATCCTCGGCTCATTACAATAAAAATGGCCACGACCTTAGCGCGGGTGTAGGCATATACCCGATAGACGCTCAATTATGCATTCCCACTAGGTTGGGAGGAATTGACTCCTTCGTGAGTCCAAAGTGATGTGTACGTTAATTGTGTCTCGGTTTTCGTACCGAGCCCCGTATGTATGACAAACATGTAAATCTGTTAACAAGGTTGGACGGTCAATTAACCCAAGTTATAAAAAGATTTTGTGCTGATACGCACTCAAAATATTTTTGAAATGTTTTCAAAACGAGTCGGTTGGGTGTATTTACCAGCGAAAGCTGACGTATTTTCAAAAGACTAAACTGCAGGTACAATACGAAAATAGGCTGGAAGTGCTCGATAGTGATAGAGGATCTTGCATATCCTAAATCTGCCCAAAGTCTGTTTTGTATTCTTTCTATGTACAATTTATGATCTGCCTGTGGATCTTCTATTACAAGCTTGTATATTATTTTATTTCGAACATTTGGTTTGTAATAGTAATTTTACTTCAAGACTTCCGCTGTGCCGTGTTTAATTGACTATGATGATTATCAATTGACGTCATGATACTCCCCACCCGGGCCCACCGGTGTATGGATTTGGGTTGAAAATCCGGGGTGTGACAGGTTGGTATCAGAGCCAACTTTTGAGAGAATTAAACACTATCCTTCTTGTGTTTAATCTCAAACTTACACGAGCACATTCCTTGGACTTCCGAGTCTAGGCATTGACCTTGGATTACTCATTTCATTATTAAGTTATGTTTTGAATTGATTTTTAACAGGAAAATGCCGCCACGTGTGAGAGGACAAAGTGGAAGAGGAAAAGGTCCAATGAGAGGAGGACCATCGAGGCGTATTCCCCTCAACCTCATAATTCACATGCTTACCAGGAATCAGGAGATTCATCTCCTTGGCAACCTGCGAGACGTTCTGTCTCTAATAGACACTCGCCCTCACATTCCCAAAATTCTTACTACTCTCACCACTCCTACCATTCACACCATACCCATCATTCCCATTCTCATCACTCTTACCATGAGAAATTTAACCCTAACCATTATTAACACGCCTCCAGCTGATCAAAATCAGTTGGACCAGCCACATCCTATGGACGAGGACTCCGACCCAGAGATGCCGCCGTCGGGATCAAATATGCATCCCATTGAAATTTCGAGCGATTCGAACTCATATGCCGGATCGCCCTACCAAGGTCCTATTGAGTGGGACCAATACTGGAACCAATTCACCTTCGCCCACACTCCTTCTCATCATTCTCAACCACCCGCTGTTCAAGAAGATGTCCACATGGAACCGGTGGACCAACCTCAACCACCACCTGAACCACCAAGGAGGAAGCGTGGAGCACGTATGTCGGTACGTGTAGGACAAAGGTCGGGATCGCTGCCACCTTTGCCAAACTCCTACCCCACGATTCAAGAGGACCCACAAATGGGTGGGCCCTCTAACACCTCACCTATGGTTGAACCAACACCAACACCCACACCTACAGTTCAACCACCACCATCGGGTTATACTAACCCAATTCCCACATATCCAGACATGTCTGGATATGATCCTTTTAACCCGTCTACATCGGTAGACTATCAAGCATGGTTGCAAGACCCCTACATGCAGGCGGTTATGCACAACGCACTTTACCCGTCTCCTTTCCCACCTACTTATCCACCAACTGGATATCCAAATGGGTACCAGTATCCGGTTATGCCACAACCTCAACCACAACCTCCGCCGCCACTAGAGGCCATTAATGAAGCCTTAGAAAGAATGAAAGAGATGCAACAGTAAGCGGAGAAAACGGAGAAGAAGACAAACAAGTTCTTTAAGAAACTCTCCAAATTGGTCAAGGGAAAGAAGGACGAGTGAAGTCTCTTCTAATTATATGTAGTCCCTGAGAGGACGTTGTTATTTCGTTTAGTCCCTGTGTGGACATTTTTATTCCTTTAAGTCCTTGCATGGACAAGTTTATTTCATTTTTCTAGTATTATAATTTCTAAATTGGAAATTAATGAAGTACTTTTGGAATTATATATATGTAAATCATCCTCTTGAAAACGAGCGTATCGATTTTACTCGACATTTATGCTCTGCTATATAATTCCAAAAGATCTTAATGGATTGATTATGCCAAGTGGCGTAGACCACATATTGGCCAAAAAATGGTAGTTAAGTACGAAGGGGTCTTCTATCAGGATAGTTAAGGGAAGTTATCCTTCTATCCAGAGGTAAGGGACTAGGTGCAAACCTCCAAGGTCGTTAAGGTCGAAGGTGACCGGGACCATTAATCAATCATTAAGGTGCTCTTATGTTAAACATTAAGAAATGTACATACTCTTGGTAGTGTGGCTTGAGGAATCACACTAACCGTCCAACGGGACAGGCTGATATGCCATTTACATCTGATATGATGTAGGCCAATGTGCCTAATTTATGTCCAAAAGGACTGACTGATATGCCATTTACATCTGATATGATGTAGGCCAATGTGCCCAATTTATGTCCAAAGGGACATGCTGATATGCCATTTACATCTGATATGATGTAGGCCAATGTGCCCAATTATTATCTAGTAGGACAGGCTGATATGCCATTTACATCTGATATGATGTAGGCCAATGTGCCCAATTATTGTATAGTGGGACAGGCTGATATGCCATTTACATCTGATATGATGTAGGCCAATGTACCCAATTTATGTCCAAAAGGATAGGCCGATAAGCCATATACATCTGATATGATGTAGGTCAATGTGCCTAATTTATGTCCATCGGGACAGGCTGATAAGCCATATATATATATACATATATATATATATATATAATATGTCCAATGTGACCGGCCAATGTGCCCAAATTATTATGTCCCTTAGGGACAAGCCTATGAGCTATATAATTGTCAATAATGACAAGGACGGTTGTGACATTGCAATCCACTGTCCAATAATATATGGACTACGTTCAAATTGTAATTTGCCTATGATGGTCCTATTAAGACCTAGGCCAAATATAGTTACGTGAGCCTAAGAGTTGTGGTGATATTTACACTAGTATAGGCAATGGATTGATATATCCAATACTGAAAGCCGATATGGTTAATATACCAAGGCTAAATAAAATTTTATTGGTATATAGAGCCCAAGACTTAAAGATGGCTAATTCAAATGAAGCACAAAGTAGCCACAGGAATGTTGAATCTAACAAAGCTGAAAACAAAAATATAGATGATGATAATTTTCAAGCTCACATTGATGCGACTGTCGAAAAGGCCATGGGAAAGGCCATAGAAAAGCTAAGAGAGTCGAGTGCCACTCGCTCTAGACCCTTATCTATTCCACCATCTTCAGCTCATAGGGAGAGCTCCGTTCACTCTTCAAATGCGAAGAGTGAACCAAAGAAAATGGATCTTACTGAAAAGTCCCGTTTTGTTAAGGAAGAATGCACCTATAAGTATTTTGTCTCCTATAAGCCCCAAGACTTTAACGGGGAGAAAGGAGCTGTAGAAGCCCTAAAGTGGCTAGACGAGATGGAGACGATAGTAGATAGCAACAATTGTGCTGATAAGGATGTGGTCAAGTACGTATCATAATCCTTCAAGGGAGATGCCCTAATATGGTGGAAAGCCATGATTCAATCAACAGGTAAGGTACACCTGTATAACTTGGGATGGTCCGAGTTTGTTGATTTGGTAAAGGAAACTTACTGCCCACCTCATGAGGTGGAGAAGTTAGAGACAGACTTCTTGTCTCTTTCAATGAAAAACCTAGATTGTCGGAAGTACGTTTCTGACTTTATCTCCCTATCTTGGTTAGTTTCCTATTTGATCACCCCCGAATCCAAACGCATTGCCCGTTTCATAAATGGGTTGGCGCCCGAAATAAAGGGCATGGTAAAGGCTGCTCAGACTAGTACCTATAGGTCTACTGTGGACCTATCTCTTTCCTCACCCTAGATCTGGTAAGACAAAAGTCAGTTAGGACTGAAACTGACGAAAAGAGGAAACGGGAAGATAATGACTCCCAAAGATTTAAGAAGAAAGGAAATTTCAGGTTCAAGAAGAACCAGCACGCATCTAATGAAAAACCTCTGTGCAAAAACTGTAAATATAGGCATTGGGGACAGTGTAGTATAAATCCACAGACCAGACCCTGTGGAATCTGCAAAAGAAGAGGACATAAGACCTTAGATTGCAAGGATCTTAAGGATGCAGTTTGCTATAACTGCAATGAAAAAGGGTATATAACGTACAATTGCCCCAAGAAACCCAAAAGTAACGATGCAAAGCCTAGAGAGGGCAAGAAGGGGAATGCCCGTGCCTTTCAAATGAATGCCAGGGAGGCCAATAATGACAACAATGTCATAACAGGTACATTCCTCATTAACAATGTTTGCGCTAGAGTTCTTTTCGATTCGGGTGCTGATAAATCATTTGTTGACCATAAGTTTAATAAACTATTAAACCTGCCCATAAGAACTCTAGATAAAACTTATGAGATAGAACTCGCTGACGGAACATTAGAGATAGCATCTTCCATTCTTGATGGATGTTCTATATCCATTAAGAATCACTCTATCCCTATCTCTTTGTTGCCAATGAAATTGGCAAGGTTCGATGTTATCTTAGGTATGGATTGGTTATCTCATAACCAAGCCCACATTGCCTATGATAAAAAGCTCATCGAGATTAAGACCTCATTTGGTGAAATGATCACCATCCCCGGAGACTCACACTATGGACTGCCAGACAAGGTGTCATTATTTAAGGCATCCAAGTGTTTGAGGAACGGATGTGTCATCTACATGGCACAAAATGAGCTTAAGCCAAACATGGAGGACCTACCAGTCATCTCAGAATATCCCGATGTATTCCCGGAAGAATTACCAGACAGGCAAGTGGAGTTTAGAATTGATATCCTGCCAGGATCAGCACCAGTGGCTAGAGCTCCGTATAGACTAGCTCCAACCGAAATGAATGAGTTAAGAGTTCAATTGGATGAACTCTTGGATAAAGGATTCATTCAATCTAGTTCCTCGCCTTGGGGAGCTCCTATTTTGTTTGTAAAGAAGAAAGACGGTTTGATGCGAATGTGCATCGACTACCGAGAACTGAACAAGTTAACAATCAAGTATAGATATCCTCTGCCCAGGATCGATGATTTATTTGACCAACTTCAAGGGGCTAGCTACTTCTCCAAGATCGATTTGAGATCCAGATATCATCAATTGAAGGTTAGGAATGAAGATGTTCCTAAGACAGCCTTCAGGACCCGCTATGGTCACTTTGAATTTTTGGTGATGCCTTTTGGGCTCACAAATGCACCTGCAGCATTCATGGACCTCATGAATGGAGTCTGCAAGCCATATTTGGATAAGTTTGTCATTTTCTTCATAGATGACATACTTATTTATTCTCGTAATCAAGCTGATCACGAGAAACATCTTCGGTGCATCTTAGAACTACTAAGGCAAGAAAAACTTTATGCTAAGTTCTCCAAGTGTGAGTTTTGTCTTAGAGAGGTCCAATTTCTTGGACATATGGTAAGTGAGCGCGATATCCAAGTGGATCCCGCCAAAATTGAGGCTGTAACATTTGTCAAAAACGGGTTTCCAAAACCCGCTCCGTTTTGTAATCGAATATCAAGTTATAAATGTCACGTTGAATATTTATGATTATTTTGATTTAAAATGATACATAATTAATAAATAAACTAAACTATAAAAATTATATTTGATAAAAAGTTAAAACAAAATAAATAAAAAGGAAATGTTGCTGCCGGGACTCGAACCCGGGTCAGCCAGAACTGAATCCAAAGACTTAGCACACACTCACATCACCACTCCGCCATTTGTTGTTTTCTGTTATCTCTAGGAAACAAATAAGATTTATACACAAACTCGGTTAAACCGGTTGCGCCAACTGAGAAACGGAAATCGGCAAATCAATCGTCAAATCGCTTGATTACTCGCACATTCAGTTTATAACCGATGCACCGACGATTTTAATCAAGTCGGAATTGATTGAACATCAATTCTCATCATTATCGGTTTTTATAACCGAAAAATAATCAAGTCCAGATTACTTCAACTCCAGACCCCTCTCGCGACTCAGAAACATCATACCAACATTCCATTTCACTTTCGTCACACTTTCAGTTCGTCAGAACGCTTAAATCAACTCGCTGGAATTTTCTGCAAGATTCGCCGGAAAACCGTATTCATCCTCAAACGGTAAATCTTTCAATAACATTGTAGTTCAACAATTGTTAGGCTATTTCTAACTTAAACCTTTCAATTGAAATCGAATTCAGGCACTGTATTCAGCTAATTTCAGTTCGCCGGGAAAATTCTGAAAATCTCTATATTCATCTGAGAATCGGTAAGGGCATTCAAACCCTCTGTTAACATTTGCTGATCACTTCAATTTCACGATTAGCTAATAACACGGTTAATTGTCTTGTTCAGTTGAAGAGCATAAAAACAAGGGACCGACACATTGCCGGAATTCTGAAATAAACCGTTCATCGGTATGTTCACCTCTAATTACCGTCTCTGCCATTTTATTTTAGCCTTAAGAATGTTTGTTAATCGTAAAAACAAGGAACGGATTAGTGAATCAGTTGACTGTAATCTGAATGTAGAAGACGAAGTTAGTTAAGTTATAAGTTTAATTAAAATCAGTAATATGAACGGGTTAGACACACAGTCCAGCGGTGGACTGTGTGCAAAACATAGTCGCATGTCACAAGTTCGATTCCTGATACACGCATTCCTTATGTAATAAAATGCCTTTTTGTTTGAAACTAAACCGGGTTAACTCCGTTAGTTGTTAAGTATAATAAAAACCGAGATATTAATCAGGTTAGACACACAGTCCAGCGGTGGACTGTGTGCAACACTGAATCGCACGTCACGAGTTCGAAACCCGATACTGGCACCGGTTCGTTGAATTAAAATGTTTTTGAAATTAAAAGAATTTTGGTTAAACCGAATTAGTATATAAATATAATTAAAAACAAGATTATTTCGGGTTAGACACGTAGCTCAGTTGGTAGAGCTGCGTGCACGCGTACGGGAGGTCTCGGGTTCGAGCCTCACCCGGCGCAAACAATTCCACTGACCGAACCGGTCAACAAGTCAACAAGTCAACGGTCAACGGTCAACGCAAAATAAACAATTTTTTTTATATTTTTATTTATTTAATTTAATTTAAAAATCAATTAAAAATACTTAAAAATAACATTTTTAAAGATAGAAAATAGCCTTAAACTCACAAAAATATATCTAAAAATTTCATTAAAATCCTTAATAAAATCCACTCATTTAATATATTTTTCCGTTATTATTTAGGTTAGTATTTCTCGTTGTTCCGCTCATCTAATTCGTGCGCATCTCACCATCTCCAATCCAACGCACCCAATGTGAGTGAATCTTTACAAATTCCCCGTTTAATCACGTTTTGGGGTGTATCATGTGTCTTGATATATATATATATTATATTTAAACCATTGTGCATACATCATATCATGAACATGTGTATTCAGTATGTTTCAATTGTTGTGTGGTTATTGTTGGATGCAGTTTATTATTTTCAGTACATGCAATTTCATAGGCCGCCGCTCCCCATTACATTATGAGCGTTGAGCATGTTCCCCATTTCATTATGAGCGTGAACCTGGCGTGCCCACATACGATCGGCTCCGTTTGATTGAGCCTTGATCGCATAGACATTTTCATTTTCAGTACATGCAATACGATCGGCTCCGTTTGATTGAGCCTTGATCGCACAGTTTCATTTATGTTACTTATCGTATGATGTTGGTATGTTTATGTATGCTATCATATGTTATTGATTGTTATAGTTGTGATTGCTATTTGCCACTGTCTGATTATTTACATTTGCTCATTTACGATTATGCACAATTTTTCATTGATAAACTAACAAGTAAAACAATAATAAATGTTTATCTAACAAGGTTCACTCGCCAACTTATGTTGACCCAAAAACCCCCATTTTTACACATGATACAGGTGAACCAGCAGCAGCTAGGAACACATAGGATTGGACTAGAAGAATAAAATGATTTAGAGTTTGGGATTGTTATGTTTGGTTTATTTTCTTTGTATTGTACGGACATGTTTGGGTTATTTGGAATGTAACTTTGACTTTAATAAATATGAAACATATTAGTAAATGTCATGAGCTTTGGTGATAACCCAATTATGCCCCGACTCTTATTCCGCTGCGGGTCGGGGTGTGACAGAGGCCATAATGAATTGGGAAGTGCCCAAGACCCCATCGGAAATTCGTAGCTTCCTAGGATTGGCTGGATATCATAGGAAGTTCATCGAGAACTTTTCAAGAATAGCCACTCCTCTAACTACCTTAACCCGTAAGAATGTTAAGTATAATTGGGGTCCAAAGCAACACGAATCTTTTGAGGTTCTTAAACACAAGTTGAGAAATGCTCCTGTGTTATCTCTACCTGAGGGTATTGAGGAATTTGTAGTCTATTGTGATGCATCGCATACTGGCATGGGCTGTGTGCTAATGCAAAAAGGCAAAGTAATTGCCTATGCATCACGACAGTTAAAGGTGCACGAAAGGAATTACATCACTCACGATTTGGAACTGGGTGCCGTTGTATTTGCACTAAAACTGTGAAGACATTACTTATATGGCACCAAGTGTATTATATACACAGACCATAAAAGTCTCCAGCATCTGTTCAATCAGAAAGAATTGAACATGCGACAACGTCGATGGATGGAAATGCTTAATGATTACGATTGCGAGATTCGCTACCATCCCGACAAGGCAAATGTAGTTGCTGACGCCTTAAGTCGCAAAGAAAGAGTCAAACCTATTAGGATTAACGCCAAGAGCATTGAGCTCAGAAATAGCTTGAGTGAAAAGCTATTAGATGCGCAAAAACAAGCCCTGTTAGAGGCTAATATCCCTAATGAGGGATTAGGCGGAACTGTTGATCAGTTTGCACCTGGAAAAGATGAAATCCTTTGATTTAATGATAGGATCTGGGTTCCAGTCTTTGGAGGACTTAGAGATCTAATCCTCCAAGAAGCGCATAGTTCGAGATACTCAGTTCACCCGGGAGGTGACAAGATATATCAAGATCTCAAGAAGAATTATTGGGGGATGGGTTTGAAGAAATCCATAGCCACTTATGTAGCTAAGTGTCTGACGTGTTCGCAAGTTAAAGCCGAACATCAAAAACCGTCAGGACTTCTACAACAACTTGAGATTCCCACTTGGAAATGGGAAATGGTAACTATGGATTTGATTACCAAGTTACCTAAGACCAAATGTGGTAATGACACGATTCCGGTCATTGTTGATAGGCTAACTAAGTCAGCGCATTTCTTGCCAATTAAAGAGACTTATAGTTTTGACAAATTGGCTAAATTGTTCGTGGACAAGATTGTGTCCCTACACGGTGTGCCAGTATCTATTGTATTTGACAGAGATACTAGATACACGTCTCACTTTTGGAAAAGTTTCCAACAATCGTTAAACACGCGATTAAATTTCAGTACGGCTTACCATCCGCAGGCTGATGGTCAAAGTGAGGGTACTATTCAGACTTTTGAAGACATGCTTCGGGCATGCGTGATTGATTTAGGTGGAAGCTGGGATGACCACTTGCCCCTAATAGAATTCTCCTACAATAACAGCTATCATACTAGCATTAAGGCTGCTCCTTTTGAGCCCTTATATGGGAGAAAGTGTCGAACGACCGTGTGCTGGGCAGAAGTTGGGGAAGCCCAACTATAAGGACCAGAGATTGTCCTGGAGACCACGGAAAAGATTTTGCAAATCCGTGATCATCTCAAAGCTACCAGGGATAGGAAGAAAAGCTATGCTAACAAGAGGCGTAAACCTCTTAAGTTCCAAGTAGGGGACAAGGTCATGCTGAAAGTATCACCCTGGAAAGGTGTAACGCGTTTTGGAAAGAAGGGCAAGTTAAGCCCAAGATATATTGGACCATTCGAGATAGCCGAATGTGTCAGCACAGTAGCTTATAAGATCAGGTTACCAGAGGAGCTTAGTGGAATCCATGATGTGTTCCACATCAGTAACCTTAAGAAATGTCTAGCCGATGAGTCGCTAGCAATGTCACACAAAGATGTGTGATGTATAAGAATATATACATCTTTAAAACGTCAAATAGAACCCGTTTACGTGAGAACTTGTCGTAATTTCATTGATTTAGATACTCATTTGAGTTATTTGTGAAAATGCAGGTCTGGGCTTCGGCCCGGTAAAGAAACAAAGGCTTTTGGAGCAAATTGGAGCAAAAACGGAGTTTTCCATCAAACTGCCAGATATGGCACGACCATGCCAACCACTGGCACGACCGTGCCAGGCCAACCCTGATCGGCACTCTCATCAGCACGCTCAGATTCTAGACGAACCAGGAAGATTTGACGACTGGCACGACCATGCCAAGCCAAACCCCTATGAAATCAGCTTATTCCCGGGATCATTTCAGCCATTTTCGAATACTTTACCGGGAAGCACGACCATGCCAATGGTTGGCATGACCGTGCCAACTCAGAAACGTTTGAGCAGGATTTTTCCCAAAATGGCTAGCAAACAAGTCAACACTTGAAAAAGGCACCTGACACTTACCAAGCATGACCGTGACAAATGGTGGCACGGTCGTGCCAAATGCCCAGTAGCTTAAATACGTGAATTCAGCTCATTTGAAGGGAGTTGGAGCATTTGGGTGGATTTCTCTCTCAAGAAGCTGATCTTGGAAGCTTGGAGATTGAAGAAAGGAGCCTTTAGGAGGTTGTATCACTTGATAATCCAACTCATTTAGCTAATTATCTTGTCTTAAACATTAGTATTTTCACTTGTTATTCATGCACAATCCATATTACTTTATGTTTGTCTTAGTTATCATGAGCCTTTTTGGTGTTGTCTAAACTAGTTGAAGCTTATGAATATGTGATAATCATGGAAGTTGATGTGTGATTGTTTTTGTTAATCTTCATAGTAGTGCTTGAATCTTGTTCTTGGAGTTCTTATATATGCTTAAAGTCCTTGTTCTTGAATGTTTGGTCATAAGTATTTACATGTTGTGTTGGAAAGCCCATGTAAAGATTATGATTATTGAATCGTAGTAACTTGTTAGCATGATTCATAACATGAAACTAGGAATGGTAATTGTTAACATGACTTGAATGATGATTTGAACATGTGTAGGAATTCTCGCATTTAGATTTGGAAAAATCATAATAATGTTTACTTGGATTCTATAGTTGTGTTTGTGTTAGATTGATGATTTTTGGCCAAGATTGTTATCTAGCATGACCATGCTTGTGGTTTTTTTGTCAAGAACATGATGATAGTGCTACTTACTTGAAAGCAAGTTAGGGTGATTGTTATGTTGTTCATGGTAATTTTTCCAAACTTGTAGAGTTAGGAGTTTTGACAAACAAATAACTCTTGTTTAAAGGTTAACATTAACTAAGCAAGTGAGCTTCAAATAATAATTTTTAGGTGATTAGAGTGATTATTTTATTTTAGTTTTCCTAAGGTTTATTAAACTAGGAACCTTGATTGGAGACTTAGTTAACTTAGAGCTTGCATCACCATTGATACTCCACTTAGTTGTCACATGTTTGTTTGTGGATACTTAGTTTAGGCAACCCTTTCTTAGATATTGTCATTCTCTAGTTTAGTAGTAGTTTATTATTTTGCATGATAAATTAGGAACAAAACCAACTCATCAATTGGAAAGGTTTAAAAGTAACGAAAATTTAGTACTGAGACACCGAGTCCACGGATTGACATCCGGTTCTTACCAGCGAATTATACTACCACATGACGCGTACACTTGCCCTATGTGTGTGTAGTTGGTTTTAAGTAAAAACTATTTTAAAACCTAATCTGTGTGAACGAAAATTATAATAATAAAAATATATTTAATTCACGCACATCAAGTTTTTGGCGCCGTTTTCGGGGACTCGGTCTTCTCAAGAATGGTTAGAGTTACTTGTTAAATCATTGTGAAAAGTGTATAAAATTTTGTCTAGTTGTTTTTATTTTCTCACATGATTAATTGAAAAAAAAAATATGTTGTTGTACAACTCGCGTCTCAAGCTGTTTCCTGGCAAGCTAAAATCTCGTTGGTCAGGACTTTACACGGTGCGGTCCGTGTTTCCATACGGAACAGTGGAAATAGGCCATGAGGATGGCCGCCTGTTCAAGGTCAATGGGCACTGACTGAAGTCGTATGTTGGCGGCCCTGTGGATGGGCGTGAGGAGGTTGTCACCCTCCACCCCAAGAACAAATGAATTCGGGGTGGTGAGTCTAGCTGAAGACTCGTAAATAAACTTGGCATGTTTTTGGGGTTTCAGTTGATTTTCTGTTTGGTTGCTTAGTTTCTTTTCAGGTTGCGGTTCGTCTTGGACGCGGGGAATGTTGGAACACATTGTCGATCTTCAGGTATGTAGTTCGGCTCTTTTCTTGGTAGGAAGTGTTTCATGAGTGATCCGGATTCAAGTGGTGTTTGTATTTGGGTTTATTAAACTTAAATAATTAAACTTAAATAATTAAACTTAAAAAAAAAGAACTGGCACTATCAACAGTGTTTTCTGGCACTGTCAGATCTGATAGTGCAGGTCCATTTGCAGAAGAAGCCCATAACCCAATTTTCTTTAAAATCTTCAAAACCCTACTTGAATCTCATAAACTCACTCAAGAATCCTCCACACTTCCTTCCTTCTCTCAAGAAATCTGTATTCTTTTCATCCCAATCTTCGTTCCAGGTACGAATCTTTCCACTTTCTCTTTGTTGTTGTTAAATATTTAAGGTTTGTTCTTCAAGTTAGGTTTTCTTTAAAGATTTTTTAGGGCTTGGTCTAAATCGTCCAATTCAAGCCTGTTTTTCGTGTTTTTTTATGTTGTTGTGCTTCACTCTGGACAGATCTACAAAACCCCCAAGCAAAAGTGTTGAAAAGTCGGGGTTTTGGGTGCGTTTTAAGGGATTTTGCAGGCTGCGGTTCCGTCACGCACGGTCGTGCCAACACTTGGCACGACCGTGCTCTTCATAAAAAAGTGATAAACTGCATCAGGAAACCCAGAAAATCATCAAGCACGATCGTGCCATCATATGGCGCGGTCGTGCTCTTCTTAAATTCTTGATGAATCTGGAAATCCTGCCCAGAAATTCAACAAGCACGATCGTGCCAAGATTTGGCACGGTCATGCCCTTCATAAAAATTTCTAGTTTTCCACAAAATTCACCCAGAGTCGGTCCTGCACGGTAGTGCTTGAGTGTGGCACGATCGTGCTTCATGAAGAACAATACCAGAAAACTTCATAATTTTGGCATCTTCATAAAGCTTGCTGAAATAAGTACGCACAGTCATGCCATTATATGGCACGGTCGTGTGAGCCCGTCTGAAAAACAGTTTTGCTGATTTTCCGCATTATAATTGCTGATTTTGTTCTATTCTATCAGATGAATCACCCATTTCTTCGTTTCAGCGACAATGCCAGGGAAGGGCATTGTATTGCGAAGGTTGAAAGACTGTGGGCTCGTAGGCACTTAATCGAGCCTATGAGGACGCTGCAAACGGTCGATCTCGACCTACTCGGTCAGACTGAAGGATTTGAGGAGACCCCTCCTTGGTCTCGCCTTTTCGCAATGGCGGAGCCCCAATATGTCGAGTTAGTTATCGAGTTTTTTTGCCTCGTTCAGGTTTATCTTCCCTTACCCTGATGTTTATGAGAAAAGAGTTGGTGTTAGTTACCGTCTGGGACGGAAGTGGCATCATCAATCGATCAGCAGGTTTGGTCAGATACTTGGATTATATGAGGAGGATGAGATCGAATCCGAGTTATTTCACGGCAGTCTGCAAGAATGGGAGGCTGATACGGATAAAGCAGCATTCTGGGATCAGATCACTGTACCGGGCCGGGCCTGGGATCCACGCCGAGCCAAAGCCACATGGATTCTTGACCCGTTGCACCGCATCATAGAGCAAGCCATCTTCCACGTAATCGGCGGTCGGGGTGATAGCACTGGAAACATCACCACCCGCGACCTTTTCCACCTCTATTGCATCATATCGGGGTCCAACTGCAATGTCGCAGTTAGTGTTGCAGAGTCCATCCAAAGGGGTATTGGGTCGACCCCCACATTGAGGATCTGTGGTGGTGCATTCGCCACCAAGTTAGCTAGGCACTACAGGGTGCGGTTGGATGATCTTACCGTAGCTTGTGATTATGGATTACTTGATGTGGCACAGCTGACTGCCATGCATATGATTCGCAAGGTTAATGGCATCCCGAAGTTGGTGGATCGATTGGGTAGGATTTGGGACCCACTCCCTGAGGGAGAAAGTGATCCAGAAGAGGGCGATGTTGGTGGAGCCGAGGACGTCCACATGCAGGATGCTCCAGGATTCGGGCCAGGTGAGGCTGCTGGGGGAGCAGACCCTCATCTTCAGATGGGTGAAAAGGCCAGGGTTTTGGAAGCCCAAGTTGGGAGCACTTGTTTGGTGGTTTTGGTGGTGGTTACGAGCAGGGTGCCTATGGTCCGCATGAACCGTCTACAATGGATCTTTGGAGAAGAATGGATGGGCTAGCATTGGTGCAGCAAGCTGTACGATACGACGTGGACTTGATCCGCGCTGAGCAGCATCGTCAGGGTAATTTTATGGAAGATATGTACGAGCAAAGTAGGCATAGCTTCGACTGGTTATCGGGTCTCAGCAACATCTAGCAAGCTCGCTCGGTCATCCGTAGACACAGCCGCCGCCGCACTTCACTAGGAGATCCCGGTTTGACCGCCGGGACGATACCGGTCCTTCAGGATCTGGCGGCCGACCCTGATCTTACAGCTCCTGTCGTACTTTCATTTGCTATTTCGTGTTTGAGGGGTGTGCCATTTTGCACCGTCCGTACACCCCTCCGTTTTGATCTTTTATTTCTTTTTATTATGATTAGTGGTTTAAATAAACAAGGCAAGGGTACATGGGTTTGGTAATCTTTTGTGTATTTGATCTTGTTTGCTAGTGTGTAGTTGCTTGGTTGAGAGGTTGGTTTGTTGGTTGCTTGGCGGTTCGTTGCGGTTGCTCCTTACTTGTCACTTCTCTCCATTCATGCCGTTTCATTTCAGGGGAGTTTTCGTGTTCCCATTTCCCTCCGCTTTCATTATATATGTTATCATATATTTGTTTTTTTGTACATTGAGGGCGATGTACATTTCAAGTGTGGGGAGGTGGTTTAGCGCTTGAGCTTTGTTGTCATGTTAAAAAAAAGAAAAAAAGAATAAAAAAAGAAAATAAAAATAAATAAATAAATAAAGAAAATAAAATAAAATAAAGCTCTCTTGAATGAATTTTTGTGGCTTAATAATCAACCCAACATAAGTTTTTATAAAAGCACTAATTTTTTGACAAATATACAAAGGGTGAACGCAAAAAGGGCTCGCTCGCGTGAGGATTACCACAAAATTTTTTTTTGTATACACTTGAGCATGAGAAATCAAGCGATTGACATCCTTGTTTGCCTTGCATATTTATCCAATACGCCCGTTTCCGTGAGTTATTTTTTTGAGCGTTTGTAGCTTTAGAATTATTTTTGCTCATGTTTTTGTGGACAAAGATTGAGTGAGCTGGATGACTTTTGTGATTTAGAACTTGTGTTAGGTATACATTTCGAGGCCGCAAGGCGAATATATAGCATGAAAATGATTGAGGCACTAGGAAACCTTCTGTTTTTAACCAATTTTTATGTATTCCCTCACCCAAATCATTCCATTAGTTAAACCAATTTGAGTCTTCCCCTTTCATTTCTTTTAAACCACTAAATAATAGCCACTTAGCCAAATTAGCCTTTTATATTTTAACCCATTTTTGCTTGGAAGCCCGGTTTGGTTAGCGATTAACTTATTACTTTTGTATAGTATCTTAGTTTATAGTTGCAACATCATGGGGTAGAGTTTTTATCTAAGTAGACCTACTTAGTTTCCCTCTCAAGCATGTGCAAAAAAAAAAAACTGAGAAAAACGATTATAGTTAAAAAAAAGCCTTACCAAGTGGCTTCATGAGAGCAATTTTGGAGTGGAAAAGCTAAATCCGTTGATTAGCTCTCGGTTAGATAATAGTAAATTGTATAGTTCTTATTTTCTTTTGTTTCAAGTTAGTCGAACCGCCGGGTTACAAACGTGTTAGCCACTTTAAATATCCACTTCCATACCCTTGACCCTAGCCAAGTTACAACCCGAATAAGACCTCATGATTCATGTTATGTTTTTGTCGAGTGATTAAATTTGATCCTTTCACAAGCTTATGATATCACATAGTCATCGTCATGGAATTGAGTGTTTAACACATACTCCATAAATCGTATGTGCACCCATATATTAGCCGAGTGTGTGTGAACATTGTGAGGATGTGAGGTAGACTTGTAGAGATTTCCAAGATGGACCATTGCTCATAAACTTATTTTAT
Organism: Scalesia atractyloides; assembly: GCA_947069175.1. Taxonomy (NCBI): domain Eukaryota; kingdom Viridiplantae; phylum Streptophyta; class Magnoliopsida; order Asterales; family Asteraceae; genus Scalesia; species Scalesia atractyloides. The sequence continues at coordinate 447,559 of CAMTDV010000003.1, forward strand.
ATACCTTTTTGTTTTTTTCCATCATGTCTAGTAGTCCTTGATTGTTATAGCCCGAGTAATTTGTTTGTGCGTATAAAATGCTAGTTGAGGTTATTGCCATTTAGAGAGTTTTAGTTTGTTTTAGTTTGCTTGAGGACAAGCAAAGTTCAAGTGTGGGGATGTTTGATGTATAAGAATTTATACATCTTTAAAACGTCAAATAGACCCCGTTTACGCGAGAACTTGTCGTATTTTTCATTGATTTAGGTACTCATTTGAGTTATTTGTGAAAATGCAGGTCCGGGCTTCGGCCCGGTAAAGACACAAAGGCTTTTGGAGCAAATTGGAGCAAAAACGGAGTTTTCAGCAAACTGCCAGATATGGCACGACCGTGCCAGGCCAACCCTGATCGGCACTCTCATAAGCACGCTCAGATTCTAGGCGAACCAGGAAGATTTGACGACTGGCATGACCGTGCCAAAGCTTAGCACGACCGTGCCAAGCCAAACCACTCTGAGATCAGCTTATTCCCGGGATCATTTCAGCAATTTTCGAATACTTTACCGGGAAGCACGACCATGCCAATGGTTGGCACGACCGTGCCAACTCAGAAACGTTTGAGCAGGATTTTCCCCAAAATGGCTAGCAAACAAGTCAACACTCAAAAAAGGCACTTGACACTTACCAAGCACGACCGTGCCAAATGGTGGCACGGTCGTGCCAAATGGCCAGTAGCTTAAATACGTGAATTCAGCTCATTTGAAGGGGAGTTGGAGCATTTGGGTGGATTTCTCTCTCAAGAAGCTGATCTTGGAAGCTTGGAGATTGAAGAAAGGAGCCTTTAGGAGGTTGTATCACTTGATAATCCAACTCATTTAGCTAATTATCTTGTCTTAAACATTAGTATTTTCACTTGTTATTCATTCACAATCCATATTACTTTAAGTTTGTCTTAGTTATCATGAGCCTTGTAGGCTAAACATTTGGTGTTGTCTAAACTAGTTGAAGCTTATGAATATATGATAATCATGGAAGTTGATGTGGTGATTGTTTTTGTTAATCTTCATAGTAGTGCTTGAATCTTGTTCTTAGAGTTCTTATACATGCTTAAAGTCCTTGTTCTTGAATGTTTAGTCATAAGTATTTACATGTTGTGTTGGAAAGCCCATGCAAAGATTATGATTATTGAATCATAGTAACTTGTTAGCATGATTCATAACATGAAACTAGGAATGGTAATTGTTAACATGACTTGAATGATGATTTGAACATGTGTAGGAATTCTTGCATTTAGATTTGAAAAAATCATAATAATGTTTACTTGGATTCTATAGTTGTGTTTGTGTTAGATTGATGATTTTTGGCCAAGATTGTTATCTAGCATGACCATGCTTGTGGTTTTTTGTCTAGAACATGATGATAGTGCTACTTACTTGAAAGCAAGTTAGGGTGATTGTTATGTTGTTCATGGTAATTTTTCCAAACTTGTAGAGTTAGGAGTTTTGACAAACAAATAACTCTTGTTTAAAGGTTAACATTAACTAAGCAAGTGAGCTTCAAATAATAATTTTTAGGTGACTAGAGCCATTATTTCATTTTAGTTTTCCTAAGATTTATCAAACTAGGAAACCTTGATTGGAGACCTAGTTAACTTAGAGCTTGCATCACCATTGATCCTCCATTTAGTTGTCACATGTTTGTTTGTGGATACTTAGTTTAGGCAACCCTTTCTTAGATATTGTCATTCTCTAGTTTAGTAGTAGTTTATTATTTTGCATGATAAATTAGGAACAAAACCAACTCATCAATTGGAAATGTTTAAAAGTAACGGAAATTTAGTACTGAGACACCGAGTCCACGGATTGATATCCGGTTCTTACCAGCGAACTATACTACCACCTGACGGGTACACTTGCCCTATGTGTGTGTAGTTGGTTTTAAGTAAAAACTATTTTAAAACCTAATATGTGTGAACGAAAATTATAATAATAAACATATATTTAATTCACGCACATCAATGTGCAAATAGATGAAACCTTAGGTTTGTTGAGAAACCAATTTCGATCGAGGATCGACAGGTCAAGAAGCTCCGAAGGAAAATGATACCTATAGTAAAAGTTAAGTGGGACGCTTATAGAGGTCCCGAGTACACATGGGAGGTTGAGTCCACTATGCGACAAAAGTACCCCCATCTTTTTTGAATAAAATCTCGAGTTCGAGATTTCTTTTAAGGGGGTGAGGATGTAACACCCTGTAAAATCGTGTCCAATAGTATAGTGACACGTGTTGTATTTTAAATAAAGTCCGTTAAAGACCAATAAGGACTAAAGGGGTCAACCTGCTCAATCTGAGCCTATGAGTGACGGTCCGATGTCAACATGCATAAATAACAGCCTCTGAGTGACAGTCCGACGTCAACATGCATAAATAACAGCCTCTGAGTGACTGATATGTCAACATGCTTAAATCATTAGCCTTTGAGTGACTGATATGTCAACATGCTTGAAATTTGGCCTCTGAGTGACTGATATGTCAACATGCCCAACCTCTGAGTGACATCGGAGTCAACATGCTTATAATAAGCCTCTGAGTGATCCTTTGTGAAGTCCTAACTCTCATATGTGCCATTTGTTGGACGAGAGGGTTCAATTTTATAAATATGTGAAAGTTGGATGATGGAGGAATTAAAAGCGTCAATATGTTAATTTATACCTCTGAGTGACCTTTTAATGAACTGAGAGCTCGACAATGTCTGGGCATAATCCCGGGTATGCCAAGTATTAGCTACAGAGGGCTAAAAGTGCCAAAAAGGTGAAAAAAGGTTTTTAGAAGCTTTTTAAAGTTAAGGGGCTAAAAAGTCAAAGTTTGAAAGTGGCCAGGGGGCGGTTGCGGCCGCGAGAGACCAGGCCTGGGTCTCTCGTGGGGTGCGAGAAAGGCTTTGATGCAGAAAGTTTTGGCTTGGCCTCCAAACAAAGCTCCAAAACCATTAATTTGAAACCATAGACTTGTAATTAGCTATGCCACGTTTTGGGACACTTGTAAGCTTCCTCTTACACCCCTAAACACCTTGCTTCATCTCCTTTAAGTTCTCCAACTATAAATAGGTGATCAAGTTCATCATTTGAACTTACACCTTTCTAAATTAAAACTCTTCTCTCTCATCTGGAAGTTCCTAGCTGAAAGGAGCATCCAACTAAGTTCTCTTGCATTCTAGGAATCTCTTGTAAGTGTTCCTTGCTCTTGCATTTTTGTTTATAGGCTTTTATAGCCAAAGGTCAAGCGTTTTACGGAAAACGCTTTGACTTTCGGTTAAGACCATTATGGTCCAGCCATTGTTCGAAATGAACATGGCTAAGTGATCGTAATAAGGTAGGTGTTAATCCCTATAAAGGGCACCTTCTGAAGATCACGTTTGCTAGACCAATTGACGGGTTAAAGTTATGAAAATAAAAAGTCAAACATGCCATTCTTCGGAAAAATCATAAATTGATCTTATATATGTTATGAAACCTGTTTTGACACTTAAACAAGTTGGTAATAATTATTAGAACATGTGAGAACATGTTCGGCTCGTCAATTTCAATTCTAGGGTCAGTTCGCAACCGAAAGTCGCGAAGTTTGACTTCTGCTTTAACTTTCGATTCTGACCCGATTTAGATTAGTTACCTACTGATATAAAGTTGCATTATGATCATAATATAATGTAGCATAATCCTCTGAGGTTATATTACAATATCATAATCAGAATCCAAGTTTATGCGCAAGTTCCATAATTATAACATTTTTGACCAAAATGCTCTTTTTGTATAAAACAAGGTTTTAAATGGTAATGAACTTGAAAATGAGTTTCCTACTGATGAATAATTATAAGTAGGATTATCTGGGATGTTAAACCAAGTTATAAACTGAGTTTTCAAGCAGGTCCTTAAACTATGTCGATAAATGGCAATTTTAGCCCTTATGGCTCATAAAATAGTTTTAATCAAATCTTTTCAAGGTAAATCTTTTACCTACTGATATGTTATATTAAATAACATATCTAAGACATTTTAATCTGACCTTCAAAACAGTTTTCGTGAAAATCGTATAAGGACGCCATTTTACGACATAAGCGCCATTAGGCGCACAGCATGGTTTTAAACCATATTATTGACCAAGACTTGATACCTACTGATTTTAAAACTTATTTTAAACATAATTACAATAGGTACATGTTATAGATTCAGAATCCCAAATAATTTATAAACTATGTGTAAAATGACCAAAATGCCCCTTCGGTGCATAGTTTGGTCATAAAAGATAATTTACACATATAATAGATATCCTACTGATATTATATCATAAATAAAGTATTTTTCCAGAATACTTATAGCTATAACATTAAATTATATTTAAGTTCCTTTTATATAGTATGAAATTACCAAAACGCCCTTGTGAGGCATAATTTCGTTTTAAAACCTTAACGGACATACAAGTTGATATCCTATTGATATCTTAACTTATTTAAATATAACGGCATATAAAACTTGTCCATGACTTATCCGGTTACCCGATATCGCTGATATGCGTACGGTTAAGTATATGTAACTAGTTTACGGAAATTAACCGAAACAGATTTAACCTTGTCATTTAAGTCTCAAAATCCAGAATGTTTATAGTTTACCCATATTATACAAGTCAAGGTACTTGTTGGGATTAAACTACATTCTATCCAATCATCGTTTAATCTAGCGCCATACGTTTTGATCAAGTACGCTAGTCGGTCTAAGTCTATGACTTAAATAAGACCGTTAGTATTTAATTGGTTAGTTTATGCCATAATCCAGACTAGAGACTTGCCGGTAAATGCTATCTGCACTTAGTACTTTTGTGTACGGCTGAGTTATTAAAAATTTAAAGAAGACTAGCTCAGGTAAATACTCTCGACTTATTTCCTTATACGGGCTTGGGTTACGGTAAATTATTACCGCTTGGGCGGAAATGGGATTCAATCGAACACCGGTTCGGGGATAATAAATCCGCATATTCTGTTTTAATCAATTTTCTTTGATAATTTAAACATCGGGGGTTAACTACCGTGTCCTGGATATCCTCGGCTCATTACAATAGAAATGGCCACGACCTTAGCGCGGGTGTAGGCATATACCCGATAGACGCTCAATTATGCATTCCCACAAGGTTGGGAGGAATTGACTCCTTCGTGAGTCCAAAGTGATGTGTACGCTAATTGTGTCTCGGTTTCCGTACCGAGCCCCGTATGTATGACAAACATGTAAATCTGTTAACAAGGTTGGACGGTCAATTAACCCAAGTTATAAAAAGATTTTGTGCTAATACGAACTCAAAATATTTTTGAAATGTTTTCAAAACGAGTCAGTTGGGTGTATTTACCAGCGAAAGCTGACGTATTTTCAAAAGACTAAACTGCAGGTACAATACGAAAATAGGCTGGAAGTGCTCGGTAGTGATAGAGGATCTTGCATATCCTAAATCTGCCCAAAGTCTGTTTTGTATTCTTTCTATGTACAATTCATGATCCGCCTGTGGATCTTCTATTACAAGCTTGTATATTATTTTATTTCGAACGTTTGGTTTGTAATAGTAATTTTACTCCAAGAATTCCGCTGTGCCGTGTTTAATTGACTATGATGATTATCAATTGACGTCATGATACTCCCCACCCAGGCCCACCGGTGTATGGATTTGGGTTGAAAATCCGCGGTGTGACAGAAATGGTGAGGTGATGGAGATATTAAAAGCCATGTAGCAGGAAATGCAAAAGAGAAGTCAATTGGATGACGCACGGGCACAAAAGGATGAAATTCGTGATAGAGCCATCCAATCACTGACAACGCAAATGGGGCATATAACGAGTGAAGTAGCTAATTTGTAGCAACATAACCGAAAACTACCAAGTGACACGCAAACCAACCCCAAGAATGCGAAGAACATACCAATTAGCAGGGTAAGTGTCATTCCCAAAAGTAAATGTCATGCTAACAGTTTGCCTATTGTTAATGTAGTTGCAGGTCTAAGTGAAACGACTGAAGAAGTAAGTGGTAGTGACACAGGGGAACCAGTCATCCTGATTCGAGTTAGGAAATTCAAAATCCACAAGGCGTTGTTTGATTATGGAGCGGGGATGAGTGTTCTCCCCGGTAGCCTGTATGACCAGCACAACTTTGGTCCTCTGCACGCGGTTGATAGCATGGTGGTATTTGTTGACGTGAGTTGGAAACAACCCCGAGGGGTTGCGAAGGACGTGATAATCCAACTTGGTGATTACTACTACCCGGTGGATGTTATGGTGATTGATTATGCACCGTCGAGAGCATATGATCAGCCACAGGTAGTATTGGGCCGCCCCTTCTTACATACATCAAATGATCAGATCGATTGTAGGCGCTGTTTAGTCACCATGAGCTACAAGGATTGTAAGTTGTATTTTGATGTGCTTTCAAAATCTATTTCTTACGATAATGTTGATGAATTGTGTCGTACAGTTTCTACTGATGAGTTTGTTTCATATGTGAGCAAAAGCACGTTAGATACGGGTGGTGTCAAGTTTGACAGGTCTAAGGTGAAGAAGGTGAATATGGGGAAGCGAGAGGATGAAAGAAAACTACCTGATGGTGGGATTGGACGGGGCAATGAAGTTGAATTTGACCCCAACTGGCGTGAAGTTGCAAACCCCCCACAAAACTGGATGGAATTCTATGTAGAAAAGTGGGGAGGCAAGCAGGCATCTGAACCACCTTGAGCACATCAGGTATGGTCTGGCTGAAGACCTTTAAACTTAGCACTCCTAAGACTCAGCCCAAGGATGTAGAGTTTGTATTGTTTGGTTTTGTTTTGGTGTGTGTTTTTGTTTTGGCAGGTTACTACGTTTCAATCCTCACGGATGCAATGAGTTAAGTGTGGGGATGTTTGGCAACATCCCCATTGAGATATAAAAGAATTCATGAGATGATTACGTCCCTGTCGGATCATAACAGCCGCATCATTACCGACACTTGCTGATTGAATGATCAGGTCCATGTGTCTCTCTGTCTTGCATTTTATTTTTATTTGTGTATTTGATGGTGTGAACCTTTGTGTTGGGAGGGGTGTTATTTGTTGAGTCGGCCAGGTCGTTAGTCGTTTATGGTTTATAGGTGGTATCTCTCGAGTTAGGATTGTAAATTGCACCATACATTGGGGACAATGTATCCCAAGTGTGGGGATGCGGTAACTCGAGAGAGAGTTGGAGGATTGATGATTTAATGCTTGAATTGGTTGAAATTGAAAAAAATTGAAAATGTTTCATAAAGATTTTTGCATAAAATGGGAAATTAGAGGTATAATCAGATGGTTGGTTTTCAATTATTATATATATGAGATAATAAAACGGATGAAAACGCATCTAATTTAGGATATGTAGGTAGGCCCAGCCGGTTGGAAGGTTCCTTAGGATTGATATAAAGCACTTAAAGAGTAGGAATCTTGTGGGTTCTCGCCTTGGGAGCTATAGCAAAGCTGAAACTGTAGAGAGTATTTATCAAGCTTTTGACGATCAATCGAATAAGATGAGCGGCTAATCTCCTAGTGGTTTCCTCCGGGTGGAGGATTCTTGTAAGTGAACGATTTTGTGTTTGAACTTGTATTTAAATTCGGTAATCTAAGCATTCGATGCTTTTTACCATTTGATTTGTTTGATTGATTGTAAACGATTGGTTTTGCGTTAATTCTTAATTCGAACTCATTCAATTCCCGAGATTTCTAGTAATTTGGATCTATTTGATAAGGGTTAGGGTTAGTACTTGCAATTGGTAATCCATATGATAACCTTCCATTGTATGCAATCGAAGTAAGTAGTCTTTGGATAATCACAATCAATTAATCGAATTATACAATTATGTCTATGTGATTATAAACAAATCAAACACGTAACTGAAGTATACTTTGAATCTCAAATTCGGAGGAACCATTGTTTCTCCAACTGTTTACAACTCCGTTTTAAGTAATCCGTTAGCTAGATCAAACTCTCAAACAACCAAGTTTACATTTTTGCAAGTAGTTAATCAGTACTTAATTCATAACGCTTTTCACCAGACTCCTCTGGATTCGATTACCCTGCTTACCCTAGCTACCTAGGTTAATTAGGTTTTTGCATGACCCGCTCGACAGTCATCACCCTCCCAAATCAATCTTCACCTTTAAGCAGATCAATTTGTGTAGCCTGATGCCCTTTACGGGCGAAGATGGGGCAACGAAGATGCTCCAATGGTTTAACTCCATAGATGTCACCTTTCGTCAAAGTGGGTGTCCCGAGCATCTTTGCACCAACAACGCCAACGGCATCTTCCGATCGAGGGCACTCGATTGGTGGACCGCGAACATAACTCACACGGAGATGATGCCGCTTATGCATTGACTTGGACCGAACTTAAGAAACTCATGTCCGATGAGTTTTGTCCTCCCCACGAGCTCTAACAACTCGAGAACGAGTTTGGGAACATCAAACAAGTCGGGGGTGAAAACACGGCCCTCACCGCTAGGTTCAAGCAACGTAGCACCTTGTGCCCTAGTCAAGTCGATACTACCGACAAAGCTATTGCCAAGTATATCCGCGCCCTTCCACCATCCGTTTCCAACTTCGTAGAGTCCGCTCAACCGAAAACCCTCGAGGAAACCTACTGTCTAGCCGCTAAATTCACCCATAACCGAGTCTTGGATGGAATCCTAAAACCCAAGGGTTCTACTGCAACCGTTCACCAAGTCACTACCGAACCAATCACCGAACCCACACCATCCAAACCACCACCCAAAACCAACCCCAATGGTAAGAAGCGGAAGGCTTCGAACCGAAATTGTGCTGTGGTTACTCCACAAAACCCACCTCCTCCACAACAACAACAACTCGCCCTAACCCAAAACCCCGAGCCGGCCAAGCGAGCCTACACAGGGACTTACCCTAAGTGTAGCACTTGCACCTACCACCACCCGACCCACACACTTTGTACCTCGTGCAATCGGTTTGGGCATTTCAGTACCCAATGCCGAAGTGGCCAAAAACCACAAGGCAACCAAACCCAAATTCCAGCCTAAAACCAAAACCAACCACCGGCGAACAACAGTCGCACCTGTTACAAGTGTGGCGACCCAAACTAACTTAGCAATCAGTGCCCGGAATGCAACAATCAAGCGCAGCTATAAGCTCCTCGTGGACGAACTTTCGTTATCACAGCCGCTTAAGCACAGAGCAACAAGAAAGTCATCAATGGTATGTTTCATGTAAACAATGTTTATGCTTCTTGCTTATTTGATACTGGTGAGGATAAAAGTTTTGTATCCGTAGAGTTTGAACAATTGCTTAAGTGTAGAGGCACTAAGTTGCCAAAATCATTCGCTATCTAAGTCGCTAACGGAAATTCTACAACCGTTGATTCCATTCTTCATGATTATATTCTTAATATTAACGAGTACAAATTCCCAATCGATCTCATACCCATGCAATTGGGTTGTTTGATATCATAGTAGTAGTGGATTGGCTTCGAAAATCCGGGCCAAAGTTGTTTGTTCCGAAAAAATTATTCACCTTCCTACCGTCTGGTGACTTGTTACATGCCTACGGTGAGAAACCCTCAAAGAGTCTCAAGCTCATGTCGTGTACTCAAGTGAACAAGTACTTACGCAAAGAGTACTTAGCCTTTCTGGCCCACATTGTGGAAAAGAAGGACAAAGGAAAAAAGCATGAGTGACGTTCCAGTCGTTTGTGATTTTCCCGACGTTTTTCCCGAAGACCTACCTGGTCATCCTCCTCGTTCCATTAACTTTCGCATTGACCTCATCCCTGGCGCTACACCCATTGCAAAATCTCTTTGTACCGTCTCGCACCTTTGGAGATGCAAGATCTATCGAGCAAACTTCAAGAATTACTTGATAAAAGCTTTATATGCCCTAGCACTTCTCCTTGGGGCGCTCCGGTCCTCTTTGTCAAGAAAGATAGATCCTTTTGAATGTGCATCAACTATCGTGAACTTAACAAACTCACCGTCAAGAACCGTTATCCTCTTCCTCGTATCGACGACCTTTTTGATCAACTCCAAGGCGCAACGTGCTTCTCCAAAATCGACCTTCATTCCGGTCACCATCAACTTTGACTCCTCAAAGAGGACATTCCTAAAACCATGTCTCGTACTAGATACAGTTACTACAAGTTTGTTTCTAAACTCCTCGTTTGTGATTATAATAGGAACACATAAAAACTTAGTGTCCAAACGAATACCTTAGAAAACTACAATTTTTGATATCTTAATACTTAGAAAACTTAGTGTTCATCGAACACTTGGTGTGCAACATTCCTGGATACTTAGAAAACTACAATTTTTGATGACACTACACACTATCCTTCAAATACATCAAATTCCAAGTACATTAATTCATCAAAATACTCTTGCAACAACATTCAATCATCCTAGCTTCATACTATTTAGCTAACATCAAAATTTTAACCTAAATCTCCATATTTCTTGATCATGTTAAAACCCACTTTATCCTACATGAAGGTTTTCACATGTAAACATACTCAAATTCTACACATATTTCATTTATATAACGATTCTACACGAAATTCATATCCTAATTTATGTCCTACTATCAAAACTCATTTCAGTTTTGATGCTTTCGAGTTTATCGTCATACTAAAACTTCATCAAAGTAAATAACGCAACTTACCTTATGATTAGCAAGCCTAGATGGTTAAGAATTAGAGTTCATGCAAAGATTTTGCTTCCAATTTCACCTCTAACTTGCAAGATTTGTGAATTCAGTTCTTGGGATTTTTCTCTCTTTCTCTCTCTCTCTGAACACGCTACATATACACACACAAAAATCCAGCATTTTTCTTTTTCTAATTCTTTTATTAAATCAACTATCCCTCATGCATAGATTTAGTCCTTACAGTTTTATAGGTTAGTTTATTTGGTCACTACCTTCCTACTTTCTTACTAAAAAACTATAATACTTAACTTGGTTTTAATTGTAGTTACTATATCTCATGCTATGATATTTTGTAACACCATGTAAAATCGTGTCCAATAATAAGTGACACGCGTTGTATTTTATATAATTGTCTGTTAAAGATCAATAAGGACTAAAGGCGTCAACATGCTCAAGATTGAGCCTCTGAGTGACGAACTGATGTCAACATGCATAAATAATAGCCTCTGAGTGACTGATACGTCAACATGCTTAAATCATTAGCCTCTGAGTGACTGATATGTCAACATGCTTGAAACTTGGCCTCTGAGTGACTAATACGTCAACATGCCTAGCCTCTGAGTGACATTGGAATCAACATGCTTGTGATAAGCCTCTGAGTGATCCTTTGTGAAGTCCTAACTCTCATACGTACCGTCTGTTGGACGAGAGAGTTCAATTCTGTAAATATGTGAAAGTTGGATATTGGAGGGATTAAAAGTGTCAACATGTTAATTTATACCTCTGAGTGATCTTTTAACGAACCGAGAGCTCAATAATGCCCGAGCATAATCCCGGTTATGCCAAAGTATTGGCTACGGAGGGCTAAAAGTGCTGAAATAGTATTTAAAATCGTTTTTATAAGCTTTATATAGTTTAGGGGCCAAAGTGTCAAATTTTAAAACTAAAATAGGGGCGGTCGCGTGCCGCGAGAGACCCGGCCTGTGTCTCTCGCGCCCCGCGAGAACAGATCTGCAGCAGAAAGTTTGTTTTGGAGCCCAAGCAAAGCTCCAAAACCATTAAATCAAAACCATGACCTTCCTAATCAGCTATGCCACGTTTTGGGACACTTGTAAGCTTCTTCTTACACCCCTAGACACCTGGCTTCACCTCCTTTGAGCTCTCCAACTATAAATAGGTGCTTAAGTTCACCATTTCAACTTGCACCTTTCTTATCCACTCTTCTCCCTCCTCTGGAAGTTTCTAACTAAAAGGAGCAGTTCTTTTGCATATAGGAATCACTGGTAAGTGTTCCTTCCTTGTGCATTTTCGTTTATAGGCTTCTATAGCCTAAAGTCAAGCGTTTTACGTAAAACGCTTTGACTTTTGGTTAAGACCATTATGGTCCAGCCATTGTTCAAAATGAACATGGCTAAGTGATTTATAAAGGGAACCTCCTGAAGATCACGTTTGCTAGACCAATTGACGGGTCAAAGTTATGATATTAAAAAGTCAAACAAGCCATTTTCAGAAATATCATAAATTGATCTTATATATGTTATGAAACCTGTTTTGACACTTAAACAAGTTGGTAATAATTATTAGAACAAGTATGAACATGTTCGGCTCGTCAATTTCAGTTCTAGGGTCGGTTCGCAACCGAAAGTCGCAAGGTTTGACTTCTGCTTTGACTTTCGATTCTGACCCGATTTAGATTAGTTACCTACTAATCTAAAGTTGCATTATGATCATAATATAATATAGCATAACCCTCTGAGATTATATTACATTATCATAATCAGAATCCAAGTTTACGCGCAAGTTTCATAATTATGCCATCTTTGACCAAAATGTCCTTTTTGCATAAAACAAGGTTTCAAATGGTAATGAACTTGAAAATGAATTTCTACTAATGTAATATCATAAGTAGGATTATTTGGGATATTAAACCAAGTTATAAACTGAGTTTTTAAACAAGTCTTTAAACTATGTCGATAAATGACGGTTTTAGCCCCTGTGGCTTATAAAATAGTTTTAATCAAATCTTTTCGAGATAAATCACTTACTTACCAATATGTTATATTAATTAACATATTTTAAACATTTTAATCTGATCCAAACATCAGTTTTCATAAACATCGCTTAAAGACATCACTTTACGACATAAACGCCGTTTCGGCGCATAGTATGGTTTTAAACCATATTAGTGGACCAATACTTGTTACCTATTGAATTTAAAACTTATTTTAGACATATTTACAACAGGTACTTATTATAAACTCAGAATCCCAAATATTTATAAACTATGTGTAAAATGACAAAAATGCCCATTCGGTGCATAGTTTGGTCATAAAAGGTAAAATACACATATATTTGATATCCTACTGACGGTTTTAGCCCCTGTGGCTTATAAAATAGTTTTAATCAAATCTTTTCGAGATAAATCACTTACTTACCAATATGTTATATTAATTAACATATTTTAAACATTTTAATCTGATCCAAACATCAGTTTTCATAAACATCGCTTAAAGACATCACTTTACGACATAAACGCTGTTTCGGCGCATAGTATGGTTTTAAACCATATTAGTGGACCAATACTTGTTACTTATTGAATTTAAAACTTATTTTAGACATATTTACAGCAGGTACTTATTATAAACTCAGAATCCCAAATATTTATAAACTATGTGTAAAATGACCAAAATGCCCCTTCGGTGCATAGTTTGGTCATAAAAGGTAAAATACACATATATTTGATATCCTACTGATATTATATCATAAATAAATTATTTTTTCAGAATACTCATGATCATAAACTTAAATTTTATTTAAGTTCTTTTTATACGATACGAAATTACCAAAATGTTCCTATAAGGCATAATTTCGTTGTAAAACCTCAACGGGCGTACAAGTTGATATCCTACTGATATCTTAACTTATTTAAAGTATAATGGCATATAGAAATTGTCCATAACTTATCCGGTTACCCGATGTCGCTATTATGCGCACAGTTACGTATATGTGACTATTTTACGGAATTCAACCGTAACGGGTTTAACCTTATCATTTTAAGTTCAAAATCCAGAATGTTTATAGTTTACCCATATTATACAAGTCAAGTACTTGTCGGGTTTAAACTACATTCTATCTGATCATCGTTAATCAAGCGTTATACGTAATGATCATGTACACTATTCGGTTTATACAACCGTTAGTATTTAATTGGCTAGTTTATGCCATAATCCAGACTAGAGCCTTCTCGGTAAAAGCTATCTGCACTCGGTACTTTTGTATACGGCTGAGTTATTTAAAAATAAAAGAAGAAAGCAATCTCAAGTAAATACTCTCAACTTATTTCCCCTATTATAAGGGCTTGGGATATGGTAAATTATTATTGCATGGTCCATTGTATGGTTAACCTTCCTAAGATAATAAAAGATTTTGTGCCTTTTGCACTTGAACTCATTTTTAATATTTTCAAAATGAGTCAGTTGGGTGTATTTACCAGCGTAAGCTGACGTATCCTCCAAAGACTAATCTGCAGGTACAACACAAAATTAAGCCGGAAGCTGCTCGGTAGAGAATAAGAGGATTCTTGTAAATCCTTAGATCTGCCTAAAGTCTGTTTTGTATTCTTTCTTGTATATTCTATGATCCGCCTGTGGATCTTCTATTACAAGCTTGTATATTATTTTGGATTTTCGAACGTTCGGTTTGTAATAATAATTTTACTCCAAGACTTCCGTTGTGCCACCTTTAATTGACTACTACGTTATCAACTGTTGTCACGATACTCTCCACCCAGGCCCGCCGGTGTATGGATTTCAGGGTCAGAAATCCGGGGTGTGACATATTTAAATGCACATAATAGTTAAATATCAATTTTGGGGTGTTACACATTAATAGGCACAAATAAAGCATCGATAACGACAATGGTACTACACGTTCATTGATTCACCCTTTAGAGATTTCCGTAGTGTATTGCTTCCATATGTAATTTATATTTTCAATTCCTTTATGTACATTTATATAATCATATTGCATCTATTTGTATAGCACTCACATAAATCACATGATATGTAGTCCTAATTATCATCAATTTGTTAACCTAGCCTTTTAATATTTGTGAACTATTTTTGCAGAAATTAAGAAAAAGACTTGACTACTTAATACTCTGTTGTCTGTTGATGAATAGTTAAGAATTGTCATTTACATTTAAGTTACGTAACAACTTACATATACAAACTTTATTAATCCACAGTGCCTAGAACTTTGTGGAAACTCATAGCATTGTGTGTTATGGGGGTATAGTTGGGAACGGGGAAGAGATGCGCGTAAAACTCTCAGGTACCACCCTCTGGACGTGAAGTAGGTAAACCACTCTCTTTTGTAAATCACGTAGCGGATGCGCTAGGGACTTTTATTTCACATTTTCAATGGCCAATCACATTCATACACCTCATGCTCTTCTTTTAAAAATTTTATATTTTTATTTAAATAATACAATAAAATGATTATTCTTAAATAATTGTGATCGGTATTTAGAAAAATAAACGATAGGTATCCAGTCTTGTTTACTTTTGAATATCAAATATAAATTTTAACGAAAACGGAGTTGTTTCAAAAAAAAATCTTTTTTGGTCTCGTAAGTGCTTTTGACACATCCATAGATCACCGATGATAAGTAATTGCTTAAAAAAAATTATATCAATTAACAATTAGCTGTTAATAATAATTCGTAAAATGTATTAAGAATTAAAAAGAGTTCAAGCACCCTCCAAATTTCACCATTAGGCCATGTGTTACCGACTAACGCTCCTGGTGACTAGGATGTTACTCGATGTTAAACTCCGCCTCATGGGGCATTACCTACGGTTAAAGCGGGCTCACTGTTATGCAGACCATATTCGTGAAGGGGGGAGGATTGTAGACCCCAAGCTTTTTCAAGCAATAAAACCTCATTCTTTCCTTTTTTTTTAATTTATTGGATTACAACAGTATTTTAATGGCCGGTGGCAGTGAAAATTTCTAAAGCCACTACACACTAAAGGTGAAAAAAGTGAGTAAAAGTTCATGCCTATATGACAGTCACTTTTTTAACGTCACAGTGAATATTTGCGAAACAGTAACACACGGTCTTGTCATAACACACTTTAGACCATGAGTCCCCCCCCCCCCACACCTCCGGTAACGTCGTATCACCACTACCCTGTCAAGGGTGTGATCCGATAACGCAGAGCCTTAGTGCAAGGTGAAAACATCCATGCCTATGTGGCGTCACTTTTTTTACATTATCATAACACATAACCTGAAATAACTAAAATGTCTGTGTTATAATGAGATGAAAGGTTAAAAAAATGTTGTTACGTCACAATCACATAGACGTCACCATCACATAGGCATGAGTGCTAAAAGAAATTATAAACTCTTTTTGTGGCGGAGGTAAATAATATGATGGAATATTATTTAATATTAAAAAGGTTGAATCAATCAGATGCCGCACACCCATTGTTCCACCTTTCATTTTGCTAGTTAGTAATGTGTGTTTTATGGTAAGGTGAAATTTGAAGGGATGAATGATAAAAGAAATTAAAAAAGAAATAATGTGGTGGAGCTAAATAGTATGTTGGTATATTATTTAATATTAAAATGTACGGTGTATTAAAGAGGTTTATGAACGTATAAAAGATGTACATAGATGCATAAGTGATTTGAAAAAGGTGAAACGACTTATTTGATGTAGAAGGGGGCACATTAAATAAGAAATAAAGTGGTCAGGATACATCTAGTAGTTGTCGTATACTTACCTATGAAAATTGAAAAAAAGCTAAACACACAAAACTAACTTCTTTCATTTTTAAGGTTTGGTGTCGTAGGGCGCTAAACAATGCCACGTTGGAAGGGTCGTGAGCACGAACACCGCCACAGGTGGGTGCAAAGGGGGGCGTGGAAACTTCCACTGGCGCAAGAGGGGGAGAAAATGTGGGGTGTTTTGTGCTAATTACATTCAAATACACAACATACTTTTTTTTACTCTCTCACATTTCACACCACTACAAGACACATTACTTTGTGTAACATATGTAAACCCCATATTTACGTGACACGCTATTATTTCACATTTCGTACCACAAACGAAACACATAGTCTAAGGGTGGATGCAGTAATAAAACTTAGAAAGAAAATAACATTTTTGCGAATCACAACGTAAGCGGTCGCCGTATGCTGCCTAAGTAAAGTTTTCATCTTTTCCAGCAACGACAAACATACAAATTATTATTAAATGTTCCTTCTCTTTTGCTCCTCAAAGAATACCTTTGCAAACCACAATGGAACGGCCACTTGCCGTATGTGTGTTTTTTGTGATTTTATTCCAGCATTTAACTTCATATGCACCACTCATCAACACAAAAGTAGAGTATAAATAACTCTCCATTTCACTCCAAATATCACAAGCTTAACTCATCACCTCAACGCCCATTTACTTATTTCCATCGCAACTTCAATGGCATTCATAAGAATTTACTCTAGTTTTCTCATAGTTATGAGCCTATTAAGTCTTGGATCGTCTGAGACTGGGATTGGAACCATCAACGACCCTCCATACTTACGTAAGTCATATACATTATTGCGCATGCACACACAATATAGAACATATCATCCTCAATTTATATATTAAGCGATCATAACATATTTATATTGTAATTACAGCGTCTGCTTGTTATGGGTTCCAAGATCAAGGAGTAATGATAGCGGCTGTGGTAAATATTTCCAGGTGACTTGTACCGGTGCACTCAACCAAGGCGTGCCACACCCTTGTACCAGCACCCCAACAGTGACTGTAGTGATCACCGATTTCTGCCCGCCTCCTGGTTGCAAGGGCAACCTCTACTTGCCACACGAGGCCTTTTCTACCATTACTAATCCCAGAGCTGGAGGAATCAAAATCTCTTAATAACCGTAAATATTGTTCATGGTCGACTGATGCTACCTACGATTAGGGGCGGACTCAGGATTTTTTCTTTCAACGCTTCAACTTTCTGATCCAGAATATACATGTAAAATCATTTTACGAGTGTCAAATGCAGGTCCGCCCATACCTACTATTATCATAAGACTAATATTTAAAAACCTGCAAATGCAACCTCACCCAAACTTATAATAAGACTAATATTTAAAAACCTGCAAATGCAACCTCACCCAAACTCAATTGATAGTTTTTGGTAAAAAAAAATCATCTAATGAAATAAAAATATTTGGTCCATCTATCGTAAAATAGTGAACAGGTCTTGTTGCAATTGATGCATGGTTCGACCATGGCAACAACCGTAAAAGGTCTGAAAAAACCTTTTAAAGCCCATCTAGCATAAAATAGTGAACAGGTCGTGTTGCAATTGATGCATGGTTCGACCGTGGCAACAACCATAAAAGGTCTGAAAAATCCTTTTAAAGCCCATCTATCGTAAAATAGTGAAGAGGCCGTGGATGAACTCGCATCTGTTCGAACTTAATGACTATGGTAATAGAAGACATTGCTCTTTCTTCAACATATGGATGAAAAGCAGACTGTGTCGAAGCACATGAAATACTCCACACAGCCATTGATGTCCTCCAAATTAGACCTAGTGAAATAGGCAGCTCGGGTCAGGACGGGTTTGGGTCAGAACGGGCAGACTTGAAAAAAACTATATTTTAGTTTAGGTGAAGACGGATTGGGTAAAAACGGGTTTCCTGTCAAAGGGGATCAATTTAAAAAATGGTATAATTTAGCTCTGGTTCGTGTCAGAATAGGTCCGGCCAGAAAAGACCAATATTAACGCGTAACTTTTTTACAAATATTAGGGGAGAAGGTTTGGGAGCACTACATATGAAACTGCTTCAAAAAGTAGCAGTGAAATGTGTTTTTCTTAGATTTATCACTATCACGGCGGGGAATCTCTTCATACAAATCATAGTTAATAAACCCAAGTATTTGTTACACTTACATCTCATATCGCCTACGTGCTAAGGATATACAAAAACTTCAAGTGTTTTAGGTTATTTACAACTTAGCACACTAACACCAAGTGTGTTATGTAGATAAGTCGTGCAAAAAAGATCATGATATTCACGTTTTTGTAGGGCGATGGCATGTTTTGGGTTTTAGCTGCCTAGACTTCGTTATGCGCATCTATCCAAAAAGTTACTTCTGATGGTTTTCATTCACCATGCGCCTTCTTCACGCTATGACCTGGTTCTGTAGAAAATATGAAAGCAGTGTATAGTTAATTATTTCTTTTAATAGGCGTGTTTGAAGTCATTGTTAACCTACCTGCTGATCCGCTATAAGAACGTTTCACGTGAGCAGACTTCAGACTGGGAGTGGTTCTTGTGCTCCTGCTTCGGTCTCTGTGACATTAGTCACCACCACATTGCTTTCCTTCCTGAGCGAAAGATGCATGATTCTTGAATGACCAATCATTAAGGACAATTCTTTCGGTAGGATTTTCTGATCAGTGTAGCCTTCTTTTGTTATGAGCTCTTGGCACTTTCTTTTCAGGAGTGCCTCCATGCCTTCATTAAAGAACACCTCCTCTGTGGGTTTTGTAGAATCATTGATAATAGCGTTCACACTGTACCTGCAAGCATATTTGTGGTTGAGTGATGTTAGCAATGCTATTAAAAAGGAGGTTTACAATATATTATTCAATAGGTAATATAATAAGAGTATAATATAGTATAAGTATGATTGTTCCAAGTCCAAAAAATAATTACTTCTATCTAATCCATAACAGCAAATACAAAATCAAGTTGTCATTAGGCCTAGTCATTGCCACAACTTAATATGCATTCACGGTTAGTACTGTACAAGTCCGCAATGAAATACTATTCATGCACAAAGTACAGCCAGATGAGGATCTGGGCACCCTTCATACCATTGAATCAAGTCATGTTTATAAGATTTTCAAGAAGCAAGATTACTTATGAAGTTTAAAAATAAACTATATTATTTGTATAAATGCAAAGGTTGAGTATTATTAAAAAAGACCAAATTGCCCTTTTAAGTTGCCAAAAAAGGCGAAAATACCCCTGACTTAACAGAAAAATGGATGGAGTTAACGAGCCAGATGAAAATGGCAAGATTTCAAACCTTTTGGATCTAGATGCGAAAAAACAAACCTTTGGACGGAAGTCGTGAAACTGGCCAAACCTCAGGGACGAAAATGGTGTTTTACTCTAAAAGAAATTTAATGCTCATGTGTAAAAGAATGATAAGTGGCATCCAAATTTGTTAATGCATTAAAGTAAGCTTGCTGCCATGCCCTGTCATCTGTCCCAAGTACCCCGTCTCTAGACGTTTCAAAATCCAATATCGACATACAAATTTTGATCATGTCAGATGCTTTCTCAAGAGCAGACCATAACAACTGTCTCCGTTTTAGTGTTTAAAAGGGACAAAAATTAACTAATCTACCGAGTTTCATGATTAAGCATTTTAGTGTAAATCATACTCGCCCATGTCAATTCTTGTGAAGCTGGGTGTCAATAACAATTTATGATCTCGATCGAATTTCGTACCAATCCAGCACCCATTTTTTGGCGTTTTTTGGATCCGTACTTTCGGTTCGATACCATTTCGGTACGGTATCGAACTAAAGGGACAAAAGGTTGGTTAACAGCATTTTGGACGCCGCTATTCATCTAGTTTCAAGCCGACCCAAACAAAAGATCGGTTGGTGACGATAAATATTATTCCAAAAAATATGAGGATCTTGTGCAAGCTTGCACTCATGACTTGTGATATGTTTATAGTTTTTGGTCAAAAATATCAATATTAAACCTATATATCAAAGAGAAATATGATTCAAGCAACTGGTTTGTAAAGTCCTAAGGTAAAATCTCTAATTTGTATCACAATTAAACTTTGGGCCATGTGTGGCACATACACACAGTTACACAACTGAACCTACATGGTTAACTACCCTATGCCAAAGTACCCATCGTGTCCGATTATAGGTCTACAATTTGGACGTTATTTGCGTTCTTCATCAGTCGATAACGATACCGATACCGTTTCGGTATCGGTACCAGCGTTTTACAGATTTTGGCATCAAATACAGTACTGAACCGAATTTTTCAAACACATTTGATAACCAGTAATATTAGTTCAATAGTTTAATAACAAAAGTAAATAGTTAAACGGTTTTATTTAATATTTAAGTACTTTGCCAGCAAGATTTCGACATTTTTAAGTATTTTCGTGCACTCAAACAACTTTTGAACCGTTTCTCGACCAGAATAATCGTTCAAAACCTTCTCTATAAAGCTTGATCTGTGTATGTTTTTCCAATAACTTTTATGAAGCATGTGTGTACTATTTCTTTAACCTAACTTATCTAGAAGCCTTATTCATTCAAGAAGTTACATTAACTATTGCCTAAACAATGATGAATCCATGTTGTCTACAGCATATATTATACACATAAACCAAAATATCTATGAACTCAATTGTCACAAAGCAGACTCCAATAGTGGATCCTAACTTTGACCCTCAACTATTTCATAATCTCATTCAAGCAAAACAAGAAACATCTTGTGAGCAACATCAAAATACACCAATAGTAGCTAACAATATCAAAGAAAA
The DNA here is from genome assembly GCA_947069175.1 of Scalesia atractyloides. Classification (NCBI taxonomy): domain Eukaryota; kingdom Viridiplantae; phylum Streptophyta; class Magnoliopsida; order Asterales; family Asteraceae; genus Scalesia; species Scalesia atractyloides. Next base: position 468,848 of record CAMTDV010000003.1, read on the forward strand.
ATCTAAAGGAAACAGGGAATAAAGAAACTTACAATACGGAGCCCCAACGTTGTTGCTAAACAACCTACATTTGTGTTTCCAAAGAGCACTCAATCCGCTTGAAACCAGTTGAACCCCCAAATCAGCCACACATAAACCGCAGTAAAAGCTAAAATCAGCCACACAAAGAACGAAATTAAACCCTTGTAACATAAAAAAACCCTAGAACGAAGAAGAATCAATGACAATCAAGAACATGCAAAAACTATTCAACTCAAAGAATACCTGATTAGGAGAGAAAATGCTTGGAAAATGACTGAGGTGCAAGAGAATTATGATGAAAAAATGGTTTTATGGAGAGAAGATGCCAGCTAAGTAGGCACAAGTAAAGCTGTAGACACGCGTCTGAAGCAAGCAACAATACAACCCTAATAACACCAGGTTCAATACAAAATAGCATAAACCAACACTGAAGCACAGCTTACAAGCACCTAAGCCCAAAAATGCTTGGAAAATGACTGAGGGGCAAGAGAATTATGATGAGAAAATGGTTTTATGGAGGGAAGATGCCAGCTAAGTAGGCACGCGTAAAGTTGTAGACACGCGTCTGAAGCAAGCAACAATACAACTCTAATAACACCAGGTTCAATACAAAATAGCATAAACCAACACTGAAGCACAGCTTACAAGCACCTAAGCCCACAAAAATTACTAATTGATATATTATAAATATTGAATAACACAAAGCCAGCTTGTGTGTCATATCCGTTTGTACGGTTAAAACCGGTTTCGGTTCGGATTAGGGAACCGGTTTCTGTGTTCATCTCTAGGCGGGGTCACCTAATATCATATCCGTTTCAAATCTGAAAAGAAAAACTCAAACAATTCCTATACCCGTCCCAAAATCTTTGGTCAATTTCGAGTTCTTCAATAGGGTCTTGATTCGGTCTCCCTTTTCTTGCTGTTGCTGATCCTTGTTCTATCTTCAACTCAAGTTGAAGCATCTTGCTGATAATATATCGACTCCGTAACATTTTTTTCCTTAACTAACTCTATGTAAAGCTTCATCACAAACAAGTCCATAAACAAAAACATAAAGGTAAAAAAACATCACACTCATTCAAACGCACGGATACTAATTGTCCCCAAATCACTTAAAAATTCAAACATCAACATATAGAATCACAACATAACAGAATCATAGTTTAATATCCTTGATTTCGTCACCAAATACAACTAGCATCAGCTTAGTGTTTACGCAAAATCAAATTCTCCAAATCCAATCACAGTAACAAATAATAATCATAAATCAAGCTCTATCCGTCACCTCTAATTAACAATACAAAATTTAACCACCTGAATATCATTCAAGCAACCGCTACAGGCTGTTGTTTCACCGGTTCAACCTTCGTCTTCGATTTCTGATCAATAAAATCTTCCATATTGTATATAACGGTGATGTATAGAGAGCAGCTAGGGCACCGAGCGATCTCTTCACCAATCTTCAACTCATCTTTTGTGATCTGAAACAGGTCGCCACAAGGGCAGGGGTATGTGTAAGCTTTGAGCTCCTCGTTCCACTCCATATCTTCGATCTCCACGTCGTCGTACGACATCGTTTCGTTGGAAGATTTGGTTTTGCCGGAGATAGATGTCGGTTGTGAGGCTAGGGTTTATATGTGAAAGATACAGACTTTAATTGGAAGGGTGAAAAATGTTGAATTCTCTATGTTGCATACTAGACCCTGCACTTTCAAGGTTTTTATTGAACATCTTCAAAGTTTTATTCAATTATTCGAGATTTGGGTAAGTGTTTTGACCTGGTTTTAAAGTCACCGTAATGGCTAAAGAATGTAGAAAAAAAAAAGGGAATATTTCACATTATAGTAATTAAGTTTTAGGAATGTTTCAATTAGGTCATTCATAAATAATTTTGTTCTAAATAAGTCATTAAAGTTTATTTTATGTTTGAATCATATATAATTTACCTAAATAACAGGTAAACTATCACAATGTGTCATTTTATTAATTATTTTTTAATACAAAACAGATCAAATAATTATCGTGAGTTCTTCATACATCCTCAATATAGTGGTTCTCATGCATATATCATACTTTATTTCTCAAGTTGCGTATACCCATGCTTGTAAACGTAGATTTTGCGGATATTATTCAATGTTGCTTGTTTGCTTTTTTTTTTTCTGTTTTTTACACTGAACATGTGCAATAGTTAATTTGTAAGATTTTATGGAGTCAAACTTAAGAAAAATAAAGAAACATTTAATTGATCTAAAATAAAGTTCATGTGGAAAAAGAAGTTTTGATCATCTTATAAAAATCCCATTTCATAATAATCTGTGAGTCCCATTTAATAAAAATCGAGTTTAAATTTTTTCACATTTTTAAATTTTTTTTGTTTAATTTTTTTTGCAGTTTTTAATAAATATTTTACAATTTAAAAAAAATATGTTGGCTTTTATATGTCATGCATACTATATTTTTTTAAAAAGAAAAAAAAACCTAAATAAATGCCATATAGGATGGATAGCCTTTTATTTAAGTAAAATATCTAGAATTAGAACATCAAAATGAACTTTAGTAACCTAATTCAAATACTAAAAATAATGAGTGACTAGATTGAAACAGTTCTGAAACTTGGATACTATTTAGCAAAGTTATCCAAAAAAAAAGTGAAGTCATGTAGGCACCACGTTGGTAATAATGTTGAAGATTAAAGGACTAAAGGTGTGCAATGGACACTAGTTATTATTTTATCTAACAAAAAGATATTAAGAATTCAACTTTACGCCCAATGTATGTTACCATGGCCACGGAAACCCCCTCACGAAATAGGGGGCGTTATTGTGAAAGTGAATGTGACACACCATCGAGCGTGAATCCATAACACAAGTCATAAATAAAAGTTTGATTATGAGTGTTTTTATAATTTTTTGAACAACAGTGGGTCTTTTTATATAGGTTTGATAGTTAAATAACTATTTGTTATATACGTACATTCCTTTAAATTTGAATGATAAAATAGTTTGATATATATTTTCGTTATCACTATCTTCAAGTGATACTATAAAGTTGTCATCACAAATTGGTAAATAAGAAAAAAAGAAACGCTTATTCATTTATTTTTCATAAATATAGTGTCCCACACTATAAAGAATAAAGCTATTTAAAATGAATGTGCCCCGTAACCTTTAGGAAAGAAGATGCTATATGAAATGACTTTAAAAGATGCTTTACAACAAGCTTTATAATAATGAATCAACATTTTTTTGGTTTTATTTACCTCTAAAACATATTTTATAATCATCAAACTTTGGTTTGGTGTTCTATTAACGCGTAAAAAGTATTTGTTCTTTCAGTTTAATAAAGAAAAAGCGTTTCAGTCATGTAATAATATGTTTCTCTTAATTTTTTGGACATGTAGTCGATGAACATGTCCCAATTTACTCAATTGTAGGGTTGTTTAGAAAAAATCGAAACCAAATAAAAACCGTAAACCGAACCGTAACCAAATAAACCGATCCGCATAACGAATTTGGTTTTTGGTTTGGTTTCTAACCAAAACTGAATTGTGAATATAGTTTTTGGTTCGGTTTATGGATCCACATTTTATTTATTTAGTTTATTCGGTTTATTTGGATAACCGAATAAACCATTTAACTTAATTAATTATTAAATAAAAATAATAATATTTTATAAATCATATACAATTTATTAGCCCAAAATAGTTTTTTTTACAGCCCATAATACCAAATGTAAATTTAAGCACAACTCAAGCCCACTCATTTCTAAATAATAGAACTTTAGACCTTTAGTAGAGATCCATGTTTTGAAGCTTTAACTTTATGGTTGTGTCTACGACCACTTTATGGATGTGTTTGTTTTATTTCGCAATGAAACTTTCTTGTATTCATATATTGTTACGTGTAAATTAGTTAGGATGTTCGGAAGTTGGAGCACAAACATAAATATATATTAGGAAAACAAAAAGTACTTGTGTACAATTTGGTTAGATCTGGTTTATTTGGTTTCTACCCAAAACCAAACCGAATTGATTGGTTTGGTTTGGATCGGTTTGCATATTCCTTATTTGGTTTGGTTTGGTTTTTGGTTTGGCGTACAAAATTTTGAAAACCGAATAAACCGAATCGAATAAACCAAATTAACCATAAACCGAAGCGATGAACATCCCTAGTTGAGCCCAACCGAAGGCTCTCTCCAGCTGTCCTTCGGCTGTAACTGAAGTTTGTTCACAAGCTTGCAGGCCCTCTATCGACCGAACCACTTTGGCTACCGAAGACTCTTTAGTTTCCAACAATCTAGACCGGCTAAGGTTTAAAATAAGTGGAAGTGTGCTGTCCTCGTTTGAAAGGAACTTGTGACATATTAGCTTGTAGTTATGCAACGGGCTTAATGTAATATAATGCATTCATTCCAACTGTATGATATCCAAACACGTCTTATGCAGGCCCTCTTTTAAGTTCTTTCACTTGTCGTTTCATGAGTAATGCAGCCGACATACCCGCTCTTACTGTTTCATGTGCATTGCAGTATTCTTCATGCATCAGTTTCACTCTTTCAACAGCACCCATATCAAGGTCATCCGGAGCTCCAGTCATTTGTTTTAAACGTTCAGTTTCAGTATCCAATGTAGTCCACAGAAGAGAGGCGACTTTATCTCTTAGATATTGAACGATATGTTCTTGGAGTTGACTAGAAAGCGTTTTCATAACAGCATTTACAACCTGGTCAAACCCTAAATTTTGATCCCGTGATGAAGCGGTCACACGTATGCAGGAATCGAGAAAAGAATCTATAACCGCCACTTTCCACATAAAAAAACAAATGTGTTTCTTCCAGTGTGCCCGAGACTTTCCAAATATATGTTGGTATCGCATTACCGTAATTAATCAAATCTGTAACATGGGTAACTGTATTTGAAGAATCTGAAGATCCACAATATGACGATAATGTCGTATCAACCGATTCCAATTCAAAGAAGGGCTGGACTATTGCTAACAGAAATGCTTTCGTTCGTGAATACTGCGGTTTTTAAGCTTGTTCTTGATCGATTAAAGACTGGAAATGATTTTCGGCAGATATTAACGCATTTCTTATACTTGCTTCCCTTTGTATTAACGAATTAGTTCGAATATCCTTCTGATTCCATGTTTTATGGAGTTCATCCAGTTGGGCCCTACATGCGTCTTCTTGAGATGTCAACTCATCAGCCTCTTCCCATGAGAGATGATCCTGGCCCTTAACCGCAGCCTCTTCAAGTGCCAGCTGTCGTTCAGTAATAAATCCTACTTTCGCAAAATAACTCTGCTCCAGCTCAGCTAAAGATGTTCTCTCTATCTGAACTTCAATTAACTTTTCAAGTGCGGTATCGATTGAAACCCCTGATTTGTGAAAGAGTTCCAAACGTATCCATGATTTCCGAATCATATGAAATAACAATTCTTACGACGTTCGGTACAACGTTTTCAACCATTTGTGCAACCAAGCTCTTGCATGAGAGTACTCACGTTTTGAAAACCGAGGCCCAGTTCGTTTCAAACGAATAATCTAGCTTTACTTCATTCACCCAATCTGCAAGAAGAACGCATTTCTCGATTTTCTCCTCAAGCTCGCTGAGAAGAAAGCTGCTCATAGCTCTTGTCGAACTTAACTGATTCAATACCTCAACGAGCCTATGCTTAACGTCATTATATATAGAGCTTACAGCCATGCCTAGTACACTTTGCAATCTAGAATCTTTACCCGGTTGATCGGTTGACTGCAAGAAATTCGTAAAAGTAGCCATAAGACGCTCCTTGGGTAGGGACTCGGTTTCCGCACCAATAGAATTCACCAATTCTTGGTACTCTTTTTCAACTCTCTCGATCTCATCCCCGTATTTCTCAACTTGTACACACAAATCATTATGGATGATTTTAACCGTCTTCACGCACTTTCGCTACTAGTTCAGCACCTTGTCTTCTGGTAAGAGACAAAACATCTGACGAAACCGAACTAACTGAAAGTTTCAGAATTTGGGCCCAACTGTGGACTGGGCTGGTCGTAAGGTAATTTAGCGGCAAAATCCTTTGTAAAGCTAATGATATTGTATGGAGCGCGGTAACAGCAGAAGTGAGCCCGTGATCCAAATCGGAAACTAGCTGCGAAACTTCCCGATCTATATCATGACATTGTACTTATGTAGGCTCTGGAGCAAATGTAAACGGAACCCCTGCTGACAAAACGGCAGACGAAAGAGATAGAGATTTTTCTTTACCAGTTAACTGTATGTGCAATTTTATCTCTGGGATAGAGCTATTTCTTAGAGCATCGATAATCCTGCCGTGTTGTTCGATCCAGGTGGCAGCCTCTAAGGCTTTCTCAGTTACCACAGCCCTTGGTTGAGCGAATTCCCGAGCTTGTAACTCAAATGCGATATGGGTTTTCTCTGAATTATTAGTTGCTTCGGCGACAATTGCTTTAGCTGATGTCTCACGAAGAACAAGGTTATATCGCTCTTGATCTGTGTGATTGTAGACGGAAGATACAATCCCGTATTGACCTAAAACATCTGCAAACCTCTGGTAACAATGTAACATTCTCGAGTCAGAGAAAAATTCTGGATAAAATGTTAAAAACAGTTATAAGCTGAAAAACAGAGTGTAACTACTTCAACCTACCTGAAGAGCAGATTAAAGAGCTGGTAATGTAGTCAATAAGAGATCATGATGTTCCTGGACAGTTCGAAAATATTTCAGTACTTGGGATTTCTTGCACACGAGATGTGAATAAACTTAAGCTAACTGCCAGCTCCATGCCTTTTCTTTCTTCAACAACAATTGCTGCATCATCATGGAAATCGCCACATGTCCACTCGACAAGAGGATACCAAACGAAAACCTCTAATAGAATTAAAAGTACATCTTTATTTTTCTTCGAAATACCAAGAACCGCTTCACAGTTATTTCTGACGGAGCCTTCAGTGCCCATTAGTCCTAAAGCTGCTTCAAGTGTTTGTGTCAGTCGAAAGGGCACGATTTCCACCCACAGAATTAAACGAATTTGCTTTCAGGTATTCTGGAAGTGTAGCAGCAATGAGCATGGTAGGGCACATATTAGGTCTCGGGGACAGACATTTGGATAATATCCTTTTGGACTTCCATAGTGGTGATATCGTCCATGATGATGCAGCAATTGTTGTTGAAGAAAGAAAAAGGCATGGAGCTGGCAGTTAGCTTAAGTTTATTCACATCTCGTGTGCAAGAAATCCCAAGTACTGAAACGCAAGAACCGTAGCCGCTCTTCTTCTTCTTCTTCCTGGTTTCCGGCAGAAACTGCAGCACCGGAGCCGGAATTCGTCGTTGGAATCCTGCTATAATCACGCTATGAAGTGGAGTCGCTATATAACAGATTGCGAGATATGGCCGATACGCTATGAAGCTTTGCTATGGGTAACTATGATTTTGGCTTTATACCTAAAAAGTCAAGTACTTTCACTTATACATGTAATCAGACTTCATAAAACACCTTTCAAGCAAACTGTTATCACAAATATACGATGATAACTCACCAAACATGCCAATATAAGTTGAAGCTCCTCTGAAGGATCTTCTTCACTTGTGTTAATATCAACAAGGGCTGGATAAATTATGGACCATGGCGATTGCTTTGCCAGCATTACCAGAAAGCTCTCAAGCGGCTTCCGAACATCTTCTTCAGGATGAGAGCTTAATCGCGCAAATATTTGTGGAGTCACTTCCTTCAAATAGAGGTAATAAATTAATAATCAGAACATAATTGGTAAAAACCGTAAAATGAAACATTTAAATAGCAAAAAAGGGTTCCTCCTGCCATGGCAACAAAGGAACTGTTGAAAGTGCAGGTTCTAATATAGCTTTTAACTCGACTAAAGCCTCGGGCTCATGATTCTTACACAAAGACAATGTCATACGCCGTAAAAAATCTCCAGAAAACCGAGATTTCATGTTCTGAAGGCTTTCTATGACTTGGTTCTCGATTTTTCCATCATAGATGAAGCCACTAAACTTTTAAGTTCTTGCAAACGCTGCGTTCATTATTGGCTCACATATTCGAGAAAACCATTCTTCACAAACTTTTTTTTTGCTCTGAAAAAAAAACTAAACTCTGACGCGATGGAGATGGTAAAACAGTTGATCCATCGTAAGCATTGTACACGTTTTTCTTCAGTGACTCAACAAAATCAAGTAATAATCTCAACGGTAACAAATGAGTGTAAGACGAACTACCTAACATATTTAAGTTCACATCACTTTGGTCAGAATTAACCTGTAACACATGTGCGACATCCAAAAGCATTCGCTCCAAAGCAGCAAAAGTTTGTGAGGGCCCACCAAGATTGGTCCGAATATGCGTAGTAATACAGTATCTAGCCGCTTCATGTATGGCCCACCACGCTCCAGCAAGAAGATTTACCGAACATATTCTTTCAAGAAGATTTTCGTCAACATTCATGTCCAACCATAAACTTGTTGCATGTAAGTTTATTGTGTCTTCTTGTTGGGCCAACATGAGATCCTTCGCATTTCTACATGTATGAACAAGCCGTTGAATCCAAGAAGAGAGTGGCACCTTCCATCTTTGTGAAATGTAACTTAGAATTGAAACTAACTGCTTTGAGTGAAGCTGCTGTGGCAATTGCTTTAGGGCAAAAACTTTCTTCCATTGTGTGATTGGCCTATACTTGGTAACTGTAACTGATCGATTGTAATGCATGCCACATGTAAGTATTGTGACAGGTAATGCATAAGATAGCAATTTCAGATATAATTCTTTGATATCGTCATCTGGATCACCAAGCTTTTCAAGAATAACTTCGGTTACAGAATACAACTGCGATGCGTGTATAAGTTTCGCGTGTAGGAACATTTCCAATACTGATGCAACCTGACACCTCACCTTTAACTCCCAATCAGATGCAGCATCAAGAACAGCGAAAACTATCTCACTAAAAAACTCAAGATAGCCATCGTCTTGAATTTCTTGATCCTTTGAATTGTCATATGTACGCTTAACTGTCTCACAATACGTATGTATCCATTGTAACGCTTCTAGTTTAACTGCCAAAGGAGAGGAAATATGAAGAGCTTGTGTGAGTAGCACAGTGTACTTCCTGAGATCACCAACTGAAATGTTTTCATTTTCGTTTTTGCTTTTGTTTTTCCGAATTGAGAACTTGCTGAGAAATTCGACTGTACTCAGCCTATTCAACATCTTGAAAATACTTGCTTGCAACTCCACGTATGCCTGTATAGGTGGTTCGAAAGGATTCAGATTCTGAATAAGATGATATTTCATTTTCTCTGATCTATTAACAATATAACGAGTCGATTTCCGCTTTGCGGATTAAAGCGTTATCCGCCACCTAAAGAAACACAGCTCAGGAGAACTTTCATATCAAACTTAAAGACCGCAAACAGCTCGATTTTCGAAATTACGTTAGGGGCAAACTGATTTACATTTACAAGCATGCTCTTTAATATGTTTAGTTCTTCAAGTAATGAAGCTATCGCAGATTCGACAACGTCATTGTTTCCATGCTGAAGTAAAAAGACGTAAGTCGCAGCAGAACTTGCAGTTACCAGGTGATTCGGATGCAAACGAAGCTGGGATACAGGTGAATCAAACTGTAATAGTTTATGTACAGATGAAGATAGAAGACCAAGCTTCTGAAGTGATAATAACTGAAGATTGGTTTTGAGAACTCCATGAACCTGAAAAGACGTAAGTTTCTCAGTGTTCGAACTTTGAACACTTTTAGTGGCTTTCTTCATATCCAAGCTTTGAAACAGGATATCAACGGCAAACTGTAAAAGGCGTCCGCTCAAAATTTCAGCTAAGAGAGTCAAACATTTCCAGGAATCGACAATCCATTTTGACCAACCGTATTTCTTTCCGACCATTGACACAAACATCCTAATAATTGAGGAAGTATTTTGGTAAGAGGGTCTTTAATTTTTCGAGTAAATTTATCTCTAGCAACCCGGAAGCTGTAGACTGCAAAACCGTAGAAAAACAAGATAATAATACAAGCAATCTTTGACGCTGTTGTGGGGTCCCCAGGCTTCCATCCTGAAGCAGTACATCCATGTCACCCAAAAACATCGAAAGTAACCCTAACGAGAACTGTAAACTACTAACCCAGTGTTTCTGAAATTGCAAAAAACTATTAATAATAACCCTCCTATCAGCTTCAGCGAGATCGGGTATCATTGCCCACCCAAGAAGCAGATCAACTATGTCAACAAAATGGGCCTGGAAGCAGGCAAAGAACTTTACTGAAATTAAAGTCAAAATGGTCAAAATCCGGTGTAGTAAGCTTAACGAGGTTTTCTCGTCTTCTAGAAGCTCTTGACATGCTTTAAGAATGGGTAATGCGTATCTCTCGGTAGCTGTAATATCTCCGACACTGAGAAACTCGTGGAGAGCTTCTGCTGCAAATTCTACAGTCCCGTTACCGGCATATACGTTGCTAAACAATGGCAATGCCCAACTAATAAATCTATCGACCAAATTTCCAAGTATAACATGGTTCTGCCTTCCGTTAGGGAGTGAACATAAGACGGCACACAAAGCACCGTAGGCTGTGGCGGCAGCTTGGCGTACTGAATATGATCTGCATAAAGTAAGCAAAATAACTATAATAATCATAAAAAAGATATTTATTGTGCATGATTATGCTACATCTTAAGAAAGAATGTTGGAACTTGATTGAAATACTCATGATTCTGGTTTGCAGTTTATGCATGATTCTATATTGTTTCCTATTCTTCCATGATGTATATCATATATAATTAGGTTTCCCCTTCAGTGATGTATAAGATTACAACCCTAACTATTTAAGCTTCATTTAAAGTTGAGTCCTCGTTGCTCTTCCTTGAAATTCCCAAGCATATACATCCGATGTTCCCCAACATTACGAAATCTACAACTTTATAAGATAACTTGCCCTTAGAACAAAAAAGAGGCTCTAACGAGTTCTCGTGGTTAACAAAAAAAGGTGGCTCCAGAAAACAAGTCCTGTCAGATACCTAACACCTTAATCAGAATAGTTAGGTCCACCTAAAATCTAGAAATCAACTTTTTCGAGTAAAGGGTTAGGTTGGCATGATTTTTATTGTGGTAATCTTGTCAGTTGAATCACGAGATGCGAAATGATTTGTGATGTTTGATGATGATGTTGTTTTAAATTGTTTATTTTTCATGAATGTTTGGTTTTCTTGTTACAACATTTGACATTTCTATGTTTTGTTTTATACTTTTCAGTCTCAAATAATTTACTTAGAATCATCAGTTTGTACTAAAGGCATAGAGTAAGTTTAAGTAGTGTGTTTTGAGTTTTCTTCTTATTTCTTAATGGTAGTGAAGAAACACCAATCTAATCGGATAGACAAGACAAATGCTTAATCACGTATGAAGAGACCCGCTCTTCACAAGCTCTATAACTCTACCGAATCTGCAAAACTAAGAACACCATGAGACTCGTTACGAGAGGGAGATATGATGGGGGGGTTCTTCTCGTAACCATCATCTGGTATGAGAATAAGTATAGCTCTTTAGAGAGTTAATGATAAGTGAGAGTCAGAGTAGAGAGCATAGAATGATTTCATCTTGATGGAGTGCAATATTTGTAGCCGGTAGGATGAGAAATGACTAGAAGAGACATCGACATCAGGATTATCCATTTGGTCCTCTATATGCTGATAGTTACTGTTCATAGAGGTGGTATGTGTCTATGGGCTCTCATTGGCCTCACGTCGCTTTTAGGATTTCCTTGTTGTCTCTTCGGCTTCAATTTTTGGTGGAGGTTTAGGAGGACGTGAATCCGTGGCGTGCGATTAGTCAGTCGTCGCTGTCTCCTATACCTCATATCTCCTCTGTGATAACCACTAATGGAGATCGCCTGGTACATGCGTACAACAATCTACAGACTACCATTAGCTACACGTCTATTTCCTCTTGTACTATTTGTCTCCTTCATGCTAACATATCTCCACATGGCCGTGGGCCCCACGGATGACTTGTCAAGGCTAGTTGATCGTTTTATGGGTTGGATATGGGTCTTCAAGTCCCCCCAATCCAATGTTTATTTCGTGCTTGTGGACGTGCGTGTGGAGTGCAAGACTAATTTTTTGTTTCGGTATTTTTGGAAGGATTCCTTTAGAATAAGGTTGGGTGAGACTGATGGGACGTCTGACACTGTACCGCCGCATGACGCACATCTCATCAGCATGCTTTTTCACTTTTTGCAAGCACGTGTGGGTCACGTGCCCCACTTGGGCCATGTTTTTCGTTCCTCGCCTGGCGTAGCATCCATCGATTAGGCCTTTGCGGCACTCGAGTATGTAGTTTGTCTGTGCAACCATGTGTTGCGGGTTGTTTATTTCCGGGCGGCGGGTGCTTGTTTGGATTTTTGAAAAGATTCTTTTAGAATAAGGTTGGGTGAGACTGTTGGGACGTCTGACACTGTACCGCCGCATGACACACATCTCATCAGCATGCTTTTTCACTTTTGCAAGCACGTGTGGGTCACGTGCCCCACTTGGGCCATGTTTTTGGTTCCTCGCCTGGCGTAGCATTCATCGATTAGGCCTTTGCGGCACTCGAGTATGTATGTTTCCCATCACATCAAATGCAATGGGTATAAAAGGAGGAGGAAGGGCTTCCTTTCCACATTGTTTTAAATTACTTCTCTAATTTCTCCACATTCTCCTCTCAACTTCAAGGTCCTCATCCTTTTCTTTCTAGTTTTCTTCTTTCATTAGATGGCTTCATCTTTGAACCATGCACCGAAGGTTAAGAAGGGTAGCCGTCGGACGACACCACCTCTTATTGTTGATCAGATCCCTATTCTAAGGATCTCGATGTACTTAGTCGAAGTATGGGATTCCCAGAGGAGAGGGAGGTTGAGTATCCCAGCAAGGGGAAGACGACGTCGAAGTCTCCAACAAACAATATAACATTATATTCGGAGTTTTGTCTCGTCGGAAACTTCCGATTGCCTATACAATTTTTTTGCCAATTTGTTGACCCATTACAAGGCGCACATCTTCCAAATGAATCCTATGGGGGTGTTGCGGATGACTCATTTTGAGTTTTGTTGTAAAACACGCAGATCATTCAAACATGGGAGATGTTTGATGTCTTTTACAAATTGACTAGAAGAACAAGTTAGTACTCCTTTGCACAACGCACTTGGATAAAGCCATAGGGGCTTGAGCCTCCGTGAAGTCTTCATGACTAGAGGCACAAGTTTTTCTATATACGTGCTGGTGTTATCATTGTTGCTATGACACATAATCCATTGTATTTGAAGATTTTTGACTCCCCTCTAATAACCTATGATAATACTCACTTGCACGAGGCCCTGATCCGCGTGCCTGCGCCCATGTGACCCATAAAGGAGATCACACTCGTAGTGGTTAGGATTAATTGGCTGTGGAAGAAAGCCAACAAAGTTCCAATGTATACTATGGATGGAGTAGGTATGTTACTTTAGACCCACTTGCTCCTTTGTATTTTCTTGTTTGCCTTTTTTTGTTGAAGTTTACTTCTTTGGAGAGTCGGATGTGTGTGCCACATTGATTGATGATGTGTGGGGCAAGTTGGACTCCTGCGATTTGCATCCTGGTGAGCCACCCTTTCGGGTTCAGACATAAGATCTTTTCTTGTTCCCGCTGATACAGGTTTCCACAGACAAGCCATCGACCACATCAAACACGCCCCATAACGACTATGGTGGCATTATGAAAAAATAAGTCCATTGATTAGTATTTAAACACATATTATTATTGTATTTAATTTTCATTATGTCTTGTCATAGTCAAGAAAAAGCATTAATATTGGAAATGAAAGAACCAAATTCGATTTAATATTGTACATCATTAAAATATTATAAAAAAACATTAATCAATAAAAAAAACTTTAAATATTTAGCAAACGATAAAGGGCTGTAGTCAACAATTGGTAGCTTGATTTCAAACATAAATGATTAATTGGATGAGGGCTAACAAGGATGATGGTCGCAATTGGTGACTTCCAAACACAAAAGTGCCGACACTTAAGTGTTTAAAAGGAGAAAAATTAGATTTAAAAGTTATAAAACGGTGAATTAGAATCCAGACAATGATATAAAAAACAGAGGAAAATTAACTAGAGTACATTACTACATTGAGAGGATTGACAAGATCACATGAGTGACGTACATTACACATATTCTAACATGACAAGATACACTAGACAAGCTTATGAATTATGAGTATGAATATCCATATGTGGCTGAAAATCTATAAAAGAACTTGTATATCCTGTCTTATAATTTATGAAAGGTTATATCAAACAACCTAGATTCTCTCAAAGCATTTGTTGAGTGTTGGCTCTTAAAAGTAACAAGTATAGAAATTATAAGTTATCGTAATATATTGATTTTTCCATGTTGATCTTAGGTCTATGGTTACGACTATGACCACCAATGCCTACCTTACGGGGATGTCAAATAAAAATATAGTAACAACCATCTTGATTTTTTGTGCGGATGTTTTATGCTGCACATTATCATGACCCGTGGTTTTTTAAGGATTGTGTTGAGTTTGTCAACTCTAGTAGAGAGACCCTCAAGCAAAAGGTACAAATCTCACGATAACCCCACAGTAATGAGCAGTGGCGGATCCAGAGGGTTCCTAGGAACCCCATATTTTTGAAAAGAAATGGAAAATTTTAGTGTAAACCTTGTATTAACAATAAATAATTTATATTTCTGTATCTTTGTATTTATTCCATATATTGTATTTTAGGTAGATGTATACAAATTGAATAGATCAAATTTCTATTGTAACTGTAGCTTAATTATCTCCAAGATTTGAGAATGTAAAAAATCACTTCTTCCAATCAATTGATTTCCATTCACACAGGGTATCAAGAGCCTAAAGCAACTCCCACGAGTTCCTTTTTCTTTCAGATCCTTTTTTTCCTTTTCTCTGCACCTCATCTTTCTCAACTAAAACCCTACCATGGTTTCCAAACCCATTGTTCCTCTCACAGCCTCTACCCACTTTCCCATCAAACTCACTTCAACCAACTTTCCCTCTTGGCGAAAACAAGTCCTATCCACACTCATTGGTCTCGAACTCGACCAACATATCACCGGCTCGGCTAAAACTCCGGCCAAAACCATCGGTACCGGCGATGCTTCCAAACCAAATCCCGAGTACTTGCTATAGTTCAGACAAGATCAGATGATTATTAGCGCCCTTCTCAGCAGTTGTTCGGATGCAATACAGCCTCTGGTCTCCTCCGTCGACACGACCCGTCAAGCATGGGACACCCTTAACTCCAGCTATGCCAGCGGATCCCGTTCCCGAATCATATCCCTCAAGTCCAAGCTCTCCAAAAACCCCAAAGGATCTCGTTCTGTTACCGACTTTCTACACGACATGAAATCCATTGCGGATGAATTAGCCATTGCCCAAAGCCCCATTGATGAAGAGGACCTTGTGATTCACACCATGAACCAACTCGGGGAGGAGTTTACCAGACTCGTTCAATCCCTGAAATCCCGAGACATAACGATCTCTTTTGCTCAGTTATTTGATAAACTACTGGACCATGAACGATAACTCAAGGAAACCGTTACCGAACCCATCATTACCACTGTCAACCACACCATTCGCCAACCTTCCCGACCCTACTCTAGACAATCACCACAAAGCCGATACCACCACAACACCCAACAACCCTCCACTCGTCCATCCTGGACATCCCGAGACAAATCTCAGTTCCCAAACCAAACCCAATCGAACCGCAACAACATGTACTGTCACTTTTGCAATATCTCAAGACACGAAACAAAGGACTGCCGTAAACTTGGATGGTTTCTACGCGACTACAATTATCCGTTCAAGGTCCTTCTCTTACGACTGGGCCCGCACCATCAGTCAACTACACTACTGCATCTCCTACTACAGGCTCTGCACCGAATCAACTACCGCCTTGGATGTGGGACACCGGAGCATCAGGTCACACCGCCCCGAATCAACACTCGCTGCCCGTTCTTTCTGAATACGGAGGCCCCGATGAAATTATCTTAAGTGATGGTAAATCTCTTCCTATTACACACATTGGTCACACTCAAATCCGCACAAACTCACGACCACTCATTTTAGATAATGTTCTTGTTGTTCCTCACTTGCGTAATCATCTTATTTCCGTTGCTAAAATATGTCGTACTAACGGTGTTTCTGTTGAATTTTTCCCATTCCATTTCATGGTCGAGGATCTACGCACGGGGGCGCATCTCATGCGGGGAGTGAACATCAATGATGTTTACTATGGACCATTTCCTTCGTCTCCTCAAGTCAATGCAACTGGAACAAGATCACTACTCGCGTGGCACCACACTCTTGGACATCCTTCGTACCAAGTGTTTAAGTCTTTACTTAATAAGTTAGGATTACACTGTAATAAGGTGTCACCTGAGTCGTTTCATTGTAAATCTTGCTCCTTGAATAAAAGCCACAAGCTTCCTTTTGGTCAAAATTCATTTAATGTTCACAAACCCTTGGAACTCATTTACTCGGATGTTTGAGGACTGGTACAAACCTCCTTTGATGGGTTCAAATACTATGTCATATTTGTTGATTTTTACTCTAAATATAAATGGCTATATCCTATGCAGAAAAAATCCGATGTCTCCTCTCTATTTCCACAATTTAAAACTCTTACGGAGCGTTTCTTCAAGACACCTCATGTGTCATTATTCACTGATAATGGCGGTAAGTACATCGGCCTCAAACCTTATGTAACATTTGTCAAAAACGGGTTTTCAAAACCCGCTCCGTTTTGTAATCGAATATCAAGTTATAAAAGTCACGTTGAATATTTATGATTATTTTGATTTAAAATGATACATAATTAATAAATAAGCTAAACTATAAAAATTATATTTGATAAAAAGTTAAAACAAAATAAATAAAAAGAATATGTTGCTGCCGGGACTCGAACCCGGGTCAGCCAGAACAACTCCAACGACTTAACACAAACTCACATCACCACTCCGCCACTTGTTGTTTTCTGTTATCTCTAGGAAACAAATAACATTTATACACAAACTCGGTTAAACCGGTTGCGCCAACTGAGAAACTGAAATCGGCGATTCAATCGTCTAATCGTTTGATTAATCGCTCATTCACGTTTTATAACCGATGAACCGATGATTTTAATCAATTCAGAAGTGATTGAACATCAATTTTCTTTATTATCGGTTTTTATAACCGAAATTAATCAAGTCCCAATTACTTCAACTCAAGACCACTCTCGCGACTCAGAAACATCATACCAACATTTCATTTCACTTTCGTCACACTTTCAGTTCGTCAGAACGCTTAAATCAACTCGCCGGAATTTTCTGCAAAATTCGCCGGAAAACCGTAATCACCCTCAAACGGTAAATCTTTCAATAAACATTGTAGTTCAACAATTGTTAGGCTATTTCTAACTTAAACCTTTCAATTGAAATCGAATTCAGGCATTGTATTCAGCTAATTTCAGTTCGCCGGAAAAATTCTGAAATCTCTATATTCATCTGAGAATCGGTAAAGGCATTCAAACCCTCTGTTAACATTTGCTGATCACTTCAATTTCACGATTAGCTAATAAAAACAGTTAATTGTCATTTGAAAAGCATAAAAACAGAGCCGACGCAATTGCCGGAAATTCTGTGATATATCATTCCTACGGTATGTTACTTCCAACACCGTTTCTGTCATTTCATTTTAACCTTAAGAATGTTTGATAATCGTAAAAACAAGAAACGGATCAGTGATTCAGTCGACGGAAATTTGAATGAAGAAGACGAAGTTAGTTAAGTTATAAATTTAATTAAAATCAGTAATATGAACGGGTTAGACACACAGCCCAGCGGTGGACTGTGTGCAAAACATATACGCATGTCCCGAGTTCGATCCCTGATACACGCACTCCTTATGTAATAACATGCCTTTTTGTTTAAAAACTAAACCGGGTTAACTCCGTTAGTTGTTAAGTATAATAAAAACCGAGATATTAACCAGGTTAGACACACAGTCCAGCGGTGGACTGTGTGCAACACTAAGTCACATGTCGCGCGTTCGAAACCCGTCACTGGCACCGGTTCGTTGAATTAAAATGTTTTTGAAATTAAAAGAATTTTGGTTAAACCGAATTAGTATATAAATATAATTAAAAACAAGATTATTTCGGGTTAGACACGTAGCTCAGTTGGTAGAGCTGCGTGCACGAGTACGGGAGGTCTCGGGTTCGAGCCTCACCCGGCGCAAACAATTTCGCTGACCGAACCGATCAACAAGTCAACAGGTCAACGGTCAACGGTCAACGCAAAATAAACAATTTTTTTATATTTTTATTTATTTAATTTAATTTAAAAATCAATTAAAAATACTTAAAAATAACATTTTTAAAGATAGAAAATAGCCTTAAACTCACAAAAATATATCTAAAAATTTCATTAAAATCCTTAATAAAATCCACTCATTTATTATATTTTTCCGTTATTATTTAGGTTAGAAAATCTCGTTGTTCAATTCTTCCGATTCGTGCGCATCTCATCATCTCCATTCAATCGCACCCAATGTGAGTGAATCTTTACAAATTCCCCGTTTTAATCACGTTTTGGGGTGTATCATGTGTCTTGTTATATATATTATAATTAAACCATTGTGCATATATCATATCATGAACATGTGTATTCAGTTTGTTTCAACTGTTGTGTAGTTATTGTTGGATGCAATTTATTATTTTTAGTACATGCAATTTCATAGGCCGCCGCTCCCCATTACATTATGAGCGTTGAGCATGTTCCCCATTTTATTATGAGGTTGAACCTGGCGTGCCCACATACGATCGGCTCCGTTTGATTGAGCCTTGATCGCACAGACATTTTTCATTTTCAGTACATGCAATACGATCGGCTCCGTTTGATTGAGCCTTGATCGCACAGTTTCATTTATGTTATTTATCGTATGATGTTGGTATGTTCATGTATGCTGTCATATGTTATTGTATGTTATAGTTGTGATTGCTATTTGCCACTGCTTGATTATTTACATTTGCTCATTTATGATTATGCACAATTTTTCATTGATAAACTAACAAGTAATTCATTAATAAATGTTTATCTAATAAGGTTCACTCGCCAACTTATGTTGACCCAAAAACCCCATTTTTACACATGATACAGGTGAACCAGCAGCAGCTAGGAACACATAGGATTGGACTAGAAGAATAAAATGATTTAGAGTTGGGATTGTTATGTTTGGTTTATTTTCTTTGTATTGTATGAACATGTTTGGATATTTGGAAATGTAACTTTGACTTTATTAAATATGAAACATATTAGTAAATGTCATGAGCTTTGGTGATAACCCAATTATGCCCCGACTCTTATTCCGCTGCGGGTCGGGGTGTGACACCTTACCTCACCTTACATGGCATATCTGACTACACAACCCCACCCCATACACCGGAACAGAACGGTGTTGCCGAAAGGCGTCATCGTCATGTGGTAGAAATGGGCCTTGCTCTCATTCACTATGCAAACCTACCTCAAAAGTTCTGGTCACACGCATTCCAAACCGCCACCTACCTCATCAATCGTGTCCTGACTCCCATTCTTAACAACAAATCTCCTTGCGACATGTTGTTCGGGAAGCCACCCGATTACACAAAACTTAAACCATTCGGATGTCTTTGCTACCCATGGCTACGCCCGTACACTACCTCAAAACTACAAGCCCGTTCTAAATCATGTATCTTTCTTGGGTACTCGACATCTCGGTCGGCTTTCAAATGTTTTGACCCTGCCACTTCGAAGTTGTACCATTCTCGACGTGTGGAATTTATTCCCCAATATTTTTCCCGCTCAACCCACTGAACACCCAAAGTCCTATCCACCTCAAACATATTCCCTTCCAATTCCTCATTCCACTCCTTCAACTTCCCCTTCCTCTACAACCACATCACCTACCTCATCACCTCTTACCTCACTTCCTTACTTACACCCCATATCACCCAATCCTGTTCCTCCCATACCCGAACCCATTCTAACCACTTCTCACAACCCATCCCACTCTACAAACCAACCTACTCCCTCCTCTCCCACGTCTGCGGACACACCTCTTTCCTCGACTGACACCCCAGATCCCTCTCCCTCCACAACATCTTCCACTTCTGTGTCAAACTCCGTCAACAATCCAACAGCCTCGCCTACTCCGGTTAAACGACAACCAAAACCAAACAGCAAATACTTCAACCCAAACTTTGTCAACACAACCACCTTTCACCCTTTACCTCCCTCTCTTGAAGCCAACACTCATTTCCAAGCCATGAAAGACCCGCAATGGAGGCACGCCATGGATCTTGAATACAATGCCCTCCTCCAAAACCACACATGGGAACTTGTTCCCCGAACTACCCAAAATGTCATCAGTTGCAAATGGATCTTTCGCGTAAAGCTTAAAGCGGATGGCACAATTGACAAATACAAAGCCAGCCTTGTCACAAAGGGTTTTCATCAACAATTTGGCAAGGACTACTTCGATACCTTCAGTCCGGTGACAAAACCCGTCACCATCCGAACTGTACTCTCCATTACCCTCTCAAAACGTTGGCCCTTACGCCAACTCGACGTCAACAATGCCTTTCTCCATGGTACTTTGCATGAAGACGTCTTTATGATTCAACCACCTGGATTCACCAACATGGAGTTTCCCAACCATATCTGCAAACTTCGGAAATCCTTATACGGTCTGAAACAAGCCCCGTGCGCATGGTACAATGAACTCACGTCATTCCTTTTCCATTCCGGCTTTCGCAAATCCCTTTCGGACCCTTCTCTCTTTATCTATAAAAATCAGGGAGTCACATGTTACCTCCTTGTCTAAGTTGATGATATCGTCATCACTGGTAATGACCCTGGGTTCCTGGATACATTCATTCGTTCTCTTGGCCAAAAGTTCTCTATCAAGGATCTTGGTTCCCTACACCACTTCTTAGGCATTGAGGTTATCCCCACACCCCGAGGTCTCTTTCTCTCACAACATCATCACATACAGGATGTTCTCACCACCTTCAAAATGGATGGCGCTAAGGACGTTGTTACTCCTCTAAGCGTTTCCGATCCTCTCTCACCGGTTGACTCCACCCCTACAGTTGATCCCACTCTTTATCGCAAACTCGTTGGCTCCCTCCAATACTTAGCCTTCACCCGACCAGATATTTCCTTCGCTGTTAACAAACTATCCCAATTCATGCACACGCCTAAACAATCTCATTGGCAAGCTCTCAAACGGGTTCTACGTTATTTGAAAGGAACGGTGCAATACGGGTTATACTTACATCGTGACTCTCCCCTTTTACTCCGTGCCTTTTCAGACTCTGATTGGGGAGGTGTCAATGATGGGGGACGGTCTACTACGGCATACATTTTGTATCTCGGCTCCAACATTATTTTCGTGGCGCTCCTCTTGTCAAAAGACAGTCTCTCGCTCTTCCATAGAAGCTGAATATAAAGCACTTGCAAATGCGGCAGCCGAAATTTCTTGGGTACAAAACTTACTTTCTGAACTTGGAATCCAATCTCCTCACACCCCACGACTGTTTTGTGACAACACCGGTGCAACATATCTGTGTGCCAATCCGGTATACCACTCCAAAATGAAACATGTTGCAATAGATTATCACTTTGTCAGGGAACAAGTTAATAATGGCAAGCTACACGTTCAACATATTAGCTCCAGAGATCAGCTAGCGGATGTTCTCACCAAACCACTACCAAGGACGCCATTCACTTCATTTCGCTCCAAGATTGGCATATCCAACGGATCCTCCATCTTGCATGGGCGTATTATTAATAAATAATTTATATTTCTGTATCTTTGTATTTATTCCATATATTGTATTTTAGGTAGATGTATACAAATTGAATAGGTCAAATTTCTATTGTAACTGTAGCTTAATTATCTCCTAGATTTGAGCTTGTAGTCTTGTTAAATACCCTTTGAGTTAATGTAAAAAATCACTTCTTCCAATCAATTGATTTCCATTCACACACCTTGTATGATTTAGAAAAAAATTAGTAAGATTCTAGCAAAAGGAACCCCCTGAAAAATTTTTATTGGATTCGCCGCTGGTAATGAGAAAGGTCCTTATTAGAGTATATACATGTGTAGTGTATATCTATAGTTGTATAATTAGATAGTTGTTATGTAAGTTGAGGTAGGATATAACATGTATCATTAAGCATATGTTAATGAAAACAGTTTCTTATCTCATAATCTTCTTATCTCACACATGGCATCAGAGCATATGCTTTTGATCCTGATGGCCTAATTCTAACAGGTTGTTAGATCTCTGACGATCCTCCATTCTTTCCGATCTACCTCTCTGTCTTCTTTCTTCTGTTTTTCTTCCTGTTCTCATCCTTTTTTCATTCATGTTTCGTTATTTAACATGACAAATTCATCATCCTCTTTAACCACAAATGAAAATCTCACCAATTTAAGTAGTAACTATCCAAGTATCACGAATCATATGCCAATCAAGCTCGATAACAAAAATTTCTTGGACTGGCAGCATTAAACCCTAGCTGTTTGAAGACATTACGGTTACTACAATACCTGAATCGAGAAGTTGTTCCACCGGAGGATGTTGAAGCCATAATTGCTTGGGATTAAATTGATGCCTATGTGTCTGTTTTTATAACTACAAATCTCTCTCCTTCTTTAACTTATGTTGCCAGAGGAACACTATCTTCTCCAGAACTATGGTAGAAGATTGAAGAGATGTTTCACTAACAGGTATTCGGTAATTAGAATTTGTATAGAACGCAATTCCATCTGTTAAAGCAAATATCCAAATCTGTTATCGAATTCTATGATGAAGCCAAAAATCTATTTGATTCTTTAAAAGCAATTAGAGATCCAATTGTTGAAGAAAGTCTTGTTTTACTAGTGTTAAATGGTTGCATCCTGATTATCGCATTTGTGTAACAAATATTGAAAAGCGATTCGAAACCTTCATTCTCGTAGTAGAGAGTGAAGTTATTAACTAATGAATCAAGGTTAAAACAAACCGCATCTAATTACCATACCTCTATGCCGATTTCTGCAATGGCTGGTATGAATCTTCAAACCACACCTCATGAATTGTCCAATAAATCTGTGATTTGTCAAATTTGTGATAACCCAAGGCACAAGGCATTGTTTCGTTATCACAGATTCTCTAGCAATTTGGCGGTGGTTTTGTCCGCTTCAACGGACGATGCAATGGCGGTGGTGCAACGGTGGTAGATCTGGTTTTTGTTCTGCTGGTCAACGTCAGTGGAATGATAGTTAACAATCAATCGGCTATTCTTCAAATCTGGCTTATGGAGGATTACCATGATACAATGTTGAATTAGATGCTAGGGTTTCATCTTTTGGGGAAAGCACGATGAGTCATGGTAGTGTCTATACTAGTTACCACCAAAGGATTTTTGGTAGTGGTGAAATCCTAGCTCTAGTTATTTTGATGGTCAACATGGTTCCCAAAGTCAAAATAGTGGGCTGTCCGAAATGAATAGTCACGCAAGGATATTCGGCTCTAATCCAACTTCAAATACAAATCCAACTACTGTTCACTCACAATTTTAGCCCGCTTCACAGCCTTCACATCCTAGATCTTCTGATTTTTCTGGGTTTGGGCTGACCCATTTTGCTAATTGGGCTAGCGTTCAAACACCATATGATAGGTCACACTTTGGGCTTGTGGCAGACTTATCTAGTGTTTGCAATCAGGTAGATTCTTGGATACTCGATTTAGGAGCGACTACCCACATGACAACTGATTCCTCTCTTATTTTTGGATTCGTTCCCTATACTGGTTCTGAACGTGTTGTTGTTAGCAACGGTAATCACTAGCTATTACTCATATTGGTTATGCCTCATTACATTTTTTGAGTCGTACCATTTTGCTTAAACACGTTCTAGTGGTTCATGGTATTGCCAAGAACTACACAGCTTGTTATTGATCATCTGATTTATTATTTTCTCACATTTTGGGTTGTCTATTCAGATGCTCGATGGACTGCTCCTCCGCTACATGCGTGGTAGCCTACATCAGCTGTATTCTTTGACTGCAGTTGCTTCAGTTCCTCAAGAGATGTGTCATTCTTGACTTGGACATCCATCTGATGCTATTTTAGCTAGATTCCGATTTTTAACATTCCGCAAATGAATCCATTTTTCACATTGTATTGCTTGTAGTATTCAAAATCAAACGTTTACCATTTGAGACTTTTGTTACACATTTTCTTATACCTTTACATATGGTTTATTGTGCTATTTGGGGTCCATTTGCTGTTATGTCTCATGGTGGTTTTAGATAATTTATTATGTTTATAGATGATTTTAGTAGATTTACATGGATATATCCATTGACACATCGCGCGTAGGCAGTTGACGTATTTCATCATTTTAAAGCGCTTGTTGAGAATCTCTTCTCATGTACTATTAAACACCTTCAGTGTGATGGTGCTCCTGAGCTTATACATGGACACATGGCCCGATATCTTTCCGAATCGGAAACCGCTTATTGTATTTCATGTCCATACACACCCCAACAAAACAGTTTGTTGAGCGGAAAAACCACCATCCTTTTTGAGATTGCTCGGGCACTTTTGTTTCATGCACGTTTACCGAAGACATTGTTCGGTTCTCGACTGGTAACCTACATCGGTTCTTCAAAACTCCTCTCCTTTGGAGACGTTGTTCAATTCTCGGCCGAACTATTATATTCTTCGTACTTTTGGGTGTTTGTGTTATCCGTTTCTTAGTGATACACGAGTGGATTAACTTTCACCCAAGTCTACCCCGTGCGTTTTTGTTGGATATGCACCTTCTCATCTTGTATATCTTTGTTATGATCCTCATACATCTCATATGTATACATCTCGTCATGTGCGATTCCATGAGATGATTTTTGATATCCCGGGCAGTTTGCCTACTTCCACATTTTCCTCTGTTTGTATTCCATCGATATCCCTCCTCCTTCTTTGTTTCTGTCTTCTATTTCTACTTCATCATATCCTCGTGTTATTTCTTCACCTATAGCTTCTCCTCCTCCTCTTCCTCCTTCTCCAGCTATTCCGACTCATCCGATGCTTACATGCTTTCGTGATCATACACGTTAGCCGCGACAGTTTCCTAATCATGTTCTTCTTCATGTCTCTACTACTCCCACTACTTAGACTTCCACATTTCGACAGGCTCAGTAGTACTCTGTTTGGTGGGATGTGATGCGTGCTGAGATTGATGCTCTACATGCCAACTGGACTTGGCATCTGGTTTAGGCTCCCACTGACGCCAAATTGTTGGTTGTAAGTGGGTCTACTTGTTTTGATTTACATGCTTATAGTGATGTGGATTGAGATGGTTGTCCCGATGATCGACGTTCTACCATAGGTTATTGTGTTTTTCTTCGGCCTAACTTCATTAGTTGGAGTTCCAAGAAATAACATACAGTTGCTAGGTCGAGTACTGAGGCTGAGTACGAGCTCTTGCTCATATAGCTGCTAAGTTACAATGGATTACGTCTATATTACATGAGTTTCATACTATGTTGACTTGTCCACCTTCTCTTTGGTGTGACGATATTGGAGCTACATATCTTACAGTTAACCCGATGTTTCATCAACGAACTAAAAACCTAGAAATTGACTTGCATTTCATTCGAGACATGGTTTTGGCGGGTGTTTTACATGTTCGATATATTTCTACTACTTTGCAGATTGCAGATATTATGACCAAAGGATTTGTCACACCCTGACCCGCAGCGGATTTGGTAGTCGGGGCATGATTGGGTTTTCATCAAAGCTCATGACATTTACTATTATAAAATTTCATATTTATTATTCCAAATTAAAAGGGAAAATTCTAACAAACACATAAACCATACAAGCACCAAATGTTCTAAACAAGACATTCAAATAATGCTTTATTTATCCTCTAAGGCGCAATCCTATGTGTTCCATGCTTTAACTTGTTCACCTGTATCATGTGTAAAAATAGAGGTTTGGGTCAACAAAAGTTGGCGAGTGAATTCCGTTTAAATATTTGAAAGAAAAGATATGTTGATTAATTTAATAAAAATGTGCATAAACCAAATATGAGCAAACGTATATGTAAACTATTCACAAACCACATAAGCATCTAGCAATGTACACATGAGCATGATAAATGATGAACTGTGAGATTAAGGTTCAATCAAACGGAGACGGTCTAATTAGGCAACGCAATGCTCTACCCATCTATACAGGGAACTGATGGGCCTATTGTGAATGCTTGACTGAAATGAGAAAATAAATGATGAGCTGTGAGATCAAGGCTCAATCAAACAGAGCCGATCTAATTAGGCAACACGATGCTCTACCCGTCATACAGGGAGTAGGGTAAGGTTTCTTGTTTGGGTATGTTAGGTTGGGTGCCACTTGGGTGATTGGGAAAGCTTGGGGAGGTACGGCTTGTGGAGTTGGTTGACTGGTTTGAGTAACAACAAAATTTTCCCGTCTCGCTTTCTCTTGGTAGTGAATTGAGAAGTGGGTTTTGCTTGAGTTGTATTAGGGGTTTTGGTTGATGTTTTGCTACTTGCATCCTTCTTCGTCTCGTCCTTGAAATCCCCATTCCTGATATGATTTTCAGTGAGTTCAGTAGCTAGCTCCATTGCTGCTTCCAAGGTTGCAGGCACGGTACTCATCACAGGATCCTGAATCTTCGAAGGAAGACCTCGAATGTAGGGCTCGATCAAACGGTAGAGACGGGTGAACAAATTGGGAACCATTTGATTCAACTCGAGGAACCTCTTGTTGTAGGTTATGTGATCTCCCTCTTTTTGCTTCAAGAAATAGAACTCATCCTCTAGCTTTTTAATTTCGCTTCTTGGGCAGAAGCGTCTTGTCATCAGTTCTCGAAGTTCTTCCCAAGTTAGGGCTACTGCGGCTTCGACACCTCTTCTGCCCTTTTTGGCATTCCACCAAGTGAGTGCTACCCCATACAGATGTCCAGTATCATAGCACAACTTGCGGTTGTTAGGACACTCACAGTTGAGGAAGGTACTCTCCATCTCTTTGAACCAACGAAGGAGAGCAGTGGCCCCTTCAGTTCCTTCGTACTTTGGAGGGTCACATGAGTTAAAGTGCTTGTAAGTGCACTTGGTGGTGTTTGTGGAAGGGTTGGCAGCATTTTGTCCCTCTTGGCTATTTGGGTCGAGAGGTTTTGCGGAAAGGGCTTGCTGAACTTGAATTACGATATCGGGAATCACGGCGGCCATTTGTTGGGCTATTTGAGCAGCCATGCGCTCTCCAGATTTTCCTGATCTCCTACCTCTACGAGAGTGCCTAGAATACATCTACATGAAATACGTAACAAGATGATGAGTTTGGCGTATAGGTGTTATGTGTCGTATTTAGAAATTAACATCCACAAAACAAATGAGGAAAATAAATTCACTACATCCATAGGATGTCTTGGGCGTTGCTCATGTTTGGCCCCCCATATGTCCCCATACTTGGCGTTGGTAGTCATGTGGGCCCCCATGACTACTGGGCTATGTAAGGTTCACATTGGTTTTTGCATGTTTAACACTCGCACCACCCGAATGAAAATCATAAAACATGATTGCGAGATGTAAAGTCGGAAGGTGTCCTGGTGTGGACATAGTGACTACTCAAAGTGGGGTTAGTTCACACGACGTTTGGTGTGGCATGCTTTGGCCTAATAGGTCCTTTAACTCTCATCGTTAGTCCCTGAGTAGGAAAACTGATCCGTTACTTTGGATTTATATGAATGACAAACCTAGACAGGACGTTTCGACTACCGGTACTTGTACCCTTCCAGTTATTACAAGCCCATCGTAGAACTCACTTTGATGAGATTGAAAAAATGAAAACATTACAAAATCTTTGAGAAAAGAAGCATGTTTAAATATATGAGAATTGAAACGTGCGTGATGCGTTTATATGTAAGCATGTTATGTTTGACAATATGTATAACGTATTAAATATCACACAAAATCATATGATAGTGGGAGTGCTTGCAGGCATTTGTGTGTGAAATAAATGTAAAACAAGTAAATATCATGAGTTTGCATGTAACCAAATAACACGTAAGCAATTAAAATCTAATCGACTAAAGTATAGGCTCTAAGGGTCTAATAACCTATCATATATCCCTATAGTCAAAAGTTCTGATACCAATCTGTCACACCCTGACCCGCAGCGGAAATGGTAGTCGGGGCATGATTGGGTTTTCATCAAAGCTCATGTCATTTACTATTATAAAATTTCATATTTATTATTCCAAATTAAAAGGGAAAATTCTAACAAACACATAAACCATACAAGCACCAAATGTTCTAAACAAGACATTCAAATAATGCTTTATTTATCCTCTAAGGCGCAATCCTATGTGTTCCATGCTTTAACTTGTTCACCTGTATCATGTGTAAAAATAGAGGTTTGGGTCAACAAAAGTTGGCGAGTGAATTCCGTTTAAATATTTGAAAGAAAAGATATGTTGATTAATTTAATAAAAATGTGCATAAACCAAATATGAGCAAACGTATATGTAAACTATTCACAAACCACATAAGCATCTAGCAATGTACACATGAGCATGATAAATGATGAACTGTGAGATTAAGGTTCAATCAAACGGAGACGGTCTAATTAGGCAACGCAATGCTCTACCCATCTATACAGGGAACTGATGGGCCTATTGTGAATGCTTGACTGAAATGAGAAAATAAATGATGAGCTGTGAGATCAAGGCTCAATCAAACAGAGCCGATCTAATTAGGCAACACGATGCTCTACCCGTCATACAGGGAGTAGGGTAAGGTTTCTTGTTTGGGTATGTTAGGTTGGGTGCCACTTGGGTGATTAGGAAAGCTTGGGGAGGTACGGCTTGTGGAGTTGGTTGACTGGTTTGAGTAACAACAAAATTTTTCCCGTCTCGCTTTCTCTTGGTAGTGAATTGAGAAGTGGGTTTTGCTTGAGTTGTATTAGGGGTTTTGGTTGATGTTTTGCTACTTGCATCCTTCTTCGTCTCGTCCTTGAAATCCCCATTCCTGATATGATTTTCAGTGAGTTCAGTAGCTAGCTCCATTGCTGCTTCCAAGGTTGCAGGCACGGTACTCATCACAGGATCCTGAATCTTCGAAGGAAGACCTCGAATGTAGGGCTCGATCAAACGGTAGAGACGGGTGAACAAATTGGGAACCATTTGATTCAACTCGAGGAACCTCTTGTTGTAGGTTATGTGATCTCCCTCTTTTTGCTTCAAGAAATAGAACTCATCCTCTAGCTTTTTAATTTCGCTTCTTGGGCAGAAGCGTCTTGTTATCAGTTCTCGAAGTTCTTCCCAAGTTAGGGCTACTGCGGCTTCGACACCTCTTCTGCCCTTTTTGGCATTCCACCAAGTGAGTGCTACCCCATACAGATGTCCAGTATCATAGCACAACTTGCGGTTGTTAGGACACTCACAGTTGAGGAAGGTACTCTCCATCTCTAAGGACCAATCCTATGTGTTCCATGCTTCAACCTGTTCACGTGTATCATGTGTAAAATAGAGGTTTGGGTCAACAAAAGTTGGCGAGTGAATTCCGTTTAAATATTTGAAAGAAAAGATATGTTGATTAATTTAATAAAATGTGCATAAACCAAATATGAGCAAACGTATATGTAAACTATTCACAAACCACATAAGCATCTATCAATGTACACATGAGCATGATAAATGATGAACTGTGAGATCAAGGCTCAATCAAACGGAGCCAGTCTAATTAGGCAACGCGATGCTCTACCTGTCTATACAGGGAACTGATGGGCCTATTGTGAATGCTTGACTGAAATGAGAAAATAAATGATGAGCAAGGCTCAATCAAACGGAGCCGATCTAATTAGGCAACGCGATGCTCTACACGTCTATACAGGGAGCTGATGGGCCTAATGTGACAGCTTGACTGAAATGAGAAAGTATAACCACAAATAACAATAAACAAAATATCACATAGCACGTTAGTTCACATAATGGTAATAGAACAAGTGTTTGAATAAAATATTTAAATAAAACGACACCTGATACACCCCAAAACATGAATAAAAGGGGAAGTTTGTAAGAATTCACTCACAGTGGGTGCGTTTCTTGAGTTGATAAGGAACGCGCACGATTAAAGTTTTCAACCGACGAGAAAACTAACCTAAATATTCACGTAATAATTCGGTAAACATATTTCTTTTATTTAAAACTAGTATTTTTATTTAATGAATTTTATTAGACTTTTTTAGATAATTTTATAGCGTTTATTACTAATTTTTATGTTTAAAAAGGACTTATTTTAATATATATTTTTATAGATTTTGGAAAAAACAAATGAACAAAAATGTTAATTAAAAAAATATATCCTTCAGCGGATCGAACATGCGATTTTTGGCAACGCGTGAGACTCGGGCGCGTGACTTCTTGTTTACGTGCACCCAGCTCTACCAACTGAGCTACATGTCTAACCCGGAATATATTCGTTTTTAATTCTATATATACACATACTATGGTCAAACTTAATTAATTTTATTTTATTTAAAAAAGGTTTGTTTTATTTAACAGTGCAATTCGTATACTCGGACACGAACCTGTGCCCCTTGATTCGTGTTGCACACAGCCCGACCAATTGGGCTGTGTGACTTATCCGAAAGATATGGAATTTTTATTATTCTTATACACTACCTACATTGATTTGTAAATTAGTTATAAAAATGTTTGGTTTATTTAAGGAAATCGGAACCGTGTGTGAAGCTCGAACCTGGGTCTGTTTGTTTAATATGCACACAGTTACCACTGGACTGTGTGTCTAACCCGGTGTATTTACGGATTTCAGTTATATTTATACGCATCTCCAACTTCATCTTATTCAGTTTAAAAACAACTGTTTGACATACCCGGTTGTCAATCCGGTAATTCCTTGTTGGATTAATTTAATTTACTACTGATAATAAAATAATTAAAACGAGAAGGATTCAAGTGTGAATATACCGAAATAGTGTGATCTCCAGTGAAGTTCCGGCGACGAACAAATTTCCGGCGAAATGTGTTTTGAACACCGAGAATCTTCGGAGAGTTTAGAGAGGTTTTGCCAGTGTGTGAGCGAGTTCTAAATGACTCCTAAGATCACTATTTATAGTCGAAGGTGCCAAATTGAGTTAAATTTTGGTTTTATCGGTTTTCGGTCAAATCTTTAATTGCCACATGGATTCTATAACGAATTTAATCATTGTTGAATCCATGATTGTGTTTAAACACAATTCTGAAACGGTTTCTCCGGTTTAAATCATAATTTAAACGAAGATTTGAAGATGGATTAGGGGTTACAGCCGTTACAGGCGGTTGTGTTAAATTTGATTTCAGGGGTTGTTTCAATATAAGATTTATTTAATTTGAGTTTATTTCAGATATGTGTGTGTAGTGTAGTGGTGTGTTGTGTGTGTTGATTTTGTGGAGACCCGGGTGCGATACCCGCACTTTTCGTTATTTATTTTTTATTAATTATATTTTATTTACTAACATTTATGATTTTGCTTTATTTATTATTTAATGAAATTATTTTATCAAACTTTAAAACATTTAACATAAACACGAAACGAACATCATGAGTATATTTACATTACAAAACGGAGCGGGTTTTAAAACCCGTTTTATGACAAATGTTACAGGATTTTCTAGTGTTCGGTTTGACAATCTGAGGTCCAAGTTTCACGTGGATGTTCCCCGTTTAACTTGAAGGGGTGTATTAGAGTATATACATCTGTAGTATGTAACTGGAGAGTTATTATGTTAGTTGAGAGGTAGTTAAGTCAACTTAGGTAGGTTATGGTCATAACCCCCGATCCTACCCTAGGTGGGAGCCGTGATCAGATACAAGTGATACCGGTGTTTATTGTCGCAATGAAAATTTCATCAGGACCGGGTGTCAGGAAAAATACCAGAGTTTCAAAACACCGCGATTTTCATTTCATAAATGTGGGATGAAACCCATATTTAGATAAAGGCTTTTCACAGGGATATACCATTAATTATAAAACACGTTTTGTTCAGGTTTTCATAACCACTTATTTAAGCTTGAGTGCTTCCTAGCACTTTCCTTTCCTTCACGGTAAATTACCTGAAACGCGTTTTAAAAACATTTGGTCAACGAAAAATACTGGTTAGTTCATTCAATTTTATGAAAACATAATATTATAATTACAGCACTAAGAGTTTTTATATTTGTTTATATCTTTCAATTACCCACAGTACTTGTCACTCGCTCAGATCGGTGACTGTGGTCATATTACTATTGGCTAACCCATTGTCTAATAGCAAAGATTATCAAGTAATGTATACAAAACCCTACATACCGGCTGTAATTTTAGAATACAAAGACGTAATCATTGTATCAAAACTTGGAAAACAATTAGGGTTTTGCAAATCATTTTAGTAAAAGAGAATTACTCACATTGCAGATTTAAGTTATCAGTAATAACCTTCTGGTTTAATTCTTGGGTTCCAAATTAAACACACAATGCATACGAATTAGTGTATTAACCCATTTCAAATTTAACGATAATCACGAGATCAAAGCCTCAACGTGATAACAAAGTATAGCCTGATACAGGTAGCACTTAAACATACGTTGAACTGTTTATAGATCGATCAGACAGGGCACTGCACCAGTAATTTGGGTTAACACGCAGCGTTTAGGGTTTTAGGGGCTCGGGACTTTGAACAAAGATTCGAGAGAGAAAGAAACGTCGATTTTAAATCGATGTGGTGCACTGAAACTCGTCCCACGACTGCCTTTATATAGCCAATCTAGTATTCTCCCGCGCGTTGTGTGAGAATCAGGGTTCTCCCCCGCGTGGCGCGACAGCAGGCTATTAGGGCTAGGTCAGCCTCGTCAACCACATAGGCTTTCCACATGTCGCGAAACGGTGCCACGTGGTCTGGTACGCTCCCGCACATCGCAAGAGAATCCAGGATTCTCTTGCTTGGCGCCTGGGAGGTCCAAATATTTTTTTCTCGCTTCGCGCTGAGTCTCGTCATACGTGCCCGGAGTTTCGCTTATGGTATTTTGAAAGTTGTTACAATCATAAATAGATTATATATCATTCAGAATATGTAAATGAAAACAGTTTCTTATCTCACAGGGTCATATACCCAACACAATGTGTCACTAGGATATTAAGATGCTTTGATAATAGCTAATGCTAACGCGTAACGAAAACAAAACAACTAAAAATAAAGAGAATACCGTCCATGAGGAAGCATAATAGGAGATTTGAACCATATGTAATCAGCAGATGCGTAAAAGGTTAAAACACAAGAACTAAAAAATTACGTGACAACTAATCAACCACAAGAATCAATCAATGATAATTACTCATTGTTTGTTTATGAAATAATAATTGAGAAAAGCACTCAACATTTAACTAATATATATCCATCTTTTCGATGAGTGATCCACACTTGCACTAATCTGTATATGATTTCATTAATCGACTTGTCAGTCACTAATCAATACCTTACTCAACTGATGAAATATAAATACTTCAATTTCAATAGAAAGAAAAAAAGCAAAGCTCAAATAATATATATATATATATATATATATATATATATATATATATATATATATATATATAATCTGTATTATCTAAATAAACTTTAATGATATTTAGTGGCCTAGAGAATGACACATTTTGATAAACTGGTGAGCCACCGAGTAAGTTCGTGATGAGTATGATCCGTGTTGGATTTGGTGACATCTTCCAATATACATACATACATACTATAAATATAATACCAAGATGCACTCACATGGCAAGTCTTCATCAAAAGTTTCAATATTTCCAGAAATAGAAACAACAAACCCCAGAAGTGATCGAAGATGGAGGAGAATCATGAAGATGTAGATATACTTATTGTGGGTGCAGGATTAGCAGGTCTTACTACCGCGTTATCCCTTCACAGGTATTCTCATCATCAAGGCTGTTGTGCTAAACGTATAACTTCATGCCTCCGGCCCTATATTGAAATGATTGACGCACACAATTGCTATGATAACTTGTACGTTGGATCCGACTTCTGGGTTTAACCTAGTTTTCTTGCGACTGTCTTGCTTGCTCACTTGTACCTTTTTTTTTTTTTTGCTTTTTTATATATGACGTGTGTTGGGTTATTTAACCCACCCTCGAGATTTATGAACACTACCCCTGAGCTTTTTATACTTACTTAAAATGCCAATCTATACATGCTGGATTTAAATATAAATTATTGCTATTTATGTGAACTGACCTAACCCAAATCAGAAGTTCGGATGTCGAGTTAACATACATCCGGGCAACTACAAAAGTCGACCCAATGAAAAGAAAATCTTGGATCCTGTGTTAGAAAAGATAATAGCATTTGTTGTTATAGTTTTGTCTTAGCTTGGTTTAAAATATTTTCTACCATTTTAAGGTTGGGTTTGAGGAGCTTGGTGTTGGAGTCATCAGAGAGTTTGAGAATTACCGGATTTGCCCTTTCACTATGGACCAATGCTTGGAGGGCGCTAGATGCGGTAGGAATTGGGAATGTCCTGAGACAAAGATCCACCCAAATGAAAGGGTAAAGCTGTCATTTAATAAATACAAACTATATTTGCAGTTTAAAATCCGAATCTGAAATTAGTTTTGTGATTGCAGATTCAAGATCGCCTCTCCTGATACTGGTCTGTTTACTTCTGAGCAAGCACTTGATAAAGATGGAAAATTGTGAGTTCTACTAAACCAACATCTGATGTTCCAAAAAATAATGCAACATTTTTTGTGAGTGGGTAGGGTGTCTCTTGTTTGCATAAAGATAATTATAACAACTAGATAAAATTTAAATGATAATACTGGAGATACATAGATATATAGTTGATTAACTAATTACGTTTTTATTCTAGTGAGGGTTATGAAAGCCGATGCATTAGAAGAAAGGATTTACTAGAGACAATAGTGAAGGAGCTGCCATCGGGTACCATTAGGTACTCTTCAAAGGTTGCAGCCATCGATGAACTCGGCCGCTTTAAGTTGGTTCACCTAGCTGATGGGTCCATTCTGAAAACCAAGGTATGTAGTTGGTTCAATGCTGGTTCCGGTTTGTAAAACTAGTGTGGTACATATTCTCTAATACAAGATATATCAATGTAGGTGTTGATAGGGTGTGATGGAGTTAACTCAGTGGTGGCAAAATGGTTGGGTCTTGAGACACCTGTAAGTGTTGGGAGATCAGCTATTCGCGGTTTGGTGGACTTCCCAGATGGCTCCGGTTTTGATCCAATGTTCCATGTGAACTTTGGAGGCGGTGTTCGATTTGGCTTTCTTCCAGTTGATGACAAGACGGTCTACTGGTTTTGCACGTTCACCCCGTCTCAAGTTCCTACTTGTAAGCCACTGAAATCTGTCATCTTTGAATATGAAAAGTAGGGGTGACAAAAAAAAATCAATAACAAACCATTATTTTAGGAGTTCACCTGATTTCAAACCAATTAAAATGCAAATCAAACCGAATTACTTTTTTTGCTTTCAGTTGCAAGATTTTGAACACGGTTCAAACCAAATTTGTATATAGCCCAATACCGGATTTCATTTTGGTTCAAAACCGATGAACCAAATTTGTATGTTTTTGTGTTGGTTGAAGACTAGTGGTTTTGGACCATGTTAAAAGTATGGTCTTGTTTAAACTTCTCGTTGATGCCCCAAAACTTGAAACAGAAAGCGTAACTAGATCTTTTTCTGTTGCTGAGTTTGGTTTTTTCGTTCAAAACCGAACCATGATGAACTACTTCACATGGTTCGGTTTTTGGTTTTGACCGAGTAAACCAAAAACCGTATGGATGGACACCCTTACATAACCGAAATAATAGAACTGATTGAGAAACTGATGGTTTGGTTAAAATATCTGTTATGATTCTTATAGATGAAGAAGATTGGCAAGTAAACCCAACAAAAATGAAACAATTTGTATTGAGTCGTATCAACAAGATGCCTCAAGAAGCACAAGATGTGGTGGAAAGAACTACACTAAGTAGCATATCCTATGCACAATTAAAGCTTAGATTACCATGGAATGTCTTATTTGGCAACATAGTGAAAGATAACGTTTGTGTAGCCGGGGACGCGCTTCATCCCATGACTCCTGACATCGGTCAAGGCGGGTGTTCATCGTTAGAAGACTCAGTGGTGCTTGGTAGGTGCCTCGGGGAAGCATTATTGAAAAACCCGAACGAAGAAGATGACGATGAATTTGAGAGGATTAAAAAGTGTTTGGAGAAATATGGAAAAGAAAGGAGATGGAGAAGTTTTAGTCTTATTAGTGCTGCATATTGTGTAGGGTTTATGCAAGAGAGCAAGGGGAAATTCATGAGTTTTTTGAGGAAAGTCTGGTTTTCTAGCTACACTCCTGCTGCTTTCCTTAAGATGGCTAATTTTGATTGTGGTAATCTCGTTTGTTGAATCACAAATTGCAAGATGATTTGTGACATTTCGCTTATTTTTATATGTATCAAACTGTGTAACACTAAGCATCTTTTCTAAGAGTTCGAGGGTTCGAGCCCCGAGATGAGCAATGTTGTAGGATTATAAATGCATTATGCTTTTAAGAAGATGATTGTAATATCTCTTTTTATCGTATTCTATTATATATAAATAGTTGATGAATTTACATAATCTAAACGTTGGGGATGAAACAACAGTGAATTATTTTTATAAGTTTTATAGACGAAACTATATTGTTTAGATAATAAAAATATCTTAAAAGCAAAACAAGTTTTAATCATAGATTCCGGTTATTATTATTTTAAATTTAATCTCTCATATTTTATCCCTAGACCTAGAGACCAAACCAATGGCTTTAAAAAAGAAAGCTAATGTAAATAAAACCGAGTCCAACTTGTCGCTTGAAGCACAAACATTGCACTACTGCAACATAAAGTACATGTATCATTGGCGGACAAAGAATTTCATGGGTCTTGTTGATATCAGTTATATTTATTTTTTCGGTTCGATTTAAGTTGGATCGGGTCAATATAATCGTGGGTTTTAGAAGATGAGTTCAATTTTTCTTTTGAGAAATCGTTTTATTGAAACATATTTCTTAAAGTACATATTAAGAAACAAGCATTTTAAATCAAGAAATCACTAATCAAATAATCAAGCATTATCTAGTAATCATAATCAATCAATTAATAAATAAAATTTATCAAATAAACTATTAAACTAACCTATTGACTTTCATTATAATCAAATAAACTAAACCTTAATAAAATAAACTATAATAATCAATAATCATATTGGAATTGGAAATTGGTTAATTTGGGAATTGAAAACAACTAACAAAAAGTTAATTGAAGAAGTTGAACGGTGGATTACCTAATCGATGTCGTAAAGTTGATAAAAAAAGTTATACTTAAAAAGTATCCTAATTATCTTTACTAGTAAAAAGAAAGCAGGGTGTCGAATTCATAGGGAATTAGTGGAAAGTTTTAAAGTTCATTGCTTTTAGTAGTTTGGTTATTGTAATTGTAAACAAATGTGAGAAGAAGAACAATCTCCGGGTTTTCGGGTTATAAAGAAAATCGGGTAACCTAATTACTATTGAAATCAAAAGCAATGTCGATCTGAAGGTGGTGAAGGCATGATCTCAAGGGGTGGTTGGTGGAGATCTCTTAAAGTTTAAGGGTTAATTAGTAATTAGTTTATTTTAATTATATTAGATAATTATCAGTTAGTTAAATTAGTATTTGATTATATGTAGGAGTCTTAGTATCAAGGAAACTTAACAATCAAGTTAACAGTAGTATATATAGGTCAGAGTGGTTATTTTATTGTATTCAACTTTTTAGTATTAATAAAAAGAGTCGTTAAAAGTATTTAGCAAGTTCTGAGTTTACGGGTTGGGTTTCAAGGCCACAAGTCACCAAGTGGTATCAGAGCTATTCGTAACCAATTAGCTCGAGTGCAGGTTCAATCCAGAGGTGGGTTTCGGTTGAAGCCAGGCATCCACTCAAAGCCAAATCGAAGAAGAAAGATCCGATAAACCCGAAGAACTATAGAAGATTTTCAAGTTGTAGGCGGAATCAAGAAGTTGAATCAAACCAACTATAACATGTGGTCTACGTGCATGATGCCGTACCTTCAAGGGCAAGATTTATGGGATGTCACAAACAGGACAGACACCACGGTACCAAGAAACGATATCGGAGGTGCTATCGGGAAGTGGCGAATCAAAACAAGAAAAGCTATGTTCTTGTTAAAAGCTACAGTAGAGGAAGAAATACTTGAACACTTCCGAGATCTTGAAACTCCCAAGCAAGTTTGGGACTGTCTCGTTTAGCTATACTTAAAACGGAATGACACTCATTTGCAAATACTTGAAAACGAGTAATTATCTCTAAGTCAAAAAGCGATGACGATTCCGCAATATTTCCACAAAGCAAACTCGTTGTGTCGGGAAATAGGAAAGCTTGACCCACAAGGAAGGATAGGCGAGGCACAGATGAAAAGGATTATAATCCATGGTCTCAAACTGGAGTTCCATAGTTTTGTGGCGGCAATACAAGGATGACCCACTTAACCTAAGTTGGGAGAATTCGAAAACCTTCTTGCTGGGCAAGAATCCTTAGCACTACAACTTAGTGGTTCTACAATCAACCGGATGAAGAAAAGGACTTTTTTGCTGAAAAGAATAAAAACAAGGGTCAAGGTTCAAAGCCTTGGCACAACAAAGCCAAGTCACATGATCGGAGCAAACGCAACGAAGATCGCAAGGAAACAAATACGACTGAAACCGATGAAGAAAAGAAAAAGAATGGAAACGGTCAAAGGTTTCCGTTCAGTTGCGACCGAAAAGACCACATGGCCAAAGATTGTAGGCAACCCAAAACCGAAAGTAACGCGTCAACAATCGAGAAAGAAGAGCCATGGGATGTGGATGCACTATCGGCACAGGTAGTAGAAGTGATGATGTAACACCCTCTAAAATCGTGTCCAATAGTATAGTGACACGTGTTGTAATTTTTAAATATAGTCTATTAAAGACCAATAAGGACTAAAGGCGTCAACATGCTCAAACCGAGCCTCTGAGTGAGGTCCGATGTCAACATGCATAAATAACAGCCTCTGAGTAACTGATATGTCAACATGCTTAAATCATTAGCCTCTGAGTGACTGATATGTCAACATGCTTAAAACTTGGCTTCTGAGTGACTGATATGTCAACATGCCCAGCCTCTGAGTGACATCGGAGTCAACATGCTTATAATAAGTCTCTGAGTGATCCTT
Source organism: Scalesia atractyloides (assembly GCA_947069175.1). NCBI lineage: Eukaryota > Viridiplantae > Streptophyta > Magnoliopsida > Asterales > Asteraceae > Scalesia > Scalesia atractyloides. The sequence goes on from CAMTDV010000003.1 coordinate 508,305, forward strand.
TGCGAAGTCCTGACTCTCATACGTGCCATTTGTTGGAAAAGAGGGTTCAATCTCGTAAATAAATGAAAGTTCAATAATGGAGGGATTAAAAGTGTCAACATGTTAAATTATACCTCTGAGTGACCTTTTAATGAACCGAGAACTCGACAATGTTCGGGCATGATCCCGGGGATGCCAAGTATTGGCTACGAAGGGCTAAAAGTTCCAAAAAAGGTGTTTTAAAAGGTTTTTAGAAGCTCTTTAAAGTTAAGGGGGTTAAAGTGTCAATTTTAGAAACTGGCCAATGGCGGTCGCGGGCCGCGAGAGACCTGGGGCGTGAGAGAGGCTCTGCTGCAGAAAGTTTTCTTAGCTTCCAAACAAAAATGCCAAAAACTATTAAATCGAAACCATGGCTTCCCAAACTGCTATGCCACGTTTTGGGACACTTGTAAGCTTCCTCTTACACCCCTAAACACCTGGCTTCACCTCCTTTGAGTTCTCCAACTATAAATAGGTGCTTAAGTTCACCATTTCAACGTGCACCTTTCTTATTCATACTCTTATCCCTCCTCTGGAACTTCCTAGCTAAAAGGAACATTCAACATAGTTCTTTTGCACCCTAGGAATCACTGATAAGTGTTCCTTCCTTGTGCATTTTCGTTTATAGGCTTTTATAGCCAAAAGTCAAGCGTTTTACGGAAAACGCTTTGACTTTCGGTTAAGACCATTATGGTCCAGCCGTTGTTCGAAACGAACATGGCTAAGTGATCGTAATAAGATAAGTGTTAATCCCTATAAAGGGCACCTCCTGAAGATCATGTTTACAAGACCAATTGACGGGTCAAAGTTATGATATTAAAAAGTTCAACATGCCATTTTTCGGAAAAATCATAAATTGATCTTATATATGTTATGAAACCTGTTTTGACATTTAAACACGTTCGTAATAATTATTAGAACATGTTCGGCTCATCAATTTCAGTTCTAGGGTCGGTTCGCAACCGAAAGTCGCAAAGTTTGACTTCTGCTTTGACTTTCGATTCTAACCCGATTTAGATTAGTTACCTACTGATCTAAAGTTGCATTATGATCGTAATATAATATAGCATAACCCTCTGAGATTATATTACATGATCATAATCAGAATTCAAGTTTATGCGCAAGTTCCGTGATTATGTCATTTTTGACTAAACGCCCTTTTTACATAAAACAAGGTTTTAAATGATAATGAACTTGAAAATGAGTTCCTACTGATGTAATATTTTAAGTAGGATTATTTGGTATGTCGAACCAAGTTATAAACTGAGTTTTCAAACAGGTTCTTAAACTATGTCGATAAATGACGATTTTAGCCATTTTGACTTATAAAATAATTTTAATAAAATCTTTTCAAGGTAAATCTTTTACCTACTGATATGTTATATTAAATAACATATATAAAATATTTTAATCTGAACTTAACATCAGTTTTCGTAAATATCGCATAAAGACGTCATTTTACGACATAAGCGCCGTTTCGGTGCATAGTATGGTCTTAAACCATATTATTGACCAAGACGTGATACCTACTGATTTTAAAACTTATTCTTAACATATTTACAGTAGGTACATGTTATAAACTCAGAATCCAAAATAATTTATAAACTATGAGTAAAATGACCAAAATACCCCTTCGGTGCATAGTTTGGTCATAAAAGATAAAATACACATATGAATGATATCCTACTGATATTATATCATAAATAAAATATTTTTTCCAGAATACTCATGATTATAAACTTATATTATATTCAAGTTCCTTTTATATGGTACGAAATTACCAAATGCCCTTATGAGGCATAGTTTCAATTTAAAACCATAACGGGCATAAAACTTGATATCATACTGATATTACAACTTATTTAAAATATAATGGCATATAAGACTTGTCCATGACTTATCCGGCTACCCATTATCGCTTATAAGCATACGGTTGATTATACGTAACTAGTTTACGTAATATAACCGAAACGGGTCTAACCTTGTCATTTAAGTCTCAAAATCCAGAATGTTTATAGTTTACCCATATTATACAAGTCAAGGTACTTGTTGGGATTAAACTGCATTCTATCCAATCATCGTTTAATCTAGCGTCATACGTTTTGATCAAGTACGCTAGTCGGTCTAAGTCTATAACTTAAATAAGATCGTTAGTATTTAATTGGTTAGTTTATGCCGTAATCCAGACTAGAGACTTGCCGGTAAATGCTATCTGCACTTAGTACTTTTGTGTATGGCTGAGTTATTAAAATAAAAAGAAGACTAGCTCAGGTACATACTCTCGACTTATTTTACCTATACGGGCGTGGGTTACGGCAAATTATTACCGCTTGGTCGGAAATGGGATCAATCGAATGCCGGATTGCGGCTAGTAAATCCGCATATTCTGTTTTAATTAGTTTTGTTTGATAACTTAAACATCGGGGGTTAGCTACCGTGTCCTGGATATCCTCGGCTTATTACAAAAGAAATGGCCACGACCTTAGCGCGGGTGTAGGCATACACCTGATAGACGCTCAATTATGCATTCCCACAAGGTTGGGAGGAATTGACTCCTTCGTGAGTCCAAAGTGGTGTGTATGTTAATCATGTCTCGGTCTCCGTACCGAGCCCTGTATGTATGAACAAACATATAAATCTGTTAACAAGGTTGGACGGTCAACTTTCCCAAGTTATAAAAAGATTTTGTGCTGATATGCACTTAAAACATTTTTGAAATGTTTTTCAAACTGAGTCAGTCGGGTGTACTTACCAGCGAAAGCTGACGTATTTTCAAAAGACTAAACTGCAGGTACAATACGAAAATAGGCTGGAAGTGCTCGGTAGTGATAGAGGATCTTGCAAATCCTAGATCTGCCCAAAGTCTGTTTTATATTCTTTCCATGTACAATTTATGATCTGCATGTGGATCTTCTATTACGAGCCTGTATATTATTTTGTATTTTTGAACATTCGATTTGTAATAGTAATTTTACTCCTAGACTTTCGTTGTGTCGTATTTAATTGACTATGATGATTATCAACTGACGTCACGATACTCCCCACCTGGGCCCACTGGTGTATGGATTTGGGTTGGAAATCCGGGGTGTGACAGGTTGGTATCAGAGCCAACTGTAGGTCCCCTAGTCCTTATGGATCTTGACAGAATCGTCTATTTAATCTAGAGTACGGAATCCCCTAGATCAGATTTCACAGAAACAATAAGAACACGAACAAGAACAATTCCTTCAAACAGACTTCTTTTGATTATCTAACACAAAGTGTTTACAACCAATTCAAGACTCTCTCTCTCTAAACTCTTAGAAGCAATTCTTGCAGCAACTAAACAACTAACTGAGCAATAGAACCAGCAACACAGCAATAGAACCAGCAACCTAAACCCTAATCACAACCTCCCTTTATATAGAAATATGTTATGCTCATGGGCTATGGTTTCCAACATGGACTGCTAATGGGTTTAAAACCCAATTCGCCTACCATGCTCTATTTTGTGTTTAGTTCAGCCCAATAACTTCTAATTCACTATTACAAATCTAAACCCGCTAACCGTTTATCATTTTACTAATTACAAGATATCCAAAGACCAAATCTAAGCTGTTGTCACAAATATGCACCAAAAAACTCCCCCTTGACAATAGCTTCATGAAATAACTTAGTCTTCAGTCTTCTTGCAATCTTCAGAATCTTTGAAAAACGTTGGTCTTTGGATAGCTTCAGCTTTAATAGCTTCTGTCAGCAACAGACCCCCCCTAAGCTGATGTATCCTATCACAAAATCTTCTAAATCGTTAGCGTTTGAGTAAACTCCAGTTTAGTCCTTGCATAGAAATCTTCAAAACTCTTCAACTTTGTCTGCAATGTAGAAAGGAGGTTCTACCATGCATCCAATCAAACTCCTCTTCACCAAACTTCTCAGCAACATACTGCTACAATCTGTATACTAAAAAACAAACATCTCGAGAAACCATAAGAATTTTTCAACACAAGTTAAACAAATTATTATTATTCAAGAGATAAGAAAACTGTATCACAGATTAAGTACTTTTCAACACAAACCATAAACGCAAAATTTTAAGCACACATAACCTGCAAGATCGTAAAAATTTTGAACTCAGCTTCTAACATCGTCTCCCCCTATCGGTAACAACTCCTCCACGAACAACCAATATCCGTACATTAAGAATATACAAGAAAATGAAATATTTTTGGATTTTTATATTTTCTGAAAGCAAGTAAATAACAAAATAATAAACACTGTATTTTTGTGAGTATCACCGTTAAGAAGATCATATCAGCCACATCAAACTGTTTTCACACTATTTTATAATTCTATATACAACATTCATGAAAAGCAGTTTTAGACGATTACCAGTATTTTTTATCCACTTAAACAAAATACATGAATATTTCAATTACCATTTCCTCGTGATCTGTTTAGATAATTTATACCGATATACTAGTGTGTCCCACTTCAGGACATACCCCCGCGATCAAGGTATGCACAAAAATTCATCGTAGTAGGTGAGTATACTGAAATTCATCCTTTTTAATTTACAACATTAGATAATTGGTGATAAGGTCAGTACTTCCGTATAGCAAAGAGACCAATATCCAACGAGGGTTAGGACAAATACCAAATTTTGGTACGAATAATGCAATTTGCACATTTGAAGACTCTCTAGGAGAGCTTCTTCAATATTTGGGATTTGGCATTTTTAGCTTTTTTAAGATATCCTGGTTGTGCCTAGGTCAGCATATATCTGGATGCAGCAGAAGGACAACCTTGATACCCTGGATGAAATAACGATATAAAGACCTAAAACCTCAGATTTTGGCAATCTATCAATGCAAGATTTAAGGTTATAAAACCATACGCCACTGATATGTTACCCACTCATACACAATTTATTATATTTATGTATCACCAAGGTAAGTTGATTATTTCATGCCTTTTGCATCATATAATGAAGCTGCTATCACACTTAAGCAATTTTCTTTTAATTTCAGTGTGACAGTCTAACTTGCTGATGTACTATCATTTCTTCTTTTCACACAGTGAAAAACTCATTTTTATTTTATATTTTTTTTATGTTTTTTATTTTTGAAAAGCAGTAAATTATGTACAGAAATTTTTATGGAAAAATGGTTATTCAGGATTCCTCATCCCGTTGAGTTCGACCAAATGTTCAAAACGAGCCCTGTCAAAAGCTTTTGTGTAAAGATCTGTCAGGTTATCTAGTGTGTCGACTCTATGCAGTTCAATTAATTTTTTTTAGCACAATCTTGTATAAAATGATGACGAATGTCAATATTGTTTGTGCGACTGTGTTTTACGGGATTGTTGGTGATTGATATAGCGGCATTATTATCTATCATAATAGGAGTACGAGTGAAATTCAAGCCGTAATCGCGCATCTGCTGTTGGATCTAGAGAACCTGAGAGCAACAGCTACCCGCAACAATATATTCAGATTCACACATCGAGGTAGACACGCAAGACTGCTTCTTGCATTGCCATGACACGAGCCTCCCTCCTAAGAACTGACAACCACCTGTGGTAGACTTCCTTGTAGATTTGTATCCTCCAAAGTCCGAATCAGTGAAAGCAACAAACTTCAAATCACTAGCAGCTGGATACCATAACCCAAGTGTAGGCTTCCCCTTCAAGTAACGAAGAATCCGCTTCACCGCTTTCATGTGGGACTCCTTTGGATTCGCTTGATATCTGGCACAGAGACACACTGCGAACATGATGTCAGGTCTTGAAGCAGTCAAGTACAACAGAGAACAAATCATTGCCATGTATTGAGTTGGATCAACATCTTCCACACTCTCATGATCTGGACCGAGATTGTGATTCTCAGAGATAGGTGTATTGAAAGTAGCGCAATCCTCCGTTTTGAAACGAGACAAAATGTCATACACATACTTCGTCTGATGTATAAACATCCCATCCTTCTTCTGTTCAACTTGTAAACCCAAAAAGTAGGATAATTCACCCATCGCACTCATCTCAAACTTGCTCTTCATTGCCTCTTCGAAATCATCACACATGTTCTCATTAGATGACCCAAAAATGATGTCATCTACGTATACCTGTACCAGCAGAAAGCCTTCCTTCTTCCTCGTAACGAAAAGTGTATTGTCAATCTTTCCTCTTTCAAAACCATGTTTTAACAAATGTGCTGACAGTGTCTCATACCACGCTCTAGGTGCCTGATTCAACCCATACAATGCCTTATCAAGTCGATAGACTCGATCTGGATCAGTAAACCCATCTGGTTGTGAGACTTACACCACTTCTTGGACTTTCCCGTAAAGAAACGCACTCTTCACGTCAAGTTGGTAAACTTTGAAGCCCTTGAATGAAGCAAAAGCTAGGAACAACCGAATTGCCTCCAACCTTGCCACTGGTGCAAACACTTCATTATAATCAATCCCCTCTTGCTGATTGAACCCTTTCACCACCAACCGAGCCTTATTCCTTATCACGATCCTTCGGTCGTCTTTCTTGCATTTGAATACCCACTTAGTGCCTATTTTTTCTCTCCTTCAGGCAAGTCAACTAGCTCCCAAACTTTCAACTTCTTGAACCGAGCTAGTTCATCTTGCATAGCTTCAACCCAACAATTGCCTTTTAGAGCCATATGAACATTCTTCGGCTCCTCTTGAGCAATAAAGAAGCTATACAAATACTCATGAATCAACCCAGTCTTCCTAATCGAAGTAAACAAACAGGAACCTTCGAGCACACCTCTTCTTGTCTGAACACCTACAGCAGGATCACCAATGATGTTTTCAACTGGATGATCTCTATGTACTCGTGTGGTAGCAATGGTGTCAACAGCCAGATTATCTCCCAGATTAGATCCAACCTCCCCCTGAATGTTAGCAAATGGATTAGTGAAGTCCTCCCCCTGAATAGGTTCAGACTCACTATCACTGGAGTCCTCTGGAGCTGCACTGGAAGACGTTTCTGGAGCATCGGTCATAGATACACTCGATCTAGGCATGAAGTCACACTCTCCATCTTCACTGATCACAGTATGGATCACCTGAGACTCGTCTGCATTTGAAACATCAGGAATATTAAATGATTTAAAGACACTTTCATAATCATATAATATAGCAGGACCACTCGTTTATTGTTAAGGTGAATAACTAGTGACTTGCATGTTAAACACCACCTCAATTTTACCAGTTTTTAGATTAAAAACCCTTTTATTCGGTGTTCCAGGCATATAGCCTAGAAAGTAACCCTCATCAGCTACCTCACCGAATTTTTGCTTATCTTTGTTTCGCACAATGGTGCAATGTAATCTAAATGGTTCAAAGCCTTTTAAGTTTGGTTTTCGGTTAAACAATAGTTTGTGACATATTTTGTTAAACCGTCTAACCGTCAAAACTTTGTTCAGGACATAACAAGCTGTGTTCACAGCTTCTCACCAAAAAAGAACTGGAAGCTTTGAATCAGATAGCATAGTCCTTGCAGCTTCAATCAACGTCATGTCCTTCCTCTCAGCGACTCCATTCTGTTGAGGTGTATAAGGAGCAAAATATTGATGTTCAATTCCCTTGCGAAGACAATAGAGATCTAGAACTTGATTCTTGAACTCCGTGCCATTATCACTCCTTATCCTCTTGATCCGAGCATCATGTACGTTCTCCAATTTTGTAAAAAGATCTATCAGCATCTCCGCTGTCTCATCTTTTGTACCTAAAAAGAAAACCCATGAATATCGTGAGTAATCATCAGTGACAACTAAACAATAGTACTTTCCACCTATGCTCCTTACGTTCACCGGACGGAATAGATCCATATGAAGTAATTAATAAGGGGAATCTATGGAATTTACTGTTTTAGACTTGTGAGGTTTCTTATGTTGTTTTCCCTTTTAACATGGAAGAGATTTATCTTCCACGTGAAACCTCTGCACTGGCACCCCTTCCACCAAACCGTTCTTAATAATTTAATTCATTTTTTGGTAGTGGATGTGGGCCATGCGTCTGTGCCACAGCAATGACTCAGCCTCAGATGCTTTTGATAGTAAACACGCCACCACAGTGGACGAATCCTTAGCACCCATGTCCATGACATAAGTGTCATTTCTCCTTGGCACTCTCATCACTATCCAGTCATCCGGTATCACCAAACCAGGTTTCAACACCAAAGCTTCAGACTTTGTAAAGTGGACCGAGTGACCCTTGTCGCAGACTTGAGACACGCATATCAGATTGTGCTTCAGCTGCTCAACATAGTTCACTTTGTACAGTGTGATCTTTCCGTTGGTCACTTTTCCACGACCGGTAATGTGTCCTCCTTTAGCACCTGCAAAATTCACATATCCACCATCTATATTCTCAAACTCAGTCAACAACCTCGCATCCCCCGTCATGTGCCTAGAGCAGCCACTATCAACATACCACAAGTTGATAATCCTCCTTAGCAGCTCCTGCACCACCCAAAAAAATTAGTTAGATTGGGGGACCCAAGCCTTAATGGTCTTGGGTCTTCAAGATTCATCAACCACAGGGACATCTATCCAATATCCATCACTCCTAACAGGAGTCTTGGATCTTAGACCTGTTGATGGAAATGGTTTTTGATTTCCACTAGGTCTGTGGTCCTGAGGTTTCCTAACCATGTTTGGACTTTGCGATCTTTGGAAATTATGATTTTGGTTCCATGAATTTTTATGATGATAATTTCTAAAGCCATCGTTATAAAAATTTCGACTACTAACATTCTGGTATCGATCTTGACATCGACCTTGACTTCTGAAATTATTTGAATGACCATTAAAGTTATTCATTCGTGGTGAACTACTTCTAGGTCTATCATATCTGCCTGATGTAGATGCAAGCTGAAATCTTTGTTGATTTCTTTGAAAGCGAGGAACTTGGTGAGTTCCTTTTTCAGCCTTATCTACACCAACAACAACACTCTGTTGCTTGGTAGTAGATATCCTTGGTGAGTTAACCTTCTTCTCACTATCACCACTTTTCGCTGGTGATTTTTCTTTCTGGTTCTCAGTTACCTGTGCTTCACTCCTTTTGTTAGGACAACAGCTAGCTACATGTCCCTTTTCATGACATTTGAAGCACGATTTTCTAGCCGAAGACTTCTTAATCGAAGCCTCTTGCTTAGATTCATCAGGCGATGATGATGACGATGACGATGCCTTCGAAGGATCTTGTTTAGTTTGCTTATCTTCTGATTTTTATTTGTTTTTATTTTTTTAGCAAATTGCACATTTGACTCTTTAGTAATAACAGGGACCTCTTCGTTCATATCACTCCCTTTAACAAAACCAACATTTTTGCCAAAAAAATTCTTTTTGATTCTTGGGGTGTGTAATTTTTGTTTTCAAAACTGGTTCCCTGTTAGTATCCTTCTTGGCATTCTCAGAACCATCAACACTTCCTAACGTGGAACTACCAGGTGTAGTTGACACAAAGTCTGTAAGCGCTTGTTCATCTGGCAAGAAAGAATAGTCGTGACCAAGAGGTGGTGGAACTTCATTCAAACCTTTGAAGCCCACACAAGTCGTGTCATTACTCTTCTTCAGGCCATTCATCATGTGTTTCATGACAAAAGATGAATCTCTGAATTGATTTAATTTCTTTTCAAGCTCACAAATTTTAAGTTGTGCTTCAGACAACTCTTTGCACTTTTCAGAAACCTCTTTTGTTTTCTCACTCATCGTATCATGAGCTAAGTCAATAACTTGAAGTTTTTCGTTAAGCTTACAGGTTAGAATATTGATTTCTTCTTCATAACCTTTAATCTTCTTCAAGTATAATGACTCATTTCGTTTTACGAAAAAAAATGATTCTTTTAGGTTCGAGAGCTCATTAGCCAGACTTTGGTTTTGTTGTGTTAATGTGTCAACCTCACTTTGCAGTTCACAACATTTCAAACAAACAGAACTACCAGAGTTAGAACATACCTCGCCTGTTGATTTGCTTAGATCAGCCATGAAAGCAGCAAAATCAGCAGCCATCTTCTTCTCTGTAGCATTCTGTTCTCCATCAGCTTTCTCAGCTACCTTCTCTTGCTCTTCCTCAGCATCAGCTTTTACTTCTTCATCAGCAACTAGAGCTATCTCAGCCATGAACGCCTGTGATGCGTTGTTATCACTCTCCATATGAACACTCCAATCATAAGAACCCTCTCTGGCAGTAGAAATCAGGGCCTTTGATCCATTGTTGCTTGACGCATTCCTGTTGCTTGAACCATGACCAGGAGAATCTTGAAAGGATGAACTAGAACGAGATTCAGACTTAGGTTTTTGACACTCTCTAGCGAAATGTCCGTAGTTGTGACAATTATAACACTTCACTTTCGACTTGTCAAAGCCCACGCTTTTGCCAACGAACTTCCTGCCCGTTCTGTTCATGGACCTCTTCACATGTCTAGAAATCATGGCCATTTGCCATTGTAAATCCATCTCCTCCAAGTCATCAGGGTCAATCTGATCATAATCTTCATCAAACGTAGCAGGATCATATATTTTTCCCTGAATATAGTTCTCGTAGGAAGCAACAAAAGAAGCAAGCAATGCCAGGTTATCTTCAGCACTTTTGACACTCAGAGGCATAGACTTAGAACTGCTGTTACTTGATTGTTGTCTCTTAGCCCTTAATGAACCTCCTGAAGCAGCAACAAAACATACTTCTCCATCAGAATTTGTCACGATCTGTTCATTCTCACATGAGAGAAACGCAGTTGCAGTGTCACTAGAAGCATTGTTGGAAGATGAAGGTGTAAGACCTTTATATATCCCCGGATCTTGAACCTGATCATAACCTGTCTCCTTCTTCTTCATATTGAGCTCATAAGCTCTCAATTTCCCAACAAACTCTTCCAAGTCTTTCTTTTCATAATCAGCTTCACCCTTTATCATCAACGTGTAAATATCCCACTTTGCAGGTAAAGCATCCAGCAACTTGTCGTTTATCTCCACATCCGTGTATCCCTCTATGTCATAATTATCTATTTCTGACATCAGATGATAATATCTCATGATAATATCTTCAAGGGATTAATTTCTCATTTCTTTGAACACAGCAAACTGTTTCCTTAGAAGATCAACCTTGTTCTTCTTCACATCGAGATTGCCCTCGTACCTCTTCTCTAGGGCATCCCACATCTCCTTCGATGTAGTGTAACGCTTGAATGTATGTTTAATGCGATCAGGTAATGACATCTTGATAGCAGCTGATGCCTTCTTCTCCGACTCATACATCCTTTTTTCAGCTTCAGACATGTTCACATAGGCAGTAACCCGTTGTCTGCCTTCAAAATCATGCGTTGGGTTAGCATACCCATCTTGAATACAAATCCACATCCGTGTGTCCTGGTATTCAATGAATGATTGAAACCTATCCTTCCAAGTAAGATAGTTCTCCACCTTCAGCATCGTTGGAGGTTTATTTGTGGTTCCAGCCTCATGCTCCATCCTTAACATCTTATTTAGATTTGACATATTCGAAATTTTTACCTAACCCGCTCGTTAAAAACGTTAAAACTTGTCCTAAATGGGCGGTTACCTAATTATACTGTTAGACTCGTCTCGACGATACGATTCTAATGATGTATATTGTCAGGTAGGGATTTTTTTTGGTCCTAAAAATCACACAAGTTTAACTGTCCAATCGGTTCGTCAAAATTGTCTATGGATCAATTTCTATGTCCGAAAACGTTTAACTCTGGTTACGTCAGCTGGTTAAGTTTCCACCTTTTCGTAGACAATCCTGAACAGTACCAACCGAAATAGTAACTCGGATAGTAAATCCAACATAGGAATCTTGAACAGTAATCCGGATTGATAATCCGAAATGGTGATTCGGAATAGTGATTCGAGATGAAATCCGGAATGCACTGATCTGATCCGAAATGGAGATTCGGAATAGACTATTCCTCAAGATGGAATCCGGAATAGTTCTTATCCGAGATGGAATCCGGAATGCACTTCTGTTCTGAAAATCAATCTGAAATACCTTATGATCCGAAATACAATCCGAAACAGAATCCTAAATGGCTTTTGATCTGAAATTCAATCCGAATTGTACTTTTCTAGATCCGAATTGCAACTCTGATGATCCGAAATGCAGATTCTTATCCGATTACTATGCTGTCAATCCGAAATACTATGCTTTTTAATCCGGAATGCAAGTCTTCAATCCGAATTGCAAGTTGTTAATCCGTAACAGTAACAGAAACCCTAATTCTGCCGTCACAAACCCCAAAACAGCCTCCAAAACATCCAAAACCCAATTTTTCTGCTGTCATGATTTTGAACCGAGCAATAATCAATAGCCGAATGCTCTGATACCAATTGTAGGTCCCCTAGTCTTATGGATCTTGACAGAATCGTCTATCTAATCTAGAGTGCGGAATCCCCTAGATTAGATTTCACAGAAACAATAAGAACACGAACAAGAACAATTCCTTCTAACAGTCTTCTATTGATTTCTAACATGAAGTGTTTACAACCAATTCAAGACTCTCTCTCTCTCTCTCTCTCTAAACTCTCAGAAGCAATTCTTGCAGCAACTGAGCAACAGAACCAACAACACAGCAATAGAACCAGCAACCTAAAACCTAATCACAACCTCCCTTTATATAGAGATAGGTTATGCTCATGGGCTAAGGTTTCCAGCATGGACTGCTAATGGGTTTAAAGCCCAATTCGCCTACCATGCTCTATTTTGTGTTTAGTTCAGCCCAATAACTTCTAATTCACTATTACAAACCTAAACCCGCTAACCGTTTATCATTTTACTAATTACAAGATATCCAAAGACCAAATCTAAGATGTTGTCACAAATATGCACCAACACCAACGTTTGAGATTAAACACTAGTCTTTTGTGTTTAATACACGAGCACATTTCTTAGACTTCCGAGTCTAGGCATTGACCTAGGATTACTCATTTCATTATTAAGTTATTAGTATTGTTTTTTAATTGATTTTTAACAGGAAAATGCCTCCACGTGTACGAGGACAAAGTGGAAGAGGAAAAGATCCAATGAGGGGAGGACCATCGGGGCGCATTCCCCCTCAACCTCACAATTCAGATGCTTATCAAGAATCAGGAGATTCATCTCCTTGGCAACCAGCGAGACACTCTGTCTTAAATAGACACTCGCCCCCACATTCCCAAAATTCTTACCACTCTCACCACTCCTATCATTCACACCGTTCTCACCATTCCCATTCACACTCTTATAATGAAGACTTTAACCCTAACCATTATTTTCACACGCCTCCAGCCGATCAAAATCAGTTGGACCAACCAAACCCTATGGACGAGGACTCCGATCCGGAGATGCCGCCGTCGGGATCGAATACGCATCCCATAGAAATCTCGAGCGATTCGAACTCTTATGCGGGATCACCCTACCAAGGTCCTAATGAGTGGGACCAATATTGGAATCAATTCACCTTCGCCCACACTCCTTCTCATCACTCTCAACCACCCTGATACAAGAAAATGTCCACATGGAACCGGTGGACCAACCTTAACCACCACCTGAACCACCAAGGAGGAAGCGTGGAGCACGTATGTCGGTACATGCATGACAAAGGTCGGGATCGCTGCCACCTTTGCCCGATTCCCACCCCACAATTCAAGAGGACCCACAAATGGGTGGACCCTCTAACACCTTACCAGTGGAGGACCCAACACCAACACCTATGGTTCAACCACCACCATCGGGTTATACTAACCCAATCCCCACTTATCCAGACACGTCTGGATATGATCCTTTTAACCCGTCTACACCGGTAGACTATCAAGCATGGTCGCAAGACCCATATATGCAAGCAGTTATGCACAATGCACTTTACCCATCTCCTTTCCCACCTACTTATCCACTGACTGGATATCCAACTTATGGGTACCAGTATCCGGGTTATGCCACAACCTCAACCACAACCTCCGCCACCACTTGAGGCCATTAATGAGGCCTTATAAAGAATGAAAGAAATGCAGCAGCAAGCGGAGAAAACAGAGAAGAAAAGGAACAAATTCTTCAAGAAACTCTCCAAGTTGGTCAAGGGAAAGAAGGACGAGTGAAGTCTCTTCTAATTATACGTAGTCCCTGCGAGGACATTGTATTTCTTTAGTCCCTACGTGGACATTTTTATTTCTTTAAAGTCCTTGCATGGACATTTTATTTCATTTTTTCTAGTATTGTATTTTTAATTTGAAATTTAATGAAGTATTTTGGAATTATATATATCTATATATTCATCCTCTTGAAAACGAGCGTCTCGATTTTACTCGAAATTTATGCTCTGCAATATAATTCCAAAAGACCTTAATAGATTTGATTATGCCAAGTGGCGTAGACCACATATTGGCCAAGAAATGATAGTTAAGTACGAAGGGGTCTTCTATCAGGATAGTTAAGTGAAGTTATCCTTCTATCCAGAAGTAAGGGACTAGGTCCAAACCTCCAAGGTCGTTAAGGTCGAAGGTGACCGGGACCATTAAATCAATCATTAAGGTACTCTTATGTTAACATTAAGAAATGTTCATACTCCTGATAGTGTGACTTGAGGAACCACACTAGCCATCAAAGTAACAGGCTGATATGCCATATACATCTGTTATGATGTAGGCCAATGTGCCCAATTTATGTCCAATGGGACAAGGTGATATGCCATATCCACCTGTTATGATGTAGGCCAATGTGCCCAATTTATGTCTAATGGGACAGGCTGATATGCCATATACATCTGTTATGATGTAGGCTAATGTGCCCAATTTATGTCCAATGGGACAGGCTGATATGCCATATACATCTGTTATGATGTAGGCCAATGTGCCCAATTTATGTCCAATGGGACAGGATGATATGCCATATACATCTGTTATGACGTAGGCCAATGTGCCCAATTTATGTCCAATGGGACAGCCTGATATGCCATATACATCTGTTATGATGTAAGCCAATGTGCCCAATTTATGTCCTAAGTGACAGGCTGATATGCCAAATATATATTCTGTCCAATATGACCGGCCAGTGTGCCCAATTATTATGTCCATTAGGGACAAACCTATGAGCTATATAATTGTCAATTATGACAATGACAGTTGTGACATTTCGATCCACTGTCCAATAATATATGGACTACGTCCAAATTATAATTTGCCTTTGATGGTCCTATTAAGACCTAGGTCAAATATAGATATGTTAAGCCTAAGAGTTGTGATGTTATTCACACTAGTATAGGCAATGGATTGTTATATCCAATATTGAAAGCCGATATGGTTGATACACCATGGCTAAATGAAGTTTTATTGGTATATAGAACCCAAGGACTTTACAACAATTGAAAATTCCCACATGGCTATAGAACCATGGCTAAATGAAGTTAAAGCCGAACATCAGAAGCCATCAAGACTTCTACAACAATTGAAAATTCCCACATGGAAATGGGAAATGGTAACTATGGACTTGATTACCAAGTTACCTAAGACCAAAAGTGGAAATGACACTATTTGGGTCATAATAGGCTGACTTAGTCAGCATACTTCTTGCCAATAAAAGAAACGTATAATTCAGTTAAATTGGCTAAGTTGTATGTGGACAAGATTGTGTCCCTACACGGTGTGCCAGTATCTATTGTATCTGACAGAGATACTAGATACGCATCTCACTTTTGGAAAAGTTTCCAACAATCATTAGGCACACGATTAAACATTAGTACGGCTTACCATCCGCAGACTGATGGTCAAAGTGAGTGTACTATCCAGACACTGGAAGACATGCTTAGGGCATGTGTGATTGATTTGGGTGGAAGTTGGGATGACCACTTACCCCTAATAGAATTCTCCTACAATAACAGTTATCATACTAGCATTAAGGCTGCTCCTTATGAGTCCTTATATGGGAGAAAGTGTCGAACGCCCGTGTGCTGGGCA
The DNA here is from genome assembly GCA_947069175.1 of Scalesia atractyloides. Taxonomy (NCBI): domain Eukaryota; kingdom Viridiplantae; phylum Streptophyta; class Magnoliopsida; order Asterales; family Asteraceae; genus Scalesia; species Scalesia atractyloides. Next base: position 524,260 of record CAMTDV010000003.1, read on the forward strand.
GAAGTTGGGGAGGCCCAACTATCAGGACCAGAGATTGTCCTGGAGACCACGGAAAAGATTGTGCAAATCCGTGATCATCTCAAAGCTGCCAGGGATAGTCCGAAGAGCTATGCTGATAAGAGGTGTAAACCTCTTAAGTTCCAAGTAGGGGACAAAGTCATGTTGAAGGTATCACCATGGAAAGGTGTGATGCGCTTTGGGAAAAAGGGCAAGTTAAGCCCAAGATATATTGGACCATTCGAGATAGTCGAATGTGTCGGCACTGTAGCTTATAAGCTCAGATTGCCAGAGGAGCTTAGTGGAATCCATGACGTGTTCCACATCAGTAACCTTAAGAAAAGTCTAGCTGATAAGTCGCTAGCAATGTCGCACGATGATGTGAAATTGATGAAAACCTGAGGTTCGTTGAGAAACCAATTTCGATCGAGGATCGATAGGTTAAGAAGCTCCAAATAAAAATGATACCTATAGTTAAGGTTAAGTGGGACGCTTTTAGAGGTCCCAAGTATACATGGGAGGTTGAGTCCACTATGCGACAAAAGTACCCCCATCTTTTAGAATAAAACCTCGAGGTCGAGATTTCTTTTAAGGGGGTGAGGATGTAACACCCTGTAAAATCGTGTCCAATAGTATAGTGACACGTGTTGTAATTTTAAATATAGTCTATTAAAGACCAATAAGGACTAAAGGCGTCAACATGCTCAAACCGAGCCTCTGAGTGACAGTATGATGTCAACATGCATAAATAACAGCCTCTAAGTGACTGATATGTCAACATGCTTAAATCATTAGCCTCTGAGTGACTGATATGTCAACATGCTTAAAACTTGGCCTCTGAGTGACTGATATGTCAACATGCCCAGCCTCTGAGTGATCCTTTGCGAAATCCTGACTCTCATACGTGCCATTTGTTGGACAAGAGGGTTCAATCTCGTAAATATATGAAAGTTGAATAATGGAGGGATTAAAAGTGTCAACATGTTAAATTATACCTCTGAGTGACCTTTTAACGAATCGAGAACTCGACAATGTTCGGGCATAATCCCGGGTATGCTAAGTATTGGCTACGGATGGCTAAAAGTGCCAAAAAGGTGTTTTAAAAGGTTTTTAGAAGCTCTTTAAAGTTAAGGGGGTTAAAGTGTCAATTTTAGAAACTGGCCAAGGGCGGTCGCGGGCCGCGAGAGACCTGGGGCGCGAGAGAGGCTCTGCTGCAGAAAATTTTCTTAGCTTCCAAACAAAAACGCCAAAAACCATTAAATCGAAACCATGGCTTCCCAAACTGCTATGCCACGTTTTGGGACACTTGTAAGCTTCCTCTTACACCCCTAAACACCTGGCTTCACCTCCTTTGAGTTCTCCAACTACAAATAGGTGCTTAAGTTCACCATTTCAACTTGCACCTTTCTTATTCATACTCTTATCCCTCATCTGGAAGTTCCTAGCTAAAAGGAGCATCCAACATAGTTCTTTTGCACCCTAGGAATCATTGATAAGTGTTCATTCCTTGTGCATTTTGGTTTATAGGCTTTTATAGCCAAAAGTCAAGCGTTTTACGGAAAACGCTTTGACTTTCGGTTAAGACCATTATGGTCCAGCCGTTGTTCTAAACGAACATGGCTAAGTGATCGTAATAAGGTAAGTGTTAATCTCTATAAAGGGCACCTCCTGAAGATCATGTTTACTAGACCAATTGACGGGTCAAAGTTATGATATTAAAAAGTTAAACATGCCATTTTTCGGAAAAATCATAAATTGATCTTATATATGTTATGAAACCTGTTTTGACATTTAAACACGTTCGTAATAATTATTAGAACATGTTCGGCTCGTCAATTTCAGTTCTAGGGTCGGTTCGCAACCGAAAGTCACGAAGTTTGACTTCTACTTTGACTTTCGATTCTAACCCGATATAGATTAGTTACCTACTGATCTAAAGTTGCATTACGATCGTAATATAATATAGCATAACCCTCTGAGATTATATTACATGATCATAATCAGAATTCAAGTTTATGCGCAAGTTCCGTGATTATGTCATTTTTGACTAAACGCCCTTTTTACATAAAACAAGGTTTTAAATGATAATGAACTTGAAAATGAGTTCCTACTGATGTAATGAACTTGAAAATGAGTTTCTACTATGTCGATAAATGACGATTTTAGCCCTTATGGCTTATAAAATAATTTTAATCAAATCTTTTCAAGGTAAATCTTTTACCTACTGATATGTTATATTAAATAACATATCTAAAACATTTTAATCTAACCTTAACATCAGTTTTCATAAACATCGCATAAAGATGTCATTTTACGACATAAGCGCCGTTTCGGCGCATAGTATGGTCTTAAACGATATTATTGACCAACACTTGATACCTACTGATTTAAAACTTATTTTAACATACTTATAGTAGGTACATGTTATAAACTCATAATCCCAAATAATTTATAAACTATGTGTAAAATGACCCTCCAGTGCATAGTTTGGTTATAAAAGATAAAATACACATATGAATGATATCCTACTGATATTATATCATAAATAAACTATTTTTCTAGAATACTCATGATTATAAACTTAAATTATATTCAAGTTCCCTTTATATGGTACAAAATTACCAAAATGCCCTTATGAGGCATAATTTCAATTTAAAACCATAACGGGCATAAAAGTTGATATCCTACTGATATTACAACTTATTTAAAATATAATGGCATATAGAACTTGTGCATGACTTATCCGGTTACCCATTATCGCTTATAAGCATACAGTTGATTATACGTAACTAGTTTACAGAATTTAACCGAAACGGGTCTAACCTTGTCATTTAAGTCTCAAAATCCAGAATGTTTATAGTTTACCCATATTATACAAGTCAAGGTACTTGTTGGGATTAAACTACATTCTATTCAATCATCGTTTAATCTAGCGTCATACGTTTTGATCAAGTACACTAGTCGGTCTAAGTCTATGACTTAAATAAGACCGTTAGTATTTAATTGGTTAGTTTATGCCATAATCCAGACTAGAGACTTACCGGTAAATGCTATATGCACTTAGTACTTTTGTGTATGGCTGAGTTATTAAAATAAAAAGAAGACTAGCTCAGGTAAATACTCTCGACTTATTTTACCTATACGGGCGTGGGTTACGGTAAATTATTACCGCTTGGTCGGAAATGGGATCAATCGAATGCCAGATTGGGGCTAGTAAATCCGCATATTCTGTTTTAATTAGTTTTGTTTGATAACTTAAACATCGGGGGTTAGCTACCGTGTCCTGGATATCCTCGGTTCATTACAAAAGAAATGGCCACGACCTTAGCGCGGGTGTAGGCATACACCCGATAGACGCTCAATTATGCATTCCCACAAGGTTGGGATGAATTGACTCTTTCGTGAGTCCAAAGTGGTGTGTACGTTAAACATATCTCGGTCTTCGTACCAGGCCCTGTATGTATGGACAAACATATAAATCTTTTAACAAGGTTGGATGGTCAACTTTCCCAAGTTATAAAAAGATTTTGTGCTGATACGCACTTAAAACATTTTTGAAATGTTTTTCAAAATGAGCCAGTCGGGTGTATTTACCAGTAAAAGCTGACGTATTTTCAAAACACTAAACTGCAGGTACAATACGAAAATATGCTGGAAGTGCTCGGTAGTTATAGAGGATCTTGCAAATCCTAGATCTGCCCAAAGTCTGTTATATATTCTTTCCATGTACAATTTATGATCCGCCTGTGGATCTTCTATTACGAGCCTGTGTATTATTTTGTATTTTTGAACATTCGGTTTGTAATAGTAATTTTACTCCACGACTTCCGCTGTGCCGTGTTTAATTGACTATGATGATTATCAACTGACGTCAAGATACTCCCCACCCGAGCCCACCGGTGTATGGATTTGGGTTGGAAATCCGGGGTGTGACAGACGACCTTAACCACCACTACCGAACTCAAGTCCAACAAAATAAAAGATTGGATTATTGATTCGGGGTGCTCGAGCACATGACCGGGGAGTAAGAAAAGCTAAGCAAGTGCAAGAAGTATACCGTAAATCACGTTGTGGTCATAGCCGATGATCTAAAACATCAAATTACTAACGTTGGTGAGGTTAAGTTCCCAACGGAAAAAGGACAAAAGGAGTTCGTGATGGAAGACGTATTCTACGTACCCAGGATGAAGAGAAAATTGTTTTCCGTACCCCAAGTAACGGCTACTGGTAGGTATGTTGTATTTGGTCCTAAAGATGTTCGAGTTTATGATAAGTTTGAAACGAACTTGATTCCTATTTTACGTGGCAAACGTGAGGAAACAATTTATGTCTTGTCGGCCGAATCAGCTTATGTAGATAAGACCAAAGGAAATCAATCCGTGGATCTTTGGCACGCTAGGTTGAGCCATGTTGCATATCACAAGTTGGAGTTAACGGTGAAGAAACAACTTGTTGAAGGCCTTCCCAATATTTAAATTCCTAAAGGTGTGGTATGCGTCGGGTGCCAATACGGAAAAGCACACCAATTGCCATTTGATAGTTCAAGCCATAAAGCAAGCAAGCCGCTAGGGTTAGTCCATTCAAACGTGTCCGAACCAGTAAAACACCCATCAATAAAAGGTCTTAAATATTTGGTGACCTTTATTGATGATTACTCAAAATATGTGTGAGTCAATTTTCTCAAAGAAAAGTCTGAAATATTTGAGAAGTTTAAAATGTTTAATGAAGATCCCGAATGACAAACCAAACAAGAAGTTAAGTGTTTACGTTCCGACAACGGTGGAGAATATATGGCAAGAAGTTTCTTCGACTATTTAAGAGTTAATAAAATTAAACGGCAACTTACTTGTCCAAATACACCACAATAGAACAATGTGCCGGAAGGGAAGAACTGGCATTTGGCGGAAACGTGTAGAAGCATAATACATGCAAAGAACCTACCAGGAAGATTTTGGGCCGAAGCCATGCGTACGTCGGCATATGTTATTAATCGACTACCACAACAACATCAAAATTTCCAATCACCTTTAGGTTGTTTCAAGTTAAACCTGATGGTACACATCCATGAGTCTTCGAGCGTGTGTTATGTTTTTGTTCCAGATCAGTTAAGAGACAAGACTGGAAAAAAATGTCACACCCGGTCGTAAGTGGAAGCGCATGGTGTGAATTTGATCGGTTTTCATCGCATACGATATAAGTAAACAACTATAAGAAATAAAATATGTACGATGTTCATCCATTGCCATAATTAACTAGTTACAAGTCATAAGTTGTTTAATAACAAGAAACAACACAAGTTATAAGGTTTTACAAAGCGACTTGTTCAAAATATAATTTTTAAAACTCAAAGGCTTTGCATCCTATGTCTCGTTCAAAGATGGAATATACGGACCAAACCCTCCAAAATAGGATGACATCGCATTCTTGATAACCTTAACATCTTGTAACCAACCGAGCAAAGATCCACTTAATTGCCTGAAATACATGTAAGTTTAAAACATCAACAAAAGTTGGCGAGTTCATGTGTTTTGTGTTTGCATCAAATGAATATTAAAAACATTTGAACGTTCATAACGCAAACCCTAGCCCCAGAGATGATCACGAGTGATTTAGTCGCGCATAATCATCAGATACTCTTCAATTCTTGATTCAGATGGAAAAACTATCAAATAGAATGAATCCGACACGTTTGAAATCGCCCCAAAAGGTTTGGCTTTTATAGAACTTTTTCCAAAAAATCGCAACTTGAGAGCACCATAAATGACGATAAGGGTGTGCACGGTTCGGTTTTTGGGCAAAACTGAAACCGAAATGTCGGTTTTCGATTTTTTAAAAACCGTTCGGTTTCAGTTTATACATCGTTTAAGTTCGGTTTTTTGGTTTTTTCGATATTTGAAACAAAACTATGTAAGATTAAAAAAATATAATTTAAAATTTAAGAATCATTCTTATATGTTTACATTTAAGGTATTATATTTAACCTTTTTAATTTATATTGTTCAGATAAACCTAACTTTCTAATCTATTATTATGTTTCTCCAAAGTTTTTATTTACACATTTTCTTTTATTATACTTTGAAGATTATTTAGTTTTTATATTAAATTTTGTTATTTGTTGTAGACAATAAATAAACATGTTAATGTTTTTATTATATATACTTAACATTTAAGAATATAATTAATAATTTCTACTAGGATGAGTTAAACACTTAAACTTAAACATAAAAATATATGGACTAGACCTACTGTAATAACTTATCAATAAATAAACATGTTAATGTTTTTATTATATATATTTAACATTTAAAAATATAATTAATAATTTCTATTAGGATGAGTTAAACACTTAAACTTAAACATAAAAATATACATAATACACCTATTATAATAATTTCTCAAAACAAAGCTAACTTACGAAGCTCCACCACAAATTACAATGCTTTCACCATAATTTACAGTGCTTAGTTTTTTTTTTTCAATTTTCTTGTTTTTCATCCAACTTTTACATACAAACACTTTTGATCCTCAAAGTTTTCTTCCAAAGCTTTCATTTGCTCCATATTCCTTTCAAATACATTGTTAGCCCGTTCCAACCTACAAATCACAAGTGCGCTCAAAGTAACATCGTTCAATATCCGATAACACATAAAAATAATGAATTAAAGACATTAACAACCAGCTATTCACCCGGATATCACCAAAGGGGTGACAATGGACTTGGCGAGGCTGGTCGGCGACTCCAGCGAGCCATGTTCGATAATATCATGTGTGTGCGGTGTGCATCTCTGATTTTTTTCCGGTCGAATGTCCTTTCTTTTCTTCTTCTTTTTTTTAGCAATTGACGTCTTTGTTTACTTTATTAAGGTAGTTTAAACAAACAAATTAACTTTCAAAGGCCAACTGGGCTAAAAGGCTTAAACAACCTAACTTTTTAGGCGTAAATAGTTTAACAATCGACATGGGCATGATTTTTTTATTTGCTTTAGTGTAGGATTAAATATTTATATTGTTTTATATTTGTTATTTATTTGGATTATATTATATAAATTTTAATTTTTTTTTGGATCGGTAACAAAACTTTGTTAAGTTTGTTTATTTTTTTCAAAATTTTGTGAGAGTCGGTGTAAAAAATAGTTGGATATGTAAGATTGGAATGCTGGAAAGAAAAGAACACATATGTGTTAATTACACCAAAATTTATACAAGATGCGCCTTAGGTGTTTCTTTTTCCGGGTTTAGCAACGGGTCTGACAAATTTCTGAGGTCAAAAGATGGTATTAAAAAATTTCTAGTAAGAGCTGTGAAGTTTGAATCCTTAACCTTGGAATGCCAACTTTTTAATGTTCATTTGCTAAAATTTTAAAATATATTATCATACTATCGAACATGTTTTATTAAGTTTATGTTTATAACTGAGTTATGCATACTAAAAATACATATTTTTCTTTAGTTACAAAAGGGTAACGATATATATACTTATAAGACGTCTCGTTTAACATCTGATCCACTTATGATAATTGCTTTATACCTTCTTTTATTAAGGTTAAAGATTTGATGATGGGAAGTCACTCATATCATTAGTAGAGGACTGGATGTGTACAAAAGTTTAAACCCAATTTTAGGTTGAAAGTCCGAACCGAACCGAACCTATGGTTCTAAACCTGTTTGGGCCGAGCCTATTCTAAACCTGTTTGGCAGGCCCGAACCAATTGCTTTTTACATCTCTATTTAGTCGATATCCTAGATAATTATATATACATAAATATACCTTCTTGACAACTGGGCTTGAATATTTTGATTGGATAGCAATAGAAAGGTGGTCCAGCTCATCTTTGTAGATAATCATTATCTTAGCTAAAATAGACTTGGATGGAACTGGGAAGTAGGGCGATAACGAATCTAACATTCAGCGAACAATTTATAAATCGTTTGATGGAAGTCTGTTTATGCTTGTTCGTTTGGTAAACGAATAAACACAAACAAGATATTCCGTTCTATAAATTATACAAACGAACCTAAACAGAGATTGTGGTCGTTTATTTATGTTCATGAACGTTTAGTAATGTATTGATTTATGTTCGCTAGTGTATATTCATTTGTTTTCGTTCATCTAAAGATTTTTTATGTTGTATTGTTATTTTATTGGTTAGAGCTTTTAATAATTTGAAACTATAGTTATACTATTCGTCTCCGCCAATATATCTCATTCAACCATTTCACTTTTAGTTTGTGTTAAAGCTTTACAAAATTTTTTAATTTTTATATTAATTATATTTATGATAATGATGTCAACTATGTTCAGATAGTGGTGTTAAGTACTTATTTTTTTGTGAATTCTTTGTAATCTTTCTGATTAAAAATTCTGATTTTATTTTAAAATGAATATATGACGTTCGTTTGTGTTCATTTATGTTAATGAACCTTTGTTTGTATCCGTTTGTGTTGTTTACGTTCGTTAAGTGTTAATGAAAGTTCATGAACATGTTCATTTCCTTAAGGAACGAACATGAATTAGAAATCCCGTTCGGTAAGCGTTCGCGAACCGTTCATGAACATATTCAGTCCTTAACGAATAAGACCTTGTTCGTGTTCTTTCAATTCGTTTATAGCCCTACTTGAAAGCATCACCATTTTCGTGGATCGGTCTTGTGGTATTTTAATTTTTTTCTTTATAAATATATAATTTTAATAAAAGAACTTAGATCCGTAACTCCTATGGTTTTACTTGCAATTTTTGACACTACTCAAAACATGACACAATGCAAATATGTTAAGTTTTGGATTGCTAATATAACATGTTTATTAATGCAGTACAACTAGAACACGACTTATTTAATAATATGTTAGATTGTTAACTATTTTAACGGTTTTTAAAAGAGTTTTATTTATACTTTAGAGGTGGCTAATATGAAAATGATGTTATATTTCCAGCAACTTTATTTATTACTTTAAACAATCATTTCTCTATTCCTTTGATCTTATCTTAAGGTTGCAGGGTATGGGGCGTCATCGTCCATGCCACCTCAGCAAAATCCATCAATAGCGCCACTCCCTCAATTAGGGGCGCTATTAAATGTCAGCCATTACAATAATGAGCATTCACGAGCTAATGTGTGAATTATTAAAGGTAAGGGGCACCATTGGTGAGAGAGGGCTTCATCTCATACGATGCTAGCCATTTAGAAGAGAGCAAGAGGCAATAAAGACCCCTGATTGACATGGGGCCGTGGAGCCCCTATCATCTTCAAACAACACCCTGCAGCCTAAATATATAAACTCAAGTTTGTTAATTAAGAGTGAATGATAAGGAAAAAACTATTAAAAAGACATTAATCATAAAGAAATGTTCATTTGAGCTGAAATTGTTGGTTGTTTAAACTATTAGCAAGTCACCACGTATTAGTTATACTCACACCTAAATATCAAATGTGTTGACTAGAACACGACACGGTTTTTGTATGTCTAGATTATGAATCATGTCTTTGATATGAATAAATATGTGATTCGAGTTAGGTTCACCTTTTATCTCAACAACCTGAAATCATTTAAAGTGTCAACCTGTTAACCTAACATGGTTAAACTACTAGTTTGACCATTCATATAGTGCTATCATAGATGACGTATAGGATGACATCTTTTATTTTTAGTCATTCCATGAGGAAAACATAGTCCACACAATGAAAAATATCACAACGTGACAAACCTCATCCAAGATTTTTCCACTTTTTCGAACCGACACCAAAAACTTTGAGAATCCGGTGAATAACTTTGTGTTTTATACATGAAGATTCATAATCACGAAGATGTAGATATAGTTATAGTAGGTGCTGGATTAGCTGGTCTAACCACAGCCTTAGCCCTTCACAGGTATGTTTACATATGTGTGTACCATCATCTTTTAGTTATATCTCACTTGTACCCTTCACCCATGTATGTGTATAATATTAGGGTTGCTAGATTATTAGTTACTTATTTATGTTCAACCGTGTTTGCTTTGTTGAGCATGGCTTTTATGAATACTTTCGGGCTATTCAAACTTTTGAATATCGAGCTGGAATCTTGCTCAAGCCAGTCTCGAGCTTACAATGCTTGTTGAGCAATTGAACATAGCTCAAGCTTAGCCTAAAATTTTCTATTCGTGTGAGTTGGATCGTTTCACAACTTAAAACAGTCATAAGTATGCGTTAGGAGCCCCAATTGTTTTTTGTATCGAATGATAATATATTATAAGGCCTATATATAGACTACAAAGATATATAAATACAAAAATACAAACTAGACTCTATTAATCAAATTCATTAGTCATATTAACTCCAACACTTTATGAAGGATGGGGTTAAGGGCCTTGGTGTTGGAATCATCGGGAAGTTTACGAGTTACCGGATTTGCACTTACACTTTGGACCAATGCTTGGAGGGTGCTAGACGTTGTAGGAATAGGGGATTCGCTCAGACAAAAATGTATCAAGATAAAAGGGTAAAACTTCCATTAAACAAATCACGTAAATTTGGATTATCCTCATACTTTCAATCAAGACTTTGAAGTCAATTTTTTGGTTGTCAGACTGAAAACGGTCTCTCCAGATACCGGTCTTTTTACTGCGGGGCAAGCTCTTGACAAAGATGGAAAATTGTAAGCCACCTCTTTTTATCATGGTTGTCCCCTTTTACAAAAAGAACACACCCAATAACATAGTGTTAGGTAGTTAACACTACTAGAAAACCGAAAATGTGGTCGCAAATACCTAGTTTTCTAATTGTGTGATAAACCTAACTATATGACTTCTACTCTAGCAAGGGTTATGAAAGCCGATGCATTAGGCGAAAGGATCTACTAGAGGCTATAGTGAACGAGCTGCCACTAGACACCATTAGATACTCTTCAAAGGTTGTGATGATTGAGGAACTTGACCGATTTAAAATGGTGCACCTAGCTGATGGCTTCATTCTCAAAACCAAGGTACGTTTATACAACTTTGGTTTCCTAGACAAAGTTATATGGTAATCGTGTTGGGTTGACGGGTTAACAGGTTTTGGGTTGGTGGATTAAATGATGAATGGTTAAATATGTGAATCCGATCATGGTCCGTTTAATTAAACTAGTCTACACGAACACGACCTGTTAACTTAAGCATGACCCAAATACAACTTGTTTATTAGACGGGTGTTGAAATGACAATCTAATATCTAATTAGTTAAGTTATTATATTTAGGTATTGATTGGGTGTGACGGGATTAACTTGGTTGTGGCTAGATGGTTGGCTCTTCCAGCTCCTGTAAGAGCTGGGAGATCGGCTATTCGGGGTTTGGTAGAATTCCCAAACGGCTCAGGTTTTGATCCTGTGTCCTATCTCAGCTTTGGAGGTGGTACATGCTTTGGACTTCGACCGTTGATGACAAGACGGTGTACTGGTTTTGCACATTCACCTCGTCTCAAGTTCCATTTTGTAAGTACTTAGTTCTATCTCATGGCCTACTGGTCTAGTGGTGCTAGTGATTTTCCCTCACAAAAGTGGTGTGGAAACTAATCCCTACATATATGTGTAGGTTGATAGGTGGTTTAGGTGTAAAAAGGGTCGCTCTTCAAAAAAAAAAGTATTTGGTTCGAATATTGGATGTCATAAGTTGTTCAAGAAATACTAGCTTAACAACAAACTCTAACTAATATATTCTACTTAATGATATATTGTGTTTTCATTGTTATAGACGATGATGAGCTGCAAGAAAACCCGACGAAAATGAAGCAATTTGTACTAGGCCTGATCAACAAAATGCCACGAGAAGCACAAGAAGTGGTGGAAAAGATGTCGCTTAGCAACATGTCTTATTCAACATTAAAGTTCAGATTGCCATGGGATGTTTTATTTGGAAACACAGTGAAAGAAAATGTTTGTGTAGCCGGGGACGCCCTTCATCCCATGACTCCCGACATTAACCAAGGCGGATGTTCAGTGCTAGAAGACGCCATTGTGCTAAGTAGGTGTCTAGGTGAGGCTTTTTTGAAGAAATCAAGTGAAAACGATGATGAATTTGATAGGATTGAAAAGGGTTTGTTGAAATATGGCAAGGAGAGGAGATGGAGAAGTGTTAGCCTCATTAGTGTTGCATATTGTGTGGGGTTTATACAACAAAGCAAGGGAAAAGTGATGAGTTTCTTGAGGAAAGTATGGTTATCTAACTATACATCTACTGCCTTGCTTAAGATGGCTGATTATGATTGTGGTGATTTTGTTTCTTGAAGCATGTGACACCGTCGAGGTGGTAGAAAGCTGGTATCTACACTCATTTTAAGTTACCAACTAATGTAACACTAACTTAAATTGATTTATTGTATACTTTTATTGACCTAGATTGGCCCTTCTTATTTCTAGTAGACTTAAATTGACCCACTATATATATATATATATAATTTTAGTAGAACAATAAACCTATAAGCAAATTCTTTTTACTCATATCAACTCGTTTCTTGATAAGTGTGTCAACCGGTGGGTTTGATCAAAACAAATAAACAAACAAGTACATATGTTTCAAGTTAATGTTCACCATAGAAGCAGCGTTAACTTGATTATTTTAATTGTGACTAGCATAATATAACGTGACCCATGACTTGAGGTTTAAATAACCGGAATTGTTTTAACAAGGTCATGAGCCCTCATCATGGCTTATCAATCACCATCACAACTCATTGTACGGAAGCAACATATGGTAGAATGTCAATGTGGACTTGAAGATGCATTTAAGTACAGGAAAGCAACCTTTCTTTTGTTGCTTTCGTACCTCTGCCTCTTCAGGATTATATTTACTGCAAAAGGTCAGACATGAATGATTATTAGTTTGGTACTTGTGTCAAAACCATTTATCCGATTAACCTGTTAGAAAGGAAAGTCTGACCTTGGAGGTAATTGCAGCAAACCAACAGCAGGACATCACGCAGCAGCTAATCAACAGCCGGACATCCAGCTATTCAACAGCAAATCAATGACAGCTAGTAGTCAGCTGCTATCATCCATGTTTAGATTACGTTTTGTGTATAAATTCAATACGTTTTCATTGTAATAAAGTAGACAGAAATACATACCTCAATTCATAGTTCTATGAATCAACCTCTATCATCTTTTAACATGGTATCAGAGCAGTGTCGTTCTTGACCTGTTCATCATTTACCTTGCTCACCCAAAACCGAATCATCCTCTCAACCAAGCTGCCATGGCCGAAGCCGGTAACTTGGGAGAAGATTTATCCATTCAAATCGCCAATCTGCTCAAGAATGGCCTTAACCCACAAAACCGAAACCCAAAACTATCCGATAACCTTCAAATAAACCTCAAGCTCAACAGTCAGAATTACGCCTTATGGACCCGGATGATGAGGGTAGCCATAGGCGGTAAATCAAAAGCCTTTCTAAATCATCTATCAACCAACCCACCAAACCAAACCAGCGAGGAATATGAGCAATGGGAACAAGACGACCTAGTCGTCTTCTCATGGCTCATACAGAACATCGAACCAACCCTTGCCAGCAATCTAACCGAATTCCCAACAGCAAAATCGCTGTGGGATGCCCTAGCTATAACATATAGCAGTGGGCGTGACAAGCTCCAAACTTTCAACCTACATGTCAAGGCGAATGAAATCAAACAGAACAATCTCTCCCTAGAAGAATTGTGGATTATACTCCAAGGAGTATGGGGAGAAATTGATCGGATTGACCCAAACCCTATGACCTGCCCAGCCGATATCCAAGCGTATCACAAAATCAGGTCGGAACAGAAACTGTTCCAGTTTCTAAACGCTCTCAACCGGAAATATGATCCTATAAAAAGGGAAATACTCCGGTTAGAGCCCCTTCCAACCGTAGAAACTGCATACTCTACTGTCCGCAAGGAGGCCGCTCACCAGAATATTCTGGGAACACCTCTCAATGACACACAGGGTATCACAGTGGGTCTAATGGCCTCTGAAATTGACGGACTAGGGCTTGCGTCAAAGGGTTACCGACGAGCCGGTGAAAAAAGAATCGGAACAAGTAAAGACGACAAATCTCACCTCAAGTGTGATCATTGCGGGATGATGAAACATACCCGGGAACAATGTTTCAAACTCGTCGGATATCCGGAATGGTGGTCTGATGGTCAGAAGAGAGGCACAAAGACTACAGAAAAAGGAAAGTCATCCGGCGCCGGTAACCGAGATGCTCCCAAAGATGAAAGCCGGAACAGATCGGGCTTCGGCGGAGTGGCCAAAGCAGATGAAGAAGAAACAACAGGTAAAGGGTTTGGGGCGCAACCCTCAAACCCTAAGTCATACATAAGTGAAGAAGAAGAAGATAATGCACGAATAGTCCCTCGGTCGAGTTTAAAAACAAATATTACACATATAGTCCCTGGAAATAAGGGAGAAGCCAATATGGCCCACGAACATCAAAAACAAAAACTATGGATTTTTGATTGTGGCGCAACCGATACGATGACTTATGAGCTATCAGATATTATTTCAACAACCAAACCAGACAAAACACATATTCAAACGGCAAACGGAGGAATAATGGATGTAAAATCGGGAGGGACTATTGAGATTTCACCCACAATAAAAATCTCTAATTGCCTTTATGTTCCTTCGTTATCACATAAGCTGCTTTCCATCAGCCATGTCACGAAGGAACTCAACTGTATTGTCCTAATGTACCCTACGTTTTGTATTTTACAGGATATCAGGACGGGAGTGATCATTGGGCGTGGCACTGAAAATCAAGGGTTGTACTATGTGGATGAGGTGACTCAAAGTGGTGTTGTGATGCTGACTCATGGGACATCGGAACGAGAAGCTTGGCTATGGCACCGAAGATTAGGTCATCCTTCTACAAGTTATTCGCATATTTTATTTCCAAAATTATTTCCAGTTAATTCTATGTCACATTGTGAAACATGTGTTTTAGCAAAAAGCCATAGAAAAACTTTTAAACCCAATAACACTAGGGCTGCTTTGCCATTTTCATTAATCCATTCTGACGTATGGGGTCCTGCTCCAGTTCTTGGGGGGCAAAACCTTCGGTACTTTGTGATGTTCGTTGATGATTGTACCCGAATGACCTGGGTTTATTTTTTGAAAAACAAATCCGAAGTATTTGAAAAATTCACTATATTTTATGCCATGATCCAAACCCAATTTCAAACAAACATCCAAATATTCCGATCTGATAATGGCGGTGAGTTTGTTAATACCTTGTTTAAATCATTTTTCCAAGACAAGGGAATAATCCACCAAACTACATGCCCAAACACCCCAGAACAAAACGGTGTCGCCGAAAGAAAAAATCGCATTTTACTAGAAATGACACGAGCTCTCCTAATTGAATCCCAGGTCCCGAAATCTTTTTGGCCTGAAGCCCTTGCTACTGCTACCTATCTTCTCAACCGACTCCCAGCAAAAATCCTAAAGCTTAACACTCCGTTACACACCCTTTCAAAATTCTTCAAACTACCCTCAGTTCTCACTCTTCAACCACGAATCTTTGGATGTACTTCCTTTGTTCACATACCTAAATCCGATCGAACCAAACTTGACCCTTGTGCTGTAAAATGTGTCTTTGTCGGGTATGGAATGAATCAAAAGGGATACAGATGCTATAATCCAAAAACACGTCAGATGTTCACCACAATAAACTGTGACTTTCTTGAAACCGAGTATTACTACAATTCCCAACTCAGTGGTCAGGGGGAGAAGGAATGTTTAGACACACTAAGCTGGTTGAAATATGTTCCCTATGTACCAACTACAGAGTCACCAACCACAGAGTCACCAGAGTCAAATTTCAATGCCACTGACGGTCCTAATGTTCCTCCTAACCTGGTGTCCGAGGTAAGTAATACTCATACTATTCAGTCTGGTGATACTTTTGAAGTTTCTAATGAATCTGAGGATACCAATACTTCTAACCACGAGACTGCCACAGAACAAACTAAAAATTTGCAGGCAGATGAATCCAGACAAGAAGAACCACCATCGAGGTATGTGTTACCCCCTAGAACAAACAGAGGGGTTCCTCCGAAACGGTATTCTCCTGAAAAAGAACCAAGAAGATCTAGTTATCCTATAGCTAGTGTGGCCGATGGAAACTTCACTAAGGAAGCCAAAGCATTTATCTCATCTGTTTATTCCGAAGAAACTCCTACAAACGTGGATCAAGCCTTAAAATCTAAACATTGGAAGGAAGCAATGAACACAGAAATGGAAGCCCTAACCAAGAACAATACATGGGAAAAGTGTACTCTTCCTTTGGGAAAAAAATCCGTGGGTGTCGTTGGGTCTATACGATTAAGTATAAATCAGATGGCACAATTGAAAGATATAAAGCCCGACTGGTGGCAAAAGGGTATACTCAGACACATGGGATTGACTATGCTGAAACATTCTCCCCGGTTGCAAAAATGAACACAATCAGGGTTCTTTTTTCGATAGCTGCAAATGAAGGGTGGCCACTTCAACAGTTTGATGTAAAAAATGCCTTTTTACACGGGACCTAGACGAAGAGGTATTTATGGATGCCCCTCCAGGATTCACAAAAGATTTCAAAACTGGAGAAGTTTGCCGTCTGAAGAAGTCCCTTTATGGTTTGAAGCAGTCTCCCCGGGCCTGGTTTGGCAGATTTACGGTAGCTATGAAAAAGTTTGGATATAAACAAAGTAATGCCGATCATACTTTCTTTCTCAAAAAAAGAGGAAAATTCGTAACCTGTCTAATTATCTATGTAGATGATATGATCATTACAGGGAATGATAAAGAAGAAATGGGAAAACTAAAAGAAAACTTGTTTGCCGAATTTGAAATGAAAGACTTGGGCAGGCTGAAGTATTTCCTCGGAATTGAAGTACTAAGGTCAAAACAAGGAATTTTCATTAATCAAAAGAAGCATGTCTTAGACTTGTTGGCAGAGATTGGAATGATAGATTGCAAACCAGCAGACACTCCTATGAGTGTAAACAAAAAACTCTATATGGAGGAAGGAGCAAAGTTAGCAAACAAAGAAAGATATCAACGGCTGGTGGGAAAACTAATATATCTCTCACATACCCGCCCAGACATTGCATATGCTGTAGGGGTGGTAAGTCAGTTCATGCACCAACCTCAAGAGACACATATGGAAGCAGTTTGGAGAATTATTAGATACCTCAAAGGAACGGTGGGTCATGGAGTCCTGTTTCAATCACATGGACACCTAAATGTTCAAATCTATACTGATGCAGACTGGGCAGGAGATAAGGGAAGTCGGAGGTCAACAGCAGGCTACTTCGCTCTAGTTGGTGGGAATCTTGTCACTTGGAGGAGTAAAAAACAAAAAGTGGTTGCTCTTTCAAGTGCAGAAGCTGAATTTAGAGGCATAACTCGAGGTTTAACAGAAGCCATGTGGATACGAAGACTCTTAGCTGAGATTGGTTTTCCGTCAAAAGAAACAAGTAAGATTATGTGTGATAATAAAGCTGCAATTCAGATTTCAGAAAACCCAGTACAACATGATCGAACAAAACACGTGGAAGTTGATAGGAACTTCATCAAAGAAAAATTGGAAGATGGTACGATTGAACTACCATTCGTTCGATCAAAGGATCAGCTGGCTGACATTCTAACAAAAGCAGTTAACGAAAAAATTTTCAACGATTGTTTGGGCAAGTTGAATTTTGGAAATCCAACTATTCAACTTGAGGGGGAGTGTTAGAAAGGAAAGTCTGACCTTGGAGGTAATCGCAGCAAACCAACAGCAGGACATCACGCAGCAGCTAATCAACAGCCGGACATCCAGCTATTCAACAGCAAATCAATGACAGCTAGTAGTCAGCTGCTATCATCCATGTTTAGATTACGTTTTGTGTATAAATTCAATACGTTTTCATTGTAATAAAGTAGACAGAAATACATACCTCAATTCATAGTTCTGTGAATCAACCTCTATCATCTTTTAACATAACCAATCCTGTGTTACCTGCATTGCAACCGGTATATTATATAATCTTAGAAAACATAAATGTTGAAGTTGTTAGAAACATACGGTTATAGAAGTATAGCTATTCATTTTATATATTTTAAGTCATTTTTTAGGTGAGTTGTAGATCGTGTGCGGGTAATAGCCAATCAGCGAGTAATTTTCAACTCCATAAGACTACAAAGGGTTCAACCTAATATCCGTTGCCTACCCGCGACCCTAATAAATAATGCGTAACAGGTACGTGATATATGTAGGACATGATTTTATAAATAGTTATACAATTACTAAAACTCATCTCATACCTAACTTATTGTGATTGATAATATATATATATATATATATATATATGTTATTAGCTATCTTTGCCACACAAAACCTACACTATTTGCTATTAAAAAAGTATTTGAAATGTATTAGTTTGCGTTTAAAGTTTATTAAATAAATGGTTGTTTTGATTAAGATGCTTTGACTTACAGCAATCTCTCTTATAGGGCTTTAATTGATGAACACATGGCCAGAGAATATAGGAAAGGAAAGTGATCACGTACGTACTAATATTTTTTTATAAGGAATTATTATATTATGAACGCGTTAACATTTTCTTAAAACGAATTGTACCTTAATTTAATGTTTATCAATGGTTATAGCTACAAATAAAATTAACTACAACATAAGAAGAATTATTTTAATAATTATTGATGAATTAAATTGGTAAGAGTAGATGAAAATATGTGATTTGGTTTGAAACAGCATGAAAAGAAAAAGAAGAGTTTAAAACTAAAACTTATTATATGAACCGACACCCTCCAATTATATTTTATTATTGTTATACAACACTTTTTTAAGGATGACATTCTTTGTTGGTTATCCTCGGTTTCTAAGAAAGTTGATTAGAGGTTCCATTATATACAAATTAGACTCGTTTAATATAGAAAACCATCATTTGAGAGTCGTTCCACTTGTAAGTAATTTTACAACTTTGAACCTCGTTGTTGGTATGATTGTAATAATATAATAATAATAAATAATAATCAAGTGTTTCTAAGTTATGAACTTAAATATGTGATCAAATCGGGTATCTTCAAAAAGCAAGACAATGTCCAAACCTTTACAATCTGGATTTTCTGAAACAATCAGTCATCTTTTAGGGATCTTGAATCCAAGTATTTGTTTTCTTTCCCCCAAAACTCTGCAAAGAAATAATGGGATATTAAAAAAAATCAATGTAAAAAGATATAATTGCGGTGCATATATATTTTTTAACTTTATTAGAATTTAGATCCACAAACAGGTCAAACTAAAGCCATGTGAGACTCCATTTCATTTTTAATTTAATCTTTGTTTTTAATGTATTTTTTTTTCTTCATTAAGCAACAATACAACATTAAGCGTATGTTATGCTGGTGAATTAAGGCTTTACTTAGCTAGGACGAAGATTCAATATACAATCTTTTTTCAGTGATTAACTTTTTCAATCATTGAAATTGTGGTAATTAGAAAAATTGTGTTGACACTAATTCAAATATAACCATTAACTCTGTTTTCTTTGTCAAAAATCATGAATGTTGCTATAACCAAATTAGTAATCGAATCCTTCATCTTACCGGTCTATTGGTTAGATTAGTTAGGCCGGTTCTAAAAAATGAATGACATCATATATGATATAAAAAATCAAATATATAAAACAAAATATGAAATTAGGTTTATTTTTGTAGTGGATTGACAATGCTAACAAATCAGTAAATGAGATTTTGGAAAGAAAATATTAATACAAAAATAGATAACTCCGGTACAACCATCCATTCCCGTTTGCTCATTCTCAGTCAAATCAATAGGTGGGTGGTTCAGATAAACTCAACCATGTAGCTAGTTTTCATCAAAGTTACGAGAAAAGTGAAAAACAATTATTTTTAAGGTGATAAATATGTGAGATATTACTTTTTTCTTATCACTAATATTGTGAGTTGTGACTTATTATATAAATCTCAACCAAGAGTAGAATGTCTGACATCAAATATCATCAACACATTTTCGGTGATTTTGCTCTAGATCAGAGATGTTAAATGTTTGGATCAAACCTCGAGTAATAAAAATACGAGCTCCAAGTAAAAAACACGGACCATATTCATTAGTACGATAAGTCGGATATCATAGATAGGCACTAATATTGATAAATATGTCTTGTGTCCCATCAAAATTGCAACTACTTCTTCCTGTTTTCGGATGAAACAAAATTAATAATATTCATTTAAGTGAATCCGACTTCTTGAATTGTCATCCTTCAAAAATATAAGATCATTTATTTTTAAAGGTTATGTGAAATCAATGAAAACAATTTTCATTTTGATGTTAACAACATGCATGATAAAAGCAAATGTCTTGAAGGTTTGATCCATTCTAATGGGATGCCATGTGAACGCTATGGTTAGATAGAACGTGGGAATGATTGAATCAGATTCAGAATTTCTTCACCCTTGTGCAGGGATATCTTTAATTAAAAACTCAAATAAATAATATTAATTAATTAATTAATTAAACTTCTCTCTGCATTCTCTACTTGCATGTGATGATGTTGGGTAGTTCCTTATTTAAGTAGCCCGTCCTCTAATCTTCTTGGCCATCTTCTCCTTCCGCATTTGACTAATCAATCTCCTTTGAAGATCCGAAATGGCGAAAATTTGCTCTCTTCTGTTGTTATCTGCTATATGTTATCTGTTTGTTCATACCGATGCTTTTACTGCTTCGGGATGGATGAGAGCTCATGCAACCTTTTATGGAGGGAGTGATGCTTCGGGAACAATGGGTAAGCTTCAAACTACTTGTTGTTAACTTATAAGCATTAAACATTTTATTCTCGGTTTTTTTATCGTTAACGTATGGTACGTATTTTAGACATTTTACTGTCAAAGAAGTATTTCTATTCTATTTTTATGTTAACTAACATTTAAATAAAGTTTTACTTGTACTTTTTACACTAGAAAAGTTGTACTTGTAAGCCAAACCCATGAAACTTGCATAGCTGGGTTTGCCACTTTTTTTTTGCTAATTGAAGGTTGTTTTGTGTAGGAGGGGCTTGTGGGTATGGCAACCTGTACTCATCGGGTTATGGTACAAGAACCGCTGCATTGAGTACTGCTCTTTTCAACGATGGTGCGGCTTGTGGACAATGTTACAAAATCATATGCGACTACAAAGCAGACCCAAAGTGGTGCCGAAAAGGAGTGTCTGTGACCATTACAGCCACAAACTTCTGTCCACCAAACTTTGCGCAGCCTAGCAACGCCGGAGGTTGGTGCAACCCACCACTCCAACATTTCGATATGGCTCAGCCTGCTTGGGAGAAAATCGGCATTTACGCAGGTGGAATCGTCCCCATTATCTACCAAAGGTCACCCTTCTTTTCCAGTTTATCTTTTCTCACACTCTCCGCCATTAAATCTTGACACTAGGAGTAATCATTATTAAGTTGGTTTTTTGTTACGACTGAATAAAATTAATATTAATAAAAACTTAATAAACTAAACTGATGAACACCCCTACTTGGCACATAGGTCACTAATATTTATAGTTTTATTGATCTTCAGAGTACCATGCAAGAAACACGGTGGAGTTAGATTCAGCATCAACGGGCGAGATTATTTTGAGCTTGTTTTGATAACCAATGTTGGTGGGGCCGGAGCGATCCGATCGGTGAAGGTTAAGGGCTCGAAAACCGGATGGTTGCCAATGTCAAGAAATTGGGGGGCTAATTGGCAATCAAACTCGTATCTAAATGGCCAATCCATGTCATTTATGGTGACAACCACGGATGGTGTCACAAAAACCTTCTCCAATATCGTGCCTGCAAACTGGGGCTTCGGTCAAACTTATTCTAGTCGTTTACAATTCTAATCTAAAAGAGGAACAAAGGAACACTGTGTGCTTGTGCTTCAGGGTTTAGAGTTTGGGGTTTTTTAAAGAGGCAGCGGCGTGCTTACTCTTTTTATAGAAGCAGCCCGCCGGGTTTTCTTTTGTCAGCTGGTTGTTTTTATTGAAACGGGTTTTCTATTTCTAACCCGGATTGTGTTGGTTATACTTACTTGTGTATTCTTCAGTATTTATGTAATAAGAAGCACTATCTTTACTTCTTCTTCTTTCTATCTTTTTCATTTTGTATGGGCTAAACTCCTATATTTAATACGAGTTATTGACTTCAAATATATGTATCATTTTTTTTCTTTTATTGCACAAAACATAACTTTCTTGCAAACTATAATTTTATTATGCTTTACAAACTCTGAGTGTTTGTCGATTGGATTAGTGTAACATATAGAGCATAACATGGGACTATGAAATCTATATAAAACTAGAATACAACTAACTATCGAACCACATTACTTAGTGTAACTAACTAACTATTCTACACTTCTACAGCTAGCATAACCATCTATACTCTATTGGTTGGAGTCTCCAAAGAACATCCTGAACTGTAGGTCTGCCTTAGGATCATACTCAACACACTGAAGTGCTAATCTTATTATCTTGACCAGCATGTTGTGATTGCTGATGTTTTCCTCTATTAGTTCATGTCAAGCACTTCGTTAAACCACTTTTCTGTAGGTACGGACCTCACCCAAGTTGGCAAGTCAACCGAATGTATGCTTTTGTAAGGTGACTCTTTTGTTAAAATCTCTAACATTACTATCCCTAGACTATATACATCAATTTCTGTCGTGGCATTGGCTGAGTCTACAGACTCCGGTGCACAATTGTTTCTGAACCGTGGTGTGGCTGGCATTAGTTGTGAGAGACCAACATTAGCGATCATGGAATGTACTGCTCATCAAGTAATACCATGCTCGACTTTAGATCTCCGTGAAACATCTTCTTTTGCGTGTGAAGGTAGAAAAGCCCTCTTGTAACGCCCATTATTATGTTTATTTTCAGTGACCAACTGAAAGCAGGTATAGACCAACCCTCATCCTTTGAAGCTGCAGAGTGAATGTAAAGAAATAAACCTGTTAACTGTTGCTAGTAGCCTAATATACACACATTTTTAACAATAATTTGAAAATAGTGAAAGATTATTTTATATTGATCTTCATGCTTATAAAAAAATACACATATTCGCCTAACCGGAGAGAAAAGAATGTGAATATTCTATATTATATTGCCACCGTTCTTCGTAACCAACTTTTGGGTTAATTATAGCCGTATAAAGTCCTCATCTTTTAATCTCAGCCGTTGAAATTCACTAAATTCCTTCTAGAAGCAGAAGTTGGCGTTGGTTTTGCACTCTCTCAGCCATGATCTTTCAGTTACCTGCATTTTGTTAAGATGCACCAATCAAAATGCATTATTAGAACATGGGTTATCAATTGACGGTTAAAAGGGTGTTCCTTATTTCCAGGAACTTAGTGGGGTAGTGGACACTTAACTGAATAGTTTGCTGGCTGTATAATACGGGTTGAGGTAGCATAATCTTCCGTCTATTTTTTTTCGCATTACCTATATTCATACAGCAAGACATCTTCAGCAATGGATCTCTCGGATGACTTCTTGGAGATATCTGAAGCCGGCGACTATGCAACAAAAGTAAGTACGAAAGTAAATTGTTAGTAATGTAATATATGTTAACAATTCTAACTTTATTGTAGTTGAGTACCAATGCAACGACAACCAAAAATAATGAAATGTTTAGCCCAAAGAAATATTCTTCTATGGTACTTTTTTATAGTGCTTAACTATTTTAGCAGTCTAAATATGTTTGGTTTTCTAATCTTTTATGAATTTCACCAAATATTTAGTATCAATATATGGTAGCAATTGTAATTTTTAAAGTTGGGTACTAATGCAAGGACACTGAAGAAGAAACATATATGCAGCCCAATGAAAGATTCTCCGAAGGTATCATCTTAACTCACAGCAATGTATAAACATTGTTTTTATATTTAGTTTGTTTTGTTAAAATCTATGAATTTATTGTTTCAAGCCGACAGTGGAAGTGTAGAGATCATTTCATATGTTCAGTCCATTCAAATCTGAAATGCACAGGGAGGTTTGTGAATAGGTGGATGTTTTTCTAAAATAAAGTTATAAATACATAATTAAATCATGATTGTTCCATGCCTATATGTTTTTTATACTTCTATAATACTAATGTTTTTTGCACTTGTAGTTTCAGAACATAGAAAAGCAACCTAAAAGAAAGCATACGCTTCTAACTTGGAAATGTGATAAAGTCATTGATATTACACAAAGTAAAGAATGATCAGAAAGATGATTATAAGTCAAAACAACAAGATAATTTGGAGGCTAAGCTAAGTGACACAGTAGACTCTTTGGAATCACCTATAAAAAGATCCAAGATTCCACGTATAATTAAGAAATGCAATGACCGTGTTGGATGGGTTGCAGTTTAAGCTTATTTAGTTTAGGTCCTGTTTTCTCATAGTCATCTTTTATGTTCTGACTTTGAAGTCAATGTTTGTTTTAAGTTAAATACAAGTTTCTTTTTCAACTGAATTTTTTGATGTTTCTATGTTAACTATATTACATAATGTGTCAACAAATAATACAACCAAATAGTTAGATTACATTTTACTTACACATACTTAATAAACAATCTAGTAAACAATGTGGACACACAAAATAATTTAACACGTAACAACTTACTCTATTATTGGCTATTTACCAATGTGTAAAATTGTTATTATAAAAAATTATATATGTCGATGATTTAATGTATATTTAATAATAAACGTGACTGTTATAATAAAAAAAAGATTTAAATAGCGTTTTTCACAAAATCGTTTGTGTTTTATAAAACTTAAATGTTCTTTTTTTCAAAATGATTCAAACAAAGTCCAGTAATTCATAACTAAAACAGCTAAAAAAGTAGTTACTCATAATGTATAGAAAAACAAACTAAAAATTTAGCAGCCAATTATATATTGTTAAATGTTTATAGATTCCGTGTGCCATTTCGTTTTTCTCTAGTGTGTCTTCTCAAACATCAGGCCTATATAGGTACTTAAAAAATAGGCCTATATAGGTTTTTTTTTTAAATTGAGTTCTATTATATAGAGTGTAAAAACAAAATAGCATTCAGTATATAAATACTAACAAGGGAATAAGAAATTTTGAAAAGAAAAGCTATAAAAAAGACGGTTAGGCTGAAGTAATGTCCACTTACCCACCTTATCATGATCATTGGACCACTATGCCATGATCAATTAACTACCTTAGGTTTTAACAAATTAATATAAAATTATGGTTATGTTAAGTTTATGACCAAGTCAGCCCACTTACCCACCTGCCATGATCCTCGTCCACTAATCCATGATCGAATAACTGCCTAACTTCTACTAAAAATGTTAACTGTTTTCATTAAAGTTGACATGTAGCTCTATATAAGATATTATATAGAAATTTAAGGTTCAGTTTTGTTTGAGTTTAGACTACTATCAAATTGAGTGCCACTGGAAAACCAGTTCGAACAAAAAGGCACGTCAGCTGAAATTCTTACTTCAGCCGATTTTTAGATATTAAAGCATGTTTATTATGTTTATAAATTTTTATTGTTTTGCTTGTTGTGGAATTGGTTCTCGAAAGGACATGATAAAGAAATTGGTTTTGTTAGGGTTAGGTAAAAAGGAGGGATTGTGAGTAAAAAAAAATTCAGTAAAGAACATTATAATAGACTTAATTTAGTGGAATAGGTTACGTGAATTACTGCTTCATATTTCCGTAAATAAAGGGATATGTTTTTTCCCTCCAAATCCACAAAACTAATAACCTAATCATATGACACATTTCCCAAATTCATCTCATTTATTATATAGAATATACATATGAGCTTAACTTGAATTGGCTTAACCTGATAAAATTTTATTTGATAATCAAGCTAATGTAGATATGCATTAAGTAAAAGCCTAAAATAACACAAACTCAATTAGAACTCATGAGGTGAATATTTTAATAATCAAGCTTAACTGAAAAACTGCTCTAATAGCTCAAATTCAACTCTACTTGAATCAAGTGAATTTTAGAAAATCTAGACGCCATCTCAAGTAACCCACGAGCTGTTTAGCTTGACTCGAAAGAGTTCATTTTTTCTATTTTTCTTTTACCTAACTAGAAAAAAACACATAGGTAGAATCTGAAACAACACAAATCATTTACTCGATAAATTCTAATGAGATGAACACATGAACATATTACTTGGTTATAGATTACTTGAACACACTTTGTCATTAAGTTATTTAATTAACCGATAATCAAGTGGACAAAGTAACTAACCTATTGCCCTAATGCCCTGTTTCCGATTGATGAATTGAATACCAATTACCCTAGTCGGCTAATCGACAAAATGACATGCTGAATAACCAATTGAATGCCTATGTTTTTTATTGGTGCATAATGCCCCAATGACATGATCGTTCACTGCCCCATGAAAGTTGATGCATGTCTAGCACTCTCAAATCAAATTGCCCTGTTGAAACATGACTCTGAATCGGCGATCAATCTCCACGTTTTGCCCTACTAGGTTTTTTAATTAGGTTTAAAATTAAATATTTTTTTAATTTGGTTTGTTAACTCGAACTTTTTTAATTGTGTTAAATGGGTTCAATTTGTCCTTCTGTTGATCTCCCCTCATTACTTTTGCTCATTGCTATAAGTTCATTGTAATACTCCCTTAAATGATTTTTCGAAGTCGAGTTTGAATCTAATTTGAAAACCATACCACAATTCTTGCATCGAGCTTGGTTTTTATCATTTGACATTTCACATATATTGAATTTGGACAAATATCTTGGTTCTTTGTTGTTGATACAATCCTAACAGTGAAAACTTTGGTTGACGACATACCAACACCAACTGATGATTGCCTACTTTTGGTTCTCACAATGTTTGGAATGTGGTTTTTCATTTTCAAGAGCGTTTTTGCATACTTAAGTGGTGTGATTAAACAAACACATCCAAATATCCAATACCTATTTAAACGAACTTAACGATTCAAAGTTGGTTTCACAAAACTTGGTTCGTAACCGGTTTCTACAGGTAATAGGCTAACTTGTTCAAACACACCTGATTTCAATCAGTTAAAAACCAATTTCAAGGATTACCAATTCCAAACTGGTTTGGTTCGGGTTTAACCGTGGTTTGATTTCTCAACCCGGTTTATATGTGCATGACTAAAGTAAACCCTCAATATTACCAATGTTAGTGCACATTATAGGTGCACAAAAAACCTGAACCCGTACCCGGTAAAAAAACCCGAAATTGAGTTTTTTTAAACCGGATAGGGTACTCGAACGCGTACCTCACCCTAACTGGAACCGGACCCGATTTGTACCTGATTATACCCTAAAACCGGTTCATTTCTATACCTGTAACAGCGTTATTACGTATATCCGAAATCCACATATATGTACAGCCCAACCCCTTAAAAATCCATCTATACCAGAAAATAGGGTATTAAAATACTCAGGTATAGGTTACCCGATTTCATATCGTACCTGGAACCAGTGACATCGGGTATGAGTTTTCAAGCCAATAACCGGTTCTATTCCCGTCCCAGTTATGGCCAATCTCCGATTTCTCCATACTCAGTCATACTTGTACCCGGTTGCATACCCGAAACCGGGTATTGAAAAACCCCAGTTTTGTGCACATATTGTTACCCTATCCCAAGGGTGTACAAAAAACTCATACCAAGAACCGGACCCTAGAAAAAAAACCCGGAACCAGTTATTTTTTAATCAGATATTATATATCCGTAATCGAACTCGACCCTACCCGTAGAGTATTGATAAGGTATATATTTTGATCTCAATACCCGTATCCGAAACCATACTCAATTTATACCCGAAAATACCCCGAACCGTTCATACCCTATACCTGAACCCAATTATCCCTATACCCGATACCAGTTTTTTAATACCAGATAGAATGCTCGGATTTTAAAGTATATTTTTATTTTTAAATTACAACTTTTATATTTAAGTTTTTTAGAAATGCATATTACAAAGAAAATTATTTGTACTTGAGTGTATTTGTGTTGTTGTAACTTATTTTAATAATTGCAAACCAGCTTTATTTTTTAAACAAGTTTATTCTTGTGTAAAATACCAAAAGAAAATTTTAAAACCGGCTATTAATAATGGGACCCATACCTGATTATACCTGAACCTGTTCATACCCTACCTGCTTACATAGGGTATGATTTTTCTCCTCAATACCCGTACCTAAACACTACCCGACTTTTCTCTATATCCGATCATACTTGGAACCAGTTTCATATCAAGTACCGGGTTTTAGAAAAAATCTGATATGTGCACCTCTAGCCTATCCCTAACCCAATCAACAAATCAAATGTTGATCTGGGCCTGAAGATAGAGTTTCTGGGCCCAACCCAACTTATCCGTACATGCCCAAATCTTAGAAATAAATACAATCCCTTCATCGGGTCATGAGTCAACTAGCCAAACCGGAACAAAGTCTTGTTTTCTAGGTTACCCGTTAACTAACTAAATCCCAGTCCGTTTAAATGACCACCCAAAACGCCGCCGTTCAACAATCACAATCTCCGGCAGTCGTTAATGATGATGAGTTACATAGGCTTTTGTTGCCAAACATTAATGATCTCCCTGTTTCTCCTCCTTCTGCAATGGAATCCAATTTTGTTACATATTTTGCTCCTGGTATGTTATTTTATCCACCAAGTTTTTAACTTTTTTTTTGGATTTGGTACATGGGTTTAGTTACTAGAGGCAGGGTGATTAAGATATTAAATCTAGTAAATTGATAGTTGAATGTGGCTATTCAAGATGCTTTGGTGATGAGTTTGGAAGTTAATTGATTTGGTTTAAGAAGTTAAGTGTGGAGTGATGGATTTGTTGAAGTTAAAGAAGTGAAATGGTTTGAGTTTGGAAATTTAAATTGGGAAGTTAAACATAATAGTTGTGTGTGTGGTGTGCATATATATATATATATATATATATATATATATATATATATATATATATATATGAGTCTACTTACAATGAAAAGGAAGAAAGAGGTAACTTTGGATACTAAATTTGTTATCTTTATTTTGAAATTTTAGAAATTGATTTGATTTGAATTTGTTACGGCAATTGAATATGTCATCGGATGGTAACAAAGCTTCTTCATTGAAGTGGCATGATTATGAAACTTGGCCGTGTTTAGTAGTTTATAGTTATTCTTTTGATTTAACTTGAAGTAACACTAAGAGCACCCACCCCGCCGGTGATGTGGCATTGTCTGAAATTTCCTAATCTCCCCCTTTGCGGAGCTTGTCCACACCACACATCCGGAACTCCAAACCCGTTTCGCTTATCCTAAATACTTTTTTTTTAATCAAAGATGTAGCGTTGTAGAAAAGTTGGGTGTTTTTAAGGATGTATGAAATCTGATGTGGCAGTTTGTGGGTTAATAGCATTGTGGATGCTCTAAGTGCTTAACTAAATTTTGTAGCCAAGGATGTTTTAAATTTGGTTATTTTGATGACTTGCACTAATGATTAATTCTAGTAACAGGTTTGTTGGAGTCTAGAAAACTGAATATTTTGTGTGATAAGAAGTATGATATTCTGCATTTGAGAAGTGCTAATTTGTCATGTTGTAGGTTGTTTACATGATGAATCTAATGCGTTGAATTTCTGTGTTTTGAATAATTTTAGATTTTATGAAGCCGGAGCATGATCAGTATATTTATCGCCATGCAAATGGGTATGAATCTCTACCCTGAAGACATGAAGTATGGTTATTATTAGTATTGACATATTCTCTTTCTTAACAAAGCTTGTGTGTTATTGGGTTGGCTGCTGGACATGTGGCCTTTAAGGATGAAGGAGGAATCACTGCTGTTGACTTTAATGTTGGGAAGTCTAACCGGAGTGAGATCAAGGTCACCGGGAAGCGCAAAAGGGTACATATTCCATTTTACGTCTTTGTTTCTGTTGTAGCCATGTTAAAATAAACCCATTCAGTTGGTGAACTCATCGTTTAATCCCAGAAGCCAAAACTTATATTTATCTTATAGATGAGATACCTAGCATTTTTTCAGTATATGGTTTTATGCTTCATTGTTAATTTCTGATTTGCAGAATGCACAACAGTTTGAGTCCAATACGGCTTTATGTAAAGTATGCACTAACAATGCTTTCTATATTGTGAGGTAATTCATTTTAACTTTGTTTTGGATTAAATCCTTGGTATGATATCCACAATAATGTACCAGGAGTTTAATCATAGCATATTATAACTTGTAAATATGACCTTTTTACCATTACATTTCCATCTTTCTCTCAAATTCTTCATATGGTTGCTAGTTGTTATTAAATGTCTCCAAAAATTATGACTTTTCTCTATCATCTGTCTTTAGGAGACAAACCCTTGACTTTTACTTGGAACAAAGGGTGTAAACCCAACATTTTCTATCGTTATTCAATTTTTTTTTTAATAATTAACAAGTCAGCTGAAATTCTGAAAGCTGTTTTTGACAGATGTTGTATTAAAGGCTCTTTGTTGGAAGTGAATGAACGATTAATAAAGCTGCCCCAGTTGTTGAATTCATCAGTAAGTGTATTTTTGACCCGTATCCTTATTAGTTAACCCGTTGGACCCGAGATAGCAAAACTCGTTTATGGATCAATTAGCAATCGCAAGATTCTTACTTCTGATATTGTATCACCTGAATTGCAGGCAGATAGAGAAGGATACATTGCTATTATGATGCCCAAACCAGCAGACTGGCTCAAGGTCAAAGATTTATTCATCACATTTGATGACTACAAGAAGCTCAGACATTTTTAGTTGACTTCCCAAATAATGAACTGCCTTGTTGTGTAAGCTTCTTATTGTGCCATTATTATTCTTCTTATTGTGTAAGCTTCTTATTGTGCCATTATATTACCGAAACGAAAAGGCATGATATGATTTGGGTAAAACTTAATTCTGTGATCTAGGAACTATTTCATCTACAAAAGTTTTTGTTGTTTGATAAATGTTAAGAAACAAAAGTGTATATGGTCTTCAAGCTCTTACAATGCAACGGATAGAACCATATACAAAAGCACAAAAAATATATATATTTTTCTTTCTTTCTTTGTTTTGATCCGTGTGTGCTTGCTTTGTGATTAACAGTTTGAAATTCTGATAGTGGGTTCACCAACGATGAATATGAAGCAAGTTCATGTATTTTTCATACAAGTAGCTTCATGGATGTATTCTGAAAGTTACTTGTTCACATATAGATAGTGATTGAAGAAGCGGAAACCAGTGAATCTACTCACACATATGCATATATCATTTGCATGTGTGCATCTTTCAGTGCAAAAAACGAAATTCTTCCTTAGTTTTCCAACTTAGGTAATCTATATTAGACGTAGATCTAGCTCAAAAATCAAGGGTATCCCAATTCTTTTTACCGCACATTTATACAATAACGAGAGAAAAAAATGATAACTAAAGGTAACACCTAACAGATTTGTCCTCTTTGAGTTTTTATAGCTTGAATCCGAGCCATTACATCGTCATCTTTTATTTTATCAAATGTTTCTCTTTCAACCACACAAACTATAGCATTGATAAAAAAAAATCATCGCCCATTCGACTGCATATATCCATCTTGACAAATTCATGAATGCCTTTAATGTAGAAGGGGGTAGTAGCGTAGTTTGTTGCCCGTCTACCTGCCATTAGTCTGTAAACGTCTCTGATTTAATATAAATTTGAAATAAATGCATTTGTGATAAAAAAAATTCAGAAAAAAAAATCTTCAACGGTTATGATTGCAACCGGTAAAACCAATGGTAGCTTCAATATCCGATAAACCGAATAAAAAGAACGATGTTTTTAGGTTTCCACCATAAGACGAGCAAGGTCACATATTCATTCAATTTTGCAAATCTATCATCTCCTCTTATATTGTGATAAAAGACCTTAAAGATCACCCAAAAAGACAACTTCTCTCTTGCGTACTAAAAGCATCCAGATACATCTCAGAAAATGTCACTATATTCGATGTGTCAAACAAAGAAAACCAATCATAAGGATTTAAACCTGACATGTTTTCTAGCAAACTAGTTGTTATCTTACTAAATCGCTTTTCAAGTTCTTGAATTTGTATATTCAAAACCTCATTAAAAATGTCAACTTTAAAATGACGTAGATTCTTTCAGTCGAACGATGGTGGTGGTGGTGCTCGACTGATCTAATCAACAACAATGGCAAGCTACGTCCCACCTACATTTTTGTGTTGCCCACTTTTTTAACTCTTTATTGTATTAAACTTGAGTTTGAGGCTTGCACTTTTAAAATTGGGCTTTTAAGTTTATAATAAATGAATATTGGCTTTTGAGTTGTAGCTTATAAGAACATGTAATTATTAAAATTGGTCTTTAGTTAAATGAATATGCTCATTGGGCTTTGAGTTAAACTAGTAATTAGACTCTTCTGGGTTGTGGCGTGAGTACATTGCAAATACTAAAAGGATTAGTCGAAGCGTTGCATGATGCGTTAAAACATATGAAAACACACATTTTGACGTATCTAATTTAACTCAATAGCATTGTGGAAGGATAAAAATGTAAAGTATATAGTATTTATGACTCGACTCATAATAAATCCGACCAATAGCAGAGCTAAATTGGGTTTAGGGAGGGTAGGATGTAGACAACCTTACCCCTACGCCGTATGAATAGAGAGGCTGCTTCCGGTGAGACCCCCGACTGATAGTAATTTTGCATCAAGCCTTAGACATAAGGCACATAACACTCAGCAACAATTGGGACAAAGGCCGATTAGTGCATGTATCCCTTGTCTTTCGGCTATCAACACCACCACATGATGCATGATTAACTGTCCAGCGCTTTTACGTTATTTTCACGAAATTAGTAAAATAACGTTAAAATTAATGCATTTTCACTTTTCCCCCCGACGGCCCACACATATGTATAATATATGCGCGCACCGCAAGCGGGCGTGTAATCGAAATGCGCATAAAGGAAAACTGACACGTGTAATCGAAAGACATTCACAAAAAAGGTCGAGATTTTACTCTTAGCGCGTTGTGGAGGGGGTCGAAACATAAAACTGGAAACATACCTAAAATAAGCAAAAAAACGTATTATATTTGACCTAACTTATTTCCAAAAAAGAAGTCTATATTGAAACGTAGATGCACTCGAATTTATATAAACAAAAATACAAACATGTAAGTAATAAAGTATTTTTAGTAAAGGAACGAAAGGAGTAAACTCCAATTAAATGAACGTAAAACGTGTATTAAGGGAAAACTGACACCAGTAATCAAAAGACATATTCATATCAAGAGCATAAATTTTACCCCTAGTGCATGTGGTGAGGTCGAAACATAGAATCGGAAACGTACATAAAATAAAAAAAAACCTATTATATGTGACCTAACTTGTTTCCCCAAAAAAGTTTACGTCGAAATGTAGATCAACTAGAATTTATGCCAACACATAAATTGCAATTTTCATAATACGACCCGCAGGCAATGTGTAGTGGACACGTTACAAACATCGAATGGTTTAGTACAAGCATTATATCATGCGCGAACTATACGAACGCGCATGTCTCGATGTACTAGTTCTTTGAAAAAGGAATTAGCAAACAAAAATCATTAAAGAAAACAAAAGGTTTAAAACACATATTATATATATGATACAAGATTAAAGTTGAAACATTAAAAACTTTAGGGATTAAACCTTGAGGGTAACAAGCCAATGGACCAATATTGCAATATGGTGGAAGTTTGGGTCAAAAAGGTAAAAGACTAAAATCCAATTTGATATAACCAAAAAGTAGGGACCAAAAATGCAATTTGCTCAAAGTCTAGGAGAAAAAGGGAAATGTCCTTTAAGATTATATAAATTTGGGTATTTTTTAGTTTGATATACATGTGAGCTTATTAATAAAATTAAATATCATATATTTTGTTCAGGGGATCCTAATATTTTTTAAGAAGGTAACCTACGGAAAAACAAGAAAAAACATGTTAGTTGGAGATAAAGTTGAGGGTTAGCACGGGTACCCGTTGGACCCACCCTAAGTCCGCCCGTGATGTATATACTATATAAGGAAGGAAAAATATAAATTTACGTAATTTTAATAGTTTAAGTAATTACAACTTTTAAAATATATGATACAATCCTTTTAAACATGTTATTGACTTTTAAATCAACTTCCCCCATGATTTTTAAACGACCATAATTTTTTCATACGTAAATATTTTTAAAACAAATACACCATAAAAACAAGCATTTTACTCTCTTTAATTTGAGTAGGTATTACTACACTGTTTTTTATTTTATATGAAATTAACATGTTACATACTCACCAATGTTTGTTTTTCCCACCAGATCACACGAGCACCTTTCCAAAAGTAAAAAAGCGGGGAACCGACTCAAACAAACTCCGATTTGACTTATTCCAGCAGCGTTGGAACCGGCTCGTCAAATATATATATATGTGTGTGTGTGTGTGTGTGTGTATGTGTGTGTGTGTGTGCGTGCGTGCGAGCGTATTTAAATTTAGGGTTTAAAGTTTAGATTTTATGTTTTAGCTTCGGTTTTAGTATTATGGTTTAGTTTAGGTTTTAGACTTTAGGGTTCATAGTTTAGATTTTACATTTTAGCTTTGGTTTTAGTTCAAGGGTTTAGGTTGAGAGTTTAGGGTTTCGAGTTTCTAGTTAGGTTAGCTGAGCCGGTTCCAATGTTGCTGGATTAACTCTGATCGGAGTTAGTTCGAGTCGGTTCCCCGCTTCTTTGTGTTCCCTGTCGAACTTAACCCTATATATATATATATATATATATATATATATATATATATATATATAGGTAGATACAAAGTCAGGTTCTAGTACAAATGAACTAAACATATTGAGCGTACAAGTTGATGTGTTATAGAACACACACATTTATCCTATTTATATTGTGCATTTTGGGGTAGTTTGGTGTCGTTTTTATTATATTTTAGCTTTTAATTGATTAGTTTATGTATTTGCATGTTCCGGTGCATTAAAGGAGTGAAAACGAACTAAAACGGTCAAGAAACAAGCAACAAGGAGCATCCAATGAAGTGTAGGGTTGTAAATTGAAAACTCTGAGTAACACTTAGGCGTGTCACGAGATGAAGTGTTTATGCCTCGCAACACGCGAGGCGATGATAAAGTTGGCTAGGACCCAAACTCTATTAACCGACTAATTTGGCATGTAGTGGATGGCAGGCGCATTGCCATACAAGTTTAAGTCTCCCCCGCGATGCGTGTGGGAGTAATTCATCGAGTTTTAGGATACTTTGACATATTTAAACATCATTTTTACCCTAGCCTGTACGATTTCGATACGAGACGACTTATAAACGATCATAGGGATCTACCATAAAGTTTGTGTCTTTGAAGATTTGCAGAATCGTTAGTCGACTTTTTGGTTAATCTTTGATTCTTTCTGTTATGAACACTATGTTTCAGACTTCTATAATTGTTTTACTGTTTTTGACATAATTAGAGGCTAAATATTTAAAGCTGCCTTGGTTTGATAAACTTTTGATATGCATGAACTATTCGGTTTGACTTTTTATCCAAGTTTATGTTTGATTTACATTGGTTATATCTTGTTGCTGATTATGATCATGTATGCTTATGTTTTGATGTTATTAATTGTTAGTTTTTTGTGTTTGGAAAGAAGAAATTCACCCTAGATTTTGTTTTAATCCTATAATTAGAAATAATATACATTAATTAATCAACTAAAATCAATAAACTAAAGTATGCATCCAATTCCATTGATTAAAGATATGATTTGGGTGGGATAGCTAGGTTATTATCTTTTTGTTGTTTAACAAATTTGGTGCCGATAGCTCGGGTTCAACTGTTTATACGCGTCTAGTTGTTTCCTGGGTAGTTAGTACATCATCCTAGAACTACCTTTACATCTAGAAGATTGTTAGAGTGTCATTCTTTCAATTCTAATAGTTGTGAGCTATGTAATTAATATCCCGATAAATCACCAATATACCAGTGATATATCGGTTTTCGGTCCCTAGTCGAGATATTGGTGATATTTGACCGATATTCCAAATATCAGTACCTTTCTTCTTAGTTCTACCATTGTCTTTCTTCTTATTGCTGCTATTAGTGTTTTAAGTCTTAATTATTAATTGTTATTGTTAAATGTTAGTGTTTTAAGTCTTAGTCAGTTCCTACTTGCTACAATTGTTAGTGTTTTGCAAGTTTCAAAAGGTTATTTTCTTAATGGTAGGAGAGTATACTGATTTGTTAGTGTTGAATTGCTATATATATAAATTTAGCATGATATTATAAATGGAGAATCACGTATATCCCCTTATTTACTTACCTAATTATGTATACCCAACCCAAAACCCAAATTACATACATTCCTTCCTTAACAAATTACACATAATGACAAAAATGCCCTTTTAAGATTATGAAACTTATCAACACCTCCTTCCACCTCTGTTTCCTTTTCTGGTGACAACTCCGACAAGCTAGAAAAAAAAATCTCTCCTGCTAAGTTGCATATCGATTAATGTTCACTTTAATCTCTTTATTTTAAAACTATTTCCAATTATGAGAAATCAAACTTCTTTCTTCGTAATGCTTTTCCTTCTTTCTTAAGTTCACCAAATTTCTTTTCGAGAAAAAGTTGAAAAAAAACCAAAAAATATTTTATATGGAATCAAAGAACAGAGGAAGAGGAAAAGACATAATGAAGAATTATGTTTATGTAACACCCCAAAAATGATAGAATTTAAATATATACACGTGTTATATATATATTTATGTGTGTTTAATTAAGGTTTTAAAATAAAATGGTTAGGAACAATTAACCTAGTTAGCAATGTGACCTTGGTTAATTAAAATAATGTATGGTGGACTTATAACAAAACTAAAGATGAGGGACTAAAATGGTCAATATGAGAACAAGGGTTTTAAAAAAAATTAAAAGAAACACACTCAAGTGCGTGTTCTGTGGACAACCAGAGAAAGGGGAAAGAAAGTGAAATCATTCTTAAACCTAAAAATCATCAAATTGAAGGCAGATTTGAGTCTAAGTTCGTGCATGAATCAATTTTAGTGATCATCTAGTCAAAGGAATCATAAGGTATGTTAAATTTTCTAATTTGGTGAAGTATGATTAATAGAGAAAAACCATGAATCTCAATTCTTGAATGGATTATAGATTATATTGTCACACCCCGAATTTCCAACCCAAATCCATACACTGGTGGGCCCGGGTGGGGATTATTGTGACGTCAGTTGATAATCATCATAGTCAATTAAACACGGCACAGCGAAAGTCTTGGAGTAAAATTACTATTACAAACCGAATGTTCGAAAATACAAAATAATATACAGGCTCGTAATAGAAGATCCACAGGCGGATCATAAATTGTACATGGAAAGAATATAAAACAGACTTTGGGCAGATTTAGGATTTTCTAGATCCTCTATCACTACCGAGCACTTCCAGCCTATTTTCGTATTGTACCTGCAGTTTAGTCTTTTGAAAATATGTCAGCTTACGCCGGTAAATACACCCAATTGACTCATTTTGAAAACATTTCAAAAATGTTTTACGTGCGTATCAGCACAAAATCTTTTTATAACTTGGGAAAGTTGACCGGCCAACCTTGTTAACAGATTTACATGTTTGTCCATACATATAGGGCCCGGTACAGAGACCGAGACATGATTAACGTACACACCACTTTGGACTCAAGAAGGAGTCAATTCCTCCCAACCTTGTGGGAATGCATAATTGAGCGTCTATCGGGTGTATGCCTACACCCACGCTAAGGTCGTGGTCATTTCTATTGTAATGAGCCGAGGATATCCAGGACACGTTAGTTAACCCCCGACGTTTAAGTTATCAAACAAAACTGATTAAAATAGAATATGCGGATTTACTAGCCGCAACCGGCATTTGATTGATCCCATTTCCGACCAAGCGGTAATAATTTACCATAACCCAAGCCCGTATGGGGGAAATAAGTCGAGAGTATTTAACTGATCTAGTCTTCTTTAATTTTAATAACTCAGCCGTACACAAAAGTACTAAGTGCAGATAGCATTTACCGGCAAGTCTCTAGTCTGGATTATGGCATAAACTAACCAATTAAAAACTAACGGTCTTATTTAAGTCATAGACTTAGACCGACTAGCGTGCTTGATCAAAACGTATGACGCTAGATTAAACGATGATTTGATAGAATGTATTTTAATCCCAACAAGTACCTTGACTTGTATAATATGGGTAAACTATAAACATTCTGGATTTTGAGACTTAAATGACAAGGTTAAACCCGTTTTGGTTAAATTCCATAGACTAGTTACGTCTAATCAACCGTACGCTTATGAGCGATAATGGGTAACCGGATAAGTCATGGACAAGTTCTATATGCCATTATATTTTAAATAAGTTAAAATATCAGTAGGATATCAACTTATATGTCCGTTAAGGTTTTAAAACGAAATTATGCCTCATAAGGCATTTTGGTAATTTCATACCGTATAAAAGGAACTTGAATATAATTTATGTTTATAATTATGAGTATTCTGGAAAAATACTTCATTTATGATATAATACCAGTAGGACACCAACTATTTGTGTAATTTATCTTTTATGACCAAACTATGCACCGAAGGGGCATTTTGGTCATTTTACACATAGTTTATAAATTATTTGGGATTCTGAGTTTATAACATGTACCTACTGTAAATATGTTTAAAATAAGCTTTAAATCAGTAGGTATCAAGTCTTGGTCAATAATATGGTTTAAAATCATACTATGCGCCGAAACGGCGCTTTTGTCGTAAAATGACGTCTTTAAGCGATGTTTACCAAAACTGATGTTAAGGTCAGATTAAAAATATTTAAAATATGTTATTTAATATAACATATTAGTAGGTAAATGATTTACCTTCAAAATATTTGATTAAAACCATTTTATAAGCCACAGGGGCTAAAATCGTCATTTATCGACATAGTTTAAGGACCTGTTTGAAAACTCAGTTTATAACTTGGTTTAACATCCCAAATAATCCTACTTATAATATTAAATCAGTAGAAAACTCATTTTCAAGTTCATTATTATTTAAAACCTTGTTTTATGCAAAAAGGACATTTTGGTCAAAGATGGCATAATTATGGAACTTGCGCATAAACTTGGATTCTGATTATGATCATGTAATATAACCTTAGAGGGTTATGCTACATTATATTATGATCATAATGCAAATTTAGATCAGTAGGTAACTAATCTAAATCGGGTCAGAATTGAAAGTCAAAGGAGAAGTCAAACTTCGCGACTTTCGGTTGCGAACCGACCCTAGAACTGAAATTGATGAGCCGAACATGTTCTTACATGTTCTAATAATTATTACCAACTTGTTTAAGTGTCAAAACAGGTTTCATAAAATATATAAGATCAGTTTATGATTTTTCCGAAAAATGGCCTGTTTAACTTTTTAATATCATAACTTTGACCCGTCAATTGGTCTAGTAAACGTGATCTTTAGGTGGTGCCCTTTATAGGGACTAACACCTACCTTATAATGATCACTTATCCATGTTCATTTTGAACAATGGCTGGACCATAATGGTCTTAACCGAAAGTCAAAGCGTTTTCTGAAAAAACGTTTGACTTTTGGCTATAAAAGCCTATAAACGAAAATGCAAGAGCAAGGAACGCTTACAAGAGGTTCCTAGAATGCAAGAGAACTAAGTTGGATACTTCTTTCAGCTAGGAACTTCCAGAGGAGGGAGAAGTGTGAATAAATGAGAAGGTGCAAGTTGGAATGGTGAACTTAAGCACCTATTTATAGTTGGAGAGCTCAAAGGAGGTGAAGCCAGGTGTTTAGGGGTGTAAGAGGGAGCTTACAAGTGTCCCAAAACGTGGCATAGCTGATTATAAGTCCATAGTTTCGATTTAATGGTTTTCAAGTTTTGTTTGGGAGCCAAGCAAAACTTTCTGCAGTAGAGGCCTTCTCGCGGCCCGCGACCGCCCTTCACCAGTTTCAAAAATTGACACTTTTAACCCCTTAACTTTATAAAGCTTCTAAAAACCTTTTTAAAGCTTCTAAAAACCTTTTTAAACACCTTTTTGGCACTTTTAGCCCTCCGTAGCCAATACTTGGCATACCCGGGATTATGCTCGGACATTCTCGGTTCGTTAAAAGGTCACTCAGAGGTATAAATTAACATGTTGGCACTTTTAATCCCTCCATCATCCAACTTCCACATATTTACAAAATTGAACCCTCTCGTCCAACATTTGGCAAGCATGAGAGTTAGGACTTCACAAAGGATCACTTAGAGACTTATTATAAGCATGTTGATTTCGATGTCACTCAGAGACTGCGCATGTTGACATAGTAGTCACTCAGAGGCCAAATTTTAAGCATGTTGATATATTAGTCACTTAGAGGCTCTTATTTATGCATGTTAACATCGGACCGTCACTCAGAGACTTAGTTTGAGCATGTTGACGCCCTTAGTCCTTATTAGTCTTTAATAGACTTTATTTAAAATACAACACGTGTCACTATACTATTGGACACGATTTTACAGGGTGTTACATATATGGTAGGATTCATGATAAATATGTGTTAAACTCACTATGCTTGCTAAACTTGGGAAGATTTTAGCATAATTCAAGTGTTAGGGTTTATGTGTTTGAATAAGTAAGTGGGTTTTGATGTTTTAACATGAAAGAAGCTAAATTGTTATATGTATTAGCTTGATATGAAGTTCTTAATAGACATGGTTGCACAAGGGAATTAAAATTAATGATAGTAGATTCATAATGATATGAAATTGGGTTTATGAAGTTCATGAACTTAAG
The DNA here is from genome assembly GCA_947069175.1 of Scalesia atractyloides. Taxonomy (NCBI): domain Eukaryota; kingdom Viridiplantae; phylum Streptophyta; class Magnoliopsida; order Asterales; family Asteraceae; genus Scalesia; species Scalesia atractyloides. Next base: position 565,134 of record CAMTDV010000003.1, read on the forward strand.
AAAAAGAAAGGTTTTAAATTCACGCCCATAAGGTGTATGACAAAATGCTTATATGAAATGTCGGTTGATGATAATGAATGAAATGTATAGATAAGAACCTAAAATCTAATTGTTGGCAAGTTTGCATGCCCTGGAGGTGAACAATTAGGTTTCAATGATAATTGAGTTGCACAATTTAGGCAACTTAAGTGGAGCTTCGGAAGGTCAAACCGGGGCGGACACGTGCTTAAAAAGAAAGCTTTAAGGTATGTGGCTTTATGCTTCATAGTATTTTGTTAAATTATGTGTTACTTGCGTATGATTGAATAATGACGTTCTACTCATAAAGTTTCGTTTGTTTAAAAGCGATGGATTTCACACAAACAACCAAACGGTCAAAATAAAGAATGATGACAAGTTTGGTTCGTTCGAAAGTGATGGATTTCACATGAACAACTAACGGGTCAAAATAAAGAATGATGATGAGTTTGACTTGTTAAAAGTGATGGAGTTCACATGAATAACCAAACGAATCAAAATAGAGTTATAACACACACCGGAAACGGATGCGTGGGTAAATACTTCACACAAATTCGGTAAATGAATTAAGTTATGAAGATAATCGTAAATTGGGTAACCGGACACAAATTATAGATCGATGAACCCGGGTAATGGGTCATAATAGGAGGGTTTCGAATTCTTGAAGAGAATTCAGACTAATAGAGTTCGACTATTAAAAGGTTGAACGGATGAATGAGCGTAAACGCAAACCGGGTAACGGAAGCATGAAACACAAAGTTAATATCCCGGGTAATGGAGTGGAATCACTAATAGTTCATTTCTAGCGAAATGATGAGACTGATATGGGTTTTAATGCTTAAACATGAAAACGGGACAAATAATTAAATACATAAATAGTGAAGCGATAGCGTAAAATGTAAACTCACGAATCCGGGTTATGGATTTACAAGTTAAAAATGTGGGTAAATGTTTTACGGACACGTAGAAACAAATTTCGTTCGAAACAGACGAGTATTCAGGGAGTTATAGAGTTTTTAGTAAAAAGGACATATTGTGCATATCCGCGGCATTGACCAGCCATAACCTACGACTGCCAGCCGTAGGCTACGCCAGCTGCCTTCTGTCCGGGTTTTATGAAGTGTACCGTAAGCTACGGCAGATCAGCCGTAGCTTACGGCGGGTCTTCTTGCTGAAATTTTATTTTGTTAATTCTTGAAACTTGGGTTATCAAACTACATTTCAAGCATTATATAACTAACGGTTAAGATGATATTGATATATAGGTGATTGCTATGATGGAACGGATGGAAGTCAAGCTAAATGAAGAACCGAACACTACCAAACACTAAACTTCCGCATTTTGTTTATTTGGATTTTTGAATCAGACTTCTTAACATGTTAACATGTTAAGTCAGTTACGAGTTTTTATGAAACTCGATGTTTTGTATGAATGTGTATATGTTATATATATAATTAAATGCACAAATTTTATAAAACTCTATTTAAGTGAGATTGGGTCTTACAGCTTACCAACCCATAGAAACTAACCCCTTGATCCTCAAAATAACAAGGTAAATAATAACTTTGATTGAAAACCTACAAATCTGCCCCTAAAAGAAATGACAGGGTGGGGGGAAACCACCGCGTATCACCTTTTGTGAACCGATCGGCTTCCAAAGATGAAACCAGTGTTGGTGTGAAACCCGCGTCCAAATTTGAGGTCATCGGTAACGATCCAATGGTGAATGACCAACGTTACAGTGGTGCTTGACGGATTAGATGGCCTGAAAAGGCTACGAGCTTGAATGGCCGTCGAGGTACCTAGTCGGCGATGAAGAAGGCTCGCAACTTGTCGAATCGGCATGTTTGTGATTATTAAGGGATAAAGTAGTCATTTCATAATCCTTTTTTAATAAAATATACCATAGTGGGTATGATATTATTAACCTTTAGTAAGGGGATATATGTAATTTATTTTTTAGGCCGGGTATATATGTTATTAATCAAGTTAATAGGGGGAAATATGTAATTGTCTCTATTATTAATTACCGATATCCCACCATGATAACCAATATCTCAAATATCGGTCCTTGACCGATATCCGATATTTTACCACATTAACTACTTAGGTTGAGAGATTCGGAGTCAATAGGTTGAGTTGTTTCCATCTAGTACTTCATTCACATTCTGGTTATTCTTAATAGATTGGTTTTTAGGCTTTTTAGAGTGTGTGTCACATTCATAGTTGTCTTAGGTTCTATTTTGGTTGTTTTTCATAGCTCGCTTTCTAGGATCTTGAGAGTGGCGTCCTATTTCTAGCTAACTAGTTACTATAGGACTTCATCTTTTGTAACTGGAGGATTAGTCGGGTTAGAAAATCTAGGCTTGGTAGATTGTCAAACTTAGAAGTCAATTGCATGTCATTAGGGATTCCTGCCTAAGTGGTTGTTCATCGTTACTGGTTACACCTCACTTGCTTGTTGCCCTTGCGTTTATCTTAGTTCGTTAGTTAATATTAGTTTAATTAGGTTATTAGTTAATTAAAATTCACTTCAAAACTCTAATCCATTAAAAACAGTTAAGTAATTAGTTGAGTCAGAGTCTATATTAGCGTCGGTAGTGTCTCGGGGGTTCGATATCTGGACTTCACACGGCTTTACTATTTTCGATAGGTACACTTGCTTGTCATGTGGTCTAGCAATACAAAGAGTCTAGGTTTAACTAGTATGTCTAAATTAGGTAAATTTATAGACCATATTTTGTATATCACAAATTGAATGTAACTAACAAATCTCACGGTGACAAAATGGTATTAATTGTCAATTTTGTATAACTAGAGTAATTATTGTAATTGCTCTAGTTTTAGGGTTGGTTATAATTACTTTGGTTATAAGTAGCGTAATTACTATAGTTATACAAACAATTATACTACATATAACCAGAGTACTTATGAAATCACCTATTTTGAATATGATGAAGTTTTGTGCAGCATTTGTATAACTAGATTAATTATTTAATCATAACTAGAGTATCTATGAAATCACTTATTTTGAATCTGATAAAGTTTTGCGTAAATATTTGTATAATTAGCATAACTATTTGCATAAGTAGAGTTATTTAATTATAACTACGGTAGTTACGAATGAGTGAATGACCTATTGAATCTAATGAAGTTTTGTGTATATTATATTTATATAACTAGAGTTGTTATTTGTATAAGAAGAGTAATTATGTAATTAGACATGCAAATAACAATAGATAAATTAAATAAGAATGATAGGTAAACGGACAATAAGCTGCACTGTAACCCCATTTGAATAGCAACTTCAATCCTACTGAAAACAAAACATTGGTTCCTTGTCGTAAAGAAATTGTTGTGCCAACCCTTTACATTCTATCTAGAAAACCAACAGCTTCAAGAGCAAAGGAACCAAAGATATCAAAAGCAAAGAAAATTAAGACATGTAACTAGATACCTTGTTGAGTTTAATTCAACATACTCTTTGTTTACTAACATTTTCACCGCATCACTTTTTTTTCCTTTACTTCGTGTGTTTTATATGTTTATAATTTCATTTTTCTTTCTTTTTATCCTTACACCATACATTATGTATCTATGTATGTATGGATGGAAAAGGAAATTTGACAAGGTACAAGAACTTATGTGTGCAAGGAAATACCTTGGTAAGCCAGTGCCACGCTACCCCTTCTTCTGTGAGCCTTTTTCAAGAAGATGCTTGAATAACTATAACTATGGCTGTAAAATCATTTGTATTATATTGTTTTTGGTTTTATTCATCGTAACACTATCAAGTACCAAGTCATGTCATCCATTGAGTAATTTCGGACGAACACAATCTACAATTATATATCTACATGTATATTTTTTAATTGGTTCTAACCTTCTACATTATTATTTCATTGTAATCTATTTACTTTTTATATAATATATAGCAAACTATATTTAATTTTAGTTATTACGAAAATTAATAAACTTTAGTATTAGTAATCAATATATATATATATATATATATAACCTATATTTAATTTTAGTTATTACGAAAATTAATAAAACTTTATTTAGTAATCAAAGAGAAAGTTGACCAACATATTCACTTAATATTTTGTCCTGATAAGTTAGTTTAGTAGTTAGTCAATTTATTTCTTTCATTGAGGTCCCAAGTTCAACTCCCACTAGCATCACTTCAAAGGATATTGGTGGTGGTAATAAAGTTTACAACTAGGCCTCTCTAAAGGTCGCCAGTTTGAAACCGAATCGAACCGTGTTTTACCACAGTGGGCATTCGAGCGGTGATGGAGAGGGTGAAACCCGAGCATTAATGATCTCATCTTATGCATTTTAGTTTGTTTTGAGTGATTATGTGCGTTGAATGAGATAACTACGAGGACTGGTGGTTTTGCAGGTTAATCACTTATTTTGGTAAAGTTAAGAAGGTTAGAGATGATGCGGAACACTTGTGAAGGAGTTGCAAAGCAAAAGATACTAAATTGGACTTGTGCAGAGTTGAATTATGGCTTGAAAGTGCAAGGAACGCGAATGAATAAAGTTCAGGGGCCTAAAAGTCATTTATGGGAAGTTGAAATATATGAAAAGATGAAGCACAGAATTGCGACGTAAGCTACGGTCCACTGAGCGTAGCTTACGGTGTGTTGATTGGAACCAGAGACCTTGAACCGTAGCCTACGGTGTGTAACCGTAGGTTACGGTCTAGTGTAGCAAAAGGAGATAGAGACTATGGGTCGTATCTTATGGTCCCTGACCGTAGCTTACGACCAGTTTCGGAAAAAAAACACGCAGCCTTGTATTATCAAGTATATTTGGGTTTCTTTTAATTGTCAATCATTATTATCACTTCAAGGACGAATATTGGACTTTTATGCACTCAAGTTCAAGGCTTTTCATCATCAATCATCATTGTCTTCCACAAAATCAAACATCATGATCATGAACTCATCAATTTCTCAAGCTTTTGAAGACAATTTATGCGAGATGTGCGGCTAGTTGTCTTATGGTTTCCTCCAGATGGAGGGTTTGTGTAAGTTAGATGATTTTATGTCTTTTTGATTATGTATGAACTCGGTAATCTAAGGATTCGATGCTTTTCACCTTTCGATTTGATTAACTGATTGTAACCGATTACATTTTGTTGAACTTTAATCTTTAATCATTCAATTTCCGAGAGTTCTATGAATTGAGATATATCTGAGGTGGGATTAGGTTTAGTAATTGTGATTGATGTTCATTTGATAACCTTCCGTTATGCATTGACAGGAGTACTTAGTCTGTGAACATCACAATTGGTTAATTAATTTAACACTTATGTCTTTGTAAGTGCTTTGATTAAACACATAATTGAAGTCTATCTACAAATCTGAAATTCGAAGGAACCATCATTTCTCCAATTGATAAAAATCTCAAATTTTAGTTTGTCTAATTTAGATAATTAACAAAATCCCCAACCAAGCTTTCTTTTTCAGTAATAGATAATTGATACTTAACATTGCAACACTTTCTACAATCCTCCTCTGGTTCGATACCCGACTTATCCTATCTATATAGTTTAGTTGGTTTTTGCATGTTCTTCAAGACAGACATCAGGTGGGCGAGTTTTCCCCAGAACTGGTGGCTTGTGTATGCATCCAACTTTGACCGTTATGGAGGAGGAGATACATTTGCTCCATTGAGAACATCCTAAGATACTTATCCAGTGATATAGTTGACCGTTCAAAAAAAAGTCTTTAGGCGATCCTTCTCTCATGGGAGAGTTTAAATATCCTTTTCTCATGGAGTAGTTCTTTTAAATAAAAAATAAAAACTTTGAAACAAACTCAAGCAATGATGTACCCGTACCATGCAATTCTTCACCTGAATTGCAAAGAAGGTGCATACATTACAACTTAGAAAAACGACTTATATGACACTGTATTTTCAGTTTTGAACACTTCGAATATATCAATACACGCTAGGAGTGTTCAGCCATGTTGGGTTGGTAGGTGGATAGGTTTCGGGTAGAAGTTCTTCAACCCTAACCCAACCCATAAATCTATTTAAAATTGTGTTTCGTGTCGACCCGTTTAATGTTGTTTGTGAATATGAGTAATATTTAGTGATTTCATATCAATTTAAACATTCAATTACAAAATATTTAACTCTCATTATTGTTTTTTGTTTTTTTATCTCTCATTATCAAGTACAAAATATTTAACTCGATGCTAGAAGAGGCGACTAGAAGTGATTGGATAATGGGTAGATGATTAAAAAAAACTATTTTTTTAAAGTGGAGTTGACGAGAGGATTCAAAAGGAAAGTTTAATTTCACTTTCACAAGTTAATAGTTAGAAGAGAAGTTAAAACATACAACTTTAAATATTAAAATTTTCATCTCAAAGAACTAAATATAAACTTCTTAAAAATCGTTGAACAAGTCGACACGTCAATTAACCTACTTAGGGATATTTGGAAGTGCTCGAAGTTTTTATGAATAAGGCTTGGGATATTTGAAGGTGTGTGTCTTTCAAATGGTGGCCCGATTTTGTCTCATTTGTGTTATGCCGACAATGTAATATTCTTGGGAAGATGGTCCGAGTCTAATCTTTTAAACTTGAGAAGGATCTTACGGTGCGTGTATCTTGTGTCGGGCCTTAAAGTAAATTTATTCAAAAAGTAGCATAATGGGGGTGCGAGTAGGAGAAAAAGAGGTGGAGAGGATGGCGAAAATGCTTAGGTGTAAAAAGGGGTCGATTCCGTTTCAGTTTCTTGGTCTTCCATGGGAGAGAATATGAAAAAAAATCAAACCAAGGAAGCCTATTATTGATAAGTTTAATAAGAAGCTTTCGGCGTGGAAGGCAAAGACGTTATCTAAGGCGGGGAGGTTGACACATGCTAAAGCGGTTCTTGGTAATCTTCCGTCGTATTATTTGTTGGGAATAATTCAAAAATGCTTGGATAAATCTGAAATCGTGTAATCACTATCAGATCAAACAATTGGAGTGGCTACCAATCTTTGATCGGATAAAATCAGAAATATTCTAAATTTTTGTATGGCAATTTTTGATTGCGAGATTTTGGGGATTCGTTTCGAAAACAAAATTCGTCCAGGGTTTTCCCTAAAAAAATTGGGTGCGTATTTTCAGTTTTTCACAACTGCTTGCAGTTTCAATTTTGAATAAAAACACCTTTAGTCCCTTAAGTTTCCAAAAGTGCATATTTAGCCCGAAATTAAATATCTGATGTATTTTTGATAAAGGACTTTAGTCCCTTAAGTTTCCAACAAGCGTGCACTCTTATTTGAACGTCATACGCAATCTCAAATTACACTAAAATATCCAACATTATTTATCTTTATTCAAGGCCTCGGTTAAAGTGATAAATACGCTAAAGAGAATTAGAAGATCTTTTATATGGTGGAAAGTTGAAGGCAAGAATAAGATGAGATAGGCTTCGTGGTGTAAAATTGTGACACCAAAATTCATGGGAGGGCTCGGGTGGGCGAGATAAGAAGTCTTAATCGGGCCTTTCTAGCAAAGTGGAAATGGAGAATAAAGAGTTGTTCGACACAGTTGTGGGCTCGTGTTATATCGGCGATCCATGGGAGTCAAAATAGTGTAGATAATGTCCTGCTCAAAAAGGACAGTAGAGGCGTGTGAAAGACATCTTGACCAGTACTAAAGACATGGAGGAAGCGGGCATTACGGAGTCGTATAGGTGGGGTATTGCCTCAAGGATGATAATAGTTCTATGCTTTCTGTTACTTTATTCAGAGAAGAGGTGACGAAAAAGATAAGTACAAAGGTTATGTTGGGCCTTTTAGGTGGAATGCATGGGCTCTTATTAAAATCAACTTGTTTGTGTGGAGGTCGGTTATCGGATGCATAGTTACGAAGGCTGTTTTGGTGAATCGAGAGGTTAATATTGGGAGTACAACATGCAGCCTATGCGGGTTTGAAAGAGAATCAGTACATCATTTATCTGCTTGGTTTAAAGCAAAACCATTAGACAATACAATTTCATCAAACTTTTGATGCCACTGTTTGGGTGCTTGCTTCAAACCATAAAGAGATTTAATTAGTTTACACACCTTGTTTCACTTCCAGGCATAACAAACCCTTCTGGCTGTTTCATGTAAATCTCCTCATCTATTTCACCATTTAGAAATGCAGTTTTCACATCCATTTGGTGAATTACAAGATTATGTATAGCAGCAAGTGCTAATAATAATCTAATGGTGGATATCCTTGCTACAGGAGCATATGTATCAAAGAAGTCAATACCCTCCTTTTGTCTAAACCCTTGGATTACTAATCTGGCTTTGAACTTATCAATCGTACCATCCACCTTTATCTTCCTCTTGAAGATCCATTTACTTCCCAATGGTTTACAACCAGGAGGTAAATCCACCAATTTCCAAGTGTTATTTTGCAAAATAGAGTCCATTTCATCTTGGATGCCATCTTTCCAAAATGAAACATCCCTTGAAGCCATTACTTCACTATATGTCTTTGGATCCTCATCAACATTGAAACAATATTGATATTGAAAATTAATATCAATCCTAGATCCTTCAACTAAGTACAGTTGAAAATCGTCACCATAAGACTTGGCCTTTCTTTCTCTTGAACTCCTTCTTGGTTCAGTGCTAGTTGAAGGCATAATTTCTTTTCCACTAGAAATCTGGAGAGAATGATTCATATCCTTTGGCCTAGGTATAGATGTGAATCTTTCTTCATCATATTCTACATTTCCACTTCTTGCCTCAATAACCGTATATACTGAAACGTGGTCATTTGGTTCTATTACATAGAACCTGTGAGCAAATGAGTGCTCAGCATATCCAATGAAAATGCATTCTATACCTCTTTCCCCTAAGTTTCTTATCTTAGGATCATTGAGCCAAACCACGGCTCTACAACCCCAAACTCTTAGTTTTTGCAACTCGGGTGGCTTTTTATACCAAAGCTCAAAAGGGGTTGTTTTGTTCCTTTTATTAGGAACCCGATTTAACAAATAACAGGCTGTCAACATAGCCTCTCCCCAAAACCCATTATTTAAACCCGAATGGGACAACATGGTATTAACCATCTCTTTTAGCGTCCTATTCTTCCTTTCCGCCACACCATTTTGTTCCGGTGTGTAAGGAGCTGTGGTAAGGTGTATTATTCCAGTTGATTGGAAATATTCTAGATCAAAATACTCACCACCTCTATCCGTATGTAGGGTTTTGATCAATTCACTTTGATGAAGCTCTACTTCTTGTTTATAGATTTTAAACTTTTCCAAAGTTTCATCTTTTGCATGTAACAAGTAACGTAACAGAACCTAGTAGCATCATCTATAAAGGTTACAACATACTTCTTGTTACCTAATGATGGTGTACCATGAAAATCACATAGATCACTATGTATCAAATCTAACAATTTACTTTCTCTATTAACATGTTGCAAGAATGGTTTTCTAGTTATTTTATTCAACTTGCAGATATGGCACTTTTCATTTGTTAAATTAACTGCCGGAATTAAGCTCATCTTAGACATTTCCATAAGTCGTTTATAATGTACATGTCCTAATCTAGCATGCCATAAGTCAGATTTTGACGAATTTACACTAGATGACGAATCAATCATACAAACAGAATTATCACTAAACGGCACTTCTAGATTTAACATAATCATACCATTACATAAATAACCAAATCCGATAAAAGAACCATGTCTTGACAAGATATACTTGTCACATTCTAACATTTGTTTGTACCCGCGATTATTTAATACGATACCGGATAACAATTTTTTTCCGAATGCCGGGTACATACAATACATTACTTAAACTTAGAGTTTTTCCAGAAGTAAATACTAGTACTACACTTCCAATTCCGTGGATTGGCTCGGTTGCAACATTTCCCATCTTTAAAACAGATCCATCTTCAATTAATGTAAGGTCCTTGAACCATCTTCGATCCTACATACGTGACTTGTTGCTCCTGAGTCTTACCACCAAGCAACAGAATCATCCTGCACATAAAATGCTTCAGAAATTAGTGAAACATAATTCACATCCGAATTATAATTAAAGTTTAATTTCTGACCTTGTTGCTTTGGATCTTTAGAGGATCCACCAGTGCCAGCTTCATTCTTGGCTATACCAACACGACAATCTCTCTTGAAGTGTCCTAGTTTACCACACTTCCAACAGCCTTGATCATTGGTCTGTTTTGCATACTTCACAGCCTTGTTCTTCTTGTTAAACCCACTTTGATACTTTCTTTTGTTGTTTCCCTTGTTAGAATTTTTGAGACTAGGACCACTTTCTTCCACCATGTTAACAGAAGACCCACCAACGTGTTTGTATTTGTTAATATTTTCCATGGCCCGACAAGACTCCTCAATTCGAAAACAACTTCCAAGTTCAACCAGGTTCATTTCCTCCTTCTTATGTTTTAAAGTATGTTTAAAATATTTCCATGAAGGAGGAAGTTTATCAATGATAGATGGAACAGAAATAGCTTCATCCATCTTTAAACCATGTTGTTCGAATTGACCCAGAATTCCTAGACATTCATTGTATTGTTCCATGATGGGTCTAACATCAACCATCTTATAATTCATAAAATCACTGACCAAGAATTTCTTACTAGATGTGTCTTCAGCCATGTATTTGGCCTCTAGTAATTCCCACAGTTCTTTTGCAGATTCAACATTTTGATAAATATCGAAAAAAGAGTCACACATACCATTCAGAATATGCCCACGACAGATGTAATCAGCATTCAACCACTTTCCACGCTTCCTAGTTTGTTCCAGCGGTTCATCCACCACTTCCTCGGGCATTGGGGTACTCAGAACGTACACCACTTTCAAAGTCGTCAACAAAAAATGCATCTTCTTTTGCCAGCGACGAAAGTCTTGCCCGTCAAACTTGTCCAATTTCGCAAATTTGTTCGTCATAGCCTTCGAAGATTCACCACCGCTTGTCATCTTCACTGAAATTGTTTGATCTTTGTTGGGAATAATTCAAAAATGCTTGGATAAATTTGAAGTCGTGTAATCACTATCAGATCAAACAATTGGAGTGGCTACCAATCTTTGATCGGATAAAATCAGAAAAATACTAGATTTTTGTATGGCAATTTTTGATTGTGAGATTTTGGGGATTCGTTTCGAAAACAAAATTCGTCAAGGGTTTTCCCTAAAAAAATTAGGAGCGTATTTTCAGTTTTTCACAACTGCTTGCAGTTTCAATTTTTGAACAAAAACACCTTTAGCTCGACCCCAGCTAGGGGCTCTGCCCCTTGCACCCTGCTCCCAGGAGCGCTGCCCCCGGACCCCCGCCAAGGGGGCGCTGCCCCCTTGGATCCCCCGTTAGTCCCGATGACATTCAAATAAGCGTGCACTCTTATTTGAACGTCATACCCAATCTCAAATTACACTAAAATATCCAACATTATTTATCTTTATTCAAGGCCTCGGTTAAAGTGATAAATACGCTAGAGAGAATTAGAAGATCTTTTATATGGTGGAAAGTTGAAGGCAAGAACAAGATGAGATAGGTTTCGTGGTGTAAAATTGTGACACCAAAATGGGAGGGCTCGGGTGGGCGAGATAAGAAGTCTTAATCGGGCCTTTCTAGCAAAGTGGAAATGGAGAATAAAGAGTTGTTCGACACAGTTGTGGGCTCGTGTTATATCGGCGATCCATGGGAGTCAAAATAGTGTAGATAATGTCCCGCTCAAAAAGGACAGTAGAGGCGTGTGAAAGACATCTTGGCCAGTACTAAAGACATGGAGGAAGCGGGCATTACGGAGTCGTATAGGTGGGGTATTGCCTCAAGGATGATAATAGTTCTATGCTTTCTGTTACTTTATTCAGAGAAGAGGTGAGGAAAAAGATAAGAACAAAGGTTATGTTGGGCCTTTTAGGTGGAATGCATGGGCTCTTATTAAAATCAACTTGTTTGTGTGGAGGTCGGTTATCGAATGCATAGTTACGAAGGCTATTTTGGTGAATCGAGAGGTTAATATTGGGAGTACAACATGCAGCCTATGCGGGGTTGAAAGAGAATCAGTACATCATTTTATGGCTACTTGCATTATGTCCAAAGCTATCTGGTGGCATATATTTTCATGGGTGAAGATACCATTCCCTTTGAATGCACAATCTTGCCAAGACTTGCTGGGAATAACTCAACAACAGCGTGGAAGCTTCAAATGGATAAGAGTCATTGAGGTAGTCTTCTTTGCGACTATGTGGAGAATTTGAAGGTCGAGAAATGACATCGTCTTTAATAATGTAAAACTTTCGGTAATGAGAACGGTGACGACAATCAAGGAAGGCGCATTTTGTGGGTAAAAATAGATCTCCATATGGTAGTATAAATTGGGGTAGATAGTGTGATTTTAATATACGAGATGTGATTATGTAAGCGTCTTTGTTTCATTTGTTTTGGGACTCCAGCTACTTGTTGGCCCCTTTTCTCTATATTTGAATAATAAATGGTCGCCGTTCGAAAAAAAAATTTAACCTACTTATTAAATGAATCAAGATCAGAGTACCTTATTTATAAGACCTTATGTGTTTGGGTTGACTTATTTAATAAAATGGGTCGTGTTAGCCGACCAAAAACTTTTTTTCGCTTCGTATTCGGGTTATGTCGTATCAGGCTTTGACACCCCTAGTAATCGTGCTTAGGAATGTGTAACTATAAAACAAAATTTAATTAACGTATGGTGGTGAGAGAAAGAAAATAAGACGTTATTTGAATTATACAATAAATACAAACGCTTATAGAGTATGTATAGTTTTTTTACTTCAAGTTGATTGTGTATTAAGCGGCATCCGCTATATAATACAGTTAGTTATATACATTACAATGCAGGTATGTATATACGTTAGAAAATTATAGAAAGGAAAACTATGTGATCTCCTTCTAACTTTTATTTTTGAACGACAATGGTAAATATATTAGAAATCAAAACGAAGTAGCAAGTGATACACAAAAGATAACATGCAAATACTGAAATCAAAACGCAGCCTCCAATCAATCGAATTAAATGTAGCTCTGTTTTTTTAACGACAACACGGAACACTATTTATTACTACCATAAAAATGAGTTTGTCATAATTTCTTCCAGTATTTTTTAACGACAACACGGCACCATTTAAAATTGTTGAAAAGTAGCTTTTCAAAGAATCCACAGTGTGACCACCAAGATGATATTGAGGCCCATCTTATATAATTTGTGAGATCTCTTTGAACCGGACCTCGCTTCTCTACTACCAAATTATCCATCGACTTCCTTCCACACGGAGACCACAAGAGAATATATATGATATATATAAATGATCAGTTGATTCAAGAGCCTACCCACATTGATGGTAAGTAAACGTTTCTATAATTTTATGTCATTTAGAGAACAAGACAAGGACTTGAAATTGGTCCCGGAATATAATAATTCCGTTTATGAAATTGTTGACCATAGTGATCAACCACAAGCATCTTCCCAGAAAAGATTCATTATAAATCATAAGAGTAAATTAGTGTTTTAGCTCATGTAGTTTAGTTAGTTTAACCATTTCAGCTCAAAATGAAATCTTTTAACATATCAGACTCCGAGATTGCATTTATAACGGTTTTAGTCCCTAACGCTAACTTTGTTACTTTTTTGTAGTTAAGTGTATGGATAATTAGGTGATTATATACCTTAGGGGTGGTTTTTGATAATTACAAAGTTCTTTTAATATTTAAAAGGTTGTTAATGCAATTACTCAAGTTTTTTTTTTTGTTATTTGTTATTTTCATGATTATTATTTAACAAAATATGTAATATACAAATAAATATGTATTTTCATTAAGCGTTTTTTTTTATAAAAGTCATTTTTTAATCATTTGTTTTTAACCTTTTTTTAAACCCTCTATTGTTTTTAAAATTATTCAATTTTAAACCGCTTGTTTATTAAAATCGTTGTTTTTCAAGTTGTTTTTTTAAACGATTTATACCGTTCTTTTTAAAATTATTCTTTTTAACTTTTTAAACAATTCGTTATTTAAGTCGTTAATTTTTAAAAGTGCTTTTTAAATCATTCCTTTAGAACCGTTTTTGAAATCGTTCATTTTGAAACTTTGTATTTAGTTTACTTATAGCCGTTAGGGAAAAAGAACTTTAAAAAATATTTCAAAAATCAAAGAAATTTAAACACGATCGATTTTAAATGAACGAGTGGTTTAAAAACGAAGATTAAAAAATGACGTTTATAAAAAAAAACCTTAAAACAATAAGTTAACAAGTGTAAGCAACTAAAAAATGCACGAATTTAATAAACGAAAAGTTAAAAAGATAACAAATTTTGAATAAACAATCGGTCAAAGAAATGGAAGATTTGAAAAAAGAAAAAAAAGTTTAAAAATGAACGATCTTTTACAAACTTTTTATCAGTATATTTCTTTTTTTTCAAGTCTTACATTTCTTTTTTTATACACGTCGTTTTGTACAATTTAAAAAAATGAACGACTTAAACAAGTGAGTAGTTTAAAAATGTTTAAAATAAATGATTTTAAAAAAGAATGGCATAAAATAACGTGTTTAAAAAACTTTAAAAGACAAACGACTTTAAAAAACGATTTTTAAAAGCAAATGGTTCAAAAAGGAACAATTTTAAAAACGATAGATGGTTTAAACAAAATGTTAAATAACAAATTATTTTTTAAAACGACTTTTATAAAAATAAACGTTTAATGAAATACATATTTATTAATATATTTAAAACGTATTTTGTTATATAATAATCGTGAAAGTAATGAAATAATAAAAAAAAATATATTGAGTAATTGCATTAATAATCTCTTAAATATTAAAAGAACTTTGTAATTATCAAAAACAGCCCTAAGGTATACACTTAACTACAAAAAAGTAACAAAGTTAGTGTTACAAGCCAAAACCGTTATAAAATGCCACCTCGGAGTCTGATACATTAAAGAGTTAAATGCTTTGTTGGTCCCTGTAGTTTACAAATATTGCAAACTTGGTCCTAGTGGTTTAATAATTACACAATTGATCCCGGTGGTTGTAATTTTTACACTCGTGTGGTCCTTATCACTAACATCCGTTAAGTTTTCCAATTAAGTCCATGTTGAATGACCAAAATACCCTTGCTTGTTAACAAAACCCACCAAATTATATAAAGTTTTCCAAGTCTCTCTTCTCTGACAAACAAGCAACATAACCACTGAACACCCACCACCAACATCTCACCTCCGCCACTTCTCACCTCCACTCCCGAACACCCATCGCCACCATCTCACTTCCGCCACTTCTCACCTCCACCCCCGAACGCCAAAACACCTACCAACACAGAAACCCACCACCACCAGGCAGGCCACCACCACCGCCGATAACCACCACACCAGCCTCGTCTCCCCTGCTGCCTCACACCGTCAGAACCACAGCGTCACTAGCATCACCCTCCACCGGAGGACGCCATCGAAAAAAGGATCTGCGAGCTCCGACAAGAAACACCACTACCATCAAGATTCACGATTCACCACTATTCGCCTGCCTTCGTAGAAACCACAAAGTCCGATCTACTGTCAGATCTGAATGTTCATCGCGTGACGATGATGGGTGAAGTTTGGTGGGTGACCATCACATGGTATGTCCGCTAACGGTCCGGTGACCGCCACCACTCATATGTCCTGTGACCACCACTTTTGATCGATTTATGGCAAACGATTGTTTACTTCTGCCACTCGATTGACTACTTTGCTATGCATTTGTCAGCCAATCTTGTCGCTCTATTGCTGATGATCCATCCTTTTTTACAATTAATTTTGTTGGGTGTTGAGAACATTTAGTGTTTAAAGAAGGAAGTAAGTTTGGTGGGTGAAGTTTGCTCTCAAATGGGTAGGTGAAGTTTGATCTGAGATTGAGATGGGTGGTATATTGTTTTAATTAAATTATTTTTTTTTGTTTTTTAAATAAGGGTATTTTGGTCATTTAACATAGACTTAACTTGAAAACTTAACAGAGGTTAGTGAAAAGGACCACACGAGTGCAAAATTATAACTACCAGGATCAAGTGTGTAATTATTAAACCACTGGGACCAAGCTTGCAATATTTGCAAACCACAGGGACCAACCAAGCATTTAACTCTACATTAAAAGATTCCTTTTCGGGCTGAAATGGTTAAACTGACTAAACCACAGGGGCCAAAACGGTAATTTACTCAAATCAAAAACTAAAATTAGAAGTTAGCTTTTGATTATCTTAGGAAATTTGATAAGTTATTGTTCCTTGGAGATTTTCCTTTTCTAGATTAATTGAAGGAACTGCTTTTAAGGATAATCCCACAACAAATTGTCGTTGTTTAATGTTAAATTGTTTCCTTTTTCAGAAAAATCCTAAATAATCGGCCATATTAAGGTTTGGTATAAGCAAAGCAAAGCAAATGAAGTTTGTCCCAAAGTAAATCAACCTATTGGAATGTTGCAAACAAAACATCGATCATTGGATTATTAAGTGCCATATGATCCAATGTGAGATGTAATTTCCTTACGTATTCAATTCTGCGTGAAATGAACTTGTACATACATATATATATATATATATAAAATCTACTGTATTGTCCTAAAATTTTCATTTTTAGAAGCATGTTTATTCATACGTGTATGTATTGTATTGTATAGTTGTACATACGTATGCATATATATATATATATATATATATATATATATATATATATATATATATATATATTCCTCTCTTTATCTTAGTGAGCAAACGTAAGATGGAAGCAAACGTGTGAAAGAAACAAACTTTCCAACTGTTTCTTGTTGGCCTGGCTATATATACACATGATGCCTGCCAAGTGTATGCTCTTCTTCAAATCTTTTTGCATGTTCACTTCCATTTCAAAGAAGATGAGTTCCATCAGATTCAAATTTCCCTTTAAATTCAAGTTAACAGGTAAATTCCCATGCTTTCCATCATCATTAACCTTTTTAAGGAAGGGCTTCTCCTGTCATGGATTATCCGCTTCTTACATTTCTCAACATATTCTTATTCTTAGTTCTTTAAATTTCTTTTTCTTTGTTATTTCAGGTAAGTACAAGAAACAATCCACAAGTAGGTTAGTCAGGGAAACAAATGTTAGCAAAGAGTATCTAGATGTATTTAGGACCAAATCTTACATAGATATTTGCCACAAAGTTCAAAGCCACATAGGCTTGGATAATGAATCATCTTCATCGTGTGATCGTTACATTCGCCAGTTTGATATCCTATGCGAACCCGAAAAAGAAACCATGGCTAACTTAGCCAAGACCTTTGACATGCACTGCTTGATCCTTGATTTTTTAAATGCTGGATTAGAATCATGGAAGATATGTGAAAAACTTCTTGAATCTGTCCACCAAGCAAAATCCAATTATCATAGAATCAAAAGGGTCATCAAGGTAGCCGAAAGGGTCCCAAAAGTTGAAGTATATAAAGAGTTAGCCTTGTATTCATCTTTGGCGAACCCCCTATCGGATTTCAGCCCAGAGAAGTTCCCCCAAATGCACCACCATCTTAAACCATTGCTAAAGAGGTTAACCACTAATTGCACAAGGATAAAAAGAAAGCGAAAACTTGTCATATGTTTGAAAAAGGGTGTTGGTTGTGCACTTGTAGCTTCTTATAGCGTGTTAGTTCTTGCACTTCTAGTTCTTGCACTTCATGGGCTAGTTGGGATTGTAACATCTTCAGGATTGTTCGCTTGTTCATTAGGCTTAACCAACAAGGCAAAGATGACCCATAAAGGTCTAGATACGGGTGAGCTTAAGCGAGTTAGTGTGTTACTAGATGTGGCTGCTAAAGGGATTTACACATTGATAAAAGACTTTGATACAATTGGTTCACTAGCAGGAAGATTACACAATGAAGTTGAATTCGGGAGGGCAGTAGCTCGTAATTGTGTTGGAGATCTAAAGTCCGACGCGTTAGAGGAAGTGATGAAGGAGTTTAGGGTTCATGAGCATCGCTTCATGGAGCAGATGGAAGAATTGAAGGATCATATATACTTGTGTTTGCTCAATGTTAATAGATCTAGAAGGGCCCTTGTGGAAGAGATGGTGCCTTGTACTTAGTACTACAAAGGTGTTTTAAGGATATTTAAGATGCATGATGTTGTTGATGATCATAATGTGTTCTCTCTATATACATACAATAAAAAGGTTTGGATGAAGCTTTAGTTGATTGTGAAGCTATAGCTCTTTTTGGTTAGTAAGACATTGATTTTGAAATTTGGTAGACCTTTAAAATTAACTAGTATAATATTGAATATGTACGTTTAAGTTTTTTTATCATTCACATATAACTGTTGTTAATAGTTGATTAGATATTCTATGTATAAAAGAAAACGTAAATATGAGTTAAATACTTAAATAAGAACTATCTGTTTTAATTTTGTTTTATTTTTATAAATTACTTCAGTTTTTCATTAAAAATTATTGTGTCGTGTCGACGTAAAGTTTTGGTTTATATAGGAGAAAGATCCATTAGAAACCACCTTTTATTGCGAGAACTAATTTGAACACAATTAAAAATACTTAAAAAATCTAAAAACACACGAATTTTATTTTAATATTTCTTTTTAAAAATCGTTATATTTCATCACTAAAAAAATTCGAGTAACAATTATCGATGTACATGTGCATATGTATCATTTCTTTGACAAAGTTCGTAATACATTACCAATATTAGACAATTGCACTTTTGTTTACACTACCATCTGTAATACACTACTTTTTACATTACCAATATTATAAATGCACATATGCATCTATATGTATAAAATGATATAACGTATTTTGGTACACTACTTTGAATACACTTTCACTTTCATCTATCATACCATCTATAATACATTACTATTACCTTCCTACCATCCATTATATAATATCATTATCAATATTTCACTCTATGCACATGTATATCAACACCCTTCATGCCATCCAAACAACATATTACATCATAAAGTGACAAATATAACCAAACCATCAACCATTATAAATAACTAACCAAAAATATGTATATGGGCCTACTTTGTCATTCAAATCACGAACTTTTTGTACCAAAACACGTTATAACATGGTCATACATAATGATGCACATGTGCATTTTTAATATTGGTAATGTAAAAAGTAGTTTTTTACGGATGACATATAAATGAAAGTGCAATTGTCTACTATTTGTAATGTATTACAAAATTTGTCAAAGAAATGAAACATATGCACATATGCATCGATAATTGTTACTCAAAAAAAAATTTATGGTGACGAAATATAGCGTTTTTTAAAAGATATATTAAAAAATTGTGTGTTTTTTAGATTTTTTTAAGTATTCTTTTGTGTTTATATTGATTCTCGCGATTCTCGCAATAAAGGTGGTTATCGCATGAACTCTACCCAGTTTATATATCGGAGATTTGGAGTTAAAATTAAAGAGATATTGTGTAACCATATCACTATATATAAAGTTTGCTCTTTTAATTTACATGAAAATAGTGTGGATGTATTCAGAACTCCAAATGGTGAACATGCTATTTGTAGAATGCGTATTACATTTCAAATTTCATTTCATTAATCGTCATCTGAAGTTGATCATTGACCTGAATGAACAAAAAAGATTATTAGAGTAAACGACGTCTAAAATCAATTAAATCGGTAAATACTTGTGATTTTTGGAGTAATCATAAATAATTGTGATTATTATTCGAATAAAAATATATATTTTACTTTGTTATATATAGTCAAAAACAGTTATATTTTGAACTTTTTTTTATTTTTCTCATGGATGTAAGATGATAATGAAATGTAATAACATGATACTAGATTTTTAATAACTTTTAGTAATCCCGTTGTTTGTCGAGTCCACGTACAACAAACACTGAAACATCTAGTTAATCCGGAGATTAGCTTGTGGTTTGTGTCTCGTTCAAGTAAGGTTAATCTTCTTTCGTTCTTGACAAACAGCTGCGATGATCCTACAAAACAATCAACATATCGTTAAGCTCGTTACAAGTAGGAGAATAGGGGTTCTCCTTATAACCACCCTCCAGCGTGAGAATAAGAACTTGCTTTGAGGATAAAAGTGTGTATTAAGTGAGAAAGCAAGAGAGCGATCCTTAAACCTGTGCCAAAGTTCTCTATTTATAGCCGAAGTGAGTTGTAAAGGAGATGGGTTAATGAGTCTTAGGCCTAAGATCTACAACAAGTAATATCCGTTTTGCCTCACATGTCATGACCGTTAGTGTTTACAGGCGAGGGCATGGTTGCCGCACGTTGAATGGATCCACGTGTCCTGACGTTTGTCCTTATTGGCTGGTTTGGCATCGGCAGTTAAGTGGAGATTATGGAGCAGTGGTCGGTGCACGCTGATTGGTGCCACGTACGTGTCCTTGTGTACCCCCTATCCCGTGCATCGTGCAACATGATAGAGTACAGCCTGTCGTGCGCTCATTGGTCTTCTGCTCTGTCGATCGTACCTTCTGTATTGTCCAACACTGTCTTGCAGACGCATGTGTCTCTACGCTACTTGGCCTTGCGCCAATTCGTATGTAGAAAGAACTAAGTGTTTGATCTGATCTATTCTAGGTATGCCCTCGCGCGCGACCTAAGATTGATTCGTGTAGTCGACGCGAGATTAGGAATGCCAATTATTTTGTAGAAAGAACTCAGTGTTAGATTTGATCTATTCTGGGTATGGCCTAGCGTCCGACCTGAGGTTGACTTGTGTAGTCGGCGCGAGATTAAGGACCATAACTCTTCAAACACGAAAATGTAATTTGATGACTTGGAAGCAATAATGACAAATGAATTTTATAGAAAAGCTAACTTAATTGATTTAGGAGGGTGTCGTCCTATTTTTCCTAGTTTTCCGTTGTGCTATATCAGCGTCACTTCGGTTTTTTACTCACTGTTCTCGGTTTTCTCCAAAATGCGTGTTGTCGTTCTAAATTTCTCAAAACTAAATTTTTTTAATTTAATTTAAACATTAATATATTTAAAACTTTTTAATATAACTAAAAGTAAAAACTACATAACCACATAATTAAATGAAAAACTACATAATCAAAATTAAAATTCTAAAGAGTAGTTCCTCACTGGAGATGCTTTCTCAAGATTTGTCATGCTGGGTCATGTAGCGCCTTTGTTACTAGTGGTGAACCACCTCAATCACTTTCGCCTCTATTATGTGGCAGATCCAGGAATTATTTTTCAGGGGGTTCGTTTTGCTAGATTTTCAATAATTTTCACTATTTTTCCTAGATGGTGGATTACCTACGATATTATTCATAATCTCGGGTTTGGAATGAGGTTGAGGGAGTGCTCTTAACATCCGTCCATGATGCGTGCATTGCATGTGTTGAAAGAGTCCTGATTATTGGTAAATAACCCTCTATAGTAAGCAACGGTGAACATGTTAATAGAAAATATATGGAAGAGCTTACGGAATTTAGGTACATGAATTTATAGGAGGCATGTGGGATGAAAAGCGTATAATAATAATAACAACAAAAAGGAAAAACTTCATAGAAAAACATGTACAACACTAACCGCTCGATCATCGCCACGTAATCTGACCCCTAAAAGATGTCACGGATCATCGCGCAATTGCCTCATTCAACATGACCAGATTACTGCCAACAAATCACTCTTTAGTACCTGCCAGTTGCTTTTGGACCACCGAGAAAGAACAACTATCTATCATCTACAACTAGAAGTACATGAAATTGTTTTTTCTTAACCTAAACTAATTATTAACCTAACCTATAAATATAACAGTTTTTTATGAATTAAAAAAAAAAACAAATAAATAAAGAAAAACAAAAAAAAAATCACCAGAATATATAAAATATACTCAATAAACTTTGTTTTTATTTATTTTTTATTTTTTGAACTAACATTAGTTTTTAAACATGATTTCATTAATATAATATTACATGACTTAAAAAATACATAAACTTAATTACTTAAATAGGAAAAAAAACATACTTAATATTTAACTCAAATAAATATTATGATATTAATAAAAACTGACGTCAACTATAAGCTTCATATTTCTAACTTAGTAAATGACCTTCTATTGACTCGTGCATATTCGGCTATAGATTCTTCAACAATTTGATCGTCTCCTAAATTGTCCATCCGTCCACGATAGATTTTGTGAAATTTTTCAAGCATTGTTGATACACTCGTCATCTTTGAAAATATTTGATCCCTTGTACGCTCTGTTGTAAAACTCATTTTCTCGTCACATCTATCCTTAATACGATTCTAAAAATTAGGACCAAACCATCTCTTATACCATCCTTGTTTAAGTCTTCAGTCCTAACATGTACAAAAGCAAGACTCAATGCGTACTCCTCGTATTCGTTCCAAACAAACACTTGGAGACATTTCTGAAGTTTGGTGAAGTGAAATATTTGCGAGACGAGAACCTACTTTGCGTTTTACGTAAGTGTTTTTTTCCTCAATTGTGATAAACCAAATACACCACTAGCTAATTATGCTAACAAGTAGCATGTATTGGAAAATGGTGAACTTGTGGGCAAAAAGACGACCAATAACGACTATATAGCCACTACCAACGACTCTTTTATTAGAATCTTGACTGGTTAACTAATTATTTGTAACATTCGTGTAAATCGGGTTTCGAAAACCCGCCCCATTTTATCAATCCAAGTGTATTTATTTACGTCGTTCGGTTATTTATTTATTGTTTACAATATTACAATATTATTTATATATAATAATTAAAATCAATGTTTAAAAATAAAATAATAATTAAAGTTTAAAGAAATAATGTAATAATTAATCAATTAAATGTTAAGTATTTGTAATTAATAAATGATTTAACTTAAAAGAGTGAATAAAAACAAAAAAAACTCAAAAATGGGTGAACCGAGAATCGAACCCGGGTTCCCCGGGTAAACTCACACATCAAGCACCACCAAGGCACCCACACCTTTTGTAAAGATCTCAAAGTTATCTAATATATATGTGTATATATATATCCTGTACGTTGCCTACAAAATTCAAATTAGCAAAACCCGCTGATTTCGTTCCATTTCTATAAATCTTTAGGGAGCTAGCTGTCAAGATCGCGTGATTTTTCCTAATCAACTTCAATCAAGCAATTTTGGTATGCAATCAATCTTGAATTCGACCAATTAAATCAAATCGAAGTTTTCCTGCAAATCTATAAATACCAGACATCATCTTGCAAAACAATTCGTTCAATTCTTCTACTTCTTTTTCCCCCTTATCATTACGAAGTTTTACTACCGATCCTGTTGTGAAGTTTGTCGCCGGAGTCGATCACTAAGAGAAACCCAAGATCCTTGCTGTTTTCGTTGGTATGAATCTCGAAATCTTCGAACATTTATGTTAAATATTGTTTTGATTTCATGAAATCAGTCAAGCAAACTATCTTAGTTATACTCACAGTACTGGTATTATCAAGATGAAGAAGACGAAGTTGGTGATGTGCATTTAGTTATTTAAAAACGGTTTATACCCAAGTTAGACACACAGTCCAGTGGGGGACTGTGTGCACGGTTAACTTGCACATCCCCAGTTCGAGTCTCTAGATCACCGGTTTTCTGTAATAGATTTTGATTTTTTTATATGACAGCAGAACACTCTTGTTAGTTGTTAAGTATAACAGAATCATTAAATTGAATGGGTTAGACACCCAGCCCAATGCAGAGCCGCAGGTTCGAATCTTGTAACTCCCCACTGACCCGCTAATTAAAATCCTTTTTAATTTAAGTGAATTCTGTTGTAACCTAAAAAGAACATAAGTATAATTAAAATCAAGAATATGACGGGTTAGACACGTAGCTCAGTTGGAAGAGCTGCGTGCACACATACGAGAGGTCTCAAGTTCGAATCCCGCATGCGATGCCAAAAATCTATCTCTAAACCGGTCTAACCTTTCCTGTCAGGCTGACAAAATATTTTTTTTTATTTTTTTTATTTTTATTTTTATATACTTTATTCCTTTATTCTACTTGTATGACCAACTGTAAATAAATATAGGATCATATAAATAAACAACTTCATAGGCTAATTTGTGTAACCTAAAAATCTAATAAAAATTATAAAAATTAAAATATTATTTTTTGGTAAATGTTGAATATTTGCGTTAATGTTTAGGTTAGTTTTTCTTCGTCGGCTAAATCCTTCATCCGTACGCATTTATTATCATCAAGGAACGCACCCACTGTGAGTGAGTCTCTACAAATTCCCCGTCTTAATCATATTTTGGGGTGTATCATATGTTGTATGTAACATCCGTCAAAAAAACCGGGTTAACCAAACCCGCTTCGTTTATTAACCGAACATCCAGTTAAAAATTTCGTTGCGTATTTAATGCTCAAATTAATTTTAAACGATACATAATTAATAAGTATATTAGAATATAAAATTTATAATTGAAAATCTATTAGAAATAATGGAATAAAAATAAAATACTGACGCCTGGTTTCGAACCCGAGTCAGCCGGATGTTCACAAAGACTTAACTCACACTCGCCCAACCACTCCGCCACTAGTGCCTTTTGATGAGATATTAAATCAATTAATTCAAATAACAAAAACTCGTTTTCAAAATCAGTCAACCAGCGTGCCCCAAATCACTCTCGCCGGAAATCCTGACGAAATCGTCAATCATTAACGTTTTCTTTTGGCATAACGGATACAATTACAGCAGCGCCGGTTATAACTGAAAACTTTAAGGTCATTTATTCAAATCATCAAATCGTAACCGAATAACTTTGAATTCAAAACCGGAAATACAATTAAAACTGAGATATACTTTATGTAACATTTGTCAAAAACGGGTTTCCAAAACCCGCTCCGTTTTGTAATCGAATATCAAGTTATAATGTCACGTTGTATATTTATGGTTATTTTGATTTTTGATGATACATAATTAATAAACAAACTAAACTATAAAAATTATATTTGATAAAAAGTAAAAACAAAATAAATAAAAATAAAAAGTTGCTGCCGGGACTCGAACCCGGGTCAGCCGGTTTACAATTTCAAGACTTAACACACACACACATCACCACTCCGCCACTTGTTGTTTTCTGTCATCTCTAGGAATCAAATAACTTTTATACACAAACCTAGTTAAACCGGTTGCGCCAACTGAGAAACCGAAATCGGCAAACCAACCGTTTAATCACTTGATTAGTCGCACATTCAGGTTATAACCGATGCATCAACGATTTTTAATCAATTCGGATTGAATGAACATCAATTTTTCATCATCATCGGTTTTATAACCGAAAATAATCAAAGTCCCAATTACTTCAACAAGACCCCTCTCGCGACTCAGAAACATCATACCAACATTCCATTTCACTTTCGTCACACTTTCAGTCCGTCAGAACGCTTAAATCAACTCGCCGGAAATTTCTGCAAGATTCGCCGGAAAACCGTATTCATCATCAAAACGGTAATTCTTTCAATAAAGTTGTAGTCCAACAATTGTTAAGCTATTCTAACTTAAACCTTTCAATTGAAATCGAATTCAGGCACTGTATTCAGCTAATTTCAGTTCGCCTGAAAAGTTCTGAAATTCTCTATGTTCATCTGAGAATCGGTAAGGGTATTCAAACCCTCTGTTAACGTTTGCTGATCACTTCAATTTCACGATTAGCTAATCAAAACGGTTAATTATCTTGTTCAGTTGAAGAGCATAAAAACAGGGACCGACACATTGCCGGAATTCTGAAATAAACCGTTCATCGGTATGTTCACTTCTAATTATCGTTTCTGCCATTTCATATTAGATTGTACAATGTTTAACAATCGAACTACACAAGATATAACGGTATAATCGACTGTCTGTAAAATTCAATGAAGAAGATGACTGTGATAACACTATAAGTATAATTAAAATTGGTATTTTAAACGGGTTAGACACACAGTCCAGCGGTGGACTGTGTGCAAATAATACGCACACGTCACGAGCTCGATCCCTGTTACACGCACCCTCTAAGTAATAAAATGCCTTTTTTATTAAAGCTGAACCGGGTTAATCCTGTTAGTTGATAAGTATAATAAAAACTGAGATAATAACCAGGTTAGACACACAGTCCAGCGGTGGACTGTGTGCAACACTGAATCGCACGTCACGTGTTCGAAACCTGTTACTGGCACCGGTTTGTTGAATTAAAATGTTTTTGAAATTAAAAGAATTTTGGTTAAACCGAATTAGTATATAAATATAATTAAAAACAAGATTATTTCGGGTTAGACACGTAGCTCAGTTGGTAGAGCTGCGTGCACGCGTACGGGAGGTCTAGGGTTCGAGCCTCACCCGGCGCAAACAATTTCCCTGACCGAACCGGTCAACAAGTCAACGGTCAACGCAAAATAAACAATTTTTTTATATTTTTATTTATTTAATTTAATTTAAAAATCAATTAAAAATACTTAAAAATAACATTTTTAAAGATAGAAAATAGCCTTAAACTCACAAAAATATATCTAAAAATTCCATTAAAATCCTTAATAAAATCCACTCATTTACTATATTTTTTTCCGCCATTATTTAGGTTAGTAATTCTCGTTGTTCGTTTCTCCCGACTCGTGCGCATTTCATCATCTCCATTCAAACGCACCCAATGTGAGTGAATCTTTACAAATTCCCCGTTTTAATCACGTTTTGGGGTGTATCATGTGTCTTGTTATATATATTATATTTAAACCATTGTGCATACATCATATCATGAACATGTGTATTCAGTTTGTTTCAACTGTTGTGTAGTTATTGTTAGATGCAAATTTATTATTTTCAGTACATGCAATTTCATAGGCCGCCGCTCCCCATTACATTATGAGCGTTGAGCATGTTCCCCATTTCATTAGGAGCGTGAACCTGGCGTGCCCACATACGATCGGCTCCGTTTGATTGAGCCTTGATCGCACAGACATTTTCATTTTTAGTACATGCAATACGATCGGCTCCGTTTGATTGAGCCTTGATCGCACAGACATTTTTCATTTTCAGTACATGCAATACGATCGGCTCTGTTTGATTGAGCCTTGATCGCACAGTTTCATTCATGTTATTTATTGTATGATGTTGGTATGTTAATGTATGCTATCATGTGTTATTGTATGTTATAGTTGTGATTGCAAATTGCTACTGCCTGATTATTTACATTTGCTCATTTATGATTATGCACAATTTTTCATTGATAAACTAACAAGTAAATTAATAATAAATGTTTATCTAACAAGGTTCACTCGCCAACTTATGTTGACCCAAAACCCCCATTTTTTACACATGATACAGGGAAACCAGCTGCAGCCAGAAACACATAGGATTGGACTAGAATAATAAAATGATTTAGAGCTTGGAACTATTTTGTTTGGTTATTGCTTTGAATTGTATGGACATGTTTGGATTATTTGGAATGTAACTTTGACTTTAATAAATATGAAACATATTAGTAAATGTCATGAGCTTTGGTGATAACCCAATTATGCCCCGACTCTTATTCCGCTGCGGGTCGGGGTGTGACAGATTGGTATCAGAGCCATGACTATAGGGATATAGGATAGGTTATTAGACCCTTAGAGCCTATACTATAGTTGATTAGAAACTTATAAGATTTTTGTATGTTACATGCCAAATTTCATGATGTTTATATGTTTTATGTTAAATGTTACATTCAATGTTATGCAAGCATGTTCATAAGTATATATTATCATATAATGCCTATCATAAATCATATACTCATAACATATCACATCCATGAAAGCACACACCACATCATGATTGCTTTTACAATGATTTTGTGTTTTCAAATCTCATCAAAGTGAGTTCTTATGACGGGCATGTAGTAACTGGAAGGGTACCAGTACCGGTAGTCGGAACGTCCTGTCTAGGCTGGCATTCGTATAAATCCAAAATAAAGGACCAGTTTGCCTACCTGGGGACTAACGATGAGAGTACGAAGTACCTATTAGGCCAAAGCATGCTATACCAAACGTCGTGTGAGCTAACCCCACTTTGAGTTGTCATTGTGTCTACACCTGGACACATTCCGACCATACATCTCGTAAACATATTTTGTGGTTTGCATTCGGGTGATGCAAGTGTTAAATCGCCAATACTAATGTAAATCCTACCAAGCCAATAGCCATGGGGGCCCACATGACTATATAGGTGAAGGTATGGGGGACATTTGAGGCCCAACATGAGCAAACCCAAGACATCCTATGGATGTAGTTGCATTATTGATATTTATGTTATTTTCATTTTTCATAAAGACACATGACACCTAAAAAGACTCCATAAACTCACAATCTTCTTATGTATGTTCCTGTAGATGTCGTCCAGACAACAACGAAGGGGTAAAAGATCAGGAAGGTCTCAGGAACGCTTGGCCACACAAATCGCGAAACAAATGGCCACGATACTGCCTGACATTGTGGTCCAAGTGCAACAAGCCCTCGCTACAAATCCTACTAACCCTCCCCAACAACATGACCAGAACATCGACAACCCTCCTACCAGCAAGTGCTCATACAAACATTTCAAGTCTTGTGATCCTCCTAAATTTGAAGGGACCGAGGGTGTCACTGCTCTCCTACATTGGTTCGAGGAGATGGAAAACACTTTTCTCAACTGCGATTGTCCTGAGGATCGCAAGGTTCGATACGCCACCGGGAGACTATTTGGGGTGGCTCTCACCTGGTGGAATACTGAGAAGGGAAAGAGGGGAATTGATGATGCAATGGCCTTAACGTGGGAGGAGTTAAGGGAAATCATGACTAAGCGTTTCTGTCCTAGGAGTGAGATTAAAAAGTTGGAGGACGAATTTCATTCTTTAAAGCAAAAGGAGGGAGATCATACCATCTACAACAAGAGGTTCTTAGAGTTGAACCAAATGGTCCCTAACTTGTTCACCCCAACTTATCGCTTGATTGAGCATTATATTCGAGGTCTTCCCTCGAAAATTCAAGATTCAGTTCTCAGCACTTCACCAGCAACACTTGAAGCTGCTATGGAACTAGCCACTGAACTGACCGAAAATCACATTCGAAACGGTAAATTCAAAGAGGAGAAGAAGAAAGCCCCCATTGAGGCTCAAACTTCAAACCATTCTGGATCCTCCTCGAAGTTTACTGGTAAAAGGAATCGAAGCACAAGAAACTTCGCCGTCACACAAACCAATTACCCTATTCCTGCTGCACCCATTACCCAAGTCGCCCCTTCACCTGCACCATACAAAAGACCATACTCTGGCCCGTTACCAAAATGCAACTGTTGCCAATACCACCATTCTCCTGATCATCCTTGCCAATATTGCACCGGCTGTGGTCGCGCAGGTCATACTGTTCAAACCTGTCGCATACCTCAGCGAACGAACCGTCACCAGCCTTCAACCCAAACCCACCAACAAATAATGGGTCAAGCCCAATAACCCCTACTACTACCACCTACCCAACATTTAGCCCAAACATACTATCAACCCAACTATCCCATGGTACAACCTATGCGGGCTTGCTACAATTGTGGAGATCCAAGCCATTTTAGAAACACTTGTCCACGTTTGGTGAACATCATTCATGCCCAAGCTCAAGCAAATCCGGTGAATCAAGCTAACCAAGCTCCACCACCTGCAAGAGGAAGAGCTTATAACATCAACACCAATACTGTTGAAAATAATAACGGCCCAAACGAATCACCCAACTAATTTTTCCTCGCCAAGAATCAAGACTCAACTCTAATCGTCTAGTTTTAATGTTTCCTTTATGTTATCTCAATTTTTCCATATTCCAGTTGTAAAATTTGGAAATTATGTATCCAAGAATTTTAATGCGATTTGATATTACAGTTTTGTTCTATACTCATTGATTTAACATTTATATCATCATACATCTCGACGTATCTCAATTTCATCATTTAAAGAAGTTGGGTTGTGTCACACTTTTACATAGACTGACCCCTTCGTCATAACCAACGAGAGAGGTACTGTCATCATTTAGTCATGTATCATCTCAGAATTTAGACTCAAGTTTTGTTCGTTGTGTTGTTTATGTTTTAGAGTCACATAGAACTGATCATGATTTACTGATAAAGCCAACGAAAATTTGACAAGAATATGGTGGATACGCCGCTAGTACTTCCTATATATAAGTATTCTTGGCAAAAGATCAAAAGCATTACCAGGAGGTTATGAAAAGTTACGTGTAGGTTTAACTATCGTCGTGGTTGAAGTTTTTGTTTTATGATACATACCTTAACATTACAAATGTATCAGTTACCTCAAAAACTATTATACATAAAATCGTAAGCGTCATCAAAGATCAAAATCCGAGAAGCCCAGCATGTTTCAGTAGCAGAAAGGAGACGTACGCAAGGAGCTGTCTTGTGGAGCTAAACTTAAAACTGAAACTAAATCCGACAGTATTCTATACTGTCTAGATCGCATATGGATTCCTGACCACAATAACCTTCGTGATTTTTTTCTCTTATGAGTGAGGCGCACAAAACACGATATTCTATACACCCAGGAGCCGACAAGATGTATCAAGACTTTTGATATACCTATTGGTGGCCTGGAATGAAAAAGGATATTGCTGATTTTGTTTCCAAGTGCCTTTCATGTTCCAAAATAAAAGCTGAACACCAAAGACCCTCCGGACTTCTGGTCCAACCTAAAATACCTATATGGAAGTGGGAAAATATAACCATGGACTTCATTACCTGGTTACCTCGCACTTCTGGTAGGTATGACACTATATGGATAATAACTGATCGACTTACAAAATCAGCTCACTTAATTCCTATCCGCGAAGATTTCAAGAACGAAAAGCTTGCTCGCATTTATATCAGCGAAATCGTAAGCCGACATGGGGTACCGTTAAGTATTATTTCTGATCGTGATGGTCGTTTCACTTCACGAACATGGCAAGCAGTACAAGCCGCTATGGGTACGCGATTAGATCTCAGTACCGCCTATCATCCTCAAACTGATGGACAATCTGAGCGCACCATTCAAACTCTTGAAGATATGCTTCGAGCATGTGTCATAGACTTCAATGGAAATTGGGACGCCCACCTACCATTAGTTGAATTTTCGTACAACAACAGCTATCATTCAAGCATCGGCATGGCACCTTTTGAAGCCTTATATGGTCGTAAGTGCCGATCTCCTGTATGTTGGCACGAAATTGGGGAAGCTCAAATTACTGGTCTAGAATTAATCCAAGAAACCACAGACAAGATCCATCAAATTCGAAACAATCTTCTAGCGGCCCAAAGTCGTCAAAAGAGTTATGCAGATAAACGACGGAAGCCTTTAGAGTTTAACATTGGGGATCATGTACTTCTAAAAGTATCACCGTGGAAGGGAGTAGTTCGTTTTGGTCAAAAGGGCAAGCTAGCACCACGCTACGTAGGACCTTTCAAGATACTCGAAAGAGTAGGTCCTGTAGCAAACAAGCTTGATCTACCAGAAGAACTCAACAGGATTCATCCCACATTCCACGTGTCGAACTTGAAGAAGTGCCTCGCTGATGAAAACCTCCACATTCCGCTGGAATATATTCAGATTGATGAATCTATGCATTTTATTGAAAGACCTGTAGAGATCATGGACTACAGAGAAAAACGGTTACGACGAAGTCGCATTCCAATTGTTAGGGTATTCTGGGAGTCGAAACGGGGACCTGAGTTTACTTGGGAACGTGAAGACTCAATGCGCGAAAAATACCCGCATCTTTTTCCTGCTACTTCTACTACTTAAATTTCGGGACGAAATTCCTAAAAGTAGGGGATACTTTATGTAACATTTGTCAAAAACGGGTTTCCAAAACCCGCTCCGTTTTGTAATCGAATATCAAGTTATAATGTCACGTTGTATATTTATGGTTATTTTGATTTTTGATAATACATAATTAATAAACAAACTAAACTATAAAAATTATATTTGATAAAAAGTGAAAACAAAATAAATAAAAATAAAAAGTTGCTGCCGGGACTCGAACCCGGGTCAGCCGGTTTACAATTTCAAAGACTTAACACACACACACATCACCACTCCGCCACTTGTTGTTTTCTGTCATCTCTAGGAATCAAATAACTTTTATACACAAACCTAGTTAAACCGGTTGCGCCAACTGAGAAACCGAAATCGGCAAACCAACCGTTTAATCACTTGATTAGTCGCACATTCAGGTTATAACCGATGCACCGACGATTTTAAATCAATTCGGATTGAATGAACATCAATTTTTCATCATCATCGGTTTTATAACCGAAAATAATCAAAGTCCCAATTACTTCAACTCAAGACCCCTCTCGCGACTCAAAAACATCATACCAACATTCCATTTCACTTTCGTCACACTTTCAGTCCGTCAGAACGCTTAAATCAACTCGCCGGAAATTTCTGCAAGATTCGCCGGAAAATCGTATTCATCATCAAAACGGTAATTCTTTCAATAAAGTTGTAGTCCAACAATTGTTAAGCTATTTCTAACTTAAACCTTTCAATTGAAATCGAATTCAGGCACTGTATTCAGCTAATTTTAGTTCGCCGGAAAAGTTTTGAAATTCTCTATGTTCATCTGAGAATCGGTAAGGGCATTCAAACCCTCTGTTAACATTTGCTGATCACTTCAATTTCACGATTAGCTAATCAAAACGGTTAATTATCTTGTTCAGTTGAAGAGCATAAAAACAGGGACCGACACATTGCCGGAATTCTGAAATAAACCGTTCATCGGTATGTTCACTTCTAATTATCGTTTCTGCCATTTCATATTAGATTGTACAATGTTTAACAATCGAACTACACAAGATATAACGGTATAATCGACTGTCTGTAAAATTCAATGAAGAAGATGACTGTGATAACACTATAAGTATAATTAAAATTGGTATTTTAAACGGGTTAGACACACAGTCCAGCGGTGGACTGTGTGCAAATAATACGCACACGTCACGAGCTCGATCCCTGTTACACGCACCCTCTAAGTAATAAAATGCCTTTTTGATTAAAGCTGAACCGGGTTAATCCCGTTAGTTGATAAGTATAATAAAAACTGAGATAATAACCAGGTTAGACACACAGTCCAGCGGTGGACTGTGTGCAACACTGAATCGCACGTCACGCGTTCGAAACCTGTTACTGGCACCGGTTTGTTGAATTAAAATGTTTTTGAAATTAAAAGAATTTTGGTTAAACCGAATTAGTATATAAATATAATTAAAAACAAGATTATTTCGGGTTAGACACGTAGCTCAGTTGGTAGAGCTGCGTGCACGCGTACGGGAGGTCTAGGGTTCGAGCCTCACCCGGCGCAAACAATTTCCCTGACCGAACCGGTCAACAAGTCAACGGTCAACGGTCAACGCAAAATAAACAAATTTTTTATATTTTTATTTATTTAATTTAATTTAAAAATCAATTAAAAATACTTAAAAATAACATTTTTAAAGATAGAAAATAGCCTTAAACTCACAAAAATATATCTAAAAATTCCATTAAAATCCTTAATAAAATCCACTCATTTACTATATTTTTTCCGCCATTATTTAGGTTAGTAATTCTCGTTGTTCGTTTCTCCCGACTCGTGCGCATCTCATCATCTCCATTCAAACGCACCCAATGTGAGTGAATCTTTACAAATTCCCCGTTTTAATCACGTTTTGGGGTGTATCATGTGTCTTGTTATATATATTATATTTAAACCATTGTGCATACATCATATCATGAACATGTGTATTCAGTTTGTTTCAACTGTTGTGTAGTTATTGTTAGATGCAAATTTATTATTTTCAGTACATGCAATTTCATAGGCCGCCGCTCCCCATTACATTATGAGCGTTGAGCATGTTCCCCATTTCATTAGGAGCGTGAACCTGGCGTGTCCACATACGATCGGCTCCGTTTGATTGAGCCTTGATCGCACAGACATTTTCATTTTTAGTACATGCAATACGATCGGCTCCGTTTGATTGAGCCTTGATCGCACAGACATTTTTCATTTTCAGTACATGCAATACGATCGGCTCTGTTTGATTGAGCCTTGATCGCACAGTTTCATTCATGTTATTTATTGTATGATGTTGGTATGTTAATGTATGCTATCATGTGTTATTGTATGTTATAGTTGTGATTGCAAATTGCTACTGCCTGATTATTTACATTTGCTCATTTATGATTATGCACAATTTTTCATTGATAAACTAACAAGTAAATTAATAATAAATGTTTATCTAACAAGGTTCACTCGCCAACTTATGTTGACCCAAAACCCCCATTTTTTACACATGATACAGGGAAACCAGCTGCAGCCAGAAACACATAGGATTGGACTAGAATAATAAAATGATTTAGAGCTTGGAACTATTTTGTTTGGTTATTGCTTTGAATTGTATGGACATGTTTGGATTATTTGGAATGTAACTTTGACTTTAATAAATATGAAACATATTAGTAAATGTCATGAGCTTTGGTGATAACCCAATTATGCCCCGACTCTTATTCTGCTGCGGGTCGGGGTGTGACACTTTATTCATCAGTTGAGCTCACGAATTTATCCAACTTACACTCTCCATTTTGCTCAGAAAACTTCGCCGCAAGTCGCCGGATTTCTCTGTAAGTTAACCGGAAATTATCGCCGGAAAACCGAATTCATTCCATCCCGTCTGCTTACCCTAAAATAAGATCTTTAGAGCTCATACCGACATCACCCACACTCACCTTAAACCCTCCAGAAGAATCTCTGTCGCAAGAAATACGTCGCCGGAATTCTCTGCAAGTCGCCGGAAAACCGAGACTTTCATCAACACGGTAAATACCTCGACTTTTTCTGTTTCATTCCATTATTAGACAAATTCTAATATCACTCCATCACCCAGAATCAACCCCAGACGACATTGCCAGATTTTCTGTTTTCGCCGGAAAACTTCTGGAATTTCCAGAAACTCGCTGTTAACCGGTATGATCATTTAAACCTACTGATAATCGTTACTCAGTAGTTTAATTTCACATCTAATCCATCCAAACTGTTAATTGATCCTAACAGCCGAAGTTCTCAAAACAGAGCCGACGAATCCTTGCCGGAGTTCTGAAAAAGTCACCTGTTCGGTACAATCATTCCCCAAACCCTTTCTGTTCAATACATTACAATCGCTTATAAAGTTCGTTAAATTAATTTAACAAGTAACAGCATGGTTAACCGTTGTCTGTGTTTTGAACGAAGAAGATGAAGTCTATTATGATTATAAGATTAATTAAAATCGGTATTATGAACGGGTTAGACACACAGTCCAACGGTGGACTGTGTGCAAATAAATACGCATACGTCCCGAGTTCGATCCTTGACACACGCACACTCGCTGTAATAAAAATGTTCTTTTTTTTAAAACCGAACCGGATCCACACGCGGAATCATGTTAAGTATAATAAAAACAGGAATATTTACCAAGTTAGACACACAGTCCAGCGGTGGACTGTGTGCCAAACTAAACCACAGGTCCCGGGTTCGAGACCTGTGGAGAGCACCGAGTCGATACCATTAAATCCTTTTTAAAATAAATGATTTTCGGATTAACTTAAATAGTGTATAAATATAATTAAAAACAGAAATATTTCGGGTTAGTCACGTAGCTCAGTTGGTAGAGCTGCGTGCACGCGTACGGGAGGTCACGGGTTCGAGTCTCACCCAGCGCACACATACAAACGACCGAGCCGGTCAACGGTCAACAGTAATGGTCAACGGTCAACGGTCAAGTCAAAAAGTCAACATTTTTTTATTATTTTATTTATTTATTTAAATTAAAAATCAATTAAAAATACTTAAAAATAACATTTTTTAAAGTTAGAAAATAGCCTTAAACTCACAAAAATATATCAAAAAATCCTACTAAAATTGATTAATAAAATCCGCTTATTTACCGAACCGTTATGTTATTATCTAGGTTAGTTTCTCTAGTGGTTAAATCCAATTTCGTGCGCATTCATCATCAATCCAAGAAATGCAACCACTGTGAGTGAATCTCTATAAATTACCCGTTTTAATCACGTTTTTTGGGTGTATCATGTGTCTTATTATTTATTACATTTAAACGTTTGTGCATCCATCATATCCATGATCAAATGTATATCCAACATGTATCATCTGTTTGTGTGATTATTGTTTAGATTAAATTTATCATTTTCAGTACATACATTATCATAGGCCGCCGCTCCCCATTACCTATGAGCGTTGAGCTGTTCCCCATTACCTATGAGCGTGAACGAGGCGTTGCCAACACACGATCGGCTCCGTTTGTTTGAGCCTTGATCGCACATACATTTCATCATAGGCCGTCTGTTCCCCATTACCTATGAGCGTGAGCCGTTCCCCATTACCTATGAGCGTGAACGAGACGTTGCCAACATTTACATTATCATTCATGTTACATATTCATGCAAGGTGGTTTGTTATTGTATGTTTATTTACGTTTGTTCAGATATGATTATTGCGCAATTTTTCCATATTAAATACAACAAGAAATAAATAATAAATGTTTCTAACAAGGTTCACTCGCCAACTTTTTGTTGATCCAAAAACCATTTTTACACATGATACAGGTGAACAGGATGAAGCAAGGAAAACATAGGAAATGCCTTAGAAGAAAATAATGAAGTCTAGAAAGATGTGTAGAACATGTTGTAATTATGATTGTATGATCTCCTTTAAATTGTATTAATAAATATGAAACATTATAATAAATGTCATGAGTTTTGATGAAAACCCAATCATGCCCCGATCACCTTTTCCGTTGCGGGTCGGGGTGTGACAGATTGGTATCAGAGCTTTGACTATAGGGATATAGGATAGGTTATTAGACCCTTAGAGCCTATACTATAGTTGATTAGATTTTAATTGTTTATGTGGTTATATGCAAACTCATGATGTTTATTTCTTTCATATTTATTACATACACAAATGCATGCAAACACTTCCAATACTACATTTTGTGATACATAGTGAATTATACTTATAGTCAAATATACATAATTACATACACATTCATCATACATATTTCAATGCTCACATATTCAAATCATCTTCATACTTCCATTATTCAAAATTTTGTCGCATTTTTCATTTTTCAAATCTCATCAAAGTGAGTTCTGTGACGGGCATGTAGTAACTGTAAGGGTACAAGTACCGGTAGTCGGAACGTCCTGTCTAGGTTGGCATTCGTATAAATCCAATATAACAGACCAGTTTGCCTACCTGGGGACTAACGATGAGAGTACGAAGGACCTATTAGGCCAAAGCATGCCACACCAAACGTCGTTCGAACTAACCCCACTTTGAGGTGTCACCGTGTCCACACCTGGATACATTCCGAATATCATACGTTACATACATATTTCTCGATTTTCTCCGGGTTTTAGTGTACGTAACCAGGCTAACACATGCGAACCATATGAAAAACCCGGTAATCATGGGGGCCCACATGATTACGAAGGTGAAGTATGGCGGCATGCAAGGCCCAATTACGAGCAAAGCCCAAGACATCCTATGGATGTAGTAGATTTATTATTCTATATTTATTTTATGAATGTTCATTCCTAAATACGACACATGATCCCAAAAACATCCAACTCATACTCTTGATATGTATTCCTTGTAGATGTCTTCTAATTCCGCTCGTAGGAAGATGAGAGCAGGAAAAGCTTGCGAGCGTATGGCTGCCCAAATCGCTCAACAAATGGCTGTCGTAATACCCAACATTGTAGTTCAAGTCCAACAAGCCCTTACCGCTAATCCCGTCAACCCAATCAACCAAGAAGATCAAAATGTTATCAACCCTCCCCGAATACCACCAGATGCACCTTCAAGCATTTCAAATCCAGCGACCCTCCAAAATACGATGGGACTGAAGGTGTCACCGCTCTCCTCCATTGGTTTGAAGAAATGGAAAACACTTATCTAAATTGCGATTTCCCCGATGATCGCAAAGTGCGTTATGCTACTGGTCGTTTACTTGGAATAGCACTTACATGGTGGAATACAGAGAAGGCCAAACGAGGTGTTGAAGATGCTATGACTTTGACTTGGGAAGAGTTGAAGGAAATCATGACAAGACGGTTTTGCCCAAAGAGCGAAATCAAGAAATTAGAGGATGAGTTCTATTCATTGAAACAAAAGGAAGGCGACCACACCACATACAACAAGAGATTCCTCGAATTAAATCAAATGGTTCCCAACTTGTTCACTCCTCTTTACCGTTTGATCAAGCACTACATTCGAGGTCTTCCTTCAAAAATTCAAGACTCTGTAATAAGTACCACGCCTGCAACCTTGGAAGCAGCAATGGAGTTAGCTACAGAGCTCACCGAGAACCGCATACGGAACAAAGACTTCAAGGAGGAGAAGAAGAAGGATAAAGCATCGACTGAAACCTCAAACTCCACCCAAACCGAATCCCCTTCTCAACCCATTTCTAAGAGAAAACGAGATGGGCAACTTTTCGCTGTCACCCAACGCAATCAACCAGCCTCACAAGCCGTACCCCTCCAAGCTATCCCAATCACTCAAGTAGCACCCAACTCAACTTACCCAGACAAGAAACCTTACCTTGGACCTCACCCTCAATGTAACACCTGTTTCTATCACCATCCATCTACCTTACCTTGTCGACTATGTGCGAATTGTGGACGCTATGGTCATTTGAGCAAGGTTTGCCGCACCCCTCAAAACCAAAACATGATCCAAACATATCAACAACCCCAATACCCCATGTTACCTTATGTTCGAGCTTGTTTTAATTGTGGCGACCCTACCCATTATAGAAACACGTGCCCTCGATTGGTTAACATCATAAACGCCCAAGCTCAAGCAAACCCAGTTAACCAAGCAAATCAAGAAAACCCAACCACTAGGCCACCAGCAAGAGGAAGAGTTTTCAACATCAACGCCCATCCTGTTGAAGATAATGACGGCCCAAACGAAACCACCCAACTAGTTTCCTTCACCAAAAATCAAGATTCAACTCCAACCGTTTAGTTTTTATGTTCTTCTTTATGTTATCTCAATTTTCACGTGTCTCAAATATAAATTGGAAATTTATCCAAGGATCTTAATGCGAATTACTACTTCAGTTTTGTTTTTATACTCATTGATTTAACATTCATATCATCATACCTCACGACGTATCTCAGTCTCATCATTTAAAGAAGTTGAGCTGTGTCTCACTTCTACATGGACTAATCTCTCCATCATAACAAACGAGAGAGGTACTGTCATGATTCAAACATGTATATTATCAGAATTAAGACTCAAGTTTTGATTGTTGTGTTTGTTTGTGTTTTAGAGTCACATAGAACTAATCATAACTTACGGATAAAGCCAATGAAAATTTGACGAGAATATGGTGGATACGCCGCTGGTACTTCCTATATATAAGTATTCTTGCCAAAGGATCAGAGGCATTATCAGGCGGTTATGAGAAGTTCCATGTAGGATTTAGTATTGTCTTGGTTGAAGTTTGTTTTATACTCACTGATTTAACATTCATATCATCTCATCATTTAAAGAAATTGGATTGTGTTCTATTTCTACATAGACTAACCTCTCCATCATAACAAACGAGAGAGGTACTGTCACCATTCAAACATATATACTATCAGAATTAGGACTCAGGCTTTGGTTGTTGTGTTTGTTTATGTTTTAGAGTCACATAGAACTAATCATAACTTACGGATAAAGCCAATGAAAATTTGACAAGAATATGGTGGATACGCCGCTGGTACTTCCTACATATAAGTATTCTTGCCAAAGGATCAGAGGCATTGTCAGGCGGTTATGAGAAGTGCCTTGTAGGTTTTAGTAGTAGTAGTTTTGTTTTAGGATATAACCTTATCTTTCCAAACATATCATGAAATCATATTTAGTTAATCAACTCTGTTTATCAATAGTCATTATCTTAGGCATCAAAAAGCGATTCCTGTAGCAGGGTACTCAACCCTTACAAGGAACGTTACCCCCTCAAACAAAATTTAAACTCTTACTCCCTTCTAAGTATGTAACTGTCAAATTAAAACACCATCATTTTTAGACAAACATGCCACTATTTAAATTTTGGGACGAAATTTCTAAAAGTAGGGGATACTGTAACATCCGTCAAAAAAACCGGGTTAACCAAACCCGCTTCGTTTATTAACCGAACATCCAGTTAAAAATTTCGTTGCGTATTTAATGCTTAAATTAATTTTAAACGATACATAATTAATAAATATATTAGAATATAAAATTTATAATTGAAAATCTATTAGAAATAATGGAATAAAAATAAAATACTGACGCCGGGTTTCGAACCCGAGTCAGCCGGATGTTCACAAAGACTTAACTCACACTCGCCCAACCACTCCGCCACTTGTGCCTTTTGATGAGATATTAAATCAATTAATTCAATAAACAAAAACTCGTTTTCAAAATCAGTCAACCAGCGCGCCCCAAATCACTCTCGCCGGAAATCCCGACGAAATCGTCAATCATTGACGTTTTCTTTTGGCATAACGGATACAATTACAGCAGCGCCGGTTATAACTGAAAACTTTAAGGTCATTTATTCAAATCATCAAATTGTAACCGAATAACTTTGAATTCAAAACCGGAAATACAATTAAAACTGAGATATACTTTATTCATCAGTTGAGCTCACGAATTTATCAAACTTACACTCTACATTTTGCTCAGAAAACTTCACCGCAAGTCGCTGGATTTCTCTGTAAGTTAACCGGAAATTATCGCCGGAAAACCGAATTCATTCCATCCCGTCTGCTTACCCTAAAATAAGATCTTTAGAGCTCATACCGACATCACCCACACTCACCTTAAACCCCCAGAAGAATCTCTGTCGCAAGAAATACGTCGCCGGAATTCTCTGCAAGTCACCGGAAAACCGAGACTTTCATCAACACGGTAAATACCTTGACTTTTTCTGTTTCATTCCATTATTAGACAAATTCTAATATCACTCCATCACCCAGAATCAACCCCAGACGACATTGCCGGATTTTCTGTTTTCGCCGGAAAACTTCTGGAATTTCCAGAAACTCGCTGTTAACCGGTATGATCATTTAAACCTACTGATAATCGTTACTTAGTAGTTCAATTTCACATCTAATCCATCCAAACTGTTAATTGATCCTAACAGCCGAAGTTCACAAAACACAGCCGACGAATCCTTGCGGAGTTCTGAAAAAGTCACATGTTCGGTACAATCATTCCCCAAACCCTTTCTGTTCAATACATTACAATCGCTTATAAAGTTTGTTAAATTAATTTAACAAGTAACAGCATGGTTAACCGTTGTCTGTGTTTTGAACGAAGAAGATGAAGTCTATTATGATTATAAGATTAATTAAAATCGGTATTATGAACGGGTTAGACACACAGTCCAGCGGTGGACTGTGTGCAAATAAATACGCATACGTCCCGAGTTCGATCCTTGACACACGCACACTCGCTGTAATAAAAATGTTCTTTTTTTAAAAACCGAACCGGATCCACACGCAGAATCATGTTAAGTATAATAAAAACCGGAATATTTACCAAGTTAGACACACAGTCCAGCGGTGGACTGTGTGCCAAACTAAACCACAGGTCCCGGGTTCGAGACCTGTGGAGAGCACCGAGTCGATACCATTAAATCCTTTTTAAAATAAATGATTTTCGGATTAACTTAAATAGTGTATAAACTAACCCCACTTTGAGTTGTCATTGTGTCTACACCTGGACACCCTCCGACCTTACATCTCGCAATCATGTTTCACGATTTTCATTCGGGTGATGCGAGTTTTATCAGGCCGACACCAACATGAACCTTTCCAAGCCCAATAGTCATGGGGGCCCACATGACTATACAGGCTATGGTATGGGAGACATTTGGAGGTCCAAACATGAGCAAGCCCAAGACATCCCATGGATGTAGTTAAGTTATTTTTTCGGTTATTTATAAATGTTGTTTTTCATTCTTTTTACGACATATGACACCTATAAAATTATCAAACTCACAATCTCCCTACATATATTCCTGTAGATGTCTGCTAGACACCTACGAGGAGGTAGAAGGTTAGGAAAGTCGAGCGAACGCATGGCCACACAAATTGCTCAACAAATGGTCGCGGTACTTCCTGACATCGTACTACAAGTTCAACAAGCTCTCGCCGCAAATCCCATCAACCCTCCGAACCAAGAAGGTCAAAACGTCGCCAACCCTCCCCCAAGACCACTAAATGCACTTACAAACACTTCAAGTCCTGCGATCCCCCAAAATATGAAGGGACCGAAGGTGTCACCGCTCTTCTCCATTGGTTTGAGGAGATGGAAAACACCTTTCTCAATTGCGACTGTCTTGAGAATCGCAATGTACGTTACGCTACTGGGCGTCTGTTTGGGGTAGCACTTACCTGGTGGAACACGGAAAAAGGTAAGCGAGGTGTGGAAGATGCCATGGCCTTATCATGGGACGAATTAAGGGAAATCATGACGAGGCGCTTCTGCCCTAGAAGCGAGATCAAAAAGCTAGAACACGAATTATACTCTCTAAAGCAAAAGGAAGGGGATCACACCTCATACAACAAGAGATTTCTCGAGTTGAACCAGATGGTCCCCAACCTGTTCACTCCATTATACCGCTTGATCGAGCACTGTATTCAAGGTCTTCCCTCAAAAATTCAAGATTCGGTTTTAAGCACTTCTCCCGCAACACTGGAAGCTGCCATAGAGCTAGCTACGGAACTTACTGAAAATCGCATTCGAAATGGCGATTTCAAAGATGAGAAGAAAACACCTGTTGAAGCCCCAACTCCAACCCAATCAGGCTCATCCTCAAAGTTTGCTGGTAAGAGGAAACCAAATGGCAAGAATTTCGTCGTCACCCAAACCAACCCTCCCATCACTGCTGCACCATTCAAAAATCCATACACTGGCCCACTCCCAAAATGTAACCGTTTCCAATACCATCACCCTCCTGAGAACCCTTGCCAATACTACACAAGTTGTGGCCGTGCAGGTCACACTATCCAAACTTGCCGTACAGTCCAACGATCAAACCGCAATCAACCTCCAGCCCAAACCCAAAACCAAATGGTGGGCCAAGCCCAACAACCCTTACTTCTACCACCTGCCCAACCCACAGCCCAACCTTACTACCAACCTAACTACCCATGATGCAACCCATAAGAGCCTGTTTTAACTGTGGTGACCCAAATCACTTCAGAAATACTTGCCCACGCCTGGTGAACATCATCAATGCCCAAACCCAAGCAAACCCGGTGAACCAAGCTAATCAAGCTCATCCACCGGCTAGAGGAAGGGCTTTCAATATCAACGCCAACCAAGCAAGGGCTGACAACAATGTGGTCAACGGTACGTTTCTCGTAAATGGTAGTTATGCATCCATATTATTCGATATTGGTGCGGAGAAGAGTTTTATATCTTTAGAATTCGAATCTATTCTCGACCTACCTCGTGTTAGTCTTGCTGAATCGTTCACGGTGGAAGTTGCTGACGAAGAACCCATCTCGTTAAATTCAATAATACGGGACTGTACTCTCACTCTAAATGATCACGATTTCTCGATTGATCTTATTCCTATGAAATTGGGAAGTTTCGATGTTATCATCGGTATGGACTGGCTCAGCCAGCATTACGCCGAAGTAGTGTGCCATGAAAAATTCATTCGTATTCCTCTCGCAGACGGTCAGACACTACGTATCTTTGGAGAAACTCCTTTGAAAGGGCTCAAATTGATTTCATGTCTTCAAGCTCAAAGATACCTTCGCAAGGATTACGTCGCGTTTCTAGCTCACATCGTCAAGAAGGAAGGCAAAGAAAGGAAGCTCGAAGATATTCCAATCGTGAAAGAATTCCCTCAAGTGTTTCCCGATGACCTTTCAGGACTTCCCCTTGTGCGAGAAGTCGAATTTCGAATTGATCTTGTGTCTGGAGCTACACCAGTCGCAAAATCTCCCTATATGTTAGCCCCATCTGAGATGCAAGAGTTGGCTAGTCAGCTGCAAGAGCTGACTGACAAAGGATTCATACGTCCTAGCTCGTCGCCTTAGGGTGCACCTGTTCTTTTTGTGAAGAAGAAAGATGGAACGTTTCGCATATGCATTGATTATAGAGAACTCAACAAGTTGACTGTTAAGAATCGCTATCCATTGCCTCGTATTGATGACCTCCTAGATCAACTTCAAGGTACCACCTATTTTTCGAAAATTGACCTTCGTTCTGGGTATCATCAGCATAGAGTTCGTGAAGAAGATATTCCAAAAACTGCCTTTCAAACGCGTTATGGTCATTACGAATTCATGGTCATGCCTTTCGGATTAACCAATGCCCCCGCTGTCTTCATGGATTTGATGAATAGGGTATGCAAACCCTATCTCGACCGCTTTTTCATAGTTTTCATCGATGATATTCTGATCTACTCCAAGACAAAATCCGATCCTGAGCGACATCTCCGACTTATTCTTACACTCTTAAGGACGGAAAAGGTCTACGCTAAGTTCTCGAAATGTGAATTCTGGTTGAAAGAGGTACAATTTCTTGGTCATGTAGTTAATGACAAAGGGATTCATGTCGACCCTT
The DNA here is from genome assembly GCA_947069175.1 of Scalesia atractyloides. Lineage (NCBI taxonomy): Eukaryota > Viridiplantae > Streptophyta > Magnoliopsida > Asterales > Asteraceae > Scalesia > Scalesia atractyloides. The sequence goes on from CAMTDV010000003.1 coordinate 609,829, forward strand.
CGAAAATCAAGGCAGTACAAGAATGGCCAGCGCCGCGCACTCCTACCAAAGTTAGGTCATTTCTTGGCTTGGCTGGTTATTATCGACGCTTCATTGCCAACTTTTCTCGTATCGTCGTTCCACTCACAGCCTTAACTCACAAGGGAAAACCCTTTATTTGGGGACCCAAGCAAGAGGAGGCTTTCCAAACTTTGAAGCAAAAGCTTTGTGATGCACCTATCCTTACACTCCCTGAGGGTTGCGAAGACTTTGTGGTTTATTGCGACGCGTCAGGGCAAGGGTTAGGCTGTGTTCTGATGCAAAGAAGAAAGGTGATAGCCTATGCCTCTAGGCAACTCAAAGTGCATGAGAAGAATTATACCACTCACGACCTAGAACTTGGAGCAGTCGTGTTCGCTCTAAAGATATGGAGACATTATCTCTATGGTACCAAGTGTGAGATATACACTGACCACAGGAGTCTCCAACATATCTTCAATCAAAAACAGTTGAACATGAGGCAACGACGATGGTCGAACTCCTCAATGATTACGACTATGAGATTCGATATCATCCTGGCAAGGCAAACGTTGTGGGCGATGCACTCAGTCGAAAGGGTTATGCAAATTCCATTCAACTTCTATGCTCTCAAAATGTAACCAACATCAAAGATCGAATTCGGGCAGCTCAACATACTTCTGTAACGGAAAATGATGTACGCGATGAGCTATCTTGTGGAGCTGAACTCAATATCGAAACCAAATCCGATGGTATTCTTTACTATTTAAACTGTATTTGGATACCCGATCGCAATAACCTTCGTGATTTCCTCATGAATGAGACACACAAAACACGATACTCTGTACATCTAGGAGCCGATAAGATGTATCAAGATTTACGATACACCTACTGGTGGCCTGGTATGAAGAAGGACATCGCTGTTTTTGTTTCCAAGTGCCTTACATGTTCCAAAGTAAAAGCTGAACATCAAAGACCGTCAGGACTTCTTGTCCAACCCGAGATACCTGTATGGAAGTGGGAAAACATAACCATGGATTTCATTACTGGGTTACCTCGCACCTCCAGTGGGTATGACACCATATGGGTAATCATTGATCGTCTTACAAAATCAGCTCATTTCATTCCAATTCGCGAGGACTTCAAGAATGAAAAGTTAGCTCGCATCTATACCAATGATATCGTAAGCCGTCATGGCGTACTGTTAAGCATCATTTCAGATCTAGATGGTCGTTTCACTTCATGAACATAGCGAGCCGTACAGTCCGCTATGGGTACACGTTTAGACCTCAGCACTGCCTTTCACCCTCAAACTGATGGTCAATTGGAACGCACCATCCAAACCCTTGAAGACATGCTGCGAGCATGTGTCATAGACTTCAAAGGTAATTGGGACACTCACCTACCGTTAGTCGAGTTTTCGTACAACAATAGCTATCATTCAAGCATCGGTATGGCTCCTTTTGAAGCTTTATATGGTCGTAAATGTCGACCTCCAGTATGTTGGCACGAAATTGTGAAGCGCAAATCACCGAACCTGAGTTGATTCAAGAAACAACTGACAAAATCCTTCAAATTGAAACAATCTTCTAGCGGCGAAAGTCGTCAAAAGAGTTATGCTGACAAACGACGAAAGCCCTTGGAGTTTTGTGTGGATGATCAAGTACTTTTTAAAGTATCACCGTGGAAGGGAGTGGTTCGTTTTGGCCAAAAGGGCAAGCTAGCACCACGCTACGTAGGACCTTTCAAGATACTTGAAAGAGTAGGTCCTGTAGCATACAAGCTTGACCTACCAGAAGAACTCAATAGAATACATCCCACGTTCAACGTATCAAACTTGAAAAAGTGCCTCGCCGACGAAAAGCTCCATATCCCTCTGGAAGATATTCAAGTCGATGAATCAATGCACTTCGTTGAAATACCAGTGGAAATCATGGATTTCGGTGAGAAGCGTTTAAGGCGAAGTCGTATTCCAATCGTCAGGGTGCGTTGGGAGTCAAAACGAGGACCCGAGTTTACTTGGGAACGTGAAGACTCAATGCGCGAAAAGTACCCGCATCTTTTTCCGGTTACAACTACTACTTAAATTTCAGGACGAAATTTCTAAATACTGTAACATTCGTGTAAATCGGGTTTCGAAAACCCGCCCCATTTTACCAATCCAAGTGTATTTATTTACGTCGTTCGGTTATTTATTTATTGTTTACAATATTACAATATTACTTATATATAACAGTTAAAATCAATGTTTAAAAATAAAATAACTATTAAAGTTTAAAGAAATAATGTAATAATAATCAATTAAATGTTAAGTATTTGTAATTAATAAATGATTTAACTTAAAAGATTGAAAATAAAAACAAAAAAAACTCAAAATGGGTGAACCGGGAATCGAACCCGGATTCCCCGGGTAAACTCACACATCAAGCACCACCAAGGCACCCGCACCTTTTGTTAAGACCTCAAAGTTATCTAATATATATATATATATATATATATATATATATATATCCTGTACGTTGCCTACAAAATTCAAATCAGCAAAACCCGCCGAGTTCGTTCCATTTCTATAAATCTTTAGAGAGCTAGCTGTCAAGATCGCGTGATTTTTCCTAATCAACTTCAATCAAGCAATTTTGGTATGCAATCAATCTTGATTTCGGCCAATTAAATCAAATCGAAGTTTTCCTGCAAATCTATAAATACCAGACATCATCTTGCAAAACAATTCGTTCAATTCTTCTACTTCTTTTTCCCCTTTATCATTACGAAGTTTTATTGCCGATCCTGTTGTGAAGTTTTGTCGCCGGAGTCGATCACCAACAGAAACCCAATATCCTTGCTGTTTTCGTTGGTATGAATCTTGAAATCTTTGAACATTTACGTTAAATATTGTTTTGATTTCATGAAATCAGTTAAGTAAACTATCTTAGTTATACTCACAGTTCTAGTATTATCAAGATGAAGAAGTCCAGTGGTGGACTGTGTGCACGGTTAACTTGCACATCCCAAGTTCTAGTCTCTAGATCACCAGTTTTCTGTAATAGATTTTGATTTTTTTATATGACTGCAGAACACTCTTGGTTAGTTGTTAAGTATAACAGAATCAATAAATCGAATGGGTTAGACACCCAGCCCAACTGGTTGGGCTGGGTGCAGAGCAATGCAGAGCCGCAGATTCGAATCTTGTATCTCCCCACTGACCCGCTAATTAAAATCCTTTTTAACTTAAGTGAATTCTGTTATAACCTAAAAAGATCATAAGTATAATTAAAATCAAGAATATGACGGGTTAGACACGTAGCTCAGTTGGAAGAGCTGCGTGCACACATACGAGAGGTCTCATGTTCGAATCCCGCATGCGATGCCAAAAATCTATCTTTAAACCGGTCCAACCTTTCCTGTCAGTCTGACAGGATATTTTTTTATTTATTTTATTTTTATTTTTATATACTTTATTCCTTTATTCTACTTGTATGAACAACTGTAAATAAATATAGGATCATATAAATAAACAACTTCATAGGCTAATTTGTGTAACCTAAAAATCTAATAAAAATTATAAAAATTAAAATATTAATTTTTGGTAAATGTTGAATATTTGCGTTAATGTTTAGGTTAGTTTTTCTTTGTTGGCTAAATCCTTCATTCATACACATTTATTATCATCAATGAACGCACCTACTGTGAGTGAATCTCTACAAATTCCCCATCTTAATCATGTTTTAGGGTGTATCATATGTCGTACAATTTCTTTTATTTTTATTTAAACACTTGTGCTGATATCATTTCGTGACCAAATGTGTATAGTTGTTACGTGGTTTATTTGTGGATGCATTTTATCATTTCAGTGCAATCATTTCATTAGGCCCATCAATCCCTCGTGGGATACGGGTTGAACATCAGGTGCCTCATTAGATCCGCTCCGTTTGATTGAGCTTTGATCTCAAATACATCATTCATCATGTCATATGTTCATGCAATGTGGTTTGTGATTGGTTATATATACACATCTGTTCACTTGTGATTCATGCACAATTTTTATTTAAACAACAATATAATTCGATCATTTAAATGTTTTATCAGGGTTCACTCGACAACTTTTGTTGACCCAAACTTTCTGTTTTACGCATGATACAGGTGAACAAACTGAGGAAAGAAACATGTAGGAATGGCCTTAGAAGAATAAACAAGTTATTTCGTTTGGAACAATCTTTTGGTTTATATTGTTTGTGTTTGTATGAATTTTGTGTTGGATATTTGAAGTTAATTTCAATTTAATAAATATGAAACTTATTAGTAAATATCATGAGCTTTGGTGATAACCCAATTATGCGCCGACTTTTATTACGTTGCGGGTCGGAGTGTGACATTATTGTAACAAAAAAAGTAAGAAAAAACGGTTAAGACAAAATATGTAAAACGATTCCAAACCTACAATTAATATATAACCTAAATGGGTTTCAATGTTACTGGTTACGGTTTTGGTTAATAACAAGTTTTTTTGTGCACCACTATCCATAACGCGAGCTTTTTCAGAACGCAAGCTAGTGATGTATTGCAAGTAATCAATGTAGAGAAAAGTAATTTAAAGAGTGTCATTGTGTTTCCACAGGATAGAATTTTTTCGTGAATTGTATATAAATCACTTCATAAAAATAATATAAAGGTAAAAGAAAACACACCCCAACACTTAACGTGTTAAATCAACAAAATATGTAGGATTATGAGATTAGCTGAGAGTTGAGTCACTAAATTGGGACAAAAGAACGTTTAAGTGACTCAACTAGAAGGATTTGAAATAGAACATTTGAGTGACAATGATTTGAAAAAATTGATAGTATTATTCTATATGAAGTATCCCCCCTATACTAACACAAGAATGAAACTTCTCAGCCCAACGGTGGAAGCCCAAATAGAATACATAAATGGGCCAAAAGCCCTCGTAGTAAAAGCCCTAACCCTGAGAAAGAAACCCCTCCCTCCCTCCTCCGTTTCACAATCTCTCTCTCACTCTCTCTCTTAGTTTTCCGTCTGGTAATTCATCAAACAGTGAACAAGAGGAAACAAGTGAGAGCATTCGCTGGTCAACTTTTCCGTTTCCCCTCACAACCCTAATCTCTCATTCAATTTCCACTCCTTTTCCTTCCACCATCATCTTTCTTATTATTATTACTCTCCCCTATTAATACGATTATTATTATTCCAAACCCTACACCATCCTTATTAATTTACCCTAATTCATGACGGCCGATTCCTCCACCGCCACTGTTACCCACTCCACAGACAACGACGCCGGTAAAACTCTACCGTCGCCGTGGCTCCACGTTGTTCGCGGAGCAATCGACCCGGATTCGATCTCTCCGCCGCCGGTGGCTGATGAGCGTGTTTCTGTTTGTTCCGATCCGGTGGCGCCGCCGCTGCCGGAGGTATCCGATGGCAACGCTGGTGGTGTGGTGAAATCGGCGTGGTGTAAACCCTTGGTTGATGGTGTGGTGGAAGGGGTAACTGTTTCTCCGGTCATGGGTGCTGATTTGTGGCCCGCCTTGTCTGAGTCGACTCGCCCCGGGGTAAAATCGTCATTTTCTTCTTCCGAGTCTTCGTCTAAACAGATTACTGATGGATCAGCTGCTGTTTCTCAGGTATCATTTTTTATCTTTATTGTTTTTTAACTTTGTTTAGATTATATTGCTAGTGTGAATTGTTAATTTACATGAATTTATGAATAATTATGATCATGTCATGTATGTTTATTGATTTATGTTACAGGCACCTGTAATTTCACAACCACCACAGAAACAAGCAAAACCTAATTCAAACTCTAACAACAATCCGAATCATGGCCGTCAGCGATCATTTAAACGCGGTGGAACTGGAAATGCTGCTGCTGGCGGTTTGTCTACGGGGTATATCAGGCTACCGCAGCCTCCGCCACTTCCGCCGCCCTTCCCTGTATTTGACATGTATGGTAATTTGTTACCAGCAATCCCAGAACCCCCACAGGCTCCGTTTAAGGTTAATAATTGGTCTCCTAGACCGGTTGATCCTACTTCGAATAGGCAGCCTCCAGCCCGAAGGAATAACTTTGGTCCTAGGCCGTTTAATAACGGTTACGGTGGAAGGCGCGAGCATCATGGACCTAGAAGTCCGGCTGGTGATGCTAGAGATGTTAATGTACCCCATCAAATTGCCCCTCCACCTCCCCCGCCTTTTAGGGGGTATTTTCGACCGCCCTTTTTGTTTCCGCAGCCCGTAAGACCGTATGGAGCTCCAATGGGTTACGGTAAAGTTTTGTTTGATCCGTTTCTTGATGTTATCGGGTTAATGTGGGTAAATTTTGGGACTAAAATTTTGTGTCTTTTGTAGAGATGGGTGGATCGTATGTATATTTTCCTGCACTAGCTCCGGTCCCTTATAGGGGTGGTGCGCCGGTTTATCCTCATGGAGCTTCGGGTCCTTCAATGCCGATGAGTTCTGTGGATCTATCTTTGCATGATGAGATACTTAAACAGATTGAATATTATTTCAGGTGAGTTTAACCGTTTTAGTAGGTGGATTTTGTTTGTTTTTGTAGCTCATGGAATTCTTTTGTTAACCACAGTGATGATAATTTGGTAAAAGACAACTATCTGAGGTCTCATATGGATGAAGAGGGATGGGTATCTATCACATTAATAGCCGGTTTTCCTAAAGTAAGTGTTTTTTCACTTTTACTTTTGTAGGTAACGACTTTCATTTGTCATTTTCAATCTCATGTCGAGTTTTCAAATCTTTATCGTATATTTGGTAATTGCCTATAAAATAACTAGTTGACTAATGATAATTATTTAATATAGAAACTTCGGTAACACCATGCTTTTTTCCTTTTATATGCTTTAATAACTGGCTAACCAATATGTTTTATCACTTACATTCATGGTTTTTTACTGAATATGATTTCAGGTTCAAGCTCTGACAAATGACATTCAAATGCTATTGAGCGTCTTGAGAGATTCAAGTACTTGTGAAATTCAGGTGCTCCTTTCACAAATGACATTCAGATGAAGTTATTTGTCGTTTGTGTCTACATATTATCATGTTATGAAATGCGGTTTGTCCTTGTAGGATGACAAGGTAAGAAGACATGCTGATTGGAAAAGATGGATACATACACGGCGTGTAGTAACTGAGAATTCTGTCGAAGAAGCGTCATTACAGAAGCTCTCATTTGAAGACGGGCCTACAAACGAAGAACAAGTACCAGCCAATGGGGATGTCAGCCCTGAGGACCCCTGTTCTTAAAGTCAAACTTTTGTTTATGCAGTCAAAGTCAACGTCGTATTTTTGAGCTTTGACTGTGCTCAGATTTTGCAGTTTTCAGTAAATAGGTAATTGGGTGCCTGAAAAAAAAGAGAGCTTTGGATTATCGGCTAATGAGTCTTGATGGTTTGTATAGTTTGCCGTATTATATGTTGCTGTTGGGGATTGATGATTGGTTGAGCGAGAATCAGATGCTTTTGGTTGGAAGTTATGCTGCTGGTGTTTACAGAAGATCATGACTATGATTATTAACCATTATTTGTTGGTTTAAATCTTTATCACTTGGATTTTGACATGTCTTTTTGAATGGGTATGGAATGGTACTTTTGACATGTTTTGACTTTTGAACATATCTGACCTTTGTAAAAGATTGTTCTTGTAGCTCAAGTTGTGATGAATTTTGGTTTGTTTTCAATGTTTCTTGTAGATCTCTATTTTATATTGTTGGTCATGTACCAAGTGCATAAACAAGTTTTTACGCTTGTAAAACAACCACGTATATTAACGCGTACATCATACATCCAATGTGGTTCTAGTCTTTGTTTTTAGAGAAAAAAATGATTCAATATAAGATTGGACATGAAGAGGCTGCGATGCAATCAAAACGACCAACTAGACTTCATAACTAATGCAGGAAATTGCGTAGAACCATCTTTCACATACATAAGTGATGGTTGTAACACAAACTTTTCCCCGAACTTTACTTTAGAAAATGCTTCAACTTGATAATGATCCCAAACATTTGAACCGCCACCAATCTTCAACCCCCATCCAATATCATCTTCAGGTAGATCAGATACCGACACGCCCCATTGCAAATATCTAGAATCCAAATTATTCATCTCAACCCACCCTCCTACTTTGGTGCTCGAATCAAGATCCGACTCAAGAACCAGAGCTGTAGACCCAATTGTTCCATCACCTGCCTCCATCGGTTCTTTATGACGTCTAAACAAACCAACTGGTAGAGCAATCGGACCAAGATCAGCATTTTGACTTGAAAACTTTGGTGTTTTGTTTAGACCCAATAACGAGACCTTTGTACCCCATGAAAGTTGATACGTAACTTGCGCGAAAGTGCTTAACAAATGCGAGGGCACTGCAGATTCCAAGTGAGTCACAAACTGAGCTAACGAAGCGATACAGTTTGACTTTTTCACGGTCAACCCGATACCACTACCAATATGCTGCTTTAACAACGGAGGTCCAGTACATAAACGACCAACATCGCTGCATTTAGCACCCAACGGAACAGCAATCAAATCACACCAATCATTAACGTCTGCCGAATAAACCACCTTTGCCAGCGAAAGCGGCCCATCCACTTGCCCTTTGGCCACAAACTCCGCGGTGACCAAATCCTTTTCCCGAACAGTAGTTTCAAAACTAAACCGAGAATTCACACCAGTATTAACCCCCATTCGACTAATCGCTTCTTGATGAATCCCATCAACCATCAATAACATCCCCAAAGCCTCTATTTCTCCTCTCACACGAGTACTAGGTTCATTAAACGGGCTCAGCATAGACGACTTAAGCGACAGTAAGCGCTCCACTTTATCCTGCCGGTCCCTGAGTTTCATAATATCCGAAAAGGCTTCCCGCTGCAACCGCTTTAGTATTTCAATCTGTAAAACATAACCTAATGAATTTCAGTAAACTGTGACCTAACTTACAATAGTGAGGTTGCATTTTCATAATCCATCAATTAATAAGCAGAAGACTTGGGGAAGCGTAAAAATAACAAAAGTATACCGGATGACGACGCTTGGAGAGTCCGAAGTTGTCAAGGATGCCATTGGTGAAGTTTTGGGTGGATTTTGCGACACTTTTTAGTTTATTGACGACGGGCTCGGAAACCATTTGATTGAAGTTGAATGGATTAGGGTTCGTTTTCATACTGAATTGGCTGGGGGAAATCTGTTTGAAAATGCCGAGAATTAGGGTAAAGAAACTAAGGGAGACGGTGGAGTAACGGCGATGATAACGGACCCAAATGGTGGTGGTTTGCGGCGAGGGTCGACAGAGAGAGAAAGTTGAAGAGCATATGAGATGGAAATTTAATGGGCCACGTGGGTTGCAATGTAGCATTACTTGATCCAAATATGAATTGGGCTCTAAGATGACTCATATGGGTGGGCTCTATGATGACTCATATGGGTGGGCTATATGATGAACTTAATTAGTTTTTTTTTTTTAAATAACGTGGATTTAAAGCAGTGTAACTGACCTTTGCCTTTGTTGCTTTCTACTCGTTAGTTTCTATGCAGAGTAGCGGCGTAACTTATTATACGTTTACCTTATATTTTAATATAATTTCGATTTGAAGAGTTAAATCTTTATTTAAATACCAGTATAATTAGATTTGTTAATTTGTTGATCTACTTGGACTTTATCAGCAACCCAACTCCACTTAATTAGCAATAGGCATCTATTTCACAACTTTTAACACCATAATTTGAGTTCAGGCCCTTTGATATGTTATTCCAACCCAACCAGACCCTTAGGTGCAAAAACTTGCCAATTCATTTGTAATCATCTCTAATTCATTTTTGAACTTTGAACACATTCCATTACGTACAGCTTAGCTACCTGTTAGAAACTAATAACTAATGTTCAAAACACCAACATCTATTAAAGTTTCTTCTTAGATACTGATGAGGAGACGTCCCGGCCTAAAGAGCTCGAACATCGTGCTCCGACCCCCAAAAGGCGTCCGGCCAAAAGGATCTTTTATAACTAACCTGGGGCCCACATTCCTAACCGCCTAATAATGACAGCCTGAACCACGTCAGCATACCCACAAGTATAAATACTCCATTTGGAACTCCAAAAAAGGTCATCGGTATTTTCTCTCTCTAGAACTCTCCTACTCTCTCTGACTTCACCTTTTGTACTTCCCCATCTTTTTTTCACGTCCGAGCTTGGTCACAGAGAGGCTCCCCTCCCTGTGACGAGGCTAACGGTGTGTTTTCTTCTCTGTGGTCTACAGGTTGCAGTCCATCGTCCCCAGACTCTTCTTCTACTTAGCTCGAGCAATTTATAATTGAGTCTTCAGATACATTTCATGAACTCTATTTTTTCATTAGCATGTAAAACGTGATGTATTTAATGTTTTTGACCCAACTGTAGTCGAAAGTTGTTTATGATGCAGAAAAATCATATACCTTTCTAGAAAAATATCATCTTATTCCGACATTATTTAGCAAAATCAAGCAGAAATTTTGAAAAGTTACGACTTTCAGCAGTAAGTTTATTTCCTAATTCGACCTAAAACTCTAGTACATCACCCATTTTCTGGGTTCAAGCCCAAATAAAACACTACAAATATGTTAAGAGATATGATGTGTGGTGATTATATCCTAAGTAATGCCATATAAATTAGGATATGTAGTCCCAAATTCACCATAAATCCCAACTTCTTGATTTTACACCAATAATAATATTGCGATCCAAGCAATGACTTTGACAACTTCAAATGATCATTAGTGATGATCCTAAAGCATAAATTGTGTTCCCATTTGTGGATAACCCTACCCTATCTTGATCCTAAAGCAATGACTTTGAAGCTCTAGATCTTGGTATTCGTCCGTACTCTCTGATGATCCCCAAAAGAATGACCTAATCAACCCACTTATACAGCCACAACTAACCTACGAACTTTTCCACAAGACCGTAAGCTACGGTCTTCAAATTCTGATTGTGTAACTCTCAACCGTAAGCTACGGTTGTAACATCCGTCAAAAACGGATTTACCAAACCCGCTCCGTTTATCAACCGAACAGTCAGTCAAAATTTTCGTTGCGAATTAAATGCCCGAAATAATTTTAAACGATACATAATCAATTATTATACAAGAATATATATTTAGTTTTTGAAAAACTGTTGAAAATCGCAAAACAAAAATAAAATGTTCCAGCCGGGTTTCGAACCCGGGTCTGTACCGATTCCGGAAACATGTCTTAACACACACACACAAACCACTGCGCCACGGATTTTGTTTGTTATATATTGAAATCATTTAATTGATATAATGACGTTACGAATTCAAAATCGGCGCCCAATAGTTCAGTCGTCGGAATCCCGGTAATCTCGCGAACTTTTAACACCACTTTCAGTTATAACGTAAACTAGTATTAAGACATCGGTTATAACCGATGTTTGAAGTCCGCGACCAAACCATAACCGCCGGAAAATTTAAATCGATGAATACAGTCGGAAATCAGACCAAGTGCTTTGACGATTTGCACTATAAATTCACCCACAACCCACTGCAAACACTTTCGCTCAAAACCACACCCTTTCTCGGCGAAAACTCTCTCGCCGGAAATTTTCTGTTCGTCGCCGGAAAACCGGTTTCCTCATTTCTGAACCTCACTGAGCCTCTGAGCTTATACCGGAGATACCCACACCCTTTATAAGCTTCCTGGAGACTCGCTACTACAAGGAACACGTCGCCGGAGGTGATTTCTGTCGCCGGAGTTTCTGCCGGAAAACAGAGAGTCCAGTCGGTATATCTCTTCGCCTAAATTCTTTTTCTTTTCACTCATATCTCACCTTAATGAACTGTAAGACGCTAAGGAACCTGAATAAAACTCGAAACAGTCAGACTTTACCCCTGGTTATATTTCAGTGAAGAAGACGATGTATTCGTTATCATATAAGTTTAATTAAAATCAACTTATTAATCGGGTTAGACACACAGTCCAGCGGTGGACTGTGTGCACATAAAACGCAAAGGTCTCGAGTTCGAATCCCGTCTCACACACGCTGCCTTAATAAAAATCATTTTTTTGTTAAACTGAACCGGAGTCGCCACTGGTATATGTTAAGTATATTGATAAACGGAATAATAACCAAGTTAGACACACAGTCCAGCGGTGGACTGTGTGTTTGTTTATATCACAGGTCACGAGTTCGAGTCCGGTCTTCTGCACCGACTCGGACAATTATCTAGTCTTTTTAAATAAGGCAGAAAAGGAAACAAATAATTTGTATTTAAGTATAATAAAAATCGAATTATATAACATGTTAAACACACAGTCCAGCGGTGGACTGTGTGTTAGATTAAACCACAGGTCCCGGGTTCGAGACCTGTGGAGTGTATGTCCGATTCGCTTAAAACTGTTTTTAAAATAAAATGATTTTCGGTTTAAACTAATTAATATATATATATAATTAAAATCAGATATATAACGGGTTAGACACGTAGCTCAGTTGGTAGAGCTGCGTGCACGCGTACGGGAGGTCTCGGGTTCGAGCCTCACTCAGCGCACTTGTGTTCCGCATTCGAACCAGTCAACGGTCAGGTCAACGGTCAACGGGCTGGTCAACGGTCAGAAAAAAATCAATTTTTTTTATTATTTTTATTTAATTATTTTAATTAAAAATCAATTAAAAATACTTAAAAATAACATTTTTAAGGTTAGAAAATAGCCTCAAACTCACAAAAATACACCCAACAATCCTACTAAAATAGATTAATAAAATCCGTTTACTTACCAAACCATAATGCGATTATTCTAGGTTAAACTCACTCGTGGTTAAAACCACTTCGCGTGCATTCAACATCATCAACCGAACGCACCCACTGTGAGTGAATCTTACAACTCCCCCTTTTAAATTACACGTTTTGGGGTGTGTCATGTGTTATGAAAATAATCAATTTATTTATTTAAACTCGTGTCATACCACATCATGACTTAAACTTAGATTGTTTTTATTGTTGTGATTTACTTATTTCCTTTTGTCATATTATATGAAACTCATACATTAAGCCCATCAGTTCCTCGTGGAAGACGAGTTGAACAACGCGTGCTACAAATCAAATTCATTATTGTTTATGTGTATATCATTGAGTTTGTATTGTTTGTAGTTGTGTCATTCATATTATCATGGTTATGCAATTCATTCATTAGGCCCCTCAGTTCCTCGTGAGAGACGAGTTGAGCATCGCGTGCCTCTAAATGTTCCATTATTTGTTCATGTGTGTTTCACTTAATATCTTATGATTGTTGATTAAGTTTACACCTATCTTTACTCATGTTTGGTTGTGCACATATTTCATAATCAATTTAAATATATTCGTTCAAATGTTTTCCATAGGATTCACTCGCCAACATTATGTTGATCCAAAAACCCTTTTACACATGATACAGGTGAACAGGTTGAAGCAAGGAAAACATAGGATATGCCTTAGAAGAGAACAAAGAAGTTTAGATTGTTAGTTAGATCATGTTGTAACATTTATTGTAAATTTCCATTTAATTTGTATTAATGAATATGAAACGCTTAATAAATGTCATGAGCTTTGATGATAACCCAATCATGCCCGATCACCTTTTCCGCTGCGGGTCGGGGTGTGACAACGGTCTCTTGACCGTAACCTACGGTTGCATAGTTCTGTCCAGGTGTAAAGGTGACCGTAAGCTACGGTCTTTGACCGTAACCTACGGTCAAGACTTGCTGCATATTCTTCCCTTTTGTAACCTAACCGTAGCTTACAGTTAGCAAACCGTAGGCTACGGCGAGGTCTTCATCATTTAGCCATCTTTGTTGTATCTTTCACGCAATTACCGGTAGACCCCTCAACATCTTGTTGTACCCATTTTCGCGTAATTCCATTTTAGTCCTTCGCCCGAACGACTCCCGATTGGCAATTTCTAATGCGTAACTGCATCTCGGGTATTCTGCGTTATCTCTAGCTTCCATAAAACGCCTGAATTAACCAGTTAACCTGCAAAACAACCAATTCTCATAGTTATTTCATTCAACGCATATAATTACCCCAAGAACTAACTAAAACACGCAAGTTATAATCATTATAACTCGGTTTCCACCCTATCCACCACATTCCAACACTTACACCATCCTTTTACCGACCGTCACAGCTAGTACGTTCCCACACTTGTACCATGCACCAGGAGTAGTGACCAACAACCTATTCACCCATTCCACACAAACACTAAACAAGAAGACATGAATCAAACAAAGAAGAAATATGTACCACAATCCGGGTTGCCTCCCGGTAGCGCTAAGTTTTCGTCTTCAGCCGGACCTCGCATACTCCTAAAAGGTTGTGTAATCGGGTGAACCTACGAGGAAGTTCACCTCATCTATCGGCGTTACATTCAGGTCATCCGCGTCTAAGTGTGGTTTCAATCGGTGGCCATTCACCACTTGCCTACGTTGGTCCTTTGGATCTTCGATTTCCACATCTCCAAACTTCCCCACGCGTACAATCACGAATGGGCCCGCCCACTTACTTTTCAATTTACCTGGGAATAATTTCAGATGTGAATTAAATAACCATACCTTTTGACCCACGGCAAAAACTTGACGCCGCAGCTTCGCATCATGCACAACCTTCATTTTATCCTTATAAGCGGCAGCCGTGTCATACGATTCGTTGTGCAATTCTTCAAGCTCACTCAACTTTAACAACCTGTGAGCACCTGCATTAGAATAATCAGTGTTGACCTGTTTAACAACCCATAATGCCCGATGAGCGATTTCCATGGGTAAATGACAACCTTTCCCCTACACCAATCGATAAGGGGTAGTGCCAATAGGGGTTTTATAAGCGGTGCGGTAGGCCCACAAGGAGTCATCCAGTTTAGACGACCAATCCTTGCGGTTAATTCGCACTGTTTTTTGTACAATTTCCTTAATCTGCATGTTTGACACTTCCACATGTCCACTTGTCTGTGGATGATATGGCGTAGCAATACGATGGTCAACTCCATACCATGATTAGAAGTTTGCCTACATTGAAAATTTTAAAATGAGATCCCCCATCACTAATGATCACGCGAGGTACTCCAAATCGTGAAAAAATATGTGCCTGAACAAACTTACAAACCACGGTATGGTCATTGGTTCTGGTGGCGATTGCTTCAACCCATTTTGAAACATAATCAACCGCCACCAAGATATATAAATGACCATTGGAATTGGGAAAAGGTCCCATAAAATTGATTCCCCACACGTCAAAAATGTCAACAACCAAAATTGGCTGCATTAGCATTTCATCCCGTTTAGAAATCCCATCCATTTTCTGACAATTGGTACAATGTTTAGCGAAAGCAAATGCGTCTTTGAACAGTGTCGGCCAGTAGAGGCCGCATTCTAGAACTTTATGGCCCGTCTTTTGTCCGCTAAAATGGCCACCACACGCTGATGAATGGGCATGTTGCAACACGTCTAGAAATTCTGTCTCCGGAATACACCTCCGGATGATCTGATCAGCACCTATTCGGAATAAATCCGGTTCATCCCAAATGTAGTTCTTCACCTGTGCCAAAAATTGTTGTTTCCTTCTCATATTCCATGCTTCCGGTATCGTACCTGAAACATGATAATTCGCAAAAATTAGCATTCCATGGCTCAGACTTAACAGACATAATAAATTCGTCCAGAAACTGCTCATTAATCTCAGGTGTGACATCCGCACATCCCTGCGGTAGTCGTGACAGATGGTCAGCGACTACATTCTCACACCCTTTTTTATCTCGAATCTCTAGATCAAATTCTTGTAGTAAAAGGATCCAACGAATTAACCTTGGTTTCACATCCTTCTTTTCCATTAAATATTTAACTGCGCTATGATCCGAGTAAACGATTACTTTACTGCCCCAGATATATGACCGGAATTTTTCCAATGCATAGACAACGGCAAGCAATTCTTTCTCCGTTGTAGTATAATTAAGTTGAACATCAGAGAGAGTCTTGCTTGCATAGTAGATAACAACCAGTTTCTTATCTACCCGCTGGCCTAGTACGGCCCCGATAGCGAAATCACTTGCATCACACAGTATTTCAAAAGTTTTGTCCAGTCCGGTGATTGCAAGATCGGGGCTCGTACCAGTTGTTCCTTTAATATATTAAAAGCGTGAACACACTCGTCATTGAACTCAAAAGGAACATCTTTTAACAGTAGATTACACAATGGTTTAGTGACGACACTAAAGCCTTTTATGAACCTACGGTAAAACCCCGCGTGTCCTAAAAAGGAACGGACGCCTTTGACATTTGTGGGCGGTGGTAATGTAGATATTACTTTGATTTTGGCCCTATCAACTTCGATCCCTTTACTCGACACTACGTGTCCTAAAACAATGCCCTCTTGAACCATGAAATGGTTCTTTTCCAACTAAGTACCAAATTTGTTTGGACACATCGTTCCAACACCTTAGATAGTTCGTTTAGACATGTGTCAAATGATGGACCGAACACGGAAAAGTCACCCATAAAAATTTCTAAGGTATCCCCGACCATATCTGAGAATATATTCATCATGCACTTTTGGAAGGCCGCCGGGGCATTGCACAGCCCAAACGGCATTCGCCTAAATGCGAGGTACCGTACGGGCATGTGAATGTGGTCTTTTCTTGGTGATCGGGATGTATGGCAATTTGATTGTACCCTGAATAACCATCTAAAACCAGTAAATTTCTGACCTGATAATTTTTTAACAATCTGATCAATGAAAGGCAAAGGAAAGTGATCCTTCGACGTGGCTGCATTAAGTTTTCTATAATCAATGCACACACGTCACTTGGTTACCGGCCGAGTGGCAATTTGCTCACCGTTGTCGCCTTTAACAATTTGGATTCCTGCTTTCTGTGGTACCGTTTGGGTTGGACTTACCCATGCACTGTCGGAGATCGGGTAGATGATTCCGGCATCTAACCATTTAAGAACTTCCTTCTTTACCACCTCCCGCATGTTAGGATTCAAACGTCGCTGCGTATCCCGTGCAGGCTTTGCATCTGCATCAGTGATAATCTTATGCATTACAATAGAAGGGCTTATACCTTTGAGATCGGCGATAGTCCACCCAATTGCCGCTTTATGTGTCTGGAGCACCTTCAGCAATGCTTCCTCTTGTTCTTTCGCTAAATTCGCAGCAATGATGACGAGAAGAGTCTGGTCCTCTCCCAAGAATGCATATTTGAGGTGTTGTGGTAACTCTTTGAGTTCAACCTTTGGCGGACTAATCAAGGATGGGTTCAATCCCGAAGAGATCTCGGCCAGAAGGCTCTCCACTTGATGAGTCCATGGAGGCCTTCTTTCTTGCATTGCTGCCACCTCTAAACTCTACACCTCCTCTTCTAAATCGTGCATATGATTTTGTTCTGCCCTGTAACACAACAAACATAACTCGGATATCTCCTCTTCTAAGTGAAGAGCACATCCATCAATGATATCTGCCATGAAACATTCATCACTGGGAAACATGTCAGAAACGTTAGAAAACACATTTAATCTGACCTTCCTATTACCAAACGTCATATCGACAGTGCCAGTTCGGCAGTCGATCAATGCATGTGCCGTGGCTAAGAAAGGTCGGCCCAAAATAACATTTGGTTTATTGATTTGGTCCGAGGAGACATAATCAAGCACCAAAAAATCTACTGGAAAATAGAACTCTTCCACCTTAACAATGACATCTCGAACAATCCCCCGAGGTAGCTTAGGGGTCAAATCTGCCAGTACAACAGTTGTATCGGCTCGACGGAGTTGACCAAAATCATATTGTTCATACAAGCTTCCCGGGAGAATGCTCACACTAGCTCCCAGATCCAGCAACGCCCGGTTCATTTTAAAATCGCCCACTTGAATGGAATTAACGGCGTTCCAGGATCTTGCAGCTTAGGTGGAAGCACACCGTTCAACACAGCACTCACCCTTTCTGTTAAATCAATCTGTTTGGGAACTTTGTGTTGCCGTTTTTTAGTGCAAATTTCTTTTAAATGTCTGGCATATGCTGGAACCTGTTTAACGGCATCAATCAACGGCAGGTTGATTTTGTCTTGTGTAAAAACTTCCCAAATTTCTTCGGGTTGCGGTCCCCTTTTGTTGATGATGCCTTTATTACCCGGATTTCTCAAGGCTTCAGGAAAGGGAGGTGAAGGTTGTTCCCCGTCCGTAGCCTTGGTCAGTTCAGCATTTGTAATTCGGTTGTTATTATTATTAGTAGAGTTTACTTTCATGTTACTCACCTTTGGTTCTGTTTCGTCATCACTCACCCCATCCTCACCTAAATCCTCCACCAACCTTGCACAAATTGTGGTAGAGTGGGAACCTTGTTATAGGTCTTACCACTTCGGAGAGTACTTACCTGATGGATTTGATTTCCCTTTTTCTGATGAGCTAGATTCAATGTTGTATCACTTGGTAACCGCCCATTGCTTTGCTTCAACTCCTTTAGCTCAAAAGCAAGTTGGCCCATCTGCGTTGTTAACAATTGGATGGCCTTGTCACGTACCTCATCCTTCTGAGCCCTCACTTCATCCAACTGGTTGCGTTTCTGCAGATCTTGTTGAATGGACTTTAACATCTCCATCGTATCATTACCTGCACTATGGTTAGAAGATCCAGTTGTGCCGCCTTGATTCGGTTGGTACCCTCCTTGAAAGTTCTGCTGGAATCGAGGTTGATTAAATTTTCTCTGCCCCCCCCCCAGACTGATTATTATTACCTTGAAATCCCATATTGGTTTGATTATTAGCATTCCCATAACTGAAATTCAGGTGATTTCTAAGGCCTGGATGATATGTATTGGAGTTCATATTGAAATTTCTGCCACCCCCTCCATTTCCTTGCACGTAATTAATATCTGTAACACCCGCACTGATACTAGGACACTGATCAGCAATGTGCCCCAAATCCCCACAATGCCCACAGAACGGCATTTGACCACTAACATCCGGTGCATTATCTACCGCCCTTACAACCGAATGCCGAGTACTTCTTGACGATTGGGCTTTGCGTTTCGAAGTTCTCGCATTCCTTTCCAAGTACTCCCAGTCAACTTGCTCATAATTTGTGCCAAATGTTCCATTTGAGGTTGAGCTAAGATCCCGTGCATCCTCATCCGATAAGCTTTCATGAAAAGCATTCAACAACTCCCACAGTGGAATCCCATGATGTGGACAATTCTTTAACATCATTTTGAACCGATTAAACGCCTCATGGAATAGTTCCCTGGGTTGCTGTCGGAAGTTCCGAATATCCTTTCGAGCGTTGTTTGTTCACAGCGGCGTATAGAACTCGTCGAGAAACAATTTTTTCATATCATGCCATGTAAAAATAGAAGCTGATAGTAGCGAATGAAACCATTGTTGCACCTTATCTTCGAGTGTAATCTGGAAGAGTACCAATTTCACATCATCTGGTGTGAATCCTTGACCGCCAATGGTGTTGCATCGGGCATCATATGCTGCTATATGCAAATATGGTTCTTCGGTAACTAATCCATGATACTTTGGAAGGCTTTGAATTGATTGTGCCTGACCTCAAATGACAGACCTCGTAATTGAGGAATAACCACCGGTGACGGGTTATTGGCGATAGCTGGTTTGAAGTGGCTCTCGACACCCCTTAAAGGCTCACGTTCGAATCTTCTTGGGATGCCTTCAAATTGGTTAATCGGTGGAGGCATATTTCTGGGAGGTAACCGATGTAGACCTTGAGCCTGCGGTGCTGGAAATTGCGGCAATACATTAGGAATCGGCCCTTGCTGTGGTGTTGGTGGAATTGGCACATTAATTGGCCGACTGGTAACTGGTTGCTGATTAACTGGCATGGGAGCATTTACTGATGTAGGAAACCCCGAATTTCCATAATTAATCCCATCTCCCACTCTAAACCCCGTATCATAGTTGTCATGTATTCCCAATCCCATCATTTAATTTCCCCCATATTCATCAGACGCTTCAAAACCATCGCCCGAGTCCACTGCACTAGTCCGTTGTTCAAATATTGAATTCCTTGCAGAGTGTTGTTGTTGTTGCTGTGAAGACAGGTAATACGTTTGTTGAATCGGTGGCTGAGTTTCAGTGGCAGGAACAGGTTAGACGGACCCGTTTGCATAGGCGGGATCACGGTATCATCAGTGACAATCCTCACATATGGTGAGGTTTGTGGAACATTAGAGGATTGGGGATAATGCTGATTAGGAAAGGGTGGAAGATCGCTGAGGTTAGGAAATGGTGGTGGTTGTATCGGTGGAACATTTGTGGTTGCGGATTGAGTATGTAATGGTGTTTGAGGTGGTATAGTTGTATTAGGTGCAGGATGAGTAGGTGTTGGTGAAAATTGATTTTTCGGAGGTGGAGTGACGAGTAGATTTTCGAAGTTACTTGAATTCTCCATTGAATGTGTTGTTGGTGGTGAAGGTTGTGCAATCCGATTTTCACGATGCAATACTCGAGTATGTCGTGCTGTTCTTTCTATTTCTGGGTCAAACACTAGTGGTGAAGACTGCCCAGAATGCCGAGTGTGATGCATACACGAATTGATCACCTGCACACCACAAACAAAAGAGATATCACGTAATTCTGAACGAAACAAACGAAAATGAGTTAACTAATCAAACACTTTGCGCACGCCTCCCCGGAAACGGCGCCATTTTGATGACTGTCGTTTGCGTCAATCAAAAACCGAGTTAAACTACGTAGATATGATAAGTCGGGTATCGAACCGAGGGAGTTTTGTGGAAAGTCTTTTACTAACAAAGTTTAAATAATGAATGCGGTAAATAATAAACTTCAAATTAAAGATTGCTGATGACTGAAATAAACATGATAATTCGGATTTATCAATAAAGAGACGATGATTCCTCCGAACTTCAGAATGATAAGCAGATTATGATAATACGTTTTGTCTAACCATTGAAAACTAACCGTTGATTGAATCCCCATTTGTAATGTTAAGTGACTAAGTACTCTGATTAATGAACAATGAAAGGTTATCACATAAGCATCATTACAATTACCAACCCTAATTCTTAGCCAAATAGATCCCAATTCCAAGAACTCTCGGGAATTGAATGGTTGCAATCAAGATTAACAAAATGTAAATAGTTACAATGGAAATAATCAAACATGTAGTGAAAAGCATCGAATGCTTAGATCACTGAATCCAAATGGTTCTCAAAACACATTAACTATCTGACTCACATCACTCCTCCATTCGGAGGAACCATAACAAGAAACTAGCCGCTCATTGTTCGCATATACGCTTCAAACATTAGGTAATGTGCTGAATTCTTGAACATGATATTGAATTGATGTTGAATTATGATGATTGAAGGTGGAAAAGTTGCCAACTTTGAAGCCCTAGATCTTGGTATCCGTCCGTACTCTCTGATGATCCCCAAAAGAATGACCTAATCAACCCACTTATACAACCACAATTAACCCTGCGAACTTTTTTCCACAAGACCATAAGTTACGGTCTTCAAATTCTGATTGTGTAACTCTCAACCGTAAGCTACGGTCTCTTGACCGTAACCTACGGTTGCATAGTTCTGTCAAGGTGTAAAGGTGATCGTAAGCTACGGTCTTTGACCGTAACCTACGGTCAAGACTTGCTGCATATTCTTCCCTTTTGTAACCTAACCGTAGCTTACGGTTAGCAAACCGTAGGCTGCGGCGAGGTCTTCATCATTTAGCCATCTTTGTTGTATCTTTCACGCAATTACAAGTAGACCCCTCGACTTCTCGTTGTACCCATTTTCGCGTAATTCCACATTAGTCCTTGGCCCGAACGACTCCCGATTGGTACTTTCTAATGCGTAACTGCATCTCGGGTATTCTGCGTTATCTCTAGCTTCCTTAAAACGCCCGAATTAACCAGTTAACCTGCAAAACAACCAATCTCGTAGTTATCTCATTCAACGCACATAATTACCCAAACACACAAGTTATGATCATTATCACTCGATTTCCACCCTATCCATCATTGCCTAATTAGATCGGCTCCATTTGATTGAGCCTTAATCTCACAGCACATCGCTTATCGTGCTCCCATATACATTGCTAGATGATTATGTGGTTTGTGGTTAGATTACATATACGTTGCTCATATTTGGTTTATGCACATTTTATTAAAATAATAAACATACCAATTCTTTCTAATGATTAAACAGGATTCACTCGCCAACTTTTGTTGACCCAAATCTCTATTTTTACATATGATACAAGTGATCAGGTTGAAGCAAGGAACACATAGGACTTGTGCCTTAGAAGAAAAATAAAGCATTACTTGAAAGTCTTGTTTAGAACATTTTGTGTTTGTATGGATTACGTGTTGATTGGAATATTTCTTTTTAATTTGAAATAATATATATGAAACTTTTATAATAGTAAATGTCATGAGCTTTGGTGAAAACCCAATAATGTCCCGACTACCATATCCGCTGCGGATCAGGGTGTGATATATGTTTTAGCATTCTTTATTATTTTCTTGCGATTGTTGTTGACTTTGACTTTGACTTTGCTGACTGGGATCTTCGGGTACCCACGTCATCACTAAATAAGTTTATTGTTAGGTTTGGGCTCAGCTCGTAAACAAGTTTATATAAGCTCTGCTGACGTTGTTTACTAGACAACACAAAGTAGGGTTTAATGTTATTAAATATTAACAGAAGCTTATATTATACTAAGGCTCGATAAGCGTGACAAGCTTTACATGTCAGGCTTGAGCTCGGGCTCGATAACTAGACAAGCTTTAGTATATGCTCAAGCTTGGCCCGGGCTCGATAAGGCTCGCTTCATTTCGAACTTTTTCTCAAGTTGCTTGGCTCGTTTGCACCCTAAAACCGGCCCACCGGTTTAAATATACTTTAGTTATATCGGTTCAATTTTATCAGTTAATTAAGTTACAGTTAGTTAATTCAATTTTCTCCACTCCTGTTGTGTACTAGTTGAGCCTTTTCATTAACAAAGTATACCGATCAATTAAAATATAATTATTATGATGTTGTGTCATGGATTCTCAATCCTCTAATCTTCCTAGTGTGAAAACGGCTTTTTATTTCTAAAACCAAAGTGTGAGAAAGCAAAGACTAGAAAAGGATAACCGAAAATACACGTGGTTAAAGTAATGAGAGATATTGAAGAAGCAGGAAAAGTTGAAGAGTCCAAGTATGAGGTATGTTCAAATTTGGCACAATGTAATGACCCTGACATTTTTAAGGGTCTATCTTATAATCGAGGGAGTCACATGATGATGAATTATTAAATATTATATACATATTGGGATGTTAAATTTTAGGACCTCTGAAAATTATAAATTGATATATATAGTAAGGTGGGAAACTAAGGATAAATTAAAATGAATGTGACGGTGATGTGGGGTTTAATGATGTCATAACAAAGAAAGAAAGAAAGATAGTTTGCCTGTTTATATTGCTATGTAAGCAAACTCCATTTACACATTCGACAATGCTAGTGAGATGCTTCAATTTTTATTACATTCATATTATAGGCGTGGTTTTTCTAATTGGTGCACTTATATTATAGTATAATAATGGTTTTACTAAAAATAAATACTTAGTTTCATTAGTAAGTATTATCACCTCAAGAGGACTTTGTGTAACCGATAATCGACTAAGCATAGAGACCGTGTTAACCATAATCGACCCCTTTGACTTTACACAGATCACAATTTATGAATAGTTTATAATTTTCTCCATTAATTATTTTCTTTCTTATTAATTAGGTAAAAACACTTTATTCGAGACATTTCAAAATTTATTCTACATGTATCGAAATTCATCGTACATATATTATACGTATATCACAATTTATCCTACACATATGAAATATTTTCACTATAATTTAGATTATCTTGAAATAGTATTTTTTATAGAAAATAAGTCACAAGTTTAATTAATTAAAGTTCTAAACTAACTTATTTGCCCTTATAAAAATATTAAATACATATTAAGTGAAATTTTTTTATTGATTTAAAATTTATTATTTCTATTTTTTTTAAAAAAAAGTTATTCTCGTTTTAACCATTTACCATGTAGATATGATCATAGAGAGGACTGGTGGCATGTATTCTCAAATCTCAGCTCATCCTTTTGAATATAATACATGTGATAAAAAAAGAGCAAACGTCAATAGAAAACATTCAAATACATTTTTTGTTAACCCAGAAAGTCCTAACAAAGGGTATCAAATGAACTCCGATTAAACTTATTTTAGTGGTATTGAAATCGTCTCGTCGAACTTCACGATCTTAGGTTTTAGGTTTTCGCTTTTGGATGTTTAGCTTATAGATCTTATAATTTTTGTTTCAGATTATTGTGTCGGTTTTATTCGGTATTGTGTTTTTTCGTCATTATGTCTTTTTTCCAAGGCATCGTGTTATATTGCTCGACATTGTCTTAAATTTTGTTCGACGTTGTATTATATTTTGTGATTCGTTGTGTCTTTGTACTTTTATTATATATAAATGGCTTTGTAGAATAGCTACGCAACTATAAAAGCATATAAAAAGTATAGTACATAACTTTCCATCCTCGAAATTAATACAAGCGGTAAAAATGTTTGTTATGATGACAGATTATAAGAATTTAACATTTTTAAGAAAGATATATTTTTATTAAATAAAATTTAAATACTTTAAACTTGTCATCTTCCTCTTAGAAAAAGAGATGGGATACATATTTATGTGCTTACGATTCTTTTTTGTATTTGTAGGCATTTTAAAGAAACAAGTATTTGTAGGTGATTTATAGAATAATACAAAAAATCTGGGCAGTTCGTTTATGTGGGTAGCGAAGTCACATGTTCACTTAGGGTAGGTGTTGCGGGAAAAAATGTGTTATGTCACTCACGGAGGTAATTGGACTTAACCAACTTACCATTTAAATGGTTGTTATAATTTAATACAAAACTTAATAAAAGAAAAAAAAAAGAAAATTAAAGATTGGTTAAAATGGTTATGGGCCCTATCTCTCAAGCCTGCTATAGGCTTAGCGGAGGAGCCCATATCATCCACTTTTGGCGACCATGTTTTGATGGTTTACTGAGGTGGAGGGGGTGTTGCCTCACAACACCCAACCTTATGAACAGTGGCGGAACTATGAATTATTTGTTTGGGGTGCGAATAAGGCGTTCAACCATATTTTCAAGAGGTGTGCGATTTTTGCCTAAAATATACACTAATTTTTTTTCCAGGGTGCGGCCGCCCACCTACAACTATGGGTAGATCTGTCCCTGCTTATGAAGGAAACGAACTTTATATTCTAAATATTAAATTTCTTTTTCCTTCTTAATTCGATATATTGTTAAGATAGTTGAGACCGTTGATGCATGAGTTTATTGTTTAGGATTGTTTTGGAAATGATTTAAGGCCAAAGGGGCTAAAGTGTAAATTCTATAAGACTCATTATCTATGTGGCAGCATAATTGTTCCCTAATGTTTTTGATAAAAACGGTGTGAGCCAATATATATATATTAGAATGGTGCACGCTTTAGGGTTTTAGAGGTTTATCAAGTGTGTGCTTTAGTGTGTGATATTTGTAATCCAATTTTGGTGCTTGGATCAGTATAATCCAGGAGATTATGTTTGTTTTTTTTTTCCATTCAATATAATCAGTAATAATCTATCGTACGAAATGGAGCTCGACGGTTGAATACTACATAATTGATCGTAATAGTTTGTAGGTTACAGTAGTTAAACCCACAATGTGTACTATACACCATGGGTGTCCAAAGCGCTCACTTGAACCTTGCCTACGCGTATACCTAGCAAAACGGGCGGGTCGGGTCGGGTGAGGGGTCAAATGGGTTTGGATCAAAACGGGTTCGGGTCAAAAAGGGCCAATTCGAAAACGGGTTGTTTTGGTTTGGGTCAGAATGGGATCGGGTCGGGTGGGTTTGTTTAAAGAAATTTTTTTAAAGAATGATTGTAACAATTATATATCCATTATAGCCGAGAAAATGGACGGGTTGGGTCGGGTCGGCTGATGGGTTCGGGTTAGGACGAGTCGTTTCAAAAATAGATTATTTTGGTTCACGTAAGAACAAATTCGGGTAAAAACAGATTGTTCAAAAAGTATATCCGATTTAAGTAACGAAATCTCATAGTCCTGCCATACACTTCTTTACAAATATATAACATTGATCAAAATTAATTACAATATCATAAATTTTAATTCCACATGAATTTAAGACTCTTAACAGTTGACTTTACAACTAGATAGGATCTTTGGCCTACATTTAAAATGAAAAAGGTATTTAATGCAACAAGAATATCACCACCCCTTTCTGCGTGGATATCTCACCTTAATTTTGATGATTAATCAATACAACAACTAACAATTTATTTGTACTAACATGTGATAACATAATTTAGCGACAAGGATAAAAGGTACCGGTGTTTCGAATCCTTCTTTTATGCAAACATCAAGTGAAAAGATTCAGCAACAACACACGGGTGCTCCTCCACCAAAAACACCTAACCCCAAGCTTAACCAACAAAAGAGCCCGCAACACGAATTGCCAGGTAAACATAACAAACTCAACACCACTTGATGTTGACGAGAACAACACGCACACCAATCTTATACTTTTTACATAAGTATAATCAAGTTTTGTACTTTATCTGACATGATCTGCTATATCAAAATCATTGTGAAATTAATGTGTAGATCAACAATAAGGTCAATTTCGTTTATTTACAAGTCTGTTGTCTTCATTCTCAGTCCATAGTCCTTTAATTTGTAACTCTATGTAGGTCCCCTAATCCGTATGGATCGTCAGAGAATCGTCTATCAAATCTAGAGTGCAAATCATCTAGATCAGATTTCATAGAAAACCGAACAAGAACACAAACAAATACTTTCAAACGGTCTTCTATTGATTATCCAACACAATGGTTTACAATCAATTCAATACTCTCTCTCTATCAACTCTCTCTGAAGTAATTCTCTGAGCAACTAATCCACTAAGCAACTGAATGAGCAAACCTTAACCCTAATGACAACCTCCCTTTATATAGAGACAGGTTATGCAACTGTGCTAGGGTTTCCCTACATGGACTGCTAATGGGTCTAGGCCCAATTCGCCTACCATATGCTATATGGTGTCTGGATTAGCTCAATTACTTCTAATTAACTATTACAAAACTAAACCCGATAACCATTTATCATTTTACTAATTACAAGATATCCAAAGACCAAATCTAAGCTGTTGTCACAAATATGCACCAACAAACTCCCCCTTGACAATAGCTTCATAAAATAACTTAGTCTTCAGTCTTCTTGCAATCTTCAACATCTTTGAAAAACGTTTGTCTTTGGATAGCTTTAGCTTTAATAGCTTCTGACTCTCCCTAAGCTGATTTATCCAATCACCAAATCTTCTAAATCGTTAGCGTTGGAATAAACTCCAGCTTAGTACTTGCATAGCAATCTTCAAACTCTGCAACTCTGTCTGCAATGTAGAAAGGATGTTCTACCATGCATCCAAGCAAACTCCTCTTCACTAAACTTTACAGCATCACACTGCTACAATCTGTATACTATAAAACAAACATCTCGAGAAACCATAAGAATTTTTCATCACAAGTTAAACAAATTATTATTTTCAAGAGATAGTAAAACTGTATCACAGATTAAGCACTTCTCAACTCAAACCACATACTTAAAATTTTAAACACCATGAACCTACAAGATCTAAAAATATTGAACACAGCTTCTAACATCGTCTCCCCCTATCGGTAAGAACTCCGCCACAAATAACCATATTCCGTACATTAAGAATTTACAAGAAAATGAAATATTTTTGGATTTTTATATTTTCTGAAAGCAAATAAATAACAAAATAATAAACACTCTGTTTTTGTGAGAATCACTGTTAAGAAGATCATATCAGCAACATCAAACTGTTTTCACACTATTTGATAATTCTATATGCAATATTCATGAAAAACAGTTCAAGACGATTACCAATATTGTTTATCCACTAAAACAAAATACATGAACATTTCAAGTACCATTACCTAGTGATATGATAAGATAATTTATACTGGTATACTAGTGTGTCCCACTTCAGGAAGTACCCCCACGATCAAGGTATGCATAAAGATTCCTCGTAGTAGGTGAGTATACCGAAATTCATCATTTTGAATTACAACGTTAGATAATTGGTGATCAGTACAGCAAAGAGACCAATATCCAACGAGGGTTAGGGCAAATACCAAATTTTGGTACGAATAATGCAATTTACACATTTGAATGACTCTCTAGGAGAGCTTCTTTAATTTTTGGGATTTGGCATTTTAGCTCTTTTAAGATATCCTGGTTATGCCTAGGTCAGCATATATCTGGATGCAGTAGAAGGACAACCTTGGTTTCCCGGATGAAATAACGATATAAAGACCTAAAAGCTCATAATTTTGGCAATCTATCAACGCAAGATTTAAGGTTATAAAACCATACGCCACTGATATGTTACCCACTCATACACAGTCTATTATATTTGTATCACAAAGGTAAGTTGATTATTTCATGCTTTTTGCCTACTGGTACAAATGAAATTGCGATCACACTTAAGCAATTTAATTTTAATTTCAGTGTGACAATCTAACTTGCTGATGTATTATCATTTCTTCTTTTCTACACAGTGAAAACTCATTTTTGATTTTCTATTTTTTATGTTTTTTATTTTTGGAAACACAGTAAATTTATGTACAGAATATTTTTATTGAAAATTGGTTATTCAAGATACCTCATCTCGTTGAGTTCGACTAAATCTTCAAAACGAGCCTTGTCAAAAGCTTTTGTGTAAAGATCTGCCAGGTTATCTAGTGTGTTGACTCGATGTAGTTCAAATTAATTTCTTTTCAGCACAATGTCATATAAAATGATGACGAATGTCAATATGTTTTGTGCGACTGTGTTTTATGGGATTGTTGGTGATTGAAATAGTGGCATTATTGTCTATCATAATATGAGTGGGAGTGAAATTCAAACCGTAATCGCGCATCTACTGTTGGATCTAAAGAACCTGAGAGCAACAGCTACCTGCAGCAATATATTCAGCTTCACACGTTGAGGTAGACACGCAAGACTGCTTCTTGCATTGCCATGACATGAGCCTCCCTCCGAAGAACTGACAACCACCTGTGGTAGACTTTCTTGTTGATTTGCATCCTCCAAAGTCCGAATCAGTGAAAGCAACAAACTTCAAATCACTAGCAGCTGGATACCAAAACCCAAGTTTAGGTTTACCCTTCAAGTAACGAAGAATCCGCTTCACCACTTTCATGTGTGACTCTTTTGGATTCGCTTGATATTGGGCACAAAGACATACTAGGAACATGATGTCTGGTCTTGAAGCAGTCAAGTACATCAGAGAACCAATCATTGCCCTGTATTGAGTTAGATCAACATCCTCCACACTCTCATGATCTGGACCAAGATTGCGATTCTCACAGATAGGTGTATTGAAAGTAGCACAATCTTCCATTTTTAAACGAGACAAAATGTCATACACATACTTTGTCTGATGTATAAACATCCCATCCTTCTTATGTTCATCTTGTAAACCTAGAAAGTAGGACAGCTCTCCCATCGCACTTATCTCAAACTTGCTCTTCATTACTTCCTCGAAATCATGACACATGTTCTCATCAGATGACCCAAAATGATGTCATCTATGTATACCTATACCAACAGAAAGTCTTCCTTCTTCCTTTTAATGAAAAGTGTACTGTCAATCTAACCTCTTTCAAAACCATTCATTAACAAATGTGCTGATAGTGTCTCATACCACGCCCTAGGTGCTTGATGCAATCCATACAATGCCTTATCAAGTCGATAGACTCGATCTGGATAGTCTGGATCAGTAAACCCATCTGGTTGTGAAACGTACACCACTTCTTGGACTTTCCCGTAAAAAAATGCACTCTTCACGTCAAGTTGGAAAACTTTGAAACCCTTGGATGAAGCAAAAGCTAGGAACAACCGAATTGCTTCCAACCTTGCTACTGGTGCAAACACTTCATTGTAATCAATCCCCTCTTGCTGATTGAACCATTTCACTACCAACCGAGCCTTATTCCTTATCACTATCCTTCGGTCATCTTTCTTGCACTTGAACACCCACTTGGTGCCTATTTCCTTCTCTCCTTCAGCAAGTCAACTAGCTCCCAAACTTTCAACTTCTTGAACTGAGCTAGTTCCTCTTGCATAGCTTCAACCCAACAATTATCTTTTAGAGCCATGTGAATATTCTTCAGCTCCTCTTGGGCAATAAAGCAGCTATACAAACACTCATGTATCATTCCTGTCTTCTGAATCGAAGTAAACAAACAGGAACCTTGGATCACACCTCTTCTTGTTTGAACACCTGCAGTAGCATCACCTATGATATTTTCAACTGGATGATCTCTGTGTACACGTGTGGTAGCAATGGTGTCAACAACTAGATTATCTCCCATATTAGATCCAACCTCCCCCTGAATGTTACTATTAGCAAACGGATTAGTGAAATCCTCCCCTTGAATAGGTTCGGACTCACTATCACTGGAGTCTTGTGGAGCTACACTAGAAGAAGCTTCTGGAGCATATGTCATCGATATACTCGATATAGGCATGAAGTCACCCTCTTCATCCACACTGATCACAGTTTGAAGCACTTGAGACTCGTCTGCATTTGAAAAATCAGGAATATTAAATGATTTAAAAGCACTGTCATAATCGTATAATATAGGAGGACCACTCATGGATTGTTGAGGTGAATAACTAGTGATTTCCATGTTAAACATGTAACATCCGTCGAAAAACGGGTTTTCCAAACCCGCTCCGTTTATTAATCGAACATCCAGTTAAAATTTTCGTTGCATATTTATGGCTCAAACTAATTTTAAACAATACATAATTAATAAACATTCTAGAATTTAAAAATTACAATTGATAAATGATAAAAATAAGTGAGTAAAAAATGAAATGAGGCTGCCGGGTTTCGAACCCGGGTCAGCCGGTTCAACAAGCAAACAACACACCACTCCGCCACACGCTTAACTTTGGAATAA
Source organism: Scalesia atractyloides (assembly GCA_947069175.1). Lineage (NCBI taxonomy): Eukaryota > Viridiplantae > Streptophyta > Magnoliopsida > Asterales > Asteraceae > Scalesia > Scalesia atractyloides. The sequence goes on from CAMTDV010000003.1 coordinate 640,967, forward strand.
TACGAAAACAATTAATACTTACATTTAAACTCGAATTAAAAAAAAACGGATATCAGCGCGGCAGAACTCGCAATCACCGGAAAATCCGGCAATCCGCGAGTTTAGCCATTTTCCTTTTGACTATAACGTTATAACCGACGTCGACATCAGTTATAACCGACGTCTAACAGTCGATTTAGTCGTAACCGCCGGAAAATCTTGAATGCGAACTTTGACCTCGGTTCAGACCCAATCCAGCCATTCATCCCTATAAATACTCATCCAAACATCTCATAAACCTTCGCTCTCAACTGCACTTTTCTTTCTGAGGTTGCATTTGCTCAAAAGCTTGTCGCCGGAGATTTCAATTTTCGCCGGAACCTCGCCGGAAAACCGAATCTATCCCATTATTGCCTCACTCTATAAATAGGACTTCTAGAGCTTCGACAGAAGTCACCCACACTCACCTCCAACTTCCTGTAGATCCTCTGTCGCAATTTACACTTCGCCGGAATTTCTTTCAGTCGCCGGAACCTCATCGGAGATCACAACTGTTCGGTACAACATCCTTAAATCCTTTTCTGTTTTAATTATTTCCGTTATCAGTAATAATCAAACAATTAATTCAATAAGATTTGATTAAACAGTCGAGTCATGTTTCTGGGTATTAAGTCGATTGAAGAAGATGAAGTTTGAAATGTGTTTAAAGGAATTTAAAATCGGTAAATATACCGGGTTAGACACACAGTCCAGTGGTGAACTGTGTGCAAATTACAAAGCATGCGCCTCGAGTTCGATCCTTGACACAACCCTATCCTCTGAAATAAAAATGTTCTTTTTAAAACCGAAACCATATTAACTCGCTGTAAGATATTAAGTATAATAAAATTTCAATATATATCGGGTTAGACACCCAGCCCAGTTGGTTGGGCTGGGTGCAACACAACAAGAAGGTCGCGGGTTCGAGTGTTAACAGGCATGCCGGTTCGATTGGATTAAAAACCTTTTTAATTAAATAAAATTCGGTATAATCTAAATAGTATATAAATATAATTAAAATCAGAAATATTTCGGGTTAGACACGTAGCTCAGTTGGTAGAGCTGCGTGCACGTATACGGGAGGTCACAAGTTCGAACCTCACTCAGCGCACATAATTAACACGGTCCGACCGGTCAACGGTCAAAAAGTCAAAAAAGTCAAAATTTTTATTTTCTTTTTATTTATTTATTTTATTTAAAAATCAATTAAAAACACTTAAAATTAATATTTTTGAAGCTAGAAAATTTCCTTAAACTCACAAAAATAAATCTAGCAATCCCATTAAGAACACTAATTAAAAATATTAATCTCAAATAAAAGTTTATTTATTTATCGAATTATCATGTTATTATTTAGGTTAGTTTCTCTCGTGGTTAAATTCGTGCGCATTCATCGTCAATCCAAGAAACGCAACCACTGTGAGTGAATTCTTACAAATTCCCCTTTTTATTCATGTTTTGGGGTGTATCATGTGTCGCTTAAATTAATTCGCTTATTCAAACTCGTGCTATTACCATTATATGATCTAAACTTATAATGTAAATATTGTTTGTTGTGATGTGTGTTTACATATTGTCAAGTTGCGTGCAAATCATTCATTAGGCCCATCAGTTCCTCGTGGGAGACGAGTTGAACATCGCGTGCCTCAAAATCATTCATTAGGCCCATCAGTTCCTCGTGGGAGCCGAGTTGAACATCGCGTGCCTCAAAATCATTTATTTGGTGTGTGCGTGTGCAATAATTAATATTATGTGTTTTGTGATTAAATTTACATCTACGTTTGCTCATATGTGGTTATGCACTTTATTTAAAATCGATACAATAAACACGTTTAAATGTTTTCATAGGATTCACTCGCCAACTTTTTGTTGACCCAAAAACCCTATTTTTACACATGATACAGGTGGACAGGTTGAAGCAAGGAACACGTAGAAGTTGCCTTAGAAGAAAAATAATGAAGTCTTGAAAAATGTATAGAACATGTTGTACTTGTATGATTGATTGTAATGATTCTCCTTTAAAAAAAGAAATAATAAATATGAAACTTTATAGTAAATGTCATGAGCTTTGATGAAAACCCAATCATGTCCCGATCACCATTTCCGCTGCGGGTCGGGGTGTGACAAAACACAACCTCAATTTTACTAGCTTTTAGATTAAAAACCCTTTTATTCGGTGTTCCAGACATATAGCCTAGAAAGTAACACTCGTCAGCTACCTCACCGAATTTTTGCTTATCTTTATTTCGCACAATGGTGCAGGGTAATCCAAAGCCTTTTAAGTTTGGTTTTAGGTTAAACAATAGCTCGTGACATGTTTTGTTAAACCGTTTAACCGTCAAAACTTTGTTCAGGACATAACAAGTTGTGTTCACTGCTTCTCCCCAGAAAAGAACTAGAAGCTTTGAATTAGATAGCATAGTCCTTGCAGCTTCAATCAACGTCCTGTTTTTCCTCTCAGCGTCTCCATTCTGTTGAGGTGTATAAGGAGCAGAATATTGGTGTTCAATTCCCTTGCGAAGACAATAGAGATCCAGAATCTGATTCTTGAACTCCGTGCCATTATCACTCCTTATCCTCTTGATCCGTGCATCATGGACATTTTCCAATTTTGTAAAAAGATCTATCAGCATCTCCGTTGTCTCATCTTTTGTACCTAAAAAGAAAACCCATGAATATCATGAGTAATCATCTGTGACAACTAAACAATAGTACTTTCCACTTATGCTCCTTACGTTCACCGGACCGAATAGATCCATATGAAGTAATTCATAAGGGGCATCTATGGAATTTACTGTTTTAGACTTATGAGGTTTCTTATGTTGTTTTTCCTTTTGACATGGAAGACAATTATCCTCCACGTGAAACCTCTGCACTGGCACCCCTTCCACTAAACCATTTTTAATAATATAATTCATTTTCCGATAGTGGATGTGGGCCATACATCTGTGCCACAACAATGACTAGGCCTCAGATGCTTTCGATAGTAAACACGCCACCACAGTGGAAGAATCCTTAGCACCCATGTCCATGACATAAGTGTCGTTTCTCCTTGGCGCTCTCATCACTATCCAATCATTCGGTATCACCAAACCAGGTTTCAACACCAAAGCTTCAGACTTTGTAAAGTGGACCGAGTGACCCTTGTCGGATACTTGAGACACGCTCATCAGATTGTGCTTCAGCTGCTCAACATAGTTCACTTTGTCCAGTGTGATCTTCCGTTGGTCACTTTTCCTCGACCTGTAATGTGCCCACCTTTAGCACCTGCAAAGTTCACATAACCTCCATCTATATTCTCAAACTCAGTCAACAATCTCGCATCCCCCGTCATGTGCCTGGAGCAGCCACTATCAACATACCACAAGTTGATAATCCTCCTTAGCAGTTCCTTCACAACCCAACAAAATTAGTTATATTGGGGAACCCAAGCCTTAATGGTCTCGGGTCTTCCAGATTCATCAACCACAGGAAAATCCATCCAATATCCATCACTCTTAACAGGAGTTTTGGATCTTAGACCTATTGATGGAAATGGTTTTTGATTTCCACTAGGTCTCTGGTTTTGAGGTTTCCTAAACATGTTTGGACTTTGCGATCTTTGGAAATTATGATTTTGGTTCCATGAATTTTGATGATAATAATTTCTAAAGCCATTGTTTTAGAATTTTGACTACCAACATTCTGGTATCGAGTTTGATATTGACATTGACTTCTGAAACTACTTAATTGACCATTAAAGTTATTCATTCTTCGTGAACTACTTCTAGGTCTTTCATATCTGCCTGATAGAGATCCAGGCTGAAATCTTTGTTGATTTCTTTGAAAACGAGGAACTTGGTGAGTTCGTTTTTCAGCCTTACCAACACCAGTAGCAACACTTTGTTGCTTGGTAGCAGATATCTTTGGTGAGTTATTAACTTTCATCTCACCATCACCAAGTTTTTCTAGTGATTTTTTTTCTCTGTCTCTCACTCACCTGTGCTTCATTCTTTTTGGTAGGACAGCAGCTAGCTACACGTCCCTTTTCGTGACATTTGAAACACGATTTTCTAGCCGAAGACTTCTTAATTGAAGTCTCTGGTTTAGATTCATCAGGTGACGATGATGATGATGATGATGATGCCATTGAAGAATCTTGTTTAGTTTGCTCAATTTCTGATTTTTCTTTATTTTTAGCAAACTGCACATTTAACTCTTTTGTAATAACAGTGACCTCTTCTTTCATATCACTCCCTTTAACAAAATCAACATTTTTAACAAAAAATTGCTTTTAATTCTTAGGGTGTGTATTCTTTGTTTTCAAAACCGTGTCTCTATTATTATCCTTCTTGACATTCTCAGAACCATCAACATTACCTGATGTGGAACTACCAGGTGTAGTTGACACAAAGTCTGTTAGCTCTTCTTCATTTGGCAAGAAAGAATAGTCATGATCAAGAGGTGGTGGAACTTCATTTAAACCTTTGAATCCCATACATGTCTTGTCATTACTCTTCTTCTGGCCATTCATCATGTGTTTCATAACAAAAGATGAATCTCTGAATTGATTTAATTTCTTTTCAAGTTCACAAATTTTAAGTTGTGCTTCAGACAACTCTTTGCATTTTTCAGAAATTTCTTTTGTTTTCACACTCATCGTATCATGAGCTAAGTCAATTATTTGAAGCTTTTCATTAAGCTTACAGGTTAGAATATTGATTTCTTCTTCATAACCTTTAATTTTCTTCAAATATAATGACTCATTTCGTTTTACGAAAAAGTTTGATTTTATTAGGTTTGAGTGCTCATTAACAAGACTTTGGTTTTGTTTTGTTAACGTGTCAACCTCACTTTGCAGTTCACGACATTTTAAATAAACAGAACTACCAGAGTTAGAATGTACCTCTCATCTTAATTTGCTTAAATCAGCCATGAAAGCAGCAAAATCAGTAGCCACCTTCTTCTCTGCAGCGTTCTGTTATCCATCAGCTTTTTCAGCTACCGTCTCTCGCTCTACTTCAGCATCAGCCTTCACTAGAGATGGGCATAATAACCGGTTCCAAACCTGACCCGGTGGAACCTACCTGGGACCGGTTCCGGTTCCTACCCGACATATAGTAGAACCGGTTCCGGGTTCAAAATACCCGATGGTTCCTACCCGGTTCCACATTTTTGGAAAAAAATAAGTTCCGGAACCAGTTCCAACCCGTACCCGGGTTGTACCCGTAACCGGTTCTTATCATACCCGATTCCTACGGTAACCTTCCAGACCCGGCGTCAATATATTTTTAATGTGAGTTTTTTTTATAAGTCTTTGCTAGAACAAGGTATAATACATAAACATAAAACTATTTATTACGAGAAACAAGTACCCGGTTACACAAACAACCTAAACAAGAAACGTTAAACAAAACACATAAAACACTAAACATACTAATCATAAAACACAAATGGGTTTACAATACATAAAACAAACTAAACTTTCGATGACCCGGTCCCGGATGCTTCACCCTTTTCATTGTTTTTCGCCTTTGTCACCGGACAATGGCGGTCGGTGTGTTTCTTGAGCGTCGAGTTGGCCGACGCCTTCATGAACTTCCCGCACCCCTTGCATCTAGCCATTTCATGGCTATCCGACATCAAGCACAAGTCAAAGTGCTTCCAAATAGCGGGGTTTCTTTTGGTTTCCAAAACATCCACGACCTCATCGTTGCAAGCCATCGTTATCTCTTTGATAGTATTAGATTTGAAGTGGTTAAAGTGTTGATTTTTTTGTAGTAAGTAAATGAAATTGGAAGTGGTGTAGAGAATGAGGTTAAATTATAAGAAAAAACCGATTTTAAGAGTAATATTCAGTTTCAATTATTAGGAACCGGTTCCTAATAGTAAATGCAGCTTTTTATGACAGAACCGGTTCCTAATAGTAAATGCAGCTTTTTATGAGAGAACCGGTTCCTACCCGTACCCGGTTCCTACCATACCCGGTTCCAAATTACCCGGAACCGGTTCCAGCCGGTTCCACATTTAAAAACTTATACCCGGGTACGAACTGGAACCGGTTCCACAGAGGAACCGGGTCTACTGACTAGCATGACGAACCAGGTCCGGGTTGGAACCGGGTCCGGGTATTCAAAAGACCCGATTTTGCCCATCTCTAGCCTTCACTTCCACATTATCAACTAGAGCTATCTCAGCCATGAACGCCTGTGTGGCATTGTCATCACCCTCCAGATGAACACTCCGATCATAAGAACCTTCTCTTGCAGTAGAGATCAGGGCCTTTGATCCAGTGTTAGTTGATGCATTCCTATTGCTTGAACCATGACCAGGAAAATCTTGAAAGGATGAGTTAGAACGAGATTCAGTTTTTGGTCATTGACATTCTTTAGCAAAATGTCCGTAGTTTTGACAATTGTAACACTTCACTTTAGACTTGTCAAACCCACACTCTTTCCAACGAACTTTCTGCCCGTTCTGTTCATGAACCTCTTTACTCTTCTAGAGATCATGGCCATCTGCCATTGTAAATCCATCTCCTCTAGATCATCAGGGTCAATCTGATCATAATCTTCATCAAACATAGCAGGATCAGATATTCTTCCCTGAATGTAGTTCTGGTAGGAAGCAACAAAAGAAGCAAGCAATGCCAGATGATCTTCAGCACTTTTGACACTCAGAGGCATAGACCTAGTACTGTTGTTATTATTACTTGATTATTGTCTATTTGCCCCTGACGAGCCTCCTGAAGCAGCTACAAAGCATACTTCACCATCAGAATTTGTCACGATCTGTTCATTTTCACATGAGAAGAAACGCAGTTGCAGTGTCACTTAAAACATTGTTGGAAGATGAAGGTGTAAGCCCTTTATAAATCCCCGGATCTTGAACTTGATCATATCCAGTCTCCTTCTTCTTCTTCATATTAAGCTCATAAGCTCTTAATTTCCCAACAACCTCTTCTAAGTCTTTATTTTCATAGTCAGCTTTACCCTTTATCACCAAAGTATAAATATCCCACTTTGCAGGTAAAGCATCTAGCAACTTGTCGTTTATCTCCACATTCGTGTATCCCTCTATGTCATAATTGTCTATTTTTGACATCAGATGATAATATCGCGTGATAATATCTTCAAGGGATGCATTTCTCATTCCTTTAAACACAGCAAATTGTTTCTTCAGCAGATCAACCTTGTTCTTCTTCACATCATTATTGCCCTCATACCTCTTCTCTAGGGCATCCCACATCTCTTTAGATGTAGTATAACGCTTGAATATGTTTGATGCCATCAGGTAATGACATCTTTATAGCAGCTAATGCTTTCTTCTCAGACTCATACATTCTCTTTTTAGCTTCTGACATATTCACATAAGGAGTGGCACGTTGTCTGCCCTCAAAGTCATGAGTGGGGTTAGCATACCCATCTTGAATACAGATCCACATCTGTGTGTCCTGATATTCAACGAACGACTGAAACCTATCCTTCCATGTAAGGTAATTCTCTACTTTCAACATCTTTGGAGGTTTGTTAGTCGTGCCTGCCTCGTGCTGCATTCTTAATAGTTCATTTAGGTTAGACATATTCGATATTTTTACCGAACCGGCTCGTTAAAAACGTTAAAAATTTGTCCGAAATGGGTGGTCACCAAATTATACCGTTAGACTCGTCTCGACGATACGAATCTAATGATGTATATTGTCCAATTATGATTTTAGGAATTTTCGTGCCTTTTTTGGTCCTAAAAATCACACGAGTCTAACTGTGCAACCGGTTTGTCAAGATTTTGTGTGGATTAAATTCTATGTCCGAAAACGATTAACTTCGGTTACGTCAACTGATTAACTTTCCACCTTCTTTGTCCTAACTCGGAACAGTACTGGATCCGAAACAGTAACTCGGATAGTCAATCCGAGATGGGAACCCGGAACAGTGATCCGAATTGCTTATCCGAGATGGTGATTCGGAATAGTGATCCGAGATGGAATCCGGAATGTACTATTCTGATCCGAGATGGAATCCGGAATAGACTATTCTGATCCGAAATTCAATCCGAGATGGACTCATCTTAATCCGAGATTGACTGTTCTAATCCAAAATGTAACTCTGATGATCCGAATTGCACTTTTATGATCCGAAATTCAAGTTTGATGATCCGAATTGCAAGTCTGATGATCCGAAATACAAGTTTTCATTCCGAAATTCAAGTTTTCAATCCGAAATCACTGCAAAACCATAGAATAGCAGCAGAAACCCTAAAACAGCCGTCAAAACTTCAAACCAGCCTCCAAAATGTCCAAAACCCAACTTTTTCTTCTGTTAGGATTCTTAACCGAGCAAAAACAAGAGCCGAATGCTCTCTGATACCATATAGGTACCCTAATCCGTATGGATCGTCACATAATCATCTATCCAATCTAGAGTGCGGAATCCTCTAGATCAGATTTCATAGAAAACCAAACAAGAACAAAGACACGAACAAATACTTTCAAACGGTCTTCTATTGATTATCCAACACAATGGTTTACAATCAATTCAAGACTCTCTCTATTAACTCTCTCTGAAGTAATTCTCTGAGCAACTAATCCACTGAGCAACTAAATGAGCAACCTTAACCCTAATGACAACCTCCCTTTATATAGAGACAGGTTGTGCAACTGGGCTAGGGTTTCCCAACATGGACTGCTAATGGGTCTAGGCCCAATTCGACTACCATATGCTATATGGTGTCTAGATTAGCCCAATTACTTCTAATTAACTATTACAAAACTAAACCCGCTAACCGTTTGTCAAACCCTAACCGATGGCGGAAATATCGGAGTGAGACGAAATAGATTGCTCATCACACATAACACTATTTGTGACAATAATTAGATAAACCAAATTTCATTTCATAATAAATGTCAAGTACAACAAGAAATCAAATACAACAACAACATTCTTAGTATTCTAGATGTGTTTCTAAGCCATCCCTACTAAGTTCCATCATGATCAACATCTCTAACCTGCAACATGTTAAATGTATAGTTAAATATGAAAAGTATTGACGAGTACACAAGTTTGAAATACACAGCATAAGTATAAAAGAATTTACTTAATCCACAAGGCAATTGTATACAAGGTAAGCAAGCATGCAATACTAATTGTCAAACCCAAGTGTCCACAAGAATGAAGGTGTCCATCGTCACACGAAATAACGAGACTAAAGTATGAATGTAACAACAATGTATCAGCTTTGAGACTTAACAATACCCCGACGGGCGGTGTGCTACTCCTATAGCGCTATATATGTTAAGTTGGGGCTAGCTATGGTAATGACAAGAAGCATGTATGAATTTAGCATGTATGAAAGATTGAGTGTATAAAGCATGTAGTGTGTGTGTTTGTGTGTTTTTTTTTTTGTATGTTAACATGTTACAACCCAAATTGTATAAAAGGTAAATGGGTCAAGTGTACTCACGGTTTTGCAAGCTTCCACTTGTTAGTCCCATGAAGGGTTTGGAAGATGGAAAAGGCACCGAGTTATCCTACAAGAGGAAAAATGGGTTGGTAAGTATTTGAATGATAACGGAGGATTAGGAATTAAAATACAATAAAGTAGTTTATACGGAAAAGTAATCATCTAGACTTAATACTCGTTTTTGACACTATAATACCCATTCGGGTTGATGTATTTTCATGGGTTATGATACCCATTAGAATCGTAACGAGAGATTAAGTTCGTCGGTGATGTAATCTAGTACCATGACGGGCAATCATTTGATTACCATCAAGAGTTCGGTTAGCGAGTATATACATATATTATTTAGCATACGTAATAAGTAAATCATAAACATCATGTAATTTCATAGAAGTCATGCATGGAGGTAGGAGGATAACCTTCCTTTTAAAACCTCTCTTGTATATTTTACCAATGCACATGTTGTCACAAGGACGACAAGGATGGTCATGAGTAAATACCTAAAAGTAAAGACAAAAGTAAACGAGAACGTCAAGTGAGGTGGTGGATCAAAGGTAGGATAGCCAAGGCTTCCAAGTGATCACACTCTACCAACTCAAGTCTTGTTTCGAGAACAAGCTTGGAAGGATACAACACTTGTGGCTAAAACCCTATTAAAACCAAACAAAGCTCTTACACTTGGGACCTTAGATATGGTGATGTTCCAAGTTGGTCTTCCATGGAAGACTTATGGAGACATTCCAAAAGGTGTTTCAAGTAGTAAGAAGGAAGAAAGATCAAAAGGAGAGAGGTGAGTTAGAACTCACTTTTTGAAGCCTTGATCTTTTAGAGAAGAGTAGCTCTTAGAGCTTTTTAGAGAGAAGAGAAGAGATGATTTGAGGTGTGAAATGAGAGGAGATGGAGTGGGGTATTTATAGGTAAAATTGGGAGGGTGTTAGTTGAGGGGTAATAAATGCAGAAAACACAATCTTGATCAATTCATGAGCTCGAAACCAACATTTCCGGATTATGCCCCTCTCTCGGGCCGCGAGAGGGTGAAGGATTTCGGTCGCGGGCCGCGAGCGGTTAGTTAAGGTCGGTCGCGGGCCGCGAGGCAAGGTATTCCAGAAGACTCTTTGGTTTTTTATCACTTTTAGCCCTTGAACTGAGTTTAAGTTGCTATTTTTGGTATGTTTTAAGCATATAGTGTGTATAAATGTCGAATGCATGAATCTTTGCACGTATATCAAGTAATTTGCATGAATTTAACTAATGAATGTATGTAAGACAAGCATGTATCAAGTATAAATTTTATTATGATTCAAGTCTCCGATTACAAGATTGGGAAAAGAAATACAAATACAAGTTTCCAAAATAGAAATACAACAATCCTTTCTAATTAAGGAAAGTATGAAGAAGCGAGGCGTTACAGTCTCCCCTTCTTTAAGAAATTTCGTCCCGAAATTTATTCAGAGGGAGGTGTAACGAATAGGTGTGGGTAATTAGTCATCATATCACTTTCGAGCTCCCAAGTAAATTCGGCGCCACGTTTGCCTTCCCATCGAACCTTGACTATGGGAATTCGACTACGCCTCAATTGCTTGATTCCTCGATCCATGATTTCGACTGGTTTTTCCACGAAGTGTAGAGTCTCGTTTATTTGAAGATCTTCAAGTGGAACCTGAAGCCCTTCGTCAGCTAGACATTTCTTCAAGTTTAAGACATGGAATGTAGGATGAACGTTGTTGAGTTCTTGAGGTAGGTCCAGTCGATACGCTACCTTTCCAATCATTTCGAGAATTTTAAAAGGACCTACATAGCGAGGAGCGAGTTTGCCTTTCTTACCAAATCGAACTGCACCCATCCAAGGGGATACCTTGAGAAGTACAAAGTCACCCACGTTGAATTCCAACGGCTTGCTCCGTCTATCCGCGTAACTCTTTTGTCGGCTTCTGGCTTTGAGTAGGTTGTCTCGAATTTGTAAGATCTTGTTTGTCGTCTCTTGTATAAGCTCAGGACCGGTGATTTGAGCTTCCCCGATCTCGTGCCAACAAATAGGCGATCGGCACTTATGATCATACAATGCCTCGAAAGGTGCCATTTGAATACTCACGTGATAATTGTTATTGTACGAGAATTCAATCAAAGGCAAGTGCATATCCTAGTTGCCACCAAAATCGATTATGTAAGAACGAAGCATATCCTCTAGAGTTTGCATGGTACACTCGGTTTGTCCATCAGATTGAGGATGAAAGGCAGTACTAAGATTGAGATGGGTACCAAGAGCTTTTTGGAACGTTTGCCAAAGGCGAGAGGTGAAACGACCATCTCGGTCTGAGACGATGTCGATGGGGATACCATGACGGCAAATGATTTCATCCGTGTAGATACGAGCCAATTTCTCGACCTTGAAATCTTCTTGTATGGGGAGGAAGTGAGCGGATTTGGTCAAACGGTCAATGATGACCCAAATACTATCGTGACCAAACGATGTACGAGGAAGTTTGGTAATAAAGTCCATGGAAATGCTTTCCCATTTCCAAATAGGAATCTCGGGTTGTTCAAGCAAGCCAGAGGGACGTTGATGTTCAGCTTTCACCTTAGGACAAGTAAGGCATGTTGAAACGTAGAGGGCGATATCTTTCTTCATTCCGGCCACCAGTAAGACGTACGAAGGTCATGGTACATCTTATCAGTGCCTGGCTGAATAGAGTATCGAGATTTTTGGGCTTCACTAATCAATAGGTTGCTAAGGTTGCCACAGTTCGGAATCCAAATACGATCAATGTAGTACATGATGCCATTGGGTTTTGATACGAGTTGGGCTTCGACACCACACTTCAATTCATTATCAAGGTTACCCTCATTAATGGTTGAGTATTGTGCCTCACGGATTAGCTCTTGAAGTTTTCCCAAGGTTTGGTAGCAACAGATACTCTTAACGTGAGTTTTTCGACTTAGTGCATCGGCTACAACATTCGCTTTACCGGGGTGGTAGCGAATATCGCAGTCATAGTCGTTTAATAACTCCACCCAACGACGTTGACGCATGTTGAGTTCTTTTTGATTGAAGATGTGTTGTAGGCTCTTATGGTCGGTGAAGACCGTACACTTTGTACCATAAAGGTAGTGTCGCCATATTTTCAATGCAAAAACCACTGCACCAAGTTCAAGGTCATGGGTAGTGTAGTTTTTCTCATGGATTTTGAGTTGTCTTGAAGCGTAAGCGATGACTTTATCTCGTTGCATGAGGACGCAACCGAGACCTTGTTTTGAAGCATCGCAATACACGACAAAGTCGTCGTTACCATCGGGAATAGCTAAGATAGGAGCATTACAAATCATGCCCTTGAGCGTTTGAAAAGACTCCTCTTGTTCGGTACTCCAAACAAAAGGTTTATCTTTTTGGGTCAAAGAAGTGAGAGGAACAACAATTTTGGAGAAATTCGAGATAAAACGACGATAGTAACCAGCTAAACCAAGAAACGAACGAATCTCGGATGGAGACTTAGGAGCAATCCAATTCTTTACGGCTTCGATTTTTGCAGGGTTAACGTGAGTACCAAGTTCGTTGACGACATGACCAAGAAAGACGATTAGTGCATGTAACCCCTCGTTTTTCGATTATCAACGCCACTGCATGATGCATGATTAACCGTCCCCCGCCTTATTTTTATAAAATTAATAAAATAACGTTAAAATTAGTGCAATTTCACCGTTAACTCCCGAGGACCCACACATATATACATTATACGTGCACATCAAAGTTAAAATATTAATAGTTTTTCGTCACTTGATGCAAGTGTTACTACTTTGTGTCACTTGCTACAAATATTAGCATATGCATTGTTATGATTGGTTTTTTTTAAGTTCAAATATGTAGGTGTGATCAAATGATGATATTTTGAGTGTCAAATGTTTATATATGATTTTTCCTAAATAAAAATGTAAAGTGGGAAATGAAAAAAAACATAAAAGGCAAAAGGTCTAGTCAAATGAATAAGAAGTTGAGGTATTGATTATGATCACTTCACATTTCCCAAGTTGATTGAATGAAACTAATTTTTCCTTTCTTTCTGTCACAAAATCTGCATTACCTCCTCAGACTTTTTCTCTCTTCTTGACAATTCAACCACAAACACTCTCTCTCTCTCTCTCTATATATATATATATATATTTAGTCCCTTTGATTACCTAAGCATAATCCACTCCCCCTCTTTTGACCCTTTTCTCACATATACATACATACATACATACACATGTCCTGCTGTAGCTACACCCCTCACTCACATACCTATATGCAAAAAAGAGAGTTAGTTTCCCATTAAAGAGGGAACTTAAACCACTGCCATTTAAAAGCTTTTTAGAGAGAGAAAGTCATGCTTCTTCTGTTGTTCTGATGTTACTACTACCACAGGCAAGCAAGCAAGCAAGCAAACAAATTCAAAGAGCATGACCATTCTACCTCAATAGCTTTTCTAACCTACTACTATTTTCTCAGAAATTCAATTCAATTAAATTAAAACTGTCACAGATTGCATCATCATTTTGCTTTTCTTTTTCCTGTGATTATGGCTGTTCAAGCACAGTTCTTCTCTGATCATTATCATCAGAATATGGGCTTCTCCCAAGATTGGGCCTTTATGTCTGGATTTGGGGATCAGAACACACCCATCTCTTCTTCTTCTCAATACCAACAACAAGATCAAACATTTCAAGATTCTCAAAAGATTATGAATTCTACCTCTCATCATCATCACCGTCATAATCTTGTTTCGTCTTCAATCTCTAGGATGAATGGTTTTCAGGGTTTGTCTTCTGAGCTTGAGAGGCAGAGGTTAGAGATGGACTATTTTCTTCATCTTCAGGTCAGTTTTTTTTTTTATTTCTTTCTTTCTTTGCATTTTACATAATAAGTTGATTTAAAAAGTTTTTTTTTTTTTTTCTTTCTTTGATATGAAACAAAAAGTTTTTTAAATAAAAAATAAAAGCTTTTGAAGTGGGAGCATCCTTTCTGTCTCCGTAGAAGAAAGGCTGCCATGACCCTATCAGTAATTTTTTATTTAAACATTTTGGACGGTAATTTCTTAAATATGAAATAAAAATAACTGTAAATAAAATTAAAATGTCTCTCGAGACGAATTAGCAATATTTTATTAGGTACGTTTGCTTCTGTATTTAATATAAGTGAGGTTTGGCTATTCAAAAAAGGTTTGTGGCACGCTCGTTTATCAGTTACTTTATTTATTATTTGTAGTTGGTTGTTTATTAAATGTTATAGTAAGTTATGATGTTTTAATAACATGCTTAAAAAAGCAGAATGAGAAAGTAAAGGCTGTATTAAAGGAAGAAACAAGAAAAAGAGAGATGATCATGATGCATAACTACGAATCAAAGATGAAGGCAATACTAGATGCAAAAGAAGAAGCAATAAACACAGCAAATATGAGAACAAAAGAGCTTCAAAACTATCTATCAATGGCGGAAAAAGAAGGCAACAACTGGGAAAGAAAAGCAATGGAAAGTGAGGTCATGATGACAGAACTCCACACAAAGCTAAAACAAGCAAGAGCAAGAAGCCATGAAGATGCAGAATCAATATGTGGAGGAAATGATGATGATGATGATGATCATGAAGAAGAGAGACAAAAGAAGAGGATTATGGTGTGCAAGGTGTGTCACGTGAGAAGCTCGTGCGTGCTAATGTTGCCTTGCAGGCATCTCTGTTGCTGCAGTGGTTGTGAAGGTCTACTGATGTTTTGTCCTGTTTGTGAAAGTGTAAAAAATGGAAGCTTGGAGGTTTTCTTTGGAGGGTAGAATGGTCAGAAAGAAAGGAAAAAGTTCAAAAATGGGGTTGGGGGTTGTTTCTTTTCTTGGATCTTTGTTATCAAAAAGATTTTTTTGGCAGTACTATTAGTGGTAAACATCCAAAATGCTTATGGCTATGATGGGAAAATGTAAAAAAAAAAAAACAACAAATTTGATGTTTGTAAAGAATCTTTCTTTCTTGTGTTACCCTTTTTCGGCATTTTGTTTTATGTTTGATTATATGTATTTGTTTGGTCCAAATATTCTAAAAAAATAAATGTGACACTTTTTAACATAAAAAAGGTATAGAGATTAGGTTTGTGCAATAAAGCATGAGGCCAAAGGTGTAGGTGAAATGTATAAAAGTGGATAATTATCTATTAGCAAAATGTTTGAATCTTGCCAAAATGTGACTGTTGACCAACTGCACAAAGTTTCAAGCATTGAATACTAGTGACATGATCCTAACTAAAAAAAGGACTTCTTTATGATAAAAGACTTTAAACTGAAAATGTTGCATCTTTTTTAAATGGATAGAGTATAATTTAATATATTTTTGAAAGGGTTCATTTTCACTTTTAGTTCTTTTTGAAATATATTAAGTGTTTACAATTATAATCTCCAATCTTGTTTATCATTTAGCTTCTTTTGATCGTTATCATTGATGTTGAATATGAAAGATGTAAGAATATAAATTTTATTTTAAGAGGGCATGTTAATTCTATAAGATTAGATGAGTTTAACGCGTGATAAGTTAAAAAGTTTTGCGTACTCATATAGTAGATGACATATTGTTATATAACCATGTAACCCACACCGTGTACCAATAAGACTCATAGCTTGTTGTGTGGTTAGATATGGTCGGTCGATAAAAATCAAGTTTGATATTTCTCTAAAACTTAAAATGTATATGTTTACATAAAACACTGTTTATTTAACATCTCGTATGCAATACATTTATTCCAAAATGTTAATATGACGATTGATAAACACCAATAGTCTAGATATTATTGTTCCTTATTGTATTTGTCTTTTTATCAAATCCTCTCAAATATGTTGTTTTGAGCTTTTACATATTATAATAACCCATCGATTATTATTTGTATTTCTGTTTTGTATTCAAATCAAAAAATAAAACTTTCAAATCTAAATTGAAGTAAATATTATCACATATCATTAGGTTAATGTTTCTGAATATTATGAGAATTGGCATTTAAATTAATTAGTATATAGTTATAATCATGTTAAAACGATTTTACATATGTAGTCATAATATATCCGGATATCAACTTTATACAATTGTATAACCTATAAACGTCCTTTTATTTGCCCCACACATGAGTAGTAATTTAGTTACATATACTCTTGCGTATCAAATGGGATTACAAGTTGTTTAGCAATACACGACTAAGTTACAACTTACAAGAAATAAGTATCATTTTTTTTTACCTTCATATTAATTTCACTTTTAAAATACACTCTTATACATGCATGCCCCACAAACGTTTTAAGGATACACATTTTTTTACAAGGAATAGTGATAGACAAGTCCACATTTTTTTTCTGTGTGCCTAAGCAAGTGGTGCATGTGGAACGCTAGAAACACGAGAATTTTCAAAGGTTTTAATTGAACGACGGATGCTAGCATGTAAAAGGCGTATCTACTCTCTTCAGTTGGATCAAAAATAGATCCAAGAGCTCGGGTTGTTGTTGGGATGATTGGACTGTTAATGCTTGTTCCAGTTTTTGTTAATGTGGTTTGTTTTATGTTGGCGGTTTATAGCTTTTATTTTTGTTCTCCTTGTATCCAGCCTTTCGCTCGTTTGTTTCTCATTTTTTTTATGTTAATATAAGCTTCTGCCATTAAAAAATTAAATTAAATAAAATAAAATGTGTGAATTTTGCAAAATGTATGAATCTTGCCAAAAATGTGTAAAATGTTTGATTGATGACTAAATGCACAAAGTTTATAGCATTGATTACTAGTGACAATACTACATAAAAGAGTTTTATATGATAAAGACTTCATATCGAAACAGTGTATATCTTTTATTTATTTTTTTTAAAATAAGTTTTTTTTATTTTTCAAGATACATTTATATAATTTCCACAATATTATAGATGTTTACAATTTATAACGTACAATTTTAGCTATTCTTATGATTCTCTTGATACTTGATAGCCTCTGATGTTGAATATGAAATATATAAAAGAGCTAAATGCTATTTTAGTTTTTGTGGTTTGGATATTTTTTTCAGTTTAGTTTAAAGTTTCATTTTTCACTTATAGGTTCAAAAAGGTTTCACTTGTGATGGTCACCTCTCTAGGAGAGGTAAACTCTCACCATAACCAATTAAACCATGCTATCTCAACTCACTTCACCCACTCTTCCGTTGCACTCAAACATAAGGGGTAGTGTGCTCAAATATTTTTTTTAAAAGAAAAAATATGATTCGTTGAAAAAGAGTGAGGCCTACTATTAACCCACTCTCTCTCTTCTTCCTTGTACGATGATTAATCACCGAAATCAACTCATCGCATAAAGTAAAGTTTGATGACGACGATGTACACAAGAGGTAAACTGGTTTACCCCCTCCACTTTAAGTTTAAGCATTAGAGTACTAGGTGTGCAGGAGTCAAGTACTTGGAGGAGGCCCCTCCACGTCAACATCTAAAAACGATACCCCTCCAAGGATGAAACAAGGAAACTGAAGATGGACCTCCCCTATTTATTTATTTGTTGATTTTTTAAATTCAACGTGTTTTTTTTAACGTTTAATTAGTTTTAAAATAAAATGATTAATATTATAAAACAAACATTACATAGCTTTAAAAAAAACATAACTTTAAACAAAAAACATTACCTATGTATAAAAGAAAAGCATAATTTCTTAAACTTTAACTAATAAACAACTACATGAATTTTAACTAATAAACGCCTTTTTTTTATTTATAGTTATAAACACAATTAGAAAAACAAGATTTATAGTTTTATGTGTGTGGTTGGATATTTTTTGTGGGTTTTGCACATGACAGTGTGCGATTTTTGTTTTTACTTCAATATAAAGCAAACAGTCTCACAATACACAACGCCAAACCAAGTCGCCTTCTTCTTCTTCGTCTTCTGAACATCAACGGCTATATTTTGTCGCCTGTCCTCAACGTCTTAGCCAGCACTACCTCAACGACCACGCAGATGAGGAAATGGTTGTATGGCCCGGGAACACCCCATACCAAGTGACCTTAGCTAAGAATCAAAATTGGTAGAATATAAATGTAGAAAGAATTATAACACAAGTAGAATCTAATAAAATATAATATATATGGAGGAGCATAACACGGGTGTTGTATATTTTATGCATATTATCTATCCTTAAATGGTTTTTGGACGGGTGATATTGATTTGATGGTTAAAGGAGGGAGGGAGGGAGGGAGGGAGGGGTGTGTATTGGGAAATGATGATGAGTTGTACAAAGAAAACTGAAAAAGGCACCGAATTACTGGTGACATAAAGATTTATTTATTTGAAGCTAAAAAAAGTTATGTTATCATTTTATGGGGACTGGCAGTAGTCTGTATCATATATGCAAGACAAATGCTTTTTCTTCTGTTGGGATTTTGAGTAGCCATGCTCTGCTCTGCTCTGCAACGCCGCAGTCCTCACTTGTACTCTCCTGCACCCAAAAGTTGTCCACAACTTCCCATGTCGCATTCATTTGGTAATGTATCAGACACAGCGAGTAACTATTTTTTTGGATTGGGCTAATACTATCGACTATGTATATAATTTTTATAAAATTAAAAATAAAAAATAAAAACGGTGGCCCCAATAACTTGGAGAACTTAGGCCCACGCCTAAAAAATCTTAGCATAGAGCCGACCATGAAGTAAGTATTTATCTTTTACCCTACGATTAATATTATGTACTTTTATAGTGCGAAAGGGTTTAGTGAGGGAGTGGTGACAGCGATTGTTCTTGTTGTGGTGGGCAGAGCTAACGGTTGAGGTGGCCGGAACTTGAAGATGAACAAACAAGGGTGGTGGTGGATGTGAAAGACAGCGCTAGAGAGTGTGACGGTGTTGATAGTGATTAGGGCAGTGGTTACTCCTGGTGGCTATGGTGAAGGTGTGGTGGTGAACCGGTGGGCAATGATGGTGTTGATAGTGCTTTTTTATACTAAAAGGTATAGAATGCAATTTTTGGTATATATAAAGGTTGCTTTGTATCAATTTATCAAATTATAATCACTATTCATGGTCTATAATGTTTAATATAAAAAAAAATCTTGTAGTATACAAAGGATAACAAAAGCATTGATTGAGTCATTTTTTTAACAACAATCTAGATTACTTCTAAATCTAATCATTATTCATTGTTGGGCTGGAACTTTAAAAGAGAAATACCATTTTACACATCGTTCGACTGAAACCTTAAAAGAGAAAAACCGTTTTACACATAGTTTGTTAAACTCTATCCTATATCATTTGTTTTGTTTTCAAGATACTTCCTAAATTGTAACATCTTCAAAAATTCGTACAGATATCAATACAATTATTTAACATATTTCAATAGAGTATTTCTCCAAAGACATTTAAAATATGAAATTTATTTATTTATTAAACCTGGTGGATTGGTGGTAAATTCTAAATGTTTTTACACCTACATATACTACATATACTAATTATTTTCTAGATCAAATTCGAAATACAGTATTAGACACTAAAATAGGAAGTTAACGTTGCATAAAACATAAACAAAATACAAGGACAGAGAAAATGTGACAATTACGTAAACCTTTAATGTATTAGGGTGGGTGGGTGGTTGGTGGGGGGGGGGGAGGCGATGGTTGAGCACAACCATGCATCGTACCACAACAACGACAACATCGGCGGTGGTCATTCGGGTAGGAAGTTAGGGTGGTAGAAGCCGAATTGGTGTGTGTAGGCGAGTAGTTTGCAGGGGGAGAGAGAGTAGTGTAAAATAGTGAAGCCCATGTTTAGGGTATAGTGGATGAGAGGAGTGATGTGACAGTGTGACACCACATGATTAGAGGGTGTTAGGATTCCTTAGGGTAGTGGTATCACCTCCCTTAAGCTGATGGATGTGGTATAAAGCCTTCAGGGGTTTTATCACGTCACATCAGGGTCATGTCACATAGAGGGCTTTAAAGCCTCTCCCTTAGGCTGGTGGGTGTGGTATAAAACGTTTCTAACGGTTTGACTCAGATTTTGACCAAAAATCGTCCAAATCAGATCGTGAACCCCCATAAAGTCGGGACTGTCTTCTAGTTTATAATCTTATTTCAAAATACTTTTTCGACAAAAATATGAAAGAAATACATATATATATACAGGGGTGGGTGTTCATTAATATAATAGGACTTAGATAATCAAGAATTAGAATTGAATTGAATTTCGAATTTAAAATCCTTAAACCGATTCAATACGAATAACCCGAATTCGCATCACACTCATATTGGCGTTGCATATTTGGTGTCTTAAGTGTTGGGGCTGTCAGTTTTTTTATGAGCCAAAAATTCAGTTTACTAATATGGCTTAGATAAAGAACTAAGTAAATTACATTTTCGTTCTTTAGGTTCATAAGAAATTATCTGTTAATTAAAAAAAATCAGCAATTGTCCGATATGTTTCAAGGAGTGTTCACGTTCTATCATTCCTACTAATTGTCATTTGTCTTTTATATTACAATTCACATGGTTTCCACTATTTTGTTTTTGTTCACTTTCTTCACCAGGTGAGATCTCACTCTGAATTAAGTTACGTGAAACTTTGATCAATCTTGTGTTATTTTCTTTCTTGTTGGTTTTTGTTTATAAATCCTAATTTTTAAAATTGTGAACGCTGCAATTTTTTTTTTGATTGTGTGTTCATATATAAGCCAGAAAACTTGCCAAGTTACATCAAAACAGAAGGTAGCCGTGCAACAAGCTGCGGCGCCAATCCTTTCTGAATTGCAAACGCTAACCTTCCAAATACAAACCATTGCCCCCTTGGGGTTGAACAATTGCTGTAGACGAGCCGTTGAAACCTCGTCAAGAAGTGGATAGCTTCTTGCGCTAGGGAGCCAAAAGTATCAAAGGCAAAAGGGACAAAGACATGCTGGTTCTTTGCGCAAGCTTTAGCGTGCTTATCCACTTTATTTGATTCTGCCTTTCTTGCCGCTTGTCCAGCTACAAACCCATTTTCCCTTAAACCAACCAAAGGGGAAACCCCCGTGAGGTCTACACAAGCATGTTTCCCCCCAACCCAGCCAAAGACGAGCAGATAGTAGATCTCCCTTCCATAGGGTCCGTGAGGAAATTCACAGGGGCCTCTTTCTTAGCCGAAATCCCAGCTCTTCTTAAGATGTCCGACAAAGCATCACGCACCCAGTCGTGCCGATATTTGAACCCAGGGAGCTCTTTGCAGTGAACTGCATGCTCCACGTATTTATCCATACAAGCTTTACGACATATCAGACAAGTTTCATCTTCCGAGTACATAGGGATCATCAATCGGTATTTGAGAATGACTATATATTCTACTTCAGACATACATTGTCCCAACCCCTCAATTGGTATAACGGTCAAAAATTCCTGAGCATGGGGACCTTTCAGGCACTCAAACACCGCCTTCTGGCGGGATGACAAATCAACAGCTTCTCCCAGGCTTTGAGCGATTTTGCAATTGGTTGTAACTTGCAAGTTAGTGGTTTAGTTTAAGAAAACTGCTGACAATGTATGACAAATTGATTGGTATTTTACAAAGATATTCAAAGATGATTCGAAAGATCTTATTAAACATAGATATCATTATATGTTTATCTTAGCTAAACGGGTTCACAGGTTCAACCTGAAACTGACCCGTACCCGTTTAGACTAAACTTAAACCCGCGAATTTCGTATTAGGTTCGTGTCGTGTTTTTTGGTCGTGTCAGAAATTCACACCCGTAATGGCGGAGGAAGCTTAAACTAGAAACCCTAATCGTAGAACAAAGGTCGATAGTATTCGTTGATGTGAATAATGAGAAAGGAAAGGGTAATCATGTATAAACAAGTTGTGAATAGAGTTTCATGTTTTAGTTGTTATGGTAATAAACTAAATAAGAATTAAAGGATATACAAAGTGTAGATAATATAGACAAATGCACAAAAAAATTAATGAACAACAGAAACCGACAAACATGTACAAACATAAATGACCGAATGTTCACAAACACAAATGAACAAAGGAAATGTAGAGTTTAGGTTTGTTGGTCTAACTAATCGTACGAAATGTAGAGTTTAGGTTTGTTCACTTACTAAACAAAGGAACGTAAAATTGAACTTGTTGCTAAACAGTTAATGAATTGTTTGATGGGTTCGTCGGTAGCCCTAAATTTAAAGCAATAAATGACTCTTATCATTAAAACTCCGCACGGAATTAAATGGAATACGTTGATGGGCTTTGCAAATAAGCCCAGAAGGGCATAAAAGAGGAAGCCCATCGTGAAAGTTACGCGTAGATAGTCGGCTAAACCTCCACCATAAATAACCCCTTCGCATATTACCACCATACGCAATCAACCATTCAATCTGTCTCTCTCTCTCTCTCTCTCGCTTGCTCGCCCGCCCTTAGGAGAAACCCTAACACAAAGAAACTTTGTAATCGCGACAGATCTATCTGTCCACTCGGGTTCTTTAGATCCTCAACAGGTCTAATAAACCCAACAGTTTCATCACCAATTTTAGGCTTTTCGATTCGATCTAAAGGAAAGAAAGATGTCTCGGTGCTTTCCTTACCCTCCTCCTGGTTATTGTAGGAATGGAGCTACTGCACATGAGGCATTGATCGAATCTATTAAGGTTTGTTAAGAGGACACTTTTCAGATCTGTTGTCTTTCTTTCATCGTATCGGATTCAATCTCTTTATGTACTCTGTAGGTTAGGATTAGATACATGAGATGTCTATGTAATTTTAAGGATTTGTTGTGGTTTGAGATATATGGAAGTTGGAATTAAGATTTAGAGTGTAAATTAGTAGGTATCCACAAAGGTAGTGTACAGTCGGTAATATGTTCTGCTTGAGTGTATACTATGTAGTGGCCGCAGATCTCTGTTCATTTGGGATATGATTGATGCCTGTTAGTGATACCTGGTTCTAGTGATTTGTACAGTGGTCTTGATGATGGACAATATGGTACTGGTGATGTTTACAAGTGTTGTTGAGCTACACGGACACTACTTATAATATAACCATGATTATACAGGCTGTATGGGTTGTGTGAGTTGCTAAGGGAATCTTACGGCT
The DNA here is from genome assembly GCA_947069175.1 of Scalesia atractyloides. Lineage (NCBI taxonomy): Eukaryota > Viridiplantae > Streptophyta > Magnoliopsida > Asterales > Asteraceae > Scalesia > Scalesia atractyloides. The sequence continues at coordinate 664,499 of CAMTDV010000003.1, forward strand.
GCATGGTGTGGGTGGGGGGGGGGGGGGGTTATGTACGGTTGTGTGAGGTGGATGCTGACATAGAAAGTAACTGATGTGACAGAGCACACAATTGACATAGGCATACAACACGTTTGACTTTTAATGGTCGTCTATACTGTTGATGGGGGGTGGTGTAGTTATAGGAGCACTTGCTTAGGATTTCAGCATTCAGCACTGTTTGGAAATGATGGGGTTTAAGAACATGTAAAGAGTGATTAATGATGGGGTTTTAGAGCAAGCATGATGGTAGAGTTCTCGGTGATGAATGCTAGGTATCTATATAGAGGTGTGGCTACTTGTGGTTTAGAACAGGCATTAGTTTAAGAAGAATTCAATAGTATACAGCACTTGATTGTAGCGATCTCTGTTTTGTGGTATCTTGGTTTAAACACCTTTAGCTATCTACCAAAGGACCCTTTGTCTTCATGATACATAATTAGCAATTACTCATAATAACTTTCACAATCTAACATGAAAGATTTACATTGTCATTTATGAAAAAACCAACTTTTCAGTTATTTGACACTTCAGTTCTATTGTTCGTATGCCATATGACTCCATGTCTGGTTCTTCTTCTGTTGCTGAATTAGCGTCTTATGTTTAAAAACTAGTTTTTGGTCGGTAACAGTCAAATACCTTCGCTTGCATTTTGATCCAGAACTTTCTAAACATGAAAATTTTGAACTATGCCACTAATGTATGCAGATTTTTAATCAAAACTTAGCAGCGTTTTAAATGAGAACTCTTCTTCTGTCTTGTTATTGGCTGTGATTCTTTTAAGTGTCATGTCATCAATTTTTGTGTACAACTGCATGTGATGAAGGGTTGTATGTTCTAGGATGTACATTTTGACCACCTTGCATGATTGGCAATAGCTGTGTGATGCTATTATGGTATGTTCATGTCCTATGTTACTACTGTTGGATCTGAATTATTTGTTCTGGTGCTTTAATTAAAGCTCCAGAAGGAAACCGATAAGGCCAAGGCCGAAAGGAGGAAAGAAAAGAGGGCAAAGAAAGAAAAGGAGAAAAAGAAAGAGGAAAAGGAAAAACGAAAGAACGATGAGAAATCCAAATCACACAAGAACCACGAAAGTCAGGATCCTCATAAGTTGTTACCAAAAGAACCTGGATTTACAGAAGCCCAACTCAAGGGAACAAAGCCAAACGCTGAAGCGTTGGAGAAGAGTGATTTGACTCAAGAACACGGTCAACCCATCAAACCATGCTACTCTTCAGATAGCACACAAAATAGTAACAAAAGACGACGGGACGAAGATAATGATGATTGTTTACTACCTGATGACTCCAGTAGTCATGGTAGGTTTCATTTGTTTATATAATAATGTATAATTGTTATAGCAGATGCTAATCTTGCAAGATTCTTTGATACTAATCAGGGAAACAGATCAAGGTTCGGTTACTAAAGAAGCACAAAGGATCTGATTCCAGCAATTCCGTTGAAGATACAAGATCAAAAACCGTTCCTTCAGTGCCTTCTCCCAACTTGGACAGAACCCTACTTGTTTCAAGCACCCAAAATAATGGTGTTCCTGCCACATCTGGAAGAGAAAACAATGCAGTACAAGGGATTCCTTTGACCCAAACAAAGTCAAACACACGTATCGAAAGAACAACACAGCGCAATCAAAATAGGATTATTCATCCTGTTGGAGCACAGTCAATTTCAGGTTCTGCTGCGAAACCGACACTTCCATCTGGATCAAGAAAGGGTGATGTTGAAGTGCTAAATTGTAGCAGACAACAACAGAAACAACAAATTGCTAGTTTTGTGAGATACCAAGATCATCTGTTGTTTCAAAGTCAGTTGAAACATGAGATACCAAGATCATCTGTTGTTTCAAGAAACGTTAGTGTGCAACCACAAGGGCTTAACTCAGGTAGGCAACAGCAGGGTCCAAGTACTTTGAAGCCTGGGATACCCGGCCCATTACCAAGCCCAATAACTACCGGAAAAAAATCCATTAGTGAAATCACAAATCCAAGTAGTAGTGGTCCTGTGAAGCTCCAAAAGAGAAAGGAGGAGCCAAAGAAGGTGGGCCCTACACGAGCCGAGAAAAAGATGATGAAAAAGCAGGGCAAGTATGAAAAGCTGATAGGAAGCTGGGTCCCACCGGTTTTTCAAGCTATACTCCCTGAAGTTGGTGGTGAAGATGAAGATTGGCTTTCTAGAAGGATGAAACCTGCAAATTCGTCAATCTCCAGGGGTGAAGTAGAGACGTGTCGGGAGGTGCCATCGACATTGTAGCAGCCTTGTGCGCGGTTCTTGGCGGAAGTGGATATACATGCTTTGCCGTTTACTGTTCCGTTCTGATGTGCTGGCGTCAAGATGTGTATAGTTTTTTTGAGTTGGTAGGCGAAAAGATGAAAAGAAAAAAGAGTAGATTTTTTTGTTCTAAATTGTTGGAAGGGGGAAGACATATATAATAGACCAATGTGTTACCTCTTTATATCGTACATGATATAAGTTTTGAGACGAATCAGTGGCTGCTCTGTTTCTGTATGCGCCTGGAGCTATGCAGCCCCTACCTACTATTGTGCGATTAAAAAACCTGACATTACACTCATCGCCACAGTCATTGTACGAAGTTGCACGTATAAATGCTAGTTGATGACCAAGTTGCAATAGGTAGATTTTATAGATAGGGTGAAACATATTTCAGGTTGGTATTAGATGCAATACACAAACGGTCACGGTTTTCTAACCCCTGATCGCGATCAACTATACTATCCTAAGGCCAGAGGGGTATGGTATAACGCCTCTAACCAAATCAGTAAAATTAGCGCCCTATAGTGCCCCTTAGCCACCCCTTGGGCCCAAAGGGGAGGGGGGCGCCATTGAGTCTCTGCTAGTACAGTAACAAGCGCTATTAAGTATGCATGTGGGACCTATTCCTTTTCCACCAATCACGTCTCCCTCCTTTTTTTGTTTCCTTTTTTATATTGTTTAAAATGGGCTAAGGATTTTAAAGGAAGAAACTTTAAAGCCTCTCGTATGAGGTGGCGCCTAGATGGAGCTGATGTGGCGTGATAAAGCCTCTAGGGGTTTTATACCACATCCACCAGCCTAACGACTCGTCCCGACCACCTACCACAACTAACGAATTATATGACATCAAGAAATGCGTAAGTTACCAAGAGAGGTCTTGTGTTTAACTAAAGCTAGATCGTATTATATTCATTATGAAAAAGTTGTATGCTGCAATTGTACTTTATTCATTACAAAGATAAAAGAATACATTTATTTTTGAATTTAAAATGAGTGCCCTTGTGCTAGGATAAAATAAAAAGTTTGTTTTGCATGAGTAGGATGACAAGGAATCTCAACTTCTTAATTTTTAAATCAATGATTAAGATAAATGTAGAAATAAAGGGAAGTGTAAAGGGATGTTTGAAATATCTTATTTATTAACTTTATTTCTCTACATGCAAGACACATGTATATTTCATCCATGTTTTTAATTGTTTATAAATTTTTTATACGACATTACTTTTTCATAAAAATTTCGTCAAAAATCAAGTGTCTTTTTATCTTAAATTTGAGTACCATATTGCTATTACAATATGACAATTAAAAAAACCCACAAAAATGTTTTGTATTTCTAGTTTGTATAACATTTTTTGTGCTAGCTTTTGTACTACATTTTTGTGTTGATTTTTTGTCTTAAAAATTCTTCGTGCTGAATTTTTTTACTAATTTTTTTGTGCTAGATTTTTTGTACTAATTTTTTTGTGCTGGAATTTTTTGTACTAATTTTTTATGCTGAATTTTTTATACTAGATTTTTTGTGCTATATTTTTTTGTGCTGTTTTTATTTTGAGAAAACAAAAAATGGTGCCACATGTCATCTTCAAACTTCTACTTATAAGAAACATACAATTCATTCCTACTTATAAAGAGTGTCACATGTTATCGTCACAATCTTTCTTAAGCTATTTTGCCAAAACCTACTTTTTAGTGGATCCTTTTGCGAGTGTACCTTCACTTAATTGTGTGTTTTATGTTACACACACACACACACACACACACACACACACATATATATATATATATATATATATATATATTGTAGTTTAGGGATGGGTTAAAATAAGAACCACCTCAAGTTGTGAGAACAGTGAAAACTAAGCAATTCAAAAGGTTTTTTTGAAATTTCTTTTATAAAAAGTACTAAAAAATAACTTGTTCAGCAAAAAAATGCCGCATACCCACATTTACATGAGGCGTGAAAAATATTTATCTTCATACAAAATTTACACTAGCGCGTAAAGAAAACTTGCATCAGTCAAAACTACCGACTCTACAATTTTTTTACTTTTTTTTACAGATGTGTGTATAATATTTTTTATCTACGTTTGTTTAAAAATAATTAGCCCAACTCGCATTAATATGAAAAGTTTCTACGGTTTTTACAACTCGTGTTGGTTCTAATTTGAGGCCAGCCATTGTGTTTATTAGTGAATTATTAGTTTTTTTAATTGGTGTTTTTACTGGTTGTGCATTTTCTATCCATTATTAGGAAACACAATTTATTTGTAGCAACTAAAAGTAATATTTAACGAATAAAAAATGTATAAAATAGTTTTGGTTTTTATCAACAAATTTTTAGCAAATTACATGAAACAATCAAGTATGAGTATTTGTATGATATAAGATAAAAGTTTAGTAAGCAAAAAGTTTAAATGAATGATTAAATTATAAAATAATAAATAATGTTTTCTTCATATATGGGGAAAACAGTGGTTGAGATGGAAATTTTGTATTCAAGCTGTTGGTTTACTAGTCATAAGGCAGGTTACTAGTGATAATTAGAATCTTTACGATTAGAAATTAAATATAATATTTAGGGTTGATAATGAAAGAAATTAAAATAAATTCCTTTTAATACATTCGTAAAGAAATTCAAGGTTGCTTCTATTCATCAATTATTAACATATTGTTAATTGTTAATTATTATTATTATTATTAATAGGGAATTAATCAATTAATTATTAACTTATTATTATTAATTATTAGTTATTAATATTAATATTATTATTATTAGGGAAACGAATTATTATTATTATTATTATTAGGGAAACGAAATGAACAGTGGAACTGCCTGGCAGGTTTTTGCAAGCCATGCATCATAGCCTAAACCACGTGTTCTATGTGGTGGTCTGGATTCCATGCCCAGTCCTAAAAGCTTTTCTTTCTCCATTTAACAATTGGTGGGATCAGGCATATCGCCAAACGAACTTTCCGTCAGATTGGCGGTGGTGGCTAGGTGGTTGTGCCGGGAGCGGTAGCGGATAAAAATTTGACTTGAACAAACAAGGATAATACTACAGATTAAATCAATAAAACAAAAAGTTATTTACTTTGCTTTACAAATTAACGTATCGATTCAACAATCCATAATATAATATATGAATACACATAATAACATTTAAGTTATTCGACAATATATACGTTTATTTTGTTCGACCCATACTAAATTATTATAATTATTTTTCTAATTGCCACTGAAATATTATTTATAAACGATGCCATTATCACATGAAATTACACATTATTTCGTTTATAGCTTTGAAAGATGTAATGTTTATAAATAAATTGTAAGAGATTTCATTTCGGCGTTACCAATATAGTCGGTATTTTTTATTAACTGAATAAAAGAACATTTCTTATCTAATAAAAAAATTACATAAATAATTAAATAAAGAAAAACATTTCTTATCTAAAAAATGGGCTAAGAACATTCACATTCCTTCTACCATTTTTTTGAGTGTGTTTTTTACATTATAACAAGTGATTGTTGGTGAAGGAGAAAAATATTTGTTGCTTTTCATCTGTGAGAGAAAACTGTTTATATTTAATAATTTTTTAATATATTTTAAAAGTGGTTGTGGGTGGAGAGAAACTATAGTCATTCAGTGTAACTGTATGATAGAAATGGAAGAAAGGATCCAAATACCTAAAGCATTGGCCAATAAGATAAGTAAATATCCAACAAGTGATTATTAAAACATTCCAATACAAAACACAAAATGTAATTTTGTGTCTAATTTCTATATTATATACATGGTAATAATACAATTGTAATATTGCTTAACCACGCGAAAAAGGTGAGTTTAAGTTCCGATCACACAAGTGTATTTTGGGATTTAGAGCGCGCGACAAAAACATACTAGTTCCTTTTAATACATTCGTAAAGAAATTCAAGGTTGCTTCTATTTCATCAATGAAAACTTTATCTAACGAAAAAATGAATGTTGATGTTTTAAGTGTTTTTTTTTTTTTTTTTTAATTTGAATGCAAGATGGCATCCGTTGTATGTTTTCCATTGTTCATCAGAATTTGGTTCCACTCACTAAGGATAAGTTGATTGATGACAAAAGTCAAGAACTACGGTTAATCTACACTTGCTGGGTGTTTGGATTTGCCTCTTGGAACTCAGTATCTAATAACTAGAAATGCAGTTCCAAAACGTCTAAATAAAACCTTATTTATACTTCATTTTGGCAAAAGAGGCGAACCAGGCAGGTTATCTAACGAGTTGGTCTAAAAAGGCCACTTAAGAAAACATATTAGATGGGTCGCATGTTTGGGGTTTAAGTTTGTTAATTACATATAATAAGAATTTTGCAAATCACATACAGCTAAGGTCTCGGATACACAACGGGCGGGCTATTACTACTGTAGTAGCATGATTAGTACAATTTTGCGAATGAAAATTGCAAACTACCATCTTTTAATATTGTTGTTCTTTTTAAAAGATTGATGTTGTAGGCATTGACATTGTGACAGGTACTTTTTGGTGTAGTGTTACGTTTTTATTTTATTTTTTTGCAAAGGAACTTATGCATTAATGGTTTATAACTTGCTATTTTCTGAATTTGGATTTAGTGGATACATCTGTTGATTACTAGGTCAATGGTAACATGTTTATTAAAGATGTTGTTATACAATACTAAAACAATCAGATTTGAAATTACTTATGACTATCAAATCTGAGTCGAACATGATTTTGTTTTCCATTTTGAAACGAAATACTTAAATTCAGACAAAAAGTATTTCGGCTAACCCAACGAAATCTGACCTGTTTGGGCTTTGACCCATTACTCAAAGCACCTTTACCTCGCCCATGTTACATGTGTTATAAATGACTAATCGTACGACTTTTTTCATGACTTTTTAGGCTGGAAAATAAAGCAAGAGTCTTGGTAGGTAAGGATTATTCACCATTCTTATTAGATTATGTTAAGAGTAGAATTTGGCGATGCAACTACCATGGCAGATTCCGTTGGTGCCCATGCCATCATTTCGCCACACATATGGTCGGTGTTTGGCTCATTTTCTTAGGGCAACAACCAAAGTCCCGGTGCTAATGCACATGTATGCAACTTGTAACGGATCGCCTTCTACATTCCGTATACAAAAGCATGTTTTGTAACCTTTCCCATCAAATTACAAACACATTCAGCAACTAAATTCCAACTATCCTCTACAACACATCACAAGCCGGTCACCACCCGCTACGTGGGGGTAACATCCTAGTATATAACTATATAAGACACCCTTATAATCCTAGTATATAACAAAACACAAACCACATCAACCAATGGTAATCCTAAATGTCACCCCCACCGCCACAGCCCACAGGTAGTCACTGCTTGCATCTCTCACCATCGCTTTTACTTGCTCCCGCTAGGGTTCGTAGGGAACAACCTTCAAATAAAACCCTAGCTATCGTGGCAACACTCTCGGCGTAAACGACCGTCACATCGCTCTACAACAACAATTGTTTACAAACGGTTTTGTGCGCAAGCTACACAAAAGATACAATCGCACGAAAGTTTACGCAAAAGTTAACAAACACACGAAATTTTGAGGCGAAAATTGCACCTCGTGCGAAAGATATATTCATGCGAAAGATGCAAGTAACCACCGCCACAAGCCGCTCAAGATAGCCAAAAACTCGAGCACAAACAACGTGCCCTCATCCATCATCAGGGACTATTAAGCACAACAGATCGTTCATAAAACAAAAATAATTGTCTTGACATTTCAAACTACAATAGCTCCTCATGTTTAGCTTATGATGGAATATTAGACCATCAATGATAATGTAATATACTGAAAGGTAGCCCAAATAATTTATTTATTTATTTTATAGGGACGATTATAACTTTTGGGGTGCTTGACTATCATCAAAATATTAAAACTTGTTTTGTTTGTTTCGGGTCATGTCGAGTCGCATAAAAAAAATAACCAAATTAAATTTGAAATAGATAATAGGGTTAGTTCTCGGGTCTAGTTTTTCAATTTAGTCGGTTTCGTCCTTCGTTACTTTGCTCCAAGCTCGAAAACTATATTAAAAGAATGAAAAGAAATCTAATATTTTTAAAAGTTGTATTTATCGCCATTAAACTTGTACTTGGAACTCTCGGCCAATTCTTTACGTCTTGCTTGGAACCAAAAAATTTTTCAATCACTAGACTGTAGGGTGTGAGGCCTAGGTTGGGGAGCGGTTTTCAAGCAACGTTTGCTAAATCACACTACGCTAGCGTTGGTTACGCCATTGCCCTGCTGGCGCGGGTATTGAGCCTGACATGAGGCAGGGAGGGAGGTGACTTGGCTTACTTTGATTAGCTAGTTGGGGGTGACGGTTATGGTATGAAAATCAAATTTTTAAAAAGATTACAATTTTTTTACCAATAATACCCAACCCAAATCCCGTTCTTCTTCAACCAATACCAAACACAAATTACAAATCTTCAACCAAACCCACACCAAAAAAACGAAAAATGGTGCATTGGAACGACTAGGAAGAAATAGCACTAGTGACATCGACTGTTGACGCACAATGAACCCTACAACGTGGTCAAACTAACAATACGTCAGGAACGTGCGTCACAACTTAAACGCGCGTCAACAAAAATGGCATGAGCAAAAAACCGAAGTTAGATCGGTTTAAAGTTTGCTTCAACCGTGTTCCTGCGGGCGACTTGACCCACGACAATCGAGTCGAGATCGCGAAGATCGAGTAGGCACGATGGGAATTCGGATTTTAAGTGGGTTCCCCACTTTAATATTTACCGTACTTTGTAATTTTGTTTTTCTTTTTTAGGATTTAATAAGTGGTTTTTATTTTTTAGGATTTAATAAGTAGGTCTTTTTAATTTTTTAGGATTTAATAAGAGTAGGTTTTTTAAAATTTTTAGGACTTTATGTAACTTTTTTTTAAATTAATATAAGTTGTGTTTTATTATATAAATCTCAACTATATAAAAAACTAAAAAACCATATGGCACCTCACTACTTTCACACCCCACTTTTTTGGGGTGTGGACTGGTGGAACCTACACCATCATGTGTCAAGCAATTCCTCCAACTCAAGTCTCTCAACACCCCCATAGTCTTAACTAAATGTTCAACCATAAGGCTGGAGGTATGGTATAAAGCCTCTAGGGGTTTTATCACGTCACGTTAGTGTCATGTTACATAGAGGGCTTTAAAGCCCCCTTTAACTTACATACATGGTTTAAAGCTACTTTAAAGCTCCATATTAAACAAAATACCAAAAAATAATTAAAGAGAAAAAGATTTGATTGGTTGAAAAAAATAGGCCCCGCCTACTTTTTCCTTTAAAGCTCGTTATTAGGCTGGCATAGCAACGATGACGCCCCATTTAACGTCTGAGAGGTAGTTAATAAAACTCTCAACACTAAAATAGTTAACGTGACGAGGTGACGCTAAGCGTCACCTTGTGCCTAATGATATTAATGGATTTAATGGACTCCGTTCCCATTTTATGACAATGACCGATACATTAATGTGTGAAGGGGTTTTTATTTTCTTTTTCTTTTTCTTTTTATTTTTTTAACATAAAGAGAGGCCATTTATTATTTCATAAGCTTCTTCTTGGGGGAACCGTTTTATTTTCATGAGCTCAATCTCATCACCGTTTTGTGAGTTTGATTGCATCAGTTTATAACATCTTTTACTCATATTTCTCCACTTTCATTTGTATTTTTTAATAGCTAACACAATCAATTCTTAACACTTTCAGGATATCCATTGGACCAAACGGAGTACTCCGAGAATAACCTTGGTCCACCACCAATTTCAGGGAAAACCCGGTAACCCACCCGCCTATAGGCATGACGATGAAATTAGTAATAAAACTCGTTTGGCTCAAGGATTCAACCCAGATTTCCCTGGGTCTCCTATCATTGCCAACCAATGTCTCACTCTGCATCAAATGAGAGTTGAACTTGCATCTGCAAGAGAAACGCAAGTGTTCCACAGATAATTGGCACTTTCATTTGTATTTACATTCATACATCATACATCAGATGTTTTTTAAATTCAAGACTTTCAAGTATTCTATTTCTCTCTCATGATTATCCTTGTATTTGTTCAGGGGTTCGCATAAAACGGGAAAATGTTTTGCATTTCAAGATTAATTTGAGGGGTAGCACGGGCTATTCCTAATAGCCCTTCTGGATTAAAAAATGTGTTATTGTCCTTTACACATAGAGCACCCTTGTGGCGTAAATATTTTCACAATACATTTGTGGTTTATCTACAAAAGGTTCCCTACATCATACAACCATGAGTCCTCATACCCTCACCCTTCAATATGCCCCACCTTTCGCCACCATCACACCCCATATTTGGACACTAATAACACATCTTTTCATAATCGGATCCGCTGTCCGGTCCACTAGTCGGCTACGTTTTAAAAACTAACGTCATAAACCATTTTAAAAATTAAGTAAAACTATTAATGCTATAATTAATTAAAAGTTTTAAAAATATAGAGCATGTAATAAGCAAATCCAGATCCATTCATAGATAGCATGTGATAAAGCAATCTATAAACGTCAAGTCCGAACAGTTTTATTTATATAAAAGGTCCGACCAACCTTATATAAGCTGTCCCGTGTAATTTTTTAACTACAATATATTAAAGGATAAATAAAATGAACCAGATGTTTATAAACTCAAATATTCAAACATTTGTGAATGTTACAAACTGAAAACGTTCTAGCATTTCAAGAAAGGAAGAGGACTACGAAGTTGCAAACAAATGCTAGTTGATGACCAAGTTGCAATAGGTTAGGGTGAAACGTATTTCAAGTTGGCATTAGACGCAATACACAAACAGTCATGGTTTCTAACCCCTCATCGTGATCAACTATACTATCTTAACGATTGGTCCCGACCACCTACCACAACTAAGGAAATATATGACATGAAGAACTCATTTACAAGGTATGTTACCAATAGAGGTTTTGGTTTAACTAAAGCTATATTGTGTTGAATTCATTATGAAAAAGTTGTATGCTTCAATTGTACTTTATTCATTATAAAGATAAAGATTACATTTTTTTTTTCGAATTTAAATGACTGTACCTTCACTTAATTGTGTGTTTTATGTTTTATTTTTATATTATTAAGTTAATTTTTTTTTGTAGGTTATTAGTGAATTATTGGTTTTTTATTTAGTTTTCTAGTTTAGTGGTTGTGCATTTTCTATCCTTTATTTTGAAACACAATTTATTTGTAGCAACTAAAAGTAATATTTAACGAATAAAAATCTATAAAATAGTTTTGATTTTATCAATAAATTATTTAACAAATTATATAAAACAATCAAGTATGACCATGTCTATGATATAAGATAAAAGTTTAGTAACCAAAAAGTTTAAATGATGTTAAAGTTTAATATAATAAATAATGTTTTCTTCATATTTGGAAAAATCAGTGGCTGTGATGGAAATTTTGTATCCAAGCTCCAAATGCAAAGAAAGTTGGCTTTATTAACACGTTGTAAACATCATAAGGTTACTTGTGATTGTTAGAATCTTTACGAATTAGAAATTAAATACCATTTTTATGGATGATAATGAACGAAATTAAAAATAATTTCCTTTTATTACATTTGTAAAGAAATTTAAGATTGCTTCTATTCATCAATGAAAACTTTAAATTAAATACCCTCGCGCAACCGCTGCCGCCACATGCAGTCACCACTTGCGTCTCATCACCAACCTGCCTTTGAAGCCTGAGCCGTCATCGCCACAATCTTTGCGCAAACACCGCCTTCACGACTGTCGCGTCGCTCTACAACATCAATTGTTTACAAATAAGCTACGTGAAAAATACAATCACACGAAAGGGTACGCAAAAATTAACAATCGCACAAAAGTTTCATTCAAAAGTTGCACCTTGTGCGAAAGATATATTCATGCGAAGGTTGTATGCGGGAATCAACGTTTTTGTGTGAAGATTGCAGGTTAGCCGTTGCCACAGGCCCTTCAAGATAGGCGAAAACTAGAGCAAAAACAATCTGCCGTCGTCCATCATCAGGGTTTAGTCCACTATGCACCACGACAGACCACTAGATCTCATCATAGAACAAAAATAATTGTCTTTACATTTCAAGCTATACACATTTATCTTGTAGGGGGAAGGAATATTAATGTAATCTAGACAGACTGAGGGGGTATTATCTATACATAGGACACCTTTGTGGCCTGAATTATTATTAACAACAAAATCAATACACAACACATTTGTGGTTTATCTATATCTACATAAGGTTCCCTACATCCTACAACCGTGAATCCTGGCCTCGTGTTTTTCAAAATACAATATATGTCTGATATATCATCAAAAATAAATATAATGAGCCATCTGTATATAATCTCAAATATTCATACATTTGTGAACGTTACAGACTGAAAACATTCAACCATTTCATTACAACTTGAAAATCAACACTGAAACATTTCATTACAAATTGAAAATCAGTCATGTGCACCACCAAGAAAAAAAACTCAGGCAGTTAACAGATACGAAACTAAAATACAACACAAAATATAACATCCCTAATTCAACATTTAACAGATGAAAAAAAGCACCAAATACCAGCCATTTTTTTTTCTCTTATATCCATCCATCCTACAGTAGCATGCATAAAAGCAGCATTTATGTAATATAACAGTACACAACTACATCAGTTTATCAGAGTCGAAGAAGTCGTCGCAGACTATCCGTAGCTCCAGTGTCGACACCCGAACCTACCGCAGTAGCCTGCGCCTTGCAACGCCGGAGCGAAAAAGTAGGCAAAGGCAAGCTGCTAGGCGGTGGAGAAGGAGTAAACACTACAGAACCTGAAAACTCATCAACATCAGCAGAAACATCACATAATTTGTTAATCGGTGAAGTAAAAACCCTAGAAACAACATCCTTCAGTAGATCCTTCGGATCCGGTCCAACCGTCTCACTAATCGCCCGATCTACATCCTCTCGTTTCAAATTCTTCTTCTGATTCTTCGATTTCTTCGGCGTTACGGAATGATCTCGCACTCGGTTTTTCACATTTTTGTTCACTCGAGGTGGCGATAATCGAATATTATTGTTAGAACTACTGTTACTACGATAGATATGATGATTTTTCGGTACCGAAATCGAAAGAGGAAGAAGCGGTGGTTGTGGACAGTGGCGCTGGAGGTTCTGCGGTGGTCGGAAACCTAAAACCGCCGGCGGAAAGGATTGATTGAGAGATGCCGGAGGTACAGACATTAAACCGCCTCCGGTGAAGTAACCGCCGGAAAGAACAGTCGCTAAAAGCAAATCATCAGACGGATATGAGTACAAAGTAGGGTTAGTAACGAAATTTCGGTTGAGATTTCGGATCTGGTGCTTGTAATCACCCGATGTGTTCATCGAAAATACTTCCATTTTGATATTCAAATTAACAACAAAAGAACTAATAACAGATGAATCTGTGAATGATCTCAAATAAACACGGATCAAACAATCAGAAATTAAAATTAAAACTGAAATTGATAGAGGTAATATACACGGATCCTATATGAAGAAAATTAATACATAACTAGTAATAATAATTATGATTTAAGATAGTGATAGGAAATTAGATCATGAGAAAATTGAAGGTAGAAAAGGGGATCTGGAGATGAAGAATAGAGGAGGGGCTATTTGTCAGTTTTTTTTTTTTTTTTTTACAACAGACTGATTGTTGTTGAATGAACTACCATACAACAGCTCAAGGGATCTTTAAATAGTTGAAATCTACAACGGCTACTTCTTTATTTTTATTTTATTTTATTTTATTTAGTGTCAATTTGGTCTAGTTTTTTGATTAGTTTTTTTTTTTATTATCAACCATTGATTTCCACCCATTAGTGAATTCTAGATCACCATACACTCTATGTATAATATGGGGAAAGAGCATCAACGTTTATAGTTCCCGGACAATTACGTAGATTGTTCTAAAGATATTGTTGACCTACATATCTGTATGAATTACTTATGTTAAATATAGCATGTTAACTGAATACAGTAAATTGAATTTTTTTTATACTTGAGGTGAATATTAGATGACCTTCTTTCGGGTTTTGTAGCACAACGAAAAATGATGGCCTCATTTTAACAATCTATTAACCTATGTAAATAATGAGGGAAATTGGTTTATAACATACAAGGATTGGACCAAAAAGATGATCACAAAACCCTAAATTTGCATCAATCATTAACGAACGAGTGAAACAAGTTTTCCTTATCCATAAGTTCATATATTACATCAATTATTAAGGAAAACAAATGTAATAAATAAAAAGCCGAATAAGTGAAGAAATACCCTAATAATTGTTAATGAAATAATGGCTTCAATTTCGTCATTGGTTCAAAGAATTGGTGAGGAAGTCAGTCGTACACTAGGAAACAAAGAAAATAGTGTGTATAGCAAGTGGGGTTATGATATTCAAAAACAGGGTCGGGTTATAACACAAAACGAAGCACCGTGTGTTGACCATATTACAATTCGGGTATTTAGTGGGTTAAAGAGATTAAAGTAACCCTCATTGAATGATACGTGTCCCAAAGCAAGTTTTGTGTATTATATAGTAAAGATGATTTTTTTATATTTAATTATGTTTTTAACAGCGAAAATCAACTTTCACCGATGATAATACCAACCTATCATGGTGCTAGGGATTGATGATTCGTACACCCAATACAAGTATCACATAGTGAAATCAACTACAATTTTAAACTACACCAATTTACCAATTTCCCATTCTAGTTCTTTCAATTTCGACCTATTTTTCTTTTACCAAAAGATACCTATGGCTTTAACGTCATCAATAAGTTTTCCAATGCACACCGGTTGGTAGAAAAGACTAGGTTACTACGTGCTCGCCAAATCCCCCAACAAGCCATGAGTGTGATCTTTTGCACCACTTTAGCTCTAATTTTATCCAACTTTTAATGTTTATGGAAATCAAGGAGGTCTCTTACTGAGAAGGCAATGATATCCGGTACGTTGCACCAGCTCATGACCCACTGTCATATACGAGTTGCGATATTGCATAAGGTCAAGAGGTGTTCCATTGACTCGTCTCCTTCCCCACACAATTGACATCCAACATATCCGAAATTGATGTTCCTTTTTCTAGAGATCGAGCTTTTAGTGTAGGTAGTCGTTTCGTTCTGCCCACCATCCAAATATATTAACCTTTATTGGTAACCGCTTGTTCCATTCCATTATCTAATTGTTAGATGATTGCGAGACACCAAGAGCAGTGGCAGATATAATTTAGAACAAGGGGTAGCCCCCGCTACCCTTGACACTCGACGGTAATGTAAGTTTTTGAAAATTTGACCTTTCTTTTTATTTTGCTGCCCCTAAAGATTTTTTTTTGAACGTTCCCCCAATAATTATTTTCTAGATTCGTCATTGACCAAAAGTCTTTTTTATAGATCTGACAGAGAAGAATCTGTCCTGATCCAGACCCCATGTCCATTAATCACTTCCATCCAAGGGCTTGAAATTGATAAGATTATATCTAGTATTTGTTTAGATGAACATGAGATGGAAACAAAACACACCTCATATGTATATGTGTTGGTGTTATTTTTCTTAACCTGACCTATGTAATTGTAGTCAGAATAAGAATTTAATAAATAAGTAAAAAAGTCCTATTAAGGAATATACTTAAATGGTTATAAACCAAACATGATATTGAAAAGAACGGATCATATAAATTCATTATTCAATCTCTTTCTCGTTTTTCAGTTGTATGTGATTTCGTTTTGGCAAATCAAACTTATCCTTTCTTTTTCATAGTGATTTTTGGTCCATAAAATTCATTACCATTTTTAATGAGGAAGAACGTGACTTTATGTGATTTTGGACCATCAAATTGATGTCATCCGAAGCCATTAAGTGACGTGTAATTGAAGAAATGTTTCATCTTCTTCTTCTTCTTCAAACTAATTGTCTTTTAAAACACAAAAACTAAAACCAAACTAATTCTATTCTATTTTCTTTTAAAACTCAAAAACTGAAACATTCGCTACTAAAAAACATCAGTGGAAGTAAACTACAAATAAAAGAAAAGTAAGACAGTTTGTTTGTTGTATCTTGTTGTGTTGGTACCTGTAATTTTGTTCTATCATTAATGAAAATTAGGTAAAGATAAAATATCATTATCTGTTCATACAAGACCGTTTGTTTGTTGTATCTTGTGTTGTGTTGTGTTGGTACCGTTCCATTTATTCAATCAAATCATCGCTCGTTAGGCTGGAAATAGTGAATACCGTATAAACATGTGTACTAGTGCTTTAACTATGATAAATAAGATTGATTATACAAACGCATAACGGCTCCACTACAAACACAACGTACAAGTGAATAAATTAATTTTGTATCAAACATGCATCTATTATATATATATATATATATATATATATATATATATATATATATATATATATATATATATATATATATTCTTAGTTTAAGAATCTTATTCAACTATATATCAAAAACATCAATAAAATAGAAACAGATCACACACTCAGTAAACAAAAACCGTTAAATAATATCTGATCAACGATTGGATATATGCTCCCGATGTCTAAAATATCAAACTTAAGTTAGTCGTCCTGGATTTTAGCGACGACCGCTTGACGTCACAAGTAAAGAAAAAAAGAAGAAGAGAATCAATCTTAAAAGTCTGCTTGAGATGAAGATATTATTAAACTGGGCGGCAGCCGTCTCTTCAATCCTGACCGTTGATCAGTCTGAGCCGTTGGAGAAACTGTAGCCGTTGATGTAAACCTTAGTTACGTCCCTCTAAAGTTAAAGGTGGTAGGAAAGCAACCAATAAGGACACGTGGTGACGTACACATACCCTCATGTGGAGGGGATTGCCCTTGCCAACACAAACACATACACAAACACAATCTCCATGTTCATATTTTGCTTTTTCTTTAAAAAGCAGAAAATAAAAGGTGATAATTCAAGCTTTAGGTTGGTGGGGCACCACGGGGTAAACCCATTGGAGTTATAAGGGTATACTTTCGTTAATAAGCTGATTGTGTAGTGGTAAGGGAGTAAACTAGGTGTTTAAGAGACTCATATTCAATTCCTGTATCCCTTTATTAGTTTTAGTAGCATCCTGTGATGATGGGAGATTAGGCGAGTGGGTAGGCGATCATCGCTAGTTCGATCATTGAACTGAATAAATTTTACCTCACTTAATTGTCGTGCCTTCGGGCGAGTGTTCATAGGCTTCAGCAGGTAAGGGTATTCCCTGGTTCGGAGGCAAGTGTATCCGGACATGATTAATTTCGCGAGTTGACCATTTGATGGATTCGTTGGCCGTAAAAAAAAGAAGTTCAACCACACTGTCACGTCTTTACGGGTAGTTTGATTGGGTTCGGGATTCGGTGAGAGGAACCCGATTTGGATAGTGTGCATGTGAAGTTTGCTAAACTTTTATGATTAACAAGTTAATTGATTAGGGTAGTAACGTCACCTATTAGGCTATCATTAGGTAAAACTAATGTGGCGTTTCCTTATTAGTCGACCCGCTAAGAATACTTGAGGGTTGTGAAAAGAATTCCCCCACCACCCTTAGAATATACGGTGTGGGCTTGAAAAATGAGCGTTATCTGATATGTGGATGTGACGTCAGCGCAAGTCAGAATAGTGGTGTGGTGGAAGGGGTGTGGGAAGAGGCGTTATTCGACACGTGACACAATATTTTTTATTATTATTTTTATTTTATAATTATATATTCTTTATTAATTTTTATAAAAATAGAATTATTGCTAATACAATAATTATCAATAATAAAAACACTTACGAAATTTAAATAATAAAAAAATTACATTACTAAAAAAACCGGTTACATAATTTAAACTAAAAAGATAAAACATAAAAACATAAACTAAGATAATCGAAACTAGGTCCATGATTTCTTTTTTTCGTTTCATGTTCGTTTCCCACTCTTCGTATTCAAGGTGATCGATCTTCATAGCTAGTATTTTTATATCCGTTCGCTTTTACTTTTCTTTGTAAAGGCTAAAAGCCTTTACTTCATGAGTGTTTCCTTCTTGTTGGATGTTGTTGAACACGTGGATTTCTTATTAGATGCCGGCCAAAGCAAGGTTTTTTCATCACTTACAATGGATGATTAGTGGGCCCGCTATTTTGACTTATCTTTTCCCGGTGGCTGTTCGACTTCAAAATCATCGTCGCTTAAATTGATCTCAAAGTCGGTACGAGCATCCGAGCGACTAGTGGAGGAACAACTGTTGGACCTCTTGGAGGACAATTATCCCGCTAAAGGAACTCGTGCCCATTTGGCGAGTTTTTCGCAATCGCCCAACAATTGAATAAATTTAAAGGTGGCCCCTTTATTGCCTTCAGAATACAAGGACATCGCACCCGTCAGCAAATCCGTGTCCGTTTCGCCACTTTTTGGGTTGTTCTTTAGGTTGTTGTAGCGGCCATTGAAAGTGGTCATGATAGTGTTTATTTTACGCCACTTAGACGAGAGACTATCATTTTTACGATAGAAATCTTGTCCCAAAGTTTTGTGAAAAAGCTCGTTAATTCGGTTCAAAAATTGCACTATGTTGGTTGATACCTATCAAAAAAATAAACCTATTAAAAGATATATTATAGTTACAAAATGTATTTTTTACAATAAATATAATAAAAATATACCTATAACTGAATTCTCCGAAATCGAAAGCCAAACTTTCGTCAACACCAACTCTTCTTCGCTTGTCCACGGATATACACAAGGATCCTCTTTTACTTTTTCCTTTTCCACCTTGGTTTTCTTTTTATGGTTCGTTTTTTTCTTGTAGAGGATTCCGGTGGTGTAGGTTGAGTTTCCGGTACGGATTCGGGTATAGGTGGCTGGAGTTTGGGATAAAGGAGTGAGCGGTTGTTGTGGAAATATAAAAGGTAGGTTCGCCAGAATTTGACCGTACGCTAATATGTTTGGATCGGTAAATGTTGTTATTTCGGTTGAGACCTTTGAGGTGAAGTGGTGTTCGGTAGTTCGCCGAAACCATAGGGGTTGTTTGGATCAAAATTGCAGTTAAGAGATTTTATAAAAATGAAGGTTGAGAAGGAGTTGCGGTAGAAGAGAGTGAGGTCAAAATGGTGAGTTTTTTTTTATATAAATGGGGTGAATTATTTTTTTAAATTATTCCTTTGGGGTCAACAGCTAGTAACCAAGTCCAAGCCATGTCCACGCTCATTTAATATTGACGAAGGTGAGAAATCTCAAGCCCTATCCACAACGCCGTCAACAACGGGGGTTTCGGTGTGGTGTGTGTGGCGTGGCAAGGCATATACACCGCACTTTAACTAAGTGGCAAAGCTTGAGATTTCCGACTGAGGGGTCTGAAGTTAGCGGATCTAAAATTATACCTTAAAAATTATAAAACCGCGGGTTCGAAAATGTATATAACTAAAAATTTCTATACAAAACTTCCGTATATAACACTATTGAGCGAAAAGCTTAGGGATCCCCTTGCTCCTCCTAACCTGCGCCACTACTTTCACACCAACACCGTGTGATGTTAGGATGTTTAACACAGTTTAAGAATATAGAATAAAATGAAACCTACATTGTTCTCACAATGCAATATTATCATAGTTTTCTTAAATGTTATATCAAACTAATAACAAGACTCTCCCGGAGTGGAAACTAACCCAAGAACGCATTGATTTTTGTTGTAAACAGTAGTATGGATCCATACGCGTGTGGTGTAGTCAGGTTAGTTCGTAATGGGGCTTTTTTTTTTCTTTTCTATTTATGTAAAATGTTTTGTCCATGTAAACTAGACAGATCTAAAATGATGAACTTACGTCATTTACAAAAAAAATATATATATCACATGCAGAAGTCAAACTTTCAAGTATATATTCCACCAAGACAAATTACTCATCATTAGAAGTTATAATATTACTATTAAATGTTTTAAGAAGTTTGGTGGTCCGAGAGGTGTGGTGTTATTATAAACACTAACCTAATTTGGCTTGTTGGCCTTTAGGAGAGTCAATGTACACTAATTTTCCAAATAGGGAATACATCAAAATGAATATTTTTTTTAAAACTTATATCATCTTGCTTTGCGAACTCATAATTTCATGATAAACTTTTATCATGATTGTGTTAGTTAACTATTAGGATGGAGTCGTAAACTTTTTTTAACCAATGATATCATGCTATCTCAACTTATCACTCTACTCCCCATTTTACACTCAATCACTAGGGGTGCTCAAACACAAACAATTTAAAAAAACAAGATGTGTGATTGGTTAGAAGGGGTTGGAGACCACCATAAACCCACTCTCTCCTCTCAATCTTCTCTTCCCATATTCGGTGACTAGTCACCATAATAACATCACTGAAGGGACTCACCACTCACTGATTTGAAACCTGCGGCACATTACCGATCGGCAAACAAAGTCACCGAAAGGGTCACCTCATGATGCACCTTCCACCCTTAGCACAAGCATTATATTAAGGCCACCGTCTCGCTCCTCATTAGCCCTTTTAAAACGTAGGTTTTTGACCATTGCTGGCCAACAGTGACATTTAAATAAAACTAAATTAACTTTATATAAATACAAATTTTGCACAACAAAACAATATTATCACTTCATCTTTTTAAAAAATGAATCCAAAAGATATGCTTTTAGTGTGTTTTTTTAAATCATGACTACCAACACCTACTTTACGGGAAAAGTACGTAAAATGGTGTTAATGTCGAAGGAGAAAATTGTAATTAAAAAGATATGATTTTTTTAATACTATATACATTTTTAGTATTATGTAGTTTTTTTCTTTTTGTAATCCATAAAGAGTATTTAACTAATCCTATAAGTTTTAATTTTTTGTAGCTACTATATGTTAAAATATAATAAGAATTGATTGTATTGGAAAATATATAAAAATGTGAGTGATGAGTAAAGGAATGAATATAACATACGTTGAGTGATGAATGTGAGTGATTAGAAAAGATGATAATGGGACGTTAAAACGACAGAGAATGATAATAAAAAGATGATAGATATTACATGTATTACTTAGTACTAGGATAACTCTTTTGTAATATATTAGTAATCATCATGTTATAACTCTGTTATAAACACTGGGATTCATAATAGCTTGTGGTAACCATTCATGTTGGTGAACTAGATACGATACATTGTTAATACATTTGAGCTATATAATAATACATATATATTATTGATACATGTGCTATATTATAAAACATACAGGGGCGGATGCATAAGACTTGAGGTGGGGTACAGGCACTCTCTGAGACGAGGGCATAAATTCTATAAAATAATACTAGGTACCCTCCATTTTTTATAACAGGACCTAAGCCCTTTGTAATGAGGCCACATGCCCTTTATATATTGTTTATTTGGTCAGATTTTTTGGGTTGGAGGACCATTGATCAATTAAATATGTTTACTTTATGGTTTATCAAAATTGTTGGGTAAAGCCAAATGGTTTTCAACTGTACTACTTGATTTCGTAAATAAACCAGATGTACAAAAAAACATTATTATATTATAAATTGATTTATTTTAGAGTTAAATGTTAATTGTTAAACAATCAAACTGTTTTTTAGCATTTTCTACTTGGCAAAAATTTCATTCATCATCATATATGTGTAGTTAAAATATGTATTATCATAGTCTGGTTGCTTGCATTATTACCCTAGAGTCATGTCATAATCATGGGTGTTTGATTCTTTGCTATCTTTACCGTAGGTTTTTATCGACCCATTATTATTTGACCCGCTCTAATATAACTCACTTTTGGCACCTCTTATAAAATTTTTAGATCCCCCACTGAATACATATTAGGAATATATGAGTTACCTTATATAATCCCATGCCGTTCTCTTATAATTACATACATGACAGCTTGTATTCATCATTTTGGTGAACGTTACCCCATATTATGTATTAACCAGATCAATAAATCAAGTTGTGCTATGAAATTTCGTAGTAAATTGCAACTAAAACAAAAAAATGTAGGTAATTGCATATATATATATATATATATATATATATATATATATATATATATATATATATATATATATATATATATATATTTTGAAACTCCACCACCTTTGGTTTAGGGTTGGTAAATCAAATTTACTTAGTCTTATTTTTCTGATAGATAAATAATCACGTCACCTTTTTAACAAGGTATTAAAAAAATTAGCATTCCATATGTGTATAAATAAAAAAACAGCTTATATTATGACAAGTAAACGTAACTACCATATGATTTGTAGTTTGGTCGGTTTATTATTTTTTGATATATTATACTTTGTATCTAACAAATCAAACATACAACTTGTCATATATTAATTTATATAAATTTTCATATCTTCATCCTTCGCTTAGAGGAGACAGTATTATTAATCAGCTGTCTATCCTACGATTATGACCTTTTATTTAGTATATTCTATTTGTTTAAACAACTAATATTTTTGGTTTTAAGTTGTTTGAAAACTTCAAAGATTCTAATTCTTTTTTATTAGTTAAATATTATATTTTGAAATCACATAGAAGGTAAACCGGCAAACAGTTGCATTGCTATCTCTTTTTAAATAACAAACTAAGTCTTTTAAAATGTATAGCCATAGATCTCAAGGTTATAACATTATTATGCATGCCCCTTTGAACTCAACTAGTTAGGTTCATAGCCATTGACGTACGAAAATCAAAAGTATCAAAAATGTTGATTATTGGGTTCGGTTGAGTGTAGGGAGTCCATGTTTTGGTCACTAATCGATCAAATCAAATGATTGAAGATACGTGAACAGATGATGTGCAATACTGATAACTTATAATTTTATTTATGAGTTACAAACCAAAAGTATCAAAAAAAAAAAAAAAAAACTTTTTGGTAAATAACAGGAGACAAACACAATCATAGTCAACTTGCATTGTCACCGACCATTTAATTTTAAATTCCACACGATTTGATTCACTTTGTCTCCAACTCTAAAATAATCCTGTAATTTGCTTTTGGTTCGAAACCATCAACTATAATAATATATACCTATTTTTACCATGTTTTAACCGGTTTGTAACATAGAGTAGTGACGAAACACCGGTTGAACCTAATGATATCCGGGGATATATAAGTTACAACCAGGGTGAATCTGCATAAAAGGTTATCCTCTCACTTCACTTTTTGGGTGTAAGCTCGCTTAAGCTGATCTGCAAAACTAGCAGCGCCGCTAGTCTCGTCACGGGGAAAACGGTAGTTTTCTCCGTGACCACACTCCGGCGTGAGAATAAATAGATTTGGGATGGTAAGCAAGCAGCTGTAAGTATAAGCGTAAGCTTGTGTGTGTTTGAGGAGATGGAAAACACTTTTCTCAATTGGGACTGCCCCAATGATCGCAAGGTGCGATATGCTACCGGTCGTTTGTTCAGAGTAGCACTTACATGGTGGAACACAGAGAAGGGCAAGAGAGGAGCTGAGGATGTTATGACTTTGACTTGGGAAGAGTTGAGGGAGATCATGACAAAACGCTTCTGTTCAAAAAGCGAAATCAAGAAATTAGAAGATGAGTTCTACTCTTTGAAACAAAACGAGGGCGACCATACCACATACAACAAGAGATTTCTTGAGTTGAATCAAGTGGTCCCCAACTTGTTCACTCCTCTCAACCGTTTGATTGAACACTACGTTCGGGGTCTTCCTTCAAAATATTCAGATCCCTGTAATAAGTACAACCCCTGCAACTTTGGAAGCAGCAATGGAGTTAGCTACAGAGCTCACCGAAAACCACATAAGGAATGGAGACTTCAAGGAGGAGAAGAAGAAGGATAAAGCATCAACTGAAACCTCAAACTCAACTCAAACCGAATCCTCTTCTCAACCCACTACTAAGAGGAAACGAGACGGACAAAATTCCGCTGTCACACAAACCAGTCAACCAGCTTCACAATGCGTACCACTCCAAGCTATCCCAATCACCCAAGTAGCACCCAACTCTGCTCACCCAAATAAGAAACCCTACATTGGACCTCACCCTCAATGTAACACCTGCTTTTATCACCATCAACCTACCTTACCCTGTCGATTATGTGCTAATTGTGAACGTTATGATCATCTAAGTAAAACTTGTCGTACTCCCCAAACCAAGCTTCACCCCCTACCCAAAGCATGATACAACCCTATCAACAACCCCAATACCCCATAGTTCCATATGTTCGAGCTTGCTTTAATTGTGGTGACCCTACTCATTTTAGAAACTCGTGCCCTAGATTGGTTAACATTATTAACACCCAATCTTAAGCGTACCTAGTTAACCAAGCAAATCAAGCAAACCCAGCACCCCCACCAGCAAGAGGAAGAGCTTACAACATCAAAGCTAATCCAGTTGAAGTCAATAACGGTGCAAACGAGTAACCCAACTAGCCTTCCATCACCAAGAACCAAGACTCCGCTCCAATCGTCGAGTTTTTAATGTTTTCTATAAATCTCAATCTTTGTGTATCCCCGCTTTAATTTGGGGAATTTATGTATCCAAGAATTTTAATGCTAATTGATATCATTGTTTTATTTCATTCATCGATTAATTTTCATGTCATCATAACATCACGATGTACCTCGCCTCATCATTTAAGAAGTTGAGTCGTGTCTCACTTTTTCATAGACTGACCCCTTCATCATAACAAACGAAAGAGGTACCGTCATCATTCAGTCATGTATTCTTTCAGATTTGAGACTCAAGCTTTGGTTGTTGTGTTTGTTTATGTTTTGTAGATTTTAGAGTCACATAGAACTAATCATAACTTACTGACAAAGCCAATGAAAATTTGACAAGAATATTGTGGATACGCCGCTGGTACTTCCTATATATAAGTATTCTTGTCAAATGATTAAAAGCATTGTCAGGCGGTTACGAGAAGTTCCGTGTAGGTTTTGAATCGTCATGGTTGAAGTTTTTGTCTTGTTATATACATTTATCTTTTCAACGTATCAATTTTCTCGAAACTCTTATGCACGAGATCATATTCAGTCAATCAACCCTGTGTATCAACGTTTCTCATCTCAGGCATCAAAAAGCGATTCATGTAGTAGGGTATTCAACCCATACTAGGAACGTAACCGCCTCAATTCAAAAATTCAAAACTTCACACTCCTTTGGTTATGTAAACGTCAAATCCAAACATCACACCTTCTTTTTTGTTAAGAAATATTCAGATTTTTTAGTCAGAGTGTGTCGGGAGTTAAAACGAGAACCTGAGTTTACTTGGGAACACGAAAACCCAATGCGCGAGACATACCCGCATCTTTTTCCAGTTACGGCTACTACTTATTTCGGGACGAAATTTCTAAAAGTAGGGGATACCGTAACATTTGTGTAAAACGGGTTTCAAAAATCCGCACCGTTTATTAATCAAATGTTCGTTTAAATTATTTTGTTATGTGTGTTGTTATTATTGATCATCTTATATTTTTTTATTATTATTTATTTTTGTCATAATTAATGTTAGTTAAAAATAGTAATAAGTACTTAGATATATAATATAAAACAAAAGAATAATATATATATATATATATATATATATATATATATATATATATATATATATATATATATAAGGATAAGGGACAAAACCGGGGTCGAACCCAGGATCACACCACACGCGCACACACTGGAACACCACTGCACTACACACGATGTTTGTGAATAAACTGAACCAAATAATAGATGTAACTAAGCATGCGAGTTCTGCAAGATCAAATTCAGTAATGGAAACCGCCCAAATCATTTCGAGTTTAATTCTTGGCAACAGTTTCAATTCGTTAATCAAACCATCTTTAAATGCCAATCAACGCCCTTAAATCAAATTCTTTTATGTTTGACCGTTACTCAAATCATAAATATTTCGGTTTCAAGAAACTGAAATCAAAGCTATGAAGCATTCTCCGTCGACTCTCTATTCTAAATGCATCAAATTACCTCTAGAAGCTCCTCTCTGCTCAAAGACCGTTGGTTCAGTTTTGTCGGAATTTTCCTATTATCGTGTCTTGCCGGAAAATCCCCACCTGAAAACAGGGACTCTCATTTTATTGTCGGTGACTTTCGATTCCTTTTGTAGATTGATTATCATTCATAATTTCTAGATTTGTTTGACCCAATCTAAGAAGTGTTCAAAACTGATCTGTACCAAAATCTAGTTAAATGGGGAAGATGAGTTGAAGCCATGGTTAAATATAATTAGAATTCGTATTCAATCGGGTTAGACACCCAGCCTAGTTGGATGGGCTGGGTGCAGCACATTAAACAGGCGCGGGTTCGAGCACCACTATACACATCAGTCACTTGATTTAAAAAAAAAGACTTTTTAATAAATTAAAATCAGAAATAACCTAAGGAGAATATAAGAATAATAAAAATCTTGTTTCTAACGGGTTAGACACGTAGCTTAGTTGGAAGAGCTGCGTGAACGTGAACGGAAGGTCACAGGTACGAACCTCACCACACGCGTCTAGTTTCGCATTTAAGCCGGTCTGATACCCCTCTGTCAGACCTGACAGAGTATATATTTTTTTTAATACTATTTTTGATTTTAATGTATTTATTTGCATTGCTTAAATATACTTTTTAGTTCAAATTTATTTTAAAACACTTAATAGTACAACTTTGAATGATATAAGAACACCAAAAATAACCTTAAAATTCTAACAAAAATGATTAAATGAAGATATTAGATTGTTTATATTTATCGAATTATCGTAATATTATTTTTAGGTTAGTATTCGTTCGTTGATCAAATCCTCCATTCGTGCGCATTTATTATCATCAAGGAAACGCACCCACTGTGAGTGAATCCTTACAAATTCCCCTTTTCATTCATGTTTTGGGGTGTATCATGTGTTGTCTTATTTCATTTTGTTTATTCAAACACTTGTGTTATTACCATTGTATGATCTAACGTATGATGTAAATGTTATATGTTGTATTGCGTGTTTTGTCAAGTTGCGTGCAAATCATTCATAGGCCTATCAGTTCCTCGTTGGAGACGAGTTGAGCATCAGGTGCCTCATTAGATCGGCTCCGGCTCCGTTTGATTGAGCCTTGATCTCATTGTTCATCAGTTGATGTGTGTGTGTGCATTAATTGATATTATGTGTTTTGTGATTAAATTTATATATACGTATACTCATATGTGGTTATGCACATTTTTATAACCAATATAACAAATTTGTTCAAAAGTTTTTATAAGATTCACTCGCCAACTTTTGTTGACAAAAAAAAAACCCTTTTTTTACACTTGATACAGGTGAACAGGTTGAAGCAAGGAACACATAGGAATTTGCCTTAGAAGAAAAATAAAGAGTTCATAAATGTTGTGTTTAGAACATGTTGTGCTTGCATCTTTGATGTAATTCCTCTTTTAAATTGGAATTTAATAAATATGAAACTTTATAGTAAATGTCATGAGCTTTGATGAAAACCCAATCATGCCCCGACTACCATTTTCGCTGCGGGTTAGCGTGTTACAGTTTTTATACACATAACTTATGCATATGTATGTAAGAGGCAAAAAAATTAATTAAATATAAACTATTGATGAAAAATTAGAACATTCAGTTTTCTATTTATATTCTTATAAAAATTTTGGTGTTTTGTAGTAATCTCACCCTGTAAGATATAGGAGATTGGAAGCTGAAGGAAAAAGAACACAAGGAAAACTTTTAAAGCAACTGTAATTTTAAAGGATTGGAGATGTATTGAAAAAGAAAAAAACAAGACTTAAAATATGTAATCTCTTCTCGTACATCATAACCATATATATGAATATAAACTAGTGGAGAATAAAAAACCTCAACTCAGATTCGAATCTGAAAAAACCTGGATCTGGGTATTACAGAAATCGGGTATTGTAAACCCGATCCCGACCCTACCCAACTGGTAGGGTTCGTGTATGGTATTTGACAGGGCGGACTCTGAGAATTCGTATACCTTGTTTGAGCTTAAAAAAAGTGCCTTTAGAACCTAACGAAATATATAATATAAACTAGTTTTGTTATTATTTTTAAATATAAATTGGGTATTGGGCTCACTAAAGGTTTAATCTTAATGCCAATGGCTGATAACTAATCTAAACCATAAGAATAGATTTGTAATTGGGCCTATGTTGGTGTTTGTATGGGTATATCCCATTATATTTTATTTTTTACATATACATCTCGGTTTTTTTTATAAAATAACGTGCCCTTCGAAATATCGGGTTCTTGCCGGTGGTCCTTCCCGCTCACCTCCAGGGCGTCCTTGGTCTTTGATCTGCGTACTCGAACCCGGGTTTAATAATACCCGTACCCAGGTTTTAGTAATACCCACACCGGGTTTTAGAAATACCCGATACTGGGTTTTAATTGGATCCGAACATTGCAAAGTTGCTATTGTGTTTCAGAACCTTTTTAACGGCTATAATGCCGTTTTCTTGTCGATATACATTGATTTTGGGCAGATTTCAGCCCCCCAAGTCTCCGACAATTGGTATAAATACTAGTTTGATGTTTGGGTTAAGTCACACCACTTGAAATAGGCCGAAAATCATCAAAAAAACGCTCCTAAAATGGCTTCGCAAACTGCTACCTCGAGACGAAGACGATCAACTTTATCGAAGCTATCTATGTTTTTTTATGTGTGTTTTAAATCCATGTATTATGAAATAAAAAGTTTCTACTTCTATGTTTTATGAAAAAGATTGAAGTTAAAAAATGCGACCTATATCTTAAACCGAATCATACTTGAACCCGAAATAAGGTAATTTAAATTTTTAATACCAGGGTATAGAAAACCCGAACCCAAACCTAAGTAAGCCAGGTATGGTTTTCGTTACCTATACCCAGACCTGAACCCCAACCCAAGTATTAGCAATATCCGAAAAACCAATACCGGGTGATACCAAGAACACATTAATTAATTAAATCCGACGAGTATGGATCCAATGATGCGTTTTCCTTGTACTAGTTAGTATCACAACATGTAGGAATTCTAGTTTCAATGATGCGGACCACAATAAATATTGTTTGGTTTTCCCTTTTGGTGTTGGCAGTTTCATGTTCTTCCATTGTTTCTATTTTGAAATATTTGTTGTGTGATGATAACCATCCCTACAATAAATATATACATGTGTTTTCTTTCAGATTATGCAAATCTTGAATCACAACTTTCGTTTTTATATAACAT
This sequence comes from Scalesia atractyloides, assembly GCA_947069175.1. NCBI lineage: Eukaryota > Viridiplantae > Streptophyta > Magnoliopsida > Asterales > Asteraceae > Scalesia > Scalesia atractyloides. The sequence continues at coordinate 694,126 of CAMTDV010000003.1, forward strand.
TATGTCATGTTGAATTATAATCATCTTTCATTTATGGGTCTTGTGGTTGTACAGAAGAAAATTGGTGTTTGATCTGATAGAGGTGTGAAGATGGGTGTTATAAGCACCATCTTGGGGGCTTTCGGTTTCGGGATTGGAATTGCACTTGGACTCGTGATTGGTTATTTTCTCTTCATCTTCATCCAAACATCTGATGTTGAGGTTACTTTCTTCTTGTTCCATTCTCTACGTTCTAAATAGATTCATATTAGAGCTTTAAGGTTTAAATCAGAGTTTTATATGGTTATTTACTTGTTTTACATCATCAAGACTCCTGAGATTCGGCCGTTGGTTGACCAAGATGAGCCTACCCTACAACGAATGTTCCCGGAGATACCAATTTGGGTGAAAAATCCTGACCATGATCGCGTATGGTTTGCTTCTTCCGGTTACTTGTTAAATAAGTTTGTTTATGCTAACTTTTGTTTACAAAATAGGTTGATTGGCTTAACAAGTTTATTGAACTAATGTGGCCATACTTAGATAAGGTACATTATATTTCTTGTCTTGCGTTCTTTCTTTTACATTTGGCTAAGGATTTAAATGACTGTTTACGATGTTTATTAGGCAATTTGTAAAACTGTACTTGCGACAACCGAACCTATGATCAAAGAACAGACTCCTCAATACAAAATTGATGAAGTTGAATTCGATTCACTTACATTAGGCAGCCTACCACCTACTTTTCAAGGTTAAACTTCTTGATCTTGTTGTCTTTTTGTGTTGCTAGTTTATTAGATGTTGTGTCTGTCAGGAATGAAAGTTCATACTACTGATGAGAAGGAGATAATTATGGAACCATCGTTCAAATGGGCAGCAAATCCTAACATTCTTGTCAGTATTAAGGCGTTCGGGCTGAGACCGACTGTTCAAGTGGTTGATTTGCAAGTGTTTGCTTCTCCAAGGATCACTTTAAAGCCACTGGTTCCAACCTTCCCTTGTTTTTGTAAAATTCTAGTTTCTCTCATGGACAAGGTAAGCCAGCAATCTTTTTATATTCAGATTCTAACAAATATGTACAACCCTAATATCTTGATGTTAAAACCTTTAACAACATCTGTTTGACTTTTCAGCCTCATGTTGATTTTGGAGTAAAGTTAGCCGGGGCAGATCTTATGTCGATTCCTGGGTTGTATGGCTTTGTGCAGGTTTTGTACTTTTTTTTCGTCATTTTTCATTTACTTTTAGGATGTTCATAAACACCATTCTGGCATCATTTAACACCAATATAAGACTGAAAGAATAGATTTTGGTAAAGAGGATTCAAGAATCAAGAACAACAACATTTTTTTTGCATTTTCCACTATCAAGATTTGTCTTGTCTGACATTTGTTTTTCTATTTCTTCAGGAGACCATCAAAGATCAGGTTGCAAGTATGTATTTATGGCCTAAAGTACTTGAGGTACCAGTATTGGATCCTGCAAAGTAAGTATCTGCGACTATACGTTTTCATTTGTGTAACGATATACATAACGACTTATTCACACTTTGAAATGGCAGAGCTATGAAACGGCCCGTTGGAATGTTGAATGTGAAAGTGATAAAGGCAATGAAGCTCAAAAAGAAAGACCTTTTGGGTGCTTCTGATCCTTATGCTAAATTAAGATTAACCGACGACAAGCTTCCATCCAAGAAAACAACTGTAAAACACAAGAACTTGAATCCTGAATGGAATGAAGAATTTAATTTAGTTGTGAAAGATCCTGAAGTTCAAGCTCTAGAAATAGAGGTTTTCGACTGGGAATCGGTATGTTTTCATGAGTAACAGAAAGCTGGTCGGTATTACTTTGACTTAAAAGGTCAAAGGCATGATCTTTTGTTGTAATGTAGGTAGGAAAACATGATAAAATGGGCATCAATTTAGTGCCATTGAAAGATCTTACACCTGAAGAACCAAAGACTCTAACTATTGATCTCTTGAAGAACATGGACCCGAACGATACACAACGAGAAGTCACGTGGCCAAATCGTGGTTGCATTGATGTATAAACCATTTGGAGAAGACCACATGCCAACTGATATTGAAGAGGTAAGTGCAACACAAAAGGCTCCTGCGGGAACTCCTGCAGGCGGAGGCTTGCTTGTCGTTGTAATCCATGAAGGTGAAGATCTAGAGGGAAAACATCACACGAATCCATCCGTTCGTATGCTTTTCCACGGGGAAGAAAAAAGAACCAAGGTTTGTTTCTATATATGCAGTTAAAATTGATGGTAACTTTAGAACTTTTTTTTTTTTTAAATGGGCTATTTTAAAAAGACTTGTGAAAATGGGTCATTTTTTTGTTTGCGGTTCTAGGCTAGTTGCTATATTAGATTGAGACTTTTGTGTCTTGGAGTTCACAAAATTGACAAGGATGAGCCATTTGGTCTTGTAGCAGTTGAATTCGCTGTCTTGCAACTTTAACTGCTAAAAGACAAAAATACGCAACATTACTATAATACTACTTAACTAAATCACATACTATTTATGGATTTTTTTTGCAGCCAATGAAGAAAAACCGCGATCCAAGATGGGAAGAAGAGTTTACGTTTACATTAGAAGAGCCGCCAACAAACGAGAAAATCCATTTGGAAGTTGTTAGTACTTCCAAAAGGATGGGACTAATTCATCCTAAGGTACAACGGATCCTTAGTTTTCACAACAAGATCAAGGTTTTTAACTTGTGTTTTGTTGTTAGGAATCTTTGGGTTATATTGATATAAACCTGGCGGATGTCGTGGAGAATAAACGGATCAACGAGAAATACCACCTTATCGATTCAAAGAATGGTAAGCTTCAAGTGGAGATGCAATGGAGAGCTTCTGGCTAGATTCAAACTCATGGTTCCCAAATTGTTGCATTCATCCATGGAGTTTAATTAATAATATTTACAATAGGAAACTGAAATCTTCAACAAAACAAATGATTATATATTGCTAGTCCATCCTAAACAACAAATAGTAGGGTTTATAATGGGAGATATTATTAGAAGCTTTTAAATGTTGGATTCCAAGCATGTGTAATGACTAATGATTATGAGAATGAACAAGTCAGGTGGCTTGTGAGCTACTCAAGAATGACTTGCTAAAAACTCGAATTGAGCCAAGCTTTTGTTGTGACTTTTCGCCATAGACTGTTTGCGTGCTGATCTAGTTGGTTATGCGGCTTTTTCTAAACCAAATAGTGAAAGAGCATGACTAAGTCTTACAAGGATAAAAAGACATATATTATAAAATTTTGATTTGAAATAGAATAATGGTCGAATAGTAATGAATTTTAAATAAGTTATCTTTAATAAGTTTTCTCTGTATAAGGGTTTGCTTGTCTTATGTTTTGAGTATTTGTCTTATGTTTTACCACTCATGTGCATATCCCAACATGGTTACAAATAATAAACTAAAAGTAGCCCAGAGGTGTTAATACACTTGTACACACAAAGCTGGAGATTCTGTATAAACGGACCGGGCCTATCCGTAAGGCCCACACTAATTGGTACTCATCAATGGTCCACTTTTGAAACATGTGATCCGCAAAGCTAGTGACATCTTAGAATAGCATGAGGTTTAGAAATTATTATGGAATCGATTCTCATAAGAGGGTTTTTCCAAATTTATTGGGTTTTCTCCTGAATTGGTATATATGCATTATTGCCCAGTGGAGATGGATATGATCGGGTGGTTCCGTTGGTGGCATGATGACACTCTAGTGGTCCGTAAGTCTGTGTAAAAATAATTGTGAAAATAAGCATCTTTTTGCATGTAGGGAAACAAAACCTTGTTATAAACACCTTTTATACGAAAGATGGAGGACAATTACCAAATCTCTAACGCAAATATCTCGCAAAGACAAACGTATACACAAAATAACTCTGAACAATATATTTCCACACTATCTAGTGAGAACCTTTTATGATCATTGAAAATGTTATCCCCAACACTACAACAATAACAATCCTCAATCTTTCTAGCTATCATATGTAAGTATTGCAAAGGGTTGTAAATCTCAATCCGCATACTTTATAAAAGGCATTAAAGCGCATATGTAATGCTATGAACTTTACCAACTCTAAAGCACTACCACATTATGTCATGTCGTATCATCTTGTTAGTAAACCAGACTCACTAATTTTTTATTAATATTATTATATAATATTTCATACCAGTTTTACTTATTTGCAACACTAACCTCAGTCCCTAGATGCCTAAAGGATTTCCACAAATGCATGAGTTGGGTGGCTTCGTGGCCATTCTTGCTGATGCGTTTGTGGGGACTGATGCTCAATTCAAGATGGATGTTTTTTCATTCACTGATACATAACCCTCTTTCTAAACAAACAGAGATATAAAAGTAATAGTTTACATCAAGATGGATGTTCTTTCATTAACTCACACTTAACCCTCTTTCTAAATAAACCCTTATGTCACAAACTACCGTCTAAGTTGTACCTAGTTGGGTTGAAGGGTACGAAACAAACCCTCCGGATGTTTTTATCGACACGAAAGGTTGGACGATCGTGGTGATATCGATCTTGACATGTCATCTGATCTCCTGATTCCTTCATAGATGATTGGGACTGAAGTAACTAAGTCTATGTAATATTTTTAATTCGGTTTATGTAATATTTTATGGTTTATATATATATTTTTAATTTAATTAGGTTTAAACCTTTCTCCATCAAAACCAAAAAAATATTTTTTTAAATGCTTAAAATATTAAAGGGGCCCGCCATATGTCATATCGGACTCGTCCAGTGAGGCAAACCAGACCGTGTCACATCACCTTCTCCAATGGGGGAGGGGAGGGACATCCGGTTGTTAGGTTTGAAATTTGGACAGGATGGAATGTCATTGTTAGAGTTCTTTAAGGACATGGGGTGTGGGGTCCAAGGAAGCCCATGTAGCCTCGACGCTGAAGCTAAATACCCCCAAAAGCATATTTATTTGTTTAAAAATATGATGTTATTCTATTATATTTCTACTTGTTGTAAAAAAGTAAACAGTATTTATAGATAAACTACAAAAGCATATATATTTGTTTAAAAATATGATGTTATTCTATTATATTTCTACTTTAATCTTGCATCACATATTAAGCATCGATCATTTAAAAAAGGATCTGCTGTCTCAGAGTTTTTTGGATAGTTTTTTTGTTTGGATTTGTTAACATGTGATGTTTGGAACCTAAATTTGAATAGAATAATAATAAGAGTAAAGTATTGCAAACTTGTCTGAGGAGTCACATGGTGCATGAAAGTGACAAGAAGACCTTACCTCTCCCTTTCAGGGGACACTGCCGCCAACCTTCCATCTTTTTAGCTTCCATGGCCCTCCTTGAAGCGACACTTAGTTTGTAAAAACAATGAATCCAAATATATTTTAATTAACCTTTTTTTAATAATAATCAAATGAAAAAGGCTTACATGACAAAAACTACAACTACTATATTCAATAATGATTGCCAATAATAAATCAAATAAAAAGTGAATGAAAAGCCAAGGAAAAAACTTGTTTACAATTTATAATTGAAAGAATTGTAAACAATTTTCCAATGAAAACTTATATATAATTAAGAGTTAAATGTTCGAATAGTCCCTATGGATTGATCTTTTTTCACCTTTAGTCTATAACTTTCTAAAATTACCTCTATAGTCTTCAACTTTCCAATTTTCATCCCGGATAGTCCCTAGGATAACTTAGTTTTCTCAGTTAAGAGCATGTGAAATGACAAAAATGCCCTTCACCACCACCCCCACCCTACACCTTCCTCTCTCTTCCCCCTGCACCACCATCTCCACCTTTCACCACCACTCTTCGCCACCACCACCACCACCACCACAATCTCCACTTGTTCAATTCCAAACTAAGTTGCTAGATTTTATCAAGTTCTTCAAAAGACACGATAAGCCTGGCTCCCTGTGTACCTCCTGCATGATAACAATTGATGGCGATGATGGCGGCGGTGCTGGTTTTGGCAGTGATGGTGGTGGTGGCTGAGAGGTGATGGTGGTTATGGTGATGGTTTTTCAAAGCAAGAGAGTAGAGAGAGAAAGGGAGAGAGTAGAAAGAGAGAATGATGTGGCTGGTATTATATATAATACTTAATTAATTCATTTTGTTTTACTTAAGGGCATTATAGTCATTTTACATCAACTTAACTGAGAAAACTAATCTACATCCACGCCAGGGACTATCCGGGAACGAAAATTAAAAAAGTTAGGAACTATAGAGGTAATTTTAGATAGTTATGGACTAAAGGTGAAAAAAGGCCAAACCAACTATCCGGGCATTTAACTCTATAATTAAATACTTGGTTGGTCACAATATTGCACCATTGGTTCTCGTCGCTTAACAATTGCACAATTGATCCTTATGGTTTACAGCTTATTACTAACATGCTTAAGATGTATAAATTTTATAACTATGATCAAGGTGTTCAAAACCGAATATCCAAAAATTTGAATATCCGAACATTTCAGATAGTGGATTTCACTATCCGAATCCGTATCCAAAATTCCGATTATCTGAATTTTCGGATACAAATTCGGAAATGAAACAAATATCAAAATTCTAAAAAAATAAATTTCAAAATAAAAGTTTCTACTTTTCCAACATAGCAAATGAAACATCGATGTTTAAAAAAACAAACCAACACCATCCATTGTTCCAAACCATGGTTTGCTAAAACAAACCAACACAACCCATTGTTCCAACATACATATAAAGTTATAAACTGAACTAAATCACCTATAAACATACATATAAAGAGCATATTACCTACTATGTTGAGAACCTACAAAGGTGCTACTTTCCTCACCGAAAAAGTTGTTTCTTGCAGCGACGTCTATCTTTTGTTGTTGTTTCTTTAATGTTGGACGTTCCCGAGTATCTTGTTGTACAACTAGTGCTTTCTTGTTCGTTTTGGATGGGTTCAACACCGCTTTAATTTTTATCAACAAACTTCTTTTTCGAAATAAGGGATTTGGACTCTAATTGTTGCCTCACAAGAATGATTTTTTTCTTCCACATCGACCTCCCCATCCTTCAGTTTAGATAGTAATAAGTCAAGCTTCCGCCAGAACACATCTACGTCTTCTAGTTAAATCTTATGACTTGCACATAAAATCAATGCAATGTCTTATGTGTGTGAATAATATAACATAGATATGTGCAATTGCATAATATCATTCTAAATTGCAAAGGGTTGTATGTTTAGCATTTATTACCTGTACATACGTACTTATCCAGCCGACAAGAACATGGCAACCCGCAACTCATCCACATCTATAAACGAAACCACATGATGCATGATGTTCATACAACACGGCTAGCTTCCTCGATAGCTCTCCTTCGAATAAGTCAAGTGCTTTATGGGAAACCTTTTTATGAAGGTTGTTAAATAGTGATAGTTTGTGGTGGTTCATTATTACTACAATTCTTTCTTGGAAACTTTTTCTTATTACTACCACATGTGTTTCAACTATTTGATGACATGCTACACTCGTCGGGCCAGCAAGCTCTTACTACGTCGAATGTATCTCTTTGAAGTAACATGTTGGCTCTCATCTCTGTTGGTGGTACGCTGACCAAAGTTGAGACTTTTATTAGCTCACGCAAAGAAGAACATTTATTTATGAGGTATGAGCCAGTTATCCCTCACATAGTTAAAGACTCCTGAAAAATAAAATATTAAATTAAATGTACATGTTGATGGATAGGGTGAAAACCGAGTGATAATGATCATAACTTGCGTGTTTTAGTTAGTTCTTGGGTAATTGTGTACATTGAATGAGATAACTACAAGAATTGGTTGTTTTGCAGGTTAACTGGTTAATTCGGGCGTTTTAAGGAAGCTAGAGATAACGCAGAATACCCGAGATGCAGTTACGCAGTAGAAAGTACCAATCGGGAGTCGTTCGGGCCAAGAACTAATGTGGAATTACGCGGAAATGGGTACAACGAGAAGTCGAGGGGTCTACCGGTAATTGCGTGAAAGATACAACAAAGATGGCTAAATGATGAAGACCTCGCCGTAGCCTACGGTTTGCTAACCGTAAGCTATAGTTAGGTTACAAGACCAAAGAAAATGCAGCAAGTCATGACCGTAGGTTACGATCAAGGGACCGTAGCTTACGGTCACCTTTACAACATGGACAGAACTATGTAACCGTAGGTTACGGTCTAGGGACCGTACCTTACGGTTGAGAGTTACAAAATCATAATCTGATGACCGTAGCTTACGGTCATGTGGAAAAATTGTCGCACGAGTTGTTACGGCTGTATAAGTGGGTTGATTAGGTCATTTTTGAGCATGATCAGAGAGTACGGTCGAATACCAAGATCTAGGGCTTCAAAGTTGGCAGCTTTTCCACCTTCAACATCATAATTCAACGTCAATTAAATATCATGTTCAAGAATTCAGCACATTACCTAATGTTTGAAGCGTATATGCGAACAATGAGCGGCTAGTTTCTTGTTATGGTTCCTCCGAATGGAGGAGTGATGTAAGTTGGATATTTAATGTGTTTTGAGAACCATTTGGATTCAGTGATCTAAGCATTCAATGCTTTTCACTCCAAGTTTGATTATTTCCATTGTAACTATTTACATTTTGTTTAATCTTGATTTGCAACCATTCAATTCCCGAGAGTTCTTGAAATTAGGATCTATTTGGCTAAGAATTAGGGTTGGTAATTGTAAATGATGCGTATGTGATAACCTTTCATTATTTATTAATCGGAGTACTTAGTCACTTAACATCACAATTGAGAATTCAATCAACGTTTAGTTTTCAATGGTTAGACAAAACATATTACCATAATCTACTTATCATTCTGAAGTTCGGAGGAATCATCGTTCTCTTTATTGATATAAAATCCAAAGTATTGTGTTTATTTCAGTCATCAGCAATCTTTAATTTGAAGTTTATTATTTACCGCATTCATTATCTAGACTTTGTTAGTAAAACACTTTCCACAAAACTCCCTCGGTTCGATACCCGACTTATTCTATCTACGTAGTTTAACTCGGTTTTTGATGGACGCAAACGATAGTCATCAAAATGGCGCCGTTGCCGGGGAGGTGTGCGCAAAGTGTTTGATTAGTTATTTCATTTTCGTTTGTTTCTTTCAAAATTACGCGATATCTCTTTTGTTTGTGTAGTGTAGGTGCTCAATTCGTGTATGCATCACACTCGGCATTCTGGGTAGTCTTCACCACTAGTGTTTGACCCAGAGATAGAAAGAACAGCACGATATACTCGAGTATTGCATCATGAAAATCGGATTGCACAACCTTCACCACCAACAACACATTTAATGGAGAATTCAAGTAACTTTGAAAATCAACCCGTCACCCCACCTTCGAAAAATCAATTTTCACCAACACCTACTCATCCTGTACCTAATACAACTATACCACCTCCACCACCATTGCATACTCAATCCGCAACCACAAACGTTCCACCGATACCACCACCACCATTTCCTAACCTCAGCGATCTTCCACCCTTCCTAATCAGCATTATCCCCAATCCTCTAATGTTCCACAATCCTCACCATATGTGCGGATTGTCATTGATGATACCGTGATCCCGCCTATGCAGATAGGGCCATCCAACCCTGCTCCTACCACTGAAACTCAGCCACCAGTCCAACAAACGTATTACCCGTGTTCACAGCAACAATAACACTCTGTAAGAAATTCAGCATTTGAGCTACGGACTAGTGCAGTGAATTCGGGCGATGGTTTCGAAGCGTCTGATGAATATGAGGGAAATCAATGATGGGATTGGGACTAAATGACAACTATGATACGGGGTTTAGAGCGGGAGATGGGATTAATTATGGAAATTCGGGGTTTCCTACATCAGTAAATGCTCCCATGCCAGTTAATCAGCAACCAGTTACCAGTCGGCCAATTAATGTGCCAATTCCACCAACACCATAGCAAGGGTCGATTCCTAATGTACCACAGCCATTTCCAACACCGCATGCTCAAGGTCCACATAGATTGCCCCCCAGAAATTTTCCTCCACCGGTTAACCAATTTGAAGGCATCCCAAGAAGATTCGAAGGGAGCCTGTAAGGGGCGTCGAGAGCCACTTCAAACTGGCTATTGCCAATAACCCATCACCGGTGGTTATTCCTCAACTACGAGGTCGGTCATTTGAGGTCAGGGCATAATCAATTCAAAGCCTTCCAAAGTATCATGGATTGGTTACCGAGGAACCATATTTGCATATAGCAGCATGCGATGCCCGATGCAACACCATTGGCGGTCAAGGATTCACACCAGATGATGTGAAATTGGTACTCTTCCAGTTTACACTCGAAGATAAGGTGCAATACTGGTTTCATTCGCTACCATCGGCTTCCATTTTTACATGGCACGATAGGCAACAATTGTTTCTCGACGAGTTATATACACCGGCCGCGGACAAACAACGCTCGAAAGGATATTCGGAACTTCCGACAGCAACCAGAGGAACTGTTCCATGAGGCGTTTAATCGGTTCAAAATGATGTTAAAGAATTGTCCACATCCTGGGATTCCGCTATGGGAGTTGTTGAATGCCTTTCACGAAGGCTTATCGGATGAGGACGCACGGGATCTTAGCTCAACCTCAAATGGAACATTTGGCACAAATTATGAGCAAGTTGATTGGGAGTACTTGGAGAGGAATGTGAGAACTTCGAAACGCAAAGGCCAATCTTCAAGAAGTACTCGGCATTCGGTTGTAAGGATGGTAGATAATGCACCGGATGTTAGTGGCCAAATGCCGTTCTGTGGGCATTGTGGGGATTTGGGGCACATCTTATCAGTGTCCTAGTATCGGTGCGGGTGTTACAGATGTTAATTACGTGCAAGGAAATGGAGGGGGTGGCAGAAATTTCAATATGAACTCCAATACATATCATCCAGGCCTTAGAAATCACCCAAACTTCAGTTATGGGAATGCTAACAAGCAAACCAATCCGGGGTTTCAAGGTAATAATAATTAGTCTGGGGGGCAGAGGAATTTTAATCAATCTCGATTCCAGCAGAACTTTCAAGGAGGGTATCACCCAAATCAAGGCAGAACAACTGGATCCTCTAACCATAGTGCAGGTAACGATACGATGGAGATGTTAAAGTCCATTCAGCAAGATTTGCAGAAACGCAATCAGTTGGATGAAGTGCGGGCTCAGAAGGATGAGGTACGTGACAAGGCCATCCAATTGTTAACAACACAGATGGGCCAACTTGCTAATGAGCTAAAGGAGTTGAAGCAAAGTAATGGGCGGTTACCAAGTTATGCACCAATGAATCCAGCTCATCAGAAAAAGGGAAATCAAATCCATCCGGTAAGTACTCTCCGAAGTGGTAAGGCCTATAACAAAGTTCCTACTCCACCACAATTTGTGGAAGGTGTGGTGGAGGATTTAGGTGAGGATGGGGTGAGTGACGACGAAACGGAACTGAAGGTAGGTAACATGAATGTAAACTCTAATAATAATAATAATAACCGAATTACGAATGCTGAACCGACCAAGGACACGGAAGGGGAACAACTTTCGCCTCCCTTTCCTGAAGCCTTGAGAAATCCGGGTAATAAAGGCATCATCAACAAAAGGGGACCGCAACACGAAGAAATTTGGGAAGTTTTTAAGCAAGTCAAAATCAACCTACTCTTGATTGATGCCATTAAACAGGTTCCAGCATATGCCAAATATTTAAAAGACATGTGCACTCAAAAACGGCAACACAAAGTTCCTAAACAGATTGATTTAACAGAAAGGGTGAGTGTTGTGTTGAATGGTGTGCTTCCACCTAAGCTGCAAGATCCTGGAACGCTATTAATTCCCATTCAAGTGGGCGATTTTAAAATGAACCGGGCGTTGCTGGATCTCAGAGCTAGTGTGAGCATTCTCTCGGGAAGCTGGTATGACCAATATCATTTTGGTCCACTCCGTCGAGCCGATACAACTATTGTACTGGCAGATTTGACCCCTAAGCTTCCTCGGAGGATTGTTCGAGGCGTCATTGTTAAGGTGGAAGAGTTCTATTTTCTAGTAGATTTTTTGGTGCTTGATTATGTCTCATCGGACCAAATCAATCAACCAGATGTCATTTTGGGCCGACCTTTCTTAGCCACGGCACATGCATTGATCAACTGCCGAACTAGCACTGTCGATATGACGTTTGGCAATAGGAAGGTCAGATTAAATGTGTTTTCTAACGTTTCTGACATGTTTCCCAGTGATGAATGTTTCATGGCAGATATCATTGATGGATGTGCTCTTCACTTAGAAGAGGAGATATTCGAGTTATGTTTGTTGTGTGACAGGGCAGAACAGAATCCTATGCATGATTTAGTAGATGAGGTGCAGAGTTTAGAGGTGGCAGCAATGCAAGAAAGAAGGCCTCCATGGACTCATCAAGTGGGGAGCCTCCCAGCCGAGATTTCATCAGGGTTAAAGTCGTCCTTGATCAGTCCGCCAAAGGTTGAACTTAAAGAATTACCACAGCATCTCAAATATGCATTCTTGGGAGAGGACCAGACTCTTCCCGTCATCATTGCTGCGAATTTAGCGAAAGAACAAGAGGAAGCATTACTGAAGGTGCTCCAGACACATAAAGCGGCAATTGGTTGGACTATTGCCGATCTCAAAGGTATCAGCCCTTCTATTGTAATGCATAAGATTATCACTGATGCAGATGCAAAGCCTGCACAGGATATGCAGCGACGTTTGAATCCTAACATGCGGGAGGTGGTAAAGAAGAAAGTTATTAAATGGTTAGATGCCGGAATCATCTACTCGATCTCCGACAGTGCATGGGTAAGTCCGACCCAAACGGTACCAATGAAAGCAGGGATCCAAATTGTTAAAGGCGACAACGGCGAGCAAATCGCCACTCGGCCGGAAACCGGGTGGCGTGTGTGCATTGATTATAGAAAACTTAATGTAGTCACGTCGAAGGATCACTTTCCTTTGCCTTTCATCGATCAGATTGTTGAAAAATTATCAAGTTAGAAATTTTACTGCTTTTTAGATGGTTATTCAGGGTACAATCAAATTGCCATACATCCAGATCACCAAGAAAAGACCACATTCACATGCCCGTATGGTACCTTCGCATTTAGGCGAATGTTGTTTGGGCTGTGCAATGCCCCGGCCACCTTCCAAAGGTGCATGATGAGTATCTTCTCAGATATGGTCGAGGATACCTTAGAAATTTTTATGGATGATTTTCCGTGTTCGGTCCGTCATTTGACACATGTCTAAATGAACTATCTAAGGTGTTGGAACGATGTGTCCAAACAAATTTGGTACTTAGTTGGGAAAAGAGCCATTTCATGGTTCAAGAGAGCATTGTTTTAGGACACGTAGTGTCGAGTAAAGGGATCGAAGTTGATAGGGCCAAAATCAAAGTGATATCTACATTACCACCGCCCACAAATGTCAAAGGTGTCTGTTCTTTTTTAGGACACGCCGGGTTTTACCGTAGGTTCATAAAAGGTTTTAGTGTCATCACTAAACCATTGTGTAATCTACTGTTAAAAGATGTTCCTTTTGAGTTCAATGACGAATGTGTTCAAGCTTTTAATTTTTTAAAGGTGCAATTGGTACAAGCCCCGATCTTGCAATCACCGGACTGGACAAAACCTTTCGAAATAATGTGTGATGAAAGTGATTTCGAAATCAGGGCTGTACTAGGGCAGCGGGTAGATAAGAAACCGGTTGTTATCTACTATGCAGGCAAGACTCTCTCCGATGCTCAACTTAATTATACTACAATGGAGAAAGAATTGCTTACCGTTGTCTATGCATTGGACAAATTCCGGTCATATATCTGGGGTAGTAAAGTAGTCGTCTACTCTGATCATAGCGCAGTTAAATATTTAATGGAAAAGAAGGATGCGAAACCAAGGTTGATTCGTTGGATCCTTCTACTACAAGAATTTGATCTAGAGATTCGAGATAAAAAAGGGTGTGAGAATGTAGTCGCCGACCATCTGTCACGACTACCGTAGGGCTGTGCGGATGTCACACCTGAGATTAATGAGCAGTTTCCAGACATATTTATTATTATGTTAATTCTGAGCCATGGTATGCTAAATTTGCGAATTATCTTGTTTTAGGTACAATGCCAGAAGCATGGAATAAGAGGAGGAAACAACAATTTTTGGCACAGGTGAAGAACTACATTTGGGATGAACCGGATTTATTCCGGTAGGTGCTGATCAGATCATCCGGAGGTGTATTCCGGAGACATAATTTCTGGACGTGTTGCAACATGCCCATTCATCGGCGTGTGGTGGCCATTTTAGCGGACAAAAGACGGGCCATAAAGTTCTAGAATGCGGCCTCTACTGGCTGACACTGTTCAGAGACGCATTTGCTTTCGCTAAACATTGTACCAATTGTCAGAAAATGGGCAGGATTTCTAAACGGGATGAAATGCCAATGCAGTCAATTTTGGTCGTTGACATTTTTGACGTGTGGGGGATCGATTTTATGGGACCTTTCCCAATTCCAATGGTCATTTATATATCTTGGTGGCGGTTGATTATGTTTCAAAATGGGTTGAAGCAATCGCCACCATAACCAATGACCATACCGTGGTTTGTATGTTTGTTCAGGCACATATTTTTTCACGATTTGGAGTACCTTGCGTGATCATTAGTGATGGGGGATCTCATTTTAAAAATTTCAATGTGGGAAAACTTCTAAAACGGTATGACGTTGACCATCGTATTGCTATGCCATATCATCCATAGACAAGTGGACAGGTGGAAGTGTCAAACAGGCAGATTAAGGATATTTTACAAAAAACGGTGCGAATTGACCACAAGGATTGGTCGTCTAAACTGGATGACGCCTTATGGGCCTACCGCACCGCTTATAAAACCCCTATTGGCACTACCCCTTATCGATTGGTGTATGGGATAGGTTTTCATTTACCCATGGAATTCGCTCATCGGGCATTATGGGTTGTTAAATAGGTCAACACTGATTATTCTGATGCAGGTGCTCATAGGTTGTAAAAGTTGAGTGAGCTTGAAGAATTGCGCAACGAAGCGTATGACACGGCTGCCGCTTATAAGGATAAAATGAAGGCAGTGCATGATGCGAAGCTGCGGTGTCAAGTTTTTATTGTGGGTCAAAAGATATGGTTATTTAATTCACGTCTAAAATTATTCCCAGGTAAATTGAAAAGCAAGTGGGTGGGCCCATTTGTGATTGTACGCGTGGGGAAGTTTGGAGATGTGGAAATTGAAGACCCAAAGGACCAACGAAGGCAATTGGTGAATGGTCACCGGTTGAAACCGTATTTGGACGGATGACCTGAATGCAACACCGATAGATGAGGTAAACTTCATCGCAGGTTCACCCGACTACACAACCTCTTAGGAGTATGCGAGGTCCAGCTGAAGACGTAAACTTAGCGCTACCGGGAGGCAACCCGGATTGTGGGACATATTTCTTCTGTGTTTGATTCGTGTTTTCTTGTTTGAGTGTGTGTTGTGGAATGGTTGAATAGGTTGTTGATCACTACTCCTGGACATGGTGCAAGTGTGGGAACGCACTAGCTGCGCAGATCGGTGAAGGGCTTAATTGGGTGTCGCGGTCGACACTCATTTTTTAGGGGGGTGACATGGTATGGGAGAAACCATAACTTAACACCTAAACAACTTCTCAACTCATGCATGTCATTCAAAAAAAAGGACTGACCGTAACCTACGGTTAGGGGACCGTACGCTACGGGCCCAACAATGACAAAACCAGTAAATTCCAACTGTAACCTACGGTCACCAACCGTAGGCTACGGTTCAATTGAGTTTTCAACAGAACAAAGGGACCGTAAGCTACGGTCCCTGACTGTAGCTTACGGTCGAGTGCAGTCAGGTGAATTTTAGGTCGGGTTTGATATTGTAACCGAGTAAATGCTTTTAAAACCTGATGGGAACTTAAAATAGATCTGTATGCCAACCCTAAATACACTATTACCTCATCCAGTTGTAACCCAAGTGCTCTATCATCATCTTCTTCTTCTCCAATATACCTACAACCTCCCTATTTTTCCCACCTCTCAAATTCTCGTTACATGACCAATTCGGTTGATTCAAGCACCCAAATTGCGTAGAATTTCGAGAGGAATATAACCCCTATCTCAGTTTCCTCCGAAGAACATCAGATCGTGGAGAATCAATTCGTCAACAAAAAACCCTAAAATTTAAATTTTGGGGCTTTTCATCCAAACTTTAAGTCAGGTGAATCCAGTAGTGTCTAAGCATTCTAAGCTACAAAGGTATGATTTTTATCCCCAATTTTGTTCAGAATGAAGGTACGGTTATTTACTAAGGAGTGACGTGTACTCATCTAGTGAATTTATGATTGATTATGAGATATCGAGGCATGCATTGATAACCTTACTGTGACTTACAAGTTATAAGAGGGTTGGGGAATACATGAAATCTTTGATGAGTACCGAATTCCCCACACGTCAAGGAACAAGTATGGGGAGGGTCATGGGATTACATGTTTGAATTGGTTGAATTGTATGAATTGAAGTAACTTGATGAATTTTTGTTGTTGTTGGTTGTTTGGTTTTTGTGTGTAGATGGTGCGGGAGAAAAGAGCCGAGAAAGAAAAGGTTGTCGAGCCATCGGTACCTGCTCCTACGAGATCTAAACGAGGACAGGGGACATGTATAGAGATTAGAGAGGTAGAATCGTCAGAAGAGGAGGAAGAGCTCCAGTATAGTCATGGCGATGTACCGTACCGACCAACCTGGACGAAGGGCCCTCTCAATAAGCAACGCAGGGAGTACCAAGCAGAGCTGTTTTATGCCAAATTGGGGGATGAGCATTCGGTTAAGGACAATACTTGTTTTGAGAAAATGGTCTACACCGGATTTAAGGGGCTCTATCAAAAATTGGTATCACTTGGATTGGAGGCGGTTGCAGATTTCAAAGGTAATGAGAAAGGCGACGTGTACATAAAGAGTGTAATGGCTTGGCTGAGCACATTGGAAAGGGATGAGGGGAATAATCCACCAAGGACCGTCACTCTTACCGGAGTAGTTAATGGAAAGCGAGCCACCATGTCGTTAGCTACACTGAGGCAAGTGGCCAGATTTGATTCGTAAGCAGATGATTTTTACCACCTGATCAACGAACTTGACTACTTTAATGAGCAGAAGAACTTGGTTAGTGAGAGTTTGATGTATACAGAACTAATCATGTTGGATAAGGGCGTTGATATGAGGCAGGATAATCTGAAGCCGCTCGTAAGGGTGTTGTTGAGCTTTGTCATGACCAACGTGGCTCCTAGAATGGGGGACAGGATGGCAATAAGAAAGTGGGAGTTGCCGCTCCTGTATGCTATCATGACCGGTCAACCCCACTTATCGTCTAGGTAGTTAGTGATGATGCACGTTTGGCAGAGCAGGAATGCCAAATTGAAAAAGTTAATACCTCATGCCAGACTTATTAGTACGCTGCTGGGAAGACAATGGGCATTGATGTATAAGAATTTATACATCTTTTAAACGTCAAATATTCCCCACTAATGCGGAAATTCATTGTGTTTTCATTAATCTTGATACTTATTTGAGTTATTTGTGAAAATGCAGGTCCGGGCTTCGGCCCGGTGAAGAAACAAAGGCTTTTGGAGCGATTTGGAGCAAAAATGGAACATTTCAGCCAAACTGCCATATATGGCACGACCGTGCCAAGCATTCAGAAGTCGGAACTATCACGAGCACGATCGTGCCAACCCCAAGCCAATCCAATCCAACACTTGGCACGATCGTGCCAACCCCAAGAACGACCGTGCGCGTGCAATCACAAGTCATGATCAGCTAGTTTCCGAGATCAACTTAGTCAATTCCGAGTACAATATCGATAAGCACGACCGTGCCGCACAATGGCACGGTCGTGCCACCTCGCGGAAATTTTAGCGGGATCTTTCAGGATTTGGCATCAAACTTAGTCAACAACTCAGAAAGGCACCTGCCACTTACCAAGCACGACCGTGCCAAAAGGTGGCACGGTCATGCCAAATGCCCAGTAGCTTAAATACGTGAATTCAGCTCATTTGAAGGGGAGTTGGAGCATTTGGGTGAATTTCTCTCTCAAGAAGCTGATCTTGGAAGCTTGGAGATTGAAGAAGGAGCCTTTAGGAGGTTGTATCACTTGATAATTCAAGTCATTTTGCTAATTATCTTGTCTTAAACTCTAGTATTTCACTTGTTTTTCATGCACAATCCATATTACTTTACATTTGTCTTAATTATCATGAGCCTTCTAGGCTAAACATTTGTGTTGCTTGAATTTTGTTGAAGCTAATGAACACTTGACAACATGGAAATAGATGTGGTGATTGTTGTATGTTGATCTTCATGATGATATTTGATCTTGTTCTTGGAATGCATGTTCATGTTTAAAGTCATAATTCTTGAATGTTTGATCATAAAAATTTACATGTAGTGTTGGAAAGCCCATGTAGAGATTATGATTATTTAATCTTGTTAGTTTGTTGATTTGATTCATAGCATGAAACTAGGAATGGTAATTGCTAACATGATTAGAATGATGATTTGAATATGAGTATGAATTCTTGCATTTGGATTTGGAAAGATCATATGAATGTTTTATGGATTCTATAGTTGTGTTCATGTTTGGATTGATGATTTAGGCCAAAGTTGTTATCAAGCATGACCATGCTTGTGATTCATGTCAAGAACTTGTTAAAGATATCATTTACTTGAAACCAAGTTAGGGTGATTAATGTGTTGTTCATGTTAGTTTTCCTTAATTTGTAGAGTCACGAGTTTTGGCAAACAATTAACTCATATTTAAAGATTAACATCAACTTAGCAAGTGAGCTTAAAAGAATGAATCTTAGGTGATTAAAATGTTGTTTCATTAAAATTTTCTCAAGATTTATCAAACTAGGAAACCTTGAATGGAAACTTAGTTGAATCTTTGCATCACCATTAGTTTTCCTTAATTGTTGTCATATGTTTATTAGTGGATACTTAATTTAAGCAACCTTTCTTATTTATTGTTCTTTATCAATTCAAATAGTTAATTGTTATATTTTCATAATAGTTAAAAAGTCAAGAAATCAATTCACCCATTGAACCAAGTTTAAAAGTAACAAAGATCTAGTATTGAGACATTTAGTCCACGGATTGATATCCGGTTCTTACCGGTAGACTATACTACTACTACCTGATGGGTACACTTGCCTTATGTGTGTGTAGTTGGTTTTAAGTAAAAATCATTTTTAAAACCTAATTTGTGTGAACGAAAATCATAGAAATAAAATATATTTAATTCACGCACATCAGGCATTGTTGCCAACAGAATTCCCATTCTCCAAACCGCATGCAATTTTCTCTATTGCAAATATGTGCAAGAGTGACCGCATCTCCTACAAGAAAACGAAGCTGTGGCACAAAATTCAGTATGGGGATGGGGCAAAACTTAAGGTACTGCAGTGGGGAAAAATAGCTCCTAAGCAGGGGGAGATGGATGATTTGGATTCCAGTGATGAAGAAGTGATACGGCGGATGCGTGAGGCTAGTGTTGACGTAGGTGCAGGTTCGAGTAGGCAGCCGAAAGAACAGCGGCAGTCAACGCATTCGTGGGGGATCTTTGATGATGAGACACAAGTGTTTGTTAATAGCCGGCGACCATCCGATTATGGGCAATGGGAAACGTCGCAGCAGGCCATCTATGATCAAGGATCCAGTTAAGATATCGAGCGAGAGCGTGAGCATAGAGAACTGATGGATTATATGGCAAGAACAGAGTAGATGCGCCATATTGAATCACAGATTGAACTGAATATGCGAGCGTATGATGAGAACCAGACCCGACGTCAGATGGACTATTATCAAGGGGTCCCGTATGTGGAAAATCCATCTTACGTGGATTATAGCCAAGAGCCACCATATCAGCCTGGCATGACTCGACATCCGATGCCGCAAGTTCACGGGTCCATGTGGTTGCCGTGAGAGTATACGGAGCCGCATTTCCAAAGCTAGTACCCATATCAGCCACCGCCGTACGAGTACTCACAATCACAGCAGCAGCCGCAGTCATCACAGCAGCAGCAAGATCGGCCAGAAGGAGGGTTAGCTGACATTTTCGACATGAGTGCCTTCTATGAACATCTGGGTGGTTACTATGGACACCCACCGGGTCCATCGTATCAATGAGAATTCGCTGATCAGTTGCTTCGACCAGGTCCACGTGCTCGACTCTATATATCTATCTGTTTATTTATTTCTTGTTTAAGACAATTTTATTTCGTGTTAATTGGTGGTGTTTGTTAATGTGTTTGGGAAGGTTTGTAATTGATTGATAAGGGTTGGTCGTTATTAGGGTTGTTGGTTGGTCTTCTCGAGCTAATTTTAAAGTGCACCATACATTGGGGACAATGTATCCCAAGTGTGGGGATGTGAGAGGCTCGAGAAGAGATAGTTGGGTAAACGTCGAAAAGGTTGAAAATGATGAAGTTGATAGAAAATTGGGAGTTTTTAATTTTTTTTTAAATTTCCATCACCTTAAGTGCGCTAATTTGTTATGAAAGCTTACGATTTCAAACATTAATGGGTCTCTTATTGGTAGTAATTAGTATACTCTTGTCGTAATTGTCCCTTGAAGTTTCATGAGAGTAGGCCTGACAGGGTTTTCCCTATATAAAAGTGGAGAGATATGTGTGTATAAGGGTAACATGCTTTAGAGTGCATATGCTATTTGTCGGCAACCGTTTCTCTTTTTCTTGGTGAGGTTTTGAGCCGGTAGATGTGATAGGATATCAATATGAGTCAATTGTTGAGAGTGGTCTATATGTTCTTCTACATTAGAACTTGTGTAATTTGATACATGCCGAAACTGTGTAGTGACATGAGTATATAAAGATGAAGGCATGAGGAATTATGTACATAGTAGTGGGGGTTTTGGTTGTATGACGAGTACTTTTAATGGCCCAATTGAATCCACCCATCATTCGTTGGTTTCCCAATTGCAGTTCAGTTAAAAAAAGAGGGGGAACAATAATTAGAATATGCGGGTAGGAACCAAATTGTGTATATGCAAAGAAGCCGTCAAGATTTGGTGATCTAGTCATTGAGGGAAAAGAAAGAAGAGGGAAGAATGATGACGAGTTCTTACCATTAGCTCAAAGCCTACACTTAAAAGTCCTCTTGATATGTATCGTGTCACTTGCACAGTGTAAGTGTGATTGTTATACAAGTTCATAATTGCAGGAGTCTTATTGGCCTATGAGTGTATATATACTAGCACATCACATGCTAGATCAATTGTTGAAGCCGAGTGGAAGGTACATTATGAGGGGCAAGTAGCATGTGATCAAATTATAAGCATGATAACTTTATATAGACAGATCTTGTATTTGAATGGTGTTAACTGTGTCAGGCTGTAAATCTTGATTGTGTTAGTCTATGGGATGGTTATGACTTGAGAATTGAATCGGATGAGCCAAATAAGAGATTTTTTGTGTTGTTATTGTGGTGAGTAATATATAGTTGGTTTTCTTGGGGACAATCAAATGTAAGTGTGGGAATGTGATGGATAGGGTGGAAACCGAGTGATAATGATCATAACTTGCGTGTTTTAGTTAGTTCTTGGGTAATTATGTGCGTTGAATGAGATAACTACGAGAATTGGTTGTTTTGTAGGTTAACTGGTTAATTCGGGCATTTTAAGGAAGCTAGAGATAACTCAGAATACCCGAGATGCAGTTACGCAGTAGAAAGTACCAATCGGGAGTCGTTCGGGCCAAGAACTAATGTGGAATTACGCGAAAATGGGTACAACGAGAAGTCGAGGGGTCTACCGGTAATTGCGTGAAAGATACAACAAAGATGGCTAAATGATGAAGACCTCGCCATAGCCTATTTGCTAACCGTAAGCTACGGGTAGGTTACAAGACCAAAGAAAATGCAGCAAGTCGTGACCGTAGGTTACGGTCAAGGGACCGTAGCTTACGGCCACATTTACAACATGGACAGAACTATGTAACCGTAGGTTACGGTCTAGGGACCGTAGCTTACGGTTGAGAGTTACCAAATCAGAATCTGATGACCGTAGCTTACGGTCATGTGGAAAAATTGTCGCACGAGTTGTTACGGCTATATAAGTGGGCTGATTAGGTCATTTTTGAGCATGATCAGAGAGTACGATCGAATACCAAGATCCAGGGCTTCAAAGTTGGCAGCTTTTCCACCTTCAATCATCATAATTCAACGTCAATTCAATATCATTTTCAAGAATTCAACACATTACCTAATGTTTGAAGCGTATATGCGAACAATGAGCGGCTAGTTTCTTGTTATGGTTCCTCCGAATGGAGGAGTGATGTAAGTTAGATATTTAATGTGTTTTGAGAACCATTTGGATTCAGTGATCTAAGCATTCGATGCTTTTCACTGCATGTTTGATTATTTCCATTGTAAGTATTTACATTTTGTTTAATCTTGATTTGCAACCATTCAATTCTCGAGAGTTCTTGAATTTCGGATCTATTTGGCTAAGAACTAGGGTTGGTAATTGTAAATGATGCGTATGTGATAACCTTTCATTATTTATTAATCGGAGTACTTAGTCACTTAACATCACAATTGGGAATTCAATCAACGTTTAGTTTTCAATGGTTAGACAAAACATATTACCATAATCTGCTTATCATTCTGAAGTTCGGAGGAATCATCGTTCTCTTTGTTGATATAAAATCCAAAGTATTGTATTTATTTCAGTCATCAGCAATCTTTAATTTGAAGTTTATTATTTACCGCATTCATTATCTAGACTTTGTTAGTAAAACACTTTCCACAAAACTCCCTCGGTTCGATACCCGACTTATCATATCTACGTAATTTAACTCGGTTTTTTATTGACACAAATGACAGTCATCGCATGTATGTGTAATAAGGAAGATGAGAATCATATTCTCAAACAAGTGGTTCACGTTGCAGTTGTATATGTCTTCTGTAGGAGACTCACACAATATCGACCAAAAACTAGTAAATTTCTCCTAGTCTTTGTTAGTAAAGGCTCTTTTGTAGTGTTTTAAAATATTTTGATTTATGTAAAACTTGCAAAGACACCGAAAGGCATTAGGGAATAATTTAGCACAAGTGTTCATTATGGCTTGGTCTTTATCCGTTACAATCACATGCGGCTCCATACATTCATCCAACATAGACTTGATAGAAAATGACAAATTGGTCAACGTATTATTATTATTATTATTATTATTATTATTATTATTATTATTATTATTATTATTATTATTATTATTATTATTATTATTATTATTTTTATTATTATTATTATTGGTAATTTTGTTTCTAGTGCTTGGAACAACATTAGATGATTAACCTTCAAGAAAAGTTTTATAATTCCTAATTTGGACGAAAGAAATGCAACACACAATTTTATGAAAATACCAATTTGAAAACAAGCTTAGATTAGATGTTTGATGCTCTAAAGATTTAGTGAATAAAAGTACAAGAAAAATGGTTCCAATATTGAATTAAAAATGGTGGCAGCCAGTGAGATTGCATACCTGGCCCATCTTCTTCGGGCTTCGGGTATACCCGACACATATATTTCGGGTATACCGGTCGAGCTTGGGCTTTTTTGCCATCCCTAAATATGTAAGACTTGAATTTTTATGGAAAAAAGAGCAAAGTGCAATTTGTGTCCCTGTGGTTAGGTGGTAGGATCAATCTGAATCCCCCTAAGTTTTTTTTGCACCTCGTGTACTCGTGTTTTCAAATATAGCAGACTGAGTCCCTCCCGTCATTTAGTTGTTAGATCAATGTGTAAAATTGTAACACCCTAAGAATATTAAATTACATATATATATATATATATATATATATATATATATATATATTATATGGTTATAACCTTATGAATAATAATTAGGAACACTTAATCTAGATAATGATATGTTGTTAAATGTTGAAGTCATGAATTATGGCCCTCTTTATAACAAAAACTGAACATGAGGGACTAAAATAAGCAATTGGGAAAGTTGTTTTATTAAAAAGAAAATTTAAAACACAACACATACTTATGTATGTGTACGTGTACGTGTATATGATCAGAGCAAAAGAAAAACACCCAAACCCTTCATACATCAAATTGATCAAATTGAAGGGTGGATTGGGACTGTTAACTGTGCATGAATCAAGAATATTGATCACTCATACTTGTCTAACACAAGGTAAGTTACAATTTCAATTTTGGTGATTTTTTGATTTTGGGTGAAACTTGGTTAATTGAAGTTCTTTAATAATTGATTAATGTTATGACCTAAGGGAGGTGTAAACTAAGTGTAGGAATATAATCCTAACTAAAAATTAGTTGATGATTTCATAAAAGTCATATGTTGAAATTATTAAGTTTTGTATGAAGAAGTGGTTTTGATTCTAGTATGAAAAGCCCCAAGTGCTTGTGTAGATAATGAATGGAATGACATGAGTTTGTTGAAATTAACTTGTTAATATGAATTATGATGAGTAAATTTAACTTGTTAAAATTAGGGATTCTTGGTTAGCCAAGATTCAATTGAACTAAAATGACTAGCTAAAATGTATGCACACAAGGTGCTTGATGAAACGTCTAAATGAATTGCCAACCTTAAATAATGAATGAAAAATGTTAAAGATAAGACGGGATGGTGTGTTTGGCAAATTTACACGCCTGGCCGAGAGGTTCTAATGACACTTGGCTTGTATACTTTATGCAACGCAAGCGAAGTGTCACACCCCGACCCGCAGCGGAATAAGAGTCGGGGCATAATTGGGTTATCACCAAAGCTCATGATATTTACTAATATGTTTCATATTTATTAAATTCAAAATTACATCCTCAATATTCCAAACATGTTCATACAATTACAAAGAAAGATAATCAACTAAACAATCCAAAGTCTAAACCAGTTTATTCTTCTAAGCCATCCTATGTGTTTCTTGCTGTAGCTGGATCACCTGTATCATGTGTAAAAATGGGGGGGTTTTGGGTCAACATAAGTTGGCGAGTGAACCTTGTTAGAAAAACATTTATTATTGATCTCTTGTTATCTTTATTATGGAAAATTGTGCAATAATTATATGTGAGCAAACGTAAATAATCATACAATAACAATAACAACAACAAACAATAACATACAATAACAAACCAACTTGCATGAATATATAACATGAATGAAACTGTATATGTTGGCAACGTCACGTTCACGCTCATAGGTAATGGGGAACGGACGACCTATGATAAATGTCTGTGCGATCAAGGCTCAATCAAACGGAGCCGATCGTATGTTGGCAACGCCTAGTTCACGCTCATATGTAATGGGGAACAGCTCAACGCTCATATGTAATGGGGAGTGGCGGCCTATGATAATGTATGTACTGAAAATGATAAATTTAATCTAAACAAGAACCACACAAACAGTTGATACATGTTGAATACACATTTGTTCATGGATATGATAGATGCACAATAGTTTAAATGTAATAAATAATAAGACACATGATACACCCAAAAAACGTGATTAAAACGGGGAATTTGTAGAGATTCACTCACATTGGGTGCGTTCGGTTGAAGATGTTGAAATGCGCACGAGTTTAGAGGATTGATCGACGAGAATTAACTAACCTAAATAATAACGAAAAGGTATGGTAATGAGTGGATTTTATTAATAATTTTAATAAGATTTTTAGATATATTTTTGTGAGTTTAAGGCTATTTTCTAACTTTAAAAATATTATTTTTAAGTATTTTTAATAGATTTTTAAACTAAACAAATAAATAAAATATAAAAAAATGTTGACTTTTGAGTTGATCATTGACCGTTGACCGTGACTGTTGACTGTTTGACCGGTTCGCTAGTGTGCAAGTATGCGCCGGGTAAGGCTCGAACCCGAGACCTCCCGTACGCGTGCACGCAGCTCTACCAACTGAGCTACGTGTCTAACCCGAAATATATATGTTTTTAATTATATTTATATACTGTTTTAATTTATTCAAAATTCATTTATTTTTAAAAAGGATTTTAATCATCGAACCGGCGTGTGTAACAGGTCTCGAACCCGGGACCTGTGGTTTAGTGTTGCACACAGTCCACCGCTGGACTGTGTGTCTAACCTGGTTAATATACTGATTTTTATTATACTTAACATCTTCAGTGAGTTAACCCGGTTCGGTTCTTAAAATGACATTTTTATTTCCGAGAATAGGGTCGTGATAGGGATCGAACTCGAGACGTATGTTTATATTTTGCACACAGTCCACCACTGGACTGTGTGTCTGACCCGTTTATTATACTGATTTTAATTAATCTTATAATCATAATCAACTTCGTCTTCTTCGCTCAAGAACACAGATAACGATTAATCAACTGTTTCTTGCTTAATTCGATTAACAGGCGTATGAATGATTAAAATGTAACGGATATGAAAGGTTTTGGGAATGAACATACCGGAATGACGATCTTTCTCAGAACTCCGGCGAAGTCGTCGGCTCTGTTTTTATGAACTTCGTCTGAGCGGACCAATTAACAGTTTTGATTAGCTAGTTGTGGAATTGAAGTACTAAACAAGAGTTATCAGAAGGTTTAAAAGACTATACCGTTTCACAGCGAAATCTGGGAATTTTCAGAAGTTTTCCGGCGAGAGTTGATTATCCGATATCGTCGCCTGAAACTGATTCTGATTGAAGGGTTTGAGTTAGCAAGAGCCTAACAACTGATAGAAGATAGAAGAATTGAGAAACTTACCGTTTTGATGAGAGACACGGTTTTCCGGCGAGTTCAAAAAGCATTTCGCGAGATGAGGATTTTGTTGAAGTAATTCAAGAAGTGAATGTTTTCGGTTATAAAAACCGAACATCACATGAATTCAAGTTCATTAACGACTGAATTGATTAAGAATGTCGGTTTATCGGTTATAATCTAGAATCCGCAATCACTCAAACGTCTTGGACGGTTGGAAGCCGATATCGGTTTCAGTTTGGCGCAACAGGTTGATTCACGGTTGTACATATGTTTTAATTGTTTCCTAGAACTCACAAAGACATCAAGTGGCGGAGTGGTTATATGTGCGCGAGTTAAAAACTTTGAGGCTCACCCGGGTTCGAATCCCGGCAGCCGGTTTTCTTTTTTATTTATTTTATTTTCACTTTTTATCAATTATAGTTTTTAAATTCTAGTTGATACATGTTGAATACACATTTGTTTATGGATATGGTAGATGCACAATAGTTTAAATGTAATAAATAATAAGACACATGATACACCCCAAAAACGTGATTAAAACGGGGAATTTGTAGAGATTCACTCACATTGGGTGCGTTCGGTTGAAGATGTTAAAATGCGCACGAGTTTATAGGATTGATCGACGAGAATTAACTAACCTAAATAATAACGAAAAGGTATGGTAATGAGTGGATTTTATTAATAATTTTAATAAGATTTTTAGATATATTTTTGTGAGTTTAAGGCTATTTTCTAACTTTAAAAACATTATTTTTAAGTATTTTTAATTGATTTTTAAATTAAATAAATAAATAAAAATATAAAATATGTTGACTTTTGAGTTGACCATTGACCATTGACCGTTGACCGTGACTGTTGACTGTTTGACCGGTTCGCTAGTGTGCAAGTATGCGCCGGGTAAGGCTCGAACCCGAGACCTCCCGTACGCGTGCACGCAGCTCTACCAACTGAGCTACGTGTCTAACCCGAAATATTTATGTTTTTAATTATATTTATATACTGTTTTAATTTATTCAAAATTCATTTATTTTTAAAAAGGATTTTAATCATTGAACCGGCGTGCGTAACAGGTCTCGAACCCGGGACCTGTGGTTTAGTGTTGCACACAGTCCACCGCTGGACTGTGTGTCTAACCTGGTTAATATACTGATTTTTATTATACTTAACATCTTCAGTGTAACATCCATCAAAAACCGGGTTAACCAAACCCGCTTCATTTATTAACCGAACAACCAGTTAAAAAATTAGTTGCCTATTTAATGCTCAAATTAATTTAAACGATACATAATTAATAAGTATATTAGAATATAAAATTTATAATTGAAAATATTAAAAATAATGAAATAAAAATAAAATGCTGAAGCCGGGTTTCGGACCCGGGTCAGCCGAGAATCATTCAAAGCCTTAACTCACATCCATCCAACCACTCCGCCACTTGTGTTGTTTGATAACATCTTGAAACAATTAATACATAAAATAAAACTGGAAAATCAAACCCAGTCATACAGCGCGCCCAAATCCGCTGACGCCGGAAAATCCGACGATTTCGCCAATCATCGTCGGTTACCTTTGACTTAACGTAAGAATTAACGACATCGGTTATAACCGATGTCCAGTCCACGACATTAGTCATAACCGCCGGAGAATTTTTTACCAACGAATCAAGACGGTAATCAGACCCAATTCGTCGATGTTCTTTCCTATAAATACACCCTCTAGCCTCTGATAACCTTTTCGCTCACAATCACACCAATTCTCGACGCAATTTCACTCGCCGGAATTCTCTGCAAGTCGCCGGAAAACCGAGACTTTCATCTACATGGTAAATATCTCGACCTTTTCTGTTTTAACCCATTGTTAGACTATTGCTAACATCAATCCCTCACCCAGAATCTATTCCAGACGACGTTGCCGGATTTTCTGTTTTCGCCGGAAAACTTCTGGAATTTTCGGAAACTCGCTGTTAACCGGTATGATCATTCAAACCTACTGATAATTGTTACTCAGTAGTTCAATTTCACATCTAATCCCTCCAAACTGTTAATTGATTCTAACAGCCGAAGGTCACCAAAACAGAGCCGGTGAATCGTTGCCGGATTTCTGAAGAAGACAATCTGTTCGGTACTTTCTTTCCCCAAACCCTTCTGTTCAATACTTTTCAATTGTTCATATTATTCGTTAACCGAATTAATCAAGTAACAACATGGTTAACCGTTGTCTGTGTTTTGAACGAAGAAGATAAAGTCTAGTGTGATTATAAGATTAATTAAAATCGGTATTATAAACGGGTTAGACACACAGTCCAGCGGTGGACTATGTGCAAACAATACGCATACGCCCCGAGTTCGATCCTTGACACACGCACCTTCGCTGTAATAAAATGTCCTTTTTTTTAACTGAACCGGATCCACAACAGTAAGATGTTAAGTATAATAAAAACCAGAATATTTACCAAGTTAGACACACAGTCCAGCGGTGGACTGTTTGCCAAACTAAACCACAGGTCCTGGGTTCGAGACCTGTGGAGAGCACCGAGTCGATACATTAAATCCTTTTTAAAATAAATGATTTTCGGATTAACTTAATTAGTGTATAAATATAATTAAAAACAGAAATATTTCGGGTTAGACACGTAGCTCAGTTGGTAGAGTTGCGTGCACGCGTACGGGAGGTCACGGGTTCGAGTCTCACTCAGTGCAACTATATAACCGACCGAACCGGTCAACAAGTCAACGGTCAACGGTCAAAAAGTCAACATTTTTTTATTATTTTTATTTATTTATTTTATTTAAAAATCAATTAAAAATACTTAAAAATAACGTTTTTAAAGTTAGAAAATAGCCTTAAACTCACAAAAATATATCCTATAATCCTACTAAAATTGATTAATAAAATCCGCATACTTACCGTACCTTTTCGTTATTAATTAGGTTAGTTATTACTCGTCGATCAATCCTCTAAACTCGTGCGCATTCAACATCTTCAAGCAAACGCACCCAATGTGAGTGAATCTTACAACTCCCCTTTTTATTACACGTTTTGGGGTGTATCATGTGTCGCTTAAACTAATTCGTTAATTCAAACTCGTGCTATACCATATTATGATCTAAACTTAGAATGTAAATATTGTTTGTAGTTATGTATTACATATTGTCAAGTTGTATGCAAATCATTCATTAGGCCCATCAGTTCGTAGAACAACGCGTGCCTCAAAACTCATTCATTAGGCCCATCAGTTCCTCGTGGGAGACGGGTTGAGCAACGCGTGCCTCAAAACAATCTATTATTGTATGTGTGTGCATTATTTAATATTAAGTGTTTTGTGAAAAAGTTTACATCTATATTTACTCATATGTGGTTATGCACTTTATTTTATAATCAATTCAATAAACTTGTTCAAATGTTTTTCATAGGATTCACTCGCCAACTTTTTGTTGATCCAAAAACCATTTTTACACATGATACAGGTGAACAGGATGAAGCAAGGAAAACATAGGAAATGCCTTAGAAGAAAATAATGAAGTCTAGAAAGATGTGTAGAACATGTTGTAATTATGATTGTATGATTTCCTTTAAATTGTAATAATAAATATGAAACGTTATAATAAATGTCATGAGCTTTGATGAAAACCCAATCATGCCCCGATCACCTTTTCCGCTGCGGGTCGGGGTGTGACATTCAGTGAGTTAACCCGGTTTGGTTCTTAAAAAAACATTTTTATTTCCGAGAATAGGGTCGTGATAGGGATCGAACTCGAGACGTATGTTTATTGTTTGCACACAGTCCACCGCTGGACTGTGTGTCTAACCCGTTTATTATACTGATTTTAGTTAATCTTATAATCGTAATCAACTTCGTCTTCTTCGCTCAAGAACACAGATAACGATTAATCAACTGTTTCTTGCTTAATTCGATTAACAGGCGTATGAATGATTAAAATGTAACGGATAGGAAAGGTTTTGGGAATGAACATACCGGAATGACGATCTTTCTCAGAACTCCGGCGAAGTCGTCGGCTATGTTTTTATGAACTTCGTCTGAGCGGACCAATTAACAGTTTTGATTAGCTAGTTGTGGAATTGAAGTACTAAACAAGAGTTATCAGAAGGTTTAAAAGACTATACCCTTTCACAGCGAAATATGGGAATTTTCAGAAGTTTTCCGGCGAGAGTTGATTATCCGATATCGTCGCCTGAAACTGATTCTGATTGAAGGGTTTGAGTTAGCAAGAGCCTAACAACTGATAGAATATAGAAGAATTGAGAAACTTACCGTTTTGATGAGAGACACGGTTTTCCGGCGAGTTCAAAAAACAATTCCGACGATCAGAAATTAGAGTAAACGTGAAATTAGAAGTTCTGGGAATGTAATTGAATCGCGAGATGAGGATTTTGTTGAAGTAATTCAAGAAGTGAATGTTTTCGGTTATAAAAACCGAACATCACATGAATTTAAGTTCATTAACGACTGAATTGATTAAGAATGTCGGTTTATCGGTTATAATCTAGAATCCGCGATCACTCAAACGTCTTGGACGGTTGGAAGCCGATATCGGTTTCAGTTTGGCGCAACAGGTTGATTCACGGTTGTACATATGTTTTAATTGTTTCCTAGAACTCACAAAGACATCAAGTGGCGGAGTGGTTATATGTACGCGAGTTAAAAACTTTGAGGCTCACTCGGCTGACCCGGGTTCGAATCCTGGCAGCCGGTTTTCTTTTTTATTTATTTTATTTTCACTTTTTATCAATTATAGTTTTTAAATTCTAATTTGTTTATTAATTATGCATTGTTTAAAATTAAAATAAACATAAATACGCAACGAAAAATTTATAACTTGATATTCGATTACAAACGAAGTGGGTTTGGAAAAACCTGTTTTTTGACAAATGTTACAGTATCCCCTACTTTTAGAAATTTCGTCCCGAAATTTAAGTAGTAGTGGTAATAGGAAAAAGATGCGGGTATTTTTCGCGCATTGAGTTTTCACGTTCCCAAGTAAACTCAGGTCCCCGTTTCGACTCCCAGCGTACCCTAACAATTGGAATACGACTCTGTCTTCAACGTTTTTCTCCGAAGTCCATGATCTCTACTGGTCTTTCAATGAAATGCATAGATTCATCGATCTGAATATCTTCCAGGGGAATATGGAGGTTTTCATCGGCGAGGCACTTCTTCAAGTTTGATGCGTGGAATGTGGGGTGAATTCTGTTGAGTTCTTCTGGTAGATCAAGCTTGTATGCTACAGGTCCTACTCTTTCGAGTATCTTGAAAGGTCCTACGTAGCGTGGTGCTAGCTTGCCCTTCTGGCCAAAACGAACTACTCCCTTCCACGGTGATACTTTTAAAAGTACATGATCACCAATGTTAAACTCCAAAGGCTTTCGTCGTTTATCTGCATAACTCTTTTGACGACTTTGAGCCGCTAGAAGATTGTTTCGAATTTGATGGATCTTGTCTGTGGTTTCTTGAATCAATTCTGGACCGGTGATTTGAGCTTCCCCAATTTCGTGCCAACATACTTGAGATCGGCACTTACGACCATATAAAGCTTCGAAAGGTGCCATGCCGATACTTGAATGATAGCTGTTGTTGTACGAAAATTCAACTAATGGTAGATGAGCGTCCCAATTTCCCTTGAAGTCTATGACACATGCTCTAAGCATATCTTCAAGAGTTTGTATGGTGCGTTCAGATTGTCCATCAGTTTGAGGATGATAAGCGGTACTGAGATCTAATCGTGTACCCAAAGCGGCTTGTACGGCTTGCCATGTTCGTGAAGTGAAACGACCATCACGATCTGAAATAATGCTTAACGGTACACCATGACGGCTTACGATTTCACTGATGTAGATACGAGCTAACTTCTCGTTCTTGAAATCTTCGCGGGTCGGAATGAAGTGAGCTGATTTTGTAAGACGATCAATGATTACCCATATAGTGTCATACCCACCAGAAGTGCGAGGTAACCCGGTAATGAAGTCCATGGTTATGTTTTCCCACTTCCATACAGGTATTTCAGGTTAGACCAGAAGTTCTGAGGGTCTTTGATGTTCAGCTTTCACCTTGGAACATGTAAGGCACTTGGAAACAAAAACAGCAATATCCTTTTTCATTCCAGGCCACCAGTAGGTGTATCGAAGGTCTTGATACATCTTGTCGGCTCCTGGGTGTATAGAGTATCGTGTTTTGTGTGCCTCATTCATAAGGAATTCACGAAGGTTGTTGTGGTCAGGAATCCATATGCGATCTAGATAGTACAGAATACCGTCGGATTTAGTTTCAATTTTAAGTTCAGCTCCACAGGACAACTCCTTTTATACGTCGTCTTCCGTTACTGAAACATGTTGGGCTTCTCGAATTTGATCTTTTATGTCGCTTATGATTTGCGAACATAGAAGACAAATGGAGTTCGCATAACCCTTTCGACTAAGTGCATCGGCCACCACGTTTGCCTTGCCAGGATGATACCGAATTTCACAGTCGTAGTCATTAAGAAGTTCGACCCATCTTCGTTGCCTCATGTTTAACTCCTTTTGGTTGAAGATATGTTGAAGACTCTTGTGGTCAGTGTATATTTCACACTTAGTACCGTAGAGATAATGTCTCCATATCTTAAGAGCGAACACAACGGCTCCAAGTTCTAGGTCGTGGGTAGTGTAGTTCTTCTCATGAGTTTTGAGTTGTCTAGAAGCATAAGCTATCACCTTTCCTCTTTGCATTAGAACACAGCCTAGTCCTTGCCCTGACGCGTCGCAATAAACCACGAAGTCATCACAACCTTCAGGAAGAGTGAGGATAGGTGCATCACAGAGTTTTTGTTTAAGGGTTTGGAAGGCTTCTTCTTGTTTGGGTCCCCATATGAAGGGTTTTCCTTTATGAGTTAAAGCCGTGAGTGGTACAACAATGCGGGAGAAATTTGAAATGAAACGGCGATAATAACCAGCCAAACCAAGGAATGATCTTACTTCGGTTGGTGTACGTGGCGCTTGCCATTCTTGTACTGCTTTGATCATTGAGGGGTCGACATGTATTCCCTTGTCATTGACGACATGTCTAAGGAATTGTACCTCTTTTAACCAGAATTCGCATTTGGAGAATTTGGCGTAGAGCTTTTCATTCTCTAAGAGTGTAAGGATGAGTCGAAGGTGCCGTTCATGATCAGACTTAGACTTTGAGTAAATGAGGATGTCGTCGATGAAGACTATAACAAAGCGATCGAGAAAGGGTTTGCAGACTCTGTTCATTAGATCCATGAAAACAGCTGAGGCGTTGGTTAAACCAAATGGCATGACCATGAATTCGTAATGACCATAACGAGTTCGGAAGGCGGTCTTTGGGACGTCTTCTTCATGTACTCTGAGTTGATGATAACCAGAACGTAGGTCGATTTTTGAAAAACAGGTGGCGCCTTGAAGTTGGTCAAGAAGATCATCGATGCGAGGTAATGGGTAGCGGTTCTTGACCGTTAACATGTTGAGTTCTCTGTAGTCGATGCACATGCGAAACGTTCCATCTATCTTGTTCACAAAAAGGACAGGTGCACCCCAAGGCGAGGAGCTAGGACGTATGAATCCTTTGTCAGTCAACTATTGCAATTGACTGGCTAGCTCTTGCATTTCGGAGGGGGCTAACCTATAAGGAGATTTTGCAACTGGTGTAGCTCCAGGTATAAGATCAATGCGGAATTTGACTTCTCTCAAGGGAGGAAGTCCTGAAATGTCGTCAGGAAAAACTTGCGGAAAATCTTTTACTACTGGGATGTCTTCAAGTTTCTTCTCCTTGGTTCCCTTTTTGACGACATGAGTTAGAAATGCGACATAATTCTTGCGGAGATATTTTCGGGCTTGAAGACAGGACATTAATTTGAGCCCTTTCGATGGGGTTTCTCCAAAGATTCGTAGAGTCTGACCGTTTGTAAGAGGAATGCGTATAAACTTTTCGCGGCATACAACTTCAGCATGATGTTGGCTGAGCCAGTCCATACCAATTATAATGTCAAAGCTTCCCAACTTCATAGGAATGAGGTCAACTGGAAAATCGTGATCGTTTAAGGTGAGAGTACAATTGCGTATAATAGAGTTTAATGAGACTGGTTTTCCGTCAGCAACTTCCACCGTTATGGATTCCATGAGTTTATCACGAGTTTGGTTGAGGATGGGTTCAAATTCTAAAGATACAAAACTTTTATCCGAGCCAGTATCAAATAACATGGATGCATAACTACCATTGATGAGAAACGTACAGTTAACCACATTGTTGTCGGCCCTAGCTTGATTGGCGTTGATGTTAAAAGCTCTTCCTCTTGCAGGTGGAGGAGCTTGGTTAGCCTGATTCACCGGATTTGCTTGAGCTTGAGCATGTATAATGTTCACCAAGCGTGGACAAGTGTTTCTAAAGTGGTTTGGGTCTCCACAATTGTAACAAGCCCGCATAGGTTGCACCATGGGATAGTTGGGTTGGTAGTAGGATTGGGCTACATGTTGGGTATGTGGTAGTAGTAGAGGTTGTTGGGCTTGACCCACTATCTGATGGTGGTTTGGGTTGAGGGCTGGTGGCGGTTCGTTCCCTGAGGTATGCGACAGGTTTAAATGGTGTGACCTGCGCGACCACAACCGGTACAATGTTGGCAGGGATGATCAGGAAAATGATGGTATTGGCAACAGTTGCATTTTGGGTATGGGCCGGAGTATGGCCTTTTATATGGTGCAGGTAAGGGGGCAACTTGGGTAATGGGTGCAGCAGGGATAGGGAAATTTGTTTGTGTGACAGCAAAGTTTCTGGTGTTACGTTTCCTCTTGTTAGCAAACTTAGAGGAGGAGGTGGAATGGTTTGAAGTTTGGCCCTCAACGGGGGCTTTCTTTTTCTCATCTTTAAATTTACCGTTGCGAATTCGATTCTCGGTAAGCTCGGTAGCTAGTTCCATAGCAGCTTCAAGTGTTGCAGGCGAAGTGCTGAGAACTGAGTCTTGAATTTTCGAGGGGAGACCTCGAATATAGTGTTCGACTAAGCGGTAAACTGGGGTGAACAAGTTAGGGACCATTTGGTTCAACTCTAAAAACCTCTTGTTGTAGGAAGTATGATCTCCCTCCTTTTGCTTAAACGAATGAAATTCAAACTCTAACTTTTTGATCTCGCTTCTAGGACAGAAACGTCTCGTCATAATTTCCCTTAACTCCTCCCACGTTAAGGCCATTGCATCTTCGATTCCTCTCTTACCCTTTTCAGTATTCCACCAGGTAAGAGCTACCCCAAATAGCCTCCCGGTTGCGTAGCGTACCTTGCGATCCTCGGGACAATCGCAGTTGAGGAAGGTGTTTTCCATTTCCTCAAACCAGTGGAGGAGAGCAGTGACACCTTCGGTCCCTTCAAATTTCGGAGGATCGCAAGACTTGAAATGTTTATATGAGCACTTTATGGAAAGAGGGTTGCCGATGTTCTGGCCTTCTTGCTGGGGAGGATTGTTGGGATTTGCGGCGAGAGCTTGTTGGACTTGAACTACAATATCAGGAAGCACCGCGGCCATTTGTTTTGCGATTTGGGTGGCCAAGCGTTCGTTTGACCTTCCTGATCTTCTACCCCCTCGTTGTTGCCTAGCCGACATCTACAGGAATATACATAAGAAGATTGTGAGTTTATGGAGTCTTTTTAGGTGTCATGTGTCTTAAAAAAATAAAAATAACATAAACATCAATAATGCAACTACATCCATAGGATGTCTTGGGTTTGCTCATGTTGGGCCTCAAATGTCCCCCATACCTTCACCTGTATAGTCATGTGGGCCCCCATGACTATTGGCTTAGTAGGATTCACATTGGTATTGGCGGTTTAACACTCGCATCACCCGAATGAAAACCATGAAATATGTTTACGAGATATATGGTCGGAAGGTGTCCAGGTGTAGACACAATGACAACTCAAAGTGGGGTTAGCTCACACGACGTTTGGTATAGCATGCTTTGGCCTAATAGGTACTTCGTACTCTCATCGTTAGTCCCCAGGTAGGCAAACTGGTCCTTTATTTTGGATTTATACGAATGCCAAGCCTAGACAGGACGTTCCGACTACCGGTACTTGTACCCTTCCAGTTACTACATGCCCGTCACGAGAACTCACTTTGATGTGATTTGAAAATACAAAAATCATTGCAAAAAAAATCATGGAAATGATGTGGTGTGTGCTCTCATGGATATGATATGTTATGAGAATATGATTCATGATAGGCATTATATAATAATATGTACTTATGAACATGCTTGCATAACATTGAATGTAACATTAAACATAAAACATATAAACATCATGAATTTTGCATGTAACACACAAAAAAAAACAATTTTTTTTTAAATTCTAATCAACTATAGTATAGGCTCTAAGGGTCTAATAACCTATCCTATATCCCTATAGTCATGGCTCTGATACCAATCTGTCACACCCCGACCCGCAGCGGAATAAGAGTCGGGGCATAATTGGGTTATCACCAAAGCTCATGATATTTAACTAATATGTTTCATATTTATTAAATTCAAAATTACATCCTCAATATTCCAAACATGTTCATACAATTACAAAGAAAGATAATCAACTAAACAATCCAAAGTCTAAACCAGTTTATTCTTCTAAGCCATCCTATGTGTTTCTTGCTGCAGCTGGATCACCTGTATCATGTGTAAAAATGGGGGTTTTTGGGTCAACATAAGTTGGCGAGTGAACCTTGTTAGAAAAACATTTATTATTGATCTCTTGTTATCTTTATTATGGAAAATTGTGCAATAATCATATGTGAGCAAACGTAAATAATCATACAATAACAATAACAACAACAACAACAAACAATAACATACAATAACAAACCAACTTGCATGAATATATAACATGAATGAAACTGTATATGTTGGCAACGTCACGTTCACGCTCATAGGTAATGGGGAACGGACGGCCTATGATAAATGTCTGTGCGATCAAGGCTCAATCAAACGGAGCCGATCGTATGTTGGCAACGCCTAGTTCACGCTCATATGTAATGGGAACAGCTCAACGCTCATATGTAATGGGGAGCGGCGGCCTATGATAATGTATGTACTGAAAATGATAAATTTAATCTAAACAATAACCACACAAACAGTTGATACATGTTGAATACACATTTGTTCATGGATATGATAGATGCACAATAGTTTAAATGTAATAAATAATAAGACACATGATACACCCCAAAAACGTGATTAAAACGGGGAATTTGTAGAGATTCACTCACATTGGGTGCGTTCGGTTGAAGATGTTAAAATGCGCACGAGTTTAGAGGATTGATCGACGAGAATTAACTAACCTAAATAATAACGAAAAGGTATGGTAATGAGTGGATTTTATTAATAATTTTAATAAGATTTTTAGATATATTTTTGTGAGTTTAAGGCTATTTTCTAACTTTAAAAATATTATTTTTAAGTATTTTTAATTGATTTTTAAACTAAATAAATAAATAAAATATAAAAAAATGTTGACTTTTGAGTTGATCATTGACCGTTGACCGTGACTGTTGACTGTTTGACCGGTTCGCTAGTGTGCAAGTATGCGCCGGGTAAGGCTCGAACCCGAGACCTCCCGTACGCGTGCACGCAGCTCTACCAACTGAGCTACGTGTCTAACCCGAAATATATATGTTTTTAATTATATTTATATACTGTTTTAATTTATTCAAAATTCATTTATTTTTAAAAAGGATTTTAATCATCGAACCGGCGTATGTAACAGGTCTCGAACCCGGGACCTGTGGTTTAGTGTTGCACACAGTCCACCGCTGGACTGTGTGTCTAACCTGGTTAATATACTGATTTTTATTATACTTAACATCTTCAGTGAGTTAACCCGGTTCGGTTCTTAAAATGACATTTTTATTTCCGAGAATAGGGTCGTGATAGGGATCGAACTCGAGACGTATGTTTATTGTTTGCACACAGTCCACCACTGGACTGTGTGTCTGACCCGTTTATTATACTGATTTTAATTAATCTTATAATCATAATCAACTTCGTCTTCTTCGCTCAAGAACACAGATAACGATTAATCAACTGTTTCTTGCTTCATTCGATTAACAGGCGTATGAATGATTAAAATGTAACGGATATGAAAGGTTTTGGGAATGAACATACCGGAATGACGATCTTTCTCAGAACTCCGGCGAAGTCGTCGGCTCTGTTTTTATGAACTTCGTCTGAGCGGACCAATTAACAGTTTTGATTAGCTAGTTGTGGAATTGAAGTACTAAACAAGAGTTATCAGAAGGTTTAAAAGACTATACCGTTTCACAACGAAATCTGGGAATTTTCAGAAGTTTTCCGGCGAGAGTTGATTATCCGATATCGTCGCCTGAAACTGATTCTGATTGAAGGGTTTGAGTTAGCAAGAGCCTAACAACTGATAGAAGATAGAAGAATTGAGAAACTTACCGTTTTGATGAGAGACACGGTTTTCCGGCGAGTTCAAAAAGCATTTCCGACGATCAGAAATTAGAGTAAACGTGAAATTAGAAGTTCTGGGAATGTAATTGAATCGCGAGATGAGGATTTTGTTGAAGTAATTCAAGAAGTGAATGTTTTCGGTTATAAAACCGAACATCACATGAATTCAAGTTCATTAACGACTGAATTGATTAAGAATGTCGGTTTATCGGTTATAATCTAGAATCCGCAATCACTCAAACGTCTTGGACGGTTGGAAGCCGATATCGGTTTCAGTTTGGCGCAACAGGTTGATTCACGGTTGTACATATGTTTTAATTGTTTCCTAGAACTCACAAAGACATCAAGTGGCGGAGTGGTTATATGTGCGCGAGTTAAAAACTTTGAGGCTCACCCGGGTTCGAATCCCGGCAGCCGGTTTTCTTTTTTATTTATTTTATTTTCACTTTTTATCAATTATAGTTTTTAAATTCTAATTTGTTTATTAATTATGCATCGTTTAAAATTAAAATAAACATAAATACGCAACGAAAAATTTATAACTTGATATTCGATTACAAACGAAGCGGGTTTGGAAAAACCCGTTTTTTGACAAATGTTACACGAAGCGTCAGGAAGTCAAGCCGGTGCGGACTCACGTTTAAAGGGAACGCTTTAAGTTCGTGACTTTATGCGTCGTAGAATTTATTTATGATTTTGTAATGACATATTTTGGACATTGAAGTGATACTAGACAAACTCGGCTCATTCATAAGTGATTGATTCACACGAATGAACCGAATAAATAATAACGTGAATGACATGTTTGGTTTGTTTAAAAGTGATGGTTTTCACATAAACAACCAAACGAGTAAAAATAAAAAAAAAAAGATAATGAGCTTGGTTCGTTCTAAGTGATGGATTTCATATGAACAACCAAACGGTTCAAAATGAAGTCTTAACGCATATCGGAATGGGTGCGTGAATAATGAATTTGGTTTAAACGATGGGTAAAATCATGAATTTTTGCATAAACCGAGTAACATGAATGCGGGATAAAAGTTAAGGGACTCAGGCAATGAGTTATAATCGAAAAATGGTGAATTCGTGAAAAGAATTCGAAATAATTAAGTTCAACCTTTATAAGGTTGAACGGGTTGAATAAGTGTGAATGCATACCGGAAAATGGATGCGCGAGACACAAGGAAACTAACCCGGACAATGGGGGAACATTCATAAAAATGATGTTCATACAAAAAGGATGTAATTTCATAAGCTTGTTTGCTTATTTATGCAAACGGGTCAAATATTGATTATTTAAATTAGAACTGTTAGCGTAGAACGTAAAATTAATAAAACCGAGTCATGGGTTTATGAGCTAAGAATGTGGGTAACTGTTTTACGGACACGTAGAAACAAATTTCATGCGAAACGGAAAAGTATGCGGAAAGTTATGATCATTTTCGTAAAAAGGGCAGATTTGGAAAAATCTGCAGCCGCAGCGTACCGTAACCTATGATGGCCTCGTAGGTTACGGCTGGGCATTTCTGTCGAAAAATGCTTTGGGTGGCCGTAAGCTACGGTGGGCAGCCGTAGCTTACGGTGGGTTCTGAAATAAAATTTTTTTTTGTTTGTTTTGACAAGAGTATTAAGATATGTCTTAATATGTTATATGCATTACAACCTAAAGTTTATAACAAATTTTTGGAAATGTGGGTGATTTATATGGTGTCGCGGATGATTGATCAAGTTTGATGAAGAACCGAACACAACCGAATATCAAGCTTTCGTTTTTGTTTAGTTCGTTTTATGGCCCGAATAGTGTTAACATGTTTTAAAATGTTTAAAATACTTATAACTACTAGTTAAATCTGAATTTTGTATGTAAGTTTAATTGTATCACCTTATATAATTGCAAATCTTTTATAAATTTCCGTTTAAGTAAGTCTGGGTCTTACAAAAATTATATCTTTACCCTCAGGTCAACTATGAAATTACATCTCTCTCCTTCTTTATTACTCTCTTTCTAAAAAACCAACATCCACCACCACTATCATCATTTGCCACGACCACCACTATTATCATCAACATCACATGCGCCACCTCCACCGACCACCAATATTATCATCATTATCATCTTGTTTTAAGCCCTAACCCCTCACCACCCATCCCTTATTTATCTATTTTCCCCAAATTCATTACTTCGTCTCTTTCGTCGTCATCCATCGCCAATGATAATCGTATAAACAATCATAGTAGTAATCATACAGAGGATGTTATTTCGATGTTCTTTCCTCTTTGTATCGTTAGATCTCATTACGTCGTGTGGGTTCTAGCTCAACAAATCACAAACACCTCACTGAAAACGACGTCAATCACGTCTGTTCTCGTTTCGTCTCCACACTACAATCCAGCATACTCGTTTAATGATGGAATAATTCCGGTAATTAAGTTAAGCTTCAAAACAATCAACGTGAACATAATCCCCAAAACAAAGCTCGCAACAAATGCACGATATGTCAGCTGGTTCTGCCATGCTGAAACCTTCTTGCTCTCAAATATTTTCTCAATCGAGTCCATTTACGTATCTGTGTTGTTGTTGACTGTGTTTCGTTGTGAACCTAATGTTGTTGTTCTTCCATTGTGTAGTGGTTGAGAGCTTAATGAAATTGGATGTGAATATTGAAGATTTGAAGCTAAATCGGTGGGAGATTGTATTAGCGACACTACAAGTAAAGGTTGATTGAGGGTTTGGAATGTTGACGGGGTGATGG
Source organism: Scalesia atractyloides (assembly GCA_947069175.1). NCBI lineage: Eukaryota > Viridiplantae > Streptophyta > Magnoliopsida > Asterales > Asteraceae > Scalesia > Scalesia atractyloides. The sequence continues at coordinate 736,163 of CAMTDV010000003.1, forward strand.
TTCAATGATAATAAGGATGTTGTTATGTGTGAAATCATTGAATTTATACAAACAATCTGTTGTATTTTGCGGGAAGAGAAAATGTCACAGAATAATAACCAAGTTTTAAAAGTGTTCTAATAAGGTCACTCATATCGTTTTTGTCCAAATTAGATAACTTAACATTCAAATCGAGCCATGTCCTTTTTTCATTTGTCTAGAAAAAATGGAGCATGAGATACTAGGGTTGGATTATTTTAATATATGAAATTATATTTATTAAAAATAAAAAACTTTAGTTACATTAAAAATTAAAATAACAAGTTAAAATCCACATCATCACTCGACGTTAGCATCAAATAAAAGGGAAAAAACAAAAATCCACATCACCACGGTTACCTATGAAATAGATGAAAAAACCCTTAATTTTAATGAAAAATGAATGTCAAGTGACTTGATTGAAACACTTTTAAAAATTGAGTGACCTAATTGATCCACTTTTAAAATTGAGTGACCTAATTTACCCAGTTTAGGAAATACAAAAAACATCAATTTACATCAGGGAGGTGAGTGACAATGCTTGAGGTGGTAACTAATGGTGGTTGTGGCGATGTTGACATGTGATGATCATAGTGGCGGTTGCCTAGAGAGAAGAGATGGGAGGGGTAAAAATGTAATTTCATCATCGACTGAATGGTGACTTAACAACTACATAACGGAAAGGACTGAGACTGTTAACTTTTGATAATATAAACACATTGGGTGTCTGGGTGAGAAAAACAAAAGTTAAGGAATTTAGGCTCACAAAACTAAACCACGGGGACGCAAATGATACTTTAGTCTTAAAAAAAAAAAAGAATTATGCTTGGAATCTAAAGAAATCCATAGCTTAGTTCCGAGCATAACCAAACGGAAGCATCATTTGCTGGCTGGCTGTCCCTCTCTGATTCGAGGAAAACCCACACACACACACATACGTACGCACGCGTGAGAGGGTTTCCCCAACACACACACACACAGAGACCAGATTCTATATGCTCTTTCTTTCTTTCTTTCTCTCATTCACCTTCTTTTTCTATTTCTAGAGAGAGAAACTAAGCCTTAGAGACACACACGGTCGTCAACGCTGTTGAATTCAGAACTTTCACTGTGCTTTCTCAGCAATGTCTGTTTAAATTCTCTAATTTTGCCGGTCTAATTTCCTTAAGAGGTAATGAATTCACTTCTTTTATACGACTTTCTTCAATCTGTTTTTGCACTTTTCATTGATTGATTGATCAGATGTTAATTGCACTGTTTACTGCATGATATTGCCAGTAATTTATAGGTCATTGAGAATGTTTGTATGTGTGTTTTCCCCTTTTGTTTCATAGGGAGATTAGGGTTTCAGTCTTTCACTTGCTATGCTAATTGAAACTCATTGAATCAATTATATGTTTTTGAGTTTTATGAGTTTGCTTTCAGTTTAGGGTTTCAGAATTTGCACTATGATATTGGCTTGATCGATCATCAGGAAAGTTGCTTCTATGGTATACTTTGCTCCAGTTGATAAACTCTGATCTGTTTTTCTTTTTTAATTTGTTTAATATTAAGTTTTTATTATATGAACATGATAAGAAGTTAGTCTTTCATATTCAGAATATATGCTTCTAAGTTGATCTTTTATCATATGAGTTTTGATTTTGTTATTTGTTTTTCTTATGTCCTATAAATGCAGAGTGAAATCCTGTTATTATAAAAAAAAAAAAATGGTACCAAGAATATATTGTTTTGGGTTATTGTTTGACATGTGTTTTAGACTTGTAACAAGATTAAGATATGTACTTTTATTTTTTAAGTAGAGAACCGCATATCATTAGAGCAGTGTGTACGAGTGTTTATACGGGTCTTTTTTCAGAATTGAGGATTGCACACTAGTGACTTAGGCACTGTATCTGATAAAAGAACTGTCTGCCAGTTAAAGACAACACATACGATTATAACTTGTAGCTAACGGGACATGATGTGCATGTTTGAGCTTTCTTGAATGAAAATAATGTAATTTTATTGTTTTCAATATTTGAGCAATGGTTAGGCTTGAAGATTGGCGTTCAGGTAGTTAACTTACTATTATTAGTTTATTTCTTGGTTCATTTAGGTAGTTGTAAATTTGGTAGGTAGGCATACTAACACATCTATGTCTCTTATCCTACCAGTTTTTTGATATTCTAAATCATTTGTTTTGTTGTCATGATGTCAGAAACCATAAAGTATGTGACCTAACTTAAAATATGAAGAGCAATTATGTGTATGACCTGATAATCTTAAATAACCTTTTTTTTCACGTGCAATTATTAATAATGCAGCATTAAAAAGTTAACAACTTAACAAAGGTAATGAATTCGTATGCAGATGCAAGAAACTAACGTTGCACATGATGATGAAGAAAACATAGAAGTGTCTAGAGATGATATGGTTCAACAAGTAGGTAAAGAAGACGCCATGGACCCCGCAACCACGAATCCCGGTGATCCACCTTACGTTGATAATGTTGTGGAGCTTGCTATGAAAACCGATTCGATAGAAAGTGACGTTGGGGGTGATGATGCGAGAGAACATGTTGGTTGTCAAAGTGAGGATGGTTCAGGAACTGGTTCACAGATCTCTGAACCGTCAATAAAGGGTCAAGAAACCGAACCTATTGAGGGTTCGGATCACAAATGTGATATTGCAACCTCTCAAGTTTCTGAGGTGGCTCAAGAGTCTGAAAGAGGGTTCTCCGGGTTTGATTTGAACGAGGAGTTTTGTTCTGAAGAAAAACCTGAGTCCTCGTTGTTCGGGACCCACAGTAACTCGAAACAAAGGTCAGTTTGTCTTGATATCGATCTGAATGTTGCTGATGACAATGAGGATAAAGACGTGATCGTATCTGGACTTCCGTCTGGGGAAGACTCTAGTGTAGATGCAAGCCCGTGGAAATCAACGAGGTTGCATTTGGATCTTAATATGAGCCAAGGTATGTCTCAATCATGTTCATCGTCATCATCGACATCATCAAAACAGTCCTCAATGAAGAACTTTGATTTGAATTGCAATATGAATAATGCTGCTTCGTTGGATCATCAAAAACCCGTTATTTCACTGTTCGGTACCCAAGTTGAGGTGAACCACAAGGATAACGGCCCACACCCTAATGGAAGTGGTTTTGCACCCGGTCCATCAATGTATTATTACTCATCTCCATACAGACCACTGGGTGCACCCACACGGTATATGATAGATCCAAGAGGGGTCCCTATTGCACCTCAATTTGCAGCACCTTTTGTTATGAGCATGGCTGGTGGTCCATATCTTGGTCCAACTGGAGCCGGACCGTTGCAACAAAACATGGGTTTGAACTTGGGGCTTATGATGAACGGAGGAAACAGTGGTGGCTCGTCGGGTTCGGTTGTTGGAGGGAAACGACAGGAACCGGATGGTGGATGGGAGGGTTTTCTGGTTAACTACAAACACCAAGAAGCATGGAAATAAGTGGTTTGGTTCTATGGGCATGTAAGAGAAGAGTTTTGGTTTAAGTTTCAGGATTTATGTGAAATAAAAAGACTAATTTGTGTAGTATGGGGGAGAGTTTGTTAATTGCGAAAGAAAGTAGGTTTTGAGGTGGTTTAGAATGATATTAATGTTTACTTTGGCTAATATAATCAAATTGTCTTCTGTCCCAAACTTATTTTAGATATTCATTCAATCAATCACGGTTACATGGCTAACTCATCATCTCCAATAGCGGTTTACGTTAGAAACCACACGCATTAAGCCTGCTTAAGCTCGAGCTCATTGGAATTATTGAGTTAGAGATCGTGCATAGAAACAAACTTAGATATGTAAATAACTAAATACAAGCAAAGCTTGAGCTTATAATAATAAGTAGTTGTATGTATGTACGTATAGATTTATAATTTACAGAATGAATTTCATTACTTTGAAACTTACGGTTAAGTTTTCCAGTAATTTTCATATATATATGAAATGAACTTTGTGTACGTGCTTAATGAAGCAACTCATAAGTAATTTTGAAAATTATTTAAGGCCACTTGTGGTTACATATCGTTTGCGGAACCATGGTACGCCCGTATACACATGAACAAGGTTTATCTTTTTTAGAGCTATTGTTATAATTTAAATAAATCAATTCGGGTTATACTTAAAGACTCAGGATCGACTAAAACCTTTTTAGAGGCATAAAGCATATTCTATAACCGGGACCTATTTTCGTATTTTTTAAAAGATCCTAACACGTGAAAACATGATAAGACACATGTCTTATATACGATTTCTTAAAAAGACGTAACCACACATATTAGAGTTGGAGTGAGTTTTTAGTAAGAAAAAAATACTTGCAAGTATAGTGATTCTTAGTTTTCTTTGTCAATACGAAAAATTAACTAAGTCAAATCCTAAATCATCTTTCAAAATCTAGTTTGTGTAACGCAAAAGAAAAATTGTCACAACGGAAATGACAATAAAAAAAATCCTTATCCCAACGCTTCAAATGTGTCAACAAAACCAAAAACTTCACAACCATATTCAAATAATTAAAAAAAATGATGTACGATTTCAATATATCATCAAGAAATTTTAGGGCTTCTTAATGTGGAGGCCCTAAGTTAGAGCTTTTTTTTTAATCCAGAGGATCCTTGGTCATAGTTCCCATTAATTAGCTGTTATCAATTATATTATTTTAGAATTAGAATGGCTTCAAACCTAATTTGAATATATTTTTGCAGACGCTTAACCGACGGCGCCGTTACATTTTTGTATGTCACATATCTTGAATCTTATGGATGGATTTGTAGTTCCTTATTGGATTAAGTAAATGGGCTACACAAGTGTTTTATTGTAGCATGTTCTGTCATTTGATGCGGGCCGCAGATTCAACTCAACCCAACCCAATTAGGTGCTGGGACAGGTTCATTACTTTTTTTTTTTTTTTGACAAAAACAACTATATATTAATATAGCGACCAGCCAGAGACTGAGAAAACACAAGCGAGTTCAAGAAAATCATACAAACATAGAAATATCGAAATCTATCCATCTATTCCAGTCGATAGAGGTTCTCCTGGCTCTATTTTTCACCCACAAAAACGTTTCCTCCTTGATGGTGTCCACCGTTCGCGTGACTGGAATTATCGTGTCGTTGAACTCTTTGTCGTTGCGTGCCAGCCATAGCCGCCAAAGTCAGCCAAGACAGGTTTATTACTTATTGTATATACTTATTAATCCATAAAAGTCGATAGAACAGTGATTGGATAGTTTAGTAATTTTAATTGTTTACATATTTGTGTCTAAGAAAAAAAAGTTAAATATTCAGATCCTTCCACGTGGAAAACATCCACCATGCACATCGTTTTGTTGCTTTTCTTATGTAAAGGTTTTTCCTTATATGCATATGAATTTATTGGTGATTTTTATTTAAGTGAGTTCAGTTTTCTCTTTTTCTTAATTTCATGCAGATACATTTTTGGCATTGGAAGTCCAAAAGAATTTATATGTACATTATAATTAATTTATTATTTAATTTTCTTTTCTTTATTAACTTTCGGATTTAAAAAAGTGACCTTTTGTCTTAAAAATTTTAATATATGTTAGTTTTGATATAAGTTTTGTTCAAAATTGACGAGTCATATATAATTGACTTTTTGTTCTTTACTATGGCGAATCGCACTGATACTGTTCAAACAACTTCGTACCAATATTTGTTTTTCTGGCTTCCGGCATAAATTCCTCTAAATACGAAGTTGTATAGGCAATAGAGTATTTTTAACATCGTAAGTAATAGTGAATATTGTATGTGTACCAGTACCGTCACCAACCAAATTGATATTGTCTCAATAATATTGTTACCACGTTGATTTTGATTGAACGTCGGTTTTGGTATCGGTACTATAGAAACCGTTGATTTGGTTTTTATGGTTTTCAATCGACGTAGATGTACAACATGTGTCCTTTCGGGCATATTACATATTTATTTTTCAAGTTTAATTTTTATTCGCTATACTATATATCGGTATTGTACCAATACTGTAATAAATCCAAACAATATTAACCAAATTCACACCGCAACTCACGTGAAAATCCATCTAGTTCGTATTATTTTCATTTGAAACAGGACATACATCCTACTTAAAAGCCGAAGTCTCGTATACCGGAAAGTTCTAATACAATATCATATACAATTGACGGTAAAAGTAGTTTGAATTTTGTAATATGTGGAAAGAAAGCTCCAAACCCACTTATTTTCCCATTTTGACGGCCACGTAGGTTTTCAAAGTTCTAGACTTTCAAGGTGTAATAAGAATAATATTAATATAATAATAACTAGATTTTTTGAGTCGCGTGTCGTGACGAAACGAAGCAAATGATATTGTAAAACAAACATTATTTGAAAATGAAGTATGTTGTTTTTAAAAGCCAAACTGTTAGAATCGATTAAGTTTATCATCACATCTTTACGCTACCAAATTAATACTCTATTTTGAATACAAGTTCGTTTTTAATAAAAATTGTACCGGTCGACAGTAAACACAACTATATTCGTAAATTTTTAGAAAAAAATTACAAACGTAAATTACTAATAAAATATCAAAATAATTGATAAAGTAAAGATGATATAAAGAAGGAAAAAAGAAATTATTAAAAACATAAAATAAATAAGAAAGGAAATATAGTTTTAAAAAAGGAAAGAAAAAATAAAAATATGTTAAAGGTAAATATAATAATGAATGGAAAAAAAATATGTTAAAAATAAATATAGTAATAAACTACAATATATTAAAATAATAAAATACTAAAAAGCTATATATTATTATTAATTTATAATTACTATTCATGGCCCTTCTTAAGCTATATATATAGCGTAATTACCGCGTGCTTCGTCGCGGGACTTTGGTCATTATCGGTTTAGTTCATTATAGTACTTGTACCGGCACCTTGCATGAGAATCGTTGCAAATCGACGCGTGTTTTATATCGAATGAAAAAATAAAAGCGAATACATGTACCGGTACCGTTGTTGTTCAGTCGGTATCGGTCCGTTACAATACTAGTATTGTACAGACACTCGATATAGCTTTCGATACCAAAAAATACCTTATTGCGAATATAACTTTGTGTTCAATGAATTATATACCGCCACATCGAGAAAACTATGAAAACAAACATCGTATCGTTACCAATGTTGTCTGGTCAGTATATGTTCGCTTTGTGATGATAAAAAAATCAACTATATATGGTTCGTTCAGATAGAACTTTTATCGAATTGTACATAATATGCACACGATGACGTTAATAATAAAAAAACTATACTGATGTTATACGGTACGGTACTGATGTTGTTTAGAAAGTATCAGTAATATTAAAAAAAGAAAATTTTAAAGGTTAAAATTAAAGAAATATGTCTAAGGTTAAAGTATATATAATAGTAATCTATTGTAATATTGAAATGATAAAAGTAAGAAAAAACTATATATATTATTATAAAAATCAAATTTATATTAATGATCACTTTCCAATTATACTTGTTGACGTCGCACGTTGCAGCAAAACGAAACAAATAATGAATCATGTTGTTTAGAAAGCTAAACTATTTGAATCAGTTCAGTTTACCATCGTACTATTTTACGATACCAAATAAATACTCAATTTTGAATACAACTTCCTTTTTAACAAAACATATACCATAATGTCCAAGAAAAAAAAATTAACGAACGGAAGTTATTAAAGAGATATCAAATAATTGAGAAAGTAAATATAATTTTAAAAACAAAAAAAAATAATTAAAATCAAATGATAAAGAAAATGTGATTTAAGAAAGAAAAAAAATATGTTCAAACTTGAAATAAATATAATAATAAAGTAATAAACTATTGTAATATTAAATAATAAAATATTAATAAACCTTATATTATTATAAAAATAAAATCACTATTCATACCCACTTTCCAATGATATATAATATATGATATACGATATACGATATACGATATATAATATATAATATAGGTTTTATTGATGTCGAGTTAGGTGAAAAAAGCAAATGATAATATTAAACAAACGTTATTAAAAATGTGGCATGTTGTTTCAAAAACCAAACCATTAGACTTGGTTTACTTTATTATCATATTGTAAAAAATGATATCAAATAAATACTTTATTTTGAACACAACTTATTTTTAACAATACTTATATCGGCATGTTCAGGGGAAAAATAAGTACAGCTGCGTATTTAAATTTTTTATAGATAAAAAAATTAACATTCAAAAGTTATTAAAAATATTAAAATAATTGATCAAGGCATTATCATTTAAAAAAAGAAAAAAAAATTATGAAAAACAAAAAATAAAAAACAAAAGAAATATGATTTTATAAAAGAAAAAAAAGGAAAATATGTTAAAAGTAAATATAATAATAAAGTATTATATTTATAATATTAAAATAATAAAATATAAGAAAAGCTATGTGTTATTATGAATTTAAAATTACTATTAATCCTTAATAACAATAACAATAATAAGCTACAACTAGTTATGAGCTTGATACTCGTATCAGACTAACCCATTATCATGTCATAATACTAATATCAAAATTTGGCTAAATTCAAAATCACTTACTTACTGTATCGTACATGTTCGGGCGACATTAATATGGCATAGATACAGAACCGGTATGCAGTATGAAATTTCTCATGCCTAGCTACAAGCACAATTTTTTTTATTCATATTTAATTGGTTTTACAACGTTAATGAAAACATAGGTCTCCCGTTTTAGACGGCAAGTTGACTCCCAAAATTCTAAGTCAACAAAAATGAGTGGACTCAGCTACAACCTCCAAATAACAACTCCTCTCTTATACAAGGGAGAATTTAGCAAAGCACCAACACATGTCCTAGTAACCAACTAACTTTGATTTTTTTTAAAGATATATTTATATTAGGAACCAAATTAAGTTGATAAAACACCGTTGTATTTCAACCTATAGTTTTATCTTTAGACACATTAATTTAATAAAAAAAATCTCAACAGTTGGAGTCCATGATTTTAAGGCCAAACAATTAACACCAAATTGAGTTCAATGCATCGGACACTTTTTTGGCACTCTCGATAACCAACACTGGCATATGAGATTCATACTTCAGCACATTCTTAGAGCACCCCCAATGGTATGTGGACATGTAAACCATCCCCCACGGACGAGTCCCCCCCCCTCCCCCCTCTCACGTTTTCTTCTTTTTTCCGTCCATGACCATGGATTTCTTTCTTGGACAAACATGCCTCTTTCATCCGGTCAGCGTTACGTCCCTCGCATATGGCCAAAAACGTCTCATTGAGGGTGCCCCTAGTTCATAAAATTGCACTCGCTCAACGGTCTCGCATGTCAAATTTTAAAGAGGTAACCTCTTTAGAACCAAAAGTGATATATGTTACTATACGATATCTTAAACGTTACTTTTATGAGAAATAGTTAATTATTTGGAATTAGTGTCAAGATCAAATTATGTTTCTAAGACCGGTTGACTTTGACCACTACAAAAAGCACCAAAAAGAAGAAATTATGGAATCATCCATTACCCTTTTATATTTCCACTCTCATGGCCCATGGGCCAGTGCCAGCCAGCCAAAATTTAGGAAGTTCGTCTATAAATCATTTATTTGGTCCATGTTTCCTTCTTACAACCAACCATGAATCAGATTGAATAGGAACATGTCAACAACATGTCTCTTCATTCTTCATCTCGATCAACACTAACCGACTTTACATTTTGTAACACTCTAGATATTAACAATATCGAAAAACCACCCTACAAAGACGAACACCCTTTGGTCTCCACGCCCTCTTTTGGGCCGAAAACGGGCTATTCGGGTTATAATTGCTCGTCGCCTTCAACAAAGGCGCGAAACAAGATATTGGAAATGATGAGAAACCTACCCGAGTCTTGTCAAGAACTTTCCCTAAAAGATATCGTTATAGATGATGTTGAAAAACAACATTCAAGGGTTGATCAAACGAGTGATCTGAAGACGGGGTTAAGAGATAGAAAGACGACTAAGAGAGAACGTCCAATCTCAAGGAGCGTTAGCTTGGATACCGGGGTCTTTATGCTCAAGATGTTCAATCCAATTTCGTGTGGTGTGAAAAAATCTCCAAGTGCATCAAGGATGAGGTCAAATAATAATAGTTTTAGCAACACTAATAGCAATGGATCAGGCCATAAGAGTAGCAAGAGACGTTCGGCTCCACAAACCAAATCTAGGTATGTAGTATTTTTCCTCATTTGGATCGAGCATGGTAAACGTCGTTTCCCATTACATTTTTATTTTGTTTTTGTATTTCTTTGATTGCTTATATATATATTATATATATATTACGAGCAAGCCTTATAAAGACATTTTTTTACAATTATTCTTATACTCGTAATTGCATTTATATTTTATATTATATTTTTAATTTATATAATCCGAAGGCGGTCGCCAGAAAGTCGTTGGCTCCGGGTTCTCTCTCTCTTGTCATCCGCTTTCATCTCTCTATTCCTTTCTATCAGTCTTTCTTCTCTTCTGATGCCACCAAGTTTTGTTTGAAACAGGTGTTAACAATTAACGAAAAGATGACGGGTGCACGACTATCCTAAAAGCCTAATTAGCAGATGACACAATGACAATCACTATCCATTTAAGTTTCTCTATTATTAATAGATAGAGATTGTACATTAAGTTAACTGCACCAGGCACAACTTTCACATAGATGAAGCCCCTTGTTTTCCTGAAAGCTTTTTTGAGCTCGTAGGAAGTCATCTATATATATATATATATATATATATATATATCTTTTTTGTGAATAATGATGATGTGGTTTAGCTGTAAAAGGGAAATGAATTCATTTGAATTGATGAAACAATATGATAACACATGGGAACTGAAACTTGATTACTAAATAAAACTGAATGAAGAAGAAACAAATACTCAAAACTAAAATTGAGGTGGCAACAGTTATGGGTTGAGTTCCACACTTCCTTGCATTGTGGATCACCCCCTATCTCTTACACTTTCGAGTGCTTTCCCTCCATCCACTTCCCCCTCCATTCACCTTTAAATGGGCCAGGCCCAATCCAGTGTGACCCATTCCCAACATTGGGTTCACATCAATGCAACCTGCCCGAGAATCTACTTGCCCTCAAGTCGGTAATAGAAAACAGAGCCTCTGGTCTGGTGAAATTCTACCCATGCCCCCCTACATGCTTACATATGTACTATATTTATAGTTACGTATGTGGCACCCATGTGGCATCGGACCCTAGGGAATCCCCCCCCCCCTCTCCCAATCATATTTCGGGGTACTCCGCTCCGATCTCCGCGAGCCATGTTTGTGAAATTGATTGATTATGTTTTTGATGGAATAGAAGTGAGAGAGGAACTTCAACCCACCCTCCCCCTTTCCTCGATGGGGAGGGATGGTGATGAGGTGAAGATGATGTAAAGATGAAGAACATATTTCAACACACCTTGAACTAAAAAAAATACAAGCAGTGGTTACACGTATTGATTTATTTTACATGATGTATCCAAAGATATTTTAGAAAAAAATGAATATGTTTAAGTTTTAAATATACTATATGATAATGATACAATGATATTGTGATAATATAAAATAATGTTGAATGTAGTTGATGTAATTGTCTCTTATTATGTAACATCTTAGGTATGTTCATAATATGTGGTTCAATCGTAATCCGTTACATGATAGCTTAGATGAAAATTGTTTACATACACTCAATTAACATAACAACTTAGATGAAAATTGTTCACATACACTCAATTAAACTACCAGATTAAGAGTAAGAATTATATTATACTGGTTAGAAACAAATACTAGTTTTCCTAGCTTCATGGCTGATTTTAAAATCGACTCCTATACTTGCCCCAATACCTGTCAGGTATCTTTTAATAATTAAACGTGGGCATCGGGTATGCATGTTCGTTTTTTAACATTACATTTGAATTTTCAAATAGACTTCTTACAAATTTAAATTTTTGTATGAATTTTTAATCGAATTTCAAAGAAATATAAAACTATATATTAGTAAAGTAGTAGATAACAATAATTATCTAAAGCGAAAAAATACTTAAACTTAAATAAAATATCTTTACGTGTATGATTTAAGTAAACAGGTATGTGTGTTTTAGATAATCGGATCGAATGTCACCTATCTTATAGGTATGACAAGCCGGTCCCATACTAATATTATGATACTAATATACTACATAGCATCAAGTAAATAAAACATAAAGAAACTTTTACTTGATCTTAGAAATAAAACTGTTTTCCATTATACCAACAATGTTAACAACAATATTTACTCACAAAATCACATGAATTTCCATTTCATATATTACATTATTATTATTATTATTATTATTATTATTATTATTATTATTATGTCATTACTCATTATTCAATTCACTTTCTCCTCATTGGCCATTAATTAATATGCTGACGTTGCGGCAGCCTAAACCGGAGCTCCGACGCCGGTGACTTGACGGCAACCCCATGCCAACAAATCCCACCACGACACATCTCATGCTCCACATCATCACCGACACGTGTCACCACCGCATACGTCGCAGCCTTCCGAGACACGTCCCACGTCAACGCTCCGAGCAACAAAACTCCCACCGCCACTGTCGATAATATCAACACCGTTACTCCGCCGTAGCTCCTCCCAGTCACCTGCCCGTACCCCTTGATCGCCGCGATCACCGCCAAATACAGCATCATCAGATTCCCCACCACCATATCAGAAACCGCCATCACAATTTGAAATTAGAAACCCTAATTTTGATGTTGAAAATTGGGGGTTTTGAGTATTGAAAATATCTGAGTTGAGTTATTTAATGGGGGAATGTTGGGTGGGTTTTTTGGTTTGCAGAACCTCACTCTTATCTACCACCAATCGAGTTAAATAGAACCATTTTCTTTAATTCAAGATAATTTACAATCTTTAATGCATCATGTACAACATTAGTCAATCGAATGTTCTGGTTGTTTTCATTTGTTTTGAAATTTTAGTTTATGGCTTGTGGTTTTGTTTATTGGCAAGTTAGGTCCCTCTCAACCGAACTTGTTGTAGGCAATCCAACAAACTTTGTTTTAAATTTAAAATTAAATTGTTACCCTGTTTGTGCACTGCCTCATTCATGACAATTTATGAGGCATCAAATCTAGTTTTAGTTTCGTTATGTTGATAATTATGGTTAGGCAACTCTAACATTTACAGTGCTAACAGTGATATAACATATTAATTGACTTTGTAAGCTGTCACACTCCGGATTTCCAACCCGAAATCCAAACATTGGTGGGCCCGAGTGGGGAGTATCGTGACGTAAGTTGATAACATCATTGTCAATTAAACATTGCACAGCGGAAGTCTTGGAGTGAAATTAATATTACAAACCGAAATGTTCGAAATCTAAAATAATATACAGGCTCGTAATAGAAGATCCACAGGCGGATCGTAAAATGTACAAGAAAGAATACAAAACAGACTTTAGGGAGATCAAAGGATTTGCAAGATCCTCTTATTCTCTACCGAGCAACTTCCAGCCTATTTCGTATTATACCTGCAGATTAGCCTTTGGAGGATACGTCAGCGTACGCTGGTAAATACACCCAACTGGCTCATTTTGAAAACACTAAAAATGGTTTTAAGTGCAAATGGCACCAAAATCTTTTATTAACTTGGGAAAGTTGACCTTGCAATGGACCAAGCGATAATAATTTACCGTATCCCAAGCCCGTATAGGGAAAATAAGTCGTGAGTATTTACCTGAGCTAGTCTTCTTCTTTTATTTTTAAATAACTCAGCCGTATACAAAAGTACCAAGTGCAGATAGCATTTACCAGCAAGGCTCTAGTCTGGATTATGGTATAAGCTAGCCAATTAAATACTAACGGTCTTATAAACCGAATAGTGTACATGATCATTACGTATAACGCTTGATTAAACGATGATCGGATAGAATGTAGTTTAAACCCGAAAAGTACTTGACTTGTATAATATGGGTAACTATAAACATTCTGGATTTTGAAACTAAAATGACAAGGTTAAACCCGTTACGGTTAAATTCCGTACAATAGTTACATATATGTAACTGTGCGCATAATAGCGATATCGGGTAACCGGATAAGTCATGGACAAGTTCTATATGCCATTATACTTTAAATAAGTTAAGATATCAGTAGGATATTAACTTGTATGCCCGTTATGGTTTTAAAACGAAACTATGCATTATAAGGGCATTTCAGTAATTATATACCGTATAAAAGGAACTCGTACATATTTTAAGTTTACAATCATGAGTATTCTAAATATTTTATTTATGATGTAATATCAGTAGGATATCAATTATATGTGTAAATTATCTTTTATGACCAAACTATGCACCGAAGGGGCATTTTGGTCATTTTACACATAGTTCATAAATTATTTGGGATTATGAGTTTATAACATGTACCTACTGTAAATATATTTAAAATAAGTTTTAAAATCAGTAGGTATCAAGTCTTGGTCAATAATATGGTTTAAAAACCATACTATGCGCTTAAACGGCGCTTATGTCGTAGAATGACGTTTTTAAGCGATGCTTACGAAAACTGATATTTGGATCAGATTAAAATGTTTAAAATATGTTATTTAATATAACATATTAGTAGGTAAGATTTATCTTGAAAAGATTGATTAAAAATCATTTTATGAGTCACAAGGACTAAAACCGTCATTTATCGACATAGTTTAAGAACCTGCTTGGAAACTCAGTTTATAACTTGGTTTAATATCCCAAATAATCCTACTTATAATATTACATCAGTAGGAAACTCATTTTCAAGTTCATTACCATTTAAAACCTTGTTTTATATAAAAATGGCATTTTGGTCAAGATGACATAATTATGGAACTTGCGCATAAACTTGGATTCTGATTATGATCATGTAATATAACCTCAGAGGGTTATGCTAAATTATATTATGATGATAATACAACTTTAGATCAGTAGGTAACTAATCTAAATCGGGTCAGAATCGAAAGTCAAAGCAGAAGTCAAACTTTGCGACTTTTGGTTGCGAACTGACCCTAAAACTGAAATTGACGAGCCGAACATGTTTATACATGTTATAATAATTATTACCAACTTGTTTAAGTGTCAAAACAGGTTTCATAACATATATAAGATCAATTTATGATTTTTCCGAAAAATGGCCTGTTTGACTTTTTAATAACATAACTTTGTCTAGCAAACGTGATCTTCAGGAGGTGACCTTTACAGGGACTAACACCTACCTTACTATGATCACTTATCCATGTTCATTTCGAACAATGGCTGGACCATAATGGTCTTAACCGAAAGTCAAAGCGTTTGCCGTAAAACGCTTGACTCTTGGCTATAGAAGCCTATAAACGAAAATGTAAGAGCAAGGAACACTTACAAGAGGTTCCTATAATGCAAGAGAACTAAGTTGGATGCTCCTTTCAGATAGGAACTTCTAGAGGAGGGAGAAGAGTTATTTTTAAGAAAGGTGCAAGTTGGAATGAACACTTGAACATCTATTTATAGTTGGAGAGCTTAAAGGAGGTGAAACCAGGTGTTTAGGGGTGTAAGAAGAAGCTTACAAGTGTCCCAAAACGTGGCATAGCAGTTTAGAGAAGCCATGGTTTCGTTTAAATGGTTTTGGAGCTTTGCTTGGTCTTCAAACAAAACTTTCTGTGTCAGACCTGTTCTCGCGGGGCGCGAGAGACTCAGGCCAGGTCTCTCGCGGCCCGCGACCGCCCCATGGCCAGTTTCAAATTTTGACACTTTAGCCCCTTAACTTTAAGAAGCTTCTAAAAACCATTTTAAACACCTTTTTGGTACTTTTAGTCCTCCGTAGCCGACACTTGGCATACACGGGATTATGCCCGGACATTGTCGAGCTCTCGATTCGTTAAAAGGTCATCAGAGGTATAAATTAACATGTTGACACTTTTAATCCCTCCATTATCCAACTTTCACATATTTACAAAATTGAACTCTCTCGTCCAACAAATGGCACGTATGAGCGTTTTCACAAAGGATCACTCAGAGGTTTATGATAAGCATGTTGATTCCGATGTCACTCAGAGGCTGGGCATGTTGACATATCAGTAACTCAAATGCCAAGTTTTAAGCATGTTGATGTATCAGTCACTCAGAGGCTAATGATTTAAGCATGTTGACATATCAGTCACTCAGAGGCTATTATTTATATATGTTGACATCGGTTCGTCACTCAGAGGCTCAGTTTGAGCATGTTGACGCCTTTAGTCCTTATTGGTCTTTAGCAGACTATAATCAAAATACAACACGTGTCACTATATTATTGGACACGATTTTTATAGAGTGTTACATAAGCTATTCTTTCCTTGTGTTAAATGGCATTAAATGTGTTGTGTGTTAATATGTTAACCCAATGTTAAGAAATTGAATTAATTATTTTTTCTTTTTTAGATAAAAAAACTACTAAAAAATAGGGTTAAATAAAGTTAATGAGATTAAACTATTTTCTTGGAATGATGCAAAGTGAAATGAAGGGAAAATGTTGATGTAATACTTACGTAAAGTTAAGATAAGTTAAAGTATACCCAAAGGCCTTATAGTTTATTTAGGACCTGCTTGTATTAAGTAGCAAATGTTTATTTGTATTAATAGCAAATGTTTATTTGGCTAGTTAGTTTTTTCTTTCATCTAAAATATTTAGGGCCTTATAGTTTAGTTAGTTTTTTCTTTCATCTAAAATATTCAATTTTTATTGTTGCGTTTAATTTATAGTTTGATACGGATATTTGATTTAAGTCAAGTGTCATTATAATTCTTAGAAATGAATGATATTTTGATAAAAATAAGTAAATAAAACAAATTAAAAATTCTCCTTTTGTGATCAATGACGGGAGAAGAATGATTTTGCATTAAAAATACCAGTGGGGTAATAAGTAATTATTTTAGAGGTAATAGTGACCATATAAATTTACTTAGTATTCTAATCGTGAGTTACCTTGCTAGTTACATGTTAGCTTCTATGAATGGAATTCATAGTTGTTAAAAAAAAGTGAGTTATCATGATCATTAGGGTGAAGGGGATGTACTACTCAAATGTTTGGGGTTGAGCATGTTGGCATGGGTTGGGTACACTACACAACCCAAAGGAGTAGGATTGCGAGTATGAGATGGTTGGTTTAATTTTTTTTATTTATTTAATTTTACCTAATAAAAATGTTAAGTAGTGGGTTTAACTAGAACAGCGAACCCTCACTTTTGGATTGAATTAGATTGAAATGATATGACAAAATATTTTTAGATGATTATGTGGATACTTTTTTTTAATGATAATAATCTTTATACAACAATTCAAAAGGAAATCCAATAAATCTTGGAAAACTCTCTCTTGTGGGAATCGAACCAGGACTTAATCGTTCTTAAGTCTTATTTCACTCATAAGATGATGTCACTAGGCTATAATGCCTATACGCCAATTCAATAGAAAATCCAATAAATCTTCTAAAACCCCTCTTGTCAGAATCAAATCTAAAATTTAATGGTTACTAAATCTTATATTACTTATAAGATGATACAACTAGAATATAATGCCATGCCTATTACCCGGATACTTTTACTTAGGCTATGAGTCACCTCTCCACCTTAACAATTGCAAAACTTTCGTTTTCAAGAGAATTTAGTGCAAGTCATGGATTTGTCATTATCATTGGTATTAGTGAAATGATAGGAAAAGTGTATAATGATGTGTGAGGATATATAAATGATATGGATCCAAAGTTAGGAACATTAAAGCGATGGGGATGATCTTTATATTCATACACATGTTTATCTAATATTCGTGTAATTATTCCATTACCTAAATAAATTGTTACAAACTGTGAAATGAGGTCGATGTATAGTGTTATTCTATATTCTAGTACATCTAAACATCATAGACGTTGAATGACTAATTGTGGAATAAAATTTTAATTTTCTTTAAATGTTTAAAAGATATGAAATTGTTGGTTAAAATTAAAAAGATTTATAAATGTTTAAAAGATATCATTTCACACGGACGTTTACTACTTTCATTAAAAATTCTATAAATGCTATAGAAGTTTTACTTTAATATGTTGGGTGGTAAACAAAGGATAGTGATGTCTAAAACTTCACATTTATATGCATTATTCGTTTATTTAGTTCATTCATTCATTCATATCTATCAAGAGTTCATAGGAAATCACTAAATTATATCACTCATATATTTAATGACTTAATAAAGTGTATGCATTATTCGTTTAGTTAGTATATCTATCAAGAGTTTATATATCGCTCATATATTTAATGACTTAAATGAAAATGGTAATATTTTCGTTTTACTAGTATATGAAATCTTTATTCTCTTATGTAATTGTAAAATTATAAAATAGTAAAATAAATAACAAATAAATGAAAATCTTAATGCAGCTACCTCATAAAACTTATAGATTTTCTTAATGCAGCTACTTCATAAAACTAATAGATTTTTGTTTCTACGCATATAAAAAAACATAATAAAACTTATAGATTTTTGTTTCTAAGCATATAAAAAAACATAAAACCGGTTTTTCAATTTCTTGGTAGAAGGAAATATCTAAATCATCAAAGTACATAACACATATGTAATTTTGTTCCAATAATCTTTATGTTTTTCAAAATTCACTTAACATTCATATGTTGTTTCAATTTTGTCTAGTTTGTTACAGATGCTGAATTTTTAAAAGTTGTTTGACCTAAATGAAACATATATGAACCATAATCATTGTTTGGTAAAAGAAGATTTATTCAAATTTAACTTGAAGTATGAGTTGTTAGTGAAGAAAAAAATCGCTAAACAATAACCATATTTCATAAATGTATAACTTAAGGTACATTGGAAAAAATAATATCACCAAAAACTACCCAAAATTTATATATATTTCGTTCGTCTCACTTATTTATATATTTTTTAACATTTATAAGAAATTTGGGAACAGTTTTTTACGCCACGTGTCAGTCTGTGATTCATCTTTCTTTTTTTCTTTTTCACGCTTTTGATAGTGTGTGTATATATATATATAATTGATATTGGATTTATTATGTATTATAAGTATAAAATTATATCAATAAAAACATAGCAAAATATATCAATAGTATATTATTAATAATAATGATGTGACATCTAACAAGGGCATTGTTTATGTAGCATGTCCGTGGATTTTGTTTCATCCTAATCAATTTTGTTTGACTGCTGACAAAATGCCCGCGAATTTGTATTTAGTTGTAAGTAGAAACTTCCTTCGAGCATTTTCATTGTAGCCTCTATCTTTATTTATATAATTTAATAATAAAAACATATTTTTCTCTAAACTAAGTTTACTTTTCAAAATCTCTCATATCCAACTCTCTATTTACTTCTATACCATACTCACAATTACTTATTTTATTACTTCTTTATCTTTTCTACACACTCACAACAAAAATATAGAGGCATGGATACAAACCTCTAAATATAAAGGTTTACTTTAATATCTATATAACTTTCTCTATTATAGAGATTCCAATATAGTAGTGTTTTTGTTATTTCCTTTATTTCTTCCTCTACATTATATAGAACGTACTAATATAGAAGTTCCAATGTGAATGCTCTAAGAGGTTACCCATTCTTAGATTACCCTACACAAGCATATCTCTCCATTGAGAGAAAAAGATGATTTGGGATTCGTTAAAGGTGTCACAAAACCCCCCACTTAGAACTCATTGTCCTAGATGAGGTTTGCCCTACCATCATAAAGGAAACATAGATAAGTGAGGTTTGTATAATTTATAACTGTAGGTCATTCATACAAACTAATATTCTCCATTTTATCCACAAGGAGCTCAATATTTGAGTGTGCAAGTTGAGAGGTTATCGGATGTTACACATCCTTGTATTATCCTCCACACAAACACGCTTGACTGTGATGTTATCCTCTAATTCACGTTCATTGTGTCAAAAACGAGTAGATGATATTTTAGGTGAGACATTATTTATGTCCAGATTTCTCATGCAAATCAGAATGTTACAATTCAATCTCTTTCTAGATTCGAATGAATGGATAAACATGTGCTAGTACTTAAACATGCCATCGAAAAGTCTAGAATCCCATCAAATTACAAAGAGATGTTAAATTCATTCATTAGTCTGATAAAATTAGGTGGAGTGTTTTCAGAGTTCACCTTTAACCAACCAAACGCACTTTTTAACTGATACTTTAATAATCCATATTTCTAGTTGATGAAGATGTTTCGAACCAACCATGAGTAGTGACTGCTCTTGCGATCCAAGATACATCCAATATTACTTCGGTCCCTTCCATCTTGGATATAGTTTGAGTGGGCTATCCAACAAACCTCCCAGCATGCACCAAAATATATATATCTATATGAGTTACAAATTTTCACTTGTATAGCAAATGCAAGTTCATTTTATAAATAATATCATACGCAGCCAAAATGAGGGATACACAGTGCCCGGTCGCGTACATAATATCATAGAACCGATCATATTAACAGAAGTATGCATAAAGAAAGGTTGAATACACGACGTATAATCTCGTAGAAGGCACGTCTAGTGTGTGTGTATCAATTGGAGTAAGGGATTATACTTTCCTACACAAGTAGTTAGTTACATACCATACTATTCAGATGAATTTTTATATACGAATATAATGGTATGTGACACCAGAAAAATCGGCAACTTTCATATCATGTACTCCTGATCGAAACATTTAAGTTGAAGGGTGAAAACATGAAAGTTTGTGAAAATGACATAAGCACCGACACATGGAGCTTGCCAGAAGTTGTTTTCAATAAGTTTGATTTCCATTAAATGCATTGACGTCTTCTCTAGTTTAAACTAGTTGAAAGTTTGCATTATTTAACTAACAATTATAAAAAAATTTAAATAAATAATCTAATTTTCTCTCGTAACCTGACTTCTCAGGTTTGCGATGAGTTAAAAAATGATTTTAATTCTATTAGATAATGTTGCACATAAAGAAGATCTTAATGCTTATTAAATTTATATTATTGTTAGTTGATAAGTATTTTTATTATATGTTTAATTTTCTTCAATAAAACGTTACGTACGTTATTGGTACGCACTGAAGACTATACTCGCAGGCCTTTGAGCACGCGTGTTTGTGTAACTTTGAACTAGCAACGCAACTCATACAATCTCTACCCTTAATTAAGTTTCAACTTATAAATTAGTTTTAATACTTAAAAAAGTTATCATTTTTATTTTATATCAATGGATAATCAAATACTCTAGAAAAAACAAAATGATATTAACTGTTATGTAACTAGTATTGGAGACCGTGTTTTGTTGCGGGGTCGTAGAAAGGTGCTGATGAGAATGTATTTGTTACATGACATTATGATGTGTTATTATAGACTATGCAAGCTTTAATCTAAATGACAGTAAAAATAAGCAACCGACACGGTTAAGTAAACACGTCTAGAGATAAAAATTAGCTTTAGGGTAAATAAAAACTAATTAAGTTCGTTACCTTGTATATTGATGGGTTAATATAGACATACATGCTTTGATTTAAGTGATGATAAAAATAAAAAGACAACATGATTTAGTAAACATGTCTAAAAGTTATAAGTTAATATAATAAGTAAAATAAATATAAAAAAGATAAAAGAACAAATCTTTGTTATAAATATAAAAAACTAACTTTATCAAACTTCAGAGTGCGTATAATAACTTTATTAAAGTTCGAGATATCAAAACGTAAATTGTTTATAGAAAAATAATTATTATTAAACTTTCGTACAATAAATTATTAAAGTTTAGATGTATAAACATAAATGATCTATAAAAAAAGTTACTAAAGTTTAGATCCTATATTAACTTTATTAAAGTTGAAAATTAAAACGTAAATTATTTACTATAGAAACAACAATATTCTAACTCTGGAAATTAAAGTATCATGAACCAATAAAAAAGTACTAACATGGACTAATTAAAGATTTCTACAGTTCACAGATTAAATTGTTACTATATAGAATTCAAGCCAACTTTACTTACATTTTACGATTTATATATTAATCATCTTAAGCTTTATATTTTCGTTTTTAATGGATTTTTTTGTCAATTATAAACACATTCTTTTAGAAAATATGTATAATTAATAGTTGAGTATGCAATTCAATCAACCTACATGGATAAATAACTATTTTATTTATTTATTTACATGTTAGCTATTTCATCATTTGTTTTTTTAACAACAAGATTCTATGATATATAGAATTGTAAAAACTCAAAATGTATCAAGAAAATAGAAAACCACCAACAACAATAGTAAAAATTTACATGACGACATCTCTAATGTTAAATTGGTACCATTTATCCCAATTTAAACTTTGGTATTTTGAACTATCTTTAAACCATAGGAACATGTTAGCTTTTATGTCTTCCACTATTCTCCTTCCAGAAATATATTTTCCATTGAATTTTTTTTTCTTCTAAGATTTCCATATTTGCCAAAGTGTTGTTAAAAAGACTATCCCTATCACTTTCTTTCATTCCTTTGATCCCGCCATCAGGTCCACTAAAGCCAAGACTTCACCATAAAAGCTATACGAGTACAAAATTGGAAGCTTCAACCAAACTTAAATACCCCACCATACGGAATTCACCATCAAATAAGATACCAAAAGATGGCCAGTCGACTCAACCTGGATGCCGCACCTGGAGTATAAAGGATTTTACAGAAATATTCCATGGCGGCAAAGCTCCACCTTTGACGGGATCATATTACTACATGTTTATTCTGAGTATTTAGCAAAATATTAAAATAAATTGTATAGTCCACTGGTTAAGTTGCCAATATGGAGCTAATCAACTTGGTAGAGATACATGTCTTTTAGAGAGAAGGTCCGGGTTCAAACCTTGGCAAACGATATAAAAAAATTAACAAAATATTACATCATATACAATTTATAATAAATGTGTAATCTTTTTTGGAATAGTCATGGTATTAAAAAGGGTTTTGTCAAGTAACCTGAAAATACTGCATAACTTTTGGCTACCTTTAAAATAAAAAAAAATGACAAATATGCTACAAAAGACTATCTCCCCTTTTATAAATAAATACATATATCTAGAGGGGGGAAAACCTATCATTCTATCAAAATCGACTAAACCACATATGTCCATAATTGAGTCGACTAAGTACAAAGGGTATGGTAATCGATATTAGATTTTAAAGAAATTTGGTCTTGGGGTCTATTACTGATTAGTAACATGACACATGAGGATCTAAGACCAAACGGAATATTTGGTGTAATTTGTTACCAATCATGTCAAGTATTAAATAGTTTATTGCACTGTGTTTAGTGATTAATGCTTCTATGAGACGTCACGTGCGTATAGAGAAGAAATGTATATTTCCTCAATCGTCTTAAATGATTTTAGTTGTTCATAGTATTATTATTATTATAAGAAATGATGAATCTGAATGATTGTGGGCTACCCTTTATACACGTGGGCTATATTGATCCACCTAACATGTTCAAATCGTCACTTGTCATGTGATCTTAGTAAATTTACGTACTATTGGAAAATAAAATCTTTGTGATATCTACCTACTTTTATTTTTTTTATATCTTTGTTGAATCATTACTTTATCCCAATACCCATTTCAACTTGGCATTCATTGTCATCTAAATCACATTAATATTTATATTTAAACAGTACTATTCAATATTACTTTTGTAATTCTTTACTCTAGTTTCGTGGTTTCAAGAATCGAATCGGTCAGAGTCTTCTATCATCTTATACATATAATGTTGTGTAGAGATATAACAACTCTTAAATCAATGAGCATTGGTTTTATAGTAAATTATTTAGGTACTCCAACAATATATATAATCGATGACAAGAAACACATGATGGACCATACATATAAAATAAAAGATATATGGTTAAACAGTGTATTTTAGTTTTAGAAACATTCGCATGTTTAATTACTTCATAAAATTAAATCAAACAGATTTGAAAAAAAAAAATGATTAATCGCCCACCGTGGGGCTCGAACCAACTGAGCTACACGGGCTTACAATTTTAAATCTAGTTGAAACGTTAGTATATCGATATTAGTAGATTTATGTTCGATGTTTAGCCAGTACAGAAATTCTCCATTTAATTCTCATTTTAAAATTGTTTTAAGAGTAGTTTGGTATTTGAAAAGAACTCATAAAAAGTATTTTGTTTTGTAAAGAAGGTTTTTTGTTTTTAAAAGGTATATTTATATTTAGGTTCTGGTAGGTATTTATCCGAATAGAGGTCTCTCTAAGTGGATATCAAGATAATAAAGTGATGTGTTTCCCAACCAAGGATATTATTTTTATTGCTGTAATACAAGTTTTTTATTGCAGGACCAACTTTTTTGAGATTGATTTATAATTTTATAAGATATACTAATTGAGTAATATTTCTAGTATTATTAAAACTGTTAAATTTGTAAATTTTTATTATGATTAGATAAACTGAATCCTATAGGGAAGTTACCTCGAAATAGAAGGCATACGAGCAACAAGTTACAACGCTAACCCGTTTTAGGTATAACACATAAATCAATCTGTTTTTGTTACTTAATATCATTGTTAGTTTGTGGCTCTTTTTGATTCCTATGTATTTTGTAAGAAAAAAGGATTTAAATATTTGTTTGTATCAGTTTGGAGATCGTATAAAAGTTTTCTTTCTTGTTCTTTGTTGATTCACATATTTTGACAGATTCTTTTGTTAACTGTTCACATTGGTAGTAATGTGTTTATTTTTGGTCATTGTGTTAAAGAAGCCCAAAAAATTTGTCAAGGAATAAACAATTGTCATGTCTGTTGTAATACTTGTCCTTTTATGATTAATCAGTGTCTTTTGTTATACAGTATAAACACTCACTAATTCCCAAATTC
This sequence comes from Scalesia atractyloides, assembly GCA_947069175.1. Classification (NCBI taxonomy): domain Eukaryota; kingdom Viridiplantae; phylum Streptophyta; class Magnoliopsida; order Asterales; family Asteraceae; genus Scalesia; species Scalesia atractyloides. Next base: position 761,202 of record CAMTDV010000003.1, read on the forward strand.
TAATTTGTAAATTTATTCTTTGGATAACATTCTCAATCTTAAAATTGTAAGTGAAACAAAAAAAGAAAAAAGAAAAAGAGGACATGAATAAGAAACCATACATCCGGCAGAACTTTTCTTAGCCTAAATATTAGGTAAATACAGGGTGTTGCTAAACGTACTTTTTTTACATTATTTTTTACTTATTGTACGTCTAGCCCATCCATCAATATATAACACGGCGGAAGCATAATGTTTCTTTAATCGATTACAACATATTTTTTTTCCGATCAAGGCACATCAAAACTCTCATGGCGACATGGGTTTAGAGTGGCTTATTACATTGTGTTTAATGATTATGGCTTCTTTCGGTTAGGGTATAGAGAAGTGTGCTGCCCTCTGTCACATGAGAGGCTTCTGATAGCTTGCTGCATTATCGTTGGTAGTTGAGACATTGTTGAAAGAGGAAGTGTCGCATGATTATAGATACCAAGAACCTTTTTATTCACGGGAGTTACATTGATCGGTCACACATGTCGAAATCGTGAAATGTCATAATTCATAAGAGATTTTACCCTAGAAGGAAAAAGAAAACCTACCTATACAAGGTTTTTTTGAGTTTTTCCCAAACTAGTGTTGGTAGAGAAAATATTTACGGTTACGAAACTATTTACCAAAATGGTGTTTTTCATTTTCTTTTAGAAACAATGGCAATTCTGGAATCAGTTTGATTCTTTTTGTTCTAAACTTGTAATATAATTCAACCTTTTCTTGAAACAGATTCAATTGAAAAACACAACTATCACTTTGAAGTCAAAGGAAGGCAATTCAGGAAGTTTTCATATAATTCTAAAAATTACGAAATCACAAATGCATGGTTTTAATATAATTCAGTCTCTGTATTCAAACATATTCGATCTTTCTGCAAAGTTAAAAACTACAAAATCACAAACAAAAAGATTAAAGCATTTCTGTTCAATTCAAAATTCTTATTTTAAAACCATGAAACCCTCAAAATTGGCTGGGGTCGAAGTCGTCGATGGATTCAGTTCATCGTTTAAAACTATGATTCAGTTAGTTTAAATGGCGTTCACAGATGAGTTCTATCGATTATTTGTCAACAGTTTCAATGTGTTGGCGGAGTACGACCGATTATGATTCAATGGTTTCAGTAGCGTTGGCGGAGGTCGATGGATTTTGATTCAGTTGGCAACAACAGAGAAAACGATGGATTTTGGTTTAGTGATGCTTACAAAACGACACCTTTGTATCAATCGGGAGAGACGAGGGTGCCGCAAAGAGATTTAATACATACAAATTCATTCAATTGAAATGTTGGCATACACAAACTCCTTTTTCTTTCCTAATTTAATAAATAAATAAATAAATAAAAACACCATTTTTGGTAAATACTTTTTTGAAGCAATGTTAAATATTTTCTTTACCATCACTAGTTTAGGAAATAACTCAACCTTTTTTCTTTTTATCCAAACGACAACCGACAATTAGTGTCATGCCAACGAATGACGAATCAAATGGTCACAAAGAAAAATATATGAGTGTTTAAGCTTACTACTTCAAAGTATGGCATTTATTTATTTATATATTTTTTGAACGAACAACTTTTTGAGTTTAGTGACACTGCCTCTTCATATATCCTCAACCTTAGACGAAATTGTAACAGTCCATTGTTAATTTGACGCTCGAGATTGACCCTAATTCCAGAGGAAACCTGACTAATCTGGGAAAATCCATATCTTCAACATGGGGAGCATTTTTTTGCTCCTTCTAGGAATGGTGGAATTCAAGATCTTGAAGCTCAATGTATCGAGCCCATCTTCACATGCCGTTGCACCACAAGGTGTTTGGCAAGTATAGCATTTAGTATTATGATATAGATAATTAAAAACAGTAAAAATAACTTTAGCAAGTCCAAACTCCAATAAATAAATATAAAATATGGTAATGTTTTTAAGGGTTAAGTTCACGTACAAAGTGCTTTATCGTACAAAATGTACGAAAGACATGAAAAAGCCAATAAACGCGGTGACATTTTCGTAATTATTTGCTCGTAGGGTAATTATCAGAATTCCTCTTACTCTACAAATGATCTTATAGAGTAATTTTCATCTTGTAGGGTACTTTTCAAAATTACTCCACAAATGATCATGTAGAGTAATTTTGATCTTGTAGGGTAATTTTCAAAATTACGCTACAAGTATATCAAAATTACTTTGCAACTTTATCAAATAACATACAAAATCATTTGTAGAGTAATTATGATACTCTACAAAATTATCTTATAAGATCAAACCTACCATACAAGATCATTTCTAAAGTTATTACTCTACAAGATTAAAATTACTCTACAAGATAAAAATTACGTTACGATAACATTTTACAAAATTACTCTACAAGATAAAAATTACGTTACGATAACATTTTACAAAATAACTCTACAAGATCAAAATTACCCTACAAGATCATTTGTAAAGTCATTTTGATATTTATTCTACGAGTAACTAATTACGAAACGTCACCGCGTTTTTAAATGTTTACCTTATTCGTACGTTTTGTATGATAAAAATATTTGTATTTGATCTTTTATCATGTTTTTAATTACTTAACGGTATACAAATAAATATATTTTAGATGATAAGGAATAAACAGCCGAATTAATATAATAACAAGTTCACACGAGCAGAACAATAAAAAAAGTTATTTTATAATAAAACAGAGTAAATTAGTGCTGTTACTAAAACAAAAAAAAATAAAAGAAAAGCGCTCACCGTGGGGCTCGAACCCACGACCACAAGGTTAAAAGCCTTGCGCTCTACCAACTGAGCTAGACGGGCTGGATGATGTTTGATCCTTTTCGGCCTCTAAAAGACATATTGTCGTATTCGAGGATACATAATGAAATTATCAGGTACTTATTAGTTTTCAGTGCTAAATTTTATTACTTGGTACTTGTATATAGTGTGTTTTACAAAGCTTTATCATCTTAAGCTTGTTTTGTATTAAGATCGACCCAAACCTCATCAACTCTAAATGAATACAAATCTAGACCAACATCTAGCTCAACTGGGGGAACATAACAAACACCCCTCCCATCCAACTTTTCGACATGTGAGGTCGAAGTAAAGGTGACTGAAGGACCTGAACGTGGAACAAACCAAGAATTATGTATTTGTTATCGTCCTCGAGACAGCTCATACTCGAAAGACAAGGTATGTTGATTGGCACAAAGATTGTTGGAATGCAAACCAGGGTAGAGGTATGTATTATGTAACCCGAAGCTATTAATTATAGATGGTCAAGAACGAGAATGAAGTACCGTTTGTCAAGGTGGTATTATGCAAAGCGATTCTATCCGAGCACTCCTGGTCTATTTGAAAACTATGTTCTAGTTTATTTGAATATAGTTGCCTCAAATAATAACACTAACACTAACACTAACACTAACACTAACAATAACAACAACAACAACAACAACAACAACAACAACAACAACAACAACAACAACAACAACAACAACAACAACAACAACAACAACAAGAAGAAGAAGAAGAAGAAGAAGAAGAAGAAGAAGAAGGTATGATGATAAAGAAGTTTGAGAATGAAAAGAAGTATCAAACCTCGATCCATAACATATATTTATATACCCTGAGCTATTTTAGATGGTCAAGAACAAGCAGTGAAGCAGGAGAAGCACCAATTGTGAAAGTATTATGCAAAACTCACTCAAACTATGTGTGTGCTGATAAAAACTTTGTTCTCGATTTCATTGTAACCAAGAATAACATCAATGGTGTAACAAAGATGCCAAAATTTGGACAAATATTTCATTAGTATACCAATATCTTACAAAATGTCTACAATGCCTTGACAAAAGAGATTTTCTTCGGCCTCGTTACTCGATCAATAATAGCTTCGAGTACCTCTTCATATGACAAGTACTCTTGGATCATCTGTAAGAGATAGTTCAAAACATGTACTTGATATGACTTTATCCCTCAACGAAGACACACGAACACGTTATGGATATGAGAGTTGTGTTGATGAAGCCAAATGATTCAAATAGTGATCTACTAATCTTTTATAGCTCTTCATAACCGATGCATAATCGCATATCCCTGAGCCCCAATATAAAATAAAATGCACTGTCACGTTCACCTATATAGAAAAATCCAGCAACAGAATCAAGGTGTTAACGACGTTGTTTGCTACTAGAACAAATACTCGACCAACAGCCGCTATTTCCTCCAGTGCTTCATCTGTGTTTCCTGGATTCCTACAATCTTACGTCAAGTGTCGTCTTTAAAGAATATCAGTTTCAACACGAGCTTGTTTTGATGGGCTGTAGAACCCGTCCGACCAACATGCTTTCAACGAATAAAACCTTCTATATTTTGTATACTAGAAAACATATGTTATTAGTATATTGTTATTGTCAAGGAAACCTAGCCTCTGCGTCTTTTACGGGATAAAACATTAGCCAGTAAGCACACGGCAACGGCTAGAGGTGCTACTCACTGCATATTGCATAACATGAGTGAAACATAAGAGATATCCAAACTTCAAACATGTAAAAACACAAATGAGCCTAGTGTTATATATATATATATATATATATATATATATATATATATATATATTAAAAGGCTGTGTTAATGATACTAACAATGCCCAAAGTAAAATGTTTTAAGGAAATAAAGGTAAATGACCCATATTACATTAGTAAAATGGTAAACAACTGTAATAGAACAGCATACAAAAAGATCACTGCCACACAGGCATTACACTCAACCGATGATGATCTAAAATAAAATTTGATATGAAAGTAGGATAAAAATAAGCAAGCAAGGGTTTGTTACGGTCAGTGGTGGAGCTTGACCAAAAGTTCCGAGGGGAGGGGGGGGGGTCATGGGATCAAATATTTCTTTTCTATCACCATGTTTCGGGTTGTATGTTCGGGTCGAGTATTCAATTCGGGTTGGACCAAACAATAGTAACTCCAAATAAAACAACATAATCTTTATTTATTCAAATGACGCTTTCTTACACATAAAACTAAGAAAACGAAATATTGTTTAACAAAAATAAAGATCAAAATATTTATAATGATGCGGGATAAATGGTAAGTACCTAGACGAAGAATTATAAGCCCGACCACCTTTAAGATAAATGGTAAGTATCTTTAAGATGTTTAAGATAAAAAATAAACCTCAACTTTGATTTATATATAACGCAGTAACAAAATTTACTTAATGTTGAAACATGTTGAAACAGTATGATTTATTCTTCAAACGAATCGCTGACTGAGATGTTGACTTGCTGACTGTACAGCATAGTTGGCAGTTTGTTATGTTGTTGGCAGTTTGTTTTGTTTGTTTATGTATTTGTTAGACAGGTACCGAGCTTTATGTTTACCAGGAAAGTGTGGGGTTCAAAGTGTAATATTCATAGTTTACAAGGGCCTTTGTGAGAATATGCTTTGTGCTTGGCTATAAAAGGAGCAGTGTACACAGAGCCTTCAATCATCAAGATATTTTCTGGGGTTTTCTTCTTTGTTCTTCGTTGTTGTATTTCAGTAGATTGTTAGAGGAATCTTGTTGATGTTGCAGAGATATTGCATCTCTGTATATAGTTTATATCAGATCTGTCTGATCTGATGTGTTTTGTTGTTTGTATTTTGTAGATCTCGTAATCACGAGATCTAGGGTTTTGGTTTGGGATCTTTCGGGTTGGTTGTCACACCCCGACCCGCAGCGGAATAAGAGTCGGGGCATAATTGGGTTATCACCAAAGCTCATGATATTTACTAATATGTTTCATATTTATTAAAGTCAAAATTACATTCTCAAAAATCCAAACATGTTCATACAAATATAAAGAAAAATAATCAACTAAACAATCCAAGCTCTAAACCAGTTTATTCTTCTAAGCCAATCCTATGTGTTTCTTGCTGCAGCTGGTTCACCTGTATCATGTGTAAAAAAATGGGGGTTTTTGGGTCAACATAAGTTGGCGAGTGAACCTTGTTAGATAAACATTTATTATTGATTTCTTGTTATCATTATTAAGGAAAAATTGTGCATTAGTCATATGTGAGCAAATGTAAATAATCATACAATAACAATAACAATCCACAAACAATAATATACAATGACATACAATAACATACAATAACTTATGAACTTGCATGAATATATAACATGAATGAAACTGTATATGTTGGCAACGTCACGTTCACGCTCATAATGTAATGGGGAACTGACGGCCTATGATGAATGTCTGTGCGATCAAGGCTCAATCAAACGGAGCCGATCGTATGTTGGCAACGCCAGGTTCACGCTCATAATGTAATGGGGAACCGCTCAACGCTCATAATGTAATGGGGAGCGGCGGCCTATGATATTGCATGTACTGAAAATAATAAATTAAATCTAAACAATAACCACACAAACCGATGATACAAGCTGAATACACATTTGTTCATGATATGATGTATGCACAATGATTTAAATATAATAATTGGTAAGACACATGATACACCCAAAAAACGTGATTAAAACGGGGAGTTTGTAGAGATTCACTCACATTGGGTGCGTTTGGTTGGAGATGATGAGATGCGCACGAGTTTGAAGGATTGATCAACGAGGATTAACTAACCTAAATAATAACGGAAGGTATAGCAAATGAGTGGATTTTATTAGTAATTTTAATAAGGTTTTTAGATATCTTTTTGTGAGTTTAAGGCTATTTCCTATCTTTAAAAACATTATTTTTAAGTATTTTTAATTGATTTTTTAAATTAAATTAAATAAATAAAAAAATAAAAAAAATATTGACTTTTGCGTTGACCATTGACCATTGACTGTTTGACCGGTTCTATTGTGTGCATGTATGCGCCGGGCAGGACTCGAACCCGAGACCTCCCGTACGCGTGCACGAAGCTCTACCAACTGAGCTACGTGTCTAACCCGAAATAATTCTGTTTTTAATTATATTTATATACTAATTCAGTTTATTCAAAATTCTTTTATTTTCAAAAAGTGTTTTAAATCATCGAACCGGAGCGTGCAACAGGTCTCGAACCCGGGACCTGTGAGTTAGTGTTGCACACAGTCCACCGCTGGACTGTATGTCTAACCTGGTTAATATACCGATTTTTATTATACTTAACATCTTAGTAAGTTAATCTGGTTCAGTTAGAAAAATAAAACATCTTTATTACAGAGCATACGTGTGTTAAGGATCGAATTCGCGGCGTGTGATTTATGTGTGCACACAGTCCACCGCTGGACTGTGTGTCTAACCCGAGATAATATCCAAATTATATTAATCTTATAATCAACCTAACTTCGTCTTCTTCGTTACAGAATCACAGCCTACGATAACTCTTGTTTCTTGTTTAATTCGATTGACAAACATTCAAAAGACTAAAATGGAATGGCAGAGACGATTTTGGAAGTAAACATACCGGAGAAACGATTTATCTCAGAATTCCGGCAAGTCGTCGGCTCTGTTTTTATGAACTTCGACTGAGTGAACAAATTAACAGTTTTGATTAGCTAACTGTGGAATTGAAGTACTAAACAAGAGTTATCAGAAGGTTTGAATGACTATACCGTTTTACAGCGGAAAATAGGAATTTTCAGAAGTTTTCCGGCGAGAGTGAATTATTCGATATCGACGTCTGCAACTGTTTCCGATTGAAGGTTTTGAGTTAGCAATAGCTTAACAACTGATAGACGATGAAAGAATTAAGAAACTTACTGATTTGATGGAAGACACGGTTTTCCGGCGAAAGTCCGGTGAATTCAAAAAGCTGCTCCGACGAACTGAAAGTTGTGCGAAAATGAAATTGAAGGTTTGCAGAATGTGTTTGAGTCGCGAGAGGGGACTATGATTGGAGTAATTCAGGAATTGTAGACTTTTCAGTTATTAAAACCGATCCCACATGAATTCAAGTCCATTCAAAGCTAAATTGATTGGAGAATCGGTAAACCGCGAACAATCAAACTTTTTTGGACGTTTGGTGACCAATTTCGGTTACAGTTAGCGTAACCAGGTCGCTTCATGATTGACCATAAAATTTAATTGTTTCCTAGAATTCACAGAAAACATCAAGTGGCGGAGTGGTTATATGTGTGTGTGATAAGTCTTTGAGCTCTTTCCGGCTGACCCGGGTTCGAGTCCCGGCAGCCTATTTTTCTTTTTATTTATTTTATTTTTACTTTTTATCAATTATAACTTTTATATTCTAGTTTGTTTATTAATTATGCATCATTAAAAATTAAAATTGACATAAATACGCAACGAAACATTTATAACTTGATATTCGATTACAAACGGAGCGGGTTTGGAAAACCCGTTTTTGACAAATGTTACAGTATCCCCTACTTTTAGGAATTTCGTCCCGAAATTTAAGTAGTAGTAGTAGGAAAAAGATGCGGGTATTTTTCGCGCATTGAGTCTTCACGTTCCCAAGTAAACTCAGGTCCCCGTTTCGACTCCCAGCGTACCCTAACAATTGGAATACGACTTCGTCGTAGACGTTTTTCTCCGAAGTCCATGATCTGTACTGGTCTTTCAATAAAATGCATAGATTCATCAATCTGAATATCTTCCAGAGGAATATGGAGGTTCTCATCAGCGAGGCACTTCTTCAAGTTTTATACGTGTAATGTGGGATGAATCCTGTTGAGTTCTTCTGGTAGATCAAGCTTATATGCTACAGGTCCTACTCTTTCGTGTATCTTGAAAGGTCCTACGTAGCGTGGTGCTAGCTTGCCTTTTTGACCAAAACGAACTACTCCCTTCCACGGTGATACTTTTAAAAGTACATGATCACCAATGTTAAACTCCAAAGGCTTCCGTCGTTTATCTGCATAACTCTTTTGACGACTTTGAGCCGCTAGAAGATTGTTTCGAATTTGATGGATCTTGTCTGTGGTTTCTTGAATCAATTCTGGACCGGTGATTTGAGCTTCTCCAATTTCGTGCCAACATACTGGAGATCGGCACTTACGACCATATAAAGCTTCAAAAGGTGCCATGCCGATGCTTGAATGATAGCTGTTGTTGTACGAAAATTCAACTAATGGTAGATGAGCGTCCCAATTTCCCTTGAAGTCTATGACACATGCTCGAAGCATATCTTCAAGAGTTTGAATGGTGCGTTCAGATTGTCCATCAGTTTAGCAGTACTGAGATCTAATCGTGTACCCAAAGCGGCTTGTACTGCTTGCCATGTTCGTAAAGTGAAACGACCATCACGATCTGAAATAATGCTTAACGGTACACCATGTCGGCTTACGATTTCGCTGATGTAAATACGAGCTAGCTTCTCGTTCTTGAAATCTTCGCGGATAGGAATAAGTGAGCTGATTTTGTAAGACGATCAATGATTACCCATATAGTGTCATACCCACCAGAAGTGCGAGGTAACCCGGTAATGAAGTCCATGGTTATGTTTTCCCACTTCCATACAGGTATTTCAGGTTGGACCAGAAGTCCTGAGGGTCTTTGATGTTCAGCTTTCACCTTGGAACATGTAAGGCACTTGGAAACAAAAACAGCAATATCCTTTTTCATTCCAGGCCACCAATAGGTGTATCGAAGGTCTTGATACATCTTATCGGCTCCTGGGTGTATAGAGTATCGTGTTTTGTGTGCCTCATTCATAAGGAATTCACGAAGGTTGTTGTGGTCAGGAATCCATATGCGATCTAGATAGTATAGAATACCGTCAGATTTAGTTTCAATTTTAAGTTCAGCTCCACAGGACAGCTCCTTTCGTACGTCGTCTTCCGTTACCGAAACATGTTGGGCTTCTCGAATTTGATCTTTAATGTCAGTTATGACTTGCGAACATAGAAGATGAATGGAGTTCGCATAACCCTTTCGACTGAGTGCATCAGCCACCACATTTGCCTTGCCAGGGTGGTACCGAATTTCACAGTCGTAGTCATTTAGAAGTTCGACCCATCTTTGTTGCCTCATGTTTAACTCCTTTTGATTGAAGATATGTTGAAGACTCTTGTGGTCAGTGTATATTTCACACTTAGTACCGTAGAGATAATGTCTCCATATCTTAAGAGCGAACACAACGGCTCCAAGTTCTAGGTCATGGGTGGTGTAGTTCTTCTCATGAGTCTTGAGTTGTCTCGAAGCATAAGCTATAACCTTTCCTCTTTGCATTAGAACACAGCCTAGTCCTTGCCCTGACGCGTCGCAATAAACCACGAAGTCATCACAACCTTCAGGAAGAGTGAGGATTGGTGCATCACAGAGTCTTTGTTTAAGGGTTTGGAAGGCTTCTTCTTGTTTGGGTCCCCATATGAAGGGTTTTCCCTTATGAGTTAAAGCCGTGAGTGGTACAGCAATGCGAGAGAAGTTTGAAATGAAACGGCGATAATAACCAGCCAGACCAAGGAATGATCTTACTTCAGTTGGTGTACGTGGCGCTTGCCATTCTTGTACTGCTTTGACTTTTGAGGGGTTGACATGTATTCCCTTGTCATTGACTACATGTCCAAGGAATTGTACCTCTTTTAACCAGAATTCGCATTTGGAGAATTTGACGTAAAGCTTTTCATTCTCTAGGAGTGTAAGGATGAGTCGAAGATGCCGTTCATGATCAGACTTAGACTTTGAGTAAATGAGGATGTCGTTGATGAAGACTATAACAAAACGATCGAGATAGGGTTTGCAGACTCTGTTCATTAGATCCATGAAGACAGCTGGAGCGCTGGTTAAACCAAATGGCATGACCATGAATTCATAATGACCATAACGAGTTCGGAAAGCGGTCTTTGGGACGTCTTCTTCATGTACTCTGAGTTGATGATAACCAGAACGAAGGTCGATTTTGAAAAACAGCTGGCGCCTTGAAGTTGGTCAAGAAGATCATCAATGCTGGTGGAGGGGTTGAGGCTTTGTTTGGTGAACCGGAGGTCCCGGGTTCGAGTCCCGCGGATCCGGTTTTGGTATATTATTTATATATATTATTTTTTTTAATTAAAAACCTTTAAACAGTTTCATAAATGGCAGGAATGGTCACTGTAGTTCAAGAATTCAATATTTACTCTTTAACTTGGACTTATTTAAAGAAGGATATATATTAACATTAAATTCTAAATGTTAATATATTTATAAAAAAAATTAGAATTTTAAATTTTTGTAAAATAAATCAATTATCTATTCATTTATTAAGTTAATTAATAATTTAATTAATTAACTTAATTAATTAATTTAATTAATTAACTTAATAAATGAATAGATAATTATATTTTCGTAACGAATTTAGTTTAACGATTAAAAATTTCACGTTTGAGTCTCGTTTACGCAATACAAACCAAGTTTGCGAGTTATCTCACGTTTACGATTGAGAGTACCACGAATATGTTTACACGTTTAAAGTATGAACAAGTATAAGGGTAACATGATTATAGTTAAAATACGAGTTTCTCATTACGATTCAAGTCTCGTTTTCCACGTTTACAACGAAAGACAAATACAAGATACAACGCTTACTAAAAATAGAAGTATGATACAAGGTTTCCAAATATAGAAAGTATAGAAACGCGGAGCGTTACAGTCTCCCCTCCTTTAGGAAATTTCGTCCCGAAATTTAGGAAGATGTAACGAAGAGATATGGATACTTAGTCTTCATATCACTTTCAAGTTCCCAAGTGAATTCGGCGCCACGTTTACCTTCCCATCGAACCTTGACAATAGGAATACGACTGCGCCTCAGTTGCTTGGTTCCTCGGTCCATGATTTCGACCGGTTTCTCCACAAAGTGCAAAGTATCGTTGATCTGAAGATCTTCGAGTGGAACTTGAAGTCCTTCTTCGGCTAGACACTTCTTCAAATTCGAAACATGAAACACAGGATGAACATTGCTGAGCGTTTGAGGTAGATCCAGTCGATACGCTACCTTGCCTATCCTTTCGAGAATCTTGAAAGGACCCACATAGCGAGGAGCGAGTTTGCCTTTCTTACCAAAACGAACAACACCTTTCCAAGGTGCAACCTTGAGAAGTACGTGGTCACCTATGTTGAATTCCAAAGGTTTGCGTCTTTTATCAGCATAGCTCTTTTGTCGGCTTCGAGCTTTGAGCAAGTTGTCATGAATCTGTAGGATCTTGTCCGTCGTCTCTTGTATAAGTTCGGGACCGGTGAGTTTTACGTCTCCGATCTCGTGCCAACAAATAGGCGAACGGCATTTGCGACCATACAGTGCTTCAAATGGGGCCATTTGAATACTTGCGTGATAACTGTTGTTGTATGAGAATTCTACCAAGGGTAAGTGCGAATCCCAGTTGCCGCCAAAATCGATTACGCATGATCGAAGCATATCCTCTAGAGTTTGGATAGTACGCTCGGTCTGACCGTCAGATTGAGGATGAAAAGCGGTGCTAAGATTCAAACGAGTGCCAAGGGCGGATTGGAAACTTTGCCAAAGGCGAGAAGTGAAACGAGCATCACGATCAGAAATAATGTCAAGAGGAGTACCGTGACGACTAATGGTTTCACTCGTGTAGATACGAGCCAATTTCTCGACTTTGTAATCTTCACGAATGGCGAGGAAGTGTGCGGATTTGGTCAAACGATCGATGATAACCCAAATGCTGTCGTGACCAGACGAGGTACGAGGCAATTTCGTGATGAAATCCATGGCTATGCTTTCCCATTTCCAGACCGGAATTTCTGGTTGTTCGAGCAAACCGGAGGGACGTTGATGTTCTGCCTTGACTTTGGAACACGTAAGGCATTTGGAGACGTAGAGAGCGATATCACGTTTCATTCCAGGCCACCAATAGGATGCGCGCAAGTCATGATACATCTTATCAGCTCCAGGATGAACGAAGTATCGGGATTTGTGGGCTTCGTCCATCAAAGTAGTCCGAAGATTGAGACGATCGGGAATCCAAATGCGACTATGGTAGTAAAGAATACCATCAGGCTTAGCTTTGAGTGGGTTTTCGATTCCACAATTCAACTCGTTATCGAGGTTACCCTCGTTAATGACGGCAAATTGTGCTTGTCGAATCAACTCATTGAGTTTTCCCACGATTTGGTAGCAACGAGCACTCTTGACATGAGTCTTACGACTAAGTGCATCGGCCACGACATTCGCCTTACCAGGGTGGTAGCGGATATCGCAGTCGTAGTCGTTTTACAATTCTACCCAACGACGTTGACGCATGTTGAGTTCCTTTTGATCAAAGATGTGTTGGAGGCTCTTATGGTCATTAAAGACCGTACACTTTGTACCATAAAGGTAGTGTCGCCAAATCTTTAATGCAAAAACAACTGCACCAAGTTCAAGGTCGTGAGTAGTATAGTTTTTCTCATGAATTTTGAGTTGTCTCGACGCGTAAGCGATTACTTTGTCCCGTTGCATGAGAACGCAACCAAGACCCTGGTTAGAGGCATCGCAATACACGACGAAATCGTCGTTCCCATCGGGGAGAGTGAGAATAGGAGCATTACAAAGCATGTCCTTGTGCGTTTGGAAAGATTCTTCTTGTTCGGGTCCCCAAACAAAAGGTTTATCTTTTTGAGTCAACGAAGTCAAAGGAACGGCAATCTTCGAGAAGTTCGAGATGAAACGGCGATAATACCCAGCTAGGCCAAGAAACGAACGAATTTCAGAGGGTGACTTAGGTGCAATCCAATTCTTCACAGCTTCTATCTTTGCAGGGTCAACATGAATACCAAGTTCATTGACGGTGTGACCTAAGAATTGAACCTCTTTTAGCCAAAATTCACACTTGGAGAATTTGGCATACAGACGTTCAGTTTGCAAAAGCTGAAGAATAAGACGCAAATGTCGTCCATGTTCTTCTTTCGTCTTAGAGTAGATTAGGATATCGTCGATGAATACAATGATGAAATGATCGAGAAAAGGCTTACACACACGGTTCATAAGATCCATAAACACTGCAGGAGCGTTGGTCAAACCAAAAGGCATGACCACGAACTCGTAGTGTCCATAACGTGTGCGAAATGCGGTTTTGGGTACATCTTCCTCCAAAACCCGAAGTTGATGATAGCCAGAATGGAGATCAACCTTTGAAAAGCACTTCGCGCCTTGCAATTGATCGAATAGATCGTCAATACGAGGAAGTGGGTATCGGTTTTTGACTGTAAGTTTATTGAGCTCAAGATAGTCAATGCACATCCGAAAAGACCCATCTTTCTTCTTGACGAACAACACGGGAGCGCCCCAAGGGGAAGTACTAGGGCGTATAAAGCCTTTATCAAGAAGCTCTTGAAGTTGGCTTGACAGCTCTTGCATCTCCGAGGGTGCAAAACGATAGGGAGCCTTCGCAACAGGAGTTGCGCCAGGAATGAGGTCAATACGAAAATCGACAGCTCGAGGAGGCGGAGGACCAGGGAGATCCTCGGGGAAAACAGAAGGGAACTCACAAACGACAGGAACATCACTTATGCTAGGACCTTTGTCTTTCTTTTCCACAACGTGGGCGAGAAAGGCAAAGTACTCCTTACGCAAGTACTTGTTCGCTTTGATGCATGACATAAGCTTGAGACCCTTAGAAGGTTTCTCACCATAGACGTGTAAAGAGTCACCTTGAGGTAGGGGAAGACGAATGAATTTCTCAGAACAAACGACTTCAGCACGAACTCGTTTAAGCCAGTCCATGCCTACTATGAAGTCAAAGCTACCCATTTGCATAGGTATGAGGTCGATGGAAAACTTATGATCGTTTAAGATTAGGGAGCAACCAGAAAGAACAGAGTCAACGGAGATGGTCTTACCATTAGCGACTTCGACAGCAAAAGGATTAGGCATTTTAGTTCGTTCGCACTTAAGCAAGGGTTCAAATTCAATGGATACAAAACTTCTATCCGCGCCAGTATCAAACAGACAAGTAGCATAGATATGGTTCACAAGGAACGTACCAGTGATGACGTCATTCGAACTTTGGGCTTGAGCTGAGGTGAGAACAAAAGCTCGTCCCTTCGCAGGTTCAGTTTGTTGTTGCTGTTGGTTGTTGGTGCGTTTAGGCAAACGTTGGCGAAATGGTTAGGATCGCCACAATTGTAGCAGGTTCGAGCAGGTGTAGCTTGCATTTGGCGGTTTGGGTTAGGATTGGGTAAAAGGGCTTGGGTTTGCTGGTTCTGGGGTAGGTGACAGTAGTTGGAGAGGTGTCCCAACCTATTACAGTTGGCACATTTTCGGCATGAGGTGCCAACAGGGTGATGGTAGTTGCAAGTGGTACACTTGGGGTGAGAGCCAATGTAACCTTGTCCAGGTTGGTGGGTGTTTTGGGTAGGCGGGGTGACGACAGCATTGTTTTGAGAAGAAGCCTTCCGCTTCTTGTTCTTGTTGTGGGGCTTCTTGGCTGGAGGGGTAGGTGATTCGGTGGTGTTGGCTATGGCTTGGTGCGCATGCTTCGTAGGGACCTTGTCGTAGGCCCCCTGAAGGATGCAGTTATGGTTGAGTTGGAGGGTTATGGCATAGGCTTCCTCGAGGTTTTTCGGGTTGGCTGCGGCTACATGGTTCATGATCACCGGTGAGAGGCAACGGATGAGCTTGGCGATTGACTTGGGAACAGTATCGACTTGCCCAGGGCAAATGATACTTAACTGTTTAAAGCGCGCAATCAATCCTTCAGCGTCCCTCCCCTGTTGTGTGAGATTCCAGAACTCGTTTTCAAGTTTCTGGGTCTCATGGGGAGGACAGAATTGCTCCTTCATGAGCTCCTTAAGCTCTTCCCAAGTCATCGCATGGGCTGCTTCGTTTCCACGCGTGTTTCGTTCGGTGGTCCACCACTCGAGGGCTCTCTTGCGGAAGACCCCGGTGGCATTAAGGGTTCGGAGTTCCTCAGGGCAGCCGCCCTGAAGGAAGATAAGCTCCATTGAATCAAACCAATTGATCATGGCGGTAACACCGTCCATGCCAGTGAATTTCACTGGTTTACAAGCCATGAAATGCTTGAATTGGTAAGATGGTTTGGGGGTATCAGGTTTGGAATCAGCGGATGATTTAGGTGTGGCTTCGGCGTGTATGGTGTGGATTTGGCTAACAATGTCGGGTATGATCTTAGCCAATTGCCCAGCCATTTGCTCCGAAACGAGTCCAATCAGTTCTTGCTTCGATATTGAGTCCTCGTTGTTGGATTCCTTCTGGGAATCCGTCTTCTTGGACTTCTTGAGGCGGTTTAACGTGTTACGGAAAGGAGGCATCTAGAGGTTGTAAACAAGACAAAAGCATGAGACTTGATTGTAATAAAGAAAATAGGTTTTGCATGCATGAGTATTAATAAAATTCGCATAAGTTTCACATAAGAGGCATGTGTTCATCAAGTATGGTTCACATGGTTTGCATGAGTTCAACAAGTATACCATGTATACTCACGTATGAATACAAATAAAGAGTATAAATTTAGTTTGTTCACGAGGATTAGTATTGTTTTTGATTGCGATAAACGTGCGAGTGTGTAACGGTTTGAAATGAACGAGGTAACAAGTATCAAAACACATAAAAATTGAGTCACATAAAAAGAATAGGCTCGTAAAACATGGGAATGATTCGGGTAGAGAATCGTCGACAATTCCAAAGTGAATCGAAGATCTTTTCGAATTAGAGAAACGTGCTTTGGCCTATAGGTAAAATGCTCTCATCGAGAAGCGACTAACGACATTTTACCCTTCCAGTTACTACACGTCTCTAACCGATCGGAAAATCGAGACTTTGGCGAGAGCGAAAATCAAGGAATGGGACTTAATCGACAAGGTGCGGGTTTCACCCCTAACTTGACGATTTTGTACCCTAAGTGTGGTTGGTACTTTCCAAACGAAGGGCAAATTCCGATTCGTTGGTAAGGGTCCACTAGAGTTTTGAGTTGGAAATTTTCCATCAAGGTTTGGATTTCACTCCTAACTCGATGGCATAATTGCGTGCAAAAAGAATAAGTATAGCGGATTGAGATTCGTTCACCAAATTGCGGTTTTCACACCTATTTTAGTGAAGTCGTCTCGTTTATATTACGAGTGTCTTCAAGCGTCCAAATGTGTATTGTGTAAAAGTGTCTTAGGAAGACACCATGTATATGTATTAAGACCAAAAGGAAAGAGAGAAGCAAAGTAGGAAACATAAAGTGTTAAGCATAATCAAGAATGGTCACAACGGGTACTTAGAACTATAGACTAGGTCGAATATGGCAATTCTACCTAATTCCCTATAGTTATGGCTCTGATACCAATCTGTAACACCCCAACCGATGGCGGAAACATCGGGATTAGACGAAAACGAGATTGCTCATTGCTCACAACATTATTAAGTGACAATAATTAATTAAACCATATTTCATTTCATAAGAATTGTCAAATACATCAATGTAACAAAACAAAGAACAATACAACATTTGCAAAGTCATAACAAAATTGATACATCGACATTAAACCTAACGTCTAATTTTTGTGTATCTAGTCCTTGCTATATTGTTTTCATAACATCATCTCCTTCAACCTGTAACATGTTTTAAAATAATGTCAATGTGAAAGCAAAGGCGAGTACACAAGTTTAGGCATAGCATACGTATACGAATAAGTTTAAACAATCCTCATGGCAACCAAATCTATACAAGAGCAATATCAAGGCATGCAATACTAATAATCAAACCATTAACGCAATCACGATGTTTTAACATGACCTCACGAATAACACGATGGAGGTGGATGCGTGAATTCCTATAGCGCTAAGCATGTCAAACGAAGGCTAAAAATAGTTAATGACTAAAGCATCGCAATACGAATATCCAAGACAAGCATCAAGTATAAGATTCAAGCTTTCATGTATATGGGATCGTTTGTGTGTTTCATAAAGTTTAAGTGTTCGTGATTTTGTATATGGAAACATGTTACACCCGAAAAGTGTTATAAACAAAGTGGGTCGAGTGTACTCACGGTTTTGCTAAGTCTTTTCTACATTTGACAATCCGTGAAGACGTTGGTACGAGGATGACGCCGAATTATCCTACAAGAGGAAATGAGGCGTATGAGTATAGAGTTTCAACGGGAGATTAGGAGTATTCAAGCATGATAAAAAAAATATGTTTGATAAAGTATTATGATACGAAAGTATTCACTAAGATGTAACACTCGTTCTTGACACTATAGTAACTCTTACGAGTTTGGGTGTGATTTCATAGGTTCGGGGCCTATTAGAATCGTGACAAGGAATTACATACTTTAGTGTTAAACTTAATAACTTGATAGGTGATTATAAGTTCATTATCAAGGTTTCGTGTAGAATTATAATATAGTTATATATATATCATTATAATCATGTAGGAGGTGGGAGGATGAACCATCCACTTTGTAACCTCTAGTGTCATGTATGTCAAGTATGAGGTGGGAGGTTAAACCATCCACTTTGAACCTCGGATTATGTTCACCACTACACAAGTTACCATTGGTAACAAGGAGGGTACAAGAACTATATACTATACAAGAATGTAAAGACAAGAATGATAAGGTGTCATCTAGATACCAAGTAGCCAAGTATTCAACAACCCGACGAGCACACGAGGACAATCGTCAACGGCTTTGTGGGGTTGTGACACTTTAAGTCTAGCAAACTATCTTGGGATCTTGATGAAAAATCATCAAGTGATGTGTGGTCTCAAGTTAGGATAGCCCAAGCTTCCTTGGTGGACACACAAGAACAAGTTTAAGAACTTGCATCACTTGTGAGCTCAATGCTCTTTAAAAACAGAAAGCTTAGGGTGTTAAAACAGCCCTTAGTTCATGTTAACAAGCTTGGTTAGGCTTTACTAATCATAAGCTTGATTGTAAGCACAAGAACACAAGTTTGTTGAAGTTAAAACACAAGTTTGATAAAAGTTTAGACAAAACAGAAAGTTTGTGGACATTTTGGGGCATTTCCAGGTCTGGATTCTCCATGGAGAAACCTAGGAATTCAACCCAAAGTTTATCCAAGCAAGTAGGAAAAAGAATGGAGTGATTTCATTAAGAAATGAGTGAGTTACACTCACTTTAGTAAGAGGTATACAATCTGCTCGAAAATCTGATGTTGCAAGGATCTTGAGGTGATTTGAGAGTGATTTGAGAGAGATTAAAGTGTAAAAATACTTGGATTAGAGGTGGGTTTTATAGGGGAAGGATTAGGGTTAGTTAGGTGAAGTTTAGGTGGGTAATTAATGGCTTAAAAGTGATTGAAACTAAAAAAAATACAAAAAAAACCCGCCCAAAAAGGGCTGTTTGCCCGCTGGTCGCGACCAGTCCTCGACCGGAAACAAAGCATAAGAAGCTTTTGTTTCCGGGTTCATTCAAATGTGAGGCGGCTGGTGGAGTGGTTGAGGCTTTGTTTGGTGAACCGGAGGTCCCGGGTTCGAGTCCCGCGGATCCGGTTTTGGTATATTATTTATATATATTATTTTTTTAATTAAAAACCTTTAAACAGTTTCATAAATGGCAGGAATGGTCCCTGTAGTTCAAGAATTCAATATTTACTCTTTAAACCTTGGACTTATTTAAAGAAGGATATATATTAACATTAAATTCTAAATGTTAATATATTTATAAAAAAAATTAGAATTTTAAATTTTTGTAAAATAAATCAATTAATTTTATTAACTAATTAATTAATTAATTTAATTAATTAACTTAATTAATTAATTTAATTAATTAACTTAATAAATGAATAGATAATTATATTTTCGTAACGAATTTAGTTTAACGATTAAAAATTTCACGTTTGAGTCTCGTTTACGCAATACAAACCAAGTTTGCGAGTTATCTCACGTTTACGATTGAGAGTACCACGAATATGTTTACACTTTAAAGTATGAACAAGTATAAAGGTAACATGATTATAGTTAAAATACGAGTTTCTCATTACGATTCAAGTCTCGGTTTTCCACGTTTACAACGAAAGACAAATACAAGATACAACGCTTACTAAAAATAGAAGTACGATACAAGGTTTCCAAATATAGAAAGTATAGAAACGCGGAGCGTTATATTTTGACGACATGAGTAAAAAATGCGATATAATTCTTGCGAATATATTTTTGAGCTTGAAGACAGGACATTAATCTGAGCCCTTTCGACGAGGTTTCTCCAAAGATTCGTAGAGTCTGACCGTTTGAAAGAGGAATGCGTATAAACTTTTCGCGGCATACAACTTCAGCATGATGTTGGCTGAGCCAGTCCATTCCAATTATAATATCAAAGCTTCCCAACTTCATAGGAATGAGGTCAACTGGAAAATCGTGGTCGTTTAAGGTGAGAGTACAATTGCGTATAATAGAGTTTAATGAGACCGGTTTCCCGTCAACAACTTCTACTGTTATGGATTCCATGAGCTTATCACGATTTTGGTTTAAGATGGGTTCAAACTCTAAGGATAAAACTTTTATCCGCGCCAGTATCAAACAACATGGATGCATAACTACCATTGATAAGGAACGTACCGTTAACCACATTGATGTCAGCTCTAGCCTGATTAGCGTTGATGTTGAAAGCTCTTCCTCTTGCAGGTGGAGGAGCTTGGTTAGCTTGATTCACCGGATTGGCTTGGGCTTGAGCATGAATAATGTTCACTAAACGTGGACAAGTGTTTCTAAAGTGGCTTGGATCTCCACAATTGTAGCATGCCCGCATGGGTTGCACCATGGGATAGTTGGGTTGTTTTATGATTGGGCTAAATGTTGGGTAGGTGGTAGTAGTAGGGGTTGTTGGGCTTGACCCATTATTTGTTGGTGGGTTTGGGTTGAAGGCTGGTGGCGGTTCGTTCGCTGAGGTATGCGACAGGTTTGAACAGTATGACCTGCGCGACCACAACCGGTGCAATGTTGGCAGGGATGATCAGGAAAGTGGTGGTATTGGCAACGGTTGCATTTTGGTAATGGGCCAGAGTATGGCCTTTTGTATGGTGCAGGTGAGGGGGCAACTTGGGTAATGGGTGCAGCAGGGATAGGGAAATTGGTTTGTGTGACAGCGAAGTTTCTGGTGTTATGTTTCCTCTTGTTAGCAAACTTAGAGGAGGAGGTGGAATGGTTTGAAGTTTGGCCCTCAACGGGGGCTTTCTTTTTCTCCTCTTTAAATTTATCGTTGCGAATTCGATTCTCGGTCAGTTCAGTAGCTAGTTCCATAGCAGCTTCAAGTGTTGCTGGTGAAGTGCTGAGAACTGAATCTTGAACTTTCGAGGGAAGACCTCGAATATAATACTCGATTAAGCGGTAAACTGGGGTGAACAAGTTAGGGACCATTTGGTTCAACTCTAAGAACCTCTTGTTGTAGGAAGTATGATCTCCCTCCTTTTGCTTCAAAGAATGAAATTCGTCCTCTAACTTTTTAATCTCACTTCTAGGACAGAATCGCCTCGTCATGATTTCCCTTAACTCCTCCCACGTTAAGGCCATAGCATCTTCGATTCCCCTCTTACCCTTTTCAGTATTCCACCAGGTAAGAGCTACCCCAAATAGTCTCCCGGTTGCGTATCGTACCTTGCGATCCTCGGGACAATCGCAGTTGAGGAAAGTGTTTTCCATTTCCTCAAACCAGTGGAGGAGAGCAGTGACACCTTCGGTCCCTTCAAATTTAGGAGGATCGCAAGACTTGAAATGTTTATATGAGCACTTTTTGGTAGGAGGGTTGCCGATGTTCTGGTCTTCTTGCTGGGGAGGATTTGTGGGATTTGTGGCGAGAGCTTGTTGTACTTGAACCACAATGTCAGGAAGCACCGCGGCCATTTGTTTTGCGATTTGAGTGGCCAAGCGTTCGTGAGACCTTCCTGATCTTTTACCCCCTCGTTGTTGTCTAGCCGACATCTACAGGAACATAGACAAGAAGATTGTGAGTTTATGGAGTCTTTTTAGGTGTCATGTGTCTTAAAGAAAATGAAAATAACATAAAAAAAAATAATGCAACTACATCCATAGGATGTCTTGGGTTTGCTCATGTTGAGCCTCAAATGTCCCCCATACCTTCACCTGTATAGTCATGTGGGCCCCCATGACTATTGGCTTGGTAGGATTCACATTAGTATTGGCGGTTTAACACTCGCATTACCCGAATGAAAACCACAAAATATGTTTACGAGATGTATGGTCGGAATGTGTCCAGGTGTAGACACAATGACAACTCAAAGTGGGGTTAGCTCACACGACGTTTGGTATAGCATGCTTTGGCCTAATAGGTACTTCGTACTCTCATCGTTAGTCCCCAGGTAGGCAAACTGGTCCTTTATTTTGGATTTATACGAATGCCAGCCTAGACAGGACGTTCCGACTACCGGTACTTGTACCCTTCCAGTTACTACATGCCCGTCATGAGCATCACTTTGATGTGATTTGAAAATACAAAAATCATGGTAAAAACAATCATGAAAATGATGTGATGTGTGCTTTCATGGATATGATATGTTATGAGAATATGATTTATGATAGGCATTATATAATAGTATGTACTTATGAACATGCTTGAATAACATTGAATGTAACATTAAACATAAAACATATAAACATCATGAATTTTGCATGTAACACACAAAAATCTTAAAAATTTCTAATCAACTATAGTATAGGCTCTAAGGGTCTAATAACCTATCCTATATCCCTATAGTCATGGCTCTGATACCAATCTGTCACACCCCGACCCGCAGCGGAATAAGAGTCGGGGCATAATTGGGTTATCACCAAAGCTCATGATATTTACTAATATGTTTCATATTTATTAAAGTCAAAATTACATTCTCAAAAATCCAAACATGTTCATACAAATACAAAGAAAAATAATCAACTAAACAATCCAAGCTCTAAACCAGTTTATTCTTCTAAGCCAATCCTATGTGTTTCTTGCTGCAGCTGGTTCACCTGTATCATGTGTAAAAAAATGGGGGTTTTTGGGTCAACATAAGTTGGCGAGTGAACCTTGTTAGATAAACATTTATTATTGATTTCTTGTTATCATTATTAAGGAAAAATTGTGCATTAGTCATATGTGAGCAAATGTAAATATTCATACAATAACAATAACAATCCACAAACAATAATATACAATGACATACAATAACATACAATAACTTATGAACTTGCATGAATATATAACATGAATGAAACTGTATATGTTGGCAACGTCATGTTCACGCTCATAATGTAATGGGGAACTGACGGCCTATGATGAATGTCTGTGCGATCAAGGCTCAATCAAACGGAGCCGATCGTATGTTGGCAACGCCAGGTTCACGCTCATAATGTAATGGGGAACCGCTCAACGCTCATAATGTAATGGGGAGCGGCGGCCTATGATATTGCATGTACTGAAAATAATAATTTAAATCTAAACAATAACCACACAAACCGATGATACAAGCTGAATACACATTTGTTCATGATATGATGTATGCACAATGATTTAAATATAATAATTGGTAAGACACATGATACACCCCAAAAACGTGATTAAAACGGGGAGTTTGTAGAGATTCACTCACATTGGGTGCGTTTGGTTGGAGATGATGAGATGCGCACGAGTTTGAAGGATTGATCAACGAGGATTAACTAACCTAAATAATAACGGAAGGTATAGCAAATGAGTGGATTTTATTAGTAATTTTAATAAGGTTTTTAGATATATTTTTGTGAGTTTAAGGCTATTTCCTATCTTTAAAAACATTATTTTTAAGTATTTTTAATTGATTTTTTAAATTAAATTAAATTAATAAAAAAATAAAAAAAATTGTTGACTTTTGCGTTGACCATTGACCATTGACTGTTTGACCGGTTCTATTGTGTGCATGTATGCCCCGGGCAGGACTCGAACCCGAGACCTCCCGTACGCGTGCACGAAGCTCTACCAACTGAGCTACGTGTCTAACCCGAAATAATTCTGTTTTTAATTATATTTATATACTACTTCAGTTTATTCAAAATTCTTTTATTTTCAAAGTGTTTTAAATCATCGAACCGGAGCGTGCAACAGGTCTCGAACCCGGGACCTGTGAGTTAGTGTTGCACACAGTCCACCGCTGGACTGTGTGTCTAACCTGGTTAATATACCGATTTTTATTATACTTAACATCTAACGTAAGTTAATCTGGTTCAGTTAGAAAAATAAAACATCTTTATTACAGAGCATACGTGTGTCAAGGATCGAACTCGCGGCGTGTGATTTATGTATGCACACAGTCCATCGCTGGACTGTGTGTCTAACCCGAGATAATATCCAAATTATATTAATCTTATAATCAACCTAACTTCGTCTTCTTCGTTACAGAATCACAACCTACGATTACTCTATTGTTTCTTGTTTAATTCGATTGACAAACATTCAAAAGACTAAAATGGAATGGCAGAGACGATTTTGGAAGTAAACATACCGGAGAAACGATTTATCTCAGAATTCCGGCAAGTCGTCGGCTCTGTTTTTATGAACTTCGACTGAGTGAACAAATTAACAGTTTTGATTAGCTAACTGTGGAATTGAAGTACTAAACAAGCGTTATCAGAAGGTTTGAATGACTATACCGTTTTACAGCGGAAAATAGGAATTTTCAGAAGTTTTCCGGCGAGAGTGAATTATTCGATATCGACGTCTGCAACTGTTTCCGATTGAAGGTTTTGAGTTAGCAATAGCTTAACAACTGATAGACGATGAAAGAATTAAGAAACTTACAGATTTTATGGAAGACACGGTTTTCCGGCGAAAGTCCGGCGAGTTCAAAAAGCTGCTCCGACAAACTGAAAGTTGTGCGAAAATGAAATTGAAGGTTTGCAGAATGTGTTTGAGTCGCGAGAGGGGACTATGATTGGAGTAATTCAGGAATTGCAGACTTTTCAGTTATTAAAACCGATCCCACATGAATTCAAGTCCATTCAAAGCTAAATTGATTGGAGGTGTCGGTGTATCGGTTATAATCGGTAAACCGCGAACAATCAAACTTTTTGGACGTTTGGTGACCGATTTCGGTTACAGTTAGCGTAACCAGGTCGCTTCATGATTGACCATAAAATTTAATTGTTTCCTAGAATTCACAGAAAACATCAAGTGGCGGAGTGGTTATATGTGTGTGTGATAAGTCTTTGAGCTCTTTCCGGCTGACCCGGGTTCGAGTCCCGGCAGCCCATTTTTCTTTTTATTTATTTTATTTTTACTTTTTATCAATTATAACTTTTATATTCTAGTTTGTTTATTAATTATGCATCATTAAAAATTAAAATTGACATAAATACGCAACGAAACATTTATAACTTGATATTCGATTACAAACGGAGCGGATTTGGAAAACCCGTTTTTGACAAATGTTACATTGGTTAAAGAAATAAAAGCTTTTCGTCGCCGTTTTGTCATTATATCAGGTGTTATTGTTCTTGTTATTCAGTTCATAAAGTTTTACATGGTATCGGAGCGTTTACGCTCCTGATCTGTGATATCTTCCGCTGTGTTGTTGATTTGGTTGTTAATATGTGTTTAGGTTTTGAAGAAACCCTAGATCAACTACCGGAATCAAAGTAGATCTATGGAATGGGCTCTGCATAAAAGGGTTAACCCTCCGTTGGTTTCACGATGGATGATGAATAAAACAATATTACGGCTGATCCTGCAAAACACAACATCGTTAGCTCGCCACGGGGAGAAGGGGGGTTCTCTCCGTGACCACCCTCCGGCGTGAGAATAAGTACAGGTAGTCGGAAGTAAGTATTGTAAGTGAGAGAGTAGTTGAGAGTGAATACCTTTCCTTGAACTCCAAGTTACTTATTTATAGCCGGTGTTTGGCGCCAAAAAGAGAGATCATTAATTTTAACGGAATCTTTTGTTATTCCGTTAACGTTTGTTGGCAATCCTTTAGTGCACATGGATCGTGAGCTCATCAGCGGTTAGGGAGGTGCCACGTGTCAACATGAGATCATTACATCTTATAAATGTGAGCATGCCATCACCGTGATCTTCCTCAGCCGTCCAGATGTTGCCATGTGGCAATTGGTTATAACCGAAAAGATGCTTGCACGATTGGGTGTTAATGGTTTCTAGAAGGTTTCACAGCTGTTACCCATCTATTATTCGCCACGTGTACATTCTGTTACAACAGAAAAGATTCCCTTTGCTTTTGCACCAAGTTAAGGATTTTGCTAAGGGAAAGTTTCTCAGGATTTACTGTTTCCTTGCGCGAGAACCTCAAGTTAGTTAACTGATCTTCCTTCTTCTCCTTGTTGCTTAGCGCAACGTTTGGTGGATGCTTGCTTTGATGTAAATATATGTGCAAGGTTTGTGCATGGAGCATTTATCAAACAAGAATGTTCAAGGTTAACTTTGAACCTTGCGCGAGCCCGCGCAAGGTAGTTAAATGAAGCATTATCAAACAAGAATGTTCAAGGTTAACTTTGAACCTTGCGCGAGCCCGCGCAAGGTAGTTAATTGAAGCATTATCAAACAAGAATGTTCAAGGTTAACTTTGAACCTTGCGCGAGCCCGCGCAAGGTAGTTAAATGAAGTATTTATCCAAAGAGAGTGTTCAAGGTTAACTTTGAACCTTGCGCGAGCCCGCGCAAGGTAGTTAAATGAAGCATTTATCCAAAGAGAGTGTTCAAGGTTAACTTTGAACCTTGCGCGAGCCCGCGCAAGGTAGTTAAATGACGCTTTCCTCTCTTGGATATTTGGCGCAGAGTTCTAATAAATCTTATTTTGGCAAAGAAGTCTGCGCACAGTTTTTTTAGAAGTTATTAATGGGTATGGTTTCCTTGATTGGCGCAAGGTTTTTGGGACCATACCCTTTCAAGTCCCCCCAGTCCAGTGTTGCTCCTATGTAAGAATAACAAGTAGGTGGAGCACTAGACTTAAGATAAATGTGCTGCGCTAGGTAAGGGCTAGCTTTTTGTTGCTTTATGCATCTTGATGACGTGTCGTAAGTGAATTTTTAAAAAGTATTTGAATTTCAAATATGCTTAGACACGTGTCACTTATCTGGATGGTGTTGTTGGTGACGACGCACGTTCTTGAGACGTGGTGGTATTGTTGACAGGCTGTTAACAGTACATGTCTTACCGTATTTAATGCTTTTCGGTGACATTCGTGCACGTGGGGTGATTACTGTTCCCCACTCGCCCTTGCGGTTACCTGGGGATACGTGACGGTCGCAAAGTCGCTGCAGTCAAATCGTGCCTTAATTGCGGTTAGTATATAAAGGGATCAACGATCCATTTGGTTCCTCACCCAATTATAATTTGAGAGAAATTTGTGTTCAAAAATTCTGGCGACCTTCAAAGTTTTCTTCATTTTCTTCCAAGTTCGAGTTATGGCCACCGGTTCAAGTTCTGCTGAGATGTCGTCGTCAAGTTTGCCACCGCTAAAGTGGTCAAAGAAAGATTTCGATAATCTTGCCACCAACTTCCTTTTCGCTCCGTCCTGGAAAACGTTTTTTCCGGAGCGAATGCCACGGCAGCTGATGCGCCGGCCGGCTACATTACATTATTTTACGATTATTTTGCCGAAGGGAACTTTCGGCTGCCGGTGACCCATTTCTTGCTGGAAATTCTTGGTTTTTACAATATTCATATTTCTCAGTTGAGCCCGATGGGAATGGTGAGGATCTTTGTTGTTACCTGCTAATCTGGTTTATACCTTGATTATTTCTCTTCTGTGGTGGTTCTTTGCTATTTGTTATCATGACTGATGGTGAAGGCACCTCTCAGACCTTGATTAGTAAGTTGGATATAGGAGACCCATTGTATTTACATCCAAGTGACTCGAATAGTTTAACAATAGTTAACATCAAACTAAAAAGAACGGAAAATTATGTTGTTTGGTCAAGTGCTATGAAATTGGCACTTGAGGCTAAAAATAAATATGGTTTTGTTGATGGTAAAGTTGAAAAACCTAAAGATAATGAGGTCTTAGCTAATCAATGGGATAGATGTAATTCTGTTGTGTTGACATGGTTGTTAAATTCTGTTTCTGAAGAACTTTTTCTTGGCCAAGTATTTTCTAAGTTGGCCTCAGAAGTTTGGAATGATTTGAGGGAGTCCTTTTATAAGGTGGATGGTTCTGTTGTCTACAATTTATACAAGAAATTAAATAATATTTCTCAAAATGGCAGTTCTGTTTCTGAATATTATAATAAGTTGACAACTATGTGGAAGCAGTTGATGCTATGCTTCATCTGCCTTCGTATTCTTGTCAAGCTGCTAAGGACTATAATGATTTTTCTACTTTGATAAAATTAATGCAATTTCTCATGGGTCTTGATGATGTTTATCAGCCGGTGAGAACTAACCTTTTGACAAGAGAACCATTACCTACTGTCAAAGTGGCATACTCTATTGTTTCTAGGGATGAGTCACATAGACAATCTAGTTCTAGTAGTTCAAAACTCAAAGTGTGTCTTTCATATCTAAGTCCAACCAAGTTTTTGATTAAAAAAGGCGAATAACAAGGGGACCAAATCCAAACCTAAAATATACCCACTGTAACATGTTAGGTCATACTATAGATAGATGTTTTGGAATTGTTGGGTATCCTACTGGGTTTAAGAAACGGGTTAATAATTAAACAAGTAAAAGCAATGTTGTTAATAAACCAAATCTGTCTACTTCTGGTATGCCTTTTACGTCTGAACAGATTGCAAAGCTGTTGACTCTTGTGGGTGAAAAAGAATGTAGTGGAAACTCAGAATACTAATATGGGAGGGGAGTTTGTTAATATCAATAGCTTTGTTAGTTGTTCTAGTTCTGTGGTCTTTGGGGGTTGGTCTAACTGGATAATTGATTCTTGTGCGAGTCAACACATGGTAAACAATGATAGAGATATGTTTGATGTCATTGATGTAACTGAATTTGATCTTACTGTTGGTCACCCGAATGGTACTAATGTTAAAGTTAGTAAAATTGGTAGTTTAAAATTGCTAAATGATATTGTCTTGAAAGATGTTTTTTATGTTCCTGGGTATAATGTTAACTTGCTGTCGGTTTATAGGCTAGCTAGTGATAATCAAATACATGTTGTGTTTAATATGGAAAACTGTATATTACAGGATTCCAAGTCAAAGAAAATCCTGGTGATTGGTAGACAAGAAAGTGGGTTATATTTTGTGGGTAATAATGGTAATAATGAAAATGTGTGTTTTAATAGTTGTGGTTAAACCAAACTTGTGGCATTGTAGGCTAGGTCATCCGTTTGATCAAGTCTTAGCCGTGTTGAAAGAATATGTTGATGTTAAAAATATTGAACATGGACCATGTGAGGTCTGTCATAGGGCCAAGCAGGTTTGTGTGCCTTTTCCTTTAAGTGAACATAAAACTAAAGCTGTTGGTGATTTGATTCATCTTGATATATGGGGTCCGTATAAGGTCACTAGTTATGACGGATGTAAATATTTTCTTATAGTTGTGGATGATTATTCCAGAAGTGTATGGTGCTATTTTTTAACAAATAAAACTGAAGTGTTTGACTATGTAAGTGCTTTTTATGAACTTGTTCTCACTCAGTTTAAAGTAAAAGTTAAAACATTTAGAAGTGATAACGGGACAGAATTTGCAAATAATCAAATGGTTTAGTTTTGTAAAAATAAAGGGATAATCCATCAGACATCCTGCTCCTATACACCACAACAAAACGTGTGGTGAAAGGAAGCATAGACATCTTTTAAACACGGCTAGGGCGTTGATGTTTCAAAGTGGTATGCCACTTAGATATTGGTCTGACTGTGTATTAACTGCTGTCTATTTGATTAACAGGTTACCCTCTTCTGTGTTAAATGGTAGGAGTCCTTTTGAGGTAGTTTTTGGTTTTAAACCTTCTTTGTCTCACTTAAGGAACTTCGGGTGTCTCTGTTTTAGTACTGTGTTGGTTAATACAGATAAATTCACTTATCATGCTGATAGGTGTGTGTTCATTGGTTATTCCAATGTTAAAAAGGGATATAAATTGTTAAGTTTGGACAATAAGAAAATTTTTTATTCAAGGGATGTTAAGTTTTATGAAAATGTTTTCCCATTTAAATCAAAACAAGACACGGTTAATAATTACACTTTAAATAATACAAATTATTTTGACCAGTATGAGATGTTGTCATCCGAAGTTTCTGATATACCCGATGATGAAGAAGGAAATACTGGTGCTCATGATCTCTCTAGTGATGATCAGCAACCATTGTTATCTTCTGCATCTGCCAACGACTCAACGGATGGCTTAACTGCTGAAAATAATCGGCAGTCGAGCAGTGGACTGTTAGGTAGTAGTGAAAATAACAAAGGCGGGGCAGAGGACACTGTAGAGATATATGATGAGACCAACCTATCTGAGGGTCAAACTGTGAGACAGTCGACTAGAAATCCTGTTTTTCCAAAAAAAATAGTGATTATGTGGTAGAAGGAAAGGTTAAATATGGTATTGAAAAAATTGTTAGTTATTCAAATATATCTGTAGATAATATGTGTTTAGTTGCCTCTTTGAATAAGTCTATCGAACCTACTTCTTATGATGAGGCCAGCAAGGACCCTAGGTGGATAGAGGCCATGAATAGTGAAATGGAGGCCTTGTATAGGAATAAAACCTAGGAAATTGTTGATCTTCCTCAGGGAAGAAAACCCATTGGCTGCAAATGGGTTTACAAAATTAAATATAAGGCTAGCGGTGAGATAGAAAGATATAAAGCTAGGCTTGTGGCCAAAGGGTTTAACCAAAGGGAAGGAATAGACTATGGAGAAACGTTTTCTCCGGTTGTAAAAATGGTAACTGTTAGGATTATTTTAAAGTTGGATGTAATAATAATTGGGCTTTGTATCAGCTTGATATTAATAATGCTTTCTTGTATGGTTCGTTATCCGAAGAGGTGTATATGTCTCCACCTCAAGGGTATTTTGATGGCAATAAAGGGAAAGTGTGTAAGCTTGTTAAATCCCTCTATGGGCTTAAACAAGATCCAAGAAAATGGAATGAAAAATTAACCACTGTTTTAATTAATATGGGATTTGTTCAAAGTTTGTGTGACCATTCTATGTTCATTTTGTGTAATAAAGATGTTTTCTTGGTTTTACTTGTTTATGTAGACGATATTGTTATTACTGGAAATAATAAAACTGAAATAGATAAAGTTAAGAAACATTTAAGTGGTGGTTTTCAAATTAAAGATCTGGGAATACTTAAGTATTTCCTAGGTATATAAGTTCTTTATTCAGATTCTTCTATCTGTTTATCTCAAAGAAAATATCGTCTTGCACTATTAAATGAGTTTGGGTATTTAGGGTGTAAACCCGTTAATACTCCCATTGAGCAAAGTCATCTTAGTACAAGCAAAACTAGTAAAGATCAGACAAGTCTAGAAAATTTAAACGGGTTTCAAAAGCTTGTTGGAAAGCTGATTTATTTGTCTTTGACTAGGCCTGATATAAGTTATACCGTTCAATTCCTAAGTCAGTTTATGCACAGACCGTGTCAGTCACATTTAAACATTGCTTTAAGACTGCTTAGATACTTAAAGAGGTCCCCAGGGCAAGGTGTTTTGTCTAGGAAAACTGATAATCTTGATCTGAAAGGATATGTTGATTCAGATTGGGCTAAGTGCATTGTATCTAGGAAGTCGGTAACAGGGTTTGGTGTGTTTGTTGGAGACACATTAATATCTTGGAAAAGTAAGAAACAAAATGTTGTTTCGAGATCCACAACCGAGGCAGAATACAGGGCTATGTGTTCAGCCACCTGTGAAATTATGTGGGTTTTAAATGTGTTACAAGAATTGAAGGTTAAGTATGTTTTACCTATACAACTGTTTTGTGACAGTAAATCTGCTATTTCAATTTCATTGAATCCAGTTTTCCATGAAAGGACAAAACATTTTGAACTGGACTTGCATTTTTTGAGAGAAAAAATTGCAAGTGGTATAATTGAACCACGGAAAATCGCTACTGAACTACAAGTAGCGGACATTTTTACTAAAGGTTTGAGTGCTATTCAACATGCTGGTCGGTGTAAAAAACTTAACATGTTTGATATGTTTGCAGTATAAATCATGGGGGGATGTTGAAACAGTATGATTTATTCTTCAAACGAATCGCTGACTGAGATGTTGACTTGCTGACTGTACAGCATAGTTTGTTATGTTTGTTTATGTATTTGTTAGACAGGTACCGAGCTTTATGTTTACCAGGAAAGTGTGGGGTTTAAAGTGTAATATTCATAGTTTACAAGGGCCTTTGTGAGAATATGCTTTGTGCTTGGATATAAAAGGAGCAGTGTACACAGAGCCTTCAATCATCAAGATATTTTCTAGGGTTTTCTTCTCTGTTCTTCGTTGTTGTATTTCAGTAGATTGTTAGAGGAATCTTGTTGATGTTGCAGAGATATTGCATCTCTGTATACAGTTTATATCAGATCTGTCTGATCTGGTGTGTTTTGTTGTTTGTATTTTGTAGATCTCGTAATCACGAGATCTAGGGTTTTGGTTTGGGATCTTTCGGGTTGGTTAAAGAAATAAAAGCTTTTCGTCGCCGTTTCGTCATTATATCAGGTGTTATTGTTCTTGATATTCAGTTCATAAAGTTTTACACTTAAAGTTTATAAACAATTATAAAAACATACTAATAGCCTGTTCTTCACATTTTTTTAACTCAATACGAAAATATGTATAAATATTTTGGACAAAAAACTTGGTAGAAGCAGAGATTTTTAGACAAAATAATTGGCATGGATTGAACTATATAATTTTAATTTTTCGGATGAAAAACCAGAAATATTACACTTCTAACCGAAACCCGAAACATTCGGAAAGGGGGGGGGGGTTGCACCCCTCTGTCCCTTAAAAGCTATGTCCCTGGTTACGGTAGTGATACCTGGTAAGAAAAACCAAAAGAAATAAAGTCGTGATATTCCTAAAATCTAAGCGTGTTTTACGTCGATAAAAACTATATAAACGAATATACATACTGGTTCCGATAATACCGATGACGGGGCCGATGTTGATGTTGATTTGGTTTGTCATAACGGTACTTGCTACAGTCAACGATATAAATTATACCCTGTTTAAATACAACTTCGTTTTCAACTATTTTTTTTCGAGAATACTGAGAAAAAATACACACAATATATTTAAGAAAAATCTTCACTCTTTCATAAAATTAATAGTATGATAGTATAGTGTAATAGAATGCTCTAGATTGGTAGGTTATTTGTTTAATGGCAAATATATTAAGATATAAACAACCCAGATACAGCTAGAATTTGGGAAGAGAAACAATAATATGAAGACATGAAGATAAAAATCAAATTCATAATATATTATTAGATACATAGATTATTCTAGATTGTTAGGTGTCGCGTATCATCGACTCCATCCCTCATTTTTTAAGGTTCACTTGACTGTTAAGTTTCGGTAAGCATTTGCCACATTTGTGTTTTCTAATTATATGGGGTATGATTACCACAACGAGTAATGCTGATATATATATTTTTTAACAGTAAATTTATATACCTTTTATATTTTCACCTAATTTTATTTTAAATTACTTTAATAATGCGGTTTTGGAATAGTGTCAAACAATTTGGTGTTATTGGGCTACGTGCATTTTGGTGATTAATATTACCTAACCTACGCAACCGAAATTTTCATAGCGCCGGTTCGATTCGTTATGACATCAACATTTGCTAGGGCAATAGAAGAATAACCTAAAAAGTAAAGTCGTGATGTGTCCAAAATAATTTCAAATCAGTTTCTTTTATTTTCTAAGTCATAAGAAAACAAAATACTTTCAATTGTTTAGTTTTGATTCTCAGAGTCAGTATGCGTCTATAACATTGACCATCCTTTTATTATTTGTTCAGAAACTGAAGGATGTTTTTTAATTGTAGTATGTCACTGGATAGCCATGTATCGGTCCTTGGAGCTTTATGCACCACTCGTTTAGGTTAATCTTGCAAGATCCTAGCTAAATAGGGAACAACTATCATAAAAACAGTCAATCATGGGAATTGTTCATTAGGTCAAGGGAATCCTATGTTTTTAAACATAACCATCTCACGCACACCATAAGGTTACGTAATTTTGAATATAGGCTGAGGTTTTTTTTTCTAACGTATACAACATGTGTAAGTTGCGTGATTATTCCAACATTTCATAGACCTCGACATCCTTATGGTCTAATATCTAACTTGTAGGAGAACCAAACCATGTGAACTTTGACTTATTTGTCACTATCATCACCCTGTGACTCACTTATCGTTCTTAATAAAATTTACCCCATCATTGTGTACAAATTAGAACAAGGATGACTTTGATATCGTATATAACATCCGACCTTTATATCCATATCTTCCGGTTTGCCTATCAGATGTTGTGACTCGGGGTCACCAAAAACAGATGGCATGAAATGAGGTGAGGATGTGTTCGTCCATCTTCTCATATATGCATTTTGGTGTTAACAATCGTGAATTCAGCCGATTAATTAGAAACACTTGTAGTATGACTATCTTGATTTCGATTCAACATCCATTTTGGTTTAAAAAAGTTCCTTTATACTGATTTAAGTTAATTATATAATGAGTAATTAAGACAAAACTAGTGGAATTGTGATGACAGTAATTAGAATACAAAACACATAATATACGTCCATTGACAATGTAAACTACTTGTAAATTCTTTTAGTTTGACTTTATTTTGGTAAGAAAAAGAAAATATTAACATCCTTTAATTTTTTGATAAATTTATTTAGAAAACGAAAATATTAACATCCTTCAATTTTTTGATAAAGGATTCGGTTCATTCAATTTCTACAAGTATTACTAAACTGGTACGATTAAGAACTAGATTATATATGTGGAAGTTTAACAAGACAAAAAAAACTGCTAATAATACCCTCACTTGTAAGACATGTTAATAAATAACAAATAATCAGGGCAGGCCCTAGGGGTGGGCGAGCCGCACCCTCGGCCGAGGCCCGCTTCTCCAGAGGGCCAAAATTTTTTAAAATTTTAATTACATATATATATATATATATATATATTGTATGTGTGTTTACAAATATGAAAAAAAGAGGTGAGGAAAAAAAATAGAGTAAAATGTCTGGATAGCCCATGTTGTTTTGTAAAGTAACTCCTATAGTCCATAACTTTTGGAAATTACACCGGTGCTCCCTGTGGTTTACTTTTTGTTACTCGGATAGTGCTTGGAGTGGATGTCCGTTAGTTTTCTCCGTTAAGTCCATATGAAATTACTTATTTAGTCCTCCTTTTAAAAAGTAAAAAAAAGATTAATTAAAGGTGAGACCCACCAACCTTCTTATTTACCCTTTTAAGCCCTTGTATCTCTCTCTCTCTCACACACACACACGAACTCACTTACCACCACCCGACTCCACCACATACCTCCAGCCGCACCACCTGCCACTCCATCAACATCAACATCTTCGCCATTGTGACTCCCTCCTCCATCCCAAAAAAGGTCAATCAGAGAGAGAAAGAGAGAGACATAGAAAAGGTCACTCACCACCACTTGACTCTGCCACTGTAACTCCTCCATCTCCGCCACTGTAACTCACTCACCACCACCAGACTCCGCCACTGCAACTCCCTCTGTAACATCCGTCAAAAAACGGATTTTACCAAACCCGCTCCGTTTATTAACCGAGCAATCAGTTAAAAATTTCGTTTCATATTTAATGCCCAAATTAATTTTAAACGATACATAATTAATAATTATATTGGAATATATAATTTATTTTTGAAAAACTGTTAAAAATAATGAAATAAAAATAAAAGGTTGTAGCCGGGTTTCGAACCCGGGTCAGTCAACCGGTTTCAGCAATGACTTAACACACACACACTCAACCACTGCGCCATTGGTGTTTCTTGTTAATTAATGGAAACAATTAATACATATTATAATTCTCGAATTCAAAACCGACGCGCCCAATCGCAGTCGTCGGAAATCCCGACGATTTCTCCGAGATTGGACGGTTATTTCAGTTTTAACCGAAGCTTTAACTATGACATCGGTTATAACCGACGTCTGAACCCGCGACGCAAGTCATAACCGCCGGAAAACGTAATGACAGATGAATCAAGACGGATATCGGACCAAATTCATCGATGTCCTGCCTTATAAATACCCCCTCAAACCTCTGCTAGCTTTTTCGCTCACAATCACACCTTTACCCGACGTAATTCCACTCGCTGGAAAAGTTCTGCAACTCGCCGGAAAACCGAGCCTTTCACCTTTGAGCCTTACTGAACCCCCAGAGCTCATACCGAAGCCACCTACACTCACCTCAAGCTCGCTGAAGACCCTCTGCTGCAAGACA
Organism: Scalesia atractyloides; assembly: GCA_947069175.1. Taxonomy (NCBI): domain Eukaryota; kingdom Viridiplantae; phylum Streptophyta; class Magnoliopsida; order Asterales; family Asteraceae; genus Scalesia; species Scalesia atractyloides. Next base: position 797,477 of record CAMTDV010000003.1, read on the forward strand.
CACGTCGCCGGAATAGTTTGCTGTCACCGGAGTTTCGCCGGCGAAACAGAGGAGCCACTGTTCGGTATATCTAACACTTAATCTTTCATTCTTCTTATTAATCTCACATGTAATTAACCACCAGACACTAACGAACTTGATTAAATCTTCGAACCAGTCGGACTTCCGTTTCTGGTTAAGTTTGACGAAGAAGACGAAGATTCGTATTATATAAGTATAATTTAAATCAAGATATAACTCGGGTTAGACACACAGTCCAGCGGTGGACTGTGTGCAAATTAAACACGCTTACGTTCCGAGTTCGACTCTTGTCCCACGCATACTCGCTTTGATAAAAAAAGTTCTCTTTTTACTAAACCGGATTCATTTCACATAGATGTTAAATTTAATAAAAACCGGAATAATAACCAAGATAGACACACAGTCCAGTGGTGGACTGTGTGCGCATTTAAAACACAGGTCACGAGTTCGAGTCCGGACTACCGCACCGGTCCGAACAATTATCCAACTTTTATATAAGGCAGAAACGAAATAAGGTAGTTTGTATATAAGTATAACAAAAATCAGTTTATATAACAAGTTAAACACACAGTCCAGCGGTGGACTGTGTGTTAACTCAAACCACAGGTCCCGGGTTCGAGACCTGTGGAGAACACCGGTTCAAGGTATTAAAATCATTTTTAAAACAACTAATTTTCGGATTAATTCAATAAGTATATAAATATAATTAAAAACAGAAATATTTCAGGTTAGACACGTAGCTCAGTTGGTAGAGCTGCGTGCACGCGAACGGGAGGTCTCGGGTTCGAGCCTCACCCGGCGCAAACAATTTCACAGCCTGACCGGTCAACAAGTCAACGGTCAACGGTCAACTGTCCCAAAAAGTCAACTTTTTTTTATTATTTTTATTTATTTATTTTATTTAAAAATCAATTAAATACTTAAAAATAACATTTTTAAGGTTAGAAAATAGCCTTAAACTCAAAAAAATATATCCAATCATCCTACTAAAATTGATTAATAAAATCCCCTTATTTACCAAACCATTATGTTATTATCTAGGTTAGTTTCACTCGTGGTTAAATCCAACTTCGTACGTATTCAACATCATCAACCGAACGCACCCAATGTGAGTGAATCTTACAACTCCCCTTTTTAATTACACGTTTTGGGGTGTGTCATGTGTCACAAAAATTAACTCGTTTATTTAAACTTGTGCCATACCATATTGTGATCTAAACTTAGATTGTATGCATTGTTTATAGTTATGTATTTCATAATGTCAAGTTACATGCAATTCGTTCATTAGGCCCATCAGTTCCTCGTGGGAGACGAGTTGAGCAACGCGTGCCTCAGAATAAATCCGTTATTGTTCGTGTGTGTATTATTTAGTTTATATTGTTTGTAGTTATGTATTTCATATTGTCAAGTTTATGCAAATCATTCATTAGACCCATCAGTTCCTCGTGGGAGACGAGTTGAGCAACGCGTGCCTCAAAACGTTCCATTATTGTTCATGTGTGCATTATTTAATATTAAATGATTGGTGAATAAGTTTACATCTATTTTTACTCATGTGTGGTTGTGCACTTTATTTTATAACCAATTAAATAAACTTGTTCAAATGTTTTCCATAGGATTCACTCGCCAACTTTTTGTTGATCCAAAAACCATTTTTACACATGATCCAGGTGAACAAGATGAAGCAAGGAAAACATAGGAAATGCCTTAGAAGAAAACAATGAAGCCTAGATTGATGTTTAGGACATGATGTAATTATGATTGTATATTTCCCATTAAAATGTATTAATGAATATGAAACGTTATAATAAATGTCATGAGCTTTGATGATAACCCAATCATGCCTCGATCACCTTTTCCGCTGCGGGTCGGGGGTGTGACAGATTGGTATCAGAGCCATGACTATAGGGATATAGGATAGGTTATTAGACCCTTAGAGCCTATACTATAATTGACTAGATCTTAATTGTTTATGCGGTTACATGCAAACTTATGATATTTATTTGTTTCATATTTGTTTATGTCACACCCCGACCCGCAGCGGAAAAGGTGACCGGGGCATGATTGGGTTATCATCAAAGCTCATGACATTTATTATAACGTTTCATATTCATTAATACAATTTAATGGGAAATTTACAATCATAATTACATCATGACCTAACATCAATCTACGCTTCTTTGTTTTCTTCTAAGGCATTTCCTATGTTTTCCTTGCTTCATCATGTTCAGCTGTATCATGTGTAAAAATGGTTTTTGGATCAACAAAAAGTTGGCGAGTGAATCCTATGGAAAACATTTGAGCAAGTTTATTTAATTGATAGTAAAATAAAGTGCACAACCACACATGAGTAAAAATAGATGTAAACTTATACACCAATCATTTAATATTAAATAATGCACACATGAAAAATAATGGATCGTTATGAGGCACGCATTGCTCAACTCGTCTCTCACGAGGAACTGATGGGCCTAATGAATGATTTGCATAAACTTGACAATATAAAATATATAACTAAAAACAACATAAACTAAATAATACACACACGAACAATAATGGATTTGTTTTTAGGCGCGCGTTACTCAACTCGTCTCTCACGAGGAACTGATGGGCCTAATGAATGAATTGCATATAAATTGACAAAATGAAATACATAACTACAAGCAATATATATACAATCTAAGTTTAGATCACAATATGGTATGGCACAAGTTTAAATAAACGAGTTAATTTTGTGACACATGACACACCCCAAAACGTGTAATTAAAAAGGAGAGTTGTAAGATTCACTCACATTGTGTGCGTTCGGTTGATAATGTTGAATACGCACGAAGTTGGATTTAACCACGAGTGAAACTAACCTAGATAATAACATAATGGTTTGGTAAATAATGAGATTTTATTAATCAATTTTAGTAGGATGATTGGATATATTTTTGTGAGTTTAAGGCTATTTTCTAACCTTAAAAATGTTATTTTTAAGTATTTTTAATTGATTTTTAAATAAAATTAAAAATTAAAAATAATAAAAAAAATTGACTTTTTTGCTACAGTTGACCGTTGACCGTTGACTTTGACTTTGACTGTTGACCGGTTCGTATGTGTGTATATATGCGCTGGGTGAGGCTCGAACCCGAGACCTCCCGTACGCGTGCACGCAGCTCTACCAACTGAGCTACGTGTCTAACCCGAAATATTTCTGTTTTTAATTATATTTATATATTAATTGATTTAAACAGAAAATCATTTATTTTTAAAAACGATTTTAATCTAACGATTCGGTGCGCTCCACAGGTCTCGAACCCGGGACCTGTGGGTTGAGTTAACACACAGTCCACCGCTGGACTGTGTGTCTAACTTGTTAAATAATCAGATTTTTATTATACTTATATACAAACTAAATATTTCCATTTCTGTCTTAAATAAAAAGTTTGATAATTGTCCGGACCGGTGCGGTAGTCCGGACTCGAACTCGTGACGTGTGGTTAAACATTCACACAGTCCACCACTGGACTGTGTGTCTATCTTGGTTATTATTCCGGTTTTTATTAAACTTAACATCTATGCGAAATGAATCCGGTTCACTAATAAAAAGGAACATTTTAATTAAGGCGAGTATGCGTGGGACATGTTTCGAACTTGAGACGTAAGCGTGTTTAATGTGCACACAGTCCACCGCTGGACTGTGTGTCTAACCCGAGTTATATCTTGATTTAAATTAAACTTATATACTACCGAAACTTCGTCTTCTTCGTTAATCTTAACCAGAAACGGTGACTGACTGGTTCAACGATTTTAATCATGTTCTTTAGTGTGTTTCAGTTAATTACAGGTGAGATAAATAAAAAGAATGAAAGATTAAGCGTTAGATATACCGAAATTGAACTCCTCTGTTTCTCCGGCGGAACTCCGGTGACAGCAATTGATTCCGGCGACGTGTGTCCTGCGGCAGAGAGTCTTCAACGAGCTTGAGGTGGATGTGAGTGGCTTCGGTATGAGTTCTGGGTGATCAGTAAGACTCAGAAGTGAAAAGCTCGGTTTTCCGGCGAGTTGCAGAAATTTTCCGGCGAGTGGAATTACGTCGGGTAAAGGTGTGATTTTGAGCGAAAAAGCTAACAGAGGTTTGAGGGGGTATTTATAAGGCAGGACATCGATGAATTTGGTCCGATTTCCGTCTTGATTCGTCGGTCATTACGTTTTCCGGCGGTTATAACTTGTGTCGCGGACTCAGGCGTCGGTTATAACCGATGATGAGATTAAAGTTTACGTTAAAACGGAAGTAACCGTCCAATCTCGCGAGACCACCGGGATTTCCGACGACTGCAATTGGGCGCGTCGTTATTTGAATTTGAGATTTATTTTATGTATTAATTGTTTCCAATATTTAACAAGGAACATGAGTGCCGCAGTGGTTTGATGGATGAGTGTTAAGGCTGTTTGAAATTGCTGGCTGACCCGGGTTCGAAACCCGGCAGCACTATTTTATTTTTATTTCCTTTATTTTTAACAGTTTTTCAAAAACAAATTATATATTCCAACATACTTATTAATTATGTATCGTTTAAAATTATTTTGGGCAATAAATATGCAACGAAATTTTTAACTGATTGTTCGGTTAATAAACGGAGCGGGTTTGGTAAATCCGTTTTTTGACGGATGTTACAGTATCCCCTGCTTTTTAGAAATTTCGTCCCGAAATTTAAGTAGTGATATATTTGACTAAAAATAATGGTGTTTAGTTTGACAGTTACATGCTTAGAAAAAGTGTAAGAGTTTAAATTTTGTTTGTGGCGGTAACGTCCCTTGTAAGGGTTAAGTACCCTGCTACAGGAATCGCTTTTTGTTGCCTACTGTAAAAATATTGATAAGCAGAGTTGATTCACTAAATATGATATCATGCGTAAGAGTTTTGATATGTTTGGAAGGATATGGTTATATCCTAAAGCAAAACTTCTAATACTACAACCTACATGGAACTTCTCATAACCGTCTAACAATACCTCTGATCCTTTGACAAGAATACTTATATATAGGAAGTACCAGCGGCGTATCCACCATATTCTTATCAAATTTTCATTGGTTTTATCAGTAAGTTATGATTGGTTCTATGATATGACTCTAGAACATAAATAAACACAACAACAAATACTTGAGTCTCAATTCTGATAGCATACATGTTTGATTTGTGACAGTTCCTCTCTCGTTTGTTATGAAGGATAGGTTATTTTATGTAGAAATAGAACATAATCCAATTTCTTTAAATGGCGAGATGATATGAATGTAACACAAATTTCAACCAAGACATTACTAAATCCTACATGGAACTTCTCATAATCGCCTGATAATGCCTCTGATCCTTTGGCAAGAATACTTATATACAGGAAGTACCAGCGGCGTATCCACCATATTCTTGTCAAATTTTCGTTGGTTTTATCCGTAAGTTATGATTGGTTACCAAGAAACTACTAAATCCTACATAGAACTTCTCATAACCGCCTGACAATGCCTCTGATCCTTTGACAAGAATACTTATATATAGGAAGTACCAGCGGCGTATCCACCATATTCTCGTCAAATTTTCATTGGTTTTATCAGTGAATTATGATTAGTCCTACGTGACTATAAAACATAAACAACACAACAACCACAGCTTGAGTCTAAATTCTGAAAGTATACATGTTTAAATGATGACAGTACCTCTCTCGTTTGTTATGATGGAGAGGTTAGTCATTGTGGAAGTGAGACATAGCTCAACTTCTATAAATGATGAAATTGAATACATTGAAATGTATGATGAACAAACTTCAACCAAAACATACTAAATCCTACATGGAACTTCTCATAACCGCCTGATAATGCCTCCGATCCTTTGACAAGAATACTTATATATAGGAAGTACCAGCGGCGTATCCACCATATTTCTCGTCAAATTTTCATTGGTTTTATCCACAAGTTATGATTAGTTCTATGTGACTCTACAACAAACACAACAACCACAAGATACTGATAATGAAAAATGTCTGTGCGATCAAGGCTCAATCAAACGGAGCCGATCGTATTGCATGTACTGAAAATGAAAATGTCTGTGCGATCAAGGCTCAATCAAACGGAGCCGATCGTATTGCATGTACTGAAAATAATAAACAATAATCTAAACAATAATCACACAACCAGTTTATACATGGAACCTCTCATAACCGCTTGATAAGGCCTCCGATCCTTTGACAAGAATACTTATATATAGGAAGTACCAGCGGCGTATCCACCATATTCTCGTCAAATTTTCATTGACTTTATCCACAAGTTATGATTAGTTCTATGTGACTCTACAACAAACACAACAACCACAAGATACTGATAATGAAAAATGTCTGTGCGATCAAGGCTCAATCAAACGGAGCCAATCGTATTGCATGTACTGAAAATGAAAATGTCTGTGCGATCAAGGCTCAATTAAATGGAGCCGATCGTATTGCATGTACTGAAAATAATAAACAATAATCTAAACAATAATCACACAACCAGTTTATACATGGAACCTCTCATAACCGCCTGATAAGGCCTCGATCCTTTGACAAGAATACTTATATATAGGAAGTACCAGCGGCGTATCCACCATATTTTCGTCAAATTTTCATTGACTTTATCCGCAAGTTATGATTAGTTCTATGTGATTCTAAAACATAAAGAAAAACGTAAAACTACACGATTGGAGTTGAATCTTCATTTTCGGTGAAGAGGACTAGTTGGGTGTTCTCGTTTGGGCCGTCATTATCTTCAACAGGATTGGCGTTGATGTTGAACACTCTTCCTCTTGATGGTGGCCTAGTGATTGGGTTTTCTTGATTTACTTGGTTAACTGGGTTTGATTGAGCTTGAGCGTTTATGATGTTAACCAATCGAGGGCACGTGTTTCTAAAGTGGGTAGGGTCGCCACAATTGAAACAAGCTCGAACATAAGGGAACATGGGGTATTGGGGTTGATGATAGGTTTGGATCATGTTTTGAGTAAGGGGAAAGATTTGGTTTTGAGGGGTGCGGCAAACCTTGCTCAAATGACCATAGCGTCCACAAGTTGCACATAGTCGGCAAGGTAAGGTAAGGGGATGGTGATAAAAACAGGTGTTACATCGAGGGTGAGGTCCAAGATATGGTTTCTTAATTGGGTAAGTTGAGTTGGGTGCTACATGAGTGATTGGGATAGCTTGGATGGGTATGGCTTGTGAAATTGGTTGGTTACGTTGGATAGTAGCGAAAAGTTGTCCATCTCGTTTTCTCTTAAAAGTGGGTTGAGAAGGGGATTCGGTTTAGGTGGAGTTTGAAGTTTCAGTCGATGCTTTATCCTTCTTCTTCTCCTCCTTGAAGTCTTTGTTCCGGATTCGGTTTTCGGTGAGCTCTGTAGCTAACTCCATTGCTGCTTCCAAAGTTGCAGGCGTGGTACTTATTACAGAGTCCTGAATCTTTGACGGAAGACCTCGAATGTAGTGCTCGATCAAACGGTAGAGGGGAGTGAACAAGTTGGGAACCATTTGATTTAACTCGAGGAATCTTTTGTTGTATGTGGTGTGGTCGCCTTCTTTTTGCTTCAACGAATAGAACTCATCCTCTAATTTCTTGATTTCGCTCCTTGGGCAAAACCGTCTTGTCATGATTTCCTTCAACTCTTCCCAAGTCAAAGTCATAGCGTCTTCAACACCTCGTTTGGCCTTCTCTGTATTCCACCAAGTAAGTGCTATTCTATATAAACGACCAGTAGCATATCGCACTTTGCGAACATCGGGGCAATCGCAATTTAGAAAATTGTTCTCCATTTCTTCAAACCAATGGAGGAGAGCGGTGACACCTTCAGTCCCTTCGTATTTTGGAGGGTCGCATGATTTGAAATGCTTGTAGGTGCATTTAGTGGTATTTGGGGAAGAATTGACAATGTGTTGATCTTCTTGATTGACAGGATTAGCGGTAAGTGTTTGTTGGACTTGAATTACAATGTTGGGTATTACGGCAGCCATTTGTTGAGCGATTAGAGCAGCCATGCGCTCGCGGGCTTTTTCTGCTCTCGTCTTCCTACGGGCGAGGCTAGAAGACATCTACAAGGAATACATGTCAAGAGTATGAGTTGGATGCTTTTGGGTTCATGGGTCGCATTTGGGAATGAACATACATAAAATAAATATAGAAAAATAAATCTACTACATACATAGGATGTCTTGGGCTTTGCTCGTCATTAGGCCCTACATGCCGCCATACTTCACCTTCGTAATCATGTGGGCCCCCATGAATACCGGGTTTTTCATATGGTTCGCATGTGTTAGCCTGGTTACGTACACTAAAACCCGGAGAAAATCGAGAAATATGTATATAACGTATGAGTTTCGGAATGTGACCAGGTGTAGACACGGTGACACCTCAAAGTGGGGTTAGTTCGAACGACGTTTGGTGTGGCATGCTTTGGCCTAATAGGTCCTTCGTACTCTCATCGTTAGTCCCCAGGTAGGCAAACTGGTCCGTTATATTGGATTTATACGAATGCCAACCTAGACAGGACGTTCCGACTACCGGTACTTGTACCCTTCCAGTTACTACATGCCCGTCGCAGAACTTACTTTGATGAGATTTGAAAATTGCGACAAAATCTTTGAATAATGAAAGCATGAAGTTGATTTAAATATATGAACACTGAAATATGTATAATGAATGTGTATGTAAGTATGTATGTTTGACTGTAAGTATAAACAAATATGAAACAAATAAATATCATAAGTTTGCATGTAACCGCATAAACAATTAAGATCTAGTCAACTATAGTATAGGCTCTAAGGGTCTAATAACCTATCCTATATCCCTATAGTCATGGCTCTGATACCAATCTGTCACACCCCGACCCGCAGCGGAAAAGGTGACCGGGGCATGATTGGGTTATCATCAAAGCTCATGACATTTATTATAACGTTTCATATTCATTAATACAATTTAATGGGAAATTTACAATCATAATTACATCATGACCTAACATCAATCTAAGCTTCTTTGTTTTCTTCTAAGGCATTTCCTATGTTTTCCTTGCTTCATCCTGTTCATCTGTATCATGTGTAAAAATGGTTTTTGGATCAACAAAAAGTTGGCGAGTGAATCCTATGGAAAACATTTGAGCAAGTTTATTTAATTGATAGTAAAATAAAGTGCACAACCACACATGAGTAAAAATAGATATAAACTTATACACCAATCATTTAATATTAAATAATGCACACATGAAAAATAATGGATCGTTATGAGGCACGCGTTGCTCAACTCGTCTCTCACGGGGAACTGATGGGCCTAACGAATGATTTGCATAAACTTGACAATATAAAATATATAACTACAAACAACATAAACTAAATAATACACACACGAATAATAACGGATTTGTTTTTAGGCGCGCGTTACTCAACTCGTCTCTCACGAGGAACTGATGGGCCTAATGAATGAATTGCATATAAATTGACAAAATGAAATACATAACTACAAGCAATATATATACAATCTAAGTTTAGATCACAATATGGTATGGCACAAGTTTAAATAAACGAGTTAATTTTGTGACACATGACACACCCCAAAACGTGTAATTAAAAAGGGGAGTTGTAAGATTCACTCACATTGTGTGCGTTCGGTTGATGATGTTGAATACGCACGAAGTTGGATTTAACCACGAGTGAAACTAACCTAGATAATAACATAATGGTTTGGTAAATAATGGGATTTTATTAATCAATTTTAGTAGGATGATTGGATATATTTTTATGAGTTTAAGGCTATTTTCTAACCTTAAAAATGTTATTTTTAAGTATTTTTAATTGATTTTTAAATAAAATAAATAAATAAAAATAATAAAAAAAATTTGACTTTTTTGCTACAGTTGACCGTTGACCGTTGACTTTGACTTTGACTGTTGACCGGTTCGTATGTGTGTATATATGCGCTGGGTGAGGCTCGACCCGAGACCTCCCGTACGCGTGCACGCAGCTCTACCAACTGAGCTACGTGTCTAACCCGAAATATTTCTGTTTTTAATTATATTTATATATTAATTGATTTAAACAGAAAATCATTTATTTTTAAAAACGATTTTAATCTAACGATTCGGTGCGCTCCACAGGTCTCGAACCCGGGACCTGTGGGTTGAGTTAACACACAGTCCACCGCTGGACTGTGTGTCTAACTTGTTAAATAATCAGATTTTTATTATACTTATATACAAACTAAATATTTCCATTTCTGTCTTAAATAAAAGTTTGATAATTGTCCGGACCGGTGCGGTAGTCCGGACTCGAACTCGTGACGTGTGGTTAAACATTCACACAGTCCACCACTGGACTGTGTGTCTATCTTGGTTATTATTCCGGTTTTTATTAAACTTAACATCTATGCGAAATGAATCCGGTTCACTAATAAAAAGGAACATTTTAATTAAGGCGAGTATGCGTGGGAAATGTTTCGAACTTGAGACGTAAGCGTGTTTAATGTGCACACAGTCCACCGCTGGACTGTGTGTCTAACCCGAGTTATATCTTGATTTAAATTAAACTTATATACTACCGAAACTTCGTCTTCTTCGTTAATCTTAACCAGAAACGGTGACTGACTGGTTCAACGATTTTAATCATGTTCTTTAGTGTGTTTCAGTTAATTACAGGTGAGATAAATAAAAAGAATGAAAGATTAAGCGTTAGATATACCGAAATTGAACTCCTCTGTTTCTCCGGCGGAACTCCGGTGACAGCAATTGATTCCGGCGACGTGTGTCCTGCGGCAGAGAGTCTTCAACGAGCTTGAGGTGGATGTGAGTGGCTTCGGTATGAGTTCTGGGTGATCAGTAAGACTCAGAAGTGAAAAGCTCGGTTTTCCGGCGAGTTGCAGAAATTTTCCGGCGAGTGGAATTACGTCGGGTAAAGGTGTGATTTTGAGCGAAAAAGCTAACAGAGGTTTGAGGGGGTATTTATAAGGCAGGACATCGATGAATTTGGTCCGATTTCCGTCTTGATTCGTCGGTCATTACGTTTTCCGGCGGTTATAACTTGTGTCGCGGACTCAGGCGTCGGTTATAACCGATGATGAGATTAAAGTTTACGTTAAAACGGAAGTAACCGTCCAATCTCGCGAGATCACCGGGATTTCCGACGACTGCAATTGGGCGCGTCGTTATTTGAATTCGAGATTTATTTTATGTATTAATTGTTTCCAATATTTAACAAGGAACATGAGTGCCGCAGTGGTTTGATGGATGAGTGTTAAGGCTGTTTGAAATTGCTGGCTGACCCGGGTTCGAAACCCGGCTGCACTATTTTATTTATATTTCCTTTATTTTTAACAGTTTTTCAAAAACAAATTATATATTCCAACATACTTATTAATTATGTATCGTTTAAAATTATTTTGGGCAATAAATATGCAACGAAATTTTTAACTATGTTCGGTTAATAAACGGAGCGGGTTTGGTAAATCCGTTTTTTGACGGATGTTACAGTTTATACTTACAGTCAAACATACATACTTACATACACATTCATTATACATATTTCAATGTTCATATATTTAAATCATCTTCATGCTTTCATTATTCAAAGATTTTGTCGCAATTTTCAAATCTCATCAAAGTAAGTTCTGCGACGGGCATGTAGTAACTGGAAGGGTACAAGTACCGGTAGTCGGAACGTCCTGTCTAGGTTGGCATTCGTATAAATCCAATATAACGGACCAGTTTACCTACCTGGGGACTAACGATGAGAGTACGAAGGACCTATTAGGCCAAAGCATGCCACACCAAACGTCGTTCGAACTAACCCCACTTTGAGGTGTCATCGTGTCTATACCTGGACACATTCCGAATATCATACGTTATATACATATTTCTCGATTTTCTCCGGGTTTTAGTGTACGTAACCAGGCTAACACATGCGAACCATATGAAAAACCCGGTATTCATGGGGGCCCACATGATTACGAAGGTGAAGTATGGCGGCATGCAAGGCCCAATGACGAGCAAAGCCCAAGACATCCTATGGATGTAGTAGATTTATTTTTCTATATTTATTTTATGAATATTCATTCCTAAATACGACCCACGAACCCAAAAACATCCAACTCATACTCTTGACATGTATTTCTTGTAGATGTCTTCTAGCCTCGCCCGTAGGAAGACGAGAGCAGAAAAAGCCCGCGAGCGCATGGCTGCCCTAATCGCTCAACAAATGGCTGTCGTAATACCCAACATTGTAATCCAAGTCCAACAAGCACTTACCGCTAATCAAGAAGATCAAAACATTGTCAATCCTCCCCCAAATACCACTAAATGCACCTACAAGCGTTTCAAATCCTGCGACCCTCCAAAATACGAAGGGACTGAAGGTGTCACCGCTCTCCTCCATTGGTTTGAAGAAATGGAGAACACTTTTCTAAATTGCGATTGCCCCGATGATCGCAAAGTGCGATATGCTACTGGTCGTTTATATGGAATAGCACTTACTTGGTGGAATACAGAGAAGGCCAAACGAGGTGTTGAAGACGCTATGACTTTGACTTGGGAAGAGTTGAAGGAAATCATGACAAGGCGGTTTTGCCCAAGGAGCGAAATCAAGAAATTAGAAGATTAGTTCTATTCGTTGAAACAAAAGGAAGGCGACCACACCACATACAACAAAAGATTTCTCGAGTTAAATCAAATGGTTCCCAACTTGTTCACTCCCCTCTACCGTTTGATCGAGCACTACATTCGAGGTCTTCCATCAAAGATTCAAGACTCTGTAATAAGTACCACGCCTGCAACTTTGGAAGCAGCAATGGAGTTAGCTACAGAGCTCACCGAAAACCGAATCCGGAACAAAGACTTCAAGAAGGATAAGGCATCGGCTGAAACTTCAAACTCCACCCAAACCGAATCCCCTTCTCAACCCACTTTTAAGAGAAAACGAGATGGGCAACTTTTCACTACTATCCAACGTAATCCACCAATTTCACACGCCATACCCATCCAAGCTATCCCAATCACTCAAGTAGCACCCAACTCAACTTACCCAAATAAGAAACCATACCTTGGACCTCACCCTCGATGTAACACCTGTTTTTATCACCATCCCCTTACCTTACCTTGTCGACTATGTGCAAATTGTGGACGCTATGGTCATTCGAGCAAGGTTTGCCGCACCCCTCAAAACCAAATCTCACCCCTACTCAAAACATGATCCAAACCTATCAACAACCCCAATACCCCATGTTCCCATATGTTCGAGCTTGTTTCAATTGTGGCGACCCTACCCACTATAGAAACACGTGTCCCCGATTGGTTAACATCATAAACGCTCAGCTCAATCAAACCCCGTTAACCAAGTAAATCAAGAAAACCCAATCACTAGGCCACCAGCAAGAGGAAGAGTTTTCAACATCAACGCTAATCCTGTCGAAGATAATGACGGCCCAAACGAAACCACCCAACTAGTCCTCTTCACCGAAAATCAAGGTTCAACTCCAATCGTTTAGTTTTATGTTTTTCTTTATGTTTTAGAATCACATAGAACCAACCATAACTTAAGGATAAAGTCAATGAAAATTTGACAAGAATATGGTGGATACGCCGCTGGTACTTCCTATATATAAGTATTCTTGCCAAAGGATCAGAGGCATTATCTGGCGGTTATGAGAGGTTCCATGTATAAACTGTTTGAGTGATTATTGTTTATTATTTTCAGTACATGCAATACGATCGGCTCCGTTTGATTGAGCCTTGATCGCACAGACATTTTTCATTTTCAGTACATGCAATACAATCTTTTGGTTGTTGTGTTTGTTGTAGAGTCAAATAGAACTAATCATAACTTGCGGATAAAGTCAATGAAAATTTGACAAGAATATGGTGGATACGCTGCTGGTACTTCCTATATATAAGTATTCTTGTCAAAGGATCGGAGGCATTATCAGGCGGTTATGAGAAGTTCCATGTAGGATTTAGTATGTTTTGGTTGAAGTTTGTTCATCATACATTTCAGTGTATTCAATTTCATCATTTATAGAAGTTGAGCTATGTCTCACTTCCACAATGACTAACCTCTCCATCATAACAAACGAGAGAGGTACTGTCATCATTCAAACATGTATACTATCAGAATTTAGACTCAAGTTGTGGTTGTTGTGTTGTTTATGTTTTAGAGTCACGTAGGACTAATTATAATTCACTGATAAAACCAATGAAAATTTGACGAGAATATGGTGGATACGCCGCTGGTACTTCCTATATATAAGTATTCTTGTTAAAGGATCAGAGGCATTGTCAGGCGGTTATGAGAAGTTCTATGTAGGATTTAGTAATTTCTTGGTAACTAATCATAACTTGCGGATAAAACCAACGAAAATTTGACGAGAATATGGTGGATACGCCGCTGGTACTTCCTATATATAAGTATTCTTGTCAAAGGATCAGAGGCATTATGAGGCGGTTATGAGAAGTTCCATGTAGAATTTAGTATTGTCTTGGTTGAAATTTGTGTTACATTTATATCATCTCGCCATTTAAAGAAATTGAATTGTGTTCCATTTCTACATAAACTAACCTCTCCATCATAACAAACGAGAGAGTAACTGTCACCATTCAAACATGTGTGTTATCAGAATCTGGACTCAAATATTGGTTGTTGTGTTTATTTATGTTCTAGAGTCATATCATAGAACCAATCATAACTTACTGATAAAACCAATGAAAATTTGACAAGGATATGGTGGATACGCCGCTGGTACTTCCTATGTATTCTTGTCAAAGGATCAGAGGCATTGTTAGACGGTTATGAGAAGTTCTATGTAGGATTTAGTAATTTCTTGGTACATTGGTTGTGGCGTTTATTTATGTTTAGAGTCACATCATAGAACCAATCATAACTTACTAATAAAACCAATGAAAATTTGACAAAAAATATGGTGGATACGCCGCTGGTACTTCCTATATATAAGTATTCTTGTCAAAAGATCAGAGGCATTGTTAGACGGTTATGAGAAGTTCCATGTAGGTTGTAGTATTAGAAATTTTGTTTTAGGATATAACTCTATCCTTCCAAACATATCAAAACTCTTATGCATGATATCATATTTAGTGAATCAACTCTGCTTATCAATATTTTTACCGTAGGCAACAAAAAGCGATTCCTGTAGCAGGGTACTTAACCCTTACAAGGAACGTTACCGCCTCAAACAAAAATTTAAACCCTTACTTTTTCTAAGTATGTAACGGTCAAACTAAACACCATCATTTCAGTCAAATATATCACTACTTAAATTTCGGGACGAAATTTCTAAAAAAGCAGTGGATACTGTAACATCCGTCAAAAAACGGATTTTACCAAACCCACTCCGTTTATTAACCGAGCAATCAGTTAAAAATTTCGTTGCATATTTAATGCCCAAATTAATTTTAAACGATACATAATTAATAATTATATTGGAATATATAATTTATTTTTGAAAAACTGTTAAAAATAATGAAATAAAAATAAAAGGTTGTAGCCGGGTTTCGAACCCGGGTCAGTCAACCGGTTTCAGCAATGACTTAACACACACACACTCAACCACTGCGCCATTGGTGTTTCTTGTTAATTAATGGAAACAATTAATACATATTATAATTCTCGAACCGACGTGCCCAATCGCAGTCGTCGGAAATCCCGACGATTTCGCCGAGATTGGACGGTTACTTCAGTGTTAACCGAAGCTTTAACTATGACATCGGTTATAACCGACGTCTGAACCCGCGACGCAAGTCATAACCGCTGGAAAACGTAATGACCGACGAATCAAGACGGATATCGGACCAAATTCATCGATGTCCTGCCTTATAAATACCCCCTCAAACCTCTGCTAGCTTTTTCGCTCACAATCACACCTTTACCCGACGTAATTCCACTCGCCGGAAAAGTTCTGCAACTCGCGGAAAACCGAGCCTTTCACCTTTGAGCCTTACTGAACCCCCAGAGCTCATACCGAAGCCACCTACACTCACCTCAAGCTCGCTGAAGACCCTCTGCTGCAAGACACACGTCGCCGGAATAGTTTGCTGTCACCGGAGTTTCGCCGGCGAAACAGAGGAGCCACTGTTCGGTATATCTAACACTTAATCTTTCATTCTTCTTATTAATCTCACATGTAATTAACCACCAGACACTAACGAACTTGATTAAATCTTCGAACCAGTCGGACTTCCGTTTCTGGTTAAGTCTGACGAAGAAGACGAAGATTCGTATTATATAAGTATAATTTAAATCAAGATATAACTCGGGTTAGACACACAGTCCAGCGGTGGACTGTGTGCAAATTAAACACGCTTACGTTCCGAGTTCGACTCTTGTCCCACGCATACTCGCTTTGATAAAAAAAAGTTCTCTTTTTACTAAACCGGATTCATTTCACATAGATGTTAAATTTAATAAAAACCGGAATAATAACCAAGATAGACACACAGTCCAGTGGTGGACTGTGTGCGCATTTAAAACACAGGTCACGAGTTCGAGTCCGGACTACCGCACCGGTCCGAACAATTATCCAACTTTTATATAAGGCAGAAACGAAATAAGGTAGTTTGTATATAAGTATAATAAAAATCAGTTTATATAACAAGTTAAACACACAGTCCAGCGGTGGACTGTGTGTTAACTCAAACCACAGGTCCCGGGTTCGAGACCTGTGGAGAACACCGGTTCAAGGTATTAAAATCATTTTTAAAACAACTAATTTTCGGATTAATTCAATAAGTATATAAATATAATTAAAAACAGAAATATTTCAGGTTAGACACGTAGCTCAGTTGGTAGAGCTGCGTGCACGCGAACGGGAGGTCTCGGGTTCGAGCCTCACCCGGCGCAAACAATTTCACAGCCTGACCGGTCAACAGGTCAACAAGTCAACGGTCAACGGTCAACTGTCCCAAAAAGTCAACTTTTTTTATTATTTTTATTTATTTATTTTATTTAAAAATCAATTAAAAATACTTAAAAATAACATTTTTAAGGTTAGAAAATAGCCTTAAACTCACAAAAATATATCCAATCATCATACTAAAATTGATAATAAAATCCCCTTATTTACCAAACCATTATGTTATTATCTAGGTTAGTTTCACTCGTGGTTAAATCCAACTTCGTGCGTATTCAACATCATCAACCGAACGCACCCAATGTGAGTGAATCTTACAACTCCCCTTTTTAATTACACGTTTTGGGGTGTGTCATGTGTCACAAAAATTAACTCGTTTATTTAAACTTGTGCCATACCATATTGTGATCTAAACTTAGATTGTATGCATTGTTTATAGTTATGTATTTCATAATGTCAAGTTACATGCAATTCATTCATTAGGCCCATCAGTTCCTCGTGGGAGACGAGTTGAGCAACGCGTGCCTCAAAATAAATCCGTTATTGTTCGTGTGTGTATTATTTAGTTTATATTGTTTGTAGTTATGTATTTCATATTGTCAAGTTTATGCAAATCATTCATTAGGCCCATCAGTTCCTCGTGGGAGACGAGTTGAGCAACGCGTGCCTCAAAACGTTCCATTATTGTTCATGTGTCATTATTTAATATTAAATGATTGGTGAATTAAGTTTACATCTATTTTTACTCATGTGTGGTTGTGCACTTTATTTTATAACCAATTAAATAAACTTGTTCAAATGTTTTCCATAGGATTCACTCGCCAACTTTTTGTTGATCCAAAAACCATTTTTACAAATGATACAGGTGAACAGGATGAAGCAAGGAAAACATAGGAAATGTCTTAGAAGAAAACAATGAAGCCTAGATTGATGTTTAGGACATGATGTAATTATGATTGTATATTTCCCATTAAAATGTATTAATGAATATGAAACGTTATAATAAATGTCATGAGCTTTGATGATAACCCAATCATGCCTCGATCACCTTTTCCGCTGCGGGTCGGGGTGTGACACCCTCCTCCATCAACATCCACTAGAGAGAGAAAGATCAGAGAAAGAGACACATAAAAGGTCCCAGAAGAGAGAGACGTGAACTGGATGTTGACGATGGGCTTCTAGTGTTACCAATCGTGAATTCAGTCAATTAAGGTACATATCGCCTCTTAGGGTTTTGAGTTTTGAGTTGAATTTGTAGATTTAGAACGGATTTAGGGTTTTATTGGTTGGGTTTTGATGATGGTTGCTGATGACGATGGTGGTAACCATGGGTGTGTTGACGACGGAGAAAGATGATGATGGTGGTGGTTCAGATGGTGGTTGTGGTAACTGTGGTCGTTCAGATGGTGGTTGCTATTGTGGCAGTGGTGACCGTGGTAGTTTTCTGTGACGGGTTAAGGGTTGGAGCGGTTAGGTTTAGGTGGGTTAAGGACTTTGCAGAATGCTACTGATTTGGATTTGGAAGGGTGGGTTAGGAACCAAAGGGTTAGGGTTTTTGGTGATGGTGGGGTGGAAGTGGGTGGTCGTGGAGACGGTGCAGGGTGCATGCGGTGATTGGAGGCGGTGATTGGAGGCAGTGGTTGGAGACAGTGGAGATGGTGGTTGGAGATAGTGGATGTTGTAGTTGAATAAGGGAGGGGTAACTAAGGTGGGCTCGACACTTTTAATAACCCATATTTTTTTACTTTTTAAAGGGGGGTAAATAAGTAATTTAGGGACTTAACGGAGAAAACTAACGGACATCCACTCCAGGGACTATCCGAGTAACAAAAAGTAAACCACATGGAGCACCACTGTAATTTCCAAAAGTTGGGGACTATAGGTGTTATTTTACAAAACCACATGGACTTTATCCAGGCATTTTACTAAAAAAATGATATAAAATAAAAGTTGCAGGTTGCTTGGTTAGGCCACTCGGTGTGGGGGCCGTCCCAGCCGCGTCGCACGGCGACGACGCTCCCAACACCACGCCGGGTGGCCCGTCGCCGTCGAGCAAGTCTTCACGTGGACGTTGGGGACGAAGCATTATTTTATTATATTTTAAACATGTAGCCGTTTGAAACGGCTAGATTTAAAAAAAATATTTTTAAATTAATAAATTTACCTATAAATACACCAATACCATCCCACTTTTTTACACAATTTACTCACCTCCATCTCTTTAAATTATAAAATCATTCCCGTCTATTTATAATTCTCCAACCTTTTTTTTAATATAGAGATGTCACCTTCGTCGTTGTGTTCATCATCTTTGGACGACGCCGAAGTTTTTGTTGCGAACTTCGTTATGCAAGCAGCACAAATGATCAAGGAGGAGGAGGAGGAAGAGGAAGAAACCTCGTCACAACCACAAACGAGGGCGGCCGCCTTAAATCGACAACGAGAAGGTATTTAAATCGTTTAACGTATTAATTTTCTAGTGTGTCTTTATTTTGATGTGCTTTCCTAATTTATACAACTCGTTGACAATCAGCTGGGCATGATAGTTTAATAGCCGATTACTTTGCCGACGAACCCGTGTACACGGATGCGATGTTTAGACGTCAGTTCCGAATGAGACGTCGACTTTTCTTACGTATAGCAGACGACTTGGCGCAATCTGATCCATATTTCACGCTTCGATACGACGCCAGGGGTCGTAGGGGATTCACCACTTTACAGATGTACCGCGGCGATTCGCCTGCTCGCATACGGGACTGCACCCGATTCGTTAGACGAGTATTTAAGGATGTCCGGAAGAACTTCACGTGCATGTCTGCACAAGTTTTGCAAATGGATCGTGACGTTATATAGCAAAAAATATATGCGGAAACCAAACGCAAACGACGTCTAAAAATTATATCAAGCGCACAAAGAAAGACATGGTTTTCCAGGGATGCTCGGAAGCATTGATTGCATGCACTGGGCCTGGCAGAACTGCCCTACTGCCTGGTAAGGTCAGTATACTCGGGGCGATCACGGTCATCCAACTATAGTACTAGAGGCTGTTGCGTCACAGGATCTTTGGATTTGGCATGCCTTTTTTGGTCTGCCTGGTTCACTTAACGACCTTAACATCATCTACCAATCACAGGTATTTGACGATGTAATCCAAAGAACAGGTCCAGATACAAGTTTTATGATTTCGGGGGTGGAATACATGCGCGGTTACTACCTTACAGATGGAATATACCTGACGTACTCTACAATCGTTTAAAACTATTCCGCACCCTACAGACGACAAAAGAAAGAAATTTGCCAAGTTTCAAGAGGGGTCGAGAAAAGATATTGAACGGTGTTTTGAAGTGCTACAAAAAAAGTGGCATATCATTGAATATCCGGCACGTTCTTTTACACCACAGAGGTTGCGATACATTATGTATGCTTGTATCTTGCTGCATAACATGATCATCGAATACGAGGGTAGAGTGATCTGTGACTACGACGAAAACGAGTCTAGCGGTAATACTGTTCCAGTGAGTGAAGAACAACAAGATTTAAACAGATTCTCTCTACGTAACGAGTACATACATCACAACCTGTAAGCGGACTTGGTGGACTACATTTGGAACAACACACTGAACGAACCCACCGACGACATGCCGGATGAAGACTAGCAGTTTTTTTTAATAATATGTTAGTTTATTTTTATGTAATGTTTAAATTAATATTTAATTTTAGTTTCTTAAAACTATGTTAGTTTATTTTTATGTAATGTTTGAATTAATATTTAATTTTTGTGTTTTAATATAATGTTAGTTTATTTTTATGTAATGTTTGAATTAATATTTAATTTTAGTTTTTATAAATATTTCGCCAAAATTAAAAAGAAAAATAAAAAAACTAGGTGGGGTCGGATCGTCACCCATTTCCAAACTTCTATCTCAGGAGGGGCGTCCTTCAAACTCTCTGACGCGTTTGCTGATGTGGCAGACCATTCTGAAAAGAGACCCGTCACCCACACCAAGTAGCCTTAATCGAGGTCTGAAGAAGACAATAAAAATAAAATACAAAAGGATAATGTAAAAGTTGCACTTTCTTTTCATGTGGTGTCAGAAAGGATTAAACTAAAATGGTGAAAAGGAATCCTAATCTAACCATGACAATGTAAATTTTATATTTATTTTTAACTTTTTTAACTTTTCATTTGTTTAAATAAAACGTATCACTTCTTTAGTTATATTTTTCATTTATTTAAATAAAACCTATCGCTTATTTAGTTATATATATTATTTTTTTAATCTTTGCAACCGTATGATATTTAAAATAAATATTACATTATATTAATTAATTATTTCCTCAGTTAGTAATATAAATTTAAGTTTTATATCTTCTTTTGTATTTTCCTTTATAGTTAATGATTTATAAATATTTTTGGTGTATTTGGTTTATCTTTTAGTTTTAAAATTATATATATATATATATATATTGGAGAGTTCAAATGAGAAGAAAAATTTTGTAAGAATAATAAGAATAACTTTTAAACCAATAATTTAATGTGTGTATTTAATATTATGAAAAAAAGCATTTAGGTAAATCTATAATTGTCATTAATTAGCAAATTAATTAAACTTGTAACTCATTTTTTTCATATATTCTTTCAAGATAAAAGAATTTATGGTGTAGGACATTTTTCGGCATGTGTAGGATAAATTTTAGTACGTGTAGGATAAATTTTGAAATGTGTAGGCTAATTTACATGTGTGTAGGGTAAATTCCGCTAAATGTAAGACATATGTAGGATAAATTTTGAAATGTGTATGATAAAATGTTTTTGCTTTATTAATGAGAGGAGTTATAAACTATATAATGTTTTACCACTATGCCATTTCTTCTTTCTCTTCTCACATTAAATTTCTTCTCAAATGAACCGTAACACCCTGTAAAATCTTGTCCTATAGTATAGTGACACGTGTTGTATTTTTTTAAATATAGTCTGTTAAAGACCAAAAAGGACTAAAGACGTCAACATGCTCAATCTGAGCCTCTGAGTGACGATCCGATGTCAACATGCTTAAATCATTAGCCTCTGAGTGACTGATACGTCAACACGCTTGAAATTTGGCCTCTGAGTGACTGATATGTCAATATGCCCAGCCTCTGAGTGACATCGGGATCAATATGCTTACCATAGCCTCTGAGTGATCCTTTGTGGAGTCCTAAACTCTCATACGTGCCATTTGTTGGACGAGAGAGTTCAATTTTGTATATATGTGAAAGTTGGATAATGGAGGGATTAAAAGTGTCAACATGTTAATTTATACCTCTGAGTGACCTTTTAACGAACCGAGAGCTCGACAATGTCCGGGCATAATCCCGGGTATGCCAAGTATTTGCTACGGAGGGCTAAAAGTGCCAAAAGGTGTTTAAAAAGGTTTTTAGAAGCTTTAATAAGTTAAGGGGTTAAAAGTGTCAAACTTTGAAGGTGGTCTTGGGGCGGTCGCGGGCCGCGAGAGAACAGGCCTGGGTCTCTCGCGGGGCGCGAGAACAGGTCTGCTGCAGAAAGTTTTGTTTGGAGACCAAGCAAAACTCCAAAACAATTAATTCAAAACCATGGCTTCTCTAAACTGCTATGCCACATTTTGAGACACTTGTAAGCTTCTTCTTACACCCTTAAACACCTGGCTTCACCTCTTTTGAGTTCTCCAACTATAAATAGGTGTTCAAGTGCTTCATTCCAACTTGCACCTTTCTAAATCATAACTCTTCTCCCTCATGTGGAAGTTCCTAGCTGAAAGGAGCATCCAACTTAGTTCTCTTGCATTGTAGGAACCTCTTGTAAGTGTTCCTTGCTCTTGCATTTTCGTTTATAGGCTTTTATAGCCAAAAGTCAAGTGTTTTCGTAAAACGTTTTGACATTCGGTTAAGACCATTATGGTCCAACCATTGTTCGAAATGAATATGGCTAAGTGATCGTAATAAAGTAGGTGTTAGTCCCTATAAAGAGCACCTCCTGAAGATCACGTTTGCTAGACCAATTGACGGGTCAAAGTTATGAAATAAAAAATCAAACAGGCCATTTTTCGAAAAAATCATAAATTGATCTTATATATGTTATGAAACCTGTTTTGACACTTAAACAACTTGGTAATAATTATTAGAACATGTAAGAACATGTTCGGCTCGTCCATTTCAGTTCTAGGGTCGGTTCGCAACCGAAAGTCACGAAGTTTGACTTCTGCTTTGACTTTCGATTCTGACCCGATTTAGATTAGTAACTTACTGATCTAAAGTTGCATTATGATCATAATATAATGTAGCATAATCCTATGAGGTTATATTACATAATTATAATCAGAATCCAAGTTTATGCGCAAGTTCCATAATTATGCCATATTTGACCAAAATGCTCATTTTACATAAATCAAAGTTTTAATGATAATAAACTTGAAAATGAGTTTCCTACTGATGTAATATAATAAGTAGGATTATTTGGGATGTTAAACCAAGTTATAAACTGAGTTTTCAAGCAAGTCCTTAAACTATGTCGATAAATGGCAATTTTAGCCCTTGTGGCTCATAAACTAGTTTTAAGCAAACCTTTTCAAGGTAAATCTTTTACCTACTGATATATTATATTAAATAACATATCTAAGGCATTTTAATTTGATTTTAACATCAGTTTTCGTAAAAATCACATAAAGACGCCACTTTACGACATAAGCACCGTTTAGGCGCATAATATGGTTTTGAACCATATTAATGGACCAAGACTTGATACCTATTGATTTTAAAACTTATTTAAACATAATTACAGTAGGTACATATTATAAACTCAGAATCCCAAATAATTTATAAACTATGTGTAAAATGACCAAAATGCCCCTTTGGTGCATAGTTTGGTTATAAAAGATAAATTACACATATAAATAATACCTACTGGTATTATATTATAAATAAAATATTTTTCCAGAATACTTATGATGATAAACTTAAAATATATTCAAGTTCCTTTTATACGGTATATAATTACCGAAATGCCCTTATGAGGCATAGTTTTGTTTTAAAACCTCAACGAGCATATAAGTTGATATCCTACTAATATATAATGGCATATAGAACTTGTCCATGACTTATCCGGTTACCCGATATCGCTAATATGCGCACGGTTACGTGTATGCAACTATTTTACGGGAATTAACCGAAACGGGTTTAACCTTATCATTTAAGTTTCAAAATCCAGAATGTTTATAGTTTACCCATATTATACAAGTCATATACTTGTCGGGATTAAACTACATTCTATCCGATCATCGTTTAATCAAGTGTTATACGTAATGATCATGTACATTATTCGATCTATAAGATCGTTAGTATTTAATTGGCTAGCTTATGCCATAATCCAGACTAGAGCCTTCTTGGTAAATGCTATTTGCACTTGGTACTTTTGTATACGATTGAGTTATTTAAAAAATAAAAGAAGAAGACTAGCTCAGGTAAACACTCTCAACTTATTTTCCCTATACGGGCTTGGGATACGATAAATTATTACCGCTTGGTCCAAATGGGGTCAATCGGATGCCCACTTGTGGCTAGTAAACCCGCATATTTCGTTTTAATCAGTTTTGTTTGATAACTTAAACATCAAGGGTTAAATTACCGTGTCCAGGATATCCTGAGCTCAATACATTAGTTATTGGCCATGACCCTAGCACGGGGTGTAGGCATACACCTTTTGATGCTCATAAGCAATGTTCCCAAGACGTTGGGGATGACTCCTTCGTGAATCTTGAGAGGTGTGTATTTAATCATGTCCCGGTTTCTGTCCCGGGCCCTGTATGTATTGACAAACATGTGAATCTGATACAAGGTTGCAAGTCAACTTTCCCAAGTTAATAAAAGATTTTGTGCCGTTTTGCACTTAAAACCATTTTAAAGTTTTCAAAATGAGTCAGTTGGGTGTATTTACCAGCGTAAACTGACGTATCGTCCAAAGGCTAAACTGCAGGTACAATACGAAATAGGCCGGAAGTTGCTCGGTTGTGATAGAAGATCTTGCAAATCCTAAATTTGCCTAAAGTCTGTTTTGTATTCTTTCCATGTTCATTTTATGATCCTCATGTAAATCTTCTATTACAAGCTTGTATATTATTTTGTATTTCGAACATTCGATTTGTAATAGTAATTTTACTCCAAGACTTCCGCTATGTCATGTTTAATTGACAATAATGTTATCAACTGACGTCACAATACTCCCCACCCGGGCCCACCGGTGTATAGATTTCGAGATTGGAAATACTGGGTGTGACATGAACTTTCCCACATATATATATATATATATATATTATAACATCCTTTTATTTGTTCATATCTGATTGATCCACCGCTCCACTCTCAAAATTGATTCAAGATAGCCCCGATTCCTCAATTCTACAATCCATATGGATTTTATAACTTTTCTCAAATTTGTACTTTATTAATTTATTCTTTACAAAATTATTCATCTAATGATTCTGATTTGACCTGACTTAACCTAAACCAAGCTAAAAAATAATTTCTTTATCTCTTACCTTAAAAATTTCTAACCTTAAAAATTTCGGGTCCACCATTGATCATTAGGTCATCTATTATAGTTAACCATTACGGCATGTCATTCTAATTACTATATTTTATATATGTTTATTGCTAGAACGTTAATCGTCGTTTAAAAAATTAGTTTATATAATTCGTTAAGGCCTGGTGACCTTTTTTTAAGGCTCGATCAAGGCACTTGAATCATCAGAACCGGCCGCCCTGCAAATAACATAGCATTTGGAAAGAAAAGGTTTGGAATTGTCAAAGTCCATTGTTGGGTTGGTGGGGTCGGGGGAGGATATCGCATTTTGGATCAATATATGGATCGGTTCGGATCCATTATCTGAGACGTTTCCACACTTATTCATCATTGAAAAGAATAAGCTCTGTTCTGTGGCGTCTTGGGTGCGTGGAAGTGTGGCTGTCAATTGGGTATGGAAACGTCCTCCAGCAGGTCCAAATGAGTTTCTTGAATTACCTCAGTACTGCTACAATCGGGGTCTTTGTCACTGGAGGCGGATAAATGGCAGTGGTCGCATGATACATCAGGTGTCTTTTCTGTTTGCAATGTAAGAAAATTCATTAGACATCATAACCGGGTGATGCCGAACTATGTGGTGCAATGGAACAGTTGGGTGCTGCGTAAAGTCGGTATAGTGGCGTGGAGGGCGAAAGGCGAGAGACTGCCCACCTGGTTAGTTCCACGGCCTGCGGCGAACATGATGAAACATGTGAACATCTATTCGTGTCATGTCAATTTGCTCAAACCATATGGCAAATAACCGGGCAATGGTGCAAGTATCCTTCGTTATTCACCTTTTGTTTCAGAGATGTCTTGGATTCTCATAAGTGGGCGGAGGAAAAAAGCATTTCATGCTATAACTATAATCACTTTATGGTGCATATGGAAACATCGAAATGAGGTAGTCTTTGGCGAGAAGACGTTGTACGTGTCTAATGTGATTGAAGTGATCAACTCCAGGAGCCTTTCATGGATTAGGACTCGGGCAAAGGAGAACACGATTACTTGGGAACTATGGCGAAAGTTTGATGTGTTTTAGCTTGTTTTCTTTCTGTTCTGTTTGGTGTATGGCATCATCTTTACTAGCCTTGTTTTGGTGCATGCTTTAGTCTGTTTGTTTGTAACTTTGGTGCTAGCTTCTTGTTATTAATAAAATCTTATGTTAGGTCGTTCAATATATATATATATATATATATATATATATATATATATATATTATATATACACATATATATACATATATATATATATATACATATATATATATATATATGTATATATATATATATAGTTTTAAGGAATAATAGTATATTGAAATTAAATATTTGTTAACTAGAGACTAACTAGCAAAGTTTATGAACACATCAACGATTTTGGAATGCCTTAATGGCATCTTGAGGGTGAGATAGGGCTTAACGACCATTTGGTCCTGGTTCGATTCCCACAAGAGGGTTTTTCACATATTTATTGAGTTTCTTCTGAATTGGTATATATGCATTATTACCTAATAAAACTAATTATGATCGAGTGATTTCGCTGATAATACGATGATACTCCATTGTTTCCGTGAGTAATCCAAATTTATTTGTTAAAAAAAATAATATTTAACATATTATATTTTTGGTAACAAATTGAACATTGGGTGAACCCTGAAGCCCAAAACCCACTCACAAGTCGGTCAAGTCTTTGTCCCCCGGAGACTTAAAAACCCCTTCCAATCCCCTCCACGTAGTCAGACGCATTCTCCACCAATAGCCCACTGCCACGTAACCCTCATCTTCCTATCCCACCATCAGATCTTCCACGATGGCATCCCAACCCCTCATCTCACCGTCCATTCCTCGTGGCACTCTCTCCCCTCGCACCACTTCACACTATATAACCCACTGAACCGAACAAACTCGCATTTCAAAACCAAATCTCGCATTAAACAAACCTAACAGATTCATCGTAGATCGAGTTTGCGATCGAAATCGCAATGAGGAAGTGGACTCTTCCGTCAGTTTTGTTCCTGCTATGTCTTCTCTTCCTTCTTCCGGATCACGGTACGTTGTTTAGGGTTTTACCGTTCAATTGTTCAGATTTTGTGATGAGCTTGTTTCATTACGCGTGTCTTTGATTTAGATGTGTTAGGTGAGAAGTTGTTGAGATTTTCTTACTGGAAGAGTTATGATATGTTCTAGAATCGGTGACGTGTAGAGAGTTGGTTGATTAGATCATGTGTTCTGTTAACAGTTTTATGATCTGATGGAAATTGTTGATCTGTTGTGAAAATTAAATAGTTGTTTGTATATTACATGCGTTTAAGTAGATTAAGGTGCTTTTTGATTTTTTTTAGTTTTAACTGGACTAAAGAGGTGTATGTTGTAGCTGATGGATGTTTTCATCATAAATTCAAGGGAAACTTTAAATTTTAGTTTATAGAGTAAAGCTGCGGATCTTTGCTACTAACAAGGTTTTATTGTAGTTATGTGAGGACTAGAATTATGTAGAAGAATTTATATTAAAATTAACAATTAAGCTTTAAATTTAAGAAAAAAATGCAATTTAGTTAAAGGACAACTGGTTAAAATGGTAGAAAGGTCATTGATTCGGTCTCACTAATTAGATTTTTGAGGATAGGTGAAGAGTAAGCTGATCAGCTTAAGTGCATGATTTAGTACTTTTTTAACTTAGCTCCTGAATGTGGATTGATGATTTTGTTGGTTATGATATGTAGGTCGAAAGTTGCATGCCAACGCAGAGTCTGATGCGGATGAACTGGTGGATCCACCAAAGGTTGAAGAGAAGCTTGGTGCTGTTCCACATGGTTTATCCACTGATTCTGATGTTGTCAAGAGGTTTGCTATTCTACTTTTTTGCATAATTTCGGATATACCTGAATTTATTCATTATTCATTTAGTGTTTTGACCATGCTGCTTAAATATAGACCTTAAAAGTATAACAAACAAATTAGACATTTTGCTAGGAGTTGACAGTATTGATAGCATTGCCTTTTTTTTAGTTCCATGTAAAAAATAGATTCTTTTGCTATTAACTAGTTTTAAGAGGTTTTATTTTCATGATTCAGGAAGCTGAATCAATGACCAGGAAAAATCTTCGCAGCAATGCTGAGAAGTTTGAGTTCCAGGCTGAAGTATCTCGGCTTATGGACATCCTTATCAATTCTCTTTACAGCAACAAGGACATTTTCTTGAGGGAATTAATTTCCAATGCATCTGATGTAAGTTTTTGTTTAATTTTACTACTATTCGGAGCTTTCGCCAAGCGTGATTTTACATTTTCTTACTCTTTCTTTGCATATCACATATTTCAGGCTTTGGACAAGATTAGATTTCTTTCTCTTACTGATAAGGAGGTATTAGGTGAGGGTGATGATGCCAAGCTTGAGATCCAGGTTTGTATATGGTTTCCCACTTTTCATATTAAGTATTGTCTTGAGGGTTTTTGAAATCTAATCGACTTTCGGGTTTGCAATGTAATGACATGCAGATTCAGTTAGACAAAGAAAAAAAGATTCTTTCCATTCGTGATAGAGGTGTGGGTATGACAAAGGAGGATTTGATCAAGAACTTGGGAACAATTGCCAAGTCTGGAACTTCAGGTATTTTAACAAAGAGTAGACAAAAGAACATGATTTTCTGTTAGTTAAATGGTTTTAACAATATTTTTTTCTTGTATCTAGCTTTTGTGGAGAAGATGCAGACAGGTGGAGATCTTAACCTCATTGGTCAGTTTGGTGTTGGATTTTACTCCGTATATCTTGTTGCTGACTATGTGGAAGTAATCAGCAAACACAACGATGACAAACAGTATGTTTTCGTGTCAATTATAATTGCATTGATTCTGCATTAGTCTATTATAACTGTACTAATTTACTAATTAACAACTTTTAGGTATGTTTGGGAGTCGAAGGCCGATGGTGCATTTGCAATTTCTGAAGATACATACAATGAGCCCCTTGGTCGCGGTACTGAAATAAGACTCCACCTTAGGGAAGAAGCTGGGGAATACCTTGAAGAGTCAAAATTAAAGGAATTGGTCAAAAAGTATTCTGAATTTATCAACTTCCCCATTTACCTCTGGGCCACCAAAGAAGTTGATGTTGAAGTCCCCACTGATGAAGATGACTCCAGTGATGACGAAGAGAAACGTAAGTCTCAAACCCGTGTTGAGCTTTTTATATCTTTTTTCATATTGCACTCTAACTTGGTCTTGTAATCTGATAATCCTAAATGATTTAAGCAGCAGAATCTACTGAAGGTGAAGAGAAAGAAGATGAAGACACTGACAAAGAAGAAGATGAAGATAAACCAAAAACTAAGACCGTCAAAGAAACGACTTATGAATGGGAACGTCTAAATGATGTTAAGGCTATATGGTTGAGAAGTCCAAAGGAAGTGACAGAGGAAGAATACACAAAGTTCTACCACTCTCTTGCTAAGGTGAATCTAAATCCCACAATTTCAGTTTTAAAACCACATAGTCATGTCATAGTATGTTCTAATATGTTTTTCTGTTTGACAGGATTTTGGTGATGAGAAGCCAATGGCATGGAGTCACTTCAACGCCGAAGGTGATGTTGAGTTCAAGGCGGTTCTATTTGTGCCACCCAAGGCTCCTGCTGATTTATATGAGAGTTACTACAATACCAACAAATCAAACCTCAAGCTTTATGTTAGAAGAGTATTTATTTCAGATGAATTTGATGAGCTTTTACCTAAGTATCTATCATTCTTGCTGGTAATGTGTTCTATGTATCATTTAGCTAAGCAGTATCTATCATTCTTGCCTAAGTATATTAGTTGTTAACAACCATTTGTTGTTTGTTTTGTCAGGGTCTTGTTGATTCTGACACGTTGCCACTTAATGTATCTCGAGAAATGCTTCAACAACATGGCAGCTTGAAGACCATTAAAAAGAAACTTATCAGGAAGGCACTTGACATGATTCGCAAGCTTGCTGAAGAAGACCCTGATGAAATTCATGACAAAGAAAAGAAAGGTAAGTTGAAGCTTATATCATTGTGTTATTTCAGTATGTTCTAATTCTTGATTTAAGTATAAGTTGTTTTTTTGTAGCAGAGGTGGAAGAATCAAAGGAAAATGACGAGAAGAGGGGACAGTATGCTAAGTTCTGGAATGAATTTGGCAAGTCGATTAAACTTGGTATTATTGAGGATGCAGCAAACAGGAACCGTTTGGCTAAACTTCTTAGATTTGAGACGTATGGATTTTCCATTTTCCTTTTTTTCCACATGGGTGTATACATTCATGATATCCTGATTGTTTCTTTAATTTATATTGCAGCACGACATCTGATGGCAAGCTAACATCACTTGATCAATACATCTCAAGAATGAAATCCGGGCAAAAGGATATCTTCTACATCACAGGAAGCAGCAAGGAACAGCTTGAGAAATCCCCCTTCCTCGAGAGGCTTAAAAAGAAAAACTTGGAGGTACAACACCTTTCTCTAATATAATCTTACAGTCCAATTAAAAAATAGAAAATTGAATTGTATTACATTCTTGCTTTTGCAGGTGATATTTTTCACAGATCCTGTGGATGAGTACTTGATGCAATACTTGATGGATTACGAAGACAAGAAATTCCAAAACGTGTCGAAGGAGGGTTTGAAGCTCGGAAAGGATTCCAAAGACAAAGAACTTAAGGAATCGTTCAAGGAATTAACCAAATGGTGGAAGGAAGCCCTTGCCAGTGACAACGTTGACGATGTCAAAATTAGCAACCGTTTGGCTGACACCCCTTGTGTGGTGGTAACCTCAAAATACGGATGGAGTGCGAATATGGAAAGAATCATGCAATCTCAAACTCTATCTGACGCCAGCAAACAAGCATACATGCGTGGCAAACGAGTGCTCGAGATCAATGCAAGACATCCAATCATCAAAGAGCTCCGTGAGCGAGTTGTGAAGAATCCAGAGGTAAACAATTATATAAATCATTATAGTTTTGATAGCATGAAAAAACCAACATAGTTTCTTATATGATGTATAATATATATTTCAGGATGCAAGTGTAAAGACAACCGCACAACTTATGTACCAAACAGCATTGATGGAGAGTGGATTTATGTTACCTGATCCTAAGGACTTTGCTTCGCGTATATACGATTCAGTGAAGGCCAGTTTGAGCATAAACCCCGATGCATCTGTTGAGGAGGAAGATGAAGTGGAAGAGGCCCCTGAGGTTGAGAACGCCAGCAGCGAGAAGGAAGAAACAGATTCTACACCCACAGAAGAAGAGCCGGAGGATATTAAGGATGAGCTATAGGTCTTTTATTAGCGAGTTAACTCGTTAGGTTTAAACGGCGTTTTATTGTCGGATCGTGTACTGTTTTTGCCATTGGCTTGGAAAATGTACTACATACATTGTTAGCAGGAGTTGTGTGTTTCGGTTAATTTTCCACCTTTGTTATTAGATTGCTTCTTGTACTTTTTTTAAAATCAGATTTTAGTTCAAAAAAGTAAACCAACATATGTTTTTCCATCTGGTTAGTGATGATTTGGAAGTTATATACTTGATAACATATTATTCTTAGGTTATCAATCCTGTAAAAATACACGCTTTATGTTTGTTTGTTAAATAAATTACGCAAATAACATTAATTAAATTATATCAAAATCAAAGTCCAATGTTCTCCGTCTCCATTTAAGTAGTTCACACATTTGTATTACTAAAATTCATCACAAGAAAAAAATTAGTTGTGACATTTATTTCAATTCGATAAGCAATTATAAAAATAAAAATAATAATCTAGAAAACCAAGAAAGAAGATTCAACATACTTAAGACACTGTTCCTGTTCTTAGTCACGTTGAAAGATCAGCTATTTCTGAACTTAACAAGGTTAGCAAGCTGTGAGCCTAAAACGAAACTCAAAGTAGCCTTTTTCAGAAAAATAAAAGAAAATTGGGTAAAAAAACGGGCCCGATAATGAACCCAACTTAAGTATTGTTGGTAGAGTTCGTTCATAAGTTTATTTTCTGAACTAACAAAAAACCAATTCAATTTTTTTTTAACATTGTGGATCCGAAGTAACATTGTGTTGTAAGAAACTGGAACAAGCAAAAGCGTAGACCATGTTAATTCAAAATTTGCAGTAATCTATCCTGGGTCAAAAAAAAAAAATAACAAAAAAATAAATAAATAAATAAAAAAGAAAGAAAAAAACAGTAAAATGGGCTCAGGTTTGTTCTCATCCAATCATTAAGAGCATCAACATCCAGGGTGTCTTTGAAAAATTCAGGGCAACTCGGAGGTCAGTTGTTGTGATTTGATCAAGCTTTGGCCCGGATTGATGGGGTTAATCATGGGCGTCAAGGTTACTAGAAGTCGGAGCTGATTAACTATTGTCTACGATAAATTCACTAATGCATCTGCATCAAAGCTGGAAAGCGAATAAAATGTAAATGGGTTTTGAACCTGGTCTGAGATCCAAAAAGATTATTTTCAATACATTTGGATTGGATATATTATATAACCCTACAAAAAGTAACTTTGGGTATTTTGGCTAACTTAATCGTTGTGACTTTCCACATCACACCCCTTGAATTAATAAACAATAGGACCCTTAGTAACATGCGTCGTTTAAAAACAACTACGCTGAATTCGCATCGGTCAATAACAATGACGATGTTTCATTCACTTAACCGCCCCCTTATATTAAACAAATGAAGCGTTCTAATATATTTAATCCAAACATCGTTTTCTTGAAACAATTTCATATTTGTAGTGTAACACAAATCAAAATCGTTATTATAAGGGTCGTACACCGTTTGCAAATTAAAATCATTATTATAAGGGTCGTGGTACACTTCAACCAAAGTAGTGGCAACTAACATTCACTAGCAAATTAACATCATTATATTGGTTGTTGTACGTCAACCACAATATTTGGTGATTAATATATGTTTGTGTACATGAAAATTAGTTGACTCATTTGTGTAAGATCACTAGAAATAAAAACTACAAAGCAAAGTCAATATAGCACGTGTAAAAATTGGACTATAATTTTTGTTTTAAATTACCTAAAGAAATACAATGTTTAAAAAGGTTTAACCAATTATTAGAACCGACCGAGTTAAGCTAATCTAATAAACAAATGAGTTAGAATTGTATAAAAATTGGTTTCTTTATAGAGTTCTGGTATAAACACCAACCGAGTAAAAGACCGCTAGTGGTAAAACTGAACCCGTAAACAAAATAACTAGGAACAAATTAACCTAGTTAGTAATATGGAAATAGCAATAAACAATGAGTTGAAGCTCTTAATAAATAAGGCCTCAAACATGAGGGGCCAAAAGGGGAAAGGTTGAAAAGTAGAATATATAAAAATAAAATTTAAATAAAACACTACACACACAAAAGGTGTGTGTGTGTGTAGCGACCAGGAGCAAAACAAAGGGGGTGAACATTTGTTTTGCTTAAATCACCAAATTGAAGGGTGAATTGAGCTTAGAATTGATGCATGAACGCATATAAACGATCACCTAATCGAAAGGATCATAAGGTATGTCTTAAAACCTAGATTTGATGAAAGTTGTAAATTAGTACAAGTAGATTACTTGCAATTAAATTGTTGGATGATGATCCAAAGATGAAATTGAGTGTATGTGTATGCTTGATTTCGTTAGATATAAAGAAATTATGCACTAGTTGATGTAAGATCACTTGTAAGAAATTGACAAGTAGATATTGAAGTGGGTTTTGATAATATAATGAAGTTGATGATATACCTATGTTTAGGATCATTATGCATAGTAATAATAAGAAAGGTACTTGAACAATTGATGAGTTTAAGTACATATTCATACTTGCTATGAAATGGTTTTATACAAAATGATGAAATGGATGTAGAGATAATGTTAGCAAGTATTTGAGATCAAGTTGTATGCTAGTTGTATATAAAACTTGATTATATTAAGTATTCAGATGAATATCTAAGTAATATGGTGGAATGGGTTTTTACAAAAAGATGAAAACTCTTAGTCCTAGTACGATGAAGGGATAAATTAGTATTGATAATCGAAAACTAAGTTAACCTTATGTTAACAATTGCTCGAACTTGTTTAAGTGAAAGAAATTGATATAACTTAGTTGAGAAAAGTAGTTAAAATGGTAGCTTACAAATCATGACTATCGGGAATTTGATAAGTTGTTTAAATGAGTTGTTAAACTTAATTGCGTATTTGTGTATGTTAATAGGTAGTTGACTTTCAAAAGTCAAACCGACCTATAATAAGATCAAATGATGATTTTTGATATAAAGTCCGTAAGGTGGAACAGTCTTGATAAATAATGACAATCTAACCATCTTGCGAAATGATAAAAGGTAGTTTGATGATTGACAAGCTAGGAGGAAGCTTGGAGAGAAGCGGGTCAAACGGATCGAATACGCGGAAAAAGGCATAATCGGACTTCGAGGTAAGTAAATGTTACATCTTTTAAATAGTAGATTTACATATGTAGTTGAATAAGCGTTTTGGGTATTCGGGATGAGATTTCAAAATATAAAGTTCCAACACGGATAGATGCGGGTTGGAACAAGTGAATATGGTATTAAACCATGATTTATGGTAAAAAGGGGTAAAACAGTAATTAGTCATGTGATGACAAATAAATAAGGAGTTTTGAAAAAGATACCATATGGCGTAAGTCATAATGGACCAAGCGAATTAAGAAACGATTTTTAAGCAATATGATATTACAGTGTAAAACGAAATGGGTTAAATAGGTGAGATGGCAAATAAGTGCCATCTCATAATGACAAATGGTCATTTAGACCGAACGGGTCAAATGGTGATATTTTCACCATTTGACAATGATGACTAATATCGCTTGTTGAATTTTTGTGTTCTTAGAAAGAATAGAGCATGATATTTGAACGAATCAATATATGAGCCGAGTCAGGTACGTGTAACGGGTCAAAACTCTCAACAAGGACTTGAAGGTCCGATGAGAGTTAAACGAGTCATAAAAGATAATGGATTACCTAAGGTAAGGTAAATCCAATAATCTAATCCGTAAACATTATGTCCTTAAGAACATAATGATTTTTCATAGATTATGATTAAATGTTCATTTTGGTCAAAACATGTTATTGTAAGTCCTTCGTCGTAAAAGAAGAGACTAAGTTGTCTAAAATGCCCTCGAGTGATGAAAATAAGTAAATGACTCTGATATTAGTTTAAAGTTGAGTTTTATAATATAATAGACCCTTTCGGTAAAGTAAAAGAGAAAAGCATAAGCCTTTTGGTTTAATGCCTTTTAAACGGTCTTTTCTTTAAACTGTCGAACTAAAGGGTGGATAAAAATAAAATTTTGATAATAAATCCACCACAAATAATGTTTTGGTGGGAATTAGATAGATATCCTAGTGTAGAAATGATAAGATAGAAGGTTGGTTGAAATAAGTGTTGGATTACGCTAAAACAACCAAATGGGTCAAAATAATTAATATATAAAGGTTTAGTTGAATAAAGCGATGTATTTTCGCTAAGGTAACTATACGGGTAATAGTGGAGTGTTAATGCATACCGAAATGGATGCGTAAATATATAGTTTAGTTTAAATGGGGTTAAAGGGCAAAATCGGAAACGTTGAGCATAAATCGGAATAAATGCACAATTCATAAGAAATAAGTACCCGGGTGAAGGATTTCGGGTTAAATATGTAAGAAAATATTTTATGGTTATTTAGAAACAAGTTTCATGAGAAATGGATATAGATTTAATAAGTTACGAAAGTTTCGTAACAAAAACGGCAAAAACTAGAAAAGTTCTTACGACGGCCATATTAAGCTACGATGGCCAGCCATAGCCTACGGCTAGCAACTGTTGAATGAAAGCAGTCAATAGTGTTTTACTGATGTGTCACCGAAAGCCCCGAGTCGTGTTTCAATGTTCGGGACTTGAAACGGGTCGAACGAGTAGTTAAATAAATCTGCAGCAAAACTGCTGCATCAGATACTGTAGCCGACGGTACATCTGACCGTCGCCGACACATCCATATTGTTCCGACGTCTTAAGTTACTGCCTACGGCAGTTAAGCCTCAACGCAGGTTTTAAGAAGGTGTTGCCGACGAGACTTTCAGCCATCGCCGACGCCACCTCAGAACGGTGTTTTCCTGATTTGAATATTTTACCAAGTTATTACGTTATACTTTCGGTTATTTGCTATAATACTAACATTTGCAAATTTCCAGTTCAGGGGATTCGCAAGTACCTTCGAAGGACGATCAAGCTCTATGAAGAACCGAACACAATCAAAGATCAAGCTTCCGCATTTGGGTTTCAATGTTACGAAACAAAATAGTAAGGACACGACAAAATGTTTAACATAAATAAAGTTTTAATAAACGCCAAGATTTGAAGTGACGTGTAATCGCATTTACTCGTTTAAATGTGAATTTTTTATAGAAATTCTAATAGTATAAGACAGGGTCTTACAAGTTGGTAATCAAAGCTCAAGGTTAATGATCAAATGTGTTTGGTTCGAGGCTTGGTCGCCTTCACTCTTCGTTTAGTCTTCGTCTAGGGGACTTGACATTCCCATTTCGACCTCGTGTATCTCCGTTTCAACATCGTTTTCATCTTCAAGCGACTCCATATGTTGAATCCGCCCCGCCGTATCCAAAAAGTCTTTCAAGCAAATACACATTTCCACCGATTCAGGACTAAGCTTTGTCCTCCTTAATGAAATGACCCCGCCACTAGAAGAAAAGGCAAACTCTGAAGCTACCGTGGAAGCTTGGACACTTCGTAGATAACAGACCATTGCGACTAGAATCATAAATTAGGGTTCCTTTTTTTCCACCAAGCCAAAAGTTGTCACACCCCAACCCACAGCAGAAATAAAAGTCGGAGCATAATTGGGTTATCATCAAAGCTCATGACATTTACTAATATAAAGTTTCATATTTATTAAGTTGATATTTAAATTCAAATATCCAAATGCAAGGAAACATACAAGCACAAGTAAACATTGTTCTAAACAAAATATATTTAATTCATCTTCTAAGGCCAATCCTAAGTGTTCCTCTCCTCAACCTGTCCACTGTATCATGCGTAAAACAAAGTTGGGTCAACAAAAGTTGGCGAGTGAATCTAAGAAAAACATTTAAACATATGTTAAATTAGTTATATAAATAAAAATTGTGCATGGACCATGAGTGAGTATATGTATATATAAATAATCACAAACCACATAATATCCATAATGAACATATGAACATGATGAATGATGATCTTGAGATCAAGGCACAATCAAACGGAGCCGGTCTAATGAGGCACCTGATGCTCAACTCGTATCCCACGAGGAATTGATGACCTTAAATGAATGATTGCACTGAAATGAAAGAAATGTAACCACACATAACCACACAAACAAATATACACACTAAATCACACAATGGTGTTAGCACAAGTGCTAAATTAAATAAAATATGTACGACACATGATACACCCCAAAACATGATTAACAAAGGGGAATTTGTAAGGATTCACTCACAGTGGGTGCGTTTCCTTGATGGATGAAGAGTGCGCACGAATTGAGGATTTAACCGACGTAGAAATCTAACCTAAATATTAACGCAATAATTCGATAAATATATATATAAAAAAAATAATATTTTGATTTAATACTTTTTGTTAGATTTTTAGGTTATTTTTGTGGGATTTTTAAACCAAAATCATGTCTTTAAGGGTTTTTAATTAATTTTTAAGTAAATATATATATATATATATATATATATATATACAAAAATTAATATTTTAAAATAAAATAAAATAATAAAAAAAACCTTGTCAGACTTGACGGGGGGGGGGGGGGGGGGGGGAGGGGGGTTCTGACCGGTTTTGGGTGTTATTGGCAGCGTGTTTGCGAGACTCGAACTTGTGACCTCCCGTTCACGTGCATGCAGCTCTTCCAACTGAGCTACGTGTCTAACCCATAAGGATTCTAATTTTAATTATTCTTATACACTTATTAGGTTATTTCAGAAATTATTTAATTTAAAAAGATTTTTAAATTATCGAACCGGTGTGAAAGGGCTGTCTCGAACCTGCGACCTCAGTGATGTTTTGCACCCAACCCAACCAGTTGGGCTGGGTGTTTAACCCGTTTAATATAAAGATTTTATTATACTTAACTACTTACTGATGGATGATATAATTGCTTAAAATAAAAACTGGTTTATTCCAACGATACGGACATGTGTCAGACTCGAACCGGAGACGTATATGTCGTGTTTGCGTACAGTCCACCACTGGACTTTGTGTCTAACCCGTTAAAACAATGATTTAATTATATAAAACCCTTATGCTGACTTCATCTTCTTCATATATTTCAAATTCAGAGTTGAAACCCGTTATCTATTGGGTTACCTGTTTGGAATCTAAAACAAATTAAGTCTGAAACATAAGAAGGTTTAAAGATTCATACCAACTGAAAAACAAAGTTGCGGTTTTTCGGTGATTGACTCCGACGATGGCAGACAGAATTCCGGCGAAAAGAGAAGTTTGATCAGAGGGAAAAGAGTGGGTCTTCGGAAGACTATAAGCGAGTTCAAACAGTCGATTAAGGTTGAATTTATAGGCAAAATGATTTAAGGTTTTCCGGTTTCAACATTTGAATTTTTTATTCTTGAAACGGTTGAAGTTAATTTGGTCATGATTTCACAAATTGTAACTTTTTCGTTAATTTCTGCTTTTAACAACCGTCTTCAAAGATTTGATTTCGATTTAAGGAGTGAGCGGTTATTGATTTTCAGTCGCTGATGTTGCAGGTCTTGCACTAGTTTGTGTATTAGATTTATTTACTTTTGTTTCTTCACATCAAATGCGTGTAGTGCAGTGGTGTTTTGTGTGTGCGGACTTGTGAGTGACCCGGGTTCGATTCCTGTTTACTCTTTTATTTTTTTATTAGTTTATTTCATTTTTGTTATATATTGATTTAATTTATTTATCCCTTATTAAATATTATTTTAAGTATTTATTTTGTTTATTAATAAATATTATAAAATAAATTAAAAATGCATAACAAAACCTTAAATAAATATTTGAATTATCAAACTGAGCGGGTTTTTGAGACCCGTTTTACATAGATGTTACAAAAATATCTTGTAGCATTTGTTTAAATTGTTTTCTCAAATCCACGATTTCATTTAAACCGTCTTGCACAACTAAGTTGATAACATGTGCCACACAACGAATATGGAAAAAAAACACCGTCGCAAGGCGGTTTATATCTTTAGTTGTGTGACCGCGGCGGTCTTGTTGGACGCATTATCAAAAGACATAGCAAATAACTTGTCTTGTAAATTATAACCGCCAGTTACTTCTTTTAAATTGAAACATTTTTTTTTGTGGTATGTGGATAAGGAAATATCTCAAAAGTAAACGTATGCTTTTGCATTTGCCACGTAGGAGGTTCTATCCAATGCGCGGTAACACAAAGGTACGATTCGGGTAATCCATGAGATGCCGACCAAACACCACATGTCAAATTCACACCGATTTCTAAAATTTGAAAATTCGGAAATAATTGTTTTTGGCTAGTTTCTATGCTTTTAGACAATCATGTAAAAGAGTATTGCGATTTACTTGGTTATAATGTGGTTGTTGAGTTCGTTGGATGAGATGGGTCAATCTTTGGTTGTCGAAGAATTTGAATGTCAAACCTTCTTGAATAACAAAACTTCCAAATCCTTCGCGAACCAACTCAACATCATAATGCCAAATTTCCCGGATCATTCTTCAATATTTACAATACATCGACAAGTGTTTTTCAACGTCGTGTTCGAATTGGACTTCAGCGTAGCGCCACAATGAACACATCGAGCTTTGTTTGCTCCAAAAAACATTTTACATAACTCGAAATGAACCCAAACTTGGGTTCGAGTTGTTGGAATAACCTCCACGACGCTTGCTTTGGTAGCCGTAGAACCCACGCCAACAGAAGACGTAGCACTTTGCGAAGCCATTTTAATAGCATTTTTTGGTGATTCCCAGTATAGTTTCCAGTTGTGTGACTAATCCATACAACATACCTCTATTTATACCCAATATATGGGGTGAAATTTGCCCAAAAGAGGCTCCAAGAAGTCCCAAACGGTCATATGACATGTTAAAAAGGATCTTGTCCAGACAACTCTCTTTGCAACGGTTATATCTAAAAAACCCGGTTACAAGTATTAATTAAACCCGATTCCGGGTATTCTCACAACCTGGGTACGCAAGAAAACCTGGTATTAAATAGGTAGAAAAAAAACCTGGTTACGGGTTCGGGTCTTATAACGAATATGCATACCCGGCCCCTACCCATGGGTAGGGTCGGGTTCGGGTATAAAAACTCGGTTTTTGTAATACTCGATTCTAGGATTTTTTTCGGGTCTGGGTCTGGGTCCGGGTTTTTTGTACACCACTACCTTATGTGGCTGCATACCTTGTCCAATCTCTGGGCGGACCCTATCCACATTGCAGTAACATGAAACCCGTCCAAAATCCCAAACAAAGGGTCACATACTTTTGTTCGTTTCAGGTGAGGTCCAGCCATGAGTCCTAGTAGGTAGGTCGCAGCCAAGGACTTGGTCTGGCGCTGCCATCGTGGGTCCCAAAGGAGCATTGCAATTTAAAAAAAATATATAAATGCCCAACACACAACGACGGCTAGTTGGTAACTATAAAAAACTAATTTCAAATTTATACACTCTCAACTGACCTACACATTATATATACACGCTTCTACATCCATATATCACAACTCATCTCTCAAAATACTCTCAAATATCAGTTCCACATTATATTAAAATCACAATGAGCTAGAACGAACAAACCTTGCAATCTCCACCTCGAGCTCCTATTATTCGTCCTAATCATCTTGAAAATTAGTTCATGCAATCAACACTACCAACAATTGATATTCGATGACGTTGATAACATAATCCATTTTGCATACAAATAAAATAACAATTAAAAAGGTATGAAGTTATATGGAAACAAAAGATTTTGGCTATGAAAGACGGGGTATTTATATGAGAAGTACTTGGAAACGAAAAATTGAAGAAGGTTCATATTGTAGACGTGTAACAGAGAAACGCAAAGAAACAAATAGGGGTGACATGCGTCTATGAAACAACTGCTTTGCTTCAGAAACGGTGTTTGCCGACAACTTGCGGACACGTACGTATCTACAAAGTTAAGTTATAAAACAAATACACGATTATAAAGTTGTTAATATAGGAGGAATCATGTGACATTAGTCTCAAGAAATCCATTGTGATTAGGAGTTGATAAATGACAAGAGTATTGTATAAAGATATAGCTATATATATATATATATATATATATAGCTCCGAATATAAAATATATGTTACCAAAATTAGTAATAATTCTCATCCACATATGATATCAAGTTATCAAGAGTGGTCCAACCGGTGACACTTCCTTCTAGAGAGGTTGAAACTTTGAAGATTTTTTTTGTTTCTTTTGTTGAATTAATGCGATATCTACTTTTAGTGATCCAATTCGAATGATCTTGGGGATTGTGTTTGTGTGACTCGAGATAATCTATCAAATATTTTATTTTATTATAAATAATCACATAATCAATTTCATCCAAATAATTATATGTTATTTAAAACCTAAATAATAAGATTATTAGTTTGTAGATACAATCTGTCTCAATTTATTCAACAATAAGGTTTATTTTGTTTTCTAAATTTGTATCAAGTCGGCATAATCTAAATCCAACTATTTAATTTAAAAAAAAAAAAAACTAAAAACTGTGATATTATGATGGTCCCATGGGCTCCTTCTTATCTACCGTTGACCAATTATTAGCCTCAGATACGTCTATTTGGATGCAAGTTGGGTCGCCTTACACTTGGTTGTATATGGTCTTGGAGAATTTGTTTTTTAATCATAGTGGAAATAATCCAATAAATTTTGATAACTACTTCTACATGTTGTATACGTTTTTAAAACACGTATTGTGACCTTTTAGATATCTTGGGTAGTATGGTGTCTCTTATCTATCAATTAGATGCAAGATTTAAATTATGCAAGATGTATATACCAAATTGCTTAGAAGTCAGTAATTTTATAAAAAAAACACAACAAATTTTAAAATTCGTTGTATTTTTTTGCTCCTAGGTGGAGCTACATTTAATATATTTCTTATCTCATCTTCGTTCTTACAACATGGAGAATTTTAACAATTTCACCTATTATGATATTCCATCTCATGACCTAAGATAAAGACTAAAATTCAGGGCTGCCTTAGGTTGGCGGAAGTACCACCGGACAGAGCACGTGATTTCAAGGGACACATTTAAAAAAAAGTCCAATATATATATGTTATAATTTTTTTAAATACTATATCCATATGGGTCAAACAAACACTAAGATAGGTTCATTTACAAAATAATTCTTAAAGTTTAGAAGTTAGCCCATTAGGTTTAGTTAGTACATCACCCATTTGACTTAAAAAAGTAATAATAATCCTATGATTTTGTCAAAGGTCGTATAAAAAACTAGTTTATATTTATATATTTCGTTAAGGTATAAGAACATATTTTTTTAAGCTCGAAAAAAGCACACAATTTGTTATGGGAGAATCACATTAAGATTGACTAGACATACCCTTTTACGAGGCAAACAATGATTTATATTGCAAGATTATTCTAGAAATCCAGAATACACCTATACGCATACTAGCTCAATATTAAAAACA
This sequence comes from Scalesia atractyloides, assembly GCA_947069175.1. Lineage (NCBI taxonomy): Eukaryota > Viridiplantae > Streptophyta > Magnoliopsida > Asterales > Asteraceae > Scalesia > Scalesia atractyloides. The sequence continues at coordinate 840,719 of CAMTDV010000003.1, forward strand.
ACATTGTTATCACAACAATGCTCGATCAAATCCTCCCTTCATAATTGCAGTCCGTTAAAGCCAAATAGCCACAATAAACAAAGTATAACACAGGTAAATGTGGTTTTGTCTTCAACCAGCTTCAAAGAAATCTTCAATGGCAAGAAACATTTCTTAGCAAAAACAAATAAACGACAACAATAACGAAAGGTGTTTATTGTTCCATACTTGTATGTATTTTAGTAATTGACATTACAAAATTTATTTTTAATCAAGTTAACATTTGTTTTGTTATTGAGTGATACTAAAAATTTATGTTAAAACATAATTAATCATAGTTTATTATTGTGGTTCTTTATTTTTTTTTACGTATTTAGTTAAAGGAGTAATAAGTAGGGGAAAAAAGGGTAAATGCACGGTACCCCTGATCGTGGAAGGGTTCTCCCTCCTCAAGCTAGCTTAGCCCCATAGCTGTCTGGCGGTTACTACCCAGCAGGATTATTCGGGCCGAGCTGGACTCGAACCCGCGTCCTCCCGTTTTGAATAGGTGAGGCTGGCCACTGGGCTGACACCCCGTGGTTAAGGAGTAATAAGTATGTAAAAGAAAGAAACGAAATAGATTGTATATTGCATATTTATTATAAAAAAAGTCTACTTAATGTCACATGATATTTCTCTTATTCAATTCAGTAATATTATTATTACACGACATAAAAATTGCTAAAACAACCCACAATCAAGAAAATATCAATTTCTTTCTTTAAAATTTAAAAGACAACATAATAATTTAAAAATAAATCTTAAATTTACACAATTTAAAAGACCAATATATCACAGAGAATTCTTGCTAATTATAAATAAATACATAAAGTTAAGATTTACCATTTACACAACTTGAATTATAGATAATTTAAAATGAAAAGATACAAATGCGAAATCTTTTGTTGCTAAATTTTAAACATTACGTTCAAATCGTATAAAACAAACCGTTCAACCTGTAGACATTTGGCCTGTTTGTGGTTTAGAACATGAAACCAACCATGTAAAACAGACTGACCGTATACAAGAAAGAAAAATACATTTTATACATTATTTTCATAAAAACAATAAAATAACCAAGGAAAATTTAATCGCTTTATTTAAATACATTTCCTGCTACTTGAGACCACATACGCTCATAGTTACAAGAAAAATTTGATCATTATATTTAAAGTATAATTCAATATATATTTAATATTATTTTATAGTATGTTACAAACTAATAATTCAAATTAGTTTTATTACTAACATATGATGAATATTTATTACTAAATTTATAAACATAAATATTTGTATATTAGATAATAACAAGTACATATTAATTTATATTTTAATTTATTTGTTATTATATGTTTGAAAATATTAGATTAGATATTAATAATATTATCACTTGGAGAAAATATCATGTAGCATTAGAGCAATCTTTTATTATAATTAGATGTCACGTGGCATTAGATGGACTCCTTTATTATAATTAGATTATTATTAATTAATTAATACAAAATAATAAAAAAATCATTAACACCTTAATACTAATAATTGTTTTATTGTTTACTTAGATATTGATTATTTACTTTTAACTTACCTAAATATATAATTAGTTATTAGTAATAATTCTACTTATAATAAACAATTTCAAATAATATTAATGTGACAACACCTTTTTATTTTTTAAAAGGATTTTTTTACTATATGTTTAAAACATCTATTAAATAAAGTATTCTTTTATATTATAATAATAAAAATGGTAAAGAATAGGTTAATTCGATACTTGAAAACCGCTTTACTTCCATGCTCTAAAAACACTTTTAATGTTTTTAGACCCGCATAATACACATATTTAAGGATAAATATCTTCATAATAATTTTGATACAAGTCTATACTCACCGGATATTCTAAATGGAGTTATATTTTTAGGCTTGCCAAACTGTTGATAACTACCAAAGGTCAGTGTTCTAGTGATGCTATCAAGAAATATTGATCCAAAGAATGGTTTATGTAGTAGAGCTGGGCTACAGTTCCTATCACTGGGTGATCAATTTATTAAGGCACTCATATTATCCAGAAGTAATACTGGCACTCGAACGTTTATCCCTAGATTTTCGCTAATACCGTCAAATAGAAGGATTCTGTTCAAATTGAAAAGAAGACAGTTTCCTCTTGCCCGATGTTTTGCCATGACGATAAATACAAGTATAGAACAATTTCTGTGTAAAGTTGGTTTGTTTCTAAAAGAATCGGTTTTTTAGTTGCGTCATCTATGGTAAAAAATTCACTTATTTAAATTTACGAAGACATTATAAAATTAAATAATTTATAATTTTATATTCTAAAACCCGTGTAGTACATGTTAGCCGAATAATATGGTCTACACCGTCATCAACATCCAACATAAAGTCTGTGTTCTAGACGGCGTTAAGATTTCCTATGTCGTGGGTCAAGCTTTTCTTGCTACATGCAAAAGGCTACGAGGTGCTATGTCACGTCGACGGTACGCCGGCCCCGGACAAAACATCCGCAAAATTTCCGACTTAGGAAAAGATAGATGCTGTGGTTTTTAAGCGGATCTACGGGATACTTTCCGATGATCTTTTGGCGCGAGTGTTAAATGATGATTCCACCACTCATGAGGCGTGGCAACGGTTTAAACGTCTCTTCGTCAACAACAAAGGATCTCGGGCTCAAGCTTTGCAACATGAGCTTACGAACCAAAATAGCCTCCATGCCCACCCTTGAAGCGTACTGTGAGGGGATTCGTAAATCATCAGATCAACTCGCAGTTGTTGATTATTCAATGAACGACAACCGACGAGTCCTTCATCTCGTTCGTGGTCTCCCAAAGGAGTATGACACCATTGCCTCCATTCTGAACCAATCCCTTCCCTCATGGGAGGACGCCGTTGATCAGTTTCAATCCGAAGCCCGTAGAATTGCTACTCGTGAATCTATTACCCCTACGCCACCACTTGTCGCCGCCGCTATCATCCACCCACCGACCTCCAATCCACCACGAGACGCCCAACACGTGACTATAACTCATGACATTCCAACAACAGCCGTAGGGATTCCAACAGGAACCCACAGCAACCTCAGTCGAACCACGGTCCCACTACAGGCCCGGCTCAATCGCGTCCTCAGTCAACCCATCCTGCCTACTACCTTCCACCAGCCCAACAACAATACTTTCCACCTTATTGGGTCCTCCTCCTTATTGGGCCCCACCACCCTGTCCCTATCCAACTCAAGGTTAGACACAACCGTGGCAGCCCAGGCCCACCCCACAACGCGAGGCCCAAGCCCATGTTGCTGAAGTAGATCCTCTTCAGCCCACCCAATTGGAAGATGTGGTACTGGCTCTTTCGATGGAGCCAGGCGATGATCAATGGAACTTCAACACAGGTGCGACTTCTCATGTTTCTTTTGATAAAAATAAAGTTGACAATTTTTCTATGGTTGCAACAATAACGTCAATAATTGTTGGCAATGGTAATAGGGTTCCAGTTTTGGGTTCAGGTTCCTCAACCTTAAACATATACTCTAAACACTTGCATTTAAAATATGTTTTGTTTAATCCAAACATTGTAAAGAACTTAATTGTTGTGCGTCAATTCAACATTGATCATAACACACCTATTGAATTTGACCCGTTTGGATTTTCTGTAAAGGATTTCAAGGATGGCACGCTCCTGAGTCGTCACAACAGTTCAAGTGATCTTTACCCGCTCACCCCAAATGCTTCCGCCACTGCTTGTTTCGTTTCTTCCAAAAACTTCCATTCTGGCATCATAGGCTCGGCCACCCAGGTCTATCAGTCATGGAGTTTCTTCGTTCTAAGCATTTTATTTCATGCAATCAAATAAAACTATCGTTTGTTTATCATTCTTGTCAGTTATCAAAACACAAGATATTTCCTTTTTCAGATTCTGTTTCTCGTACTTTATTACCATTTGCTATGATGCATTGTGATTTGGACTTCGCCTATCTTAAGTCATGCAAGCTACAAATATTATATGGTTTTAACAGACGACTTCACTCAATACACATGGGTTTATCCATTAAAATTTAAATATGAAAACGTTTTCAAAATTTACACACTTTCATCAACTTGTTAACAATTTCGTTTGCCAATACAAACCTTCCAATGCGACATGGGGGGTGAATTCAACAACACAAATTTTAAAAATTTTGCAAACACCAAAGGAATTCAATTACGCTTCTCATGCCCTCACATTTCACAACAAAACGGCAAATCGGAACGCATGATTCGCCGCCTAAACGAAATCATGTTTACTTTGCTCACCATGCTTCGCTTCCATCGACGTTTTGGGTTGAGGCACTTCATGCCGCCTCTTATCTTCATAATATTCTTTCGACCAAGTTACATAAGAACCTCACCCCAATCTCCCTTCTTCACCTTCTTCAATCGACGTATGAGCACCTTCGTGTGTTTAGTTGCTTGTGTTACCCCAACACCTCTTCCGCATGTCCTCATAAACTCACCCATCGCTCGGTTGCTTGTGTTTTCATAGGATACCCGGCGAAGTACCGTGGCTACCGATGTCTCGGTGTCGCAATCGGGAAAACCATTTTCTCGAAACACGTTACTTTCGCTGAGGACATCTTTCCGTTCGCCAAGCCTTCCCAACCCGGTCCCCCTCACATGTTTTTGGACCCCACCCCACTACTCATCACAAATCCAAACACTTTTGTGCAACCTATTGTTGTACATAATTCGCCACCTACACTTCCTACCACTAACCCATCCAACAACCCTCCCCTAAGCCCACACTCTGCTGGCCCCACTCATAGCCCACAACACAACTCTCCCCCTCACCAACATTCGTTACTAGCCCACTTGCACCTTCACACCACCCGACCCACTTACCCACACCCGCACCCACCATCCAACTGACCCCACACACCAATTTGAATATCAAGACTACTATGGCCCACCCGTCTATCGCACCTACTCACCCCATGCGCACCCGATCCTAATCCGGGATCTTCAAACCTCGTAAGCACTTCAGCCTTAATATCGAAACATCATCTTCCTTATCTCCACTCCCTAAATCACATATCTCCGCCTTTTCTGATCCAAACTGGAAAATTGCCCTGGCTAATGAGTATGAAGCGCTATTGGATAACAACACGTGGGAACTTGTTCCAAGACCACTAGATTCACTTGTTATACGCTGCCTGTGGTTATTTAAACATAAGTTCCATGCTGATGGCACACTTGAACACCACAAAGCTTGTCTAGTGGTGAATGGCAAAAGTCAGGCTGTTGGCATTGATTGTGGCGAGACATTTAGTCCGGTCGTTAAACCTACCACCATTAGAACATTCCTAAGCTTAGTGGTATCAAAAGGATGGTCCATAAATTAGTTGGATGTTAAAAACGCTTTCTTACACGACCATCTAAAAGAGACCGTCTACATGTTCTAGCCACCAGGGTTTGTTTCTTCGTCACACCCGAAATATGTTTGTAAATTGAATAAATCTTTATATGAGTTGAAACAAGCCCCAAGGGTCTGGTATAAATGGTTCACATGTTATCTAACCAAATGTGGTTTCAAGAGTAGGGTGTGCGATACTTCTTTTTTTATTTTTCAACGGGGTGTTCATATGGCTTATTTGCTGCTTTATGTGGATGACATCATCCTTACCGCCTCTAACGACACTTTACTCAAGAATATTATCAAGTCGCTAACTGCTGAGTTTAAAATGACCGATCTGGGTTCACTACACCACTTTCTTGGCATTGCGGTTTAAAAACAATCAAATGGTTTATTTTTATCACTATCCACCTATGCAGCAGCATTTTATCACGTGCTAACATGTGCAACTGCAAAACCAGTTAGCACGCCAGTTCAGGTCGGGTCCAAGCTAAGCGCTGATACAGGTTCCATTTTTACCGATGGGTCTTTATACCAAAGCTTAGCTGGCGCGTTACAATATCTCACCATCACTAGACGGGATATCTCCTACGCTGTTCAACAGGTTTGTCTCTTCATGCATGCATCCCGAGAGCCGCATTTTCAGTTCTTAAAGAGGATACTTCGCTACATAAAGGGTACGCTCTCACAAGGTCTGCTAATTTCTCCCTCCTAGTCCACTATGTTAACTGCTTATTCTGATGCGGATTGGGGTGGTTGTCCCGACTCACGACGCTCTACATCTGGATACCGTGCTTATTTGGGTCCCAACTTAATCTCTTGGTCATCAAAAAGACAATCCACTATCTCCAGGTCTAGTGCTGAAGCCGAGTAAAGAGGAGTTGCTAATATTTTTGCCGAAATTAGTTAGGTTTGTAACCTTCTTCTTGAACTACATGTCCCGGTAGGACACACTACCATAGTTTATTGTGATAACATCTCGGTCGTCTATCTTGTTGACAATCCTGTTCAACATCAACGCACTAAACATATCGAACTAGATATTCATTTTGTCCGAGAAAAGGTCCGTCTTGGCACTGTTGAAGTTCTACATGTTCGAGCTGATTATCAACATGCAGACATTTTCACCAAAGGCCTTCCAAAGCATCTCTTTCAACGGTTTCGAGCCAGTTTATGTCTCCGATCACCTACGGCTCAAACTGCGGGGGGATGTTAGCCGAATAATATGGTTACATATTATTAGGCATGCATTTTTCATAAATATTGTGTAATTATTAGAGATTTGTATTTTCTAGTTTGTTCCTAATTTTCCTCCACTAGTTTGTACCATATAGGGATTATTGTTTTAGTAATGAATTCAAGGAATTATTGAACTTACAATACACGGGTCTAATAATCTAGCATTCATTATATAATAATACACATGATAAATTTTAAATGTATTTAAATTTAGATTATTTCAAACCTAGTAAAATTTTTTTTAAGAATATCTTCAATGCTTAACGCTTCAAAGGCGTTTGCTCGCTTCCAAATCATCACGCCCAAACCTTCTCTCTATACGGACATCACATACTCTCTCATCCTCTCTCACTAAATTAGCGCTTCAAAGACGCTTTCTCCCTTCACAATTCCCAAATCTTGGGTTCTCACAATTCAACAATCTCAGGTTATCTTAATTCTCAAATCTCACGCTCTCCCAGTTTCTGAATTCTAGACTTTCTTAATCATCCATAAACCTCCTTGGAACTCAATTTCTAGTCACCATCACATTTTTAAGTTTCACAAATTTTATAACATTTAAACAATATGATATTAAAAATTATGTAGTTATAATGAATAAGTTGGTTATGAAAAATTAATGTAAAAGATGGTGGTGATGTGAACACATTTTGAACGTTTTTAGCCGTTACCATTAGGGAGGAGATTGGTGCTTTCAAAGGATACGTGTTTTTTATATGTTAGATGAGTGGACCTTTTTTTGTTACTTTCAACCGTTATCATCGTGGATGCTTAAGCTCTTTTAATATTCTTTAATATGATGTTTTTTATGAGAGAGAGAGAGAGAAAGTATGATGTTGAGGAAAGAGAAAGGAAGAGTGTTGGTTCGTTTCGTGAAAGGACCCCTGAAACGAGCTTATGCGAGTGTAGGGAGGAAAGAGAAGACTGATGTGGTGACCGATTTTGACGATTTGGAAATGACAGTTTTGTAGGTCTCGACAATTGCTTGTGTGGCAACGTCTTTGAGACCCACGGCTTAGGTGCTATAAGCAGGGGCGGACCCACATTGAATGGGTTGGGGTCCACAGGCCCCAATGTTTGTTAAAAAATTAATAGATGCGATATATTAAATTTTATAAGAACCCCATAAATACAATTAGGTGGACATCATAGAAAGAAAAGGAAAGGTGGTGTAAGGTAACCCCCTCTTTACCGACAAGAGGTCATGAGTTGAATCATTGTATATCCCGTTTTTTTTGTATTTTTTTAAAAAATCTAATTCAAACCTCGCTTTATCCTGACCCGAAAATTTTACGTTTTATTATGAAAATTTTGAAAAAAAAAATAGACCCATTAAAAAAAATTCTGAATCCGCCAATGATGAAAATTGTTAGTTATGATGTTCGTAAATTTAATTTAAGTTGAAATTGTATTATCTTATGGTTGGATTTATAACGATGAAATTGTATATATTGATATTGATTTGATTGATATAATAAAATAATAACAATAACTAAAAAGTTACAAAAAAAAAAACTTCATACCCATAAATAAAGTCATCCGTTGCTGGTTGATAAGAAACTAAAAAAAGAAAAAAATGCGATCTACAATATATCCAATAACAAAGTGGCTTTAAAAATACAACCAACTTACTAATTTACTACATATGTACAACACCATCCACCGGAAACTACCAACACTGGTCCGTTTCCCATCTCCGGCCACTATAACCACTAAATCCCGCCGGAGACGAACTCAAACTCGAACTCCGTACACTCATTTTCTGTCTCACCAACAAACTCCGATCATAATCCGCTCGTTTTCCCGGATCCGACAACGTAGCGTACGCAGAATGCACTTTCATAAACTCATCAGCCGACGAATCACAGTTCCCGACATCAGGATGCAAAACTCTCGCTAATCTCCGGTACGCCGCCTTGATCTCCACAGTATCGGCTCCGATTTGTATTCCGAGCACGTCGTAGGGTGAAGATTGATTAGTAATCCGTTGAGAACTGGTAGAAAACGATGTCGTTCGTTCAGCTGTGGCCAAATTGGCGGAAACTGGAGAGGATTTAGGATGTTGATTGAGGGTGAAATTGGGGGAAGTGAAGAAGCAGGATGAAGATGAAAACGCCATCGTTTGGAAGAATAAGTGTGAGATGGAATGGATAAGGGGTTATGTGATGTTATATAGATGCGATGGATGCTGAGGTGGATATTATGAAGGAATTGGTGAAGTTTATCCTGTATAGTTTGCTGCTATCCGTTCATTTATGGGGTCATGTGAGTAGGCAGGTGTCGGTGGCAGAGTGGCATTGGTCCTTCCCTCCTCTCCTCTGTATACGCAAAAATAAAAAAAATGTCGACTGCTTTTGGTATCAATGGGCCAATGTTTTTCAAACTGCGGTTAAACCGTGGCTTACTCGTTTTGGATTCGAGTTAAATGCCAAAATGGTCTCTGAGTTTTGCTCACTTTAGTCCAAAATTCAAAACTTTTAAATTTGGGTTCCTGTGGTTTGCATTTTGTTGCCATTTTAGTCCAAAATCGAAATCAGGTCAGATTTCTCAAAAAAACATGCTATTTTGTCCTTTTCCTCAGGGGCAGAATGGCCATTTAACATTATATATATAAATAAAATTAAAAAAAACTCAAAACCCTATCTGCACTCTCTATCTCTCTCTAAACACCCCCTTTCTCTATCTTCTCTCTCTCCCCCCTTCTCACTACCGCCACCTCCTCCCCCCTCCATTAACACCACCACCACTCCCACCGGACCACCACTACACCACATCATCTTCCCCAAACAACACCCTTCTCTCTCTCTCTCCCTCTCTCTTCTCTTATCTCTCTAACACCCCTGTCTCTCTCTATTCTCTCTCTTGAAATCCGACTTCAAATTAGCATCATTCCTCTTGAATCCGACTTCAAATCAGCATCAATCGGTGTGGAAGATGCCTCAGAGCACTCGAAGAACAATGATGATCCAGTGTACTTCACGTATGATGAGAAGAGGAAGCTAGGTTACACTACTCAGAAGGAGGTTGTAAGACGTTTGTGAAGCTTATTACTGAGATAGGTGTGTTGAAGGTTTACCAGTTAGCAGCGGAGAAAGGATTAATGGTGTTTGCACCGAACGATGAGGCAGTTAAGGCTGTCAGAGTACCGGATCTGAGTCAGCTGTCAAACGCTGAGCTGGTGGCGCTGTTGCAGATTCTGTTAAACGCTGAGCTCGTGACGAACGGTGCCGGAAAGTACGACCTGACGGTTGAGATCGCCGGAGATTCTGTTACGCTAGATTCCGGCGTTGAAACTTCACGGCTAGCTAGTACCGTTCTTGATCCGTCTCCGGCACCAGCACCAGATGTTTTACTGACCGAATTAGGGTTTGGGTCTTAGTATTCGCTACTGGTGAAATGGTGAAATTGGGTGAAATGAGGAAGATGATGGGCTTAAATAGGGTCAACTGTTTTTGGGTTTTATTATTTTTAATCAATATTGAGTTATAATAAATCTAAAATTACTAAAATACCCTTGAGGATAAAGACAAAATAGTAGGGTTTAAGTTGAGGAATGTGAGAAACTTTGAAATTTGGACTAAAATGGCAACAAAAACGAAACCACAGGGCCCTAGATGCAAAAGGTTTGAAATTTGGATTAAAGTGGCAAAACTGGCCAAACCTCAGGGACCAAAATGACAGTTTACTCTTTTGGATTCATACTCAAGTATTGACACTGGCAAAATGCCTCCTCACATGCGGCGTGAGGTGGTAAGTGGTAACGCATGCCCTAATAATAGTAGTATTATGTTATATTATATGGGTCATATTGACATCACTCATATGGATACGGACTGTATATTACTAAGAATAGTATTAGGAAAAGACTAAAATCTTAACAAGTATAAGAAAGCTTACGAGATTGATATGTGACAATCATTAAATTTAAGAATGGAGGGTATAAAAGTAATTTGACAACTATTCATTATGATAAAAACATGTTCTTGCAAAATAAAACACCATTACATGCAAAATATAACACCATGTAACCCATGTTAACTAAAAAAAATCATGTACATGCTATTAATAAAACACTACATAATGGACTATTTGCAACATATAAATTGTATCAAATACGGTATAAAATCAACCATTTTTAGTCTAATGTTTGTAAAAGTGTGTTTCTTTGTATACTTTTGATTTTCATGATTAAAAGAGCTTAAATGTACAAAAGGAACAAATTAACGACAAAAACTAGTATAATTATAGAATACGGGAAGACAACACACTATACCAACCCTCCAAGCTTCATCCCAAGACAAAAAACAACGAATCGGAAGTCTAGCACGGGCCTTGCCTTGTCGGCATGGGGCCGTGCCCCTTCAAGATTGCAAATCAGAAGAAGACAAAAAGATGCAGACAAGAGACATGGGGCCGTGTCCCTTAGGACACGGGCCGTGGTCAACTTCCAGATTTGCATATATGGGATAGTACAACAAGTACAATGGCTACGGGGCCGTGTAGCAGACTGAACTGACATGCTCATTAAATGAAGACAGGGAAGAAGGAAGACATGGGGGCGTGCCCTGCAGGCACGAGGCCGTGTGAAGTACCTATTTCCAGCTATAAATAAGGGTATTTGGTTTCATTCCAACTCATCTCTTGGCAAACCACTTCTCTCACACCTGGCATCACTCCACCACCATAATACCACCATCATCCACCATATTCATCTATCATCCATCCTAGAGTGTGTGTAGTAGTCTCGGGATCCAAGATTGATCTTAAGAGTTTTTGTTAAACAAAGGTCATGCTTAGCTAATCTTTTACATAACTTGGTGAAGACAAGTTATTTATATATTATTTTTGATTTCCTAGCTTTGGTTAACTTTTAATTAGGTATATATTAATGACTTTAATAACTATTTTTTTTATATTGAAAGTGAATTTTATTCTATCAATTCTACATGTCTCGTTGATTCACTCATTCGTGTCTTTATGGTCTATATAAAGCGCGTTAACTGCCTTCAGGGGGCTAGAAGGGTGACATGGGTAAAGTTCTTGCCTCGTTCAGTTTATAGACCCTGCGAGGACTTGATTCAAGCTTATTAGGGAGAAAGAACGACTTGAATCCCTTATAAATAAACAACTATTAAAATTTTAAACCGGCCTTACAGGATATCCCTGCTGACTCAGACTAATATGGTCGAGGATAACGTTGCCTCCAAAAGAGGGACATGCCATATTTGCATTAATAACTTACTTAATTATCTTTCAATATTCCGGCCTATATATGTATTACTGAAATAATCATCATAACCACTTCACACTTTTCATCATCTTCCTAACCACCATCCGTAAACTTAAACTCACTGAAACGATGGTGGTTCTTCGACGGTATTGGTGGTTCGGGTCAGGTTTGCTTTTGTTTAGTTTGAGTTTTGAGTGGGGAATAGCTGAAATAGTGGACGAAAACACAGAAACATAACAAACAACTGTTTAAATACCATAACGAAACCCACCATAGAAACGTAACAAACAACCATTTAAACACCAACGGGAAACGATGTTATAGTGAAGTCTAGACGACAACGACAGTTGAGAGGAGGGAGAAAATGAAGAGAAAGATGAGGTAACAAATGTGGAAGATAAGGAGTTTGGTCCACTGGTAGGTGTGGGAGCTGTAGGGGGCTGGAATTTGGGTTATTAAGGGGTGGGTGAAGAGAGAGTTCTTGAAGGGATGAAGATGAGGTAGAAGGTGCAAGGGGATTGTTTGGGGATAGTGATGGATTCTTTGAGGATGTCGGTTGCGGAGAGGATTTGGTGCTCGTCTCGAGGTAGATCCATGGCGGATGGTTATGGAGGGATATGGAGATGATTGTTTAGGGTTTGTAGATTTAGATATGGAAGCAACATTCACGATACTCAAATTATACTTACGTACGTTTTACATACTTAAAACCATGCCAAAATACCAAGTTATGGCATAAAGTGATAAACAATGGGGGGAGTTCAGGGGCCAAAATGTGAAAGATGAAACTTGGGATGGACCAAAGAGGTGTCGTGCTACGCGACACCCCTCCCCCTTTCTAGTCGCGCGACGCCAAGCCCCCCAATCCGCAGTTAGTTGCTTGCTGCATATGGGTTGGCCATCCTTTCCACCTCCAAACTCACCCAATCACCTTATATCTCCATTAAAACACTAACCATAATCCTCCATTATATAAACAAGCTTCCTGCCACCCATTTTCACTTTCCCAACTCACTTGCACTCTCAAAATATTCTCAATTCAGCTGGAAATAAAAGTTGTGGCTATTCTAAGTGCCAAAGTGAGCACTTTTCTCACATTTCTTCATCTTTCCTTCACTCCTTCTTCCTCATGAAAGCTTGGAACACCTTTAGGAGTGTTTCCACAAGTTTACCATGGTAAACAAAGGTGGAATATCATCATTTTGAGGTCCAACTTTCTGTTTTGAAGAAGAACTTTGCTTATACTTGTTTACATTTAACTTTCTTGTAAGAATCTTGCATCTAACTTGTCTTTAATCTCATCTATGATTATAAGACTTGTTTAAGGACTGATTCTCATAAGTTTAGAGGTCCAAAAACCTCATAAACTTTGTGTTTTGATAGGGTTTAGACAACCCACAAGTGATGAAACCATCCAAGTCTACCATAGTTCGTATGACATGAAAGCCGTAGCTATCTTAACTTATTCCACCACCTCATTTTATGTTCAATCATGTTATTCCAAGTAGTTTCCTAGACCTAAAGTAACACAACCCCCCCGCATCTCCAACATTTTCCATGATGGGTGTGAAACACCCGGGTTGTTTTTACTTGACTACCTGATGACTTAGATAGTTAGTTGTATTTCATTTTTATTCATGACCAACCAGGTTTACTAATTATGTTGGTAAACTTGTGCTTTAGTGAATCAAACAAATAGGTATACATACCTCCATGCTTGACTTATATGACACTATATATATATATATATATATATATATATATATATATATATATATATATAACCAAATTTTTGATATTAACCGGATGATTGTTATATGTCATAAACATAGGTTACCCTATCATTGTTCTAAACTCCTTGGTTTGATTCTAAGGGGTAAATAAGGACCCATGAAATCACCTAAGAACTTAGTGTTAGAACGAGTATTTAGACAAAGATATACTTCCCTGTAATTATACTTTTATATACTTAAAATTCCAAATTCAAATATTCCACCAAATCCGAATACTCACACACGTCCGTTCCCTTGTAGGGTAACTTCGGTGTTCCCATCCTAACAACTCATCAACTTCGCGATTTAACTTCGAAAGCTTACAAAATCGTGAGTATACATGACTCCCTTTTTATTTTTAACACTTTTGGGTGCAATAAGTATATGCTATTAAACTCACGCAAGCACATACTTTATGTTTAAATCACAAACAAACAATCCAATATACATACTTAATACGTTATACTTGAATTCGTATATGCTAGACTATTCTTATGCTTTATATTTGTCATTAACTTCGTACAAGCCTCCCTTAACATGTATTGCGCTATAGGATTAACGCGCCGCTCTTATTTTCTTGAGGTTATGAAGTAAACAAAACGGTCTATTCTAATGTGATTAGATTACGCTAGCGAAAATCTTTGGGTTGACATGTATAGTTGCATGCTAGTATTGTATGTTAGTAATCAAACATGTAAGCTTGCCAAACTCTTGTGTTGGACTATACTTTTATACGCATTGTAAGAAATTGATGATGGTGACGATGAATGGAATCTAGTAGGATGACTAGAAACTCACCTTTAAACTTTAGTATTTGTTGTATTTTGTTTTGTTTCAAACTTGTTGTAATTCTGTCTCAAACAATGTACTTGATGTTAGCAATGAAATGAAATATTGTTTATTAAATACTTGTTACATTTAGTATGAAGTCTCTTGCAATTATTTCGTTCCGCCCTGATGTTTCCGTCATCGGTTGGGGTGTGACAGTCACAGTGGGCAGTTGAATATCTATAACATATTTGGAGTCAATTAGGATGCTAGCTAACTTATATTGTATTTCGCTGAAATTTGAAACTTATTTTATATTTGGTTGAACTTGGTTTTACCTCGTAATGTATTCAGTTAAATTTATTTTGGATATGTTCTTTTAAACTATTGAATTTTGAAAGGTATGTATTAATTTTTCTTTTTAAATTCTTGCCTAACCAAGCTGATTTCTAACTTAGATTTCAGCTCGGTTTCAAAACCAAGCCGACTCGGTTTATAGTCGAGCAGAGTCCAAGCTTACCCTAGCCCGACTCAGCTCGGCTCGATTCAACTCAACTCGTATAAAGCTCTACATGAAGCATTTTAATGATTATATTTTACATTTTTATAATTACCAACCTAGATACACATACACACTTAACTTACAAAAGTGAATTAAAATTAAAACAACTAATTAATTCAGACATAAAGCACTTTTACATTTAATCCATAAGATGGTTATTTAACTATATAATGTATTTTTTTCTTTAGACCATTTAGCACTATATACATCTAGGTATGTGATCATAATTCTTTATTTAGATATTCTATTGGCTAAATTGTTATCATGTCCTATCGTTAACTATTGAATTGAAAATGATCATACACCGTGCTAGATTGGGCATACATATAATTGTGGTTCAAAGTTTATCCCAATCTTCTTATCGTTTATATGTCTTTATCGGTACAAGTTAAGTTTTTATGAGATGCAAAAACTATCTAAAAATTGTCTATTAATTAGTCAACATCCCGTTACATCCATTAATATCAGCCTTTCGACGCTTCAAACTCAAGGATAAAATCTTTGATAATTATCTCTTATGGTTGACATTTTTGTTACATATTTGGTGATTTGTTCGGATCTTATGTATGTTTTTTTTCTAAGGTAGCGCATAAATTGACTTAATTGTTTTATAAAACGTTTCACCATTTATGTTTCACCTTTTGGAAGTTAGAAAGAAGATATTTAAGAAATAAATTAAAAACGAAGCATTTTTTTATTTTATAAATTGTTGGAAATTAGAAGATATTTAGGGTGTGTGGGGGGGGGGGGGGGGGGGGGGGGGGGGGGGGAAGAGTAGAATAATAATTTGGATCGGTAAGGTTGTTGGAAAAGCAGTTGGGTAACCGTTATTGTGTGCGCTGTCTAATGAATTATTAGATCTAGTTGTTATCCATTCAAAAAATTAACTTTAAATTATTTTTAATGAATTATAATATGATCTGGTATTCGGTAGTGGGGCCGACGGAATCACCACCGCAAACTACACGATAGCTGTTTCCTCAAAACACTGAATTTGGATTCGGCTATGAGCATGGGTTGATAGATTAAGTATTATTTTGAATCGTAGATTATCATTTTGGATAACACTAGTTATATTATTAAATGAACAAACCATGCTTATCAGACCATGGGGTCGGTCATACTTTTTTGTTTGAAAATAAGCTTAGGCTAGCGTTAAGGTTGTCTCCTCCATTAAGCTAAATTTTGGCACCAATTTATAACGCTTATACCGATGTTCACATTACTAAAACAATAAAATCAAATGAAAATCAAGTTGCTGTTACGGATAATAATGGGATGGTTTTAGAAACCACATTCCCTTACCCAATTATAAAACATGTCTCATACCCGTTAAACACCGTACCTATTGTCCATTGGGTTCAGGGTTATACCTACATCATGTATAGGGTATACCAGCTTATATTTTTATTTGGTTATAATTACAGGCTTTAATGCCCATAAGCCGAAACCCCGAAATATCAAATTCTCAACCATCCATCTTATAGTTCTATAATTATAATAATTTCAAGTTTCTAACGACTTGAACATGTTTTTTCTTAGAATTTTGTAAGATTATATAATATATTAATATATTTGGTTTTCATGCAAGTAAATGTGTTCAAATAAAATCATATCTCTCTCATACCTGGCAAATTTGTTTGAAACTAATCCCATGGTCTAAAGTCATGTCCCATTACTCATTCAGTTTTGGGTTTGTCTATCAGGTTCGAGTTCTTTTGTCATCCTTATTTGTTGGATTGATGTTGACGGCGTTATACGACGCCAAGGACTAGATTCTTTTTTTTCCAACGGTGTTTGTTAGATGCATTTTTTTGGAGACGAAGACGTTAGGATTCCTTTGGAATAAAAATTGATCCAAACTTGAATCCTTAATATGGTGGTTTAATTTGAGAAGCCTTTGGGCTGCCTGTTTCTTTTCTGGTTGTTATTGTTCTATCGCGTTGCTAATTGTTGCTTTGGTTTTATGAATATACACTTTTCAAAAAAAAATCTTAATAAGTGACTGAGATCGCTTGTGAACTTCTCGATTTAGCCAATCATCAATTTAGTTTCTCATTGTAGAGTGCTAGGTGATTTTTATACCCATTAATTAGAATCATATAGGTTATATTCAATAATCAATATCTAATTAAATCAAATGTATGTATCCTTGGGACTATTTTGAATTAAAATCAAGTTTTATTAAAAAATATGGTGGTTTTTGATTAAAATGTCAATAGTGAATTGTTTAATATAATAGCTAAAGTTCGTTAGATCAAATGGTCAATTATACTTTCAATAACGTGTTTATAATGAAAATACGAACCAATTAAACTCAAACCGGTAAATATCTATCAAAATAGGTTATGTCCTGTTGGAATTGAGTACATAAGACTCACATCCTCTCTTGAACAACAGCAGCAACACTAGTACAAACAGTAGAATTAACAGTACTAGTATTTTGAAATCATGTTTTACAATCGGTTACGTTATGATGAAATCGTATTAAGGTTAATGCATGGCTTGATAAAGTAAGTTTAATCCGTGTTGAAGGTTTATATCTAAGGAAGCGCTTGGTTCGTCAGAATTCAATTGAATTTGTCAAAAAACTGAATGATTCGATTTATTGAACAAGGTAATACAATTTATAGCACTCGTATGAAACAACTGGTCGCATCTTGACAACAAGGGAGGAGTTTCTTCGCAGCTTGCTATGATCGTGATTTAGGGGAGACAACAAGTTAATTGATTGGAATTTCCTTTTACCCCTTGAACACCAATAGTTTACCAAAGATAGATAGATGAAATGAATAAATAACCAAAATGAAGAATCAAATCTTAGCTCGGGTTTACTAAGACAAATTCCACACATAGAATTTCTCCAAGGGACGTTGTGATGCTTGTTCCGTGATGAAGTCTACAAAACAATACATCGTTAGGCTCGCCACAGGATGGGATTCCTCCATGTGACCATTCTTAGGCGTGAGAGTAAGTGTTTCTACGAAGACTTTAGGGTTTGCAAACTGATGATAGAGGAGAAAAGATCATACATGAGGAAAGTGAACCTTTCTTCTATTTATAGTGAACTCTTTTAGACGTTGCTTTCTCCAAGTGTGGTGGTCCCCATGCCCAAACGGTTTTGGTGACACCTATCATCATCTTATTGGTGTGGAACACGCCGTGTGAGTGCGATGATCTGCATGTGTATGCTGGCGTAACCCTTGTTCTGATTGGTGAAAAAAGTATCTACATTCAATGTGGCATGGGCACTTGATTGCCTGTGCTTTGCTCCACCATAAATCGATGCAATATATAATACTGCCAAGTCTCCTGTTGCCATGTGTCTTGGTTGGCATGCAATAAGAATTGGTTAATGGAATGTTTTGAAATTCGAATTAGAATGGGTATAGGAATTGGATTTGGAACTTAAACATTCCAATAAGAATTGGAATCTCAAATCTATTTTTGGTGTGTTTGGTTGTCAAATGAATTAGAATCTATGAACCCGGCCCCCACTAGCCCCGGTCGGGTCAAGACGGTAGCTGGGAGATTGGGCATCATTGATGTTGACGAGATGGCAGCCGATGTCAACTGGTTTAAGACTCCTATGAATTAATTGAATTCTTTCGCATGTAGGAATGATTTTGAATTCCTTTAGTGAAAGGAAATTAGAAGAGTTCATGCCAGGGAATTTGAATTTTTTTGGTGAAAGGAATTTAAAGGATTTCATGCTCAATTCCAATTTCACTTCCTTTGTCAACCAAACATATGAAGATTGGAACGGAGAATCCAATTCCAACAAATTTTGTGAACTAAGTACCTGAAGAGTTGGAATTCAACTCCATTGAATTCTGGGGAACCAAACACATTAGATCTAAGAAATAAGAATCTCGCACGCCCTTTTACCATCGCCATCAATTCTCCCTAGATGTGTAAACGAGGAGAGCCAACTTCAGCTCGGACAAAGTTAAGCAAGCCAACTTGGTTGGCTCGCTTACAGGTTGAAATTTTGAGGTCAAGCTCAGCTTGTAAAAAGCTTGAGTCGGTTCATCGTGTAAATTAAAATTGCTATTTAATATTTATTATAATATTTTAAGTCTTTAAGTAAAAATATAATATTATGGCGATCTCAAGTGGACTCCTAGATGTTTATGTGTATAAACATTAAATTATGGACTTAACTAAGTCGAGCCCGACGAGCGAGTCAACAAGTCGGCTTACCTTAACTCAAACTCGGCTCGTTAACAAACCGAGCCATTTCAAGTCAACTTGTTTATAAATGAGCCAATTTTGTGCAAACTTTCTCGAGATTTTAGTGAGCGAGTTTCGAGTGCGCCATGGGGTTTTTGAATAGGCCCACTTCTCTGTTGTCCTCGACACCGTTAACCCCGCCATAGCCACCACATTCCAATTTATTTAACGATTCAATAAACAAACATGATTATTCTAGCCGTTTAAAAAAAAGTCAATTCTAAATCCAATTCCTTCATTTGAGTTCTTTAGCAAATTTCAATTTTTTTAAAAAAGTTTTGAGTCAAAAACCTTCTAAAATTTTGAAACAAATATCTTGAATAATTTTTTTTGCAACCTAGGGGTTAAATTAAAAATTTTTTTTACTGTGACAGGCTAACCCCTTTGATGCCCAATTTCCATGCCACTGAAATTGCAATATTTTCTAACCACTGATCTGATCAAGATTAGATCTTGAGATTCTTATATCTGTTTTGAGTTCTTATTAGATCTTATTTCTACTATCATTATGCTTTTGTAAGATTCGTATTTTTTTTCTACTATCATTATACTTTTTTTATATCCTTATTTATTTTCTTTATTCACCAAACAAACAGAGGATAACAAAAAATATTATACACTGGACCCAACAATCAAATGGAACAATTAGATTGTAAACCATACTTATGGTGCACAAAAACATATGTTAGCATAAAACTTATGGACCACTTAGGAAATTACTTTGTTATTAAATATGATGATCCCTTAAATACGTTAGCATAAAACTACTGGACCACGTAGGCGTGAAGACTTCAGGTCAACCACCGATTTTAAGTCAGTCATAGCCCAAGGTCCATGAGAAATAGAGCACCACTAGTTCCAACTCTTCAATTTTGGGATATATTAGTTTGTTGATCATAACATAACCAATCTTTTCGCTTCATCATTTTTCCTATAAGTGATTTGGGGTTGAAACATGGGCAATACTCATTCGGGTTTGGGAATCCTCCGTTTAGTTCTCATATGTATCTTTTTAGTGACGATGGCACATAAGCGTGCGGTGGGTGGACATCTCACAACAGCTTCTTGTTCGGAGCAAGAGATCCTAGCTCTTCTCAAGTTCAAACACAACATCCGAGATGACCGTGGATTGCTTTCATCATGGAGGGTTAACAATGATTGTTGTAGGTGGGAAAGAGTCGGTTGTGACAATGCCACCGGAAGGGTTGTCAGCCTTTATCTCAGAAGACATGTCAAGGAAGACGACTGTTCATTAGATCAAGACCGTGACTTGTTTGCTGAAGACAACGACCACTACTTGGTTGGTGATGAGGTGAATTCTTGTATGACAGCTTTGGTGAATCTAAAACATCTAGACTTGAGTGGGAATGATTTTCAAGAGAGCCGAATTCCAGAGTTCGTTGGATCCTGAAAACAACTTAGGTATCTCAATCTCTCTGGTGCAGGTTTCACCGGTCAGATTCCCCATCAAATTGGAAACCTTTCCAATTTGAAGGTTCTTGATCTCAGTTCATATGACTCACAACAGATAAGGATGCATGATATGCCATGGATTTCTGGCCTTTCAAAACTCGAGCATCTTGACTTAAGTGGAGTAGATCTTAGTAGAACACTAAATTTTGACAACTTACTATACACGATTCCTTCATTATTGAAGCTAAGATTATCTAGATGTGGACTTTCTATGGCTCATCTTGGTTCTCATCATCTTAACTCCAGTGGAAGACTTGTAAGCATCAAACACCTGGATCTTAGTGAAAATGATTTCACCTCTCGCTTATTCTTATATCTGAACAAGACATCCCTTGCACTCCTTGATCTTTCATGGAATGATCTTAGTATGGCATGGAGCTTTGAAAACTTGCTAAACATGATACATTCTGTATCAGAGTTGCGTTTGTCAGGTTGCAAGCTTAATCTTTCTCCCCCTAATCTTAATTTCAGTACACATTCTGACATCCAACACTTAAGACCTTAGCTCAAATGAAATTAAAGATAAATTTCCATTTGTTTTAACAAACATGAGCTCCCTATTATCCCTTGACCTGTCAGATAACACGTTGAATTCACCGATTCCCGTCATGCCTAACCTTCTTAGTCTCGATATTTCTTGGAATAGCTTTAGGCAGATTGAGGATGTTGGAATTTGGAGACAATGTCACCTTAAAGAATTGATTGTTTCAGGCAATACTCTTGATGGAGAAATGATTGGCTGATCGACTAACATATCCAAATGCCCTCAAAATGCATTAGAGATTTTGTATTTAGATACGAATAGATTAAAAAGTGTTCAATTCCAGAATCCATTGGAAGATTGAGCAATTTAAGAGGCTTAGATCTAGCGTTCGACGAATTGACAGGCCCGATCCCTGTATCTATAGGAAGGCTCGCTTCGTTAAGAGTGCTTTCATTGTCTTCCAATTTGTTAAATGGGATCATTCCAAACTCAATTGGGCAACTCACCAAACTTTATCTTTTAGACATCTCTAACAACCATCTACAAGGAATGGTTACTGAAGAACTTTTTATTAACCTCTCAACGTTAAGGTACTTGGATGCAAGTTCTAACAATTTGTTTTTCAATATTTAAGTGAGTGGATACCTCCGTTCCAATTAAAAATCGTTCGACTTGGTTCTTGCAAAATTGAAGATGGGTTTCCACATTGGTTACGAACTCAAAGGAAACTTAAGGTGTTAGTGTTGTCCAATGCTAGCATTCTGGACCTCTTCCCACATGGTTCCACCTCCTACCCATCATAAATGTCATTGATCTCTCTCACACAAACTAACCGGTCCTTCACTAACCTTCCTCCCAGAGATATCTTCCTTTTAAAAGATAACCTTTTCAAAGGGTTGATTCCAAGATGGTTGTGCACATGGACATATTTGCAAGTTCTTGATCTATTGAGAAATAGGTTGACCGAGAAAATTCCCAACTGCCTATAGAATATGTCCTTGAGTGCGATGCTACTTGGTTTAAATAGGTTGTCTGATGTCATACCGAGTCCTTTAGGCCTTAATCCATCCTTGAGATGGTTAATATTGAATGACAACACTTTAATGGAGAGCTTCCTCGAGATCTAGGGTATATCTCAATGTTGTCATTCTTTGATTTGGGTGAGAAAAAAATCTCAGGAAACATACCTGAATGGATTGGTTAAGATCTTACAAGCTTAAATGCTTTGCGGTCGCATAAGAATAATTTCACCGGAAGAATTCCTCATTCTTTATGCCAAACTCAAAAACTTCGAATTTTGGATCTGGCACACAACAACTTGGAGAGTTGATTGGCATGAAAGACGACTCGTATTATGGCTCTTATATGATGTGTTAGATTATGGAAGTATGATGCAGGTCCTCAAAGGTGTTGCACTTGACTATAGGGAAACCCTGAAATTCGTCATAAACATGGATCTATCAAGCAATAAACTTGTTGGAGAAATACCTGAAGCGCTAATGGTACTTGAAGCCTTAATGGGTCTCAATTTGTCTTATCATCATTTTAGTGGGAGTATTCCAAAAAACAGTGGAAACTTGAAGTCATTAAATTCTCTCGATTTATCAACAAATGAGTTGACCGGGACGATTCCTCAAAGTATGGAAGCTTTGAATTCCTTGAGTTACTTGAATTTGTCACACAACAACTTGTCAGGACAAATTCCAATAGGAAATCAGTTGCAGACCCTTTCAGATCCATCAATATATACTGATAACATATATCTAAGTGGTGCACCACTGCCAATGAAATGCTCTCCTCATGAAAACAAAACAAGCAAGAAGAAATACGAAAATGCTAATGAGCCAAAGAAGGTATGGTTTTACGTGGACATAACTTGTGGTTTTGCAACAGGTTTTTGGGGTATTATTGGAGTGTTGTTGTGGAAGAAGCAATGGAGAGATAAGGCTTCATGTTTTGATTAAATGAGCTAGTGGGTTAATTTTTTTAGATTGAATACATAGGTTATATAGGCTAAAAGTTTTAAAGGAAAAAAATCATGAGGGCCGGACCATTTGTAACATTCGGTTTTTAGTTGATCAGTTTCTCGGGTTAGACTGAAACCGAATAATAATGGGCTGATTTAAAAAAAAAAACTTGTGATCTTTCAGTGTATGGGCTTTTGCAGTACTCAATTACGCATTACAAAAGAAATTAAAAAAAATGGGTTTTGGAGACCAACATGTGAGGCAAACTGGATAATGCAGGAGTACATAATAATTGGTATTTAAGTGCAATTTGGTTAGATAAGAATCTTATACTCATTGGGGTTGGGGAATTTGTTGCTATTTCATATGTATCTTTTCAGTGATGATGGCACATAGATGCGTGGGTGGTGGAAATCTCACGAGATGACCATGGAATGCTTTCATCATGGGGAGTTGCTAATGATTGTTGTAGTTGGGAAAGAGTCGGCTGTGATGATCCCACTGGAAGGGTTGTTAGCCTCCATCTAAGAGCAAAATTCACGGAAGACTACTACAATGTTGATAATTACAACAGCTGGATTGTTAATGAATACGGTCCAGTTGGTGTTATTGAGGACTACTACGTGGTGAGATGCATTGCTGTTTGACAGAGTTGGTGAATCTAAAACATCTAGAGTTGAGTGGGAATATCATTTCATATACCTGAATTCCAAAGTTTATCGGATCCTTTAAACAACTAAGGTATCTCAATCTCTCTAATACAGGTTTCAGTGAAAATATTCCCCATCAAATTGGAAACCTTTCCAATTTAAGGGTTCTTGATCTTAGTCACTCACAAGAGTTGATAATTTATGATGTGTCATGGATTTTTGGCCTTTCAAAACTCGAGCATCTTGACTTGAGTGGAGTGGATCTAAGTAGTACACAAAACCTTGACAAATTACTTTATAGGATTCCCTCATCACCAAAGCTAAGTCTGTCTAGGTGTGCTCTTTCTATAGCTCATCTTGGTTCTCATAATCCTAATTCCAGTAAAGAACTTGTGCGTATCAGACACTTGGATCTTAGGGAAAATGGTTTCAAAGGTAAACTCCCAGGCTTATTTCTGAACATGACATCCCTAGCATTCCTTGATCTTTCAAAAAATAATTTTAGTATGGCATTGAGCTTTGGAAAGTTCATAAACATGATACCTTCTGTTTCAGAGTTGCGTTTGTCACGTTGTTGGATCCCAAACATCAATCTTTCTCCCACCAATCTTAATTTCAGTACACATTCTAAAATACAACACCTAGATCTTAGCCAGAATAAATTGAAGGTATATTTCCATCCGCTTTAACAAAAATGAATTCCTAATTACCCCTTGACCTTTCGTTTAACAAATTGAATTCATCAATCCCTTTCATGCCTAACCTTCTTAAGCTTGATATTTCTGGGAATAACTTTAGGCAGGATGAGGATGTCGGAATCTGGAGACAATGCCACCTCTAAGAATTGATTGTTACAAACAATAATCTTGAAGGAGATATGATTGGCCCATCAACTGATGTTTTGGGTTGAGGCACTTCATGCCGCCTCTTATCTTCATAATATTCTATCGACCAAGTTACATAAGAACCTCACCCAATCTCCCTTCTTCACCTTCGTCAATGGACGTATGAGCAACTTCGTGTGTTTAGTTGCTTGTGTTACCCCAACACCTCTTCCGCATGTCCTCATAAACTCACCCATCGCTCGGTTGCTTGTGTTTTCATAGGATACCCGGCGAAGTACCGTGGCTACCGATGTCTTGGTGTCGCAATCGGGAAAACCATTTTCTCGAAACACGTTACTTTCGCTGAGGACATCTTTCCGTTCGCCAAGCCTTCCCAACCCGGTCCCCCTCACATGTTTTTGGACCCCACCCCACTACTCATCACAAATCCAAACACTTTTGTGCAACCTATTGTTGTACATAATTCGCCACCTACACTTCCTACCACTAACCCATCCAACAACCTTCCCCTAAGCCCACACTCTGCTGGCCCCACTCATAGCCCACAACACAACTCTCCCCCTCACCAACATTCGTTACTAGCCCACTTGCACCTTCACACCACCCGACCCACTTACCCACACCCGCACCCACCATCCAACTGACCCCACACACCAATTTGAATATCAAGACTACTATGGCCCACCCGTCTATCGCACCTACTCACCCCATGCGCACCCGATCCCAATCCGGGATCTTCAAACCTCGTAAGCACTTCAGCCTTAATATCGAAACATCATCTTCCTTATCTCCACTCCCTAAATCACATATCTCCGCCTTTTCTGATCCAAACTGGAAAATTGCCCTGGCTAATGAGTATGAAGCGCTATTGGATAACAACACGTGGGAACTTGTTCCAAGACCACTAGATTCACTTGTTATACGCTGCCTGTGGTTATTTAAACATAAGTTCCATGCTGATGGCACACTTGAACACCACAAAGCTTGTCTAGTGGTGAATGGCAAAAGTCAGGCTGTTGGCATTGATTGTGGCGAGACATTTAGTCCGGTCGTTAAACCTACCACCATTAGAACATTCCTAAGCTTAGTGGTATCAAAAGGATGGTCCATAAATTAGTTGGATGTTAAAAACGCTTTCTTACACGACCATCTAAAAGAGACCGTCTACATGTTCTAGCCACCAGGGTTTGTTTCTTCGTCACACCCGAAATATGTTTGTAAATTGAATAAATCTTTATATGAGTTGAAACAAGCCCCAAGGGTCTGGTATAAATGGTTCACATGTTATCTAACCAAATGTGGTTTCAAGAGTAGGGTGTGCGATACTTCTTTTTTTATTTTTCAACGGGGTGTTCATATGGCTTATTTGCTGCTTTATGTGGATGACATCATCCTTACCGCCTCTAACGACACTTTACTCAAGAATATTATCAAGTCGCTAACTGCTGAGTTTAAAATGACCGATCTGGGTTCACTACACCACTTTCTTGGCATTGCGGTTTAAAAACAATCAAATGGTTTATTTTTATCACTATCCACCTATGCAGCAGCATTTTATCACGTGCTAACATGTGCAACTGCAAAACCAGTTAGCACGCCAGTTCAGGTCGGGTCCAAGCTAAGCGCTGATACAGGTTCCATTTTTACCGATGGGTCTTTATACCAAAGCTTAGCTGGCGCGTTACAATATCTCACCATCACTAGACGGGATATCTCCTACGCTGTTCAACAGGTTTGTCTCTTCATGCATGCATCCCGAGAGCCGCATTTTCAGTTCTTAAAGAGGATACTTCGCTACATAAAGGGTACGCTCTCACAAGGTCTGCTAATTTCTCCCTCCTAGTCCACTATGTTAACTGCTTATTCTGATGCGGATTGGGGTGGTTGTCCCGACTCACGACGCTCTACATCTGGATACCGTGCTTATTTGGGTCCCAACTTAATCTCTTGGTCATCAAAAAGACAATCCACTATCTCCAGGTCTAGTGCTGAAGCCGAGTAAAGAGGAGTTGCTAATATTTTTGCCGAAATTAGTTAGGTTCGTAACCTTCTTCTTGAACTACATGTCCCGGTAGGACACACTACCATAGTTTATTGTGATAACATCTCGGTCGTCTATCTTGTTGACAATCCTGTTCAACATCAACGCACTAAACATATCGAACTAGATATTCATTTTGTCCGAGAAAAGGTCCGTCTTGGCACTGTTGAAGTTCTACATGTTCGAGCTGATTATCAACATGCAGACATTTTCACCAAAGGCCTTCCAAAGCATCTCTTTCAACGGTTTCGAGCCAGTTTATGTCTCCGATCACCTACGGCTCAAACTGCGGGGGCATGTTAGCCGAATAATATGGTTACATATTATTAGGCATGCATTTTTCATAAATATTGTGTAATTATTAGAGATTTGTATTTTCTAGTTTGTTCCTAATTTTCCTCCACTAGTTTGTACCATATAGGGATTATTGTTTTAGTAATGAATTCAAGGAATTATTGAACTTACAATACACGGGTCTAATAATCTAGCATTCATTATATAATAATACACATGATAAATTTTAAATGTATTTAAATTTAGATTATTTCAAACCTAGTAAAATTTTTTTTAAGAATATCTTCAATGCTTAACGCTTCAAAGGCGTTTGCTCGCTTCCAAATCATCACGCCCAAACCTTCTCTCTATACGGACATCACATACTCTCTCATCCTCTCTCACTAAATTAGCGCTTCAAAGACGCTTTCTCCCTTCACAATTCCCAAATCTTGGGTTCTCACAATTCAACAATCTCAGGTTATCTTAATTCTCAAATCTCACGCTCTCCCAGTTTCTGAATTCTAGACTTTCTTAATCATCCATAAACCTCCTTGGAACTCAATTTCTAGTCACCATCACATTTTTAAGTTTCACAAATTTTATAACATTTAAACAATATGATATTAAAAATTATGTAGTTATAATGAATAAGTTGGTTATGAAAAATTAATGTAAAAGATGGTGGTGATGTGAACACATTTTGAACGTTTTTAGCCGTTACCATTAGGGAGGAGATTGGTGCTTTCAAAGGATACGTGTTTTTTATATGTTAGATGAGTGGACCTTTTTTTGTTACTTTCAACCGTTATCATCGTGGATGCTTAAGCCTTCTTTAATATTCTTTAATATGATGTTTTTTATGAGAGAGAGAGAGAGAAAGTATGATGTTGAGGAAAGAGAAAGGAAGAGTGTTGGTTCGTTTCGTGAAAGGACCCCTGAAACGAGCTTATGCGAGTGTAGGGAGGAAAGAGAAGACTGATGTGGTGACCGATTTTGACGATTGTGAGAATGACAGTTTTGTAGGTCTCGACAATTGCTTGTGTGGCAACGTCTTTGAGACCCACGGCTTAGGTGCTATAAGCAGGGGCGGACCCACATTGAATGGGTTGGGGTCCACAGGCCCCAATGTTTGTTAAAAAATTAATAGATGCGATATATTAAATTTTATAAGAACCCCATAAATACAATTAGGTGGACATCATAGAAAGAAAAGGAAAGGTGGTGTAAGGTAACCCCCTCTTTACCGACAAGAGGTCATGAGTTGAATCATTGTATATCCCGTTTTTTTTGTATTTTTTTAAAAAATCTAATTCAAACCTCGCTTTATCCTGACCCGAAAATTTTACGTTTTATTATGAAAATTTTGAAAAAAAAAATAGACCCATTAAAAAAAATTCTGAATCCGCCAATGATGAAAATTGTTAGTTATGATGTTCGTAAATTTAATTTAAGTTGAAATTGTATTATCTTATGGTTGGATTTATAACGATGAAATTGTATATATTGATATTGATTTGATTGATATAATAAAATAATAACAATAACTAAAAAGTTACAAAAAAAAAAACTTCATACCCATAAATAAAGTCATCCGTTGCTGGTTGATAAGAAACTAAAAAAAGAAAAAAATGCGATCTACAATATATCCAATAACAAAGTGGCTTTAAAAATACAACCAACTTACTAATTTACTACATATGTACAACACCATCCACCGGAAACTACCAACACTGGTCCGTTTCCCATCTCCGGCCACTATAACCACTAAATCCCGCCGGAGACGAACTCAAACTCGAACTCCGTACACTCATTTTCTGTCTCACCAACAAACTCCGATCATAATCCGCTCGTTTTCCCGGATCCGACAACGTAGCGTACGCAGAATGCACTTTCATAAACTCATCAGCCGACGAATCACAGTTCCCGACATCAGGATGCAAAACTCTCGCTAATCTCCGGTACGCCGCCTTGATCTCCACAGTATCGGCTCCGATTTGTATTCCGAGCACGTCGTAGGGTGAAGATTGATTAGTAATCCGTTGAGAACTGGTAGAAAACGATGTCGTTCGTTCAGCTGTGGCCAAATTGGCGGAAACTGGAGAGGATTTAGGATGTTGATTGAGGGTGAAATTGGGGGAAGTGAAGAAGCAGGATGAAGATGAAAACGCCATCGTTTGGAAGAATAAGTGTGAGATGGAATGGATAAGGGGTTATGTGATGTTATATAGATGCGATGGATGCTGAGGTGGATATTATGAAGGAATTGGTGAAGTTTATCCTGTATAGTTTGCTGCTATCCGTTCATTTATGGGGTCATGTGAGTAGGCAGGTGTCGGTGGCAGAGTGGCATTGGTCCTTCCCTCCTCTCCTCTGTATACGCAAAAAATAAAAAAAATGTCGACTGCTTTTGGTATCAATGGGCCAATGTTTTTCAAACTGCGGTTAAACCGTGGCTTACTCGTTTTGGATTCGAGTTAAATGCCAAAATGGTCTCTGAGTTTTGCTCACTTTAGTCCAAAATTCAAAACTTTTAAATTTGGGTTCCTGTGGTTTGCATTTTGTTGCCATTTTAGTCCAAAATCGAAATCAGGTCAGATTTCTCAAAAAAACATGCTATTTTGTCCTTTTCCTCAGGGGCAGAATGGCCATTTAACATTATATATATAAATAAAATTAAAAAAAACTCAAAACCCTATCTGCACTCTCTATCTCTCTCTAAACACCCCCTTTCTCTATCTTCTCTCTCTCCCCCCTTCTCACTACCGCCACCTCCTCCCCCCTCCATTAACACCACCACCACTCCCACCGGACCACCACTACACCACATCATCTTCCCCAAACAACACCCTTCTCTCTCTCTCTCCTCTCTCTTCTTTATCTCTCTAACACCCCTGTCTCTCTCTATTCTCTCTCTTGAAATCCGACTTCAAATTAGCATCATTCCTCTTGAATCCGACTTCAAATCAGCATCATTCCTCTTGAATCCGACTTCAAATCAGCATCAATCGGTGTGGAAGATGCCTCAGAGCACTCGAAGAACAATGATGATCCAGTGTACTTCACGTATGATGAGAAGAGGAAGCTAGGTTACACTACTCAGAAGGAGGTTGTAAGACGTTTGTGAAGCTTATTACTGAGATAGGTGTGTTGAAGGTTTACCAGTTAGCAGCGGAGAAAGGATTAATGGTGTTTGCACCGAACGATGAGGCAGTTAAGGCTGTCGGAGTACCGGATCTGAGTCAGCTGTCAAACGCTGAGCTGGTGGCGCTGTTGCAGATTCTGTTAAACGCTGAGCTCGTGACGAACGGTGCCGGAAAGTACGACCTGACGGTTGAGATCGCCGGAGATTCTGTTACGCTAGATTCCGGCGTTGAAACTTCACGGCTAGCTAGTACCGTTCTTGATCCGTCTCCGGCACCAGCACCAGATGTTTTACTGACCGAATTAGGGTTTGGGTCTTAGTATTCGCTACTGGTGAAATGGTGAAATTGGGTGAAATGAGGAAGATGATGGGCTTAAATAGGGTCAACTGTTTTTGGGTTTTATTATTTTTAATCAATATTGAGTTATAATAAATCTAAAATTACTAAAATACCCTTGAGGATAAAGACAAAATAGTAGGGTTTAAGTTGAGGAATGTGAGAAACTTTGAAATTTGGACTAAAATGGCAACAAAAACGAAACCACAGGGCCCTAGATGCAAAAGGTTTGAAATTTGGATTAAAGTGGCAAAACTGGCCAAACCTCAGGGACCAAAATGACAGTTTACTCTTTTGGATTCATACTCAAGTATTGACACTGGCAAAATGCCTCCTCACATGCGGCGTGAGGTGGTAAGTGGTAACGCATGCCCTAATAATAGTAGTATTATGTTATATTATATGGGTCATATTGACATCACTCATATGGATACGGACTGTATATTACTAAGAATAGTATTAGGAAAAGACTAAAATCTTAACAAGTATAAGAAAGCTTACGAGATTGATATGTGACAATCATTAAATTTAAGAATGGAGGGTATAAAAGTAATTTGACAACTATTCATTATGATAAAAACATGTTCTTGCAAAATAAAACACCATTACATGCAAAATATAACACCATGTAACCCATGTTAACTAAAAAAAATCATGTACATGCTATTAATAAAACACTACATAATGGACTATTTGCAACATATAAATTGTATCAAATACGGTATAAAATCAACCATTTTTAGTCTAATGTTTGTAAAAGTGTGTTTCTTTGTATACTTTTGATTTTCATGATTAAAAGAGCTTAAATGTACAAAAGGAACAAATTAACGACAAAAACTAGTATAATTATAGAATACGGGAAGACAACACACTATACCAACCCTCCAAGCTTCACCCCAAGACAAAAAAAACGAATCGGAAGTCTAGCACGGGCCTTGCCTTGTCGGCATGGGGCCGTGCCCCTTCAAGATTGCAAATCAGAAGAAGACAAAGATGCAGACAAGAGACATGGGGCCGTGTCCCTTAGGACACGGGCCGTGGTCAACTTCCAGATTTGCATATATGGGATAGTACAACAAGTACAATGGCTACGGGGCCGTGTAGCAGACTGAACTGACATGCTCATTAAATGAAGACAGGGAAGAAGGAAGACATGGGGGCGTGCCCTGCAGGCACGAGGCCGTGTGAAGTACCTATTTCCAGCTATAAATAAGGGTACTTGGTTTCATTCCAACTCATCTCTTGGCAAACCACTTCTCTCACACCTGGCATCACTCCACCACCATAATACCACCATCATCCACCATATTCATCTATCATCCATCCTAGAGTGTGTATAGTAGTCTCGGGATCCAAGATTGATCTTAAGAGTTTTTGTTAAACAAAGGTCATGCTTAGCTAATCTTTTACATAACTTGGTGAAGACAAGTTATTTATATATTATTTTTGATTTCCTAGCTTTGGTTAACTTTTAATTAGGTATATATTAATGACTTTAATAACTATTTTTTTATATTGAAAGTGAATTTTATTCTATCAATTCTACATGTCTCGTTGATTCACTCATTCGTGTCTTTATGGTCTATATAAAGCGCGTTAACTGCCTTCAGGGGGCTAGAAGGGTGACATGGGTAAAGTTCTTGCCTCGTTCAGTTTATAGACCCTGCGAGGACTTGATTCAAGCTTATTAGGGAGAAAGAACGACTTGAATCCCTTATAAATAAACAACTATTAAAACTTTAAACCGGCCTTACAGGATATCCCTGCTGACTCAGACTAATATGGTCGAGGATAACGTTGCCTCCAAAAGAGGGACATGCCATATTTGCATTAATAACTTACTTAATTATCTTTCAATATTGCGGCCTTACGGAACTGTATCCTTGTTGACTCAGACCAATATGGCTGAGCGTAGCGTTGCCTCCAAAAGAGGGACATGCCACTTTAACTAAGATAATCTCTTAAAAACCCAAAGCGTAGAAATCATCATAGGATACATAAATAATGAGTCGGAATCAAGTGATTCTATCTTGTCTCTTTGTTTTTTATTACCTCTTTATTTTTACTTATTAAAAACCTTTCTAAAAATATGATTAGATTAGACGTCGACTATATTTCAGTATCAAAAGCTCTTGTGTCCTTGGACGACCTCGATATCTTACCATCACTATAACCATCGATGGGTGCACTTGCTCTAGCGTGTTGTAGAGAGTGATAGTTGCATATCGTGTTTTTATAAATTTAAAGCTTGAATAAACGAGTGAAAAGTACTTAAAATATATCTAAAAATTACCCACGCTCGCACACACGTCAGTAAATTATAAAATAAAACACAATGTATCTGATGCAAATAAAACACCATTGGATAAACATAACTTAAAACACGATGGACTAAAAACACTAAGTTGAAATGTAATTTTTTTATATGGCAGTATGGTACTCATATTAAAGATAAAAACGGTCGCTATTAGGGTGTTGTTAAAAAGAGTAAATTACAATTTTCGTCCTTTATGTTTATAGCAGGTTGCAATGGATGACCTTTAACTTCAATAATTACAGTCACAATCCTTTATTTGAAAAAACCTGTTGCATGTTTCATCCTTTACCCCAAACCACGTTAAAATTTTCAGCTAAGTTTGGTAATGTGTCTTGCACATGAAGGTAGGCAGGTCATTTTACTCTTTTGTATAAAATATATTTAACAAACAAAACAAAAAGATTATAAAACAATTCTCTTTCTCAACCCACCTGTTCTCCATAACCCTACCCTATCTCTTTCTCTAAGCGCTTTCTCTCTCTCTCCTTTTTTCTCTCTATCTCTACACTTAGTGTCCACCACTGTATCCAAGTCACCACCACCTTATCCAGCTACTACTACTACCACCAAATTCATCCACCAAGCCCCACGACCACCACCTGGGTTTGAATTGCATCTCCACAAATTCGGCATATGTCTAGAACCGATCCCCGTCTTCATGCCTCTTGTCCAGTTCAGATTTGATCTCGCCGTTGTTGTTGACGGCGACGGCGGTTGTTTTGTTAAACATGGAAGATGGGGTTTTAGGGTAAATATGATTCAAGTTTTGAGATAAAAGAAAAAACTTGGATTTCTTTATCTTTCTTTTTCATCGATTATGATTCAGGTTTTAAGATAAATCATCAATTTGGCTACTTTGAAATAATTGTTGAACTTTTCCCATACTTTTTTGTGCACCCCTATTTTAACCCAAAAGAAATGTAGGATTTGCAGTAGGCATTTTACTTATCAAAACATAGCATCTCCATTCTTATTTCAAGCTTCTTGATTTAACTTGAGAAGTTTCTCCTTTGTAATAAGATTCATACCTTAGGGCAGATAAAATGATGGTGGGGGTTGGTTGGAGAGAGAGAGAGTGTGTGTGTGTGTGTGGGTGAGTTAGTTTAAATATATTTTATATAAATAGGTAAAGTTACCTACATACCCTCATGTGCAAGGTACATTACCAGACTTAATTGAAAATTTAACCTGGTCTGGGGTAAAGGAAGAAACATGCAACGGGTTTTTCAAATAAAAAACTATGACTGTAATTATTGAAGTTAAAGTTCATCCATTGCAACCCGCTACAAACATAAAGGACGAAAATTGTATTTGACCCTGTTAGAAAACGATGACGTATAAAAAAGTTACTAACGTTTAAAAAAGATGAGGAAGTTGCATGTGGATTTCTGAATTTAAGAAACACCGAAATTACATTCATATCCGTATGTCATTAAATCAATAATTAAAAGTAAAACACTATTTACAAATAATGCCATTAATCAATCTCATCAATCCAAAATTACAATCTAATGGTCCATCAAAATTTCTTAGACTTCTTAGAAAACAGACTTTGTTGACAAACTCTACCCTATATATGTATTACTGAAATAATCATCATAACCACTTCACACTTTTCATCATCTTCCTAACCACCATTCGTAAACTTAAACTCACTGAAACGATGGTGGTTCTTCGACGGTATTGGTGGTTCAGGTCAGGTTTGCTTTTGTTTAGTTTGAGTTTTGAGTGGGGAATAGCTGAAATAGTGGACGAAAACACAGAAACATAACAAACAACTGTTTAAATACCATAACAAAACCCACCATAGAAACGTAACAAACAACCATTTAAACACCAACGGGAAACAATGTTATAGTGAAGTCTAGATGACAACGACAGTTGAGAGGAGGGAGAAAATGAAGAGAAAGATGAGGTAACAAATGTGGAAGATAAGGAGTTTGGTCCACTGGTAGGTGTGGGAGCTGTAGGGGGCTGGAATTTGGGTTATTAAGGGGTGGGTGAAGAGAGAGTTCTTGAAGGGATGAAGATGAGGTAGAAGGTGCAAGGGGATTGTTTGGGGATAGTGATGGATTCTTTGAGGATGTCGGTTGCGGAGAGGATGTGGTGCTCGTCTCGAGGTAGATCCATGGCGGATGGTTATGGAGGGATATGGAGATGATTGTTTAGGGTTTGTAGATTTAGATATGGAAGCAACATGATGAGTACTTTTTTTTCTTGTTCTTGAATTTGGAATTTGATGAACGTGGTTTAAATCCGGTTTAGATTTGGAGTTTAATGAAGATGGTTCACATTGGAATTTGGAATTTGATGAAGATATGGAATGAAGATATGAAGTTCACCTTCTTTTTCTTTTTTATATATTGCGAGACTACCATAGTACCCCTTGACTTAACGGTCAAACTAACAGAATCTTAACGAAAGGACTCAAAGTTAGCGCTTTTCATAGGACAGTGATTTAAGTTTCCAAAAATTCTCTTTGGTGACTTAAGTTGACTCTGCACGAAAAACACAGGGACACAATTGCATTTTAGTCTTTGTCATATATTGATTACGCAAGTACTTTAACCTTTATCACACTGCATCTAACCTATTATATCATACATCAAACTTTGTGTGTATTGATGAAAAAATTTGGAGTAATTAAATTGATGTTAATATATATCCGCTTAAAATTCATGAATGTTAACGTGTTATGTCATGAAGCTAAGGTTGTCCAAAAAGCTCGTGACATGAAGCTCGATGCGATTTAACTCGGAAAAAGCTTGCTCAATATGGTTCTGTTTGAACCAAATCTAAGCCGGCTCGACTTGGTTAGAAAGCAACCTTAACTTAGCTCAACTCATAACAAGCCCTCGTCAGCTCGACTTGATTTGGGTCGAATTATTTATAATACATTATATTTTTTTTATACATATAATATATTGGTCATTGTTTGTTGGTATTTATTTAATGCTTCGCATTTTTGTACTTTCCTTATTTAGAAAGTGTAATTGTATTTCTATTTCTTGAAACTTATAATCCTATTGTATTCGTATTTCGTTTCCAATTTTGTATTTTGAGAATTTGATCATAATAAAATTCATACTTCACACATACATGTTATACTTACAATCCAATCATAAAATACGTGTTTACTTGCAAACCGACACTTGTTATACGTGCAAATACTCATGCACACATTCACGATACTCAAATTATACTTACGTACGTTTTACATACTTAAAACCATGCCAAAATACCAAGTTATGGCATAAAGTGATAAACAATGGGGGGAGTTCAGGGGCCAAAATGTGAAAGATGAAACTTGGGATGGACCAAAGAGGCGTCGTGCTACGCGACACCCCTCCCCCTTTCTGGTCGCGCGACGCCAAGCCCCCCAATCCGCAGTTAGTTGCTTGCTGCATATGGGTTGGCCATCCTTTCCACCTCCAAACTCACCCAATCACTTTATATCTCCATTAAAACACTAACCATAATCCTCCATTATATAAACAAGCTTCCTGCCACCCATTTTCACTTTCCCAACTCACTTGCACTCTCAAAATATTCTCAATTCAGCTGGAAATAAAAGTTGTGGCTATTCTAAGTGCCAAAGTGAGCACTTTTCTCACATTTCTTCATCTTTCCTTCACTCCTTCCTCATGAAAGCTTGGAACACTTTTAGGAGTGTTTCCACAAGTTTACCATGGTAAACAAAGTTGGAATATCATCATTTTGAGGTCCAACTTTCTGTTTTGAAGAAGAACTTTGCTTATACTTGTTTACATTTAACTTTCTTGTAAGAATCTTGCACCTAACTTGTCTTTAATCTCATCTATGATTATAAGACTTGTTTAAGGACTGATTCTCATAAGTTTAGAGGTTCAAAAACCTCATAAACTTTGTGTTTTGATAGGGTTTAGACAACCCACAAGTGATGAAACCATCCAAGTCTACCATAGTTCGTATGACATGAAAGCCGTGGCTATCTTAACTTATTCCACCACCTCATTTGATGTTCAATCATGTTATTCCAAGTAGTTTCCTAGACCTAAAGTAACACAACCCCCCCGCATCTCCAACATTTTCCATGATGGGTGTGAAACACCCGGGTTGTTTTTACTTGACTACCTGATGACTTAGATAGTTAGTTGTATTTCATTTTTATTCATGACCAACCAGGTTTACTAATTATGTTGGTAACTTGTGCTTTAGTGAATCAAACAAATAGGTATACATACCTCCATGCTTGACTTATATGACACTATATATATATATATATATATATATATATATATATATATATAAAACCAAATTTTTGATATTAACCGGATGATTGTTATATGTCATAAACATAGGTTACCCTATCATTGTTCTAAACTCCTTGGTTTGATTCTAAGGGGGAAATAAGGACCCATGAAATCACCTAAGAACTTAGTGTTAGCACGAGTATTTAGACAAAGATATCCTTCCCTGTAATTATACTTTTATATACTTAAAATTCCAAATTCAAATATTCCCCCAAATCCGAATACTAACACACGTCCGTTCCCTTGAAAGGTATGTATTAATTTTTCTTTTTAAATTTGAGCCTAACCAAGCTGATTTCGAACTTAGATTTCAGCTCGGTTTCAAAACCAAGCCGACTCGGTTTATAATCGAGCAGAGTCCAAGCTTACCCTAGCCCGACTCAGCTCGGCTCGATTCAACTCGACTCGTATAAAGCTCTACATGAAGCATTTTTATGATTATGTTTTACATTTTTATAATTACCAACCTAGATACACATACACACTTAACTTACAAAAGTGAATTAAAATTAAAACAACTAATTAATTCAGACATAAAGCACTTTTACATTTAATCCATAAGATGGTTATTTAACTGTATAATGTATTTTTTTTCTTTAGACCATTTAGCACTATATACATCTAGGTATGTGATCATAATTCTTTATTTAGATATTCTATTGGCTAAATTGTTATCATGTCCTATCGTTAACTATTGAATTGAAAATGATCATACTCCGTGCTAGATTGGGCATACATATAATTGTGGTTCAAAGTTTATCCCAATCTTCTTATCGTTTATATGTCTTTATCGGTACAAGTTAAGTTTTTATGAGATGCAAAAACTATCTAAAAATTGTCTATTAATTAGTCAACATCCCGTTACATCCACTAATATCAGCCTTTCGACGCTTCAAACTCAAGGATAAAATCTTTGATAATTATCTCTTATGGTTGACATTTTTGTTACATATTTGGTGATTTGTTCGGATGTTATGTATGTTTTTTTTCTAAGGTAGCGCATAAATTGACTTAATTGTTTTATAAAACGTTTCACCATTTGTGTTTCACCTTTTGGAAATTAGAAAGAAGATATTTAAGAAATACATTAAAAACGAAGCATTTTTTTTATTTTATAAATTGTTGGAAATTAGAAGATAAGGTTGTTGGAAAAGCAGTTGGGTAACAGTTATTGTGTGCGCTGTCTAATGAATTATTAGATCTAGTTGTTATCCATTCAAAAAATTAACTTTAAATTATTTTTAATGAATTATAATATGATCTGGTATTCGGTAGTGGGGCCGACGGAATCACCACCGCAAACTACACGATAGCTGTTTCCTCAAAACACTGAATTTGGATTCGGCTATGAGCATGGGTTGATAGATTAAGTATTATTTTGAATCGTAGATTATCATTTTGGATAACACTAGTTATATTATTAAATGAACAAACCATGCTTATCAGACCATGGGGTCGGTCATACTTTTTTGTTTGAAAATAAGCTTAGGCTAGCGTTAAGGTTGTCTCCTCCATTAAGCTAAATTTTGGCACCAATTTATACCGATGTTCACATTACTAAAACAATAAAATCAAATGAAAATCAAGTTGCTGTTACGGATAATAATGGGATGGTTTTAGAAACCACATTCCCTTACCCAATTATAAAACATGTCTCATACCCGTTAAACACCGTACCTATTGTCCATTGGGTTCAGGGTTATACCTACATCATGTATAGGGTATACCAGCTTATATTTTTATTTGGTTATAATTACAGGCTTTAATGCCCATAAGCCGAAACCCCGAAATATCAAATTCTCAACCATCCATCTTATAGTTCTATAATTATAATAATTTCAAGTTTCTAACGACTTGAACATGTTTTTTCTTAGAATTTTGTAAGATTATATAATATATTAATATATTTGGTTTTCAAGCAAGTAAATGTGTTCAAATAAAATCATATCTCTCTCATACCTGTCAAATTTGTTTGAAACTAATCCCATGGTCTAAAGTCATGTCCCATTACTCATTCAGTTTTGGGTTTGTCTATCAGGTTCGAGTTCTTTTGTCATCCTTATTTGTTGGATTGATGTTGACGGCGTTATACGACGCCAAGGACTAGATTCTTTTTTTTCCAACGGTGTTTGTTAGATGCATTTTTTAGGAGACGAAGACGTTAGGATTCCTTTGGAATAAAAATTGATCCAAACTTGAATCCTTAATATGGTGGTTTAATTTGAGAAGCCTTTGGGCTGCCTGTTTCTTTTCTGGTTGTTATTGTTCTATCGCGTTGCTAATTGTTGCTTTGGTTTTATGAATATACACTTTTCAAAAAAAAATCTTAATAAGTGACTGAGATCGCTTGTGAACTTCTCGATTTAGCCAATCATCAATTTAGTTTCTCATTGTAGAGTGCTAGGTGATTTTTATACCCATTAATTAGAATCATATAGGTTATATTCAATAATCAATATCTAACTAAATCAAATGTATGTATCCTTGGGACTATTTTGAATTAAAATCAAGTTTTATTAAAAAATATGGTGGTTTTTGATTAAAATGTCAATAGTGAATTGTTTAATATAATAGCTAAAGTTCGTTAGATCAAATGGTCAATTATACTTTCAATAACGTGTTTATAATGAAAATACGAACCAATTAAACTCAAACCGGTAAATATCTATCAAAATAGGTTATGTCCTGTTGGAATTGAGTACATAAGACTCACATCCTCTCTTGAACAACAGCAGCAACACTAGTACAAACAGTAGAATTAACAGTACTAGTATTTTGAAATCATGTTTTACAATCGGTTACGTTATGATGAAATCGTATTAAGGTTAATGCATGGCTTGATAAAGTAAGTTTAATCCGTGTTGAAGGTTTATATCTAAGGAAGCGCTTGGTTCGTCAGAATTCAATTGAATTTGTCAAAAAACTGAATGATTCGATTTATTGAACAAGGTAATACAATTTATAGCACTCGTATGAAACAACTGGTCGCATCTTGACAACAAGGGAGGAGTTTCTTCGCAGCTTGCTATGATCGTGATTTAGGGGAGACAACAAGTTAATTGATTGAAATTTCCTTTTACCCCTTGAACACCAATAGTTTACCAAAGATAGATAGATGAAATGAATAAATAACCAAAATGAAGAATCAAATCTTAGCTCGGGTTTACTAAGACAAATTCCACACATAGAATTTCTCCAAGGGACGTTGTGATGCTTGTTCCGTGATGAAGTCTACAAAACAATACATCGTTAGGCTCGCCACAGGATGGGATTCCTCCATGTGACCATTCTTAGGCGTGAGAGTAAGTGTTTCTACGAAGACTTTAGGGTTTGCAAACTGATGATAGAGGAGAAAAGATCATACATGAGGAAAGTGAACCTTTCTTCTATTTATAGTGAACTCTTTTAGACGTTGCTTTCTCCAAGTGTGGTGGTCCCCATGCCCAAACGGTTTTGGTGACACCTATCATCATCTTATTGGTGTGGAACACGCCGTGTGAGTGCGATGATCTGCATGTGTATGCTGGCGTAACCCTTGTTCTGATTGGTGAAAAAAGTATCTACATTCAATGTGGCATGGGCACTTGATTGCCTGTGCTTTGCTCCACCATAAATCGATGCAATATATAATACTGCCAAGTCTCCTGTTGCCATGTGTCTTGGTTGGCATGCAATAAGAATTGGTTAATGGAATGTTTTGAAATTCGAATTAGAATGGGTATAGGAATTGGATTTGGAACTTAAACATTCCAATAAGAATTGGAATCTCAAATCTATTTTTGGTGTGTTTGGTTGTCAAATGAATTAGAATCTATGAACCCGGCCCCCACTAGCCCCGGTCGGGTCAAGACGGTAGCTGGGAGATTGGGCATCATTGATGTTGACGAGATGGCAGCCGATGTCAACTGGTTTAAGACTCCTATGAATTAATTGAATTCTTTCGCATGTAGGAATGATTTTGAATTCCTTTAGTGAAAGGAAATTAGAAGAGTTCATGCCAGGGAATTTGAATTTTTTTGGTGAAAGGAATTTAAAGGATTTCATGCTCAATTCCAATTTCACTTCCTTTGTCAACCAAACATATGAAGATTGGAACGGAGAATCCAATTCCAACAAATTTTGTGAACTAAGTACCTGAAGAGTTGGAATTCAACTCCATTGAATTCTGGGGAACCAAACACATTAGATCTAAGAAATAAGAATCTCGCACGCCCTTTTACCATCGCCATCAATTCTCCCTAGATGTGTAAACGAGGAGAGCCAACTTCAGCTCGGACAAAGTTAAGCAAGCCAACTTGGTTGGCTCGCTTACAGGTTGAAATTTTGAGGTCAAGCTCAGCTTGTAAAAAGCTTGAGTCGGTTCATCGTGTAAATTAAAATTGCTATTTAATATTTATTATAATATTTTAAGTCTTTAAGTAAAAATATAATATTATGGCGATCTCAAGTGGACTCCTAGATGTTTATGTGTATAAACATTAAATTATGGACTTAACTAAGTCGAGCCCGACGAGCGAGTCAACAAGTCGGCTTACCTTAACTCAAACTCGGCTCGTTAACAAACCGAGCCATTTCAAGTCAACTTGTTTATAAATGAGCCAATTTTGTGCAAACTTTCTCGAGATTTTAGTGAGCGAGTTTCGAGTGCGCCATGGGGTTTTTGAATAGGCCCACTTCTCTGTTGTCCTCGACACCGTTAACCCCGCCATAGCCACCACATTCCAATTTATTTAACGATTCAATAAACAAACATGATTATTCTAGCCGTTTAAAAAAAAGTCAATTCTAAATCCAATTCCTTCATTTGAGTTCTTTAGCAAATTTCAATTTTTTTAAAAAAGTTTTGAGTCAAAAACCTTCTAAAATTTTGAAACAAATATCTTGAATAATTTTTTTTGCAACCTAGGGGTTAAATTAAAAATTTTTTTTACTGTGACAGGCTAACCCCTTTGATGCCCAATTTCCTTGCCACTGAAATTGCAATATTTTCTAACCACTGATCTGATCAAGATTAGATCTTGAGATTCTTATATCTGTTTTGAGTTCTTATTAGATCTTATTTCTACTATCATTATGCTTTTGTAAGATTCGTATTTTTTTTCTACTATCATTATACTTTTTTTATATCCTTATTTATTTTCTTTATTCACCAAACAAACAGAGGATAACAAAAAATATTATACACTGGACCCAACAATCAAATGGAACAATTAGATTGTAAACCATACTTATGGTGCACAAAAACATATGTTAGCATAAAACTTATGGACCACTTAGGAAATTACTTTGTTATTAAATATGATGATCCCTTAAATACGTTAGCATAAAACTACTGGACCACGTAGGCGTGAAGACTTCAGGTCAACCACAGATTTTAAGTCAGTCATAGCCCAAGGTCCATGAGAAATAGAGCACCACTAGTTCCAACTCTTCAATTTTGGGATATATTAGTTTGTTGATCATAACATAACCAATCTTTTCGCTTCATCATTTTTCCTATAAGTGATTTGGGGTTGAAACATGGGCAATACTCATTCGGGTTTGGGAATCCTCCGTTTAGTTCTCATATGTATCTTTTTAGTGACGATGGCACATAAGCGTGCGGTGGGTGGACATCTCACAACAGCTTCTTGTTCGGAGCAAGAGATCCTAGCTCTTCTCAAGTTCAAACACAGCATCCGAGATGACCGTGGATTGCTTTCATCATGGAGGGTTAACAATGATTGTTGTAGGTGGGAAAGAGTCGGTTGTGACAATGCCACCGGAAGGGTTGTCAGCCTTTATCTCAGAAGACATGTCAAGGAAGACGACTGTTCATTAGATCAAGACCGTGACTTGTATGCTGAAGACAACGACCACTACTTGGTTGGTGATGAGGTGAATTCTTGTATGACAGCTTTGGTGAATCTAAAACATCTAGACTTGAGTGGGAATGATTTTCAAGAGAGCCGAATTCCAGAGTTCGTTGGATCCTGAAAACAACTTAGGTATCT
This sequence comes from Scalesia atractyloides, assembly GCA_947069175.1. Lineage (NCBI taxonomy): Eukaryota > Viridiplantae > Streptophyta > Magnoliopsida > Asterales > Asteraceae > Scalesia > Scalesia atractyloides. Next base: position 883,755 of record CAMTDV010000003.1, read on the forward strand.
CAATCTCTCTGGTGCAGGTTTCACCGGTCAGATTCCCCATCAAATTGGAAACCTTTCCAATTTGAAGGTTCTTGATCTCAGTTCATATGACTCACAACAGATAAGGATGCATGATATGCCATGGATTTCTGGCCTTTCAAAACTCGAGCATCTTGACTTAAGTGGAGTAGATCTTAGTAGAACACTAAATTTTGACAACTTACTATACACGATTCCTTCATTATTGAAGCTAAGATTATCTAGATGTGGACTTTCTATGGCTCATCTTGGTTCTCATCATCTTAACTCCAGTGGAAGACTTGTAAGCATCAAACACCTGGATCTTAGTGAAAATGATTTCACCTCTCGCTTATTCTTATATCTGAACAAGACATCCCTTGCACTCCTTGATCTTTCATGGAATGATCTTAGTATGGCATGGAGCTTTGAAAACTTGCTAAACATGATACATTCTGTATCAGAGTTGCGTTTGTCAGGTTGCAAGCTTAATCTTTCTCCCCCCAATCTTAATTTCAGTACACATTCTGACATCCAACACTTAAGACCTTAGCTCAAATGAAATTAAAGATAAATTTCCATTTGTTTTAACAAACATGAGCTCCCTATTATCCCTTGACCTGTCAGATAACACGTTGAATTCACCGATTCCCGTCATGCCTAACCTTCTTAGTCTCGATATTTCTTGGAATAGCTTTAGGCAGATTGAGGATGTTGGAATTTGGAGACAATGTCACCTTAAAGAATTGATTGTTTCAAGCAATACTCTTGATGGAGAAATGATTGGCTGATCGACTAACATATCCAAATGCCCTCAAAATGCATTAGAGATTTTGTATTTAGATACGAATAGATTAAAGTGTTCAATTCCAGAATCCATTGGAAGATTGAGCAATTTAAGAGGCTTAGATCTAGCGTTCGACGAATTGACAGGCCCGATCCCTGTATCTATAGGAAGGCTCGCTTCGTTAAGAGTGCTTTCATTGTCTTCCAATTTGTTAAATGGGATCATTCCAAACTCAATTGGGCAACTCACCAAACTTTATCTTTTAGACATATCTAACAACCATCTACAAGGAATGGTTACTGAAGAACTTTTTATTAACCTCTCAACGTTAAGGTACTTGGATGCAAGTTCTAACAATTTATTTTTCAATATTTAAGTGAGTGGATACCTCCGTTCCAATTAAAAATCGTTCGACTTGGTTCTTGCAAAATTGAAGATGGGTTTCCACATTGGTTACGAACTCAAAGGAAACTTAAGGTGTTAGTGTTGTCCAATGCTAGCATTCTGGACCTCTTCCCACATGGTTCCACCTCCTACCCATCATAAATGTCATTGATCTCTCTCACACAAACTAACCGGTCCTTCACTAACCTTCCTCCCAGAGATATCTTCCTTTTAAAATATAACCTTTTCAAAGGGTTGATTCCAAGATGGTTGTGCACATGGACATATTTGCAAGTTCTTGATCTATTGAGAAATAGGTTGACCGAGAAAATTCCCAACTGCCTATAGAATATGTCCTTGAGTGCGATGCTACTTGGTTTAAATAGGTTGTCTGATGTCATACCGAGTCCTTTAGGCCTTAATCCATCCTTGAGATGGTTAATATTGAATGACAACACTTTAATGGAGAGCTTCCTCGAGATCTAGGGTATATCTCAATGTTGTCATTCTTTGATTTGGGTGAGAAAAAAATCTCAGGAAACATACCTGAATGGATTGGTTAAGATCTTACAAGCTTAAATGCTTTGCGGTCGCATAAGAATAATTTCACCGGAAGAATTCCTCATTCTTTATGCCAAACTCAAAAACTTCGAATTTTGGATCTGGCACACAACAACTTGGAGAGTTGATTGGCATGAAAGACGACTCGTATTATGGCTCTTATATGATGTGTTAGATTATGGAAGTATGATGCAGGTCCTCAAAGGTGTTGCACTTGACTATAGGGAAACCCTGAAATTCGTCATAAACATGGATCTATCAAGCAATAAACTTGTTGGAGAAATACCTGAAGCGCTAATGGTACTTGAAGCCTTAATGGGTCTCAATTTGTCTTATCATCATTTTAGTGGGAGTATTCCAAAAAACAGTGGAAACTTGAAGTCATTAAATTCTCTCGATTTATCAACAAATGAGTTGACCGGGACGATTCCTCAAAGTATGGAAGCTTTGAATTCCTTGAGTTACTTGAATTTGTCACACAACAACTTGTCAGGACAAATTCCAATAGGAAATCAGTTGCAGACCCTTTCAGATCCATCAATATATACTGATAACATATATCTAAGTGGTGCACCACTGCCAATGAAATGCTCTACTCATGAAAACAAAACAAGCAAGAAGAAATACGAAAATGCTAATGAGCCAAAGAAGGTATGGTTTTACGTGGACATAACGTGTGGTTTTGCAACAGGTTTTTGGGGTATTATTGGAGTGTTGTTGTGGAAGAAGCAATGGAGAGATAAGGCTTCATGTTTTGTGAAGTAAACATGGACAAGATACACGTTCAAGACGTGGTTAAGAGTTTTAAAGATGAAAAGAGGAAAGAGGGTGATCCTTTAGAATTAAATAATTGTGGAATTTCTTAACTACTATAAATAATTACTGTCCTTTTAAATGCAATGCTTCTATTCTATTGCGCAGTTGTGCTTCTTAATACTGTTATTGTGCTTTTATATTTGTAAGGCGTTAGAACATGAGTGTTTTGAATAGAGTAATAGACAAACGGGTAGATATCGTTAAGTTATTTCGAGAACTTACACAAACGTGCTGAAAGTCTTGGCATTAAATACTTCGGTTTGTCATCCCTTTGTCTTAACGAATCTAGTGGTCCACAATAGGAATTGACCAAAGGGTAAATAGAAACAACTAACATATAAAGATATCACAATACCAGCTCATTCTTTATAGACCATACCATAAAAAAATATATATTTAGAGCTTTATGCCAATCCTACTAATTAAAGTTTGTATACTTATATAGCACATAATTAAAAATACAAATGTAAAATTAAGGATTGATGTTAGAAGTTGATTCACAAGACACTGAATTGAGGTATGTATTTCTGTATGTTTCATTACAAGAAAGGTATAGAATTTATACATAAAGACCGTAATCTAAACATAGAAGACAGCTTGGTTTACGGCTGGATTTACAGCTGATTACCAGCTGTCTTCAATCCTGCTAATCTTAACAGCTGATTACTAGTTGTGTTTGACCCGGTAACTTGGGAGATGATGCTTGACTGATCCCATAATCTTTTATTTTTCAACACTCTCCCTCAAGTTGAATAGTTGGATTTCCAAATTTCAACTTGCCCAAACAATCGCTGAAAATTTTCCCGTTAACTGCTTTTGTTAGAATGTCAGCAAGCTGATCCTTTGATCGAACGAATGGTAGTTCAATCGTTCCATCTTCCAATTTTTCTTTGATGAAGTTTCTATCAACCTCCACGTGTTTAGTTCGATCATGTTGTACTGGGTTTTCTGAAATCTGAATTGCAGCTTTATTATCACACATAATCTTACTTGTCTCTTTTGACGGAAAACCAATCTCAGCTAAGAGTCTCCGCATCCACATGGCTTCTGTTAAACCTCGAGCTATACCTTTAAATTCGGCTTCTGCACTTGAAAGAGCAACCACCTTTTGTTTTTTACTTCTCCAAGTAACAAGATTCCCTCCAACTAAAGTGAAGTAGCCTGTTGTTGATCTCCGATTTCCCTTATCCCCTGCCCAGTCTGCATCGGTATAGATTTGAACATTTAGGTGTCCATGTGATTGAAACAGGACTCCATGGCCCACTGTTCCTTTGAGATATCTAATAATTCTCCAAACTGCTTCCATATGTGACTGTTGAGGTTGGTGCATGAACTGACTTACTACCCCTACAGCATAGGCGATGTCTGGACGAGTGTGTGAGAGATATATTAGTTTTCCCACCAGCCGTTGGTATCTTTCTTTATTTGCTAATTTTGCTCCTTCTTCCATGTAAAGCTTTTGGTTTACACTCATAGGAGTATCTGCTGGTTTGCAATCGATCATTCCAATTTCTGCCAACAGGTCTAAGACATACTTTTTTTGACTAATGAAGATTCCTTGTTTCGACCTTAGTACTTCAATACCGAGGAAATACTTAAGTCTGCCCAAATCTTTCATTTCAAATTCAGCAAACAAGTTTTCCTTGAGTTTTACCATTTCTTCTTTATCGTTCCCTGTAATGATCATATCATCTACATAGATGATTAGGTAGGTTACGAATTTTCCTCTTTTTTTGAGAAACAGAGTATGATCGGCATTACTCTGTTTATATCCAAATTTTTTCATAGCTATCGTAAATCTGCCAAACCAAGCCCGGGGAGATTGCTTCAAACCATAAAGAGACTTCTTCAGACGGCAAACTTCTCCAGTTTTGAAATCTTTTGTGAATCCTGGAGGAGCATCCATAAATACCTCTTCGTCTAGGTCTCCGTGTAAAAAGGCATTTTTTACGTCAAACTGTTGAAGTGGCCATCCTTCATTTGCAGCTATCGAAAAAAGAACCCTGATTGTGTTCATTTTTGCAACCGGGGAGAATGTTTCAGCATAGTCAATCCCATATGTCTGGGTATACCCTTTTGCTACCAGTCGGGCTTTATATCTTTCAATTGTACCATCTGGTTTATACTTAACCGTATAGACCCAACGACACCCTACGGATTTCTTTCCCAATGGGAGAGTACACTTTTCCCAAGTATTGCTCTTGATTAGGGCTTCCATTTCTGTTTTCATCGCTTCCTTCCAATGTTTAGACTTTAAGGCTTGATCCACGTTCGTAGGAGTTTCTTCGGAATAAACAGATGAGATAAATGCTTTGGTTTCCTTAGTGAAATTTCCATCGGCCACACTAGCTATAGGATAGCTAGATCTTCTTGGTTCTTTTTCGGGAGAATACCGTTTCGGAGGAACCCCTCTGTTTGTTCTAGGGGGTAACACATATCTTGATGGTGGTTCTCCTTGTCTGGATTCATCTGCCTGCAAATTTTCAGTTTGTTCTGTGGCAGTTTCATGGTTAGAAGTATTGGTATCCTCAGAGTCATTAGAAACTTCAAAAGTACCACCAGACTGAATAGGATGAGTATCACTTACCTCGGACACCAGGTTAGGAGGAACATTAGGACCGTCACTGAAATTGGACTCTGGTGACTCTGTGGTTGGTGACTCTGTGGTTGGTGACTCTGTTGTTGGTACATAGGGAACATATTCCAACCAGCTTAGTGTGTCTAAACATTCCTTCTCCCCCTGACCACTGAGTTGGGAATTGTAGTAATACTCGGTTTCAAGAAAGTCACAGTTTATTGTGGTGAACATATGACGTGTTTTTGGATTATAACATCTGTATCCCTTTTGATTCATTCCATACCCGACAAAGACACATTTTACAGCACAAGGGTCAAGTTTGGTTCGATCTGATTTAGGTATGTGAACAAAGGAAGTACATCCAAAGATTCGTGGTTGAAGAGTGAGAACTGAGGGTAGTTTGAAGAATTTTGAAAGGGTGTGTAACGGAGTGTTAAGCTTTAGGATTTTTGTTGGGAGTCGGTTGAGAAGATAGGTAGCAGTAGCAAGGGCTTCAGGCCAAAAATATTTCGGGACCTGGGATTCAATTAGGAGAGCTCGTGTCATTTCTAGCAAAATGCGATTTTTTCTTTCGGCGACACCGTTTTGTTCTGGGGTGTTTGGGCACGTAGTTTGGTGGATTATTCCCTTGTCTTGGAAAAAGGATTTAAACAAGGTATTAACAAACTCACCGCCATTATCAGATCGGAATATTTGGATGTTTGTTTGAAATTGGGTTTGGATCATGGCGTAAAACATAGTGAATTTTTCAAATACTTCAGATTTGTTTTTCAAAAAATAGACCCAGGTCATTCGGGAACAATCATCAACGAACATCACAAAGTACCGAAGGTTTTGCCCCCAAGAACTGGGGCAGGACCCCATACGTCCGAATGGATTAATGAAAACGGCAAAGCAGTCTTAGTGTTATTGGGTTTAAATGTCTTTCTATGGCTTTTTGCTAAAACACATGTTTCACAATGTGACATAGAATTAACTGGAAATAGTTTTGGAAATAAGATATGCGAATAACTTGTAGAGGGATGACCTAATCTTCGGTGCCATAGCCAAGCTTCCCGTTCCGATGTCCCATGAGTCAGCATCACAGCACCACTTTGAGTCACCTCATCCACATAGTACAACCCTTGATTTTCAGTGCCACGCCCAATGATCACTCCCGTCCTGATATCCTGTAAAATACAAAACGTAGGGTACATTAGGACAATACAGTTGAGTTCCTTCGTGACATGGCTGATGGAAAGCAGCTTATGTGATAACGAAGGAACATAGAGGCAATTAGAGATTTTTATTGTGGGTGAAATCTCAATAGTTCCTCCCGATTTTACATCCATTATTCCTCCGTTTGCCGTTTGAATATGTGTTTTTTCTGGTTTGGTTGTTGAAATAATATCCGATAGCTCATAAGTCATTGTATCGGTCGCACCACAATCGAAAATCCATGTTTTTTGTTTTTTGTGATGTTTGTGGGCTATATTGGCATTTCCTTTATTTTCAGGGACTAAATGCACAATATTTGTTTCTTTATATGTTGTGTGTGACCGAGGGTTTTGTTGCGCCCCACACTTATTTTCAGGGACTATCTTCGCAATATTTGTTTCTTTATCATCTGTGTGTGACCTAGGGTTTGGTTGCACCCCAAACCCTTTACCTGTTGCAGTGTTATCTTCTTCTTCATCTCCTTTGGCCATTCCGCCGAACCCTGATCTGCTCCGGTTCTCATCTCTGGTGATAACTCGGCTGGTGCTAGATGACTTCCCCTTTTCCGTAGTCTTTGTGCCTTTCTTCTGACCATCGGACCACCATTCAGGATACCCAACGAGTTTGAAACATTGTTCCCGGGTATGTTTCGTCATACCACAATGGTCACATTTGAGATGAGTTTTGTCATCTCTGCTTACGGATCCAGTTCTTCTTCCGTCAAACCGTCGGAGCCCTTTCGATGCAAGTCCTGCCCCTTCTATTTCTGTGGCTATTAGACCTGCTGCGATGCCCTGTGCGTCATTGAGAGGTGTTCCGAGAAGTTTTTGGTGAGCAGCCTCCTTGCGGACAGTGGCATATGCGGCTTCTGCAGTCGGAAGTGGTTCCGACCGGAGTATTTCCCTTTTTATGGGGTCATACTTCCGGTCAAGGGCATTTAAGAACTGGAAGAGTTTCTGCTCAGTTCGGATTCTGGAGTAGGTTTGAATATCCGTTGAACAAGTCATCGGATTCGGATCAATGTGGTCGATTTCTCCCCATATGCCTTGGAGGGTGATCCACAATTCTTCGAGAGAAGTATTGTTCTGTTTGATGTCATTTGCTTTGACATGAAGATTAAAGGTTTGGAGCTTGTCACGCCCACTGCTATATGTTATAGCCAGAGCATCCCACTGCGATTTTGCTGTCGGAAATTCGGTTAGATTGCTGGCGAGGGTTGGTTCGATGTTTTGTATGAGCCATGAGAAGACGACTAGGTCGTCCTGTTCCCATTGCTCATATTCTTCATTGGTTTGGTTCGGTGGGTTGGTTGATAAATGATTTAGAAGGATTTTTGATTTACCGCCTATGGCTACCCTCATCATCCGGGTCCATAAGGCATAATTCTGGCTGTTGAGCTTGAGGTTTATTTGAAGGTTATCTGACATTTTTGGGTTTCGGTTTTGTGGGTTGAGGCCATTCTTGAGCAGATTGGCGATTTGTATTGATAGATCTTCTCCCAAGTTACCGGCTTCGGCCATGGCAGCTTGGTTGAGAGGATGATTGGTTTGGATGAGCAAGGTAAATGATGAACAGGTCAAGAACGACACTGCTCTGATACCATGTTAGAAGTTGATTCACAAGACACTGAATTGAGGTATGTATTTCTGTATGTTTCATTACAAGAAAGGTATAGAATTTATACATAAAGACCGTAATCTAAACATAGAAGACAGCTTGGTTTACGGCTGGATTTACAGCTGATTACCAGCTGTCTTCAATCCTGCTAATCTTAACAGCTGATTACTAGTTGTGTTTGACCCGGTAACTTGGGAGATGATGCTTGACTGATCCCGTAATCTTTTATTTTTCAACAATTGACATCAACATTTAATCAACAAGCTTGTAGAGAAACTGTCAAAAAAAGTCTCTTTCTGGGTTATTTTGTTGATCGTCAGATGAAGGATGTGCAGCGACTTTTTTTTTTATTTCGCATGCAGTACTAAAATTGGGCTACAGGTAACTGGTGGAAGCATATGCATTTCTGTTATATACGTGAAGCGTTAGTTGGTGATTGGTTTATCAGGTACTCACTTGCTATCATAATCTCCGGGCAAGAAACTGTCCTTCAAAGGACCAAATTGTCCAAAAGACCTCCTCTGGCCTACATTAACAGGTAGAATCAGTAGATTATTAACAATTAAGATCAAATTTCATGTAAGAAAATTAGAAGGTTAATAAAGGGACACAAAAAAGAAAACAAAATATTTTTAAGAGAAAGGACGAGTACCCTTACAACTCCTTTTAAAATTGAGATACAAACTAATTCAAATTGCAGCTTGTCGTCTGTCACTTTGCCACAACCCACAACCGAGCACTTCACATTTCGAATTGGAGCTTGTCACCTAGTAAACAATCGAGCATATTAAATGGATTAGGATTTAGGTTAAGTAGATTAAATTGGTTAGTGGGTTACTAGTTTGATTGGGCTTTTGATTAAATGAGCTAGTGGGTTAATTTTTTTTAGATTGAATACATAGGTTATATAGGCTAAAAGTTTTAAAGGAAAAAAATCATGAGGGCCGGACCATTTGTAACATTCGGTTTTTAGTTGGTCAGTTTCTCGGGTTAGACTGAAACCGAATAATAATGGGCTGATTTAAAAAAAAAACTTGTGATCTTTCAGTGTATGGGCTTTTGCAGTACTCAATTACGCATTACAAAAGAAATTAAAAAAAAAGGGTTTTGGAGACCAACATGTGAGGCAAACTGGATAATGCAGGAGTACATAATAATTGGTATTTAAGTGCAATTTGGTTAGATAAGAATCTTATACTCATTGGGGTTGGGGAATTTGTTGCTATTTCATATGTATATTTTCAGTGATGATGGCACATAGATGCGTGGGTGGTGGAAATCTCACGAGATGACCATGGAATGCTTTCATCATGGGGAGTTGCTAATGATTGTTGTAGTTGGGAAAGAGTCGGCTGTGACGATCCCACTGGAAGGGTTGTTAGCCTCCATCTAAGAGCAAAATTTCCGGAAGACTACTACAATGTTGATAATTACAACAGCTGGATTGTTAATGAATACGGTCCAGTTGGTGTTATTGAGGACTACTACGTGGTGAGATGAATTGCTGTTTGACAGAGTTGGTGAATCTAAAACATCTAGAGTTGAGTGGGAATATCATTTCATATACCTGAATTCCAAAGTTTATCGGATCCTTTAAACAACTAAGGTATCTCAATCTCTCTAATACAGGTTTCAGTGAAAATATTCCCCATCAAATTGGAAACCTTTCCAATTTAAGGGTTCTTGATCTTAGTCACTCACAAGAGTTGATAATTTATGATGTGTCATGGATTTTTGGCCTTTCAAAACTCGAGCATCTTGACTTGAGTGGAGTGGATCTAAGTAGTACACAAAACCTTGACAAATTACTTTATAGGATTCCCTCATCACCAAAGCTAAGTCTGTCTAGGTGTGCTCTTTCTATAGCTCATCTTGGTTCTCATAATCTTAATTCCAGTAAAGAACTTGTGCGTATCAGACACTTGGATCTTAGGGAAAATGGTTTCAAAGGTAAACTCCCAGGCTTATTTCTGAACATGACATCCCTAGCATTCCTTGATCTTTCAAAAAATAATTTTAGTATGGCATTGAGCTTTGGAAAGTTCATAAACATGATACCTTCTGTTTCAGAGTTGCGTTTGTCACGTTGTTGGATCCCAAACATCAATCTTTCTCCACCAATCTTAATTTCAGTACACATTCTAAAATACAACACCTAGATCTTAGCCAGAATAAATTGAAGGTATATTTCCATCCGCTTTAACAAAAATGAATTCCTAATTACCCCTTGACCTTTCGTTTAACAAATTGAATTCATCAATCCCTTTCATGCCTAACCTTCTTAAGCTTGATATTTCTGGGAATAACTTTAGGCAGGATGAGGATGTCGGAATCTGGAGACAGTGCCACCTCTAAGAATTGATTGTTACAAACAATAATCTTGAAGGAGATATGATTGGCCCATCAACTGATGTTTTTGGTTGAGGCACTTCATGCCACCTCTTATCTTCATAATATTCTATCGACCAAGTTACATAAGAACCTCACCCCAATCTCCCTTCTTCACCTTCGTCAATGGACGTATGAGCAACTTCGTGTGTTTAGTTGCTTGTGTTACCCCAACACCTCTTCCGCATGTCCTCATAAACTCAACCATCGCTCGGTTGCTTGTGTTTTCATAGGATACCCGGCGAAGTACCGTGGCTACCGATGTCTCGGTGTCGCAATCGGGAAAACCATTTTCTCGAAACACGTTACTTTCGCTGAGGACATCTTTCCGTTCACCAAGCCTTCCCAACCCGGCCCCCCTCACATGTTTTTGGACCCCACCCCACTACTCATCACAAATCCAAACACTTTTGTGCAACCTATTGTTGTACATAATTCGCCACCTACACTTCCTACCACTAACCCATCCAACAACCCTCCCCTAAGCCCACACTCTGCTGGCCCCACTCATAGCCCACAACACAACTCTCCCCCTCACCAACATTCGTTACTAGCCCACTTGCACCTTCACACCACCCGACCCACTTACCCACACCCGCACCCACCATCCAACTGACCCCACACACCAATTTGAATATCAAGACTACTATGGCCCACCCGTCTATCGCACCTACTCACCCCATGCGCACCCGATCCCAATCCGGGATCTTCAAACCTCGTAAGCACTTCAGCCTTAATATCGAAACATCATCTTCCTTATCTCCACTCCCTAAATCACATATCTCCGCCTTTTCTGATCCAAACTGGAAAATTGCCCTGGCTAATGAGTATGAAGCGCTATTGGATAACAACACGTGGGAACTTGTTCCAAGACCACTAGATTCACTTGTTATACGCTGCCTGTGGTTATTTAAACATAAGTTCCATGCTGATGGCACAACACCACAAAGCTTGTCTAGTGGTAAATGGCAAAAGTCAGGCCGTTGGCATTGATTGTGGCGAGACATTTAGTCCGGTCGTTAAACCTACCACCATTAGAACATTCCTAAGCTTAGTGGTATCAAAAGGATGGTCCATAAATTAGTTGGATGTTAAAAACGCTTTCTTACACGACCATCTAAAAGAGACCGTCTACATGTTCTAGCCACCAGGGTTTGTTTCTTCGTCACACCCGAAATATGTTTGTAAATTGAATAAATCTTTATATGAGTTGAAACAAGCCCCAAGGGTCTGGTATAAATGGTTCACATGTTATCTAACCAAATGTGGTTTCAAGAGTAGGGTGTGAGATACTTCTTTTTTTATTTTTCAACGGGGTGTTCATATGGCTTATTTGCTGCTTTATGTGGATGACATCATCCTTACCGCCTCTAACGACACTTTACTCAAGAATATTATCAAGTCGCTAACTGCTGAGTTTAAAATGACCGATCTGGGTTCACTACACCACTTTCTTGGCATTGCGGTTTAAAAACAATCAAATGGTTTATTTTTATCACTATCCACCTATGCAGCAGCATTTTATCACGTGCTAACATGTGCAACTGCAAAACCAGTTAGCACGCCAGTTCAGGTCGGGTCCAAGCTAAGCGCTGATACAGGTTCCATTTTTACCGATGGGTCTTTATACCAAAGCTTAGCTGGCGCGTTACAATATCTCACCATCACTAGACGGGATATCTCCTACGCTGTTCAACAGGTTTGTCTCTTCATGCATGCACCCCGAGAGCCGCATTTTCAGTTCTTAAAGAGGATACTTCGCTACATAAAGGGTACGCTCTCACAAGGTCTGCTAATTTCTCCCTCCTAGTCCACTATGTTAACTGCTTATTCTGATGCGGATTGGGGTGGTTGTCCCGACTCACGACGCTCTACATCTGGATACCGTGCTTATTTGGGTCCCAACTTAATCTCTTGGTCATCAAAAAGACAATCCACTATCTCCAGGTCTAGTGCTGAAGCCGAGTAAAGAGGAGTTGCTAATATTTTTGCCGAAATTAGTTAGGTTCGTAACCTTCTTCTTGAACTACATGTCCCGGTAGGACACACTACCATAGTTTATTGTGATAACATCTCGGTCGTCTATCTTGTTGACAATCCTGTTCAACATCAACGCACTAAACATATCGAACTAGATATTCATTTTGTCCGAGAAAAGGTCCGTCTTGGCACTGTTGAAGTTCTACATGTTCGAGCTGATTATCAACATGCAGACATTTTCACCAAAGGCCTTCCAAAGCATCTCTTTCAACGGTTTCGAGCCAGTTTATGTCTCCGATCACCTACGGCTCAAACTGCGGGGGCATGTTAGCCGAATAATATGGTTACATATTATTAGGCATGCATTTTTCATAAATATTGTGTAATTATTAGAGATTTGTATTTTCTAGTTTGTTCCTAATTTTCCTCCACTAGTTTGTACCATATAGGGATTATTGTTTTAGTAATGAATTCAAGGAATTATTGAACTTACAATACACGGGTCTAATAATCTAGCATTCATTATATAATAATACACATGATAAATTTTAAATGTATTTAAATTTAGATTATTTCAAACCTAGTATAAAATTTTTTAAGAATATCTTCAATGCTTAACGCTTCAAAGGCGTTTGCTCGCTTCCAAATCATCACGCCCAAACCTTCTCTCTATACGGACATCACATACTCTCTCATCCTCTCTCACTAAATTAGCGCTTCAAAGACGCTTTCTCCCTTCACAATTCCCAAATCTTGGGTTCTCACAATTCAACAATCTCAGGTTATCTTAATTCTCAAATCTCACGCTCTCCCAGTTTCTGAATTCTAGACTTTCCTAATCATCCATAAACCTCCTTGGAACTCAATTTCTAGTCACCATCACATTTTTAAGTTTCACAAATTTTATAACATTTAAACAATATGATATTAAAAATTATGTAGTTATAATGAATAAGTTGGTTATGAAAAATTAATGTAAAAGATGGTGGTGATGTGAAAACATTTTGAACGTTTTTAGCCGTTACCATTAGGGAGGAGATTGGTGCTTTCAAAGGATACGTGTTTTTTATATGTTAGATGAGTGGACCTTTTTTTGTTACTTTCAACCGTTATCATCGTGGATGCTTAAGCCTTCTTTAATATTCTTTAATATGATGTTTTTTAGGAGAGAGAGAGAGAAAGTATGATGTTGAGGAAAGAGAAAGGAAGAGTGTTGGTTCGTTTCGTGAAAGGACCCCTGAAACGAGCTTATGCGAGTGTAGGGAGGAAAGAGAAGACTGATGTGGTGACCGATTTTGACGATTGTGAGAATGACAGTTTTGTAGGTCTCGACAATTGCTTGTGTGGCAACGTCTTTGAGACCCACGGCTTAGGTGCTATAAGCAGGGGCGGACCCACATTGAATGGGTTGGGGTCCACAGGCCCCAATGTTTGTTAAAAAATTAATAGATCCGATATATTAAATTTTATAAGAACCCCATAAATACAATTAGGTGGACATCATAGAAAGAAAAGGAAAGGTGGTGTAAGGTAACCCCCTCTTTACCGACAAGAGGTCATGAGTTGAATCATTGTATATCCCGTTTTTTTGTATTTTTTTAAAAAATCTAATTCAAACTTCGCTTTATCCTGACCCGAAAATTTTACGTTTTATTATGAAAATTTTGAAAAAAAAAATAGACCCATTAAAAAAATTCTGAATCTGCCAATGATGAAAATTGTTAGTTATGATGTTCGTAAATTTAATTTAAGTTGAAATTGTATTATCTTATGGTTGGATTTATAACGATGAAATTGTATATATTGATATTGATTTGATTGATATAATAAAATAATAACAATAACTAAAAAGTTACCAAAAAAAAAAAAACTTCATACCCATAAATAAAGTCATCCGTTGCTGGTTGATAAGAAACTAAAAAAAGAAAAAAATGCGATGTACAATATATCCAATAACAAAGTGGCTTTAAAAATACAACCAACTTACTAATTTACTACATATGTACAACACCATCCACCGGAAACTACCAACACTGGTCCGTTTCCCATCTCCGGCCACTATAACCACTAAATCCCGCCGGAGACGAACTCAAACTCGAACTCCGTACACTCATTTTCTGTCTCACCAACAAACTCCGATCATAATCCGCTCGTTTTCCCGGATCCGACAACGTAGCGTACGCAGAATGCACTTTCATAAACTCATCAGCCGACGAATCACAGTTCCCGACATCAGGATGCAAAACTCTCGCTAATCTCCGGTACGCCGCCTTGATCTCCACAGTATCGGCTCCGATTTGTATTCCGAGCACGTCGTAGGGTGAAGATTGATTAGTAATCCGTTGAGAACTGGTAGAAAACGATGTCGTTCGTTCAGCTGTGGCCAAATTGGCGGAAACTGGAGAGGATTTAGGATGTTGATTGAGGGTGAAATTGGGGGAAGTGAAGAAGCAGGATGAAGATGAAAACGCCATCGTTTGGAAGAATAAGTGTGAGATGGAATGGATAAGGGGTTATGTGATGTTATATAGATGCGATGGATGCTGAGGTGGATATTATGAAGGAATTGGTGAAGTTTATCCTGTATAGTTTGCTGCTATCCGTTCATTTATGTGGTCATGTGAGTAGGCAGGTGTCGGTGGCAGAGTGGCATTGGTCCTTCCCTCCTCTCCTCTGTATACGCAAAAAATAAAAAAAATGTCGACTGCTTTTGGTATCAATGGGCCAATGTTTTTCAAACTGCGGTTAAACCGTGGCTTACTCGTTTTGGATTCGAGTTAAATGCCAAAATGGTCTCTGAGTTTTGCTCACTTTAGTCCAAAATTCAAAATTTTTAAATTTGGGTCCCTGTGGTTTGCATTTTGTTGCCATTTTAGTCCAAAATCGAAATCAGGTCAGATTTCTCAAAAAAACATGCTATTTTGTCCTTTTCCTCAGGGGCAGAATGGCCATTTAACATTATATATATAAATAAAATTAAAAAAAACTCAAAACCCTATCTGCACTCTCTATCTCTCTCTAAACACCCCCTTTCTCTATCTTCTCTCTCTCCCCCCTTCTCACTACCGCCACCTCCTCCCCCCTCCATTAACACCACCACCACTCCCACCGGACCACCACTACACCACATCATCTTCCCCAAACAACTACCTCTTCTCTCTCTCTCTCCCTCTCTCTTCTCTATCTCTCTAACACCTGTCTCTCTCTTCTCTCTTGAAATCCGACTTCAAATTAGCATCATTCCTCTTGAATCCGACTTCAAATCAGCATCATTCCTCTTGAATCCGACTTCAAATCAGCATCAATCGGTGTGGAAGATGCCTCAGAGCACTCGAAGAACAATGATGATCCAGTGTACTTCACGTATGATGAGAAGAGGAAGCTAGGTTACACTACTCAGAAGGAGGTTGTAAGACGTTTGTGAAGCTTATTACTGAGATAGGTGTGTTGAAGGTTTACCAGTTAGCAGCGGAGAAAGGATTAATGGTGTTTGCACCGAACGATGAGGCAGTTAAGGCTGTCGGAGTACCGGATCTGAGTCAGCTGTCAAACGCTGAGCTGGTGGCGCTGTTGCAGATTCTGTTAAACGCTGAGCTCGTGACGAACGGTGCCGGAAAGTACGACCTGACGGTTGAGATCGCCGGAGATTCTGTTACGCTAGATTCCGGCGTTGAAACTTCACGGCTAGCTAATACCGTTCTTGATCCGTCTCCGGCACCAGCACCAGATGTTTTACTGACCGAATTAGGGTTTGGGTCTTAGTATTCGCTACTGGTGAAATGGTGAAATTGGGTGAAATGAGGAAGATGATGGGCTTAAATAGGGTCATCTGTTTTTGGGTTTTATTATTTTTAATAAATATTGAGTTATAATAAATCTAAAATTACTAAAATACCCTTGAGGATAAAGACAAAATAGTAGAGTTTAAGTTGAGGAATCTGAGAAACTTTGAAATTTGGACTAAAATGGCAACAAAAACGAAACCACAGGGCCCTAGATGCAAAAGGTTTGAAATTTGGATTAAAGTGGCAAAACTGGCCAAACCTCAGGACCAAAATGACAGTTTACTCTTTTGGATTCATACTCAAGTATTGACACTGGCAAAATGCCTCCTCACATGCGGCGTGAGGTGGTAAGTGGTAACGCATGCCCTAAGAATAGTAGTATTATGTTATATTATATGGGTCATATTGACATCACTCATATGGATACGGACTGTATATTACTAAGAATAGTATTAGGAAAAGACTAAAATCTTAACAAGTATAAGAAAGCTTACGAGATTGATATGTGACAATCATTAAATTTAAGAATGGAGGGTATAAAAGTAATTTGACAACTATTCATTATGATAAAAACATGTTCTTGCAAAATAAAACACCATTACATGCAAAATATAACACCATGTAACCCATGTTAACTAAAAAAAATCATGTACATGCTATTAATAAAACACTACATAATGGACTATTTGCAACATATAAATTGTATCAAATACGGTATAAAATCAACCATTTTTAGTCTAATGTTTGTAAAAGTGTGTTTCTTTGTATACTTTTGATTTTCATAATTAAAAGAGCTTAAATATACAAAAGGAACAAATTAACGACAAAAACTAGTATAATTATAGAATACGGGAAGACAACACACTATACCAGCCATCCAAGCTTCACCCCAAGACCAAAAACAACGAATCGGAAGTCTAGCACGGGCCTTGCCTTGTCGGCATGGGGCCGTGCCCCTTCAAGATTCCAAATCAGAAGAAGACAAAAAGATGCAGACAAGAGACATGGGGCCGTGTCCCTTAGGACACGGGCCGTGGTCAACTTCCAGATTTGCATATATGGGATAGTAGAACAAGTACAATGGCTACGGGGCCGTGTAGCAGACTGAACTGACATGCTCATTAAATGAAGACAGGGAAGAAGGAAGACATGGGGGCGTGCCCTGCAGGCACGAGGCCGTGTGAAGTACCTATTTCCAGCTATAAATAAGGGTACTTGGTTTCATTCCAACCCATCTCTTGGCAAACCACTTCTCTCACACCTGGCATCACTCCACCACCATAATACCACCATCATCCACCATATTCATCTATCATCCATCCTAGAGTGTGTGTAGTAGTCTCGGGATCCAAGATTGATCGTAAGAGTTTTTGTTAAACAAAGATCATGCTTAGCTAATCTTTTACATAACTTGGTGAAGACAAGTTATTTATATATTATTTTTGATTTCCTAGCTTTGGTTAACTTTTAATTAGGTATATATTAATGACTTTAATAACTATTTTTTTATATTGAAAGTGAATTTTATTCTAACAATTCTACATGTCTCGTTGATTCACTCATTCGTGTCTTTATGGTCTATATAAAGCGCGTTAACTGCCTTCAGGGGGCTAGAAGGGTGACATGGCTAAAGTTCTTGCCTCGTTCAGTTTATAGACCCTGCGAGGACTTGATTCAAGCTTATTAGGGAGAAAGAACGACTTGAATCCCTTATAAATAAACAACTATTAAAACTTTAAACCGGCCTTACAGGATATCCCTGCTGACTCAGACTAATATGGTCGAGGATAACGTTGCCTCCAAAAGAGGGACATGCCATATTTGCATTAATAACTTACTTATCTTTCAATATTCCGGCCTTACGGAACTGTATCCTTGTTGACTCAGACCAATATGGCTGAGCGTAGCGTTGCCTCCAAAAGAGGGACATGCCACTTTAACTAAGATAATCTCTTAAAAACCCAAAGCGTGGAAATCATCATAGGATACATAAATAATGAGTCGGAATCAAGTGATTCTATCTTGTCTCTTTGTTTTTTATTACCTCTTTATTTTTACTTATTAAAAACCTTTCTAAAAATATGATTAGATTAGACGTCGACTATATTTCAGTATCAAAAGCTCTTGTGTCCTTGGACGACCTCGGTATCTTACCATCACTATAATACGCCATCGATGGGTGCACTTGCTCTAGCGTGTTGTAGAGAGTAATAGTTGCATATCGTGTTTTTATAAATTTAAAGCTTGAATAAACGAGTGAAAAGTACTTAAAATATATCTAAAAATTACCCACGCTCGCACACACGTCAGTAAATTATAAAATAAAACACAATGTATCTGATGCAAATAAAACACCATTGGATAAACATAACTTAAAACACGATGGACTAAAAACACTAAGTTGAAATGTAATTTTTTTATATGGCAGTATGGTACTCATATTAAAGATAAAAAACGGTCGCTATTAGGGTGTTATTAAAAAGAGTAAATTACAATTTTCGTCCATTATGTTTATAGCAGGTTGCAATGGATGACCTTTAACTTCAATAATTACAGTCACAATCCTTTATTTGAAAAACCTGTTGCATGTTTCATCCTTTACCCCAAACCACGTTAAAATTTTCAGCTAAGTTTGGTAATGTGTCTTGCACATGAAGGTAGGCAGGTCATTTTACTCTTTTGTATAAAAATATTTAACAAACAAAACAAAAAGATTATAAAACAATTCTCTTTCTCAACCCACCTGTTCTCCATAACCCTACCCTATCTCTTTCTCTAAGCGCTTTCTCTCTCTCTCTCCTTTTTTCTCTCTATCTCTACACTTAGTGTCCACCACTGTATCGAAGTCACCACCACCTTATCCAGCTACTACTACCACCAAATTCATCCACCAAGCCCCACGACCACCACCTGGGTTTGAATTGCATCTCCACAAATTCGGCATATGTCTAGAACCGATCCCCGTCTTCATGCCTCTTGTCCAGTTCAGATTTGATCTCGCCGTTGTTGTTGACGGCGACGGCGGTTGTTTTGTTAAACATGGAAGATGGGGTTTTAGGGTAAATATGATTCAAGTTTTGAGATAAAAGAAAAAACTTGGATTTCTTTATCTTTCTTTTTCATCGATTATGATTCAGGTTTTAAGATAAATCATCAATTTGGCTACTTTGAAATAATTGTTGAACTTTTCCCATACTTTTTTGTGCACCCCTATTTTAACCCAAAAGAAATGTAGGATTTGTAGTAGGCATTTTACTTATCAAAACATAGCATCTCCATTCTTATTTCAAGCTTCTTGATTTAACTTGAGAAGTTTCTCCTTTGTAATAAGATTCATACCTTAGGGCAGATAAAATGATGGTGGGGTTGGTTGGAGAGAGAGAGAGAGTGTGTGTGTGTGTGTGGGTGAGTTGTTTAAATATGTTTTATATAAATAGGTAAAGTTACCTACATACCCTCATGTGCAAAGTACATTACCAGACTTAATTGAAAATTTAACCTGGTCTGGGGTAAAGGACGAAACATGCAACAGGTTTTTCAAATAAAAAACTATGACTGTAATTATTGAAGTTAAAGTTCATCCATTGCAACTCGCTACAAACATAAAGGACGAAAATTGTAATTGACCCTGTTAGAAAACGATGATGTATAAAAAAGTTACTAACGTTTAAAAAAGATGAGGAAGTTGCATGTGGATTTCTGAATTTAAGAAACACCGAAATTACATTCATATCCGTATGTCATTAAATCAATAATTAAAAGTAAAACACTATTTACAAATAATGCCATTAATCAATCTCATCAATCCAAAATTACAATCTAATGGTCCATCAAAATTTCTTAGACTTCTTAGAAAACAGACTTTGTTGACAAACTCTACCCTATATATGTATTACTGAAATAATCATCATAACCACTTCACACTTTTCATCATCTTCCTAACCACCATCCGTAAACTTAAACTCACTGAAACGATGGTGGTTTTTCGACGGTATTGGTGGTTCGGGTCAGGTTTGCTTTTGTTTAGTTTGAGTTTTGAGTGGGGAATAGCTGAAATAGTGGACGAAAACACAGAAACATAACAAACAACTGTTTAAATACCATAACGAAACCCACCATAGAAACGTAACAAACAACCATTTAAACACCAACGGGAAACGATGTTATAGTGAAGTCTAGACGACAACGACAGTTGAGAGGAGGGAGAAAATGAAGAGAAAGATGAGGTAACAAATGTGGAAGATAAGGAGTTTGGTCCACTGGTAGGTGTGGGAGCTGTAGGGGGCTGGAATTTGGGTTATTAAGGGGTGGGTGAAGAGAGAGTTCTTGAAGGGATGAAGATGAGGTAGAAGGTGCAAGGGGATTGTTTGGGGATAGTGATGGATTCTTTGAGGATGTCGGTTGCGGAGAGGATTTGGTGCTCGTCTCGAGGTAGATCCATGGCGGATGGTTATGGAGGGATATGGAGGTGATTGTTTAGGGTTTGTAGATTTAGATATGGAAGCAACATGATGAGTACTTTTTTTTTCTTGTTCTTGAATTTGGAATTTGATGAACGTGGTTTAAATCCGGTTTAGATTTGGAGTTTAATGAAGATGGTTCACATTGGAATTTGGAATTTGATGAAGATATGGAATGAAGATATGAAGTTCACCTTCTTTTTCTTTTTTATATATTGCGAGACTACCATAGTACCCCTTGACTTAACGGTCAAACTAACAGAATCTTTACGAAAGGACTCAAAGTTAGCGCTTTTCATAGGACAGTGATTTAAGTTTCCAAAAATTCTCTTTGGGGACTTAAGTTGACTCTGCACGAAAAACACAGGGACACAAATTGCATTTTAGTCTTTGTCATATATTGATTACGCAAGTACTTTAACCTTTATCACACTGCATCTAACCTATTATATCATACATCAAACTTTGTGTGTATTGATGAAAAAATTTGGAGTAATTAAATTGATGTTAATATATATCCGCTTAAAATTCATGAATGTTAACGTGTTATGTCATGAAGCTAAGGTTGTCCAAAAAGCTCGTGACATGAAGCTCGATGCGATTTAACTCGGAAAAAGCTTGCTCAATATGGTTATGTTTGAACCAAATCTAAGCCGGCTCGACTTGGTTAGAAAGCAACCTTAACTTAGCTCAACTCATAACAAGCCCTCGTCAGCTCGACTTGATTTGGGTCGAATTATTTATAATACATTATATTTTTTATACATATAATATATTGGTCATTGTTTGTTGGTATTTATTTAATGCTCCGCATTTTTGTACTTTCCTTATTTAGAAAGTGTAATTGTATTTCTATTTCTTGAAACTTATAATCCTATTGTATTCGTATTTCGTTTCCAATTTTGTATTTTGAGAATTTGATCATAATAAAATTCATACTTCACACATACATGTTATTCTTACAATCCAATCATAAAATACGTGTTTACTTGCAAACCGACACTTGTTATACGTGCAAATACTCATGCACACATTCACGATACTCAAATTATACTTACGTACGTTTTACGTACTTAAAACCATGCCAAAATACCAAGTTATGGCATTAAGTGATAAACAATGGGGGAGTTCAGGAGCCAAAATGTGAAAGATGAAACTTGGGATGGACCAAAGAGGCGTCGTGCTACGCGACACCCCTCCCCCTTTCTGGTCGCGCGACGCCAAGCCCCCCAATCCGCAGTTAGTTGCTTGCTGCATATGGGTTGGCCATCATTTCCACCTCCAAACTCACTCAATCACCTTATATCTCCATTAAAACACTAACCATAATCCTCCATTATATAAACAAGTTTCCTGCCACCCATTTTCACTTTCCCAACTCACTTGCACTCTCAAAATATTCTCAATTCAGCTGGAAATAAAAGTTGTGGCTATTCTAAGTGCCAAAGTGAGCACTTTTCTCACATATCTTCATCTTTCCTTCACTCCTTCTTCCTCATGAAAGCTTGGAACACCTTTAGGAGTGTTTCCACAAGTTTACCATGGTAAACAAAGGTGGAATATCATCATTTTGAGGTCCAACTTTCTGTTTTGAAGAAGAACTTTGCTTATACTTGTTTACATTTAACTTTCTTGTAAGAATCTTGCATCTAACTTGTCTTTAATCTCATCTATGATTATAAGACTTGTTTAAGGACTGATTCTCATAAGTTTAGAGGTCCAAAAACCTCATAAACTTTGTGTTTTGATAGGGTTTAGACAACCCACAAGTGATGAAACCATCAAAGTCTACCATAGTTCGTATGACATGAAAGCCGTGGCTATCTTAACTTATTCCACCACCTCATTTGATGTTCAATCATGTTATTCCAAGTAGTTTTCTAGACCTAAAGTAACACAACTCCCCCGCATCTCCAACATTTTCCATGATGGGTGTGAAACACCCGGGTTGTTTTTACTTGACTACCTGATGACTTAGATAGTTAGTTGTATTTCATTTTTATTCATGACCAACCAGGTTTACTAATTATGTTGGTAAACTTGTGCTTTAGTGAATCAAACAAATAGGTATACATACCTCCATGCTTGACTTATATGACACTACATATATATATATATATATATATATATATATATATATATATATATAACCAAATTTTTGATATTAACCGGATGATTGTTATATGTCATAAACATAGGTTACCCTATCATTGTTCTAAACTCCTTGGTTTGATTCTAAGGGGGGAAATAAGGACCCATGAAATCACCTAAGAACTTAGTGTTAGAAGGAGTATTTAGACAAAGATATACTTCCCTGTAATTATACTTTTATGTACTTAAAATTCCAAATTCAAATATTCCCCCAAATCCGAATACTCACACACGTCCGTTCCCTTGTAGGGTAACTTCGGTGTTCCCATCCTAACAACTCATCAACTTCGCGATTTAACTTCGAAAGCTTACAAAATCGTGAGTATACATGACTCTCTTTTTATTTTTAACACTTTTGGGTGCAATAAGTATATGCTATTAAACTCACGCAAGCACATACTTTATGTTTAAATCACAAACAAACAATCCAATATACATACTTAATACATTATACTTGAATTCGTATATGCTAGACTATTCTTATGCTTTATATTTGTCATTAACTTCGTACAAGCCTCCCTTAACATGTATTGCGCTATAGGATTAACGCGCCGCTCTTATTTTCTTGAGGTTATGAAGTAAACAAAACGGTCTATTCTAATGTGATTAGATTACGCTAGCGAAAATCTTTGGGTTGACATGTATAGTTGCATGCTAGTATTGTATGTTAGTAATCAAACTTGTAAGCTCGCCAAACTCTTGTATTGGACTATACTTTTATACGCATTGTAAGAAATTGATGATGGTGACGATGAATGGAATCTAGTAGGATGACTAGAAACTCACCTTTAAACTTTAGTATTTGTTATATTTTGTTTTGTTTCAAACTTGTTGTAATTCTGTCTCTAACAATGTACTTGATGTTAGCAATGAAATGAAATATTGTTTATTAAATACTTGTTACATTTAGTATGAAGTCTCTTGCAATTATTTCGTTCCGCCCTGATGTTTCCGTCATCGGTTGGGGTGTGACAGTCACAGTGGGCAGTTGAATATCTATAACATATTTGGAGTCAATTAGGATGCTAGCTAACTTATATTGTATTTCGCTGAAATTTGAAACTTATTTTATATTTGGTTGAACTTGGTTTTACCTCGTAATGTATTCAGTTAAATTTATTTTGGATATGTCTTTAAACTATTGAATTTTGAAAGGTATGTATTAATTTTTCTTTTTAAATTCTTGCCTAACCAAGCTGATTTCTAACTTAGATTTCAGCTCGGTTTCAAAACCAAGCCGACTCGGTTTATAGTCGAGCAGAGTCCAAGCTTACCCTAGCCCGACTCAGCTCGGCTCAATTCAACTCGACTCGTATAAAGCTCTACATGAAGCATTTTAATGATTATATTTTACATTTTTATAATTACCAACCTAGATACACATACACACTTAACTTACAAAAGTGAATTAAAATTAAAACAACTAATTAATTCAGACATAAAGCACTTTTACATTTAATCCATAAGATGGTTATTTAACTGTATAATGTATTTTTTTCTTTAGACCATTTAGCACTATATACATCTAGGTATGTGATCATAATTCTTTATTTAGATATTCTATTGGCTAAATTGTTATCATGTCCTATCGTTAACTATTGAATTGAAAATGATCATACACCGTGCTAGATTGGGCATACATATAATTGTGGTTCAAAGTTTATCCCAATCTTCTTATCGTTTATATGTCTTTATCGGTACAAGTTAAGTTTTTATGAGATGCAAAAACTATCTAAAAATTGTCTATTAATTAGTCAACATCCCGTTACATCCACTAATATCAGCCTTTCGACGCTTCAAACTCAAGGATAAAATCTTTGATAATTATCTCTTATGGTTGACATTTTTGTTACATATTTGGTGATTTGTTCGGATCTTATGTATGTTTTTTTTCTAAGGTAGCGCATAAATTGACTTAATTGTTTTATAAAACGTTTCACCATTTGTGTTTCACCTTTTGGAAATTAGAAAGAAGATATTTAAGAAATACATTAAAAACGAAGCATTTTTTTTATTTTATAAATTGTTGGAAATTAGAAGATAAGGTTGTTGGAAAAGCAGTTGGGTAACAGTTATTGTGTGCGCTGTCTAATGAATTATTAGATCTAGTTGTTATCCATTCAAAAAATTAACTTTAAATTATTTTTAATGAATTATAATATGATCTGGTATTCGGTAGTGGGGCCGACGGAATCACCACCGCAAACTACACGATAGCTGTTTCCTCAAAACACTGAATTTGGATTCGGCTATGAGCATGGGTTGATAGATTAAGTATTATTTTGAATCGTTGATTATCATTTTGGATAACACTAGTTATATTATTAAATGAACAAACCATACTTATCAGACCATGGGGTCGGTCATACTTTTTTGTTTGAAAATAAGCTTAGGCTAGCGTTAAGGTTGTCTCCTCCATTAAGCTAAATTTTGGCACCAATTTATAACGTTTATACCGATGTTAACATTACTAAAAAAATAAAATCAAATGAAAATCAAGTTGCTGTTACGGATAATAATGGGATGGTTTTAGAAACCACATTCCCTTACCCAATTATAAAACATGTCTCATACCCGTTAAACACCGTACCTATTGTCCATCGGGTTCAGGGTTATACCTACATCATGTATAGGGTATACCGGCTTATATTTTTATTTGGTTATAATTACAGGCTTTAATGCCCATAAGCCGAAACTCCGAAATATCAAATTCTCAACCATCCATCTTATAGTTCTATAATTATAATAATTTCAAGTTTCTAACGACTTGAACATGTTTTTTCTTAGAATTTTGTAAGATTATATAATATATTAATATATTTGGTTTTCATGCAAGTAAATGTGTTCAGATAAAATCATATCTCTCTCATACCTGTCAAATTTGTTTGAAACTAATCCCATGGGCTAAAGTCATGTCCCATTACTCATTCAGTTTTGGGTTTGTCTATCAGGTTCGAGTTCTTTTGTCATCCTCATTTGTTGGATTGATGTTGACGGCGCTATACGACGCCAAGGACTAGATTCTTTTTTTTTCCCACGGTGTTTGTTAGATGCATTTTTTAGGAGACGAAGACGTTAGGATTCCTTTGGAATAAAAATTGATCCAAACTTGAATCCTTAATATGGTGGTTTTATTTGAGAAGCCTTTGGGCTGCCTGTTTCTTTTCTGGTTTTGTTGTTATTGTTGGTTTTATGAATATACACTTTTCAAAAAAATATCTTAATAAGTGACTGAGATCGCTTGTGAACTTCTCGATTTAGCCTATCATCAATTTAGTTTCTCATTGTAGAGTGCTAGGTGATTTTTATACCCATATAATTAGAATCATATAGGTTAAATTCAATAATCAATATCTAACTAAATCAAATGTATGTATCCTTGGGACTATTTTGAATTAAAATCAAGTTTTATCAACAAATATGGTGGTTTTTGATTAAAATGTCAATAGTGAATTGTTTAATCTAATAGCTAAAGTTCGTTAGATCAAATGGTCAATTATACTTTCAATAACGTGTTTATAATGAAAATACGAACCAATTAAACTCAAACCGGTAAATATCTATCAAAATAGGTTATGTCCTGTTGGAATTGAGTACATAAGACTCACATCCTCTCTTTAACAACAGCAGCAACACTAGTACAAACAGTAGAATTAACAGTACTAGTATTTTGAAATCATGTTTTACAATCGGTTATGTTATGATGAAATCGTATTAAGGTTAATGCATGGCTTGATAAAGTAAGTTTAATCCGTGTTGAAGGTTTATATCTAAGGAAGCGCTTGGTTCGTCAGAATTCAATTGAATTTGTCAAAAAACTGAATGATTCGATTTATTGAACAAGGTAATACAATTTATAGCACTCGTATGAAACAACTGGTCGCATCTTGACAACAAGGGAGGAGTTTCTTCGCAGCTTGCTATGATCGTGATTTAGGGGAGACAACAAGTTAATTGATTGGAATTTCCTTTTACCCCTTGAACACCAATAGTTTACCAAAGATAGATAGATGAAATGAATAAATAACCAAAATGAAGAATCAAATCTTAGCTTGGGTTTACTAAGACAAATTCCACACATAGAATTTCTCCAAGGGACGTTGTGATGCTTGTTCCGTGATGAAGTCTACAAAACAATACATCGTTAGGCTCGCCACAGGATGGGATTCCTCCATGTGACCATTCTTAGGCGTGAGAGTAAGTGTTTCTACGAAGACTTTAGGGTTTGCAAACTGATGATAGAGGAGAAAAGATCATACATGAGGAAAGTGAACCTTTCTTCTATTTATAGTGAACTCTTTTAGACGTTGCTTTTTCCAAGTGTGGTGGTCCCCATGCCCAAACGGTTTTGGTGACACCTATCATCATCTTATTGGTGTGGAACACGCCGTGTGAGTGCGATGATCTGCATGTGTATGCTGGCGTAACCCTTGTTCTGATTGGTGAAAAAGGTATCTACATTCAATGTGGCATGGGCACTTGATTGCCTGTGCTTTGCTCCACCATAAATCGATGCAATATATAATACTGCCAAGTCTCCTGTTGCCATGTGTCTTGGTTGGCATGCAATCTAATACATTCCTCTACACAAAATAAGTACAAAAGATATATATTTACTGCTGAATTAATAAAAAAATCAATAAATTTTAATAGAATTGGACTATGAATTTAATTGCTAACCTGTATTATTCGCATAATTCGCTTGAATTGAAATTCAAGTGATAACACATTTAGTTGTGAAATGGACAAAATTGGAATTGGAATCATAGTGAACTCCCACACATTCATTTGATTAATTTAATCATTCATTCCAAATTGTAATAGAATTAGGGTGTGCTTGTTAATGGAATGTTTTGAAATTGGAATTAGAATGTGTATAGGAATTGGATTTGGAACTTAAACATTCCAATAAGAATTGGAATCTCAAATCCATTTTTGGTGTGTTTGGTTGTCAAATGAATTAGAATCTATGACCCCGGCCCCCACTAGCCCCGGTCGGGTCAAGACGGTAGCTGGGAAATTGGGCATCATTGATGTTGACGAGATGGCCGCCGACGTCAACTGGTTTAAGACTCCTATGAATTTATTGAATTCTTTCGCATGTAGGAAGGATTTTGAATTCCTTTAATGAAAGGAAATTAGAAGAGTTCATGCCCAAGGGAATTTGAATTTTTTTGGTGAAAGGAATTTAAAGGATTTCATGCTCGATTCCAATTTCACTTCCTTTGTCAACCAAACATATGAAGATTGGAACGGAGAATCCAATTCCAACAAATTTTGTGAACTAAGTATCTGAAGAGTTGGAATTCAACTCCATTGAATTCTGGCGAACCAAACACATTAGATCTAAGAAATAAGAATCTCGCACGCCCTTTTACCATCGCCATCAATTCTCCCTAGATGTGTAAACGAGGAGAGCCAACTTCAGCTCGGACAAAGTTAAGCAAGCCAACTTGGTTGGCTCGCTTACAGGTTGAAATTTTGAGGTCAAGCTCAGCTTGTAAAAAGCTTGAGTCGGTTCATCGTGTAAATTAAAATTGCTATTTAATATTTATTATAATATTTTAAGTCTTTAAGTAAAAATATAATATTATGGCGATCTCAAGTGGACTCCTAGATGTTTATATGTATAAACATTAAATTATGGACTTAACTAAGTCGAGCCCGACGAGCGAGTCAACAAGTCGGCTTACCTTAACTCAAACTCGGCTCGTTAACAAACCGAGCCATTTCAAGTCAACTTGTTTATAAATGAGCCAATTTTGTGCAAACTTTCTCGAGATTTTAGTGAGCGAGTTTCGAGTGCGCCATGGGGTTTTTGAATACGCCCACTTCTCTGTTGTCCTAGACATCGTTAACCCCGCCATAGCCACCACATTCCAATTTATTTAACGAATCAATAAACAAACATGATTATTCTAGCCGTTTCAAAAAAAAAAGTCAATTCTAAATCCAATTCCTTCATTTGAGTTCTTTAGCAAATTTCAATTTTTTTTAAAAAAGTTTTGAGTCAAAAACCTTCTAAAATTTTGAAACAAATATCTTGAATAATTTTTTTTGCAACCTAGGGGTTAAATTGTGACAGGCTAACCCCTTTGATGCCCAATTTCCATGCCACTGAAATTGCAATATTTTCTAACCACTGATCTGATCAAGATTAGATCTTGAGATTCTTATATCTGTTTCGAGTCCTTATTAGATCCTATTTCTACTATCATTATGCTTTTGTAAGATTCGTATTTTTTTTCTACTATCATTATACTTTTTTTATATCCTTATTTATTTTCTTTATTCACCAAACAAACAGAGGATAACAAAAAATATTATACACTGGACCCAACAATCAAATGGAACAATTAGATTGTAAACCATACTTATGGTGCACAAAAACATATGTTAGCATAAAACTTATGGACCACTTAGGAAATTACTTTGTTATTAAATATGATGATCCCTTAAATACGTTAGCATAAAACTACTGGACCACGTAGGCGTGAAGACTTCAGGTCAACCACAGATTTTAAGTCAGTCATAGCCCAAGGTCCATGAGAAATAGAGCCCCACTAGTTCCAACTCTTCAATTTTGGGATATATTAGTTTGTTGATCATAACATAACCAATCTTTTCGCTTCATCATTTTTCCTATAAGTGATTTGGGGTTGAAACATGGGCAATACTCATTCGGGTTTGGGAATCCTCCGTTTAGTTCTCATATGTATCTTTTTAGTGACGATGGCACATAAGCGTGCGGTGGGTGGACATCTCACAACAGCTTCTTGTTCGGAGCAAGAGATCCTAGCTCTTCTCAAGTTCAAACACAGCATCCGAGATGACCGTGGATTGCTTTCATCATGGAGGGTTAACAATGATTGTTGTAGGTGGGAAAGAGTCGGTTGTAACAATGCCACCGGAAGGGTTGTCAGCCTTTATCTCAGAAGACATGTCAAGGAAGACGACTGTTCATTAGATCAAGACCGTGGCTTGTTTGCTGAAGACAACGACCACTACTTGGTTGGTGATGAGGTGAATTCTTGTATGACAGCTTTGGTGAATCTGAAACATCTAGACTTGAGTGGGAATGATTTTCAAGAGAGCCGAATTCCAGAGTTCGTTGGATCCTGAAAACAACTTAGGTATCTCAATCTCTCTGGTGCAGGTTTCACCAGTCAGATTCCCCATCAAATTGGAAACCTTTCCAATTTGAAGGTTCTTAATCTCAGTTCATATGACTCACAACAGATAAGGATGCATGATATGCCATGGATTTCTGGCCTTTCAAAACTCGAGCATCTTGACTTGAGTGGAGTAGATCTTAGTAGAACACTAAATTTTGACAACTTACTGTACACGATTCCTTCATTATTGAAGCTAAGATTATCTAGATGTGGACTTTCTATGGCTCATCTTGGTTCTCATCATCTTAACTCCAGTGGAAGACTTGTAAGCATCAAACACCTGGATCTTAGTGAAAATGATTTCACCTCTCGCTTATTCTTATATCTGCCCAAGACATCCCTAGCACTCCTTGAGCTTTCATGGAATGATCTTAGTATGGCATGGAGCTTTGAAAACTTGCTAAACATGATACATTTTGTATCAGAGTTGCGTTTGTCAGGTTGCAAGCTTAATCTTTCTCCCCCTAATCTTAATTTCAGTACACATTCTGACATCCAACACTTAAGACCTTAGCTCAAATGAAATTAAAGATAAATTTCCATTTGTTTTAACAAACATGAGCTCCCTATTATCCCTTGACCTGTCAGATAACACGTTGAATTCACCGATTCCCGTCATGCCTAACCTTCTTAGTCTCGATATTTCTTGGAATAGCTTTAGGCAGATTGAGGATGTTGGAATTTGGAGACAGTGTCACCTTAAAGAATTGATTGTTTCAGGCAATACTCTTGAAGGAGAAATGATTGGCTGATCGACTAACGTATCCAAATGCCCTCAAAATGCATTAGAGATTTTGTATTTAGATATGAATAGATTAAAGTGTTCAATTCCAGAATCCATTGGAAGATTGACCAATTTAAGAGGCTTAGAACTAGCGTTCGACGAATTGACAGGCCCGATCCCTTTATCTATAGGAAGGCTCGCTTCGTTAAGAGTGCTTTCATTGTCTTCCAATTTGTTAAATGGGATCATTCCAAACTCAATTGGGCAACTCACCAAACTTTATCTTTTAGACATCTCTAACAACCATCTACAAGGAATGGTTACCGAAGAACTTTTTATAACCTCTCAACGTTAAGGTACTTGGATGCAAGTTCTAACAATTTGTTTTTCAATATTTACGTGAGTGGATACCTCCGTTCCAATTAAAAATCGTTCGACTTGGTTCTTGCAAAATTGAAGATGGGTTTCCACATTGGTTACGAACTCAAAGGAAACTTAAGGTGTTAGTGTTGTCCAATGCTAGCATTTCTGGACCTCTTCCCACATGGTTCCACCTCCTACCCATCATAAATGTCATTGATCTCTCTCACACAAACTAACCGGTCCTTTCACTAACCTTCCTCCCAGAGATATCTTCCTTTTAAAAGATAACTTTTTCAAAGGATTGATTCCAAGATGGTTGTGCACATGGACATATTTGCAAGTTCTTGATCTATTGA
The DNA here is from genome assembly GCA_947069175.1 of Scalesia atractyloides. Classification (NCBI taxonomy): domain Eukaryota; kingdom Viridiplantae; phylum Streptophyta; class Magnoliopsida; order Asterales; family Asteraceae; genus Scalesia; species Scalesia atractyloides. The sequence continues at coordinate 915,074 of CAMTDV010000003.1, forward strand.
GAAATAGGTTGACCGAGAAAATTCCCAACTGCCTATAGAATATGTCCTTGAGTGCGATGCTACTTGGTTTAAATAGGTTGTCTGATGTCATACCGAGTCCTTTAGGCCTTAATCCATCCTTGAGATGGTTACAATTGAATGACAACACTTTAATGGAGAGCTTCCTCGAGATCTAGGGTATATCTCAATGTTGTCATTCTTTGATTTGGGTGAGAAAAAAATCTCAGGAAACATACCTGAATGGATTGGTGAAGATCTTACAAGCTTAAATGCTTTGCGGTCGAATAAGAATAATTTCACCGGAAGAATTCCTCACTCTTTATGCCAAACTCAAAAATTTCGAATTTTGGATCTGGCACACAACAACTTGGAGAGTTGATTGGCATGAAAGACGACTCGTATTATGGCTCTTATATGATGTGTTAGATTATGGAAGTATGATGCAGGTCCTCAAAGGTGTTGCACTTGACTATAGGGAAACCCTGAAATTCGTCATAAACATGGATCTATCAAGCAATAAACTTGTTGGGGAAATACCTGAAGCACTAATGGTACTTGAAGCCTTAATGGGTCTCAATTTGTCTTATCATCATTTTAGTGGGAGTATTCCAAAAAACAGTGGAAACTTGAAGTCATTAAATTCTCTCGATTTATCAACAAATGAGTTGACCGGGACGATTCCTCAAAGTATGGAAGCTTTGAATTCCTTGAGTTACTTGAATTTGTCACACAACAACTTGTCAGGACAAATTCCAATAGGAAATCAGTTGCAGACCCTTTCAGATCCATCAATATATACTGATAACATATATCTAAGTGGTGCACCACTGCCAATGAAATGCTCTCCTCATGAAAACAAAACAAGCAAGAAGAAATACGAAAATGCTAATGAGCCAAAGAAGGTATGGTTTTACGTGGACATAACTTGTGGTTTTGCAACAGGTTTTTGGGGTATTATTGGAGTGTTGTTGTGGAAGAAGCAATGGAGAGATAAGGCTTCATGTTTTGTGAAGTAAACATGGACAAGATACACGTTCAAGACGTGGTTAAGAGTTTTAAAGATGAAAAGAGGAAAGAGGGTGATCCTTTAGAATTGAAATAATTGTGGAATTTCTTAACTACTATAAACAATTACTTTCCTTTTAAATGCAATGCTTCTATTCTATTGCGCAGTTGTGCTTCTTAATACTGTTATTGTGCTTTTATATTTGTAAGGCGTTAGAACATGAGTGTTTTGAATAGAGTAATAGACAAACGGGTAGATATCGTTAAGTTATTTCGAGAACTTACACAAACGTGCTGAAAGTCTTGGCATTAAATACTTCGTTTTGTCATCCCTTTGTCTTAACGAATCTAGTGGTCCACAATAGGAATTGACCAAAGGGTAAATAGAAACAACTAACATATAAAGATATCACAATACCAGCTCATTCTTTATAGACCATACCATAAAAAAAAATATATTTAGAGCTTTATGCCAATCCTACTAATTAAAGTTTGTATACTTATATAGCACATAATTAAAAAATACAATATAAAATTAAGGATTGACATCAACATTTAATCAACAAGCTTGTAGAGAAACTGTCAAAAAAAGTCTCTTTCTGGGTTATTTTGTTGATCGTCAGATGAAGGATGTGCAGCGACTTTTTTTTTTCGCATGCAGTACTAAAATTGGGCTACAGGTAACTGGTGGAAGCATATGCATTTCTGTTATATACGTGAAGTGTTAGTTGGTGATTGGTTTATCAGGTACTCACTTGCTATCATAATCTCCGGGCAAGAAACTGTCCTTCAAAGGACCAAATTGTCCAAAAGACCTCCTCTGGCCTACATTAACAGGTAGAATCAGTAGATTATTAACAATTAAGATCAAATTTCATGTAAGAAAATTAGAAGGTTAATAAAGGGACACAAAAAAGAAAACAAAATATTTTTAAGAGAAAGGACGAGTACCCTTACAACTCCTTTTAAAATTGAGATACAAACTAATTCAAATTGCAGCTTGTCGTCTGTCACTTTGCCACAACCCACAACCGAGCACTTCACATTTCGAATTGGAGCTTGTCACCTAGTAAACAATCGAGCATATTAAATGGATTAGGATTTAGGTTAAGTAGATTAAATTGGTTAGTGGGTTACTAGTTTGATTGGGCTTTTGATTAAATGAGCTAGTGGGTTAATTTTTTTTAGATTGAATACATAGGTTATATAGGCTAAAAGTTTTAAAGGAAAAAAATCATGAGGGCCGGACCATTTGTAACATTCGGTTTTTAGTTGATCAGTTTCTCGGGTTAGACTGAAACCGAATAATAATGGGCTGATTTAAAAAAAAAACTTGTGATCTTTCAGTGTATGGGCTTTTGCAGTACTCAATTACGCATTACAAAAGAAATTAAAAAAAATGGGTTTTGGAGACCAACATGTGAGGCAAACTGGATAATGCAGGAGTACATAATAATTGGTATTTAAGTGCAATTTGGTTAGATAAGAATGTTATACTCATTGGGGTTGGGGAATTTGTTGCTATTTCATATGTATATTTTCAGTGATGATGGCACATAGATGCGTGGGTGGTGGAAATCTCACGAGATGACCATGGAATGCTTTCATCATGGGGAGTTGCTAATGATTGTTGTAGTTGGGAAAGAGTCGGCTGTGACGATCCCACTGGAAGGGTTGTTAGCCTCCATCTAAGAGCAAAATTCACGGAAGACTACTACAATGTTGATAATTACAACAGCTGGATTGTTAATGAATACGGTCCAGTTGGTGTTATTGAGGACTACTACGTGGTGAGATGAATTGCTGTTTGACAGAGTTGGTGAATCTAAAACATCTAGAGTTGAGTGGGAATATCATTTCATATACCTGAATTCCAAAGTTTATCGGATCCTTTAAACAACTAAGGTATCTCAATCTCTCTAATACAGGTTTCAGTGAAAATATTCCCCATCAAATTGGAAACCTTTCCAATTTAAGGGTTCTTGATCTTAGTTACTCACAAGAGTTGATAATTTATGATGTGTCATGGATTTTTGGCCTTTCAAAACTCGAGCATCTTGACTTGAGTGGAGTGGATCTAAGTAGTACACAAAACCTTGACAAATTACTTTATAGGATTCCCTCATTACCAAAGCTAAGTCTGTCTAGGTGTGCTCTTTCTATAGCTCATCTTGGTTCTCATAATCTTAATTCCAGTAAAGAACTTGTGCGTATCAGACACTTGGATCTTAGTGAAAATGGTTTCAAAGGTAAACTCCCAGGCTTATTTCTGAACATGACATCCCTAGCATTCCTTGATCTTTCAAAAAATAATTTTAGTATGGCATTGAGCTTTGGAAAGTTCATAAACATGATACCTTCTGTTTCAGAGTTGCGTTTGTCACGTTGTTGGATCCCAAACATCAATCTTTCTCCCACCAATCTTAATTTCAGTACACATTCTAAAATACAACACCTAGATCTTAGCCAGAATAAATTGAAGGTATATTTCCATCCGCTTTAACAAAAATGAATTCCTAATTATCCCTTGACCTTTCGTTTAACAAATTGAATTCATCAATCCCTTTCATGCCTAACCTTCTTAAGCTTGATATTTCTGGGAATAACTTTAGGTAGGATGAGGATGTCGGAATCTGGAGACAGTGCCACCTCTAAGAATTGATTGTTACAAACAATAATCTTGAAGGAGATATGATTGGCCCATCAACTAATGTATCCAAGTGCTCTCAACATGCATTGGAGATTTTGTATTTAGATCGGAATGCATTAAGCTCTTCAATTCCAGAATCCTTTGGAAGATTGACCAATTTAAGAGGCTTAGATCTCTCATTCAATGAGCTCACCGGCCCAATCCCAGGCGCTTTAAAGAAATTAAGATCATTACAAGGATTATATATATCTTATAATCAATTGAACTGTTCAATTCCAGAATCGCTAAGAAGATTATCAACTTCATTAAGAGTGTTTTCGGTGTCTTCAAACAGATTTACAGGTCCTATCCCAGTAGCAATAGGAAGACTCGCATCATTAACAGTGCTTTCCATGTCTTCAAATTTGTTATGCGGGAACATTCCGAATGGCTTCGATCTCAAAGGATACTTGAGGAGTTAGTGATGTACAATGCTAGCATTTATGGACCTCTTCCCACATGGTTGCGTCTCCTATCCATCATAAGTATATTAGATCTTTCTCACAACAAACTCACTGGTCCTTTGACGAACCTTCCTTCTTTATATGAAGTTAGGTATTACTTAGGTGGCAAATTAATTTTGCAAAATAATCTGTTCAAAGGGCTGATTCCTAGGCAACCTGTGCACATGGACATATCTACAAGTTCTTGATCTTTCTAAAAATAGGTTGATCGGGAAAATTCCCAAGTGCCTATGGAAAATGTCCTTGAGTGCATTGCTACTTGGTTCGAATAGGCTATCTGGTGTTATAACTCTTCCTTTAGGCTTTAATCCATCCTTGGAATGGTAGCAATTAAATGACGATAACTTCAGTGGAGAGCTTCCTCAAGATTTAATGTATTCAACAAGTTTGATAGTCTTGGATTTGGGTGAGAACAAAATCTCAGGAAACATACCTGAATGGATTGGAGAAAATATTACATTGTTAGGTGCTCTCAGGTTGCATAAGAATAATTTCACTGGAAGAATTTCTCACTCTTTGTGCAAATCTCAAGTACTTCAAATTTTAGATCTGGCACACAACAACTTAACAAGATCCATTCCTCATTGTTTTGGGGAGTTGTATGGCATGACAGAGAACATGTATTATCACTTAGATCTTGGAGAACCCGCTGGTTACGGAAATACGATGCAGGTCCTCAAAGGTGCTGCACTTGACTATACACAAACCCTTCAATTCGTCATAAACATGGATCTTTCAGCCAATAAACTTGTTGGAGATATACCTAAGACGCTAATGTCACTTGACGCATTAGTGGGCTTGAATTTGTCTTATAATCATCTTAGTGGGGGCATTCCAAGAAACACTGGGAACATCACGTCATAGAATTCTCTCGATTTGTCAGCAAACGAGTTGACAGGAAGATTCCTTCAAGCCTGGGAGCTCTAAATTTCTTGAGTTACTTATATTTGTCACACAACAACTTGTCCGGACAAATTCCAACAGGAAATCAATTGCAAACGCTTACAGATCGATCGATGTATGCAGACAACCCATATCTTTGTGGTGCACCACTACCAAAGGAATGCTCTCCTCATACAAAGCCACCAATCACAACAAGCAAGAACAAAGCCGGACATGCTAATGAGCCAAAGAAGGTATGGTTTTACTTGGACATAATGATTGGTTTTGCAACAGGTTTCTGGGGTATCATTGGGGTGTTGATGTTGAAGAAGCAATGCAGACATAAGCTTTTCATGTTTTGTGAGGAAATCTGGGACAAGATACATGTTGGGTCGCAGTTATAATTTTGAAGATGAAAAGAGGAAGGGAGGCCACATAGAATTCAAGTAATCCAGGAATATCTTATTGTCTGCTATAATTAATCGCTTTCCTTGAAATGCAATGCTTCTATATTTATTGTGCTTTTGTATTTGTAAGACATTCGAACATGCGTGTATTGAATAAATACTAAAAAGAAACATATCAAGGGAAGTGATGGACAAACAAGTAGCAAAATCGATAATTAATTGTCTTGGGAACTTACACAAATGTGTTACAATGGAAGGTAATATTCTCGAAAGTCTTCATAGTTTCTACATTAGAAACTGTGTAGAGGTCGATTGGTTAGGTTTCCACCATATTATTATATTGATAAATTTGTCTGAATGGAGATACATAACCTGGAATAATAGGAAATTTTGGGTGGGGGTATGAAGATAGATCCACCGAGGTATTGTTGCTTAATTATGTGTTGGGTTGGAGTTTTGTTTGGGCTTTTAAGAATCTGGGTCTGGGTACGCACCTCCACTTTTGGGCTACAAATGCAAATTTAGCATTTCGGTTAGTTAGGGTCTGGTCTGATAGAGGTGTTGGGTGCTCATATCGATTTTTTTAAGACCCAGTTCAAGGCATGGAGGATTCTGGTATGATCGGGTATTAGGAGAAACCATTTTGGTATCACGTATTGGAAACGAGTGTTGATACCCAGTTTAAATGAAAATAATATATTTTTTTTGTTTAAAAACTCCTTAAAAGTAAAATTTGCAATTGTATATTCAAGTAAAATTCATTTACTTTACAATATATATTTTTAAATATGTTTCTTTTTCTTTTTTTTATTAAATAATTTTTTTGAATATTACAAATTAATGTTGGGCCACTTGAGAAAATACTTGGCTATTACATAGCGTAACCCCTTCAATAATTATCTGAATTATTGGATTGTGAACCAAGACCTCAGGTCAACCATGACTTTTATGTCAGTCATGGCCCAAGGTGCTGATCATAAAATAAACACACTTTCTTTATTCACCAGATATCAAGTAATTTGGGGTTAGAACATGGGGAATGCATGTTGGGGTTTGGGAATCCGTCTCGTTCTCATATGTATCTATTTAGTGATGATGACACATAAATGTGTGGGTGGGGGAAACCTCACAACACCTGCTTGTTCAAAACAAGAGAGACTAACTCTTCTCAAGTTCAAACAAAGTGTCACAGACTACAATGGAATGCTTTCAACGTGGGGGGTGGGCTATGAATGTTGTAGCTGGGAAAGAGTCGCCTGTGACGATGCCACTAGAAGGGTTGTTAGCCTTCATCTCAGTAGCAGTAGTATCATGGTAGAAGACTTAGTTGATCAATACAGCTATTGGCGTGATGATGATTATGAATCGGCTCCTTTTATTTGGTACTACTACTTGGTTGGTAATGAGGTGAATTCTTGTTTAACTGAGTTGGTGAATCTAAAACATCTAGACTTGAGTGGGAATTATTTTCAACTAAGCCGAATTCCAGAGTTCATCGGATCCTTTAAACAACTAAGGTATCTCAATCTCTCTGGTGCAGGTTTCAGTGGTAATATCCCCCATCAAATTGGAAACCTTTCCAATTTAAAGGTTCTTGATCTTAATTCAGGTTCAATTTTCTCAAAAGAGTTGATGACAGATGATATCTCATGGATTTTTGGCCTTTCAAAACTCAAGCATCTTGACTTGAGTGGAGTGGATCTAAGTAGTACACAAAACCTTGACAAATTACTTTACAGGATTCCCTCATTACTAAAGTTAAGATTGTCCAGGTGTGGAGTTTCTATAGCTCATCTTGGCTGTCATCATCTTAGTTCCAGTGGAGAACTTGCCAACATCAAACACCTGGATCTTAGTGAAAATGATTTCAGAGGTCAACTCCCTAGTTTATTTATGAACATGACATCCCTAGCGTTCCTTGATCTTTCAAAAAATAATCTTAGTATGGCATGGAGATTTGGGAACTTCGTAAACATGATACCTTCTTCTGTATCAGAGTTGCATTTGTCAGGTTGTTGAATCCCAAACATCAATCTTTCTCCCACCAATCTTAATTTCACTACACATTCTCACATCCAACACCTAGATCTTAGCTGGAATGAACTTGAAGGCAGATTCCCACCTGCTTTAATAAACATGAGTTCTCTGATATCTCTTGACCTTTCGATGAACCAATTGAATTCATTAATCCCTGACATGCCTAACCTTCTTAAGCTTGATATTTCTATGAATAACTTTAGGCAAATTGAGGATGTTGGAATCTGGAGACAGTGTAACCTCCAAGAATTAATTGTTTCAAGAAATAATCTAGAAGGAGAAATGATTGGCCCATCAACTAATGTATCCAAGTGCTCTCAAAAAGCGTTGGAGATTTTGTATTTAGATCGGAATGCATTAAGCTGTTCAATTCCAAAATCCCTTGGAAGATTGACCAATTTAAGAAGCTTAGATCTATCTCAAAATGAAATGACAGGTCCAATCCCAGAAGCTTTAGGGAAATTAAGATCATTACAAGGATTATATCTATCTTATAATCAATTGAACAATTCATTTCCAGAATCACTGGGAAGATTAACAACTTCATTAAGAGTGCTTTCGGTGTCTCCAAATTGTTACGTGGGACCATTCCAAATTCAATTGGGCAACTCAAGAAACTCTATCTTTTAGACATCTCTAACAATTCTTTACAAGGCGTGGTTACAGAAAACCATTTTTCTAACCTCTCAATGTTGAAGTACTTGGATGCAAATTCTAATAATAAATTGTTTTTTAATATTTTGCATGAGTGGATGCCCCCATTCCAGTTGAAAGTCGCTCGACTTGGTTCTTGCAAGATAGAAGACAGATTTCCACAATGGTTTCGAACTCAAAGGAAACTTGAGGAGTTAGTGTTGTCCAATGCTAGCATTTATGGACCGCTTCCGACATGGTTGCGCTTCCTACCCATCATACGTACATAGTCTTTCTCACAACAAACTTACAGGTCCTTTGACGAACCTTCCTTCTATAAATGTGGTTAGGTATGGGTTAGGTGGCAAATTGTTTTTGCAAAATAATCTTTTCAAAGGGCTTATTTCAAAGTGGTTGTGCACAAGGACCGATCTAGAATTTCTTGATTTTTCTAAAAATAGGTTGATTGGGAAAATTCCCAAGTGCCTATGGAATATGTCTTTGAGTGCGATGCTACTTAGTTCAAATAGGCTATCTGGTGTTATAACGCTTCCTTTAGGCCTTGTTCCATGCTTGGAGTGGTTATAGTTAAATGACAATAACTTCAATGGAACACTTCCTCAAGAGTTAATGTATTTCACATATTTGGGAGTCTTGGATTTGGGCGAGAACCAAATATCAGGAAACATACCTGACTGGATTGGAGAAAATCTTACACTCCTAAGTGCTCTCAGGTTGCATAAGAATAATTTCACCGGAAGAATTCCCCAGTCTTTGTGCAAATCTCAACTACTTCAAATTTTAGATCTCGCACACAACAACCTAAGAGGATCCATCCCTGATTGTTTTGGGGAGTTCTATGGCATGACAAAGAACCCGTGTTTTTACGTAGGGTTGTGGGAACGCAGTTATGGAAATATGATGCAGGTCCTCAGAAGTGATGCACTTGACTATACAAAAACCCTTCCATTCGTCAGAAACATGGATCTTTCAGCCAATAAACTTGTTGGAGAAATACCGGAAACACTAACAACACTTGATGCATTACTGGGCTTCAATTTGTCTTATAATCATTTTAGTGGGGGCATTCCAAGAAACATTGGGAAAATGACGTCATTGAATTCTCTTGATTTGTCAGCAAACAAGTTGACTGGGACGATTCCTCCAAGCTTGGGAGCTCTAAATTTCTTGAGTTACTTAAATTTGTCACACAACAACTTGTCCGGACAAATTCCAACAGGAAATCAATTGCAGACGCTTATAGATCGATCTATATATGCTGACAACCCATATCTTTGTGGTGCACCACTGCCAAAGGAATGCTCTCCTCATAAAAAGCCACACAACCACAACAAGCAAGAACAAAGGCGGACATGCTAATGAACCAAAGAAGGTATGGTTTTACCTGGACATAATGGGTGGTTTTATAACAAGTTTTTGGGGTATTATTGGAGTGTTGGTGTTGAAGAAGCAATGGATCAAGATGAACCGGTATTGAAGGGAATTGTAAATCGTAAATTGCAAAGCATTTGGCTAAGCACCCAAACGCTTATTATTATTCAAGAAACTTACTCAAAACTTGAATTACAATCCTTTTGTATTTATAGACTAACCTATCACATTTGACTACAATTAGGATTGCTAATAACTAGGACATGATAATTGTCACTAATAATTTAAATCTAAACACATTTAAATTATCTATAATTATCCACTCCTTTAATATTGTTCCTTGCCTTGCACGCAAAGGAATTATTTAATTCAAAATTACCAACAATCACCCCCGGAATTTCGAACTCGTATCTGACAAGTCTTCGACTCCAAGCTTTTCAGTCATCTCCTTGAACTTGATCTTCCCAAGAGCCTTCGTTAAAATATTCGCCTTTTGATCAATGCCACTAACATGCTCGACCATGATATCTTCACGATCTACACATTCCCGAATGTAGTGAAAACGGAATTTTATGTGTTTGCTTCTTCCATGGAAAACCCGGTTCCTCACAAGAGCTACCGCCGACGTATTGTCAACACGTAACACCGCCGCTTGAATTTTCTTGTCGAGTAATTCACCCATTAATTCTTTTAGCCAAACCGCTTGACACACTAGCCGCCATATACTCCGCCTCACACGATGATAAAGCAACAGTACTTTGCTTTTGAGAACACCATGTAATTGGGGAAGACCCAAAATAAAACACGTGTCCCGTAGTACTTCTTCCATCGTCCGGATCTATGTTGTGACTACTATCGCTGTAACCGACAACATTTTTTCTCCTCTAGTATAGGTAATGCCATAGCTAAAAGTACCTTGTAAATAGCGAAGAATTTGCTTGATAAGAGCTGCATGAGATTGCTTCGGGCATTGCATGTACCGACTAGCTACTCCGACCGAAAATGCCAAATCTGGTCGAGTCTGTAAAAGGTACCGAAGACACCCGACAATCTTTCGATATCTCGTTGCATCAAAATCTTCTTCGTCTTTAAATTTAGAAAATTTCACATTCGGGTCTATGGGAACATTTGTAGGATTGCAGTTAATCATACCAGCTTCAGTCAGTATTTTCTTTGCATACGCCTCTTGCTTAATTTTTATCCCGTTCTTGCTCTGCGACACTTCAATTCCAAGATAATAAGTAAGCTTTCCAGATCCGACATTTCAAAGTTTTTAGCCATCCCGAGCTTAAACTCCATAATAAGTTTCAAATTTGAACCCGTCACAATTAAATCGTCCACGTACACGCCGATTAATAAGACGTCTGTTCCAACGGTTCTTCGGTATACGACTTGTTCTTGCGAGCACCAATGAAATTTCATATTTAATAAAATATTATTTAATTTCGTATTCCACGCACGTGGAGCTTGCCTTAACCCGTATAACGCCTTAGACAATTTATAAACTTTATGCTCTTCGCCTTCTTTAACGAACCCTTCCGGTTGAATGACATAAACTTCTTCTTTTAAATCACCATGTAGAAACGCGGATTTAACATCTAGATGATGTAATTCCCAACCTTCATTTGCTACGAGAGATAAAAGTAACCGAACTATTTCAAGTCAAGCAACTGGCGCGAACACTTCGTCAAAATCAACTCCGGGTTGCTGAACATAACCCTTCGACACAAGCCTAGCCTTGTGTTTATTTAATGAGCCATCCGCGTTTCTTTTAACCTTGAATACCCACTTCAATCCAATCGCTTTTGCACCACGTGGTAACTCGGTTAATGACTAAGTATTATTTTTAGTAATTGATTCAATTTCTGCGCACATTGCTTTCATCCACTCCGGTTTATTTTTCGCATCATTAAAATAAGCCGGTTCGTCATCCGCAAGCAATAATTTAAAACATAATCGTTAAAACGTACCGGTGTGACCGTTGCTCGATTAGATCTTCGAACAACTGGCTCTAGCGTCATAACATTATTTTGTTCCGCATTAGTGTTCACAAAATTTGATTTTTGAGAAATAATATTAGTACTTGTTGGAGTTTGCTGCAACAACTCACGTGACCCAACATTCACTCCATTGTTATTGTTATTTGGACCTAATGGGCCAGATGTCATAGTTGATGGACTGTGACTATGTGTATGCACTGAACTTCTGCTATTGGGTTCTTCTGAGGTGTCGGTCAACGGACCAGTTGATTCAGTCCCAATCTCATCACTAAAATTTTCCGAGCTTCCAGAAGTGGACCCACTAAGTTCGGTATTTACGGTTCCATCTCAGGTGTCAATTACGCCACCAAAGTCTACCCAAAACATACCCGGTTCACGAGACTCTTCGTTATTAAAAACAATAATTTTTCCCCAATTCCAACCACGCATTTCATCAAACTCCGTATCTCCGTCCTGACCAACAACAATTCTACGAGTCGTCGGATTGTATAAACGATACGCCCCGAACCTTTTTCGCTTCCAAGATAAACTAGACGAGTCGAACGATCGTCTAATTTTGGAAGATGTCCACCAACTTTTTTCAAATACGCCGCACATCCAAAAACTTTAAGATATTGAAGATCCGGTTTCTTTCGTTTTAACATCTCGTACAGTGTTTTGTCTTCGTGTAACGCTCGTTTTGGAGTTTTATTTATTAAATTGGTTGAGTGCCTCACCACTTCCCCCACATAAAATTAGGAACTTCTCGCACTTTTAATATACTTCGAGTCATTTCCATTAAGGTACGGTTTCGCCTCTCCACCACCCCGTTTTGTTGAGGTGAATATGGAGCAGTTAAGTGTCGAATAATCCCTTCGTTTTCACAGAACCGATTGAACTCATGAGATGTAAATTCTCCCCCTTGATCGGTTCGTAATGTCTTGATTTTTCTACTAACTTCCACTTCCACCATGACTTTAAACTTTTTGAAGGTTTCAAACACTTCACTTTTTTCCTTCAAAAGAAAAGTCCACATGAAACGTGAAAAATCATCAACTAAGACAAATATATATACCTATTTCCCACTATAGTGCTCGGAGAAATTGGACCGCATAAGTCTCCATGAAGAAGTTCCAAGGCATGCGTTGCCCGAAATAACGCCGTCTTCGGAAAAGGTTGTCTCGTTTGCTTCCCGACTAAGCACGAATCACATATTTGATTTTCATGATTGATTTTTGGCATCCCCACGGACCATATCTTTATTCACCATTTGTTTCATGAACTCGAAATTTAGGTGACCGAGTCTCGCGTGCCATAACCAATTTTCATTATCAATCCGAGCTTTCAAACACACGGGTTTTCCAACTTTTAATTTAATCATATAAAGGCGATTTTTAGACCGAGTAACATTCATTAATACCTTGCCTTGAGCGTCACGCATTAATAAATAATAATCTTTCATACGAATATCACATCCACACTCCGTTGCTTGACCAAGACTTATTATACTACTACGTAAACTAGGGATATAATAAATATCGGTCATTAATCTTTGCTCCCCCATTTTTCCCAATAGTAATATAGAACCTTTCCCACATATTTTGACTTCAGACCCATCCCCGAATTTAACTTTGCCACCAACACGCTTATTTAATTCAGAGAAAAGAGATACATTACCCGTCATATGGTTGCTCGCGCCATTATCCAAATACCACAAGTCTTTTTCTTCCGAACCGTTCTCGTAATTTTTGGAATAACCTTTTCTTCATTCAAGTAAACAACTTCTTGAACGTCTTGCACCATAAATAAAGACGGATCAATTTCTTCCGCATCGATTAAGTTTGCTTGTTTCTCTTTCTTTCTCTCTGGACATCTCGAAACAAAGTGACAGAGCTTGTAGCATCGAAAACATTGAACCTTCGAATAATCCTTTTTTCTATTATGTTTATCCCTTTCGTTGGACACGCCTTGTGACCCGCGGTTTTGACCAGATTGGTTTCGACTGCGTGCACCACCACCACGTCCACGGTTCGAGCCTTTCCCGCGCCCCTTACTCGAATCGCGTGAATTTTGTCTAGAACTTGAAGAAGAATTATAATTATTGAACAAGTTTTGTTTGTGTACCTTGATTATCCGACTGCAATTCGTCATCTTTTATGCGTTCCTCATACGCCTTCATCCGTCCAACGAAACTGTTTTTAGATCTACAATTTGCTCAACTGCAGCTACCATATGGATGAACCGTCTTGGTAAACCACTGAGAAACTTTTTCACGATCTTTTGTTCCTCGATTATAAAATCGAGAGACGCCGCTTTTGAAGACATTCCTGTTAACTTGCTTGAAAATTCATCAATAACACTTGAAACCTTCATCTTTAACGCCTCAAACTCTGACATGAGTGTCTGAAGTCTTGCTTCACGTACCCGATCGGCTCCCAGATGGCGTGCTTTCAGTGCATCCCACATCTCTTTTGCCGTCTTCAGATTACCAACTTGCAAGATCTGTTCTTCCGGTACGGATTGAAACAACAAAGCAATTGCCATATTGTCCCAGATGGCGGGCTTTCGGTGCATCCCACATCTCTTTTGCCGTCTTCAGATTACCAACTTGAAAGATCTGTTCTTCCGGTATGGATTGAAACAACAAAGCAATTGCCATATTGTTTTTCTTCACATCGGTTTCGGTTCCGGGTTCAATGGCCTCCCACACGCGATGAATGTTAAAAATTGTGCGAATACGCAACGCCCAAATTGTATAATTAACCTTATTCAACATTGGGCATTGAAGCGTTCGTGAATTTGGAACCGATTTCTCGGTATTCGGGCCGCTACTGCCATCGCTTCCAACCATATTTTTCTTTCTTCGACTATACGTAAGATTAAACGAACCCGGTGTAACTAGTTCAGTTTCTTCCGGTCTACACGTTTAATTTCCGAGTTCCACTTCAAACACGAACCCGAAAATAAATAAAGACTATTTGTTTTGAACTTTGTATTCGTTTCTTCCTTTCTCGAAAAGAACAGCAAATAGTTGAGAGGACAATTTGATTTTGGACCTTCACAATTTTGATTTGGGCTCTTTTAGATCTGATCCAAACCAAAAGCCTTCAGTATAACACAAAATTGTACTGTGTCTTCCTCTTTTCTTTTCTTTTTTTTCGTTAACAACAAAAGCAACAACAGAACCAACAGTTGCACACCTTCGCTGTAATCAGTGGCTGCCCTTCCTTGATTCGTCTAAGAACAGAACCAACAACAACACCCAGCACTTGTTGTCACCTATTCTAATCATTCTCTCTGAATCTGCGCAGCAACCAGATCCGATTCACCACTAACTCCGACCGACTCTGTTTGGTTCTAGATCGGTTTGCATATGACAATCAACAGTTCAGAGTCTGAACTGCTTCCAACCTGCTTTCGATCGGACGACAGGACAATCAACAGTTGCTAGAACCGTTTCCAACCTGCCGATCCTTGAACTCAAACTTCCGGCGAGTTACCCTTGATCCCAGACTCAATCAGAGGTACGTTATATCTCCCAGGTGGCTCTGATACCAATTCAAGATGAACCGGTATTGAACGGAATTGTAAATCGGAAATTGCGAAGTATTTGGCTAAGCACCCAAACGCTTATTATTATTCAAGAAACTTACTCAAAACTTGAATTACAATCCTTTAGTATTTATAGACTAACCTATCACGTTTAACTACAATTAGGATTGCTAATAACTAGGACATGATGATTATCACTAATAATTTAAATCTAAACACATTTAAATTATCTATAATTATCCACTCCTTTAATATTGTTCCTTACCTTGCACGCAAAGGAATTCTTTAATTCGAAATTACCAAACAATGGAGACATAAGCTTTTCAAGTTTTGTGAGGAAACCGTGGACAAGATATATGTTGCAGTCACGATTAGAGTTTTGAAGAGGAAAAGAGGAAGGGAGGGCGTATAGAATTCAAGTAAATGCGGAATATCTTATCATATACTATAATTAATTGCTTTACTTAAAATGCTATGCTTCTATTTTATTTTGCTTTAATATTTGTAAGACATTCAAACATGCGTGTTTTTAATATCTCGAAATGCTTTGTAGTTTCTACATTAAAATCTGTGTAGAAGTTGATTGGTTAGATTTCCACCGTATTAGAATGATAAATTTGCCTGAATTTGATTCACCTGGTGATCATAATGCATTTGAAGGTTTCTTAATGATACAAATTGAGAAGAATAATAGAAATAAAAAGATATGGAAATGCATAAGCTGGAAACTGAGACAAGAATAGGAAATTTGGGGTGGGGTTGTAGCCGGTGCGCAGGGATTGAAAATTTATAGGTAATGTTGCTAGAGGTAACTAGAACAGGAAAAAAAACCGGAATCAGGTATTAAGAAAACCGGTTTTTTCATATCCGGAACCATACCCGACCCTACCCACCGGGTATGCATAGGGTATAGATTTCTATGTAAAAAACCGTACCCGGAACCCGACCCGATTTATACACATTTGTACCCGAGTTTTTTTAATGCCCGGAACCGGTTTGTACCCGTACCCGGAACCGGGTTTTCCGAATACCCTACATGTTCTTGTTAATTGGTACATGTTTTTATTTTTATAGTTTAATAATGAAATATTATATTGTGGTTTTTAGTTATCATACTAATTTGTTTTAGCCGATCTTAGTTTTATTTTTGTAGTAGACTTATGTTCCATTCTTATAAGTATCCTTTGTTTGCAACAGAAATAAAAGTTAACCCATCTTAGAAGCAAGCTTTCTTTGCAACATAAAATAAAACCTATCAAAGATTCAGAAGAGTTTGGATATTAATTGCTATATCTTAAGACACCAAGAGACAAATAAGCGGAAATAGGGTGTGTATAATTGCATTATCCATCAAGAAAAGTGTTGTATGAACATGCAACGGTGGTGGAAATTCATACAACACTTCAAATTGAGCCTGCCCCATGACCCTCCACGTCAACGTCATGCCAATCACTACCCTAAGGGTATAGTCATGACCATGACTAAAACCACTATCTCCTTATTTATTCTAATTTATTTTTGTATAAAGAAAAAGGAAAGAAAATCTTGGAAAATGAAAAAGAGGACCATGGTTGCTATGGTTTAATCCATGCGAAGCATGGTGGATTAGGCAAGAGGTGGTGTAACCTTTCATTTATGTTCCTACGTGGCAAGTCATTTCCCAACCATGGTGTCACTACTAATTAATTAACTAGATTTTATTAAAGATTTAGCGAATTAGAGTATAATTAAGATTAGGGGATGAAACAGTAATTTTTATTTAAAAGACTCATTTACCTCTTAAGCTAAAAAAAGTTTTTAACGTATATATATATGTCAAAATGTCCTTCCCAAAAGATAACTTAGGTAGAAGCAATCACTTATTAGGGTGGTTGGAGTGGCATCCGAGAATTGCCGGCCCCAACTCCCCCCCCCCTCCCGCCTCGGTTTTCGGAGAAAACAAGTGTGCCTCTTATGTAACATCTGTAACACCCCAAAAACGAGTTTGGTAATCAAACCACGTTAATATTAAAGAGCGGGTAAAAGACCGTTAGCGGTGAAAGTTAAACTATAACAAAATAACTAGGAACAAATAAACCTAGTTAAAAACATGTATACAAGTAACCAAACAATGAGTTGTAGTCTCATTCATGATCAAAACTAAACTTGAGGGACCAAAGCTGTTAAAAAGGGAACTTGTAGTATAAATATCAAAAATTAAAAGCATAAAACACATAGTGAATGTGTATGTGTATGTGTTCTACGGCTGGAGAACAAGGGGCAAACCCTTGTTCTTCTTAAATCATCAAATTGAAGGATGAATTGAGCTCGGAATCGATGCATGAACACATATAAACGATCACCTAATCGAGGGGATCATAAGGTATGTCTCAAAACTTAGATTTGGTGAAAATCATAACTTGAGACATGTTGATTACTTGCAATTAGATAGTTGGATTATGATCCAGAGATGAAATTAAGTGTATGTGTATGATTGATTTCGTTAAACTTAAAGAATCATGCAAAATTTGATTTAAGATTTCTTGTTAGTGATTAACAAGTAAATAATGAAATGGGTTCTTGACTATATGATGAACTTGATAATGTAGGAATGCTTATGATCATCATACTTGTATGCATGTGTAAGATACTCGAACAAATTAGAGATTCGAGTAAGTAATCATACATGACTTGAAATGGGTTTTGTATGATATAATGAAACTAATGTTATGCCTATGTTAATTTGATATTAGCAATTGCATGAACTTGGTAAGGGAAATGTAACTATAATGGTGGCCTAAGAATAGTGCTTCCGGGTAATTAACAAAATGCCTAAAGGGGTTGTTAAACTTATTCGCGAGTTTGTATATGTAAATAGGCAGTTGACTTTTAAAAGTTAAACTGACCTATAATAAGATCGAATGATAATTTTGATATAAAATCCATAAGGTGGAATAGTCGTTTTAATTAATGACTAACCTAACCATCTTACGAATGATAAATGATAGTTTGACGCTTGACAAGCTAGGTGGATGCTTGGGAAGAAGCGGGTCAAACGAATCAAGTACGCGGAAAAAACATAATCGGATTTCAAAGTAAGTAATGCTTACATCCTTACAATAGTAAATTTACTTATATATTTGTCTAAGAATAAGTGATTTGTTATTCGGAAAGAGATTTCGAACTTCAAGTTTCCGACGCGAATTAATACGGGTCGGAATAAGTGAATATGGTATTAAACCGTGATTTATGGTAAAAAGGGTAAAACGGTAAATTAGTCATGCGATGACGAATAAATAAGAAATATTGAAACATTACCTTATGGTGTAAACCATAATGGGTAATAAGGGGTAAAATAGTAATGCGGTCACGATTTGATGAATAAATAAAGAGTTTGGAAAAAGACACCATATGGCGTAAGTCATAATGGGTTAAGCGAATTAAGATACGATTTTTAAACAATATGATCATACAGAGTAAAACGAAATGGTTTAAATGGGTGAGATGGAAAATAAGCTCCATCTCATAATGATAAATAGTCATTTAGGTCGAACGGGTCAAACGGTGATATTATCACCATTTGACGATGATGACTAATGATCGTTTTGTTGAGTTTTTGTGTTCATAGAAAGAATAGAGTATAATTAGCATCGCTATTACATAGCAACTAATAGATCTTGATATGAGAACGGATCAATGCTATGAGCCAAGCCAGGTACGTGTAATGGGTCAAACTCTCAAAGAGGACTTACGGTTCATTGAGAGTTAAACAAGTCATGATTGAATATTTGATTACCTAAGGTAAGATAAATCTAATGATCTAAATTGTAGATATTATGTTCTTAGGAATATAATGTTCTAAAATAGATTATGGTTAACTGTTCATATTTGGTCAAAACATGATAATAAAAGTCCTTCGTCGTAAAGAAGGACCTGAGTTGACCAAAACGCCATCGTGTGGTAAAAACAAGTAAACGAACCTAAGGGTAGCTTAAAAATGAGTTTTATACTTCAGTAGACTCGTTCGATAGTGTAAAAGCGAAAAACATAAGCCTTTTTGGTTTAATGCCTTTTAAAGGGTCTTTTTCGTAAAATGTCGAACCAAAAGGTAAATTTGGATAAAATGAATCTACGATAACAAATACACCGAAAATATAGTTGTGGTGAAAAATAATATCTTCCCGTGGGAACGATAAATAGATAAGGTTTGATTGAAATGAGCAAGGGTTTACGCTAAGACCACCAAAGGGGTGAAAACGATAAAATAAAGGTTTTTTGTAAGGAGCGATGGTTTTCGCTAAGGCAGTCAAACAGGTAAAAATGTAGTTTTAATGCATATCGTAATGGATGCGTAAATACTCATTTTGGTCTAAATGTGATTAAAGGACAATATCGGAAGATATGAGCATAAACCGGGAATAGATGCATAATTCATAAGAAATAAGAATCTGGGTCAAGGATTTTGGGTCAAATATGTAAGAAAATATTTTACTGACATTTAGAAACAAGTTTCATAGGAAACGGACAAAAATGTAACAAGTTATAGAAGTTTTCGTAATAAAAACGAAAAAACGGAAAATATTGCGACATCCCACTTTAAGCTACGGTGGTCAGCCGTAGCCTATGAATGGCAACTGTGGAATGAAAACAGGAATTAGTGTTTTACGGATGTATCACCGAAAGTCCCCAGTCGTGTTTTAAAAAGTACGGGACTTGAAACGGGTCGAACGGCAATTGATCAAATCTGCAGCAAAACTGATGTAGAAGGTACCGTCGTTGACGGTACAACCGGCCGTCACCGACGCAATGTAGAATCTCCGACGACTTAAGCTACTGTCTACGGTAGCAAAGTCCCGACGCAACTTTTAAAGAGGCGTCGCCGACGCGTCAAAGTGCCGTCGCCGACGCCACCTCAGAAGTTGAGTTTTCTGTTTGATTTATTTTTGACGAGTCGGTTATATTGTGCTTTTCGGTAATTTGTTAAAATACTAATGTTTTGCAAATTTCCAGTTCAGGGTAATTGTAAGCACTTCCGGATGACGATCAAGACCGATGGAGAACTGAACACGAATTAAAGTTCAGCTTCCGTATTTGGTTTCAAGCCATGGAACTAATCAGTAACGACTTATCAATAATGTTATTGTTAATAAAGTTTTATAAACTCAAAGATTTGAAGTGACTTGATGTGCTAAAAATGGTCATTAAAAAGTAAATAATTTTAACCTTAAACTAGACACTCTAAGTTTTAAATTTATAAACTAAGACTCTCTAAAACCTAGAACACACAACCGGCAAGTGTACCGATCAATGCAGTATAGCTTAAGTAAGTCCGAGTATCGAACCCACGAGACTCTCTAACTACATTAACTAGACTCGACTCACTTATCAAAGACTGACACTGACTTAATTTGCTTTGTTATTTGAGAGGGGGCTCTAAATATCCTAAAATTGCAATTAATTGAAACTAATTAACTAAATTAACTGGACACTAACTAACTTGGGTTTACTCAGATGATGGAAAAGACTACCTATACTGGAATCCTGGATTGTACTAGTAATGACTTTATTATGTTTATTAATTATTATGGCACTGGGTTCTTAATATACTAAACCTACCAAGATACCGAACAAACCCCTCGACCCTTCTCAAGGTGAAATTTATGGAACTCTATATAGGCTGTTATGACTACCGGTTACTAGACTCCTTCTAAGGTTATCTAGGTTTCTAAAAGTAGCCTTCTTCGATTCACTCTCTCACGGGTTATAAACTTAGGATAAGTTTGGAATTTCAATTTAACTTGTTAGACAACTATCACTAAGGAAACTAGTTCAGACTCCTCTCAGATATCCTACCTAGCAATTTAATGACGAAGACCTAACAATAATTTCGCACCTCACAACTATTGAAATTAGTAGAACACTTTAATTTATTAAATTACCGATTATTACTTCTAAGGTGTATCGGCCGATAACCCTAAAGATTATAAATTTATTCCGTGATAAAGACACTCACCAAAACTTATAACCTAATATGAATCTATTCTGTGATGTAGACAGTCACCAAGAATCATACGAAGCAATAAAAGACAATAAAACAATTTAAAGCATGTAAACACATTAAACCGAAATAACAAACCGACTACTTTTATGAACAATCCATAAATAACTAATTAAACATAATAAAAATCAAAACTTATAAATCCATCATCACAATCTAGGTAGTTAAAGAAGTCTAGCCAAGAACCATAGTCAAGAACGAAAATAATAAACAAGTCTCGCATAATAAACAAAACATAGTATCAAGTTTGAAATACACAAAGCAATTGAAACTGAATACTAACTGTTTGCAAACCGAACTCGAATCTTGATCTTGCTTGTCCTCTTCTCCAATAATAATAACTATGGCTGTGGTCTCCTCTTTTTTTTCCAGTTCGTCCCTTATGCCTCCACAAGAATAATAATATATGCCTCTCTCTTTGTTTTTTTTTTCATGTGTATTTATGAATATTCCTTTTTATCATGTATATTATGCGGATGACGGATCCAGTATTGTAATTTGAGTTAAACTCAAATACCACATTGTGGGCTTCCATTAGCGGATCACAAAATAACATGGTGGTGTAGTGGGCCTAGCCTCACTAATCTCTACGGCCCATTAGCACAAAACAAACATATGAACCGCGGTCAACAACTCAACATGAATTTTTATTCGGTCAACATTTCTCAAACTTTGTCAATAATGGGACCCCATAACACAATTCACATTCTGGCTTCTTTTCTCTTCTTTTGTCGTGTAGCACAACTAATGTGCATGCACATTGATTCAAGTTTCACTAAATTCACATTTTAGCCCCTTAACTTCTATAAACTATTTTTAAATAACTTTTCTTTATTTGCAATCAACCCTCTATCTTTTAGCTTTATTTATTTTGAGCTCTCGTTTCCTCATTTATTAACCGTGTTAGCTCGATTTAATACTCGATCAAGTATCTCCAATACTTTTTTGTTTTAGCTCCAAACTTCACGAACACATATAAAAATATAAATTTAGTAAAATCAAACAAAACTGACTCGAATACTAATAAAAATATATTAAAATATTATACAAAATACATAAGATAAATAGTATGGTTTACACCATATCATGACGTGTAATCGCATTTACTTGTTTAAATGCGAAATTTTTGATAGAATTTTAATATTATAAGACAGGGTCTTATAAGTTGGTAATCAGAGCTCAAGTTTAACGATCAAAGGTGTTCGGTTCGAGGCTTGGTCGCATGATCCGGTAAGTTATTGTGAATATAAACTGTCTAGCATGTTAAAGTGATGTAAACAACACATAGGGTCATCGTGTAAATGCACGTTACCCCAATTAAATTGGTAAAAGACCGGTATAGTTAACAAATTACGTATGTTAACAAGTATAATAGAAAGCCTTGTATTATAGTACGGGTGCTTATTAATGTCAATGTTACTAATCTTTTGTGAACGTTCTAATTGAAGGATACTCGCATCTAAGGATGGCGAGAGTTTAATGATTTACTGACATGACGATAAATTAGTCCAGAGTATGACAAGCAGAGCACGCTCATCAGGGAACTAAACCAAGTGAGAACACCGAATAAAGGTCAAACGACAATGAAAGCCCATGAGGGAAATATCACTCAGGTGCACACTTTAAATTATTGTAATAACTAGTAGTATGCAACAGATACATAATGAACGAAGGTTGTATACGAGAATAAAACATGGGAAAACCGAACGGGATAACCATCCATGATAATGTTCTGAAAAGAAATTGGGCGAGTAATACTCATTATTCACAAATCGTGAATAATAAAATATAAAAGAGTACAGATCTAAAATCTTGGATGGTGTGACCATCCAAGTAGAGATTTTCAATAAGATTTTATTGAGGAAAAGTAAAGATCACATAGATAAATATGGTTACGTAAAGTCTTATAAAAAGGGAAAACATTTATATGTTTTGAGATGAGAAGGGTAAAAACTAATAATTCTTAAATAACAATTAAACAAAGTTTTACCAAATAAATCAGAAATATGGACATGAACTGAGGATTTACTTACATGGGAAGTAATGTGTTAGTTATAATAAGGTCATGTGCACCATGTGTTGATCGCTTACTCTGGCCAAGTAAATGATAAGCACATGATACCATGAACTTGTTATAATAAACACATATACATTCAATGTGGAAAAATCGAGGTGAATGGGAAAAGTTAAAAGATCCTTGGGGTCAAGAAACTTACAAGTGTACTTGTATAAATGGTTTTCGTGGAACCCATAAAAACGGTAATAGGCGCACATAGAAATAAATGACCCAAGGAAATCATGGTTGACAAAAAGGGCACGTAAAACCAAGGTATAAATGACCCGCGAGGTCATAGAAACGGAGGTAGTGCCCATACTGAAAATGATCAAAGTCGATGACTATGATCGTAGAAAAGATAAAAAGAGAAAAGAAAGAAATGATGATGATAATCATCACTCATGGTCTATGAGGCCATAAAGAATGATTGAATGAAGGATGAAGTTTGACTGTTCAGAAGTGATGGATTTCACACGAACAAGTCAAACGGGTCAGATAAAGGATAAAGTTTGACTGTTCAGAAGTGATGGATTTCACACGAATGAGTCAAACAGAATAAATGAAGGATAAAGTTTGACTGTTCAGAAGTGATGGATTTCACACGAACAAGTCAAACGGACTAAATAAATGATAAAGTTTGATTGTTCAGAAGTGATGGATTTCACACGAACAAGTCAAACGGTTAAATAAAGGATAAAGTTTGACTGTTCAGAAGTGATGGATTTCACACGAACAAGTCAAACGGGTCAGATAAAGGATAAAGTTTGATTGTTCAGAAGTGATGGATTTCACACGAACAAGTCAAATGGATTAAATGAAGGATAAAGTTTGATTGTTCAAAAGTGATAAATTTCACATGAGCAAGTCAGACGGGTTAAATAAAGAATTAGACTTGATCGCTCATAAGTGATGGATTTCATACGAGCAAGCCAAACGAGTCAAAAAGAAGTATAGTGATTGAATTTAAAAGTAAACGCAAACCGAATAATGGGAGCGTGAAATAGAAATGTACCCATAAAATGGGTCGTGAATGAATATAAATGAAGACGTAAAACGGATAACGGGAACGTTAAAACATTAAGATGAAGAACCCAGGTAACGGGTTGTAAAGAAAATATAGGCTTGAACCGGATAACGGTAAACGTAAGGCAAACCGACGTATAAATAACATATGAAGTCGTAGAGTCGAAAGAGTTGTCCGAACAAAAATTGATCTAGTCATGGACTACGATCGCGCAGGCGCGCACGGCTATCAACAGATAGAGTCTGATCTGAATAAATGTTTGGGGCAACATACACAAAATGTCGTGGTTGCCACTAAAGATGGTAGCTGTGACTCGGTGGTGAGAAGTGTTCAACGCCAGTTGACATTGCGCCAGGTTTAGACGCAAATGATCATCACCCAATGGAGATGAAATGACTAATAGATCTGACAAGTGAAAGTAATTCATAAATGACTCGCGGAGTCATAGAAAACGAAAATGTTAATAAACCGGATCAAACATGGCCTGAGGACCATAATTGAAGTAAAATAAATTAGCCTTCATGGTAAAAGGGAGCCATGATTTGGCGGAAAAAGCAAGGACAACGTAAATAATTTTTCCTTTCAAGTACAAAAGAGGTGCATTGACACCAAATATATTTAAAGAACGTCACGGGTAAAAGGATGATCTAAAGGATCACCGCGACCTTCGAGTTACGAATAATGTAATAGTCTACAAGGTCAAAATGACCTTGGGATCACGAATTAAGAGGAATGATGCATTAAAGGCCTCACCTTAGAAGGCTATGTAAAAGAAAAGAAGATGGTGAAAGCCTAAAGAAATAGCCTACAATGCTAAGAAAAAGGGGCTTAAGGGTTATTAAGGGTTAATAGTAAAGAAGAAATGCTAGATTGTCAATTCCTCAATGCGAGCAATTGACATAAGTTGAAACAACGTTTTAATAAACATAAATGGTAGGAGATGAATTGGAAAACGATTAATATTAAAGGAAACAGGTCTCGACACCATTAGGTACGAGACGATAAATGAAAAGAAAATTTTCAAAAACGAAAAAGATTGATATAAAACTTAACAGGACGTGATGCAGACACGGTCAAATATATATATATGTATATATATATATATAACATGGTGTATAATTACCCTGTAACACGAGATACAAGACTAAGGTCCCGAGAGTTCGTAAAAGCCTTGCGAAGGCGATACAAGTATACCTAAATTATGAGGTATAGGGTAACCGGTGACTAATAAGTCTAACCGACAAGATCGGTCAAGATCAAAATTAAATTTAAAATTTGTTGAATACGCTTATCAGTATAAAATTTGTGTGGAATAAGTATGTTGACAGATACATGTGACCGAGTGGGCAAATGGCAACTTGATCGAGTAAAGAAATAGGGATACAAGATGAAAGTAACGGCACATGAGGCCTTAAACATGACGGGCGCATGCACCTAGGAGCCTAAAAGGCACTGCCATACCTCCCAGGTAAGATTTTTAGAATAATTAAAATATGATCAACGCTTGGGTGAAAACTAAACCAAGTCCAATAGGTTGAACCCAAGGAACCACGTAAGAAAGGTTTCGGGACGAAACCTCTTTAAGGGGGGTTGAACCTAAGTGTGCCTCTTATGTAACATCTGTAACACCCCAAAATCGGGTTTGGTAATCAAACCACGTTAATATTAAAGAGCTGGTAAAAGACCGTTAGCGGTGAAAGTTAAACTATAACAAAATAACTAGGAACAAATAAACCTAGTTAAAAACATGTATACAAGTAACCAAACAATGATTTGTAGTGTCATTCATGATCAAAACTAAACTTGAGGGACCAAAGCTGTTAAAAAGGGAACTTGTATTATAAATATCAAAAATTAAAAGCATAAAACACATAGTGAATGTGTATGTGTGTTTGTGTGTTCTACGGCTGGATAACAAGGGGTAAACCTTTGTCTTCTTAAATCATCAAATTGAAGGATGAATTGAGCTCAGAATTGATGCATGAACGCATATAAACGATCACCTAATCGAGGGGATCATAAGGTATGTCTCAAAACTTAGATTTGGTGAAAATCATAACTTGAGACATGTTGATTACTTGCAATTAGATAGTTGGATTATGATCCAGAGATGAAATTAAGTGTATGTGTATGATTGATTCCGTTAAACTTAAAGAATCATGCAAAATTTGATTTAAGATTTCTTGTTAGTGATTAACAAGTAAACAATGAAATGGGGTCTTGACTATATGATGAAACTAATAATGTAGGAATGCTTATGATCATCATACTTGTATGCATGTGTAAGATACTCGAACAAATTAGAGATTCGAGTAAGTAATCATACATGACTTGAAATGGGTTTTGTATGATATAATGAAACTAATGCTATGCCTATGTTAGTTTGATATTAGCAATTCATTGAACTTGGTTAGGGAAATGTAACTATAATGGTGGCGTAAGAATAGCGCTTACCGGGTAATTAACGAAATGCCTAAAGGGGTTGTTAAACTTATTCGTGAGTTTGTATATGTAAATAGGCAGTTGACTTTTAAAAGTCAAATTGACCTATAATTAGATCGAATGATATATTTGATATAAAATCCATAAGGTGGAATAGTCGTTTTAAATAATGACTAACCTAACCATCTTACGAATGATAAATGATAGTTTGACGCTTGACAAGCTAGGTGGATGCTTGGGAAGAAACGGGTCAAACAAATCAAGTACGCGGAAAAAACATAATC
Organism: Scalesia atractyloides; assembly: GCA_947069175.1. NCBI lineage: Eukaryota > Viridiplantae > Streptophyta > Magnoliopsida > Asterales > Asteraceae > Scalesia > Scalesia atractyloides. Next base: position 941,957 of record CAMTDV010000003.1, read on the forward strand.
GGATTTCAAAGTAAGTAATGCTTACATCCTTACAATAGTAAATTTACTTATATTTGTCTAAGAATAAGTGATTTGTTATTCGGAACGAGATTTCGAACTTCAAGTTTCCGACGCGAATTAATACGGGTCGGAATAAGTGAATATGGTATTAAACCGTGATTTATGGTAAAAAGTGTAAAACGAAAAATTAGTCATGCGATGACGAATAAATAAGAAATATTGAAACATTACCTTATGGTGTAAACCATAATGGGTAATAAGGGGTAAAATAAAAATGCGGTCACGAGTTGATGAATAAATAAAGAGTTTGGAAAAAGACACCATATGGCGTAAGTCATAATGGGTCAAGCGAATTAAGATACATTTTTAAACAATATGATCATACAGAGTAAAACGAAACGGATTAAATGGGTGAGATGGAAAATAAGCGCCATCTCATAAGGATAAATAGTCATTTAGGTCGAACGGGTCAAACGGTGATATTATCACCATTTGACGATGATTACTAATGATCGTTTTGTTGAGTTTTTGTGTTCATAGAAAAAATAGAGTATGATTAGCATCGCTATTACATAGCAACTAATAGATCATGATATGAGAACGAATCAATGCTATGAGCCAAGCCAGGTACGTGTAATGGGTCAAACTCTCAAAGAGGACTTACGGTTCATTGAGAGTTAAACAAGTCATGATTGAATATTTAATTACCTAAGGTAAGATAAATCTAATGATCTAAATTGTAGACATTATGTTCTTAGGAATATAATGTTCTAAAATAGATTATGGTTAAATGTTCATATTTGGTCAAAACATGATAATAAAATTCCTTCGTCATAAAGAAGGACCTGAGTTGACCAAAATGCCATCGTGTGGTAAAAAGTAAACGAACCTAAGGGTAGCTTAAAAATGAGTTTTATACTTCAGTAGACTCGTTCGATAGTGTAAAAGCGAAAAACATAAGCGTTTTTGGTTTAATGCCTTTTAAAGGGTCTTTTTCATAAAATGTCGAACCAAAAGGTAAATTTGGATAAAATGAATCTACGAAAATCCACCGAAAATATAGTTGTGGTGAAAAATAAATGAATATCTTCACGTGTGAACGATAAATAGATAAGGTTTGATTGAAATAAGCAAGGGTTTACGCTAAGACCACAAACGGGTCAAAACGATAAAATAAAGGTTGTTTTGTAAGGAGTGATGGTTTTCGCTAAGGCAGTCAAACAGGTAAAATGTAGTTTTAATGCATATCGTAATGGATGCGTAAATACTCATTTTGGTCTAAATGTGATTAAAGGGCAATATCGGAAGATATGAGCATAAACCGGGAATAGATGCATAATTCATAAGAAATAAGAATCCGGGTCAAGGATTTCGGGTCAAATATGTAAGAAAATATTTTACTGACATTTAGAAACAAGTTTCATAGGAAACGGACAAAAATGTAACAAGTTATAGAAGTTTTCGTAATAAAAATGACAAAACGGAAAATATTGCGACATCCCACTTTAAGCTACGGTGGTCAGCCGTAGCCTATGGATGGCAACTATGGAATGAAAACAGGAATTAGTGTTTTACGGATGTGTCACCGAAAGTCCCGAGTCGTGTTTTAAAAAGTACGGGACTTGAAACGGGTCGAACGACAATTGATCAAATCTGCAGCAAAACTGATGCAGAAGGTACCGTCGCCGATGGTACAACCGGCCGTCGCCGACACAATGTAGAATCTCCGACGACTTAAGCTACTGTCTACGGTACAAAGTCCCGACGCAACTTTTAAAGAGGCCTCGCTGACGCGTCAAAGTGCCGTCGCCGACGCGTCAAAGTGCCGTCGCCGACGCCACCTCAGAAGTTGCGTTTTCTGTTTGATTTATTTTTGACGAGTCGGTTATATTGTGCTTTTCGGTAATTTGTTAAAATACTAATGTTTTGCAAATTTCCAGTTCAGGGTAATTGTAAGCACTTCCGGATGACGATCAAGGCCGATGGAGAACCGAACACGAATTAAAGTTCAGCTTCCGCATTTGGTTCCAAGCCATGGAACTAACCAGTAACGACTTATCAAAAATGTTATTGTTAATAAAGTTTTTATAAACTCAAAGATTTGAAGTGACATGTAATCGCATTTACTTGTTTAAATGCGAAATTTTTGATAGAATTTTAATATTATAAGACAGGGTCTTACAACATCCACGAAAATTTGGTGAAAACGAGACGTCTTCCTCCACCCTTACGTAATTAGTGTTTAAAACTTACTTTTATCATGTGTTCAACTTCGACTATTAGACCACTCGTGATATGTTGGCATGGAAGTCGCTCCACGTCAGACACACGGCCCACATATGACGTGGAAGGCGGCGTGGTGATGGAGGCGGGTTATTTTTCACCGACGTGGTGAGTCTTGAGCTGGCATAAAATTAACACAACTTCTTTAAAACTCATTAAGTCACTGTCCTATTTTCCATTTCATGTTGAAGTTTGGATAGACAAATTACATTGAAACCTACGACCTAAACTCTGAGACAGGGAATGTTAAAGGTACCAACAAATTTGCATAACGTACAAATGAAGAAAGCATAAAAAAGAAACTGCAACAATGCCAACAAATAATGAAAGTAACTAACTTCAAAAGGTGGTGAACGTGGGGTGTTGCAGCGATTCTACATGGATTCGTTTCAACCTAATTTACCAATATGCCCTCAATATACTTTGTGAAATTGTTGACCCGTATGTGTTTGGTTGCTTTCAACGACCCGTTCGGAACGTACCCGGTTATAGTGCACCATGAGGTAACCTTCTTTTGACCCGGAAATGCAACACTATCAAACTCATCCTAACCTTTTTTTTTTATTTATTTTAACCCACTCATCCCAAGTCCTAACCTGAACCCACAACCAACCCTATCCAACCTATCCAATTTGCCACCTCTAATAACCTACCATGGGGGGTTGGCAATAACTGTTGTACGTGGAAAAGAGTCGGCTGTGATGATGCCACCAGAAGGGTTGTCAGCCTTCATCTCGGATCAGATCTGAAGGAAGACTACTACCTAATTGATCGACGATATGAATTGGGTTTGGAAGACTACTTCTATACAGATACAGACTACTACTTAGAAGGTGATGGGCTGAACACTTGTTTGACAGAGTTGGTGAACCTAAAACATCTAGACTTGAGTGGGAATTTCTTTTCATATGCCTGAATTCCAGAGTTCATTGGGTCCTTTGAACAACTAAGGTATCTCATGCAGGTTTTCGGTGGTAACATTCCGTGTCAAATTGGAAACCTTTCCAATTTGAAGGTTCTTGATCTCAGTACACCACAACAATACTCGCAAGAGTTGCTGACACATGATATGGCATGGATTTCTGGCCATCCAAAACTCGAGCATCTTGACTTGAGTGGAGTGGATCTTAGTAGAACACAAAACCTTGGCAACTTACTTTCCATGATTCCTTCATTATTGAAAGTAAGTTTTGTAAGACCTTGTTGATTAGGCTCACACGTGAAATCAGAACAAACACACCAGTTTGATCGAACTCTGCGCAGGATTGACACACAACCCTACACAACCAGAACTCTGCCTACACGAACGCAGAAAACTTGCTTCAACACGAGCGACTCTTTTTATTAATGAAAGACTTCAATCAGAAAATTACATACAGAAAATTAAACCTACGACCTGTTTAAATACTAAAGATAATATAATCCTACCTTGATTCAAATACTTAAAACTCAAACAGATAATTCACATCATCTTAATTCCAGTAAAGATCTCGCTAGCATCAGACGCCTAGATCTTAGTGGAAATGGTTTACAACTCCCAGGTTTATTTCTAAACATGACATCCTTAGTGTTCCTTGATCTTTCAAAGAATGAAGTTGGTATGGCATGGAGCTTTGGAAACTTGTTGAACATGATACTTTCTCCCGCTAATCTTAATTTCTGTACACATTCTAGCATGCAACACCTGGAACTTAGCCTTAATGAAAATGAAGGTGGGTTTCCTTCTCTTTTAGCAAACATGAGTTCTCTGATGTCTCTTGACCTTTCGTGGAACATTTTGAATTCATCAGTTCCTGTCAGGCCTAACCTTCTTAAGCTCGATATTCTTGAAATAAATTTAGGCAGATGGAGGATGTTGGAATCTGGAGATAGTGTCACCTCAAAGAATTGATTTTTTCAGAAAATATGTATCTTGAAGGAAATACTATTAGCCCATCAACTAATGTATCCAAACGCTCTTGTTATGCATTGGAGATTTTGTTTTTAGATCGGAATGCATTACGCTGTTCAATTCCAGAATCCCTTGGAAGACATGACTAATTTAAGAAGCTTAGATCAATCTTCAAATGCACTCACAAGTGCAATCCCTAAAGCTTTGAGAAATTTAAGATCACTACAAGAATTATATCTATCTGGTAATCAATTGATCAGTCCTGTCCCAAATTTCCATAGCCAACTCACCAAACTTCGCCTTAATCATAATCAATTGAACGGTTCTATTCCGGAATCATTGGGAAGACTAACAGACTTAACAGAAATATTTTTGAACTCAAAAAGTTTTACAGGCCTTGTCCCAGTATTTCTAGGAAGACTCACTTCATTACGAGTGCTTTCACTATCTTCAAATTTGTTAAATGGGACCATTCCAAATTCAATTGGGAAACTCTCCAAACTCAATATGTTATATGTCTTTAACAACTTTAACCAGTTTGCTAACCTCTCGTTGTTAAAGTATTTAGATGCAGATTCTAATAATAAATTGCTTTTCAATATCTCACGTGAGTGGATACCTCCATTCCAATTAAAAGTCATTCAACTTGGTTCTTGCAAGATTGGAGATAAATTTCCACAATGGCTTCGAACTCAAAAGAATCTTGAGAAGTTAGTGCTGTCAAATGCTCGGACCTCTTCCCACATGGTTGCACCTCATGCCCGTTATAAGTTCCTTAGATCCCTCTTACAATAAACTCACTGGTCCTTTGTCTAACCTTCCTTCTGCATATGACGATGGATATGAATTTTATGGAGAATTATTATTGCAAAATAACCTTTTTAGCGGTTTGATTCCAAGTCGATTGTGCAGAAGAACATATCTGAACATTCTTGATCTTTCTAGAAATAGGTTCTCTGGGAAAGTTCCCCAGTGCCTATGGAATCTATCCTTGATGGTGATGCTACTTAGTTCAAATAAGTTATCTGGTGTAATTTAACATACCTAACCGGACCGGAGAAAAATTGAGTTTGTTAAGTGCTCTAAGACTGCATAAGAATAATTTCACTGGACAAATTCCCCACTCTTTGTGCAAATCCAGACTGCAAATTTTAGATCTTGCACACAACAACTTAACAGGATCAATCCCTCATTGTTTTGGAGAGTTACGTGGCATGAAAGGGAAATCTATTGTCAACTATATGCTTATTTATTTGCCTTTGTCTGTTTATAGTAATATGATGCAAACCCTCAAGGGCGTTGCACTTAACTATACAAGCACCTTGAAATACATCACAAACATAGATCTTTCAAGCAATAAACTTGTTGGGGAAATACCTGAAGCACTAACCGCACTTGATGCATTGATGGGTCTCAATTTGTGTAATAATCATTTTAGCAGGGGTATTCCAAAAAACATTGGGAACATGAAGTCATTAATGTCTCTTGATTTGTCAGCAAATGAGTTGACTGGGACGATTCCTCTGAGCATAGCAGCTTTAAATTTCCTGAGTTACTTGAATTTGTCGCACAACGACTTGTCAGGACAAATTTCAACTGGAAATCAGTTACAGACACTTACAGATCCATCATAGTATGCTGATAATTAACACGTATCTCTGTGGTAAACCACGGCCAAAGGAATGCTCTCCTCATGAAAATGCGGCAAGCAAGAACATATACAAAAATGCTAATGAGCCAAAGAAGGTATGGTTTTACTTGGACATAATGAGTGGTTTTGCAACAGGTTTTTGGGTATCATTGGAGTGTTGATGTTGAAGAAGCAATGGAGACATAAGCTTTTCATGTTTTGTGAAGAAATCATGGACAAGATATATGTTGCCAGGGACAGACCTACCTTAGGGGAAGCGGTAGCCTCTGCTACCCCTTGGCGCTCCGGCGATAGTGTAAATTTTGAAAAAAAAAGACCTTTTTTGACGTTTTTTCTATTTCGTTACCTCTGCGAAGATTTTGTAGATCCGCCACTGTATGTTGCAGTCGCGGTTAGAGTTTTGAAGATGAAAAGGGGAAGGGAGGCTGCATAATATTTCAGAACTCAAGTAATTGTGGAATTGCTTAACCGCTATAAATAATTGCTTTCCTTTCGGTGCTTCTTAATATTGTTATTGTGCATTTATATTTATAAAGCGTTTGAGTGTGTATGTATGTTTTGAATAGATATGTTTTGACTGTGTAATTTGCATATAAGACGCACACTACGTGTGTGAATATAACTCCCATTTAGTGTATAATCTGTGTAGTATTTTGTTATAAATAAAAAATAAGCTAATTACATAATGGTTGCTAAATAATTTTTAGTTTACAACTTTGTAAACAATATAATCAAATTGACTAATTATCAACAAAAAGGTAGATATATCGGTGCACAAGCAAACAATAATTTAACATTTGTAATTAGTTAACATGCACGACATTTCTTGTTTATGTACTGCATTTCTCATAATAACATGTTTTTTTTTTAATTTATCCCATAAAATGCATGTAATTATAATGTATATAACTAATGTTATTTACTGATAAAATGAAACCAAATAAAGAATGAAAAGCATAATTACTTTGGAAGTAATATATTCTTTTTAGACAAACTTACATGAACCTTTATTTTGAAACGAAATTAGTATAAGTGTATAACATGCAGGGCGGTTCAACCTTTCTAGAGTCTAAAACGAACTTTTAAATCAATTTCTTTTTCGTTAAATCAGACCGCCAAAAGGGAAAATGCAAACTGAGATGAGCATCCACAAAAGCAAACATAATGAAGATCAACATAATTGTGTAAACTAAACCATCAGCAAGGTTAAAAGCTAACCAAGCCTTGTGAGAAGTTGCATCAAGCATTGGCTACAAAGGATTAGGGTGAAGCAGAGATGCACAAATCGGGTTTTTTAGAACCTAAAACCAGGTAGGAACCAGGTCCGGGTTTGGTCAACAAAGTCAAAAAAACTTAGGGGCCTAACAAAGAAGAGTCGGCCCTTGTTTACTAGGGCAATAAGTTATCAGCATTCCCACGAAACAAACCAAAAAAATGAGGACAATAAGAATTCAATCATTTGTGTGCATAGAAGAAAAACAATTAAAGTAAATTACTCAACATCCTTAAAATGCTCTCTCGTAATTTACTATATACACATAAAACAACAAAATAATGGCTTTCGGACGCGTAGGAACAGCTCAAAATGTTGTACTCAATCCAGTCAACATATCTTGCTGCTCGATCGTCTTTGGAATATGTAACATTAAAAATTTGTACCTAAACCATCCAATACATCTAACATGTCAGCGTTCGCGTACCCCGATTCCCTCCTTGGAGAGCTTCCCATGCTTCTACTTGACGCAAAAACCGTCGCTTTCTTCTTTTTTACCATCACAAACTCTTGACTTTTGCTTATACCCGGAACCAACATTCTTCGTTTCATCACCTTTTCTAGAAGATTCCTATCTTCCAAAGAGATTTGAACCCGTTGAAGTTTACCATTTGCGTTCAATCTAGATGGGTCGGCTGTGATCTGACCGTTAGTGCTATTAGTGGTGGTAGGAGAGCGAGAGGGAACGTATTTCGGAACCTTATCTCGGAATCTGACTAGACTTATTAGACGGTGAAGCCAAATGATCAAATCGAGAATGTATCGGTCCATTTTCTGTTTATCTGCGTGATAAAGCGTCTGAAGCCGAATAATATTGTTGCTTCCTGCTGTCTTCTTTCCAAACTCATTACTGTTTTAAAATAATAATAAAAAAGTCATTAATCGAATAAAATGAAAATAACCAAGAATAAATAGACGGTAAAATGATTTTGTTTACCCCGTGTTTGCCCACTCGCCAACCCATCCAAAACCTTGATGTGCTCTGAAAAGACGATAAATACCAAATAGAAAATGTCAGTAACATTGATGGAATCGTTTGAAGTGTTGTTGTGAATAGGGCTGCAAACGAACCGAATGAACATGAACGAGACCTTGTTCGTGTTCGTCTTGTTAAGCAAATATATGTGTTAACGAACTGTTCATGGACACTTAACGAACAAGATTTTATGTTCATGTTTGTTTGTTAAGGAAATGAACGTGTTTGTGTTCGTTTGTTAATTTTAGGTAACGAACGCAAACGAGCGTTCATGAACACAAACTAACGTTCATTAACACAACTGAAAACAAATGAGTACAAACAAGCATTCATGAATAGATTATATAATACACTAATACTTATTAAATATTCTATTTGCCGGAACTTTGAAGTATTTAAATATAATATAATAATTAAAAATAATGAACTATCCAACACAAATGGACATAAACGAACACGTTACCGAGCGTTCACAAACATAAATGAAGAACATGGCCTCTATTCATGTTCGTTCATTTAACTAAACAAACGAATTTTCTTCTCCGTTTTCGTTCATTTATTAAACAAACGAACACAAACGAACTTCCTGCCGAACTGTTCGCTAAACGTTCAATTTGTTTGCAGCCCTAATTGTGAATAACTGTTAGCAACATACTTGGTAGTATCTGTAGCTACTGGGACGAGCCACTGGAGAGTTTTTTCCATTTCGGCTTTAATTTGAGGCATCGTCATCTGAAAAATACATTCTCTTTAAAAACGGGCAATGGGAAATTCTGTAATTATTAAAAAAATACATAAATAATAGTAGATAACGCATACCACTTCTTTAGAGTCGAGTGCTTGTACACGTGAACGTAAAGCTGCCTTTACATTTGCTGGCAAGCCATTATATAAGTTATCTCTCATATTAGGAGGCAATGAGATGGGACGAGACGCCTGTAATAATTAATTACACACAAATATATATTAATTAACTGCAATAATCGTGCTGAACAATAAAATAAAATTAGAGTTAAATTAGCTTACAATGTTGTCCATTTGAGTGACTAAATTGGCATAGTGTAAGGCAAGACCTGCAGCGCCTAGCTTCTCTGGCTTTTTAGGAGACACCTTATCATCATGCATTGAACTAGGTACTAAAAGAAAAAAAAGAGAGAGAGAGAGGCCAAATATTATTTACCAAATAATATATGTTATACCTAGATATGAACAATTAATAAAGAAGTTTTAGATACCATTCTCTTCAAAAACCTCCATTATTGCTTGATGGATGAAGGTAACAATATCTACAAGCTTCTCCACAACCTGAATATTATGCAAAACACACAATTTAGCTATGATCATTTTCAGATCTTCGCATAAATATATGAAGAGTAAAAATGTAATTAAAATGATGGAACACGTACCTCTTCTAAACTTTTAGACCAAAGGGATTTCTTTTTCAAGTTCCTAACAAGTTTTCTTTGATGCTTTACATCACTAAGTAAAATTGTGAGGCTCTCTCCTAATTAAGATGGAAAAAATCGTATGTTAACTCGAATTTAAAAGGGCAAGAGGCGATCAGAAACTTCTGCATGAAGAGATTATGTGTAACCTTTGCGAGGAAGATGCAAGGCTTCTACTTCCTCAATCTTACGTCTGTAATCCTGTTCAAATCTATCTAAAGCATGATACTCATGATATAACTCCTGTAGCAAAAAAAAAGGTATTAGCATCTTTTATATATGAGTAAAATGCCATTTTCGTCCCTGAGGTTTGGCTAGTTTTGCGACTTTCGTCCAAAGGTTTGTTTTTTTGCATCTGGATCCAAAAGGTTTGAAATCTTGCAATTTTCATCCGGCTCGTTAACTCAATCCATTTTTCTCCATTAAGTTGGGGTATTCTCGTCTTTTTTGTTAACTTAAAGGGCAATTCGGTCATTTGAATACTTTTACATTATGCTAAATGCTTGTACATAAAGTGAAAAAGACCGAATTGCCCTTTACGTTAACAAAAACATTGGAAATACCCCTGACTTAACAGAGAAAAATGAATGGAGTTCACGAGCAGGATGAAAATGGCAAGATTTCAAACCTTTTGGATCCAGATGCGGAAAAACAAACCTTTGGACGAAATCGCAAAACTGGCCAAACCTAGGGACGAAAATGGCATTTTACTCTTTATATATTTATGTAACATTTGTGAGTAATAGCATACATGTGCATGATCTGGTTACAAATAGAACATTAACTACAAGTAACTTACAGATGTATACTGAGCAAGATTGATGAGTTCTTGCATAGTGAATTCTGCATCCTCTCTAAGCTGTTTGTTTGATATCAGATCCGAGTCCAATCTGATCGATAATCAATCAGAATGCAGTTCCAATATCATAAATGTAAGATGATATTATTCATTATCATATATACCTAGAAAAGAAACGATCCAAATTATGCCATTGTGGATCTTTGCACATATTTCCAAACCGTACAACCTCTCTGGAGAAAACCTCAAGTTCCTCCCTAAAACAGAACAAGCCATATTACAAAAACGAGTATAGAGAAAGTGCTTTAATTTGAATAACAAATGAGCAAAAAAACCTCTTATCAGAAGCTGCAATATGTAACAACTCTTTTGTGTCTGTAGAAACTAAAAGCTGGACCCCTTCTGAATGCAAAATCTCCTTTTTAAGAATCTGGATGTTTTCTTCAGATAGGGATTGCATCAAATTGGACCCTTTAACAACGGTATTTGCTACTTCAAACGCTAAAATAGATACTTTATTTCCTCTTGAAGCCATATTAGACACAAACCCACTGTTAGCGTTCAAATTTGACATGCTACTGCCCAATGTGTCAAGAACTTCAAGACCTACACTACCAGCTTTCCCAAGAAATGTGCTCACATGAGGTGCCTAACAAAAACCAAAATGTAATATTTGACAAATTAGATAATGAAATAACAAAATTCTGTGCGCCCAAGATTATTTTTCCTGCTTCTCTTTTCTCAACCATCTATAATCTATCTATCCGTAATTTCAATCATATCTTATCTCAAAATACAGTTTTATAATTCCTAAATCTTCACTATTCAATATTTCTTTTATTCAACCAGTGTAAGAAGCATGTTTCTAACCCTATATTTGATAAACAAAACACGTGTTTATACCGTTTGCTTTTGATACTTTTGGTTTCTTTGCACCAGAGGCTCTGGAGTTACTTAGTCGAGTCAAACGGGTCATGCATATAGTTTTTAAAATACTTTGTTTTGCTATCAGAAAGGGTTAGCAGTGCAGCTTATTGCCCATTTGCCTTCTGTTTAGATTTAATTTCCCCACGGGTCGGTTAGTTTTTTTACTGGTTTTCAGGTATCCCAGTTTGAATTTTAAGCCAACTTAATTTTGTACTTTCTTATTATAAAAAAATTATGAAATAATTAAAAAAAAACAAGATCCCAAATTCCCAGTTCCCCCAAATACATGTATAATCACACCAACAGATCAACTTATTATACTAAAAATTGAAACTTTAAATAAAAATTCAAGAGTTTGATCTCATACCTTACTAACCCTAGCAGGGGTAGAGGGTTTCAATTCTCTTGAAATTGAGAAAAACAATTCACCAGAATCATAAGATGGCATCCTCCTACTATAAACATTAACACCATCATCATCATCATCATCATCATCATCATCATGTGTGTATGAAGAAGAAGATAAACCTGAATCATCATGACCAAAACTTTTCAACTTCCCTGAATTCCCCAAACTGCCCCTGTAACTGCCGTCGTACTCCGCCACCGTGCTCCGCTTCATCGTCCCACCGGTACACACCCCACCCATTCTTCAACAAATTTGTCAACAATTGTTTAACATAATAAAGGGGGGTTTTTTCGAATTGGGGAAATTGGGTTAAATTGAAAATGTGATTTTGATTGACGAAATTGATTCTGAAGAACAAGATTAAAGGGTTTTACTCTTTTTTTTAGTTTATTCTCTCTCTCTAGAAGTTTGTCTTCACACTGAAATTCTCTCTCTAGATATGTTGCATCTTTTTGAGGGGCCTGCTTAAATACAGAGTTGTATAAAACTCGTCTTACTCTTTTTGACTGTGTTTGTTGTCATAGACCACACTTGAGATTCATCGATTTTAAATAATGTACAACATTTGATGCGTAAGTTACAGGTGGAGATAAAAGGGTTGTTTATAACACCCGGAGCTCCGGATGAGTAAGAAAATGGGCCCTTGAAATGTGAATGCAGATTCTGAACTAGACACAATTCTCGTACCAAGTACAAGAGACGCTCACAACCCTTGATTTTCAATTATCAATGGCTCGAAATTATACGGTGACATTTTGGTAGATCTCAAGGTTAAACAATTGAAAAAACAAATATAGAAAGAGTATTGTACTCTTTTCTCATTTAAACTTCTTCTTTCCCTTGATTTTCAAAAGACTATAACTTGTTATATGTTAATACTTTTTTTTAAAATACATCATATTAACGGGTATTTCATTCTTTTTAAATCGAGCAGATTATTGCTATAGTTTTTTTATAAAAAATTACAGGATTTTAAATACTCATTACGTGATTTTGAATACCCAATCAAGAGGAAATGCTCGTTATGACGTATTAAAAATACACTTCCTTCTCGCATATGCTTCGTATGGGAATTGTGTCTTGTGCATGATCTCTACACCTTAAAATATAAACTTTAAATATATATATATATATATATATATATATAGGCTCGGGGAGCTGGATGGTCACCCACCCTGTACCTTCTCCTGGTTGGCCTTGAACGTTAACGGTTCAAATTTGTTAAATTATGGTAAAAGTATTTATCTTTTAAGTTATTCGCATGTGGTATATTGAGAGTTACGAAAACTCTATAACAAAATCATACATAATACTTTAAACACTTTAAATGTATAAGACGGATATCTAACAATCATGCTTTGAATCTTCTAATAACTTGACTTACACTATACATATCTTATAAACCGGTTGGTACTCCGTCCTGTATCCCTAATGACAGAATGTATATTGTTGACTCTGGATTTTGGTCAAAAAGCGTAACAAATACTTGTTTATCTATAAAGGCTACAAGCTAGTTTTCTCAAACTTTTTTTTAATGAACAACTTATTTCTATTGATAATTATATATTAACTAGTCATTTGTATTTTAATTGCCCTCCTAAAAAACCTTGTATTTTTTAGTGAATAAATAGGTAGCTAGGCTATTTGTCTTGCGTTACATGGATATCTCAAAGAATACATGTACTGATTATTTTTTAATATTTTAAACTTTTAATACGTTAACATAAACACTGTCAGGGTATATATGGTTTGATTATAATCCTCGGTCGAAATCATTGGTTAAATATATATTATTAATCAATTGGTCTTCGGTTAATTAATTCAATTTATTCGGTTGCATTGACTGATATTTGTTGAGTTCGTTTAATTTTTGTTAATAGCCAAAATCAAAATTGATCTAAAATTTTTGTTTAGACATACATGAATTTGAGGTATAAATACATGAAATGAAAGTATAGATACATGAAATTGAGATATAAAATATGAAATAGATGGACTGATATATAAAAATTAGAAATATATGAATATATAATTGTGTATGGGTGTAAAAGTTGGGGGATTTTTATCAGGAATGGAAAGGTTCAAATGAGAATACAATTCAATGTGACGGTAGAAAAAGTGTTTCATTTAATATTTGTATTTAATGTTGTTGTAAATAGATAAATGTAAATTCACATAACTGATTAAATTATTATCTTCCAATAAACTAGCTAATTAAACTAAACTAACAACTCATTTTCAAAATATACGCTTTAAAAACAAACCTAATTTATGTGTAGGATATATATAGGTTAAATTTCGATGTGTGTAAGTTAAAATTCTGGTGAATAGGATAATAATGCTTATAACGGATTAATTAGTTATAAAAGAATAATTAATGATAAAAGGAAATATTATTTAATATTTTAAAATTATACCTTTTATTTTTTTCTCCTACTTTTATTTTTTTCTCAAACAATAATCATATTATCACGAATGTATTTAATGTGAGTGTATATCATCATTTTAAATTAAAAATAGAAGTATATATGTTAAATGTTATGATCAAATATAAAGTCTCTTAAAAATAAGAAGTCGTAAGAACAGTATCAAACTCTGGTTAACCTCAGCGGTATTGAACCGGCTCATCGAACTTTGCGATATGAGATTTTAGGTTTTTGTTTTTAGATGTTTAACTTATAGACGTTAGACTTTTTGTTTACGTTATTATGTATTTTTAATTATCATTGTGCATTTTCTATATCTGCGTCATTATGTTTTTTTATGACTTATCAGGTCTTTTTTTTCAACATTGTATTATATTTTGCTTGATATTGTGTTATATTATGTGACATGTTGTGTCTTTATATACTTCTTATTTTTAGGAGTCTTTATAATATGTAATACACTTTGTTAACAATTTATGACTTAAAATTGAGTGGATTAGTGTTTGAAATAAACGAGTTGGTAATAAACACATCAACACGTTAATAGCATGACTAAAATGCGTTATATAGGTTGAGCTCGCTTAATCCGTTCATATGACGAGTCCATTTAACTTTTCTTAAATTAATAATTCTTTTCCCCGAAATTCACCGGAGTAGACTTTAATCTTCTTTGCAGAATTAAAAATTATTGTATGTTGGTTTGTCATTCAATGTAGCATAGTCACCTACAGTCATTAATTGGCTGCTCATCTAGGATGTCCCATGTCAGCTAAAATTATAAGTAAGACAAATTTTAATTCATATAAAATTTTGATTTTCTTCGCGTCATCTCTAGTTTTGGTACATACCAGATTTTGAGCATGAGGCGACAACATTACGTTTCTGATTTCGTTATATCTGATATGATGATAACGTTGTGCTTACGTATGATATGATGTCTTTTAACCTTGTTACACACATTACGTTAGTGACATTAACGTAATTAGGTATAGATTAAAAAAAGAGTATTGTAAATGTAATTTAAACAAAAGAATTGAAGTGTTGAAAAAGATAAAATGTAAAGCTATTAAGTATAAATAAATCAGCGTTAAATGTGCTATAAACTTGAGGGTCAAGAAAGAAAACTTAAGACCATGGTTCTTAAGTTTATGCCATTTATTTAACTCGCATGTTGTGGCGAGGGACACAGTGAGAACTTAATCGAGATTGACTTAGTTTGTTACAGGATTGGTAAGGTACCGGTACGGTACCACCAATCGCTACAACAACCGAATCAACATGTCTTCAGTTTGTTGGTTTTTAAAATTTCATGTTTCTTCGTACTAAGGAACATGATGTTCATCAATTACAAAGTTATTTAGTTAAATAAATAAAAAAACTACCATAACATAGTGATCTAGTTGTATGATATTTGACATACCATGAAAATAATATGAGTTCAAATACTTGTAAGTGTAAAGTTAGATGAAATGTTGGTGTAAAAAAATATTCATAAAAATATCTAGAAAATGTTAGTTAAATAATAAGAAAATATAAAATCAAAATTCAAGTTAAATAATAATAAAATGTAATTGACTAATTTTAACAAATCAAACAATAAGAAAAGCTAAAATATAAAATTAAAATTCAAGTTAAATAATAATAAAATGTAATTAACTAATTTTAACAATTGAAATATGGACGACTCATATGTGAGTCATGATCTTCGTGGTGTTTATCCATACATAACATATTAATGTTTCGAATTTAAATGAAATATATAAATTTAGAAAAGTTGAAGGGATTACTTGTAACTACAGTAAAAAAATGGAAGAATGGTAAAATAAAGAAGGAAAGAACAATAACGGACCTGTGCTGCTGGTTAAAAAAAGTGAATTTGGGGTCGAACCGCTGAGCTTTTGATTACATTTATTATAACTAATCACCAGACTATATTAGAATTTGACATCTGTAACGCAAAACATTTATTATATATAAAAGAAGGTGAAGACGGTGATGTGATAGTCATCGACCTTCTTCTTTAAAATTATATAAATACTTGTGAAACTCTTATTTATTTATATTTATATTTACTACAAAGTCCATGTCAAGAAATAGTCTAACACTCTCCTATTGGTCGGGATAAATTATGATTTAATCCCCAGTTTGAAATGACAAATTTGCTCATGTTCAAAATTATGATTTTACCCCAGTTCAAAATTACAATATGGTCATCGTTTTAGCTTTTGACAAATTACAATTTTACCCAGTTAAAAATGTTGATTTTGCCCCAACTCAAATTTATAGTCTTGTCATCATTTTAGTTTCTTTAGTAAAACTATGGAAGTGTTTTTTTAATTGGTTCACTCGACTTAATTGTTATTCGTGACGAGCAGCTGTCTAACACTCGCTCATTGGTCCTGGCAAATTACAGTTTTGCCTCTAGCTTAAAATTGCAATCTTGCCATTGTTTAAAGATTTTTATCTTGCAAAACTATGAAAATGTTTTTTAATTGGTTAAAAATATTCGACTTAGCTCCCGGCAATGCGGGCAAAGCATAAAACTAGTTACGGACAAAAGTCATAAAATTTTGAACATGTGTCAATTTGAAATAGTTTCTTTATTTTTCTCGCAATATCTTAAAAAGTAAGTTATACAGCACTACTGGGTGTGGGTGATTGCCCTTTTTGGAGGATGATCCTCCACGTTAGCACCACGTAGGATAGGTGTGAGGATGGACCTAAATGGGATGGGCCTAGGAAATGAAGGATGAGACTATATGTATGTATGTATGTATGTATGTATGTATGTATGTATGTATAGGTGTGTGTGTAGAGAAGAGAGCTTGTGTACCGTCTCCAACGTCTGGGGGCAGACGTCCTTGACGTCGCTGGACCACCGGAAATGATGTCGGAGGCGTCACCGGGCCTGGACGACTCCTTACACCGAGTAGCCTAAGATCTAATACACTCTTATACACAGATTTAATTAATACATTATACTTGTAATGTCTGGCAGACTCCTATCTTTGTTTCCCCCTTATAAATTACTTAATTGTCGATTGTGATTACAAAGTGATGGACCATAAGTCGGTTTACAGATGTAAAGGGGATGGGTGTGGGGCGTTGACTACAATGGTATATGATGGCAACGAGAGGCGATGGACGTGAATTCAGGGGCGGATCTAGGTTGAGACGTACGGGTTTAACTTGAACCTGCTTGGTTTCAAATTTTTAGTAGAAATGTTAATAGAAAATTTGGTATAAACCCATAAAATATATTTGAGATGAATCCATTAAAGAATTTGATGGATGACCGAGTGGTTAATGCAAGTGCTTTTATGTTTGAAGTCACAGGTTCGACTCATCTTACAGAGACTTCGTGTACATGCTATTAATGAATATATTTTTTGTTATATTTTATTTTTACAGAAACCAAATAGTTCATAGATTTTTTAGGGAAATTAGCCAAGACATCAATAGATCTGCAAACTGGTTGGTTTGCAAATAGATGCATCGAAAGCAAAATATGAATGATTTTTTCTACCAGATTAGAGGTTATTTTACTATTTAGTTGGCTTGCATATAGATGAGTCTTTGGGTCTCTATTTACCTTGTATTGATCAACATAATAGAATACAAAAAATGTCATTATTTAGTTTTATCAACATAATAGAATTACAAAAAATATCACTATTTAGTTTTAACTTAGTTGTGGGTCGAAGACGTAATTCAATGTTTTCAAAAAGATAAAAACTCGTAGCGAAAAAGTATAAGTACTTTTCTTAATTCTAAAGACCATTGTGTTCATATAATTCTGTTTCTAAATTCTAATGAGGGTGTTTTTTTATTATTGTATCATATCTTTATTATGTGATAAACCTTACCCGACCCGAATTGTCGAATATGCCGAGTTCTGTGAAATGAGCATCTAAGAAAAGTGAACCTACTGAAAAAAAATTCTGGATCTGCCACTGGGTGAATTGATCGGGGATCGTAAAGCTTCTAGCAGTTTGGGTTGATCCATTACCCGTGGGTGTATGAACGGTTGGGTTGATTGGCTCCCGTTAAAATCTTGATCGACCCCCATAATATTTTGCGATCGTCCTTCGTTTTGAAACTGACCACCACGAAATTAAGAAACCGACCCCCTAAAGAAAACCAAATTAAAAATTTATGAATTTTCAAATATTAATTTATATAAATAATTTTTTTATTTGAACGGCATTAATTTATATAAATAACTAGTCTCAGTTAAGCATTGATATAGATTGTATAAAACATTAAATTAAGCTCATATAAGATTACTTGTGCAAGTACATAAAGTATTAAGCTATACGTAATGGTTAATGTCTTCTAAAGGGCATTTTCAGCCACATCAACGTTATAACGCTTTTTAAAAGTAGGTGTAATGGTTAACCCTTCTTAATGTCATTGTTCTATTATTACTTTCCAATCTTGTTATCCTCATTGGCCATTATACTAGAAATGCTCACTCCTTTTCATGCCCAAATAAAGCCCACGTGAATGGTGTTGGGGGCATTAGTTAATGCCGTTGTAATGCCCATTACCTTGTTCTTAAAGATGAATCTCAACCCTTAAATGATTTAAGACTTAAGCCCATATGGCCATATGCCGTGTGAATTTTTAAACCCTATTACAAAAATAAGGAAACGACAAACCAAATATCCGATGAGAATTCCAATCTACGATCCATGCTAAGGCTGACCCCTCCCCTACTCTATTATTCCAATCAAAATTATGATCGTCGTCACTTCGACGGTTCAACCAAAATTTTTCGATCAGAGACCAACTTAGGTATGCTAATCCAATTTGCCATGTTTTTTTAGTTTATTTTATTTGGACTATGATTTACCAGAAAATTACAAGTTTATGATAAAATGTTTGAATGCTTAAAATTTGAATTATTTAATACATCATAATCAAGTAGTTCATTTGATTATGTGAATCAAACAAAGTGATAACTTACAATGGTAAAATTTTATTGATTTGATATGTGATAATGTTAAATGTTATGGACTTGAATAGGATACGAAAGATTTTAATGATTTTATTTGATATATAAAAAAATATGAGTCCCACAATTGAACGATTCTTTAAAATAAACGTTGGAGAATCATTTTCTAAAACTTTTAAATATGTTACGTGAATACTCTTACTTTAGATCCTGATAATCAAAAACCAATTTCATCATTTCACATTAATCAACAAGAAGACATTTGGAGGCCATACTTAGTTAGAGGACTATGTCAACCAAAATACATAGTATTCCCACAATTCCACAAAGAAATGTCAGTAATGAATAAAGACGTTTTTGTTGAAAAATGGTATGATGCTTATCTGAAATAGTTAAGAGTATGGTATTAAAGAGGACTTGTATAGAACAACTTTAGATATATTGTATATTTATTATGTATTTTATAATGATGTTTGACATACTTTTATTGCTTATAAGAAACTTAGATCGATTATCTTTTTTTTATATGACCAACCTGATTTAACCCGAACTAGACCGAAAAAGTTGATTATATAGCGATAAACAAACAAACCTTAAAATTTTCGAGCTCCCACAAAAAAAATACTCTAGGTCTACCATTGCTCCATCTAAATGAAAAGTTAGCCGTATAACCTTTTTTTTATTTACACTTATTTTACTTTATATTAGTTCAAATATTGTCACCAAAAACACTTGTAGATTCTTACACTTGCTTAAGATAACGTAAAGTAATTTGTTAACTGTGTCTAGAAGGTTTAAATGAATATCATATGATTAACAAAGTTTGACTTTACTAACATATTTTTTGGATTTAAAGTTTCACAACATGGAACAAAACCTAACTTGTTAAATACCGATAGTCAAATATGTCAGGTGTCTTTGAATTGGTAAAATGGGACCTAATGTTGCACTCTTTCGTGTGAAATCATGACTTGGGTTTTATATAATTTTTCTACGTTAAAATGATCTTACAACTATTCAACGGGATTGATAATATTAGAAAAGTGACACATATTTGATTTGGTTTTACTTTTGGACTTTCCAATGATCTAAATTTTATTTGGAATTTAAATAGGTAGTTATTGGCAATGTTTTAAAATCCGGTTTTTATATCATAATCGATTTAGTTTAGAAACGGTTCAATCAGGTGTATTGGGTGGTCAACTGGTTTTACCGAACGGGTTTGAACCGGTTTTTAAAACATTGGACTTATTGATTTGGTTTTTGTGAGATAGTCGTAATATTACCCTTTTTTCTTTTCATCTATTCAGGTTACATTAGACATCCTTTATATAATTAGTTTGTTGCAATGATGACCTTTATAGTAACTACCGTCTATTTAGCTTGTTAAGCATGTGAAAGTCATATAAAGGTATTAATGTAATTTTACATCGACTCTTTAAATTCAATTGCCTTCTTATTTCTTTTCATGTCTTGATATCTAAAATTTTGAGAAAAGGTTTTTTTTTTCTAGTGTGGTGAAATATAACTACATATTTCAATCCATTGATCCATTTAATGATACAGTTTATCTTGCGATATTTGATTGACTATTGTTGAAAGTCGATCAAATTGTCACTAGGCATTTGGTCTTTGACATAGCAAAGCATGCATATTATCTAAAATCAAAATGTCTTGTTAACACCTTTGGTGCTAGTCAATAGCGGACCAAACTTTTCTTTCTCGCCAGTGTCAATATATTCAGTGTCCGAATGTCTCTTAACCGACGATTGAATTTTCGGTTCACTTCGTGTTGATTGACATAAACAATGATAACTTGTTAGTCACTTGGGATTAGCTCAGTGGTGTTGGTGAGTTAGATAGAGTTTGGGGTAGTAGGAGGTTAAGAATTTAATCCACATGGAGTGCAAGTTTAGTCGTTCATAAAAGAAAAAAAAGCCTTCTTGTTGACATAGACAAAACAATTTTGAAGTAATCATGACTCCAGAAAGGTAATAAACCATTCAATCACCTATTAGAAATAATGACCGAAGTACTTAACCAAAATCGATACTCCTTTTTTTGCTTATAGATTGACATTTTCTATGAAGTTGATAAATCTTAGGAAGTTACATTTAAAACCTCGAGGGTCGGTCGAAAAACTGTGATATACATTACATAATAAAATTTAATAATTTTACGGCTTTAGTTGACCTCGCACCCTATATACGAGGTATGTCGTCCGTTCATTCGTGTCTTGCCAGATATTTGAAAAGAATTTTCGAGTTTAGTCTCCAATACAAAGGAGAAATTCATTGTATCAATTTAATTGGATTGCTATTTGACTATTTGAGCGGATTACTCATTGAGGTAAATTTAACTGGTTTATGATTTGAGATGGTTGAATGAGTTGGTGTTTTCCATTTTCTTTGTTCAGTATTATCTTAAAATATTTTGTTAGCATGTAATTTTTGTCATTATGAGAAGAAATTAGTATTAGTATTAGTATTATTAGTATTATTATTATTATTATATCATCATCATCATCATCATCATCATCATCATCATCATCATTATTATTATTATTATTATTATTATTCTATAAGTCGACATGAAAGTAAGAAATTGGACACGGTTTCTTTCAAATCTTTCCAAAATATTAATTAGTGTTTGTTGGGCCACGACCGACCACAACTTATGAGCTTTAAGGATTGTACTATGTTTGACTAAATAAATCACTGTTTTAATAAAACCATTTCATTTATTGCATATTGAACGCATGATCGATTCTATATACATATACAAATTTGTGCATTGTTTGATTCGCTTTTTAGTTCTTACTTTTAGTACATGTTGTTTGTATGGAACATAAACTATTGCAAGAACATAACAAAAGAAGTTAGTCATTCATTTTTTTCAATCTTTTACATTTATATATATATATATATATATATATGATTAGGATCATTTGTGAACAGATTTCTAAGAATAAACTGTGTGAACTGATCTGGACTGTTGATCTATTTATTAGTTGTCAAGGACATGATGGTAATTAAACATTATTATTTTAATTTTCAATTTTTTTTAACAAAATTTATATTACGTAGTTACATTATTTCCTAATATATAGAGTTGATTAATTCAAAACATATATTTATAATATATAATCTACAATTTTATCAGTTAACAATGAACAAATTTTCAAAATCTGGGATGAAGATCAAGATTGAATTGTTGCTTGTTCTAACCGATTATTAATCCAAAATTATATCAGTTCAAATTTCTAAAACTGGTAGAGAGACAGATTTAATCGAAAACGTTCGAACAGATTCGTAATCCAAATTTATATGTAATCAAATCAGAACAAATATTCTATAATCTAGGCTTTATTGTTATTCAGTTTCATAATCAAAAAAGTTTCGAGATATTTTCAGATCTGTTTCAATTTATTCGAAATGTTTGTTTAATACATTATTCGTATATCAATTCGTTACTGATCCTACTCGTTTCTTATTATTCAACGGTTTTTCAGGGGTTACACCTTTTTGTTTCTTATTGTTTTTGTAATATCGTCGAACGTATAACAAATACGGAAAAGACAATGGTGAACGATGATGAAGTTAACATTGATAATGTCGGTAATACATAAGTGTACTATACATGTCTAGCATTCCAACTACCAGCACCCTGCTTCTGCACTCTTTTACAATTACAAATATACAGGTAATACATATGTGTACTAAACATTTACTGCATTCACACATCTAGCACGCTGTTAATACATAAGTGTACTATACATGTCCAGCATTCCAACTGCCAGCACCCTGCTTCTGCACTCTTTAACAATTACAAATATACAGGTAATACATATATGTACTAAACATTTGCTGCATTCACACATCCAGCACGCTGTTAATACATAAGTGTACTATACATGTCCAGCATTCCAACTGCCAGCACTCTGCTTCTGCACTCTTTAACAATTACAAATATACAGGTAATACATATGTGTACCAAACATTTACTGCATTCACACATCCAGCACGCTGTTAATACATAAGTGTACTATACATTTCCAGCATTCCAACTGCCAGCACCCTGCTTCTGCACTCTTTTACAATTACAAATATACATGTAATACATATGTGTACTAAACATTTACTGTATTATCGTGAATTTTGCAAACCCTAATCAACCAATGCTTGTTCAAAAACAAGCAAGGAAGAAAACATAAAAATTTCAAAACGCCCCAATCGATATTGTTCACGAGTATGAAAACCCTAAACATCTACAATCAATTTTGATTCCTCGTACTAACGAATCCAGATACTAACATACACACAAAAACCCAAAAACCGTCAAAAATACATTACTTGAACAACTACGATTACCTTTGATTTGGCGATTGATTTAACCACAGTCTCTTTTCGTCCGTCTTCCCTAATTTTAGGTTTCCTTGTGCACGATATTGCTTAAAACATGCGGCGACAATGTGGTTTTAATCGATTCGGATGGGAGGATGCTATTCTTGACTCTGATTTTCTTCAAATCGTATGCTGTTCGCGATTTTGGGGGAGGAATGTGACTGAATATGAGGGAAGAAGATATGGAAACGGTTGTGTTTCCTTTATTCAAATAGATTTGCAATAATGTTCATTTACCAGTATACCATTTTCATTTAACTTTTAATTAAAAAACATTACTTATTAATTACAATCATGCCCCTATTAAAATGTTCAAGATGATAGGAATCAACGGTCTGGATCAGTTCACACAGTTCACTCTTAAAGAGTTGTTCACTCATGATCCCTACCATATATACATATATATATATATATATATACATATATATATATATATATATATTATGTGTAACTTCTCTGTAGATTATATTGTCTACATATAACCGAAGCATATACGGATAAACAGTTAAAATTTAAAAACATAAATAATATACTCATTTGTGTGTATACAATACAAAATTTATAAAATTTGAACTATTGATAAAAAAAAATAAATGATAACACTTGATGTTCTATTCTCGCAATAATTTTGTATATAATAACAAATTCACCTTACTCTTACCTTTTGATACCACTCAAATACAATGTTTAGAGCATTCACAATGAAATCCTTATCCATTATCTATATAATTACACTAAAAATTATTACTTTTTTCTCTCTTTTTCAATTGAATAATATTTTTTTATAACTTTATCATTACATTTTCTTCCTCTATTTACACATATCTTGTATGTCATGGTGAAGAATTTTATTGTTTTCTTTTTAGTAATAGCAACCACGTAATATATTTTAGTCCGCCAATACGGTCATATAAACATAAAAATTAATAAAAAAAAAAGTTACCCTCAAACATAGCCCTTAAGGATCAAACACTAAAACTCGTTATAATAGCCATTAATTTGTAAAGCATGGTCAATCTCTAATACATATTAGCTGTCGGTTAATAGTTCGTCAACAAATTGATGATAGAATATCAAAAAAAATATTACATATATAAACAATGAAGCGAAAGAAGAGCTCCAATGGAAATTAATAGTCGGTTAGTTGCTCGTCAACAATGATTGCAATAGTTGAAACCGACCGAATCACCCTAACAATAGCAAGTCGCCCGATTTGAGATCCAAATGGTGCAGTTTATGGTTTGTTTTTCGCAATTTGATGGGTTTATGGTTTAAAACTTGGAACTGGTTGTTTAAAATTCATTATCTTTATATATTACTCATTTAACCAAATTCATCATTTCAAAACTTGCAATATAAACTGGAGCGTTAGGCTTATTTGTTGTTACCCTGAACGAACAGTATTTAACGGTTTCGCCTTAGCAAACTGGTCTCTGATATGGGTTCGAATGGCCAGAAAAAAGAGAGAAGCTTGAGAAGAAATTAAGAGTAAATATTAGATGCAAACTTTGTGATGATTTTATTAACTTGCGAGACCTCCCTTTTAAAGGAGAATAACAACTAACCAATTCAAAGCTAATCCTAGAAAACTGCATGAATGGACTAGTTTGGGAACTTCTTGGGCTCATAACACCCATATTGGGCTTCCCAGATGTTGGCCCAGATACGTACCAATTGGATTGATAGATAACCCGTTAAACTCCAAAGAAGGAATCCAGAAGAATTTTAGAGAGGATGCAGACTATCCTTTCATAAATGCAACTCCTAAGTGGCTCGCAAGGATGCAAATGTAGAGAGTGCAAGAGTAAACATACTGATTAGCTCCAACTAGATACGGATACAAACACCAATAGTTCGGCCAAAATAAGTTGCATCTTATTATATCATATCCTTCATATTTGGATGTTTAAAAGCTTTGCTATTACATTCTCAAAAACCTGAATTTGTATAACGTAAAAACTGTTGAAAGATCTTGGTGTTGGTAAATGTTTGTCAACTTTGGAAATCATCTAGCAAACAAAGCTAGCGAACACTATCAAAACCGACAACATCAAATCTTGCACAACTTTTGAGCCAAACAAACTTTGATCATATTTAGTATGTCAAGCCTTCGAATGAGCGTAATTACAAACAAATTTCATAATGAATAAAATATGCAACTGGTACCATACTTTTGATGGTGACCAAAGTGTAACTTTGCCATGAAATATTTTGTGACCAGTGTGAATGTGAGGAAAACATTTTTATACTTTATGACAAAGAACAACAGATGACAATAGTAACACCAGAAACCTCTTCAATTATTATGATTTTCCATCATTGGGCACTTTAACATGTACCAAAAAATTGAAACAAAAGAGTACACCTACACAACAATATAGTAAGTCGGAATTCATAGATAACTAGAGATACAGATTTTTACAAGCAAAGTATAACCCTTATTAAACTAGGTAAGAGCACATGACGCGTGCAGCAGACCGAACCAGGGGCGGATGTACCTCATAATTAGTTGTAGCACCGCTACCCTTGGCGCTCCGGCGGTAGTGTAAATTTTGGAAAAATTTGACGTTTTTTCGATTCCGTTACCCCTTTCTTTTAAAACGTTACCCCTATGAAAGTTTTCTAGATCCGCCACTAGACCGAACCCATGCCAGGATCAAAAGAGACGAATAAAAAAGAACCTTACGGTGGATCGAACCCAAGTTAGGAATTCTGCTCCTCCCGACACAATGTTTGCGTTCAGAAATCCGTGGGGAGCAGTGTCCAAGCCTTGCCATTCTTCTGGTGCCACTCTTCAGCATGACAAATCAAAACTTCCGTCTTCGTGTGTTCTCATTTCGGGATGGTGTTCACCTTGTTGCTTCGCTGTATTCCTGCATCAAGTGCCACGTCATCCCCACCTCCCCTTGTCACCTCTCGTCCCGATGCTTTAGAGTCACCTCATACACTTATATGATCAAATTTGGTCCAATTTGAACCAAACTTTGTGCGAGCGTGAAAAAACAATCAAACGTATAAAACTATTATATTGAGAGTTAATATTCACACATCCCTCCTCTCTGTCTCTCTATACATACATAGATACATACAGAGAGAGAGAGATACAATGAAAAGGGTGTGGGAATAGTGTGAGCCGTGTTATATAGTTTATTATACAACGCCTCACAATAGTGAACCACACACCACTCACCTTAGCTTTTCAGGACCTAAACTATATTGAAATTAAGCTATAAAACTATTTTGAAAGAATGTACCAATGAATATGTATTACAACAAAACAAAAGTAATCAGAAAAATATATCATTTCATGATATTCACATAATTCTTGAAAAAAAGTAATGATAATTATCACAAAATGAAATTGATCTAGGGTGATGATTCATCCCAAAAGGCATTGAAAGTTACTAACTTAGCCAATGGGTCAAATTTCATACCCGTTTTTAAAAAAAAATACAAAATAAATTTCTTTTATAAAAAAGAATAGATTCTAAAAATTACAGTAGCATTCTTATCAGAAACATTGTCATAAAAAAATATTAAGAGCAAAAAAGGTGTTGCTTTGGTGTGTAATTTATAAAAAGCCACCACCATTTAAAACTTATTGTTATAACATTGCAACATTTCCCAGTTTTAAACATCTAACAAGTAACAACAATTTGAAAAACAATTTGCAAAAAAACAAAGAATTGATAATGTGTAAGCTTTACCTTACAGCAATGAGCATTGTTGCAAAAAAAAATATCATAAAAACTAACTTTGTAAAATGAAGTAAATAGAAAAAAAAATACAAAGAAACGAGCATTCAGAATGAGTGGGAGGTATAATATCCATTCATGAATTAGATAGGAGGTTTCTTAATGACTGATGAAGATGAAGAGCGGCTTATTATAAGGATCAAAGTGTGGACTGTGGCTATAAGGTTGAAAACCTATGGGTTTTTTTAAAGGCCCAGCCCACACCATATGGGCCCTATTTTTCTCTATGGGCTAATGGCTATGACCCTGTTTTTGTTTGGTTTCTGTTAATTAGGGTGTTCTTTAGATTCGAATTTAAACACTATGTCATCTTACAAGTTTTCTACCTATTAGCAGTCAGTTCACATACTGGATGGTAGCAGTTGTTCTATGTTTTCGAAGATTACACAAAGTAACATATAGAAATCTTGTTAGTGTTGCTGAGCAAATAGTTCTCGAACGTATTAATGTACAAGGGATTGATATTGATTATTCTGGTAGGCGACAAAATAAAAACATGTATGTGACAAAATCATATGTGCAAACCTTGAGATATTACATCTTGGTACTACGCTTATGGTTGTGAATGACTGACTATAAGGTAGGCGACAAAATAAAAACATGTATGACAAAAAAATTATGTGCAAGCCTTGACATATTACATATTGGTACTCCGCATATGGTTGTGAATGACTATAATTTTCTATAATAAGAAGTCACGATTAGCCTTCTACTAATCGGTGGCACTCTTTGTTTAAGTCAGTAAGTTAGCAGTAACTCAATACTAAGCTAAAAACTAATATAAAGTAACAACACCCAATGGTAATTTAATACGTTTATAAAATCTCTAAATACACAGATCTTGTAGGAGCTAAATGAGAAAGTATATATCAAAGAACCATTGCAATTTGCACACACCTAAGAAACAACAAGGTTTGTTTTCAGTTTAAAGGCAATAGATGAAGGCGGTGGACGACAACAATAGAAGAAGGTGGTGGACGATGGTGGTTGACAAAGGCAACGGGTCGACGACCAGTCTGCCAAGGTGATAAATGAAGGAGACTTATTGTACACGGAGTATAGCATGTTTTACTCTTTGGTCTTCAATATGAATAATGAAGGTCCTGTGGTTCATTATTTGCCTTGACATGTTTTGACCCGTTGATCACCTACATCAACCATTCTCACCCACTTTTCCATATAATTTGTTAGATGTTCACTTTGACCAGTCCTTTACTTTTGCCATACCCAAAGAAACCCGAAGGTAGAAAAAATGACCCAAGCCTACCCGTAAATGATATTTTCGGTTGTGATTGCAAACCCTGCCGAGGATCTAAAAAAATTCTAGTTAGCTGAGAGCATAACAAATTAACAACTTAAAAACCAATTTGGTAAGTCTTAAAAACCTACATCCAATAAACTTAATTAAATTATAATTTTTAGAGTAAACTTCCCTTCCGTTCTGCTCTATGTGGTTTAGTCGTTTTAATGGTTTTGTCCTAATCATTTAAAATTGGACATTTTCCTCCCTGATATTTCGGTTTTTCCCTGGCTCTTAAGACAGTTAACTCATTCAATAAAGGTAGGGTATTTCGGTAACTTTACATATGATATTTTAATTATGTATTATTATTTCCTAAAATTCAATTTTAATTGAAAACAAAAATAAATATAATTTTTTGTTATTGATATATGAATATATTATATATATAAAAAAACATTCAACCCTCACTCCTATCTCTGTCATTGTAACCTCGGTAACAACCACCATTATCACCGCCATCAGAGACCACTACCGCCATTAGACACCATCCCACCAGCCTTGGAATCCGACGATGACAACGGTTTAAGGTTAAACTCGAGCAGATCGAAGAAGTGTTGGTGGTATCCACCTGCCGCCACCATAAACTCTGGCATATCTTGTCGGTGCACCTTTCCTGCCACCAACGCAAACTACCCGTCGAGCCATAGCCACCCGCCACTAATATCACTTTCTCTTCATCTTCGACAACATCATCTTTGAACATAGTAGATCTGAACACGCCACCACCATCTTTATGTCTCTTCATCTCCCACATCCACAACCGTAATCGAACCCCTAGTCGAAGACCTAATCTAACTATTTGGTAACTAGCATTCAGACAATGACGATTCTTATGGTTTGAGCCCTAATCCCTTTTAAACAACTGATTTGGTAGCTAGGATTCATGCGAGGAAGAGGATGATTTTGGGGGTAATGGTTTCAGACGAATGAAAGGATGCTGGTGATAGTTTTCTTGGTGACAGGTTGGGTGGGATGATGGTGGTTTCATGGTTGTGGTGGGTGGTTTTTGGTGGTTGGGGTGATGTTATAAGAAAGTGTGTGAAGGTAGATTTTGATAAAACGTTAGGAGAGAGATGTTAGAGAGATTATAAGATTTTTTAATATTAAAATAAAAAAAAATATAAAATTATTGAAATACCCTACCTTTAATTAAATCATTTAACTAAGTTAAGAGTCGGGGAGCAAACTGGTGACAAAATTGAAACATCAAGGAGGAAAATGTCTGTTTTTTAAATGATTGGGACAAAACTCCTAAAACGACCAAACCACAAAGAGCAAAACAAAATTTTACTCTAATTTTTAGGAATATTGGATTTTAATAATCTCAACTATTCGTCGTTGGCCACCAACAATCTCAACTTAAAAAATAATCACTTGCAGTCCCAACTATTAACATATTGGCCTTTAGTGGGCCCTAATTAACGGAACCCTAACGCCGTTAGTCTCCGTTCGGCGAAAAAAACGTTTTTGGCTGAAAAACTCAACCTTTTCGTTCTCAACCTCTTTATAACCTTATTACGGACCTTTTGGAACCTATTATAGTAAAAGCCTCAATTATTGTGGTCGCCGGAAAACTTCTTTTGTTGTCGGAAAACTTATTTTTGGACGGAAAACCCAATTTTTGGCTGGAAAAATCAACATTTTCGTCCCAAACATCTTTGTAACCTTAGATCGGACCTTTAGAAAACTTTTTCAGGCCAAAAACGTTTTTTCAGTGAACGGAGACTAACGACGTTTGAGTTCTGTTAGTCAGGCTCCATTGGAGGTCAATATGTTAATAGTTGAAACTGTTAGTGGTTATTTTTAAAGTTGTGACTGTTAGCTGTCAACATCGAATACTTAGAATTATTAAAATCGAATATTACTAATTTTTATTATCTTTGAAGTATTTGGTTGGTTATTTTCGTTTATTGTATTTTCAAGAAAATACAGCTTTAATTACGCTGAACCCCGTCTCGGTCTCACTGACGCAACACCAAAACCGATCGGTGAAATTCGCCGGAGATCACCATCGCACACTACCATGGCGGTTGACAGCATACCTCCGATCATCCTCACTCAACTCAATTACCTTCTCACTCACTCTCCTTACTCAATCAAGGTACCATATTCTCTCACTTAGGGTTACAATCAAACCCTAGGTCACAATCACCTGTTCATATCTTTCACATCTTCTTCTTTTCAATTTCTACAGGTTGAGCAGATGTGGTCTGGTTCTAAAAATCACGGTTATCTTGATCGATTTACGTTATTGATCCCCTTTTGTCTCGATTACATCAAATGTTAGTTTACTCAATCTTGTTTGGGCCTTTTCATTGACTTCCTTAATTGATAGAATTAGATTCACTTGCATGTTGTTGTAATTTCTGTATTCAAATTGGAAAAATAATCAGTATCATATACTGCATATACTGTATATATATTGTGTATATATATATACTACACATTATATCATATACTACATGTATGCAGTATATATTACACATGTCCAGTATTGAGTTTTCTGGTTTCTTATGATCCGTATATATACTGTAATTTCTGATTATACATGTGACTGTATGTGGATCATGTTGTTGTAATTATAGGGGATGTTATCTACAATGCACAACTTCCATTGTTGCCCCCTGATATTATCTTTGGACCTGAGGATGAAACTTTTCGACCGTTTCCTGCGAGTAGAGTAGGAGAGTTGAAGGCTAAGAATAGTTTATCTGATTGGAATTGTAAAGATCCAACACGGCTGTTGACGTTGATTCATGCACTTAGGTATTTTATTGTTTACAATTAGCTTGTTTGAAATGGTGGCATTGTGAATTTTGTTCATTTAGCATAGACAAAGGGTTGTGTGTTTGTTGCAGGAGTTTGTACATGGCGTACCAGAAGAAACGAGTCGGGGAAGTTGATGATGAAAGACTGAAGTTTGAAATTAACACCATGTATTCTCGTGAGGTAATCTGTAATCATGTTAACTATTTGGATTGTTTTGGAAAATTAAAATGCAGTTAAAAGGCTTTCTGCATAAATAGTTTCTTTTTATTTTTAATCTGAAAATTTTAACATTATATGTCATATATCATATCATAATATCTCTAGACTCTAGAGGCTGACTTACCACAACTGATTTTTGCCAGTATATAATTTGTCTAATCATATGTAACTATCTTCCAGGGAATTGAAATGTATATGAGCTCTGGTGTTGACAAGGTACTATTTACTAGTTACTTACATTTGATTATTAAACGTCCTTTCAGTGATGAAATTTTTTGTAGGCTTCCATTAGGATCATACTTTTTAATTTATAATGATGTTAGTCGTGTACGTGCCATTGAACTGTAGTGTAGCCAGAAGAGGTGAAATTTGCAGTTCCATTACTGGAGATGGATTTAAACAAAATGGTTGCAGGGTCCACGTGGCGTCATCAGCAGAAGATATACTTACAGGTTATCTTCTTTATTTTGTGCATTATATATATATATATATATATAGTGTGCATTATGCAAGCTCGTTGCAGTGTACCTAATTATCATTTAAACACAGGTTATATATCCTGTGAGTAGAAAATATTTGGCAATGGCTTCAGCTCCACGTTTGAAATTGATATCTTCACCTGAGTTGAAGACTTTATTTTCCATTGATGAGTTCAGGCTTCCTTCATGGCTGGAAGGAATGTGAGTATTAAATCAATTTTTCTGTTTTCATTATTCTGTATTGAAATATTTGTAATTGTAATCTAGTAATTTTGATTTTATCTATTAAAAGGTGCATGGCTGAATATCTTCCCACTTTAGAGGAGATGCTTGAATCACAGGTTAGCAGAAATCTTCTATATTTGCTAGTTACCACTTTTTATTCTCTTATTTTATTTTATTTTTTTACGATTTTTTATACAGATAAGAGATGCTGTCTCATCAATCGAAGTTAGAAGGAAATTTATTACAGCATTGGCTATTCCGTTTGGAAGACCAGTAGAAGCTGACCCAGTATGTGAACTTTTAACATTTATATTTTAGAGCAAACTGTCATTTTCGTCCCTGAGGTTTGGCCGCCTTTGCGACTTTCGTCGAAAGGTTTGTTTTTCCGCATCTGGATCCAAAGGTTTAAACCTTGCTATTTTCATCCAGCTCGTTAACTTCATTTCTCTCCGTTAAATCAGGATATTTCTGTCTTTTTGTTAACTGAAAGGGCAATTCGGTCTTTTTCACTTTATGTAAAAAACCCGAATACCCCTGAAAAAGACCGAATTGCCTTTTAAGC
Source organism: Scalesia atractyloides (assembly GCA_947069175.1). Lineage (NCBI taxonomy): Eukaryota > Viridiplantae > Streptophyta > Magnoliopsida > Asterales > Asteraceae > Scalesia > Scalesia atractyloides. The sequence goes on from CAMTDV010000003.1 coordinate 974,709, forward strand.
TAACAAAAAGACAGAAATACCCTAATTTAACGGAGAAAAATGGATGGAGTTAACAAGCCGGATGAAAATGGCAGGCTTTTAAATCTTTTGGATTCAGATGCGGAAAAACAAACCTTTGGATGGAAGTCACAAAACTGGCCAAACTTAGGGACGAAAATGGCATTTTACTCTATATTTTAAATAAGATCTTATATATTATTAAACTGTGTTACCAGGTATTTTGTAGGAAGGCCACGTTTCTAGCTTGCTCTGGCGTGTTTACATTTCTGGTATTAACCGTCAAAAATTATTAGATATGTTTTAAAAATGTTCAAAACCATATAAATAAATAATTCATATATATGGTATATAGGTTCACTTTACTCTCCCACTTCAGTTCCCAAGGCAACAACCGGCACTTGTGCTTCAAAGCTCCCAGGTTAACGTTCATTTCTATTTATCCGTATAAAAAATAACAAATGCTATCTTATTAAGTGCATTATTTTTTGTTTTGTTAATTCTTGAAGCATTTTCACTCACACTCTGGTAATGCACCAATTAAGTCGGCTATTTTACAAGATTACCCATGGAGTCCAAGATGGGATGTGACACAAATGGCCGAGAGGATCTTGTAGGTTATTGAGAATCTAGTTTTCTGGTTCCATACATTTCATACGTTTGATTCTCATGAGGTTTCTCATGCTGACAGTGATTATCTTGTGGACGAATGCTTAAATTTCAAGAAGCATTGCAACGAAGTGCTCGTTCAGCAGCACTAGTGTTACTTACTTCAGTTGTTTGTACTATCTGCATGATTTACGCTTTAAAATGTGGGGTCTATTTTCTAGGTTTGTAAGATGGTCGTATCTGTAATGATGTGATGGTGATGTTGAGTTGATATTAGTTTGGGATATTGACAGAATTTGGTAAGTGTCTGAACATTATGATTCCTATATGGATTCAGCTGCATATGGTTCATACTTGGTGGCTTTGGGTTGAGGTTCTCAAATCATGTGTTACTCCTTGTGGTTATAGTTTTGAAGATTGAAATTCTTGCCATAATTTGAACTTTGCCTGATATACTATTTGGTTCAACTGTTCTTGATTCGTTGAGACACTTTCAATAGATGAACAAAAGTGATGTGAAGGTGTCTTTCTGATCTTTTAGCATTTGATTTGTCACGAGATGTTCAACCCATTTTTTGGGTCTTCAAGTTTTGATGACCAACTATAAAAAAAATATGTTAAATATCATTTTGTATATTAGTATTACATATCAAATAAAATACATATGTTTTTATATTGTAGTATATGTATGTATATTTTTAGTTATATGTTCAATGGCAAGTCAACATAGAGTTTCAATTTTGTTTCTATTGTATCGTTATTTCTTTTTAAGAATATATATCAACTTTTAAAACTTAATGTGGGAAGTAATTATATAAAATATAATAATACTATTAAAACATTTACAAAAACTAATATAGTTAGGTACGAATATAATGATTATACTAAATTATAGATGTTGACTTACTATATGAACACGTATATAATTTATCATAAATAAAACTAGTTTACCGGACTCGCTAACAGAATGTCGTAGTAGGAGGTAATCGACTAATGGGTCTAAAGCCATGTTTAGGGAGGGGTTCGAACCCGGGCCTCCGCTGAAGACACGAACACTCCATCCACTAGGCCACCTTGAGTAGTTATTTATCATTCATTATGTCTGTATTAGTGGGTTGACCCATGCGATACGGCGAATGCCATCAAGACTTTTTTGAAGAGCGCAATTTAACCTGACCTATATTAAACACTGATTTACATTTGGGTATATTATGTAAATATTTAGTTTGGGTATAATATGTAAATATTTAGTAATTATATACTTAAGTATTTAAATAAGATAATAGTTAATTTAATTAGTATGTAGTTATCAAAAATATAAGTAGTAATTGTAAGTTAAAATGTTAATTCAAAGTATTATAAATAAGATAATATTTAGGGGAGCAAAACCCTATGAAATATCAATAATATGAATAAGATAATATCTAATGTAGTTAAACTTTATTAAATATCAATAATAAGTGAGGACAAATTATGAACTATTGTATATAACACTTATATCATACATAATAAAGTTTAAAATTAATTCTAAACGTATTAGAGTGGAGGGTAAATTAAAACTATACCATTGTCAGATTATTATATAGTAGTATAAATATTCATTAGAAAGCGCAAAATATGTTTTTTTTCATAAAATGTAATGATAATATTAAAAATCATAAGTAGCTTGTATATTTAATATGAAATTCGCGAATCTTGTTTGAATATGAAACATTTTGTTTATTTGCATAGTTGCGACCATCAAGTTTCGTCTATTTTGCCAAATGGGATCTATCGAATACGTCAAAGGCAGGCCATCGGTGTACATCATATGCATTAATTTAAAAACCTTAATTAAACAGTTAAAAACTTGCACAATCTTGCAAATGGCAAATTCATTAATATTATAAAAATTAGATTATTAGACCCGTGTATTACACGGATTTAAGGATAAAAAGTATAAAGTTATATAATCTCTACATAAATTTACATAACTAATTTTTTTTACTTTGGATAATGCTATATATAGTTAGTCAGATACGGCAAGAGGAATTCGTCTCCTTTTTAATATAAACAGAGTCATTTGTCTGATAGTATTAATTGAAATCTAGAGATAAGCTTTTGAGCGCCAGTTTTACTTCCTAATAAGATTTGTGCCTCAATAATCCGATCGCCATTGATAGGACCTGTAGTCGAGTTCCATTGCATAAACCATATCTTTTAATCATTATTTCTTAATGACGTTGTTAGAACATCCACCTTTAGTAATGATCTATGGTTTAGCAAGTTTAAAAGTTCAAGTCCGTTAAGGACATCCGATGAGTGTATATTTGCATCGAAATTATCATGAAGATACTCTTAATCTGATAAACTAATCGAACTCAGTTAATCTATTTCTTCGCCAGGAAATACTGAAAGCAATTGATTATTAACTTTCTATACAACATCATTTGTAGGTGTAAGTATGGTTCTATCCTAAAATATTCAACTTGTTTGTAGTTTTGAAGAATAGTGGTATATACAGAGTCAATAAAAGAGGAAATAGGACCAGACGAGTTAGTAATGAGGAGATCTTCTGGTATGTCTATATAACTTTTGTTTAGAATTCTTTTTTGTTTCCCAATCCCAAAAAAATTATTATGATATCTTAATGACATGTTCTATTAATTACAAAGTTATTATAATAATTTATAACAATAATTCTTTTATAATATTTTAATAATGATTAAAAAACTTTTGATTTTATATATCATATAATTAATTAATTGATTTAATATTAACATATTAAAAAAATAAAATTACCGTTCGCTTAAGAAAAAAAAATTATAAACGAAATGAATTAAAGGATAAGCATTGAATTACCGTTATTCTTTATTATTTTCATTGTTTTGATATGAAAAATATAATTTAATAAATACTTAATCATATAGCAAGTATATCCATTTGAGAAATAAGAAGGTATTGTCATGTGGTATTATTTGGAGTCTTTTATTAAAATTTAAATTAAATTAAATGTAAAGACCATCAAAAAACAATGATACCTGATTGTTTTTAAATTAATAGATTTACAAGATAATATATATTTTATTTTAATTATTTTTTTGAAATGCATTTTATTTTAAATAAATGTAGTGTATTTTAGTTTAAGATTTCAATATCTGTTTTATTGCATAATAATTTCTAATCGTAGAGTACATTCACCCTTTACATGTTACAATTTCTCATCCATTTCATCATCTTTTTTCTCTCACTCTAGTGTAGATAAATCATATACACATAGTATGGTATATAAGATAATGAAGCAACCGTTTACTTCACTATCTTTTAACTCTCAAAGTCAATCAGCATGTACAAAAATATTATATGGTTTTTACAATTATCTACTGAAAAACCATTGTATATTAAATGTACCTTTAATCAACTACATGACGAAATACAAATCTTATTTTATATAGGAACAAAATAAAGTACAAGTCTTAAGGAAAATAAAAAATAATGTATGCAATCATGATTTATGTTTTTCTAGTTAACCACCCCTTAATTTATGTAACATTGATCCGATCTAGATATTTCTTTTTAACAATAGTCAAGTTATCTATATTTTTATCTATATTATTAAAATACTAATATATTTGCTACCATACATGACAAATCAATGAGTTACCTTTTTTTGTCCTTAAATGATTCAGAAAATAGTAGTCTTTTTAATTTATTGAATCACATGATTGATATCACGGGTTAAAGCGGAATGAGAAATCCACACACGTTGACCCCTCGTATTGATGATAATTAAATTTTAGTCCCCTTAGTTGCATATCTTTAATTTAGCACGTGCATTTTTCTGACCAATTCCTTTTACATGCAAAGTTATCTTCCCATTCATCATACAAAAGAAGTAAATTACAAAGTTATATTACCATTCATCTTAAAAAAAAACTAAAATTTCATAATATGTCCTATACTCTCTAAAAACTCAAACTTGACACAATAGGTTTATTTTTCTTTTACCTACACATAACTCAACTCTTATCTTATCTTTTATCCTTAGGGTTTTCCTAGTCAATAGAGTCAAGAGAGTTTTTCAAATAAGGTCACAAAGTTTTGGTGCTATGATATCATTAACCCAATCTACAGTTTTTTTAGGTTTGTTATGACTCAAACGAACTCTAGTTCCCAGTCATTTATACTTGCTAAGTTTTTCCTAATTCATTGTAGTAGAACAAAGGAGTCAAATGCTAATAATCTGATCTGAAACAGAAGCCAAAGAAAACAAAGAGAAAACAGTAACAGTGAACCAGGCTTGTGTTTAACACAATTCCCTTAAACAGATTCTCGGTCTGTTCCTAAGGTACGCCGGTTCTAAGCAGCAACAGCGCACTTCCGGACTTGAACACTTGCCTAAAACGAAATAGGAGATGTTGCAGAGATTGAGAGAGAAGGAGATGTTGTTGGTGGTGTATCTAAACTGTTTAGCTTGATCTGGTTTTATAGTCACAGAACCATAACCGAATTCTGGCCCATTATTGCAGAGAATTAAAACCAAATAATGGTCATTAGTGCATCAGTTTCAAAACTGCTAATAGTAACCGAAAACTAAATAATGATCATCATCAATACTGAATAATCATTTCAGTTTTAAACTCATTAAAGAGCAATAGTTACAGTCTCGAGTGCAAAAAACTGCTTCACGCGGGCCCGGGTTTTCAGAGCTGCATTCGTGTCCGCAGGACGTGCGGGCACGCATGAGTCGGTTCCAAAACTCAATTTTTGCACCCACTTGCGCGCGGTAGGACTTGTGGTAAAACATGTTATAAAGCTACAGTTGTTTGGTAATTGTTTTACCTTATAAACAACCATTCCCTTTATTCCCTCACCAATGTGGGACAAGGTGTTTTACAATTTGAGACTTTCATTCACACATATCCAAAACTTCCAACAATCCCCCACATGAATAGAGGTCGATCTCAGAAACAGCATTATTCCAATTAGATTTCAGCAGTTGAGTTTTGCATATGATAGGTAGGTATTACCCTTTGAACCTTCGCTCATGAAATGTACTTAGCCCACTGGCTCTGAGTAGACATCGATATCTTTGAACTCGTATGCCATTTGTGTAGACACAATACACTTCACACAAAACTCTCCCTGACAAAGTCAAGTCCTCATAGTTATAGTCGTTATGGTCATGAACATGAGCCTGGTTCTGCGAGAGTCATTAAGTATTGTGCCCCAACAATACCCTTCGAAGCGACCCCACTTCTCTCTCACATAGGTGATTCACTATGTATGGTTACCTTTGTCGAATCATTAAAAGCCATAGGCTTAGCCTCACTCTTGTCACTTTTAGGAATGGACTAGGAAGTTATAAACTACGTTTTAAAGTACGTACGATTATGCCCCACAGTGACCTCACTCATTCATACAATTAGGTTTTCCTATTGAACTCAGTCTTGGGATCTCCAGTCTATTAAGTTAAGTTTCCTTCATATGAACTTAATTTTTCAAGGGCTTCAGTGCCGTACCCATGGACGACTTCTGAACTAACTCTCTATTTAGGCCTTTTGTTAGCGGATATGTGATATTATCCTTTGACCTCACGTAGTCAACAGTGATAATTCCTGTAGAGATTAGTTGTCGTATCGTATTATGTCTACATCTGATATATCTGTTCCTACCATTGTACATTGTGCTACGAGCTCTGTCAATTACCGATTGGTTATCACAATGTATACAAATGGCCGATGTCTGTCACACCCCGACCCGCAGCGGAATAAAAGTCGGGGCATGATTGGGTTATCACCAAAGCTCATGATATTTACTAATAAGTTTCATATTTATTAAATTGAAATTAGAACTTCAAATATTCAACACAAAATTCATGCAAACACAAACATAAACCAAAAGATTGTTCCAAACGTAATAAATTGTTTATTCTTCTAAGGCCATTCCTATGTATTTCTTTCCTCAGCTTGTTTACCTGTATCATGCGTAAAAACAGAAGATTTTGGTCAACAAAAGTTGGCGAGTGAACCTTGATAAAACATTTAAATAGTTTGAATTATATTAAATAAAAGTTGTGCATGAATCATATGTGCGCAAATGTATATATATATAACCAATCACAAACCACATTATATCCATAATGAAACACATGCCATGATGAATGATGTATTTGAGATCAAGGCTCAATCAAACGGAGCCGATTTAATGAGGCACCTGATGCTCAACCTGTAACCCACGAGGAACTGATGGGCCTAATGAAATGATTGCACTGAAATGATAAAATGTAACGACATATAACCCACATAACAACTATACACATTTGACCACGAAATGATATTAGCACAAGTGTTTAAATAAAATAAAAGAAATTGTACGACCCATGATACACCCCAAAACATGATTAAAATTAGGAATTTGTAGAGATTCACTCACAGTGGGTGCGTATTCTTGGTTGATAATGAGTGCGCATGAGTCAAGAATTGGACCGAACAACGAATACTAACCTAAAATAATAAATACGATACCATATAAACAAATTTATATTTGGACTTAATACTTTTTATTAGGTTATTAGGTTATTTTGGTTGAAGTTATATTAAACTCTTTAAAGTATAAAGGTATATAAATTAATGGAAAAGGTATTTAAATGAATTGATAAAATAAGGGAATAAATAAAGTGAAATAAAATAATGAATAAATAAAATAAAAAAAAGGTTGTCATATCTGACGGTCAGATATGACCGGTTCTTTTAGTGAAATTGGATTGCTTGTGACCAGATTCGAACTCGAGACCTCGCGGTTGCGTGCACGCAGCTCTTCCAACTGAGCTACGTGTCTAACCCGAAAGAATCCTGATTTTAATTATATTAATACACACTTTAAGCTATTCTAGAAATTTATTTAAATTAAAAAGATTAAACAGGATCGAACCAGCGCACACTATGAGTCTCGAACCCGAGACCTTAGATGTGACTTGCACCCAGCCCAACCAACTGGGCTGGGTGTCTAACCCGTTAAACTCTTGGTTTTTATTAAATTTATATACAGTTCAAAACATTTCCGTTTTAAGTAGTTTAAAAAGATTTTTGAAATCAATTCAACCACGCCCAAGAGGGTCTCGAACCCGCGTTCTGAAGTGGGTTTGCACCCGGCCCAACCAATTGGGTTGGGTGTTTAACCTGATTATAAACTGAATTATAATATATATATATACACACACACACATGCTGTTGCTTCATCTTCTTCGTTTGCAAGTTCACACAAAGCACCTTCTTATTTTTAAACTGAATTAAACTTGATTCTTTTACCAAAATGATTAATGTGATATATGAACAATATACAAACTGAATTAGGAAGAAAAAGGTTACCGTCGGCAGTGAGTATTCCGGCTAGTTAATTCCGGCGACCGTCTGGGTTTTCCGATGAAACAGGGGAATGGTTTTGAGCAGAGAAAGCATGCGGTTGAGAGGAGGAAAGTTTGAGCGAGTTTGAGTGTGGATTGGGGATTGGTATTTATAGGTGAAACAAGGAGGGGTGTTGATTTCGATTTTTGGAAACCGGCTCGCACGATTGATTCTGTTATTAAGGAAGATTGGTTCGTATTTGGAAGGAATTGACGCGGTTACAGCTGTGGATTTAGGATTGCCAGACAGGGCGAGATCAGCGGTTCGTTGATTTGAATTCGCAGGCACAGTCGGCTCGTGCAGAAGTATAAGTTGTTTCCAGATTCTAACCGAATGGTGTGTGTGGCCCAGTGGTGTTTGCGGTGTGTGTTAACCTGGGGAACCCGGGTTCGATTCCCGGTTCACCCTTTTAAATCCTATTTTCTTTCATTATTTTTATTAAGCCTTTTAATTATCTATTAAGTGTAAATATTTATTATTTAATTGATTATTTATTATATTATTTCATTAAGGTAATTTTAAACATTAATTATTATTATTTATATATGAAATATTTTAATATTCTAAATAATAAAAAAATAACCGAACGACATAAAATAAATACACTTAGATTGATAGATTGGGGCGGGTTTTCGAAACCCGATTTACACAAATGTTACAGATGTCGGCTTAGGCCATTTTGGTATATCCTCAACAAATTGACGTAGTCATTCTGCCTCTTCACCTGCTTTATCTAAAGGGATGAACTCTGATTCCATCGTGGATCTAACAATAACAGTTTGTTTTGACGATTTCCACGATATAGCTGCACCTCCAAGTGTAAATACATACCCACTTGTTGCTCTGGAATCATTCGTGTCAGATATCCAATTTGCATCAAAGTGTCCTTCTATACCTGCTGGATATCTGTTATAATGCAACTTGTATTCCCGAGTGTATCTTAAGTAACGAAGCAACCAAATGATACAGTTCCAATGAATTGCACTTGGGTTGCTCGTGTATCTACTTAGCTTACTTATAGCATATGCTAAGTCTAGTCTAGTACAACTCATAAGATACATCAAACTACCAATAATTCTTGAGTATTCCAACTGGTTAACAGGTTCACCTCTATTCTTGGCTAGATGTTAACTTGTGTTAAGAGGAGTTCTAGCTACATTAGAGTCATTTTCATTGAACTTCTCAAGAATTTTGTCCACATAGTGGGATTAACTTAAAACAAGTCCACTTTGGGTTCGCGTGATTTTAATTCCTAGAATCACATCCGCAAAACCCATGTCTTTCATGTCAAAATCTTGCTTTTAGCATGTTCTTTGTAGACTTTATGATTATTTCATCACTTCCAGCAATGAGCATATCATCTACATATAGACACAAAATGACATATCCATCTGATGCGTCCTTCACATATACACACTTGTCACATTCATTGATTTTGAACCCAACACTAGCATGACATGATCAAACTTTTGGTGCCATTGTTTTGAAGCTTGTTTCAATCCATACAAGGATTTTACAAGCTTTTCTTGCCTTATGGCTGTGAAGCCTTCAGTGTAAACCCCAAATTTCCATGGAGGATCAAAACGCCAAAGATTTAAAACATTTCCTTCTACACACAAATTTTGACCAAAATACCCTCATAACAAAATTTAACATTCGTCAGCGTTAAGACCTATCTAGTGTAAATTTGTCGAAAATGGGTTTTACCAAACCCGCTCCGTTTGTAATCGAATATCAAGTTATAAATGTGTCGTTGCCTATTTATGTTTATTTTAATTTTTAATGATACATAATTAACAAACAAATTAAACCATAAAAGTTATAATTGATAAAAAGTATAAATAAAGTAATAAAAAATAAAATGGGGCTGCCGGGACTCGAACCCGGGTCAGCCAGGTTGTAAACTCCAAAGACTTAACACTCACACGCATAACCACTCCGCCACTTGTTTGTTTTCTGTCAACTCTAGGAAACAAATAAATCTTATAAACAAACATAGATTAACCGGTTGCGCCAACTGAAAACCGAAATCGGCTATTCAACCGTCTAAAACGTTTGACTAATCGTGAATTCAGGTTTATAACCGATGCACCGACGATTCTAATCAACTCAGACTTGAATTGACTTAAATTCTGATGATGATGGGTTTTATAACCGAAAATATCCCATAATCTGAATTACTGTAATCAAAGATCTTCTCGCGACTCAGAAACATTCCACAAACCTGCCATTTCACTTTCGTCATACTTTCAGTTCATCAGAAAAGTTTATTTTACTCGCCGGAAAATTCTGCAAGTTCGCCGGAAAACCGTATTCTTCATCAAAACGGTAAGTCTTTCAATACCGTCGTAGTCTATCAATTGTTAAACTGTTTCTAACTCGGACCTATCGATTGAAATCGAATTCAGACGCTGCTATCGGATAATTCCAGTTCGCCGGAAAATTCTGGAAATCTTTATTTTCATCTGTGAATCGGTAAGGACATTCAAACACTCTGTTAACATTTGTTTATCACTTCAATTCCACGATTAGCTAATCAAAACGGTTAATTGGCTTGCTCAGTTGAAGTTCATAAAAACAGAGACCGACGCTTTGCCGTAATTCTGAAATAAATCGTTCACCGGTATGTTTACTTCTAATTATCGTCTCTGCCATTTCATATTAGTCTGTACAATGTTTATCAATCGAATTAAACAAGATATAACGGTGTAATCCGCTGTCTGTAAAAACTAACGAGGAAGATGAACTGCGCTAACAATATAAGGTTAATTAAAATTGGTATTTTAAACGGGTTAGACACACAGTCCAGCGGTGGACTGTGTGCAAATTATACGCACACGCCGCAAGTTCTGTAACATTTGTAAAAATCGGGTCTCCAAAACCCGCTCCGTTTTGTAATCAAGTACCAAGTTATAAAAGTTGCATTAAATATTTATGATTATTTTGAGTTAAAACGATACATAAATAATAAATAAACTAAACTATAAAAATTATATTTGATAAAAAGTTAAAATAAAATAAATAAAAAATATTTGAAGTTGCCGGGACTCGAACCCGGGTCAGCCAGGGAATACTTCAAACAACTTAACACTCACTTCCTAGACCACTCCGCCACAATGTGTTTTCTGTTAACTCTAGGAACACAAATGAAATTTATACACAAAATCAGTTTAACCGATGGCGCCATCTGAGAAACGGTAATCGGCAAACCAATCGTCAAATCGTTGTTTAATTCACATGTTCAGCTTATAACCGATGTATGACGGTTTCTAATCAAGTTAAAATTGATTGAACTTTAAGTCTCATCATTTTCGGTTTTTAAAACCGAAAGTTCATCAAAGTTCTGATTAACTCAAGCTTCAGACCATTCTCGCGATTCAGAGCTATCATATCAATACTCCATTTCAATTTCGTCGCATTTTCGGACCACCAGATCATCTGAATCAGCTCGCCGGAAAAACTCTGCAAGTCACCGGAAAACCGGGACTCACATCCACACGGTATTTCCTCCGACTCTTTCTGTTTAAATCATGTGATTAATCAGTCTCTAACCCAACTCCACCATCAGAATCGATCCTAGTCAACGTTTATCGAAAATCTTATCTTTGCCGGAAAACTTCTGGAATTGCCGGAAACTCGTTAATTACCGGTATGCACATTCCAACATACTGATAATCAATACTCACTAGTTCAATTTCATATCTAATCCCTTAAACCTGTTAATAGATTCTCTCAGCCGAAGGTTTCAAAAACAGAGCCGACAAGTTTCGCCGGACTCTCTGAAGAAGACACCCTGTTCGGTATTTTCTTTCCCCGAACTGTTCGGTTCAATGCATTCAAACTAGACATCATGTTTGTTAACTAATTTAATCATGAATCAGATTGTTGATTGATGTCTGCGTTCGTAAGGAAGAAGACGAGTTCAGTAATGACTTAAGATTAATTAAAATCGGGATTTTAAACGGGTTAGACACACAGTCCAGCGGTGGACTGTGTGCAAACAAAAACTATACACGTCCCGAGTTCGATCCCTGCTACACGCACACCTTGTGTAATAAAATGCCTTTTTGATCAAGAACTAAACCGGGTTAAATCAGATAGTTGTTAAGTATAATAAAAACCAAGATAATAACCGGGTTAGACACACAGTCCAGCGGTGGACTGTGTGCAACATGAACTACACGTCGCACGTTCGAAACCCGTCACGAGCACCGGTCCGAATGAATTAAAATGTTTTTGCAAATAAAGGAAATTCTGTTAAATCGAATAAGTGTTTAAATATAAATAAAAACAAGAATATTTCGGGTTAGACACGTAGCTCAGTTGGTAGAGCTGCGTGCACGCGAACGGGAGGTCGCCGGTTCGAATCTCACCCGGCGCAGATTATTTCGCTGACCGAACCGGTCAACGGTCAACGGTCAACGCTAAAAAATAATATTTTTTTTATTTTTTTTATTTTTTTTATTTATTTAATTTAATTTAAAAATCAATTAAAAATACTTAAAAATAACATTTTTAAAGATAGAAAATAGCCATAAACTCACAAAAATATATCTAAAAATTTCATTAAAATCCTTAATAAAATCCATCCATTTATTATATTTTTCCATTATTATTTAGGTTAGTATTCCTCGTTGATCCGCTCATCTAAATCGTGCGCATCTCACCATCTCCAATCCAACACACCCAAGGTGAGTGAATCTTACAAATTCCCCGTTTTAATCACGTTTTGGGGTGTATCATGTGTCTTTGTTTATATACATATTATATCTAAACCATTGTGCATACATCATATCCTGAACATGTGTATTCTGTTTGTTGCTGTTAAGTAGTTATTATTGGATGCAATTTATTATTCAGTACATGCAATTTCATAGGCCGCCGCTCCCCATTTATGAGCGTTGAGCATGTTCCCCATTTTATTATGCGGTTGAACCTGGCGTGCCCACATACGATCGGCTCCGTTTGATTGAGCCTTGATCGCACAGTTCATTTTACATTTTCAGTACATGCAATACGATCGGCTCCGTTTGATTGAGCCTTGATCGCACAGTTTCATTTATGTTATTTACAGTATGATGTTGGTATGTTCATGTATGCTGCCATGCGTTATTGTATGTTATAGTTGAGACTGCTATTTGCCATTACATGATTATTTACATTTGCTCATCTATGATTATGCACAATATTTCTTTGATAAACTAACCATAAAATCATTATCAAATGTTTATCAAATAAGGTTCACTCGCCAACTTATGTTGACCCAAAAACTCCCATTTTACACATGATACAGGTGAACCAACAGCAGCTAGGAACACATAGGACCTGGATTAGAAGAATAAAACAATTTAGTATTGGGATTGTTATGTTTGATTTATTTCCTTTGTATTGAATGAACATGTTTGGAATTTTGACTTTATTTAATATGAAACATAATAGTAAATGTCATGTGCTTTGGTGATAACCCAATTATGCCCCGACTCTTATTTCCGCTGCGGGTCGGGGTGTGACAAGTTCGATCCCTGATACACGCACCCTATATGTAATAAAAACGTTTTATTTTTCTAACTGAACCGGGTTAATTCACGTTAGTTGTTAAGTATAATAAAAATTGGTATATTAACCAAGTTAGACACACAGTCCAGCGGTGGACTGTGTGTAACGTTAAAGCACAGTTCCCGGGTTCGAGACCTGTTAGTGGCACCGGTTCGATGAATTAAAATGTTTTTGAAAATAAAAGAATTTTGGATAAATTGAGTTAATATATAAGCATAATTAAAAACAGAATTATTTCGGGTTAGACACGTAGCTCAGTTGGTAGAGCTGCTTGCACACGTACGGGAGGTCTCGGGTTCGAGCCTCACCCAGCGCATTTCAATTACACAATAAACCGGTCAAACAGTCAAAGTCAAAAAGTCAACGGTCAACCCAAAAAGTCAACATATTTTATATTTTTAATTATTTAATTTAATTTAAAAATCAATTAAAAATACTTAAAAATAATGTTTTTAAAGATAGGAAATAGCTTTAAACTCGTAAAAATATATCTAAAAATTTTATTAAAATCCTTAATAAAATCCACTCATTTACTATATTTTTCCGTTATTATTTAGGTTATTAATTCTCGTTGTTCCGCTCTTCCAACTCGTGCGCATCTCACCATCTCCAATCAAACGCACCCAATGTGAGTGAATCTTTACAAATTCCCCGCTTTAATCACGTTTTGGGGTGTATCATGTGTCTTGCTATTTAATATATTTAAATCATTGTGCATACATCATATCATGAACAAATGTGTATACAGTTTGATCTAATTATTTGTGTGGTTATTGTTAGATTCAATTTATTATTTTCAGTACATGCAATTTCATAGGCCGCCGCTCCCCATTACATTATGAGCGTTGAGCATGTTCCCCATTACATTATGAGCGTGAACCTGGCGTGCCAACATACGATCGGCTCTGTTTGATTGAGCCTTGATCACACAGACATTTATCATTTTCAGTACATGCAATACGATCGGCTCCGTTTGATTGAGCCTTGATCGCACAGTTTTCATTCATGTTATTTATTGTATGATGTTGGCATGTTACTGTATGTTATTGTATGTTATTGTATGTTATAGTTGTGATTGTTATTGCTACTGTTGGATTATTTACAATTGCTCACTTACGATTATGCACAATTTTTCATTGATAAACTAACAAGAAAATCAATAATAAATGTTTATCTAACAAGGTTCATTCGCCAACTTATGTTGACCCAAAACCCCCCCATTTTTACACATGATACAGGTGAACCAGCTGCAGCAAGAAACACATAGGATTGGACTAGAAGAATAAAATGATTTAGAGCTTGGAATTGTTTTGTTTGGTTATTTCCTTTGTATTGTATGAACGTGTTTGGATTATTGGGAATGTAATTTTGACTTTAATAAATATGAAACATATTAGTAAATAACATGAGCTTTGGTGATAACCCAATTATGCCCCGACTCTTATTCCGCTGCGGGTCGGGGTGTGACAGATTGGTATCAGAGCCATGACTATAGGGATATAGGATAGGTTATTAGACCCTTAGAGCCTATACTATAGTTGATTAGAAACTTATAAGATTTTTGTGTGTTACATGACAAATTTCATGATGTTTATATGTTTTATGTTAAATGTTACATTCAATGTTATGCAAGCATGTTCATAAGTATATATTATCATATAATGCCTATCATGAATCATATTCTCATAACATATCATATCCATGAAAGCACACACCATATCATGATTGCTTTTACAATGATTTTTGTGTTTTTCAAATCTCATCAAAGTGAGTTCTCATGACGGGCATGTAGTAACTGGAAGGGTACCAGTACCGGTAGTCGGAACGTCCTGTCTAGGCTGGCATTCGTATAAATCCAAAATAAAGGACCAGTTTGCCTACCTGGGGACTAACGATGAGAGTACGAAGTACCTATTAGGCCAAAGCATGCTATACCAAACGTCGTGTGAGCTAACCCCACTTTGAGTTGTCATTGTGTCTACACCTGGACACATTCCGACCATACATCTCGTAAACATATTTTGTGGTTTGCATTCGGGTGATGCGAGTGTTAAATCGCCAATACTAATGTGAATCCTACCAAGCCAATAGTCATGGGGGCCCACATGACTATACAGGTGAAGGTATGGGGGACATTTGAGGCCCAACATGAGCAAACCCAAGACATCCTATGGATGTAGTTGCATTATTGATATTTATGTTATTTTCATTTTCTTAAAGACACATGACACCTAAAAAGACTCCATAAACTCACAATCTTCTTATGTATGTTTCTGTAGATGTCGTCTAGACAACAACGAGGGGGTAAAAGATCAGGAAGGTCTCACGAACGCTTGGCCACACAAATCGCGAAACAAATGGCCGCGGTGCTTCCTGACATTGTGGTTCAAGTACAACAAGCTCTCGCCACAAATCCCACTAATCCTCCCCAACAGAATGACCAGAACATCGGCAACCCTCCTACCAGCAAGTGCTCATACAAACATTTCAAGTCTTGTGATCCTCCTAAATTTGAAGGGAAGGTGTCACTGCTCTCCTCCATTGGTTTGAGGAAATGGAAAACACCTTCCTCAACTGCGATTGTCCTGAGGATCGCAAGGTTCGATACGCCATCGGGAGACTATTTGGAGTAGCTCTCACCTGGTGGAATACTGAAAAGGGGAAAAGGGGAATTGATGATGCAATGGCCTTAACTTGGGAGGAATTAAGGGAAATCATGACTAGGCGTTTCTGTCCTAGGAGTGAAATTAAAAAGTTGGAGGACGAATTTCATTCTTTAAGGCAGAAGGAGGAAGATCATACTTCCTACAACAAGAGGTTTTTAGAATTAAACCAAATGGTCCCTAACTTGTTCACCCCAACTTATCGTTTGATCGAGCATTATATTCGAGGACTCCCCTCGAAAATTCAAGATTCAGTTCTCAACATTTCACCGGTAACACTTGAAGCTGCTATGGAGCTAGCGATTGAACTGACCGAGAATCGAATTCGCAACTGTAAGTTTAAAGAAGAGAAAAAGAAAGCCCCTGTTGAGGGTCAAACTTCAAACCATTCCATCTCCTCCTCTAAGTTTACTAACAAGAGGAAGCGTAACACCAGAAACTTCGTTGTTACACAAACCAACTCCCCTATTCCTGCTGCACCCATTACCCAAGTTGCCCCTTCACCTGCACCATACAAAAGACCATACTCTGGCCCGTTACCAAAATGCAACCGTTGCCAATATCACCATTCTCCTGATTATCCTTGCCAACATTACACCGGCTGTGGTCGCGCAGGTCATACTGTTCAAACATGCCGCATGCCTCAGCGAACGAACCGCCACCAGCCTTCAACCCAAACCCACCAACAAATAATGGGTCAAGCCCAACAACCCCTACTATTACCACCCACCCAACATTTAGCCCAAACATATTACCAACCCAATTATCCTATGGTTCAACCTATGCGGGCTTGCTACAATTGCGGAGACCCAAGCCATTTCAGAAACACGTGTCCAAGGTTGGTAAACATTATTCATGCTCAGGCCCAAGCCAACCCGGTGAATCAAGCGAACCAAGCTCCTCCACCTGCAAGAGGAAGAGCTTTCAATATCAACGCTAATCAGGCTAGAGCTGACGGCAATGTGGTTAATGGTACGTTTCTTATAAATGGTAGATATGCATCCATGTTGTTTGATACTGGCGCGGATAAAAGTTTTGTGTCCTTAGAGTTTGAACCTATCTTAAACCAAAATCATGTTCAGCTCATGGAATCCATAACAGTAGAAGTTGCAGACGGGAAACCGGTCTCATTAAACTCTATTATACGCAACTGTACACTCACATTAAACGACCACGACTTTTCGGTTGACCTCATTCCTATGAAGCTGGGAAGTTTTGATATCATAGTTGGTACGGACTGGCTCAGTCAACATCAGGCAGAAGTTGTATGTCGCGAAAAGTTTATACGTATTCCTCTTTCAAACGGTCAGACTCTTCGAATCTTTGGAGAAACCTCGTCGAAAGGGCTCAGCTTAATGTCTTGTCTTCAAGCTCAAATATATCTTCGCAAGAATTATGTCGCGTTTTTAGCTCATATCATCAAAAAGGGAACCATGGAGAAGAAACTTGAAGACATTCCAGTAGTAAAAGATTTCCCGCAAGTTTTTCCTGACGACATTTCAGGACTTCCTCCAGTTAGAGAAGTCGAATTCTGTATTGATCTTATACCTGGTGCTACACCAGTCGCAAAGTCTCCTTATAGGTTAGCCCCCTCTGAAATGAAAGAGCTAGCCAGTCAATTGCAAGAGTTGACTGACAAGGGATTCATACGTCCTAGCTCCTCGCCTTGGGGTGCACTTGTCCTTTTTGTGAAAAAGAAAGATGGATCGTTTCGCATGTGCATCGACTACAGAGAACTCAACAAGTTAACAATCAAGAATCGCTATCCATTACCTCGCATTGATGATCTTCTTGACCAACTTCAAGGTGCCAGCTGCTTTTCAAAAATCGACCTTCGATCTGGTTATCATCAACTTAGAGTACATGAAGAAGACGTCCCAAAGACTGCTTTCCGAACTCGTTATGGTCATTATGAATTCATGGTCATGCCATTTGGTTTAACCAACGCACCAGCTGTCTTCATGGATTTAATGAACAGAGTCTGCAAACCGTATCTCAATCATCGACGACATCCTCATTTATTCAAAATCTAAAACTGATCATGAGCGTCATCTTCGACTCATCCTTACACTTCTAGAGAATGAAAAGCTTTACGCCAAATTCTCCAAATGCGAATTCTGGTTAAAAGAGGTGCAATTCCTCGGACATGTAGTCAATGACAAGGGAATACATGTCGACCCCTCAAAGATCAAAGCGGTACAAGAATGGCAAGTGCCACGTACACCAACTGAAGTAAGATCTTTTCTTGGTTTGGCTGGTTATTATCGTCGTTTCATTTCAAACTTCTCTCGCATTGCTGTACCACTCACGGCTTTAACTCATAAGGGAAAACCTTTCATATGGGGACCCAAGCAAGAAGAAGCCTTCCAAACCCTTAAACAAAAACTCTGTGATGCACCAATCCTCACTCTTCCTGAAGGTTGTGATGACTTCGTGGTTTATTGCGATGCGTCGGGGCAAGGATTAGGTTGTGTCCTAATGCAAAGAGGAAAGGTTATAGCTTATACTTCGAGACAACTCAAGACTCATGAGAAGAACTACACCACCCATGACCTAGAACTTGGAGCCGTTGTGTTCGCTCTTAAGATATGGAGACATTATCTCTACGGTACTAAGTGTGAAATATACACTGACCACAAAAGTCTTCAACATATCTTCAATCAAAAGGAGTTAAACATGAGGCAACGAAGATGGGTAGAACTTCTAAATGACTACGACTGTGAAATTCGGTACCACCCTGGCAAAGCAAATGTGGTGGCTGATGCACTTAGTCGAAAGGGTTATGCGAACTCCATTCGTCTTCTATGTTCGCAAATCATAACTGACATTAAAGATCAAATTCAAGAAGCCCAACATGTTTCAGTAACGGAAGATGATGTACGAAAGGAGATGTCCTGTGGAGCTGAACTTAGGATTGAAACTAAGTCTGACGGTATTCTGTACTATCTAGATCGTATATGGATTCCTAACCACAACTATCTTCGTGAAATTCTTATGAATGAGGCTCACAAAACACGATACTCTATACACCTAGGAGCCGATAAGATGTATCAAGACCTACGATATACCTATTGGTGGCCTGGAATGAAAAAGGATATTGCTGTTATTGTTTCTAAGTGCCTTACATGTTCCAAGGTGAAGCTGAACACCAAAGACCCTCAGGACTTCTGGTCCAACCTGAAATACCTGTATGGAAGTGGGAAAATATAACCATGGACTTCATTACCGGGTTACCTCGCACTTCTGGTGGGTATGACACTATATGGGTAATAATTGACCGACTTACAAAATCAGCTCACTTTATTCCTATCCGCGAAGATTCCAAGAACGAAAAGCTAGCTCGTATTTATATCAGCGAAATCGTAAGCCGACATGGTGTACCGTTAAGCATTATTTCTGATCGTGATGGTCGTTTCACTTCACAAACCTGGCAAGCAGTACAAGCCGCTTTGGGTACGCGATTAGATCTCAGTACCGCCTATCATCCTCAAACTGATGGTCAATATGAACGCACCATTCAAACTCTTGAAGATATGCTTCGAGCATGTGTCATAGACTTCAAGGGAAATTGGGACGCTCATCTACCATTAGTCGAATTTTCGTACAACAACAGCTATCATTCAAGCATCGGCATGGCACCGTTTGAAGCCTTATATGGTCGTAAGTGCCGATCTCCAGTATGTTGGCACGAAATTGGGGAAGCTCAAATCACTGGTCCGGAATTGATTCAAGAAACCACAGACAAGATCCATCAAATTCGAAACAATCTTCTAGCGGCCCAAAGTCGTCAAAAGAGTTATGCAGATAAACGACGGAAGCCTTTAGAGTTTAACATTGGTGATCATGTACTTCTAAAAGTATCACCGTGGAAGGGAGTAGTTCGTTTTGGTAAAAAAGGCAAGCTAGCACCACGCTACGTAGGACCTTTCAAGATACTCGAAAGAGTAGGACCTGTAGCATACAAGCTTGATCTACGAGAAGAACTCAACAGGATTCATCCCACATTCCACGTATCAAACTTGAAGAAGTGCCTCGCTGATGAAAACCTCCACATTCCTCTGGAAGATATTCAGATTGATGAATCTATGCAATTTATTGAAAGACCAGTAGAGATCATGGACTTCGGAGAAAAACGTCTACGACGAAGTCGCATTCCAATTGTTAGGGTACGCTGGGAGTCGAAACGGGGACCTGAGTTTACTTGGGAACGTGAAGACTCAATGCTTGAAAAATACCCGCATCTTTTTCCTACTACTTCTACTACTTAAATTTCGGGACGAAATTCCTAAAAGTAGGGGATACTGTAACATTTGTCGAAAACGGGTTTTACCAAACCCGCTCCGTTTGTAATCGAATATCAAGTTATATATGTGTCGGTGCCTATTTATGTTTATTTTAATTTTTAATGATACATAATTAATAAACAAATTAAACCATAAAAGTTATAATTGATAAAAAGTATAAATAAAGTAATAAAAAATGAAATGGGGCTGCCGGGACTCGAACCCGGGTCAGCCAGGTTGTAAACTCCAAAGACTTAACACTCACACGCATAACCACTCCGCCACTTTTTTGTTTTCTGTCAACTCTAGGAAACAAATAAATCTTATAAACAAACATAGATTAACCGGTTGCGCCAACTGAAAACCGAAATCGGCTATTCAACCGTCTAAAACGTTTGAATAATCACGAATTCAGGTTTATAACCGATGCACCGACGATTCTAATCAATTCAGACTTGAATTGACTTAAATTCTGATGATGATGGGTTTTATAACCGAAAATATCCCATAATCTGAATTACTGCAATCAAAGATCTTCTCGCGACTCAGAAACATTCCACAAACCTGCCATTTCACTTTCGTCATACTTTCAGTTCATCAGAAAAGTTTATTTTACTCGCTGGAAAATTCTGCAAGTTCGCCGGAAAACCGTATTCTTCATCAAAACGGTAAGTCTTTCAATACCGTCGTAGTCTATCAATTGTTAAGCTGTTTCTAACTCGGACCTATCAATTGAAATCGAATTCAGACGCTGCTATCGGATAATTCCAGTTCACCGGAAAATTTCTGGAAATATCTATTTTCATCTGTGAATCGGTAAGGACATTCAAACACTCTGTTAACGTTTGTTTATCACTTCAATTCCACGATTAGCTAATCAAAACGGTTAATTGGCTTGCTCAGTTGAAGTTCATAAAAACAGAGACCGACGCTTTGCCGGAATTCTGAAATAAATCGTTCACCGGTATGTTTACTTCTAATTATCGTCTCTGCCATTTCATATTTGTCTGTACAATGTTTATCAATCGAATTAAACAAGATATAACGGTGTAATCCGCTGTCTGTAAAAACTAACGAGGAAGATGAACTGCGCTAACAATATAAGGTTAATTAAAATTGGTATTTTAAACGGTTAGACACACAGTCCAGCGGTGGACTGTGTGCAAATTATACGCACACGCCGCGAGTTCGATCCCTGATACACGCACCCTATATGTAATAAAAACGTTTTATTTTTCTAACTGAACCGGGTTAATTCACGTTAGTTGTTAAGTATAATAAAAATTGGTATATTAACCAAGTTAGACACACAGTCCAGCGGTGGACTGTGTGTAACGTTAAAGCACAGGTCCCGGGTTCGAGACCTGTTAGTGGCACCGGTTCGATGAATTAAAATGTTTTTGAAAATAAAAGAATTTTGAATAAATTGAGTTAATATATAAGAATAATTAAAAACAGAATTATTTCGGGTTAGGCACGTAGCTCAGTTGGTAGAGCTGCGTGCACACGTACGGGAGGTCTCGGGTTCGAGCCTCACCCAGCGCATTTCAATTACACAATAAACCGGTCAAACAGTCAAAGTCAAAAAGTCAACAGTCAACCCAAAAAGTCAACATATTTTTATATTTTTAATTATTTAATTTAATTTAAAATCAATTAAAAATACTTAAAAATAATGTTTTTAAAGATAGGAAATAGCTTTAAACTCGTAAAAATATATCTAAAAATTTTATTAAAATCCTTAATAAAATCCACTCATTTACTATATTTTTCCGTTATTATTTAGGTTTGTAATTCTCGTTGTTCCGCTCTTCCAACTCGTGCGCATCTCACCATCTCCAATCAAACGCACCCAATGTGAGTGAATCTTTACAAATTCCCCGTTTTAATCACGTTTTGGGGTGTATCATGTGTCTTGCTATTTAATATATTTAAATCATTGTGCATACATCATATCATGAACAAATGTGTATACAGTTTGATCAAATTATTTGTGTGGTTATTGTTAGATTCAATTTATTATTTTCAGTACATGCAATTTCATAGGCCGCCGCTCCCCATTACATTATGAGCGTTGAGTATGTTCCTCATTACATTATGAGCGTGAACCTGGCGTGCCAACATACGATCGGCTCCGTTTAGTTGAGCCTTGATCGCACAGACATTTATCATTTTCAGTACATGCAATACGATCGGCTCCGTTTGATTGAGCCTTGATCGCACAGTTTTCATTCATGTTATTTATTGTATGATGTTGGTATGTTACTGTATGTTATTGTATGTTATTGTAGTTATAGTTGTGATTGTTATTGCTACTGTTGGATTATTTACAATTGCTCACTTACGATTATGCACAATATTTCATTGATAAACTAACAAGAAAATCAATAATAAATGTTTATCTAACAAGGTTCACTCGCCAACTTATGTTGTCCCAAAACCCCCCCATTTTTACACATGATACAGGTGACCCAGCTTTAGCAAGAAACACATAGGATTGGACTAGAAGAATAAAATGATTTAGAGCTTGGAATTGTTTTGTTTGGTTATTTCCTTTGTATTGTATGAACATGTTTGGATTATTGGGAATGTAATTTTGACTTTAATAAATATGAAACATATTAGTAAATAACATGAGCTTTGGTGATAACCCAATTATGCCCCGACTCTTATTCCGCTGCGGGTCGGGTGTGACATCTAGTACCATTTTAACAAACCAACAAACCACAAGTTTCAACTTAATATACTTACAAAAGACACGAGTATGAAATTCATATTTACAACCCGAAGAAGTTTTTGACCCGTTTGGCGTTTAATACATAGCAAGCGCATAAGAGTATCAAGATGTGTTCGTCCCGAACTCGTCTCCACTAGACAAGCGATTTACCTATCAATCATATATCAAATATATAAAACATAATTAGTGGCTATATATATATATATATCGATTATCACTTAACCACAATAACCATTATCTTAAATTATTTGACCCATTCGTATCAAGTCAACGCATTGACTATTTCGTTCTTCTATTCGTTCTTTCTCATAGTTCGATTGACAACGAATCATATCATTCTGAAATCAATATTCAAGTATGTTATTCCATTCTCATCCATAATAATGGTTCCACACGTATCTTTTATTTTCTCATTTTTAACGGCTATTTCAACTCGACTCATCAATTTAATACATCTATACTTCTACCTTTGAATGGAATCAATAGAATAAATAAAATATCACCTTGGACCACATTAAGAGTAAACGAAGTTTAAACGAAGTTCAAATGAACTTACCGCGATCTTGTGTTTTGAGTGCCTTCGGTTGGCTTGTATCCCCTTCTTTCTTCACCCCTATAAGGTACAGCATCACATGTTTAGCTTCTAAAATATTTACTACATACTCATACTTCGCCCTTCGATTATAACGTTAATTAACCGCGTATAATCCCATTTCCATACCAATTCATCGATTTAACGAGTTTTAGCGTTAAAACCCAACTAATTCAATTCAAGGCATTTATTCAAACATGTGGTGTGCGTACCATCAATTAAGCATGACATACAAGTAATTCAAGCACATTCTTCCTAGTTCACCTATGGATTACCATCATCATTCAATTCTTACAAATCATTATCATAATCATGTATCTTATGTTTTATATCAAGTTATCTATCAAAATACCTTCCACAATACTATCCCAACATCAACATTGCACTTACTTAAACATGAATTTTCTTTAACCTTCATCAACCTACCGACATAAATGGGTTTCATCTTAAATCATCAGCATAATCAAAATTGAGCACACTATAACTCATACACATTGATAATAACCAACATTCATGTTCAATTTCATATTACATTCACGGATTACACATAACTCACTTGCTCATTCATCACTAGAGCATAAAATTCAACTTACTTGATGTTAGAAACACTTAGATGATCAGAAATCCTAGCTCATGCATAGATTTTAACTTCAATTTCTCTTCCAATTTTGCAGATTTGTTAGGTTAAAGGTTTGTTCTTCTTCTCCTGCTCCTTGTGGTCGACACACACACACACACACACACATCTCTGATGATGTGTGTGTATTTTTATTTAAGTTGATATAATTTCAAATTTCATTCTATTCACTTTTAGCCCCTCATGTTTAGTGTTTATTTTAATAGTGGCTGGGACTTTATTTTCATACTTATTTATCTCCAAATATTTTTTTATTAATTAGTATATGGAATTTGGGGTGTTACATTCAGGTTGCTCCATGTAAATTTCTTCCTCTAGATTTCTGTCAAGAAAGGTGTTTTCACATCCATTTGGTGAACTTCCAAATTTCTAATGGCGGCAATAGCAAGCACCAACCTGATGGATGTTATTCGCGTAACTGGCGAATATGTATCAAAGTACTCTAAACCTTCTTATTGTTTATATCCTTTTATAACCAACCTTGCCTTGTACTTATCGATAGTTCCATTTGGTTTCATCTTCTTCTTGAAGATCCATCGATATCCTAGCAGTTTACATCCTTGAGGAAGATCCACTAGTTCCCAGGTATGATTTTGTAAGATAGAGTCTATATCGCTTTTGATGGCCTCCCTCCACTGAGGTCCTTCCGAGGAATTCACCGCTTGTTGATACGTTTGAGGTTCTTATTCTACCATATAGGTAAGCAAGTTAGGCCCAAAGGATTTTTCAGTCGTTTGCCGTTTACTCTTTCTGATTTCAACTTCCTCAGTCTTAGATTGTTCACGAGGTTCGTTATTTGCAACTTCATCCTCTGGAACAATTTCCTCAACCGGTCTTGTAAAACTCGGTTCACCTTTACCTAAGCATGGGAACACATGTTCAAACAATGATGCATCCTTAGATTCTATTATGGTGTCGTTGCATATTCTAGGGTTCTTAGAATCATGTACAATAAAACGATATGGACCATAAGGATGGGTGCATCCTATAAATACATAATCCACTGTTTTGGGTTCTATTAGTAGGCGCTTTGGTGGTGTGACCACCACTTTGGTTAGAAACCCCACACTTTCAAGTATTTATATGGTGGTTACTTTCCCGTTCATAATTCATATGGCGTTACATCCTTTTTCTTATTGGGTATCATGTTCAACACATAATTTGCCAATAAGATTGCTTCCCCCCACATGTTTTGGTTCATCCCAGAACTTATCATCATGGCGTTCATCATTTATTTCAAAGTGTGATTTTTGCGTTCCGCTATGCCATTTGATTGAGGGGAGTAAGGAGCCGTGAGTTCATGTATGATTCCATTTTTTGCACACACATCAATAAAAGGTGACACATATTCACCTCCTTGGCCGCTCCTTACGATTTTGATTTTCTGATTTAGTTGATTCTCAACTTCGGCTTTGAACAAGTTAAACTTATCAATAGCCTCGTCCTTACTCTTAAGTAATTATCAACCTCATGAACCATGTTCACTTGTCGAGCATTTTCCTTCTTTTGAAGTTTGCATTCATTGGCCTTATGACCTTGCTTTTGACAATTATAGCAAGTTCTTTGGAAATTCTTATTCCCAACTCCCCCTTTCGGACCAACGTTGTAGCGTTTCCCATGACGCTTCTTTCCACCCTTTCCACTGTTCTTATTGTTTCCCATTGAAGATTGGCCATGTTCAACAACATTGGCCTTTGCTGTTTCAGGACCATCAATCATTTTCAAAGCAATTTTGTTATCTTCTTCAATACGAAGATGGAAAATTAGATCTTCAATGGTCATTTCCTTTCGCTTATGCTTGAGATAGTTCTTGAAATCAACACACTTTGGTGGTAGCTTTTCAATCATAGCAGCAACTTGGAATGTCTCGCTGAACACCATTCCTACCGCATGAATCTCATGAAGAATATCTTGCAACTCTTGGACTTGGCTAATGACAGTCTTAGAGTCTATCATTTTAAAGTCCAAGAACTTAGTCACCATAAACTTCTTGGTGCCCGCATCTTCAGTTTTGTATTTGCGATCCAAAGACTCCCATAATCCTTTGGCAGTTTTGGCTTTGCAATACACATTGAATAGTGAATCCACCATACCATTCAAAACATAATTTCAGCATAAGAAATCCGAATGATTCCAAGCATGAACCACGCTCACTGATTGAGCATCCCTATTCCCTTCCTCAACATGGGGAATAGTTACAATCAAGAACCTTGCTAGGTTCAACGTGGTCAAATAAAAGAACATCTTTTGCTGCCACTATTTGAAATTCACACCGCTGAATTTCTCTGGTTTCTCAGCATGCGATGTGACTGCATTAGGTAGTGGTGCACCAAACCAGTTGTGACAGTAACAGCAGAAGTCATGACTATAGAAACAGCAGTAGTCATGATTGTAGAAACAACAGTAGTCATGGGCTGGGATTCCATTCTGAAACGAAAAACAATGCAGGAACATTTAGTAAAATAAATTTGTTTAAGTTTGTTAGTAATCTGATCTGAAACATAAGCCAAAGAAAACAAAGAGAAAACGATAACAATGAACCGGGCTTGTGCTTAACACAATTCCCTTAAATAAATTCGCGGTCTGTTCACAGGGTACGCCGGTTCTAAGCAGCAACAGCGCACTGCCGGACTTGAACACTTGCTTGAAACGAAATAGGAGATGTTGTTGTTGGTGTATCTAAATTGTTTAGCTTGATCTGGTTTTATAGTCATAGAACCATAACCGAATTCTGGCCCATTATTATAGAGAATTAAAACCAAATAACGGTCATTAGTGCATCAGTTTCAAAACTGATAATAATAACCGAAAACTAAATAATGATCATCATCAATACTGAATAATCATTTCAGTTTTAAAACACATTAAAGAGCAACAAATATAGCCTCGAGTGCAAAAACCGCCTCATGCGGGCCCCGGTTTTCAAAGCTGCATTCGTGTCCGCAGGACGTGCGGGTACGCACGAGTCCGGTTCCGAAACTCAATTTTTGCACCCCCTTGCGCTCGTCCGGGTAGGACTTGTGGTAAAAGATGTCATAAAGCTACAATTGTTTGGTAATTGTTTTACCTTATAAACAACCATTCCCTTTATTCCCTCGCCAATGTGAGACAAGGTGTTTAACCATTTGAGACTTTGATTCACACACATCCAAAACTTCCAACATCAAAATAGGTCAGATAATGATAACTTATCCAACTTAATAGGGATATTGGATTTAAGTGACCTCAACTTTCACCAATTAGCCGATAACACTCTCAACTTTCGATTTGTACCACACCACTCTCAACTTTCAACTTATTTTCCTTTTCCACTCCCGAACTAACTGGACTATAACCTAGTTAGTTGACTCATTTACCACAACATCAAACAGGTGCCACATCGGATGCCACGTCATCAAAAAGCCACGTCATTCGCCACATTAGACGCCACCTCAAAAACTTGTAAATTCCAGCCAAAACTTGTAAAATTCTTGCCAGTTTCCAACCAAACCATATGAATTACGGTGATTAAAAAGCGAGTTGAGGAGAGGTTATAACATGTCTACTTGAAATATTTTTTTATTAAAATGTGTGTATATATACATAAAACTGAAAATTACATATTAAAATATATGTATATAGACATAAAACTGAAAATTAGATATAAAAATCTCAATTCGACAAATCTCGATTTATCGTTAGTTAATACCTCACCAGCGCTTTTTACAACCTTGATTTATCATGAAAAAATATGAAATTTGTAAAAGAAAAACATATAGACTTTTTTTTGTAACAAACAAAACTTAAGTGTGAAAACCACACTTCCCAAAACTTTCAAACCCCCAAAAAAAACACATTCACTAACCTGGCGCCATTTGGGCCCTCATTTTCACCCCACCGTCACACCACCACTACACGAACTCCGTCACTCTCCTTCTATATTATCTCTCTCCCACCCTTAACCACCACCTCTATATAACAATCATCATCCTCCATTCATCATCCCACAAAACCATGAGAGAAATCTTACACATTCAAGGAGGCCAATGCGGCAACCAAATCGGCGCCAAGTTCTGGGAAGTCATCTGCACCGAACACGCCATCGACCACACCGGCCGCCACTCCGGATCCAACTCCGATCTTCAAATCGAACGCATCAACGTCTATTTCAACGAAGCTTCCGGTGGCCGCTATGTCCCTCGTGCTGTTCTCATGGATCTGGAGCCTGGTACCATGGACAGCATTAGATCCGGCCCCTATGGTCAGATCTTTCGACCCGATAACTTCGTGTTCGGTCAGTCCGGTGCTGGGAATAACTGGGCTAAAGGCCATTATACTGAAGGTGCTGAGTTGATTGATTCGGTTCTTGATGTTGTCAGGAAAGAGGCTGAGAATTGTGATTCTTTGCAAGGTAGGTTTTGTTGTTTGTTGATCGCATGTAGTTGTCTTGACTTATGTTTTGTTGTTGTGATCTGGATTTCTGAAGTTGTTTGGAAGTTACTTGAAACGGTGTCGGTTTGAGTTTTAGGGTTAGTTTTTTTTAAGTGTGTGTTAAGTATTAGATATTTGTTAAGTTAGACACAAATGATTTATTAAGTTATGCAGTTTAAAGATGATCAGTTGGTCTAATATGTAGTTATGTTATGCATGTATGATAATTCATACAAAAAGATTCAGTTGGTCTAATATGTAGTTATGGAGTTTTAGATGTGTTTTGAGATTATTTTATTTTTTGTTTATAGTATCTGCTGATATTAAAATTTACTTTTTTTGAAAATAATTTGAGGATGTTTTAAGAACTTTTTTTGTTAAGTGTTAATATTTGTTTGATTATAGTGGATATAAGATTGATTAAATTATGGAGTTTAAAGATGGTCAGTTGTTCTAATATGTAGTTATGTTATGCATCTATGATAATTGATACAAAAAGTTTTTTGTTTGCAGGCTTTTTGATGTGTTTTGAGAGTACTTTTTTTCATAGTATCTGCTGAAATTGAAATTACGTTTTTGAAATAATATGAGGGTGTTCTAATAACTTTTTATGGGTGATCTGATGATCATGATCTTTAAGGCCAGATATATTAGTAGGACAAGTGATGGTATATCAAAAAGTGACGTACATTAGTAACTTTTTGGATCATTTGCTCTTTCAAAACCTTATTTTTTTAATGATTTGGCAAATTACTGATTGAATTTGTATCTCTTAAGATTTTTTTTTTGTCAAAGTTGTATCATTTATGGGTCCTGAATTTGCTCTTGTATGTGTTTTATTTACTTATTGTATTTGATTTGATTTTGTTATGTAGGTTTTCAAGTGTGTCATTCACTTGGAGGTGGTACGGGTTCTGGTATGGGGACACTCTTAATTTCGAAAATAAGAGAGGAGTACCCTGATCGAATGATGCTTACATTCTCCGTTTTCCCTTCGCCAAAAGTCTCTGACAGCGTTGTTGAACCCTACAACGCCACACTCTCCGTCCACCAGTTGGTCGAAAACGCCGATGAATGTATGGTACTTGACAATGAAGCACTCTATGACATATGTTTCAGAACCTTAAAATTCAGCAATCCAAGCTGTAAGTACCCTGCTTTTAATTTTTTTAATTAACCCTCTAGTTTTATTAAATTGTTTTGCAAATGAACCATTTTTTAACGGCACATTTGGATCACTAACGGACTGCAAATGAACTATTGATTTGAATTACAGTTGGTGATTTGAACCACTTGATATCTGCTACCATGAGTGGTGTAACATGCTCTTTAAGGTTTCCGGGTCAATTGAATTCCGACCTCCGGAAGCTAGCAGTGAATTTGATTCCATTCCCAAGGCTCCATTTCTTCATGGTCGGTTTCGCCCCTCTGACATCTCGTGGGTCCCAGCATTACACATCATTGACGGTGCCAGAACTGACCCAACAAATGTGGGACGCGAAAAACATGATGTGCGCAGCGGACCCACGCCACGGGCGTTACCTTACAGCGTCCGCCATGTTTAGGGGCAAAATGAGCACTAAAGAGGTTGATGAACAAATGATAAATGTGCAAAACAAGAACTCGTCTTACTTTGTCGAATGGATTCCAAACAACGTTAAATCTAGTGTGTGTGACATCCCGCCAACCGGGCTATCAATGGCGTCCACATTCGTTGGAAACTCTACTTCGATTCAAGAAATGTTTAGACGAGTAAGCGAGCAGTTTACGGCCATGTTTAGGCGCAAAGCGTTTTTGCATTGGTATACCGGCGAAGGAATGGATGAGATGGAGTTCTCTGAAGCCGAGAGTAACATGAATGATTTGGTGTCTGAATATCAACAATATCAAGATGCTACAGCAGATGATGAATATGATGAAGAGGGTGAGGTGGAAGAGGAGGGGCAATATGAAGGCTAAAAAGACTAAAATGGTATGTTTTGTTTTTGTAAGTTTTATATGATGCAGTTTGGAGTGTACTCGTTTAAGGTTGTGGTTTTAGATATTTTGATGATATGTTATGGTTTCGGTAATGGAAGTGTTTGAATAAAAGTATGATATTTTGCTTAAAATTGTTGTCATTGTGACAATAAATTTGAGTAAATATTATATATGAAAGACTATATTTGTGTAGAGAATTTATACTTTATAGTACGAATGTATGAATGAATGGAGATATTGTGGCATGTAGTGATGATTGCAAACAAAGGGACAAAAATGACGTAAACACTTTTTGAACCAATCAAAGATGTGGATCTGGTTTTTTAAACCTATATTTCTCTCTCTAATAATTAAATTATTACCAGATTTATTTCTTTCTTTTTTGGGGATTATTGTGGTAAGATTTTTTTTTATCTATTTTCTTTATCAGGTAATACTTCTTGAGATAAATGTCTTTTTTTTTTTCGTTTTAGTTTGTAAAAAGAATATTAATTTCAGAGATAATTTATATACTTTATCATTCTATTATTAAACTCTATTAATATTTAATAATTACAATTATACATCTTTTAAAACCACCTGAAGCCACTAGGAGTGGTTGCCAGAACGACTCTTATCCTAAAAGCAAGCAATCGTATATTAAGTATTAACATATATAAGTTAAAAACAAAACCGCTATAGAAAAATTAGAGATTAACCCACAGAAATATATAAAGGTTTTTGCAGACATTGACCGAATTAATCATTTTACAAAGACGCATAATGAAAGAAAATCCTTTTACAAAGATTTTTTTTTCTTAAGAAAGGTACCACCTAAGGGAGGCCACGGCTCCTAGCGGGTAGCAACCAATGGATTTCAACCTGTGCCAGCACATCACCACCACCTTGACGGTTGGTGAGGCTAGGACAGATACCCGTATGAGATGATGATGGTTTCAAGACTTTTAACTGTTGAGCAACGGTCAAAATCAATAAAATAAAAAAAAACCTATTTTCCATACTAGGAATATTAGATTTTAATAATCCTAACTATTCGCCTTTAGCCGCAACTTAAAAAATAATCACTGGCAGTCCCAACTATTAACATATTAGTCTACGATGGATCCTGTCTAACAGAACCCCACTAAAGTCAAGAAAAAGGGAAAATTCACTAACTGGGCCAACCGAACGGAATGGAGTCCCGAGGAGGAAGAAATGGTGGCTAAGTCATACCTCCACGTATTGGTAGACCGGTTAAAAGGAAACCATCAAAGAAGAGACTGTTTGTAGAAATCGGTCTTCGTTGGGCTTGGCGGTAGTGTTGAACGAACACACCAACAACTAAAATCAAAATGGGGTTGGTCAACGGCCTTTACATTCAAGTGATAAAATTATAATCTATTTTAATTTACTTTATCTTTTCATAGTTTTAGAATTGAATTCGTATATTATCATTTTTTTAACATATATGATTGCATTCGTAAGAGCGGGTGCAGTGATTTACAAGTTTTGGAAAAGTGTAAGAAGGTTTTCTAAAAAAACAAAAACAAGCGTTTAAGTATGGCCTTGTGTGGAAAGTTATTAAAGAAGCGCCCAATTGAGGTCAAAATGACTTGTTGAACGAAGACTCCGGCGGAGTTCTAGCAAGAGAAAATCCTCAGATTCGGCTAACTTCGGGCCATCCGATAAGTCAGTTCCGGACTTAAACGACGAAGTTAGCCCAACCCAACCCAAGATGAGCCCAACCCACCACGTATCGGTAGACCGGTTAAAAGGAAACCATCAAAGAAGAGACTATTTGTAGAAATTGTAACATTTGTCAAAAACGGGTTTTTCAAACCCGCTTCGTTTGTAATCGAATATCAGGTTATATATGTTTCGTTGCGTATTTATGTTTATTTTTAATTTTAAGCGATGCTTAATTAATAAACAAATTAGAATTTAAAAACTATAATTAATAAAAAGTGAAAATAAAATAAATAAAAAAGAAAACCGGCTGCCGGGATTCGAACCCGGGTCAGCCGGGTGAGTCAAAGCCTTAACTCGCGCACATATAACCACTCCGCCACTTGATCTTTTTGTGAATTCTAGGAAGCAATTAAATCATATGTTCAACGGAGAATCAACCTGTTGCGCCAACTGAAACCGATATCGGCTTTCAAACCGTCCAAGACGTTTGAGTGCTCGCGGAATCTTGATCATAACCGATAAACCGACTTCTTAAATCAATTCAGTCGTTAAAGAACTTGAATTCAGGTGATGTTTGGTTTTTATAACCGAAAACATTCATTTCTGGAATTACTTCAACAAAACCCTCATCTCGCGATTAAATTACATTCCCAGAGCTTCTAATTTCACGTTTACTCTATTTTCTGGTCGTTTCTGATCATCGCCGGAATTCTCTGCAAGTCGCCGGAAAACCGAGACTCACCTCAAAACGGTAAATAACTCGACTCTTTCCGTTCCATTCCATTGATAGACCATTACTAACATCAATCCATCACCCAGAATCAATCCCAGGCGACGTTATCGGATAATCAACTCTCGCCGGAAAACTTCTGAAAATTCCTATTTTCTGCTGTGAAACGGTATAAGTCATTCAAAACTTCTGAAAACTCTTGTTTAGTACTTCAATTCCACAATTAGCTAATCAAAACTGTTAATTTGTTCGCTCAGTCGAAGTTCATAAAAACAGAGCCGACGACTTCGCCGGAATTCTGAGAAAGATCATCATTCCGGTATGTTCATTCCCAAAACTTTTCCTATCCGTTACATATAAATCATTAGTACGTCTGTTAATCGAATTAAGCAAGAAACAATTGATTAATCATTGTCTGTGAATTGAACGAAGAAGATGAAGTCTATTATGATTATAAGATTAATTAAAATCGGTATTATAACCGGGTTAGACACACAGTCCAGCGGTGGACTGTGTGCAAACAATACGCATACGTCCCGAGTTCGATCCTTGCACACACACATTCTCTGTAATTAAAATGTTCCTTTTTAAACTGAACCGGATCCATTCGCAATTAGATGTTAAGTATAATAAAAATCAGTATATTAACCAAGTTAGACACACAGTCCAGCGGTGGACTGTGTGCAACATTAAATCACAAGTCCCGGGTTCGAGACCTGTTGACGGCACCGGTTCGATAATTAAAATCTTTTTTAAAAATGAATGAATTTTGAATAAATTAAAACAGTATATAAATATAATTAAAAACAGAAATATTTCGGGTTAGACACGTAGCTCAGTTGGTAGAGCTGCGTGCACGTGTACGGGAGGTCTCGGGTTCGAGCCTTACCCGGCGCACACATGAACCGGTCAAACAGTCAACAGTCACGGTCAATGGTCAAAGGTCAACGCAAAAGTCAACATTTTTATATATTTTTATCTATTTATTTAATTTAAAAATCAATTAAAAATACTTAAAAATAATGTTTTTAAAGATAGAAATAACCTTAAAACTCACAAAAATATATCTAAAAATCTTATTAAAATTATTAATATAATCCACTCATTTACCATACCTTTCGTTGTTATTTAGGTTAGTTAATTCTCGTCGATCAATCCTCCAAACTCGTGCGCATTTCATCATCTTCAACCGAACGCACCCAATGTGAGTGA
Organism: Scalesia atractyloides; assembly: GCA_947069175.1. Classification (NCBI taxonomy): domain Eukaryota; kingdom Viridiplantae; phylum Streptophyta; class Magnoliopsida; order Asterales; family Asteraceae; genus Scalesia; species Scalesia atractyloides. The sequence goes on from CAMTDV010000003.1 coordinate 1,009,168, forward strand.
ATCTCTACAAATTCCCGTTTTAATCACGTTTTTGGGGTGTATCATGTGTCTTACCATTTATTATACTTAAAACATTGTGCATACATCATATCCATGAACAAATGTGTATTCAACTTGTATCAACTGTTTGTGTGGTTATTGTTTATATTTAATTTATCATTTTCAGTACATACATTATCATAGGCCGCCGCTCCCCATTACATTATGAGCGTTGAGCTGTTCCCCATTACATTATGAGCGTGAACCGGGCGTTGCCAACATACGATCGGCTCCGTTTGATTGAGCCTTGATCGCACAGACACTCATCATAGGCCGTCCGTTCCCCATTACATTATGAGCGTGAACGTGACGTTGCCAACACATACAGTTTCATTCATGTTATATATTCATGCAAGTTGATATGTTATTGTATGTTATTGTTTGTGGTTGTTATTGTTATTGTCTGATTATTTACATTTGCTCACATATGACTATTGCACAATTTCTCCATGATAAAGATAACAAGAAATCAATAATAAATGTTTATCTAACAAGGTTCACTCGCCAACTTATGTTGACCCAAAACCCCCATTTTTACACATGATACAGGTGATCCAGCTGCAGCAAGAAACACATAGTATTGGCTTAGAAGAATAAACTGGTTTAGAGCTTGGATTGTTTAGTTGATTATTTTTCTTTGTATTTGTATGAACATGTTTGGATTATTGAGGATGTAATTTTTACTTAAATAAATATGAAACATATTAGTAAATATCATGAGCTTTGGTGATAACCCAATTATGCCCCGACTCTTATTCCGCTGCGGGTCGGGGTGTGACATATTGGTATCAGAGCCATGACTATAGGGATATAGGATAGGATATTAGACCCTTAGAGCCTATACTATAGTTGATTAGAATTTTTAATTTTTGTGTGTTACATGCAAAATTCATGATGTTTATATGTTTTATGTTTAATGTTACACTCAATGTTATGCAAGCATGTTCATAAGTACATATTATTATATAATGCCTATCATGAATTATATTCTCATAACATATCATATCCATGCGAGCACACACCACATCATTTCCATGATTGTTTTTGCAATGATTTTTGTATTTTCAAATCACATCAAAGTGAGTTCTCATGACGGGCATGTAGTAACTGGAAGGGTACAAGTACCGGTAGTCGGAACGTCCTGTCTAGGCTGGCATTCGTATAAATCCAAAATAAAGGACCAGTTTGCCTACTTGGGGACTAACGATGAGAGTACGAAGTACCTATTAGGCCAAAGCATGCTATACCAAACGTCGTGTGAGCTAACCCCACTTTGAGTTCTCATTGTGTCTACACCTGGACACATTCCGACCATACATCTCGTAAACATATTTCGTGGTTTTCATTCGGGTAATGCGAGTGTTAAACCGCCAATACTAATGTGAATCCTACCAAGCCAATAGTCATGGGGGCCCACATGACTATACAGGTGAAGGTATGGGGGACATTTGAGGCCCAACATGAGCAAACCCAAGACATCCTATGGATGTAGTTGCATTATTGATATTTATGTTATTTTCATTTTCTTTAAGACACATGACACCTAAAAAGACTCCATGAACTCACAATCTTCTTATATATGTTCCTGTAGATGTCGACTAGGCAACAACGAGGGGGTAGAAAATCAGGAAGGTCACACGAACGCTTGGCCACTCAAATCGCAAAACAAATGGCCGCGGTACTTCCTGACATTGTGGTTCAAGTACAACAAGCTCTCGCCACAAATCCCACCAATCCTCCCCAGCAAGAAGACCAGAACATCGACAACCCTCCTACCAACAAGTGCTCATATAAACATTTCAAGTCTTGCAATCCTCCGAAATTTGAAGGGACCGAAGGTGTCACTGCTTTCCTCCACTGGTTTGAGGAAATGGAAAACACCTTCCTCAACTGCGATTGTCCCGAGGATCGCAAGGTACGATACGCAACCGGGAGACTATTTGGGGTAGCTCTTACCTGGTGGAATACTGAAAAGGGTAAGAGAGGAATCGAAGATGCAATGGCCTTAACGTGGGAGGAGTTAAGGGAAATCATGACGAGACGATTCTGTCCTAGAAGTGAGATTAAAAAGTTAGAGGACGAATTTCATTCATTGAAGCAAAAGGAGGGAGATCATACTTCCTACAACAAGAGGTTTTTAGAGTTGAACCAGATGGTCCCTAACTTGTTCACCCCAGTTTACTGTTTAGTCGAGCATTATATTCGAGGTCTTCCCTCGAAAATTCAAGATTCAGTTCTCAGCACTTCGCCAGCAACACTTGAAGCTGCTATGGAACTAACTACTGAACTGACCGAGAATCGAATTCGCAACGGTAAATTTAAAGAGGAGAAAAAGAAAGCCCCCGTTGAGGGCCAAACTTCAAACCATTTCACCTCCTCCTCTAAGTTTGCTAACAAGAGAAAACGTAACACCAGAAACTTCGCTGTCACACAAACCAATTATCCTATCCCTGCTGCACCCATTACCCAAGTTGCCCCCTCACCTGCACCATATAAAAGGCCATACTCTGGCCCATTCCCAAAATGCAACCGTTGCCAATACCATCACTTTCCTGATCATCCCTGCCAACATTGCACCGGCTGTGGTCGCGCAGGTCACACTGTTCAAACCTGTCGCATACCTCAGCGGACGAACCGCCACCAGCCCTCAACCCAAACCCACCATCAAATAATGGGTCAAGTCCAACAACCCCTACTACTACCACCTACCCAACATTTAGCCCAATCATACTACCAACCCAACTATCCCATGGTGCAACCTATGCGGGCTTGCTACAATTGTGGAGACCCAAACCACTTTAGAAACACTTGTCCACGTTTGGTGAACATTATACATGCTCAAGCCCAAGCAAATCCGGTGAATCAAGCTAACCAAGCTCCTCCACCTGCTAGAGGAAGAGCTTTCAACATCAACGCTAACCAGGCTAGAGCTGACAGCAATGTGGTTAACGGTACGTTTCTTATCAATGGTAGTTATGCATCCATGTTGTTTGATACTGGCGCGGATAAAAGTTTTGTGTCCTTAGAGTTTGAACCCATCCTAAACCAAATTCGTGATAAGTTCATGGAATCCATAACAGTAGAAGTTGCTGACGGGAAACCGATCTCATTAAACTCTATTATACGAAATTGTACTCTCACCTTAAACGATCACGACTTTCCAGTTGACCTCATTCTTATGAAGTTGGGAAGCTTTGACATTATAATCGGTATGGACTGGCTCAGCCAACATCAGGCTGAAGTTGTATGCCGCGAAAAGTTTATACGCATTCCTCTTTAAAACGGCCAGACTCTACGAATCTTTGGAGAAACCTCATCGAAAGGGCTCAGATTAATGTCCTGTCTACAAGCTTGAAAATATCTCAGCAAGAATTATGTCGCATTTTTAACCCATGTCGTCAAAAAGGGAACCATGGAGAAGAAACTTGAAGACATCCCAGTAGTAAAAGATTTCCCGCAAGTTTTTCCTGACGACATTTCAGGACTTCCTCCCATGAGAGAAGTCGAATTCCGCATTGATCTTATACCTGGTGCTACACCAGTTGCAAAGTCTCCTTATAGGTTAGCCCCATCCGAAATGCAAGAGCTAGCCAGTCAATTGCAAGAGTTGACTGACAAAGGATTCATACGTCCTAGCTCCTCGCCTTGGGGTGCACCTGTCCTTTTTGTGAAGAAGAAGGATGGAACGTTTCGCATGTGCATCGACTACAGAGAACTCAACAAGTTAACGATCAAGAATCGCTATCCATTACCTCGCATTGATGATCTTCTTGATCAACTTCAAGGCGCCAGCTGTTTTTCAAAAATCGACCTTCGTTCTGGTTATCATCAACTCAGAGTACATGAAGAAGACGTCCCAAAGACCGCCTTCCGAACTCGTTATGGTCATTATGAATTCATGGTCATGCCATTTGGTTTAACCAACGCTCCCGCTGTCTTCATGGATCTAATGAACAGAGTCTGCAAACCCTATCTCGATCGTTTTGTTATAGTCTTCATCGACGACATCCTCATTTATTCAAAGTCTAAGTCTGATCATGAACAGCACCTTCGACTCATCCTTACACTCTTAGAGAATGAAAAGCTTTACGCCAAATTCTCCAAATGCGAATTCTGGTTAAAAGAGGTACAATTCCTTGGACATGTTGTTAATGACAAGGGAATACATGTCGACCCCTCAAAGGTCAAAGCGGTACAAGAATGGCAAGCGCCACGTACACCAACCGAAGTAAGATCATTCCTTGGTTTGGCTGGTTATTATCGCCGTTTCATTTCAAATTTCTCCCGCATTGCTGTACCACTCACGACTTTAACTCATAAAGGAAAGCCCTTCGTATGGGGACCCAAACAAGAAGAAGCCTTCCAAACCCTTAAACAAAAACTCTGTGATGCACCAATTCTCACTCTTCCTGAAGGTTGTGATGACTTCGTGGTTTATTGCGACGCGTCAGGGCAAGGACTAGGCTGTGTTCTAATGCAAAGAGGAAAGGTGATAGCTTATGCTTCTAGACAACTCAAAACTCATGAGAAGAACTACACCACCCATGACCTAGAACTTGGAGCCGTTGTGTTCGCTCTTAAGATATGGAGACATTATCTCTACGGTACTAAGTGTGAAATATACACTGACCACAAGAGTCTTCAACATATCTTCAACCAAAAGGAGTTAAACATGAGGCAACGAAGATGGGTCGAACTTCTAAATGACTACGACTGTGAAATTCGGTACCACCCTGGCAAGGCAAATGTGGTGGCTGATGCACTCAGTCGAAAGGGTTATGCGAACTCCATTCGTCTTCTATGTTCGCAAATCATAACTGACATTAAGGATCAAATTCGAGAAGCCCAACATGTTTCAGTAACGGAAGACGACGTACGAAAGGAGCTGTCCTGTGGAGCTGAACTTAAAATTGAAACTAAATCTGACGGTATTCTGTACTATCTAGATCGCATATGGATTCCTGACCACAACAACCTTCGTGAATTCCTTTTGAATGAGGCACACAAAACACGATACTCTATACACCCAGGAGCCGACAAGATGTATCAAGACCTTCGATACACCTACTGGTGGCCTGGAATGAAAAAGGATATTGCTGTTTTTGTTTCCAAGTGCCTTACATGTTCCAAGGTAAAAGCTGAACATCAAAGACCCTCAGGTTATATATGTTTCGTTGCGTATTTATGTTTATTTTTAATTTTAAGCGATGCATAATTAATAAACAAATTAGAATTTAAAAACTATAATTAATAAAAAGTGAAAATAAAATAAATAAAAAAGAAAACCGGCTGCCGGGATTCGAACCCGGGTCAGCCGGGTGAGTCAAAGCCTTAACTCACGCACATATAACCACTCCGCCACTTGATCTTTTTGTGAATTCTAGGAAGCAATTAAATCATATGTTCAACGGAGAATCAACCTGTTGCGCCAACTGAAACCGATATCGGCTTTCAAACCGTCCAAGACGTTTGAGTGCTCGCGGAATCTTGATCATAACCGATAAACTGACTTCTTAAATCAATTCAGTCGTTAAAGAACTTGAATTCAGGTGATGTTTGGTTTTTATAACCGAAAACATTCATTTCTGGAATTACTTCAACAAAACCCTCATCTCGCGATTAAATTACATTCCCAGAGCTTCTAATTTCACGTTTACTCTATTTTCTGGTCGTCAGAATTACTTTCTGATCATCGCCGGAATTCTCTGCAAGTCGCCGGAAAACCGAGACTCACCTCAAAACGGTAAATAACTCGACTCTTTCCGTTCCATTCCATTGATAGACCATTACTAACATCAATCCATCACCCAGAATCAATCCCAGGCGACGTTATCGGATAATCAACTCTCGCCGGAAAACTTCTGAAAATTCCTATTTTCCGCTGTGAAACGGTATAAGTCATTCAAACCTTCTGAAAACTCTTGTTTAGTACTTCAATTACACAATTAGCTAATCAAAACTGTTAATTTGTTCGCTCAGTCGAAGTTCATAAAAACAGAGCCGACGACTTCGCCGGAGTTCTGAGAAAGATCATCATTCCGGTATGTTCATTCCTAAAACTTTTCCTATCCGTTACATATAAATCATTAGTACGTTTGTTAATCGAATTAAGCAAGAAACAGTTGATTATTCATTGTCTGTGAATTGAACGAAGAAGATGAAGTCTATTATGATTATAAGATTAATTAAAATCGGTATTATAACCGGGTTAGACACACAGTCCAGCGGTGGACTGTGTGCAAACAATACGCATACGTCCCGAGTTCGATCCTTGACACACGCATATTCTCTGTAATTAAAATGTTCCTTTTTAAACTGAACCGGATCCATTCGCAATTAGATGTTAAGTATAATAAAAATCAGTATATTAACCAAGTTAGACACACAGTCCAGCGGTGGACTGTGTGCAACATTAAATCACAAGTCCCGGGTTCGAGACCTGTTGACGGCACCGGTTCGATAATTAAAATCTTTTTTAAAAATGAATGAATTTTGAATAAATTAAAACAGTATATAAATATAATTAAAAACAGAAATATTTCGGGTTAGACACGTAGCTCAGTTGGTAGAGCTGCGTGCACGTGTACGGGAGGTCTCGGGTTCGAGCCTTACCCGGCGCACACATGAACCGGTCAAACAGTCAACAGTCACGGTCAATGGTCAAAGGTCAACGCAAAAGTCAACATTTTTATATATTTTTATCTATTTATTTAATTTAAAAATCAATTAAAAATACTTAAAAATAATGTTTTTAAAGATAGAAATAACCTTAAAACTCACAAAAATATATCTAAAAATCTTATTAAAATTATTAATAAAATCCACTCATTTACCATACCTTTCGTTGTTATTTAGGTTAGTTAATTCTCGTCGATCAATCCTCCAAACTCGTGCGCATTTCATCATCTTCAACCGAACGCACCCAATGTGAGTGAATCTCTACAAATTCCCCGTTTTAATCACGTTTTTGGGGTGTATCATGTGTCTTACTATTTATTATACTTAAAACGTTGTGCATACATCATATCCATGAACAAATGTGTATTCAACTTGTATCAACTGTTTGTGTGGTTATTGTTTAGATTTAATTTATCATTTTCAGTACATACATTATCATAGGCCGCCGCTCCCCATTACATTATGAGCGTTGAGCTGTTCCCCATTACATTATGAGCGTGAACCAGGCGTTGCCAACATACGATCGGCTCTGTTTGATTGAGCCTTGATCGCACAGACATTCATCATAGGCCGTCCGTTCCCTATTACATTATGAGCGTGAACGTGACGTTGCCAACACATACAGTTTCATTCATGTTATATATTCATGCAAGTTGATATGTTATTGTTTGTGGTTGTTATTGTTATTGTCTGATTATTTACATTTGCTCACATATGACTATTGCACAATTTCTCCATGATAAAGATAACAAGAAATCAATAATAAATGTTTATCTAACAAGGTTCACTCGCCAACTTATGTTGACCCAAAAACCCCATTTTTACACATGATACAGGTGATCCAGCTGCAGCAAGAAACACATAGGATTGGCTTAGAAGAATAAACTGGTTTAGAGCTTGGATTGTTTAGTTGATTATTTTTCGTTGTATTTGTATGAACATGTTTGGATTATTGAGGATGTAATTTTTACTTAAATAAATATGAAACATATTAGTAAATATCATGAGCTTTGGTGATAACCCAATTATGCCCCGACTCTTATTCCGTTGCGGGTCGGGGTGTGACAGAAATCGGTCTTCGTTGGGCTTGGTGGTAGTGTTGACCGAACACACCATCAACTAAAATCAAAATGGGGTTGGTCGACAGCCTTTACATTCAAGTGGTAAAATTATTATCAATTTTAATTTACTTTATCTTTTCATGGTTTTGAAATTGAATTCGTATATTATCATTTTTTTTAACATATATGATTGCATTCGTAAGAGCGGGTGCAGTGATTTACAAGTTTTAGAAAAGATGTAAGAAGGTTTTCGAAAAAAAACATAAACAAGCGTTTAAGCATGGCCTTGTGTGGAAAGTTATTAAAGAAGCGCCCAAATGAGGTCAAAATGACTTGTTGAACGAAGACTCCCGCGGAAGTTCTAGCAAGAGAAAATCCTCGGATTCGGCTAACTTCGGGCCATCCGATAAGTCCGTTCCGGACTTAAACAACGAAGTTAGCCCAACCCAACCCAAGATGAGGGCACACGTTAGAACTCCGGGTTCGTCGAGCCAAACTATAAACCAACACAGAATGATAAGTGATGAAATAAGATCTTACGCGCAAAAGAATGAAGCGATGATGTAAAAGTTGGCCGATGCGAGAGAAGAAAATATCCAAGCCTCTACGGCCTTGATTAACGAACAACCCGAAAGTGTCGCGCAAGCAACGAGAGATAGAGATTTTCAAACGTATATTACGCCTCACGAAAATCTCACCGTCGAAGTGCAAAAAGTCTTTGTAGCCCGCAAACGAGATCATGCGGAAAACTAGGGTTGGCCAACATTCACAGTGTCTTTTTTTAATTTATTTTCCGGTTTTTAGTTAAATTTCATCTATGTATTTTTTTTATTTATTGAAGTTTATCTTTTTATATTAACATTTTGTTATGAATATATCATTTATAGTGACTCTCCACATTCTTAACTCCTCATTTTATTTACTTTTATGTTAATGTTGAACCTATAAATAGAGGCTTTGTACTTCATACATACACATCAATAAGAAAATCTATTTCTCATTCTCTCGCTCTTCTTTCTATATTGCTAATAGGTTTAGTTGTAACACAACACGTTATCAGCACGAGCGCTTTTAAAGTTGGACCATGTTATCATAAGTCAAAGTGACCATCTTTATATCAATTTTTCTTTACATCGATCTACAAGGAACCTGAAATCAACAAGTTTGTTTGAAATCTCACATGAACAAAGATCAAGGTATGATTCGATTTCCTTTTCTTTTCCAATTTTCTATCATCTAACTTATTAGATTTTCAAATATGAGATTATGTTAGATTACCTGGAACCATATTTTTCTTGAAAACTGTTACATGTGAATGTGGTAGTAATATTAATATATATCATAGATATTTTGACTCTTTAAAAATTATAATTCATTTGGAATACGGTTTGAAGCATATTATCACTAGTTCACTTTCCTACTATTTTTCTTTTGTATCTTATTTTAATTTATTAATAGTAATATAACTTAAATTCAATCAAATGTAACTTAAGAGGGTGAACTAAATATTAATAATTGTAAAATTGAATTGAAAAGTATTAATTGTGATATTATTTCTCATTAACCTCATTACAAAACATTTTTCATTTGAATTTATGTTTCTTTATTTTTGTATCCTTAATTAATTGGATTAAAAAAGGTTTATCAAAAGTTATAATAAGTTAAGTTTACATTATTATTATTATTATTATAGAAATATAACAACGGCACTAGTTTTATTATGAAGTTATTTCAGGTTATCTTTATTCAGAATTATATTAAAGATTTGAAATGTTTGTATGAAAAAAATGTATGTTGTATGATATCCGTCATTTGGCCATGTTTAAAAATTCTATAGATTGCAAGATTTTCTATCGCTTATCATTTATTTTATTACAATTAAAGATTATGTAGTTTTATAGGCATGTAATTAGAAGTTAAACGAATTATATTAATATTTTAATGATCTTATAAATCTTCTGAGTGGATAAATAATAAATTAAAAATAAATCAGTATTGAAGTGATCTAGTTACTATGGCTAAATAATAAATGTGTATATCATTCAGTATTGTGTGTTTTAGAAAAATATCTTTTCATATACAATTGTGTATCATTTAAACAATTATATTATACCATTATCACTAAACGCATGATTTATGTACATATATATGTATATATATACTATAATAGTTTTGTATGCCTTCCTTTGATTATATTAAAATATTTATATATGATCAAGAACTTTTGTTTAGAAAACCTATGAAATATGTCATAGTGTTTTACAAATAACACATTATCATAACAAAAGATATAATTTGTATGTATTACATTAAACCTTTTTATAGTGTCCTTGATATATTTTCAATATTCAACTATGATAAAAAAGAAAATTAATTATGTGTAATTTATTATATTTGTTGAGAAGGCATCTATACGAGATTAAAATATAAACCACACATATTTGCTTATGTTCTTAATTCATAAAGTTTTTGTAACTTGTTTAATATAATGATATGTTATACCATATACTATATAATTTGACATTATATTCAGCATACTATTATTTGTATGTTTGGATAATATATCAAAGTTGTTTATTATTATTTCTGAAATCTTATAAGCATGTTTAAAAATTCATGCTTACTTATTTAAAACATTTTGAGGTAAAGACATGACACCCGAAGTGTGAACCATTATAAATATATGGAAGCTTGTATGATTTTAAACTAATAGATCATAATGACTTGGTCATGTAATTACTTCTCGATATATATCATGAGATGAGAAGATTATTTATAAGAATACGTTGAATAAAACAACTTCCATGTGTCAAACCTAAAATATGCTCATAAAGTAGCAACATTACTAATAGAATATATAAGGTTTGAAATGACCGGAATGAAGGTTGTGTGGTTCTAATCCATTCCATGAAATAAATGTGATGATATAATGATCTGGGTCATGATCATGTACATAACAAAGGCAATTGTAATAGTGCCATCATGAAAGTTGTGTATTTATAATTCATTCCCTAAGGTGAATGTGATGATATAATGATATGTGTAAAGTTCGTGGTCATGGTAGTTGAGGAAAATGTAATGATCCTAATGTTGATAATAAGATCAACCATGTTAATATTGAAATTGACCACACGAAGTGGCATACTAAGGGAGTGATTATAGACGAATAAAGTATGAAAAATATGTTATAATATGAATGATTGAAATAGTAATTTTTATTCTCTTGTATCTTGTATCGTGTATTAAACAAACACGAGTGCAACGAAAGGCATATATGATGATCATAAACCTGAAGCTTATGGATCATAATCATTTAATGACTGGTTAGACCATACCGAGTCAATGATAATGTGAAATCTACTAAAGAACCTGAAGTGTCTTCATGATAATTATACATGTAATGTTTGCTCTCAAAGGGAAGTTAATTATTTACCAACTACAAGTTGGGCGTAAATCCCTAAAGTATTCTAGAAATGACATCGTACATACCATTTAGTATTTTTAAATCGATGCATCGTCTAAATGGTTATCAAATTCGCAACCCGAAGTTTGCTTGAATGTGGCTTACTTGATAAGATAGCAATCACATTATTCTAAACTATTATATTAATTTGATAAATGCGGTGATCTTGATTCCCATTTTACTTATGATTATTGGAATAAATATTAAACTATATGTGACAAATATTGTTACACGAATTGCTTTTGTTGAAAACGATGACCAAACGTCTTTGATTGATTGCAAAACCAATAATCATGAGAGCAAAAGTTCATATTCACATCAAGAAAGCAAGTAATTAAACTTCCTCCCCATTATAGTTGGTTTTGGTCAGGAAACCAAATATTTCCCATCAAAGCTTTTATTGTGCGGTATACATTGGAATTGATCCACCATAACGCATAAAGATTGAAACTCAAATATGTTGGGAATATATGTTGGATGAAAATACTATTTATGATTACAAACTTAGAGCAATTAACGGGAGATTTATTTATGGCTCGTTAAATCTTACTTTAAGTAATTAACATTTTCAACATTAGGGGGAGATTAATGGCAGTTGAAAAAGGAACGGGTATGCATGAATTATCGTTGATCCTCAAATTAAATTGTGTGAACAAGAAGTTCAAAAGATAATTCGTTACCTAGATTAAAGAATCAATCACCAGACATGTTCACTGACCTAAATATAGTGACTAAGTAAGTCATGTAGTCAACTGCTAATGCTCCAATTAAGTTAATTGTCCTAGTAGGGCAAACCATTATTAATGAGTCTATTGCACGCATGAAGCATGGTAGACTAGTCGATTCCAAGAAAATAAAAATTCCTCGAAAAATTGGAGCAAGTAATGAAGAAGATGGTCAAGTCGAGGTTATAGTAAAAAAGGGTCTCTTGAAGAGACATTAGACATGATGTTTCTGGAAGAACCTCAGGTACCTGAAAATAAAGAGCTCTTAGTAAATTATATCATGTCTAGAAGTGTATGGAATCGAAACAAAATCGACGTTGTTATACTTTTGTATATATAGCGCTTGAAAAGATGAAATGATGAGGATCAAGATTTAAAATCTGCCTATGAATATATACAAAGAAATGATTGGCCAAAATGGAACGACGCAAATAAGACAGAGTTGAATTCTCTATTGAAATGGAAAGCTTACGGGCCAGTAGTCCATAAAAAAAGTTGTAAAATATATTTAATATAATTAGGTCTTTTATGTGGATCAACAATTTATGGCACAAGGATTTCGCAAAGACTTATGATTAATTATGAAGAGACGTATTCTCCAGTGGTGGATGCAATAGCTTTCCAGTATTTAATTAGTCTGGTAATATAAAGAGAGAATTGATATGATGTATCATTTAGATACTAAAGTTTACATGCAAGTCCTTGAAGGATTTGAATTATGTTATCATATAAAGTAAGTTCTCGAGAACAATATTATCGTTGTACACAGATTCATTTTTGAATAAGATTGAACTCCTGATGAGTTTCTTAAAGAAATTGAGTTCTTTAAAGGTGAATCAAAACATCTTAACGATGTAATTATTGTGCACCAATAAACATACATTGAAAACTTGTACCCAGTGATTGTGATATCTCAATAAATAGTGTATACGCATGGTACAATATGGATTTTGGAGATAAAAGCAGGTGTTCATGACACTTTTACATGATATAGATATCTATGTGTTAAATGGGCAAATTTATATAGCAAAACTCCTGAAGAGTGAAAGCACATGCATATATGGATAAGATGGAACGAATTCTCTCATGGATTGATAATGCTAGAAGCATTGATGTCAAAACCTCAAGAACATACTATATGAAGTTGACAAAATATGTGTGGACTAAAATAGTCAAGTCAAATATGATATAATTGACTCACCAGTGAGTTCGAAAACGAGAAATACATATGGTGATTATGATATCCAATTCTTGTACAATTGGAAATGAAATAATTGTTAACAACTTCTATGAATATATGATATTGAAATTGATATTTTAAATAATGAAGTTTATATGACATACTCTTGAAGAGTGCGTTCACGTACATCACTTTTCAATATGGAAGGAATTACATGATAGACTGTAGCCAAGAAGAAATTTATATGAATGCAACAAGTTCTGTATACGAAATAAAATATCCGAGTCAAACATGATATAATCAACTCGAAGATTATCTCAAAAAAACAAAGATACGGATATGATGTACTCAGTCCGTGTATTTTAAAATTGACACCATCATGTTTAGAAATATGAAAGTATATGTTGATGATAGCATTGCATCTCTTGAAGAGATGATAAGCGAGTCGAGAATTTATATAATGATATTTTTATATATCAATCAAACGACATCCAGAACATGTTGGAATACATTAATATGGACAAAGTTCATTTATAAGAAAGTTGAAGAAGGTTAAATAATTTGTTATAGAAAAAATTGCTCTTATCATCTCTGGAATATAAATTATTAGTAGTTATTTAGAAATGCACCTTTTTATTTCGAGTTTTATTCATAACTGATATATCATGTATTTAAAATTTCTGACAAGATATAGCTCATGTTAATGAGGAGACATTGAAATGACTCAAAAACTAATACTTTGATACCCTTAAGGTATGGAAGATATGATTATATATTTATTAACCCATCAAAGAGTTTGGTTAGTCTTGTTGATGCAGGGAATGTAGCATAACATGGTTGTTGATCTTGTGATACGTATTTGAGATGAGGCACTAGAAGTTTGATATGGAAATCATACATCATTGATTAGTTTAAAGGATTGCACATCAAGAGATCAAGCAACAATTCATTGACTACAAAAGTTTTGAGCAACTTTATAGAAGATCAACATTGCCACTTAAAAGATACATATTAAAATGAGGGGGAGTAACATACATGTTGCACTCTTTTCCCTTCACTATGTTTTCTCCCAACAGGTTTTCTTAGTAAGGTTTTTAACAAGGTAACAAATTTGATCCAGAAGTATCAGAAGGAGAAAATACGCACTGCACTCTTTTTCCCTTAGCTATGTTTTATCCCACTGGGTTTTCCTAGCAAGGTTTTAATGAGGCGGCATTAGGAAGCGTATTACCAACATCATGTGGATATTCAAGGGGGAGTGTTATGAATATATCATTTATAGTGACTCTCCACATTCTTAACTCCTCATTTATTTACTCTTATGTTAATGTTGAACCTATAAATAGAGGCTTTGTATTTCATACATACACATCAATAAGAAAATCTATTTCTCATTCTCTCGTTCTTCTTTCTATATTGCTAATAGGTTTTAGTTGTTACACAACACATTTGACTTTCTTCAAACTAAAAATAAAAAAATAGTTTGCGTCATGGGTAGGCACTGCTACCACTTACTAGTTAATGGGTACTTAGAGCACCTTTTGATGTGATGAGTGATGTTTGATCGGGACTAAGGTACTTACCTTTGAGTGCTCTTTCTCCCTAAATAGATTAATTGATGGTATATTAAAAAAATCTTGTTTTGACGATAACTAATTCTAGAATTTTATGTATACATGTATTTGTTTGGCATTAGCGACACAATTTTTTTAGGGAGTTAATATTTACACATCATGTCCTGACAAGTTAATCTATTGGTTAGTTATTTGGGAACTCTCAAATCAACTTCCACTAGCATCACATTGAAAGATATTGATGATAGCAATAAAATTTAGAAGTAGGTCTCTTTGAAGATCGACAGTTCAAAACCATCTAATTAAAAATAATGTAAATTATCATTAGTATTTAATTTTTGATAGTTTCTATTATACTAAATTATCCAAAAATTCCAAATCTCCTAAAAATAGAAATATAGTTGTTGTCTATTAGCTTCTTTCATTAATACCTGCTAAAAGAGGTTTTTTTAGTTAAAACTTGACAATGGTTTGTACGAAGAGAGTTATAGTTGGGGATAACAAATGAGCCAAAACTTATGTGCAATTCCAAAACATAAATGATAGCGGGAAGGGTATACTCAACCATTTCTTAAAGGAATATTGGATTTTAAAAATCGCAACGATTCGTCGTTGGCTGCTAACAGTTCCAACTTCAAAATAACCACTGGCAGTCCCAACTAATAACATATTGGCCACCAATGGACCTGGCTAACAAAACTCTAACGCCGTTAGTTTTCGGTCGCCGGAAAACCGTTTTTGGGCATAAAAAGGTTTCTAAAGGTCCGATCTAAAGGTTACAAAGAGGTTTGGAATGAAGTTGTTAAGTTTTCCGGCCAAAAAGTTGAGTTTCCGGCCATAAAAAATTATTCTGGTCAAAAAAGAAGTTTTCCGGCGGCTTCAATAATTTGATCTTTTACTAGAAAAAGGTTCCTAAGGGTCCATAATGAGGTTACAAAAATGTTTAGGACGAAAATGTTGAGTTTTACGGCCAAAAAAAGTTTTTTCGGCGACCGGAGACTAACGACCTTAGTGTTCTGTTAGTCAGGGTCCATTGGAGGCCAATATGTTAATAGTTGGGACTGTTAGTGGTTATTTTTGAAGTTGAGAGTGTTGGCGGCCAACGATGAAAAGTTGAGATTATTAAAATCCAATATTCCTTACCAAAAACATCCTACTCCTTTGCATTAGTGGTGCACAAAAAACCCGAACCCGAAAAAAAACCCGGAATCGGGTATTATAAAACCCGGGTTTTTTATACCCGAACCTACCACCCATAGGGTAGGGGTCGGATATGCATTTCTGTTATAAAACCGGAACCCGAAACCGGGTTTTTTTATACCCGTTTCAACCTGGGTTTTATGAGTACCTTGATAACGGCTATATAGCCGTTAGAAAGTGTATTTTAACCATTTTTTTTTGTTTACACTGTTTCTTTATACCCTATGAAAGGGGTCTTTGATGTTTGGTTTAACCGCAAGTGTTATCCTCGAGACGAACAATAAACGAAGACGATCAAGTTATTCGAAGCTATCTATGTTCATTATCTTATTCGACCCAGTTCTATGGTTATTTAGGTGTCATGTATTTCTATGTTTTATGAAATAAAAAGGTTTTGCATTTTATATTTTTATGTTTTATGCAAAAAAAAATGAATACCCGAGGCATACCCGAACCAAACCCGATCCATACCCGAGGCATACCCGAACCAAACCCGAGGCATACCCAAACCCAAACCCCACTTGAACCCCGAAATAGGGTATTATAATACCCGGGTATTAGACAACCTGACTCGGAGCCTACCCGAACCCGGGTATATAGGGTATACATTTTTTGTATAAAACCCAGATCCGGACCCGACCCAGATATTGTCAATACCCGATTTCGTAAAACCCGGTCGTACCCGGTATCGGGTATTCAAAAAACCCGATTAGTGCACCACTACTTTGCATCGGTCCCCCTTATATATTTATTCAAACTTCGCTAGTGCCTGTTTACCTGAAGCAATATTGGATTTTAATAATCTCAGTTATTCGTGGTTGACCGTCAACAGTTCCAACTTCAAAAATAACCATCAGCAGTCCAAACTATTAACATATTGACCTCCAATGGACCCAGACTAACAGAACCTTAACGTCGTTAATCTCCGGTCACCGGTAAAACGTATGTTAATAGTTTTTGAGAGATTTAATTATGAACACATAAGTAATTCTAAGTGGATTTAAATCATATGTTTATACTTTTATAATCATCAGATTGTGATTTAAGTATGCATGCACCACACTATAAACAAAAAATCAACAGCAATTATTTTTCATATAAACTATACATTTATGTATAAGACTATTAGTGATAAAACATTCAATGTTTAGACCATGTCTACGTCTTAGTTAAAAGATCTATTATTTTTTTAGTTTTTCTATTTTTATCATATTGGTCCTAGACCCCTAGAGGAAGTAAATATTCAACATAGGCAAAATAGATTTAAATAATTCAATCTTTCTGGTATTGACCAATAATAATCCCAACTAAATTTATTCTCAAAAATAGTCCAACCATTTTCATTTTGTTTGTATAATGGTCCGCTGTTAAAAAACGTAACGGAGTTAAGTTTCTTTTTTCCCGAATTACAAACTAATGTTTAGGACTTTTGATCAGAACGAGGATACGAGTAGATTGATTGCTCCAAGCGAGGAAAACGGTTCTTCAATTCGGGTATAAACTTCCAATTAACAAAAATCAAGCCGTTTGAAGCACTTTTCAAGTTAAGTTTTACATCAATCGACTCGTTCTGATCAAAAGCCAAAAAACATAAGCTTTTAATCCGAAAAAAAAACTTAACCATGTTAAGTTTTTTTAGCGACAGACCATTATACAAACAAAATGAGGAAGATTAGATATCTGTCGAGAATAAATCTAGTTGAGATCATTATTGACCAATACCAAAAAGTTTGAATTATTTAAATCTAATTTACCTTTCTTTAATTTAAATATGTGTATATACAAGAACTCTATCTAACTATGTAAATATTTACTTGTTTAATAGAAATTTGTCTCATTAAACACAATATACCTTCAAAAAGTGTAAAAGATCAATATAAAAATATGTTACTAACATATATAAGATATGTAATTTAACATTTACTTTGAATAATGCAAGTAGTGTAACACTTAGAGAAACAAAAAAATAATAATTTGAAAGTCTAATATAAGCAAATTCAAATAAAAAAAAGTAATAAAGTGATTTGAATTTTATAAAGATGAACAGCATAAACGAAAAATATCATATTAAATTGAAATCCAGTTAACCAGTGATGGTTTATCCTAATGATGGAAACTAAGAGATCAAATAGTTAATTATATGAGAAGTTATATTTATTTCAAGTATATTGGTATTTCTATTATCAAAAAGATAAAAAATATTTCTATTATCAAAACCTTCACATACTTGAGTTTGGAAAGAAAGGTTTTTGGTTCAAGTCATAAGAATTAAAAGAATTTTGTCGTTTAAAAGTATATATATATTATAATTTACAAAGAAATTAAGTAGTAAGTTAAAAATGGCATAAATATTGATACAGTGATATAAAGTATGTGACCCTCTATGACATATAAGACCAGACTGAATATGATGGTGTCGATCATTCTTAGATTACAGTTCCATACAAATGAAAATCTAACTTTCATCAAAGAAAAATAGTTTTCTTATGTATTGAAAGTGAAATTGAATTCACAGTAAAACATCTTAATAACAATATCGAGAAAAAAAACACTTTTAACATCTATAACATAGTACCCAAATAATTGTATTTAAAAAATTGTCTTTGAACTAATTTACCAATGTATCACTAACCCTAAATCAAAGAATAGAAAAAAAAGGAATTAGCCCAAATTACCAAACCACCCAATCATGGTTGATCAACAGAAGTCAAACCCACCATCATCAGGACTGTCTTGATTGTTAGCTTGAAAACTAGAGAGAGAACGTTCAATCAAGTTCCAAGCTGATCGTTATTACAACTCAGTTCGTTATTTAACAACTTCAACCATTAGGTTCGTTACATCATTCTTACAATAACCCTTGATCTACTTATAATTGTAATCAAGCCCTCACAAATATTATGTTTTTACACATTCGATCCCTTTACTACTTATTAGTGTAACAATACCCCCTCCCCATAAGAACTTTTTGTCCTCCACAATTGAAAGAGGGAAATTGTGATTGCAACTCATCCAAATATTTCCAAGTAGCTTTAGTCAATGGTAAATCACACCAGTGGACCAACACCATCACAATAGCTGACCCTGTGATTCACCAACTTCCGATCAATTATGGCCCTCGGTTGATATTGGAATCTTGGAGCAATGGATAAAGGGTAAACTTGAGCATTAGGGCAATTAGCTGCTTTCAATTGGAAGACATGAAATGTTGGATGAATCTAAGCTTCCGAGGGCAAATCTAAATGGTAGGCAACATTTTCAATTTTTACAATTTTACTTATCTAATAAACGATAGTAGAGCATTACATCACAATGCTGACGTGGCAGCCATTTAGGCTATGTTGTTATGGATGTGTTTCATGTATGATGTTGCATTTGGTTATGGATTTTTTTTGTAAAACCCTAACTTTATTATAAAGTACTTATTATTATTTAATGTATGAAGTTATCATTATACATGTGTAGAATAACAAAAAGTCCTTGAAGGCATTGGTCTTATTGAGAAGAATCTCTAAGAACAAAATCAACTGGAAGTAAGTTTTTTTATTACATATTGCATGTTTCATCTTTTAACGCCACATGCTACTTTTTGTAGAAGATGACGTGGTGCTTGAGGTCACAACATCAATGGCTTTAAGGTAATAGTTTGCCCTTTGTTTTGATTCTGGTAGATAATTTAGCAACATATTATGTAGATGCCAAAGGTATGACATTTAACTAAATTTAATATATCGTTTTCGTATAGCAGTGTTGGAAAACGGTTTATACCGCCCTCGAGCAATACTTTTAAAGTTCTTCATAGTTTCGAGAGGATGGACAATGAGAGGTTAGATGTTTTTAGTTCACATATGGTTTTTCTGTTCTGCTGCTGAATTAGCAAGTTCTTTTTTCAATAGAAACCGAAACTGTATATGTTTATATGTATTTGTTCTTCCGAAGTTCAAAACCAAATCATCTTATATATGTATTTCTTAATCCGTTATTCTGAATTAGGTAAAAAATATAATATGGATTGCAAGTATGGAGGTTACTGGCTCGGTAACAAAACTATAAAAGAGATCAATTCCATCAGCAAGGATATCAACGTAAGCCTTTATCTTTGTCCTCTGATGCTATTAATCAAGTTGTTTAGGTCTTGCATTGTGTTTTGGTAAAAATCACATGTGTAGGGTTTATACAATTATGAGATATTTGGAAATCAGATCTCGACGAAAGGTTATTGATGGTTTAAATTCCATTGTTTTAGATACGTATTAATATTTCTTAAGAAATTCCCTATTTTGTTTCGATTTGGTTTATTATTTACGCTATTTGAATCCTTCTGTTAGGAATGTTTATATATTTTGTTTAGGGCCTCTTATCAATGATTGTGTATGACTTTGATTGCGGTTATTGGAAGTTGTAACGTGGAATCAGGCAATGATGAGTTTTAAGACATTCATGTGGAGTTAATTTACAAATTAGGGTTTATCGTATGCATCAAACCAATTATAGATAAAAGCTATCAAGGGTTTGTTTTGTTTGTGAAGATCAGATTCGCTAGAAGTAATGTTCGTAATATTGAAGTAAATGTTTTTTTTGGGTTTTGTTATCTTGGATATCAGTATGTTGACGTTGATGTATGTATATTGTTGTTGAATAGAAGATCTGATTACCATGGCAGTGGAAGAGAATCAGATTGAGTTGAAGAATGAAGCTGCACATTACTTGTAGATCAAATGTAAGTGTACATGCTATAAATTTGCTAAAGAGTGAAAAATATTAAACAACAAAAAAGAAAGTCCGAATTTTGTTCATTTGATATTAAATAGTATTACAATACTTTGATTTTGAAAAATATTAATACATTACACCCTCCATTGAACACTTCTTAGGATTTCTAAGACTCTCGCCTTCTTCCATGAAACATCATCTTTTCTTTTAATTTGGAGATCAACTAGCATATCACAAATCTTCTGATCCTGTTTCAACAGTTGTCTGATGAATTCTTCTGCCTTATCCTTTAAATCTGATAGACTAGAATGGCTAACTTTATCAAGTAATGCAATGCTACTCCAGGTTTGCTTATAATAATTTTCACCCACGATATCAACTTTTCTGTTGAGTTCTTTGTCTATTCTCTGTTCTTCAAGTGAACATCTTGTAAATTGCTTTTTAACAGCGTTAGTATCTGCCTAGTGGTAAAAACTTTTGTTTGCCATTTAGAATATTGGTGTTGTTTTTGGATGGTTTGTTTTTGGATGAACAAGTTTTTAAAAGTAAGTTATTGATGTTTTCCATTAAACTAATCATTCCCCTTTTATAGTGTTTATAATGGGTGATATGGTAAATGAAGAGACAATTTCAAATTATGATAACCTGTTTTTGAAGCTTTAAATTTCGGCCTTTGGGTTTCTAGATATTTAATTTTATTTACTTTCCTTTGAAAACTCATTTTTGAAAGGTTTTGCATTAAATGCAAATGAATTTTAAATATAAGTGTACATGTTTATATTAAATGTACACGTATTTCCCTTCTAAATAATTAAATGTACATGTATTTTAAATATAAAATTTTATTTAATGCTTGTCTTTAAATCGGACCGTTGGGCTGTTAGATATTTAATTTTTATTTCTCTATATAATACTATTGCCAATTCAAAGGTTTTGCATCACACACTGATTCATTTATTTTATCAGATCAATAATAAAAATGGCATCAACTTCTGTACAATCTGATGATTTGAAGGAGCGATTTATTAAACAAATTGAAGAGCAAGTCTATGCAGATAATGACACTCTTCAAGAGTTGAAGAGGTGTTTTGATGGATTGCAACTTCGTCTGCTCACAAGAGACCAGGTTTCCAAAAACTTGGGGTGATGCCAACCACTTCCGTTCGTGACTTGTGTGTTGCGAGTAATATAGAATGTGGTGATAGAGACTTGCAGTTCATGACAAAGCTCAAGGATATACATTAAGAAGTTCAGTAGTCGATGGAGTTAAAGTTAAAATTTCTTAATTCTTGCTGTAATTGTTACTATTTTAATACTTTAAATTTTAAACATCTTAATCTTTCTTATCACTGTTTAGTTTTACTTATTTTATGAGTTTAAAGATTTATTGTTTCAAATTATTATTTATTTTATGCTGTATAAATCGATTGCAAGCAGTAATATATACGTATCCATGACAGTGCAAAATCTAAAATACGTTGCATGATCCAAAATGTTGAAAAAATATCTTTGACTTTGCTCAAATTTTACAGTGTTCAGTAAATAGTTAACTGGTACTCAATTTTGGTAGCTTTCAATGTTATGTTCATATAGAGGATCTGTTGGTTATGGTAAGTTCTTATTTGATCCGTTTCTTGATCTTTATTGGATAAGATCTAACATACTCTATGCTACAAGAAAGATTCTACTTGTGAGCAGACCTAACAACAATTTGCAGATGATACCGAACATGTTGACATATTCAAATTCAGTTAAGTTCAAGTGTGTGTGTGTGTGTGTATTTTATGTGTGTGTGTGTATTCTGATGCATTACGTTCTGATGCATTATGGTTGCTCAATGATGAGGTGTTATGTAGATTCGTTATTATTGGTTCATATATGTATTGATGCATTGTTGTTGTTTAATTAATGCATTGATCTATGTCTCTGTTTAACATGTATGTTATGTGTTGTTCAAATTGATAGTGTGTTTTGTAAGAATTACTTTTGATCTGAATTGTGATGGATATTATTGATGGTTGTAAATGGATCTGATTGTGATTATTGTGCTAGGCTTATAAATCTTGTCTGCTGGAAACGCGCAATTTGTTTGGAATTCATGGAAAAGGCTAGACATGTGGAAACTTGTAACGGTTTTGAATTTAGAAATCAGTTAATTCCAATCCTTATTGAAGTTTATAATGTTCTTGTATGTTAACTCCAGTTGAGACTATTAATCTGCATTTCATGGATATTAATTTCTATTACAGGCTGATGTTCTGGAATATTATGATCAGACTGTGAACTCTGTCAATGAATCATTCTATATACCTGTTGGTTTAAACTTGGTGTGGTTTATTGTTTTAGGATCCACATTCAACTGGTATATATGGTGTTTGGTCCCTTAGTATTAAAGGTTGGTGTGGTTTTGGTCACCAGTGTCAATAAATGATAAGTTGAAGCATATCATAACTAGTTTCATCTTATTCCTTGTGTAGGATCATGTGGTGAAGGTTCTATTTTAAGCAATGAAGATGAAAGATTTATGGAACGCTATACAACAACAATGAAGGATCTTGCATCAAGAGATGTTTCAAGATTTACGATCATTGAATATAGAACAATGTGTGCTCGATTGTTATTTATTTGTTATTTAAAAGATGTTCAGTTTTTATAATCTATTTTAACTAAACCTTAAAAAATGTATAATCATTCATCGTTTAATAAAATGTGGTATGTAAATTTTCTAAAAACCACCCGTGTTTTTACACGGGTTTTACATATAGTAACCAAGAATGGTCCATAAAATCTGGGGGATAGCTTCCGATTCTTATGTTTTCTTTTTGAGTTTTGAGCAAAAGGTTGCAGCTTTAAGTAAACCCAATCCCTACATTGGAGCTTCTATCAAAACGGTGTGCATCAACTGCTTGATTCATACGGTTCTTGGCAACATTCAGATGATGTTTCAATTGTTTAATCATTATCTCTCTATCTCAGTGTAATTCTTCAACTACCATTATTTTAGTATCCCTCATTATGTAAGGAATATGAACGGTAGGTTTATGCTAAAAAAGGCTTCATGGGAGACATTTTAATGGTTGAATGGAATATAGTATTGTACCACCAATGAGCAAGAGATAGCCACTTAGACCATTGCGTAGGCTGATCTATTGTCATGTACCTTAGATAAGATTCTAGTCATTTGTTAAGGACCTCAGTTTGTCCATCACTTTATGGGTGGTAAGCTTGATAAATTCTTGTCAGAAACTGATACTGAAAATGGGGTCTCTGTCTAAAACAATAAAAGTGGGGCACCCATGAAAGTTAAAGATGTTATCTAGGAAGACTTGAGAAACTTGTACAGTCCATAAGGGTGGGTCAAAGGACTAAAGTACCCATATTTAATTAATTTGTCCACCATGACCAATATAGAATCCTTACCACTACTCGTAGATAATCCAGAAATGAAATTCATGGATATGTCACTAAAAATAGACTCGGGAATGGGCAAATGTTGTAGTAGCCAAGGGGAAGCCAATGTCTCATACTTTTCCCTTTGGCATATTACACATTCTTTTACCATATTATACACATCTTTTGCACATCCTTTCCAGTAAAAAGCTTTTTTTAACCTTAACAGAGTAGATTTGAAGCCTGAATGACCCCCAATTGGATATGAATGACAATACTTGAGAATATCACTCCTTAAAGAAAAATCATTAGCTATCAACAACTTGTTCTTCCTTTTTAATGCAGTAACATCCCAAGACTTATTCTTGATCAACTTACCCTCTTGTAGTTGCTGAATTATTTTCTAACTTTTTCCATCATGTTGTCAAGTCTCTTGTATTCTTTGCCATAACAAAGAAGAAACACAACTTATGGCCATTTGAAAAAATGTAAAACCCTAGATAATGCATCAGCCACCAGGTTTTAACTGCCCTTCTTATAAAAGATTTCATAGTCATACCCTAACAACTTGGATAACCATGTTTGTTGCAGAGGTGTGAGAATCTTTTGGGATAATAAATGTTTAAGACTTTGTTGATTAGTCTTAATGATGAAGTGTTTAGGATTAAGCAATGATGCCATTGTTTTACAACAAATAAGATAGCTAGTAGTTCCTTCTCATAGACATATAAAGCATGTTGTCTCATAGATAGCCCTTTGCTAATAAAAGCTATGGGATGTCCATCTTGAATTAGTATTGCCCATAATCCCTTAGTAATCTCAATGATAAAAATTTTAGAAAAGTTTGGTAATGCCAACACTAGATTAGTAGATAGAGCAATCTTCAAAGCTTCAAAAGATAGTTGAGCCTCTTCATTCCATTAAAATGCATCGTTCTTCAATAAATTTGTCATAGGTCTGGAAATAATGCCAAAGCCTTTGATAAACCTTTTATAATAACCAGTCAGGCCTAAAAAAACCCCTTAACTGTTTGACATTATAGGGTCTGACCACTCTTGGATTGTCTAAATTTTTGAAGGGCCGGGAGCTACCCCTGACTTAGTGATTATATGACCCAAGTATTCCACTTTATCACCTCCTAATGAGCATTTAGACCACTTAGCTTTTAGAGTATTAACCCCATCAACTATGGTACATCCCTTTAATCCTCCATATGCTGCTCCATATCTTTACAGTAAACTAAGATGTCATTAAAGAAGACTAATGAACATCATCCATTATGGAATGGAAGGTAGAAGAAAATTTGTAAAACCAAATGGTAGCACCGAAAACTCATAATGGTCCTGATGTGTCTTAAAAGTTGTCTTATGCACATCCTATTCATGCGTTCTAATCTAGTGATAACCATATCTAAGATCCAACTTAGAAAAAATATTAGCCCCTCCCAATTCATAAAGAAGCTCTTCTATTAAGGGAATGGGAAACAATCCTTTATTGTATGTAAGACCTGTTGGAAATTTGAGTATGTGTGAATGAAGTCTCGAACTTTGTCCCACATAGATGTGGGAACAAAGTGGAAATTAGTTTATGAGGTAATGTTGTACCTAACTAATATGATCGTGTGCCATGTTTTACCAAAACTCCTACGCGGGCGCGCAGGGGGGGGGTTGCAAAAGTTGAGCCGAATTTAGTTGAACTCGTGTACGCCCGCACATCCTGCGGACACGAATGCAGTTCCAAAAAACCGGGCCTGCACGGAGAGGGTTTTGCACCCGTAACCAATTCTGTTGAATGAGTTTTGAAAACTGTTTGATTCATTATTGATGATCATTAAGACAGTTTTCAATAGTCTAGAAACTGATAACTAATGACCATTATTGGGTCATTAAATCGGTGCAATGATGGTCAGAGTTGGGTTATGGTCTGCAAGTATAAATACGGACCAAGGCAGACAAGTTGAAACACACAGCTCTCTTCTTCCTATCTAATTCTCTCTGCAACATCTTCGGTTATCTTTTCAGGAAAGTGTTCAAGTACGGCAGTGCGCTGTTGCTGCTTCGGACCGGCGTACGATGGGAACAGACGACTAATCTGTTTAAGGGAATTGTGTTAAACATAAGCCCGGTTCATTGTTTCTGCCTTTAATTTTTATTCCTTCCAGTAGTAGTTTTCTAACAAACTTAAACAGATTATTCTTACTAATTCCTATTGCCCTGTTTATCTTTTCAGAATGCAATCTCAACTCATAACTACTGTTGTTTCTACCGTCATGGCAGCTGCTGTCTCCACTGTCATGACTTCCGTTTTTGCTGTGACAACAGGCCTGGTTGCACCCTTGCCTAACGCTGTCTCGCATGCCGAGTAACTTGAGAAATTCAACAATGGCAGCAAAAGATGTTCTTTTATCTGACCACGCTGAACCTTGCGAGGTTCTTGACTGAATCCAATCTCCATGTTGATGAAGGGGATATGGATGCTCAATCTGTGAGCGCGATTTATGCTTAGAATCATTCTGATTTCTTGTGTCACAACTTCATTCTGAACGGTTTAGTGGATACACTTTACAATGTGTATTGCAAAGCCAAGACTGCCAAAGAATTATGGGAGTCGTTGGATCGCAAATACAAGACAGAAGATGCAGGCACAAAGAAATTTGTGGTGGCTAAGTTCTTGGACTTTAAAATGATAGATGCTAAAACTGTCATGAGCCAAGTCCAAGAATTGCAGGTTATTCTTTATGATATTCATGCAGAAGGAATGGTCCTCAGCGAGACATTCCAAGTTGCTGCAATGATTGAGAAGCTACTACAAGGTTGGGTCGATTTCAAGAACTATCTCAAACATAAGCAAAGGAGATGACTATTGAAGATCTTGTTGTTCATCTTCGCGTTGAAGAAGACAACAAATTGGCTTTGAAAAGGGTTGATGGCCCTGAAACTATGAAAGCCAATCTTGTTGAGCATGGCCAGTCTTCAAAGTCGAAAAAACAGTGGAAAAGGTGGAAAGAAAGGTCAAGGGAAACGCTCTAACATCGGTCCAAAATGAGGCATTGGGAAAAAGAAGTTCCAAGGAACTTGCTACAATTGCCAAAAGCAAGGCCATAAGGCGAACGAATACAAGCTTCCTAAGAAAGAAAATGCTCGACAAGTGAACACGGTTCATGATGTCGACAACCTTGTTGCCATGGTCACGGACCTCTCAATTCTGGTCACCGAAGTTAATTTGGTTGGCCAAAATAACAAGGACTGGTGGGTTGATACGGGGGCTACCCGTCATGTGTGCTTTGACAAGAATCTGTTTAGCACTTTCAAGGAGGTGACCAATGGGGAAAAAGTTTTTATGGGAAACTCGGCCACGGCCGAAGTTAAGGAAGAGGGGAACGTGGTCTTGAAGATGACCTCTGGAAAAGAACTCACTTTGTCCAACGTGCTGTATGTTCCGGAAATCCGGAAAAACCTTGTGTCCGGGTGGCAGTTGAACAAGTTTGGGTTCAAAATGGTGATTGAGTCGGATAAGGTCGAGTTGACCAAGAATGGTATGTATGTTGGTAAGGGCTATGCCCTCAATGGAATATTTAAATTAAATGTAACGGTTGTGAAAGCTATGAATGAAAACGCCACTACTTCTACTTACTTGATTGAGTATTCTAATCTTTGGCATGGTAGACTAGGTCAAGTTAATTTTAATTCAGTTCGTCATTTAATTAAACTTAAGTGCATACCAATATTCGATATCAACTCAAATAATAAATGTGAAACTTGCGTAGAAGCAAAACAAATGAAATCGTCCTTCAAAAAGGTCGAACGAATCACCGAACCCCTCAAGATGATATACACTGATATGTGTGACCTAAAGGAAATTCCTACTCATGGTGGGACCAAGTATTTCATCACGTTCATTGATGATAGTACACGGTATTTCTATGTGTACTTACTTAAGAGTAAGGACGAGGCCATTGACAAGTTTATCTTGTTCAAGGCCGAAGTTGAAAGTCAACTAAATCGCAAAATCAAAATTGTAAGGAGTGACATAGGAGGTGAATAGGTTTCACCTTTTATTGATGTATGTGCGAAAAATGGAATCATACATGAACTCACAGCTCTTTACTCCCCTCAATCGAATGGCATAGCGGAACGGAAAAATCATACCTTGAAAGAAATGATAAATGCCATGATGATAAGTTCTGGTATAAACCAAAACATGTGGGGGGAAGCAATCTTATCGGCAAATTATGTGTTCAACATGATACCCAATAAGAAAAAGGATGTAACAACATATGAATTGTGGACGGGAAAGAAACCACCATATAAATACTTGAAAGTGTGTGGGTGTCTAGCTAAGGTGGTGGTCACACCACGAAAGCGGCTACTAATAGGACCAAAACAGTAGATTGTGTATTTATTTGATACACTCGTCCTTATGGTCCTTATCGTTTTCTTGTGCATGATTCTAAGAACCCTGGAATATGCAAAGGCACCATAATAGAATCCAAGGATGCATCATGGTTTGAACATGTGTTCCCACACTTAACTAGAAGTGAACCGAGTTCTTCTAGACAAGTCGAAGAAAATGTTCCTGAGGTACAGTACAATGAACCTCGAGAACAATCTAAGACTGAGGAAGTTGAAATCAGGAAAAGTAAAAGGCAAAGGACTGAAAAATCCTTTGGGCCTGAGTTTCTTACATACATGGTAGAAGATGAACCTCAAACGTACCAACAAGCGGTACATTCCTCTGAAGACCTCAGTGGAGGGAGGCCATCAAAAGTGAGATATACTCGATCTTACAAAACCATACTTGGGAGTTAGTGGATCTTCCTCAAGGATGTAAACCATTATGATATCGATGGATCTTCAAGAAGAAGATGAAGCCTGATGGAACCATCGATAAGTACAAAGCAAGGTTGGTGATCAAAGGATATAAACAACAAGAAGGTTTAGATACTTCGATACATATTCGCCAGTCACGAACATCCATCAGGTTGGTGCTTGCCATTGCCGCTATTAGAAACTTGGAATTTCACCAAATGGATGTGAAAACAGCTTTCCTGAATGGAAATCTAGAGGAAGAAATTTACATGGAGCAACCCGAAGGCTTCCGACCATTGGGCTAGAAAAGAATGTGCGTAAACTTGTAAAATCGTTGTATGGATTGAAACAAGCTCCAAAACAATGGCACCAAAAATTTGATCATGTTATGCTTGATGCTGGGTTCAAAATCAACTAATGTGACAAGTGTGTATATGTGAAGGACACATCTGATGGGTATGTCATTTTGTGTCTATATGTAGATGATATGCTCATTGCTGGAAGGGATGACAAAATCATAAAATCTACAAGAACATGCTAAAAGCAAGATTTGGCATGAAAGACATGGGTCTTGCGGATGTGATTCTGGGAGTTAAAATCACACGAACCCAAAGTGGACTTGTTTTAAGTCAATCCCACTATGTGGACAAAATTCTTGAGAAGTTTAATGCAAATGACTCTAACGTAGCTAGGACTCCACTTGACACAAGTCAACATCTAGCCAAAAATAGAGGTGAATGTAACATTTGTGTAAAATGGATTTAAAAAAACTGTTTCGTTTATCAATCAAATATTTGTTTATATGTTCATTGCGTATTTATAGCATCA
The DNA here is from genome assembly GCA_947069175.1 of Scalesia atractyloides. Taxonomy (NCBI): domain Eukaryota; kingdom Viridiplantae; phylum Streptophyta; class Magnoliopsida; order Asterales; family Asteraceae; genus Scalesia; species Scalesia atractyloides. Next base: position 1,038,827 of record CAMTDV010000003.1, read on the forward strand.
GTTATTTTTATTAATAAAGGTTGTAGCATTAAAAAGTTATAATTAATAAATAATAATAATAAATGAATTAAAATAAACTTAGAAATATTAAAACAAAAAAATAAATAAAGGAGGAAACCGGGTTTCGAACCCGGGTCTCCCGTGTACACACCCACACCAAACACCACTACACTACACACACTTTGGTGATTAAACCGGAAACAGATAACTTATAAAGCAGAGTTAGTAAACAAACTTGCAATTACAGTTTCAACTCCGAATCACTCGTCAAGATCAATTTGCGTAATTCATGGGGAGTTACGGTTTCTGTTGATTACAAACGGATATAACTGATGGTAAACATCAGTTATAACCGAAAACTCAAATTAATTTCACTTGTAACTGTGATTTCATAACCGAAAACTTTAAATCACATTTGCCTATAAATACTTCATACCAATCATTCTAAGCTGGCACACTTTCAAATCATTCCTCGAGATCACACTATTCAAATCCTCTGTTCTTGTCGGAATTCGGTTCTGTTCGCCGGAACTTAAGTTTTGCTCGCCGGAATCCATTGCCGGAACTCTGCGATCATCGATAAATCTTCTAGCACTCTTGTAGATTATTAATAACATGTTTAAGGTATAACCAGCACAATAACAACATCCTTTTAGCCGGTTAAGATCGAGTTCAGTGTCGGGTTTATTTTAGATGAAAGAGATGAAGTTGGTCAGAGTATTTGTATAATTAAACTTGATATTTTAAACGGGTTAGACACACAGTCCAACGGTGGCCTGTGTGCATTTCATGTAAAAGACATCGGGTTCGAATCCTAAACACGTCGCCGACTCTCTGAATAAAAATCAATTGTTATTGCTAGAAGATACCAAGTATTCAAAAGTAATAGAATTCATAGATAAACCGGGTTAGACACCCAGCCCAGTTGGTAGGGCTGGGTGCATGGTACAACAGGGGTTGCAAGTTCGATTCTTGTAGGAGACCAACGGTTCGCTTATTAAAAATCTTTTTAAATAAAATAATTTCTGAAATATTGTAACAAGTATATAAGAGTAATTAAAATAGAAATCCTTTCGGGTTAGACACATAGCTCAGTTGGAAGAGCTGCGTGCACATAAAAGCAAGTTCGAGCCTCACCACACGCAGTCAAACAGTCAACGAGCCGGTCAGGTCCTTGTCAGACCTGACAATATTTTTTTAAATATTATTTTATATCATTTTATTATTTTTGTATCTATAATTTAGTTAAAAATCAATTAAAAACATTTAATAATACAATTTTGTAAGTTTAAAAATCCAAATAAATACCACAAAAAATACCCTAAAAATCTAACAAAAAGTATTAAATCAAAATATTAAATCATTATTATTTATCGAATTATCGCGTTATTATTTTAGGTTAGTATTCGTTCGTCGATCAAATCCTCAACTCGTGCGCATTCATTATCAAGCAAGGAACGCACCCACTGTGAGTGAATCCTTACAAATTCCCCTTTTTATTCATGTTTTGGGGTGTATCATGTGTCGTTTCATATATTTCGTTTATTCAAACAATTGTGCTATTACCATTATATGATCATACGTGTTATGCAATGTTATATATTGTATTGTGTGTTTACATTTTTGTCAAGTTGCGTGCAATCATTCATTTAAGGCCCATCAGTTCCTCGTAGGATACGAGTTGAGCATCAGGTGCCTCATTAGATCGGCTCCGTTTGATTGAGCCTTGATCTCATTGTTCATCATTTGTCATGCTTGTGTATGCATTGATTGATAATATGTGGTTTGTGGTTAGATTTTCATATGCGTTTACTCATATTTGGTTTATGCACATTTTTATTTAAATAACCAATATACTTAATTCTTCCAATGTTTAAATAAGATTCACTCGCCAACTTTTGTTGACCAAAAACCCTATTTTTACACATGATACAGGTGGACATGTTGAAGCAAGGAACACATAGGAAATTGCCTTAGAAGAAATATAAAAAGTTCATGAATATTGTTGTACTTGTATGAATGTTGTAATTTTTCCTTTAAATTGGAAATAATAAATATGAAAATTTATTAGAGTAAATGTCATGAGCTTTGATGAAAACCCAATCATGCCCCGACTACCATTTCCGCTGCGGGTCAGGGTGTGATAGTGAACCTGTAAACCAGTTGGAGTACTCAAGAATTATTGGTAGCTTGATGTATCTTATGAGTTGTACTAGACCCAGACATAACATATGTTGTGAGCAAGCTAAGTAGATACACGAGCAATCCAAATTCAGTGCATTGGAAAAGTATTACTCGATTGCTTCGATACTTAAGATACACTCGAGAATACGGGTTGCATTATAACAGATATCCAGCAGTCATAGAAGGACACTGCAATGCTAATTGGATATCTGACACGAATGATTCCAGAGCAACAAGTGGGTATGTATTCACACTTGGAGGTGCTGCTATATCGTGGAAATCGTCGAAACAAACGGTTATCACTAGATCCACAATGGAATCAGAATTCATCGCTTTAGATAAAGCAGGTGAAGAAGCAGAATGGCTACGTTAATTTGTTGATGACATACCAAGATGGCCTAAGCCGGCAACGGCCATTTGTATACCTTGTGATAGCCAATTGACAATTGGCAGAGCACGTAACACAATGTATAATGGTGAAAACAGACATATCAGCCATAGGCATAATACAATACGACAACTAATCTCTACAGGAATTATCACTGTTGACTTTGTTAGGTCAAAGGATAATATCGTGAATCCGCTAACAAAAGTCCTAAACAGAGAGTTAGTTCAGAAGTCATCCATGGGAATGGGACTGAATCCCTTTAAAAATGAAGTTCATATGATGGAAACCTAACTTAATAGACTGGAGATCCCAAGAATTAAGTTCAATAGGAAAACCTAATTGTATGAACTGGTAATGTCACTGTGGGGGAGGTTAACCCTACGCATAAAAAAGGGAGTTTATTATAAAGCTTAATAAATCTCGTAGTCCATTCCTTAAAGTGATATGTGAAAGGACGAGCCTATGGCTTTTAGTGATTCGACTAAGGTTATCATACTTAGTGAATCACCTATGTGAGAGAGAAGTGGAGTCGCTTCGAAGGGTATTGTTGGGGCACAATACTTAATGGCTCTCGTAGAACCAGGCATCATGTTCATGACCATAACGAACATAACTATGAGGAATTGACTTTTTCAAGGAGAGTCTTGTATGAAATGTATTTTCTTCTACATAAACGGCAAACGAGTTCAAAGACATCAATGTCTACTCAGAGCTAGTGGGCTAAGTGTATTTCATGAACGAAGGTTCAAAGGGTAACACCTACCTATCGTATGCAAAACTCAACTGCTGAAATCTAATTGGAGTAATGTTGATCGACCTCCATTCATGTGGGGATTGTTGGAAATTTGAGTATGTGTGAATGAAGTCTCGAACTTTGTCCCACATAGATGTGGGAACAAAGCGGAAATTAATTTATTAGGTAATGTTGTACCTAACTAATATAATCGCGTGCCATGTTTTACCAAAACTCCTACGCGGGCACGTGGGGGGTGCAAAAGTTGAGCCGAATTTAGTTGAACTCGTGTACGCCCGCACATCCTGCGGACACGAATGCATTTCCGGAAAACCGGGCCCGTGGAGAACGATTTTTTGCACCCGTAACTGATTCTGTTGAATGAGTTTTGAAAACTGTTTGATTCATTATTGATGATCATTAAGACAGTTTTCAATTTCGAAACAGCCTTTTGAAGGTAATTATTATCAGTCTAGAAACTGATAACTAACAACCATTATTGGGTCATTAAATCGGTGAAATGATTGTCAGAGTTCGGTTATGGTTCCGCAAGTATAAATACAGACCAAGGCTGACCAGTTGAGACACACCAAAACACACAGCTCTCTTCTTCCTCTCTAATTCTCTCTGCAACATCTCCGGTTATCTTTTCAGGCAAGTGTTCAAGTCCGGCAGTGCGCTGTTGCTGCTTCGGACCGGCGTACCCTGGGAACAAACGACGAATCTATTTAAAGGAATTGTGTCAAACATGTAACATCCGTCGAAAAACGGGTTTCCAAACCCGCTTCGTTTGTTAATCGAATATCAAGTTATAAAATTTTGATGCGTATTTATGGTTAATTTTAATTTTAAACAATACATAATTAATAAACATTTTAGAATTTAAAAACTATAATTATTAAAAAATAAAAATAAAGTAATTAAAAATGAAAATGGGCTGCCGGGTTTCGAACCCGGGTCAGCCGGAAGACATAACTAACCAACACTTAACCACTCCGCCACTTGATGCTTTTTTGTAATCAAGGAAACAAATAAAACTTAAGTTACCGTGAATTCACCTGTTTGCGCCAAAAACTGAAACCGATAATCGGCTTTCAACCATCCAGAGGATTGAGTGATCGTGAGTTATTGATTATAACCGATAAATTCATTACAACCGACGTTTTAATCAATTCAGTCTTCAATTGAACTCGATTCATATGATTTTCGAGTTTGATAACCGAAATCATTCACTTCCAAATTTACACGGTAATATCTCTGTCTCGCAACTCAGAAACACTCACAGAACCTTCAATTTCACTTTTGCTCTAATTTCTGATCGTCGGAATCGCTATCTGATATCACCGGACTTTCGCCGGAAAACCGTGTCGTTCATCAAAACGGTAAATTTCTCAATCCTTTCATCTTCTATCTATTGTTAGACTTTTACTAACTCAAACCCTTCAACCAGAATCGGTCCCAGACGACGATACCGGATAACCTGCAACCGCCGGAAATTCTCTGAAAATTCTGAAATCACGCTGTGATTCGGTACGAGCATCTAAACTCTCTGATAATTCTTGTTTAGTCACTAAATTCACAATTAGTTAATCAAAACTGTTAATTGGTCCGCTCAGACGGAATACATAAACAGAGCCAACGACCTTTGCCGGAGTTCTGAGAAAAATCATCTTTCCGGTACATTCATTTCCAAAACCTTCCCTATCCGTTACATTTTAATCATTTATATGTCCGTTAATTGAATTGAACAAGATCAGTCGAATATCAATTGTCTGGGTTGTTTTAACGAAGAAGATGAAGTTAGGTTGTGTATATATTTAATATAAATCGGGTTATATCTCGGGTTAGACACACAGTCCAGCGGTGGACTGTGTGCATTTAAAACATAGAGATACCGAGTTCGAGTCTGTCCTTGTTCCGATTCGTCACAATATTCAAACATTTTTATAAAACCTAAATACGGAACCTTTCATATAAGAGAAATAAAAACAAGTGTTTTAACCAGGTTAGACACACAGTCCAGCGGTGGACTGTGTGCAATGCTAAACAACGGGTCCCGGGTTCGAGACCTGTTATGTGCACCGGTTCGACATAATTAAAATCCTTTTTAAAATAAATGAATTTTGAATAAATTAAATAGTATACAAATATAATTAAAAACAGAAATATTTCGGGTTAGACACGTAGCTCAGTTGGTAGAGTTGCGTGCACGCGTACGGGAGGTCACAAGTTCGAACCTCACTCAGTGCAAACAAACACAAGACCGAACCGGTCAACAGTCAAAGTCAATGGTCAACGGTCAACCCAAAAAGTCAACATTTTTTTTTATATTTTTATTTATTTACTTAATTTAAAAATCAATTAAAAATACTTAAAAATAATATTTTTAAAGTTAGAAAATGACCTTAAACTCACAAAAATATATCTAAAAATCCTATTAAATTATTAATAAAAATCCACTTATTTACCGTACCTTTTCGTTATTATTTAGGTTAGTTAATCCTCGTCGATCAACCCTCTAAACTCGTGCGCATTCAACATCATCAAACGAACGCACCCAATGTGAGTGAATCTCTACAAATTCCCCGTTTTAATCACTTTTGGGGTGTATCATGTGTCTTATTATTTATTACATTTAAACACTTGTGCATCCATCATATCCATGATCAAATGTGTATTCAATATGTATCAACTGTTTGTGTGGTTAATGTTTAGATTAAATTTATCATTTTCAGTACATACATCATCATAGGCCGTCTGTTCCCCATTACCTATGAGCGGAACCGTTCCCCATTACCTATGAGCGTGAACGAGGCGTTGCCAACATACGATCGGCTCCGTTTGATTGAGCCTTGATCGCACATACATCATCATAGGCCGTCCGTTCCCCATTACCTATGAGCGGAACGTGACGTTGCCAACATATACATTATCATTCATGTCATTTGCTCATGCAAGGTGGTTTGTTTATTGTTATTGTATGTTTATTTACGTTTGCTCACATATGATTATTGCACAATTTTTCCATATTAAATATAACAAGAAATCAATAATAAATGTTTTCTAACAAGGTTCACTCGCCAACTTTTGTTGACCCAAAAACCCCTATTTTTACACATGATACAGGTGATCCAGTTGCAGCAAGAAACATATAGGACGGCTTAGAAGAATAAATCGGTTTAGGTTTTGGATTGTTTATTTAGTTACTTTTTTCTTGTAATTGTATGAACTTGTTTGGAATATTGAAGTTGTAATTTTGAATTTAATAAATATGAAACATATTAGTAAACATCATGAGCTTTGGTGATAACCCAATTACGCCCCAACTCTTATTCCGCTGCGGGTCGGGGTGTGACAGATTGGTATCAGAGCCATGACTATAGGGATATAGGATAGGTTATTAGACCCTTAGAGCCTATACTATAGTTGATTAGAATTTTTAAATTGTTTGTGTATTACATGCAAAATTCATGATGTTTATATGCTTTACGTTTATTGTTACATTCAATGTTATGCAACCATGTTCATAAGTACATATTATTATACAATGCCTATCATGAATCATATTCTCATAACATATCATATCCATGAGAGCACACACCACACAATTTCCATGACTTTTGCAACGATTTTTGTATTTTCAAATCACATCAAAGTGAGTTCTCATGACGGGCATGTAGTAACTGGAAGGGTACAAGTACCGGTAGTCGGAACGCCCTGTCTAGGCTTGGCATTCGTATAAATCCAAAATAAAGGACCAGTTTGCCTACCTGGGGACTAACGATGAGAGTACGAAGGACCTATTAGGCCAAAGCATGCTATACCAAACGTCGTGTGAGCTAACCCCACTTTGAGTTGTCATTGTGTCTACACCTGGACACCCTCCGACCATACATCTCGCAACCATATTTCATGGTTTTCATTCGGGTGATGCGAGTGTTAAACCGCCAATACCAATGTGAATCCTACTAAGCCAATAGTCATGGGGGCCCACATGACTATACAGGCGATGGTATGGGGGACATTGGAGGCCCAAACATGAGCAAACCCAAGACATCCTATGGATGTAGTTGCATTATTGCTGTTTATGTTATTTTTATTTTTTTAGACACATGACACCTAAAAAGACTCCTTAAACTCACAATCTTCTTATGTATGTTCCTGTAGATGTCGGCTAGGCAGCAACGTGGGGTAGAAGGTCAGGAAGGTCAAACGAACGCTTGGCCACCCAAATCGCAAAACAAATGGCCGCGGTGCTTCCTGACATCGTAATTCAAGTCTAACAAGCTCTCGCCACAAATCCCATCAATCCTCCCCATCAAGAAGACCAGAACGTCGACAACCCTCCCTCCAAAAAGTGCTCTTACAAACACTTCAAGTCTTGCGATCCCCCGAAATTTGAAGGGACCGAAGGTGTCACTGCTCTCCTCCACTGGTTTGAGGAAATGGAAAACACCTTCCTCAATTGCGATTGTCCTGAGGATCGCTAGGTACGTTACGCAACCGGGAGACTATTTTGAGTAGCTCTTACCTGGTGGAATACAGAAAAAGGTAAGAGAGGAATCGAAGATGCAATGGCCTTAACATGGGAGGAGTTAAGGGAAATCATGACGAGACGCTTCTGTCCAAGAAGCGAGATCAAAACGTTAGAGGATGAATTTCACTCGTTGAAGCAAAAGGAGGGAGATCATACTTCCTACAACAAAAGGTTTCTAGAGTTGAATCAAATGATCCCCAACTTGTTCACCCCAGTATACCGCTTAGTCGAACACTATATTCGAGGCCTCCCCTCGAAAATTCAAGACTCAGTTCTAAGCACTTCGCCTGCAACACTCGAAGCTGCTATGGAACTAGCTACCGAGCTTACCGAGAATCGTATTCGTAACGGCAAATTTAAGGACGAGAAAAAGAAAGCCCCCATTGAGGGCCAAACTCCAAACCATTCCACCTCCTCCTCAAAGTTTGCTAATAAGAGGAAGCGAAACACCAGAAACTTTGCTGTCACACAAACAAATTTCCCTATCCCTGCTGCACCCATCACTCAAGTTGCCCCCTCACATGCACCATATAAAAAGCCATACTCCGGCCCATACCCAAAATGCAACCGTTGCCAATACCATCACTTTCCTGATCATCCCTGCCAGCATTGCACCGGCTGTGGCCGCGCAGGTCACACCATTCAAACCTGTCGCGTACTTCAGCGAACGAACCGCCATCAGCCCTCAACCCAAACCCACCATCAGATAGTGGGTCAAGCCCAACAACCTTTACTCCTACCACCTGCCCAACATGTAGCCCAATCCTACTACCAACCCAACTATCCCATGGTACAACCTATGCGGGCTTGTTACAACTGTGGAGACCCGAACCACTTCAGGAACACTTGTCCACGCCTGGTGAATATCATCCATGCCCAAGCTCAAGCTAATCCAGTAAACCAGGCTAACCAAGCTCCTCCACCTGCAAGAGGAAGAGCTTTCAACATCAACGCCAATCAAGCTAGGGCTGACAACAATGTGGTTAACGGTACGTTTCTCATCAATGGTAGTTATGCATCCATGTTATTTGATACTGGCGCGGATAAAAGTTTTGTGTCCTTAGAATTTGAACCTATCCTCAACCAAACTCGTGATAAACTCATGGAATCCATAACGGTAGAAGTTGCTGACGGAAAACCGGTCTCATTAAACTCTATTATACGCAATTGTACTCTCACCCTAAACGATCACGATTTTCCAGTTGACCTCATTCCTATGAAGTTGGGAAGTTTCGACATTATAATTGGTATGGACTGGCTCAGCCAACATCATGCTGAAGTTGTATGCCGCGAAAAGTTCATTCGCATTCCTCTTGCAAACGGTCAGACTCTACGAATCTTTGGAGAAACCACTTCGAAGGGACTCAAATTAATGTCCTGTCTTCAAGCCCGAAAATATCTCCGCAAGAATTATGTTGCATTCCTAACTCATGTCGTCAAAAAGGGAACCAATGAGAAGAAACTTGAAGACATCCCAGTAGTAAAAGATTTTCCGCAAGTTTTTCCTGACGACATTTCAGGACTTCCTCCCGTGAGAGAAGTCGAATTCCGCATTGATCTTATACCTGGAGCTACACCAATTGCAAAATCTCCTTATAGGTTAGCCCCATCCGAAATGCAAGAGCTAGCCAGTCAACTGCAAGAGCTGACTGACAAAGGATTTATACGTCGTAGCTCATCACCTTGGGGTGCACCTGTCCTTTTTGTGAAGAAGAAAGATGGAACGTTTCGCATGTGTATCGACTACAGAGAACTCAACAAGTTAACGGTCAAGAACCGCTACCCATTACCTCGCATCGATGATCTTCTAGGCCAACTTCAAGGCGCCACCTGTTTTTCAAAAATCGACCTTCGTTCTTGTTATCATCAACTCAGAGTACATGAAGAAGACGTCCCAAAGACCGCCTTCCGAACTCGTTATGGTCATTATGAATTCATGGTCATGCCATTTGGTTTAACCAACGCCCCAGCTGTCTTCATGGATCTAATGAACAGAGTCTGCAAACCTTATCTCGACCGTTTTGTTATAGTCTTCATCGACGACATCCTCATCTACTCAAAGTCTAAGTCTGATCATGAACGACATCTTCGACTCATCCTTACACTCCTAAGGACAGAAAAGCTGTACGCTAAGTTTTAGAAATGTGAATTCTGGTTAAGGGAAGTACAATTCCTTGGACATGTCGTCAATGACAAGGGAATTCATGTTGATCCCTCAAAAATCAAGGCAGTACAAGAATGGCAAGCGCCACGTACACCTACCGAAGTAAGATCATTCCTTGGTTTGGCTGGTTATTATCGCCGTTTCATTGCAAATTTCTCCTGCATCGCTGTACCACTCATGGCTTTAACACATAAAGGAAAACCCTTCATATGGGGACCCAAACAAGAAGAAGCCTTCCAAACCCTTAAACAAAAACTCTGTGACGCACCTATCCTCACACTTCCTGAAGGTTGTGATGACTTCGTGGTTTATTGCGACGCGTCAGGGCAAGGACTAGGCTGTGTTCTAATGCAAAGAGGAAAGGTGATAGCTTATGCTTCTAGACAACTCAAAACTCATAAGAAGAACTACACCACCCACGACCTAGAACTTGGAGCCGTTGTGTTCGCTCTTAAGATATGGAGACATTACCTCTACGGTACCAAGTGTGAAATATACACTGACCACAAGAGCCTCCAACATATCTTCAACCAAAAGGAGTTAAACATGAGGCAACGAAGATGGGTCGAACTTCTTAATGACTACGACTGTGAAATTCGGTATCATCCTGGCAAGGCAAACGTGGTGGCCGATGCACTCAGTCGAAAGGGTTATGCAAACTCCATTCGTCTTCTATGTTCGCAAATCATAACAGACATCAAAGATCAAATCCGAGAAGCCCAACATGTTTCAGTAACGGAAAATGACGTACGCAAGGAGCTGTCTTGTGGAGCTGAACTTAAAATCGAAACTAAATCCGATGGTATTCTGTACTATCTAGATCGCATATGGATTTCCGATCACAATAACCTTCGTGATTTCCTTATGAATGAGGCGCACAAAACACGGTACTCTGTACACCCAGGAGCCGACAAGATGTATCAAGACCTTCGATACACCTACTGGTGGCCTGGCATGAAGAAGGATATCGCTGTTTTCGTTTCCAAGTGCCTTACATGTTCCAAAGTAAAAGCTGAACATCAAAGACCCTCAGGACTTCTGGTCCAACCTGAAATACCTGTATGGAAGTGGGAAAACATAACCATAGACTTTATTACCGGGTTACCTCGCACCTCCAATGGGTATGACACTATATGGGTAATCATTGATCGTCTTACAAAATCAGCTCACTTCATTCCGATTCGCGAGGACTTCAAGAACGAGAAGTTAGCTCGTATCTACATCAGCGAGATCGTAAGCCGTCATGGTGTACCGTTAAGCATTATTTCAGATCGTGATGGTCGTTTCACTTCACGAACATGGCAAGTCGTACAAGCCGCTTTGGGTACACGATTAGACCTCAGTACCGCTTATCATCCTCAAACTGATGGACAATCTGAACGCACCATCCAAACGCTTGAAGACATGCTTCGAGCATGTGTCATAGACTTCAAGGGAAATTGGGACGCTCATCTACCATTAGTTGAATTTTCGTACAATAACAGCTATCATTCAAGTATCGGCATGGCACCTTTCGAAGCTTTATATGGTCGTAAGTGCGGATCTCCAGTATGTTGGCACGAAATTGGAGAAGCTCAAATCACCGGTCCAGAGTTGATTCAAGAAACAACAGACAAGATCCATCAAATTCGAAACAAGCTTCTAGCGGCACAAAGTCATCAAAAGAGTTATGCAGACAAACGACGAAAGCCTTTGGAGTTTAACATTGGTGATCATGTACTTTTAAAAGTATCACCGTGGAAGGGAGTAGTTCGTTTTGGCCAGAAGGGCAAGCTAGCACCACGCTACGTAGGACCTTTCAAGATACTCGAAAGAGTAGGACCTGTAGCATACAAGCTTGACCTACCAGAAGAACTCAACAGAATTCACCCCACATTCCACGTATCAAACTTGAAGAAGTGCCTCGCCGATGAAAACCTCCATATTCCTCTAGAAGATATTCAGATCGATGAATCTATGCACTTCATTGAAAGACCAGTAGAGATCATGGACTTCGGAGAAAAACGTTTAAGACGGAGTCGTATTCCAATTGTTAGGGTACGCTGGGAGTCGAAACGAGGACCTGAGTTTACTTGGGAACGTGAAGACTCAATGCGCGAAAAATACCCGCATCTTTTTCCTGTTACCACTACTACTTAAATTTCGGGACGAAATTTCTAAAAGTAGGGGATACTGTAACATCCGTCGAAAAACGGGTTTCCAAACCCGCTTCGTTTGTTAATCGAATATCAAGTTATAAAATTTTGTTGCGTATTTATGGTTAATTTTAATTTTAAACAATACATAATTAATAAACATTTTAGAATTTAAAAACTATAATTATTAAAAAATAAAAATAAAGTAATTAAAAATGAAAATGGGCTGCCGGGTTTCGAACCCGGGTCAGCCGGAAGACATAACCAACCAACACTTAACCACTCCGCCACTTGATGCTTTTGTGTAATCAAGGAAACAAATAAAACTTAAGTTACCGTGAATTCACCTGTTTGCGCCAAAAACTGAAACCGATAATCGGCTTTCAACCATCCAAACGATTGAGTGATCGTGAGTTATTGATTATAACCGATAAATTCATTACAACCGACGTTTTAATCAATTCAGTCTTCAATTGAACTCGATTCATATGATTTTCGAGTTTGATAACCGAAATCATTCACTTCCAAATTTACACGGTAATATCTCTGTCTCGCAACTCAGAAACACTCACAGAACCTTCAATTTCACTTTTGCTCTAATTTCTGATCGTCGGAATCGCTATCTGATATCACCGGACTTTCGCCGGAAAACCGTGTCGTTCATCAAAACGGTAAATTTCTCAATCCTTTCATCTTCTATCTATTGTTAGACTTTTACTAACTCAAACCCTTCAACCAGAATCGGTCCCAGACGACGATACCGGATAACCTGCAACCGCCGGAAATTCTCTGAAAATTCTGAAATCACGCTGTGATTCGGTACGAGCATCTAAACTCTCTAATAATTCTTGTTTAGTCACTAAATTTCACAATTAGTTAATCAAAACTGTTAATTGGTCCGCTCAGACGGAATACATAAACAGAGCCGACGACCTTTGCCGGAGTTCTGAGAAAAATCATCTTTCCGGTACATTCATTTCCAAAACCTTCCCTATCCGTTACATTTTAATCATTTATATGTCCGTTAATTGAATTGAACAAGATCAGTCGAATATCAATTGTCTGGGTTGTTTTAACGAAGAAGATGAAGTTAGGTTGTGTATATATTTAATATAAATCGGGTTATATCTCGGGTTAGACACACAGTCCAGCGGTGGACTGTGTGCATTTGAAACATAGAGATACCGAGTTCGAGTCTGTCCTTGTTCCGATTCGTCACAATATTCAAACCTTTTTATAAAACCTAAATACGGAACCTTTCATATAAGAGAAATAAAAAAAAGTGTTTTAACCAGGTTAGACACACAGTCCAGCGGTGGACTGTGTGCAACGCTAAACAACGGGTCCCGGGTTCGAGACCTGTTATGTGCACCGGTTCGACATAATTAAAATCCTTTTTAAAATAAATGAATTTTGAATAAATTAAATAGTATATAAATATAATTAAAAACAGAAATATTTCGGGTTAGACACGTAGCTCAGTTGGTAGAGTTGCGTGCACGCGTACGGGAGGTCACAAGTTCGAACCTCACTCAGTGCAAACAAACACAAGACCGAACCGGTCAACAGTCAAAGTCAATGGTCAACGGTCAACCCAAAAAGTCAACATTTTTTTTTATATTTTTATTTATTTACTTAATTTAAAAATCAATTAAAAATACTTAAAAATAATATTTTTAAAGTTAGAAAATGACCTTAAACTCACAAAAATATATCTAAAAATCCTATTAAATTATTAATAAAATCCACTTATTTACCGTACCTTTTCGTTATTATTTAGGTTAGTTAATCCTCGTCGATCAACCCTCTAAACTCGTGCGCATTCAACATCATCAAACGAACGCACCCAATGTGAGTGAATCTCTACAAATTCCCCGTTTTAATCACTTTTTTGGGGTGTATCATGTGTCTTATTATTTATTACATTTAAACACTTGTGCATCCATCATATCCATGATCAAATGTGTATTCAATATGTATCAACTGTTTGTGTGGTTAATGTTTAGATTAAATTTATCATTTTCAGTACATACATCATCATAGGCCGTCTGTTCCCCATTACCTATGAGCGGAACCGTTCCCCATTACCTATGAGCGTGAACGAGGCGTTGCCAACATACGATCGGCTCCGTTTGATTGAGCCTTGATCGCACATACATCATCATAGGCCGTCCGTTCCCCATTACCTATGAGCGGAACGTGACGTTGCCAACATATACATTATCATTCATGTCATTTGCTCATGCAAGGTGGTTTGTTTATTGTTATTGTATGTTTATTTACGTTTGCTCACATATGATTATTGCACAATTTTTTCATATTAAATATAACAGGAAATCAATAATAAATGTTTTCTAACAAGGTTCACTCGCCAACTTTTGTTGACCCAAAAACCCCTATTTTTACACATGATACAGGTGATCCAGTTGCAGCAAGAAACATATAGGACGGCTTAGAAGAATAAATCGGTTTAGGTTTTGGATTGTTTATTTAGTTACTTTTTCCTTGTAATTGTATGAACTTGTTTGGAATATTGAAGTTGTAATTTTGAATTTAATAAATATGAAACATATTAGTAAACATCATGAGCTTTGGTGATAACCCAATTACGCCCCGACTCTTATTCCGCTGCGGGTCAGGGTGTGACAAAACACAAGGCCGGTTCACTGTTTCTGGCTTTAATTTTTATTCTTTTTAGTGTAATTTTCTAACAAGACCTTAAATTGTTTCAAGTGAAGACATGGAGCGGAAAAAGCGAACCATAAAATTTCTTTCTTTAAAATCGTTTTAGCACACTTAGGGGCTGTTTGGTAACTTCTGAATGGTTAAGTGTTAAACCAGTAAGAGATCTGAACCATTAAGTGTTGAATCAGTAAGAGGCCTGAACCATTAAGAGCCAATATAATTTTTAACCATTCAGAGGTAAATGTTTGACCAATTCAGATTAGAGGTCTTAACCATTCAGAATCAGTATAATGCTTAACCATTTATGGGCAAATGTCTGAACCACTTCAACATCTGCTCACGAAACAAATAGTCTGAACCATTAAATGCTTAACTAGTAAGAGCTCTGAACCATGAAAAGCTTCATTAAAAGGTAAACAAAGAGCACCTTAGAAAACATTTACAATGACTCTTTAACAAGAAGTATAAAAAATATGTAATATAACATTTTACTTAGATAAATTTTAAGAAACACAATTGCAATATGAAAGTTTTAATAAATAGTAAATTCAAATAAAGTAAACTAACAAAAGATATAAAGATGAAGGGCATAAAAGAAAAATATCATATTGAACTGAAATCCACTTAGCCAATGACTGTCAAATACTCTAATCTAATTACGGAAACTAAGAAATCAAATCGTAAATCATATAAAAAATGATATACATTCCAAGTATACGGGGTTGTCTATAATAATAACAATATAATTGTATTTCTAATTTGGAGTTTGTAAAATTTGTTATAATCAGAAAAAAAAAACCAAAGATTGAGTAACAAACTAAAAATCAGTGTAAGCATAAAGTTGATGCTTAAGTTACAAAAATATCCATCGACTCTATATATTGGTAATATAACATTAATAAAATACGTGACACTACAACATATTAGCATGTGCAAATATTGCCTCTGGTGCATCTATAGTTGTATATTCAATGTTCATTAAAACCTAACTTTTAACCAACAAAAACATAATTTGCTCAAATATTCGAAGGTAGATTGAACTCGTTTTTAATAAAAATAAGCAAAAAAGTAGTTAAATACTCTTCTACCATTTAGAAAAAGTACCCAAACTAGATTGTATTTTAAAAATGCAATGATATTAAGTAGTAAGTTAAAAATAAATGTAAGTATTATAATTATAAATATTGATACAGTAATATAGTATTAATAAATTACGTGGCTCTCTATAACATATACGCCAATTGCTTTCTTTCGTCTCTCGTCGTAAACTCTTGTTACTAGTAGGTTAGCAAAAAACAGGTTTACCTTATTAAAATCGAAAGCACGAACTGAAGATACCTAAGGCCAGACTAAATATAACAATGTCGAACGGTATTCAGTTATTATTTTACGCAAATTAAAAGCTTAACCTTTAACCAACAAAAATAGCTTAATAGTATACTCGACAAGAGATTGAATTCCCACTAAAACATCATAATACAAATACCCAAAAAGTACTCTTTTTAACTTCTAAAAAAGTTACCCAAAATAGATTGTATTTAAAAAATGTCTTTGAACTAATTCACCAATGTATCACTAACCCTAAACCAAAGAATTACCAAAAAGAAATTAGTCAAAATTACCAAACCACCCATTATGGTTGACCAAGACCAACAAAAGTCAAACCCACCATCATCTAGACCCTCTTGCTAGCTTCAAAGCTAACAAAGCATTCTTGTTCTCTTTCATCCTCAATATCCTCCTCTTTCTAGCAGCTGCTGCTGCAGTCCTCATCCGTAGATCATTATACATCATCAAGTATTTGTTTTGATCCAACGGTTGAGAACAACCCATGAAATCATAAGTCTCCCCTTGCATCTTGACACGTGGATCCATCTGATTGAACATCCCAAATCTACCACCACGGTGACTGTTACCGGAGTATGACACTGCCACCAGTTTACCATTGTTGGGATCCACTACTAATTCTTGACAATGTTGTTGTTGTGTTGTTGGAGGGGCAAACATGGTAATTTGTGGATAACTTTGTTGATCATATATTTTCATAGATTTATTCCATACATGGAAATCTTTGATGTTCCTTGAATAATTTACCTAAATTAATTTCAAAAAAATCAAATTTAATTAAATTAGTTTTGAAATCAAATGGGGATTACTAATGAAATAAAAAAAACTCAACATTACCTTTTGTATAATTGCTTTTAGTTCAAGATTTGTAGAAGAAAGTTCTTGATGCAACATTTTCATGGCCTTTGTTTCCTGTTTAAAATTTAAATACATAATAATTTTAATAAAATTTATGTCAAGAATTAAATTAAGAAAAATAAAGTCGATTTAAAGCATACCTTCAAGAGAATTTCTCTTTCCTGTTGCATTCTATTGTAACTCTCCACCAAATCATTAGTTGCCTGTAAATATTTGGGGAAAAACATTAACACATCAATTATAAAAAGTTAATCTAGAGTAAAACAAGTATAAAGGAGTCAACACATTCAACTCAAAAAGTCAAAATTAATGATAATTGATTATAAATTTATAATCACTGTAAATTTCATCTAATGATCAAACTATAACAGAACAATTTCAATACCTATGTATCAAAATTGAATTATTCAAAGCATAAGAAGATAAAATACATATAAATGATAATAAAAACCAATAAAATGCTAAAGTTTAAACAATTCATAAAAACCCCAGATGTAAAAAGAAAGTATAAACAAGTTGAAAAAAAAACCCAGATGTGAAAAACTGAAAATCACTTGCAACTTACAACCACAATCATCGGATTAATCAATCAAAACGACACCGTAAAACAAGTAATC
The DNA here is from genome assembly GCA_947069175.1 of Scalesia atractyloides. NCBI lineage: Eukaryota > Viridiplantae > Streptophyta > Magnoliopsida > Asterales > Asteraceae > Scalesia > Scalesia atractyloides. The sequence goes on from CAMTDV010000003.1 coordinate 1,056,475, forward strand.
ATACCTTTCTCTTCAAGCTTCTCTTCCCAGACGACGGCGTTTTACGCTTATCAACACCGTCGCTACCACTACCACCACTAGGCAAGAAGTTGAGCGGCGTTGACGGGCTTTTATCGGCTTCCTCCACCGTTACTTTCTCCGGCGCCGGTGACGGTGACGGTGACGGAGAAGATTCCGATTTGGAAACCAAGACAGATCGTTTCTTCTTCACACCCCACGTGAAACTGAAGCGATTAATTAACTCCCACTTGGCTGATAATTTCGGAATCATTATTAATATTTCAGCCACTTCAACCTCGTCGTCTGTCGGAAGTCTGAAGCCGCCGCCGTTGATAATCTGTTTCATTGTAGGTTTTAAGAAAAAATTAGATTGTGTCTTGGATGGGAAAGATTCGGAACCCAGATGAAGAACAAGTGGGTAATTGGTGTTGAGTGATGGGGGATCGAATTTAGAGAGAAAGAAGGGAGGAATGAAGAGATTAGATTAGAGAGAGAAAGTAGAGAGAGAGAGAGATGAGTTGTCTGTTGCTTGGAGAGGAGGAGGATAGAAAAATATGGAAAATCTGTGCATATAAAAAGGGATGAAGAGTGGCTTATGCCACGTGTCCAACTTGTAGAGATGGGGGGCTTCTTAGGGTTTAGCAATATCATGTTTATATGAAATTTGTATTTGATTTATCTTAGGAAAAGATCACCTTTTTTTGAACGGCAAAGGTTACACACTATTAGTAAATTACACCAATTTTACCTTATACTAGGAATTGAATCCTGGTCTCTTCTCAAGAGACACATAGCCTTTACCACCCTACCAAAGTGGTGATGGCCGGGGTGAAGGCTTGGTCTGGGGTTTTACCCAGGTTCGAGTTCAAGGGGGCGCAGTTCTACCTATTCCACGGGATTTCTACGCATCAGAGGTGTGCTACGCTTTCTTGCGATAGTCAAGTAGTCAGCCTTTGGACAGCTCCGAAAGGAAAAGATCACCTATCTTGTTAACTTCTCTCTAATCATCATTTTTATTCTATTTTTGGGTATGTGTGTTTAGCATGATATAAAAGCCTATCCTCTCTTCTACACGACAGTAGTTGTTCGAGAAAAAAACTTATAGATTGTAACAGATCATATAGATTGTTTTTTTTTCTCATTCTGTATTATAAATTGTCCAATCTTCGACTCCTTCACCACGATGGTTGTTTAAGAAAAGCTTACAGATTGTAACAGATCACACAGACGTCTATCTCTCATTATGTATTCTAAATCGTCCAATCTTCCATCATGGATTGTTCATGCCTATGTTATCCTCTAGCTCAACTTCTCATTTTCACATTTGAGTTCGTAAAAGTTGATAAGCCCATGCTATAACAACTCTTAGTTTAAATTTTTGATTTTTTGATAAGATAAAAATTAATGTTAATTAACAGAATCCCCTTTAAAATGATATAAAAAGACTACATATGGATAAAGACGTAAAACTTGTAACGTGAGTTCACCAATTAATGGTCTAGCTCCAAAGCCTAGTGTAAAGACTTACAGAAAGTCAAGTTTTATCAAAAGTTAACTTAACACCAAGTCATAGTAAAAAGACGTACATGCCTTCAATGAAGTTTGATGGTAATGGGTTCTTCACGCCATGAGTGAAATGAGTTGTCTAGCTCCACTACCATCAAGGACACTCACAAGACCAAAGACCAAAATGGTAAAATAAAAGCTCCCATCAACAAAGGATGATCATAACAAGAATAACCAAGAACATAAACAGAACACCTAGCTAAAGTAAAACATTATATTGATACCAAGTTTCATCTTCACCCTAAAAATATAGGAAGTCTATCCAAGAACGGCCAAACAAATACGAACACAAACACTTGTTGATGAAGAGTTCATAAGAACATGTGTTCTGCAACTAATATTGCTTCTTGAATGTGAGTGAATACAAGTTTCTCTCCTCCTTTTTTCTCTATTTGTTTGGTGGTGATCACAATGTGTATGGAGGGTGTTTTGAGGCATGAAGAGTGTGGAATGGTGTTCTACAAGGTTGCATGAAGTGTTGAGCCCGGGCTGCTATTTATAGGGGGGGCTAGGGGCCATGCGCGATCGTGCACGTACCATGCACGCTGGCCGGAAGTATTTTTAGCTTTTTAGTGTTGCAGCGTCGGGAATCTAAGATTGTGTACGACCATGCTTGTGTCTTTTTATAGTTTTGTCTTTTGTGAAGCTTGAGTTAACCATCTACTGACCATGCAAGGCCGTGCCTAGTTATGTGCACGAGCGTGCATGTTTGATTTCAATTGTTTTTCTTCTGTGATGGATGCACGACCGCAACTAATGTGTGCATGGTTGTGCAAGGCTTCTAACTTTCGGGTTTTTTTCATTTATTGTCTTATTCGCTTCATTTCGTCTTGGAGGTCTTATAACATGCAATTATCACTAAGGAACGATTTATGTATAATTTACATCACATCAATGCTCTAACTAGAAAGTACTAAGAATAGGTTGATATTCCTAAATTTGATTGAATACATGCATACATACATACATATAATAATAAATTTAAAAGTAAGGTACTATCGAAATTACAATGAACACATTATTGATGGTAAAACATCCTAAGTCTAATGTTAGGTTACAATGTTTTATGAAAATAATTTAGCGACCGGTATAAAAAGATAGTGCAACTTTGGTAGCACTACATGACTTCAATATATTACATGTTACAAAGACGTAGTGGGAAAAGACTTTAAGAACTTTACTTTGTGTTTGTTTCAATCTATTTTAACAAGATATAAGCTCCTACTCAAAGTGGTCATTTTTTGGTTTTTCGTTACATGTATCTCCCTATATGGAAAACATATATTACAAACAAAGACTATGTGATATCAATGTCTCCATTGGAACAACGTGCAGACATTTCTTAATTGCAAAAGGACAATGTATAAATTGTTGGAAATATATGATGACTAGATTGGAATGTTATCTTCATAGTGATAAAGTTCTTCATTACCAATATTCTCATCGTTTTATGGTCACTATCCAATAACTTACGAATGTTGTATGAACATGATGCATCTCTTAAGTCATTAAGAGGATCAAGTGGCACCACCCATCTAAAATGAGTATTGAACTAGGCGTAAGCTGCACCTTTTTTTGTCAAGTGTCATGAATACTTTAGTTACAGCTACCACACTACGTGAATCTTGCTAACATGTTTTGATAAGGAAAAACATCACATAACTCTATTTGCATGGGTAGTTAGCCCATTCATTACAAACCAACCACTGTTATCGAATGATCTTATAATTTTAAATACTCCCAATATGTCTGGATCATTGTTACTGATAACAAACCTCCGATACGTTATGGTCCCTGTCTGTATGTGGTTGCATGAGTATCTTTAGTGATGCCTATTGTCAAAATTTCATGGCTTTACATATCAAACTGAAGAATCGCTTTGTCATGTGCGTATACGATACACAAAAATATAGGCTTTACATGACGTGAACTCACTAATATATTGAGTTGGCGTTAGCAAACTACTACCAAAAGAAAGTGTGTGAGGATGGCATGCGAGTGAAAAGTTGATACATGACTTCAGGCCACACATTGATCGGAGTGTCGCGCCCCGGTCAAAGATAATATTTATATGCCCTAATTACCCTTAACAATGCATTACTGGTAGTTGTTAGAATATTCTAGACCAATCCTTGTGTACAATCAAGGAGATGATCACATAATTAAAGGACAATATTTTCCATGTTTAGATTATTTTCCTCCTATTTAACTCAATCCCTTGTATGATTTATTGATATAATAAAAAAAGCCAATTTCCTTTCTATGTCTCTGTACCTTTGATCATGGTATCAGAGCATAATCCTGGAAATTCATAAGCTCATCAAAACCCTAGCCAACCATAATTGAAACCTGCAATCAAACATGGCAGACCAAAACACCACTTTGACCAAAATACCCGATGAATTAACCATGCAAATAGCTGCGCTATTAAGAAACGGTCTCGGGGTACAATCAACAACAACCAATTCCGAGAATCTCTCTCTCGGATTTAAACTTGAAGGGGATAATTATGCAATGTGGGCAACCCTGATGAAAAAGGCTATTGGAGGTAGGGGAGAAGTTCTCACATTACCGGGGAACTATTACCTCCTTCAAAAAGTGATGCAACGTTTGCACGATGGGAACAAGATGATCAATGTGTTTTTACATGGTTAATCCAAAATATTGATGCAAGTTTGGTGAATAATGTCTCGCAGTATCCGACTGCGAAGGCCCTTTGGGATGGCCTTGCGGTTACATATGGTTCGGAAACAGACTCGCTGCAAGTGTTTGATCTTCACAAAAAGGCAAACTCATTGAGGCAAGGAGGAGATACCTTAGAAGATTGTTGGAACAAACTACAAAAAATCTGGATGACCATCGACAGAAGAGACCCGAACCCGATGAAACACACTGAAGATATTCAAATCTATAATAACAAAATTCAAGAACAGAGACTCTTTCAATTGTTAATGGCCATCGATGACAAGTTGGAACCCATTAAGCGGGACATCCTGAAAAAAGATCCCCTACCTTCGGTTGAAGCTGCATATGCGACGATACGGCGAGAAGTAGCAAGACTCAATATTCTAAAACCTATCACCACTGAAACCGACAGACCATCTGAAATCGGCCTGGGTCTGGTAGGAAAGGAATCAACCGCAGCGAGGAAAAGATAAAGAAGATAAATCGAACTTATATTGTACCCATTGTAAGATGAAAAGACATACTAAGGAGACATGCTTCAAGATTGTTGGTTATCCGGAATGGTGGGAGAAACCGGGGCAGCAGGGCAAGGCGGTCGCCGTCGTTGGAAGCCGGGACGCCGGGGGTGAATCAGACAAATCGGCGTCTTTGGAACAGGAGGAAGATCTGATTGGTTTTGGTGGTGCGGCTGCTCGGATCGATCAAAAAGATGCAACAGGTAAAGGGTGTCACACCCCGAGCCGCAGCGGAATAAAAGTTGGGGCATGATTGGGTTATCACCAAAGCTCATGATGTTTACTATTAAGTTTCATATTTATTAAATTCAAACCAAAATTTTAAATATCCAACAAAATTTCATACAACACAAATAATAATCTAAATGCTTGTTCCAACGAAATAACTTGATTATTCTTCTCGGCCATCCTAAGTGTTTCTTTCCTCAACTTGATCACCTGTATCATGCGTAAAACAGATGAAATTTTGGGTCAACAAAAGTTGGCGAGTGAACCTTGATAAAACATTTAAATAATTGATTTTTATGTTTATTTAAATAAAATTTGTGCATAAATCACATGTGAGCAAATGTATATATGTAACCAATCACAAACCACATTGAATGAATATATGACATGAATGATGATGTATCTAAGATCAAGGCTCAATCAAACGGAGCCGATCTAATGAGGCACCTGATGCTCAACCCGTATCCCACGAGGAACTGATGGGCCTAATGAAATGAGTGCACTAAAATGATAAAATGTATCCACATATAAACCACACTACAAGCAATACACATTTGATCACGAAATGATATAAGCACAAGGGTTAAATAAAATAAAGAAATGATATGATACATGATACACCCAAAACGTGATTAAAACGGGGAATTTGTAGAGATTCACTCACCGTGGGTGCGTATTCTTGAGTGGAAATGAGAGCGCACGAGTTGCGGATTTAATCGACGAGGAAATACTAACCTAAAATAATAACGCGATAACTCGATAAATAAATAGACTAATATTTCGGTTAAAAACCTTTGTTTAGATTTTTAAGTTAATTTTTATGGGTTTTATTGATATAATAAACCTTTAGCAATTATATATATATAAACATTTTAATTGCTCTTAAATAAGTCATAAAATGAAATATTAGAATAAAAATAAAAAAAATATATAAAAAAAATAATTTGGTCAGACTGACAAGGCTGTCAGTCGGCCGGTTTATTCAATTTATAAGCATGCGCGAGTGAGGCTCGAACTCGTGACCTCTCGGTTGCGTGCACGCAGCTCTTCCAACTGAGCTATGTGTCTAACCCGTAAGAATCCGGATTTTAATTAATCTTATACACATATTAAGTTCATTCAATTTTTATCAGATTTAAAAAGAGATTTAAATAGTCCGATCAGTGTGAGTCAAAGGACTCGAACCGGTGACCTTTGAGATGTTATGCACCCAGCCTGACCAACTGGGCTGGGTATCTAACCCGACAAATCTCGTGATTAAAATATACTTATACACTAACTGTGTTGTTGCAGAAATGATCAAATTAAAAAGGTTTGAAAGTGACCGGGCCGGTGGGTGTGCACGGATTCGAACGTGTGACATGCGGGTATGTTTGCACACAGTCCACCACTGGACTGTGTGTCTAACCTGGTTGAATCTTATAATTTAAATATATAAAACACGAGTTTCGTTTCGTCTTCTTCAATTTGAATTTCACCCAGAATCATACCCGCTCCCGATTTAATCTGATGTGCTTCAAAAATCCATCTATTCAATAAATTAATTTCATAGAACTCGAAAATAAAAAGTTTGAGGGTCTACCGATTAAGCTGAGTCGACTATGACTTTGTTCCGGTACGAGCTGACCAGAGGAGGTTTCAAGGTGTTTGAGCGAGTTGGGAGCGTGATTAAGGTCCAGTATTTATAGGTGAGCAGGAAGGGGGGTTTCGATTCGGTTTTTGGAAACTTGATTCGGTGATTGGCAATCCCTGAGGTGTAGACAGACGGACAGATTTCAATTTGCCAAAAAAAACGCGGAAAGGTTGAAAAGAAACAAGGAAAGGCGCGTCTTTGATTGTGGTCGTGGTTGCAGGTTTCATCTCGGGTTCAACATAAGTGTAATAATAATCCCAACCTAGCACAAATGGTGTGTGTATCATAGTGGTGTTTGTGGTGTGCGTGTATCGGGGAACCCGGGTTCGATCCCGGTTCACTCCTTTTCTTGAATTTTTATTTATTTTGACTATTTTATATTAATTCATATATTAGATATAATTATTAAACCAACTATTACATTATTTCATTAATTTTAATTATTATTTATTTTTAAAGTTGATTTTTTTTATTATTACCTATATATGGAATTATGGAATATTGTAATAAATAAATAACCGAATGACGTAAAAATGAATACACTTAGATTGATAAAATGAGGCGGGTTTTCGAAAATCCGATTTATACAAATGTTACAGTATCCCCTACTTTTAGAAATTTCATCCCGAAATTTAAGTAGTAGTTGTAACCAGAAAGAGATGCGGGTACTTCTCGCGTATTGAGTCTTCACGTTCCCAAGTAAACTCGGGCCCTCGTTTTGACTCCCAACGCACCCTGACGATTGGAATACGACTTCGCCTCAAGCGCTTCTCACCGAAATCCATGACTTCTACTGGTCTTTCAACGAAGTGCATTGATTCATCAACTTGAATGTCTTCTAGAGGGATATGGAGGTTTACGTCAGCGAGGCACTTTTTCAAGTTTGATACGTGGAACGTGGGGTGAATTTTGTTAAGCTCTTCTGGTAGGTCAAGCTTGTATGCTACAGGACCTACTCTTTCGAGTATCTTGAAAGGTCCTACGTAGCGTGGTGCTAGCTTGCCCTTCTGGCCAAAACGAACCACTCCCTTCCACAGTGATACTTTCAAAAGTACTTGATCACCAATGTCAAACTCCAAGGGTTTCGTCGTTTGTCAGCATAACTCTTTTGACGACTTTGAGCCGCTAGAAGATTGTTTCGTATTTGAATGATTTTGTCGGTTGTTTCTTGAATCAATTCAGGTCCGGTGATTTGTGCTTCACCAATTTCGTGCCAACATACTGGAGATCGGCATTTACGACCATATAAAGCTTCGAAAGGACCCATGCCGATACTTGAATGATAGCTATTGTTGTACGAAAACTCGACTAACGGTAGATGAGCGTCCCAGTTCCCTTTGAAGTCTATGACAAATGCTCGAAGCATGTCTTCAAGGGTTTGGATGGTGCGTTCAGATTGACCATCAGTTTGAGGGTGAAAGGCGGTGCTAAGGTCTAACCGTGTACCCAAAGCGGTTTGTACGGCTCGCCATGTTCGTGAAGTGAAACGACCATCACGGTCTGAAATGATGCTTAACGGTACACCATGACGGCTTACAATCTCGTTGATGTAGATACGAGCTAACTTCTCGTTCTTGAAGTCCTCGCGAATCGGAATAAAGTGAGCTGATTTTGTAAGACGATCAATGATTACCCATATGGTGTCATACCCACTGGAGGTGCGAGGTAACCCGGTAATGAAGTCCATGGTTATGTTTTCCCACTTCCATATCGGTATTTCGGGTTGGACTAGAAGTCCTGAAGGTCTTTGATGTTCAGCTTTCACTTTGGAACATGTAAGGCACTTGGAAACAAAAACAGCGATATCCTTTTTCATGCCAGGCCACCAGTAGGTGTATCGTAGGTCTTGATACATCTTATCGGCTCCTGGGTGTACAAAGTATCGTGTTTTGTGTGCCTCATGCATGACGAAATCACGAAGGTTGTCGCGATCGGGAATCCATATGCGGTTTAAATAATATAGAATACCGTCGGATTTGGTTTCAATTTTGAGTTCAGCTCCACATGACAGCTCATCGCGTACGTTATTTTCCGTTACAGAGATATGTTGAGCTGCCCGGATTCGATCCTTGATATCGGTTATGATTTGCGAACATAGAAGACGAATAGAGTTCGCATATCCCTTTCGACTGAGCGCATCAGCCACCACGTTTGCCTTGCCATGATGATACCGAATCTCGCAGTCGTAATCGTTGAGCAGTTCGACCCATCTTCGCTGCCTCATATTCAACTCTTTTTTATTGAAGATATGCTGGAGACTCTTGTGGTCAATGTATATTTCACACTTGGTACCATAAAGATAATGTCTCCATATCTTGAGAGCGAACACAACGGCTCCAAGTTCCAGGTCATGGGTTGTAACATCCGTCAAAAACGGATTTACCAAACCCGCTCCGTTTATCAACCGAACAGTCAGTCAAATTTTTCGTTGCGAATTAAATGCCCAAAATAATTTTAAACGATCCGTAATCAATTATTATGCGGGGATATATATTTAGTTTTTGAAAAACTGATAAAAATAACAAAATAAAAATGTTTTACCCATGCCGGGTTTCGAACTCGGGTCTGTATCCGGTTCAACCAAAGACTTATCTCTCAGCCGACAAACCACTCCGCCATCTCGATTTTCTGGTAATAACAGAAAACAATTAATTCAAATATTCAATTTCAGAAATTAAATTATTGCGGCCAAAATAACAGTCGTCGGAAATCCCGACGACTTCGCCGTTTAATTACATTTTCGCTCAATATAACCGATGAATTAACTATTACGACGGTTATAACCGACGTCTGAACCCGCGACATCAGCTGTAACCGCCGGAGAACGAATGACTCCGAATTAAGACCGAATTCAGACCCCATTCATCTCAATACTATCCTATAAATTCAACCACAACTCGCCAGAAGTCTTTCACACTCAAATCGCACCTTTTCTCGGCGAAAACTCACTCGCCGGAAATTTTTATTACTTCGCCGGAAAACCGTATCAGTAATCTCTGAGCTTACTGAACCCCCTAAACTTTTACCGAAGTCACCCACAACCTTTTCAAGCCTTCGGAAGACTCTCTGCTGCAAGATACTTGTCGCCGGAAAAAGACTTCTGTCGCCGGAGTTCTGCCGGAAAACAGAGTAAAATCAGTCGGTATTTTTCACGCCTAATTCCTTTCCTTTTTACTTTTATCTCGTTTGTAAATGATCATTAAACGCTAAAGAAACATGAATCAATATTTTGAACCAGTCAGTCACCACTTCCGGTTAAAACCGGTGAAGATGACGAAGTTTCAGTAATGGTTAAGTGTAATAAAAATCAAGATAATTACCGGGTTAGACACACAGTCCAGCGGTGGACTGTGTGCACTTTTAATGCTAAGGTCACGAGTTCGAGTATTGTCCCTCACACGCCGCCTTGATAAAAATTCTTCTTTTTCAGCAAACTAAACCGGGTTGATTGAAGTATATGTTAAGTATATTGATAACTGAGTTTATAATCAAGTGCGACACACAGTCCAGCGGTGGAGTGTGTGTCCGCTAACCCACAGGTCCCGGGTTCGAGACCTGTGGAGCACACCGGTTCTGAGATTTAATTCGTTTTTAATAATAAAGGATTTCTGTTAATTCTAATTAATATATATATGTAATTAAAATCGGATATATAACGGGTTAGACACGTAGCTCAGTTGGTAGAGCTGCGTGCACGCGTACGGGAGGTCTCGGGTTCGAGCCTCACCCGGCGCACAACAATATGCCTATGAACCGGTCAACGATAGTCAAAGTCAACGGTCAAAGTTACTGTAGCAAAAATAAAATATTTTTTTATTATTTTTATTCAATTATTTTAATTAAAAATCAATTATAAATGCTTAAAAATAACATTTTTTTTAGGTTAGAAAATAGCCTCAAACTCACAAGAATACACCCAACAAACCTACTAAAATAGATTAATAAAACCCGTTTACTTACCAAACCGTAATGCGATTTATCTAGGTTTAATCTCACTTGTGGTTAAAACCACTTCGCGTGCAATCAACGTCATCAACCGAACGCACCCAATGTGAGTGAATTCTTACAAACTCCCCTTTTTATTCATGTTTTGGGGTGTATCATGTGTCGCTTAAATTAATTCTCTTATGCAAATTCGTGCCATACCATTATATGAACTAAATTAGAATGTACCTATTGTTTGGTTGTGATGTGTTACATATTGTCAAAGTCGTATGCAAATTATTTAGGCCCATCAGTTCCTCGTGGGAGACGAGAACAACGCGTGCCTCAAAACTCATACATTAGGCCCATCAGTTCCTCGTGGGAGACGAGAACAACGCGTGCCTCAAAACTCATACATTAGGCCCATCAGTTCCTCGTGGGAGACGAGAACAACGCGTGCCTCAAAACTCATTCATTAAGGCCCATCAGTTCGTAAGAACAACGCGTGCCTCAAAACTCATTCATTAGGCCCATCAGTTCGTGGAACAACGGGTGCCTCAAAACTCATTCATTAGGCCCATCAGTTCCTCGTGGGAGACGAGTCGAACATCGCGTGCCTCAAAACAATCATTTGGTGTATGTGAGTTTAATATTCAATATTATGTGTTGTGTGAATAAATTTACATCTACATTTACTCATATGTGGTATGCACAGTATTTATAATCAATTGGATAAACTTGTTCAAATGTTTTTCCATAGGATTCACTCGCCAACATTATGTTGATCCAAAACCTTTTTACACATGATACAGGTGAACAGGTTGAAGCAAGGAAAACATAGGATATGCCTTAGAAGAGAACCAAGAAGCTTAGACAGATAGTTAGAATATGGTGTATCATTTATTTCCATTAAATTGTATTAATGAATATGAAACATATAATAAATGTCATGAGCTTTGATGATAACCCAATTATGCCCCGATCACCTTTTCCGCTGCGGGTCGGGGTGTGACAGATTGGTATCAGAGCCATGACTATAGGGATATAGGATAGGTTATTAGACCCTTAGAGCCTATACTATAGTCTGCCTAAATTTTTAATTGATTAGGTGGTTACATACAAACTTGTGATATTTATTTGTTTCATATTACAGTCAAACATACATGCTTATATACATATTCGTTATACATATATCAATGTTCATATATTCAATTCATTTTCATACTCTCATTATTCAAGGATTTTGTTGCAATTTTCAAATCCCATCAAAGTAAGTTCTGCGACGGGCATGTAGTAACCGGAAGGGTACAAGTACCGGTAGTCGGGACGTCCTGTCTAGGTTGGCATTCGTATAAATCCAAAATAACGGACCAGTTTGCCTACCTGGGGACTAACGATGAGAGTACGACGGACCTATTAGGCCAAAGCATGCCACACCAAACGTCGTTCGAACTAACCTCACTTTGAGATGTCACCGTGTCTACACCTGGACACATCCCGAACATCCACATGTTGTATACATATTTCTCGATTTTCTCCGGGTTTTGTGTACGCAATCAGGCAGAAACCGTGCGAACCATATGAAAAACCGGTATTCATGGGGGCCCACATGATTACACAGGTAAAGTATGGCGGCATGACGGGCCTAACAGCGAGCAAAGCCCAAGACATCCTATGGATGTAGTAGATTTATTTTTCTATATTTATTTTATGAACGTTCAATCCCAAACACGACCCACGATCCCAAAGGCATCCAACTCATACTCTTGGCATGTATTCCTTGTAGATGTCTTCTAACCTCGCCCGTAGAAAGTTGAGAGCAGAAAAAGCCCGTGAACGCATGGCTACCCAAATCGCTCAGCAAATGGCGACCGTAATACCCAACATCGTAGTTCAAGTTCAACAAGCCCATACCGCTAATTCCGTTAACCCAACCCAACAAGAGGATCAAAACACTATCAACCTTTCAGTCACTAAATGCACCTACAAACATTTCAAATCCTGCGATCCTCCAAAATACGAAGGAACTGAAGGTGTCACCGCTCTCCTCCATTGGTTCGAAGAAATGGAGAACACTTTTCTAAATTGCGATTGCCCCGATGATCGCAAAGTGCGTTATGCTACCGGTCGTTTACTTGGAACAACACTCACATGGTGGAATACAGAAAAGACCAAACGAGGTGTTGAAGAAACTATGACCTTGACTTGGGAAGAATTGAAGGGAATCATGACAAGACGGTTTTGCCCAAGAAGTGAAATCAAGAAATTGGAGGATGAGTTCCATGCTTTGAAACAAAAGGAAGGCGACCACACCACATACAACAAGAGATTCCTTGAGCTAAATCAAATGGTTCCCAACTTGTTCACTCCCCTCTACCGTTTGATCGAGCACTACATTCGTGGTCTTCCATCAAAGATTCAAGACCCTGTAATAAGCACCTCGCCTGCAACTTTGGAAGCAGCAATGGAGCTAGCAACCGCGCTCACCGAGAACCGAATTCGGAACAAAGATTTCAAAGAGGAGAAGAAGAAGGATAAAGCATCAACGGAAACCTCAAACCCCACCCGAACCGAATCCTCTACACCACCTACATCTAAGAGAAAGCGTGATGGGCAAGTCTTCGCCGTCACCCAACGCAAACAACCAGCTTCACAAGTTGTACCTCCTCAAACTATCCCAAACGCTCAAGTAGCACCCAACTCAACTTACCCAAATAAGAAACCTTACATTGGACCTCACCCTCAATGCAACACCTGTTTCTATCACCATCCAACTACTTCACCCTGTCGACTATGTGCGAATTGTGGACGCTACGGTCATTTGAGCAAAGTTTGCCGCACCGCTCAAAACCAAACCTCAACCCCTACTCAACCCATGACCCAAACATATCAACAACCTCAATACCCCATGAACCCATATGTTCGAGCTTGTTTCAATTGTGGCGACCCTACCCATTTTAGAAACACGTGTCCTCGGTTGGTTAACATCATAAACGCCCAAGCTCAAGCAAACCCAGTTAACCAAGCAAACCAAGCAAACCCAGCTCCACCACCAGCAAGAGGAAGAGTTTATAACATCAATGCCAATCCAGTTGAAGATGTTAACGGTCCAAACCAACCACTTAACTAGCCTTCTCTCACCAAGAATCAAGATTCAACTCTAATCACTTAGTTTTTATGTTTTTTTTTTTTCTTTATGTTATCTCAATTTTCACGTATCTCAATTGGAATTTTATCCAAGAATTTTAATGCAAATTACTAGTTCAGTTGGTTTTATACTCATTGATTTAATATTCATATCATCATACTTCACGACATATCTCAGTTTTATCATTTAAAGAAGTTGAGTTGTGTCTCACATGCAATACATTTCATTTCATTTTACATTTCAATACATGCAATACGCTCGGCTCCGTTTGATTGAGCCTTGAGCACACAGATCAATTTACATTTCCAGTTCATGCAATACGTTCGGCTCCGTTTGATTGAGCCTTGAACGCACATACATTTTCATTATCAGTATCTTGTGGTTGTGGTGTTTGTTGTAGAGTCGCATAGAACTAATCATAACTGGCGGATGAAGTCAATGAGAATTTGACAAGAATACGGTGGATACGCCGCTGGTACTTCCTATATATAAGTATTTTTGTCAAATGATCGGAGGCATTATCAGGCGGTTATGAGAGGTTCCATGCATAGGCTGTTTGTGTGGTTAAGTTATTCATATTCAGTACATGCAATACGCTCGGCTCCGTTTGATTGAGCCTTGAGCACACAATTTCAATTTCAGTACATTCAATACGTTCGGCTCCGTTTGATTGAGCCTTGAGCGCACAGACATTTCAATTTCAGTACATACAATACGATCGGCTCCGTTTGATTGAGCCTTGATCGCCCAGATATATTTCATTTCAGTAATTTATGTTTGTTGTATTGATTGTAGAATTATAGGACTAATCATAATTCACTGATAAAACCAATGAAAATTTGACAAGAATATGGTGGATACGCCGCTGGTACTTCCTATATATAAGTATTCTTGTCAAAGGATCAGAGGCGTTATCAGGCGGTTATGAGAAGTTCCATGTAGGATTTACTATTGCCTTGGTTGAAATTGTGTTACATTTATATCATCTCACTATTTAAAGAAATTGGATTGTGATCCATTTCTATATAGACTAACCTCTCCATCATAACAAACGAGAGAGGAACCATCACCATTCAAACATATATGCTATCAGAATGTGGATACAATTGTTAGTTGTTGTGTTTATTTGTGTAGATTGTAGAATTTCTGCCTTAGGATATAACCCTAAGCATATTCAAACTTTTATGCGTGATATCATTTTAGCGAATCATTCCTGCTTAACAATACTTATACAGTAGGCAACAAAAAGCGATTCCTGTATTAGGATACTTAACCTTTACAAGGAACGTTACCGCCTCAAGCAAAAAAAAAAAAAAAAAAAACCCAAACCCTTATTTCTTCTAAGTATGTAACTGTCAAAACTAAACACCATCATTCTTTTAGTCAAATATATCACTATTTAAATTTCGGGACGAAATTTCTAAAAAGCAGGGGATACTGTAACATCCGTCAAAAACGGATTTACCAAACCCGCTCCGTTTATCAACCGAACAGTCAGTCAAATTTTTCGTTGCGAATTAAATGCCCAAAATAATTTTAAACGATCCGTAATCAATTATTATGCGGGGATATATATTTAGTTTTTGAAAAACTGATAAAAATAACAAAATAAAAATGTTTTACCCATGCCGGGTTTCGAACTCGGGTCTGTATCCGGTTCAACCAAAGACTTATCTCTCAGCCGACAAACCACTCCGCCATCTCGATTTTCTGGTAATAACAGAAAACAATTAATTCAAATATTCAATTTCAGAAATTAAATTATTGCGGCCAAAATAACAGTCGTCGGAAATCCCGACGACTTCGCCGTTTAATTACATTTTCGCTCAATATAACCGATGAATTAACTATTACGACGGTTATAACCGACGTCTGAACCCGCGACATCAGCTGTAACCGCCGGAGAACGAATGACTCCGAATTAAGACCGAATTCAGACCCCATTCATCTCAATACTATCCTATAAATTCAACCACAACTCGCCAGAAGTCTTTCACACTCAAATCGCACCTTTTCTCGGCGAAAACTCACTCGCCGGAAATTTTTATTACTTCGCCGGAAAACCGTATCAGTAATCTCTGAGCTTACTGAACCCCCTAAACTTTTACCGAAGTCACCCACAACCTTTTCAAGCCTTCGGAAGACTCTCTGCTGCAAGATACTTGTCGCCGGAAAAAGACTTCTGTCGCCGGAGTTCTGCCGGAAAACAGAGTAAAATCAGTCGGTATTTTTCACGCCTAATTCCTTTCCTTTTTACTTTTATCTCGTTTGTAAATGATCATTAAACGCTAAAGAAACATGAATCAATATTTTGAACCAGTCAGTCACCACTTCCGGTTAAAACCGTGAAGATGACAGAGTTTCAGTAATGTTAAGTGTAATTAAATTCAAGATAATTACCGGGTTAGACACCATCCAGCGTGGACTGTGTGCACTTTAATGCTAAGGACACGAGTTCGAGTAATGTCCCTCACACGCCGCTTGATAAAATTCTCTTTCAGCAATAAACTTGATTGAAGTTAATGTTAAGTATATTAAAACTGAGTTATTATCGAGTGCACACACATCCAGCGGTGGAGTGTGTGCGCTAACAAGGTCCGGTTCGAGACTGTGGACCACACCGTTGAATTAATTCGTTTTTACATAATAAAGGATTTGTTAAGTTAATTTAATATTATAATAGTATTAAATGAATAAACGGGACACACAGCTCCAGTGGTGAGTGGTGCCGCTAACCAGGTCCCGGGTTCGAGCACCCGTGGACACAACCTAGACGTCAAAGATT
This sequence comes from Scalesia atractyloides, assembly GCA_947069175.1. NCBI lineage: Eukaryota > Viridiplantae > Streptophyta > Magnoliopsida > Asterales > Asteraceae > Scalesia > Scalesia atractyloides. The sequence continues at coordinate 1,072,959 of CAMTDV010000003.1, forward strand.
TAAATTCGTCGTTTTAAAAATAAAAATTTTTTATATTTTTATTATATTTTAATTAAAATCGATTATAATCGTTAACAACGTACCCATTTTTTTCAGGTTAGGAATAGGCCCCTCACGAGTTCACCCACCCTCGATTAATAAAATCCTTATACCAAACCGTCAATGCGATTATCTAGGTTTAAACGTTTAAACTGTGCAAAATAAAATATTTTATTTTTATCAATATTAATAAAAATCATATAAATGCTTAAAAACATTTTTTAGTAAAAATCCTCAAACTCACAAGAAACACCAACAAACCTACTAAAATAGATAATAAAACCGTTACTTACAACCGTAAGCGATTTATCTAGTTAATCTCACTTGTGTTAAAACCACTCGCGTGCAATCACGTCATCACCGAACGCACCCAATGTGATGAATTCTACAAACTCCCTTTTTATCATGTTTTGGGGTGTATCATGTGTCGCTTAAATTAATTCTCTTATGCAAATTCGTGCCATACCATTATATGAACTAAATTAGAATGTACCTATTGTTTGGTTGTGATGTGTTACATATTGTCAAAGTCGTATGCAAATTATTTAGGCCCATCAGTTCCTCGTGGGAGACGAGAACAACGCGTGCCTCAAAACTCATACATTAGGCCCATCAGTTCCTCGTGGGAGACGAGAACAACGCGTGCCTCAAAACTCATACATTAGGCCCATCAGTTCCTCGTGGGAGACGAGAACAACGCGTGCCTCAAAACTCATTCATTAAGGCCCATCAGTTCGTAAGAACAACGCGTGCCTCAAAACTCATTCATTAGGCCCATCAGTTCGTGGAACAACGCGTGCCTCAAAACTCATTCATTAGGCCCATCAGTTCCTCGTGGGAGACGAGTCGAACATCGCGTGCCTCAAAACAATCATTTGGTGTATGTGAGTTTAATATTCAATATTATGTGTTGTGTGAATAAATTTACATCTACATTTACTCATATGTGGTATGCACAGTATTTATAATCAATTGGATAAACTTGTTCAAATGTTTTTCCATAGGATTCACTCGCCAACATTATGTTGATCCAAAACCTTTTTACACATGATACAGGTGAACAGGTTGAAGCAAGGAAAACATAGGATATGCCTTAGAAGAGAACCAAGAAGCTTAGACAGATAGTTAGAATATGGTGTATCATTTATTTCCATTAAATTGTATTAATGAATATGAAACATATAATAAATGTCATGAGCTTTGATGATAACCCAGTTATGCCCCGATCACCTTTTCCGCTGCGGGTCGGGGTGTGACATGGGTGGTGTAATTTTTCACATAAACTTTGAGTTGCCTAGAGGCATAGGCTATCACCTTTCCTCTTTGCATCAATACACAGCCTAGACCTTGCCCTGATGCGTCGCAATAAACCACAAAGTCATCGCAACCCTCAGGGAGTGTAAGGATAGGTGCGTCACAAAGCCTTTACTTTAAAGTTTGGAAGGCCTCCTCTTTCTTAGGTCCCCAAATGAAGGTTTTTCCCTTGTGGGTCAAGGCCGTGAGCAGAACGGCGATACGGGAAAAATTGGCAATGAAGCGACGGTAATAACCAGCCAAGCCAAGAAATGACCTAACTTCGGTAGGGGTGCGTGGCGCTTGCCATTCTTGTACTGCTTTGATTTTCGAAGGATCGACTGAATCCCTTTGTCATTGACGACATGACTAAGGAATTGTACTTCTCTTAACCAGAATTCGCAATTTGAGAACTTAGCGTAAAGCTTTTCAGTCCTTAAGAGTGTAAGAATGAGTCGAAGGTGTCGCTCATGATCGGATTTTGACTTGGAGTAGATAAGAATGCCGTCGATGAAGACTATGACGAAACGGTCGAGATAGGGTTTGCATACCCTATTCATCAAATCCATGAAGATAGCGGGGGCGTTGGTTAAACCGAAGGGCATAACCATGAACTTGTAATGACCATAACGAGTTCGAAAACAGTTTTTGGAATATCTTCTTCGCGCACTCTAAGCTGATGATAACCAGAAAGAAGGTGGATTTTTGAAAAACAGGTGGTGCCTTGAAGTTGGTCTAGAAGGTCATCAATACGAGGCAGTGGATAGCGATTCTTAACCGTCAACTTGTTGAGTTCTCTATAATCAATGCACATGCGAAACGTTCCATCTTTCTTCCTCACAAAAAGAACGGGCGCACCCCAAGGCGATGAGCTAGGACGTAGGAATCCTTTGTCAGTCAGCTCTTGCAGTTGACTGGCCAATTCTTGCATCTCGGATGGGGTTAACCTATAGGGAGATTTTGCTACTGGTGTAGCGACAGGCACAAGATCGATTCAAATTCGACTTCTCACACAGGAGGAAGTCCTGCAACGTCGTCGGGAAAAACTTGCGGGAATTCTTTCACAATTGGAATATCTTCGAGCTTCCTCTCCTTGCCTTCCTTCTTGACGACGTGAGCTAGAAACGCGACGTAATTCTTGTGAAGATAACTTCAGGCTTGAAGGCAGGACATCAAGTTGAGCCCTTTCGAAGGAGTTTCCCCAAAGATACGTAGTGTCTGACCGTCGGCGAGAGGAATACGAATGAACTTTTCATGGCACACCACTTCAGCGTGACTCTGCTGAGCCAGTCTATGCCGATGATAACATCGAAACTTCCCAATTTCATAGGAATGAGATCAATTGAAAAATCGTGATCATTTCGGGTGAGAGTACAATCGTGTATAATAGAATTTAATGAAGTGGGTTTTCCGTCAGCAACTTCCACCATCAGAGATTTAACAAGATTATCACGAGGTTGGTCGAGAATAGATTCGAATTCTAAAGACACAAAGCTCTTATCCGCACCAGTATCGAATAATATGGATGCATAACTACCATTTACGAGAAACGTACCGTTGACCACATTGTTGTCAGCCCTGGCTTGGTTAGCGTTGATATTGAAAGCTCTTCCTCTAGCAGGTGGAGGAGCTTGGTTAGCTTGGTTTAACGGGTTTGCTTGAGCTTGGGCATGGATGATGTTCACCAGGTGTGGGCAAGTATTCCTGAAGTGGTTTGGGTCCCCACAATTGAAACAGGCTCGCATGGATTGCATCATGGGGTAGTTAGGTTGGTAGTAAGGTTGGGCTGCGAGTTGTGCAGGTGTAGAAGTAAGGGTTGTTGGGCTTGGCCCACCATTTGATTTTGGATTTGGGTTGGAGGTTGACTGTGGTTCGATCGCTGAAGGGTACTGCAGGTTTGGATAGTGTGACCCGCACGGCCACAACTTGTGCAATGTTGGCAAGGGTTTTCAGGAGGGTGATGGTATTGGCAACGGCTACACTTTGGGTGTGGGCCAGTGTATGGGGTGAACAGATTGGGAACCATTTGATTCAACTCAAGAAACCTCTTATTGTAGGAGGTGTGATCCCCTTCTTTTTGCTTTAGAGCATAGAATTCATCTTCATGCTTCTTGATCTCGCTTCTAGGGCAAAAACGTCTTGTCATGATCTCTCTTAATTCTTCCCATGATAAGGCCATGGCATTGTCTACACCTCGCTTTCCTTTTTTCGTATTCCACTGTAACATCCGTCAAAAACCGGGTTAACCAAACCCGCTTCGTTTATTAACCGAACATCCAGTTAAAAATTTTCATTTCATATTTAATGCTCAAATTAATTTTAAACGATACATAATTAATAAGTATATTAGAATATAAAATTTATATTTGAAAATGTATTAAAATAGTGAAATAAAAATAAAACAAGGCTGCCGGGATTCGAACCCGGGTCAGCCGGGTCAGCAAAGTTTTAACTCTCACTCGCCCAACCACTCCGCCACTTGTGTTGTTTGATAACATCTGGAAACAATTAATACATATAATAAAACTGGAAAATCAAACCCAGTCAACAGCGTGCCCAAATCCGCTGACGCCGAAAAATCCGACGATTTCGTCAATCATCGTCGGTTACCTTTGACTTAACGTAAGAATTAACAACGCCATCGGTTATAACCGATGTCCAGTCCGCGACATTAGTCATAACCGCCGGAAAATTTTGACCAACGAATCAAGACGGTAATCAGACCAAATTCGTCGATGTTCTTTCCTATAAATACACCCTCTAGCCTCTGATAACATTTTCGCTCACAATCACACCAATTCTCGACGTAATTTCACTCGCCGGAAAATCTCTGCAAGTCGCCGGAAAACCGAGATTTCATCTACACGGTAAATACCTCGACTTTTTTCTGTTTCAATCCGTTGTTAGAATGTTACTAACTTCAATCCAACCATCAGAATCTATTTCAGACGACGTTGCCGGATATTCTGTTTTCGCCGATTGTATGCGGGCACGCCAGGTTCAACCGCATAATAAAATGAGGAACAGGCTCAACACTCATAAATGGGGAGCGGCGGCCTCGGCAATTGCATGTACTGAAATAATAAATTGCATCCAATAATAACTACTTAACAGCAACAAACTAAATACACATGTTCATGATATGATGTATTCACAATGGTTTAGTTATAATATGAATATAAACAAAGACACATGATACACCCCAAAAACGTGATTAAAACGGGGAATTTGTAAGATTCACTCACATTGGGTGCGTTGAATTGGAGATGGTGAGATGCGCACGATTTAGATGAGCGAGTCGACGAGGAATACTAACCCAAATAATAATGGAAAAATATATTAAATGGATGGATGTTATTAAGGATTTTAATGAAATTTTTAGATATATTTTTGTGAGTTTATGGCTATTTTCTATCTTTAAAAATGTTATTTTAAGTATTTTTAATTGATTTTTAAATTAAATTAAATAAATAAAAATATAAAAAAATATTATTTTTTTTAAGCGTTGACCGTTGACCGTTGACCGGTTTGGTCAGCGAATAAACCTGCGCCGGGTGAGATTCGAACCGGCGACCTCCCGTTCACGTGCACGCAGCTCTACCAACTGAGCTACGTGTCTAACCCGAAATAAACTCGTTTTTAATTATATTTATACACTTATTTGAATTAACCGAAAATTCCTTTATTTGCAAAAACGTTTTAATTCAATTGGACCGGTGCTCGTGACGAGTTTCGAACGCGCGACGTGTAGTTCATATTGCACACAGTCCACCGCTGGACTGTGTGTCTAACCCGGTTATTATCCCGGTTTATATTATACTTAACAACTATCTGATTTAACCCGGTTTAGTTCTTGATCAAAAAGGCATGTTATTACACAAGGCGTGCGTATAGCAGGGATCGAACTCGGGACATGTATAGTTTTTGTTTGCACACTGTCCACCGCTGGACTGTGTGTCTAACCCGTTTAACATTCCGATTTTAATTAATCTTAAGTCATTACTGAACTCGTCTTCTTCGTTACGAACGCAGACATCAATCAACAATCCGATTCGTGATTAAATTAGTTAATAAACATGATGTCTAGCTTGAATGCATTAAACCGAACAGTTTGGGGAAAGAAGATACCGAACAGGTTGTCTTCTTCAGAGAGTCCGGCGAAACTTGTCGGCTCTGTTTTTGAACCTTCGGCTGAGAGAATCTATCAACAGGTTTAAGGGATTAGATATGAAATTGAACTAGTGAGTATTGATTATCAGTACGTTGGAATGTGCATACCGGTAATTAACGAGTTTCCGGAAATTCCATAAATTTTCCGGCGAACACAGAAAGTCCAGCAATGTCGTCTGTGGTTGATTTTGAGCGATGGGTTAATATTAGTAAGGTTCTAACAATAGATTGAAACCGTAAAGCAGAAGTATTTTACCGGTTTGTGTTGAATACGGTTTTCCGGCGACTTTTGCAGAGAATTCCGGCGAACTGATTCAGATGATCTTGTGGCTCAAAAATGCGACGAAATTGAAATTGAGTATTGATATGATAGTTCTGAATCGCGAGAATGGTCTGAAGCTTGAGTTAAATCAGAACTTTGAAGAACTTTCGGTTTCAAAAACCGAAAATGATGAGACTTAAAGTTCAATCAATTTTAACTTGATTAGAAACCGTCATACATCGGTTATAAGCTGAACAAGTGAATTAACAACGATTTGACGATTGGTTTGCCGATTACCGTTATTCAGATGGCACCATCGGTTTAACTGAGTTTGTGTATAAGTTTCATTTGTGTTCCTAGAGTTAACAGAAAACACATTGTGGCGGAGTGGTCTTGGAAGCGAGTGATAAGTTGTTGAAGAGTCTTGGCTGACCCGGGTTCGAGTCCCGGCAGCTTCAAATATTTTTTATTTATTTTATTTTAACTTTTATCAAATATAATTTTTATAGTTTAGTTTATTTATTAATTATGTATCGTTTTAACTCAAAATAATCATAAATAATTAATGCAACTTTTATAACTTGGTACTTGATTACAAAACGGAGCGGGTTTTGAAGACCCGATTTTTACAAATGTTACAGTATCCCCTACTTTTAGGAATTTCGTCCCGAAATTTAAGTAGTTGAAGTAGTAGGAAAAAGATGCGGGTATTTTTCACGCATTGAGTCTTCACGTTCCCAAGTAAACTCAGGTCCCCGTTTCGACTCCCAGCGTACCCTAACAATTGGAATGCGACTTCGACGAAGACGCTTCTCCCCGTAGTCCATGATCTCCACTGGTCTTTCAATAAAATGCATGGATTCATCAATCTGAATATCTTCCAGCGGAATATGGAGATTCTCATCAGCGAGGCACTTCTTCAAGTTCGACACGTGGAATGTGGGATGAATCCTGTTGAGTTCTTCCCGTAAGTCAAGCTTGTATGCTACAGGACCTACTCTTTCGAGAATCTTGAAAGGTCCTACGTAACGTGGTGCTAGCTTCCCCTTTTGACCAAAACGAACTACTCCCTTCCACGGTGATACTTTTAAAAGCACATGATCACCAATGTTAAACTCTAAGGGCTTCCGTCGTTTATCTGCGTAACTCTTTTGACGACTTTGAGCCGCTAGAAGATTGTTTCGAATTTGATGGATCTTATCTGTGGTTTCTTGAATCAATTCTGGACCAGTAATTTGTGCTTCCCCAATTTCGTGCCAACACACAGGAGATCGGCACTTTCGACCATATAAGGCTTCAAAAGGTGCCATGCCGATGCTCGAATGATAGCTGTTGTTGTACGAAAATTCAACTAACGGTAGGTGGGCGTCCCAATTTCCCTTGAAGTCTATGACACATGCTCTAAGCATATCCTCAAGAGTTTGAATGGTGCGCTCAGACTGTCCATCAGTTTGAGGATGATAGGCGGTACCGAGATCTAATAGTGTGCCCATAGCGGATTGTACTGCTTGCCATGTTCGTGGGGTGAAACGACCATCACGATCAGAAATAATACTTAATGGTACCTCATGTCGGCTTACGATTTCGTTGATATAAATACGAGCAAGCTTTTCGTTCTTGAAATCTTCTCGAATAGGAATAAAGTGAGCTGATTTTGTAAGTCGGTGTATAATCACCCATATAGTGTCATACCCACCAGAAGTGCGAGGTAACCCGGTAATGAAATCCATGGTTATATTTTCCCACTTCCATACAGGTATTTCCGGTTGGACTAGAAGTCCTGAGGGTCTTTGTTGTTCAGCCTTCACCTTGGAACATGTGAGACACTTGGAAACAAAAACGGCAATATCCTTCTTCATTCCAGGCCACCAATAGGTGTATCGTAGGTCTTGATACATCTTATCAGCTCCTGGGTGTATAGAATATCGCGTTTTGTGAGCTTCATTCATAAGAGTTTCACGAAGATTGTTGTGGTTAGGAGTCCAGATACGATCTAGGTAATACAGAATACCGTCTGATTTAGTTTCAAGTTTTAGCTTGGCTCCACAGGACATCTCTTTTCGTACATCTTTTTATGTTATTGAAACGTGTTGAGCTTCTCGAATTTGATCTTTAATGTCGGTTATAATTTGCGAACATAGAAGATGAATGGAGTTCGCATAACCCTTTCGACTAAGTGCATCAGCCACCACATTTGCTTTACCAGGGTGGTATCTAATTTCACAGTCGTAATCATTCAGGAGTTCGACCCATCTTCGTTGCCTCATATTTAACTCTTTTTTATTAAAGATATGTTGAAGACTCTTGTGGTCAGTGTATATTTCACACTTAGTACCATAGAGATAATGTCTCCATATCTTAAGAGCGAATACAACGGCTCCAAGTTCTAGGTCATGAGTGGTGTAGTTCTTTTCATGTGTCTTGAGTTGCCTCGAGGCATAAGCTATGACTTTTCCTCTTTGCATGAGAACGCAACCTAATCCTTGCCCTGACGCGTCGCAATAGACTACGAAATCATCACAACCTTCGGGAAGAGTGAGGATTGGTGCATCACAAAGTTTTTGTTTAAGAGTTTGAAAAGCTTCTTCTTGCTTGGGTCCCCATACGAATGGTTTTCCCTTATGGGTTAAAGCCGTGAGTGGCACAACAATGCGAGAGAAGTTTGAAATGAACCGACGATAATAGCCAGCTAGTCCAAGAAAATATCTTACTTCAGTTGGTGTACGTGGAGCTTGCCATTCTTGAACTGCCTTGATCTTTGAAGGGTCAACATGTATTCCTTTGTCATTGACTACATGCCCGAGGAATTGCACCTCTTTTAACCAGAATTCACATTTAGAGAACTTGGCATAAAGTTTTTCCTTTTCTAGAAGTGCAAGAACGAGTCGAAGATGACGCTCATGATCAGCTTTAGATTTTGAATAAATAAGAATATCGTCGATGAAAACTATAACAAATCGATCAAGGTAAGGTTTGCAGACTCTGTTCATTAGGTCCATGAAGACAGCTGGTGCGTTGGTTAATCCAAACGGCATAACCATGAATTCATAGTGGCCATAACGAGTTCGAAAAGCAGTCTTAGGGACGTCTTCTTCATGCACTCTAAGCTGATGATAGCCAGATCGAAGATCGATTTTCGAAAAGCAGCTGGCACTTTGTAGTTGGTCAAGAAGATCATCTATGCGAGGTAAAGGATAGCGATTTTTGATGGTTAACTTGTTGAGCTCTCTGTAGTCGATGCACATACGAAAAGATCCATCTTTCTTCTTTACAAAAAGGACAGGTGCACCCCAAGGCGATGAGCTGGGACGTATGAATCCCTTGTCAGTCAACTCTTGCAATTGACTGGCTAGCTCTTGCATTTCAGAGGGGGCTAACCTATATGGAGACTTTGCAACTGGTGTAGCACCAGGTATAAGATCAATACGGAATTCGACATCTCTGATTGGAGGCAGTCCTGAAATGTCGTCAGGAAAAACTTGTGGAAAATCTTTTACTACAGGAATATCTTCAAGTTTCTTCTCTGTGGTCCCCTTCTTGATGATATGGGCTAAAAACGCGACATAATTCTTGCGAAGATATTTTTGAGCTTGAAGACAAGACATTAAGTTGAGCCCTTTCGACGAGGTTTCTCCAATGATTCGAAGAGTCTGACCGTTTGAAAGAGGAATACGAATAAATTTTTCACGACATACAACTTTCGCATGATGTTGACTGAGCCAATCCATACCGATTATGATGTCGAAACTTCCCAGCTTCATAGGAATAAGGTCGACTGAGAAATCGTGGTCGTTTAAGGTGAGTGTACAGTTGCGTAAAATAGAGTCTAATGAAACTGGTTTTCCGTCCGCAACTTCCACCGTTATGGATTCCGCGAGCTTATCCCGATTTTTGCTTAAGATGGGTTCAAATTCTAATGACACAAAACTTCTATCTGCACCAGTATCAAATAACATAGAGGCATATCTACCATTTATAAGAAACGTACCGTTGACCACATTGTCGTCAGCTCTGGCCTGGTTCGCATTAATATTGAAAGCTCTTCCTCTTGCAGGTGGAGGAGCTTGGTTCGCTTGGTTCACTGGTTGGCTTAGGCCTGAGCATGAATAATATTAACCAGCCTTGGACATGTGTTTCTGAAATGACTTGGGTCACCGCAATTGAAACAAGCCCGCATAGGTTGGCCCATAGGGTAATTGGGTTGATAGTATGTTTGGGCTAAATGTTGGGTGGGTGGAAATGGTAGTTGTTGTTATGCTTGACCCATTAACTGTTGGTGGGTTTGGGTTAAAGGTTGGTGGCGGTTTGTTCGTTGAGGCATGCGGCAGTTTTGAACAGTATGTCCTACGCGACCGCAGCCGGTGCAGTATTGGCAAGGATGCTCAGGGGAGTGGTGATACTGAAAACGGTTACATTTTGGTAATGGGCCTGTGTAGGGTCTTCTGTATGGCGCGGGTGAAGGAGTGACTTGAGTGATGGGTGCAGCAGGAATAGGGGTGTTGGTTTGGGTAACTGCAAAATTCCTGGTGTTACGCTTCCTCTTGTTAGCAAACTTAGAGGAAGGAATGGGGTGGTTTGAGGTTTGTCCCACAACAGGGGCTTTCTTCTTCTCTTCTTTGAACTTCCCCTTGCGAATTCGGTTTTCGGTCAGTTCAGTTGCCAACTCCATGGCAGCTTCAAGTGTTACAGGTGAAACGCTGAGAACCGAATCTTGGATTTTCGAGGGAAGTCCTCGAATATAATGCTCGATCAGACGATAGGTTGGAGTGAATAAATTTGGAACCATTTGGTTCAACTCCAAGAACCTCTTGTTGTAAGTAGAGTGATCACTCTCCTTTTGCCTTAGAGCATGAAATTCATCCTCCAACTTCTTAATTTCACTTCTAGGACAGAAACGCCTAGTCATGATTTCCCTTAACTCCTCCCAAGTTAAGGCCATCGCATCTTCAGTTCCCCTCTTTCCTTTCTCAGTATTCCACCAAGTGAGAGCTACACCAAGTAGTCTCCCGGTGACGTAACGAACCTTGCGATCCTCAGGACAATCGTAGTTTAGGAAGGCGTTTTCCATCTCCTCGAACCAATGTAGGAGAGCAGTGACTCCCTCGGTCCCTTCGAATTTTGGAGGATCACGGGACTTAAAATGTTTGTAAGAGCACTTGTTGGTAGGAGGGTTGTCGATGTTCTGGTCCTGTTGTTGAGGAGGGTTAGTAGGATTTGTAGCAAGGGCTTGTTGTACTTGTACCACGATGTCAGGCAATATCGTGGCCATTTGTTTCGCGATATGAGTGGCCAAACGTTCCTGAGACTTTCCCGATCTTTTACCCCTTCGATGTTGTCTAGACGACATCTACAGGATCATAAAATGAGAAGATTGTGAGTTTATAGTGTCTTTTTAGGTGTCATGTGTCTTTAAGAAAATGAAAATAACATAAATATCAATAATGCAACTACATCCATAGGATGTCTTGGGTTCGCTCATGTTGGGCCTCAAATGTCCCCCATACCTTCACCTACATAGTCATGTGGGCCCCCATGGCTATTGGCTTGGTAGGATTCACATTAGTATTGGCAATTTAACACTCGCATCCCCCGAATGCAAACCACAAAATATGTTCATGAGATGTTTGGTCGGAACGTGTCCAGGTGTAGACACAATGACAACTCAAAGTGGGATTAGTTCACACGACGTTTGGTATAGCATGCTTTGGCCTAATAAGTACTTCGTACTCTCATCGTTAGTCCCCAGGTAGGCAAACTGGTCCTTTATTTTGGATTTATACGAATGCCAGCCTAGACAGGACGTTCCGACTACCGGTACTAGTACCCTTCCAGTTACTACATGCCCGTCATGAGAACTCACTTTGATGAGATTTGAAAACATGAAAATCATTGTAAAATCAATCATGATGTGGTGTGTGCTTTCATGGATGTGATATGTTATGAGCATACGATTTCATGATAGGCATTATTTGATAATACATACTTATGAACATGCTTGCACAATATCAAATGTAACATTTAACATAAAACATATAAACATCATGAAATTTGGCATATAACACACAAAATTCTTATAAGTTTCTAATCGACTATAGTATAGGCTCTAAGGGTCTAATAACCTATCCTATATCCCTATAGTCATGGCTCTGATACCAATCTGTCACACCCCGACCCGTAGCGGAAATAAGAGTCGGGGCATAATTGGGTTATCACCAAAGCACATGACATTTACTATTATGTTTCATAATTAATAAAGTCAAAGTTACATTTTCCAACATCCAAACATGTTCATTCAATACAAAGGAAATAACCAAACATAACAATCCCAATACTAAATCGTTTTATTCTTCTAATCCAGGTCCTATGTGTTCCTAGCTGCTGCTGGTTCACCTGTATCATGTGTAAAATGGGAGTTTTTGGGTCAACATAAGTTGGCGAGTGAACCTTATTAGATAAACATTTGATAATGATTTTATGGTTAGTTTATCAATGAAATATTGTGCATAATCATAAATGAGCAAATGTAAGTAATCAAGCATTGGCAAATAGCAGTTACAATTATAACATACAATAACACTTGCTAGCATACATGAACATACCAATATCATATGATAACTAACATAAATGAACTGTGCGATCAGGGCTCAATCAAACGGAGCCGATCGTATTGCATGTACTGAAAATGTAAAATGAACTGTGCGATCAAGGCTCAATCAAACGGAGCCGATCGTATGCTGGCACGCCAGGTTCAACCGCATAATAAAATGGGGAACAGGCTCAACACTCATAAATGGGGAGCGGCGGCCTCGGCAATTGCATGTACTGAAATAATAAATTGCATCCAATAATAACTACTTAACAGCAACAAACTAAATACACATGCTCATGATATGATGTATGCACAATGGTTTAGTTATAATATGAATATAAACAAAGACACATGATACACCCCAAAAACGTGATTAAAACGGGGAATTTGTAAGATTCACTCACATTGGGTGCGTTGAATTGGAGATGGTGAGATGCGCACGATTTAGATGAGCGAGTCGACGAGGAATACTAACCTAAATAATAATGGAAAAATATATTAAATGGATGGATTTTATTAAGGATTTTAATGAAATTTTTAGATATATTTTTGTGAGTTTATGGCTGTTTTCTATCTTTAAAAATGTCATTTTAAGTATTTTTAGTTGATTTTTAAATTAAATTAAATAAATAAAAATATAAAAAAATATTATTTTTTTAAGCGTTGACCGTTGACCGTTGACCGGTTCGGTCAGCGAATAAACCTGCGCCGGGTGGGATTCGAACCGGCGACCTCCCGTTCACGTGCACGCAGCTCTACCAACTGAGCTACGTGTCTAACCCGAAATAAACTCGTTTTTAATTATATTTATACACTTATTTGAATTAACCGAAAAATTCCTTTATTTGCAAAAACGTTTTAATTCAATTGGACCGGTGCTCGTGACGAGTTTCGAACGCGCGACGTGTAGTTCATATTGCACACAGTCCACCGCTGGACTGTGTGTCTAACCCGGTTATTATCCCGGTTTATATTATACTTAACAACTATCTGATTTAACCCGGTTTAGTTCTTGATCAAAAAGGCATGTTATTACACAAGGCGTGCGTATAGCAGGGATCGAACTCGGGACGTGTATAGTTTTTGTTTGCACACAGTCCACCGCTGGACTGTGTGTCTAACCTGTTTAACATTCCGATTTTAATTAATCTTAAGTCATTACTGAACTCGTCTTCTTTGTTACGAACGCAGACATCAATCAACAATCCGATTCGTGATTAAATTAGTTAATAAACATGATGTCTAGCTTGAATGCATTAAACCGAACAGTTTGGGGAAAGAAGATACCGAACAGGTTGTCTTCTTCAGAGAGTCCGGCGAAACTTGTCGGCTCTGTTTTTGAACCTTCGGCTGAGAGAATCTATCAACAGGTTTAAGGGATTAGATATGAAATTGAACTAGTGAGTATTGATTATCAGTACGTTGGAATGTGCATACCGGTAATTAACGAGTTTCCGGAAATTCCATAAATTTTCCGGCGAACACAGAAAGTCCAGCAATGTCGTCTGTGGTTGATTTTGAGCGATGGGTTAATGTTAGTAAGGTTCTAACAATAGATTGAAACCGTAAAGCAGAAGTATTTTACCGGTTTGTGTTGAATACGGTTTTCCGGCGACTTTTGCAGAGAATTCCGGCGAACTGATTCAGATGATCTTGTGGCTCAAAAATGCGACGAAATTGAAATTGAGTATTGATATGATAGTTCTGAATCGCGAGAATGGTCTGAAGCTTGAGTTAAATCAGAACTTTGAAGAACTTTCGGTTTCAAAAACCGAAAATGACGAGACTTAAAGTTCAATCAATTTTAACTTGATTAGAAACCGTCATACATCGGTTATAAGCTGAACAAGTGAATTAACAACGATTTGACGATTGGTTTGCCGATTACCGTTATTCAGATGGCACCATCGGTTTAACTGAGTTTGTGTATAAGTTTCATTTGTGTTCCTAGAGTTAACAGAAAACACATTGTGGCGGAGTGGTCTTGGAAGCGAGTGATAAGTTGTTGAAGAGTCTTGGCTGACCCGGGTTCGAGCCCGGCAGCTTCAAATATTTTTTATTTATTTTATTTTAACTTTTTATCAAATATAATTTTTATAGTTTAGTTTATTTATTAATTATGTATCGTTTTAACTCAAAATAATCATAAATAATTAATGCAACTTTTATAACTTGGTACTTGATTACAAAACAGAGCGGGTTTTGAAGACCCGATTTTTACAAATGTTACAATAATCGTTACTCAGTAGTTCAATTTCATATCTAATCCCTCCAAACTGTTAATTGATCATAACAGCCGAAGGTCACCAAAACAGAGCCAACGAGCTTCGCCCGATTTCTGAAGAAGACAATCTGTTCGGTACAATCAATCCCCAAACCTTTTCTGTTCAATACATTACGATTACTCATAATGTTCGTTAACCGAATTAAACAAGAAACAGTTAGTTAACCGATGTCTGGGTTTTGAACGAAGAAGGCGAAGTAGTGTATGTTATAAGATTAATTAAAATCGGAGACACACAGTCCAGCGGTGGACTGTGTGCAAACAATATGCATACGTCCCGAGTTCGATCCTTGACACACACACATTCGCTGTAATAAAATGTCTTTTTTTTTAAAATGAACCGGATCCACAACAGTAAGATGTTAAGTATAATAAAAACTAGAATATTTACCAAGTTAGACACACAGACCAGCGGTGGACTGTGTGCCAAACTAAACCACAGGTCCCGGGTTCGAGACCTGTGGCGGGCACCGAGTCGATACATTAAATCCTTTTTAAAATAAATGATTTTCGGATTAACTTAATTAGTGTATAAATATAATTAAAAACAGAAATGTTTCGGGTTAGACACGTAGCTCAGTTGGTAGAGCTGCGTGCACGCGTACGGGAGGTCTCGGGTTCGAGTCGTGCCCGGCGCATACATACACACAATAGAACCGTCAAACAGTCAACAGTCACAGTCAAACAGTCAACGCTTATGGTCAACGGTCAAAAGTCAACATTTTTTTATTATTTTTATTTATTTATTTAAATTAAAAATCAATTAAAAATACTTAAAAATAACATTTTTAAAGTTAGAAAATAGCCTTAAACTCACAAAAGTATATCCAAAAATCCTATTAAAATTGTTAATAAAATCCATTTATTTACCTTACTTTTTCGTTATTAATTTGGTTAGCTTTTTTTTTTCCTCGTCGATCAATCCTCTAAACTCGTGCGCATTCAACATCATCAACCGAACGCACCCAATGTGAGTGAATCTCTATAAATTCCCCGTTTTAATCACGTTTTTAGGGTGTATCATGTGTCTTATTATTTATCACATTTAAAGTATTGTGCATCTATCATATCCATGAACAAATGTGTTTTCAACATATATTATCTGTTTGTGTGATTATTTGTTTAGATTAAATTTATCATTTTCAGTATATACATTTTCATAGGCCGCCGCTCCCCATTACCTATGAGCGTTGAGCTGTTCCCCATTACCTATGAGCGTGAACGAGGCGTTGCCAACACACGATCGGCTCCGTTTGATTGAGCCTTGATCGCACATACATTTCATCATAGGCCGTCTGCTCCCAATTACCTATGAGCGTGAGGCGTTCCTCATTACCTATGAGCGTGAACGAGACGTTGCCAACATTTACATTATCATTCATGTTACATATCCATGCAAGGTGTTTGTTATTGTATGCTATTTGTTTGTTATTGTATGTTTACTTACGTTTGTTCATATATGATTATTGCGCAATTTTTCCATATTAAATACAACAAGAAATAAATAATAAATGTTTCTAACAAGGTTCACTCGCCAACTTTTTGTTTATCTAAAAACTATTTTTACACATGATACAGGTGAACAGGATGAAGCCAGGAAAACATAGGAAATGCCTTAGAAGAAAATAATGAAGTCTAGAAAGATGTGTAGAACATGTTGTATTTATGATATTATGATTTCCTTTAATTTGTAATAATAAATATGAAACATTATAATAAATGTCATGAGCTTTGATGAAAACCCAATCATGCCCCGATCACCTTTTCCGCTGCGGGTCGGGGTGTGACAGATTGGTATCAGAGCTTTTGACTATAGGGATATAGGATAGGTTATTGGACCCTTAGAGCCTATACTATAGTTGATTAGATTTTAATTGTTTATGTGGTTATATGCAAACTCATGATGTTTATTTCTTTCATATTTATTTCATATACAAATGCATGCAAACACTTCCAATATTACATTTTGTGATACATAATAAATTATACTTACAGTCAAACATACATACTTACATACATATTCATCATACATATTTCAATGTTCACATATTCAATTCATCTTCATACTTCCGTTATTCAAGATTTTGTCGCATTTTTCATTTTTTCAAATCTCATCAAAGTGAGTTCTACAACGGGCATGTAGTAACTGTAAGGGTACAAGTACCGGTAGTCGGAACGTCCTGTCTAGGTTGGCATTCGTATAAATCTAATATAACGGACCAGTTTGCCTACCTGGGGACTAACGATGAGAGTACGAAGGACCTATTAGGCCAAAGCATGCCACACCAAACGTCGTTCGAACTAACCCCACTTTGAGGTGTCACCATGGCCACACCTGGATACATTCCGAATATCATACGTTACATACATATTTCTCGATTTTCTCCGGGTTTTAGTGTACGTAACCAGGCTAACACATGCGAACCATATGAAAAACCCGGTAATCATGGGGCCCACATGATTACGAAGGTGAAGTATGGCGGCATGCAAGGCCCAATTACGAGCAAAGCCCAAGACATCCTATGGATGTAGTAGATTTATTATGCTATGTTTATTTTATGAATGTTCATTCCTAAATACGACACATGATCCCAAAAACATCCAACTCATACTCTTCATATGTATTCCTTGTAGATGTCTTCTAATTCCGCTCGTAGGAAGATGAGAGCAGGAAAAGCTCGCGAGCGTATGGCTGCCCAAATCGCTCAACAAATGGCTGCCGTAATACCCAACATTGTAGTACAAGTCCAACAAGCCCTTACCGCTAATCCTGTCAATCAAGAAGTTCAAAATCTTGTCAACCCTCCCCCAAATACCACTAAATGCACCTACAAGCATTTCAAATCCTGCGACCCTACAAAATACGAAGGGACTGAAGGTGTCACCGCTCTTCTCTATTGGTTTGAAGAAATGGAAAACATTTTTCTAAATTGCAATTGCCCTGATGATCGCAAAGTGCGATATGCTACTGGTCGTTTATTTGGAATAGCACTTACTTGGTTGAATACAGAGAAGGCCAAACGAGGTGTTGAAGATACTATGACTTTGACTTGGGAAGAGTTGAAGGAAATCATGACAAGACGGTTTTGCCCAAGGAGCAAAATCAACAAATAAGAAGATGAGTTCTATTTGTTGAAACAAAAGGAAGGCGACCACACCACATACAACAAGAGATTCCTCGAGTTAAATCAAATGGTTCCCAACTTGTTCACTCCCCTCTACCGTTTGATCGAGCACTACATTCGAGGTCTTCCTTCAAAAATTCAAGACTCTGTAATAAGTACCACACCTGCAACTTTGGAAGCAGCAATGGAGTTAGCTACAGAGCTCACCGAGAACCGTATACGGAATAAAGACTTCAAGGAGGAGAAGAAGAAGGATAAAGCATCAACTGAAACTTCAAACTTCACCCAAACCGAATCCCCTTCTCAACCCATTTCCAAGAGAAAACGAGATCAGCAACTTTTTGCTGTCACCCAACGCAATCAACCAGCCTCACAAGCCGTACCCTCCAAGCTATCCCAATCACTCAAGTAGCACCCAACTCAACTTACCCAAATAAGAAACCTTACCTTGGACCTCACCCTCAATGTAACACCTGTTTTTATCACCATCCATCTACCTTACTTTGTCGACTATGTGCGAATTGTGGACGCTATGGTCATTTGAGCAAGGTTTGCCGCACCCCTCAAAATCAAACCTCACCCCCTACTCAAAACATGATCCAAAAATATCAACAACCCCAATACCCCATGTTACCTTATGTTCGAGCTTGTTTTAATTGTGGTGACCCTACCCATTATAGAAACACGTGCCCTCGATTAGTTAACATCATACACGCCCAAGCTCAAGCAAACCCAGTTAACCAAGCAAACCAAGAAAACCCAACCACTAGGCCACCAGCAAGAGGAAGAGTTTTCAACATCAACTCCAATCCTATTGAAGATAATGACGGCCCAAATGAACCATCCAACTAGTCTCCTTCACCAAAAATCAAGATTCAACTCCAACCGCTTAGTTTTATGTTTTTCTTTATGATATCTCAATTTTCACGTATCTCAATTACAAATTAGAAATTTATCCAAGAATTTTAATGCGAATTACTATTTCAGTTTGTTTTATACTCATTGATTTAACATTCATATCATCATACCTCTCAACGTATTACAATCTCAACATTTAAAGAAGTTGAGATGTGCCTCATTTCTACATAGACTAACCTCTCCATCATAACAAACGAGAGAGGTACTGTCATCATTCAAACGTATATACTACCAGAATTAAGACTCAAGCTTTGGTTGATTGTGTTTGTTTATGTTTTAGAGTCACATAGAACTAATCATAACTTACGGATAAAGCCAAAGAGAGTTTGACAAGAATATGGTGGATACGCCGCTGGTACTTCCTATATATAAGTATTCTTGCCAAAGGATCAGAGGCATTATCAGGCGGTTATGAGAAGTTCCATGTAGGATTTAGTATTGTCTTGGTTGAAGTTTGTGTTATACTCACTGATTTAGCATTCATATCATCTCATCATTTACAGAAATTGGATTATGTTCTATTCCTACATAGACTAACCTCTCCATCATAACAAACGAGAGGTACTGTCACCATTCAAACATATATACTATTAGAATTAGGACTCGGACATTGGTTGTTGTGTTTATTTATGATCTAGAGTCACATCATAGAACCACTCATAACTTACTGATAAAACCAATGAAAATTTGACAAGAATATGGTGGATACGCCGCTGGTACTTCCTATATATAAATATTCTTGCCAAAGGATCAGAGGCATTGTCAGGTGGTTATGAGAAGTTCCATGAAGGTTTTAGTAGTAGAAGTTTTGTTTTAGGATATAACCTTATCTTTCCAAACATACCAAAACTCTTGCGCATGAAATCATATTTAGTCAATCAACTCTGTTTATCAATATTCATTATCATAGGCATCAAAAAGCGATTCCTGTAGCAGGGTACTCAACCCTTACAAGGAACGTTACCGCCTCAAACAAAATTTAAACTCTTACTCCTTTCTAAGTATGTAACTGTCAAATTAAAACACCATCCTTTTAAGTCAAACATGCCACTACTTAAATTTCAGGACGAAATTTCTAAAAGTAGGGGATACTGTAACATCCGTCAAAAACCGGGTTAACCAAACCCGCTTCGTTTATTAACCGAACATCCAGTTAAAAAAATTTCGTTTCATATTTAACGCTCAAATTAATTTTAAACGATACATAATTAATAAGTATATTAGAATATAAAATTTATATTTGAAAATGTATTAAAAATAGTGAAATAAAATAAAACAAGGCTGCCGGGATTCGAACTCGGGTCAGCCGGGTCAACCGGGTCAGCAAAGTTTTAACTCTCACTCGCCCAACCACTCCGCCACTTGTGTTGTTTGATAACATCTGGAAACAATTAATACATATAATAAAACTGGAAAATCAAACCCAGTCAACAGCGCGCCCAAATCCGCTGACGCCGGAAAATCTGACGATTTCGTCAATCATCGTCGGTTACCTTTGACTTAACGTAAGAATTAACAACGCCATCGGTTATAACCGATGTCCAGTCCGCGACACTAGTCATAACCGCCGGAAAATTTTAACCAACGAATCAAGACGGTAATCAGACCAAATTCGTCGATGTTCTTCCCTATAAATACACCCTCTAGCCTCTGATAACCTTTTCGCTCACAATCACACCAATTCTCGACGTAATTTCACTCGCCGGAAAATCTCTGCAAGTCACCGGAAAACCGAGATTTCATCTACACGGTAAATACCTCGACTTTTTCTGTTTCAATCCGTTGTTAGAATGTTACTAACTTCAATCCAACTATCAGAATCTATTTCAGACGACGTTGCCGGATTTTCTGTTTTCGCCGGAAAACTTCTGAAAGTTCCAGAATCTCGCTGTTTGCCGGTATGATCATTCAAAACTACTGATAATCGTTACTTAGTAGTTCAATTTCACATATAATCCCTCCAAACTGTTAATTGATCCTAACAGCCGAAGGTCACCAAAACAGAGCCGACGAGCTTCGCCGGATTTCTGAAGAAGACAATCTGTTCGGTACAATCAATCCCCAAACCTTTTCTGTTCAATACATTACGATTGCTCATAATGTTCGTTAACCGAATTAAACAAGAAACAGTTAGTTAACCGATGTCTGGGTTTTGAACGAAGAAGACGAAGTAGTGTATGTTATAAGATTAATTAAAATCGGTATTACAACCGGGTTAGACACACAGTCCAGCGGTGGACTGTGTGCAAACAATATGCATACGTCCCGAGTTCGATCCTTGACACACACACATTCGCTGTAATAAAATGTCTTTTTTTTAGAAACTGAACCGGATCCACAACAGTAAGATGTTAAGTATAATAAAAACTAGAATATTTACCAAGTTAGACACACAGTCCAGCGGTGGACTGTGTGCCAAACTAAACCATAGGTCCCGGGTTCGAAACCTGTGGCGGGCACCGAGTCGATACATTAAATCCTTTTTAAAATAAATGATTTTCAGATTAACTTAATTAGTGTATAAATATAATTAAAAACAGAAATATTTCGGGTTAGACACGTAGCTCAGTTGGTAGAGCTGCGTGCACGCGTACGGGAAGTCTCGGGTTCGAGTCCTGCCCGGCGCATACATACACACAATAGAACCGGTCAAACAGTCAACAGTCGCAGTCAAACAGTCAACGCTTATGGTCAACGGTCAAAAGTCAACATTTTTTTATTATTTTTATTTATTTATTTAAATTAAAAATCAATTAAAAATACTTAAAAATAACATTTTTAAAGTTAGAAAATAGCCTTAAACTCACAAAAATATATCCAAAAATCCTATTAAAATTGTTAATAAAATCCATTTATTTACCTTACTTTTTCGTTATTAATTTGGTTAGCTTTTTTTTCCTCGTCGATCAATCCTCTAAACTCGTGCGCATTCAACATCATCAACCGAACGCACCCAATGTGAGTGAATCTCTATAAATTCCCCGTTTTAATCACGTTTTTGGGGTGTATCATGTGTCTTATTATTTATCACATTTAAACTATTGTGCATCTATCATATACATGAACAAATGTGTTTTCAACATGTATTATCTGTTTGTGTGATTATTTGTTTAGATTAAATTTATCATTTTCAGTACATACATTTTCATAGGCCGCCGCTCCCCATTACCTATGAGCGTTGAGCTGTTCCCCATTACCTATGAGCGTGAACGAGGCGTTGCCAACACACGATCGGCTCCGTTTGATTGAGCCTTGATCGCACATACATTTCATCATAGGCCGTCTGCTCCCCATTACCTATGAGCTTGAGGCGTTCCCCATTACCTATGAGCGTGAACGAGACGTTGCCAACATTTACATTATCATTCATGTTACATATCCATGCAAGGTGTTTGTTATTGTATGCTATTTGTTTGTTATTGTATGTTTATTTACGTTTGTTCATATATGATTATTGCGCAATTTTTCCATATTAAATACAACAAGAAATAAATAATAAATGTTTCTAACAAGGTTCACTCGCCAACTTTTTGTTGATCTAAAAACTATTTTTACACATGATACAGGTGAACAGGATGAAGCCAGGAAAACATAGGAAATGCCTTAGAAGAAAATAATGAAGTCTAGAAAGATGTGTATAACATGTTGTATTTATGATTGTATGATTTCCTTTAATTTGTAATAATAAATATGAAACATTATAATAAATGTCATGAGCTTTGATGAAAACCCAATCATGCCCCGATCACCTTTTCCGCTGCGGGTCGGGGTGTGACATCCACCAGGTAAGGGCTACCCCTAACAATCTTCCAGTCGCGTAAGGTACCTTACGGTCCTCAGGACAGTCGCAATTGAGAAATGTGTTTTCCATCTCCTCAAACCAGTGGAGGAGTGCGGTGACACCTTCAGTCCCTTCATATTTTGTGGGATCGCAAGACTTGAAGTGTTTGTTGTCACACCCCAACCGATGGCGGAAACATCGGGATGAGACGAAAACTAGATTGCAAGAGGCTTCATAACGCTAATTGTGTCAAGTGTTTAATAATTACCTTATTTCATAGTTTAAATCAAATAATACAAAATTTAGATCCCGACACGTAACAAATATAACTTCATTTCATTGATAACGATTTAATACAAGATATTGAAACGAAATACATGTTTGAAACAAATACAATACAATAAGTATTTAAAGTTTAAATGCGTTTCTAGGCAATCCTACTAGATTCCATGTTCCTGCAACATGTATTAAAAGCATAGATCAATACAAAAGTATTGGCGAGCATACAAGTTTAAAATTAGTTATAAATATAAAAGTTTGTTTTGATTGTGACAAGTATATATTCAAGTCGAATCGCACGAATATGTAGACCACTTTCGCATAACAATAGCGTATAATCGAATTCCTTAACTAGCATGCATAGTATTCTAAGCATAACGATATCATGAGAATACAAGTCAAAACTAATAAGCATAAACAAACTCAAGCATAACAAGTAGCATGTATAGACGAGTTTAAACTAACACATATAACTCACATAAGCGTAATTGATGGCACATTTGGTATTGTGAACACATTTAATTTTGTTTAAAGTAAATTTTGTAATTTATACATGTTGCACCCCAAAATGCATTAAAGTGTAAAAAAGAGGTCGAGTATGCTCACGGTTTTGCAAAGCTTCCTTTGGTGATTCCGTGAAGAGTTGGAGGTTGGAGCTTCAAGCTTCCTTTAAAACACTTAGTGTTTTCTTTTAGAACTCTTAGAGTTCTCTTCCTTGCTTGGAAGATTTGAGAGAAGTAGAGAGGTTGAGAGAATAATGGTTGGAACACTTAGTGTCCTTTTAGAATTCTTGATTTAGAGAGATTGAGAGAATTAGAGAGATGGAGAGAAGAATGGTGTAAAGAAAATGGTAGAAGGAGGTTGATATTTATAGGTAGAGAAGGTGGAAAAGGGTGAAATATGATTGGTTAAAAAAGGTGGAAGAGGATTGAAAAGATAATTGGAGGAGAAAGGAGGTGGAAAAGGGTGAAATATGATTGGTTAAAAAAGGTGGAAGAGGATTGAAAAGATGATTGGTGGAGAAAGGATGTGGAAAATGGTGAAATATGATTGGTTAAAGAAGGTGGAAGTGGATTGATGAGGTGGAAAAGATGATTGGTATATTTCTTGGTATTTCTTGAGTATATATATTATGTAATTGAGTATATAAAAAGTATAAAAGTATAATTCAATTATTGAGGATGTGCGTATAAGTATTTATACGTATAATTGTGTCGGTTTGCGTATAAATACGTATTTAAATGATCGGTTGTGTGAATAAAAAAATATGTATAAAATATGAATTTTATTATGATTAATGCCTCGAGTTGTGAGATTGAAATTAAAATACGAATGTAAGGTTTCTAAAATTAGAATACGGATACAGACATTTTTAAAATTGAAATACGAAGATACGAGACGTTATACGAATAACGAATAATAATTAATAATATATATATACACACACACATATATTTTTATTATGTTTTAACGCCCCGAATTATGATACAAATATTTATTTTCTAAAATAAGGATGCGAAAAAGCGAGGCGTTACAGTCTCCCCTACTTTAGGAAATTTCGTACCGAAATTTATTTAAGAGGGAGACTTTAGAATAATTGGGCATTTTGAAGCATGTATGAGTATAATCGCGAAATAGATTATGAGTGATTAAAGTTTGTATTAAACATAGTAGTGAAACACCGAATTTCTCATGGCACATTTTACGAAAGTTTGGTAATATGGTAGTAACACTTATATATAGGAAGTACCTGCGGCGTATCCACCATGTTTATACTATATTACTTCTGTTTCGCTAATCGGTGTCATGTTACGTTCCGTGTCACGATTAGGGTTTATTAACGTATTACAAGTGAGAATGATAGCATATATAGAGTCTCAAGTATATAAGTATAATTGCATTTAAGTATGAGAGAGTATACTGTATAAGTATGAGTATAAGTGTAAGTGTGCGTATTCGCACATTCGTGTACAATACAGATGGTATATTTTAGTTTAACCAAGATTAACGGATTACTGGCATGTGAATAAACAGGTCAAACCATCGTGTACCGCAATGTAGACTACCCATCATCGTTAAAACGAAGAGGGTGTAAAATAGTTTACTTAACATGACCTCAAGAATACGGGCGAGCGTCACTCCTATAGCGCTACACAAGCGCTATACATGTTAAGGTGTGGCTTGATCAAAGTTAATGACGAGTCTACCACATAAACATGTGAATAAACAAGTCAAACCATCGTGTACGTGCGTTGACTAGTCAATATTGTCGAAACATAGTGTAAAATAGTTTACTTAGTATGAAATAGTTTACTTAACATGACCTCAAGTCTCAAGGGCGGTGCGTTACTCCTATAGCACTACGCATAGTGCTATACATGTTAAGGTGTGGTTTTATAACGAGTTTATCACATATAATGTTCCAGTAATCCCAAATCAAGTATGATGTTTAGTATGCACCTATAGAATCATTGTGTATTAGATTTAGTATAAATGCGAAGTTTGTCGTGCATAAATTCGATTTTAGTATAGTGTGACACTGAAAAAAAAATGAAGGAATAAGAATTATATAGCATAAAATGTAAGATAGCATTAAAGAGAGGCTTGTTAAAATGTTGGACTGTTTCAGTTTTAGAAACTTCAACTATTCCAAAGTGACTCGTAAGTCCTTTCGAATTAGGGAGACATGATTTGGCCTAATAGGTATAATACTCTCGTCGCCAAGCGATTAACGGTACTTTACCGTTCCAGTTAGTACATGTCCCTAATTTGATCGAAAATACGAAACTTTGGCGAGATTGAAAATTGAGGAGCGGGACCAGTCATCAAGGTGTGGATGTCAATCCTGGCTTGACAATTTCGTCCCCAAATTGTGGTTTATTGAACGTATCAAGATATAATCTCGAATCGTCAATAAAGAATCCACTAGATTATGAAATAAAACTCCCATCAAGATATGGATATCACTCCTGACTTGATGGTGAATTTCGTGTGAAATAACATGTAAAACGGATTGAAACTCGTCACCAATGGTGGGAATCACCCCTGTATTGATGAGTTATTTCTATTGTGGAACAAGAATATACTCAAAAGCGTGTGTTGTGTTTCATGTCTTAGGAAAGACATATTGTAAGTTTTAGGATCAAAAGGGGGAAAAGCATGATAGAAAGAATAACATTTTAGACAAGTATCACAAATGGTCAAGAGTATGGCACTTAAACTATAGACTAGGTCGAATAGGGCAATTCTACCTAATTCTCTATAGTTATGGCTCTAATACCAATCTGTCACACCCCAACCGATGGCGGAAACATCGGGATGAGATGAAAACTAGGTTGCAAGAGGCTTCATAACGCTAGTTGCGTCAAGTGTTTAATAATTACCTTTTTTCATAGTTTAAATCAAATAATACAAAATTTAGATCCCGACACGTAACAAATATAACTTCATTTCTTGATAACGATTTAATACAAGATATTGAAACGAAATACATGTTTGAAACAAATACAATACAATAAGTATTTAAAGTTTAAATGCGTTTCTAGGCAATCCTACTAGATTCCATGTGTCATCAAAAATCCTGCAACATGTATTAAAAGCATAGATCAATACAAAAGTATTGGCGAGCATACAAGTTTGAAATTAATTATAAGTATAAAAGTTTTTTTTTATTGTGACAAGTATATATTCAAGTCGAATCGCACGAATATGTAGACCACTTTCGCATAACAATAGCATATAATCGAATTCCTTAACTAGCATGCATAGTATTCTAAGCATAATGATATCATGAGAATACAAGTCAAAACTAATAAGCATAAACAAACTCAAACATAACAAGTAGCATGTACAGACGAGTTTAAACTAACACATATAACTCATATAAGCGTAATTGATGACACATTTGGTATTGTGAACACATTTAATTTTGTTTAAAATAAATTTTGTAATTTATACATGTTGCACCCCAAAATGCATTAAAGTGTAAAAGGGGGTCGAGTATGCTCACGGTTTTGCAAAGCTTCCTTTGGTGATTCCGTGAAGAGTTGGAGGTTGGAGCTTCAAGCTTCCTTTAAAACACATAGTGTTTTCTTTTAGAACTCTTAGAGTTCTCTTCCTTGCTTGGAAGATTTGAGAGAAGTAGAGATGTTGAGAGAATAATGGTTGGAACACTTAGTGTCCTTTTAGAATTCTTGATTTAGAGAGATTGAGAGAACTAGAGAGATGGAGAGAAGAATGGTGTAAAGAAAATGGTAGAAGGAGGTTGATATTTATAGGTAGAGAAGGTGAAAAAGGGTAAAATATGATTGGTTAAAAAAGGTGGAAGAGGATTGAAAAGATGATTGGAGGAGAAAGGATGTGGAAAAGGGTGAAATATGATTGGTTAAAAAAGGTGGAAGAGGATTGAAAAGATGATTGGTGGAGAAAGGATGTGGAAAATGGTGAAATATGATTGGTTAAAGAAGGTGGAAGTGGATTGATGAGGTGGAAAAGATGATTGGTATATTTCTTGGTATTTCTTGAGTATATATTATGTAATTGAGTATATAAAAAGTATAAAAGTATAATTCAAGTATTGAGGATGTGCGTATAAGTATTTTTACGTATAATTGTGTCAGTTTGCATATAAATACGTATTTAAATGATCGGTTATGTGAATAAAAAAATATGTATAAAATATGAATTTTATTATGATTAATGCCTCGAGTTGTGAGATTGAAACTAAAATACAAATGTAAGGTTTCTAAAATTAGAATACAGATACGGACATTTTTAAAATAGAAATACGAAGATACGAGACGTTACACGAATAACGAATAATAATTAATAATATATATACACATACATATTTTTTATTATGTTTTAACGCCGTGAATTATGATACAAATATTTATTTTCTAAAATAAGGATGCGAAAAAGCGAGGCGTTACATTTGTAGGTGCATTTAGGGGTTTTGGGAGGAGGGTTGGCGACGCTTTGGTCTTCTTGGTTGGGAGGGTTAATGGGATTAGCGGTGAGGGCTTGCTGAACTTGTAGTACGATGTCAGGAAGCACTGCGGCCATTTGTTTAGCAATTTGCGTGGCCAAGCGTTCGTTTGACTTTCCTGACCTTCTACCTCGACGTAATTGCCTAGCAGACATCTACAGGAATATATATAGGGAGATTGTGAGTTCAAGAATTTCCTAGGTGTCATGTGTCGTAAAAAGAATGAAAACAACATAACTGAAAATAATTTAACTACATCCATAGGATGTCTTGGGTTTGCTCATGTTTGGGACTCCATATGTCCCCCATACCATTGCCTGTGTAGTCATGTGGGCCCCCATGACTATTGGGCTTGGTATGATTCACATTGGTGTCGGCGGGTTAACACTCGCACCACCCGAATGAAAATCGTAAAACATGATTGTGAGATGTATGGTCGGAGGGTGTCCAGGTGTGGACACAATGACAACTCAAAGTGGGGTTAGTTCACACGACGTTTGGTATAGCATGCTTTGGCCTAATAGGTCTTTCGTACTCTCATCGTTAGTCCCCAGGTAGGCAAACTGGTCCTTTACTTTGGATTTATACGAATGCCAAGCCTAGACAGGACGTTCCGACTACCGGTACTCGTACCCTTCCAGTTACTACATGCCCGTCGTGAAAACTCACTTTGATGTGATTTGAAAAATATGAAAACATTGCAAAAAAATCTTTGAAAAGAAATCATGAAAATTGTGAAATCGTGAGGTGTGTGCTTTCATAGATATGATATGTTATGAGGATATGAACTATGATGAGCATTGCATATTAACATGTACTTGTGAGAGTGCTTGTATCATATTGTGTGTGAAAATAAACATGAAACATATAAACATCATGAATTTTGCATGTAACACATAAACAATTAAAATCTAGTCAACTATAGTATAGACTCTAAGGGTCTAATAACCTATCCTATAACCCTATAGTCACAAGCTCTGATACCAATCTGTCACACCCCGACCCGCAGCGGAATAAAAGTCGGTGCATGATTGGGTTATCACCAAAGCTCATGATATTTACTATTAAGTTTCATATTTATTAAATTCAAATCAAAATTTCAAATATCCAACAAAATTTCATACAACACAAAAAATAATCTAAATGCTTGTTCCAACGAAATAACTTGATTATTCTTCTAGGCCATCCTAAGTGTTTCTTTCCTCAACTTGATCACCTGTATCATGCGTAAAACAGAGGAAATTTTGGGTCAACAAAAGTTGGCGAGTGAACCTTGATAAAACATTTAAATAATTGATTTTTATGTTTATTTAAATAAAATTTGTGCATAAATCACATGTGAGCAAATGTATATATGTAACCAATCACAAACAACATTGAATGAATATATGACATGAATGATGATGTATCTGAGATCAAGGCTCAATCAAACGGAGCCGATCTAATGAGGCACCTGATGCTCAACCCGTATCCCACGAGGAACTGATAGGCCTAATGAAATGAGTGCAGTGAAATGATAAAATGTATCCACATATAAACCACACTACAAGCAATACACATTTGATCACGAAATGATATAAGCACAAGGGTTAAATAAAATAAAGAAATGATATGACACATGATACACCCCAAAACGTGATTAAAACGGGGAATTTGTAGATGGATTCACTCTCCGTGGGTGCGTATTCTTGAGTGGAATGAGAGCGCACGAGTTCCGGATTTAATCGACGAGGAAATACTAACCTAAAATAATAACACGATAACTCGATAAATAAATAGACTAATATTTCGGTTAAAAACCTTTGTTTAGATTTTTAAGTTAATTTTTGTGGGTTTTATTGATATAATAAACCTTTAGCAATTATATATATATAAACATTTTAATTGCTCTTAAATAAGTCATAAAATGAATATTAGAATAAAAATAAAAACAAAATATAAAAAAATAATTTGATCAGACTGACAAGGCTGTCAGTCGGCCGGTTTATTCAATTTATAAGAATGCGCGAGTGAGGCTCGAACCCGTGACCGCTCGGTTGCGTGCACGCAGCTCTTCCAACTGAGCTACGTGTCTAACCCGTAAGAATCCGGATTTTAATTAATCTTATACACATATTAAGTTCATTCAATTTTGATCAGATTTAAAAAGAGATTTAATAGTCCGATCAGTGTGAGTCAAAGGACTCGAACCAGTGACCTTTGAGATGTTTATGCACCCAGCCCGACCAACTTACAAAAACCTATACGGGGTGAAACCCGAAGAGACTAGCCGCTCATGGTGAATGGAACACGATCGCCGAATGATGAACTCTTGACTTTGGATATCTTGAAGTTTTGAAGGTGATGGAGATGATGATTAGGGTTAGGGATGGATGATCATGAACAATGGATTGAAGGATTGATAGTAAGGATGGTTAGGGTTACGATGATGTGTAACGCTTCACATTTTCCTACTTTCCCTATTTAGAAAGCATATTTGTATTGCTATTTTTAGAAACTTATAGTCGTATTATACTCATATTCGTTACCAACTTTAAAACTCGAGACCTTAATCATAAGGAAACCTTATTTAATACTCATATATTTTAATACGTTTGGCTCATATTTTACAAACTTTGATACGTGATTATGTCCAAGAAACTCATACTTATATGCTCGAATACTCAACTTTATGCACTATTATACTCATACATCATTCGTGTCACACCCTGACCCGCAGCGGAATTGGTAGTCGGGGCATGATTGGGTTTTCATCAAAGCTCATGACATTTACTATAAAGTTTCATATTTATATTTCCAATTTAAAGGAGAAATTACAATAAGCATACAAGCACAAGATGTTCAAAACACAACATTCATGAACTCTTTTTCTTCTAAGGCAAATTCCTATGTGTTCCTTGCTTCAACTTGTCCACATGTATCATGTGTAAAAAAATAGGGTTTTTGGTCAACAAAAGTTGGCGAGTGAATCTTATTTAAACATTTAAACGAATTAGTTGTATTGGTTATTTAAATAAAAATGTGCATAAACCAAATATGAGTATACGCATATGTAAATTTAACCACAAACCACATAATATCAATTAATGCACACACTCGCATATCAAATGATGAACAATGAGATCAAGGCTCAATCAAGCAGAGCCGATCTAATGAGGCACCTGATGCTTAACTCGTATCCCACGAGGAACTGATGGGCCTAATGAATGATTGCATGCAACTGACAAAAATGTAAGCACACAATACAACAAGTAATCTTTACATCACACGTTAGATCATATAATGGTAATAGCACAAGTGTTTGAATAAACGAAATAAATGAAACGACACATGATACACCCCAAAACATGAATAAAAAGGGGAATTTGTAAAGATTCACTCACTGTGGGTGTGTTTCTTTGGATTGATGACGAAGGCGCACGAATTTAGGATTTAACCGACGAAGGAAACTAACCTAAATAATAACGCAATAATTCGATAAATAAATAAGAGTTAATATTTTAATTAATGCTTTTTATTAGATTTTTTGGTTATTTTTGTGGTATTTAATGGAGTTTTTTAAACCTAAGAAAAGTGTTTTTAAGTGTTTGCAAATGATTTTTAATTAAAATATTAAAGTAAAAATATTAATAAAAATTGGGATCTTGTCAGACCTGACAGGTCTGACCGGTTCTTTGTGCGTGGTTTAGGTAGCGTGTGAGGTTCGAACTCGTGACCTCCCGTATAAGTGCACGCAACTCTACCAACTGAGCTACGTGTCTAACCCGAAATAATCCTTATTTTAATTATTCTTATATACTAGTTGGAATATTTCAGAAATTTATTTAATTAAAAAGATTTATTTTCTTCAAAATTGCATTCAGCCGCTGCCCTATACCCGTTTCGAACTCGTGACCTTCGACATACGTTGCACCCAGCCCTACCAACTGGGCTGGGTGGCTAACCCGGTTTGAACTATATTTTTATTACTTTTATATACTTACCCAGCTTGTTATTTTATTTATTAAAAAAAATTTAACGGATTGGACCGCCACATGTAAAGGGACTCGAACTCGGGTATCTCTGTTCGTGTTGCACACAGTCCACCACTGGACTGTGTGTCTAACCCGGTATAAACTTAAATTTTAATTATACATATATACTATTCCAACTTCATCTTCTACATTGCAGTGACCCAG
The DNA here is from genome assembly GCA_947069175.1 of Scalesia atractyloides. NCBI lineage: Eukaryota > Viridiplantae > Streptophyta > Magnoliopsida > Asterales > Asteraceae > Scalesia > Scalesia atractyloides. Next base: position 1,104,864 of record CAMTDV010000003.1, read on the forward strand.
TACAACAACCCGACTTGTTTTAATTAACGATTTTTAGGATTAAAACGATCTATTACTACTAATCGAGATAATTAAACAAAAAAGATTCAAGAATGTATTACCGAAGAGGGGTGATCTCCGGCGAGATTCCGGCGACGAAAGCAGTTTTTTCCGGTGGTGAATTTTGAAGGCATGGATTGCAGGAAGTTTGAGATGAGTGTTGGTGTGTACTAACTAAGCTCTAAAGGTCCTATTTATAGTAAGATGAGGCTCGATTTCAGTTTCGGTTTCAATCAAGGATCTTAAATGTCTCGGTGGTTACGGCAGTTGCAAGTTATTGATTCCTCTAATTGAATTCGTGTACATGATTTGGTCAGTTACGAAGAGATAATTCAAAAAGAAAAACGGATTTGGTGTCTTGATGGATCTGGGCGGTTATCTTTTGAATATCATCACAAGTACATCGAGCATATAACAGATTTTCTTTATAGAGTTTAGCAAGTCTTATGGGTGTGGTGTAATGGTGTGTTTGGTGTATTGTTTCAGTGGAGACCCGGGTTCGATACCCGCGGTCTTCACTTTTTTATGATTTATTTTTATTATTTCATATTTATGTATTAACATTATTAATTTAGCTTTATTACCTTAATTATTATTAAATGCTAATGTTAATATAGTAAGTTTAAAACTCCCAACATAAATGTGCAATGAATATCATATGCATATTTAAATTACAAAACGGAGCGGGTTTTAGACCCCTTTTTTGACAAATGTTATAGTATCCCCTACTTTTAGGAATTTCGTCCCGAAATTTAAGTAGTAGATGTATTTGGAAAGAGATGCGGGTATTGTTCACGCATTGAGTCTTCGCGTTCCCAAGTAAACTCAGGTCCTCGTTTTGCCTCTCAACGTATTCTGACTAAAACCTGAATATCTTTTAACAGGAAAGGAAGGTGTGATGCTTGGATTTGACGTTTACATAACCAGAGGAGTGTGATGTTTTAAATTTTGATTGAGGCGGTAACGTTCCTATAAGGGTTGAATACCCCGCTACAGGAATCGCTTTTTGATGCCTGAGGTGAGAAACGTTGATACACGGAGTTGATTGACTGAGTATGATTTTATGCATAAGAGTTTTGAGAAAATTGGTGCGTTGAGAAAAATAAAGTTATATCACAAGACAAAAACTTCAACCATGACGATATTAAAACCTACACGGAACTTCTCATAACCGCCTGACAATGCTTTTGATCCTTTGACAAGAATACTTATATATAGGAAGTACCAGCGGCGTATCCACCATATTCTTGTCAAATTTTCATTGGCTTTATCAGGAAGTTATGATTAGTTCTATGTGACTCTAAAATCTACAAAACATAAACAAACACAACAGCCAAAGCTTGAGTCTCAAATCTGAAAGAATACATGATTAAATGATGACAGTACCTCTCTCGTTTGTTATGATGAAGGGGTCAGTCTATGAAAAAGTGAGACACGACTCAACTTCCTTAAATGATGAAGCGATGTACGTCGTGATGTTATGATGACATGAAATTTTAAACCGATGATGAAATAAAACAATGATATCAATTAGCATTAAAATTATTGGATAAATAAATTCCCAAATTAAAACAGGGATACACAAAGATTGAGATTTATTGAAAACATTAAAAACTCGACGATTGGAGCGGAGTCTTGGTTCTTGGTGATGGAAGGCTAGTTGGGCTGCTCGTTTGCACCGTTATTGACTTCAACTGGATTAGCATTGATGTTGTAAGCTCTTCCTCTAGCTGGTGGGGGTGCTGGGTTTGCTTGATTTGCTTGATTAACTGGGTTCGCTTGAGCTTGGGCATTAATGATGTTAACCAATCTAGGGCACGTGTTTCTAAAATGAGTAGGGTCACCACAATTAAAACAAGCTCGAACATATGGAACTATGGGGTATTGAGGTTGTTGATAGGGTTGGATCATGTTTTGGGTAGGGGTGAAGCTTGGTTTTGGGGAGTACGACAAGTTTTACTTAGATGACCATAACGTCCACAATTAGCACACAATCGACAGGGTATGGTAGGTTGATGGTGATAAAAGCAGGTGTTGCATTGATGTGGGGTCTAATGTAAGGTTTCTTATTTGAGTAAGCAGAGTTGGGTGCTACTTGAGTGATTAGGATAGCTTGGAGTGGTACGGCTTGTGGAGCTGGTTGATTGCCTTGAGTGACAGCGAAATTTTGCCCGTCTCGCTTTCTCCTGGTAGTGGGTTGGGAAGAGGATTCAGTTTGGGTTGAGTTTGAGGTTTCGGTTGGTGTTTTATCTTTTTGCTTCTCATCCTTGAAGTCTCCATTCCTAATGTGTTTTTCGGTGAGCTCTGTAGCTAGCTCCATTGCTGCTTCCAAAGTTGCAGGTGTCACACCCCGACCCGCAGCGGAATAAAAGTCGGTGCATAATTGGGTTATCACCAAAGCTCATGATGTTTACTAAAATGTTTCATATTTATTAAATTCAAATTACAACTTAAATATTCAAAACAAATCCATACGATTACAAGGAAATGAAACTAAGTAAAACAATCCAAAGCTTAAACTGATTTATTCTTCTAGGCCTTCCTATGTGTTTCTTGCCTCAACTGGATCACTTGTATCATATGTAAAACGGGGGATATTTTGGGTCAACAAAAGTTGGCGAGTGAACCTTGATAAAACATTGTTATTAATTTCTTGTTGTATTTAATATTGAAAATTTGTGCAATAATCACATGTGAGCAAACATATATATATAACAAAACACAAACCACATTGGATGAGTAAATGACATGAATGATGATGTATTTGAGATCAAGGCTCAATCAAACGGAGCCGATCGAATGACATGAATGATGATGTATGTGAGATCAAGGCTCAATCAAACGGAGCCGATCGAATGAGGCACCTGGTACTCAACCCGTATCCCACGGGGAGCTGATGGGCCTAATGAAATGCATGTACTGAAAATGATAACTTCAATCTAAACATAATTCACACAACAATTGATACATAACTGATACACATTTGATCACGGATATGATGGATGCACAAGTGTTTAAATATAATAAGGAATTAAATGACACATGATACACCCCAAAATGTGATTAAAACGGGGAATTGGTAGAGATTCACTCACATTGGGTGCGTTCTTTGATGACGTTGGATGCGCACGAGTTTTGGGATTTGATCGACGAGGAAAACTAACCTAAAATAATAACGAAATGGTTCGGTAAATAAATGGATTTTATTTGAGATTAATACTTTTAATTCATAACCTTAATAGGATTTTTAGATTTATTTTTGTGAGTTTAAGGACATTTTCTAACTTTAAAAATATTATTTTTAAGTATTTTTAAATAATTTTCAGATTAAATAAATAAATAAATAAATAATGTTGACTTTTTTTACTTTGACCGTTGACCGTTGACCGGTCGGATTGTGTTAATTATATGCGCTGAGTGAGGTTCGAACTCGGGACCTCTCGTATGCGTGCACGCAGCTCTACCAACTGAGCTACGTGTCTAACCCGAAATATTCTCTGTTTTAATTATATTTATACACTAATTAACTTTTAACTTATTTAGTTTATTTCGAAAAATGATTTAAAGTGGCTGAACCGACTTCAGTGACCCGGAGTCGAACTCGGGACGTTCGGTTCGAGTACGCACAGCCCAACCAGTTGGGCTGTGTGCTTAACCTGTTTAATTACTGAATTATATTATATTTATATACATGCTGAAAGGTGATCTGAATAAGTTTAAAAAGGACTGGTTTTATTTCTGAAATTCGGTAACGTGTGCGATTCGAACCCGTGACGTGCGTGTTATGTTGCACACAGTCCACCGCTGGACTGTGTGTCTAACCCGGTTAAATATTCAGTTTTAATTAAACTTATACACATGTTCGAATTCGTCTTCTTCGTTTACAAAGACACAGAACAAAGATGTCCGACTGTTCTTGTTTAAATCGGTCATCGAACATATAATTGATTGGAATGAAATGGATAAAGAGGGTTACGGAGTAAAATGTACCGATCAGAATGTATTTCTCAGATTTCCGGCAAGAGTCGTCGGCTCTGATTGGTGACTTCCGTCTGAGTGAATCAATTAACAGTTTTGATCAACGGGTTGTGAAATTAAGTTACTAAACAAGGGATATCAGGGGGTTTAGATGATTGTACCGATTCACAGCGAGACTTCGGAATTTCCAGCGATATTCCGGTGAGTGCAGGAATTCCCAGCAACGTTGTCTGAGACAGATTCTGGGTGAACGATTTATGTTAATAGTTGCCTAATAATGGATTGCAAACAAAAGAGTCGAGAATTTTACTGATTTGAAGTAAGTCTCGGTTTTCCGGTGAAAGTCCGGCGAATGCAGAATATCTCCGGCGACGTGCTAAAGCTTCGAGAGTTTGTGCGATTTTGAGCGAAAAGGTTACCAGAGGTTTGGGTGAGTATTTATAGGGATGATCAGGATGAATTGAGTCCGAATTTTGGTTTTGATTCGCGGTCAAAACTTTTCCGGCGGTTACGACTGGAATTGGGGGTTAGACATCGGTTATAACCGATGTCGAAGATAGTTCACGCGTTTCAGTCAAAGAAAAACGGTCGTGATTTGCGAAATCGTCGGTCTTTCCGGCGACTGCGGATTGGGCGCTCTGATTTCCGGATTTTGATTTCGAGTTTTAATTTAAGTATTATTTGTTTCAGTAATTACACAAAGGAGTCATGTGGCGGAGCGGTGTGTTGTGTGGATTGAGCTTATGGGCGACCCGGGTTCGAATCCCGGCAGCCTCATTTTATTTTTTATTCACTTATTTTTATCATTTATTAATTATAGTTTTTAAATTCTAAAATGCTTATTAATTATGTATTGTTTAAAATTAAAATGAACAATATATTCGCAACGAAAATTATAACTGAATATTCGATTAATAAACGAAGCGGGTTTTGGAAACCCGTTTTTCGACGGATGTTACAGTATCCCCTACTTTTAGAAATTTCGTCCCGAAATTTAAGTAGTAGTGGTAACAGGAAAAAGATGCGGGTATTTCTTGCGCATTGAGTCTTCACGTTCCCAAGTAAACTCACGGCCTCGTTTCGACTCCCAACGTACCCTGACAATTGGAATACGACTTCGTCTTAAACGCTTCTCTCCGAAGTCCATAATTTCTACTGGTCTTTCAATGAAATGCATAGATTCATCGACTTGAATGTCTTCTAGAGGAATGTGGAGGTTTTCATCGGCGAGGCACTTTTTCAAGTTTGATACGTGGAATGTGGGATGAATTCTGTTGAGTTCTTCTGGTAAGTCAAGCTTGTATGCTACAGGACCTACTCTTTCGAGTATCTTGAAAGGTCCTACGTAGCGTGGTGCTAGCATGCCCTTCTGGCCAAAACGAACTACTCCCTTCCACGGTGATACTTTTAAAAGTACTTGATCACCAAGGGCTTTCGTCGTTTGTCTGCATAACTCTTTTGACGACTTTGTACTGCTAGAAGATTGTTTCGAATTTGATGGATCTTGTCGGTTGTTTCTTGAATTAATTCTGGACCGGTGATTTGTGCTTCCCCAATTTCGTGCCAACATACTGGAGATCGGCACTTACGACCATATAAAGCTTCGAAAGGAGCCGTGCCGATACTTGAGTGATAACTATTGTTGTACGAAAATTCAACTAATGGTAGATGAGAGTCCCAATTTCCCTTGAAGTCTATGACACATGCTCGAAGCATGTCTTCAAGAGTTTGGATGGTGCGTTCAGACTGTCCATCAGTTTGAGGATGAAAAGCGGTACTGAGGTCTAATCGTGTACCCAAGGCGGTTTGTACGGCTCGCCATGTTCGTGAAGTGAAACGACCATCACGGTCTGAAATGATGCTTAAAGGTACACCATGACGGCTTACGATCTCGCTGATGTAGATACGTGCTAACTTCTCGTTCTTGAAGTCCTCGCGAATCGGAATGAAGTGAGCAGATTTTGTAAGACGATCAATGATTACCCATATGGTGTCATACCCACTGGAGGTGCGAGGTAACCCGGTAATGAAGTCCATGGTTATGTTTTCCCACTTCCATACAGGTATTTCAGGTTGGGTTAGAAGTCCTGAAGGTCTTTGATGTTCAGCTTTTACTTTGGAACAGGTAAGGCACTTGGAAACAAAAACAGCGATATCCTTTTTCATGCCCGGCCACCAGTAGGTGTATCGTAGGTCTTGATACATCTTGTCGGCTCCTGCGTATACAGAGTACCGTGTTTTGTGCGCCTCATTCATGAGGAAATCACGAAGGTTATCGCGATCGGGAATCCATATGCGGTTTAAATAGTATAGAATACCGTCGGATTTAGTTTCGATTTTGAGTTCTGCTCCACATGACAGCTCATCGCGTACGTCGTTTTCTGTTACAGAAACATGTTGAGCTTCTCGGATTCGATCTTTGATGTCGGTTATGATTTGCGAACATTGAAGACGAATGGAGTTCGCATAACCTTTTCGACTGAGTGCATCAGCCACCACATTTGCCTTGCCAGGATGATACCGAATTTCACAGTCGTAGTCGTTAAGAAGTTCGACCCATCTTCGTTGCCTCATATTCAACTCCTTTTGGTTGAAGATATGTTGAAGACTTTTGTGGTCAGTGTATATTTCACACTTGGTACCGTAGAGGTAATGTCTCCATATCTTGAGAGCGAATACAACGGCTCCAAGTTCCAGGTCGTGGGTGGTGTAATTCTTTTCATGAACCTTGAGTTTCCTAGAAGCATAGGCTATCACTTTTCCTCTTTGCATCAATACACAACCTAGCCCTTGCCCTGATGCGTCGCAATATACTACGAAGTCATCGCAACCCTCAGGAAGTGTGAGGATAGGTGCATCACAAAGTTTTTGCTTTAGAGTTTGGAAGGCTTCTTCTTGTTTAGGTCCCCATATGAAGGGTTTTCCTTTATGAGTCAAAGCCGTGAGCGGTACAGCAATACGGGAGAAATTGGCAATGAAGCGGCGATAGTAACCAGCCAAACCAAGAAATGACCTTACTTCGGTAGGGGTACGTGGCGCTTGCCATTCCTGCACTGCCTTGATTTTTGAAGGGTCAACATGAATTCCCTTGTCATTGACGACATGTCCAAGGAATTGTACTTCTCTTTACCAGAATTCGCATTTTGAGAACTTAGCGTAGAGCTTTTCGGTCCTTAAAAGTGTAAGGATGAGCCTAAGGTGTCGTTCATGATCGGATTTAGACTTGGAGTAGATGAGGATGTCGTCGATGAAGACTATGACAAAGCGGTCGAGGTAGGGTTTGCATACCCTATTCATTCGATCCATGAAGATAGTTGGGGCGTTGGTTAATCCGAATGGCATGACCATGAATTCGTAATGACCATAACGAGTCCAGAAGGCGGTCTTTGGGACGTCTTCTTCATGTACTCTGAGTTGATGATAACCAGAACGAAGGTCGATTTTTGAAAAGCAGGTGGCGCCTTGAAGTTGATCTAGGAGGTCATCGATGCAAGGTAGTGGGTAGCGATTCTTAACCATTAACTTGTTGAGTTCTCTGTAGTCGATACACATGCGAAACGTTCCATCTTTCTTCTTCACAAAAAGAACAGGCGCACCCCAAGGCGAGGAGCTAGGACGTATGAATCCTTTGTCAGTCAGTTCTTGCAGTTGACTGGCCAGCTCTTGCATTTCGGATGGGGCTAGCCTATAAGGAGATTTTGCGACTGGTGTAGCGCCAGGTACAAGATCGATGCGGAATTTGACTTCTCTCACAGGAGGGAGTCCTGAGATGTCGTCGGGAAAGACTTGTGGGAATTCTTTCACTACTGGTATATCTTCGAGTTTCTTCTCCTTGTTTCCCTTCTTGACGACGTGAGTTAGGAATGCGACATAGTTCTTGCGAAGATATTTTCGGGCTTGAAGACAGGACATTAATTTGAGTCCTTTCGAAGGGGTTTCTCCAAAGATACGTAGGGTCTGACCGTCTGCAAGAGGAATGCGAATGAACTTTTCGCGGCATACTACTTCAGCGTGATGCTGGCTGAGCCAGTCCATACCTATTATAAATATCGAAACTTCCCAACTTCATAGGAATGAGGTCAACTGGAAAATCGTGATCGTTTAGAGTGAGGGTACAATCTCGTATAATAGAATTTAATGAAACGGGCTTTCCGTCAGGAACTTCCACCGTTAGAGATTCCATGAGATTATCACGAGTTTGGTTGAGGATAGGTTCAAATTCTAAGGACACAAAACTCTTGTCCGCACCAGTATCGAATAACATGGATGCATAACTACCATTGATGAGAAACGTACCGTTAACCACGTTGTTGTCAGCTCTAGCTTGGTTGACATTGATGTTGAAAGCTCTTCCTCTAGCAGGTGGAGGAGCTTGGTTAGCTTGGTTTACCGGATTCGCTTGAGCTTGGGCATGGATGATGTTTACCAAACGGGTGTAACATCCGTCAAAAACGGATTTACCAAACCCGCTCCGTTTATCAACCGAACAGTCAGTCAAAAATTTCGTTGCGAATTAAATGCCCAAAATAATTTTAAACGATACATAATCGATTATTATACGGGAATATATATTTAGTTTTTGAAAACTGTTGTAAAACGCAAAATAAAAATACAATGTCTCTGCCGGGTTTCAAACCCGGGTCAGTGACCGGTCCGGAAACGGACTTAACACATAACACTTGAACCACTGCGCCACCTGTATTGTTTGTTAAATATTGGAATCATTTAATTCATAAGGTGACGTTACGAATTCAAAACCGGCGCCCAAAAGTTCAGTCGTCGGAATCCCGGTAATCTCGCGAGCTTTTAACAACATTTTCAGTTATAACGTAAACTATTATTAGGACATCGGTTATAACCGACGTTTGAGTCCGCGACACTTTCTATAACCGCCGGAGTTTTTATAACCGATGAATACAGTCGGAAATCAGACCAGGTTCTTCGACGATTTGCCCTATAAATTCAGCCACAACCCACTGCAAACCTTTTCGCTCAAAACCACACCTTTTCTCGGCGTAATTCCACTCGCCGGAATTAATCTGTTCGTCGCCGGAAAACCGGTTTCCCCATTTCTGAGCCTTACTAAACCATTTGAACTTATACCGAAGTCACCCACATATTCTGTAAGTTTTCTGGAGACTCGCTGCTGCAAGACACTCGTTGCCGGAAGGAATTTCTGTCGCCGGAATTCTGCCGGAAAACAGAGGAAAGCGAGTCGATATACCTCAGCTTAATTTCCTTTCTTTTTACTTATATCTCATATGTATTTAATCATCAAACACTAAAGAAACCTAACTGAAATTTCGAACCGGTCAGACATCACTTCTGGTTATAACTCAGCGAAGAAGACGAAGTCACGGAACGTGTATGTATAATTAAAATCAGGATATTACTCGGGTTAGACACACAGTCCAGCGGTGGACTGTGTGCACATTAAACATACAAACGTCTCGAGTTCGAATCCGGTTTCACACACGCTGCCTTAATAAAAATGATTTTTTTGATTAACTGAACCGGAGTCGCCACAGGTATATGTTAAGTATATTAATAATCGGAATAATAACCAAGTTAGACACACAGTCCAGCGGTGGACTGTGTGTATGTTTAAGTCGCACGTCACGAGTTCGAGTCCGGTCTTCTGCACCGACTCGGACAATTATCTATTCTTTTTAAATAAGACAGAAAAGGAAATAACTAAATTGTGTTTAAGTATAATAAAAATCAGTAAAGTTAACAAGTTGCACACACAGTCCAGCGGTGGACTGTGTGTTAGTTTAAGCCACAGGTCCCGGGTTCGAGACCTGTGGAGCGCACCGTCCGAATTGATTTAAATCGTTTTTAAAAATAAAGGATTTCTGTTTAAACATAATTAATATATATATATAATTAAAATCAGATATATAACGGGTTAGACACGTAGCTCAGTTGGTAGAGCTGCGTGCACGCGTACGGGAGGTCTCGGGTTCGAGCCTCACCCAGCGCACTTATATTCCGCATTCGAACCGGTCAACGGTCAGTCAACGGTCAACGGTCAGAAAAAAAATCAATTTTTGTTATTATTTTTATTTAATTATTTTAATTAAAAATCAATTAAAAATACTTAAAAATAACATTTTTAAGGTTAGAAAATAGCCTCAAACTCACAAAAATACACCCAACAATCCTATTAAAATAGATTAATAAAATCCGTTTACTTACCAAACCATAATGCGATTTATCTAGGTTAAATCTCACTCGTGGTTAAAACCACTTCGCGTGCATTCAACATCATCAACCGAACGCACCCACTGTGAGTGAATCTTACAACTCCCCCTTTTAAATTACACGTTTTGGGGTGTGTCATGTGTTATGAAAATAATTAACTTATTTATTTAAACTTGTGCCATACCACATCATGACCTAAACTTAGATTGTTTATATTGTTGTGATTACTTATTTCCTTTTGTCAAATTATATGAAACTCATTCATTAAGCCCATCAGTTCCTCGTGGGAGACGAGTTGAACAACGCGTGCCACAAATCAAATTCATTATTGTTTATGTGTGTATCATTGAGTTTATATTGTTTGTAGTTGTGTCATTCATATTATCATGTTTGTGCAATTCATTCATTAGGCCCCTCAGTTCCTCGTGAGAGACGAGTTGAGCATCGCGTGCCTCTAAATGTTCCATTATTGTTCATGCGTGTTTCATTTAATATCTTATGATTGTTGATTAAGTTTACATCTATTTTTACTCATGTTTGGTTGTGCACATATTTCATAATCAATTTAAATAAATTTGTTCAAATGTTTTCCATAGGATTCACTCGCCAACATTATGTTGATCCAAAAACCCTTTTACACATGATACAGGTGAACAGGTTGAAGCAAGGAAAACATAGGATATGCCTTAAAAGAGAACAAAGAAGTTTAGATTGTTAGTTAGAACATGTTGTAACATTTATTGTAAATTTCCATTTAATTTGTATTAAAGAATATGAAACGCATAATAAATGTCATGAGCTTTGATGATAACCCAATCATGCCCCGATCACCTTTTCCGCTGCGGGTCGGGGTGTGACAACGGGGACATGTGTTCCTGAAGTGGTTTGGGTCTCCACAGTTGTAACAAGCTCGCATAGGTTGCATCATGGGGTAGTTGGGTTGGTAGTAAGGTTGAGCTATGTGTTGCGTAGGTGGTAGAAGTAAAGGTTGTTGGGCTTGACCCACTATTTGATGGTGGGTTTGGGTTGAGGGTTGATTGCGGTTCATTCGCTGAAGTGTGCGACAAGTTTGGATGGTGTGACCCGCTCGGCCACAGCTGGTGCAATGTTGGTAAGGAGTTTCTGGGAGGTGATGGTATTGACAACGGTTGCATTTTGGGTATGGGCCGGTGTATGGCTTTTTAAATGGTGCAGCTGTGGGAGCAATTTGGGTAATTGGTGAGGCAGTGATAGGAGAGTTTGTGTGTGTGACGGCAAAATTTCTGCTGTTTCGTTTCCTCTTACCAGCAAACTTCGAAGAGGAGATGGAATGGTTTGAAGTTTGGGCCTCAATGGGGGCTTTCTTTTTCTCATCCTTGAATTTGCCGTTTCGGATGCGATTCTCGGTAAGTTCGGTAGCTAATTCCATTGCGGCTTCAAGTGTTGCAGGCGAAGTGCTTAGAACCGAGTCTTGAGTTTTCGAGGGGAGGCCTCGAATGTAGTGTTCAACCAAGCGGTATACGGGGGTGAACAGATTCGGGATCATTTGGTTCAGTTCGAGAAATCTTTTGTTGTAAGAAGTGTGATCTCCTTCCTTTTGTTTCAACGAGTGGAATTCATCTTCCAACTTTTTGATTTCACTTCTTAGACAGAAGCGCCTTGTCATGAGTTCCCTTAACTCTTCCCATGATAAGGCATGACATCTTCGACTCCTCGCTTACCCTTTTCTGTGTTCTACCAGGTAAGGGCTACTCCAAACAGTCTCCCTGATGCATAACGTACCTTGCGATCCTCAATTGAGGAAGGTGTTCTCCATTTCTTCAAACCAGTGGAGGAGGGCAGTAACACCTTCGGTCCCTTCATACTTTGGGGGATCGCAAGATTTGAAGTGTTTGTAGGAGCACTTTTTGGAGTGAGGGTTGGGGACGCTCTGGTCTTCTTGATTGGGAGGGTTGATAGGATTTGCGGTGAGAGCTTGTTGAACTTGAATCACGATATCAGGAAGCACCGCGGCCATTTGTTTAGCAATTTGAGTGGCCAAGCATTCATTGGATCTTCCTGACTTTCTACCTCCACGTAGTTGCCTAGCCGACATCTACAGAAACATACATAGGGAGATTGTGAGTTTAAGAAGTTTTTAGGTGTCATGTGTCGTTAAAAGAATAAATATAACATAATCATCAATAATGCAACTACATCCATAGGATGTCTTGGGTTTGCTCATGTTTGGGCCTCCAATGTCCCCCATACCATCGCCTGTATAGTCATGTGGGCCCCCATGACTATTGGCTTGGTAGGATTCACATTGGTGTTGGCGGTTTAACACTCGCATCACCCGAATGAAAACCATGAAATATGATTGCGAGATGTATGGTAGGAGGGTGTCCAAGTGTAGACACAATGACAACTCAAAGTGGGGTTAGCTCACACGACGTTTGGTATAGCATGCTTTGGCCTAATAGGTCCTTCGTACTCTCATCGTTAGTCCCCAGGTAAGCAAACTGGTCCTTTATTTTGGATTATACGAATGCCAAGCCTAGACAGGACGCTCCGACTACCGGTACTCGTACCCTTCCAGTTACTACATGCCCGTCATGAGAACTCACTTTGATGTGATTTAAAAATACAAAAATCGTTGCAAAAATCATGGGAATTGTGAGGTGTGTGCTCTCATGGATATGATATGTTATGAGGATATGATTCATGATGAGCATTGTATAATAATATGTACTTATGAACATGCTTGCATAACATTGAATGTAACAATAAACATAAAACATATAAACATCATGAATTTTGTATGTAACGCATAAACAATTTAAAATTTTAATCAACTAAAGTATAGGCTCCAAGGGTTTAATAACCTATCCTATCTCCCTATAGTCATGGCTCTGATACCAATCTGTCACACCCCGACCCGCAGCGGAATAAAAGTCGGAGCATAATTGGGTTATCACCAAAGCTCATGATGTTTACTAAAATGTTTCATATTTATTAAATTCAAATTACAACTTAAATATTCAAAACAAATCCATACGATTACTAGGAAATGAAACTAAGTAAAACAATCCAAAGCTTAAACTGATTTATTCTTCTACGCCTTCCTATGTGTTTCTTGCCTCAACTGGATCACCTGTATCATGTGTAAAACGGGGGATATTTTGGGTCAACAAAAGTTGGCGAGTGAACCTTGATAAAACATTGTTATTAATTTCTTGTTGTATTTAATATTGAAAATTTGTGCAATAATCACATGTGAGCAAACATATATATATAACAAAACACAAACCACATTGGATGAGTAAAGGACATGAATGATGATGTATTTGAGATCAAGGCTCAATCAAACGGAGCCGATCGAATGACATGAATGATGATGTATGTGAGATCAAGGCTCAATCAAACGGAGCCGATCGAATGAGGTACCTGATACTCAACCCGTATTCCACGGGGAGCTGATGGGCCTAATGAAATGCATGTACTGAAAATGATAACTTCAATCTAAACATAATTCACACAACAATTGATACATAATTGATACACATTTGATCACGGATATGATGGATGCACAAGTGTTTAAATATAATAAGGAATTAAACGACACATGATACACCCCAAAATGTGATTAAAACGGGGAATTGGTAGAGATTCACTCACATTGGGTGCGTTCTTTGATGACGTTGGATGCGCACGAGTTTTGGGATTTGATCGACGAGGAAAACTAACCTAAAATAATAACGAAATGGTTCGGTAAATAAATGGATTTTATTTGAGATTAATACTTTTAGTTCATAATCTTAATAGGATTTTTAGATTTGTTTTTGTGAGTTTAAGGACATTTTCTAACTTTAAAAATATTAGTTTTAAGTATTTTTAAATAATTTTCTGATTAAATAAATAAAAAAATAAATAAATAATGTTGACTTTTTTGACTTTGACCGTTGACCGGTCGGATTGTGTTAATTATATGCGCTGAGTGAGGTTCGAACTCGGGACCTCTCGTATGCGTGCACGCAGCTCTACCAACTGAGCTACGTGTCTAACCCGAAATATTCTCTGTTTTAATTATATTTATACACTAATTAACTTTTAACTTATTTATTTTATTTTGAAAAATGATTTAAAATGGCCGAACCGACTTCAGTGACCCAGAGTCGAACTCGGGACGTTCGGTTCAAATACGCACAGCCCAACCAGTTGGGCTGTGTGCTTAGCCTGTTTAATTACTGAATTATATTATATTTATATACATGCTGAAAGGTGATGAATAGGTTTAAAAAGGATTGGTTTTATTTTTGAAATTCGGTAACGTGTGCGATTCGAACCCGTGACGTGCGTGTTATGTTGCACACAGTCCACCGCTGGACTGTGTGTCTAACCCGGTTAAATATTCAGTTTTAATTGAACTTATACACATGTTCGACTTCGTCTTCTTCGTTTACAAAGACACAGAACAAAGATGTCCGACTGTTCTTGTTTAAATCGGTCATCGAACATATAATTGATTGGAATGAAATGGATGAAGAGGGTTACGGAGTAAAATGTACCGATCAGAATGTCTTTCTCAGATTTCCGGCAAGAGTCGTCGGCTCTGATTGGTGACTTCTGTCTGAGTGAATCAATTAACAGTTTTGATCAACGAGTTGTGAAATTAAGTTACTAAACAAGGGATATCAGGGGGTTTAGATGATTGTACCGATTCATAGCGAGACTTCGGAATTTCCAGCGATTTTCCGGTGAGTGCAGGAATTCCCGGCAACGTTGTCTGAGACAGATTCTGGGTGAACGATTTATGTTAATACTTGCCTAATAATGGATTGCAAACAAAAGAGTCGAGAATTTTACCAATTTGAAGTAAGTCTCGGTTTTCCGGTGAAAGTCCGGCGAATGCAGAATATCTCCGGCGACGTGCTAAAGCTTCGAGAGTTTGTGCGATTTTGAGCGAAAAGGTTACCAGAGGTTTGGGTGAGTATTTATAGGGATGATCAGGATGAATTGAGTCCGAATTTTGGTCTTGATTCGCGGTCTAAACTTTTCCGGCGGTTACGACTGGAATTGGGGGTTAGACATCGGTTATAACCGATGTCGAAGTTAGTTCACGCGTTTCAGTCAAAGAAAAACGGTCGTGATTTGCGAAAGCTTCGGTTTTTCCGGCGACTGCGGATTGGGCGCGCTGATTTCCGGATTTTGATTTCGAGTTTTAATTTAAGTATTATTTGTTTCAGTAATTACACAAAGGAGTCATGTGGCGGAGCGGTGTGTTGTGTGATTGAGCTTATGGGTGACCCGGGTTCGAAACCCGGCAGCCTCATTTTATTTTTTATTCACTTATTTTTATCATTTATTAATTATAGTTTTTAAATTCTAAAATGCTTATTAATTATGTATTGTTTAAAATTAAAATGAACAATATATTCGCAACGAAAATTATAACTGAATATTCGATTAATAAACGAAGCGGGTTTTGGAAACCCGTTTTTCGACGGATGTTACAGCAGGTGTAGTACTCATCACAAGGTCCTGAATCTTTGGAGGAAGACCCCGAATGTAGTGCTCAATCAAACGGTAGAGAGGGGTGAAACAATTTGGAACCATTTGGTTCAATTTGAGGAACCTCTTGTTATAGGTTATGTGATATCCCTCTTTTTGCCTCAATGAATAGAACTTGTCCTCTAGTTTCTTAATTTCGCTTCTTGGACAGAAACGTCTAGTCATAAGCTCTCTCAATTTTTCCCAAGTTACAACGGCTCCGGCGCCTCGTCTCCCCTTCTCAGCATTCCACCACGTGAGGGCTACTCCATACAAGCATCCAGTAGCATAGCGCACTTTGCGGTCGTTGGGAAAATCACAGTTGAGGAATATACTTTCCATCTCCTCGAACCATCGAAGAAGAGTAGTCACTCCCTCAGTACCTTCGTACTTTGGAGGATCACATGAGTTGAAGTGCTTATAGGTGCACTTGGTGGTATTTGGGGGAGGGTTGACAATGTTTTGACCTTCTTGGTTGATTGGGTTGATGGGATTAGCGGTAAGAGCTTATTAGACTTGAACTACGATGTCGGGCGGTACGGCGGCCATTTGTTGAGCGATTTGGGCAGCCATGCGCTCACGAGATTTTCTTGATCTCCTACCTCTACGAGAGTGACTAGAAGACATCTACAAGGAATACGTATCGAGAGTATGAGTTTGACATATAGGTGTCATGTGTCGTATTTAGAAATGAACATTCATAAAACAAATGAAGAAAATAAATTGTTACATCCATAGGATGTCTTGGGCTTTGCTCATGTTTGGGCCCCCATATGTCCCCATACTTGGCCTTGGTAGTCATATGGGCCCCCATGACTACTGGGCTCTATTAGGGTTCACATTGGTGTTGGCCAACATTCACGCCACCCGAATGAAAATTATAAAACATGATTGCAAAATATAAGGTCGGAGGGTGTCCAGGTGTAGACACGGTGACAACTCAAAGTGGAATTAGTTCATACGACGTTTGGTGTGGCATGCTTTGGCCTAATAGGTCCTTCGTACTCTCATCGTTAGTCCCCAAGTAGGCAAACTAGTCCGTTATATTGGATTTATACGAATGCCAACCTACGTTTCAACTACCGGTACTTGTACCCTTCCAGTTACTACATGTCCGTCGTAGAACTCACTTTGATGAGATTGAAAAAAATGAAAACATCACAAAATCTTAAATAAAGAAATATGAGAATGATTTAAATATGTGAGAATTGAAACGTGTGTGATGAATGTATATGTAAGCATGTTATGTTTGACAATATGTATAACTCATTAAGTATCACACAAAATGATAGTGGAAGTGCTTGCATGCATTTTGTGTGTGTAACAAATATGAAACAAATAAACATCATGAGTTTGCATGTAACCATATAAGCAATTAAAATCTAATCGACTATAGTATAGGCTCTAAGGGTCTAATAACATATCCTATATCCCTATAGTCAAAGGCTCTGATACCAATCTGTCACACCCTGACCCGCAGCGGAATTGGTAGTCGGGGCATGATTGGGATTTCATCAAAGCTCATGGCATTTACTATAAAGTTTCATATTTATTATTTCCAATTTAAAGGAGAAATTACAATAACCATACAAGCACAACATGTTCTAAACACAACATTCATGAACTCTTTTTCTTCTAAGGAAAATTCCTATGTGTTCCTTGCTTCAACTTGTCCACCTGTATCATGTTTAAAAAAATAGGGTTTTGGTCAACAAAAGTTGGCGCGTGAATCTTATTTAAAAATTTAAACGAATTAGTTGTTTTGGTTATTTAAATAAAAATGTGCATAAACCAAATATGAGTATACGCATATGTAAATTTAACCACAAACCACATAATATCAATTAATGCACACACACGCATATCAAATGATGAACAATGAGATCAAGGCTCAATCAAGCAGAGCCGATCTAATGAGGCACCTGATGCTCAACTCGTATCCCACGAGGAACTGATGGGCCTAATGAATGATTGCACGCAACTGACAAAAATGTAAGCACACAATACAACAAGTAATCTTTACATCACACGTTAGATCATATAATGGTAATAGCACAAGTGTTTGAATAAACGAAATAAATGAAACGACACATGATACACCCCAAAACATGAATAAAAAGGGGAATTTGTAAAGATTCACTCACTGTGGGTGCATTTCTTTGGATTGATGACGAAGGCGCACGAATTTAGGATTTAACCGAAGAAGGAAACTAACCTAAATAATAACGCAATAATTCGATAAATAAATAAGAGTTAATATTTTAATTAATATTTTTTATTAGATTTTTAGGTTATTTTTGTGGTATTTAATGGAGTTTTTTAAACCTAAGAAATCTTGTTTTTAAGTGTTTGCAAATGATTTTTAATTAAAATATTAAAGTAAAAATAATAAAAAAAAATGGGATCTTGTCAGACCTGACAGGTCTGACCGGTTCTTTGTGCGTGGTTTAGGTAGCGTGTGAGGTTCGAACTCGTGACCTCCCGTATACGTGCACGCAACTCTACCAACTGAGCTACGTGTCTAACCCGAAATAATCCTTATTTTAATTATTCTTATATACTAGTTAGAATATTTCAGAAATTTATTTAATTAAAAAGATTTATTTTCTTCAAAATTGCATTCAGCCACTACCCTATACCCGTTTCGAACTCGTGACGTTCGACATACGTTGCACCCAGCCCTACCAACTGGGCTGGGTGGCTAACCTGGTTTGAACTATATTTTTATTACTTTTATATACTTACCCAGCTTGTTATTTTATTTATTAAAAAGAAATTTAACGGATCGGACCGCCACATGTAAAGGGACTCGAACCCGGGTATCTCTGTTCGTGTTGCACACAGTCCACCACTGGACTGTGTGTCTAACCCGGTATAAACTTAAATTTTAATTATACATATATACTATTCCAACTTCATCTTCTACATTGCAGTGACCCAGTACAACAACCCGACTTGTTTTAATCAACGATTTTTAGAATTAAAACGATCTATTACTACTAATCGAGATAATTAAACAAAAAAGATTCAAGAATTTATTACCGAATAGGGGTGATCTACGGTGAGATTCCGGCGACGAACCAGTTTTTTCCGGCGATGAATTTTGAAGGCGTGGATTGCATGAAGTTTGAGATGGGTGTTGGTGTGTACTAACTAAGCTCTAAAGGTCCTATTTATATTGCAAGACGAGGCTCGATTTCAGTTTCGGTTTCAATCAAGGATCTGAAATGTCTCGGTGGTTACGGCAGTTGCAAGTTATTGATTCCTCTAATTGAATTCGTGTACATGATTTGGGTCAGTTACGTAACTCAAAAAGAAAAACGGATTTGGTGTCTTGATGGATCTGGGCGGTTATCTTTTGAATATCATCACAAGTACATCGAGCATATAACAGATTTTCTTTATAGAGTTTAGCAAGTGTTATGGGTGTGGTGTAATGGTGTGTTTGGTGTATTGTTTCGGTGGAGACCCGGGTTCGATACCCGCGGTCTTCACTTTTTTATGAAGTTATTATTATTTCATATTTATTTATTAACATTATTAATTTAGCTTTATTACCTTAATTATTATTAAATGCTAATGTTAATATAGTAACTTTAAAACTCCCAACATAAATGTGCAATGAATATCATACGCATATTTGAATTACAAAACCGAGCGGGTTTTAGACCCCTTTTTTGACAAATGTTACAATTCGTGCATGTTTAAAATGCTTAAAAACCAGCTAGTCATACGAAAACAACCCAAATCAGCCAACCTCGCACGAGGCATAACCGCCCCGTACGACGTGAGGCCACCTCGTACGAGGTGATGCCCAGCTCGTACGAGGTGACTCCAACTCGTACGAAGCGGCATGTTTTCCCTGTAAATCTCATCCTTCATCCTCATTTCCAACCTTCTGAAATTTCTTCCACTCCCACTTGTAATTACAGATTCTTGGCAGTATTTCCACCACTTCTAAGTGAGTCCTATCTCATTTACTACTTAAAATTTTATCAAGCTTCTTCATACTTTTAATCTATTTTCTTTTCTTGGGTACAAGCAAGTGAGCTAACTAAGCCCAAGAGACTAAGTTCGGCTAATATGAGAACGTTGGGAGTCTAGACTTTCTAAATTAAGTTCTACCCCTACTTGTGCTCGTTTTAACTCCTAAAACTGATTCAACTTTCAATAGAGTGACAAAGCTACGACACGTCCCCAAACGTCATCATGTTCGGGACACACGCACCTAGCTTGCTCATTCGGTTAATGAAGTTTTAGTCGACTTAAATTTTGTAAATTCATGACCAACCGGGTTATTACAACCTTGTGCTTTGGTGAATCATATAAAGAGATTTGACATCTCCATGCTTGATTTCTATGAAAAACTTGACTAAACTATACTTATTCTATTTACGGACTGATTTGGACATAATATTAATCACAATCTGATCTAGTGTTATGATTCGGACTATCTATGCCTCGTTATCACGACTCCTGTTCATAGAAATCACTGTTGAAATGGGTATAAAACACGCTAACATGTTCCAGGACTATCACCTCGCACGAGGTGAATAGTCAACTCGTACGGGGTGCAAGTCAACTCGTACGAGGTACCAGTCAACTCGTACGAGTTGCAAGTCAGCTCACACGAGGCACTCGTCAACTCTCGAACTTGCTAAGGAAGCTTGCAAAATTGTGAGCATACTCGATCCCATTTTACGCTTTATCACCTTTGGGTGCAATACATGTACATTATGCAAAATTACCCAAACATGCTTACACTCAATTCACAAACAATCTCTATACATGCCCTTGTGCTAAACTTGAAATCACACATGCTTATACTCGAGATGCTTATACTCAGTCATTAACTTTGATCAAGCCTCCTTTAACATGTATAGTGTAACATCCGTCAAAAACGGATTTACCAAACCCGCTCCGTTTATCAACCGAACAGTCAGTCAAATTTTTTCGTTGCGAATTAAATGCCCAAAATAATTTTAAACGATCCGTAATCAATTATTATGCGGGGATATATATTTAGTTTTTGAAAAACTGATAAAAATAACAAAATAAAAATGTTTTAATCATGCCGGGTTTCGAACTCGGGTCCATACCGGTTCAAACAAAGACTTATCCCTCAGCCAAACAACCACTCCGCCACTTTGATTTTATGGTAATATCAGGAAACATTTAATTCAAGTATTCAAGTTCCGAAGTTTAATTCGTCAATTACCGCCCAATTAGCAGTCGTCGGAAATCCCGACGACTTCGCCGTTTAATTACGTTTTCGCCCAATTTAACCGATGACTTAACTATTACGACGGTTATAACCGACGTCTGAACCCGCGACATCAGCCATAACCGCCGGAGAACGGCTGACTACGAATATAGACCGAATTCAGACCCCATTCATCTCAATGCTACCCTATAAATACACCCACAACTCGCCAGAAACCTTTCACACTCAAATCGCACCTTTTCTCGGCGAAAAATCACTCGCCGGAAATACTTGATACTTCGCCGGAAAACCGTATCAGTAATCTCTGAGCTTACTGAACCCCCTAAACTTTCACCGAAGTCACCCACAACCTTTGTAACCTTTCGGAAGACTCTCTGCTGCAAGGGACTCGTCGCCGGAAGAACTTGCTGCCACCGGAGTTCTGCCGGAAAACAGAGGAGAAACAGCCGGTACATCTCACGCCTAATTCCTTCCCTTTTTACTTTTATCTCGACTGTAATTGATCATAAAACACTAAAGAAACTTGAATCAACATTCGAATCCGTCAGTCGTCACTTCCGGTGAAAACCAGTGAAGAAGACGACGTTACGGTAATGGTTTAGTATAATTAAAATCAAGTTATTTAACGGGTTAGACACACAGTCCAGCGGTGGACTGTGTGCACTTTTAAAGCTAAGGTCACGAGTTCGAGTATTGTCCCTCACACGCCGCCTTGTTAAAAATCCCTTTTTTCGCAAAACCGAATCGGAGTGTTTTGGGTATATGTTAAGTATATTGATAACTGAGTTTATAATCAAGTGCGACACACAGTCCACGGTGGAGTGTGTGTCCGCTAACCCACAGGTCCCGGGTTCGAGACCTGTGGAGCGCACCGGTCTTGTGATTTAATTCATTTTTAAAATAAAGTGATTTCTGTTTAAATCTAATTAATGTATATAGGTAATTAAAATCGGATATATGACGGGTTAGACACGTAGCTCAGTTGGTAGAGCTGCGTGCACGCGTACGGGAGGTCTCGGGTTCGAGCCTCACCCGGCGCACAACAATATGCCTTCGAACCGGTCAACGCTAGTCAAAGTCAACGGTCAAAAGTCAACTGTAGCATAAATAAAATATTTTTTTATTTATTTTTATTTAATTATTTTAATTAAAAATACTTAAAAATAACATTTTTAAGGTTAGAAAATAGCCACAAACTCACAAAAATACACCCAACAATCCTACTAAAATAGATTGATAAAACCCGTTTACTTACCAAACCATAATGCGATTTATCTAGGTTAATTTCACTCGTGGTTAACACCATTTCGCGTACATTCAACCTCATCAACCCACAGGTTTAGGTTCTAAGGGTCTAATAACCTATCCTATATCCCTATAAACCTGGCTCTGATACCAATCTGTCACACCCCGACCCGCAACGGAAAAGGTGATCGGGGCATAATTGGGTTATCATCAAAGCTCATGACATTTATTATATGTTTCATATTCATTAATACAATTTAATGGAAATTTACAATAAATGATACAACATGTTCTAACTATCAGTCTAAGCTTCTTGTTTCTCTTCTAAGGCATATCCTATGTTTTCCTTGCTTCAACCTGTCCACCTGTATCATGTGTAAAAAGGTTTTTGGATCAACATAATGTTGGCGAGTGAATCCTATGGAAAAACATTTGAACGAGTTTATCCAATTGATTATAAATAATGTGCATACCTCATATGAATGTAGATGTAAATTTATTCACACAACACATAATATTGAATATTGAACATACAAACACCAAATGATTGTTTTGAGGCACGCGTTGTTCGACTCGTCTCCCACGAGGAACTGATGGGCCTAATGAATGAGTTTTGAGGCACGCATTGTTCTTACGAACTGATGGGCCTAATGTATGAGTTTTGAGGCACGCGTTGTTCTCGTCTCACACGAGGAACTGATGGGCCTAATAAATGAGTTTTAAGGCACGCGTTGTTCTCGTCTCCCACGAGGAACTGATGGGCCTAAATAATTTGCATACAACTTTGACAATATGTAATATATCACAACCAATAATAGTTACATTCTAATTTAGTTCATATAATGGTATAGCACAAATTTGCATAAGAGAATTAGTTTAAACGACACATGATACACCCCAAAACATGAATAAAAAGGGGAGTTTGTAAGAATTCACTCACATTGGGTGCGTTCGGTTGATGAGGTTGAATGTACGCGAAATGGTGTTAACCACGAGTGAAATTAACCTAGATAAATCGCATTATGGTTTGGTAAGTAAACGGGTTTTATCAATCTATTTTAGTAGGATTGTTGGGTGTATTTTTGTGAGTTTGTGGCTATTTTCTAACCTTAAAAATGTTATTTTTAAGTATTTTTAATTGATTTTTAATTAAAATAATTAAATAAAAATAAATAAAAAAATATTTTATTTATGCTACAGTTGACTTTTGACCGTTGACTTTGACTAGCGTTGACCGGTTCGAAGGCATATTGTTGTGCGCCGGGTGAGGCTCGAACCCGAGACCTCCCGTACGCGTGCACGCAGCTCTACCAACTGAGCTACGTGTCTAACCCGTCATATATCCGATTTTAATTACCTATATACATTAATTAGATTTAAACAGAAATCACTTTATTTTAAAAATGAATTAAATCACAAGACCGGTGCGCTCCACAGGTCTCGAACCCGGGACCTGTGGGTTAGCGGACACACACTCCACCGCTGGACTGTGTGTCGCACTTGATTATAAACTCAGTTATCAATATACTTAACATATACCCAAAACACTCCGGTTCGGTTTTGCGAAAAAAGGGATTTTTATCAAGGCGGCGTGTGAGGGACAATACTCGAACTCGTGACCTTAGCTTTAAAAGTGCACACAGTCCACCACTGGACTGTGTGTCTAACCCGTTAAATAACTTGATTTTAATTATACTAAACCATTACCGTAACGTCGTCTTCTTCACTGGTTTTCACCGGAAGTGACGACTAACGGATTCGAATGTTGATTCAAGTTTCTTTAGTGTTTTATGATCAATTACAGTCGAGATAAAAGTAAAAAGGGAAGGAATTAGGCGTGAGATGTACCGGCTGTTTCTCCTCTGTTTTCCGGCAGAACTCCGGTGGCAGCAAGTTCTTCCGGCGACGAGTCCCTTGCAGTAGAGAGTCTTCCGAAAGGTTACAAAGGTTGTGGGTGACTTCGGTGAAAGTTTAGGGGGTTCAGTAAGCTCAGAGATTACTGATACGGTTTTCCGGCGAAGTATCAAGTATTTCCGGCGAGTGATTTTTCGCCGAGAAAAGGTGCGATTTGAGTGTGAAAGGTTTCTGGCGAGTTGTGGGTGTATTTATAGGGTAGCATTGAGATGAATGGGGTCTGAATTCGGTCTATATTCGTAGTCAGCCGTTCTCCGGCGGTTATGGCTGATGTCGCGGGTTCAGACGTTGGTTATAACCGTCGTAATAGTTAAGTCATCGGTTAAATTGGGCGAAAACGTAATTAAACGGCGAAGTCGTCGGGATTTCCGACGACTGCTAATTGGGCGGTAATTGACGAATTAAACTTCGGAACTTGAATACTTGAATTAAATGTTTCCTGATATTACCATAAAATCAAAGTGGCGGAGTGGTTGTTTGGCTGAGGGATAAGTCTTTGTTTGAACCGGTATGGACCCGAGTTCGAAACCCGGCATGATTAAAACATTTTTATTTTGTTATTTTTATCAGTTTTTCAAAAACTAAATATATATCCCCGCATAATAATTGATTACGGATCGTTTAAAATTATTTTGGGCATTTAATTCGCAACGAAAAAATTTGACTGACTGTTCGGTTGATAAACGGAGCGGGTTTGGTAAATCCGTTTTTGACGGATGTTACATATAGCACTATAGGAGTACCCATCGCCTAGTAAACTTGGGGTCATGTTAAGTTATACACATCTGGTCCTTTCATGTTGTGAAAAGGTTATGCATGCGGGAAACTTTGGGTTGACTAGTATACTTATGCATGATAAGTTTAATGTATGTTAGCCTTAAGAATAGACAATTACGCATGAGGATTTGTTTAAAAGTTTATAATATGCTATTATTCAAACTTGTATGCTCGCCAATGCCTTGTGTGTTGAACTATACTTTAACATGTATTACAGATTGACTATTGATGATGATGATGATATTGGAAACGAGTAGGACGACTTAGATACTCATCTAGAATTGTATTATTAACGTTGTCGTACTTGTATTTTTTTCCCAATTATGTTGTATTGATTTCAAAGTATTATACTTGATCTTTGTTAAGGAAATGAAATTTTGTTATTTAAATACTTGTAACATTTTAGCGTTATGAAGTCTCGAGCAATCTCTTTCGTCCTGTCTCGATGTTTCGCCATTGGTTGGGTGTGCCATGATGGATGATCAATTCGGATGATGATGATGGATGAATTGGATGGATTAGAATGGAAGGTTGGGGTGTTCTTGGCTCCAAGATGGTGTTTCAAACTCCAGAAATGCGTAACCCCCTTAAAAACCTCAAAAAAACAAGTCATATACCCTTCCCCAATCATTCAAAACATAAAAGTCGCCGACGGCTTCCTTGGGCGTCGCCAACGGGCCTTGCAATTTCTGATTTTCTCTGACGCTCTAATTTATTGCCTACGAACAATTTCTCCCGACGGGTGTATCTGGAGGGCGTCGGCGATGGCCTCTCCATTTCTTGTTTTCTGTTTTGTCCGTTCCTAGCTCCCGATTGACCCGTATTCCGTCCCGATGCTCCGTTAAGCTTCCGAAATGCTCTTTAAACTTTGTTAACCTGCAAAAACACAAACCACATCAAAGTAGGCAATTCGAAACCCAAGTTTATGTAAATAAGCAAACTTAAATACGATTGTGCACCGGTTTTCAACCACGTATCCATCCCCACACTTGTCTTTTGCTTACCCTCAAGCAAATCTGTTTTTTCACTTTCACGTGGGTCAAACAAAAAACACACTTCCCATTCTCGAGATGTAAGCTAAGGTCTTATGTCGTACCCGGTTCGTGATTCTCACAATTTTCAAAATATTTAGCGGTAAAGTGATTAATCACATAAGAATGGTTACCCAAGATTAACCCGCTCTTGAAACTCACAAGTCATACACATCCCTCACAATGTTCTCTCCACTTGGCTTAAAAATTGGCTAATAGATGATGCATTAGCACTTTCGAAACAAGCACTCAAACCGATAAGAACATGTACCCGCATAGGCTTGCAACTCAATCATTCTCCACTACCGAACACAAATACTAAGCACAAGTCAGAAGGTCTTTAAAGGTTGTAACGGGCTAGGCAAAGGGTATGAAATAAGATATTTTGAAAGTGACTAAGGTGATGAAAATTCAATTTTTATTACAAAAAAATTACTCTAAAAAAGAACTAACTACGAATGAACAAACTAGGAGGCAAAACTTTTCGCCTTTTATTCATTAAGTCAAACAACTTTACAAACAACTAAACCTAAAATCGAATTTCCATCACACGGGTTAAAAATAAAAGGCTCAACAGTCAAAAGCTAAATAGGTTGGTCAAATGAAAGATTTAGGCTCAAAGTTGGCGACTAAGGGATTAAGTTCGGGTAAGGATATATAAATGGTGTAAAAGGAAAAGGTTTACTTAATGCCTTAATCATTTTTGTGCTTGTATTCAGTCTATGGTCTCAAACGCATCAAAAGTTGCAAGTTCTACAATACGCGACTAAAGGTCCACTTAAACAAAGAAATATAATATATATATATATATATATATATATATATATATATATATATATATGATGTGTAAAAGCGGCTCAAAATCTCACGTACAAAAGGTATGATATGTGATATACACAAAATGCAAGTTTCTTAGGCGTATTATTCCCAAATAACCACCCGCTAAATACCTGTCATGTTATTAATTCGAACTTGACCATGACAAATGACCACATAGATTGTGCCATCTATCATTGACTTGGTTACTTGTGCTTTTAGATTGCTTCAAACAACGATATTTTGTAAAATTTTTGAAATTTTCCCCCCATCCCCACACTTGAAATCAACATTGTCCTCAATGTGTAGTGTTTAAATGAACGAGTCAAAATCAAAAACTTTTTCTCCCTCATCCCCACACTTGAGGTCAACATTGTCCTCAATGTGTAGGAATGGAGCTTTTAAAACGCACAAGGGATGTGACACGACTAACTTCCCCAAAATTTCACCCCGGTAAATAAAATACAAAATACAATCCACTTATTAACTAACTAAGAATCAAAGCTAAAAGGAAACATATGCACCTAGTCTTTTGTTCATTCCTCATGTGCTCTTCATTCTTCAATTAAATTGGTTGTCTCGCTAACATAATGTACCTACATATCTCAACCCTCGTGTAGAAGCAAGCTTCTCACAACCATAAAAGTTTGTTAGTTACCTAGTTGTACCATTTTTTATAAAGAATTTACCAAGCTATATTTTTATTCAACTTTAATTTTATGTGGAAAAAAATTTACAACAATAACAATCCTAACTCACTTTCGTAGGAATCACAACGCCATTTAGCATATACATACAAGCCTTTCAAAACTCTCGATAGCTCGAGAGGACGAGTAGGTCTCGTGAGGGTTATATAGGAAACACAACCACAAAGTTCATTTAACTACTAAATAAAAGTAAAACAAAACACAAGTACTAAATAGAATTAAACTAACTAAAATTAAAGAAATTATAAAAACAACAACAGAAAACCTACCATGCACTATCGTTGGTAGCGCTCGTTTGGATCAACTGGCTGATATGGTTTGAATGGGAAACCGGTAAGAGACTCCATCATCTTGTGGTAATCATCAAGGGGGCCCCTTTCCCCTTCGACCGGTTGTTGAAAATGCGACGGGACATAACTGGAGCTAACTCCTTCGGGTCAATGAGAAGATGGGTCAGAAGGCCCAGCTGGCATGGGAAGGTCCTCATAACGCGTCCAAGGTGTGTGTTCTTGGTATTGCAGACCTGCCAAATAGTCTTGATGATGCCTCTATTGGTCGTGGAGATGTTTGGCATTGTTTGTTGCAATTTGTTGAGCAACAGTCGTCGCATTCCATCAATGGTCCTCCAACGCGTTATGTTCAATTCGGAGGCGGTTTTGCTCATCCTCCCAAGCTTGTGCCTGGTGCATCTCCTGTTATTCCCATTAAGACTGCTACATAGCCCACCTTGCCTATTGTTCTTCCCACTACTCCTGTTCCCTAGCTCGGTGGGCGGCTTCTTCAGCCCAGCGAGCTTGTTGCTGAGCTTGAAAATCCTACTCCCATTGCCTCCTTCGCTCTTTATATTCCCGCATTTCCCCAATACTTGCGAAAACATTATCATATACATCATGTTGACCTCGGTTATAGTTAGGATGCCCCAGCCTACGTCGGTTGGTCATAAACTCGCCACACCCGTTGATATTTCCGGATGTGGCCGGGCATACCTTTGATGCGGTCCCCTTGGACCTTGAGGCTCGTCCTCATTTTCCTCGTCAATCATCTCTTCATCTTGTGCGGCTTCTTGTGCAACACTCAGATCGGTATATTTGAATCGATGACCCTTGTCATCAGATACAGTGTACTTATGACCGTAAACTTGAACCTAGATTTTCCAATGTTGTTTCATTGAAGCAAAATAAATCTAATCCACGGGTTTCGAAACCCACAATGATTCTGTCGGTAACCTGTTTTGCTGCACAATCATGGTACTATTCAAATGGACATAGGGTATCATCTTTCTAGCACAGATTCACATGTATCCCAAATGTTAATCATAACAAGATGTCGCCAGGATAACTTCGGTGAACCGAACAACAACAAATGAAGTACCCGACAATCTAGTCCTTTCACCTTCCCACGATCTCCAAATCGCACCATGATATTCTCCAAAGAAATATATTGAAGGATTTTCCCTTCAACCGACAAATAAATCCTCAAAGCAATCCTACCATCAGAAAGAGGTAACACCGACCCAATCATCCTTTCCGGGTCCGGAATATATTTTTGTTGTCTAAGAATTGGTCTATGATGTAGTAGAAATACTCGTCAACCCCCAACGAGTCAAATCATGCGACACAGTTCATCGTCTCGAAGGACATCACCATTTGACCTCTTCCTGTCACACCCTGGATTTCCAAATCCAAATCCATACACCGATGGGCCCGGGTGGGGAGTATCGTGACGTCAGTTGATAACATCATTGTCAATTAAACACGGCACAGCGGAAGTCTTGGAGTAAAATTACTATTACAAACCGAATGTTCGAAATACAAAATAATATACAGGCTCGTAATAGAAGATCCACAGGCGGATCATAAAATGTACAAAGAAAGAATATAAAACAGACTTTAGGGCAGATCTAAGGATTTGCAAGATCCTCTTATTTCACTACCGAGCAGCTTCCGGCCTATTTCGTATTGTACCTGCAAGCTTAGTCTTTTGAAAATACGTCAGCTTTCGCTGGTAAATACACCCGAGTGACTCATTTTGAAAACATTTTAGAAATTAGATTTAAGTGCACAGGGCACAAATCTATTATACTTGGAAAAGTTACTTTGTAACCTTGTTAACAAATTCACATGTTTGTCCATACATACAGGGCCCAGTACAGAGACTGAGACATGATTAAATACACACCACTTAAAACTCACGGAGGAGTTATCCCCAACGTCTTGGGTAATTTGCATTTGAGAGTCTGTTAGGTGTATGCCTACACCCCGTGCTAAGGTCGTGGCCATTATCTAATGTAATGAGCCGAGGATATCCAGGACACGATAGTTAACCACCGATGTTTAAGTTATCAAACAAAACTGATTAAAACGGAATATGCGGATTTACTAGCCACAATCCGGCATTTGATTGATCTCATTTCCGACCAAGCGGTAATAATTTACTGTATCCCAAGCTCGTATAGGGAAAATAAGTCAAGAGTATTTACCTAAGCTAGTCTTGATTTAAAATTGTAAGATTTAATATCTCGGCTGTATCCAAAATGATCTAAGTGCAGAGAGCATTTATCGGAAGGCTCTAGTCTGGATTATGGCATAAGCTAACGTATTAAATACTAACGGTCTTATTTAAGTCATAGACTTAGACCGAGTAGTGTACAGGATCAAAACGAATAACGCTAGATTAAACGATGATTGGATAGAATGTAGTTTAATCCCAACAAGTACATTGACTTGTGCAATATGGATAAACTATAAACATTCTGGATTTTGAGACTTAAATGACATGGTTAGACCCGTTTGGTTTTCGTAAACTAGTTACATATGCTTAACCGTACGCATATCAGCGATATCGGGTAACCGGATAAGTCATGGACAAGTTATATATGCCATTACTCTTAAAATTAGTTGTAATATCAGTAGGATATCAACTTTTATGCCCATTAAGGTTTTAAAGTGAAACTTTGCCTCATAAGGGTGTTTCGGTAATTTCACACCGTATAAAAGGAACTTGAATATAATTTGATGTTATATCTATAAGTATTCTGGAAAAATAACTTATTTATGATATACTATCAGTAGGATATTAATTATATGTGTAATCTATCTTTTATGACCAAACTACGCACCGAAAGGGCATTTTGGTCATTTTACACATAGTTATATAAATTATTTGGGATTCTGAGTTCATATCATATACCTACTATAAAAGTATTTAAAATAAGTTTTGAAATCAGTAGGTAAAAAGTCTTGGTTGATAAACATGGTTTAAAACCATGTTATGCGCCGAAATGACGCTTATGTCGTAAAATGACGATTTATGCGATGTTTAACGAAAACTGATGTTAAGGTCAGATTAAAATGTCCTAGATATGTTATTTAATATAAGATATCAGTAGTAAAAGATTTATCTTGAAAAGATATGATTAAAACCGTTTTATAAGTCATAAGGGCTTTATCGTCATTTACCTACATATTACAAGGACTTGTTCATAAACTCAGTTTATAATCTGATTTAACATCCAAAATAATCCTACTTATAATATTACATCAGTAGGAAACTCATTTTCAAGTTTATTATTATTAAAACCTCTTTTTATGCAAAAAGGACATTTTAGTCAAAATAGCATAATTACGGAACTTGTGCATAAACTCAGATTCTGATTATGATCATGTAATATAACCTTATAGGGTTATACTATATTATATTACAATCATAATGCAACCTTAGATCAGTAGCTAACTAATCTAAATCGGGTCAGAATCAAAAGTCAAAGCAGAAGTCAAACTTTGCGACTTTCGGTTACGAACAGACCCTAGAACTTACATTGACGAACCGAACATGTTCTTGCATGTTCTAATAATTATTAACAACTTGTTTAAGTGTCAAAACATGTTTCATAACATATATAACATCAATTTATGATTTTTCTGAAAAATGGCCTGTTTGGCTTTTTAATATCATAACTTTGACCCGTCTATTGGTCTAGCAAACGTGATCTTCAAGAGGTGCCCTTTATAGGGACTAACACCTACCTTATTACGATCACTTAGCCATGTTCATTACGAACAATGGCTGGACAATAATGGTCTTAACCGAAAGTCAAGGCGTTTTCCGTAAAACGCTTGACTTTTGGCTATAAAAGCCTATAAACGAAAAATGCAAGAGCAAAGAACACTTACAAGAGGTTCCTAGATTGCAAGAGGACTAAGTTGGATTCTCCTTTCAGTTAGGAATATCCAGAGGAGGGAGAAGAGTTATGAATAAGAAAGGTGCAAGTTCAAATAGTGAACCTTTGCACCTATTTATAGTTGGGGAGCTCAAAGGAGGTTATGCCAGGTGTTAAGGGGTGTTAGAGGGAGCTTACAGGTGTCTCAAAACGTGGCATAGCAGTTTGGGAATCCATAGTTTCGAGTTAATTGGTTTTTGGCAACATGTGTGGAGGCCAAGCAAATCTTTCTGCAGATACAGGCCTCTCGCGCCCCGCGAGCGTCCCATGTCAGTTTTTAAAATTTGCCACATTTAGCCCCTCAACTTATTAAACACCCTTAAAACCTCCTAAAACACCTTTTTAGCATATGTAGCCCTCCGTAGCCAATATTTGGCTACCCGGGATTATGCCCGGACATTGTCGACCTCTTGGTTCGTTAAAAGGTCACTCAGAGGTATAAATTAACATGTTGACACTTTTAATCCCTCCAATGTCCAACTTTTATATAATTACGGATTTAATCTCTCTCGTCCAACAAATGGAACATATGAGAGTTAGGACTTCGTAAAGGATCACTCAGAGGCTCGTTATAAGCATCTTGACTCCGATGTCACTCAGAGGCTGGGCATGTTGACACAATGGTTACTCAGAGGCCAAGTTTTAGCATGTTGACACCAATGGTCACTCAGAGACTTAGTTTGAGCATGTTGACGCTTTTAGTCCCTGTTAGTTTTTAATAGACTAAAAATAAAATACGACACGTGTCACTATGTTACTGGACACGATTTTACAAGGTGTTACACTTCCTGTGTCACCGACCAACTGCCAAGTGTGAGTCGGGCCATCTTTATTGTTGAACCTCAGTGATGCCAACCACTCACACACCGCCGTCAAATAAACTCGTGGTGTGATATCCTCACACCAATCTAAAACCGTTCCCAACCAAGTCTCTCAAACATCTGAACAATCCCGATCGTCCTAAACTCTTCTACGTTCACTGTTCATTCCGGTACAACCCTCTCCGAAATAGTAGTTTTGGCGTTGGCCATCTTCCACTTCCACAATTTAATTTCAAGGCGCTTGTCATTAAACCTTAAAAGTGGTTTCTTTTTGTTTTCTTCCCATGTGTCATCAACACTACCTTCTATGAACTTCATCCAAACCCAATCTTGATGGTATAACCTTCCATCATTCTCTTCTACATTGCTTAGTTGTTCCCATTTTCTTTGACAGTGCCCAGAAAACGAACCGGCTCCCGAAGTTGAGCCTTCACCCGAACTCTTACTTCTCTTTCGGTTTGCCATGTCTACAACAATAACATAAAGAGAACAATTAATATAACCTCAAAACTCAAACAACTCAAACTTTAAACATGAACATATAATATAGAACCTTAACTAATCTTTAGATGTAAACTAGTCAATTTTAGCATCCATACAGCAAAATCAAGATATGGAAACAATAGGGCGGGACTTTTGTTGCTCAGGAGCTTATGATTATTATCAATAATAATATTCTTATTAATTAGTACACTCAACAACCACCTCCATCTTCTCTTCGTTAGAATCGATACTCTTGCACATCTACCGTTTTATCAATTTGATGTTTTCTATGACATTATCAGACACCAGACATACATACATATATACATATATATATATATATATATATATATATATATATATATATATATAATTACCAAAACAAATGTTTCAAGGGTATGATACATGTATGCATCTAGTTTTGCATTAGCCTAATGCTACCTTGCCACACAATCTCCGCTTTCTTCACATTGGAGATACAAAGATAAAGTTAATATAGTAATTGCTGCTCCTTAAAGCCACCACTAATATATGAAAGCAAGCACAAATCGCGAGTAATTAAGACACAAAAACTCATACTTGGATGATATATGTAACTTTGGTCGAATTAATTTTAATTTCTTGAAATTTGATGAATCAAGACACATTTATTCAAATCCATTCAAAATCCACTTCTTTTAGTAGAATCAAACCGAATAAAAGCTAAATAGTACTTGAATTAAAATACTAATCATAATCTAATCGGATTTGCAACTTTGCAAGTAGCGAGAAATTAACAAAAAACTGAAAACATATGCGTAACTAAAACAGGCAATTTACAATTTGAAAAAAAAACCTAAAAAATCTATAACATACTTGTTTCGATTAAGAAACCGGGAACAAAGGAACGTTGAATACAAATTTACAAAATCAAATATCAAAAACGAAATAAGAACGCTTCTATTACCTTGAAGGAAATCAGGCAAAGACGTTTTGTGGTGGTGACGTCGATCAAGCGTTGTCAAACCTTGAAAACTATCAAGAAAAACTTAATAAATGTACTTTTTATTACCTTAAAAGCATTCATGTCATGATCACTCCGCTTAAGAACCTGTAATGCAACACCAACAAAAGTGTAGCAGCCACAAACTTGTTTGATAAAATTTAGCATGAAAATGGGCATTATACACAAAGGAAGCCTCTTCTACTATTACACATTATCACCTTGATAGTCCATGATATGAATATATTTATACAACGTACCTTGAATATGCAACTCCTGTTAATATATTAAAAACATCTATTATTTAGCATTTTATCCTACATTAACTTAGCACAACTTACCAAACCTTGAATTATATGAAACTCCTACTAAAGCAACTTGCATTCATGTAAAACACTTATGTCTTTTATTAGTAATCTAAGATTTATTCTGTTTTCGATTGGCTATTAGTGGATTTCAAAAGGGGAGGGGATGATGGTGGTGGTGAGGTGGTGGACCTCCGGTTGATCTTGTTGTTGTGGTGCACAACATTGGATCTAGACCTCCTTTTACCTCTTAGTTTCGCACAAAATTAGTAGGGATGATGGTGGTTCAGTGGTGAGGATGATGGTGGTGTGATGATGGGGGTGGTGGACCTCCAGTTGATCTTGTTGCTCAGGATCTAGACCTTCGGTTGATCTTGTTGCTGTGGTGCACAAAAATTGGATCTGGGCCTCCTTTTACTTCTTAGTTTCGCACAAAATTGGTGGGGATGATAGTGGTAGTGCGGTGGTGGAGGGTGGTGGTAGGATGTGAAATGTTTGTATAATTGTTTTTATATGTAATATTAAAATCTTTATCCATTAAAGACTTGTTACTTATACTCATATGCATATAATTTGTGTGTAAATAATTAAATTGCCGTTAACAGATTTGGTGGATAGTATTAAAAAAATTGGACTCAAATCGTTAAAAAAAGAGCAGTTAAGAACTTAGGGCATTAAAATATTTTTGTTTTGGACTCAAGTACTAAAACACAAAAACTCAAAAAGTAATTTAGCGTATAGTTTCTAAGATATTTCAATCTATATATTTAATTATTATTATAGTAAAAACCTAAGAATGCTTGTGATATACTATATTGGGAAAAAATTGAGTGTTTTACAAAAGTCTGATGCAAGTGCTACTTGCCAGAAAATATGAAAAGACAAATTTACCCTCAGATTAAAGTCGCATAACAGTACACATAGAGATTGATTATGAATTTTTGCAAACCACATAGATGGTTAATTAATTAACTCAAAAGTTTTGATCACAGTTTATAACAAAGCAGGCTCACCAAATGCAACTCCAACTAAAAGATTGAAAAATATCATCAGATACAAACACTACTAAGTTTCTGAGTTGACCGAAATCCAAAACACGAATTAAGCGGCTTTTGGTTTCTTAATCTTTCGACTAATAACAAAATCATCATCAGATCCTTCATCACTTGATCCATCAGTGTCATCCACAATCTTTCGTTTTTTCGATTGTGTAGTTGGAGCTTTAGAAGGGGGTGTAGGTGTTTTCTTCTTTTCTGTCGAAACAATCTTTTTCTTGACTGTAACCGATGAAGAATCACTTTGTTTCTTGACTGACACTGATGAAGAATCACCATGCTTCTTCACAGTAACAACCGTCTTCATCAGTGACCCAAGTTTTTGTTGTTGAGCTTTCTTTGCCTCGAATAACTTCTTGGCCACATCTTTGTGAAGCAAACCAGATTCCATCATCCTGCAAACAAAAATATAACAAAAAGAAATAATTTTTATCAAGAACTCGTGAAACTAAAGAAATCAAAAGTAGCGTGTCTCATCTATTTTACATATCAGCCTTTTTACGCTAAGCAGTTAATGCGGTAAAAAATCAGATATCGGTCAAGGACCAATATTTGAGATATCGGTTATCGCGGTGGATATCGGTCATTTTACTATCATGCTGAATTTATATATCTAGCAATTTAACACTAGAAAGTTCAGTATACTTTCCTACCATTAACAAATTAACCTTTTGCAACTTGCAAAACACTACAATTGTAGCAAGTAGGAATTGATTAAGACTTAAAATGCTAACAATTAACAATTCGGACTTAAAACACTAATAGCAACAATTAGAAGAAAGACAAATGGTAGAACTAAGAAGAAAGGTACTGATATTAGAAAAATCGGTGATATATTGGTCAAGTCAATATCGCCGATACTATCGGTACCGATATTTTACATGGGACCGATAACCGATATATCTATATCACGATATTAACTACATAGCTTCTGAGGCAACCAAATGTAGCTTGTCTCATCTCTTTTGCAAGAGCTTTAATCTCTTCATCGCCATTGTTGTTTTTACATATCAAGGTTCTAGAGAGTAGAGACCCTGGTTTTGACCAACTTTGACCCGGATGTAACATAACCCAAGATGCTATAAAAATCTTCAGCAAAAACAAGGGTTTGATTCATAGAATATTCAAGCAAATGTCATTTTAACGAACATAAAAACTATGATCTTAGCACCCATGCATCAGACACCTATATTCCAGATTTTAATTAATCTTGCAACATGAAGTAACAAAGATGCAGATTTTTAATATAACCCTTACCAGATAGCAGCCATCTCACTAGTCGGTATTTGCGAGTATAAGCTTTCATAGAAAATCCTTAACGGGTCTCTCTGGAAGATTAAAAATCATACAACTTCATTATTAGTTTCCACCACAAACAAAAAGACCTAAACAAATGTAAATTTAGATCGATTCGAAAATACCTCTTCTGGTGGATCGCGCTTTTGTCCAGGCAAATCATACACTTTCTTTTCTTTCTTTTCCCTCTTAACAGTAGAATCTTCTCCTTTAACAACCTTTTTCTTTTCTTCTTTCTTCTTCCCATTTTGCTCACTCGATTTCTCCCTTTGTTTCTTAATTCAAAATCCGCAACATTAATTTAACCATCTAAATAAGATAAACATTACCCAAAAGTTTACTCATTTACAGCATTCACTAGGGAAACCTATGTCAAGATGAATGATTTATCCACAATATAAATCATTGTGATTCAAATATTACTCATACAATCAATCATAATGGTTGTGGTTCAAATTTATGTGCATTGAAAGTAAATGTTGACAATTGAAAATACAACTTTAAATTATAATGATAGCCTTCATAATCTCATTAAAAACAACAGAAAAAAAGAAAAAAACTACCACTTGCTAATTAAATTTACCAATAATCTGCTTACAAAACTTTGTATCACAAACCTTATCAGAAGTTGAAGATTTTTCCTTCTTCACCTCTGAGTTGGGTGTCTTCTTCTGCACAAAAAAAAAATCAAAATTTTAACAAATTAAAGAAAAACCCACAAATCTTTGCATTAACAACCGTTTCAGCACTTGAGGGTCCATCTTTCTTGATCTTTCGACTGATAATAAGATCATCATCATCATCAGTGTCTTCTTCTTTCTTCAACTTAGGTGGTGGTTTCTTTGCCTTTGCATCTTTTAAAGAAAGCGATTTGGAGACGAAAGAACCGGTGCCATTGGGTTTCTTGTTCTTGTTTTGAAGGAGTGAGCTGAGGGCTTTTTCATCGTCGTCTTGCTCATGCTTCAAATGCTTTGTGTTTTCAGATGCCATTTTGGATGGGATGGGAACGAACGAGGGTTTTCGGGGAATTTGAAGGAGATTTGAAAGATGTCAAGGGGAAGAAGATTGGTGAATTTGGGCCGAATGAAATGTGTTTGATGAATCTTGGCCCAATACTTATTAACATATACCAAAGGTGTACAAAATCCGCCCTGGTTCGGCATCAACCCGAAAATGCTCCAAACGTTTCTAAATCAATTTATAACCCGAACCGGTTTTGCCTTTTCAAAAAATTATTTGGTTTTGAAAGCGGTTCTGTTTGGCCAAACCGGTTTTTTTACACCTTTAGGATGTTCATGTTAAAAACTAATAAGAGTACCAATGTTATTTGATTGGATAGATTAGGTTTGTCGAAGTATTGATTAGTACCGACACTCGTATAGCTTACGATACCAAAACAATACTACACTTAGAATACAACTCGATTTTCAAAAAAGTTTATAGAGGAATGTCGAGAAAAAAATTTAAACACAATTGCGCATTCAGTATTTTTTTAAAAGCTAACGAAAAACGTATAAGTTATGCTGAAATGGTTTAAAACATACAATATAAGTTATGCTTGAATAGTTTGACAATTGCGTTTTGGTATTAAGTAAACAAATGTTAGTTTAGTTTTGTTATTTTGGTAACAATAACCCAACCATTAAATTCCGTTAACAAACAATAACGGCACCATCGATTCCTTATTTTGCATATAAAAGACGAAAGTCAATAACATTTTAGAGTTGTTGTTGATAACATTACATATATAGATATAGATATGTGTATATATATATGTTGTAAAACCAATGGCAGAAGCTTAATTACCTTTGGCTTTGGATAAAACAAAACCATTTATTGACCTCCTCTCATGTAAACTCGTCACCCTTCATTTTTCGTCGTCAAGAGACGCATGCATGCAGAATGAAGCAGCCGGTGCAGGCGTTGCAGGCATGGCTCCGTCGCCAACCTCCCAAAATCAAGGTCTTCCTTGCCTCCGTTTCCGCCCTTGCCGCTCTCATCGTCATCCGTCTCGTCGTTTATGATCACGATAACCTCTTCATCGCCGCCGAGGCCGTCCACGCTCTCGGCATTTCTGTCCTCATTTTCAAACTCGCCACCGAGAAAACATGCGCCGGTACATACATCAACATACCACATTGTTCATTATTATTATTATTGTTGTTGTTATTGTTATTTGCAATCATTTCCTCATTGTGTTGTAAAATTTGATTTCATGTCATCTCAAATTTGATTAATCATTGGTTTAGAAGGAATTCATACAAACACAATGATCATCTGATCTAATACATATAGAGAGATATAGGAAAGTTTTAAGATACAAAAATTCCTTAACGTGCGAAGCGTACGCGAGTAAATCATAACGTGCGTAATTATGAGTATAACATGCCTGATTAGGGTTTACTCCATGCGTGATTTTGTTGTTTTTTGCTGACCACGTGCGTGATTATGGTTTTTGTTCATGCGTGATTAGGGTTAGAGTTTTATAACATGCTTAATTTTACTCGCGTACACTTCGCATGTTAAGGACTATTGTACGTTAGCCTTCCCCTATATATATATATATATTTAAATACTAGTAGGATGCCCGCGCGATACGGCGGAGGCGACATTTTGCATTGCGGCACCCGTTTCTGATAGTTTTCTTATTCGTATCGTATTTATGGTAGCGGTGGATATATATCATAAGTATTACACATGTCTAGTAATTATTAATTTTAGAATTTAAATTATCAAGTAATTCAAGAACCATTGATGCAATAAAGTAGCACACGAATAAGAAAAAATAAGCCTTAAACATAAATAAAAGTTATGTAAGTTACCATACGAATAAGAAAATATAAGTCTTAAATATAAAAGTTGAAAACTAAAAACTTAAGTGTCAAGTACTTTGCATCATGATAAGATCAATTTAGTAATCATACGGCTTAAACATCTAAATGATGTCATTTATATTGTCACACCACCATTTGTCATCATCGAGATCAACGTCCTTCGGAATTTCTTTTATCTCTTCCTATTTGATTGTTATATCATTTGGAGGACGAGTTTCTTCTCTGTTCTCCTATTGAACTGGGAACTGGAAAAAAATGTTAAATATTTTAGTTACATATTTTTATCATGTTACCGTTATATATTATATAGGATAAAAAACAACATTCACAGTTAAACATACTATAAAAAAACAATATATCATGTTTTAGAAACATACACACATGTGTAAAAATGTAAAAGAATGAATACTGAATCTCCAAAACCACTGAATAATAAATAAGATGAATGTTAAATGTGAATATAGAAGAATAAATCAAAGTTATACACAACAGAAAATTAAAGTGCCTATAAACAAGAATTCTAAAGAACAAGAAATTTCTTAAAGTGAAAACGACTAATGAATTATACTATATATAGAAACCTATAAATTAATGAATTGAATAACCTGTAGCTTTTTTCAGCTAACTTATATTATCTATAAGAGTATTTTTTAACTTATAATCCCTAAAAAATGCAACTCAATCTAGTATTCAATTTAGGAGATGCATTATGTTTAGATTATAGAGCTTTTTCCTAAAAGTTTGTTGGTGGAAGTTTTTTATTAAGAAAAGGTTTTAAGAAAACGAAAATGCCTCTAAAAGTGTTTTTATAATTTTTTTTTAAACTAAAATTCCATTTAGTTGAATATGCTATTATATAGAGTTTTTTAATATAACCAATTAGATAAAACAAGTGAGCTTGTTTGACGTCAATTTACTACCTGCTAATCCATGTAAGTGTGTGCACCCAACCAAGTAAATACACAAACATACAGAATACGAACAAAGCTCATATCAAACCCGTATGTGCAAGGTTTCGAAATTTAATCTAGTCGCCGGAACAAATTGGTGAACAATCTTAATCAAACGAAAATCGGAGTGAAAATGGTTGAATATTATTAAATTGATAATAATGACAATAACGTAGAGAGTGTTGAGCATTTGAAATGTGATGGGACACAATTTATTAATCACTTGTACACTAATGCATCATCCACCTGTACATTTTAATCCGCAGAATGATAGTGAACAAGACAACTATAGGAACGTCGAAATGAGTAGGTCACCACGGTACATTTAGATTTTTTTAAAACATTATAGTTTATAAGATATGACAAGAATGCGTAAAATAATTATAAGTTTGTTGTGTAAGGGGACAACTATAACTAATTAGCCATAATTTTGTTAAAATAAAGGGATTTAAGTGTAATAATAGGAGGGACTAAAATATAATTAGTGTTTAAGA
Source organism: Scalesia atractyloides (assembly GCA_947069175.1). Classification (NCBI taxonomy): domain Eukaryota; kingdom Viridiplantae; phylum Streptophyta; class Magnoliopsida; order Asterales; family Asteraceae; genus Scalesia; species Scalesia atractyloides. Next base: position 1,145,746 of record CAMTDV010000003.1, read on the forward strand.
GACCAAGTTACACTCATTTTAGGTGTGTTTTTATAAATAAAGAGGGAAGAAGTTCTTATATTTTGTGTGTTTTAAAATACCCCTCACTCATGCATTATAATATAGTATAGATATAGTTTGTAAAAATTCAACACGTTAGATTTGTTTGAATATTAATTGAATCTCAAAATTTGGATCTCAATTTAAGGTTTGTGTGTTGCAGGGCTTTCACTAAAATCACAGGAATTGACAGCCATGTTCTTAGGGGCTAGATTATACTGCAGTTATGTTATGGAATATGATGTACATACTATACTCGATTTAACTACATTGACCGCAACAGTTTGGGTCATCTATATGATGCGTTTTAATTTAAATTCTAGTTACATGCTTGAGAAAGACAATGTTTCAGAACTCTATGTGGTAAGAGCTACCTCTGTGTTTTAAGTACTTTTTGTGTTTGTTATGAATTTATGTTTTATGATTTGAGCTGCAGGTTATTCCTTGTGCTGTGCTGTCTCTTGTGGTTCATCCAACAACACAACATCACATTATGAATAGGATCATTTGGGCGTTTTGTGTTTATCTCGAATCTGTTTCTGTACTCCCACAACTTCGAGTCATGCAAAATACCAAGGTCTGTTTGAACATACTTTTATTAACACGCGCATAAAATTGGTATGATTAATCCCTGTTAACTTCTAACTTGAATCTATTATCGTTTAGATCGTTGAACCGTTCACAGCACATTATGTGTTCGCTTTAGGGGTCGCGAGGTTTCTAAGTTGTGCCCATTGGATTCTACAGGTAAATTTATATGTACATTATCACTTTAGAGCATGGGCAATAAGCCGTTTTACTCGTTTGTAGCCTCCAAAAAATGGCACATCATCCAGTTTTGACAAAGAACTAGAAAAACTGATTGGGGTTGGGCCCGTCGTACTTTTTTATATAGAAACTATATTTATATAGAGGGATGAGTGGTTAAAAAAGGGGTTGACAATGTGGCAATGTTTCTGACGGTTTTTAAACAACGAGTGTTAAATAGATGCGGTAGCTGATTAGACACGGTTTTGGATGTTTTGGGTCTCGTCCTGTGGATGGTCTCATAAATATTTTACAATTTTAACCATTATGACTATATAGCGCGTGTTATTTCAAACAGGTTTGGGATACTCGAGGACAATTGTTGACGGCCTTAGGTTACGGAATGTGGCCTTCGCTAGTCCTTCTTTCCGAAATTGTGCAAACATTCATTCTTGCAGACTTTTGCTACTATTATGTTCAAAGGTACGATTACTATATCTCTTTTTCACAATGCTAAATTCATTAATCTTGATGATGAATAACATCTTTCAAGCTATTTCAATTGCAGTTTTATGGGCGGGCGGCTAGTTCTTCGTCTCCCTTCAGGTGTAGTGTGACATTGCCAGTCCTGTAAAGAAACAAGAATTCACTTATCTAAGATTTGATTTTGATCAATTGCTAGCTTTTTTCCCTTTTTTACATAGTTTTCTTGAATTCTTTGATTACGTGTAAAGTTTTATTGTATTTTGTGATATGTCATTATATTATATAAATTAAAATATTATATTGTATAATCATTCTAAAGTATGATATGATATTCTTAGACTACCCGTAGTAAGGGATTTTTTCCCTAAAAATACGTTCAAACACGCCCTTCAACCGCCCTCATGGGCGTTTTTCTTGATAAATTGGGTTGGGGCGTTGCAAATCAAACGCCGGGTCAAGATATGTTGGGCCAATCAGATCGTTCCAAATCAAATATCATTAGTGTTAAATTAAAAAAAAACAAAAAATAAATAATTGGGTATCATTGGATGGGGCATTATTGGGCATGATACCACTACATCAATTTAAAAAAAAAAACGGCCCCATAATGCTCCATTACTGACTAGACCGTCACATAACGAATAACGCCCAAGGGTCTTCCTTCACCACTACACATGGTCTTAGGATAATCACAAGAATAAAACATAGTTGATTTTTTCTTTTATTGCTTTTCAGTTTTCAATGGTAATTAGGCCCGTCAGAAGCCAACATATCTGTTGCATCGGCTGAAACGGCTAAAACTTAGTCTACACTTTTTAGTAAAAGGCAGTTAAGCCTAGGCTTTTGACGAAAAGTGTTGGCTTAGCACACACTTTCGGTGAAAAGCGCTGGAGAAGCCCACAACTTCGCGGAAACGCGTCAGCCAAACTCACAATTTTTTAAAGTCGATATCTATTTTAGAAATTTCATGGTCGCTTTGATTGTTTTTATAATTTTCTCTTATTTTTATTGAGCTTGTGGTGACTCGATTGTATGTAAATGTAACTCGAGTCATTCCATCCATTGGTGTACGTATATGTATGTAATCTACTTTTACCAGCTCAATTTTTATCAAGTCCAGAACAGTATTGCTCTACTGGTTTGTACCATATGCATTGCAAGTTGTACGATTGTTTTAGTATATATACGTGGAGAGAGAGAGGCCGTTATGATTTTATTCGTTGAGTGTGATTTCATTTGCAGCTTCTGATTCGTTTTTTTTCTCTCGCTAACGATCGTCTGTTAGATTAGTAATCATAAACATATTAACCATCAGTTAATTTCACGGGTTTCTTTGTTGTTGGAAATTGAAATTAATCGACTTCATTCAGGTATGATTTTAGAATTTCATCTTCTTTATTCGAATCAGTTGCAATCGTATGATTGTGAGATGAAATATCAAACTTTTTTATTAGCTTCTTGTATTTTTGAATTGATTTTGATGATTGTGTTTGATTATTAACTTTCAGAAGTTGCAGAAAGGTGGATACTGTGAATTCTCATCAACAAATTACAAAGAAACAAACTGTAACTACTCTTGTGTGGATTAAAAAGGTTTTTGCTATTATATTTCATCTTTTTCTGTTCTTTTAATATTGAAATTAGGTGTGAATAGTGATGCTTTCTTGGTTAGATCGTTAAGAAAAGAGAGGTTGAGAAGATTAAGTTCGGTGGGTGAAACAGAAGAACTCTCGAATTCTATGGTCACAAATTCTGCAAGCAAGAGAGCTCTGCTTCCTAAAAAGGTGATATAATCATCGGACCCGGCAGGTTGGGTCCGGTAATAGGTCAAAGCGGTTTCTACTCAAAATGGGTTCGGGTCAAAACATACTCCTTTAAAAAGTAACAGTTTGGTTTCGGGTCAAAACGTATTGCTTTTAAAAAAAAGTACCAATTTGATTCTGTCAAATCATACCAATTTAAAAAAGTGCTAAGTTGGTTCGGGTCAAAATGGGTATTTCATCTTGAAATGGGTTGTTTAAGAGAAAAGAATATCAATAATGTCAGTGGCGAATCTAGAAAATATTCCTAGGGGTAACGTTTTTTATAAAAAATGGGTAACGAAATCGAAAAAAACGTCAATTTTTTTAAAAATTTACACTACGGCCAGAGCACCAAGGGGTAGCGGAGGCTACCCCTTCCCCTAAGGTAGGTCCGCCCCTGAATAATGTAATCTTTTGTTTTCTTTCTATTGGCAGTTCTCAAATCTTTCTGATACGATTAAGTATGCGTCCACCCCACGGAAGCTACGATCAGGTATCTGCTTTATCGTCATGTTTTGTGTTATTTCTTGATCTTCAAGCATGAAAAGTTTTCTACTTTTGACTTATTTGGTTAGCCAAATGACATGACTTAGTTATCATCAACTGTAAAATAAATATTAACTTAATTTAACAGGCTTGTATGTTATTTGTTAAAAAGTATGCAACTTTAAGTTGAAAGTAGCATAACAACAGCAGCTTAACTGATGGTCAAAATATATAAAATAGTAAAATACTGATTAATAAGACAAGATTAGAAAAATGAATGTGGATTATATCTAGTGGCGGATCCAGAAACTTCTTTCGGTGGGTTCTTTTGATAGATTCTCACTATTTTTTTTCCAAATCATACAAAGTTCTCACTAATTTTTTTCCATTTTTTCCAAACTGGGTGGGTTCATATGAACCTACAAAACAGGGCTGGATCCGCCACTGATTATATCGTATCTAACATTCTGGAAGGACTGGGACTGACTGTGGGAAGCTTCACATTTTATGGACCGGTTAAGGCCCAAATCAATCTTACTAATAAAAAACAAATAACTACATTTGGGCTTTTTAAGACATGAACCAAACTTCTTGACAACTGAGCTGGGCCCAGGACCAGCATAGATTTCTAAAAATTTTGTAAAGTTTATATGTAATTTTTATGAACCTTTTATATTAATCGATTTGTAATTGCATTTACAGCATTGGAAAAACGACACCATGAGTCTCGAAAAACCTTTGCGCCCACGTCACCAGATTCAAGAAAAGAGACAGATAGATTTGACTGGCGATTAAAAGATTGCACAAAGAAGCACAAAACCGCTATGGTTAGTAATCTAAAACTCAAAAACCTGCGAATATGTACCTACTAAAAGACACATCAAACTCACATTTTAAATTTTACAGGATGAACACAAAGACTCGAAACTGTCTTTAATAACAAAAGATGAAGAAGAAGCAGCTCAAGCTTTATTTGCATTGGCTCAAACATTTACAGACATCTGTATGAATAAAACTTCAGATGTGGAACCATCATCAATCATGGTACCACTAAATGAAGCTAAAGACACTGATGTGAAGAATGTGTTACAAAAGAGATGTTTGGTTCATGTTTACAAATGTCATTTTATAAAGGCTGTGCAGACAGCTGAGAGTGAAAGAGATTATGTGAATGTAATATCGGACACCAAGAGTGTTTGTAGCCACTAAAAAGGTTTTAACGGGAAATTATTGCGTGTATACAACATTTCATTTACAAAAATCGAAGGTAGATAAGTCATGAAAACATTAGAAAGGAATCGACTTTTGATAGTCAATGATTATGGAAAAATGTTTTACAGTAAAGGACTAAAGGTATTGAACTTTAGAAAGCCAAAGAAGAGGCGAAACAGAAGTCGCTCTCGCTTTCCAGAAATAGAACACAAATTGTGTAACCGCCATGAGCTGTCTACGGAAATTGTATTTCACTCCTGCTTTTCTAAGTCTCTGGGTTGAGGCGATAAAATAGGTTGGTTGAATAACGGGTCAAAACGAGTTGGTATGTTATTGGTTATTGGTCTGAACACTTTACAGTTGGCCAGGCGTTGGTGTAATTCTTCCCATGGCAGTGGCCCCGGTGCTGGGTTTGAACTTTCTCCTTTAATTGGGTTCCCGGCTGATTTTCCAGTTCGTTTGGTTGTTGTTGATGTTGGGTTTTTTCTTCTTCCTTTTCTCCGTTTTTACTTTCTAATCTAATCTTCTCTTTTTATGGGGTACTCTATCTAATGGTTGAGCTTGAAATATCATCAGTGCGTCTTTATCTGCTTCGTATCCGGTCTGTGTACCAGCCTGATCTTCATCCATATCTGAATTATTAATAGATATGTGTTCGAAAGCTTCGACTAAATCTCGATCGCTCATATTGTTAGCCAAAAACAATAAAAAAACAACAAACTCCAAAAATCGAATATATAATATTTGATTAGTATCATAATGATCACAGAAGTCATTTCATTTATTTCCCGACTACTAATTTTAAGTATTTTCACAATACTTAATAAGCTTAAACCAGTGGCTTTGATACCACCTTCAGTCACAACCCCGACCCTACCCTGGGCGGGAGTCGTCAGCAGATACAAGTGGTATCGGTGTTTATTAAAATAATCGCAACGGAAATTTTATCTTTATATCAGGACCAGGTGTCAGGAAAAATATATGAGTTTTCAAAACACCGTAGTTTTCATTTCATAAATTGTGGGATGAAACCCATATATACGTAAAGGCTTTTTCACATGCATAAACCCTTGATTACAAAACACGTTTTATTCAGGTTTACATAGCCAGTTATTTAAGCTTGAGTGCTTCATAGCACTTTTATTTTCTTCACAGTAATCACCTGCAACGCGTTTTAAAAACATTTTATCAGCGAAAAATACTGGTGAATTTATTGAATTTATAAAACACATAGTAATGTAATCACAACATTAAGAGTTTTTATATTTGTTTATATCTTTCAATTACCCACAGTACTTGTCACTCGCCCATTTCGGTGACTGTGGTCATATTACTATTGGCTAACCATTTGTCTAATAGTAAAGCTTATCAAATAATGGATACAAAACCCCCACATACCGGTGGTAATTTAAGAATACAAAGACTTAATCATTGTAAATACAACTAGAAAACATTTAGAGGTTTGAAAGCATTTGAGAAAAAAAAGAATGACTCACATTGCAGATTTAAGGTTTAAAGTAATAGCCTCTTGGTCTAATTCTTGGGTTCCTAATTAAACACACAATGCAACACGTATCAGTGCATTAACCAAATTCAAACTTTAACGATAATCGTGAGATCAAAATCACAACGTAGATGACAAAGTATAGCCTTATTCATGCAGCACTTAAACATCTGTTGATTTGTTTATAGATCGATCGGACAGGGTATCGTACCAGTGATTGTGGTTAACACGCTTTTCTGACGGAGGGTTTCGGATTTAGGGGTTTAAGTACTCCGGACAGTAGAATGAGAGGGAAAGAGTGTCGATTTGCGATCGAACTGGTGCAACTGAACTTCTCCCAGACCTGGCCTTATATAGCCCAAACTGGCATCTTCCGCGCATCGCGGGAGAAACTAGGGTTTCTCTCGCGTGGCGCCAGGGCGTTCGGCCTGGCCTAGACCTACCATGTGTCAGCATAGGTCTGACACGTGGCGCATGGGCGTGACACGTGTCATCAGCCACCTTTTTCGTCCAATCATGCGTTTTTCTCGATTTTCGTGTCGGTTCTCATTACATATGCTCGGTTCTTGATCCTAAATGGTGGGGGTTTAAATTGTAAGTCTAGTAAGGGTATTTTTGTGCAGGATGGTTCATCAAACGCCAAGTTTCTTAACTGTTAAGTTTTCTGATTGATTATTACAAGTTTCGGCACGTGCATTTGGGGTTTGGATTACGGGTTATTTTAGGGGGTCCTTTGGGAGTTGTTCCAATATGGTCCAATACCTGAAACAACTCGGCTCTTCTTTTCGATTTGAAGGATAGGCTGATTTGTTGGTGGCGAAAAAGCTTAAATGGATCAAATTTCGTATGAAAGAATGGGTGCAAAATTATAAAGAAAATAAGGGAGGAGTATAAGGCTAAGATCGAACAACTTGAAACTTTGGACGTACTTGCCGAATCTCATAGCCTCATGCCGCATGAGTTGTAATCCAGGGCAGCTTGAAAAAATTTTATCTTGGAAGAAGATAAGTTGAGAAGTATGGATCTTCAACAAAAAGCTAGAGTTAGGTGGGTCGTTGATGGTGACGAGAATATGAGGTACTTTCACGGAATTATAAATGCTAATGTAAGTAATAATCGAATTAACGGGCTGAAAATTGATAGGGCGTGGGTAACCGATCCATTGTTGGTTATAGATTATATTTAAAGGTTTTTTGCTAGCAAGTTTAGTGAACCATTGACTTCTAGACCGACCTTGGAGTGCCCGAATTTGGTAACCTTAACAAGTCTAGAGGCAGATTCGCTAATTTTGCCATTCTCTTATGATGAGGTGCGTATGGCGGGATGGGATTGTGCGGGGGACCGGGCACCGGGCCCGAATGGTATAAATTTCATATTCCTAAAAAAATGTTGGGTGTGTTTAAAGATGACTTCATGAGAATGTTTGAAGATTTTTATAGGAACGCAACGTTAAGCCAAGGGTGTACATCGTCCTTTTTGGCTCTCATTCCAAAATGTGATGACCCGGGTGGACTTAGGGACTATAGACCAATTACTCTTATTGGGTGTATAAATAAGATAATTTCAATAATTTCAAAAGTGTTGGTCACCCGTCTAAAAATGACTATTCATAAGCTTGTGTCGGAAGAGCAAACGGCTTTTTGGGGCATTGGAGTATTTTAGATGGTCCTTTGATTCTTAATGAAGTTATCTCATGGATGAAAAGGGCAAAAAAGAAGGTTTTATTTATAAAGTGGATGTGGAAAAGGCATACAATTCACTAAGTTGGGGGTTCATTGAGTCCATCTTGGGATAAATGAATTTCCCTACGAGGTGGATTAGATAGGAAACAGCAATCGTAACTACCGCAAAGGCCTCGGTTTGGTTAATGGGTCACCCACTCAAGAATTCACATGTCATAGAGGATTGAGACAAGGCGATCCCTTGTCCCCCCTTCTTGTTCGTTATCGGTATGGAAGCTTCTGGGGTAATGAAGAAAGCGTGTTCGGTGGGTTTGTTTAAAAGGATAAAGTGTACTTCAAACAACCCCTTACTATCTCATTTTCTATATGCGGACGATGTTGTCTTCATAGGTGAATGGACTCGTCAAAATGCGGTAAGCTTAAAGAGGATTCTTTGGTGTTTCTACCATGCCACGAGTATAAGGGTAAACAGGCTAAAAAGTAACTTTTATGGGGTGGGGGTAAGTAGTGATCGGATTCAATCCTTAGCCTCTGTACTAAAATGTAATGTTGGAAGCTTTCCATTTAAGTATTTGGGGTTGTACATGGGGGCGAATATGAACTTTTGTAAGAATTGGGACCCGGTTGTAGAGATTAAAAAAAGGTTGTTGATATGGAGAGTCGGGACACTATCATTTGGAGGCAAAATTACACTTATAAAATCTGTCTTAAACTCTTTACCCACATACTTTTTCTCACTTTGTAGGTGCAAGGAAAAGTCATAACAAGATTGGAGAGTTTAAGGAGGGATTTTCTTTGAGAGGTACACCAGAGCATGCGAAGATGTGTTGGGCAAAATGGACGAATGCTTTGACACCTATGGAGATGGGCGGTTTGGGCGTAGGGTCACTTCGAGAAGCCAACACCGCAATGTTAGCTAAATGGTGGTGGCGATTCAAGGTGGATCAAGGTGGCTTGTGGAGAAAAGTTATTTAGAGTATACATAGTGGGTCGAGGGCGTGGACCTTTATACCCGCAAAAGTGTCGGTCGCAGAGCCTTGGAAACAAATGGCCAAGGTTACAGAAGAAATTAAAGAGACAGGAGTAGAGGTGCACAACTTGATTCGGGCTCCGAGGGTGGGAAACACTGTGTGCTTCTAGACAGATTCATGGGCCCCAAATGGGCCGCTATATCTAAGGTATCCAATGCTTTATGAGCTGGAAAGGAAGAAAAATGTGACGTTTTGCGAGAGATGGGGCGGGTTGGTTGGTGATACATGTATGGTCTTCTGTTGGGCATGGGTTCCATCTTCTAGACCTGTAGTGGTAGAACTCAAGTCTTTAATCACTGAAGTGCAGGGGTATTGCAATAATGGAATGGTCGACAAATGGTCGTGGAGCCTGGAAACGACGGGTAACTTTTCTGTTAAAAGTTTGCGGAAAATATTGCAGGAAAAAACCTTCCAAAATCTGGACTTGAGTAGCGAATGGAATAGGTGTCCCATAAAAGTCAATTTCTTGACTTAGAGGCTAGCGCTGAGTAGACTTCCAACACTCGACAATCTCGCAAAAAGAAACGTGTAGGTGGGTTTGATGTTGTGCAAGTTCTGTGGGGATTCGGAAGAGACAGACGAGCATTTATTTGTCTCTACACAATCGATATGGGAGTTTGTGGGGTCATGGTGTCGCATATACAGTTTCCTTGTATTCGAAGTAAGTATATTCTCAGATTCCACAAGTTGGCGCGGGGGTCCAAGAGTTCGAAGATGGCAGTTTATCCGGTAATACAGACAACAATATATCCAGTCCCAATCGAATAATCAAACACAAGAATAAGAACGACTGGAACAACTCTCCAAGAACTTTTATTATAATCAAGAAAATATAACCCATAAAACTTGATTCCAATAACTCATAAACCATAACTTGGTTTATCTCTTCTCTTATCTCTTAATAATATCAAACCTTAACTTGATTTATATAAGTTAACCATGGTGGCCAAGACATTACCAAATAGAATTATAACAAAATTAGGAAACTTAACCAACTATGACCAACTTGTCAACATTGATCCCTCAAGTTCACCAACTTGTGAGTTGAAGTCCTTTATCACCCTTTCCCATCACCGACTTGTGATGAGTCGGGAATTAGCGCCAACAATATAGTGTATTTGGAGGGCGCGAAATGATTCCCCCTTCAATGGAAAGCAACCTTCTGCAAGAAATTTAAAAGAGGAGATAAGGGTGATGGCATATCTTGTTAGTAAACTACTACTGATAATCTGAAATAGAAACAAATAAAGCAAAAGACAATAAACGTGAATCGGGCTTGTGTATGACACAATTCCCTTAAACAGATTCGCGGTCTGTTCCCAGGGTACGCCGGTTCAAAGCAGCAACATCGCACTGACGGACTTGAACACTTGCCTGAAACTGAACAGGAGATGTCGTAGAGATTGAGAGAGAAGAAGGAAGAAGATGTTGTTGGTGTGTCTAAAACTGTTCGTTTGAACTGAGTTTTATAGCAAAAAATCATAACCTAATTCTAGCCCATTATTGCAGAAAATTCAAACCCAAATAATGGTCATTAGTTCATCAGTTTTGAAACCGATAATAATAACCAGAATAATAAATGTTTTAAAATTTCAAAACTAAATAATGATCATCAATACTGAATAAACATTCATTTAAGTTTTAACTCATTAAACAGAATAACAGATATGAGTCTCGAGTGCAAAAAAACGCCCTACATGGCTCGGGTTTTCGAACTGCATTCGTATCCGCAGGATGTGCAGGCGCACACGAGTTCAACTAAATTCTGGTTCCAATTTTTGCACCCCCCTGCGCATGTGCTGGTAGGATTAGTGTTAAAACATGTCATATAACAAATCCATAGAGTAGTAGAGGTTCTACCTTATAAACAACTACTCTCTTTGTTCCACACTAATGTGGGACAAAGTGTTTACCACTTTTGAGAATTTCATTCACACCACAAAATTTCCAACAATCCCCCACATGAATGGAGGTCAATCTCAGAAACAACATTATTCCCATTGGATTTCAGCAATTGCGTTTTGCATACGATAGGTAAGTGTTACCCTTTGAACCTTCGCTTATGAAGTACACTTAGCCTACTGGCTCTGAGTAGACATCGATGTCTTTGAACTCGTTTGCCATTTGTGTAAACGACAATACACTTCACACAAGATTCTCCCTGACAAAGTCAAGGCCTCATAGTTATGTTCGTTATGTTCATGAATATGAGCCTGGTTCTGTGAGAGCCATTAAGTATTGTGCCCCAACAATACCCTTCGAAGACCCCACTTCTCTCTCACATAGGTGATTCACTATGTATGGTTACCTTAGTCGAATCATTAAAAAGCCATAGGCTTAGCCTCACACGTGTCACTTTTAGGAATGGATTAGGAAGTTACTAAGCTTTGTAATTGTAACATTCGTCGTAAAACGGGTTTCAAAACCCGCTTCGTTTTATAATCAAATATTCAGTTATAAGTTCGTTGCGTATTTATTGTGCCGGTTATTTTAAATGATACATAACTAATAAATAATTTAGAATTTAACCATAATTAATAAATAATAATAATAAAGTAAATCAAATTAAAAACAAATAAACAAAACAGGGTAGCCGGGTCTCGAACCCGGGTCTACCGCGTAGACACACACACATCACACCACTCCGCCACACACATTTTTGTGTTTAATACTTAAACAAATAACACTTATGGTAAAACCAAAAATCAAAACCTGTAAATCAGAAAACTCAGAAACCGAAATCGCTGGCAAAAACAAAGACTCCGCAAATGTTGCTACTTTCCCTTGACTGAAACGCGTAAACTTGATTTCGACATCAGTTATAACCGTTGCTTAACACACAATTGAGTCAAAACCGTTTCTTTTGAGAATTAAAACCTTTGACCGTGAGTTGGTCTCTAATTCAAAACCAATCGGCCTGTCCCCCTTATAAATACCCACCCAAATTCCTTGTAAACATTTCGCTCAGAACCGCACTCTGTTCCTGAAACTTTATTCCTTTCAAAGCACGTTGCCGAAGACTTTCGCACTCGCCGGAATATCGCCGGAATTTCTAACTAGAAAACCGTAGTCGTTCTCCAAACCGGTAATTATCTAAACCTCCTTGTTATCTCTTGATTAGTAAATTATTAGATCAAAACAGTAATCAAAATTGTTTAATCAGTTTATTCAGTCGGAATCATTGTCGGGATTTTTGAATGGTGAAGAAGACGAAGTTAAGTTAGTGTTTTAATATAAATAAAAAACGGGTATTTAACCGGGTTAGACACACAGTCCAGCGGTGGACTGTGTGCAATTACAAAGCACACGTCCCGAGTTCGAGTCGCACATGTTTCCGATTTTCTGAAATAAAGCCAACACTTTTTAAACTTATTCAGATCAATTCACAGTATATATATAAAATGAATATAATCCAGTGTTTATGCAGATTAGACACACAGCCCAACTGGTTGGGCTGTGTGCACTCGAACCCTAGATCCCGAGTTCGAGTCCGGGTTCTGTAACCAGTTTCGGCCATATTAAAACCTTTTTAATAAAAACTAAATAAGGTTAAAGCTAGTTAGTATATATATATAATTAAAACAGAGAATATTTCGGGTTAGACACGTAGCTCAGTTGGTAGAGCTGCGTGCACGTATACGGGAGGTCACAGGTTCAAACCTCACTCGCCGCCTGAATTTCATGCTATCCGACAGGTCAGACCCGGTCAGACCTGACAAGGTCAACATGTTTTTTAAAAAATCTGTTTTCTTATTTTTACTTATTAAAATTGAAAAATTATTTAAAAATACTTAAAAAATAAGATTCCTAAGGTTAAAAATTTGCAATAAACTCATAAAAATAAATCTAAAAATCTCATTAAGAGCACTAATTAAAAATATTAATCTCAAATAAAATTATTTATTTATCGAATTGTTTCGTTATTATTTAGGTTAGTTTTCCCTCGTCGGTTGAATCATAAATTCGTGCGCATTCATCATTATCAAGGAACGCACCCACAGTGAGTGAACCTCTACCAATTCCCCGTTTTAATCATGTTTTGGGGTGTATCATGTGTCGTACTATTCTCTTATTTTATTTAAACACTTGTGCATACATCATATCCGTGATCAAATGTGTATTGATTGTTGTGTGAATATACGTAGATTGAATTTATCATTTCAGTGCACGCATTTCATTAGGCCCATCAGTTCCCCGTGGGATACGGGTTGAGCATCAGGAGCCTCATTAGATCGGCTCCGTTTGATTGAGCCTTGATCTCAAATACATCATCATTCATGTCATATACTCATCCAAAGTGGTTTGTGATTGTTTACATATATATGTTTGCTCACATGTGATTAATGCACGAATTTCCTTTAATAAATAAAACAAGAAATTAGTTAAAATGTTTTATCAAAGTTCACTCGCCAACTTTTGTTGACCCAAAATCTCCCCTGTTTTACACATGATACATGTGATCCAGCTAAGACAGGAAACACTTAGGATGGCCTAGAAGAATAAACAAGTTAATGCTTTGGAATAAATATATAGTTTCATTTTCCTTTGTAATTGTATGGATTTTGTTTTTGGATATTTAAGTTTTTAATTTGAATTTAATAAATATGAAACATCTTAGTAAATATCATGAGCTTTGATGATAACCCAATTATGCCCCGACTTTTATTCCGCTACGGGTCGGGGTGTGACAGATTGGTATCAGAGCTTGTGACTATAGGGATATAGGATAGGTTATTTGACCCTTAGAGCCTATACTATAGTTGATTAAATTTTAATTGTTTATGCGTTACATGCAAAATTCATGATGTTTATATGTTTCATGTTTATTTTCACACCCAATATTATGCAAGCACGCTCACAAATACATGTTATTATGCAATGCTCATCATAATACATATCCTCATAACATATCATATCTATGAGAGCACACACCTCACGATTTCCATGATTTTTGCAATGATTTTGTATTTTTCAAATCACATCAAAGTGAGTTCTCACGACGGGCATGTAGTAACTGGAAGGGTACGAGTACCGGTAGTCGGAACGTCCTGTCCAGGCTTGGCATTCGTATAAATCCAAAATAAAGGACGAGTTTGCCTACCTGGGGACTAACGATGAGAGTACGAAGGACCTATTAGGCCAAAGCATGCTATACCAAACGTCGTGTGAGCTAACCCTACTTTGAGTTGTCATTGTGTCTACACCTGGACACCCTCCTACCATACATCTCGCAATCATGTTTTACGATTTTCATTCGGGTGGTACGAGTGTTAACCCGCCGACACCAATGTGAATCCTACCAAGTCCAATAGTCATGGGGGCCCACATGACTACACAGGCAATGGTATGGGGGACATTTGGAGGCCCAAACATGAGCAAACCCAAGACATCCTATGGATGTAGTTAAATTATTGTCAGTTATGTTGTTTTTCATTCTTTTTATGACACATGACACCTAGAAAATTCTTAAACTCACAATCTTCCTACATATATTCCTGTAGATGTCGGCTAGACAATTACGTGGAGGTGGAAAGTCAGGAAAGTCAAACAAACGCTTGGCCACACAAATCGCTAAGCAAATGGCCGCTGTACTTCCTGACATCGTGTTTCAAGTTCAACAAGCTCTCACCGCTAATCCCATCAACCCTCCCAACCAAGAAGACCATAGCGTCGCCAACCCTCCTTCCAAAACCCCCAAGTGCACCTACAAACACTTCAAATCCTGCGATCCCCCAAAGTATAAAGGGACCGAAGGTGTTACCGCCCTCCTTCACTGATTTGAAGAAATGGAAAACACTTTCCTCAATTGCGATTGTCCCGAGGACCGTAAGGTACGTTACGCGACTAGAAGACTGTTTGGGGTAGCCCTTACCTGGTGGAACACGGAAAAGGGTAAGCGAGGAGTTGAAGATGCCATGGCCTTAACATGGGAAGAGTTAAGGGACCTCATGACAAGACGCTTCTGTCCAAGAAGCGAAATCAAAAAGCTGGAAGACGAATTCCACGCACTGAAACAAAAGGAAGGAGACCACACTTCATATAATAAGAGATTTCTCGAGTTGAACCAGATGATCCCCAATTTGTTCACCCCCTTTGTACCGCTTAGTCGAACACTACATTCGAGGCCTCCCCTCGAAAATCCAAGATTCGGTTTTAAGCACTTCGCCTGCGACACTTGAAGCCGCAATGGAGTTAGCTACAGAACTCACTGAAAATCGCATTCGAAACGG
This sequence comes from Scalesia atractyloides, assembly GCA_947069175.1. NCBI lineage: Eukaryota > Viridiplantae > Streptophyta > Magnoliopsida > Asterales > Asteraceae > Scalesia > Scalesia atractyloides. Next base: position 1,160,965 of record CAMTDV010000003.1, read on the forward strand.
CAAGTTCAAAGATGAGAAGAAGAAAGCACCCATTGAGACCCCAACTCCAAACCACCCCGTCTCATCCTCGAAGTTTGCTGGCAAGAGGAAGCGAAATAGCAAGAATTTTGCTGTCACTCAAACCAACCCTCCCATCACTGCTGCACCAATCACCCAAGTTGCTCCTCCAACCGCACAATTCAAAAGGCCATACACTGGCCCACACCCAAAGTGCAACCATTGTTTATACCATCACCCTCCCGAAAACCCCTGCCAACATTGCACAAGTTGTGGCCGTGCGGGTCACACCATCCAAACCTATCGTACCCTTCAACGAATGAACCGCAATCAACCTCCAACCCAAACCCAAAATCAGATAGTGGGCCAAGCTCAACCACCCTTACTTCTACCACCTGCACAACACGCAAACCTTACTACCAACCCAACTACCCCATGATGCAACCCATGCGAGCTTGTTTCAACTGTGGGGACCCAAACCACTTCAGGAACACTTGTCCACGCCTAGTGAACATCATCCGTGCCCAAGCTCAAGCAAACCCGGTAAACCAAGCTAACCAAGCTCCTCCACCTGCCAGAGGAAGAGCTTTCAATATCAATGCCAACCAAGCCAGGGCTGACAACAACGTGGTCAACGGTACGTTTCTCATCAATGATAGTTATGCATCCATATTATTCGATACTGGTGTGGATAAGAGCTTTGTGTCCTTAGAATTCGAACCAATCCTCGACCAACCTCGTGTTAATCTCATGGAATCTCTAACGGTGGAAGTTGCTGACGGAAAACCCACTTCATTAAATTCTATTATACGCAATTGTACTCTCACCCTAAACGATCACGATTTTCCAATTGACCTCATCCCTATGAAGTTGGGAAGTTTCGATGTTATAATCAGTATGGACTGGCTCAGCCAGCATCACGCTAAGGTGGTGTGCCACGAAAAATTCATTCGCATACCTCTTGCAAACGGTCAGACACTACGTATTTTTGGGGAAACCCCTTCGAAAGGACTCAAATTGATGTCCTGCCTTCAAGCCCGAAGTTATCTCCGCAAGAACTATGTCGCATTCCTAACTCACGTCGTCAAGAAGGGAAACAAGGAGAGGAAACTCGAAGATATCCCAATTGTGAAGGAATTCCCACAAGTTTTTCCCGACGACATTTCAGGACTTCCTCCTGTGAGAGAAGTCGAATTTCGCATCGATCTTGTACCTGACGCTACGCCGGTCGCAAAATCTCCTTATAGGTTAGCCCCATCCGAGATGCAAGAACTGGCCAGTCAACTGCAAGAGCTTGACAAAGGATTCATACGTCCTAGCTCATCGCCTTGGGGTGCACCCGTCCTTTTTGTGAAGAAGAAAGATGGAACGTTTCGCATGTGCATTGATTATAGAGAACTCAACAAGTTGACGGTTAAAAATCGCTATCCACTGCCTCGCATTGATGACCTCCTAGACCAACTTCAAGGCGCCACCTGCTTTTCAAAAATCGACCTTCGTTCTGGTTATCATCAGCTCAGAGTGCATGAAGAAGATATCCCAAAAACCGCCTTCCGGACTCGTTATGGTCATTACAAGTTCATGGTCATGCCCTTCGGTTTAACCAACGCCCCCGCTGTCTTCATGGATTTAATGAATAGGGTATGCAAACCCTACCTCGACCGTTTCGTCATAGTCTTCATCGACGACATCCTTATCTACTCCAAGTCTAAATCCGATCATGAGCGACACCTTCGACTCATCCTTACACTCTTAAGGGACTGAAAAGCTTTACGCTAAGTTCTCAAAATGCGAATTCTGGTTCGGAGAAGTACAATTCCTTGGACATCTCGTCAATGACAAGGGAATTCATGTCGATCCTTCAAAAATCAAGGCAGTACAGGAATGGCAAGCGCCACGTACCCCTACCGAAGTTAGGTCATTTCTTGGTTTGGCTGGTTACTATCGACGCTTCATTGCCAATTTTTCCCGTATTGCTGTACCACTCACGGCCTTGACTCATAAAGGAAAACCCTTCGTATGGGGACCTAAGCAAGAGGAGGCCTTCCAAACTCTAAAGCAAAAACTTTGTGACGCACCTATCCTCACACTCCCGGAGGTTTGCGATGACTTTTTGGTATATTGTGACGCATCAGGGCAAGGGCTAGGCTGTGTATTGATGCAAAGAGGAAAAGTGATAGCCTATGCCTCTAGGCAACTCAAGGTTCACGAGAAGAATTACACCACCCACGACCTGGAACTTGGAGCCGTTGTGTTCGCTCTCAAGATATGGAGGCATTACCTCTACGGTACCAAGTGTGAAATATACACTAACCACAAGAGTCTCCAACATATCTTCAACCAGAAGGAGTTGAATATGAGGCAACGAAGATGGGTCGAACTGCTCAACGACTACGACTGTAAATTCGGTACCATCCTGGCAAGGCAAACGTGGTGGCCGATGCGCTCAGTCGAAAAGGTTATGCGAACTCTGTTCGTCTTCTATGTTCGCAAATCATAACCGACATCAAAGATCGAATTCGGGCAGCTCAACATGTTTCTGTAACAGAAAATGACGTACGCGATGAGCTGTCATGTGGAGCTGAACTCAAAATCGAAACCAAATCCGACAGTATTCTATACTATTTAAACCGCATATGGATTCCTGATCGCGATAACCTTCGTGATTTCCTCATGAATGAGGCGCACAAAACACGATACTCTGTACACCCAGGAGCCGACAAGATGTATCAAGACCTATGATACACCTACTGGTGGCCTGGTATGAAAAAAGATATCGCTGTTTTTGTTTCCAAGTGCCTTACCTGCTCCAAAGTAAAAGCAGAACATCAAAGACCTTCAGGACTTTTAGTCCAACCCGAAATACCTGTATGGAAGTGGGAAAACATAACCATGGACTTCATTACCGGGTTACCTCGCACCTCCAGTGGGTATGACACCATATGGGTAATAATCGATCGTCTTACAAAGTCATCTCACTTCATTCCGATTCGCGAGGACTTCAAGAACGAGAAGTTAGCTCGTATCTACATCAGCGAGATCGTAAGCCGTCATGGTGTACCATTAAGCATCATTTCAGACCATGATGGTCGTTTCACTTCACGAACATGGCGAGCCGTACAAACCGCTTTGGGTACATGATTAGACCTCAGTACCGCTTTTCATCCTCAAACTGATGGTCAATCTGAACGCACCATCCAAACCCTTGAAGACATGCTGCGAGCATGTGTCATAGACTTCAAAGGGAACTGGGACGCTCACCTACCGTTAGTCGATTTTTCGTACAACAATGCTATCATTCAAGTATCGGCATTGCTCCTTTCGAAGCTTTATATGGTCGTAAGTGCCGATCTCCAGTATGTTGGCACGAAATTGGGGAAGCGCAAATCACCGGACCAGAATTAATTCAAGAAACAACCGACAAGATTCTTCAAATTCGAAACAATCTTCTAGCGGCTCAAAGTCGTCAAAAGAGTTACGCTGACAAACGACGAAAGCCCTTGGAGTTTGACATTGGTGATCGAGTACTTTTAAAAGTATCACCGTGGAAGGGAGTGGTTCGTTTTGGCCAGAAGGGCAAGCTAGCGCCACGCTACGTAGGACCTTTCAAGATACTCGAGAGAGTAGGTCCTGTAGCATACAAGCTTGACCTACCGGAAGAGCTCAACAGAATTCATCCCACATTCCATGTATCAAACTTGAAAAAGTGCCTCGCCGATGAAAACCTCCATATTCCTCTAGAAGACATTCAAGTCGATGAATCGATGCACTTCGTTGAAAGACCAGTGGGAATCATGGATTTCGGAGAGAAGCGTTTAAGGCGAAGTCGTATTCCAATTTTCAGGGTACGTTGGGAGTCAAAACGAGGACCCGAGTTTACTTGGGAACGTGAAGACTCAATGCGCGAAAAATACCCGCATCTTTTTCCGGTTACCACTACTGCTTAAATTTCGGGACAAAATTTCTAAAAGTAGGGGATACTGTAACATTCTTCGTAAAACGGGTTTCAAAACCCGCTTCGTTTTATAATCAAATATTCAGTTATAAGTTCGTTGCGTATTTATTGTGCCGGTTATTTTAAATGATACATAACTAATAAATAATTTAGAATTTAACCATAATTAATAAATAGTAATAATAAGTATATCAAATTAAAAACAAATAAACAAAACAGGGTAGCCGGGTCTCGAACCCGGGTCTACCGCGTAGACACACACACATCACACCACTCCGCCACACACATTTTTGTGTTTAATACTTAAACAAATAACACTTATGGTAAAACCAAAAATCAAAACCTGTAAATCAGAAAACTCAGAAACCGAAATCGCCGGCAAAAACGAAGACTCCGTAAATGTTGCTACTTTCCCTTGACTGAAACGCGTAAACTTGATTTTGACATCAGTTATAACCGTTGCTTAACACACAATTGAGTCAAAACCGTTTCTTTTGAGAATTAAAACCTTTGACCGTGAGTTGGTCTCTAATTCGAAACCAATCGGCCTGTCCCCCTTATAAATACCCACCCAAATTCCTTGTAAACATTTCGCTCAGAACCGCACTCTGTTCCTGAAACTTTATTCCTTTCAAAGCACGTTGCCGGAGACTTTCGCACTCGCCGGAATATCGCCGGAATTTCTAACCAGAAAACCGTAGTCGTTCTCCAAACCGGTAATTATCTAAACCTCCTTGCTATCTCTTGATTAGTAAATTATTAGCTCAAAACAGTAATCAAAATTGTTTAATCAGTTTATTCAGTCGGAATCATTGTCGGGATTTTTGAATGGTGAAGAAGACGAAGTTAAGTTAGTGTTTAAATATAAATAAAAACGGGTATTTAACCGGGTTAGATACACAGTCCAGCGGTGGACTGTGTGCAATTACAAAGCACACGTCCCGAGTTCGAGTCGCACATGTTTCCGATTTTCTGAAATAAAGCCAACACTTTTTAAACTTATTCAGATCAATTCACAGTATATATATAAAATGAATATAATCCAGTGTTTATGCAGGCTGTGTACACTCGAACCATAGATCCCGAGTTCGAGTCCGGGTTCTGTAACCAGTTTCGGCCATATTAAAACCTTTTTAATAAAAACTAAATAAGGTTAAAGCTAGTTAGTATATATATATAATTAAAACAGAGAATATTTCGGGTTAGACACGTAGCTCAGTTGGTAGAGCTGCGTGCACGTATACGGGAGGTCACGGGTTCGAACCTCACTCGCCGCCTGGATTTCATGCTATCCGACCGGTCAGACCCGGTCAGACCTGACAAGGTCAACATGTTTTTTAAAAAATCTGTTTTCTTATTTTTACTTATTAAAATTGAAAAATTATTTAAAAATACTAAAAAAATAAGATTCCTAAGGTTAAAAATTTGCAATAAACTCATAAAAATAAATCTAAAAATCTCATTAAGAGCACTAATTAAAAATATTAATCTCAAATAAAATTATTTATTTATCGAATTGTTTCGTTATTATTTAGGTTAGTTTTCCCTCGTCGGTTGAATCATAAATTCGTGCGCATTCATCATTATCAAGGAACGCACCCACAGTGAGTGAACCTCTACCAATTCCCCGTTTTAATCATGTTTTGGGGTGTATCATGTGTCGTACTATTCTTTTATTTTATTTAAACACTTGTGCATACATCATATCCGTGATCAAATGTGTATTGATTGTTGTGTGAATTATACGTAGATTGAATTTATCATTTCAGTGCACGCATTTCATTAGGCCCATCAGTTCCCCGTGGGATACGGGTTGAGCATCAGGAGCCTCATTAGATCGGCTCCGTTTGATTGAGCCTTGATCTCAAATACATCATCATTCATGTCATATACTCATCCAAAGTGGTTTGTGATTGTTTACATATATATGTTTGCTCACATGATTAAAGCACGAATTTCTTTAATAAATAAAACAAGAAATTAGTTAAAATGTTTTATCAAAGTTCACTCGCCAACTTTTGTTGACCCAAAATCTCCCCTGTTTACACGTGATACAGGTGATCCAGCTGAGACAGGAAACACTTAGGATGGCCTAGAAGAATAAACAAGTTAATGCTTTGGAATAAATATATAGTTTCATTTTCCTTTGTAATTGTATGGATTTTATTTTTGGATATTTAAGTTTGTAATTTGAATTTAATAAATATGAAACATCTTAGTAAATATCATGAGCTTTGGTGATAACCCAATTATGCCCCGACTTTATTCCGCTGCGGGTCGGGGTGTGACAGTAATAAACTCCCTTTTTTATACGTAGGGTTATCCCCCACAGTGACCTTACTAATTCATACAATTAGGTTTTCCTGTTGAATTCAGTTCTTGGGATCTCCAATCTATTGAGTTAGGTTTCCATCATATGAACTTATTTTTCAAGGGCTTCAGTCCCATTCCCATACACGACTTCTGAACTAACTCTCTACTTAGGCCTTTTGTTAGCGGATCCGCCATATTATCCTTTGACCTCACGTAGTCAACAGTGATACTTTCTGTAGAGATTAGTTGTCGTATCGTATTATGTCTATGTCTGATATGTCTGTTCCTACCATAATACATTGTGTTAAGAGCTCTGCCAATTGCCGATTGGCTATCACAATGTATACAAATGGCCGATGCCGGCTTAGGCCATCTTGGTATATCCTCAACAAATTGACGTAGCCATTCTGCCTCTTCACCTGCTTTATCTAAAACAATGAACTCTGATTCCATCGTGGATCTAGCAATGACCGTTTGTTTCAACGATTTCCACGATATAGTTGCACCTCCAAGTGTAAATACATACCCACTTGTTGCACTGGAATCGTTCGTGTCAGATATCTAATTTGCATCGTAGTGTCCTTCTATAACTGCTGGATATTTGTTATAATGCAACCCATATTCCCGGGTGTATCTTAAGTAACGAAGAAACCGAATGATACAGTTATAAGGAATTGAACTTGGGTTGCTCGTGTATCCACTTAGTTTGCTCACAGCATATGCTAAGTCTAGTCTAGTACAACTCATAAGATACATCAAGCTACCAATAATTCTTGAGGATTCCAACTGGTTAACAGGTTCACCTCTATTCTTAACTAGATGTTGACTTGTGTCAAGAGGAGTTCTAGCTACATTAGAGTCATTCGCATTGAACTTCTCAAGAATTTTGTCCACATAATGGGATTGACTTAAAACGAGTCCACTTTCAGTTCGTGTGATTTTAACTCCCAGAATCACATCCGCAAAACCCATGTCTTTCATGTCAAATTTTGCTTTTAGCATGTTCTTTGTAGACTTATGACTTTGTCATCACTTCCAGCAATGAGCATATCATATACATGTGGACACAAAATGACATATCCATCAGATGTGTCCTTCACATATACACAATTGTCACATTCATTGATTTTGAACGTAGCATCAAGCATGACATGATCAAACTTTTGGTGTCATTGTTTTGGAGCTTGTTTAAATCCATACAAGGATTTTACAAGTTTACACACTTTCTTTTCTTGCCCAATGGCTGTGAAGCCTTTGGGTTGCTCCTGTAACATTCGTCGAAAAACGGGTTTCAAAACCCGCTTCGTTTATCCATCAAATATTCAGTTATAAGTTTCGTTGCGTATTTATGGTTCATATTAATTTTAAACCATACATAATTAATAAATATATTAGAATTTAAAAACCATAATTTATAATTAATAATAAATAATGAATAAAAAATAAAATGGAGACGCCGGGTTTCGAACCCGGGTCACCCACAAACACAAGCACACAACACACCACTCCGCCACACACTGCCTTTGTGATAAACACGAAAACAAATAAGATTTATAATAAAACCAAAAGACAAATCTGCAATCAGCGCGCCCAGAAGTCGCACTCATCGGAAAAACCGACATCCCGCGATTTTTGGCTACCTTTCCTTTGACTGAAACGCACAATTTAATCTCGACGCCAGTTATAACCGTTGCCGGCAGTCAATTTCGGTCATAACCGCCGGAAATCCTTAATCGCGAACTTTGACCTTAAATCAAACTCAATAAAGCTGTTCATCCCTCTAAATACCCACTCAATCATCTGGAAATCCTTTCGCTCAGAACCGCACACTTTTTCGAAGCTTTAATTCTTCCAGAGCACGTCGCCAGAGTTCCTCTGCACTCGCCGGAATATCACCAGAATCGTTGATCAGAAAACCGTATTCGTTCATCAGACGGTATAACTGTCTAAACTTCTCTGCTATCTCTTGATTTATACTTTAATTGTTCAAACCAACAATCAAAACTGTTAAAACAGTTCATACAGCCGGAAGTCGCAAAACCAGAGCCGACGAACACTGCCGGAAATCTGAAGAAAACGCTCCATCTTGGTAAACTATATCACTTAATCTTCTTTCCATTTCAAACAAGTATAAGTTATGATCGATTAACCAGAACAGTCGGATTTCACTGTTCTGTAATTTTTAAACGAAGAAGACAAAGATGCAAACGTGTATTAGTATAATTAAAAACAGAAATTAAACCGGGTTAGACACACAGTCCAGCAGTGGACTGTGTGCAAATACAATATGCACGTCCCGAGTTCGAATCATACACGTTACTGACTTTCAGAAACAAAACCAACATTTTTTGAAATCCAATCAGATCAAGTCACAGTAAGTACATAAGAAGAATATAATCCATTAGTTAAACAGATTAGACACACAGCCCAACTGGTTGGGCTGTGCGCACTCGAACCGAACGTCCCGAGTTCGACTCCGGGTCTCTAAAGCCGGTTCGGCCATATTAAATCATTTTTGATATAAACTAAATAAGGTTAAAGTTAATTAATATATATATATAATTAAAACAGAGAATATTTCGGGTTAGACACGTAGCTCAGTTGGTAGAGCTGCGTGCACGTATACGAGAGGTCCCGAGTTCGAACCTCACTCAGCGCATAGAAAACACAGTCTGACCGGTCAAGACCCGGTCAACGGTCAACGGTCAAAAAGTCAACTTTTTTTATTTCTTTTTATTTAATTATTTAATTGAAAAATCATTTAAAAATACTAAAAAATAAGATTTTTAAAGTTAGAAAATTTCCTTAAACTCACAAAAATAAATCTAAAAATCCCATTAAAGAGCACTAATTAAAAATAGTAATCTCAAATAAAATTTATTTATTTATCGAACTATTTTGTTATTATCTAGGCTAGTTTTTCCTTCGTCGATTGAATCCTAAAATTCGTGCGCATCCAGCGTCATCAAAGAACGCACCCAATGTGAGTGAATCGAATTCCGCATCGATCTTGTACCTGGCGCTACACCAGTCGCAAAATCTCCTTATAGGTTAGCCCCATCCGAAATGCAAGAGCTGGCCAGTCAACTGCAAGAGCTGACTGACAAAGGATTCATACGTCCTAGCTCCTCGCCTTGGGGTGCACCTGTTCTCTTTGTGAAGAAGAAAGATGGAAGGTTTCGCATGTGCATTGATTATAGAGAACTCAACAAGTTAACGGTTAAAAATCGCTATCCACTACCTCGCATCGATGACCTCCTAGACCAACTTCAAGGAGCCACCTGCTTTTTAAAAATCGACCTTCGTTCTGGTTATCATAAGCTCAGAGTACATGAAGAAGATATCCCAAAGACCGCCTTCCGGACTCGTTATGCTCATTACGAATTCATGGTCATGCCATTCGGTTTAACCAACGCCCCCGCTGTCTTCATGGATCTAATGAATAGGGTATGCAAACCCTACCTCGACCGTTTCGTCATAGTCTTCATCGACGACATCCTTATCTACTCCAAGTCTAAATCCGATCATGAACGACACCTTCGACTCATCCTTACACTTTTAAGGACTGAAAAGCTCTACGCTAAGTTCTCAAAATGCGAATTCTGGTTAGGAGAAGTACAATTCCTTGGATATGTCGTCAATGACAAGGGAATTCATGTTGATCCTTCAAAAATCAAGACAGTGCAAGAATGGCAAGCGCCACGTACCCCTACCGAAGTAAGGTCATTTCTTGGTTTGGCTGGTTACTATCGACGCTTCATTGCCAATTTTTCTCGTATTGCTGTCCCACTCACGGCCTTGACTCATAAAGGAAAACCCTTCATATGGGGACCTAAGCAAGAAGAGGCCTTCCTTGTGACGCACCTATCCTCACACTCCGTGAAGGTTGCGATGACTTTGTAGTATATTGCGACGCATCAGGGCAAGGACTAGGCTGTGTATTAATGCAAAGAGGAAAAGTGATAGCCTATGCTTCTAGGCAACTCAAAGTTCATGAGAAGAATTACACCACCCACGACCTGGAACTTGGAGCCGTTGTGTTCGCTCTCAAGATATAGAGACATTACCTCTACGGTACCAAGTGTGAAATATACACTGACCACAAGAGTCTCCAACATATCTTCAACCAGAAGGAGTTGAATATGAGGCAACGAAGATGGGTCGAACTTCTCAACGACTACGACTGTGAAATTCGGTATCATCCTGGCAAGGCAAACGTGGTGGCTGATGCGCTCAGTCGAAAAGGTTATGCGAACTCCATTCGTCTATGTTCGCAAATCATAACCGACATCAAAGATCGAATCCGAGCAGCTCAACATGTTTCTGTAACAGAAAATGAAGTACGCGATGAGCTGTCATGTGGAGCTGAACTCAAAATCGAAACCAAATCCGACGGTATTCTATACTATTTAAACCGCATATGGATTCCTGATCGCGATAACCTTCGTGATTTCCTCATGAATGAGGCGCACAAAACATGATACTCTGTACACCCAGGAGCCGACAAGATGTATCAAGACCTACGATACACCTACTGGTGGCCTGGCATGAAAAAGGATATCGCTGTTTTTGTTTCCAAGTGCCTTATCTGTTCCAAAGTAAAAGCTGAACATCAAAGACCTTCAGGACTTCTAGTCCAACCCGAAATACCTGTATGGAAGTGGGAAAACATAACCATGGATTTCATTACCGGGTTACCTCGCACCTCCAGTGGGTATGACACCATATGGGTAATAATCGATCGTCTTACAAAGTCATCTCATTTCATCCCGATTCGCGAGGACTTCAAGAACGAGAAGTTAGCTCGTATCTACATCAACGAGATCGTAAGCCGTCATGGTGTACCTTTAAGCATCATTTCAGACCGTGATGGTCGTTTCACTTCACGAACATGGCGAGCCGTACAAACCGCCTTGGGTACACGATTAGACCTTAGCACTGCCTTTCACCCTCAAACTGACAGTCAATCTGAACGCACCATCCAAACTCTTGAAGACATGCTTCGAGCATGTGTCATAGACTTCAAAGGGAACTGGGACGCTCATCTACCATTAGTTGAATTTTCATACAACAATAGCTATCATTCAAGTATCGGCATGGCTCCTTTCGAAGCTTTATATGGTCGTAAGTGCCGATCTCCAGTATGTTGGCACTAAATTGGGGAATCACAAATCACCGGTCCAGAATTAATTCAAGAAACAACTGACAAGGTCATTCAAATTCGAAACAATCTTCTAGCGGCTCAAAGTCGTCAAAAGAGTTATGCAGACAAACGACGAAAGCCCTTGGAGTTTAACATTGGCGATCAAGTACTTCTAAAAGTATCACCATGGAAGGGAGTGGTTCGTTTTGGCCAAAAGGGAAAGCTAGCACCACGCTACGTAGGACCTTTCAAGATACTCGAAAGAGTAGGTCCTGTAGCATATAAGCTTGACCTACCAGAAGAGCTCAACAGAATTCATCCCACATTTCACGTATCAAACTTGAAAAAGTGCCTCGCCGATGAAAACCTCCATATTCCTCTAGAAGACATTCAAGTCGATGAATCTATGCACTTCATTGAAAGACCAGTAGAAATCATGGCCTTGGTTGAGAAGCGTTTAAGACGAAGTCGTATTCCAATTGTCAGGGTACGTTGGGAGTCAAAACGAGGACCTGAATTTACTTGGGAACGTGAAGACTCAATGCGCGAAAAATACCCGCATCTTTTTCCTGTTACCACTACTACTTAAATTTCGGGATGAAATTTCTAAAAGTATGGGATACTGTAACATTCGTCGTAAAACGGGTTTCAAAACCCGCTTCGTTTATCCATCAAATATTCAGTTATAAGTTTCGTTGCGTATTTATGGTTCATATTAATTTTAAACCATACATAATTAATAAATATATTAGAATTTAAAAACCATAATTTATAATTAATAATAAATAATGAATAAAAAATAAAATGGAGACGCCGGGTTTCGAACCCGGGTCACCCACAAACACAAGCACACAACACACCACTCCGCCACACACTGCCTTTGTGATAAACACGGAAACAAATAAGATTTATAATAAAACCAAAAGACAAATCTGCAATCAGCGCGCCCAGAACTCGCACTCATCGGAAAAACCGACATCCCGCGATTTTTGGCTACCTTTCCTTTGACTGAAACGCACAATTTAATCTCGACGCCAGTTATAACCGTTGCCGGCAGTCAATTTCGGTCATAACCGCCGGAAATCCTTAATCGCGAACTTTGACCTTAAATCAAACTCAATTAAGCTGTTCATCCCTATAAATACCCACTCAATCATCTGGAAATCCTTTCGCTCAGAACCGCACACTTTTTCGAAGCTTTAATTCTTCCAGAGCACGTCGCCGGAGTTCCTCTGCACTCGCCGGAATATCGCTGGAATCGTTGATCAGAAAACCGTATTCGTTCATCAGACGGTATAACTGTCTAAACTTCTCTGCTATCTCTTGATTTATACTTTAATTGTTCAAACCAATAATCAAAACTGTTAAAACAGTTCATACAGCCGGAAGTTGCAAAACCAGAGCCGACGAACACTGCCGGAAATCTGAAGAAAACGCTCCGTCTTGGTATACCATATCACTTAATCTTCTTTCCATTTCAAACAAGTATAAGTTATGATCGATTAACCAGAACAGTCGGATTTCACTGTTCTGTAATTTTTAAGCGAAGAAGACAAAGATGCAAACGTGTATTAGTATAATTAAAAACAGAAATTAAACCGGGTTAGACACACAGTCCAGCGGTGGACTATGTGCAAATACAATATGCACGTCCCGAGTTCGAATCGTACACGTTAACGACTTTCAGAAATAAAACCAACATTTTTTTAAATCCAATCAGATCAAGTCACAGTAAGTACATAAGAAGAATATAATCCATTAGTTAAACAGATTAGACACACAGCCCAACTGGTTGGGCTGTGCGCACTCGAACCGAACGTCCCGAGTTCGACTCCGGGTCTCTGAAGCCGGTTCGGCCATATTAAATCATTTTTGATATAAACTAAATAAGGTTAAAGTTAATTAATATATATATAATTAAAACAGAGAATATTTCGGGTTAGACACGTAGCTCAGTTGGTAGAGCTGCGTGCACGTATACGAGAGGTGCCGAGTTTGAACCTCACTCAGCGCATAGAAAACACAGTCTGACCGGTCAAGACCTGGTCAACGGTCAACGGTCAAAAATCAACTTTTTTTATTTCTTTTTATTTAATTATTTAATTGAAAAATCATTTAAAAATACTAAAAAATAAGATTTTTAAAGTTAGAAAATTTCCTTAAACTCACAAAAATAAATCTAAAAATCCCATTAAAGAGCACTAATTAAAAATATTAATCTCAAATAAAATTTATTTATTTATCGAACCATTTTGTTATTATCTAGGCTAGTTTTTCCCTCGTCGATTGAATCCTAAAATTCGTGCGCATCCAACGTCATCAAAGAACGCACCCAATGTGAGTGAATCTCTATCAATTCCCCGTTTTAATCATGTTTTGGGGTGTATCATGTGTCGTATAATTCTTTTATTATATATATAAACACTTGTGCATACATCATATCCGTGATCAAATGTGTATCAATTGTTGTGTGGATTATATGTAGATTGGATTTATCATTTTCAGTGCACGCATTTCATTAGGCCCATCAGTTCCCCGTGGGAGACGGGTTGAGCATCAGGTGTCTCATTAGATCGGCTCCGTTTGATTGAGCCTTGATCTCACATACATCATCATTCATATCATATACTCATCCAAAGTGGTTTGTGTTTGTTTATCTATATATGTTTGCTCACATGTGATTATTGCACAAATTTTCCTTATTAAATAAAACAAGAAATTAGTAACAATGTTTTATCAAGGTTCACTCGCCAACTTTTGTTGACCCAAAATATCCCCCGTTTTACACATGATACAGGTGATCCAGCTGAGACAAGAAACACATAGGAAGGCCTAGAAGAATAAACAAGTTTAAGCTTTGGATTAATTATATAGTTTCATTTCCTTGTAATTGTATGAATTTTGATTTGGATATTTAAGTTGTAATTTGAATTTAATAAATATGAAATATCTTAGTAAACATCATGATCTTTGGTGATAACCCAATTATGCCCCGACTTTTCTTCCGCTGCGGGTCGGGGTGTGACAGCTCCATGTAAATTTCTTCCTCTAGATTCCATTCAAGAAAGCTGTTTTCACATCCATTTGGTGAACTTCCAAATTTCTAATAGCGACAATGGCAAGCACCAACCTGATGGATGTTATTCGCGTAACTGACGAATATGTATCAAAGTAATCTAACCTTCTCGTTGTTTATATCCTTTGATCACCAACCTTGCCTTGTACTTATCGATGGTTCCATCTGGTTTCATCTTCTTCTTGAAGATCCATCGATATCCTAGTGGTTTACATCCTTGAGGAAGATCCACTAGTTCTCAGGTATGGTTTTGTAAGATAGAGTCTATCTCGCTTTTGATGGCCTCCCTCCACTAAGGTCCTTCTTAGAAATTCACCGCTTGTTGATACGTTTGAGGTTCCTCTTCTACCATATAGGTAAGAAACTCAGGCCCAAAGGATTTTTCAGTCCTTTGTCATTTACTCTTTCTGAATTCAACATCGTCAGTCTTAGATTGTTCTCGAGGTTTATTATTTTCAACCTCAACCTCAGGAACAATTTCCTCAACCGGTCTAGTAAAACTCGGTTCACCTTTACCTAAGCATTGAAACACATGTTCAAACCATGATGCATCCATAGATTCTATTATGGATATGTTGCATATTCCAGAGTTCTTAGAATCATGCACAATAAAACGATAAGGTCCATAAGGATGGGTGTATCCTATAAATACACAATCCACTGTTTTGGGTCCTATTAGTAGGCGCGTTGGTGGTGTGACCACCACCTTAGTTAGACACCCCCACACTTTCAAGTATTTATATTGTGTTTTCTTTCTCGTCCACAATTTGTATGGCGTTACATCTTTTTTCTTATTGGGTATCATGTTCAACACATAATTTGCCGATAAGATTGCTTCCCCCCACATGTTTTGGTTTATACCAAAACTTATCATCATGGCATTCATCATTTCTTTCAAGGTGCCATTTTTTAGTTCTACTATGCCATTCGATTGAGGGGAGCAAGGAGCCGTGAGTTCATGTATGATTCCATTTTTGTACACACGTCAATAAAAGGCGAAACATATTCACCTCCTCGGTAGCTTCTTACGATTTTGATTTTCTGATTTAGTTGATTCTCAACTTCGGCTTTGAACAAGATAAACTTGTCAATAGCCTCATCCTTACTCCTAAATAAGTACACAAAGCAATACCTTGTACTATCATCAATGAACGCATGAAGTACTTGTTCCCACCACGAGTAGGAATTGCTATTAGATCACACACATCATTGTGGATCATCTCGAGGGGTTCGGTGATTCGTTTGACCTTTTTGAATGACGATTTCGTTTGTTTTGCTTCTACGCAAGTTTTAGATTTATTATTTGAGTCAATATAGAATGTTGGTATGCAATTAAGTTTAATCAAACGACAAATGGAATTAAAATTAACATGACCTAGTCTACAATGCCAAAGACTCAATCAAGTAAGCAAAACTAGTAGAGTTTTTTTTTTCATTCCATTCACAACGTTTACATTTAGTTTACATACCATTGAGGGCATAGCCCTTACCAGCATACACACCATTTTTGGTCAACACGACCTTGTTGGACTCAATCACCATTTTGAAACCAAACTTGTTCAATTACCACCCCGACACAAGCTTCTTACGAATATCTGGAACATACAACACGTTGGACAGAGTGAGTTCTTTTCCAGAAGTCATCTTCAAAACCACATTCCCCTCGCCTTTAATTTATGCCGTGGTGGAGTTTCCCATAAAAACCTTTTCTCCGCTAGTTACCTCCTTGAAGATGCTAAAGAGCCTTTTGTCAGAGCACACATGACGGGTAGCCTTCGTATCAACTTACCAATCCTTGTTATTTTGCCAACCAAGTTAACTTCGGTGACCAAAATCGAGAGGTCCGTGACCATGGCAACAAGGTTATCAACCTCATGAACCATGTTCAGTTGTCGAGCATTTTCCTTCTTTGGAAGCTTGCATTCGTTGTCCTTATGGCCTTGCTTTTGACAATCGTAACAAGTTTCTTGGAACTTCTTTTTCCCAACTCCCCCTTTCGGACCAAGGTTGGAGCGTTTCACATGACTCGTCTTTCCACTGGTCTTGTTGTTTCCCTTTGAATATTGGCCATGTTCAATAACATTGGCTTTTCCTGTTTCAGGACCATCAATCCTTTTTCAGTGCCACTTTGTTATCTTCTTCAATATGAAGGCGAACAACAAGATCTTTAGTGGTCATTTCCTTTCGCTTATGTTTGAGATAGTTCTTGAAATCAACTCAGCTTGGTGGTAGTTTTTCAATTATAGCACCATTCCTTCCGCATGAATATTATAAAGAATAACTTGCAGCTCTCGGACTTGTCTCATGACAGTTTTAGAGTCTATCTTCTGTTTTAAAATCCAAGAACTTAGCCTTCATGAATTTCTTAGTGCCTGCATCTTCTGTTTTGTATTTGCGATTCAAAGACTCCCATAATACTTTTCGGCACAAGAAATCCGAATGATTCCAAGCATGAATCGAGCTTACAGATTAAGCATCCATATCCCCTTTTCTGCCTCACGCGGCCCTGGGTTTTTGAACTGTATTCGTGTCCGCAGGATGTGTGGGCGCACACAAGTTCAACTAAATTCCGGTTCCAATTTTTGCACCTCCCCCCTCGTGTGTGCGGGTAGGACTAGCGGTAAAACATGTCATATAACAAATCAATAAAGTAGTAGAGGTTCTACCTTATAAACAACTACTCTCTTTGTTCCCACATCAATGTGGGACAAAGTGTTTACCACTTTTGAGACTTGTATTCACGCAACAAAATATCCAACGAATTGAACAAAGGTGACAGAGTTCACCTGGGGGAAATGGCACAGTTTTTATTTGTCATGTATGGGAACTTAATGTAATGAAGGCGTTTTATGTTTCTGGTGTAAAAATTGGGCTAACAAATTGTTAACACTGCGTTTAAATAAGATGTTTTTGTTTGCTGTTAAAAAAAACAAAAGAAGAAGAATCTTTTTGAAGTGGTTGGTTATGTCGAGAAATTGGAGCATCAAAATGTGTTGCCAATTATAATTTCACAAAAATGCATGGACTAATGCGCTTCATTTATTAGCTCTTACTTTTGTTGCCTTCAAAATAATCTTGGTATTCATAAAATAAACCTTAAATACAATAATATTGTGCATTCACTGAGTAATGCTACACTATATTTTAAAAAAAGATTAATTTTGCTGTTTGGGTTGCATTTTAACTTTATTGATTGTTTCCTTAAAATACTTTTTCTAGAGAACGATTGACCGATTTTGTTGAGTCTCCAATATTCCTTAAGAAGCCTCGAAAATTTGTATGTCCCCCATTTTCAGTTAAATCACATAATTTATTAACTAAAAGGATCTAATAAAAAATTTTATATCATGTTTATCTAATTATATATTATATAAAATATAGTTAAATATAACCTATTATAATTTATTTTATTGAGCATAAATTTCTTTTATGAAATTTACTAAATTTCAAATTATGCAATAAGTAATATTTGTTTACAATTTTTTCGAATATATATTAGTAGATTTTTAGTACAAGTAATTTAGTTATATATTTGGTTTGCTAGATTTACACACATAAATAGAAATTAATAATATGTAAAGAGTTAAAGTGACGTGATATGACATGACAATTGTAAGATCATGTGATGAGGGTTGACGTCCCATGTTAACTTATTATATGGGGACGCCAAATACCGCGAGGCTAGTTAATGGGGGCACCAACGCCTCCCATTGTCATTCAAAAGACGGACATGAGTGAGGAAGACTTTGGGGAAGAAGGTGAGACCTGCTCCAACAACCAAAACACACCTAATTACTGGACGATTTGCTCATTGCTCTTTGCCTACATGACGTTGAGACGACAACATTTTTTTACTAGTTATTGAGTGAGATTGTTATTCTAAGGCTATGTGTTGTGGAATAATTAAATCATGGCAACCATGGCCACATCACTACTACGTAGGACATTGAGCTCTAAATAAATACTCAATAATTATACGTTGTGGAAAAACACCCAATAACTACACCTAATAAATATAAAACTAAAAAAATTGAAACTGAAAATGGGTGGACCCGATCTCTTCAGAGAATTAGGCGTCCTGGGGTGGTCCCCCCTCCCCAATCCTGATTTTACATGGATGCGAATCCACAACGTATAGTCTAATGGCAAAACTAAGAGGGTGTGTTTAGTGATGGCCGATAATGTTTTATATAACATATTTATTACAAATCAACAAACATACTGATTTAACATTCATGAATACACATTATCAAAATAAGCAAGAAATCTACTCATGAGTTAAATGATATAAAAGCTACACATTATACAAACTCACTAACTTTATATACAAATTAAGTAGATAATCAAAGAGTTCTCATCACAACTTAAGTTCAGGTCTCCAATAATCAAAACACTAAATATAAAAGTGGATTCAAAAGTAAAAATAATAATAATATATAAAATCAACTTTCCAACACCTTGTAAATAACAACAAAACATGGAAGTATGGCCCTCGGGTTATAGACATACAATTCCTCAATACCCGAGTATGACCCGGGATACCCGGAAACCGAATCGTACGGCCCATCTTCCTCCGGCGGCGCGTCAACCTTCACGCGCTTCATATTCCCAGCAATCACACGACAAACCAACATGGCCCTAAGCCCACGCGCCGCCCCAACTACCAGAGAATTGTGGGCTCTACCACTACTGGCGGTGGTGCACACCCCTTTTCTTCCGGCGTCGCCGGATTTTGGGCTTTGGAAACCGTGCCGGATGATGGTGCAGACGCCGCAGCTCGGGGTGGAGCCGCAGAGGGTGGATGAGCCGTTGGTGCCGAGGGAGCAGGTGAGAGTGGTGCAGTGGAAGCGGAGGAGCTCGTTGCCGTCGGCGGCGCATCGTGAGGTAGTGGCGGTGGCGCGTAGCTTTACGGTGTTGCGGCAGTCTTCGAAACGTTGGAGTGTTCGACGTGTGTTGTTGACTTTTAGGATGCGTTCGATTGTGAAGATCGGATGGTCCTTGTTTTGCCAGCTGGATTTGAATATTATTTCCACTATGTTTCGACCCGAATCTTCTGGCCCGAGCTCCGATACTAACGAAATTAAATCAAATAAAAATAGATGGGTTAGCAAGGGTGAAAGGGAAACCACATACTATTGAAATTAAATAAAAATAGATAGCTGAACCGTAATAGTTACGAAAGTGAAATCATATTTACTTTTTTGACATTTTTTAACAAATGAACTGAAATACTGATTTTTAATAAAACACAGAGACGAAAAACGTAATTAACTCTAGCTAGCTCTAGTCGACGAAGTTCTATAGGTCCACTATCACCACAAATGCGACATAGCATCGAAAGTTACATATGAGAGCGATTGCTTGCTAATCTAAATGATGTTAGCATTGTTTTAGTGGTGGTGGGTGTTTTGAGTTAATGTTTCGACCACTAGGTTTGGCATTGTTTGTTTGTTCTTTTTGTATTTGTATTGCCTCAGAGGGATATGTCAGGGGTAAGCTTCATTTTTCGCACCTTGCCTTTGATAAAAAAAAATCCAAAAAAAAGTCCTAAAAGTTATGTTACAATATCAACAACATCATAGTATACAACACATGATAGAAGTACAATAATTTACATTGTATTGTGAAAATATTTGATTTGTCTCACTATAAGTATATACAAAATGATTAGTGTGAGATGGACATTGACATTTCAATGAACAAATGTTTTTTTCTCCGTTAGAATGAAGGCAAATTTTAAAATGAACACAATATGGTCCCAAAGAATGTGATTCCCACATGCACACAATTCTCCATGGCAAAGACACAAGAGGTCACCTTCATGATTGAATAAATCCAATAATAAATTTGTTCCATATAAATCCATTATAATTCTACTTATAGTTAAACCAACCAAAAGGAATTTAAAATAATATATCGATACTTTAAGTTATTAAATTCACCATTTGATTAACTTTAATGATGTTACGTTTTATAATTCTTCCATAACGACGACAAAATTATTAGCAAATTTACAAATTAGTTTCTTTATTTAGTTGTCTACTACTTACTATTTACTTTATTTTTTTCTGAATGAAATTAATAAATTAAAGAAAATGAAAATGAAAAGAATGAATACCAGCATGCCTAACAGCTTGATGATGTTCCAAGCTTTCGATCTTCGGAAACACTTCTCCACATTCTGAACATATACAAATCGTACTTCTTGAAATAACATTCCTGCATGGTCAAATCAGCTTTTGTAACACTTCATCACTTTTATCAATATATTAATTAACAACTAAACATTACTTAAGTTAAATGTTTCACAAAATCATAGTCCAATTATTCAATGTTTGAAAACCGAACCATTCTAACCTCGCCGGTCACCGATCCATGTGTAAAGGAAGAACGCAATCATAGGCGGTTTCCCAATGGGTTTGACTAGTTAATTTTAAGTGGTTATCTTAAAACTGTCGGTTTATTGTAGCCCCTACACCGAGTGACCTTAATTAAACTCAGTCCAATGTCACACTCACTCACGTGAGTGATTAAGTTTACTACTTATGTTAATCCAATCATTAAACCTATAACTAGATTATAGGTTTAAATAGAAATATACCATTTTTTATGCTTACAATCTAGTTATATAAGTTACCACTTTCGTTAAAATGCCAAAACAACAAATTACATACAAATAACACGTATATGAGTAAACTTATTTTGTTAGAAACATGAAATAAACCTAAAACAAACCTTGCAGGATCCACAATGGCATGACATTCATAACACCCTGAAAGCTTTCTCAACTGCATGCCTCGAGAAGACGACATGTAACTCCCATGCCCATTAGATTTACACGAACCCGTAGTATTCGAAGAAGACGACACGCCATTACTCAGATGCTTCTTCCTTCTGAGGACACCGGAATCTTGAACAGCAGTGCTACTTTCCGGCGAGTTATCCGGCCTATACACAACCCTAGTGTTCCCATTAGCAACATCTCTAAAACTGCACATGGAGCTACAAGAACTCAACTTTGAATACCCATTTGAGTTCCTCACTGGGTCGGGTTGGATCTTCGGATCCGACCCGTTAGCGTCCATCTGCTTGCATTTCAGAAGATTCTTGATCTGGTCCCATGATGATGATGTTTGAAGTGGTGGTTGTTTTGGTTGAGGGTTTTGTTGTTTTGGATTAGGGTGATGTTTTCTTCTACGCTTTGAGGGTTGTACTTTGTGGGTTTCAGAAGGTGAGAGTTGCAAGACCGCCATGAAGGAGAGTACAACAAGGTGTTGCAGGAAAGAACAAGAATGAGAGAAATATTGTTATGAGGAAGAAAGAGAGAGATGCCTTTGAAAGGTGTTTTGCTTCTTTTAACGAGGTGTGGATCTGAGGTAAATTTGAGGAGGGAAAAAGGGTTGCTGGAATTTTTTTATTGTTTTTAAACAGTTTTTTTATTTATTGTTTTAACACTAACTTAGTTAAAATTTCTAGTTACGTCTGATTACATAAAGGTAATTTAGTCTTTTTACTATTCTATTATAAATTAATTTAATAAGTAAAAAAACAAGATTTAAAGCTTAATACACACACATATATCTATATATATATATATATATTCTATTCTTTCCTCTCATCCACCATCTAACCACCTACCACCTACCACCACCATCTTCGAAACCACTCACTACTGCCAAACTAGAAACCATCACAACCGTCTCCAGAAACCACCCATCACTGCATTGTGACCTAACCACCACCACAAGCCACCAACCCTACCCCTAACTGAACCACCACTATTGCCAAAACCTACACACCACCGCAAGGCTAATGTAACGAATCTGCAAGCTTTAGTTCCACAATCAACAACCAAGTAATTTCCTCAAATCAAGAACTCTTCACTTCACTCATGCCATAACACAAACATTTGGTGGGAAATAAATTAGACCAAAAATATACCTTCAAAACATATCATCAAACTCATGAGGCTTAGTGAAGATAAAGAATCAACAACCACCATGGCTAAAGTCAGATCGGGTATTCTAGCGGCAATTTAGGGCAATAATCAGGATGAGGCAAATGGTAACGGCGGTTCCAGTGGTTCTCCATTCTGAAGACCAATGATGCAAGTTTCAACCTAAAATTGTTAAAGAAAAACTGCGAGTTTAATCAACAAGTATGTCTGCTTCAAGAGGTGAATTTCAAATCAATTGAATCGCAACTCAAAATTGTTCAAAAACTGTGAGTTTAATCGACAAATTCACATCGATTGAGTTGCAACATTTGCCAATTCGACAACTGGAAGTTGAAGTGACATTTTCAACTCGAAATTGTTACAAAAACTGTAAGATTAATCGACAAATGCTTGTTGTTCAAGAGGTGGATTGTGTTATGAATATGAAGAACCCTAGATGTGTTAAGAGTGATTTGGGGGATTTTGATTTTTGAAGTGTAAATAAAAAGCATGAGAGTGTTGTGTTGAGTGTTGACTGTGATTGAAGAAAGAGATGAAGAGGGTTGAGGATTTGGATTGAAGAGAGTTATTTGGGGGAATTTGATTTTGATTGTAGGTTTTAAAATAGTATTTTATAGGCTTGCCGGTGGAACTGACACGAGTATGAGTGGTGATTTGAATCTTATTAGGGTTTGGATGGAGGTGGTGGTGGGTGTGGCGGATTTGGATGGAGGCGGTGCTGTGTGGTGAAACATATCTATCGTACAAATAGTCTTGAAGATACTAAAAAGACTAATTTAATGTTATGTGCAATGCACGCGACTGGATTTAACTGAAAATTTTAACTAGGTTAGTGTTAAAGAACATAGTGTCATGAGTTTTCCAAATAAAAGATTGTCACTGTAATTATTGAAGTTAAAGGGAATCTATTGCAATCCAATACAAACATGAAGGACGAAAAGTGTAGTTTAGCATATATGTTATCTTTTTTGGATGTTCTGTTTTGGTAATGTTAGTGATACGAGTCGATCTTACCGGCTAGCTAGTGGACTAATATTTTAACCATTGGGACATAA
The DNA here is from genome assembly GCA_947069175.1 of Scalesia atractyloides. Taxonomy (NCBI): domain Eukaryota; kingdom Viridiplantae; phylum Streptophyta; class Magnoliopsida; order Asterales; family Asteraceae; genus Scalesia; species Scalesia atractyloides. The sequence goes on from CAMTDV010000003.1 coordinate 1,184,461, forward strand.
TATGGTGCAACTTATAAAAGACATAACTTGTGCTACGCACATTTGGAATTACTAGCCGCATAAAGAAAGGATGGAAATGTCTTAACGAGCCAAACCATGTGACAAATGTCCATAGGCAGTTTGTCACAATTGTCATACACTAATTACATCATATAGAGCTTCGATTTTGAAATCAACAACCTTGATTTTGTAATCAACAATCTTTCTTTAACTTTAACATGTTAATTGTTTTATTTTTATAACAAAAGTATGTAAATCTTTTATATGTCATATAGATCGTCAATTTTAATTTTTCTTTATATTTTGGCATAGTAGAGAGTTTGATGTAATAAGATAAGTGTTTGATATCATATCAATTTTCTCACCGAGAGTGTTCCTTCCATTATTTTCATTTCCGCTCTACATTAAAGAGTGTCAGAGAATAAATAGACGCACAAGGTGTATGTATAAAATAAACCTAAACATAAAAAAGAGCATAAGAAAAGTTCTAATATTAACATGTGTCTTGGGGAACACTTATCAAATATATAGTTTTAAGTAGAGTGTTGCAATAATTACATAAACACCTAGACATTTAGCTTTAAATTATGGTTTATAATATCATTATATAATATTACCTCTCTCTTTTTCTTAAAACTATTTTGACTCTATTTTGTAAATATGTATTTTTTTACAATTTTTTTAACAGTAAATTTCTTTTAATTTATATCGTATGTAAGACTTGAATCTAAAACCTTTATTTTCTAAACTCAGATATTTAAGGATTTTTGTCTCTGTAAATAAACCGCCACACATTGGTATGTATTTACACTTGATGGGAAAAAAATAATGCATTGCACATCAAAACCTAAATATGATATCTCAAGATCATCAAAATGCTCCGTACCCCACTTTTATGATTATTTTATCATAAGTTTTCCCTTTAACATAAAGTACCTGTCTAATTAATAATTGAAATTTGAATTCCCATTCAATACTTTATTTAGTTTAAAATTCGAAAACTTCATTCCTTTACCACAAATATATATTTAACTGTCATATGCTTATCAGTTGGAAAGTTTTGAATTCGAATGAAAATATTCATACCATATGAAAGAAGGGCATTTGCGTCTTTTATAAATTGCATTTATTAAACAATATAATCAAAGTTCTAAAATCTTGCTAGTTTTCGTATATACAAGATACACAGTTGTTAGTCTATACTCATGGGTACAGTCTCGGTAGTATCAGTTTATACAAAATACACAGATGTTAGTTTATACACATGTGTATATTCTCGCTAACTATCAATTTATTCAAGATACATTGCTGTTTGTTTATACAAATGTGTACATTCTCGCTAACTATCAGTTTATACAAAATACACAGTTGTTAGTTTTATACAGATGTGTACAGACTTTTGATACATCTGTGTATTTTGTAGTCCACGACCTAGTTCCGTTAGGAGTTTCATATACGGTTTGAATTCGGGAGGGACACTTGGTGTCCAGTACCTAGTTCCGTTAGGAGTTTCATATACGTTATTAGCAACTGATTCTACACGAGTTTAAAATAATGGGGAAGTAACAAAAAATGTGAGAGAAAGAGAGAGAGAGAAAAAAAATTAATAGATGAGAAAATTAATGGATTTTAATTAAGAGAGAGAGAGAGATAATGTCAATCATACTCTTTTAATCTAAAAAGTAATCAATGATCAAGATTAGTTCACTCAGTTCACTTTTAAGAAGTTGTTCACAAATGATCCTTATATATAGGGGTTGGTTAACATAAAATTTGTGTTAAGGTACGGTGCGTACGAGATTGAGTTACAACATGCGATTTTTTTGGCATCAGCATGCGACTTTTTTTATAACATGTGTTTGAAGTTTATAACATACGAACTTCAAATCTCGTACGATAAGACATATTGTATATTACATTTTCTACGTGGGTAGTATTATCAAGAAACTTATAAGTATTGTCAAGACGTAACAAGAGAGAAAATGGTGACTAATGGCCCTTCGGTTAATAAGTCGTTGATAACTCTTGGAAAAATTAAAAATAAAATGAACAAATAGCAACTTAGTCATTTGTTGTTATCTATTATACTTGATACGATAGATTTTTATAAAAGCCAAATTTATGTTTTAAAATTAAACTTGAGTTTTTTGTTTCTTTGATAAACCAAACACAACACATTTTTTGTTTACATTCTGCAATCTTTAAAACTTAATTCCTTTACCACATTCTAATTTACTTCAAAAAAAAATTATAAAGCAAATAACTTCAAAGGATTATCCAATCCAAACACACTGAAACATATTTCAAAAGCTTTATAAAAGCGAACTGAATTACAGTCTTAAAAAACTACATTTCAGTAATACCAAAAAGCTTTTACAAAGTTGTCAATATTATTTTATGAATATAATTTGAATCATATTATAATCTGAAATATGGTTTCTTTGGGAGGGGTGAATATGAAAAATATCAAGTAACCACGTGGAGAGGGTGATTGTTCCCCATCATCTTCATACGTGCATCGTTTGCACGTTTTAATGGCAAATGCATGCTTAGAAATCCTCAAAAAATGCCCATAACTTTGTATCAAATTTTTGAAAAACAAAAGTATTTTTGAGTTTCAGATTCCTATCATTTACATTTTTTTTTGTTTTGACATCTAATGTAAGCAAATTAGTTTACTTCCCAAATTCATATCATATTTACAACATTTTATATTTCGTAGTTTTTCAATTTAAACCTAGTTTCTTTTTCGTTCTTAAACGGAATTTACTATTTGTAACTACTTGAAAAATTTTAACTTTGATGTGCTTCATAATATTTCAGTTTTTATAATGTTAAATTTAGTTTTAGCTACATAACTAATATTAAAAAGATATGTGTATTGAATGTTTACGGTCAAGGGCTTTTGTCTTACGGTCATGGCCTTCTGTCTTACGGTCAGGGCTTCTAACTTCAACACAGCAGCAGCCTATCGTAAGCTACGGTTCAATTCAAACAAAACAAAAATTTCATTTCAGGCTCCACCGTAAGCTACGGCTGACCACCGTAGCTTACGGTCAAGGCTTTTTGTCTTACGATCATGGCCTTCTGTCTTACGGTCAAGGCTTCTAACTTCAGCACAGCAGCAGCCTACCATAAGATACGGTGACTACCGTAGTCTACGGTGGCTTGCTGCAGATTTTCTTTTATTTTCCGTTTTTAACGCGAAATTCTCCATATCTTTTAGATCGATTATCCGATTAACCTCCTGTTTCTTCCTACATGATCGAAACATGATCCTCTACCTTATGAACTCAAAATCCAACATCCGGATTAATCATATTTTTAAACTTATAAGCCTTTGGCTTATTACTTACATATCCAATACTCAATTTACGACTAATATTCCTATTTTACCCTTTTAGAAAATTTATATCCAAATGATTTATTCATATCCTTATAGCATATGTCACAACTAAATTTTGACCTGTTTGGTTGCCATAACAAAATCCATTGTTTTATATAACCAAACTTTTATTCTTTTATTATTTGACTCTTCTTAATCATTTTAGCGAATTTCATCGTTTTTATACGATTAAACCATCATTTATCATATTATTTGACCAGTTTGGTCGTATTAGCGAACTCTATCACTTTTATACGATCAAACCATCTTTTATCATATTATTTGATCCGTTCGTATTAGCAAACTCCATCACTTTTATACAATCAAACTATCTTTTATCACATTATTTGATCTGTTTGGTCGTATTAGTGAACTCCATCACTTTTATACGATCAAACCATCTTTTATCACATTATTTGACCCGTTTGGTCGTGTTAGCGAACTCCATCGCTTTTATACGATCAAACCATCTTTTGTCACATTATTTGACCCGTTTGATCGTATTAGCGAACTCCATCGCTTTTATACCTTAATATAACATAATCGATTCATTCATGTGAAATTCATCACTCTTATTTGAATCGAATATATGTGAGTTAGTTTCATTATTCAACATATATTACTACAAGTATTATAAGTAAATCCTTATAGAATGATAAGACACGTACCTTAAAGCTTTCCTTTTTGTCGTGTGTCGCCTTCGGTTTTATCGCTCGTCTTTTCACTCGAGTTGCCTATAACGAACAACTCGGCTAATCATTAAATGATCAATATATTCATCAAAGATCAATTCATACATATGTTTCTTAATAACTTTTCATGTTACCAAGTAAACGTCTTTCTCATAGGTACTTCCATAAACACATGAAAGCATAGACTTTCTTCTTCTCTTTTTTTGTGTTACATTCAACATTGCAAACGAGGCATCATATGTCTATATATTTACACCCTATCGAACGAGTATGTCCGATTATAATCCTATTCACATCAAGATTTCAGTTTATCAAACTTCTTAAGCATAGGTTAATTATAACAACATACATATGTCACCCTTTTCCTAAAACCCATTTAACACAAGTATCAATATTATTCAATTTCTCTAATTGTAGTCTTTGATCACCATCTTTTATCAAGGGTTTACCCCTACGCTAACATACATCTCAATCTTGCTATTACATCTACAATTTATGTTTACATTGAAGTTTGTAAGATTCTTCAAACTTCATAATCCTTGCTAAACATCAAAATTCAACATACCTTAAGATCTTCTAGCTTGGATGATTCTTAATCTCAGTTCATACACCGATTTAGGGCTTGATTTCACTTCCAATTTGAAGGATTTATGAGTTTTAGGGTTGAAGGTGTTCTTTCCTCTTCTCTGGTTGTTCTGGTCGACCTACTAAACACACACTTTTGTGTGTTTTTGGGTTTTGATTGCCTATTTATATTAACCAGTTCACCAAGTGCCTAGTTCAGTCCTCCAAGTTTAGTTTATTATACGTGGGCACTATCTAAATGTTTTCATTAGTTATTAAGCAAATAACTAGTTAGTTTTCAAATCCATTAAATAATTATGGATGTAGTGTATTTTACTTTCATACTCAGTATAAATTTATACTTTATATATTTTAGGGACGTTACAAGTCCATTTCCTTTTTAAAGAGGCTTTCCACTAACTGGATTAAATGCCCCTGATTATTTATGTAATTTAATAGTTTTTGGGCGTTACATCAACAATTACCAACTAATATATAATAAAGTATAATTTAACATTTTGATCAGTTATTATATAAATGATTAATGATGACCATATAATTAAATAACATTAAAATATTTAATCTAAAACTGTTTGTATGTTACTGTATATACTCAATAAAACAATGTATATAACGCAAGAAAGTCGACGTTTAAAAAAAACAATAAAACAATATACAAAACACAAGTCCCCGTTTAAAAAAAATCCTAGCAGATTTTTTGGCAATTTTTTATAATTTATTAGGGTTATAAACTATAATTGCTAAAAGTTAAAACCACAAATAGAATAAAATAAAACACTAAATAAGGTAGATGCTATTTAAGAAAGAGGATATCAAGGTAGTTGACATTTTATGGGAGATATGATCACGGACTCATTAATGATGCTACTAAATCACCTTTCAGTTAATGTAATGTGTTACATTAATGGCCATTGCTCATTCACTTACACCACCCTAGAGTGTCACACATTCATGTGTGTGTGTCGAGAAATAATATATCTATTAAAATTTATGAATCTTTGACAAGGCAGGATACATATAGGTCTATTGGGGTACCTTAAGAGCCTCAGTAGTCTAGAGGTTATATCACGACAGAGGTCATCATAGCGTCGTATGATGCCTCCCTACACCACCGCCTCAAGAGGCGTTAGATGCCTTAAACCCGGATGTCTCGCGAAAATTGTAATGGGTAAATTTGCTTTGGGTTTTGAAATTTTTTACCGTCATACGGTAATATGTATTTATTAATTTTTTTTAAAACAAATATAAACCTTATATATACCATTCACCTAACTTTTTAAAAACCATACTCTCTACAACCAATCTTTCACTCTATATTTTAAAAAACCTCTAGTGTTTTATACCACCCACTCTACCATGTATCCCTACAAGTCTACAACCATGGTTTCGGACCTCCTCGTTCTAGCGGCGACCCAAACTATACGAATGCTCCTAACCAACCCGTTGCTCCGGCTCCCACTCGACCCACCGTCTATGGAGTCGGGTTTGTTGAACACAATCAAAACTAAACCAGCTTCATGAACCTATTGAACCAACCCCTCTCATGGAACCTGAAGCTATACGATTGGAATCCGAACCATAACATTGGATGTTTTTTTTACTATTGTAATGGTTTTTAATTTAATGAAATGTTTTTGTTTTTAAATATTATAAATTTAGAGTTTAAATGAAATAAATAAAAAAATTAATAATTGAGTAATGATTGGTATGTCGTGTTACCACTACACACCCTAGTGATATAACCTCCATAACCTTCTTCTTGCACTTCTTTTGCCATATAACACATAACTCCCACCAAAGAAAGTTATGTGGTATTACCACTACATATGGCCTAATCAAAACACTAAAGATACGGCTACAACGTAAGCAATAATCAAAGCTCCATAGTATATGATTACGGCTAGGTGGTTTTGAAAATAATAACTGGACCAATGTTGGTTTGGAGACACAGGGTGTCCGAAACAACAAATAGAATGATAGCAAATATGTTAAAGAGAAGATAGCTTACTCATGCAACACAATGTATCATTGACAATAGCCATCAGATCATATATTGGACTGGGCTATGATCTTATAAAAGTCATAAAACGACACGATGAGATGCTATTAATCAGTGGTGAACACACTAATGTTTTTAACTGCTATCACATTGTTTATCTTTAGATTTCCAGGATTTTTTTCTTGATTAGATCACCAAATTTATTTATAATATATATTTCAGATAAAAACATACGATGGCAATCATATAACTATTCCTTATAATATATACTTCAGGATAAACACATGCAACGGCAATCATTTAAGTACTCAACCTATCACACGAAAACACATGGTACACTACGAGACTCCTAGTCACTACATGGGTCACATTGAATGAGTTACGGTACCACCACACTAGATAAACCATGGCCATATTAATACGACCATCGGCGAATATGGTATGGACTCTAGTTCCACTCATAATATACACTAGTCACTTAGTAGTTAGTATATTACATTTTCTCCTTGAAGATTGTCTCAAGTTACTAGTATGGTTGAGCTTGATCACGAGGTTTAATCTTCATGGTTACTCTAGTCTTATTGAGCTCATATTTAGGCATCTAAACCATCAAGAGAGGGGGGGGGGGGGGGGGGGGGGGGGGGGTTACTATATCGGACAAAGTTGTACGTAAAGCTATTTACTTCATCTGCCTTAAATAATTGTATACCAAAGAAAAAGATATACAATTTTTAAGAAAATGTTTGTATTTTTATATAGTTGAAATCATATTTACCCCTAAAGGTACATATATGACTAGTGACCAAGTAGAACTTGAGAATTATATGTACGTGAAGAATTTAAAATAAATATAAAATATAGAAAGAGGGTTTATGTGTATAGTAAGCTTTTATCAATTGGGTTTTTTTAACGGCAAATGTTACTTCTATCCAACTATACACCAATTATTTAAATTTCCTTGGTTGTTTAAACCTAGGACAACTCCTTCAAAAGACATGTATCTCTATTAAGTGAGCTACTCCACATTTAGTTTTAGCCGTTATTTAAAAGTTGACAATGAAGGATCCATAAACTTACCAAATATGACAATGGTAAATTATAAACAAACAAGAGGAGTTATGCGAGTCACAAATAAACAAACAAGAGGAGTTATACGAGTCACAAGTAAGAAATTATACGAGTGGTAATTTACTTTTTGCAACCATGTTAAGAAATTCAACTTTAATGTGAGCCGTAATATTGTAAGTTTTAGTAAGATAGTTGCGAGACGCACCCTAATCAGATTTCAGAGAATTCGGGAAGTACTCGGTTTAGGCGGAAATTACTCGGGAAGTAAATGGCCTAGGCAAACAGCATTCGGGTATCAGCAGTCTACCTTGTGGCGACTACTTGGGTTGTACTCGAAGCCTAGGCGAGACTTCTACAACCATGAGTAAGATCAAGAATTTCAACTTGGATGTGAACCATGATATTAAAAATTTTAATAAGACAAATTATAGTTTAGATATATAACACGTACTAAACGTGTTTATTGTATGTGAAGAAACACAGGGTTGAACCAAGGGGTATCCGGAGATATCTTAGTTGCAGCCTAGTTTTTCTGCATGAAAGGTTGCTCTTCGTTCGCTCTTCTGGGTGATCTCACTCAAGCTGATCTACAAAACTAGCAACGTCGTTAGCCTCATCACGGGAAAAGGGGAGGGTTTTCTCCGTGACCACACTCCGGCGTGAGCATAAGTATTTGTGTATTGCAAGATAATAACAAGAAGTAAACCCGTATGTTTGTGAATGTGATTGTCGATCTATTACCTTGTGGTTCGATACTCATTTTATAGTCGAAAATAAGTGGGTTTGAGAGATGGGCTAATGGGCCTTGGGCCCGGCCTAGACGAACAGGAATATTCATTCTGTCCCTCTACAGCGATCATTAAATGATCTCTGGCTGGAGGTGTGCTGTGTCGGATGTTGAGTGGTGCCACGTGTTATGGCGGTTATCCCTGATGTCAGACCTGTCATCAGCCGAAAGTGGAGAATGTGTAACAGTCACTGGCGTGAGTATGGTTAGTGCACAGTCTTGCCTCTGCATTACTGTTAATGCGACGCAGTCTGACACAACCTGCCAGCAACCATTGGGTCACAGCTCTGCCACATTAGTACCCTTGTATATAGTCAACGCCTCTCTGCGCTTTTCCCATCCGCGTGGCTTTTAGTGCTTTCTGGCCAGCGCAGAGTTGTTGGGATTAAGTCCTTTTGTTCCCAAAACTATGAGTTGCTCTCATGTTTGTCTTGTCCTCTGCAAGGCTTGGACTTCGCGGCTAGAGGGTTGTCTGGTCCTCGCAGGGTTAAGTAGCCTGCGCGTCTAAGTCTAACTTGTCGTTGTGCCAAGTACGCAAGGTTCGTTGTAACTTATATTTCCAGGTCTAACTTGTCGTTATGCAGAGTGCGCAAGGCTTGTTGTGTGACTAGCATGTGTTGGTCTAACTTGCCGTTGCGCTGAGTGCGCAAGGTTCATTGTACGACCTATTGGTGTTGGTTTAACTTGCCGTTGCGCTGAGTGCGCAAGGTTCGTTAGGCAACCTATTGGTTCTAAGAATGGCGCACCATTGCGCATTGCGCGCAAGGATATTCTTGTAGTATGTTGTTGAGGGTATGGTTCCTTGCGCAGGCGCAGAGTTTTTGGGACCATACCCTTCCAGTATGTTTAACTAGAAGTGATACCCACGATTCGCAGCAGGATAACGTTTTTTTAGTGTCGCATGTTACGGCTGGTTGTTTATAAAATTTAAAGGTGGAAAAAATGCACTTAACAACTATATATTTGAAAAGCACAAAAATGTATGTCGTTGTAAAAGTGTATGCATAGAATACCCAAAGATAAATTCAGAGAAAGTCGTTTATCATTTAATTTGACCTGACTAGTTTTTCGGAAAAAATTACGTCAAAACGTAAATCAATTGAAAACGTACATAAAAATAAGCACGCAAACGTATTTTATTTTATTTGACATATTTTTAAATAAAATTTACTCCGAAACATAAAAAAACTTAAAGTTATACCGACACGTACATAAAAAAAAGCACGTAAAAAATAGTGTTCTTTTAAGCTAAAAAATGGTACGGCGCGTTGCGGCGGTGTCGAAACGTAAAGTGGCTCGGATTTATACCGTCTAATGAAAATGTATTAAATTAAACCCGACTTGTTTCCAAACAAAATTTGTGTCACAACGTAAACCAACTGAAAACTTAATGTATCTAACCCGACTCATTTCCGAGGAAAAAATAAAATTTAAATCAAAACATAACTTGAATTTATACCAAATGTAAGTAAAGCAAAACACGTAAAACTCGATTACAAAAGTATTTAGAAAGTTAAAAGGTTATAAGTGTCAATTTTGAAAGTTGAGAAAACATAAAAAAGAAAATTTTATGTCAAATGTAAATCAACTTAAGTTTATATCTACACGTAAATAAAAATAAACACGTAAAACTCGATTACAAAGTATATAGAAAGCTAAGGGTTGTAACACTCAATATTAAAAATTAAAGGTTAAAACTATAAAAAAATAGAAAAAGAAAAAGATAAAGAAAAAAAAACGAATCTAAAACTTACAATTGAATATATGTATAACTATGGATAATCAAATACAAACAAAAACAATTTTGACTTTCTACTTTTCTAGTTTCAAGGAGAAACAAAAGTAAAATAATTTGGGATTTGTTTGTATTTTGAACCGTAAACGACATATTTCCAGATCAAGTAAGAATTTCAAAAAATTGGAGACATCATGTGTTGTAAAATATCTTTGTAGTCAAATATAGATATGTGAAAGAAGGAAAATCTTTGTAGACAACATTTTTTTGTGGCGTTTAGATTCTATTTGGATTTAGATGGATCAGAATAAGAAAGAAAATAAACAAGGTAGTAATCTATTAACACTAAACCATGTTTTTTTTTGTTAAAAATGGTGTGGTTTTATATAATTTATAGAGTAAATTGCATTTTTGGTCCCTGTGGTTTATAGTTTATTGAAATATGCCTTGTAATTTACATACCAAAATTTATAATTTATTGCAATTTCATTTCACTAAATGAACCCATTCATCTTCTAGTTAAATCCTAGTTACATGAAAGACATGTAATAGATAAATATATAATTAATCATCAAAATTGAAGGAAAGATATATTATTTTTGTCCAAATTCTTCCATGTACGCATTGTATTGAAGTTTCATTTAATTTATGCCGTCTTATAGGGTTTCAAAAGAATCAAATGTTCGGTGAACAATTCGTGAACCATTCGACTGGAAGTTCATTTATGTTCGTTCGTTATTAAATAAACGAACACAAACAAGAAATTTTTTTCGTTTAGTTAAATGAACAAACATGAACAGATGGCGCGTTCGTTCAATTATGTTCGTGAACGCTCGGTAACGTGTTCGTTTGTGTTCGATAGTTCATTAGTGTTTTTAGCTTTTATATTTTATTTGAATATCTCAAAATTCTGATAAGTAAAACATTTAATAAGTGTCAGTGTATTATATATTTTGTTTATAGACGTTTGTTTGTGTTTGTTTGTTTCCATTTGTCTTCATGAACATTAGTTTGTACTCATTTGTTTTCATAATCATTCGTTTTCATCCGTTGCTGAAAATTAACAAACGAACAAGAACAAGTTCATTTCTTTAATAAACAAACACGAATATAAAATCTTGTTCGGTAAACGTTCATGAACAGTTCGTGAACACATATATTCTTTAACAAACAAACACAAAGAAGTCATTGTTCGTGTTCGTTCGGTTCATTTATAGCCCTACCGCCTTATATTACGTTGGATGGATGAATTCCCAACCATCAGTTGGACATAACTTAGAACTTAGATGGGGCAAACAAAATATATAGCACGAACTTTTTATTCTTTTTCGTCACAAGTATATAGCTTGACATTTTATACGCCGAATCATTTTTTTTTATTTATATGCACACATTTTATAAAGCACGAACTTTTGTGCGTATTTCTCATATATACTTTTCTAGTATGTCTCTTATTTTTACGGATTTATATTATTTTCAAAAGAGAGTGGGCATCTTTCTACATTTCAGCATAATGATGAAGAAACATAAATCTAAAAAGGATGCATGGAATTTTTTCGCACATTTATAAGCATAAAGGTAAATATTTATAATGATATAAATGTATATGAAAAATCACGCTCTTGATTTTTTCCGATGTAAATTTTGTTACCTCATAGATATCATCGGATATAAGTTCATGTATGTGGGCAAACTCAAATCTTGAATTGAAATCATTGAATTTATCCGTAGAGGCTAACAATAATGTACCTTTGAAAACTATGTGTCAATTTCGTGTTTTTATTATCAAGTAAAATAATATTTTTATTAAATAAATTTAAGATGGTGTTATAATATTTGTAGAAATATATGGTTACAACGAATAGACTTCTACAGTGTATAACAGAACAAATTTTAAATTACAAAGTAAATAAGAAAAGAGATTATTTATAGACTATTATTTCATTTATATATGATAATTAGTTAATAATTTTTTTACTATTTTGTTTGGCGCATAAAGGGGATGTTAAGAAACAAATGTTAAATTGGTTAAGGTACAAATGTTAAATTGATATATAAGACGACATTAACAAAATGAAACTTCAATAAAATGTGGGAAGAATTTTGACATAAAAATATATGTTTTCTTCAATTTTGATGGTTAATAAATTAGAAGGTGGATGGAGTTAGTCTGGTGAAGTGAAATTGCAATAAATTATATATCTTGGTATGTAAATTGCAAGACATTTGAATTTTATAAAATATTACGATGGGTTATAAACCACATGAACTAAAAATGCAATTTACTCTAGTTTATAACTTTTAATGCATATTGTTTGGTAAAACTGGTGTGATTTTATATAGTTTAACTTTTAATGCATAATTTAAACCAGGCTGGAAAGATATATATCTGACGGATTTCTTTTGATTATATATATATATATATATATATATATATATATGCAAAGTATAAAAGTAAATGTTCAATTATGGTCACAGTCCATTGATGACTGATGAGGCTACTAAATGCTCATTCAGTAAATACGATGTGCGAGATTGGCCATTGCTCATTCTCAGTTACTGCTAGCTACCAAGAGTATCACATTCCAAACGGGAGGACGCGGGTTCGAGTTCAGCTCGGCCAGAATAATCCTGCTGGGTAGCTATGGGGCTAAGCTAGCTTGGGGAGGAGAACCCTCCCGCGGTCAGGGGTACCGTGCATTTACCCATTTTTTTCCGAGTATCACATATTCACTAGTGTTTACAAATATCTATTATATTTATATATCTTTGATAAGGTAGTTAACATTAAGATGCAAAGCCGACCTGGAATGTAATCGATAATCAAAGCTCCATCGTCTTTTGTTGCTGTTAATTTAGTTTTCAGAAGTATCAGTCGTGCCAATCCTGTTCCGGACGTAGTGGCTGACCCACAAAACTTTTCCAACATGTCACTAAGTTTCGGCATTTAGGTGTCTATCAATTCAAATTAGATATCTTTTGGATATGTTAGGACTTTATTTTTTTGGTTACATATACAACTTTTTTTAATGAATAAACTGTCATTTTGGTCCCTAAGGTTTGGTCACTTTTTCCACTTTAGTTCAAAACTCAAATCTTTTGAATCTGGGTCCCTGTGGTTTCAGTTTTATTGCCATTTTGACCCAAAAGTAAAATCAACTCATATTTATCTAATAAAATCCTGGTATTTTGTCCTTTTCCTCAAGGGCAAAATGGTGATTAATATTTTATTATAACCCAACTGAGAACACCCTGCAACCATCATTAATGGTGATATGCACATTTCCAAACCCTCATCTTCCCACAATAAATCCTCTTTCACCTCTTCACTCACACACACACCAATCATACACTCCACAATCAACAATCATGAAGCCGATACAGCCACCACCAACCACCAGCCGGAATCTCAACCGTCCACGCCGCCACCCTGACCTCTTCCACCGTCATCCGCTCCTAAAACCGCCTCTCACCACCACTCAAACTCCAAACAACAACCACCACAACCGTTTAACCTCTTCGAACTCGACCTGACGAACCGAATCGGCAGCGCTAGTGGCGGCACCGTCTACAAAGTCATCCACGAGTACGACGTCCGCCGTCAGATCTGCCGTGAAATCGAGATCCTCCGTGACGTTGATAACCTAAACATCGTGAAGATTCGTTGTTCCGATCATCGTCAGATCTGCAATGAAATCAAGATCCTCTGTGACCTCTTCATCACCACCACCACTGTTACCCCAACGGCTCCCTACTAGATCTCCTACCCTCTTCATCACCACCACCATTACCCCTACCAGATCCCCAAGGTGAGTTCGAAGATTCGTTGTTCCGATCACCGTACGATCTGAAACCGCCGCCTAATCTAGTGCCTGTCACACCCCGACCCGCAGCGGAAAAGGTAATCGGGGCATGATTGGGTTATCATCAAAGCTCATGACATTTATTATAACGTTTCATATTTATTATTTCAATTTAAAGGGAAACATACAATCATAATTAAACAAATACAACATTTTCTATTCATCCTTCTAAACTTCATTATTTTTCTTCTAAGGCAATTTCCTATGTTTTCTATGCTTCATCCTGTTCACCTGTATCATATGTAAAAATGGTTTTTGGATCAACAAAAAGTTGGCGAGTGAACCTTGTTAGAAAAACATTTATTATTTATTTCTTGTTGTATTTAATATGGAAAAATTGTGCAATATTCATATATGAACAAACGTAAATAAACATACAATAACAACAATTAGCATACAATTACAAACCATTAGCATACGATATCAAACAACAACAAATCATACATTAACAAACCAACAGCATACAATAACAACAATTAATAACATACATTAACAAACCAACAGCATACAATAACATATCAACATGCATAAATATATAACATAAATAAAACTGTGCGATCAAGGCTCAATCAAACGGAGCCGATCGTATTGCATGTACTGAAAATGAAAAATGTCTGTGCGATCAAGGCTCAATCAAACGGAGCCGATCGTATTGCATATGTCTGTGCGATCAAGGCTCAATCAAACGGAGCCGATCGTATGTTGGCACGCCAGGTTCACGCTCATAATGTAATGGGGAACATGCTCAACGCTCATAATGTAATGGGAAGCGGAGGCCTATAAAATTGCATGTACTTGAAAATAATAAATAAAATCTAAACAATAACCACCCAAACAGTTTATACAAACTGAAAACATATTTATTCATGATATGATGTATGCACAATGATTTAATTATAGTAAATAGTAAGACACATGATACACCCCAAAAACGTGATTTAAACGGGGAATTTGTAGAGATTCACTCACAATGGGTGCGTTCGGTGAATGATGATGAATGCGCACGAGTTTAGAGGATTGATCGTCGAGAAATAACTAACCTAATTAATAAAGGAAAGTAAGGTAAATAAATGGATTTTATTAACAACTTTAATAGGATTTTTGGATATATTTTTGTGAGTTTTAGGCTATTTTCTAACTTTAAAAATGTTATTTTTAAGTATTTTTAATTGATTTTTAAATAAAATAAATACATAAAAATAATAAAAAAATGTTGACTTTTTGACCATTGACTTGTTGACCGGTTTTATTGTGTAAGTGTTTGCGCCGGGTGAGGCTCGAACCCGAGACCTCCCGTTCGCGTGCACGCAGCTCTACCAACTGAGCTACGTGTCTAACCCGAAATATTTCTGTTTTTAATTATATTTATATACTAATTAGATTAATCCGAAAATCATTTATTTTAAAAAGATTTTAACGTAACGACTCGGTGCACTCCACATGTCTCGAACCCGGGACCTGTGGTTTAGTTTGGCACACAGTCCACCGCTGGACAGTGTGTCTAACTTGGTAAATATACTAGTTTTTATTATACTTAACATATAACGGAGTTAACCCGGTTCAGTTTTAAACAAAAAAGGCATTTTATTACTGCGAAGGTGCGTGTGTCAAGAATCGAACTCGGGACGTGTACGTATTTGTTTGCACACAGTCCAACGCTGGATTGTGTGTCTAACCCGTTTATAATTCCGATTTTAAATAATCTTATAACATAACTACTTCGTCTTCTTCGTTCAAAACTCAGGCAACGGTTATCTAACTGTTACTTGATTAATTCGATTAACGAACAAGATGAACAATTGAAAAGTATTGAACCGAAGATTTTGGGGAAAGAAAATACCGAACAGATCGTCTTCTTCAGAAAAATCCGGCGAAGCTCTTCGGCTCTGTTCTGGTGACCTTCGGCTGTTAGAGTCAATAATTAGTTTGGATGAATTAAAGGTGAAATTGAATCACTGGGTAACGACTATCAGTAGATTATTGATCATACCGGTTATCAGCGTGATTCTGAAACTTTCAGAAATTTTCCGGCGAAAACAGAAAAATCCGGCAATGTCGTCTGAGGTTGATTCTGAGCGATGAAATGGTGTTAGAATTCGTCATATAATGGAATGAAACAGAAACATCGAGGTAATTACCGTGTATATGAGAGTCCCGGTTTTCCGGCGACTTGCAGAGAATTCCGGCGAGTGAAATTTCTTGCGACCGAGATTCTTCAGTGGTTTTAGGTGAGTGGGAGTGATGTCAGTACGAGTTCTATGATCTTATTTTTGGGTAAGAAGAAAAGGTGGATTGAATTCGGTTTTCCGGCGAAACTTTCCGGTAATTTTTCAGAGAATTCCGGCGAGTTCCGGCGAAGTTTTCTGTGCGAAATGATGAGTGTGAGTTGAATAGATACGTGAGCCTAACTGATGAACAAGGTACAATCCCGAATTTGGATTGTATTTTCAGTTTCAATAAAAATTCAAAGCAATGAATGAAATTGATGGTTTTCTTCGGTTATAACCGACCTTACTTGTTAATGTATACGTTATGACAAAAAAGAAACGGCAAACTTTGATGGAATTGCCGGGATTTCCGGCGTGAGCGGATTTGGGCGCGTTGTGCACTGGGTTTTGATTTCCAGATTGATTTATGTATTAATTGGTTCAATATATTAACAAACATCACAAGTGGCGGAGCGGTTGTAGGGATGTGAGTTAAGTCGTTGCTGTATCTGGTTGACCCGGGTTCGAAACCCGGCTTCAGCCATTTATTTTTATTTCATTATTTTCAATATTTTTTCAAATGTAACTTTTATATTCTAATATACTTATTAATTATGTATCGTTTAAAATTAATTTGGGCATTAAATACGCAACGAAATTTTTAACTGATTGTTCGGTTGATAAACGGAGCGGGTTTGGTAAATCCGGTTTTTGGCGGATGTTACAGTATCCCCTACTTTTAGAAATTTCGTCCCGAAATTTAAGTAGTGGCATATTTGTCTAGAAAGGATGGTGTTTTAATTTGACAATTACATACTTAGAAGAGAGTAAGAGTTTAAACTTTGTTTGAGGCGGTAACGTTCCTTGTAAGGGTTGAATACCCTGCTACAGGAATCGCTTTTTGTTGCCTAAAGTGTAGGAATACGGAACATGGATACACAGAGTTGATTGACTAAGTATGATGTTATGCATATGAGTTTGGGTACGTTTGAAAGATTAGGTTATATCCTAAAACATAACTTTTACTACTAAAAACTACATGGAACTTCTCATAACCGCCTGACAATGCCTCTAATCCTTTGTCAAGAATACTTATATATAGGAAGTACCAGCGGCGTATCCACCATATTCTTGTCAAATTTTCATTGGTATTATCAGTAAGTTATGATTGGTTCTATGATGTGACTCTAGAACATAAATAAACACAACAACCAATATCTGAGTCCTAATTCTGATAGCATACATGTTTGATTGATGACACAATCCAATTCCTTTAAAGGATGAGATGATATGAATGCTAAATCAGTGAGTATAACACAAACTTCAATCAAGATAATACCAAATCCTACATGGAAACTTCTCATAACCGCCTGATAATGCCTCTGATCCTTTGACAAGAATACTTACATATAGGAAGTACCAGCGGCGTATCCACCATATCCTCGTCAAATTTTCATTGATTTTATCAGTAAGTTATGATTAGTTCTATGTGACTCTAAAACATAAATAAACACAACCAACAATGCCTGAGTCATAATCCTGATAGTATACATGTTTGAATGATGACAGTCCCTCTCTCGTTTGTTGTGATGGAGAGGTTAGTCTATGTAGAAAATGAGACACAGCCCAACTTCTTTAAATAATGAGATTGAAATACATTGAGATGTATGATGGTATGAATGTTGAATCAATGAGTATAAAACAAAGCTGGAATAATATTTTGCATTAAAATCCTTGGATAATTTCCAATTTAAAATTGAGACACGTGAGAATTGAGATAACATATAGAAAACATAAAACTAAGCAGTTGGAGTAGAATCTTGATTGTTGGTGAAGGGGACTAGTTGGGTGGTTTCGTTTGGGCCGCCATTATCTTCAACAGGATTGGCGTTGATGTTGAAAAATTCTTCCTCTTGCTGGTGGCCTAGTGGTTGGGTTTTCTTGATTTGCTTGGTTAACTGGGTTTGCTTGAGCTTGGGCGTTTATGATGTTAACCAATTGAGGGCACGTGTTTCTAAAGTGGGTAGGGTCGCCACAATTGAAACAAGCTCGAACATATGGGAACATGGGGTATTGGGGTTGTTGATATGTTTGGATCATGTTTTGAGTAGGGGGTGAGGTTTGGTTTTGAGGGGTGCGGCAAACCTTGCTCATATGACCATAGCGTCCACAATTCACACATAGTCGACAAAGTAAGGTAGATGGATGGTGATAAAAACAGGTGTTACATCGAGGGTGAGGTCCAAGGTAAGGTTTCTTGTTTGGGTAGGTTGGGTTGGGTGCTACTTGAGTGATTGGGACAACTTGGAGGGGTACGGCTTGTAAGGCTGGTTGATTGCGTTGGGTGACAGCGAAAAGTTGCTCCTCACGTTTCCTTTTGGAAATGGGTTGAGAAGGGGATTCGGTTTGGGTGGAGTTTGAAATTTCAATTGGTGCTTTATCTTTCTTCTTCTCCTCCTTGAAGTCTTTATTCCGCATACGGTTCTCGGTGAGCTCTGTAGCTAACTCCATTGCTGCTTCCAAGGTTGCAGGTGTGGTACTTATTACAGAGTCTTGAATTTTTGAAGGAAGACCTCGAATGTAGTGCTCGATCAAACGGTAGTGGGGAGTGAACAAGTTGGGAACCATTTGATTTAACTCGAGGAATCTCTTGTTGTATGTGGTGTGGTCGGCTTCCTTTTGTTTCAAAGAATAGAACTCATCCTCTAATTTCTTGATTTCGCTCCTTGGGCAAAACCGTCTTGTCATGATTTCTTTCAACTCTTCCCAAGTTATAGTCATAGCATCATCAACACCTCGTTTAGCCTTCTCTGTATTCCACCAAGTAAGTGCTATTCCAAATAAACGACCAGTAGCATATCGCACTTTGCGATCATCGGGGCAATCGCATGTTAGAAAAATGTTTTCCAATTCTTCAAACCAATAGAGAAGAGCGGTGACACCTTCAGTCCCTTCGTATTTTGTAGGGTCGCAGGATTTAAAATGCTTGTAAGTGCATTTAGTGGTATTTGGGGGAGAGTTAACAACATTTTGAACTTCTTGATTAACGGGGTTAGCGGTAAGGGCTTGTTGGACTTGAATTACAATGTTGGGTATTACGGCAGCCATTTGTTGAGCGATTAGGGCAGCCATGAGCTCGCGGGCTTTTCTTGCTCTCATCTTCCTACGAGCGAGACTAGAAGACATCTACAAGGAATACATATCAAGAGTATGAGTTGGATGCTTTTGGGATCATGTGTCGTATTTAGGAATGAACATTCATAAAATAAACATAGCAAAATAAACCTACTACATCCATAGGATGTCTTGGGCTTTGCTCGCAATTGGACCTTGCATGCCGCCATACTTCACCTTCGTAATCACATGGGCCCCCATGATTACCGGGTTTTTCATATGGTTCGCATGTGTTAGCCTGGTTACGTACGCTAAAACCCGGAGAAAATCGAGAAATATGTAACGTATGATATTCGGAATGTGTCCAGGTGTGGACACGGTGACACCTCAAAGTGGGGTTAGTTCGAACGACGTTTGGTGTGGCATGCTTTGGCCTAATAGGTCCTTCGTACTCTCATCGTTAGTCCCCAGGTAGGCAAACTGGTCCGTTATATTGGATTTATACGAATGCCAACCTAGACAGGACGTTCCGACTACCGGTACTTGTACCCTTACAGTTACTACATGCCATTCGCATAACTCACTTTGATGAGATTTGAAAAATGAAAAATGCGACAAAATCTTGAATAACGGAAGTATGAAGATGATTTGAATATGTTAATATTGTAACATGTATGATGAATATGTATGTAAGTATGTATGTTTGACTGTAAGTATAATTCACTAGATATCACAAAATGTAATATTGGAAATATTTGCATGCATTTGTGTATGTAATAAATATGAAACAAATAAATATCATAAGTTTGCATGTAACCACATAAACAATTAAAATCTAGTCAACTATAGTATAGGCTCTAAGGGTCTAATAACCTATCCTATATCCCTATAGTCATGGCTCTGATACCAATCTGTCACACCCCGACCCGCAGCGGAAAAGGTGATCGGGGCATGATTGAGTTATCATCAAAGCTCATGACATTATTATAACATTTCATATTTATTATTTCAATTTAAAGGGAAACATACAATCATAATTAAACAAATACAACATTTTCTATTCATCCTTCTAAACTTCATTATTTTTCTTCTAAGGCAATTTCCTATGTTTTCCATGCTTCATCCTGCTCATCTGTATCATATGTAAAAATGGTTTTTTGATCAACAAAAAGTTGGCGAGTGAACCTTGTTAGAAAAACATTTATTATTTATTTCTTGTTGTATTTAATATGGAAAAATTGTGCAATATTCATATATGAACAAACGTAAATAAACATACAATAACAACTATTAGCATACAATTACAAACCATTAGCATACGATATCAAACAACAACAAATCATACATTAATAAACCAACAGCATACAATAACAACAATTAATAACATACATTAACAACCCAACAGCATACAATAACATATCAACATGCATAAATATATAACATAAATAAAACTGTGCGATCAAGGCTCAATCAAACGGAGCCGATCGTATTGCATTTACTGAAAATGAAAAATGTCTGTGCGATCAAGGCTCAATCAAACGGAGCCAATCGTATGTTGGCACGCCAGGTTCACGCTCATAATGTAATGGGGAACATGCTCAACGCTCATAATGTAATGGGGAGCGGCGGCCTATGAAATTGCATGTACTTGAAAATAATAAATTAAATCTAAACAATAACCACCCAAACAGTTTATACAAACTGAATACACATTTATTCATGATATGATGTATGCACAATGATTTAATTATAGTAAATAGTAAGACACATGATACACCCCAAAAACGTGATTTAAACGGGGAATTTGTAGAGATTCACTCACAGTGGGTGCGTTCGGTGAATGATGATGAATGCGCACGAGTTTAGAGGATTGATCGTCGAGAAATAACTAACCTAATTAATAAAGGAAAGTAAGGTAAATAAATGGATTTTATTAACAACTTTAATAGGATTTTTGGATATATTTTTGTGAGTTTTAGCCTATTTTCTAACTTTAAAAAAGTTATTTTTAAGTATTTTTAATTGATTTTTAAATAAAATAAATACATAAAAATAATAAAAAAATGTTGACTTTTTGACCGTTGACTTGTTGACCGGTTTTATTGTGTAAGTGTTTGCGCCAGGTGAGGCTCGAACCCGAGACCTCCCGTTCGCGTGCACGCAGCTCTACCAACTGAGCTACGTGTCTAACCCAAAATATTTCTGTTTTTAATTATATTTATATACTAATTAGATTAATCCGAAAATCATTTATTTTAAAAAGATTTTAACGTAACGACTCGTTGCACTCCACATGTCTCGAACCCGGGACCTGTGGTTTAGTTTGGCACACAGTCCACCGCTGGACTGTGTGTCTAACTTGGTAAATATCCTAGTTTTTATTATACTTAACATATAACGGAGTTAACCCGGTTCAGTTTTAAACAAAAAAGGCATTTTATTACTGCGAAGGTGCGTGTGTCAAGAATCGAACTCGGGACGTGTACGTATTTGTTTGCACACAGTCCACCGCTGGACTGTGTGTCTAACCCGTTTATAATTCCGATTTTAAATAATCTTATAACATAACTACTTCGTCTTCTTCGTTCAAAACTCAGGCAACGGTTATCTAACTGTTACTTGATTAATTCGATTAACGAACAAGATGAACAATTGAAAAGTATTGAACCGAAGATTTTGGGGAAAGAAAATACCGAACAGATCGTCTTCTTCAGAAAAATCCGGCGAAACTCTTCGGCACTGTTCTGGTGACCTTCGGCTGTTAGAGTCAATAATTAGTTTGGATGAATTAAAGGTGAAATTGAATCACTGGGTAACGACTATCAGTAGATTACATGATCATACCGGTTATCAGCGTGATTCTGAAACTTTCAGAAATTTTCCGGCGAAAACAGTAAAATCCAGCAATGTCGTCTGAGGTTGATTCTGAGCGATGAAATGGTGTTAGAATTCGTCTTATAATGGAATGAAACAGAAACATCGAGGTAATTACCGTGTATATGAGAGTCCCGGTTTTCCGGCGACTTGCAGAGAATTCCGGCGAGTGAAATTTCTTGCGACCGAGATTCTTCAGTGGTTTAAGGTGAGTGGGAGTGATGTCAGTACGAGTTCTATGATCTTATTTTTGGGTAAGAAGAAAAGGTGGATTGAATTCGGTTTTCCGGCGAAACTTTCCGGTAATTTTTCAGAGAATTCCGGCGAGTTCCGGCGAAGTTTTCTGTGCGAAATGATGAGTGTGAGTTGAATAGATACGTGAGCCTAACTGATGAACAAGGTACAATCCCGAATTTGGATTGTATTTTCAGTTTCAATAAAAATTCAAAGCCATGAATGAAATTGATGGTTTTCTTCGGTTATAACCGACCTTACTTGTTAATGTATACGTTATGACCAAAAAGAAACGGCAAACTTTGATGGAATTGCCAGGATTTCCGGCGTGAGCGGATTTGGGCGCGTTGTGCACTGGGTTTTGATTTCCAGATTGATTTATGTATTAATTGGTTCAATATATTAACAAACATCACAAGTGGCGGAGCGGTTGTAGGGATGTGAGTTAAGTCGTTGCTGTGTCTGGTTGACCCGGGTTCGAAACCCGGCTTCAACCATTTATTTTTATTTCATTATTTTTAATACTTTTTCAAATGTAACTTTTATATTCTGATATACTTATTAATTATGTATCGTTTAAAATTAATTTGGACATTAAATACGCAACGAAATTTTTAACTGATTGTTCGGTTGATAAACGGAGCGGGTTTGGTAAATCCGGTTTTTGGCGGATGTTACAGTGCCGGCAAGTTCCTCCGCCGTTCGCTGACGCGGACTGGTGTGGAGATTCAAGAGATTCTCTGCGGTTAAGTCTTTGGGGGTTTGATAACTCTGATTTGAAGAGCTTGAAATGAATTGACCGAGAGAAAGTGTCTAGGCTTTCTTTGTCTTTGTTTCAATTAATAACGTGTTACAATAAAATTATAATGACCATTTTGCCTATGACGAAAAGGACAAAATACAAGGATTTTATTAGACAAATACAAACTGATTTTACTTTTGGACCAAAATGGCAATAAAACTGAAACCACAAGGAACCAGATTCAAAAGGTTTGAGTTTTTGACTAAAGTGACAAAAGTGACTAAGCCTCAGGGACCAAAATGGCTTAGTTTACTCTTTTTTAATAGTTAAAGCTGATATCATTGTATACAAAAGTTTTTATTTGTGTAATACATACATGTTTCCTGTTGTATCGCGTGAAGGAATTTCTGCCCGCATTGCGGGGCGATAGGCCAAATAATTCTAAACTAATTAAAAAAAATACTATCATAGTTTTGCTAGAAAAAACTAAAACCATAGTAAGATCGTAATTTTAAGCTCGGGGCAAAACTGTAATTTGTCAAGACTAATTATCGAGTGTTAGGCAGCACGTCTGACGTGAAAGAAAATTAAATCGAGTCAATCAATTAAAAGAAAACATTTCTATCGTTTTGTTAAAAAAACTAAAACGATGTGAATAATGTAATTTTGAACTCAGGATAAAGTTGTAATTTTCGACTGGGATAAAATCGTAATTTGCCAAAAGCTAAAATGATGGCAATACTGTGAATTTGAACCAAAGGGAAAATCGTAACTTTTCACAACGGTAAATTCGTAATTTTGATTTTGGGGTAAAATCGTAATATACCCGAATTAATGGGGGAATGCCAGGCAACAGCCTGGAATTTGAACTAAGAGCAAAATCGAAATTTTAAGCTTGGGGCAAAACCTTAAGTTTATTTTGAACTGGGAGCAAAATCAAAATTTTAAATTGAGGACAAAATCGTAATTTGAGTTGGGGGCAAAAGCATTATTTTATTTTGAGTTTTGGGCAAAAATGTAATTTTCAATTGAGGGGTTAAAACAGGGGCAAAATCATATTTTTGAACTAAGATCAAAATCGTAATTTTTATGTAACACCCCAAAAATGAAAAATTATATATGTAAATAAAATAAAATAAAATAAAATAACTAGGAGTAACTAACTTAGTTAACTATATATTATTAGTTAAAAGAGGAATTAGATTTAACAAACATGAGGGACTAAAAGTGTCAAAAAGGAAAAACCTAAAATAAAAACAAAGAAATTAGAAACAAAACACACTGGTTTTATATGTGTGTGTGTCCAGAAGAAGCAAAAGGGAGCCAAACCCTAATTCTTGAACATCTCACAATTTCCATCAATTCGACCAAGAATCAAAGTGATTTTGGTGCATGTTTAAGAATTTAGAGCCTACAACATCATCTCATCATAAGGTATGCCAAAAATCCAGTGAATATTGAAGTAGAGAATTCACAATTGAATCTTATGATATGAAATTGATGGTGGGATTTTAGAGTAGTGATAGAAATTGTAGAGCCTACATGATTCGGACAAACCTTGATGAAATTAGTGATCAAATGCCATTAATTTTGTGTTTGAGTAGCTAACAATGTTTGTATTGGCTGGGTTCTTATAAAAAAAGTAAAGAAAACGTAAGTAGTGATAATGAAACTTGTATTAATTGATGTTGTTATACTAAATTCTGGATGTTGATTGAACATACTAGACATTGAAACTTGAATAAATGCAATTACTTGGCGATTAGCTCAATCATAGACTTGGTGAAAGTAGTTTAAAGATTATGCACACAAAGTGCATGGCGAAATGCCTAAACGAATTGCCAACCTTAAATTAATGTCCGGATAATGTTAATGGAAACGTGAGAGAATGTGTTTGGCAAAATTGCATGCCCTATCATGAGCCGAGTGGTTCTAATAACATTGACTTGTATATTTTAGGCAACGCGAGTGAAGCGTCGGGAAGTCAAGCCGGTGCGGATACACGTTTGAAGGGAAACCTTTAAGGTACGTGACCTTGCGCTCATAGTAATATAATGTATGGATAATTGTTTTATTGGGTCAAGTATATGTTAAATAAAGGTTTGGTGAATAAAAGCGATGGATTTCGCTATGTCAATCAAACGAGATTAAAATGACATAATGATTGAATAAAAGCGATGGATTTCGCTATGTCAACCAAACGGGTCAAAATGACATAATGATTAAAGGGTTGGTTGAATAAAAGCGATGGATTTCGCTATGTCAACCAAACGGGTCAAAATGACATAATGATTAAAGGGTTGGTCGAATAAAAGCGATGGATTTCGCTATATTAACCAAACGAGTCAAAACGACATAATGAATAAAGGTTTGGTTGAATTAAAGCGATGGATTTCGCTATGTCAATCAAACGGGTTAAATGAAGTCTTAATGCATACCAAAAGGGATGCATGAGTAAACGATATAAACATAATACCCGGATAATGGGTAGGAATTCAAATATGTGTGTAAGCCGGAAAATGAATGATTTAATCACGCTTATAGGATCCCGAGTATTAGGAAACATTTGTAGATATGATGTGTGCAAGAACTAAAGGTGATCAAATGAGTCGTTTAGTAAGAATATATAAACGGGTCAATAAAATTTGCAAATAAATAGTAAGCCGAAGGCTTAAAGTTAAAATATGATTAATTTGGATGTTGGATTTCGAGTTATTATGGTGAAGGATCAAATTATGATCAGGTAGGAAGAAACGGATGGTTAAACGGATAAGTGGTTTAAAAGATACGGAGATTTTCGTGTTAAAAACGGCAACTAAGAGGGAACCTGCAGTAGCCACCGTAAGCTACGGTAGCTCACCGTAGCTTACGGTAGGCTGTTTCTGTTAGAAACAGGAAACCCACACCGTAAGCTACGGTGCCTAACCGTAGCTTACGGCGGGGTCTGAAACAAATTTTTTTTTTGTTTTGTTGGGTCATGTTTTCATGTTGGATATATTCGTTTATGATACATATATTACTTAACTAAAATTTTAGATAAATTTGTAATGTAGGTTATCTTTAGGACGTCGCGGATTATTGATCAAGATTGTTGAAGAACCGAACATTTCCGAATTACGAGCTTCCGCTTTAGTCTTTCCTCGTTCAAGAAACATATTAGTGTTGAAGTGTCTATCAATATTTTGCATACTTCAAATTTTAAGTAAACCCGTTACTTTTATAATTAGTTTTGATCGTATTATCTCAATGAAATGTCAAAAGTTTAAAAAAAATAAATAATAATAAATATATATATATATATATATATATATATATGTATATATATAAAGGCGAGTCAGAGCTTTTACAAGTTGGTAATCAGAGCTTAAGGTTAAAGTCGAAATGTGTTCGGTTCAAGGCTTGATCAAGACATCTGGTAAAAAGTGGTTATGAAATGAATTTCAATAGAAAATAATAGAAACGAAGATGTTTTGAGGTGTATGGGAGGAGTGCATTAATACACTCGAACCCGGGAAATATACTAAATATAAATTGTTGAGACAAGTTATGTACTTAATCAACCGAATAAGAATGATACATCACACGTAATATTGAGTGATGAGTATCAATTCCATATGATAATAATATGGAAATGATTAAACAAATTATTTACCTAATTGTTATGGACATTTCAGTAAAAGAGATGCCTGACAGAACGGGTGAAGATACGGTATCTCTCATGATGGAGGAGATACAGGCAAAAATTTCCGAAGAAGTCGGAAAAGCGTTGGAAGCAGCCTTACCTGAATTTATGGAAAAGTTGCAAACAACGATGTTAGTAACAATAGAGGAACAGATGAATGAGATAAAGGAAAGCCTCAATCAAGATCGAGGTAATGCTAAAGAAGGGAAGGCATGCCCTTACAACAAATTTATGGCATGTAAACCCCCTGTTTAAAATGGGGAAGTAGATCCAATCGTTTGTCAACGATGGATAAGTGATATTGAAGGAATCTTTGAACGGACCCATTGTGACCCAACCGACTCGTAGCCTACGGAACCGGTCAACTGAGAGGTCAAGCGAAAGACTGGTGGGATAACCTCAAGAAAGAACTGGGGATTGAAACTACGAGAACCATGACTTGGGAAGAGTTTAAGGCGCCTTACCTTAAACATCACAGCCCAAAAGTTGTGATCAACAAAATCAAGGAAGAATTTATTCAACTAAGACAAAAAGGCGAATCGATTGACAAAATCACGGGGATCTTCTTAGACAAGTTGAGGTTTTGTGACGAATTAGTGCAAACCGAAGAACAAAAAAAATCTATTATTACTACAACATGTTGAGTGCTGAATATCGAGAGTTTATGACTCCATCAAAATATGAACATCTCAAGGAGATTATAAATGTCGCGCGAGAGCGCGAAATCGAAATGAAAAAGCAAGTTGAAAGAGGAGAAAGGAGGACGTTGGACGCGAACCCAAACCCCACAAAGAAACAAAAAGTAAATGAACCTCCAAAGAAAGGGAACGTAAAAGGAGGGTCGCCTAGTTGCAAAGTTTGTGGACGTTCTCATCGGGGCGAGTGTTTCTATAAAAACAAACCATGTGTCATGTGTGGAAAGACGGGACATGCGCCCTCAAATTGCCCTCCTAAAGTATCGGTCTATTTTAAGTGTTACCAACCGGGTCATAAAAAGTCTGAATGCCCGGAGTTGGTAGGAAAGAAAGACGCGATCAATGTGAAGAATGAAACTTCGAAGACTAGGGCAAGATCCTTCCACATAACTGCAGCTGAGGCCAAAAATGAACCCGATGTAGTTTTAGGTACGTTTACCATAATTCAATTCCCGCACATGTTTTATTTGATACGGGTGCAAATAAGTCCTTTGTTTCACATAGATTTATTCGACACCCTTTGTTCACACTAACAAAATTACCTATGCCTATAGAAGTAGAAGTAGGTAATAATAAAAGTTTTGTTGTTTGTGATATATGTCAGGAATGCAAATTAAATGTTGATGGCGAGGACTTCTTAGTTGATTTAATACCCTTGTTGATGTGGGAATTCCAAGTGGTAATTGGAATGGATTGGTTATCTCGTCACCACGCTAAAGTAATATGTTTCCGTAAAGAGATACAACTAACATCACCGAGCGAAAGATATGTAATTATTTACGGGGAAAAGAATTGCAATCCTATAGTATGTTCGATGATAGAAGCCCATAAACTCATTCAACATGGGTGTAAGGCTTATTTGACATACGTACATGATTCAGAAAAGGAGTCGCCAAGAATAGAAAACGTACCTGTCGTACAAGATTTTAGAGATGTGTTCCCGGAAGACTTACCGGGAATCCCACCCGAGCGTGAGGTGGAGTTTGGGATTGAACTAGTTCCAGGTGCGAAACCAGTGGCTAAAGCTCCATATCGGTTAGCACCATCGGAACTTCAAGAGTTATTATCACAAGTACAAGATTTGTTGGACAAGGGGTTTATCCGACCAAGCGTCTCTCCTTGGGGAGCGCCAGTATTGTTCATAAAGAAGAAAGATGGAAGTATGCATATGTGTCTCGATTACCGAGAACTAAATAAACTAACGGTAAAGAATCGATATCCACTTCCGAGAATCGATGACTTATTTGATCAGCTACAAGATGCAAGTTGGTTTTCAAAAATCGACTTAAGGTCAGGCTACCATCAACTAAGAGTGAAAGAATAAGATATACCTAAAACCGCCTTCCGAACACGGTACGGGCACTACGAATTTCTCATAATGTCCTTCAGATTTAACGAATGTACCTGCAGCTTTTATGGATCTTATGAATCGGGTGTGCAAGCCAATGTTGGATAAATCGGTGATAGTGTTCATTGATGACATCTTGGTTTATTCAAAAAACAAAGAGGATTATGCGCATCATTTGCTTGAGATATTAGAAACACTTAGAAGAGAAAAGTTGTGTGCAAAGTTCTCAAAATGTGCCTTTTGGCTTCGAACAATACAATTCCTAGGGCATGTCATTAGCGCCGATGGAATATTGGTCGATCCGTCCAAAATAAAAGCATTGTCAAGGTGGAACCCCCCTAAAAATCCTTCTGAATTTAGAAGCTTTTTAGGACTGGCAGGCTATTATCAAAGATTCATACAGGATTACTCCAAGATTGCTTCTCCATTAACTAAATTAACTCGCAAGAATGAAAGGTTTGTCTGGAAAGATAAGCAAAAAAGGGCGTTTCAAACGCTTAAAGACAAATTGACCATGCTCCAGTATTGACTTTACCGGATGGCACTGACGACTTGGTGGTGTATTCAGATGCATCGCACCTAGGCCTTGGGTGCGTACTAATGCAACGAGGCAAAGTGATTGCCTATGCCTCGAGACAATTAAAAGTTCACAAAAAGAAATATCCTACTCATGATCTTGAATTAGCAGCGGAAGTGTTTGCTTTAAAATTTTGGAGACACTATTTGTATGGGGTGAAATGCGTCATTTACACCGATCATAAAAGCCTAAAGTATTTCTTTGATAAAAAAGAATTGAATATGAGACAAAGGCGTTGGTTAGAGACGGTGAAGGATTATGACTGCGAGATTCATTATCATCCTGGCATAGCCAATGTGGTGGCCGATGCCCTTAGCAGAAAGGAAAATTTTGTACCCATTCTTGTGCAATCTATGCAACTAGTGGTTACTTCGGGATTACTTGAGCAAATCCGAGTAGCACAAGAAGAAGCAGTGAAGGAAGAGAACTGGAAAGTGGAACGTATAAAGAGTGTAGTAAAAGACATTGAAGAAAGAGAAAACGGGTTAAAATACCAATTCGGTAGAATTTGGGTTCCAAACACTTGTGGTGTAAAGGATCTCTTACTCAACGAGGCTCATAAGTCGCGTTATTCGATTCACCTGGGAGCAACCAAGATGTATTCGAGATCTGAAACAAAATTACTGGTGGCCCGGAATGAAAAGAGATGTGGCTAAGCATGTTGAAAAATGCTTAACTTGTTTACAAGTAAAAGCGGAACACCAAAAGCCTTATGGAAAACTCCAACAATTACACATACTAGTTTGGAAACGGGAACATGTTACCATGGATCTATTAACCAAACTACCGAGAACGGTCCGCGGATTCGACGCCATTTGGGTGGTCATTGATAGATTGACAAAAAGTGCTCATTTTATTCCCATTAGTGAAACTTATACTTCCGAAAAGATGTCGGAGGTGTACATGAATGAGATAGTAGCGCGCCATGGAGAACCGGTGTCCATTGTGTCTGATAGAGATACCGGGTTCACATCAAACTTCTGGCGCGATTTTCAAGAACAAATGGGTACTAAACCATTATTCAGTACGGCATACCACCCTCAAACAGACGGGCAAAGAGAGCGAACAATTCAAACATTAGAATATATGCTTCGAGCATGTATTATTAACTTTGGCGGCAGTTGGGATGCTTACCTACCATTGGTTGAATTTTCATACAACAACAGCTACCATACGAGCATTGGTATGGCGCCATATGAGATGCTTTATGGTAGAAAGTGCAGAACCACAGTGTGTTGGGGCGAAGTGGGTCCAAGAGAACTCGCCCATAAGGATATGATTAAAGCCACAAATGAAAAGATTGACATAGTACGAACCCATTTAAAAGCGGCCCAAGATCGGCAAAAGTCATATGTAGATAAAAGACGAAGACCCATTGAATTTCCAGTAGGTGATATAGTAATGATCAAGGTGTCTCCTTGGAAGGGGATCATACGATTTAATTCTCAAATTAATTTTAACGATACATAATTAATAAATATATTAGAATATAAAATTTATAATTGAAAATATATTAAAAATAATGAAATAAAAATAAAATACTGATGCCGGGTTTCGAACCCGGGTCAGCCGAGAGTATCACAAGGACTTAACACTCCAACATCCAACCACTCCGCCACTTGTGATTCTTGTTAATTTATTGAAACAAATAATACATAAAATAAAATTTGAAATCAACCCCAGTCACTCAGTGCGCCCAAATCCGCAGATGCCGGAAAATACGTGAGATTTCGACGTTTTCTTTTGACTTCAGAATCATGCAAGTATAACGGACAATAATCGTCGGTTATAACCGAAAAACTCAATCAATTTCATTCATGGACCATAATTCTCGTTCGAAACCGAAAATATAATTCAATCCGAGTTATACCTTATTCATCAGTTGTGCCCACGAGTTGTCTCACTTACACTCTCCAATTTGCTCAGAAAACTTCGCCATCACCCATCACCCAGAATCAACCACAGACGACGTTGCCAGATTTTCTGTTTTCGCCGGAAAACTTCTGGAATTTCCAGAATCTCGCTGTTAATCGGTATGATCATCTAAACATCCTGATAATCGTTGCTCAGTAATTGAATTTTATATCTAATCAATCAAAACTGTTATTTGACCCGAACAGAGGAAGCTCACAAAACAGAGCCGGCGATCCTTGCCAGAGTTATGAAAAAGACGACCTGTTCCGGTACTTTCTTTCCCCAAACCCTCTCCGTTTATTACCTTTCAATTGCTCATAATATTCGTTAACCGAATTAAACAAGAAACAGTTAGTTTAACCGTTGTCTGTGTTTTGAACGAAGAAGACGAAGTCGTGTATGATATAAGATTAATTAAAATCGGTATTATAAACGGGTTAGACACACAGTCCAGCGGTGGACTGTGTGCAAACAATACGCATACGTCCCGAGTTCGATCCTTGACACACGCACATTCTCGGTAATAAAAAAGTTCCTTTTTAAACTGAACCGGATCCACTCGCAGTTAACTGTTAAGTATAATAAAAACCGGAATATTTACCAAGTTAGACACGCAGTCCAGCGGTGGACTGTGTGCCAAACTAAACCACACGTCCCGGGTTCGAGATCTGTGGAGAACACCGAGTCGATACAATTAAATCCTTTTAAAATAAATGATTTTCGGATTAACTTAAATAGTGTATAAATATAATTAAAAACAGAAATATTTCGGGTTAGACACGTAGCTCAGTTGGTAGAGCCGCGTGCACGCATACGGGAGGTCACGAGTTCGAACCTCACTCAATGCAACTATATAACCGACCGAACCGGTCAACGGTCAACGGTCAACAGTCTCGGTCAAAGTCAAAAAGTCAACAATTTTTATTATTTTTTTTATTTTTAATTAATTTAAAAAATCAATTAAGAATACTTAAAAATAATGTTTTTAAAGTTAGAAAATAGCCTTAAACTCACAAAAATATATCCAAAAATCCTATTAAAATTGATTAATGAAATCCGCTTATTTACCGAACCGTTATGTTATTATCTAGGTTAGTTTCCCTAGTGGTTAAATCCAAATTCGTGCGCATTCTTCATCAATCCAAGAAACGCAACCACTGTGAGTGAATTCTTACAAATCCCCTTTTTATTCACGTTTTGGGGTGTATCATTTGTCGCTTAAACTAATTCATTTATTCAAACTCGTGCTATACCATATTATGATCTAAACTTAGAATGTAAATATTGTTTGTAGTTATGTATTACATATTGTCAAGTTGTATGCAAATTACTTGTTAGGCCCATCAGTTCCTCGTGGGAGACGAGTTGAACAACGCGTGCCTTAAAACTCATTCATTAGGCCCATCAGTTCGTAGAACAACGCGTGCCTCAAAACTCATTCATTAGGCCCATCGGTTCCTCGTGGGAGACGAGTTGAACAACGCGTGCCTCAAAACAATCTATTATTGTATGTGTGTGCATTATTTAATATTAAGTGTGTTGTGAATAAATTTACATCTACATTTACTCATATGTGGTAATGCACTTTATTTATAATCAATTCAATAAACTTGTTTAAATGTTTTTCATAGGATTCACTCGCCAACTTTTTGTTGATCCAAAAACCATTTTTACACATGATACATGTGGATAGGAAAATGCCTTAGAAGAAAATAATGAAGCCTAGAAAGATGTATAGAACAAGTTGTATGATATGATTGTATGATTTCCTTTAAATTGTAATAATAAATATGAAACATTATAATAAATGTCATGAGCTTTGATGAAAACCCAATCATGCCCCGATCACCTTTTCCGCTGCGGGTCGGGGTGTGACAGATTGGTATCAGAGCTTTTGACTATAGGGATATAGAATAGGTTATTAGACCCTTAGAGCCTATACTATAGTTGATTAGATTTTAATTGTTTATGTGGTTACATGCAAACTCATGATGTTTATTTATTTCATATTTATTACATACACAAATGCATGCAAACACTTCCAATATTATATTTTGTGATACATAATGAATTATACTTACAGTCAAACATACATAATTACATAAACATTCACCATACATATTTCAATGTTCACATATTCAAATCACCTTCATACTTCCGTTATTCAAGATTTTGTTGCATTTTGCATTTTTCAAATCTCATCAAAGTGAGTTCTGCGACGGGCATGTAGTAACTATAAGGGTACAAGTACCGGTAGTCGGAACGTCCTGTCTAGGTTGGCATTCGTATAAATCCAATATAACGGACCAGTTTGCCTACCTGGGGACTAACGATGAGAGCACGAAGGACCTATTAGGCCAAAGCATGCCACACCAAACGTCGTTCGAACTAACCCCACTTTGAGGTGTCACCGTGTCCACACCTGGATACATTCCGAATATCATACGTTACATACATATTTCTCGATTTTCTCCGGGTTTTAGTGTACGTAACCAGGCTAACACATGCGAACCATATGAAAAACCCGGTAACAATGGGGGCCCACATGATTACGAAGGTGAAGTATGGCGGCATGCAAGCCCCAATTACGAGCAAAGCCCAAGACATCCTATGGATGTAGTAGATTTATTATTCTATATTTATTTTATGAATGTTCATTCCTGAATACGACACATGATCCCTAAAACATCCAACTCATACTCTTGATATGTATTCCTTGTAGATGTCTTCTAGTCTCGCTCGTAGGAAGATGAGATCAGGAAAAGCTCGCGAGCGCATGGCTGCCCAAGTCGCTCAACAAATGGCTGCAGTAATACCCAACATTGTAGTTCAAGTCCAACAAGCCCTTACTGCTAACCCCGTCAATCAAGAAGATCAAAACATTGTCAATCCTCCCCCAAAAACCACTAAATGCACCTACAAGCATTTCAAATCCTGCGATCCTCCAAAATACGAAGGAACGGAAGGTGTCACTGCTCTCCTCCATTGGTTTGAGGAAATGGAAACACTTTTCTAAATTGCGATTGCCCGATGATCGCAAAGTGCGATATGCTACCGGTCGTTTGCTTGGAATAGCACTTACATGGTGGAATACAGAGAAGGCCAAACGAGGTGTAGAAGATGCTATGACTTTGACTTGGGAAGAGTTGAAGGAAATCATGACAAGACGGTTTTGCCCAAGAAGCGAAATCAAGAAATTGGAGGATGAGTTCTATTCTTTGAAACAAAAGGAAGGCGACCACACCACATACAACAAGAGATTCCTCGAGTTAAATCAAATGGTTCCCAACTTGTTCACTCCTCTTTACCGTTTGATCGAGCACTACATTCGAGGTCTTCCTTCAAAAATTCAAGACTCTGTAATAGGTACCACACCTGCAACCTTGGAAACAGCAATGGAGTTAGCTACAGAGCTCACCGAGAACCGCATACGGAATAAAGACTTCAAGGAGGAGAAGAAGAAGGATAAAGCATCGACTGAAACCTCAAACTCCACCCAAACCGAATCCCCTTCTCAACCCATTTCTAAGCGAAAACGAGATGGGCAACTTTTCGCTGTCACCCAACGCAATCAACCAGCCTCAAAAGCCGTACCCCTCCAAGCTATCCCAATCACTCAAGTAGCACCCAACTCAACTTACCCAAATAAGAAACCTTACCTTGGACCTCACCCTCAATGTAACACCTGTTTTTATCACCATCCATCTACCTTACCTTGTCGACTATGTGCGAATTATGGACGCTATGGTCATTTGAGCAAGGTTTGCCGCACCCCTCAAACCCAAATCTCACCCCTACTCAAAACATGATCCAAACATATCAACAACCCCAATACCCCATGTTACCTTTATGTTCAAGCTTGTTTTAATTGTGGCGACCCTACCCATTATAGAAACACGTGCCCTCGATTGGTTAACATCATAAATGCTCAAGCTCAATCAAACCCAGTTAACCAAGCAAATCAAGAAAACCCAACTACTAGGCCACCAGCAAGAGGAAGAGTTTTCAACATCAACGCCAATCCTATTGAAGATAATGACGGCCCAAATGAACCACCCAACTAGTCTCTTTCACCAAAAATCATGATTCAACTCCAACCGCTTAGTTTTTATGTTTTTCTTTATGTTATCTCAATTTTCACGTATCTCAATTACAAATTGGAAATTTATCCAAGAATTTTAATGCGAATTACTATTTCAGTTGTTCTATACTCATTGATTTAACATTCATATCATCATACATCTCAACGTATTTCAATCTCATCATTTAAAGAAGTCGGGTTATGTCTCACTTCTACATAGACTAACATCTCCATCATAACAAACGAGAGAGGTACTGTCATCATTCAAACATGTATACTATCAGAATTAAGACTCA
Source organism: Scalesia atractyloides (assembly GCA_947069175.1). NCBI lineage: Eukaryota > Viridiplantae > Streptophyta > Magnoliopsida > Asterales > Asteraceae > Scalesia > Scalesia atractyloides. The sequence continues at coordinate 1,220,339 of CAMTDV010000003.1, forward strand.
AGTTTTGGTTGATTGTGTTTATTTATGTATTAGAGTCACATAGAACTAATCATAACTTGCGGATAAAGCCAATGAAAATTTGACAAGAATATGGTGGATACGCCGCTGGTACTTCCTATATATAAGTATTCTTGTCAAAGGATCAGAGGCATTGTCAGGCGGTTATGAGAAGTTCCATGTTGGATTTAGTAATGTCTTGGTTGAAGTTTGTTTTATACTCACTGATTTAGCATTTATATCATCTCATCATTTAAAGAAGTTGGGTTATGTCTCACTTCTACATAGACTAACCTTTCCATCATAACAAACGAGAGAGGTACTGTCACCATTCAAACCTGTATACTATCAGAATTAGGACTCAGGCTGTGGTTGTTGTGTTTGTTTATGTTCTAGAGTCACATCATAGAACCAATCATAACTTACTGATAAAACCAATGAAAATTTGACAAGAATATGGTGGATACGCCGCTGGTACTTCCTATATATAAGTATTCTTGCCAAAGGATCAGAGGCATTGTTAGACGGTTATGAGAAGTTCCATGTAGGTTTTAGTAGTAGAAATTGTCACACCCCGACCCGCAGCGGAAACAAGAGTCAGGGCATAATTGGGTTATCACCAAAGCTCATGATGTTTACTAATATGTTTCATATTTATTAAATCCAAATTACATTTCAAAGTTTCAAGTCAAATTCATACAATACAAGGAAAGGAAAGATTAACTAAACAAATCCATAATCTAAACTGGTTTATTCTTCTAGGCCGCCCTATATGTTTCTTGCTTCAACTTGATCACCTGTATCATGTGTAAAAATGGGAAATTTTGGGTCAACAAAAGTTGGCGAGTGAACCTTGTTTAAAACATTTGTTATTGGTTAATTATTGTAATTTAATTTAGGAAAAATTGTGCAATAATCATATATGAACAAATGTATGTAAACATAACAATCACAAACCACCTTGCTTAAGCATGAAAATAAAAATAACAATGTATGTGTTGGCAACGTCCCGTTCACGCTCATAGGTAATGGGGAAGGGACGGCCTATGCTAATGTATGTGAGATCAAGGCTCAATCAAACGAAGCCGATCTTATATTGGCAACGCCTGGTTCACGCTCATAGGTAATGGGGAACAGCTCACGCTCATAGGTAATGGGGAGCGGCGGCCTATGAAATGTATGTACTGAAATGATAAAATTAATCTAAACTTCAACCACACAGTCAATGGATACACCTTGAATACACATTTATCATAAACATGATGGATGCACAATGATTAATTATAATAAATAAATACGACACATGATACACCCCAAAATGTGATTAAAACGGGGAATTTTGTAGAGATTCACTCACATTGGATGCGTTTGATTGAAGATGTTGGATGCGCACGAGTTTAGGGGATTGATCGACGAGAGATAACTAACCAAATAAGAAATGAAAAGGCACGGTAAGTATGTGGATTTTATTAACTATTTTAATAAGATTTTTGGGTATAAATTTGTGAGTTTAAGACTACTTTCTAATCTTGAAAACGTTATTTTTAAGTATTTTTAATTGATTTTTAATTTAAATAATTGATTTAATAAATAAAATAAATAATAAAAAAAAAGTTGACTTTGACCGTTGACCGAGACCGTTGACCGTTACTGTTGACCGGTTTAATTGTGCGAACTTGTGCGCTGGGTGAGGCTCGAACCCGAGACCTCCCGTACGCGTGCACGCAGCTCTACCAACTGAGCTACGTGTCTAACCCGAAATAATTCTGTTTTTAATTATACTTATATACTATTTACTTTAAACCGAAAATTATTTATTTTTAAAAAGCTTTTAAACTTAACGGACCGGTGCTGACCACAGGTCTCGAACCCGGGACCTGTGGGTTAGCGTACACACAGTCCACCGCTGGACTGTGTGTGTCACTTGGTTACTAACTCGGTTTTTATTATACTTAACATATACTGTGCTCAACCCGGTTCAATTAAAAAGGCGGAATTTTATTTCAAGTGGGTAAAGCGGGGACAGGATTCGAACTCGCGTCTCGTGTATGTTTGTTGCACACAGTCCACCGCTGGACTGTGTGTCTAACCCGTTTATTAAACCGATTTTAATTATACTTATATTATACCACACTTCATCTTCTTCGTTCAAAACATAAACATTGATCAAGAGACTGTTATTTGCTAAGATAGCTCAATGCAGGTTATGAGTCATCGAAAATAAAGTGAATGGAAAGAGATTGGAGGGTTTATTGTACCAACTGTTCGCTTTTCTTCAGACGTCCGGCAAGGTCGTCGGCTCCGTCTTGGTGAGCTGCGGCTGATAGAGTCTATCAATAAATTAGAGGGGTTAGATGCGAAGTGGGACTACTGGGTAATAACTATCAGTGAAACAGATGAGTTATACCGATAATCAGCAGTTCCCCTGAAAGTTCAGAAATTTCTCCGGCGAATCAGATAATCCAGCAACGTCAACTGCAAAGGATTCTGGGTGAGGGATTTATATTAGAACTTGTCTAATAAAGGAATGAGCCAGAAAAATCGAAGTAATTACCGTGCAGGTGGAAGTCTCGGTTTTCCGGCGACTTGCAGAGGTTTTCCGGCAAGTAGATTTTCGTCGAGAAAAAGTGCGATTTGGGAGCGAAAAGGTTTCTGGCGAATTGTGGTTGAATTTATAGGGTAGAATCGAGGTGAATGTGGTCTGAATTTGGTCTTAATTCGAAGTCAGCCGTTCTCCGGCGGTTACGGCTGTTGTCGCGGGTTCAGATGTCCATTATAACCGTCGCTAAAGTTAATTCGATGGTTAATTCGAGCGGTAACGTAATTTATTGGCGAAGTCGTCGGGATTTCCGACGACTGCTGTTTGGGCGCAAGTTGACCGAATTTGAATTCCGCATACCATTATTTGATTTAATAAATCCCTTATCTTAACAGAAAACCAAAGTGGCGGAGTGGTTTATGGTTGTGAGTTAAGACTTTGAAGAAATAACCGGCTGACCCGGGTTCGACTCCCGGCAGCCGGTTTTCCTTTTTAATTCATTCATTTTGATATTTTTACAATTTTAATTTATATCTTTTAAATTGTTGATCAATTATGAATCGTTTAAAATTAAAATAAGCCGTAAATGAACAACAAAATTTTAAAACTGATTGTTCGGTTATTAAACGAAGCGGGTTTCGAAAACCCGTTTTTCGACAAATGTTACAGAAATTTTGTTTTAGGATATAACCTTATCTTCCAAACATATCAAAACTCTTGCGCATGAAATCGTATTCAGTCAATCAACTCTGTTTATCAATATTTTATCGTAGGCATCAAAAAGCTATTCCTGTAGCATGGTACTCAACCCTTACAAGGAACGTTACCGCCTCAAACAAAAATTTAAACTCTTACCCCCTTATATGTATGCAATTGCCAAATTAAAACACCATCCTTTTGAGTCAAACATGCCACTACCTAAATTTCGGGACGAAATTTCTAAAAGTAGGGGATACTGTAACATCCGTAAAAAACCGGGTTAACCAAACCCGCTTCGTTTATTAACCGAACATCCAGTTAAAAATTTCGTTGCGTATTTAATGCTCAAATTAATTTTAACGATACATAATTAATAAATATATTAGAATATAAAATTTATAATTGAAAATCTATTAAAAATAATGAAATAAAAATAAAATACTGATGCCGGGTTTCGAACCCGGGTCAGCCGAGAGTATCACAAGGACTTAACACTCCAACATCCAACCACTCCGCCACTTGTGATTCTTGTTAATTTATTGAAACAAATAATACATAAAATAAAATTTGAAATCAAACCCAGTCACTCAGTGCGCCCAAATCCGCAGATGCCGGAAAATACGCGAGATTTCGACGTTTTCTTTTGACTTCGGAATCATGCAAGTATAACGGACAATAATCGTCGGTTATAACCGAAAAACTCAATCAATTTCATTCATGGACCATAATTCTCGTTCGAAACCGAAAATATAATTCAATCCGAGTTATACCTTATTCATCAGTTGTGCCCACGAGTTGTCTCACTTACACTCTCCAGTTTGCTCAGAAAACTTCGCCGCAAGTCGCCGGAATCCCCTGCAAGTTAACCGGAAATTATCGCCGGAAAACCGAATTCACTCCATCCCTTCTGCTTACTCTAAAATAAGATCCTTAAAGCTCATACTGACATCAGCCACACTCACCATAAACCCTGAAGAATCTCTGTCGCAAGAAATTTCACTCGCCGGAATTCTCTGCAAGTCGCCGGAAAACCGAGACTTTCATCTACACGGTAATACCTCGACTTTTTCTGTTTCATTCCATTATTAGACAAAGTCTAACATCACTCCATCACCCAGAATCAACCCCAGACGACGTTGCCGGATTTTCTGTTTTTACCGGAAAACTTCTGGAATTTCCAGAATCTCACTGTTAATCGGTATGATCATCTAAACATCCTGATAATCGTTGCTCAGTAATTGAATTTTATATCTAATCAATCAAAACTGTTATTTGACCCGAACAGAGGAAGCTCACAAAACAGAGCCGGCGATCCTTGCCGGAGTTCTGAAAAAGACGACCTGTTCCGGTACTTTCTTTCCCCAAACCCTCTCCGTTTATTACCTTTCAATTGCTCATAATATTCGTTAACCGAATTAAACAAGAAACAGTTGGTTTAACCGTTGTCTGTGTTTTGAACGAAGAAGACAAATTCGTGTATGATATAAGATTAATTAAAATCGGTATTATAAACGGGTTAGACACACAGTCCAGCGGTGGACTGTGTGCAAACAATACGCATACGTCCCGAGTTCGATCCTTGACACACGCACATTCTCGGTAATAAAAATGTTCCTTTTTAAACTGAACCGGATCCACTCGCAGTTAACTGTTAAGTATAATAAAAACCGGAATATTTACCAAGTTAGACACGCAGTCCAGCGGTGGACTGTGTGCCAAACTAAACCACACGTCCCGGGTTCGAGATTTGTGGAGAACACCGAGTCGATACAATTAAATCCTTTTAAAATAAATGATTTTCAGATTAACTTAAATAGTGTATAAATATAATTAAAAACAGAAATATTTCGGGTTAGACACGTAGCTCAGTTGGTAGAGCCGCGTGCACGCGTACGGGAGGTCACGAGTTCGAACCTCACTCAATGCAACTATATAACCGACCGAACCGGTCAACGGTCAACGGTCAACAGTCTCGGTCAAAGTCAAAAAGTCAACAATTATTATTACTTTTTTTATTTTTAATTAATTTAAAAAATCAATTAAGAATACAGAAAAATAATGTTTTTAAAGTTAGAAAATAGCCTTAAACTCACAAAAATATATCCAAAAATCCTACTAAAATTTATTAATGAAATCCGCTTATTTAGCGAACCGTTATGTTATTATCTAGGTTAGTTTCTCTAGTGGTTAAATCCAAATTCGTGCGCATTCTTCATCAATCCAAGAAACGCAACCACTGTGAGTGAATTCTTACAAATCCCCTTTTTATTCACGTTTTGGGGTGTATCATGTGTCGCTTAAACTAATTCATTTATTCAAACTCGTGCTATACCATATTATGATCTAAACTTAGAATGTAAATATTGTTTGTAGTTATGTATTACATATTGTCAAGTTGTATGCAAATTACTTGTTAGGCCCATCAGTTCCTCGTGGGAGACGAGTTGAACAACGCGTGCCTTAAAACTCATTCATTAGGCCCATCAGTTCGTAGAACAACGCGTGCCTCAAAACTCATTCATTAGGCCCATCAGTTCCTCGTGGGAGACGAGTTGAACAACGCGTGCCTCAAACAAATCTATTATTGTATGTGTGTGCATTATTTAATATTAAGTGTGTTGTGAATAAATTTACATCTACATTTACTCATATGTGGTTATGCACTTTATTTTATAATCAATTCAATAAACTTGTTTAAATGTTTTTCATAGGATTCACTCGCCAACTTTTTGTTGATCCAAAAACCATTTTTACACATGATACAGGTGGACAGGATGAAGCAAGGAACACATAGGAAAATGCCTTAGAAGAAAATAATGAAGCCTAGAAAGATGTATAGAACAAGTTGTATAATATGATTGTATGATTTCCTTTAAATTGTATAATAAATATAAAACATTATAATAAATGTCATGAGCTTTGATGAAAACCCAATCATGCCCCGATCACCTTTTTCGCTGCGGGTCGGGGTGTGACATTTAGAGCCTACAACATCATCTCATCATAAGGATGTCAAAAATCCAGTGAATATTGAAGTAGAGAATTCACAATTGAATCTTATGATGGAAATTGATGGTGGGATTTTAGAGTAGTGATAGAAATTGTAGAGCCTGCATGATTAAGACAAACCCTTGATGAAATTAGTGATCAAATGCCATTAATTAAGTGTTTGAGTAGCTAACAATGTTTGTGTTGGCTGGGTTCTTATAAAAAAATTTAAAGAAAATGTAAGTAGTGATAATGAAACTTGTATTAATTGATGTTGTTATACTAAATTCTGGATGTTGATTGAACATACTAGATATTGAAACTTGAATAAATGCAATTACTTGTCTATTAGCTCAATCATAGACTTAGTGAAAGTAGTTTAAAGATTATGAACACAGAGTGTATGACGAAATGCCTAAACGAATTGCCAACCTTAAATTAATATCCGGACAATGTTAATGGAAACGTGAGAGAATGTGTTTGGCAAAATTGCATGCCCTAGTCATGAGCCGAGTGGTTCTAATAACATTGACTTGTATATTTTAGGCAACGCGAGTGAAGCGTCGGGAAGTCAAGCCGGTGCGGATACGCGTTTGAAGGGAAAGCTTTAAGGTACGTGACCTTGCGCTCATAGTAATATAATGTATGAATAATTGTTTTATTGGCTCAAATATATGTTAAATAAAGGTTTGGTTGAATAAAAGCGATGGATTTCGCTATGTCAATCAAACGGGTTAAAATGACATAATGATTAAAGGTTTGGTTGAATAAAAGTGATGGATTTCGCTATGTCAACCAAACGGGTCAAAATGACATAATGATTAAAGGTTTGGTTGGATAAAAGCGATGGATTCGCTATGTCAACCAAACGGGTCAAAATGACATAATGATTAAAGGGTTGGTCGAATAAAAGCGATGGATTTCGCTATGTCAATCAAACGGGTCAAAATAACATAATGAATAAAGATTTGATTGAATAAAAGCGATGGATTTCACTATGTCAATCAAACGGGTTAAATGAAGTCTTAATGCATACCAGAAGGGATGCATGAGTAAACGATATAAACATAATACCCGGATAATGGGTAGGAATTCAAATATGTGTGTGTAAGCCGGAAAATGAACGATTGAATCACGCTTATGAGATCCTGAGTATTAGGAAACATTTGTAGATATGATGTGTGCAAGAACTAGAGGTGATCAAATGAGTCATTTAGTAAGAATATATAAACGGGTCAATAAAATTTGCAAATAAATAGTAAGCCGAAGGCTTAAAGTTAAAATATGATTAACTTGGATGTTGGATTTCGAGTTATTATGGTGAAGGATCAAATTACGATCAGGTAGGAAGAAACGGATGGTTAAACGGATAAGTGGTTTAAAAGATACGAAGATTTTCGTGTCAAAAACGGCAATTAAGAGGGAACCTGCAGTAGCCACCGTAAGCTACGGTAGCTCACCGTAGCTTACGGTAGGCTGTTTCTGTTAGAAACAAGAAGCCCACACCGTAAGCTACGGTGCCTAACTGTAGCTTACGGCGGGGTCTGAAACAAAATTTTTGTTTTGTTTTGTTGGTCATGTTTTCATGTTGGATATATTCGTTTATGATACATATATTACTTAACTAAAATTTTAGATAAATTTGTAATGTAGGTGATCTTTAGGACGTCGCAGATGATTGATCAAGATTGTCGAAGAACCGAACATTTCCAACTTACGAGCTTCCGCTTTAGTTTTTCCTCGTTCAAGAAACATATTAGTGTTGAAGTGTCTATCAATATTTTGCATACTTCAATTAAGTAAACCCGTTACTTTTATAATTAGTTTTGATCGTATTATCCCAATGAAATGTCAAAACTTTTACAAAAAAAATAAATATTAAATATATATATGTATATATATGTATGTATTTAAAGGCGAGTCAGAGCTTTTACATTTTAAGCTGGGACGAAACCATAATTTAATTTTGAACTGAGGGCAAAATTGTAACTTTTAGCTAAGGGCAAAAGTATAATTTTATTTTGAACGGGGGCAAGAACGTAATTTTAAACTGCGGGATAACATGTAATTTTTAACTGGGGATAAAATCATAATTTTTAACCGATGACAAAATCGTAATTTTTAGCTGGGGCTAAAAGTATAATTTTATTTTAAACTGGGGACAAAACGTAATTTTGAACTGAGTGCGAAACCATAATTTTAAACTGGGAAATAAAAGAATAAATTGTTTGGTCAAATAGGGAAGTGCAATGGAAGCTGTCTTGCGCTATTCCCTCACCTTGTAATTGTATATGTACGGAACATAGGGATATTAGATTTAAATAAGCCCAACTTTTATCATTTGGCTAATAACAAACCTAATTTACGAATTGTACCACGTCACTCCTAACTTTCAACCTATTTTCCTCTGGCATTCTTAAAGTAACTAGACCCTAACCAATTAGATGACGTCATATGCCACGTCACTAAACAAGTGCCACATCATATGCCATATCATCAACAAGCCATGTCACCCGTCACAGCAGCAAAAGTAGCACGTCAACAAAAGTATCATGTCAGATGTCACGTTAGAAAAAAAAAACTAACTAGTATGAACTAAAACATATAAACCATGTTATACATCTAAGCTACAATACAACTTGCGGGTAACGAACATGGACTGACCCCAAAAGGTTTATTAATTGTCTTTTCTACATATTTTTACTCTAAATTAAAATTGTAAGCTACACCCAAAAAAATGTTTATAACAGAATTACGAATAAAATACAGAATCCAATCCCACTTTTTTTAATTTCTCATTTGTATACATAAGACTTAACCATGTTAAGTTTTAACACAAGGTACACGTATAATTCTTTAAAATAAACGGTCAACCCATGAATTCGCTGGAGAACAACATATTTAGCTAAACATGTTCTCCGTTCATCCGGCTAAACCCTCTCTTTACGAACTCAGGTTTGGTTAGTGTCATGTCCTAAATTCATATCCGCAAGTTTAATGAAAATAATATTAGTATTACGTTGTTTTTTTAAAATTATTTTGGACTGGTTTATTAAAACTTCTGATCAAGGAATATATTGTGTAAATCACCGACAAAAAATATATACTTTTTTTAAATTTTATGGTAATAAATTATTGTGATCTTTATAGTAAGTTAATTAATTAATGTGGACTGTGATGGCATTTGGTGATTTAGGAAGAAAGGACAAAATTTGACACCCCAACTACCCAAGACAAGCCTCGTTTTTGGCGTCTTTTTCAATTTTTATGAACTTTGACTAATGAGCACAAGTGGAGGTCAAATATATTCTAGCGTTACATAATTTTCTTTTTGGTAAAGCTATATATTTTATAATAATATTCACTCAAATGTAGGATTGGTAAATCGTGTCTTAACAGGTCTATGACGACGCGAACAACACAAGTTCTAAACATAAATACGATTCGTTTAACTACTTTATATTCAATGTCTATAACATAATTGTACGATCTATGTACCAAGAAGAAGAAACAATGGACCCTAACCTTCTAATTTTAATTATGTATAAAAAAGTGAAAATCACATAGTGGTACTATTTAGTAAATGGGTCTAATTGTGTATTATTCAAGTTATCTATTGCCAATCCTACGCAAATTAAGCTCAATTTTTTCATTTTCTTATTCATAGCAGGAAGGAGACGTCGAAGCAAGATCACACCACAAGCTTGAATACTTTCCTTTGTTGGAAGCCAGTTTAACGATCCCCTCCAAGAATATTCGTCTTTTTGAGAAATCGTTCACGATATCATTTGAGATTCTTTACTTAAAAAGGAAACACATTTTTATGTATTTACGTCATCATCTTTTCTAATATCAAATTGTGAAGTAAGATTAGAATTAGAAATTGATAGAAAAACAAGAATCAGGGTTCGTGTAAATAGGTAACAAAAACTATCTATTCTAGTTCTATTATCGGATATTGCAACTAAAAGTAAGTTTTATGAAAGCTACAAACTATTTAAGTAACATGCCAAATAGATAACATGTTGTTGCAGAAATCTTTCTTAATCTATGTAGTTTTCTTATAGAAACTAAACTTTCTAATTCCATAAATATGATCTTAAAATGCTTATCATATTTAACCATCACTTACCAACAAATTGTATACACTGATTAACATATGCTCAACGTTGTTAGGAGCTTCCGAATATTCTATCCTCAAACCCCTTATGATATTTGCTCAACTCTTACCTTTCTTATAACGTTTCGACTTTGTGTCAGTTGGCGCCATTTCTAGTTAGTATCTTGATGCTTTTTGTTGTACGTTAGAGGATACATATGCTAGACCAACAAAATCAATTAGTAAAAGTTACAAGGGTGATTACTATGGTGTTATTTCGCATCTCATTGTGAGTTAAAAGAGGTGTTGGTTGCAGTAGTCGTAGTTATCGGCGTTTTGTCAACGATTATAGTCACTTACTTAACGATGACCACGTTCATTAAAACGCAACCTTGTAATATTGTGTATAAAGTACACACAAAAAAATGATTCAACTTTGATTCCAGCATAAGAAGGAAGCACAACTTACACTCAAAATACAATATCTGGAAAAGAAAAATAATATTATTTCTCTGTAATATAAATTACATCAAACAATTTGTATAGCAGATCTATGTGTACTCTCAATTCTTTAGGAATTAAAGTTGACAGAATAAAATTAAAAATAAATATTTAAACTTAGAACTCAATAACCTTTTTTAAACCAAATAACCTCTTTAAAACCCAATAACTTCTTTCAGAAATTTAAAATCCAATAACTTTTTCAAACAAAGTAGCCCATCTAAACCAAATAACCATATTAAACAAAGCAGCCCATCTGAATACAATTAACCCACTTTAAAATAAAACCTAATTAACTAAATCTAATTAGGGATGGGCATAATCGGGTTTTATTATTACCCGGAACCGGTTCCAACCCGGAACCGGTTCTGCTTGGATGTCATTGGAACCGGGTATGGTGTGGAACCGGGTCCGGTTCCTACCCGGGTTCATACCCAAGAATATGGAACCGTGTAGAACCGGGTACGGGTATTATGGAACCGGGTATGGTGCGGAACCGGTTCCTGATAGTGTTCAGAACCGGTTCCTGACAGTAAAAACCTGACTTTTACTGTTCAGAACCGGTTCCTGATAAAATGTTACCGGTGGAACCGGTTCCTGATTAAAAAATCGTTTTTTTTTATAAACCCCTTCCTACTTACCGGTTCCTGATAAATGTTATCGTTGGTGTTTTAATAAAGTTTGTGTAATGTTTCTTTCTATTGTGTTTATTATGTTTGATTTTTATTATTAGTTACATTGATAAATAAAAATAGTAACAACAATCGGTTAAAATTAAAAAACAAATTAATCGGTTACAATATATAAAAAAAATTAACCGGTTACAAAAAAAAAAAAAAATTACTCAGAACCGGTTCTAGTAAGATTTTTTTTCTTTGATCGTTTACTAGCGGCAGGTGCAACACTTTCCGACGAGTTTCTCTTAGGTGCGGGTACCTCGGTACAATCGTCGTCCGAATCGTTAGTCTCCACTTCTTCGTCCTCCTCTTCGTCAACAATTTTATGCTCTAACTCAACTTCATCTTCTAGACTAGTTTTATGTTGAACACGATCAACGGCATCCAAATGGTCCTTTAAGCATATTGCCATCTCTAGCGATTCCGGAGTTAGTCTTGTTCTTCTAATTAAACAAAACCCTGCCACTAAGAGAAAACACACTTTCCGAAGCTACCGTGGAAGCTTGGACCGTTAGTATATCACGAGCCATGGTGGCTAGAATCGGGTATTCGGATTCTTTCGATTTCCACCATGCCAATAATTTTTTGGTTGACATCTTTACAAAGTTTTTTATATTCTTGATATCTTTCTTTTCCACTTTTGAAAACATCTTGGAGCATAGCTCTAAATGCTATAATAAAATCCGATACAAATTGATCTTTTAAACCGGTTTGCACTACTAAGTTAATAATATGTGCAACACATCGTGTGTGAAAAAAAACACCATCAAGTATTGGTTTGTACTTCAACTTTAATTTTTCAATCGCCGTTGTGTTGTTTGAAGCGTTATCAAAGGATATTGAAAAAATTTTATCTTCTAAACCATATTTAATTATTGTGCCATTTATAATTTTATAAATATTTTCTCCCGTATGAGGAGAAGGAAACTCGTCAAACGCAATCGTACGCTTCATCATTTGCCATGTATCGGGATCAACCCAATGAGCGGTGACACATATGTACGATTCCGGTAAACCATGTGGAGCCGACCACACATCACTAGTTAGGTTTACACTAGTTTTTAAATTCTTAAAAAAAACAATTAAATCTTTTTTTGCATTTTCCCATAAACTTAAACAAAGACGTTTTAAAGTGCGACGACTTACATGTTTATAGCGAGGTTGTAGCGTCTCCCGAATAAGATTTGTAAGATCGGGGTCGTCGAAGTGTCCAAACGGCAACGCTTTTTGTATCACCAACTTCGCCATCCGATCGCGAGCTAATTTTTGCTCATAACGAAAAATGGTACCATCTTTGGATAGTGAAACTTGACCGGATGTCATTTCCTTTAAAACTTTGCAATACTTATTAATATGCCTCGTTAACGTTGAGTTTGATTCCTTGGCTAATAACGATCCACAATGTTTACATTGAGCTTTTTGCGAGCCGTCACTCATCTCGACCAACTCCCAATTGCTCCAAACTTCCTTACTGCGATTATGAGACAATGTTCCAACCACATATGGAACCGATTGATCTTGAGGAACATTGTTAACGGATTGGGAATTTGCGTTTTTGGAACTCTTTGAGGCCATTTGTTGAATAGAATGTGAAAAAGAACAAGAAAGAAATGTAACAAGAAGAATAGATATGAGAAATTGTGTGCTAAACAATAGATTTCAAAAAAATATATATATAATCGGTTCTAACGGTCAGGAACCGGTTCCAACGGTAACATTTTTAACGGCTATAACCGGTTCCAACGGTAATATTATAACGGTCAGGAACCGGTTCCACGTAGGAACCGGGTATGGGTAGGAACCGGGTACGGTTAGGAACCGGTTACTACCCGATTCAAATGGTAAAATTGTGGAACCGGGTTGGAACCAACGGGTATTTTGAACCCGGAACCGGTTCTACTTAATGTCGGGTAGGAACTGGAACCGGTTCCAGTTCGGTTCTACCGGTTCGGGTTCGGAACCGGTTTTTATGCCCATCTCTAAATCTAATTAACCCACTTAAAAAATAAACCTAATTAACTATTTTTTCTTTTATTTATTTTTTTAGCGGTAATTCTACTTTGTAAACGTGGGACTATTCACAAATAAAGAAGCCCTGAGATCGATCACTAAAATGTTGAATATCAATCATTTCAAATCCTATTCATTTCATATCAATCGATCATCTCACATCCAATTCGGTCATTCGTCAAAATTTAGGTAATATCTTAAAACTTTTTTTTGTGAACGGCAAATTTTGATCACTGACGTACCACTGGAGTATTATCGTGCCACCCAGCGAAACCATCCGATCATATCCATCTCCACTAGGCATAATACATACATAACAATTCAGGAGGAAAACCGATATTCTATTTTTTTCCTCCATTAACATGGCTCATTTATATAAAAAAAGTTTATAGGGAATCCGAGTATGTATGTATTTTTATTTATATAATTTTTTTTTTTCAAATTTACCCTTATAATGTAAAATGATAAAAATATTTCTAATGTGAAATAGTAATTGTCTTTTTAATCACTTCAAGAAAGGAAAGAGAAATATGCAATGAAGAGTGTATAATTATTAGTATTTTGGTATATATATAAATCATTTCTTTGACAACTTTTTACCCGTTTTGGTTATGAACAACACTTTGACCACCATCCAAACCAACAAAAATCAAACATACAAATACATAACACAATCTCAAACATCTCCTTTTCTCTACCCATAACGACGTTTGATTGGAGAGCGTAGAGGCGGGTGCAACAACAACGGCGATGGTGAGAAGGACGGGTTCGATGAAGGTCCTAATTTTGAATAGCGGGCCGGGGTCGTTAAGGGGTCTACGACTTCAGAACGTTCACTCTTCTTGCAACCAAAAACGTTTGTTATTTTGCGCCATAACCCCCTTTTCTGCTTCGGTTTTTCGTGGTGAATGTTGTCCCAAGGTTCTGGTGGCGAGGAAGAAGTGGTGTATGCCATGAGAAAGTGCAAGGTGGAGTATTATGAGACTTTTACAAGTCTATAGAGGGTGTTGTGGTTGAGAAGTTAGAATGATGGTTTTGTATTTAAATGGGCATTTTACTGACTCCATTATAATAGAATGAAGTCATATGTTAGGCCATAATCATGCTTCTTTTCTTTTTCTTATTTATTTAACAAAGTCCAATCAATGCTTAGATCATGAAAAGTGTTTTATTATTTGATTAGTAGTGGGCTTTAAATTATACTTCTTGTTTGTGTATGTCTTTTTGCGGAATGGAAACAAATATATATTTCTCACTAGAACCCAAAACACTTATTTTCATTATTATGATCTTTCTAAATTATTATAAACTATCCTAATATAAAACTTGGTTTCATTATTGTGATTTTCCTAAAGTATAAGCTAGCCTAACTTTTTTAATAACATCTTTGGGCTATTAAGATGTTACCATTCCTCAAAATTTAGAACACAATTGTTAGCCCAAAGATGTTACCAAAATACAAAATGTAAGTACATGTCTCAACATACACCTTTTTTTAAATCGTAAGCTAAAGATGTAACATTTAAGAAACTCAATGAACTATTTAAGTAGTTAGGGTAGTTAACTCTAATTTATTCATTGTCCAATATTAAATATGCAATCCCATGAATTCCATATTCCAATTCCAACAAACATGAGTCAAAGGCACTACCAATCATGCCATATGTGATATGGCCTCTCAGGTCTTTCCTATGACATAAACTATTTTCTAGCATATAAAAGATATTTTAACAAAGGGCACAAGTTAAAATACATTTACCTCTAACAGAATTTCAAACAGTGGTATAACTAATTACTAAATTTCAAACAAAATTTTCAATACGGGTCAAAATCGTTCGGGTCGAAAAGGATTTTGATTTGCTTTAGTTTAAGGAATTTAAAGCAATTCATGCCTAATTCCAATTCCAATTTCATTGTCAACCAAACACATGAAGATTAGAATTGAGATTCCAATTCCATCAAATTCTGTGAACCAAACATATTAAGAGATGAAATTCAGATTCCAATTACCTTAAATTCCATTGAATTCCTGCGAGCCAAACATCCCCTAAGTTCCTATTGAAAATCATCCACAATTTCAAACAGAATATAAGAGCATTAAATGCATTCTACCATAATGCTCTTAAAGTACAACTTTGATTTACCCAACAGATATTATGGCAAATAGAGAAACAGCATATATAGCATCAATATATCAGCATCCATATATGATATATCCAACTCTTTTACCAAAATACTCGCACTTTTATAAACGCATGACAAACGAGACTTATTATCACCCGCATTCACTGAAGAGAAATCGCTTTTCTCAACTTAGCCCGTGTAACCCGCCCGGGCTCTTCCATCATAATTTCTTTAAGAGTAGTTGGGTTTGCGATTGATGAAGATGAACGTGCAGGCTCAATCTGTTTCTTCTCAGGTTCAGTAGTGGTTTGAAGTTCTGCAGTCACCGCTGGTTTGCGTGTTGGACTTGCTTTTCGTGCTTTAGTGACAGCTGGCACTGGCGGCGGCACCTGTGGTTTTCCCCCGCCTGATTGGATGTCTACTTCATCAGAACCCGAATTTGATGATGCTGATGATGACAATGAAGATGAGCTGGCAGCAGGTGATGGTGGCTCTTTAGTCTCCTGTTCTTGAGCTGCAGTTTGGCCCTTGTGGTTTGGTTTCACAGGTTGTTGTGGCTGTAATTTCAAGTTACAATTAAAACAATTGTATTGGGATTACAACAAACGAAATAATAAATACATAACAAGCTTTGTGATGTAAGTTATATGTACCTTAGATGGTCGAGGTTTCGGTGTTGATTGTGACGCGACGTATTGTATGATATCGAAAGTTCTTGTTTGAATATAACTTGCGGTTCTTTGCCAGTACAATACAGTCATATCTCCAGCCATTGTCCTCAGTTCAGACAAATTACGGTCGATTTCGGTTTCATGCTTTGAAATATACGGTTGAAAAAAGGAATCATAAACGTATGAAGTTCCCTGGAATATTGTAGCACAGCAACAAAAGACATATATGATAAAAACATATATAAAATTTAAAAGTATTTTTATTCAAAAACTAAAACAAGAGAAATTTCACCTTTGTTTTGGGGTACCACAAGTATATGTAAAATGCCAGCTTTGCTTCACTGTACATCGGGACCCTTCACAAGTAGGAAACAAAAAATATGTAAGAAAGAGCAAAATATGCCTACCATAATATAAATTATGTTCATACCATGAAATAAACGTGTCACCAATTCGTTCACAAACAGTTAGTACGGCAACCAAAATCCTGAAAGTAACAATCTTTAACGTTATAAGCACGAAGCGAGCAATGTTAGTATAATATCAGCTTAACGTAAGTAATGTATGGTAATACCAGTACTGGCACCAAAAGCGAAGTTGCTCGATATCAGGCTTATTTTTCTCCACAGATTTGAAGCACTCGTAGGCTGGATATGCATACCCAAACAACATCCTGCATGTAATTAAGTAGTTTTATTAGAAAAAGGTGAATTGAGATTTCTCAAACTGAAAAGAAAAAAGAGTTTAGATTGACATACACAAGCCCTCTGGTAAGAAATGATCCAATCATCTTGTAAACCTATCAAAAACAATAAGCATGTAAAAAATTATTCAAAAAACTACCATTCTTCTAAACTCTCATCAACAAAAAAGAACATAATATATTAGTATCTATTGATACGGCTGCAAACGAACCGAACGTTCGGCGGGAAGTTCATTCGTTTATTAAACAAATGAACACGAACAAGAAATTTCATTGGTTTAGTTAAATGAACGAACATGAACAGAGACCGCGTTTGTTCATTTATGTTTGTGAACGTTGAATAACTTATTCAATAGTTCATTAGTGATTTTGTGTTCATCAACGTTCGTTTTCGTTTGTTGCCTAAAATTAACAAACAAACACAAACAAGTTAATTTTCCTTAACAAACAAACATGAACATAAAACCTCGGTCGGTAAGTGTTCATGAACACATATATTCTTAACAAACGAACACGAACCAAGTCTTGTTTGCAGCCCTATCTATTGATACAACTTAAAAGGGTTAATCCAAAACTTATGCAGTCATCAACTAATCAGAGTCCTTCTCTACACATTCTTTAAAAAACTTGAACCATTTTCTATAAATATGTGCTTGCATCTATTATTTTTATGCAAATGTTTGTATAGCAAGAAGCACATGTGCTGAGGTGGTGGTCAGGGACCAGGGCAATGTATAACGCCTAGCTGATGTAAACCTATGAAATGCAGTCTGAAACAAGATCTCTCAAGTTTCAAGTGGCTAAAATAATAAAAAAAAAAAAAACACCCTAGTTTCGAGGTTATCGACTCCAATTCAACAAGTAATCCTCACCATTCTTCTAAACTCTCATCAACAACACAACACAATACATTAGAATATCTACTGGTAAAACTTTTAATAACTGACATAACCTGAAAGTGATAAACCAAAAATTATGCAGTCAACAACTAATTGAAGTCAATCTCTCACACATTTAAAAAAACAGAAACCATTTTCTAAACATCAATATGTACATGTGTACTCTCATCTACCAACTTTTATGTAAATATTTGCACAACAACAAGCAGATGCTCACTTAAATCACCAATTAAATCAAACTTCAAAACACTCTGCAAACCTCTAACCTAAACAAAATCACCTTCTCAGGTACCAAATCTAGCACAAAACAACAGTCAAATTTGAACTTAAATCACAAAACTACATCTCTAGGTAAATCAATTAATCATCACGAACTGAAATAAAAGACAAAAAAAACTAGCATTCATCAAAAACCTATAGATCGGTAACTGCTACATCAATTCGCAACAAAAATCACAACAATCTTCATAAAAATTCAATAAATAACATCAGAAGTAGCATCACACAATGTAACATCGATTCATAACAAATTCGCGATGAAATGTACGAACAGGTGAATGAGAATTTACCGTACGTGTTACAGATTACCGTGAAGTAGATGCGATGTGACGGAATGAAAAAGGTGAAGTCTGGTAAGTGAGATGTGAAGTTTTTGGTAGAAGTGTTAATGGAGGTAACGGCGTAGAAGAAGAGGCCCCGCCGCCGTTACGCGACGGCGAACCGTTTGATGGAAGGAGAGAGAAGAAGAAACAAGAAGCGATTTTGTGTAGTTTAAAAAAATTTGTTCTCCGTCTCTGTGGCTCACCGTTTGGGCTTTTTTAAATTAAATACTGAATTGTTAACCAGATAAACCTAATGGTTTACTATACAATTAAGATTATTATTTTATATAATTATGCATTTGTTTATTTCCTTTTTTTAACTAACGTAAACATGTGCTAATTGCATGTTGGTCTACCCTTTTTTTAACGACGACTTTTTTATATTTAACCACTGCATTCTTTAAACTAAAAATTGAAGAGTTCTGTTGCTCCACTTTTACCAGATACTGGCTTCAGAGTTTGGTTTAGGTGTTCTTCCGAGAAACCATATTGTCGGCTGCCATCTAACAGTCATTGTACCCCCAAAAGAGCAGAACTCTCTGGTGTAACACACGGTTGGACAAAAACCCAGATGGGCTCGGGATTCAAACTAACAATCTCACAAAAGGCATAGCTCAAATCCTTCATTGAATTAATCCATCAAAAGTAATACAAGTGGGGATCGAATTTGGGTCTCCACCAAAGAATCCAAACTTCCTACCACTAAACTATGAGTGGTGGATGCATGTTGGCGTAGTGATGTTAGATGTTTATATGTTATGAAAGTGGTGCGATTTCAAATATTGTAAAGTGTGCAACAAATGAATTTGAAGAGATTACTTTAGGGAGTTTGTGTTTACTGTTTAGAAAAGAAACATGTCTCACAAAAGATAATTTAAAAATGTTATTGTTTTGGATTTTACGAAAATTATGCATCATTTTTATAAATTGTTAGCGTTTCAATTTAGAGGTTTCTTTGTTTTGTATTCTTATTAAGAAGTATTCTGGACTTTTTATAGCCTTTTTGTAAAATATGTTTAGATTCATTTTTTTTAATTTTAAATGCAGATAGTACAACATTTTAGGATAGCCTTTCTGATGTGAAACTGTATATTTGTCTTGTAATTGATCATTATATGTACCAACAACATTATTGTAGTTTACAAGATTAATCAAAAAAATTATCGGTGATTGATATTCTAAATAGTTGATGGATGCACCAAGCCACCAACATTTTTGTAATGAAATATGTTAAACTTTGAAAGACTATAAGTAATAGGCATTTTAATAAAGATTATAATGTATATCATGTTATTGCTAAAATCATTAACTAAACTTGTAAATACTGTTATAATTTATTGTATTCCAGCTCAAGCGAAGTGCATTTTTGTTATAATTGATGCAACTATAGTAATTTATACCCTGTCTATCAAAAGTAATTTTATTGAAAATGAAGGTTTTGATGTGAAATTACTAGAGCCCATTGGTGGCAGTGACAGATCTAGAAAACTTTCATAGGGGTAACGTTTTAAAAGAAAGCGGTAACGAAATCAAAAAAAATGTCAAATTTTTCCAAAATTTACACTGAGCGTCAAGTGGTAGCGAAGGCTACCCCTAATTATGAGGTACATCCGCCCCTGATCTGATTGGTGGTGTTAGAGAGTGTAATGTTGAATTGTTGATGGATCCACCAAATAAAAGTCAAGAGACAATAGTACCGCACAATGAGATGGGCAAATTCACTAATGATGGTGGAAAATATTCTATGTGTGTACGTGTGTGTGTGAGAGATAGAATAGAAGAAGAAAAAAACACAAAAAATGTAATTTATCTTATCTTTCTTTTAAACTAGATAACATATTTCAAAATGCAGATGTTTGACAAGACATTCCATAATTGAAGTGCAAAAATGAAATCTCCTTTGAGCCTTAAAAGTTTTAACTTTTTGAAAATTTGAATTTACTATTAAATAAAATTATAAATGGGAAGTAAATAAGTAGATAACATGTTTGACTGTTGATAGATTAAAGGTCTCAGATCTTTGTAATGGTACAGTTAGTATTACTTAAAATTCTTTAATTTTTTATCTTAAAATATGAACGGACCACGTAAATTATTCAAATGTGATAATAGTATCAAGTTTAGCTTCTTCAAGAAAATTATTTTACAGAAAACAAAAAACATCATCATCCACCAGGATCCCCGGGGTTGGCACTGCCAGCATCGTCTCATCCACCACCACAACTGTTACGATGATCATTGCCAACATCATCATCCATTGTCACCTTCGCCCACACAACCACCGCAACACCACATCCTGTGGTCAAGTGCATCCATCTCAAGATTTGTGAAAACACATGAAATATATGTGCGTATGTGGAAACCTTAAGTGTTAACTCACATAAAATATATTAACTAATTATGTGTAGTAACCTAAACTTATTGTCAATATTTCATGTATAGAATGGTCTATTGTTAGTTTTTTTTTCTTTTAAAGTACCAAACCTCGTTAATCGGGTTGTCATGTAACAATCACATATATAAATTATATATTCTTATGTTTTCATTAAAGTAAATAGGAACAACAAGAAATTTAAGCCATTAGTTAAAGCTGAAATTAAATCTTAGCCATTTAAAATTAAAAAATTCCTTCTAGAAGTAGCAGTTATTAAGCTATAAAAAATTTCTTCTAAAAGTAGCAGTTACTTTGGCAATTCTTCACATTTACAGGCATATTTTGAACTACACGGAACCGTCATTCGAGCACTTTGTTGTAAGACGCGTTTTTTAGTTAGATTTTGATAAAATACACACACATATTGCTGCCAGCAGTCTTTCGCTTGGATAACATGTTTCTTTCGGTGACCCGCACATTGTCAGTGCACTTGTGTTTTAAATTTTTGTGTTAAATTGTTTAGCAAGAACTTACACAAATTAGTTCTTAACAAGATGAGCATAAAAGTTAAACAAGTCAACTCTTGGATGTGGGTTAAGCTGCAGGTATGCTGAAAACTTGGGTTCATTAAATATATCAAATAATGAGGATTGTGGTGTAGCAGATATTCAAAAAGTATATTTGAATAAGAGATGTTATGCTCTATGCTATATTATGTTTCTTTGTTTTGGCAGGTGCCACTTTTGCATTATGTTTTATTATCACGATCGAACCAACTTCTTAGCCCATTGGTCAAGGTAGCAACTAGCATATCAACGTAGTTTAAATACTTTATATTTTCTTTAATCTGTTTCTTAGCCATTGTAAAAAAGTTATTTAGCTTATATGTCGTGACAAGTAAGTACGAGAATTAAAGAAAAAACATACCAAGTAGGCGGGGATTAAACTGATGATCGGCTCTTCCGATAGCTAATGTGTAGATTTTATGTTTTTGCACTGCTCAACGTGACAGGGAAGGGATAATAGCTATCAGAGCAGTTGTTGATGCTATACGCTTATTTGATCATTCGGTAGGCATTTCATATACACTCTTTTTTTTCCTTTTGCTTTTGAAGATATTGGGGAAAAGGGTCAGGTTTGGTTTTTTTTTTCTTACATTGCAGATTATTTTTCCAATATTTGATGTAACATTATTTGTCCAACTTTGGGCATGCTATCTATATGGATGTCTATTTCCAGTAATTTTTTTTTTGCAAAATTGACCTGTGTGACCCTTTATAAAAAGACCCAAAAAGATTACATTAGAGGGGTGCTAAACATGCTTGGGTCTATATATTATGTACAATAGAGATGGTGATTTCGACCCATTTATTTACGGATGGTTCTATTGTTGTTTTTCTCATCTTCCACCTGAAAATGCTTAAAAAAGAGGTAAAATAGAAACGGGTCAAATGAGTTGAAACTTCAAAGTCCGAAACCTTTAAACAATTTAATTTTGTAATCATATTGGGTGGATTTTTATTTGCAGGATAACATGCTTCTTGCTTCTGCAAGTGATGATGAGACCATCAAATTTCATTCATATTTTTCAAGCTTATACTTAATCCTGGTTTTTTTCTTACGTTATTTTTAGTACAAATCTATAATGTGTATTCTTTTGTTTGTTTAATGTTAGCTCCATAAACACGATCATTGGAATTGTTAATAACCTCATTTTGCTATGTTTTTAAGGCATACTATATATCTACATACGAAGACTTTTGATTAAAAATCTCTCACTTTTTTTTTGTTTTAAATGAATAATGTTTTATTTATAATACAAACAATAAAATACTTATATTATTATACCATTAATATGCCCGTCCACCGCACGGGTATAGAACTAGTTCATACTAATTTAGCTTATTGGCTATACTTTATCGTCTCCCTAACACCAACACCATTCCCTTCACTTCCCGATTACCCTCCCTCGCCCGTCTCTCATGCTAGGTCACCAACAACCTCATATCTCTCGCCTTTCGTTTCCAAGTCTCAAGACCTTAGCATACCACCTTCTCCTTCCATATTATAACATCTCAAATTTCTTTGTAATTTTATTTTCAGGATCCTTATATATTTAATATAACCTATGACATTCTTAAGTCATATATTTTGAGGTTGACAGGTGAACAAAAAGTGAACAGAAGTTACATATGAAGGGCTTTTGGCCAACTATGCAAAGATTAAAAGTATGAAAGTTTAGTGTTGCCTTGGTCTTCACTTCTAAGAAATGTCTTGAGATTTAGTGTAGGAAGAATGTTTACAGGAAATGATGTTTGATGTTGGTTTAATGCTTGAAATCTATCCATTAGCAATTGCTAAAAGTCATTAAACATTTCAAAATAGACTTCCAAATGAAGGAAACCAACATTGTAACGTGTTTGGGCCAAAGCCCAAATGAATAATGCATTCGGTTTGTTAAAATTGTGAAATTTTGCTATTTTACCCCAATTTTATCTCATATAACAAATTTTGGAAGTTGTTAACCAAACTGTCGATCAGAATTTGAAATCTTGAAAAGTATTCCTTTAAGGAATATTAGATTTTAATAATCCTAACTATTCGTTGTTGGTCGTTAATAGTGTAACATCCGTCAAAAACCGGGTTATCCAAACCCGCTTCGTTTATTAAACCGAATAATCAGTTATAAATTTTGTCGCGTATTTAATGCTCAAATTAATTTTTATACGATACATGATTAATAAACAAATTAGAATTTTGAAACATAATTATTAAATAAAAAAAAAACAAATTAAAAAAAATGTGGAGACGCCGGGTTTCGAACCCGGGTCACCCACTAACTTATACACACACAGTTTTCACCACTCCGCCACACGCACATGTTGTGAAGAAACTTAAGCAAATAAAACTTAAAGTCTCACCCGCGAACAATCCGATTTCAACCAAAACTGAAACCGCCAATCAATCTTCAATCAATCATTGAATTTTCGCGATCATCTTGGGCATAACAGACAACTGGGCATCGGTTATAACCAAACCATTGACTCAATTCGAATCAAAACTGATCAAACCGTATGATTTTGGAATTCGAAACCTTTCGAGTTATATTTTATATCGATGTATTCATCATTTGAGCTCGCGAGTCTATCAAACTTACTCTCTCAAACTCGCTCTGAAAACCTCGCCGCAAGTCGCCGGAATCCTCTGCAAGTTGACCGAAAGTTATCGCCGGAAAACCGAAGAATCTATCCCACTGTTGCTTTACTTTATAAACAGGACATCTAGAGCTCATACCGAAATCACCCACACTCACCTTAAACTCCCTGTAGAGTCTCTGTCGCAAGAAATACATCGCCGGAATTCTCTGCAAGTCGCCGGAAAATCCAGTTACTCGCCGGAATCATCACCGGAGGATTTCAATTCGACACTGATCGGTATAATTTTTTGACCCATGTCCTTTATCATTTAATTTACTAAAGTATACCAGAATTACTGATTAAACAGTCGTGTTGATTCTCTGGTTTCATAAACTGAAGAAGATGAAGCACTGTTAATATATAAGTTTAATTTAAATCGGATTTTTAAACGGGTTAGACACACAGTCCAGTGGTGGACTGTGTGCAATTTTAAACCACACGTCCCGAGTTCGATTCGTGCACTTAACCGGTTTCCTGCGATAAATCCCATTTTTTTAAAGGCCCAGAACACTTTCCAGTTAGTATATAAGGTTAATAAAAACAAGTATTTTAACCAGGTTAGACACACAGTCCAGCGGTGGACTGTGTGCAAAGTTAAACCACAGGTCACGAGTTCGAATCCTGCTTCGGCAACCGGTTCGACATGATTAAAATTATTTTTAAAATAAATTATTCGGAATAATCTAAATAGTATATAAGTATAATTAAAAACAGAAATATTTCGGGTTAGACACGTAGCTCAGTTGGTAGAGCTGCGTGCACGCGTACGGGAGGTCACGAGTTCGAACCTCACTCAGCGCATATAATAAACATGGTCCGACCGGTCAAACGGTCAACGGTCAAATGGTCAAACTGGTCAACGGTCAACGGGTCAAAAAGTCAAAAATTTTTATTTTCTTTTATTTATTTATTTTATTTAAAAAAATCAATTAAAAATACTTAAAAATAATATTTTTAAAGTTAGAAAATGACCTTAAACTCACAAAAATAAATCTAAAAATCCTATTAAAATTGTTAATAAAATCCACTTATTTACCGAACTATTATGTTATTATTTAGGTTAGTTTCTCTCGTGGTTAAATCCAAATTCGTGCGCATTCATCATCAATCCAAGAAACGCAACCACTGTGAGTGAATTCTTACAAATTCCCATTTTTATTCATGTTTTGGGGTGCATCATGTGTCGCTTAAATTAATTCGCTTATTCAAACTCGTGCTATACCATTATATGATCTAAACTTAGAATGTAAATATTGTTTGTTGTGATGTATTACATATCGTCAAGTTGTATGCAAATTATTTATTAGGCCCATCAATTCCTCGTGGGAGAAGAGTTGAACAACGCGTGCCTCAAAACAATCATTTGTTGTATGTGTGTGCAATATTTAATATTATGTGTGTGCAATATTTAATATTATGTGTTTTGTGAATAAATTTACATCTACATTTACTCATATGTGGTTATGCACTTTATTTTATAATCAATACAATAAACACGTTTAAATGTTTTCATAGGATTCACTCGCCAACTTTTTGTTGACCCAAAAACCATTTTTACACATGATACAGGTGGACATGATGAAGCAAGGAACACATAGGAAATTGTCTTAGAAGAAAAATAATGAAGTCTAGAAAGATGTATAGAACATGTTGTACTTGTATGATTTGATTGTATGATCTCCTTTAAATTGTAATAATAAATATGAGACATTATAATAAATGTCATGAGCTTTGATGAAAACCCAATCATGCCCCGATCACCTTTTTCCGCTGCGGGTTGGGGTGTGACAGATTGGTATCAGAGCTTTTGACTATAGGGATATAGGATAGGTTATTAGACCCTTAGAGCCTATACTATAGTTGATTAGATTTTAATGTGGTTACATGCAAACTCATGATGTTTATTTATTTCATATTTATTACATACACAAATGCATGCAAACACTTTCCAATATTATATTTTGTGTGATACTTAATGAGTTATACTTATAGTCAAACATGACATGCTTACATATACATTCATCACACATATTTCAATGTTCACATATTTAAATCATCTTATACTTCCGTAATTCAAGATTTTGCCGCATTTTTCGTTTTTCAATCTCATCAAAGTGAGTTCTACGACGGGCATGTAGTAACTGTAAGGGTACAAGTACCGGTAGTCGGAACGTCCTGTCTAGGTTGGCATTCGTATAAGTCCAATATAACGGACCAGTTTGCCTACCTGGGGACTAACGATGAGAGTACGAAGGACCTATTAGGCCAAAGCATGCCACACCAAACGTCGTTCGAACTAACCCCACTTTGAGTTGTCACCGTGTCCACACCTGGATGCACTCCGAATATCATACGTTACATACATGTTTCTCGATTTTCTCCGGGTTTTAGTGTACGTTACCAGGATAACACATGCGAACCATATGAAAAACCCGGTAATCATGGGGGCCCACATGATTACGAAGGTGAAGTATGGCGGCATGCAAGGCCCAATTACGAGCAAAGCCCAAGACATCCTATGGATGTAGTAGATTTATTATTCTATATTTATTTTATGAATGTTCATTCCTAAATACGACACATGACCCCTAAAACGTCCAACTCATACTCTTGATACGTATTCCTTGTAGATGTCTTCTAGTCTCGCTCGTAGGAAGATGAGATCAGGAAAAGCCCGCGAGCGAATGGCTGCCCAAATCGCTCAACAAATGGCGGCCGTAATACCCAACATTGTAGTTAAAGTTCAACAAGCTCTTACCGCTAATCCCGACAACCCAATCAATCAAGAAGATCAAAATGTTATCAACCCTCCCCCAAATACCACTAAATGCACCTTCAAGCATTTCAAATCCTGCGACCCTCCAAAATACGAAGGGACTGAAGTTGTCACCGCTCTCCTCCATTGGTTTGAGGAAATGGAAAACACTTTTCTAAATTGTGATTGCCCCGATGATCGCAAGGTGCGATATGCTACCGGTCGTTTGTTTGGAATAGCACTTACATGGTGGAATACAGAGAAGGCCAAGCGAGGTGTTGAAGATGCTATAACTTTGACTTGGGAAGAGTTGAAGGAAATCATGACAAGACGGTTTTGCCCAAGAAGCGAAATCAAGAAATTGGAGGATGAGTTCTATTCTTTGAAACAAAAGGAAGGCGACCACACCACATACAACAAGAGATTCCTTGAGTTAAATCAAATGGTCCCTAACTTGTTCACTCATCTCTACCGTTTGATCGAGCACTACATTCGAGGTCTTCCTTCAAAAATTCAAGACTCTGTAATAAGTACCACACCTGCAACTTTGGAAGCAGCAATGGAGTTAGCTACAGAGCTCACCGAGAACCGTATACGAAATAAGTACTTCAAGGAGGAGAAGAAGAAGGATAAAGCATCAACTGAAACCTCAAACTCCACCCAAACCGAATCCCCTTCTCAACCCATTGCTAAGAGAAAACGAGATGGACAAATCTTCGCTGTCACCCAACACAACCAACCAGCTTCACAAGTTGTACCCCTCCAAGCTATCCCAATCACTCAAGTAGCACCCCACTCAACTTACCCAAATAAGAAACCTTACCTTGGACCTCACCCTCAATGCAACACCTGTTTTTATCACCATCCATCTACCTTACCTTGTCGACTATGTGCGAATTGTGGACGCTATGGTCATTTGAGCAAGGTTTGCCGCACCTCTCAAAACTAAACCTCACCCCCTACTCAAAACATGATCCAAACATATCAACAACCCCAATACCCCATGTTCCCATATGTTCGAGCTTGTTTCAATTGTGGCGACCCTACCCACTTTAGAAACACGTGCCCTCGATTGGTTAACATCATAAACGCCCAAGCTCAAGCAAACCCAGTTAACCAAGCAAATCAAGAAAACCTAATCACTAGGCCACCAGCAAGAGGAAGAGTTTACAACATCAACGCCAATCCTTTGAAGATAATGACGGCCCAAACGAACCACCCAACTAGTTTTCTTCACCAAAAATCAAGAATTCAACTCCAACCGCTTAGTTTTTATGTTTCTTTATGTTATCTCAATCTTCACGTATCTCAATTATAAATTTGAAATTTATCCAAGAATCTTAATGCGAATTACTATTTCAGTTTTGTTTTATACTCATTGATTTAATACCTCACGACGTACCTCAGTTTCATCATTTAAAGAAGTTGGGTTGTGTCTCACTTTTACCTAGACTAACCCCTTCATCATAACAAACGAGGGAGGTACTATCATCGTTCAATCATGTATACCTTCAGATTTGAGATTCAAGTTTTGGTTGTTGTGCTTGTTTATGTTTTAGAGTCACATAGAACTAATCATAACTTACTGATAAAACCAATGAAAATTTGACAAGAATATGGTGGATACGCCGCTGGTACTTCCTATATATAAGTATTCTTGTCAAAGGATCAGAGGCATTGTCAGGCGGTTATGAGAAGTTCCATGTAGGATTTAGTAATGTCATGGTTGAAGTTTGTTTTATACTCACTGATTTAGCATTCACATCATCAAACATCTCAACGTATTTCAATCTCATCATTCAAAGAAGTTGGGTTGTGTCTCACTTCTACATAGACTAACCTCTTCATCATAACAAACGAGAGAGGTATTGTCATCATTCAAACATGTATACTTTCAGAATTAAGACTCAAGCTTTGGTTGTTGTGTTGTTTATGTTTTAGAGTCACATAGAACTAATCATAATTTACTGATAAAGCCAATGAAAATTTGACAAGAATATGGTGGATACGCCGCTGGTACTTCCTATATATAAGTATTCTTGTCAAAGGATCAACAGCATTGTCAGGCGGTTATGAGAGGTTCCATGTAGGTTTTAGTGGTAGAAGTTTTGTTTTAGGATATAACCTTATCTTTCCAAACGTATCGATTCTCTCAGAACTCTTGTGCATGAGATCATACCTAGTCAATCAACTATGTTATTCAATATTCCTTATCTTAGGCATCAAAAAGCGATTCCTGTAGCAGGGTATCCAACCCTTACTAGGACGTTACCGCCTCAAATAAAATTTAAACTTTCACCCTCCTCTAATTAGGTAATTGTCAAAAATTTAAAGCACCCTCTTCAAGTCAAACATACCACTACTACTTAAATTTCGGGACGAAATTTGTAAAAGTAGGGGATACTGTAACATCCGTAAAAAACCGGGTTATCCAAACCCGCTTCATTTATTAAACCGAATAATCAGTTATAAATTTTGTCGCGTATTTAATGCTCAAATTAATTTTTATACGATACATAATTAATAAACAAATTAGAATTTTGAAACATAATTATTAAATAACAAAAAAAATAACAAATTAAAAAAAATGTGGAGACGCCGGGTTTCGAACCCGGGTCACCCACTAACTTATACACACACAGTTTTCACCACTCCGCCACACGCACATGTTGTGAAGAAACTTAAGCAAATAAAACTTAAAGTCTCACCCGCGAACAATCCGATTTCAACCAAAACTGAAACCGCCAATCAATCTTCAATCAATCATTGAATTTTCGCGATCATCTTGGGCATAACAGACAACTAGGCATCGGTTATAACCAAACCATTGACTCAATTCGAATCAAAACTGATCAAACCGTATGATTTTGGAATTCGAAACCTTTTGAGTTATACTTTATATCGATGTATTCATCATTCGAGCTCGCGAGTCTATCAAACTTACCTCTCAAACTCGCTCTGAAAACCTCGCCGCAAGTTGCCGGAATCCTCTGCAAGTTGACCGAAAGTTATCGCCGGAAAACCGAAGAATCTATCCCACTGTTGCTTTACTTTATAAACAGGACATCTAGAGCTCATACCGAAATCACCCACACTCACCTTAAACTCCCTATAGAGTCTCTGTCGCAAGAAATACATCGCCGGAATTCTCTGCAAGTCGCCGGAAAACCCAGTTACTCGCCGGAATCATCACCGGAGGATTTCAATTCGACACTGATCTGTATAATTTTTTGACCCATGTCCTTTATCATTTAATTTACTAAAGTATACCAGAATTACTGATTAAACAGTCGTGTTGATTCTCTGGTTTCATAAACTGAAGAAGATGAAGCACTGTTAATATATAAGTTTAATTTAAATCGGATTTTTAAACGGGTTAGACACACAGTCCAGTGGTGGACTGTGTGCAATTTTAAACCACACGTCCCGAGTTCGATTCGTGCACTTAACCGGTTTCCTGCGATAAATCCCAATTTTTTTTGAAAGGCCCAGAACACTTTCCAGTTAGTATATAAGGTTAATAAAAACAAGTATTTTAACCAGGTTAGACACACAGTCCAGCGGTGGACTGTGTGCAAAGTTAAACCACAGGTCACGAGTTCGAATCCTGCTTCGGCACCCGGTTCGACATGATTAAAATTATTTTTAAAATAAATTATTCGGAATAATCTAAATAGTATATAAGTATAATTAAAAACAGAAATATTTCGGGTTAGACACGTAGCTCAGTTGGTAGAGCTGCGTGCAAGCGTACGGGAGGTCACGAGTTCGAACCTCACTCAGCGCATATAATAAACACGGTCCGACCGGTCAAACGGTCAACGGTCAAATGGTCAAACTGGTCAACTGGTCAACGGGTCAAAAAGTCAAAAATTTATTTTCTTTTATTTATTTATTTTATTTAAAAAAATCAATTAAAAATACTTAAAAATTTTATTTTTAAAGTTAGAAAATGACCTTAAACTCACAAAAATAAATCTAAAAATCCTATTAAAATTGTTAATAAAATCCACTTATTTACCGAACCATTATTTTATTATTTAGGTTAGTTTCTCTCGTGGTTAAATCCAAATTCGTGCGCATTCATCATCAATCCAAGAAACGCAACCACTGTGAGTGAATTCTTACAAATTCCCATTTTTATTCATGTTTTGGGGTGTATCATGTGTCGCTTAAATTAATTCGCTTATTCAAACTCGTGCTATATCATTATATGATCTAAACTTAGAATGTAAATATTGTTTGTTGTGATGTATTACATATCGTCAAGTTGTATGCAAATTATTTATTAGGCCCATCAGTTCCTCGTGGGAGACGAGTTGAACAACGCGTGCCTCAAAACAATCATTTGTTGTATGTGTGTGCAATATTTAATATTATGTGTGTGCAATATTTAATATTATGTGTTTTGTGAATAAATTTACATCTACATTTACTCATATGTGGTTACGCACTTTATTTTATAATCAATACAATAAACACGTTTAAATGTTTTCATAGGATTCACTCGCCAACTTTTTGTTGACCCAAAAACCATTTTTACACATGATACAGGTGGACATGATGAAGCAAGGAACACATAGGAAATTGTCTTAGAAGAAAAATAATGAAGTCTAGAAAGATGTATAGAACATGTTGTACTTGTATGATTTGATTGTATGATCTCCTTTAAATTGTAATAATAAATATGAGACATTATAATAAATGTCATGAGCTTTGATGAAAACCCAATCATGCCCCGATCACCTTTTTCCGCTGCGGGTTGGGGTGTGACAAACAGTCCCAACTTAAAAAATAATCACTGACAGTCTCAACTATTAACGTATTGGCCTCCAATGAACCCTGATTAACAGAACCCTAACGCCATTAGTCTCCGGTCGCCGGAAAACCGTTTTTGGCCAGAAAACTCAACCTTTTCGTCCCGAATCTCTTTGTAACCTTATCAGGGACCTTTAGGAACCTTTTTATAGTAATAACCCCAATTATTGAAGTCGCCGGAAAACTCTTTTTCGCTGAAAAACTTCTGCTTGGCCGGAAAACTCAACTTTTTGGCCGGAATACTCAATATTTGTCCCTAACCTCTTTGTAACCTTAGATCGGACCTTTACGAACATTTTTCTGGCCAAAAACGTTTTTTCGGCGACCTGAGACTAACGACGTTAGAGTTCTATTAGTCAGGGTCCATTAGAGGTCAATATGTTAATAGTTGGGACTGCCAGTGGTTATTTTTTAAGTTGGAACTGTTGGCGGCCGACGATGAATAGTTCGGATTATTAAAATCCAATATTCCTTCTTTTAAATGGTTTTTAGCTAAATGTTTTCGAAGGAATGATTATAGCCCATTTTGGTATTTAGATGTGACAAATAGATCAAACGAGGCTAATTTTAAAACAATTGTGAGCTTAAAGTCAGGGTCCATTGAAGGCCAATATGTTAATAGTTGGGACTGTCAGTGGTTATTTTCTAAGTTGAAATGTTGGCGGCCGACGGTGAATAGTTCGGATTATTAAAATCCAATATTTCTTCTTTTAAATGGTTTTTAGCTAAATGTTTTCGAAGGAATGATTATAGCCCATTTTGGTATTTAGATGTGACAAATAGATCAAACGAGGCTAATTTTAAAACAATTGTGAGCTTAAAGCTATCTTATGCATTTAAGATAGAGGGATTCAACAAGTAAATTAAAAATAAGTAATAAGGATTGAATAATTTAGTAAATTTAATCCTTTTCGGCCAATATGTGTAATTTGTGATGTACATGTGGTAAGGAAGTGGTGACCATACATTAAGTGGTGGTGACCTACACTGTCTTTTACTATACGAAGTACGCATAGTATTCTCGTATACAGTTTAGATACTATTATTGTGACGGTACAATTATAAAAAAAAAATTAAAAAATTATTTGTCACTTTGAAAATCCAATTTTCTTCAAATAAATGATTACAAACTTTGAAAAATTGGAATTTGGAAGCTTATAGATATTGTTACCTTCATCCATCAAGTAATAGTGAAAATGAAAGGTGAAATATTAAATTTCAGATAAAGATCTCTAGATATAGTAGATATTCAACAAATAAAATTTATTATAAGAAGCCACATACAAAGGAAAGCATATATTTATACTAGATATGATCGCTCACAATTACTTGAAATTAAAGGATCTATGCAGCCTCTTTTATTCTTGAAAACTCTTAATAGTGATTGCATCATATATCCGGCATATGGTTACCTTACAAAACATGAAAAAGCTTATCTCTCCATTGTTTCTTCAACAACAACACTCCAATAATACCCCAAAAACCTGTTGCAAAACCGCTTGTTATGTCCACGTATAGCCATACCTTCTTTGGCTCATTAGCATTTTCGTATTTCTTCTTGATGGCTGTGTTTTTATGAGGAAAGCATTCCGTTGGCAGTGGTGCACCACATAGATATGTGTTATCAGCATATATTAATGGATCGATAAGCGTCTGCAATTGATTTCCTGTTGAATTTGTCCTGACAAGTTGTTGTGTGACAAATCCAAGTAACTCAAGAAATTCAAAGCTGCCATGCTTAAAGGAATAGGACCATTCAACTTGTTTGCTGACAAATCAAGAGAAATCAATGATTTCATGTTCCCAATGTTTTTTGGAATAACCCCACTAAAATGTTGGGAAAATCGAAATTTGCTTGGATAAATCTGAAGTCGTGTAATCACTTTCAGATCAAACAATTGGAGTGTCTACCAATCTTTGATCGGATAAAATCAGATTTGATTCTAGATTTCTGTATGGGATTTTGATTGTGAGATTTTGGGGATTAGTTACGAATCAAAATTCGTCCAGGGTTTTTCTCTAAAAATTTGGGAACGTATTTTCAGTTTTTCACAACTGCTTACAGTTTCAATCTTGAACAAAAACACCTTTAGTCCCTCAAGTTTCAAAATTGCACATTTAGCCCAAAATGAGTTTTTGTTGCATTTTTTATAAAGGAATGTTGTCCAAGGGGCCAGGGGCTGCCGCCCCTTGGACCCTGCTCCCAGGGGCGCTGCCCCCAGACCCCCGCCAAGGGGAAGCTGTCCCCTTGGATCCCCCGTTAGTCCCGAGGACATTCAAATAAGTGTGCACTCTTATTTGACCGTCACACGCAATCTCAAATTACACTAAAATATCCAACATACCTCCCCCATTTTAGTGTAATCAAGGATTACCTAACTTGTTCACAGCAATCAAACAAACTAATGCATAAATGAAATGTCGTGACAATTGAATTTCATATTAGTATATTACACATTCCAAATATTCGAATTTAAGGGTGTCTATAAGGATTGAACCCTTAATATCCATACTGAATACATGAAGATAATATACACATTAGTTTACATACATAGATTTAACTTGACACTATCTTTTACTAGCCTATGTCCCTATCCTTCATAAGCATATCAAAGCCAAGTCCAAGCTTCTTGAAGCAGCTAAACTTCATGCTCATATAGGTAGCTATTTTACTCTTGCACCTGCAAATGCAATTTTTCAAAAGAGCTATTAAGAAGATATACCTCAACCTTACTTAACTTGCAGATCTAAACATATACCTTTAGGATAATTTTAATGTTGTGTTCCAAACTCTAGATGTTAAGCTTTCCACATTGAATTCTGCACCTAACGTCATATTAGGTGGGAATTGGGTATCTTAACATGAGAGTTTTCAGATGGACTTTAACCCTAATCCCACAGCTGATCCTTTCACGAGATCTCTAGTTAACCCTTTGGTTAAGTGATCAGCTAAGTTATGTTGAGTTCTCACATACTCAACAGAAATCGCACCATGCATGATGAGCTCACAAACCATGCTATGTCTCACACCTAAGTGTCTTGACTTGCCATACACTTGACTATACGTCTTAGCCAATGTAGCTTCACTATCACACCTTATAGAAATGGGAGCCATTGGTTTTGGCCACATAAATCAAGTTTCTTAGCCACTCAGCTTCTTTGCCAGCTGCGGCTAATGCTACAAACTCAGACTCCATTGTTGAATCAGTTATGCAAGTCTGTTTCTTTGAAGCCCAAGAAATGGCACCTCCCCCAAGTAGGAATACCCAACCACTTGTGGAAGAATGATCTTCCTTATTGTTTATCAACTTGCATCTGAATATCCTTCAATCACTGAAGGAAATCCAATGTAAGTTAGACCATAATCCATGGTTCCTTTCAAGTATTTGAATACTCGACCTAGTGCTTGCCAGTGATGAGTACTAGGATTGCTAGTAAACCTACTAAGTTTTCCAACAGCATACGCTATATCTGGTCTGGTGCAGATCATAGTGTACATAAGTGATCCAATCGCTCTTGAGTACTCAAGTGGAGATACTGCAATGCCTTTATTAGGTAATAGCTTCAAACTAGGATCAATAGGAGTACTTGCGGGAGAACACTCCTTGAAATTGAACTTGTTCAAGATCTTCTCAATGTAGTGTGATTGAGAGATTGAAATGCCCATGTTCTCACGTTTGATTTTAATACCTAAAATCACCTCAGCCTCCCTCATATCTTTCATAGCAAACTTAGATGATAAAAATTCTTTTGTTCTATCAACTTGATCTTGGTTAGTGCCAAAAATCAACATATCATCTACATACAAACAGATTAATACTCTGTTTCCAGAAGCATCAAACTTGCTATAAATACATTTATCTGCTTGGTTTAAAGCAAAACCATTAGACAATACAATCTCATCAAACTTTTGATGCCACTGCTTGGGTGCTTGCTTCAAGCCATAAAGAGATTTAATTAGTTTACACACCTTGTTTTCACTTCCAGGCATAACAAACCCTTCTGGTTGTTTCATATAAATCTCCTCATCTAATTCACCATTTACAAACGCAATTTTCACATCCATTTGGTGAATTACAAGATTATGTATAGCAGCAAGTGCTAATAATAATCTAATGGTGGATCTCCTTGCTACAGGAGCATATGTATCAAAGAAGTCAATACCCTCCTTTTGTCTAAACCCTTGGATTACTAATCTGGCTTTGAATTTATCAATAGTACCATCCACCTTCATCTTCCTCTTGAAGATCCATTTACTTCCCAATGGTTTACAACCAGGAGGTAAATCCACCAATTTCCAAGTGTTATTTTGCAAAATAGAATCCATTTCATCTTTGATGGCTTCTTTCCAAAATGAAACATCCCGTGAAGCCATTGCTTCACTATATGTCTTTGGATCCTCATCAACATGGAAGCAATATAGATATTGAAAATCAATATCAATCCTAGATCCCTCAACTAAGTAGAGTTGAAAATCGTCACCATAAGACTTGACCTTTCTTTCTCTTGAACTCCTTCTTGGTTCAGTGCTAGTTGAAGGCATGATTTCTTTTTCACTAGAAATCTTAAGAGAAGGATTCATATCCTTTGGCCTAGGTATAGATGTGAATATTTCTTCATCATATTCTACATTTCCACTTCTTGCCTCAATAACCGTATGTACTGAAACGTGGTCATTTGGTTCTATTACATAGAACCTGTGAGCAAATGAGTGCTCAGCATATCCAATGAAAATGCATTCTACACCCTTTTCCCCTAAGTTTCTTATCATAGGATTATTGAGCCTAACCACGGCTCTACAACCCCAAACTCTTAGTTTTTGCAACTAGGGTGGCTTTTTATACCAAAGCTCAAAAGGGGTTGTTTTGTTCCTTTTATTAGGAACCCGGTTTAACAAATAACAGGCTGTCAACATAGCATCTCCCCAAAACCCATTATTTAAACCCGAATGGGACAGCATGGTATTAACCATCTATTTTAGCGTTCTATTCTTCCTTTCCGCCACACCATTTTGTTCCGGTGTGTAAGGAGCTGTGGTAAGGTGTATTATTCCAGTTGATTGGAAATATTCTGGATCAAAATACTCACCACCTCTATCTGTATGTAGGGTTTTGATCAATTCACTTCGATGAAGCTCCACTTCTTGTTTATAGATTTTAAACTTTTCCAGAGCTTCATCTTTTGCATGTAATAAGTAAACGTAACAGAATCTAGTAGCATCATCTATAAAGGTTACAACATACTTCTTGTTACCTAATGATGGTGTACCATGAAAATCACATAGATCACTATGTATCAAATCTAATAGTTTACTTTCTCTAGTAACATGTTGCATGAATGGTTTTCTAGTTATTTTATTCAACTTGCAGATATGGCACTTTTCATTTGTTAAATTAACTGCCGGAATTAAGCTCATCTTAGACATTCCATAAGTCGTTTATAATGTACATGTCCTAATCTAGCATGCCATAATTCAGATTTAGATGAATTTACACTAGGTGCAGAATCAATCATACAAACAGAATTATCACTAAACGGCACTTCTAGATTTAACATAATCATACCATTACATAAATAACCAAATCCGATAAAAGAACCATGTCTTGACAAGATATACTTGTCACATTCTAACACTTGTTTGTACCTGCAATTATTTAATACGATACCGGATAACAAGTTTTTCCGAATGCCGGGTACATACAATACATTACTTAAACTTAGAGTTTTTCCAGAAGTAAATACTAGTACTACACTTCCAATTCCGTGGATTGGCTCGGTTGCAACATTTCCCATCTTTAAAACAAATCCATCTTCAATTAATGTAAGGTCCTTGAACCATCTTCGATCCTTACATACGTGACTTGTTGCTCCCGAGTCATACCACCAAGCAATAGAATCATCCTGCACATAAAATGCTTCAGAAATTAGTGAAACATAATTCACATCCGAATTATAATTAAAGTTTAATTTCTGACCTTGTTGCTTTGGATCCTTAGAGGATCCACCAGTGCCAGCTTCATTCTTGGCTTTACCAACACGACAATCTCTTTTGAAGTGTCCGGCTTACCACACTTCCAACAGCCTTGATCATTGGTCTGTTTTGCATACTTCATAGCCTTGTTCTTCTTGTTAGGCCCACTTTGAAACTTCCTTTTGTTGTTTCCCTTGTTAGAACTTTTAAAACTAGGACCACTTTCTTCAACCATGTTAACAGAAGACCCACCAACATGTTTATCTTTGTTAACATTTTCCATGGCCCGACAAGACTCCTCAATTCGAAAACAACTTCCAAGTTCAACCAGATTCATTTCCTCCTTCTTATGTTTTAAAGTATGTTTAAAATCTTTCCATGAAGGAGGAAGTTTATCAATGATAGATGGAACAGAAATTGCTTCATCCATCTTCAAACCATGTTGTTCAAATTGACCCAGAATTCTTAGACATTCATTGAATTGTTCCATGATAGGTCTACCATCAACCATTTTATAATTCATAAAATCATTGACTAAGAATTTCTTACTAGATGTGTCTTCAGCCATGTATTTGGCCTCTCGTAATTCTCACAGTTCTTTTGCAGATTCAACATTTTGATAAATATCGAAAAGAGAGTCACACATACCATTCAGAATATGCCCACGACAGATGTAATCAGCATTCAACCACTTTCCACGCTTCCTAGTTTGTTCCAGCGGTTCATCCACCACTTCCTCGGGCATCGGGGTACTCAGAACGTACACCATTTTCAAAGTCGTCAATAGAAATTGCATCTTCTTTTGCCAGCGACGAAAGTCTTGCCCTTCAAACTTGTCCAATTTCGCAAATTTGTTCGTCATAGCCTTCGAAGATTCACCACCGCTTGTCATCTTCACTGAAATTGTTTGATCTTTGTTGGGAAAATCGAAATTTGCTTGGATTAATCTGAAGTCGTGTAATCACTTTCAGATCAAACATTGGAGTGGCTACCAATATTTGATCGGATAAAATCAGATTTGATTATAGATTTCTGTATGGGATTTTGATTGTGAGATTTTGGGGATTAGTTACGAATCAAAATTCGTCCAGGGTTTTTCTCTAAAAATTTGGGAGCGTATTTTCAGTTTTTCACAACTGCTTGCAGTTTCAATTTTGAACAAAAACACCTTTAGTCCCTCAAGTTTCAAAATTGCACATTTAGCCCAAAATGAGTTTCTGTTGCATTTTTGATAAAGGAATTTTGTCCAAGGGGCTATGCCCCTTGGACCCAGCTCCCAGGGGCGCTGCCCCCTTGGATCCCCTGTTAGTCCCGATGACATTCAAATAAGCGTGCACTCTTATTTGACCGTCACACGCAATCTCAAATTACACTAAAATATCCAACATAAAATGATTATCTGACAGATTTAGACCCATCAATCCATCCAGTGCCGTTAGCGCTTTAGGTATTTCTCCAACGAGTTTTTTGCTCGAAAGATCCATGTTTAAGACGAATCCCACGGTAGTTGTATAGTCAAGTGAAGCACCTTTGAGGACCTGCATCACATTTCTATAACTATAAAAAAACATATGG
This sequence comes from Scalesia atractyloides, assembly GCA_947069175.1. Taxonomy (NCBI): domain Eukaryota; kingdom Viridiplantae; phylum Streptophyta; class Magnoliopsida; order Asterales; family Asteraceae; genus Scalesia; species Scalesia atractyloides. The sequence goes on from CAMTDV010000003.1 coordinate 1,259,538, forward strand.
AAGCCATGAAATGACTTCTCTTTCATGCCACCCAACTCTCCAAAACAATGAGGGATGGATCCTATTAAGTTGTTGTGTGCCACATCTAAAATTTGAAGTTGAGATTTGCACAAAGAGTGAGGAATTCTTCCAGTGAAATTGTTCTTGTGCAATCTCATAGCAACCAACATTGTAACATTTTCTCCAATCCATTCAGGTATATTTCCTGAGAATCGTTCTCACCCAAATCCAAAAATTGCAAATTTGTAAAATATCCAAAATCTTGAGGAAGCTCTCCATTCAAGTTATTGTCATTAAGTTGTAACCATTTCAAGGATGGATTGTTATGGCCTAAAGAACTCGATAAGACACCAGATAGCTTGTTTGAACCAAGTAGCATCATTTTCAAGGATAGATTCCATAGGCACCTAGGAATTTCACGGTCAACCTGTTTCTAGAAAGATCGAGAACTTGCAAATATATCCTTCTGCATAACCACTTCGGAATCAACTCTGTAAAAAGGTTATTTTGCACAATTAATATGCCTCCCGATTCATACCTTACGTCGTCTACAGAAGGAAGGTCTGTCAGAGGACCACTTAGTTTGTTGTGAGAAAGGTCTAAGACACGTATGATAGGCATGAGGCGCAACCATGTGGGAAGAGGTCCAAAAAGGCCAGCATTCGACAACATTAACTCCTCAAGTTTCCTTTGAGATCGAAGCCATTGTGGAAATCCATCTTCAATCTTGCAAGAACTAAGTTGAAGGACTTTCAACTGGAATGGAGGTATCCACTCACGTGAAATATTGAAAAGCAATTTCTTGTTATTTTCTGCACTCAAGTACTTCAACATCGATAGGTTAGCAAAAAGGTCTTCGAAAACTACTCCTTGTAAAGAGTTGTTAGAGATATCTAAAAGATGGAGGTTGGTGAGTTGCCTAATAAAATTTGGAATCATCCCATTAAATAAATTTGAAGCCACCGAAAGCACTCTTAAAGAAGTGAGTCTTCCTAGAGACACTGGAATAGAACCACTCATTTGATTATTGGCAAGGTGAAGTATGGTGAGTTGCCCATGGAACTTTGGGATGGGACCGTTCACATAGTTATAAGATAGATCTATTCCTTGTAATGATCTTAAATTCCCTAAAGCTTCTGGGATTGGACCCGTCATTTATTGTTAGATAAATCTAAGCCTCTTAAATTGGTCAATCTTCCAAGGGATTCTGGAATCGAACCGTTTAATGTATTCCAACATAAATCCAAAATCTCCAATGCATTTTGAGAGCATTCAGATACATTAGTTAATGGGCCAATCATTTCTCCTTCAAGATTATTGTGTGAAACAATCAATTCTCGGAGGTGACACTGTCTCCAGATTCCGACATCCTCAATCTGCCTAAACTTATTCCAAGAAATATCAAGCTTACTAAGGTAAGGAATGGCAGGAAATGATGAATTCAACTTGTTGTCCGACAGGTCAAGGGATAATAGGGAAGTCATGTTGTTAAAACAAAAGGAAATATGCCTTCAATTTCATTCCCACTAAGATCTAGGTGTTGGATGGTAGAATGTGTAGTGAAATTAAGATTGGTGGGAGAGAAATTAATATTTTGGATCCAACAACCTGACAAATGCAACTCTGAAACAGAAGGTATCGTGTTTATGAAGTTTTCAAAGCTCCATACCATACTCATATTATTTTTTGAAAGATTAAGGAAAGATAGAGATGTCATGTTTAGAATTATGCTAGGGAGCTGACCTCGGAAATCATTTTCACTAAGATCCAGGTGCTTGAACTTGGAAAGTTCTTTACTGGAATTGGGATGATGAGAACCAAGATGAGCCATAGAAACTCCACATGTGGACAAACTTAGGTTCAATAAGGAAGGAATCGTGTATAGTAAGTTGTTTACGTTTTGTACTTTACTAAGATCTACTCCACTCAAGTCAAGATGCTCGAGTTTTGAAAGACCAGAAGTCCATGACATGTCATTTATCATCAACTCTTGTAAGTAATATGAACTAAGATCAAGAACCTTCAAATTGGAAAGATTTCCAATTTGATGGGGAATTTTACCACTGAACCCTGCACTAGAGAGATTGAGATACCTTAGATGTTTGAACGATCCAATAAACTCCGGAATTCGAATTCCATAGAAATCATTCCCACTCAAGTCTAGATGTTTTAGATTCACCAACTTTTTCAAACAAGAATTTACCTCATCTCCAACTAAGTAGTTGTCCTCATCAACACTAGCCAGATTGTAGTCTTCATCAGGCAAGCCGGCTCGATCAAATAAGTAGTAGTTATCCCTGAATGTTCTTCTGAGATGAAGGCTAACAACCCTTCCAGTGGCATGATCACAGCCAACTCGTTCCCACCTACAACAGTCGTTGCCAACCCCCCATGATGAAAGCATTCCATGGTCGCCTTTGATGCTGCGTTTGAACTCGAGAAGAGTTAGTCTCTCTTTTTCAGAACAAAAAGCAGTTGTGAGGTTTCCACCACCCGCACATTCATGTGCCATCGTCACTAATAAGATACATACGAAAACGAGATGAATTCCCAAACCCCAACGAGCATATCGCATGTTTCAACTCCAAATTACTTGTAGAAAAAGATGGTGAAATGAAAAAAATGGTTATCTTATGATCATGAAGAAACTAGTTCATTTAAAAATCCCACCTTGACTGACATAAAACCATAGTTGACCTGAAGTCTTCCCACTACGTGGCCTATAAGTTTTATGCTAACTTATTGAAGTGGTCATGGTATGCAATTACATAGTAGTTTCCTAATTGGTCCATAAGTCGTATGCTAGCATATTCTCTTTGAAAATTCAACTACTAATTAGGATGTACAAAAGAAAAGATACGATTTCGACGTTATGAAGGTCTAACACATTATACAAGATCAACTATTAGGATGTAACCTTTTTCACATATTAAAAAATTTAAAATATATTACACGTATTACAAATGGAAACTGACCAAACCCGACCTGTGACACCGATTAAACTAAAGTACCAAGATCGGTCCTTGGTTCCGTATTTTCTCAATTTTCAGTCTCAGGACCATATTGATACAATTCAATGCGAACCGAACCGTCTGAATATAGGTTATGTTCATGTTCAACTAATTGAGATGTCAGTTGGCACCCAATGTTTTAACTTTGCAAGGGCATAGAGATTTAATAAACAGGGCATCTGAATCAGTTTATATTGTAATGAGTTGGAGCATTACAATTTACAAGTAGATAGAAATATGTTATATATATTTTAAATTTATAAAATTCTTCTTTTTATATTCAGTGGCTAATTAATGTTAATAATAGCAATTTCAGTGGCAAGGAAATAAAATTTTGACACCATGACAATAATAAACCAATATGTCACCAAAATATGTACTTGCCACTTGGCTTCACCAAAGATAAGTTTGAAACCAAAGGTTTGAACAGGATTGTTTAAAGTGTCACAAAAAGATAATTTTTAAGAACTGAGAAGGCTATACGCGGATAAAGCTCGAGACAACGTATGTATCTAACGGAGCAAAAGAGTCACCAGGAGTGAAAGACGAGAACTACAATTACTACTTTGGTTTAAGCATGGAACAGGTTGTTGTGGTCAACTATGTTATAATTGGATTGAAAATAACTTGGAGTCTTGGAGATGGTCTATCCAAAGGCGGCTCAATCTTTCTCGGGTCTAAAGTGAATTCTAAAATTATGGTATTCGTAAAATAAAAACACTTGTGGTCCTAATAATGTCAAGTAAAAGATGTAATGCTATGAAATATTTAGTTGGGGGTCTAGGATGTATTTTAGTCTTAAAGTTTGATTTATAATGTTTTTGAAAAGTATTAGTCTGCTTTTTGAAACATAAGACAAATGCACAATCAAATAAAGCAGGGCATTAATACTCATGTTTTTACTCCTAAGGAAAATCATATAAATAGCCTCATTGACCATTCGAATTAGCAAAATAGGCATTAGTTTTTTTTTCGTTAGAAAAGTAGCCAATCCAAAAAGAACCAACAAAGGATAAACAGGTAAGCGGGGCCGACATAGGTGACACCTATAGAGTCAACACTAAATGTGAAAAAATCAACTGGCTTACAAAATAACCAATCAAATAATTACACGTGTAAAATGTTGGCTCAGCAATCGTGCAATATTCTCTCTCTCGCCACAAACCCCACGATTTATCTTTCAAGGCTAATAAAATCATTATGTTCGACTTCCGTTTCAAGAATTAGAAGCCCACTTATACTGTGAAGTTTTTCTTCAAGGCGACTAAATGAGTGCATTATATTTAACGAGTTAAAAGCATAAAACTTTTTACAACTTTAAATCAAACTGAAACATTTTCAAATCACAGCTCCCGGTCTCAAAAGCTTGGTAGTTGTTGTACAAAGCCTAGCCCGTTTTAGTACAAATATCCAATTGAAAACCCCAGCCAGGCCGCACCCTAGCCCAATTAGGCCCAGTGTCTTGTTCTACCATTATCCCACAAGACTTATGGGGTGTGAAGGAGCTCCATCCTCAAATGATGGTCCTCCACATCACCCACTACGTCACACGCAAAAAGTATGACCCTCCAAGGATGAACCAAGGGTGTAGAGGATGACCCTCCCTCCTTTATTATTATTTTTTTGTTCTAAAATTTGAACACTTCTTTTAACATTACATAACTTATAAAATAAAACATTAAATAACTTAAAAAAAATACTAGATTGCTAAAAATTAAAAAACCTAAGAATTTCATTTTTGGAGATCTTTTCTTTCATTTTACACAAAATATGACGGTCTTCTTCCGGATACGTGTTGATATCGGTTGTCATTATCTTCCATTCCTCTATTGATGTCGCCTCTTGCTTCAAACTTACCCGTTCGTCTACTTCACGTTTCTTCACTTTTACCTTTTCAGCTGTCACCTTGGTGTATGCTTTGAAATGGACTATCAACTCGTCCATTTTCGAACTGCCCCCTAATGAGGCTTGTTTTTTTTTTGCAGCCGCTATCCTTTTGGCTTTGTCCCTTCTAGTGGGACGTACCTCCTCTCAAACTACATTCTCTTCCTTGTCAAATTCAGGCTCATCGTTTATATTTTATCTGACATCGTGCGTCCAAGCTCCCCGCACTGTAACTTCCAGTCTTCGAGGTTTTGGTCCGTTTAGCGGTTGCAACCTTGTTTGGAACCGACGTCCACTTCGTATCTACGCATCGCCTCTTTAAAAACGCTTTCATCACTCCACCCACTTGGACGATTAGTATATAAATTGTTATAATACCCACAAAAATGGTTTACGATGTAACATTTGTCAAAAACGGGTTTGCTCCGTTTTGCAATCGAATATCAAGTTATAAAAATCACGTTGAATATTTATGATTATTTTGACTTAAAATGATACATAATTAATAGATAAACTAAACTATAAAAAGTATATTTGATAAAAGGTTAAAATAAAATAAATAAAAAAAATATATGATGCTGCCGGGACTCGAACCCGGGTCAGCCAGAAATCAACTTCAGCGACTTAACACACACTCACAAGACCACTCCGCCACATCGTGTTTTCTGTTATCTCTAGGAACACAAATGAGATTTATACACAAACCCAGTTAAACCGGTTGCGCCAACTGAAAAACGGTAATCGGCAAATCAATCGTCAATTCGTTTGTTTATTCGCACATTCAGTTCATAACCGATGCACCGACGATTTTTAATCAAGTCGGAATTGAATAACCATAAAGCCTCATCATTATCGGTTTTTATAACTGAAAAATCATCAAGTCCAGATTTCTTCAACTTCAGACCCTTCCTGCGACTCAAAACACTCTGCAAGACTTTCAATTTCATTTCCGCAACCTTACAGTCCACCGGAGAAGCTTAAATCAGCTCGCCGGAATTTTCTGCAAAAGTCGCCGGAAAACCGTATTCAACTCAAACCGGTAAAATACCTCGACTTTACTGTTTCAATCGATTGTTAGAACTTTACTAACATTAACCCATCGCTCATACTCAACCACAGACGACATTGCTTGACTTTCTGTTCTCACCGGAAAAACTCCTGGATTTGTCGGAAACTCGCTGATTACCGGTATGATCATTCAAACAAGCTGATAATCAATACTTACTAGTTCAATTTCACATCTAAACTCTTAAACCTGTTAATTGATTCTCACAGCCAAAGGTTCCAAAACAGAGCCGACGAGCTTCGCCGGAGTCTCTGAAGAAGACGATCTGTTCGGTATTTTCTTTCCCCAAACGTTTCGGTTCAATGCTTTCAAATTGATCATCTTGTTCATTAACTAAATTAACCACGTATCAGTTCCTTTGATTGATGTTTGTGTTTGAAATGAAGAAGACGAGTTCAGAGATGACATAAGATTAATTAGAATCGGAATTATAAACGGGTTAGACACACAGTCCAGCGGTGGACTGTGTGCAAACAAAAATCATACACTTCCCGAGTTCGATCCCTGCTACACGCACTTCTTATGTAATAAAATGCCTTTTTGTTTAAAAACTAAACCGGGTTAACTCAGTTAGTTGTTAAGTATAATAAAAACCGAGATAATAACCAGGTTAGACACACAGTCCAGCGGTGGACTGTGTGCAACACTGAATCGCACGTCACGAGTTCGAAACCCATCACAGGCACCGGTCCGTTGAATTAAAATGTTTTTGCAATTAAAAGGAATTCGGTTAAACTGAATAAGTGTATAAATATAATTAAAAACAAGATTATTTCGGGTTAGACACGTAGCTCAGTTGGTAGAGCTGCGTGCACGCGTACGGGAGGTCTCGGGTTCGAGCCTCACCCGGCGCAAACTAATTCGCTGACCGAACCGGTCAACAGGTCAACGGTCAACGGTCAACGCTAAATAAACAATTTTTTTTTATATTTTTATTTATTTAATTTAATTTAAAAATCAATTAAAAATACTTAAAAATAACATTTTTAAAGATAGAATATAGCCTTGAACTCACAAAAATATATCTAAAAATTTCATTAAAATCCTTAATAAAATCCACTCATTTAATATATTTTTCCGTTATTATTTAGGTTCGTATTTCTCGTTGTTCCGCTCATCTAATTCGTGCGCATCTCACCATCTCCAATCCAACGCACCCAATGTGAGTGAATCTTTACAAATTCCCCGTTTTAATCACGTTTTGGGGTGTATCATGTGTCTTGTTATATATATAATTATAATTAAACCATTGTGCATACATCATATCATGAACATGTGTATTTAGTTTGTTTCAACTGCTGTGTAGTTATTGTTGGATGCAATTCATTATTTTCAGTACATGCAATTTCATAGGCCGCCGCTCCCCATTACATTATGAGCGTTGAGCATGTTCCCCATTTCATTATGAGGTTGAACCTGGCGTGCCCACATACGATCGGCTCCGTTTGATTGAGCCTTGATCGCACAGACATTTTACATTTTCAATACATGCAATACGATCGGCTCCGTTTGATTGAGCCTTGATCGCACAGACAATTTACATTTTCAGTATATGCCATACGATCGGCTCCGTTTGATTGAGCCTTGATCGCACAGTTCATTTATGTTATTTATCGTATGTTTTTGGTATGTTAATGTATGCTATCATATGTTGTTGTATGTTATAGTTGTGTTTGCTAATTGCCACTGCTTGATTATTTACATTTGCTCATTCATGATTATGCATAATTTTTCATTGATAAACTAACAAGTAATTCATTAATAAATGTTTATCTAATAAGGTTCACTCGCCAACTTATGTTGACCCAAAAACCCCCATTTTTACACATGATACAGGTGAATCAGCAGCAGCTAGGAACACATAGGATTGGACTAGAAGAATAAAATGATTTAGAGTTGGGATTGTTATGATTGGTTTATTTTCTTTGTATTGTATGAACATGTTTGGATATTTGGAAATGTAACTTTGATTTTATTAAATATGAAACATATTAGTAAATGTCATGAGCTTTGGTGATAACCCAATTATGCCCCGACTCTTATTCCGCTGCGGGTCGGGGTGTGACAGATTGGTATCAGAGCCATGACTATAGGGATATAGGATAGGTTATTAGACCTTTAGAGCCTATACTATAGTCGATTAGAAACTTATAAGATTTTTGTGTGTTACATGCCAAATTTTATGATGTTTATATGTTTTATGTTAAATGTTACATTTAATATTTTGCAAGCATGTTCATAAGTATGTATTATCATATAATGCCTATCATGAATTGTATACTCATAACATATCACATCCATGAAAGCACACACCACATCATGATTGCTTTTACAATGATTTTCATGTTTTCAAAATCTCATCAAAGTGAGTTCTCATGACGGGCATATAGTAACTGGAAGGGTACCAGTACCGGTAGTCGGAACGTCCTGTCTAGGCTGGCATTCGTATAAATCCAAAATAAATGACCAGTTTGCCTACCTGGGGACTAACGATGAGAGTACGAAGTACCTATTAGGCCAAAGCATGCTATACCAAACGTCGTGGGAGCTAACCCCACTTTGAGTTGTCATTGTGTCTACACCTGGACATGTTCCGACCAAACATCTCATGAACATATTTTGTGGTTTGCATTCGGGTGATGCGAGTGTTAAATTGCCAATACTAATGTGAATCCTACCAAGCCAATAGCCATGGGGGCCCACATGACTATGTAGGTGAAGGCATGGGGGACATTTGAGGCCCAACATGAGCGAACCCAAGACATCTTATGGATGTAGTTGCATTATTGATATTTATGTTATTTTCATTTTCTTAAAGACACATGACACCTAAAAAGACTCCATAAACTCACAGTCTTCTTATGTACGTTCCTGTAGATGTCTTCTAGACAACAACGAAGGGGTAAAAGATCAGGAAGGACTCAGGAACGCTTGGCCACCCAAATCGCGAAATAAATGGCCACGATACTGCCTGACATTGTGGTCCAAGTGCAACAAGCCCTCGCTACAAATCCTACTAATTCTCCTCAACAACATGACCAGAACATCGACAACCCTCCTACTAGCAAGTGCTCATACAAACATTTCAAGTCTTGTGATCCTCCTAAATTCGAAGGGACCGAGGGTGTCACTGCTCTCCTACATTGGTTTGAGGAAATGGAGAACACTTTCCTCAAATTCGATTGTCCTGATGATCGCAAGGTTCGATACGCCACCGGGAGACTATTTGGGGTAGCTCTCACTTGGTGGAATACTGAAAAGGGGAAGAGGGGAATTGACGATGCCATGGCCTTAACTTGGGAGGAGTTAAGGGAAATCATGACTAGGCGTTTCTGTCCTAGGAGTGAGATTAAAAAGTTGGAGGACGAATTTCATTCTTTGAAGCAGAAGGAGGGAGATCATACCTCCTACAACAAGAGGTTTTTAGAGTGAACCAAATGGTCCCTAACCTGTTCACCCCAACTTATCGTTTGGTCGAGCATTATATTCGAGGTCTTCCCTCGAAAATTCAAGATTCAGTTCTCAGCACTTCACCAGCAACACTTGAAGCTGCTATGGAACTAGCCACTGAACTGACCGAAAATCGCATTCGAAACGGTAAATTCAAAGAGGAGAAGAAGAAAGCCCCCATTGAGGCTCAAACTTCAAACCATTCTGGTTCCTCCTCGAAGTTTACTGGTAAAAGGAATCGAAGCACAAGAAACTTCGCCGTCACACAAACCAATTACCCTATTCCTGCTGTACCCATTATCCAAGTCGCCCCTTCACCTGCACCATACAAAAGACCATACTCTGGCCCATTACCAAAATGCAACCGTTGCCAATACCACCATTCTCCTGATCATCCCTGCCAATATTGCACCGGCTGTGGTCGCGCAGGTCATACTGTTCAAACCTGTCGCATACCTCAGCTAACGAACCGTCACCAGCCTTCAACACAAACCCACCAACAAATAATGGGTCAAGCCCAACAACCCCTACTACTATCACCTACCCAACATTTAGCCCAAACATACTATCAACCCAACTATCCCATGGTACAATCTATGCGGGCTTGCTACAATTGTGGAGATCCAAGCCATTTTAGAAACACTTGTCCAGGTTTGGTGAACATCATTCATGCCCAAGCTCAAGCTAATCCGGTGAATCAAGCTAACCAAGCTCCACCACCTGCAAGAGGAAGAGCTTATAACATCAACACCAATACTGTTGAAAATAATAACAGCCCAAACGAACCACCCAACTAATTTCTCCTCGCCAAGAATCAAGACTCAACTCTAATCGTCTAGTTTTAATGTTTTTTTTCTTTATGTTATCTCCATCTTTCCGTATTCCAGTTGTAAAATTTGGAAATTATGTATCCAAGAATTTTAATGCGATTTGATATTACAGTTTTGTTCTATACTCATTGATTTAACATTTATATCATCATACATCTCGACGTATCTCAATCTCATCATTTAAAGAAGTTGGGTTGTGTCACACTTTTACATAGACTGACCCCTTCATCAAAACCAACGAGAGAGGTACTGTCAACATTTAGTCATGTATCATTTCAGAATTGAGACTCAAGTTTTGTTGTTGTGTTGTTTATGTTTTAGAGTCACATAGAATTGATCATGATTTACTGATAAAGCCAATGAAAATTTGACAAGGATATGGTGGATACGCCGCTGGTACTTCCTATATATAAGTATTCTTGGCAAAGAATCAAAAGCATTATCAGGAGGTTATGAAAAGTTCCGTGTAGGTTTAAATACCGTCATGGTTGAAGTTTTTGTTTATGATCATTACAAATGCATCGGTTCCCTCAAAACTGTTATAAATAAAATCGTAAGCGACATCAAAGATCAACATCCGAGAAGCCCAGCATGTTTCAGTAACAGAAAGGAGACGTACGCAAGGAGCCGTCTTGTGGAGCTGAACTTAAAATTTAAACTAAATCCAACGGTATTCTATACTGTCTAGATCGCATATAGATTCCTGACCACAATAATCTTCGTAATATTTTTCTTATGAATGAGACGCACAAAACACGATATTCTATACACCCAGGAGCCGACAAGATGTATCAGGACCTTGATACACCCACTGGTGGCCTGGAATGAAAAAGGATATTGCTGATTTTGTTTCCAAGTATTTTTCATGTTCCAAAATAAAAGTTGAACACCAAAGACCCTCGGGACTTCTGGTCCAACCTGAAATACTTATATGGAGGTGGGAAAATATAACCATGGATTTCATTACCAGGTTACCTCTCATTTCTGGTGGGTATGACATTATATGGATAGTAACTGATCGACTTACAAAATCAGCTCACTCTATTCCTATCCGCGAAGATTTTAAGAACGAAAAGCTAGCTCGTATTTATATCCGCGAAATCGTAAGCCGACACGGAGTACCGTTAAGCATTATTTCTGATCGTGATAGTCGTTTCACTTCACGAACATGGCAAGCAGTACAAGCCGCCATGGGCACACGATTAGATCTCAGTACCGCCTATCACCCTCAAACTGATGGTCAATCTGAACGACCATACAAACTCTTGAAGATATGCTTCGAGCATGTGTCATAGATTTCAAGGGAAATTGGGACGCTCATCTCCCATTAGTTGAATTTTCGTGCAACAACAGCTATCGTTCAAGCATTGGCATGGCACCTTTTGAAGCCTTATATGGTCGTAAGTGCCGATCTCCTGTATGTAGGCACGAAATTGAGGAAGCTCAAATCACTGGTCCAGGATTGATCCAAGAAACCGTAGACAAGATCCATCAAATCCGAGACAATCTTTAGCGACCTAAAGTTGTCAAAAGAGTTATGCAGACAAACGACGGAAGCCTTTAAGAGTTTAACATTGGTGATCATGTACTTCTAAAAGTATCACCGAGGAAGGGAGTAGTTCGTTTTGGTCAAAAAGAGCAAGCTAGCACCACGCTACGTAGGGCCTTTCAAGATACTCGAAAGAGTAGGACCTATAGCTTACAAGCTTGATCTACTAGAAGAACTCAACAGGATTCATCCCACATTCCACGTATCAAACTCGAAGAAGTGTCACGAAAACCTCCACATCCCTCTGGAAGATATTCAGATTGATGAATCTATGCATATTATTGAAAGACCTGTAGAGAATCATGTAATTCGGGAAAAACGTCAGCGATAAAGTCGCATTCCAATTGTTAGGATACGCTGGGAGTCGAAACGGAGACCTGAGTTTACTTGGGGACGTGAAGACTCAATGCGCGAACAATACCTGCACCTTTTTCCTACTACTATTACTTAAATTTCGGGACGAAATTTCTAAAAGTAGGGGATACTGTAACATTTGTCAAAAATGGGTTTCCAAAACCCGCTCCGTTTTGCAATCGAATATCAAGTTATAAAAATCACGTTGAATATTTATGATTATTTTGACTTAAAATGATACATAATTAATAGATAAACTAAACTATAAAAAGTATATTTGATAAAAGGTTAAAACAAAAAAAAATAAAAAAATATATGATGCTGCCGGGACTCGAACCCGGGTCAGCCAGAAATCAACTTCAGTGACTTAACACACACTCACAAGACCACTCCGCCACATCGTGTTTTCTGTTATCTCTAGGAACACAAATGAGATTTATACACAAACCCAGTTAAACCGGTTGCGCCAACTGAAAAACGGTAATCGGCAAATTAATCGTCAATTCGTTTGTTTATTCGCACATTCAGTTCATAACCGATGCACCGACGATTTTTAATCAAGTCGGAATTGATTAACCATAAAGCCTCATCATTATCGGTTTTTATAACCGAAAAATCATCAAGTCCAGATTTCTTCAACTTCAGACCCTTCCTGCGACTCAAAACACTCTGCAAGACTTTCAATTTCATTTCCGCAACCTTACAGTCCACCGGAGAAGCTTAAATCAGCTCGCCGGAATTTACTGCAAAAGTCGCCGGAAAACCGTATTCAACTCAAACCGGTAAAATACCTCGACTTTACTGTTTCAATCGATTGTTAGAACTTTACTAACATTAACCCATCGCTCATACTCAACCACAGACGACATTGCTGGACTTTCTGTTCTCACCGAAAAACTCCTGGATTTGTCGAAAACTCGCTGATTACCGGTATGATCATTCAAACATGCTGATAATCAATACTTACTAGTTCAATTTCACATCTAAACTCTTAAACCTGTTAATTGATTCTCACATCCAAAGGTTCTAAAACAGAGCCGACGAGCTTCGCCGGAGTCTCTGAAGAAGACGATCTGTTCGGTATTTTCTTTCCACAAACGTTTCGGTTCAATGCTTTCAAATTGATCATCTTGTTCATTAACTAAATTAACCACGTATCAGTTCCTTTGATTGATGTTTGTGTTTGAAATGAAGAAGACGAGTTCAGAGATGACATAAGATTAATTAAAATCGGAATTATAAACGGGTTAGACACACAGTCCAGCGGTGGACTGTGTGCAAACAAAAATCATACACGTCCCGAGTTCGATCCCTGCTACACGCACTTCTTATGTAATAAAATGCCTTTTTGTTTAAAAACTAAACCGGGTTAACTCAGTTAGTTGTTAAGTATAAATAAAACCGAGATAATAACCAGGTTAGACACACAGTCCAACGGTGGACTGTGTGCAACACTGAATCGCACGTCACGAGTTCGAAACCCATCACAGGCACCGGTCCGTTGAATTAAAATGTTTTTGCAATTAAAAGGAATTCGGTTAAACTGAATAAGTGTATAAATATAATTAAAAACAAGATTATTTCGGGTTAGACACGTAGCTCAGTTGGTAGAGCTGCGTGCACGCGTACGGGAGGTCTCGGGTTCGAGCCTCACCCGGCGCAAACTAATTAGCTGACCGAACCGGTCAACAGGTCAACAGGTCAACGGTCAACGCTAAATAAACAATTTTTTTTATATTTTTATTTATTTAATTTAATTTAAAAATAACATTTTTAAAGATAGAAAATAGCCTTGAACTCACAAAAATATATCTAAAAATTTCATAAAATCCTTAATAAAATCCACTCATTTAATATATTTTTCCGTTATTATTTAGGTTGGTATTTCTCGTTGTTCCGCTCATCTAATTCGTGCGCATCTCACCATCTCCAATCCAACGCACCCAATGTGAGTGAATCTTTACAAATTCCCCGTTTTAATCACATTTTGGGGTGTATCATGTGTCTTGTTATATATATATTATAATTAAACCATTGTGCATACATCATATCATGAACATGTGTATTTAGTTTGTTTCAACTGCTGTGTAGTTATTGTTGGATGCAATTCATTATTTTCAGTACATGCAATTTCATAGGCCGCCGCTCCCCATTACATTATGAGCGTTGAGCATGTTCCCCATTTCATTATGAGGTTGAACCTGGCGTGCCCACATACGATCGGCTCCGTTTGATTGAGCCTTGATCGCACAGACATTTTACATTTTCAGTACATGCAATACAATCGGCTCCGTTTGATTGAGCCTTGATCGCACAGACAATTTACATTTTCAGTACATGCCATACGATCGGCTCCGTTTGATTGAGCCTTGATCGCACAGTTCATTTATGTTATTTATCGTATGTTGTTGGTATGTTAATGTATGCTATCATATGTTGTTGTATGTTATAGTTTGTGGTTAACATTATTACTGATTGATTATTTACATTTGCTCACTTATGATTATGCACAATTTTTCCTTGATAAAATAACAAGAAAATCAATTATAAATGTTTATCTAACAAGGTTCACTCGCCAACTTATGTTGACCCCAAAACCCCCATTTTTACACATGATACAGGTGAATCAGCAGCAGCTAGGAACACATAGGATTGGACTAGAAGAATAAAATGATTTAGAGTTGGGATTGTTATGATTGGTTTATTTTCTTTGTATTGTATGAACATGTTTGGATATTTGGAAATGTAACTTTGATTTTATTAAATATGAAACATATTAGTAAATGTTATGAGCTTTGGTGATAACCCAATTATGCCCCGACTCTTATTCCGCTGCGGGTCGGGGTGTGACATACGACAGGATGCATCTTTCGCCATTTGGAAGAGACATATATCTTACTAGTATTTTATTCCTAACTCATCGCCGGTTTGGTTGTTTCCTATATTTATAAAATTTATGTATTAATTTTTAACAACATAATATTAAAGAGTTTAAAATTTGTATATTTATACATACCAACAATTGTGCATTTTGATGTACTAATCCACGCCTTAGCTAATACCTCCTCCTCGATTTTGACCAAGGTTGTGCCTTCGGTTTCGAAGTTTGATCAGCGGCTAGACGCGCCATTTGCTTCCCTTTTTTTTGTTTGGAGGTTTGAGGTTGCATTTCTGGCACAAGTTCTTCAACCTCATCTTCTATGGGTTGAGACGATCCTACCGGTGGCGGTGAAGGTTGTGGTTGCGACTGAAATTGCGAGTTAAACGAGTTTCGCATTAACATTTGTTGCATCGATTGCATCTGCTTCATTTGAGTGAAAGCATTGAGGCTTTGTTGGAAACCCGAAAAAGAAAATTGCGATGCTGACCAACTCGGATCCATCGTTGGATAGTACCGGCTACCGAGAAAACGTTTTGGTTCGGGTTGTTTTGATTGTATGGATCCATGGCTAAAACTTTATAAAAGTTGAAGAAATGTATAAAAAAGTAAGAGAGATTGGGTTTGAAAATGGGGATAAATGGTTATTATTTATAAAGAAAATAATTATCTTTTAATATATCTAGCCGTAAAAATGGCTATAACATCCAAACTGGTCCCGTCTTGCCCGTCTAGGGGACGACCCGGGGGGGGGGGGGGGGTAGGCCCGTCAACGCACCAAGCCGACCCCTATATCGTCTAGTCTAAGCCAGTTACATAAAAGTAGAGGTGCACACATTGGGTTTCTATAATACTCGGTTTCGGGTATGATCGAGTATTTGAAAATCGGGTATTAAGAGAAACCAGGTAGGGTTCAAGTATGGGTATTATGGAGAAAAAAGCATACCCTATATACCAGGATAGGGTATGATCGGGTTCGGGTATAACAAAGTATTGGAACCGGGTTTGGTTCAGGTATTAATACCCAGTTTAAAAAATAAGCTTTTTTATTATTTTATACGAAAATAAATTCACCAAAAAATTAAAATTGGTTTGTAATTTGTAAAGTTAATTAAATTAACATAAATTCACTCAAGTACAAATTATTAAATTTATAATATGTATATTAAAAAACTTAAATATAAAAGTTGTAAAGTATAAAAACTCGGGTATTCTATCAGGTGTTAAGAAAAACTGGTATCAGGTATAGTGTATAATCGGTTTGGGTGGTATGACCGGTTCCGGGTATTTTCGGGTATAAACTGGTACGGTTTCGGGTACGAGTGTTGAAGTCAAAATGTATACCCTATTCATACCCTACGGGTAGGGTCGGGTTAAATTACGGATATAAAATAATCGATTCCGGGTTTTTTCTTGGGTTCAATTCCGGATACAGGTTTTCTGTGCACATCTACCTAAAATTGTGCAAGTTTTAAGTTAAACTAATCTCATGAATAATAACTTTATTTTTATAATAATTTATATTTTTAAATATTTATTAATTAATAATTTTAATAATTTATTATTATATTCACTTTTTAGTTTGAACATATTTTTATTTTACTTTATAAAAATTATATTTTTTATTTAAGGTTTGTTTTTATTAACTATTTTTTTCTTAAATCATATTTCATTTATCATTATTTTTATATTTCTTTAGTAACTCATATTCAATAACTTTTTCAAAGGATATGAATAATAATTTTATTTTATAATAATATAATAACTTTTTAATATTATAATAGGTATTATTACATTTACTTTAATTTTAACATTTATGTATTGTTATATTACTTTTTTGAAAACCTTATTTCTTTTACCATTTATGTTTTGTTTATACTAATTTCTTTTTTATTCTTTAAACCATATTTTCTGTATCATATAAATTAAAATTTCTCTAATAACTTATGAAATTTATTTTCTAAAAACTTAAGTACGTAGTTGTGTTTAATTTTTCCCATCAACATGCCGGTATAAGTTTTGTCAAAATGAAGTTACATTTTGGATAATTTTTTTTTCTAAAAACTGAAGTACGTAGTTTAATTTTTCCCGTCAACATTCCAATATAAGTTTTGTTATAAATGAAGATAAACTAAGCCGCTTCTGTTGATTTGGTTTTCTAAACAACATGCTTCATTTTCAATTGATGTTTGTTTTACATCATCATTTGTTTCGGTTCACTGCAATGTGCGACGTCAACAAACCTAGTACTATCTTAAAATACAATTCTTTAAAACAAAAATGTAAATTTACATGATTTTAAGACACTAAAGAGAGTTTAGCGACTTAAAAGGAGGATGAAATTACCCTTCCATCCTTCTATTTAAAGCTGGAACTCTTGGCACTTTCTCACTTTTTTGTTCATCTCACATTTGATGAGAAAGAAAGTTTGGATGAAAAAAAATTATTATGAAATAGCCCCTCCCTTTCCTAAAGACTTCGTCTATTTCATCGTTTCTTTGTCCCATATTGATAAAGAAATAAAAATGGAGGTATCAGCTACTCTATAAAGGCAAGTTAAGCTCATATTAAATAATTATGTAACTCACATACTTTGTCATTTGTTTAATTTAACTTTTATTTTTAGCCTTTTGGAAAAATTAAGTTGTATTATTTGGTCGAGTGAGCCAACTTGATTTTTAGTTGAACCAAGCTTGAGTTTAAGATTCCAGCTTGAATTTCATTTTAAGCGGACTCGAGCCAACTCGGTATAAAAATCGAGTCTAACTTGAGCTAGCCTTGAGTCGACTCAGTCTCTAACAAGTGTTATATTCACTGTTGCATTGCGTTGGGACCTCTATAGTAATATAAAATTGTATACCTTTGTTCCGCTAAATATACTATATATTCGGGAAAGAAATTTTTCTCTGTTTTTGAAGCTACATTGTTACGAGGTATTGTTTAAAAAAAAAGAAAGGGAAAATTACACGTTTGTACTTTAGCTTAATACCATTTATCAGGCGGTGTACTTTAAAACGAAAATTGAAGGTTTTAAACTTTATGTTTAAAATTCTAGCGTGTTTATCCTTTACACCAAACTCAGTTTGAAAAGTCAATGAACTATGGTCATGTGATACGCACAAAAGGGTAAAGTTGTCTTTTCCCCTCCCTTTTACACCCACCCCTATTTATAAACCACCAAAACACTAATTTTCATTGTCCACCAGCAAGGGTAACAATGTGAAACTAGGGCTTCTCCATTCATGTTCAATTCTTAATAATAAATATGGTTTTCCGCCAATGTGGGAAAGAGGATGTAATCCTAACATCGTGGACTAGCAGGAACCTCGGTAGGATTACTCATATCTTGAACTCGTAAGTAATTTCAATTTCAATGGCATTTGTGAAATTGGTGATGTAAAGTCTTGTTATTGTTATGGTGTGTATTCTTGGGCCCAAATTGTCGTTTTATTGGCCGATTCGATCAGGAAAGGTGTATTGATATCATACATGGTTTGCTAAGTGGGAAAAACACCTAGGAAGATGCTAATTTCAATTTGGAACAAGCAAACAACTTTTGTCACACCCTGACCCGCAGCGGAATAAGAGTCGGGGCATAATTGGGTTATCACCAAAGCTCATGATATTACTATTATGTTTCATATTTATTTAAATCAAAATTACATTCTCAATAATCCAAACATGTCCATACAAATACAAAGAAAAATAACCAACTAAACAATTCCAAGCTCTAAACCATTTTATTCTTCTAGGCCAATCCTATGTGTTTCTAGCTGCAGCTGGTTCACCTGTATCATGTGTAAAAATGGGGGTTTTTGGGTCAACATAAGTTGGCAAGTGAACCTTGTTAGATAAACATTTATAATTGATTTTCTTGTTATTTTATCAAGGAAAAATTGTGCATAATCATAAGTGAGCAAATGTAAATAATCAATCAGTAATAATGTTAACCACAAACTATAACATACAATAACATACCAACAACATACCATAACATATCAACTTGCATAAATATATAACATGAGTGAAACTGTGCGATCAAGGCTCAATCAAACGGAGCCGATCGTATTGCATGTACTGAAAATGATGAATGTCTGTGCGATCAAGGCTCAATCAAACGGAGCCGATCGTATGTTGGCACGCCAGGTTCACGCTCATAATGTAACGGGGAACATGCTCAACGCTCATAATGTAATGGGGAGCGGTGGCCTATGAAATTGCATATACTGAAAATAATGAATTAAATCTAACAATAACCACACAATCAATTGAATCAAACTGAATGCACATTTGTTCATGGTATGATGTATGCACAATGATTTAAGTATAATAAATGGCAAGACACATGATACACCCCAAAAACGTGATTAAAACGGGGAATTTGTAAAGATTCACTCACATTGGGTGCGTTTGATTGGAGATGGTGAGATGCGCACGAGTTGTAAGAGCGGAACAACGAGAATTAACTAACCTAAATAATAACGGAAAAAATAGTAAATGAGTGGATTTTGTTAAGGATTTTAATAGAATTTTTAGATATATTTTTGCGAGTTTAAGGCTATTTCCTATCTTTCAAAACATTATTTTTAAGTATTTTTAATTGATTTTTAAATTAAATTAAATAATTAAAAATATAAAAATATGTTGACTTTTTCGCTGACCGTTGACCGTTTGACTTGTTGACTGTTTGACCGGTTTATTGTGTAAATACATGCGCTGGGTGAGGCTCGAACCGAGACCTCCCGTACGCGTGCATGCAGCTCTACCAACTGAGCTACGTGTCTAACCCGAAATAACTCTGTTTTTAATTATACTTATATATTAACTCGGCTTATCCAAAATTCTTTTATTTTCAAAAACATTTTAAATCATCGAACCGGTGTTACTAACAGGTCTCGAACCCGGGACCTGTGCTTTAACGTTACACACAGTCCACCGCTGGACTGTGTGTCTAACTTGGTTAATATACAAATTTTTATTATACTTAACAACTAACGTAAATTAACCCGGTTCAGTTAGAAAAATAAAACGTATTTATTACAAAGAGGGTGCGTGTATCAGGGATCGAACTCGCGGCGTGTGCGTATAATTTGCACACAGTCCACCGCAGGACTGTGTGTCTAACCCGTTTAAAATACCAATTTTAATTATCCTTATAATGTTAGCACAGTTCATCTTCTCCGTTAGTTTTTACAGACAGCCGATTACCCCTCTGTTTTCTTGTTTTAAAACGATTAACACATTCATAAGACTGAGATGAAATGACAAAGACTGTGTTGGAAACAAACATACCGGAGGAATAATTCAACTCAGAAATCCGGCAGGGCGTCGGCTCTGTTTTTTATGAACTTCAACTAAGCAAGCAAATTATTCGTTTTGATTAGCTAAACGTGGAATTGAAGTGCTAAACAAGCGTTAACAGGGTGTTTAAATGTCCATACCGTTTTACAGCTGAAAATAAGGATTTCCAAAAATTTTTCGGCGAACTGGAATTATCTGATAACAGCGTCTGAATTTGATTTCAATTGAAAGGTCCGAGTTAGAAATAGCTTAACAATTGATAGACCACGACGGTATTGAAAGACTTACCGTGTTGATGAAGAATACGGTTTTCCGGCGACCTGCAGAAACTTTCCGGCGAGTTCAAAAAGCTTCTCCGGTGGACTGAAAAGTGTGCGGAAATGTAATTGGAGGTCTTGCAGAGTATTTTGAGTCGCGAGAGAGGACAAAGATTGAAGTAATCCAAGAATTGAAAATTTTCGGTTATTAAACCGATTCACTCCCGAATTCAAGTTTCATTCAAAGCAAAATTGATTGGAATTGTCGTTGTATCGGTTAAACTCAGTGAACCGCGAGTAATCAAACGTCTTTGGACGTTTGGTGACCGATTTCAGTTACGGTTGGCGTAACCAGTTGATTTATGGTTGACTGTAAGATTTATTTGTTTCCCATAGATGATAGAAAACAAACAAGTGGCGGAGTGGTTATGCGTGTGAGTGTTAAGTCTTTGAGATCTCTTCCGGCTGACCCGGGTTCGAGTCCCGGCAGCCTCATTTTATTTTTAATTGTTTTATTTTTACTTTTTATCAATTATAACTTTTATAGATTAGTTTGTTTATTAATTAGGTAACATTAAAAATCAAAATAGGCATAAATACACAACGAACATTTATAACTTGATATTCGATTACAAATGGAGCGGGTTTGGAAAACCCGTTTTCAACAAATGTTACAACTTTCTTCAGCAAACAAACAAAGCTATTGAAGGCAAACTAAAAGAATGTGAAGCAAAACCAAGGAAGTTGAAAAAGTTTTTGCTGTTAGTTGGACTTTGTTCATCTTGTATGTAGTGTTTGTTTAGGTTAAATAGTATGCAATGCATGTTAGTTGATGTAATGTAGGTCATTATGGTGATGATGTACAATAGAAATCTTAATGTAATGCAACATGCTTTGTGAACAAGTGTTGTGCAAGCAGCTTTGTGTAGTAGTATTGTTCAACTGGCCAAATTAACCAATCAAATTGGTGCACAAACTAATGTCCACAAAAAGACACAATGGTGCACAAAATGATGTCTACATTGCACATATACAACCCACTGACCAAACAAAGCATGTATGACATAGATGACCAAAACAATTGACCCACCAATTAAACCCTTCACAAACTAATGACTAAACAGATGAGCAAACACAATGGTGCACAAAATGATGTTCAAACACTACACAAACTAATGACCAAACAAATGACCCTAAAAAGATTACACTATATAAACCCTGCACAAACATATAACCCAAACAGACCCCACATAACTAATGACCCAAATTGATTACCTTGCACAACCTGAAGAGATTACCTTATACAAACCAAACCTGACCCAACACACAAATAAACAATTTACACATCTTATTAACATCCATAACATTAAATACCATATCAGTTAACATCCAAAAATAAGGCTGCATTAATTTTCATACATAAACCCCTGCCTAAAGTAGCAAGATAAAGACAACCACAATATACATAAATCAGCCTACATGTTCAAAATACAAAAAGTGTTAATAAGGCTTCACAATTCTAAAAAAACCCCAACTAACACCCCATCAAGCCTTTCCACCCTTCACATCATTTCTACTTTTTTTCCACCCTTCACACTTTTCGCTTACAGTTCCTAGTGTTGTGGTCTTTCTCCTTACACTTCCTACATGCCCCTTGAGTGTGCTTCTTTGTCAATCTACCAGATCATGGCATGTCTTCAATTTCAATTGTAGGCCTCTTCCTTAACTTCTTTGGTCTACCCACTTAATTGTAATGCTTTGGTGGTGTGATAGTTGTGGGAAGATCATTTTTTATCCACAAAGACCTACCATTTAGGGGGTTAATCTTAGGAGAATACACCAGTGTGCACACCGGATGAGCCCAACTCTCTAAAGCCCCAACCCTTCCTCCATTTTTATCCATCACGAAAATTGCAACCACAACATGTCTGCATGGCAACTCTCTAAAGCCCCAACCTTTCCTCCATTTTTGGGGTCTATACCGAATGTTGAGGCTATACTAATACCATAACGAATAGAACCAATACCAACAAAATTCACATTGCAACACGTTGCATAAATTGTTCAAGACTATTTGTTACAAAGAAAAAATTAGCAATATTTGACAACCACCCAAACTTTGAAAACTCCTAACAAATAATTTTATCATCAAAAAAATATTACTGATTTAACTTTAACTAGAACTCAAAAAAAAAAACTTAAATTGTGAAATAAATGTAAGGTAACAAAAAAATATTGTTCAATTTACACTTATATATTTTTTTTACTTGCGTAAGAATAGTTTTCTTTTACATACATGTAACTGCACCTCACATGTATATAACTTCACGATTATATTTTATGAGTTCTAGGTAAAAATAAATTTAGCATCAAGAAAAAATTTATGAAAAAAAAGTTCGCTTGATAGTACTTCTAAGGTTTACTCTGGTAAGGATGGTTCTTATTTTATCTTTTCCACACAATATATATATATATATATATATATATATATATATATATATATATATGGGAAGGATAAAACGAAAACCCACTTAAGTTGAGAAAACTCAAAAAACCTTTGTAAAAACTCCATATAACATTTTTATTTTTTTCTAAAAAAATATGAAATGTAACATACATATATTTGAACATTTTTATAAAAGAAACATAAAAAAACACAGAGTAGTTTATTTTTTAAAAAATGTTAAAAATTTCATGTTACATAATATATATGTACAAAAAAATGTAACATACAAATTTTGAACATTTAAAAAAAATAAGTAGGCGCTTTTTACATTAAATTTCAAGTACATTAATGTTACATTCCTCTATTTTTTTAGAAAAAAATAAAGATGTCACATAGGATTTTCTTGAGTTTTCTCAACTCAAGTGGGTTTCGTTTTATCATTCACCTATATATATATATATATATATATATATATATATAGATAGATAGAGGTTCATGTGAGAAAATTTAAACGTGTAAGAATGATAAGAAATATTATGGAGGTGACATGTGTCCCTTTTTATTTTGGTAGTTTAAGGGTATAAGTGTGATTTAACTAATAAAATCTAATTAGGGAATGAATATATATGCAACCGATTTTTGGCAGTTATTGTAAGGATTTTCGAATTTGAAATAACACCCTAACTCATAAAAACACCACAGCATGTATATTGAAGTCATACATCTTATAAAGAACAGAAATATAACTCATAAAAACACTTTAACTAATAAAAACACCCTAACTCATAAAAACACCACAACATGTATATTGAAGGCATACATCTTATAAAGAACAGAAATATAACAAAAATAACACCATAACTCATAAAAACACCACAACAGTTATATTAAAGGCACACATCTTATAAAGAACACCTTAACATTGAATATATCAGAAATAACACCCTAATATAACACAGGTCAACACTTTAATCAGAATCAAAACAAAAATAACACCCTAAATATATAAAAACAGAAATAACTCTACATAAGTATATCAATATGGTACTCATGTTAAACATAAAAAAACACTCATTATTATGGTGTAATTTATTTTTTAAAAAAGAGTTACGTATAAAAAGTTATTGATGTTTAAAAACGAAGGGGAACTTTGCATGTGTATTAATGTTAGTTTCTTAATTTAAAAATATTAAATTTACCTTTATACCCTTAATCTAGAAAATTAGTTAGTTTTATAGTCAACATTATTTATAGAATTACCACAATGATCTCAACCATTAGATTAAATATCTAATGGTTTAGATTTTTTCTTATCCTTCTCACACTTTTAAATTTTCTCACAATAACCCCACTCTATATATTTATATATATATAGGGTAGGGATCCTAAGAGAAGTCCACCATATTTGAGAAACTTGAGAAGCATTATGGACCATACATTTCCCTAAGCTTTCGTGATATACACATATGTATAGTTTAAAATTGACTATATACAAATATGTATATTGTCAAATCTTGAATTGTACACATATGTATATAGTCAATTCTAAACTATACATATGTGTATATCACGAAAAGCTTATGGAAAATGTGTGGTCGAGAATGCTTCTCAAATTTCTCAATTGGCCTAGTACTTCTTACATGATCCTAACCCAGGGTAGGGATCCTAAGAGAATTCCATCCTATTTGAGAAACTTGAAAAACATTCTGGACAACACATTTCCTAAGCTTTTCGTGATATATACATATGTATAGTTTAAAATTGACTATACACAAATATGTATATTGTCAAATATTGAATTATACACATATGTATATAGTCAATTTTAAACTATACATATGTGTGCATCACGAAAAGCTTAGGAAAAATATGTGGTCCAGAATGTTTCTCAAGTTTCTCAATTAGCCTAGTACTTCTCACACAATCCTAACCAAGGGTAGGGATCCTAAGAGCAGTCCACCATACTTGAGAAACTTGAGAAGCATTACGGACCATACATTTCCCTAAACTTTTCGTGATATACACATATGTATAGTTTAAAATTGAATATATACAAATATGTATATTGTGAAATCTTGAATTATACACATATGTATATAGTCAATTTTAAACTATACATATATGTATATCACGAAAAGCTTAGGGAAAATGCGTGGTCCAGAATGCTTCTCAAGTTTCTCAATTAACCTAGTACTTCTCACACGATCCTAACCTTATATATATATATATATATATATATATATATATGATGAGTATTATTACAGAACACTAATTATTGTGAAAACAAAAAGAACAACTCTGAATCACTAGATTTTATGATTTAAAGTTCATATTTTTTAGATTTTATGTTTCCTGCATTCGTAAGTATATTATATATGCATGAAAAACCTTATATTTTTACCTATACTTAACCTACATACATATAGGTAATTTAACCTACACAGAACGCACATATGTGTAGGTTATATAAAAAATGAAAATTTTTCATATTTTGTTTTAAATTCTAGTGTGAGAAATAATAAATCTTCCATTTGTAACATTTTCCTTTACTTTTTAGGTTTTTAGGATTCAAAAATTGATGATTCATTTTGTTTTGAGTGTTCTCGCAATATTTAGTGTTCTGCATAGAACCTTCCCTATATATATATATATATATATAGGGTAGGGATCATAAGAGAAGTTCACCCTATTTGAGAAACTTGAGAAATATTTTGGACCACACATTTCCCTAAGCTTTTCGTAATATACATATTTTATAGTTTAAAATTCACTATATACATATATGTATATTGTTAAATCTTGAATTATATACATGTGTATGTAGTCAATTTTAAACTATACATATTTGTATATTACAAAAAGCTTGGGGAAAATGTGTAGTCCAGAATGCTTCTCAATTAATCTAGTGCTTCTCACACGATCATAACCCTGTATATATAGGGTAGGAATTCCAAGAGAAACACATGGTATTTGAGAACTGTAACAACCATTCTGGACTACACATTTTCTCTAAGCAGTTTTATTTTGTCAATCGCCCCCTTTTCAATTTTTTAAGTATACATGTGTATCTTTCCAAAATTTAAATTATACATACTTGTCAATTGCCAACTTTTAATTGTACATATGTGTATATTATCAAACACAAATGCACGATACTTACTTTAATTGTACATCCCAATTGTCAACTTTTGATAAAAATACATATGTGTATTATGTCAAACATTTATGTACTCAAGAAATATTAAGATAACAATAATACCGAAAATATTATAAGGTTAATTGATATACACATTGTGCTTAGGTGGCACCATGGAAGAGAGAGGATCATTGTGTTGCCCCTTCATCCACAAATTTCGTGTCCCCCCTCATCCCACAAATTTGAAGCCCTAGGCGTCGTCACCACTCTGCTCAACATTCACCCACACCCATCCTTTCTCATTCTCTCTCCCTCTATATACAAGTGTACTAAAAATATATAAAAAAAGAGTAAATTATGAGTGATGAGTATAACATAGGTTGAGTGATGAAAGTGAATAATGGAGGGGGTGGTGAGGTGGCAATGAATGTGGGCATAACCCATGACCTAACGAATGGTTTAAATATAAAA
This sequence comes from Scalesia atractyloides, assembly GCA_947069175.1. Classification (NCBI taxonomy): domain Eukaryota; kingdom Viridiplantae; phylum Streptophyta; class Magnoliopsida; order Asterales; family Asteraceae; genus Scalesia; species Scalesia atractyloides. The sequence continues at coordinate 1,286,171 of CAMTDV010000003.1, forward strand.
TAAATAACTGTAAACTAAGTGTAATTCTAACAACCAACTAGATATCATGGAAAATGTCACCTTTCTAAGCTTTTAAAGGGACTTTGTTTTAAAGTTGACCATGCATGACAAATGGCGTTTATGTTTATGACATAAAACTTTAACAAGGCTAATAACTACGAAAATGACATAGGGTTTCTTGTAAGCCACTGGTGATATAGAGGGTTACCTATTGTATAGTAAGTCATCATTTAGGTAAAGTATGTTCACACGCTCAGGCAACGTAAGCCTCGTGCCATTTATGTGGTATACCATTGAAATTTGTAAAGATCATGATTGCTTAATTATGATAATTGCTCTTATCAAAGAAATAAAAACGCCTTGATGTTTTGTATGTGAAATGTTTGTGAATAGTTACACTATGGATTCCCAACGTCAATTGACATGTTTTAACATGCATTTCAGGAAAGTTTGTGACATATAGTAGCAAGGCTAAAGAGCCAGAATATTAAGGAGTGAACATGATGTTATGAAGAAAACTGTAGTGTGACATAGGTGGTGTTCTAAATCTTTATATTTAAACTCATATCCTAAGCCAGACTTGAATTCAAAGCCATTTTGCATGGATAACACCTTACAAACACCTTAGTACCATTAGACCAAAGGTCAAATGGTAGCTTTTAGTATTACTAAGTTCTGTTTTGATGTGTGTGTATATATAATATATACACAAATTGAAAGTCTTTGAGAACATAATCTTTCGATAAGCTTCCACCGATATACTTAACCTTTTGAGGGTCGTGGAAACCTAAATAATTAGTATCATGTTCTAAGAACCCAAAGTGAAATCATCCCATGAAGCATGTTAAGAATTTTTAAAACAATAAAACCGTGAGCTCTGGAGTATGAACTTTGTAGATCTTCATATTGAGTTTATGGCTTTCACACGTAATACATGATGTTAGGTATATATGATATGAAGTTGTAGGTTTCCACTATATATTATGCATACAAAACTTATATTTTAGGTACATATGATATTTTACAAGTTTAAATGGTTATAGCATTCTTATATTCTAGAAAAAAAATTCATGCATATCTCCGGAAACTTGCAATTGACCTTTTGTTGTGGGTCACAATATTTGATCTAAAAAACACGCTACTTATAAATTCCATGTCGTGGGGAATGTATGTAACACTATATTCGGACAATGTCATAAATCTATATCTATTTCGTAAAATATCAAATATACCCAAACCAAGATTTAAAAAGCACTATAGATCATGCGTTGAAAATTATATTTCAAGTATATTCGATATTTACAAGTTTAAAGGGTTATAACGTTATCCTTTCTTGAAAGGAACTCCATGCATCTCCCCCGGAACTTGAACCTTTCTTGTGGGTCAAATCTTATCATGAGAACACGCAATTTATAGTTTCCACGTCGAGGGAATGTATGTAACACTAGATTCGGACCTCATAGACAAAGTTTGGCCAAGTATCAAACACAACTACTACCATTGTTTGGGAAATTGATCTACAAGCTAAGAGTGATATGGACGTTTATAACTTTCTTAGGGCCATGATATTCCATTTATTCACTCAACAAGTTGACCCCAGCTACCAAGGATGGTATGGTGGGACAAAGTTTCAATAACATCCAACTTATTTTGAGATCAAGTTATCGCATGAAATGTTTGATTCAATTACTTTTTCAAGTTACTATGATTTCATGAATTTCTTCCATATGAACATGTATGTGAAGCAATTAACCTCCATGTCAACGATGGAAATTAATTTTACAAGTTATAATGATTTCATGAATTTCTTTCATATGAACATGTATGTGAAAGCAATTAGCCTCCATGCCAATGATAGAAGTACGATTTTTGAGGAGTAAAAATTGTAAATGAAAAGGTAGAAAGTATTATATTAGCTATGATTAATTTTAATAATTTATATAACTAATATATATGCAAACATTACTTATAATTTTCTAAAAACAAATTTACCCGGTTTATGACATGGGTACACATGATCATAAGTCATAACACATGTAATGAACCCCACCTTACTCATGACTAGGGTGTTGAACAGTTGTCAAACTGAGAAACCTATTTGTGCATATCTTTTAAGACAGGGTTGGACATACCTTAGGCGCATGGATAGCCTCTACTATCTTTTGGCGCTCAGGCGGTAGTGTAAGTTTTTGGGAAAAAGTTGACATTTTTTTGACTATTTTTCGATTTCGTTACCCTTTTTTCATAAAACGTTACTTCTACGAATATTTTCTAGATCCGTCACTGATTTAAGGTACTGTTTTTCGTTATTTTTTTATGTACCAATATTTGTAAGTATTTATTATTTGACAAACATCAATTTATTAACTCTGTGTCGTTTTTTAATCCCAAATAGGCCTACATCAAAATATCAATCCAGATTTCACTGGCATTATCATTTTATCAATACTTATGTATGGATTTCAATTATATATTCATTTTAATGAACATAACTAAATAAACTCTCGATTATTTATTAGTTCCACTTCCACATCCTCTACTACCTTTTGGCGCTCAGGCGGTAGTGTAAGTTTTTGGAAAAAGTTGACCTTTTTTTGACTATTTTTCGATTTCGTTACCCTTTTTCATAAAACGTTACTTCTACGAATATTTTCTAGATCCGTCACTGATTTAAGGTACTGTTTTTCGTTATTTTTTTTATGTACCAATATTTGTAAGTATTTATTATTTGACAAACATCAATTTATTAACTCTGTGTCGTTTTTAATCCCAAATAGGCCTACATCAAAATATCAATCCAGATTTCACTGGCATTATCATTTTATCAATACTTATGTATGGATTTCAATTATATATTCATTTTAATGAACATAACTAAATAAACTCTCGATTATTTATTAGTTCCACTTCCACATCCTCTACTACCTTTTGGCGCTCAGGCGGTAGTGTAAGTTTTTGGAAAAAGTTGACCTTTTTTTGACTATTTTTCGATTTCGTTACCCTTTTTCATAAAACGTTACTTCTACGAATATTTTCTAGATCCGTCACTGATTTAAGGTACTGTTTTTCGTTATTTTTTTTATGTACCAATATTTGTAAGTATTTATTATTTGACAAACATCAATTTATTAACTCTGTGTCGTTTTTTAATCCCAAATAGGCCTACATCAAAATATCAATCCAGATTTCACTGGCATTATCATTTTATCAATACTTATGTATGGATTTCAATTATATATTCATTTTAATGAACATAACTAAATAAACTCTCGATTATTTATTAGTTCCACTTCCACATCCTTACACGACTATATCAGCACTTTTATTCTTTAATAATTGGTAACTATTTTGATCTTGCTAGTATTATACTATTATCTAACAAAAACATTATTTCAATTTACTGAATAATCTAATACAAATATCCAGTTAAATAATTATTTTAGCTTTTACATTTTTACACATAATTTTGGTTGCACACATATAAGTGGGTGCCTTTTTAACATATCTAAGAACCTGAAGACAAGACACAGTTTAAGGTCATACCACATCATTATATTGGTAAGACACTCTTGAGTGCATCCCTCCTAGTATATAGGACTTGATTATAATGGCAAGTCCTTCTTTAGTACATCCCTCCTAATAGGATTCTGTATTACTGTATGTAATAAGGATTAGTCCGTCATTATCATACTCAGTAAATCTTACCAATAGCAAAGTTAAGGTATAGTCTGAGAAGGGTAATATGTAGACAACCTTACCTCTACCCCGTAGGAATAGAGATGATGCGTCTGATGAGACCTCCGGCTCGACGGTAGTTTTGCATCAAGCCTTGGACATAAGGCACATAACACTCAACAATTGAGACAAACACCGATTAGTGCATGTATCCACTTGTCTTTCGGCTATCAACGCCACCACGTGATGCATGATTAACCATCCCCATGTTTTAAAATTCGTGCACTTTCACTTTGCCCCCCGAGTGGCCACACATATATACATTATATGAGCATACCGCAAGCAGGGCATGCTATGTAATAAGTAGGAATGGCAATGGGCCGGGTATTGGTACTCCCAGGCCCATACCTGGTTGTAATCTTTTGTCCCATGCCCGGCCCGTTACCCGTCGGGTATCGGGTATACCCGTCGGGTATCGGGTATACCCGTCGGGTATCGGGTATACCCGTTAATTTCTTAAAAATACCCGTTGGGACAAATGTGCAATTTTTACTTTGATGTTTATATAATTTACTATATTAATGATTAATAACAAAAAAATATGATTAATAACTTACAAATCATATTCTGACCACATATCCCAAACTAAATCAAAACAATTACTTAATTAAGTAATTCTATTAGGACCACCTAATTGCATAAACATCCATATAATAAAGGGTGATAGCTTCCATATCTAATATACATGCTTAAAAATAAGTTATTTGTCCATATACATATTCACATATGACTAGACCCTGATATTATAGAGAAGGTAATAAGTGCAGGCACTAAGTTTATATGTGAAAATTTATAATATGATACTTTCAGGTAAATGGGCCGGGTATCACTAAATCCCATACTCGTACCCGTACCCGATTTTTTTTCTTTTTTTAAACCCATATTACCCATTGGGCTTTGGGTATACCGGCCCGTATGTTTCGGATTTCGGGTATACCCGGCCCGTATGTTTCGGATTTCGGGTATACCCATCGGACTTGGGTTTTTTGCCATCCCTAGTAACAAGGAGTGTACTCTTATAATATGTACATAACATCCACTTTTAACCAATCTGCTATCATATATTACAACCTTTTAAGATGATTGAAATATAAACAATATCTCTCGTAACCCTAGTGTGGTTTGTAGAGCAACTAATTTCTATGAATCTCACATCAACCATTAACAAGTGCATAGGAGGGTGATAGTTCTTAAAACCATACGTATCACCACTCTCATTAGTGGTTAATCCATGCATTACAAACCAACCACAAGAACAACTAATCTTGTGATAAAAAGATCCATTGGAATTATTTTAGTGACTTCCATGTCTGAATTTGATTCAGGGCCTCCTTAACAAACCTTCCGTAACATGACAATGTCTCTCTATGTATGTTAAACTCGCTTCTATATCCAGTTGATTCATGTCTTTATATAGCAAATAAATGCGTTTGTGATACGCGACTTTTGTTTATCACGTAAATATGTTTGATATCTGAAGCACCCATGTTGTCATTGCTGATAGGGATACATGACCAAAAAAAAAGATTATATAGTAGACAGGATCGCAGAGATATCGAATTTGTCAATTAACTACCACCAAAATGACATTTTCTAATGATAAGCAAGTGAAAGTATGGTAAAAAAAACACACGGCCGTATGTCACATACATATACACATGCATAAATGGGATTAAAGGATGATACATGAGAAAAAATATATATGCAACCGTGGATTCGTGTAACACATGGATATAGAGATATAATATGTAACACTCTAAGCAAATCTCATATCAATCTGTTATGTTCTATCTAACAGAGAGAGAACAGGCCATAAAGAATGTCTTGCCATAATAACAACGCATTTTGGGTGCATTATTGTATTTTTTTATTTGAACGTCAGATGCATTAATTATTGAACAGAGGAGAACTCAACAACTAATGATGCTTAACTGGGAGTAATCCTAAGACGGGTTACCTCCTTGGAAGTTCCACCAGATCAACCAAAAACAAACACGCGATCTTCTCATGTACAAAGTGGACAACGTTGGTTGATACGAGGACAAGATAATCCAAATTAAGCTACTTCTATCATTAATTTTGTTTTATAAACCACATTGAGTTTATGTGTTGAGCTTTACAAGGTCTTGAGATATATAATAATCCTAAGAGATTTTTTAAGTTAAACACCTTTGGTCTTTTACAAATTACAATGCATGATGGCATGATAAACTCAAAGATGAAATGTTGAAAAACACTGTTTATAATTTGTCTACCTCGTTACTTTCATCATGTTTAAAAAAATAGCAATTTCACACAGATACAGAGTATATATAACACCTCTAGAAATTTGTGAAATAACATATATACTTAAATTATGTTTTAAGTACATTGTACATTATGCAATAAAAACATATATTTCAAGTATAAATTGATATGTTACAAGTTAAAGCTGAAATATTTTCTCCATTGTAGGACAATTTCACATACATCTCCTTGAAAAAGCGATTAAACATTTGTCATGGGCCGCAACATTTTTTCATGACAAAAGCGTCAGTTATAAGTTCTTTGTCGAGGGAATGTATGTAACACTTTAGATTCGGACCTCATTGACAAACTAAGTAGGCCAAATATCAAATACAGCTAGTGTCATTGTTCGTGAAAACGATCTACATAGTGATAATGATATGGACCTTTGTGTTATTGTAGAAGTCTCATATGACTATAACTATCTTAGGGCCATCATATTCTTCACCAAAATGAAGACACATTTGTCATTTTATGTTAACACATGATTGATTAAACTTTGATAATATATGTAGCTAAGATATTTATATATTACTCGGTGTTTTTCTTTTATAAAAACAAATTTACCCAATTTGTAACATGGTTACCCATGTAATGAACCCCACTCTAATTCTTGAGTCATCAATTTTTTTAACATCCAACAAAGCCTGGCCACCCGGGTATACCCATAGGCAAAAGGTCACTTACGCCCTCGATCACAAATAGTGCTGGTGACCTGGCCCGTCACGAATTCAAGAGGAAATCCACCGCTCGAGTGGCCCACTATGGTAAAACCGTTGCTCGCACATAACTTTTTGTCATGAACGAGACTCTAACCTGCGATCTCCCCTAAAGAAAGTTATAGGGATACCGCTAGAGCGTTGCTAATGATATTTACCGGTGTTGGATTATAATTATAAATTACTAGTGTTTATTTTCATTGTGTTTGTTATGAAGAACAAAAATGAAAAAATATAATATTTTATATATATATATATCATATATATATATATTATATATATATAGAGGATAAATTACACAGATTGTTCTTTAATTAAACCTCAATTTTCAGGCTATGTCTTTGTCTTAATTTTTTTGCATCTATGTCCTTTACAAAGCAATTTGTACAACCATTGTCCTTTTCTCAACCCAATTAATCCATGTTAAATGCTCTCATTATGCCCCTCATGTGAGAAAAATTATCATGTCCATGTCTCTCATCACTTAAAAACCATCGGTGTCTACATTCTTCATCTAACTAAAATAGGGTTTGCTCTTCATACACCACCCCCCCTCACCACCTCAACCTTCTGCCATTTCACTAGAAAACACTCCTTGTGTTGTCCTCCTCTGTTCTTCCTACAAACCCTCAATCACACCACCGTCGCCGGATACTTTTTTGAGATCTAGTTGTTTTGTCTGGGAACTTTTGGGATGGTTTAAAGCAATAAAGATTTTGTCACTGTTTTGCCGCTACATCAGGTGTTCTTTGTTCTGTTTGTTTTGTTCATACAAATTTTACATGGTATCAGAGCGATTTCGCTCCTGATCTGTGTTTTATTTGTTTCTTTGATTTGTGGTTAGGTTCTCTCTTGAAGGATTAAGGGCGTGAATCGGTTGTTGATCTGTTGTCTATGGTATAGATCGTCTCGATCTTGGGTTGTTGAATGCTGTGTTGGTCTTTGAAACCCCAGAAGGTTTCGGAGCAAACTAACCAGTATTTGTCTTGGTTTGTGTGCCTTTTGTCTGTGATCTGTAACCCTAGAAGGTTATGGCCGTTACGACTTCTGAAAGAAGATTAATGCAAACTTGTAAGATCGTTCTTTCTTTATCCTTGTTGTTTCTGTTGTTGACCTAGTTGATGCTGGGGTAATAAGGACCGGTTTGACTGTTTAAGTGTTTTCCTGTTAAATATCTCTGTTGTTGCTTTGTTGTTGACCTAGTTGATGACGGGGTAATAAGGACCGGCTTTGTCTGTTAGTTGTTTTTCTAGTTGAATACATTTGTGACTGAGGTTTATTTGTCTTCTTGAAAATATTTGTTGTGATTAAGTGATATCAGCTGTTTGGTTTGGGTTATTTAGTGGCTCCTGAGTAAAGACTTGTCCAGGCACCTGGAGTGATGAACCTGGAATCTGGCCCCTGACTCAGCTTCGCCTTTGTTTGTGGTTGTTATTTGCTTATATCCTGATTGGTTTCTTTTGTGTTATATTTGTTCTTTTTTGGTGTGATTATCATGACTGACGGTGAAGGCACCTCACAGACCTTGATTAGTAAATTGGATATAGGAGACCCATTATACTTACATCCAAGTGACTCAAGTAGTTTAACAATTGTTAGCATTAAACTAAAAGGTACAGAAAATTATGCTGTTTGGTCAAGTGCTATGAAGTTAGCTTTAGAAGCTAAAAATAAATATGGTTTTGTTGATGGTAAAGTTGAGAAGTCTAAGGATAACGAGTCTTAGCTAATCAATGGGATAGATGTAATTCTGTTGTGTTAACCTGGCTGTTAAACTTGATTTCTGAAGAACTTTTCAGAAGTTTGGAATGATCTCAAAGAGTCTTTTTACAAGGTGGATGGCTCTGTTGTCTATGATTTGTATAAAAAAAATTAATAACATCTCTCAAAATGGCAGCTATGTTGCTGAATTTTATAATAGGTTGACAACTATGTGGAAGCAGTTTAATGCCATGCTTCATCTGCCTTCTTGTTCTTGTCAAGCTGCTAAGGATTTTATTGATTTTTCCACTTTAGTAAAATTAATGCAATTTCTCATGGGGCTTGATGATGTTTATCAGCCTGTGAGAACTAACCTTTTGACAAAAGAACCATTACCTACAGTTAAGGTTGCATATTCTGTTGTGTCTAGAGATGAGTCACATAGATTATCCAGTTCTAGTAGTTCTAAAAATCAAAATGTGTCTTTCATATCTAAGTCCAATCAAGGTTTTGAGTCAAAAAAAACGAATACCCAGGGGGCCGAATCCTAACTTTAAATGTACTCACTGCAATATGCTAGGTCATACTATAGACAGATGTTTTGAGATTGTCGGGTATCCTTCTGGTTTTAAAAAAAGGGTTAATAACTCATTGGCAAAAAATAATATTAGTAATAAATCAAACTTGTCTACTTCTGGTTTGCCTTTTACATCTGAACAGATTGCAAAATTGTTGAGTCTTGTTGGGGAAAGAATGTTGTGGACACTCAAAACGCCAATATGGGAGGTGAGTCTAATAGTGTTTGTAGTGTTGTTAGTTGCTCTAGTTTTTTGTTATGTGATAAACATTTTAGTTGGATAATTGACTCAGGTGCTAGTCAACATATGATTAATAATGATAAAGATATGTTTGATGTTATTGATGTGTCTGAGTTTAATCTAACAGTTGGACATCCTAATGGAACTAATGTTAAAGTCATTAAAATTGGTAGTATTAAACTGTTAAATAATATTGTGTTAAAAGATGTTTTTTATGTTCCAGGGTATAATGTAAACCTGCTATCTGTCTATAGGTTAGCTAAGGACAATCAAATATGTGTGGTCTTTAATGAAGAAAATTGTGTGTTACAAATTAAAGAAAGTCCTGACGATTGGTAAACAAGAAAGTGGGTTGTACTTTCTGGGTGTTAATGGTAATAATAAGAATTTTGTTTTAATAATTCTATTAGATCAAATCTGTGGCACTGTAGGTTAGGACACCCATCTGATCAAGTTTTAGCTGTGTTAAAAGGCAATATTGATGTTAATAATGTGGAACGTGGGCCCTGTGAGATTTGTCACAGGGCCAAACAGGTTAGGGTCCCGTTTCCAATAAGCGAACATAAAACAAAGTCTTTTGGGGATATGGTTCATTTGGATGTTTGGGGTCCATATAAAGTCACAAGTTACGAAGGTCATAGATATTTCCTTACAATAGTTGATGATTATTCCCGAACTGTGTGGTGTTATTTTCTGACAAATAAAACTGAAGTTTTTTTACAATTTACGTGGATTCTATGAACTTATTCTCACTCAATTTAAAATAAAAATAAAAATGTTTCGAAGCGATAATAGAACGGAATTTGTTAATAATCAAATGGAGTTGTTTTATAAGACTAAAGGAATAATACATCAAACTTCGTGTCCCGATACACCACAACAAAATGATGTGGTGGAGAGGAAGCACAAACGTCTTTTAAACACAGCTAGAGCATTGATGTTTAAGAGTGGTGTTCTTCTTAGGTTTTGGTCTGAATGCATATTACCAGCTGTTTATTTAATTAACAGGTTACCCTCGTCTGTGTTAAATGGTATGAGTCCTTATGAGGTTATTTTTGGTTTTAAGCCCTCTTTGTCGCATCTAAGAAACTTTGGGTGTCTCTATTTTAGTAATGTTCTTGTTGGGTCTGATAAGTTCTCTTATCATGCTGATAAGTGTGTGTTTATTGGTTATTCCAATGTTAAAAAGGGTTATAAACTGTGGAATTTAGATAGAAAAAGGTATTTTTTTCAAGAGACGTCAAGTTTTATGAAAGTGTGTTTCCTTTTAAACTGCTAACTTAGACAAACAAGAAGTGAGTAGTGACCAGGTTTTAAATCATATAAATTTTTTTGATCAGTACGATAATTGGTCGTCCAAAGTTTCTACAAGGCTCGATGATGAAGAGGGTAATAATGGTGCTCATGATCTCCTCAGTGATGATCAGCAGCCATTACTATCTTCTCTGTCTACCAATGAGTCACCTATTGAGCCAACTGCTGAAACTAGTCGACAGTTAGGTGGTGCTTTGTTAGGAAGTGATCAAGATGTTAATGGCGGGGTAGAGGACACTAAGGGGTCGTGTGATGAGACCAACCTTTCTGAGGGACACGTTGTAAGAAAGTCGTCTAGGAATGTTGTTTTTCCTAAAAATTTAATGAATAAGTTGTAAAGGGAAAAGTTAAATATGGAGTTGAAAAAGTTGTTAGCTATACTAATTTGTCGAGTGATAATTTGTGTCTAATTGCTTCTTTGAATAAATCTATTAAACCCAATTCTTATGATGAAGCAGTAAAAAATCCTAAGTAGGTAGAAGCTATGAATAATGAAATGGAGGCTTTGTATAGAAATAATACTTGGGAAATTGTGGAACTTCCTAAGGGTAGAAAACCTATTGGGTGTAAATGGGTGTATAAAATAAAGTACAAAGCGAACGGTGAAATAGAAAGGTACAAAGCTAGGTTGGTTGCGAAAGGGTTTAATCAAAGGGAAGGAATAGACTTTGGGGAAACTTTTTCTCCGGTGGTTAAAATGGTAACTATTAGAATAGTGTTAAAATTGGCTGTAACTGATAGTTGGGCCTTATACCAACTTGATGTTAATAAGCGTTTTTATATGGTTCTTTGGCTGAAGAAGTGTATATGTCACTTTCTCAAGGATATTTAAATGATAATAAAGGAAAAGTATGTAAACTGATTAAGTCACATTATGGGCTTAAACAAGCCCCAAGAAAATGGAACGAAAAATTAACATCGGTGTTAGTTAGTTAGTATGGGTTTTGTACAAAGTTTGTGTGATCATTCTATGTATATTATGTGTAAAGAAAATGTATTTTTGATTCTGTTAGTTTATGTAGATGATATTGTTATTACTGGTAATGATACTTCTGAAATAAAAAAAATAAAAAATGTTTAAGTGATAATTTTCAGATCAAAGATTTGGGAATACTTAAATACTTTCTTAGAATTGAGGTTCTTTATACTGATAATGCTGTTTGTCTGTCTCAAAGGAAGTATTGTCTTGAATTATTGACTGAGTTTGGTTATTTAGGGTGTAAACCGGTTAATACTCCTATTGAGCAGAGTCATCTTATTACGAATAAAATTAATAAAGATGAAATTGTGGTTGATAATGTTAGTGGATTTCAAAAGCTGATTGGTAAGTTGATATATTTATCCATAACTAGACCTGATATAAGTTATACGGTTCAGTTTCTAATCAGCTCATGCAGAAACCATATCAGTCACATTTAAATGTTGCATTGAGACTGCTTAGATATCTAAAGAAGTCCCCAGGTCAAGGTGTTATGTTTAGGAAAACTGATAATTGTGATAACAGGTTTTGTTGATTCAGATTGGGCCAAATGCACTGTGACTAGAAAATCTGTTACAGGGTTTAGTGTATTTTTTGAAAACACTTTAATATCCTGGAAAAGTAAAAAAACATAATGTTATTTCTAGATCAACAGCAGAGGCTGAATGTAGGGCAATGTGTTCAGCCACATGTGAAATAATGTGGGTGTTGAATGTTTTGCAAGAGTTAAATGTCAAGCGTAATTTGCCTGTAAAACTGTTCTGTGACAGAAATCTGCTATTTCGATTTCTTTAAATCCTGTTTTTCATGAGCGAACAAAGCACTTTGAACTGGACTTGCATTTTTTGAGAGAAAAAATTTCTAATGGTATAATTGAACCACAAAAAATTGCTACTAATCTGCAAGTAGCAGACATTTTTACCAAAGGTTTAAGTGGGAATCAGCATAGTGATTTCTGTGAAAAGTTGGGTATGTTTGATATGTTTGCTGTATAAATAATGGGGGGGAGATATTAAAATGAGGTGTTCGTTTATATTTGTGATTTATACTTCAAACGTTCACTGAACTGAATGTTGTTGGATCAGGTATTGGGTTGTTGGTATTGTTGAATCTGTTATTGTTATTGGGTTGTTGGATCCTTATATTTGTTGTTGGGCCAGATAAGGTTATATTGGTATGCAGGTAAAAGTATAAAGTGCTGGATGTAACTTTCTGGATACGTCAAGGGCTGTTGTGAATATTGTTTTCGATATGTGTATAAAAGAGCGTCAAGGGTAAGCAGGTCATAATCATCGAGATTTTTCTAGGGTTTCTTGTTCTCAGCCGTTTCGTAGTTCTTCAATTACTATTAGTGATTTCTTTGTAGAAATCACGAGTCTGTCACAGAGATATTGAAATCTCTGAGTGTATTTTGTATATGTCGTGTTGATCGTATAACAGATCCTGCTGATCTGTTGTATTTGCAGTTGTATGTAATAGATCTCGTTGTTTCGAGATCTAGGGTTTTGTCTGGGAACTTTCTGGGATGGTTTAAAGCAATAAAGATTTTGTCACTGTTTTGCCGCTACATCAGGTGTTCTTTGTTATGTTTGTTTTGTTCATACAAATTTTACAATTCTACACACATTTTTTAGTATATGTAATGAAATGGTATGTATTCACTTACAAATAGCTATTAATTTTAAATATGCTATAAATACAAATATACAAACCCCCTTATAATTGTTTTGGCAGTTAATATATATATATATATATATATATATATATATATATATATATATATATATATATATATATATATATATATATTCTTGTATTGTAATATTGATATAATCACTTCCAAAATCAATCACTTTCTTCACAAAATAAAAAAAAAACTAGATAAATTTTCCGTGTTAGACGAAAGGATGTAACCTGCCTTGAGATTTTGGATTGAAACATGGTTTTGGATAAACCCACTCATGTATTAATATAAACTAAATGGCTCATAACTTATAATGATATGAACTTGAACTTTTTAACTTTTGAAACTTAAACCTTTTGAATAATATAAATATCAAAATCTATAAAATGATTCTGAGTATGTTTAAACTTTAAAAAACTGTGTACCTGATTTAGTGAAGTGGATCATGCGATATGAAATAGTTTATGAAAACTCTAGTATTACACATTTGCTTTAGTTTGATTCTACATTGCTAGTAAAATTGTGTTTAACTTTAAATAATTTTTTTTATTTGGCTATGATTTAACGTAGTTATTTTGTTCAGTTTTGTCAAACCTGTTTTTGGTCCTTGGTGAAGAAAATTTATGGATCAGACACTAGTTACCAGTAATTTTATGTGTTATACTATATTTGAAACTCATTTTAAATGTCATGAATACATAGTTGATACTCGAGTAATATTGATTTACCAGAAATTTTTTAAAATAAACACATAGTTAAAACATGATTTGATGTGTTATTACATTCAAGTGTTCATCGAACCCCCAACAATTTTCGAATGTATCTAGAGAGCAAAGAGTGAAGGTGACATGAACACGTCATGTAACCATAACTACATACATGATGCTTGTTAAACAAATTTCATATAATTATTTTATATACACTAGCATTAAGGACCGGTGCGCGTTGCAGCGCGGTTACGTCGCAAATATCGAATGGATTATTCCAAACGTTATGTGATACGTTAATTATACGAAAACGCGTGTTTCGACGTTTCCAATTGAACTTAAGATAACCTATATAAGCATTGTGATTGGATCAAAACATAAAGTAAATCAAATTTATAACGTACAATCATAACGTATTATATGTGACCCGAGTTCTACATAGAAAATGTAACGCATGTAACATAAAAGTTGACATGTATAACTAAAATAGATTAATTAGAGCTTTTGGAAAAAAAGGGAAAAAAGAAACGCCGATTTGACTCCACTCGATTCGAAACAAATAACACGAAACTTTCATAAAATAAGCAGGAAAACATATTGTATTTGACTTGACTCGTTTTCAAAAAACGTTTACGTCGAAACATACAACAACTTGAATTTATACCAAAACGTACATAAAAATATGTACGTAAAAATGGTTTTTTATACGAAAACGTATTATATTTGACCTAGCTCATTTTCAGAAAAAAGTTTACATCGAAACGTAGAGTAAATCGAATTCATACTAACATATACATAAAAAATATGCACTAAAAATAAATTTTATAAGTAAAGGAGGTATAAGGGTAAACTCGAAACAAATCATTAGTAAAAAAATCTTAATAGGTTCGTAAAATCGTGCCAAGTAGCACCAATGCCACACTACTACTAGCGACCACCAACATCAGAAAAGCTCGTAAAAATAAAATAAATAAAAAAAGAATAATAACACCGAACGAAAAATAGACGCAAAATTTTTGAACTACGCACACCGTTGCGTCGTGTTAATGCGAAAAATTGGAACATAACGTAAAACGTAGAAAAGAATAACTAATTCTATCTAGAACCCCGCGCGTTGCGATGACCTTGTCAAACAGAGAAAAATAGACACGTTGCGACGGACCTGTCAAACTGGAAAAAATAGACGAAAAAACGTTGAACCCCATAAGCACGTTGCGGAGTGGTGACTCGCGAATTTAAAACGAAACAAAAAACAAAAAACATGGGAAATTTAAAAGTATGAGAGACTAAAGTTGAACATAAAAAGTGTTTGTGTTAAATTACAAAAGATGAAAAGTTTTGGCTTAAAAGTAAAAATTTCAAATGGATTAAACTGTAAAAAATAAAAAACTTTTAGGTTAAAAATAAAAAATCAAATTTTTTTTGAAAAACACTCTATACATCAGATACAACAATATGAAACAACATGTTGCTTATTTATAGTATTTAATAAGGTAACTAGAGGTAACTAGTTAGCTCAGGTGTTTCTTATAAAGTGGTTGGTAAAACATACATGAAATGACTTGTAAAACAAGATTTTTATCAAAAAAATATATATCAAAATTAAACAAGATTGAAGGGGTAATGTATATGAAATAGGGTGTGTATGGGATAATTTGGTCTAAAATCATAACTATAACCTATTAGTTATGGTTAATTGATTTTGATGGTTATAGCGGTCGATTAATCGTGAATTTGAGCTTAGCTAAAATTATCTCAAAAAAATATAATTAGGCATCATTTAGAACAAAAAGTTTGGGCATAAATTTTTTTAATCATCATATAAATTGATATTACACATTTGTATATATAACGTAACGTTATATATATATAATTATAGATTAAGCGTAAATATACTAACATACGGGTCGGTTCGGTTATGGAACAATGGAAAACCATAACCGACTCATGTATATCCGTTTTTAGAAAATCAAACCGACCCATCGGTTTTCTATTTGGTTCGCTTTTTTCGGTTAATTTGGTCATGGGTCGGTTAATTCGGTTTTATGGACACCCCTAATATGAAATCATTACAATATTAAACTCAAAATTAAGCAAGATTGAAGGGGTAATGTATGTGAAATCATTACAATATTAAACAATAATCACAGTTCACAATTAACAAATATCTATTTAGTTTAATTTATATCAATTCAAGCAAAAAAACAACCAAACACTCCTAATGCTAACGATATCTACCAAAACACAAATATACATTTGACTACATATTAGAGGTTAAAATCATTGTTTCTTTAATAAACACTTTTGTCACCCACTTATAAACTTAACAAACATATGTCTTCGTACATATACATGTGATTATGTCGTTCATCTTATTAAGTTAAACCATATGTTAAAAAGGATCTTTTGGTCGTTTCTAGTGCTTAATTGGGGTTAGTAGAAAGTGATTTTATTATTGATAAATGAGGTAGACACGTTATCTTAATGTTTATACATAGTATTTATTGTGTCAAACTGTCAAATATATTGGATGAGATTGAGACAGTTGTTTTGTCTTTTACAATGGTTGTGTGTGCATTGATAGTTGTACATTTTGAGTTAAACCGACAGTACATGTGAATTGTGATCGACGTCTATGGTTGTGGTACGTCCTTAGTCCTTTGGTTTCTCCTCATTTCACGGATTGGGCTGGGAATGGGCCCATTATACATATTTATGACACTTTCTACATTTATCATTCAATCTGCAATCATTCTTATTCCAAAAGATCATATAATAATAGTTTTGTAATATTTGAATTCAAATTATATGATTCAGAATTATTCATCACAGATTCGTTTAGTTCTACTCAAGTTGTATATTATGATAGTCATTAGTAAGATCATGTATATTATCATAGTCATTAATTAATAAGATCATAGTTGTTAAAGCAGTATTTGTGTTGGAAAAATCATTAACTTTTGTTAAGATTATTACCATGGGTTATGTATATCTCTTCCTAGCTCATTTACTTTTTGATGCGAAATGCTAAGGGGAAGGGGCACTCAAGAGTTAGTATCCTTGCCCCAATCAACCAAAATCCGTCATGTCAATTTTCTTTAAAAGTACTCATTAGTCGTAAACACTGGCAATGTCTTACCCTTGCCATAAACTATTTTTTCAATTTTAATAAAGTGTTAGGTAAAAATTAAACTTCATTGGAATAAAAGTAAAAATAGATAATTCAAAGTTCAAAGTAAACGAATATTATTAAACTTCATTCAGAAATGAGATTGATTAGAGTGAAAATGGTATAAGATTGAAGTGAAAATGTTATAAGACTAGAGTGAAACAATAAATGTGGTAGTCATTTATAAGGTAAATAAATAAATAAAATAATTTTTTTATTAATTTTAAACGGTCATATAACCGTTGGATGGTCAAAAATTGCATCGAACAACAACAATTCAACGTGGGTAGTTCTCATGGCAAGTGGCGTTGTTCTAGCCCTGGTTCAAATCCGAGAGGGGGTAAGAGTTACCCACAAGTGCCCTGTCCCCCCTAAAGCCACATATATTTGCACTTTGTTTAAGATAAGGTTTTATCTTAGATTCTCAGAGTTCGTTATTTGTCTACTATTGACCTTCTGACCAACGGGTCATCTACTGCCCGATTTTACATAATTTGGTCCACATTTTACGTTGATGCGAATGCTTAGCTTGTAGGGGGCAATGAGAGTAGTAATTGTATATTTATCACATCTTAGAATGATTACAATTAGTCAAGAATCAAAAACAATTAGCTGACTAAGTTCTTTGCCCAAAATTTAAATTTCACAATATAAATACAACTACAATTACACTTTTCTCTTTTATATATAATATTATCAAAGTAACAAATATTGTCCAAAATTGAATTCCTTTCATGATGCTTCGCAATCTTGACCAATGATGCTTCTACACATGGTTGAATTGAATTTTGAAACAAAGAAGTAAGAACTAAAAAGACGCCATGTTGCTTTCTTTGAACTATTTTAATTGTAGCCCACATTAATTTGGTCCTAATAATCAATGACTCAAAATTTATTTCATGCAATCCTCATATATATATATATATATATATATATATATATATATAATAGTGATCATATATTATGGCACAAGGGTTGTTATTTAAGAAATAATTTTTTTTAAATAATGTGTTACAACATTCTTTTATTCTATTTTGTAAAGAAAAAAAATTCCTGTATAGGAATTAATAAAACAAGGATGTGACAATGGTAAGTTGCTTGTAATTGTATGTGATTTATTATATGTGACATCTAAGCAAGCCGAAACATGTTGACTCTTGTCTTGTTGTCACTGGTTAGATGCCTTTGGATTTCACAGTCAATAGGAGACTAAATGGGGGTTTTTGGGCAGATTTTGATTGTCATTATATAAGGGGGGAGGAACCTGATGTCGAGAAGCAAATGGGGTTTAAGGTTTTTAGTATGTTTTGTTTGGTTTTTAGTTTTGCTTTTGTATTTTTGAGTGATAAAGTGTATATGACTTAATTATTGTCACTTATGACACAACATTATAACGTTTCTTTTAAGAATATATTTAGGGGAAACATTAAATAAAATAGGTTTCTCTTACCACATATTCTCCATTTCTTTTATCTTAATGACAATATCTAACCAAATTTCTGCAATTTAAGCTGTAGCCCAGTGGTAAAAGGCAAAGCTTTTTTAAAGAACACACATGTTCAAATTTGAGCAAGATGTAATTTAGAAGTAGTGTAGGTGGGGGGTGTATAACGTATTTAGCCGTTCAAGAAAAGAAAAAACTTCTCTCTAAAAAGACATAAAACTCGATACCTTCTACTCTAGATCGCTTTTTCTCTTCTCTCATATATATTTATACCTCTACCACGATGACAACTTTTCTTATCCTCACCAATCACCATGGAACCAGATATTTTACATGTTTGACTTTTTTTTCAGACTCACTGGTTTATTTTTCAAGTGAAAGATAAAATCAAGCTATTGGGCTTGACATGCTTACGCAATATATTGGTTCACTAAAACACATTGTAACAGTCAGTGAAACCAAGAAGTTGGACACATTGATGTAATATGTTAGGAATAGGCACACTATTGTGGTATGCTTGATGCATCTTTATAGAGCTTGTATATTAAATTAAGGGTTGGCAAATTCCTACGAAACAAGAAAATAAAAATAACTAAATTTTAGGTTGTTATATTTAACCATTTAATAAACGGGCGTGTTTGAGTTGATATATTTAACCTTTTTATTTTAAACAAGTCGTCCTAACCTTTTTAATTAACCGGGTCGACTCCCTAACCTATTTAACTCTTTTGTTACAACCCACCAATTCAATTAACACGTTTAGAACATTATTACTGCGCTTCAACACGTCAACCCGTTTGACACATTTTTACAAATGGATTAAAGTATTCATGTTCGGGTTACACAGTTTTAAGTGGGAGTGAATTATGTTGTTTTGACACGAATAGTATGAGTCGTGTTCAGGTTGAACAATTCATCAATCAGCTAACCAAAACCCGTCAACCTGACACCACCTCTAGTTAAAACACGTTAAAGCTTAAACTTGCAAAGTTGGACGAACTCTTGTACATGTTTGACGCAACGCTATAAACTTCTGCATCCAAACCAATTATAGCACCGTACTAATTACCTTTTGCTGTTTGGCACACCATTCTACAAGTCGGGACACACCATTATATTTCTTTGACTCGATGTTATAAATTATAAACTGCTTGTGCGTCAAAATAAATAAGGAATAATGGATTTTAATAATCTCAACTATTAGTCATTGGCCGGCAACGGTCCCAACTTCAAAAATAGGCAGTGCTGGTCTCACATTTTCACATATTGTAAACCAATGGACCTTTGCTAACAGAAAAGGAAAAGTGGATAAACAGAAATTTGTAATGTTTGACGCATTGTTTAATGGTTTGGGTGCACCGATGTACATATAAACTTTTGTGTTGAAATCAATTACAACAATGTAATAACGTTACTACCTCTAGACCATCTTAATCCATATATACCATTGTAAAGAAGAGACACAACCACTATCAAGAGTGCATCGGACCATGTTTAAAAAAGCATCACATATGACATCCAGGGGCGGACCTACCTTAATAGAAGGGGTAGCCTCCGTTACCCCTTGGCGCTTTGGCGGTAGTGTAAATTTTGGAAAAATTTGACGTTTTTCGATTTCATTACCCATTTTTTATAAAACGTTACCCCTACGAAAATTTTCCAAGATCCGCCACTAATGACATCACTTATTCACATTAACTTTCAAATTTGAAACCAAACATGATTTACCAAATATGTGTTTGTATGTTACAAGTCATTAGCATATACATGATACGAAAGTAGTCGATGAACTATGATCATCAACCACACACTAAATGGTATGAGTTTGATATTAGCTTTCTTATTGGTTTACCTAAAAGGATACATAACACACAACTAGCAATATTAATTGAATATAAATAGCATAAATCGAAATAAAGCAAAAACATTTAGAATTTTCTTTATTAAACTTTTAATAACTCACTTGAGGTGATCATTGATTTACACTAGACCACCGTATAGCTATGGTACAAATCATAGAAACATCGTAGGATATATGAAAGTCTTACCCATGGTCGTACCTCTACGATGAACCACCCTAAACCTATGATGCTTTAGCTGTAGGGTGTTGGATATTTTAGTGTAATTTGAGATTGCATGTGACGTTCAAATAAGAGTGCACGCTTATTTGAATGTCATCAGGACTAATGGGGGATCCAAGGGGGCAGCGCCCCTGGGAGCAGGGTCCAAGGGGCGGCAGCCCCTGGCGGGGTCCAAGGGGCAGAGCCCCTGGCTAGGGTCGAGCTGCATCAGAAATTGAATCGGGCTAAATATGCACTTTTGGAAACTTAAGGGACTAAAGGTGTTTTTGTTCAAAATTGAAACTGCAAGCAGTTGTGAAAAACTGAAAATACGCTCCCATTTTTTTAGAGAACACACTGGACGAATTTTGATTCGAAACAAATCCCCAAAATCTCACAATCAAAAAATTGCCATACAAAAATCTAGAATTTTTCTGATTTTATCCGATCAAAGATTGGTAGCCACTCCAATTGTTTGATCTGATAGTGATTAGACGACTTCAGAGTTATCCAAGCATTCACGAATTATTCCCAACATTGTCACACCCCGACCCACAGCGGAATAAGAGTCGGTGCATAATTGGGTTATCACCAAAGCTCATGATATTTACTAATATGTTTCATATTTATTAAAGTCAAAATTACATTCCCAAATATCCAAACATGTCCATACAATACAAAGAGAATAAACCAAACAAAACAATCCCAAACTCTAAATCATTTTATTCTTCTAGTCCAATCCTAAGTGTTTCTTGCTGCAGCTGGTTCACCTGTATCATGTGTAAAAAATGGGGGTTTTGGGGTCAACATAAGTTGGCGAGTGAACCTTGTTAGATAAACATTTATTATTGATTTACTTATTAGTTTATCAATGAAAAATTGTGCATAATCATAAATGAGCAAATGTAAATACCCAAGCAGTAGCAATAGCAATCACAACTATAACATACAATAACATATGATAGCATACATTAACATACCAACATCATACGATAAATAACATGAATGAAACTGTGCGATCAAGGCTCAATCAAACGGAGCCGATCGTATTGCATGTACTGAAAATGAAAATGTCTGTGCGATCAAGGCTCAATCAAACGGAGCCGATCGTATGTGGGAACGCCAGGTTCACGCTCATAATGTAATGGGGAACATGCTCAACGCTCATAATGTAATGGGGAGCGGCGGCCTATGAAATTGCATGTACTGAACTAATAAATTGAATCTAACAATAACCACACAAACTGTTGAAACAAGCTGAATACACAAGTTCATGATATGATGTATGCACAATGGTTTAAATATAATATATAGCAAGACACATGATACACTCCAAAACATGATTAAAACGGGGAATTTGTAAGATTCACTCACATTGGGTGCGTTTGATTGGAGATGATGAGATGCGCACGAGTCGGGAGAGTTGAACAACGAGAATTACTAACCAAAATAATAACGAAAAAATATAGTAAATGAGTGGATTTTATTAAGGATTTTAATGGAATTTTTAGATATATTTTTTTGTGAGTTTAAGGCTATTTTCTATCTTTAAAAATATTATTTTTAAGTATTTTTAATTGATTTTTAAATTAAATTAAATAAATAAATAATATATAAAAAAATTGTTTATTTTTGCGTTGACCGTTGACCGTTGACTTGTTGACCTGTTGACCGGTTCGGTCAGTGTGCATATATGCGCTGGGTCAGACTCGAACCCGAGACCTCCCGTACGCGTGCACGCAGCTCTACCAACTGAGCTACGTGTCTCACCCGAAATAATCTTGTTTTTAATTATATTTATATACTAATTCGATTTATTCAAAATTCATTTGTTTTAAAAAGAAGATTTTAAATCATCGAACCGGTGCCGTTAACCAGACTCGAACGCGTGACGTGCGACTTAGTGTTGCACACAGTCCACCGCTGGACTGTGTGTCTAACCTGGTTAATATTTCGGTTTTTATTATACTTAACAACTAACGGAGTTAACCCGGTTCAGCTTTAAACAAAAAGGCGTTTTATTACATAGAGGGTGCGGGTATCAGGGATCGAACTCGTGACGTGTGCGTATTATTTGCACACAGTCCACCGCTGGACTGTGTGTCTAACCCGTTTAAAATACCAATTTTAATTATACTTATAGTGTTATCACAGTTCATCTTCTTCGTTGGATTTTACCGACAACAGATTACACCATTAAATCTTGTTAATTCGATTGTTAAACATTGCACAGACTAATATGAGATAGCAGAGATGATAATTAGAGGAAAACATACCGGTGAACGATTGATTACAGAGTTCCGGCAAGGCGTCGGTCTCTGTTTTTAAGAACTTCAACTGAGCAAATCAATTAATCGTTTTGATTAGCTAATCATGAAATTGAAGTGTTAAACAAACGTTATCAGTGTGTTTGAAGGTCCATACCGTTTCACAGACGAAGATAAAGATTTCCAGAAATTTTCCGGCGAACTGGAATTATCTGATAACAGTGCCTGAATTCGATCTCAAGTGGAAGGTTTGAGTTAGAAATAGCTTAACAACTGTTAGACTACGATGGTACTGAAGAACTTACCGATTTGAGGAAAAATACGGTTTTCCGGCGAACTTGCAGAATTTTCCGGCGAGTTGATTTAAGCTTTCTGATGGACCGAATGTGTGACGAAAATGAAATGGAAAGTTTGTATGATGTTTCTGAGTCGCGAGAGGGGTCTTGATTGAAGTAATTCAGACATTGATTATTTTCGGTTATAAAAACCGATTATGATCAAAATTGAAGTTCATTCAAATCCGAATTGATTAGGATCGTCGGTGCATCGGTTATAAACCTGAAATCGCGATTATTCAAACGTTTAGACGGTTGAATAGCCGATTTCAGTTTTTCAGTTAGCGTAACCGGTTTAACTAGGTTTGTGTATAAGACTTATTTGTTTCCTAAAGTTGACAGAAAACAAACAAGTGGCGGAGTGGTTATGCGAGTGAGTGTTAAGTCTTTGGATTTCAATTCCGGCTGACCCAGGTTCGAGCCCCGGCAGCAACATTTTATTTTTATTTATTTTGTTTTCACTTTTTATCAAATATAATTTTTATAGTTTAGTTTGTTTATTAATTATGTATCACTAAAAATCAAAATAACCATAAATACATAACGTGACATTTATAACTTGATATTCGATTACAAAACGGAGCGGGTTTTGGAAACCCGTTTTTGACAAATGTTACAGTATCCCCTACTTTTAGGAATTTCGTCCCGAAATTTAAGTAGTAGTAGGAAAAAGATGTGGGTATTTTTCGCGCATTGAGTCTTCACGTTCCCAAGTAAACTCAGGTCCCCGTTTCGACTCCCAGCGTATCCTAACAATTGGAATGCGACTCCGTCGTAGACGTTTCTCCCCGAAGTCCATGATCTCTACTGGTCTTTCAATAAAATGCATAGATTCGTCAATCTGAATATCTTCCAGAGGAATGTGGAGGTTTTCATCAGCGAGGCACTTCTTCAAGTTCGACACGTGGAATGTGGGATGAATCCTGTTGAGTTCTTCTGGTAAATCAAGCTTGTATGCTACAGGTCCTACTCTTTCGAGTATCTTGAAAGGTCCTACGTAGCGTGGTGCTAGCTTGCCTTTTTGACCAAAACGAACTACTCCCTTCCACGGTGATACTTTTAGAAGTACATGATCACCAATGTTAAACTCTAAAGGCTTCCGTCGTTTATCTGCATAACTCTTGTTTCGGATTTGATGGATCTTGTCTGTGGTTTCTTGGATCAATTCTGGACCAGTGATTTGAGCTTCCCCAATTTCGTGCCAACATACTGGAGATCGGCACTTTCGACCATATAAGGCTTCAAAAGGTGCCATGCAAGGTGCCATGCCGATACTTGAATGATAGCTGTTGTTGTACGAAAATTCAACTAATGGTAGATGAGCGTCCCAATTTCCCTTGAAGTCTATAACACATGCTCGAAGCATATCTTCAAGAGTTTGAATGGTGCGTTCAGATTGACCATCAGTTTGAGGGTGATAGGCGGTACTGAGATCTAATCGCGTACCCATAGCGGCTTGTACTGCTTGCCATGTTCGTGAAGTGAAACGACCATCACGATCAGAAATAATGCTTAACGGTACCCCATGTCGGCTTACGATTTCGCTGATATAAATACGAGCAAGCTTTTCGTTCTTGAAATCTTCGCGGATAGGAATAAAGTGAGCTGATTTTGTAAGTCGGTCAATTATTACCCATATAGTGTCATACCCACCAGAAGTGCGAGGTAACCCGGTAATGAAGTCCATGGTTATATTTTCCCACTTCAATACAGGTATTTCAGGTTGGACCAGAAGTCCTGAGGGTCTTTGGTGTTCAGCTTTCACCTTGGAACATGTAAGGCACTTAGAAACAAAAACAGCAATATCCTTTTTCATTCCAGGCCACCAATAGGTATATCATAGGTCTTGATACATCTTATCGGCTCCTGGGTGTATAGAGTATCGCGTTTTGTGAGCTTCCTTCATAAGAATTTCACGAAGATTGTTGTGGTTAGGAATCCAGATACGATCTAGGTAGTACAGAATACGTCAGATTTAGTTTCAATTTTAAGTTCAGCTCCACAGGACATCTCCTTTCGTACATCATCTTCCGTTACTGAAACATGTTGGGCTTCTCGAATTTGATCTTTAATGTCAGTTATGATTTGCGAACATAGAAGACGAATGGAGTTCGCATAACCCTTTCGACTAAGTGCATCGGCCACCACATTTGCTTTGCCAGGGTGGTATCCAATTTCACAGTCGTAGTCATTTAGAAGTTCGACCCATCTTCGTTGCCTCATGTTTAACTCCTTTTGATTGAAGATATCTTGAAGACTCTTGTGGTCAGTGTATATTTCACACTTAGTACCATAGAGATAATGTCTTCATATCTTAAGAGCGAACATAACGGCTCCAAGTTCTAGGTCATGGGTGGTGTAGTTCTTCTCATGCGTCTTGAGTTGTCTCGAAGCATAAGCTATAACTTTTCCTCTTTGCATTAGAACGCAGCCTAATCCTTGCCCTGACGCGTCGCAATAGACCACGAAATCTTCACAACCTTCAGGAAGAGTAAGGATTGGTGCATCAAAAAGTTTTCGTTTAAGAGTTTGGAAGGCTTCTTCTTGCTTGGGTCCCCATATGAAAGGTTTTCCCTTATGAGTTAAAGCCGTGAGTGGTACAGCAATGCGTGAGAAGTTTGAGATGAATCGACGATAATAACCAGCCAAACCAAGAAAAGATCTTACTTCAGTTGGTGTACGTGGAGCTTGCCATTCTTGTACGCTTTGATCTTTGAGGGGTCGACATGTACTCCCTTGTCATTGACTACATGTCCGAGGAATTACACCTCTTTTAACCAGAATTCGCATTTGGAGAATTTGGCGTAAAGCTTTTCATTCTCTAGAAGTGTAAGGATGAGTCGAAGATGACGCTCATGATCGGTTTTAGATTTTGAATAAATAAGAATGTCGTCGATGAAGACTATAACAAATCGATCAAGATAAGGTTTGCAGACTCTGTTCATTAGGTCCATGAAGACTGCTGGAGCGTTGGTTAAACCAAATGGCATGACCATGAATTCATAATGGCCATAACGAGTTCGAAATGCGGTCTTTGGGACGTCTTCTTCATGTACTCTAAGTTGATGATAACCAGATCGAAGGTCGATTTTGGAAAAGTAGCTGGCACCTTGAAGTTGGTCAAGAAGATCATCAATGCGAGGTTATGGATAGCGATTCTTGATTGTTAATTTGTTGAGCTCTCTGTAGTCGATGCACATACGAAACGATCCATCTTTCTTCTTTACAAAAAGGACAGGTGCACCCCAAGGCGATGAACTAGGACGTATGAATCCCTTGTCAGTCAACTCTTGTAATTGACTGGCTAGCTCTTGCATTTCAGAGGGGGCTAACCTATAAGGAGACTTTGCAACTGGTGTAGCACCAGGTAGAAGATCAATACGGAATTCGACTTCTCTAACTGGAGGAAGTCCTGAAATGTCATCAGGAAAAACTTGCGGGAAATCTTTTACTACTGGGATGTCTTCAAGTTTCTACTCCATGGTTCCCTTGTTGATGATATGAGCTAAAAACGCGACATAATTTTTGCGAAGATATTTTTGGGCTTGAAGACAAGACATTAAGCTAAGCCCCTTCGACGAGGTTTCTCCAAGGATTCGAAGAGTCTGACCGTTTGAAAGAGGAATACGTATAAATTTTTCGCGACATACAACTTCTGCCTGATGTTGACTGAGCCAGTCCATACCAATTATGATATCAAAACTTCCCAGCTTCATAGGAATAAGGTCGACTGAGAAATCGTGGTCGTTTAAGGTGAGTGTACAGTTGCGTATAATAGAGTTTAATGAAACTGGTTTCCCGTCAGCAACTTCTACTGTTATGGATTCCATGAGCTTATCCCGATTTTGGTTTAAGATAGGTTCAAATTCTAAGGACACAAAACTTCTATCCGCACCAGTATCAAATAACATAGACGCATATCTACCATTTATAAGGAACGTACCGTTAACCACATTGCCGTCAGCTCTAGCCTGATTAGCGTTGATATTGAAAGCTCTTCCTCTTGCAGGTGGAGGAGCTTGGTTCGCTTACCGGGTTGGCTTGGGCCTGAGCATGGATAATGTTTACCAACCTTGGCCAAGTGTTTCTGAAATGGCTTGGGTCTCCGCAATTGTAGCAAGCCTGCATAGGTTGACCCATAGGATAATTGGGTTGGTAATATGTTTGGGCTAAATGTTGGGCGGGTGGATATTGTAGGGGTTGTTGGGCTTGACCCATTAATTGTTGGTGGGTTTGGGTTGAAGGCTGGTGGCGGTTCGTTCGCTGGGGCATGCGGCAGGTTTGAACAGTATGACCTGCGCAACCACAGCCGGTGCAATGTTGGCAAGGGTAATCAGGAGAATGGTGATATTGGCAACGGTTGCATTTTGGTAATGGGCCAGAGTATGGTCTTTTGTATGGTGCAGGTGAAGGAGCGACTTGGGTAATGGGTGCAGCAGGAATATGGGAGTTGGTTTGTGTAACAGCGAAGTTTCTGGTGTTGCGTTTCCTCTTGTTAACAAACTTAGAGGAGGAGACGGAATGGTTTGAAGTTTGACCCTCAACAGGGGCTTTCTTTTTCTCTTCTTTAAACTTCCCATTGCTGTAACATTTGTCAAAAACGGGTTTCCAAACCCGCTCCGTTTTGTAATCGAATATCAAGTTATAAATGTCACGTTGTGTATTTATGGTTATTTTGGTTTTTAATGATACATAATTAATAAACAAACTAAACTATAAAAATTATATTTGATAAAAACTGAAAACAAAATAAATAAAAAAGAAATGTTGCTGCCGGGACTCGAACCCGGGTCAGCCGGTTTACAACTTCAATGACTTAACTCACACACACATCACCACTCCGCCACTTGTTGTTTTCTGTCATCTCTGGGAATCAAATAACTTTTATACACAAACTCGGTTAAACCGGTTGCGCCAATTGAGAAACGGATATCGGCAATTCAATCGTCAAATCGTTTATTACTCGCACATTCAGGTTTATAACCGATGCACCAACGATTTTAATCAAGTCGGAATTGATTGAACATCAATTCTCATCATTATCGGTTTTTATAACCGAAAAATAATCAAGTCCAGATTACTTCAACTCCAGACCTCTCTCGCGACTCAGAAACATCATACCAACATTCCATTTCACTTTCGTCACACTTTCAGTTCGTCAGAACGCTTAAATCAACTCGCCGGAATTTTCTGCAAGATTCGCCGGAAAACCGTATTCATCCTCAAAACGGTAAATCTTTCAATATCATTGTAGTTCAACAATTGTTAGGCTATTTCTAACTTAAACCTTTTAATTGAAATCGAATTCAGGCACTGTATTCAGCTAATTTCAGTTCGCCGGAAAAATTCTGAAAATCTCTATATTCATCTGAGAATCGGTAAGGGCATTCAAACCCTCTGTTAACATTTGCTGATCACTTCAATTTCACGATTAGCTAATAAAAACGGTTAATTGTCTTGTTCAGTTGAAGAGCATAAAAACAGGGACCGACACATTGCCGGAATTCTGAAATAAACCGTTCATCGGTATGTTCACCTCTAATTACCGTCTCTGCCATTTCATTTTAGCCTTAAGAATGTTTGTTAATCGTAAAAAAACAAGAAACGGATTAGTGAATCAGTTGACTGTAATCTGAATGTAGAAGACGAAGTTAGTTAAGTTATAAGTTTATTTAAAATTAGTAATATGAACGGGTTAGACACACAGTCCAGCGGTGGACTGTGTGCAAAACATAGTCGCATGTCACAAGTTCGATTCCTGATACACGCACTCTTTATGTAACAAAATGCCTTTTTGTTTGAAACTAAACCGGGTTAACTCCGTTAGTTGTTAAGTATAATAAAAACCGAGATATCAATCAGGTTAGACACACAATCCAGCGGTGGACTGTGTGCAACACTGAATCGCACGTCACGAGTTCGAAACCTGATACTGGCACCGGTTCGTTGAATTAAAATGTTTTTGAAATTAAAAGAATTTTGGTTAAACCGAATTAGTATATAAATATAATTAAAAATAAGATTATTTCGGGTTAGACACGTAGCTCAGTTGGTAGAGCTGCGTGCACGCGTACGGGAGGTCTCGGGTTCGAGCCTCACCCGGCGCAAACAATTTCGCTGACCGAACCAGTCAACAAGTCAACAAGTCAACGGTCAACGGTCAACGCAAAATAAACAATTTTTTTTATATTTTTATTTATTTAATTTTATTTAAAAATCAATTAAAAATACTTAAAAATAACATTTTTAAAGATAGAAAATAGCCTTAAACTCACAAAAATATATCTAAAAATTACATTAAAATCCTTAATAAAATCCACTCATTTATTATATTTTTCCGTTATTATTTAGGTTAGAAATTCTCGTTATTCAATTCTCCCGATTCGTGCGCATCTCATCATCTCCATTCAATCGCACCCAATGTGAGTGAATCTTTACAAGTTCCCCGTTTAATCACGTTTTGGGGTGTATCATGTGTCTTGTTATATATATTATATTTAAACCATTGTGCATACATCATATCATGAACGTGTGTATTCAGTTTGTTTCAACTGTTGTGTAGTTATTGTTAGATGCAAGTTATTATTTTCAGTACATGCAATTTCATAGATCGCCGCTCCCCATTACATTATGAGCGTTGAGCATGTTCCCCATTTCATTATGAGCGTGAACATGGCGTGCCCACATACGATCGGCTCCGTTTGATTGAGCCTTGATCGCACAGACATTTTTCATTTTCAGTACATGCAATACGATCGGCTCCATTTGATTGAGCCTTGATCGCACAGTTTCATTTATGTTATTTATCGTATGATGTTGGTATGTTTATGTATGCTATCATATGTTATTATATGTTATAGTTGTGATTGCTATTTGCCACTGCTTGATTATTTACATTTGCTCATTTATGATTATGCACAATTTTTCATTGATAAACTAACAAGTAAATCAATAATAAATGTTTATCTAACAAGGTTCACTAGCCAACTTATGTTGACCCAAAAAACCCCATTTTTTACACATGATACAGGTGAACCAGCAGCAGCCAGAAGCACATAGGATTGGACTAGAAGAATAAAATGATTTAGAGTTTGAGATTGTTATGTTTGGTTTATTTACTTTGTATTGTATGGACATGTTTGGATATTTGGAAATGTAACTTTGACTTTAATAAATATGAAACATATTAGTAAATATCATGAGCTTTGGTGATAACCCAATTATGCCCCGACTCTTATTCCGCTGCGGGTCGGGGTGTGACAGATTGGTATCAGAGCCATGACTATAGGGATATAGGATAGGTTATTCGACCCTTAGAGCCTATACTATAGTTGATTAGAAATTTAAGATTTTTGTGTGTTACATGCCAAACTTCATGATGTTTATATGTTTTATGTTTAATGTTACATTCAATAATATGCATGCATGGTCATAAGTATATATTATCATGTAATGCCTATCATGAATCATATTCTCATAACATATCACATCCATGAAAGCACACACCACATCATGATTGCTTTTACAATGATTTTTGTGTTTTCAAATCTCATCAAAGTGAGTTCTCATGACGGGCATGTAGTAACTGGAAGGGTACCAGTACCGGTAGTCGGGACGTCCTGTCTTGGCTGGCATTCGTATAAATCCAAATAAAGGACCATTTTGCCTACCTGGGGACTAACGATGAGAGTACGAAGTACCTATTAGGCCAAAGCATGCTATACCAAACGTCGTGTGAACTAACCCCACTTTGAGTTGTCATTGTGTCTACACCTGGACACATTCCGACCATACATCTCGTAAACATAGTTTGTGGTTTGCATTCGGGTGATGCAAGTGTTAAATCGCCAATACTAATGTGAATCCTACCAAGCCAAAAGCCATGGGGGCCCACATGACTATATAGGTGAAGGTATGGGGGACATTTGAGGCCCAACATGAGCAAACCCAAGACATCCTATGGATGTAGTTGCATTATTGATATTTATGTTATTTTCATTTTTTTTAAAGACACATGACACCTAAAAAGACACCATAAACTCACAATCTTCTTATGTATATTCCTGTAGATGTCGTCCAGACAACAACGAAGGGGTAAAAGATCAGGAAGGTCTCAGGAACGCTTGGCCACACAAATCGCGAAACAAATGGCCACGATACTGCCTGACATTGTGGTCCAAGTGCAACAAGCCCTCGCTACAAATCCTACTAACCCTCCTCAACAACATGACCAGAACATCGACAACCCTCCTACCAGCAAGTGCTCATACAAACATTTCAAGTCTTGTGATCCTCCTAAATTTGAAGGGACCGAGGGTGTCACTGCTCTCCTACATTGGTTCGAGGAGATGGAAAACACCTTTCTCAACTGCGATTGTCCTGAGGATCGCAAGGTGCGATACGCCACCGGGAGACTATTTGGAGTAGCTCTCACTTGGTGGAATACTGAAAAAGGGAAGAGGGGAACTGATGATGCAATGGCCTTAACTTGGGAGGAGTTAAGGGAAATCATGACTAGGCGTTTCTGTCCTAGGAGTGAAATTAAAAAGTTGGAGGACGAATTTCATTCTTTAAAGCAAAAGGAGGGTGATCACACCACCTATAACAAGAGGTTCTTTGGAGTTGAACCAAATGGTTCCAAATTTGTTCACCCCAACTTATCGTCTGATCGAGCATTATATTCGAGGACTCCCCTCGAAAATTCAAGATTCAGTTCTTAGCATCTCACCAGTAACACTTGAAGCTGCTATGGAGCTAGCAACTGAACTGACCGAGAACCGAATTCGCAACGGGAAGTTCAAAGAAGAGAAAAAGAAATCCCCTGTTGAGGGTCAAACTTCAAACCATCTCATCTCTTCCTCTAAGTTTGCTAACAAGAGGAAGCGCAATACCAGAAACTTCGCTGTTACTCAAACCAACTCCCCTATTCCTGCTGCACCCATTACCCAGGTTGCCCCTTCGCCCGCACCATACAGAAGACCTTACACTGGCCCGTTACCAAAATGCAACCGTTGCCAATATCACCATTCTCCTGATCATCCTTGCCAATATTGCACCGGCTGCGGTCGCGCAGGTCATACTGTTCAAACCTGCCGCATGCCTCAACGAACGAACCGCCACCAGCCTTCAACCCAAACCCACCAACAATTAATGGGTCAAGCTCAACCACCCCTACAATATCCACCTGCCCAACATTTAGCCCAAACATATTACCAACCCAATTATCCTATGGGTCAACCAATGCGGGCTTGCTACAATTGCGGAGACCCAAGCCATTTCAGAAACACTTGTCCAAGGTTGGTAAACATTATTCATGCTCAGGCCCAAGCCAACCCGGTGAATCAAGCGAACCAAGCTCCTCTACCTGCAAGAGGAAGAGCTTTCAATATTAACGCTAATCAGGCTAGAGCTGACGGCAATGTGGTTAACGGTACGTTCCTTATAAATGGTAGATATGCCTCTATGTTATTTGATACTGGTGCGGATAGAAGTTTTGTGTCCTTAGAATTTGAACCTATCTTAAACCAAAATCGGGATAAGCTCATGGAATCCATAACGGTAGAAGTTGCTTACGGGAAACCAGTTTCATTAAACTCTATTATACGCAACTGTACTCTCACCTTAAACGACCACGATTTCTCAGTCGACCTTATTCCTATGAAGCTGGGAAGTTTTGATATCATAATCGGTATGGAGTGGCTTAGTCAACATCAGGCGGAAGTTGTATGTCGCGAAAAATTTATTCGTATTCCCTTTTCAAACGGTCAGACTCTTCGAATCTTTGGAGAAACCTCGTCAAAAGGGCTCAACTTAATGTCTTGTCTTCAAGCTCAAAAATATCTTCGCAAAAATTATGTCGCGTTTTTAGCTCATATCATCAAAAAGGGGACCATGGAGAAGAAACTCGAAGACATTCCAGTAGTAAAAGATTTCCCACAAGTTTTTCCTGATGACATTTCAGGACTTCCTCCAGTTAGAGAAGTCGAATTCCGTATTGATCTATTACCTGGTGCTACACCAGTTGCAAAGTCTCCCTATAGGTTAGCCCCCTCTGAAATGCAAGAGCTAGCCAGTCAATTACAAGAGTTGACTGACAAGGGATTCATACGTCCCAGCTCGTCGCCTTGGGGTGCACCTGTCCTTTTTGTAAAGAAGAAAGATGGATCATTTCGTATGTGCATCGACTACAGAGAGCTCAACAATAATCGCTACCCTTTACCTCGCATTGATGATCTTCTTGACCAACTTCAAGGTGCCAACTGCTTTTCAAAAATCGAACTTCGATCTGGCTATCATCAACTTAGAGTGCATGAAGAAGACGTCCCTAAGACTGCTTTTCGAACTCGTTATGGCCATTATGAATTCATGGTCATGCCATTTGGTTTAACCAACGCACCAGCTGTCTTCATGGATCTAATGAACAGAGTCTGCAAACCATATCTTGATCGATTTGTCATAGTTTTCATCGACGATATTCTTATTTATTCAAAATCTAAATCTGATCATGAGCGTCATCTGCGACTCATCCTTGCACTTCTAGAGAAGGAAAAGCTTTACGCCAAATTCTCCAAATGTGAATTCTGGTTAAAAGAGGTGCAATTCCTCGGACATGTAGTCAATGACAAGGGAATACATGTCGACCCCTCAAAAATCAAAGCGGTACAAGAATGGCAAGCTCCACGTACACCAACTGAAGTAAGATCTTTTCTTGGTCTAGCTGGTTATTATCGTCGGTTCATTTCAAACTTCTCTCGCATTGCTGTACCACTCACGGCTTTAACTCATAAGGGAAAACCTTTCATATGGGGACCCCAGCAAGAAGAAGCCTTTCAAACTCTTAAACAAAAACTTTGTGATGCACCAATCCTCACTCTTCCTGAAGGTTGTGATGATTTTGTGGTCTATTGCGACGCGTCGGGGCAAGGGTTAGGATGCGTTCTAATGCAAAGAGGAAAAGTTATAGCTTATGCATCGAGACAACTCAAGACGCATGAGAAGAACTACACCACTCATGACCTAGAACTTGGAGCCGTTGTGTTCGCTCTTAAGATATGGAGACATTATCTCTATGGTACTAAGTGTGAAATATACACTGACCACAAGAGTCTTCAACATATCTTCAATCAAAAGGAGTTAAACATGAGGCAACGAAGATGGGTCGAACTTCTAAATGACTACGATTGTGAAATTAGATACCACCCTGGTAAAGCAATTGTGGTGGCTGATGCACTTAGTCGAAAGGGTTATGCGAACTCCATTCGTCTTCTATGTTCGCAAATTATAACCGACATTAAAGATCAAATTCGAGAAGCCCAACACGTTTCAATAACGGAAGATGATGTACGAAAGGAGATGTCCTGTGGAGCTGAGCTAAAAATTGAAACTAAATCTGACGGTATTCTGTACTACCTAGATCGTATCTGGATTCCTAACCACAACAATCTTCGTGAAACTCTTATGAATGAAGCTCACAAAACGCGATACTCTATACACCCAGGAGCCGATAAGATGTATCAAGACCTACGATATACCTATTGGTGGCCTGGAATGAAGAAGGATATTGTTGTTTTTGTTTCTAAGTGCCTTACATGTTCCAAAGTGAAAGCTGAACACCAAAGACCCTCAGGACTTCTGGTCCAACCTGAAATACCTGTATGGAAGTGGGAAAATATAACCATGGACTTCATTACCGGGTTACCTCACACTTCTGGTGGGTATGACACTATATGGGTAATAATTGACCGACTTACAAAATCAGCTCACTTTATTCCTATCCGTGAAGATTTCAAGAAATAAAAGCTTGCTCGTATTTATATCAGCGAAATCGTAAGCCGCCATGGGGTACCGTTAAGCATTATTTCTGATCGTGATGGTCGTTTCACTTCACGAACATGGCAAGCCGTACAATCCGCTATGGGTACGCGATTAGATCTCAGTACCGCCTATCATCCCCAAACTGATGGACAATCTGAGCGCACCATTCAAACTCTTGAAGATATGCTTCGAGCATGTCTCATAGACTTCAAGGGAAATTGGGACGTCCACCTACCATTAGTTGAATTTTCGTACAACAACAGCTATCATTCAAGCTTCGGCGTGGCACCTTTTGAAGCCTTATATGGTCGTAAGTGCCGATCTCCTGTATGTTGGCACGAAATAGGGGAAGCTCAAATTACTGGTCCAGAATTGATCCAAGAAACCACAGACAAGATCCATCAAATTCGAAACAATCTTCTAGCGGCTCAAAGTCGTCAAAGGAGTTATGCAGATAAACGACGGAAGCCTTTAGAGTTTAACATTGGTGATCATGTACTTCTAAAAGTATCACCGTGGAAGGGAGTAGTTCGTTTTGGTCAAAAGGGGAAGCTAGCACCACGTTACGTAGGACCTTTCAAGATACTCGAAAGAGTAGGTCCTGTAGCATACAAGCTTGATCTACCAGAAGAACTCAACAGGATTCATCTCACATTCCACGTGTCGAACTTGAAGAAGTGCCTCGCTGATGAAAACCTCCACATTCCTCTGGAAGATATTCAGATTGATGAATCTATGCATTTTATTGAAAGACCAGTAGAGATCATGGACTTCGGAGAGAAACGTCTACGACGAAGTCGCATTCCAATTGTTAGGGTACGCTGGGAGTCGAAACGGGGACCTGAGTTTACTTGGGAACGTGAAGACTCAATGCGCGAAAAATACCCGCATCTTTTTTCCTACTACTTCTACTACTTAAATTTCGGGACGAAATTCCTAAAAGTAGGGGATACTGTAACATTTGTCAAAAACGGGTTCCCAAACCCGCTCCGTTTTGTAATCGAATATCAAGTTATAAATGTCACGTTGTGTATTTATGGTTATTTTGGTTTTTAATTATACATAATTAATAAACAAACTAAACTATAAAAATTATATTTGATAAAAAGTGAAAACAAAATAAATAAAAAAGAAATGTTGCTGCCGGGACTCGAACCCGGGTCAGCCGGTTTACAACTTCAATGACTTAACTCACACACACATCACCACTCCGCCACTTGTTGTTTTCTGTCATCTCTGGGAATCAAATAACTTTTATACACAAACTCGGTTAAACCGGTTGCGCCAATTGAGAAACGGATATCGGCAATTCAATCGTCAAATCGTTTATTACTCGCACATTCAGGTTTATAACCGATGCACCGACGATTTTAATCAAGTCGGAATTGATTGAACATCAATTCTCATCATTATCGGTTTTTATAACCGAAAAATAATCAAGTCCAGATTACGTCAACTCCAGACCTCTCTCGCGACTCAGAAACATCATACCAACATTCCATTTCACTTTCGTCACACTTTCAGTTCGTCAGAACGCTTAAATCAACTCGCCGGAATTTTCTGCAAGATTCGCCGGAAAACCGTATTCATCCTCAAAACGGTAAATCTTTCAATATCATTGTAGTTCAACAATTGTTAGGCTATTTCTAACTTAAACCTTTTAATTGAAATCGAATTCAGGCACTGTATTCAGCTAATTTCAGTTCGCCGGAAAAATTCTGAAAATCTCTATATTCATCTAAGAATCGGTAAGGGCATTCAAACCCTCTGTTAACATTTGCTGATCACTTCAATTTCACGATTAGCTAATAAAAACGGTTAATTGTCTTGTTCAGTTGAAGAGCATAAAAACAGGGACCGACACATTGCCGGAATTCTGAAATAAACCGTTCATCAGTATGTTCACCTCTAATTACCGTCTCTGCCATTTCATTTTAGCCTTAAGAATGTTTGTTAATCGTAAAAAAACAAGAAACGGATTAGTGAATCAGTTGACTGTAATCTGAATGTAGAAGACGAAGTTAGTTAAGTTATAAGTTTATTTAAAATCAGTAATATGAACGGGTTAGACACACAGTCCAGCGGTGGACTGTGTGCAAAACATAGTCGCATGTCACAAGTTCGATTCCTGATACACGCACTCCTTATGTAACAAAATGCCTTTTTGTTTGAAACTAAACCGGGTTAACTCCGTTAGTTGTTAAGTATAATAAAAACCGAGATATTAATCAGGTTAGACACACAATCCAGCGGTGGACTGTGTGCAACACTGAATCGCACGTCACGAGTTCGAAACCTGATACTTGCACCGGTTCGTTGAATTAAAATGTTTTTGAAATTAAAAGAATTTTGGTTAAACCGAATTAGTATATAAATATAATTAAAAACAAGATTATTTCGGGTTAGACACGTAGCTCAGTTGGTAGAGCTGCGTGCACGCGTACGGGAGGTCTCGGGTTCGAGCCTCACCCGGCGCAAACAATTTCGCTGACCGAACCGGTCAACAAGTCAACAAGTCAACGGTCAACGGTCAACGCAAAATAAACAATTTTTTTATATTTTTATTTATTTAATTTTATTTAAAAATCAATTAAAAATACTTAAAAATAACATTTTTAAAGATAGAAAATAGCCTTAAACTCACAAAAATATATCTAAAAATTACATTAAAATCCTTAATAAAATCCACTCATTTATTATATTTTTCCGTTATTATTTAGGTTAGAAATTCTCGTTGTTCAATTCTCCCGATTCGTGCACATCTCATCATCTCCATTCAATCGCACCCAATGTGAGTGAATCTTTACAAGTTCCCCGTTTAATCACGTTTTGGGGTGTATCATGTGTCTTGTTATATATATTATATTTAAACCATTGTGCATACATCATATCATGAACGTGTGTATTCAGTTTGTTTCAACTGTTGTGTAGTTATTGTTAGATGCAAGTTATTATTTTCAGTACATGCAATTTCATAGGCCGCCGCTCCCCATTACATTATGAGCGTTGAGCATGTTCCCCATTTCATTATGAGCGTGAACCTGGCGTGCCCACATACGATCGGCTCCGTTTGATTGAGCCTTGATCGCACAGCCATTTTTCATTTTCAGTACATGCAATACGATCGGCTCCGTTTGATTGAGCCTTGATCGCACAGTTTCATTTATGTTATTTATCGTATGATGTTGGTATGTTTATGTATGCTATCATATGTTATTATATGTTATAGTTGTGATTGCTATTTGCCACTGCTTGATTATTTACATTTGCTCATTTATGATTATGCACAATTTTTCATTGATAAACTAACAAGTAAATCAATAATAAATGTTTATCTAACAAGGTTCACTCGCCAACTTATGTTGACCCAAAAACCCCCATTTTTTTACACATGATACAGGTGAACCAGCAGCAGCCAGAAACACATAGGATTGGACTAGAAGAATAAAATGATTTAGAGTTTGGGATTGTTATGTTTGGTTTATTTACTTTGTATTGTATGGACATGTTTAGATATTTGGAAATGTAACTTTGACTTTAATAAATATGAAATATATTAGTAAATATCATGAGCTTTGGTGATAACCCAATTATGCCCCGACTCTTATTCCGCTGCGGGTCGGGGTGTGACAGTTGCGAATTCGATTCTCAGTCAGTTCAGTCGCTAGCTCCATAGCAGCTTCAAGTGTTACCGGTGAGATGCTGAGAACTGAATCTTGAATTTTCGAGGGAAGCCCTCGAATATAATGCTCGATCAAACGATAAGTTGGGGTAAACAAATTTGGAACCATTTGGTTCAACTATAAGAACCTCTTGTTATAGGTGGTGTGATCTCCCTCCTTCTGCTTTGAAGAATGAAATTCGTCCTCCAACTTTTTAATTTCACTCCTAGGACAGAAACGCCTAGTCATGATTTCCGTTAACTCCTCCCAAGTTAAGGCCATTGCATCATCAATTCCCCTCTTCCCTTTTTCAGTATTCCACCAAGTGAGAGCTACCCCAAATAGTCTCCCGATGGCGTATCGAACCTTGCGATCCTCAGGACAATCGCAGTTGAGGAAGGTGTTTTCCATTTCCTCGAACCAATGGAGGAGAGCAGTGACACCTTCGGTCCCTTCAAATTTAGGAGGATCACAAGATTTGAAATGTTTGTATGAGCACTTGCTGGTAGGAGGGTTGTCGATGTTCTGGTCATTCTGTTGGGGAGGATTAGTGGGATTTGTGGCGAGGGCTTGTTGTACTTGGACCACAATGTCAGGCAGTATCGTGGCCATTTGTTTCGCGATGTGTGTGGCCAAGCGTTCCTGAGACCTTCCTGAT
The DNA here is from genome assembly GCA_947069175.1 of Scalesia atractyloides. Lineage (NCBI taxonomy): Eukaryota > Viridiplantae > Streptophyta > Magnoliopsida > Asterales > Asteraceae > Scalesia > Scalesia atractyloides. The sequence goes on from CAMTDV010000003.1 coordinate 1,325,523, forward strand.
CTTTTACCCCCTCGTTGTTGTCTAGACGACATCTACAGGAACATACATAAGAAGATTGTGAGTTTATGGAGTCTTTTTAGGTGTCATGTGTCTTTAAGAAAAATGAAAATAACATAAATATCAATAATGAAACTACATCCATAGGATGTCTTGGGTTTGCTCATGCTGGGCCTCAAATGTCCCCCATATCTTCACCTGTATAGTCATGTGGGCCCCCATGGCTATTGGCTTGGTAGGATTCACATTAGTATTGGCGATTTAACACTCGCATCACCCGAATGCAAACCACAAAATATGTTTACGAGATGTATGGTCGGAATGTGTCCAGGTGTAGACACAATGACAACTAAAAGTGGGGTTAGCTCACACGACGTTTGGTATAGCATGCTTTGGCCTAATAGGTACTTCGTACTCTCATCGTTAGTCCCCAGGTAGGCAAACTGGTCCTTTATTTTGGATTTATACGAATGCCAGGCTAGACAGGACGTTCCGACTACCGGTACTGGTACCCTTCCAGTTACTACATGTCCGTCATGAGAACTCACTTTGATGAGATTTGAAAACACAAAAATCATTGTAAAAACAATCAAGATATGGTGTGTGCTTTCATGGATATGATGTGTTATGAGAATATGATTCATGATAGGCATTATATGATAATATATACTTATGAACATGCTTGCATAACATTGAATGTAACATTTAACATAAAACATATAAACATCATGAAATTTAGCATGTAACACACAAAAATCTTAAAAATTTCTAATCAACTATAGTATAGGCTCTAAGGGTCTAATAACCTATCCTATATCCCTATAGTCATGGCTCTGATACCAATCTGTCACACCCCATCCCGCAGCAGAATAAGAGTCGGGGCATAATTGGGTTATCACCAAAGCTCATGATATTTACTAATATGTTTCATATTTATTAAAGTCAAAATTACATTCCCAAATATCCAAACATGTCCATACAATACAAAGAGAATAAACCAAACAAAACAATCCCAAACTCTAAATCATTTTATTCTTCTAGTCCAATCCTAAGTGTTTCTTGCTGCAGCTGGTTCACCTGTATCATGTGTAAAAAATGGGGGTTTTTGGGTCAACATAAGTTGGCGAGTGAACCTTGTTAGATAAACATTTATTATTGATTTACTTATTAGTTTATCAATGAAAAATTGTGCATAATCATAAATGAGCAAATGTAAATACCCAAGCAGTAGCAATAGCAATCACAACTATAACATACAATAACATATGATAACATACATTAACATACCAACATCATACGATAAATAACATGAATGAAACTGTGCGATCAAGGCTCAATCAAACGGAGCCGATCGTATTGCATGTACTGAAAATGATAAATGTCTGTGCGATAAAGGCTCAATCAAACGGAGCCGATCGTATGTGGGCACGCCAGGTTCACGCTCATAATGTAATGGGAACATGCTCAACGCTCATAATGTAATGGGGAGCGGCGGCCTATGAAATTGCATGTACTGAAATAATAAATTGAATCTAACAATAACCACACAAACAGTTGAAACAAGCTGAATACACAAGTTCATGATATGATGTATGCACAATGGTTTAAATATAATATATAGCAAGACACATGATACACCCCAAAACGTGATTAAAACGGGGAATTTGTAAGATTCACTCACATTGGGGGCGTTTGATTGGAGATGATGAGATGCGCACGAGTCGGGAGAGTTGAACAACGAGAATTACTAACCTAAATAATAACGGAAAAATATAGTAAATGAGTGGATTTTATTATGGATTTTAATGGAATTTTTAGATATATTTTTGTGAGTTTAAGGCTATTTTCTATCTTTAAAAATATTATTTTTAAGTATTTTTAATTGATTTTTAAATTAAATTAAATAAATAAAAAATATATAAAAAAAATTTGTTTATTTTTGCGTTGACCGTTGACTTGTTGACCTGTTGACCGGTTCAGCCAGTGTGCATGTATGCGCTGGGTGAGACTCGAACTCGAGACCTCCCGTACGCGTGCACGCAGCTCTACCAACTGAGCTACGTGTCTAACCCGAAATAATCTTGTTTTTAATTATATTTATATACTAATTCGATTTATTCAAAATTCATTTGTTTTAAAAAGAAGATTTTAAATCATCGAACCGGTGCCGTTAACCAGACTCGAACGCGTGACGTGCGACTTAGTGTTGCACACACTCCACCGCTGGACTGTGTGTCTAACCTGGTTAATATTTCGGTTTTTATTATACTTAACAACTAACGGAGTTAACCCGGTTCAGCTTTAAACAAAAAGGCGTTTTATTACATAGAGGGTGCGGGTATCAGGGATCGAACTCGTGACGTTTGCGTATTATTTGCACACAGTCCACAGCTGGACTGTGTGTCTAACCCATTTAAAATACCAATTTTAATTATACTTATAGTGTTATCACAGTTCATCTTCTTCGTTGGATTTTACCGACAGCAGATTACACCATTAAATCTTGTTAATTCGATTGTTAAACATTGCACAGACTAATATGAGATAGCAGAGATGATAATTAGAGGAAAACATACCGGTGAACGATTGATTACAGAGTTCCGGCAAGGCGTCGGTCTCTGTTTTTAAGAACTTCAACTGAGCAAATCAATTAATCGTTTTGATTAGCTAATCATGAAATTGAAGTGTTAAACAAACGTTATCAGTGTGTTTGAAGGTCCTTACCGTTTCACAGACGAAGATAAAGATTTCCAGAAATTTTCCGGCGAACTGGAATTATCTGATAACAGTGCCTGAATTCGATCTCAAGTGGAAGGTTTGAGTTAGAAATAGCTTAACAACTGTTAGACTACGATGGTACTGAAGAACTTACCGATTTGAGGAAAAATACGGTTTTCCGGCGAACTTGCAGAATTTTCCGGCGAGTTGATTTAAGCTTTCTGATGGACCGAATGTGTGACGAAAATGAAATGGAAAGTTTGTATGATGTTTCTGAGTCGCGAGAGGGGTCTTGATTGAAGTAATTCAGACATTGATTATTTTCGGTTATAAAAACCGATTATGATCAAAATTGAAGTTCATTCAAATCCGAATTGATTAGGATCGTCGGTGCATCGGTTATAAACCTGAAATCGCGATTATTCAAACGTTTAGACGGTTGAATAGCCGATTTCAGTTTTTTAGTTAGCGTAACCGGTTTAACTAGGTTTGTGTATAAGACTTATTTGTTTCCTAAAGTTGACAGAAAACAAACAAGTGGCGGAGTGGTTATGCGAGTGAGTGTTAAGTCTTTGGATTTCAATTCCGGCTGACCCGGGTTCGAGCCCCGGCAGCAACATTTTATTTTTATTTATTTTGTTTTCACTTTTTATCAAATATAATTTTTATAGTTTAGTTTGTTTATTAATTATGTATCATTAAAAATCAAAATAACCATAAATACACAACGTGACATTTATAACTTGATATTCGACTACAAAACGGAGCGGGTTTTGGAAACCCGTTTTTGACAAATGTTACAAACATAGGTTACTTTGTGTCGGGTAAACTATATATAGTTTTTTAATGGCGATTTTCTTGTGTTAGGCCACCACACTTTCCAAATTGTTGTTCTACTCTGGCCAGACTATGTTTTCTTAACCGGATCTACGCTGGCTTCAGAATTTGGCTTGGGCGTTCCCCCGGAAAACCATACTGCCGACTGGCAATTGACAGAAATTATGCCATCACAAGAGCTGAACACTCACTGGCTTAACACATGGTGGGATGAAAACCCAGGTAGGCTACCTAGCACATCTGCAAGGAGGCTATGCTCTATCTAATATTGTCTAATCCACCAAAATGACACAAATGAGGATTGAACTTTGATTTCCATTGGAGAAGCCAGTGTTGAGTATGTATAGATATGTTAGTAAACTCATGAAAATATCACTAAGATAGCTGTAAGAAACTTTTGGTCAAAGTGTGGTGATGAATATTAGTGTGCAAACCATCATTTTGATTTAGAAACCATCATTCATAATTTACATCCTTTAAAAACGACATATTTAACAAAAAGGCAGTTCTCTAGCGGTACCAGGTGGCTTTTTTTTAAGAAAGGTGGCTGATTAGAGTCTCGTTCAACTTTATCATATCATAAATTTCTAACTTTGTCGTATCACAACTTTCTCAAGATCCTTTTCAACAAGGTTGCAAGTTGTATTGAAAAATCACCATTCTATTTCTGGTACTCAGATCACATGTATAATATTACTATGCAACTAAATTCGTACAACATTTAATCGAGGTAGTGACAAACCGAGAAAGATACCAATCAGGCGTTTAAAAGGTTAGGCAAAGCCGTGGCGTACCATTGTACATCGTTAAGAAGAAAGGTAGGGGACCTCCAACAATGAGGGCAATTAGCTTTAGTGAAGAAGAGAGAATCCCACAATGTCTATAACTGGCCGGTGATTTGTTATCACTCACTATTTCTCGTTTGTGTTATATACATTAGTTTTTAATGCACTAAACGAAAAATAATTATATTATTGATTTGTGTTTTAAAAGATGAAATGAAATAGGTTCAACCTCACAGCCAAAAAGTTGCCTAACTTTTTTCTTGATTTGATAGGTTAGCGTGAAGGATGGAACTTAAGACATAATTAACAAACGAAGATAATCTTGACTAACTTAATGATTGAAAATGACGTGATTAGATTTGACGTATGTAAGACTATGTACAAGTGACTATCACGTCACTACAACGTAGGCATAGGGCTCTTAGTAACTTTTTCATCAAAAGTGTATAATGGTTTCATTAACCAGTTTGTTAGAATAATATTTAAAATAAACAAATAAATTATGACAAAGGGTTGTGATATGTAAATATTTGATTTGATAACACTATTAAAGGGAAAGATGGAGTGGGCATGAGGCGTTGGCAGATCACATGTATAATATTACTATGCAACTAAATTCGTACAACATTTAATCGAGGTAGTGAGAAACCGAGAAAGATACCAATCAGGCGTTTAAAAGGTTAGGCAAAGCCGTGGCGTACCATTGTACATCGTTAAGAAGAAAGGTAGGGGACCTCCAACAATGAGGGCAATTAGCTTTAGTGAAGAAGAGAGAATCCCACAATGTCTATAACTGGCCGGTGATTTGTTATCACTCACTATTTCTCGTTTGTGTTATATACATTAGTTTTTAATGCACTAAACGAAAAATAATTATATTATTGATTTGTGTTTTAAAAGATGAAATGAAATAGGTTCAACCTCACAGCCAAAAAGTTGCCTAACTTTTTTCTTGATTTGATAGGTTAGCGTGAAGGATGGAACTTAAGACATAATTAACAAACGAAGATAATCTTGACTAGCTTAATGATTGAAAATGACGTGATTAGATTTGACGTATGTAATACTATGTACAAGTGACTATCACGTCACTACAACGTAGGCATAGGGCTCTTAGTAACTTTTTCATCAAAAGTGTATAATGGTTTCATTAACCAGCTTGTTAGAATAATATTTAAAATAAACAAATAAATTATGACAAAGGGTTGTGATATGTAAATATTTGATTTGATAACACTATTAAAGGGAAAGATGGAGTGGGCATGAGGCGTTGGCGCAATCATGCCCATCAACGATAAGGTGGGGACAGTGTATGGGTTGTTATTAGTCTGAGATGAAGTGGAGCGTGAGTCCGCTACACACAATCTAAGGCTTTATGTTAAACCCAATTCATTTATCACTACTACTTTAGATTAAATGATGCGAGCAACACTATAATTGGGTCACGCCGTCACGTTGATACTGCACAGTCACGTTATGCAGGGAGGAGGCAATGTTCCCGGATCATGCCATGTTTGTGTCCCGCAAGCCATCCAAGGGTGTGACGGTGCGCCTAATGGTTAATGTAAATTACTATATTTAAACGCCTGTAAAAATATATGCTAGATGGGATTTTATTTACGTCAAACATAAATAATGTGTGGATTTATTAAAGTTGGAAAAATAATAAATAAGAGTTTTGATAAGGTAAAATATCGTGCGGCTTGATGTAGGGATCATTTGCTTCATATTCTTTTAGTTATGCATTCTTCTAGAAATGATGTATCTAAAATCTCCACATCAAATCAAGTGACGACATTTCTAGTTATTTCTTTTATCTCACTAGTGATATCTCCCTATGACAATATTAAAAATTATATCTTTTTTTACTACTCATCAATTTCTATGATGAACATATTGAATTATTCTTTTCCTTAAACAAACATATATAATACTATTATAAACAAAAAAAGTAAAAATAACAACGAACTTTAGAGGAATTAATACATTCTAATATACAACCTAATTACGATTTTAAAACCATCAGACCCGTTTTAATGATAAGTAATTGAGAGACGATAAACTTCATGGTTTTTTTCTATTTTCAAACCTTAAACACGTTTGGTGGGAAGATTTACCATCAGATCAGACGATATGTTGGTCTTTGGATGGACAGGAGGAAAACACATGTGTGTGGATCTAACAGGGATTTTCCCTCTTGGGGGTTAGTGTTTTTACGGTGGGTCAGGCTGTTTTGAAAGCTGATTCGGGCAAAGTGACCAAACACAAGAGAGCGTGCCTTGACAACCAACATGTGGTTATCCCATTTGCTTTTGATACTTTTGGTTTTCTTGCGTCAGATGTTGTGGATCTACTTAGTCGAGTCCAAAGGTTAATGCATAATAATGTTATGATCCCGAGATCTATGGATATAGTTTTAAAAGACTTCGTTTTCCTATTAAAAAAAAAAGATAACGCAGCTTGTTACCCGTTTACCTTCTATTTCAATGTAATTTCGATTTGAAGAGGTTACGGAATAAAACCAAACTTTCAATATGTATCTTGATGGAACTCTTAGGCTAACAAGTATCATAAATGGAAGCAATCTACTTGTATATAACCTTACAAGAATGTCAATGTTCATAATGTATATTTTGTGCAATATATAATTTATTAACATACCAAATCAAAATCATAATATATACAATATAGGTTGTAGACTTGATACAAACTAGAAGTATGTATTTAATTATACATTTAAAAGTAGAAACAAAGAAGCAAAAGTATTTTTTTTAACATAAGCAAAAGTATTTTATTAATTAAGACAAAAGTAAATGGTTTATAGAGAGGGAGGGGCCATGATGTCTAGATAAAGTGCAACAAAGACAACAAGGTTCTCAAACTCTCAGAATCAGGCTTTGCTCTATTCTTTTACTCCCCAACACTCCCACATGCCTTTGCTTATCTACTCCAATTGGTCAACTCAAAGCAAACAACATATTTGACTAACTAAACATTTTTAAATTTGGTATTATTTTTGGATAAGATTGTTATCAAAATAATTAAAGTGTGTGAAGTATATGCTTTAGATAGATCATAAAGGCTAGTTGAGGCACAAGGATATTATTCTTAATCAACATTATAAATTTGAAAATGTTTTGTTGTTGCAACTTTTATATATTTATTTATGTGATATGATAATTCTCCAATATGAATCAAATTACACTTAAAAAATGACTTTTGCAGACTTCATTTCGAATAATTAAAAAAACTGTAAATTAATAAAACCACTCTTATTAGTTACTACTTTTCTATAAGCAAAACCACAATGCTTTTTGTGAAAATATTAATCATGTTATTTTTCATTGATTATGCTAGGAAAAACATATAAAAAAACAAATTTTACAACACCATAAGCATCAAAGAGATATGGTGCACTTCGATAAAGATATTGCAGGACAGAAAATATTTATGTCACCTCTTAAAAATGAAAAAAAAAAGTAAAGGAAATAAATACCCTTATGACAACAAAATATTTTTATATATTTACATATCAACCGTGAGGACTAAATATAAAGAGGCATGCATATCATACCCTATAAATACACACCCATTCATTCCTACCACACCACCTTTCTCGTCATAAACTCAATCACTCTCTCTCTCTCTCTCACTCCCCCTACTCTCTCTCTACAAGAAGTAGAGTCACATTTAAATTCCCAAAATGGCCTTCAAGAAGTCATCAAACAACAAGCTCTCACAAGCAGCACTTATCAAACATATTTTAAAGAGGTGTTCAAGCCTAGGAAGGAAACAACAACAACATTACAACGACGTACCCAAGGGCCATTTCGTCGTGTACGTTGGTGATAACCGAAGCCGATATGTCATTCCCATTTCCTTCTTGTCACGCCCCGAGTTCCAAACCTTGCTCCACCAAGCAGAAGAAGAGTTCGGGTTTGATCATGACATGGGTCTAACCATTCCTTGTGAAGAACAAGCCTTTGAGTCACTAACTTCATTGCTTCGGTTTTGAGACCACACATGATCAATTACTAGCTATTACGATTATTTTCCCTTTTTATTTTGAATTTAATCTAACCATGCATTAAGATATTATTTTAAGTGAAATCCCACAACTTGGAATGGGTTTTCTTTAGTTGATAGTAAATTTTAAAGATTTTTTTTCTCATGATGTATGTATTTGTTGCATTTTATTCTTGCTTATTAGTTCGTTTCAATTACTCGTTTAAATAATATAAACGAATGGATGAGTAGATTTTACTCCCGATGGCTTTTTTTTAAACGACGATTTCTTGTATTAGTCTATTACACTCTCAAATTGAAGAGCCTTCTTGTCTCACTTCCGTCAAACTATGTTGTCTTAACCGGGCTCACACTGACTTCAGAGTTTGGTTTGGGCGTTTCCATAGGAAACCATACTGCTGACTACTACTTGACAACCGTTGTGTCATCACAAGAACTGAACACTCTTTGGCGTAACACACGGTGGGACGAAAACCCGGATGAGCTCAGAATAGAACCTGACATCTTTGCAAGAAGGCTAGACTCTATTCATCATTGCCTAATCCACGATAGTGATACAAGTGGGGATTGAACTTATGTCTCTACTGGATAACCCAAGCCTCCCTACCACTAGGTAACAAGTGGTGGATCCTGGCTTTTATAAAATAATTTATTTGTTAAATTTGTGTTCACAATTAATTTTCTTTTTTTTTTACGAATATAACGTACGTACAAACATTCTGAATTCAATTAGTATGTGTTATCATTTTCCTTAAAGTTATGTTGGCCGGCTAAAGGTCTTACCTAAGCTACACGGAAAGGGAGTTATACGTTGACGAATGATCATGTAGTTGACTCGTACGACCTCTCATCTAGTTTTTGTCAAGTTATTTTAAACTCGAATTCCAGCTTAGCTTATTCGAGGCGTCTGAGGAAAAAAAATAAAGTCTGAAACCGTAAAAATTGGTTTAATCATCTTATAATTACAAATACTGTGAAAGAAAATTGCTCTAAGGCCAATCCCCCCAATTGGGGCTACGGGTTATAGCTACCCGTCTCAATTTCACCTATTTTTCACGGACTCTGATGGGTGCCGCTCTCGTAGTCTTTAGGATGGCCTCCTGGAGGAGTAGGTTACATTTTCGTAATGGAGTAACGAATGTATTTACCGAACATATTTCATTTGACTCTTAGAGATGTAAATAATACATGAACAAATGAGTATCATATACTATATAATATATTAAAAAACAACTTTTACTCATGCAACGTGACATTGTTATAGTATGAAACAATGAAAACACTCGATTATGTTGGCCAAATTGGAGTCTTTTGGTGTTGGAAGGTTCTTTGATATTTTCTTCTTGTTTTTGCCAAAAGGAGACAAAAATTGGTAGGGTTTTCCCCCTGTACGAAAAACATTCAATGCTCTTAAGCACTTAGCGACGGAGTTTGACTCTTTGAGGGGGTGGGTTATGATTTTTTTTTGCGACAGTGATTAGACTCGTTCAAATCAATGTGATACACCCAAATAAATTTTGTAATGGTTAATCCAATATGACAATTTGCACAATGGAATAATCTAGAAAGAGTGTAGCTACTCAAAGGTGTAGTCAAGCTAAACCAAACCTGAGCTCGACTAAATTTGAAGCGTACTTTGACAAAAACTAGAAGTTTGACCTGAGTTTGATAGACTCATTTAGCGTAATTTGACAAAAACTAGAAGTTTGACTTAAATCACTCAATTTTATGCTCGTGCTTAATATATTATATTGATTTGATATGGTATTCAACTTGACAAGGTATTATCTGTTTAATTAGCATCATTTGGGAATACTTTAGAGTTCAATTCTAAACTCTTCTTTTTAATTATATGGGTGTTTCATTTCTTTCTCATATGATATTCACACACTATTAGACCATCTGTAGTGGGTAATATCATTGAGCGTGAAGTGGCAAAGATCAGTCCCCACAATGCCCAGTACACCGCCCCCTGAGCGTGATCTTCAAAAAAATAGTGTTGGCGTAATTGTGAAAACGTCAGTGAAGAAAATTAAGCGGCATATCTTGAAGGAAGTGCCTTCATGCCACATGTCACATAATCACCATAGAAGGGATGTGCACATGGTCTTGCAAAATTGCACAAAGATATAATAACATATCTAACTCAATTTACATAACATAATCCAAGCTAAATTCTACCGAATGTTTAGATTGTACAAGAAAGTAGACAATGCAACTATAATAATGCATTACGAGGCCACATTGCTTCAACTACATTAGTAACACCCATATACTTAGCTATAACACAATCAACTTGCTCACAAGTTTGTGATTTGTGACAGGTGAGGATTTCCCATAAGGTCATCCTAGTAACTGTTTTGGTTAAAAATTACCTAAGCAATTTATCAACCAAATTAGTTATGTGTGGTAGTGTGCTAGATTGTAATTGATTAAGAAATAATTTATAGAAGGTATAATTACTATGTTGGACAAAGATGCTAAAACTTTGTGACGCAATATCGTTTAAGTTGCCAAAATTACTGCTTGAAACACTGGACTATGACTCAGGATACAAAGATATCAATCAGAATATTAGAATGAAATGAAACGGATTAACAAAGAAGAACACAAGTAATTACAAGGAAAGCCATTGATCAATGTAGATCGCCGGCACAAAACCTCGGGAGATGACTGTAAAGTGGTCTACCACAGTCAATATTATACAACAAGAAGTAAAGTACAACGTCAAGAACCAATGTGATCGATGATACAATGATCACTAAAGTATAGCTGATTGTGTGAAATGAGGTGTGTAATCTGCAGAAGAGAGTGTTAGAGTTTGCGAGAGTGTGTGTGTCAGTGGTGTTCGTAAGGTTCTAATCGATCACATGGCCTCCTTATTTAAGACAAAAGCCTAACTAAACGTCCGATATTCCGTGGATATTTTGGTACATGCTTTTCCGAACGTTGGAGTCCTGGTCGTCAAGTCCAACGGTCAGTTCCTTCAACTAAGTCAGCGAAAAGTATGTTAGGAATTGGTCTCTTATTGTTAAGATTGTGCTTAATAAACAACATGTGCAAAGTAGATTAGTTTGAAAATAAAGAACAAGTTCAGAATTTATAACCTGTCGAATATCCTAGATAGTCGTCATAGTCCAGAATATTAGTGGAAATATTCACCCACAACAGTAACTGTTATTGTTCAAACGCATTTAACTAGGGAGTTCTGTGACATTTACAAATTTTGAACATTATACAATTTCGATCATTCTTGCATTCAATAAAATGTTATATTTTATTTACAAAATGTGTAATCGTACGATCGAGCGAAACGAAATTCACAACATTTTCGGAACAAATTCCAAATTATATATGCCTTTATACCCTTCACGTAGCTTAAAAATCAAGTTAGAAGGGTTAAAAATGCCAAACAAGTGAAAATGCAAGTCCAGGGCCAAAACTGCCAGAAATAGAAACTTATTTATTAGAAGGCCTTATGGACCGTAAGACCTAAAAACATACGGTCCGTAAGGGGTGCCCAATTACATAATTTTGCTTATTCACTAAGTTCTGCCAACTATCCTCATTGTTTGCCACCTAACACCGATTTTACCACCATTTCTCTAGTTCAAACACCTCATTGGACACTTGTAAACATCTAAGAATCAATGCCAACACTTGGCATGATCTCATGAACTTGATGCAAGTATAAATAGAGGTGATCTTGAGCCATTTCAACTTGCACCTTCATTCTTTCTCTCTAATATTCTATTAGAGCTTGCTTCTGATCATAAAGAGGCATCCTACTGAAGTTCTAAACATTCCTAGAACACAAGTAAGTGTTCTTCCTTAGTCTTTTCATTATTTTGGCTAGTTATGAGCCAAAAGTCAAACAAATTGACTTTTTGTTTGACTTTCGATTCTGACTATTATGGTCAAGTCAAAGTTCAAATTGAACTTTGCAACGTGATTGTAATAATGAAGGTGTTAATCCCTCGTGATTACACCCTCTGAGCATCACATTTAGTAGGCGAAACGACGAGTCAAACTTTTACGAAATAAAAGTAAAAAATGCATAAAAGTGCATTTTACGACGAAAGTGTTTTCGGGTATTAAAACCTAAAGTTTTGACACCTAATCAGTTTTATAACATTATTAGACATGTTTTAACATGTCTAACTCATCATTTCTAGTTGAACACTTATTCCTTAGTCGAATGTCGAACGGTTTGACTTTTGCTTTGAGCTTCAAATCGGACCTGTTTGGTCACTCTTAGGATCAAACCAAGCCCATTTATATGACTATAGTAATATAGGGAATAACCCTCTGAGGTTATACCTTATGGTCATGTCATTTGGTTAGTCAAATGACGAGTCAACCTTAGATACTTTTAATTGGACAAAAATACCATTTTTTGCATAAAATAGTTTTAAACATATAAGATCCTTATTTTTAACTCCAAACTAATCTTGCAACATTATTAAACATGTTTTGATATATCGGACTCGTCATATGACTCATTCGGTCATTCGAACCCGTATTTATGCAGACGACCCGTTAAAGTGGCATAAACCACTTTTAACAAGTCGTAATGGGTCAAACCACCTGGAAACCCTTTCCAAATAAGAATGTAAGGTTAATAAATCATATTACACGAGATCCTCCACTCATTTGGTTTATGAACCTTATTCTATCCATTTCTCCGATTAAGTCACATTATACACTAACCTTAGTTATCCGACATATTAGGAAACACGTGAACACTTGAGCTTTGTTTACACAAGACATCTACGCAATCCAAGTGAATACATAGGTCCTTTTTTTACGTTTTCTAAATGTTTTGGGGTGACTCATATGTGCTAAACTATTTTCAATATTTTAAAACGAGTATATGGTTTATATATAACAATATGTTTTCAATAATGTGGGAAACTTGTTGGTGCGTTATCCATAACATGAATAACATTCATTAACTTTGGCTAAGCCGACCAATAGTATGTTATAGTGCCATAGGAGTGACAATCCTGTTACCAAAATTCCCGGCGTTTGTAGGAAACTTTGGGGAACGATAGAAACTGTATTTTAATAAACCCTTTGGTGGTTTGTTAGTCGAATATTTTAATAGACCCTTTGGTGGTCTGTCAGTCGAGCCGAGTCAACAAAGGCTTGAATGTATTCACCAAAACGACCATAGTTTACACAATTAAAACAAGGACAAATGGTTATACAAAACAAGGACGATGGTTTATACAAAACAAGGACAAATGGTTTTAGACAAGTCACGAACGGTTTTCACTTAAAGATTATAAATCATACAAAGATTTCTTTTAAATTGATTTCTTATACGGTTTTACAAAAGAAACGCTTTTGTCAAGATTCATTGCTACAAGGTTTTGTTACTCATACCAACTTCTATAGTTGGTTAAACATATTGCAATACCAAACATTTTTATACAAGTTGGGATAAAAGGTTTTCACTCATCGACTCTCGTAGTTGGACGAGGTATTGCAAATACTAATACAAAGCCATGAATTTGATATACAAAACCATGTTACTCACCAGCATTCTTTGTTGATCGTCTTTTTCACATATGTTTCAGGTGCTAATGTGTGATGATTATGAACGCATGCTACACGTAGGATGGACTCGGGCCTTAGTTTACTTTAAAACTTAAAGACAATTCTTTTGTATTTTGTTTGTGTTGTCCAAAAACAATTATAATTCAATAAAAAAGAACCTTGATTACCATGTGTTTGAAACATTTCCTGTGACGTGCCTCCCCGATGTTTCCACTGCGGTTTGTTGTTTTACGCGGTCGGGGTGTTACAAGTTCTAATGTGATGTCTTGTGGCCTAAAACATATCATCTTAGTTAAAAAAAATGAACTTCATTCAGCTCAATTTCTTTCATGCCTATGTCTATAGTGCAATTTGCAAAATGTGTTACAATTTCAACTCCAGAACGCAAAACAACACTTTGGTGTTTGGGGGCTAAGAAATATGGTTGTTCCCAAGTGATACACTATATTCTAACATGGAGTCACATGTCTTGTTACATCTCACATAGTCTACTTTAATATAAGATATTAGTTGTCCACTAACTAATAAATATATAAACCATGAGTGAGAGTACCTTAAAAAGTAGTGATAGTGACTATACAATTTTAGACATTTACATTGTTGGAAATCAAACTTTTTTCAACGTAATCAAACAATGAATTTAATAAAAAAAACTCTTTGATTAAAATTAAAGGTACATAAACGCCAAACTATAACCCTATTTATGCGGAACAACCCCTTAGAGAACAAGTAACGTACTATATAAGGAAACCAAATAAAATAAAACTAGTTAGATCCTAAATCTTTCTACTAAAATAAAAACTAAAGCATTTAGCATTTAACTTTTGAGTATTGACAAGATTAGTTATAACAATCACCCCCTAATCTTGTCAAGTTCCTCCCAGGTCTTGAATACCAAGTAAGATCCACAGTTCTTCCACCTTAATACTCGGTCTCTTGCGTTCGCTTTGCATTGACAACTTGTTGAAATCGACCCAACACCACACCCCTTGTTTTTGACTCTGTTGGGATCACACCGATAACTTGTCCAAACACTTGAACCATCAACCACAAACAAGGCACCATCCTTTCTCTACCATGTTGATCAAACCAGCTACTTCACCACCTTTGAAGTCTGTTGTTGATCCAATCTAACATTGCACTACACCTGGGTTTGCTCTTTTGATCAAGTCTTCAATCACTGCTGCTTGATTGATACGGGTTGCTGTTGTTGATCACAACAACCTATTAATCTTGTTTAATCAACAAACCCTTTTGCACCTGTAAACCTCCCAGATTGTTAAACTGCTCTAATACTAATTGTTGGAAATCAGGTCTTTTTCAACATAATCAAACAATGAATTTAACAAGAAAAACGCTTTGAATAAAATTGAAGGTACATAAACACTAAACTATAACCCTATTTATACTGAACAACCTCTTGAAGAACAAGTAACCTACTATATACGGAAACCAAATAAAATAAAACTAGTATAAATTCTAAATCTACCTACTAAAATAAAAATTAAATTATTTAGCATCCTCCAACTTTAGAGTATTGACAAGATTAGTTCCAACACATATGTGGGTCACATATTATATCTAGTAGAGAATGCTTTAGCATCAATTAGTACATAAATTTTTTTTGTTAGTGTTGATGATATAGAAAACACAAAGACTAGTACATTGTAGCACATTGTCATGCTTATCCATGCAAGAACATCCCAACCAAATGTGGTATGAAATAAGAAAAGACTAAAGGGAGAGTGAGTGAAAAGAATGTCTAGGAAGTAAAAGAATGCATAAGTAGTAAAGACAAACTCAACAAAGGGACATGAGATAACATGATTGATGAGAAGGGTGAAATATTGAAATGCCCCAAACTGGGGGTCTCATTTGTTGGATTTACTCTTTGGCATATAGTTCTTAAACTAGCAATCCATTCATAAACAACAATAACTTTTAAAAAACAAGCACCAATAAATCTAAATCCAAAGTCTTTAAAACATAAGATAACCATCCATAAATATAAAAACAATAAAATAAGATGTCGGAACAAACTAACTTTAACCTCACAAGCTTACAAACAAACTAACTTAAATCTGACATGCGTACTAAAAGTCAGCTGTGGTAAGTAAGTTTAAGATTAGAATGAATTTCAAAAACATTAATAATACCCATCATTTCATGATAACATATTTTAATATTTAACCTTATGTTTAGCATTAAGGTGGCATTCACCCATGAGTGATCAGCATCACTCCTCTCGTAGTTCTGTACATCATGCGGTAGCCCTAGAGGTCAATACCCTATTAGGTGCTTGCAATTAAGTAAGACTTGCAACCACATAAGTAACTCCCTAATCACATGCTTTCCACGTACAAGGTTCACAACCATGAACTATGAGGCAAGACTTGTGGCTATAGATTCCCACCCTATCACGTGTCCCCCACGTTGCAGGTTCACAACCTTGGACTACGAGGCAATTCTATGGCCCTGTAGGTAATCACCCTATCATGTGCCCGCTAGGGGTGTGCATGGGTCGGTTTAGTTTGGTTTTTATCATTAACCATATGTAACGCTCCGCATTTTCATACCTTCCATATTTAAAAAGCATACTCGTATTTCTATTTTTAGAAACTTGTAGCCGTATTATATTCCCAACCTTGTAAACCAAGACGTTGATCTTAATGAAATTCATGCTTTATACATACATGTTATACTTACAATCAATCATAAAAAACGTGTTTACTTGCAAACCGACACTTGTTATACGTGCAAATACCCATACATACATTCACAATACTCGTATCATACTTACATACGCATTCTGCTTGAAAACATGCAAAATACTAAGCCCTAGCATGAAATGACAAGCAAATCAAATTTCAGGGCTAAAACGTAACAAAACAAACTTGGATGGATCAGATGGGGCGTCGCGTCGCACAACCCCCATTCTTCTTTCTCGTCGCATGACGGCAACGTGTAGAGTCCGCAGATGGTTGTTTCAGCTCCATGCATTAGCCAATTCTCTCCACCTATCTCTTCCCCCAATCATCTTCAAACTCCATTAAACACAAAACCCTATCTCATCTCTATATAAACAAGCTTCCTACCTCCCATTTTCACTTTCCCAACTCCTCTACACTCATAAAACTCTCTCAAATCTGTTGTAAAATCTAGAAAAGGGCTGAAATATTCTAAGTACCAAAGTGAGCACTTTTCTCATATATCTTCATCTTTTCTTCACTTCTTCATCCTCATGAAAGCTTGGAACACCTCTAGAGGTGTTTCCATAAGTTTACCATGGTAAACTAAGGTAGGACATCACCATTTTGAGGTCTAACTTTCTGTTTTGAAGAAGAACTTTGCTTATACTTGTTTACATTTAACTTTATTGTAAGAATCTTGAAACTAACTTGTCTCTAATCTCATCTATGATTATGGGACTTGTTTAAGGTTGATTCTCATAAGTTTAGAGATCCAAGAACCTCATAAAATTTCTGTTTGATAGGGTTTAGACAACCCACAAGTGATGAAACCATCCAAGTTTACCATAGTTCATATGGCTAGACTTGTGTTTTGGTAAAGGTGTGAACCTTGGAAGCCTTGGCTATCCTAACCTTCCTCCACCACCTCACTTGATGTTTTATTCATGTTCGACTAAGTAGTTTGCTAGACACAAAGTAAGTTAACCCCGCCTCGCCTCCAACATTTGCCATGTTGGGTATGACACGCCTGGGTTGTTCTTATTTGACTACTTAGTATATTAGTAGATTAGTTGTACTTTACTTTCATTAATGACTAACCGTTTTTACCAACTAAGTTGGTAAGCTTTGTGCTTTGGTGAATCATACCATGATGTTCAATTGATGTTTATCATCCTACCTCCATGCTTGACATACATGATCTCTATGATAATACATGATGGACATAACTATATAAATTATACTTTATATTATATAAATATATACTTAGCCGAATCCATAATACTACCCGGTTTATGGTTAAGTGTTATGAGCGTAGCCTATATCATCTTGGTTCTTTATTCCTCGTTGATGATTCTAATGGGCGCGTTAGGACCCATGAAAACGCATTAAAACTTAGTGTCCAAACGAGTGTATAGACGAGATATAATTTTGCATACATATACTTTTGTACTTAAATTTAAACCTGAACTTCATACAACTCCAAAAAGTCATACATCTTCGTTTCCCAATATAGGGTAACTTCGGTGTTCCATCTCCAATAACTTATCAACCTCGCGGTTTAACACGGAAAGCTTGCAAAACCGTGAGTATATAAGACTCCCTTTTAAATTTTTACACTTTTGGGTGCAATACGTACATGCTATCAAAATTCACACAACCACATACTTTATGCTTAAATACAAATAAACAATCCAATATACATGCTTAATACGTTATACTTAAATTCGTATACGCTAGACTATTCTTATGCTTTATACTTGTCATTAACTTCATACAAGCCTCCCTTGACATGTATAGCGCTATAGGAGTAACGCTTCGCCCATATTCTTGTGGTCATGTTAAGTTAATCATAACGTTCTTATCTTTGCTATGATAAGATTACGCTAGCAGGAATCTTTGGGTTGACATTTATAGTTGCATGCTATTATCGTATGTTAATTCTAGTTAACCATTATGCCATGTGGATTCGTTTAAACTTATGCTAGTAATCAAACATGTATGCTCGCCAATACTTTATGTACTGATATATACTTTAATACGTACTGCAGGAAATTGATGATGATGATGACGAATGGAATCTAGTAGGATGACTAGAAACCCACTTAGACTTTAAATTTATTGTTATAATTTGCTTTTGTTTGACTTGTTGTATTTTGCTTCAAACAATGTACTTTTGATCTTAGAAATGAAATGAAATCTCGTTTATTTAAATAATTGTCACAAATTAGCGTTATGAAGTCTCGAGCAATCTATTTCGTCCCGCCCCGATGTTTCTGCCATCGGTTTAGGTGTGACACCATAATCATAACCATTAACTTCGGTTATGGATTTTTTTTAACTATAACCATAACCGAACTTTGGTTATGGTTAATCAGTTATGGTTCGATTTCGGTTATTAAACAAAAACTTTAACTAAAACTAATTTCTTGGATAAAGTTAAAAAATTATATGCTAATGGGCCTACAAAATAAGGAAGAAACCAACCATGTTGGACTTAGCTTGGGTCGTTTTTTTTATAAGACAACCAAGACTACAATTTTTGGTTACCTATCCATGTAGGATCCCTTTTAGTAAATTAATTATGTACTTAGTGTTATACAGAAGATTGATACGATCATAACACCTCAGTTGTTCATCAAAATAAGGGCATCTACATCAATATCATTTTGTTATTAACATACTTTTATCTTAGTAAAAACCTTTACATGGTTATTGTAAAACATAAATCCATTATATCGAATTATAGACTTAACAATACAATTTCGGTTAAGTTTTGGTTATATCGGTTAACCAAAGCTTCATAACCATAACCATAACCGATTGGTCGGTTAACCAAAGCTTTATAACCATAACCATTAGTTATGTTGGTTATGGATTAAAATCAGTTTGGTTATGTCGGTTATCAGTTATGACGGTTAATTTGCTTACCCCTAGTGCCTGTCACATACCAAGTTCACGACCATGGACTATGAGTCAAGACTTTAAGCCTCGGAAGTAACTGCTATATCGCATAAATCATTACTTTAGCTTTATCTTTCATTAATGTATCAGGTTGTGTTTCAATAAATTACTGATTAAAACTTTACATTCTAATACAATTAATTACAAATACATAATAAGCCGAAGCGGTTTCATTCAGTACACCATTCATTTCTTTATCATTTATACTTTACTTTACCGAGTATGCACATCTCCCAAAACTGTCTAATAAGGGTCTAGAAACTCACATGTGGAAGTAAGTGTTAATACTGAATACTATGAACTTGTTAGCTTTGACCCTCGCAGCACTTTAGGGCAACTGATGAACGGTTGGTGGAATGGTAATTAATCATGGGTAAATGCTAAATGTTTTGTTTTTTTGATATAGTTAATTATTTGGAATTGTTTAGCTATGGGTGAATGTGTTATTGTATGTTAAACATGTGTTTTGGGAGGCTTGCATAATGGCGCAATGAGGTGACATGGTCAAAGAAACAAGAGTTTGGAAATTGCCAGGGTCGTAAGCCTTGGCCGTAGGATGGATAACCATAGCCCTAGACCCCATATGATACATTAAAGTCAATGTTTAGGTGTTTTAGCCACCATTCCATTCTAATTTGTTGGAGAGACCTTTGGGGCAATTTTTGGGAGCATAGATCAAGGTTTCAAAGATTCCAAACCATTTAATTATTCTTCCATCATCAAACATCCGAATTGAAGATCAAATCATCACCATAGGCGGCTAAACCACCCGTGATCATCTCCGGGGCTAGGGTATGTGTTAGTGATCGTGATATCCAGTTGTTACATACTTTTGGATTTGGATTTTGTATAATCATTCGATTAGTGAATATTCACGTTTGCTTGTGTTGATTAAACAATTTTTGGATTATAAACATACATTCATTTTCGTCAATCATTTGGTTTTGTTTATCAACGATTCAGATTAAAATTATAAAATTATAGGTTGTCATTATTTCTTTAACTTTCAACCATTGAATTTGATTGCATTTGTGATACCTAGGAATGATAATTAATTAGGTTATTATTCAGTTGCATCAATCTTTTAGTTTCGATCATGGATCATTGCAACCAAATATATTATTTGCTAATCTATAATACCATATTAAATAAACTGGGTTTTTTTTACCCTTTTGGTAATTTTACCATGTGTACAAGTTTTGAAGCCACATGTATAAATAAAGCAAGCCATTTTAGAGGGGGTAAACTTGAACATTGTCCAAAGTTTTAAGACACTTTGAGTGCAATCTAGA
The DNA here is from genome assembly GCA_947069175.1 of Scalesia atractyloides. Classification (NCBI taxonomy): domain Eukaryota; kingdom Viridiplantae; phylum Streptophyta; class Magnoliopsida; order Asterales; family Asteraceae; genus Scalesia; species Scalesia atractyloides. Next base: position 1,346,391 of record CAMTDV010000003.1, read on the forward strand.
CATTTGATCCATGGAATCCATATCCAATAATATTGTATTAATCAAAATTTTTAATAATGACACTAATTATCTTCATAAATTAATTAGAAGGAACTAGTTCTTTTAAATTATGCACTCAATTGAATTAAATTAAAGGAATTAATTGATTAAATTAAAGGTTAGACATGAAACCTTTGGGATTTTCATGATTTAATAACTAATTTTCAAGTTTAATTGTAAATTATAATTATAATTAAAATAAAAGTAATAACTATCACAACTGAATTAATTGAATTAAAAGAATTTAATGTTAGCCAAGAATTCAAACACAAACAAACGTTGTGTTCCCCTTGTGAAACTCCATTGAAAGAGATAGAAGGTCTTGTTTTAACGACAAACTACAATATCAAAATTCAATGTTCAACATTGTGAGTTATAATATCGAAATTAAATGTTCATCATTGTAAGGAACTCAAAAGTTGAAACCGACCAATGACAAAGTCCTTTAAAGATTGATTCCAAGCTCCAAGTTCTTTGTACAACGTAGTCATTCACTAATCCTAAAATCCTCTCACCCCACCTTCGGCTCTTCAGCAACAACTTCCGATGAGGTTTCAAACCATTGAACGCCCACTGAAATCAACTTGGAGCGTCCACTGGACTACTACAGTTCTCCACCACCTAAAACCAGCCATCTCCTTCCACAGCTACCAATAACTATCGTGGGGTCTTGCGGTGTAATGTTTGACGTCTACGATTAAGGCTTTTATTTTCGAGCTTCAATATAAAGGATTGATCTTTATACCTTTTATATAGACACACACACAAGTTTGTACATACACATGGTTATTAAACAAAATTACGGTTGACGTTAAAAAATTCTAGCAACTTGATCGAATGAGGATGACAACCTGAGTTCTTGAATTTCTTCATATGTTGTTAGTTTCCAAGTTAGAGTTTATACTTTACTCATACTTGATATTAACTAAATATTATATGTATACTATTTCATTTAGTATAAAGAATTATTATATTTGAAAAGAGTCTATGGAACCACATAATACAAATTTTACACACTTATTTGTTAAACTAGAAAATTAATTAGTCTTATATATGCAATTTGTTAGATCGATTAAATTCTTATGGATTAATTTTCATTTTGAAAGACATGTGCTTTCTAATTACTAATACATATGCTTATAGTATGTACATGTATTTATACGTTGAACACGTATGGTTGGTTTAGACGCTGAGAATGTGAAACCTTTTTGGGTAATCAAAATCAATTCTTATCAATGCTATTAAGAATATGAAACCTTTTGAGTATGGAGACCTAACTTAAAAAATTGTTGAAGTAGTGCATTGGAACCATGAGTTTCACACACACTCGCACTCATACAATTCTAAATAGAAGCACCACACCCTTTAGCCAACATCACCAACAAACCACGTCACTATTAACCACGAACGAGAATAACAACCGTTGTGCTCATCCTTTACAACACACTTGTCTCTACCAATTGCACCCTGATTAACATTGGGTCACCATCACCACACATAGCCGTACGTCGTCACTGTGGTGTTTGTCGCCTGCCGCAACGACACTATGAACCAAATTGTCAGTATTGTTGCTACCGCAATGGTGTAAATTGTCGACCCCGCTGCAACGCGTGGGTTCCCCACTTTATATATCAAAACAAGTAGGTTAACATATCATGTCTATGAGATTTCCAATTGGTAGTAATTAGGTTATTAGATTTGCTTCACACCGAAATCCAGGAGATTGGAATTTTTCTCATAACTATTTACAACTACATCAATAAAACTTATTTTTAAAACAATTATACCAAGCAAACAATAAATAATAGTTTTAGAATTAGAAAATCAACGAAAGCAACAAACTTTAACAGTTTCCACTAATTCCCCATGGATTCGACACCCTACTTGCTCTTTAGTAGTAATGGTGAATATGACACTTTTTAAAACTTGTTTTTGGCCGACCCTACGATATCATCAAAATGCATTCAACTGATGAAACAACTTTGAATCTTCCATTTTAGCTCAAAACCAACCTTAACAAAACTCGCTAACGACAATCAACGCCTATATTGCTTTCTTTTGCGAAATCTTGTAGAAATTCAAGGACGTTGGGCTCGAAATGGCACTTTCTCTCACTACCCCATTTCTCTCTCTAGAATAAAAGGAAGGTGTGCAAATGATATGAGGACAGGGCTGTCAAGGGTTTCTTCCCATATTAGTTTTGTTGCAAAAGTTACCACAATGCCCTGTGCACCTTTAAAACATGATTCATAACCTACCCAGTCTTATTAATATATTTTTGGGATGTTACAAACTTTCCCCAAAAATAATATCATCAAACTATAGTATATTGTAGATAGTGACCACTATTATATGTAAAGATGGAACAATCAAAATTGTTGCTTGATAAACCTAAATTGGTAACGTATACAACAATGAATTAATACAATGCACTATTATATGTAAAGATGGAACAATCAAACTTATTGCTTGATAGACCTAAATTGGTAACTTATACAACAATGAATTAATAAAATGCACTGGGGATATGTTTAAGTCCATAAAAAAACCTTTTAAGGTCGATAAACATGCTTGAAGAAAGAACGTTGGACATAACTCAGCAAAGTTAATGTAAAAAAAACTAGCATCAATTTAATGAATAGCCATGAACATGATACTATAACAATAAAAACATTTAACTTAATCATGAATATTTCAATAGCTTGAACATTTAACATAATCCTAAACACATCAAACCTAATGAATTCGATGGTCCCGTTTTGACTTGAAGTTACAACCTAATACTTGACCTCAATTGGATTTGTTATATGAGAGAGAGCTCAACACAAAACAGTGTTATAAAGGAACCAAATGTTCAAGAAATAGCTCGAAAATCGTTCTGTGGGAAGTTCGTTTATGTTTCTTCATTTAATAAATGAACAAACACGAATAGTAAAATCTGTTCGATTAACTAAATAAATAAACAAGAATAAAGGTCTTGTTTGTTTGACTGCGTTCGTTAACGTTTGCTAATATTTCCGTTTGCGTTCGTTCATATGCATTTAGTGATGTTCGCTCATATACGTTCATTGATGTTCGTATGCTTATGTTCTTTCATTATAAGTTTTCAATGTTTCTCAATGTTCTTTCCTTGTAGGTATTTAATGTTTCTAAATTTTTACTATTTCTCATACTTTATTTCCCTCCAAAACAATAACTCTTTTAAAAGTAGTAAAAAATAAAGCGTGTAAATTTTAGAGTTAATTACATTTTTCGTCCCTTTAGTTTGTCAAAAATCACTATTTCAGTCCATTAATTTAAAAATTACCAGTCGTTTCACTTTCGTAACTATTTTAGTCCACTCACTTAACATCGTCCATTTTACCATTAAGTTTTTAATGAAATACCTAAAATACCCCTCTGTTAAAAAACTAGAAAAACAAACAATTTTTATAATAAAAAAATAAAAACGTTAACCTCTCCCAAATTCACCACCACCGCTAAACACCTCCCTGAAAAACCATCTTCGGCCACCTTCACACCTCCTACCACCATGAACCACCGCTACAACAACCATCGTCCATCTGCACCACTCAAACCACCACACCCAACACCACAACCGGCCCCACAACCGCCACAACTACAACACAACAACCTAACCAACACCACCCAACAACCCCTAACCGCCGTCGTATCTGTTTATCTTCTCCGATTTTCAAAACCCCAAAATTTTTCTCTCTTTCTAACAACACAAACTCTTACCGAATACATGAGTTGAAGAGACAACAATGTATGAAACTTCGATAAAGAACAACCGCAAGCATATAAGCATAAATAACAAACCGAATTCAGATCTGTACATCTAGTGGCTGACAGTTTTTGGCTTACAGGGACAACATCCCCTTCTTGTCAAACTTAATTTGAACTTCATCAGAGTTCCATAAGGTTCGCCAGAACCCTAGGTCTTCACTCCCAACCCACCATTCAACACTAACACCAATATCAACAACAGCCTTCATCATCATCCTCAGAGTGAGATGCTGGTTGTGGTGTGACGAGGATGGTGGTGGTGGGTGGCATGGTGGTGGTGTGTGACGAAGGCGGGTGGCATGGTGGTGGCGTGTTGCAGAGGTGGGTGGTAATTGGTAGAGGTAGGGGAGTTCAACAACATTTTAACAATTTAGCCCCTCATTTTCATTGTTTGATAATTTAGTTCCTTACTTATTTATGTTTTAACTTTAATAACAGGGGCACTATGGTCATTTCATATAGAACTAACATAATAACTTATTCTGGATGGGGTTAACAGAGGTGGACTGAAATAGTTACGAAAGTGAAACCACATGGACTGAAATGGCAATTTAAACTAATGGACTTAAATAGTGATTTTTGACAAACCACATGGACGAAAACATATGTAACTCTTAAGTTTAATTATTCAACAGTTTCAAACCCTATCACTATCACTCTTAATCTATCACATTACATAAGTCCTCTCCATTTGCCGCCACCCTACATGCTTCAATCTACGCTTGACACTTCCTCCATCTTCAATTGAAATTGAACCCTTAGTCGCTTCCTTAAATCATCGATTCATCTTCAGTGATTAAGGTTACTCGTGTCTTGATTTAGAATTCGGTGCTTGTACTTGACTACTTGCGTTTATCGTTTAAGATTAATATTGCTTTTTATAATTTTTAAATCAAATGCTCTATTGAGTTTGCTTATGTTCAGGAGCAATGTCCTTAAACAATTTAATTTCCTTAACAAAAGAACACGAGCATAAAGTTCTGTTTGTCATGTGTTTACGAACTATTCGCGGATTTCCCTAATGAACGAACACAAACATAGCCTTATTAATGTTCGTTCAATTCATTTATAACCCTGAATATGAATATGAATGCATATGTCTAGAAGCACAAATAAAACTTACGGTAGAAATATAGTGAAACTTTGTATTTTAATGGAAAAAAAACTTAAACATGAAACTAACTACCCATATCAAGTGAAAAAAAAGCTTATCCCTAAAAGATTTTTTATTTTTATTTTGATAGTAACTAATAGCTAATGTTATTTTCTATGAACTTAATTAGTTGCAACACAATAATTTGGCAAAATTTATCGATGCCTAAAACATGTTTTTATCAATATAATTTGCTAATGTTATTTTCTAAGAACTCTATTAGTTGCAACAAAATAATTTGGCAAAATTTATCACTGCCTAAATCATGTTTTTATCAATATAATTTTAAATAATAAGACTTTATATGACTAAAACTAGACCTACAAGTTTCATACGGTATTATATGACATCTTGAAAAGACCTAACACACATATCACGGATACCTGTAAGTCCCCATGGACCCAGAAATCAAACTTGGGGACATTTTTAAGAAGTTAGTTTCGAGTTAATTCAAAAGAAAAAACTAACTTTAACATTGTGGATAAATACAAAAAAAGTCCAGAAATAAAGCGTTAACCACTCAATTTCCCCTGTGATTCTTGTAATCATTTGTAAAGAATTTGTCAAATCTCACTAGAGACGGATTTAGGGGGTTTGTACTCATTGCTTCTGAGTCCTCATAGCACATTTGCATAACATCATTCTGTGGGGGCTAAAGCAAATGTTATCAATCTTCTTCCGTTCGTTATGGATTAAGGTCCTTGGTGAGGGGTTCGTTATGGATTAACGTCCTTGGTGAGGGGGCATGTGAAGGGGCGTAAAACAGTGCGCCAAGGGGCGTGAGAGAGTACGTGAAGGGAGAGAGCGTGAGGCAGACCACAGCGTGAGAGATGATAGCAGTTGTAGGTCCTTGTTTACGTAGAGTAAAAAAATAAAACCATAACATATAGCCTTATAACTACACATTATATGAGAGATTGTATGTTATATTGTTATATCATACACCATATTCACTTGAAGTTAAAAAAATGTCTCACTACTTGTAAACATATCTAGACTAGACACTTATAAACAATCGTTTTGAAACGTCTATTACACAATTAAAAAACTTGAAACGAATTTTACATCATCGATCACAAATGGACATTATTGAGAAAATGTTGAGACAAAACGGTTTATCCTACCCATAGGATTGAGGAAGGGCTAGAATTTTGAGGTGTAATAGGCGACCACATATAGACCAATATATTATTCAGAAATAATACATGTAGAAACTATTGAGCGGTCCTAAATTTATTATTATGGCAGGTGTCCACTTAGTTGTTATGTAGCAACATCATGTGTTATTACTATATCCATCAATGCACTAGATTGTGGTAATTTCATGTGGACCCCTACATTTTATCTCAACATTAAGGTCACACATGCCTGTGGTTATTCCTATTCCTAGTTTTATTAACCTAACATTCTCTAAATTCTACATAAATATCAATTTCTTTTAGTAAACTTATAATGATAGCTACAACATGTGTTATCAAATTTGTAACTTATAATTGTTTACATCTGATTTGCTTGCATACTAAAAATTGTAATGAACCCAAACCCATCATTTAAAATTTCTTTTCATCAAAATCAAACTAAGTCACATTTATATGACCATATCAATTAGAGATCTATCTTGTACCAAACACATTGTTTGATAATATACATATGATTTAACCAAATTCAACGGTTTACGATTACATGGTTGATCACCCCACCCCACCCCCAAACACACACACATAAATGCAATGTATGAATATATATATATATATATATATATATATATATATATATATATATATATATATATATATATATATGTGAGTGTGTGTGTGTGTGTGTGTATACATGCATACATACATACATTCGTATGTATCATTGTTTGCTTTGTCCAACCACAAGAGCCATGTTGCGCCACATATGTGAATATATATGTGTGTGTATACATACATACGTACGTATCAATTGGTATTCTTTATATATTTTGTCTACATGTAAGTATAATGAATAAAAAACATATGAGTTTTTATTTACTTTATATTCAATAAGAGACTAAAAAAGAACACAATGTAGTGCGCCAGGCTGCTATACAGGGCCATGCACAAGATATCAGCACAACAATTAGTTAATTTAAAAAAACAAACTTTGATTTGTAGACTTTATGCATATGAGAAAATGATAGTTTAAAAAAATTCCCACTGAATGCTTTCATGCAAGCTCAGAATGTACACACGTCCGTGCATGATGGCCACTAAAAGAGGGGCTAAAGGCCAAAGCTATTGATGACCAATAGGTGTGTGGATCAAAGCACTTCTTGGAGATTCAGATGCCCATCCCTTTAGAGTTTAAGTAGTACCCTACCATTTAAGGACCATCCATGTTGAAGACTTTAAAGATGTAGTAGAAAAAGCTTGATGGATTTCTACTGTGTTCCCTACGTAAGAATGGTATAAAGACCAAAGGATAATTTATTGAGAGCTAGTCTTACTTATAGAGAGGGGTTGAATATATCCCTAGGAGAAACATTCTAAACCAATAAAAGTTATGAATGGAAATTTATATGTGGACCACCATGAAACTAGTTAGGGTTTGTTGATAAAGTTATATTTTCTAGTATTCATATCGGCGGATCACTAATTGAGATGTTAGGATATGATTGAGAATTATAGATACAACAAGGTTATGACTTCTTGGTTCTTGGTATCACCCTCTCCATTTCGTAATAATGTAAGCCGAGATATATTTGTATTCTAGAAAGACGAAAAGCCTATAACAAGAATGAGTTATCGTCTCTAAGAGGTATTTTAAAGAAACAACTACTACTCATTCAATTTGTCTAACCATTTTACAGCCCACATGTTATGCGTGCGTGCGTTTGTGCATAAGTGGAAATTTTTTTTATGGAATTGTTGGAAATAAGTGGATCAAAACTGCAAAACACACAAGGATTTTGTGATCAACTCAATCACGACTCTTCCTTCTATATTACTACAAAACACACAAGGATTTATGCACTAACCGTTTTGTTAATAACGATATTATTCCAAGTGTCAATTTCCTTGATTTCTTTTTACATTTTTATTGCTGTCCTTGTTATTAATAGTACTGTTGTTGCAGTTGACAATATATATATATATATATATATATATATATATATATATATATTAGATATGCTAGTTGGATGATATGGGTGTATATATCGATGCAACCAAAATCCCATAAGAGTACTTTGTGAGAATTGAAACCATTATTGGTGAGAATTGAAGACGTTCTTTGTGATATAGTAGCTTGTTATGTACGAAAATCAGTCAGCAATATCCCAGGAACGTATCGCAGACAACTTCAATGATCAAGTTGACAAGGAGATCACTGTCCTAGAGCATAAAAATATATAAATATGTACGTGCATGAGTTGGAGAATTCAAAGAGCTTACTTGATGACCCAAGTGGATATTTACACTAACACATGATGTAAACTATTAATTTATTAACGTTACATATAGTTCTGGCTCGTCTTTATATAAAAACAAGTTATCGCTTTGGGCCACTTGTTATATATATATATATATATATATATATATATATATATTAATTAGAGCATGCACTCTTACAAAAAAATTTCAAAAAAATATTATTATTAAAAATCCTAAATAAATCTTTTTCAAAAAAAATCTAGTCTTTTTTATTTACAGCGACGGTAAATGCTTATCATCAACTTTTTACAGCAACTTTAAGGGGTCGAAAACACTATTTCAAATTTGTTTTTCTACGAGCCGTCTTTGTAATATTTTAATATACAGGTGTGAAAAACATAGAGGCAAATCTCACACGTGATGATCGAGTTCTTTAAGTTTTCACTACTTTTAAGAGTTTTTTTTCATCCGAATCTTATATATATATATGGTGATGTTATTGTAAGAAAATATAAAAGTGTGAGAATGATAAATCTAAACCCTTAGATATTTAATATAATGGTTGAGATCATAGTAGTAATTCTATAAATAATGTTGACTATTAAACTAACTAATTTTTTAGATTAAGTGTATAAAAGTAAATTTAACATTTTTAAATTAAGAAACTAACATTAATGCACATGCAAGTTCCCCCATTCTTTTTTAAACGTCAATAACTTTTTATACGTAACTCTTTTTTTTAAATTACACCATAATAACGAGTGTTTTTTATCTTTAATATGAGTACCATATTGATATACTTATGTAGAGAAAAAAATACGTCTCGCTTGGATGTTTTAGTCAATGGTGTTTTTTCTATGTTCATACAATGGTGTTTTAATTGTAGGGTGTTATTTCTGTTATATTTTTGTTCTTCGTAAGATGTATGCCTTCAATATCCATGCTGTGGTGTTTTATGAGTTAGGGTGTTATTCCTGTTATATTTAATGTAAGGACAAAAGTCCTTGCATTGCTGTGGTTTCTAGTATCTTTAGTAGGTTTCTGTTACCTTCAAATAGTTAGGGTGTTATTTCTGTTTTTATATATTTAGAGTGTTATTTCTGTTTTGATTCTGATTAAAGTGTTGACTGGTGTTATATTAGGGTGTTATTTCTGTTATATTCAATGTTAGGGTGTTCTTATAAGATGTGTGCCTTCAATATAACTGTTGTGGTGTTTTTATGAGTTATGGTGTTATTTCTGTTATATTCTTGTTCTTTATAAGATATATGCCATCAATATACATGTTGTGGTGTTTTTTTAAGTTAGCGTTTTATTTCAAATTCGAAAATCCCTACAATAACTGCCAAAAATCGGTTGCATGTGTTCATTCCATAATTAGATTTTATTAGTTAAATTACACTTATACCCTTAAACTACCAAAATAAAAAGGAAATCTTTCTTATCAATTTCACACTTTTATATTTTCTTACATCAACATCTACCCCACTATATATATATAGAGAGAGAGAGAGAAAGAGGGGAGATAAGAATCAAATTTGAACCATATTTTACTTTGCTTTGTACTCATCACTGGTTATTTAACCACAAGAAATAATATTTACTTTTTCTTTTATAGCATCCGGTAAAAAGACGTTCAATGATCATAACCTTAACTTTTTGGAATAATCAGTATATCCTCGGTTAATTTTTAGTTCTACAAAGTAGATATATATGGAAGGGTCAGAAATTCGAGGAAAGATGGATTTAAATAATTCTAACTATTACCCATTGACCGGCGATAGTTTCAACTAACAAAGTGTTTTGTGATAGTTCTAAATTTTAACTTATTTTCTCTTAACAAGTCTTTTCTAACTAAGGTTTAACACCATTAGTTTTTTTGCTAACGTTGACTACTTATACGGCAAAAGTTAAAGTTTTGATGACATAGACTACTTATGTGGCAAATATTTGATGACGTGGACCACTTATGTGACTAAATTTTGATGACGTGGGTTGCTTATGTGGCAGTTCCTGACAGCAAAAACTAACTAGGTTAAATCTTCGTTAGAAAAGGCTCGTTGGGAAAAACTAGGTTAAAAGTTGGGACTGTCACAAAACATTTCATGAGCTGAGACTATTATCGGCTAATAGGTAATAGTAGAATTATTTAAATCCTGAAAAATTGAATAAATTTTTCATCAATCAGCATGTTTTTAGACTTCTGGCTATGTTTGATATTAAATAAATAAAACTAGATACATAATTGAATAACATATAATATAGTTTCAATATTTATGTTCCTTTAATAGAAAATGTCAACTAAATATAGTCAAATGACATGTTTATACATTATCCTTTATACGTATTACTTTGGTCAAAATCGTTTGCTGTGAACACCAAACTGTTACGTAGGGACAGCAATATACAAGACGTAGACGTACCATTAACAAACACTAAAGTCATCATAATTAATAAAATAATTAAGATGTCTAGTTTAGTTTTAAATAAGCATTGAGCAACTAATTTTGTTTTATTCTTGAGTCATCATAAAATAATAAAGATGTCTTGTATTTGAAAAATAACATGACGTGATATAATAATACAATTATAGAGTAATTTTTTTAATAAAAACTCATAGGCATTTTTATAAAAAGTTTCTTAATTACTTGAACGTCGAGCTTACCATTCAATTTATTATTTATCACTTCAACTAAGTCTCATGATTTTAAATCTTGAATTCACTATTCCTTAGTGTATCTACGTTGAAGTTGTTCAAAAACGTGTGACTCTGACTCACTCGAAAGTCAAGCTCGAGCCAAAGTTAGATCATTTGTTTGGCCCGTTTAAGTTAAGTAAAAATTATATTTGAGTAAAATGTCATTTTTCCTTGAGGTTTGATCGGTTTTGTGACTTTCATCCAAGGGTATGTTTTTCCACATATGGATCCAAAAGATTTGACACCTTGTCATTTTCATATGGCTCGTTAACTCCATCCATATTTCTCCGTTAAATCAATGATGTTTTTCGTCCTCTTTTTAGTAAAGGTAGTTTGAATACTTGTACATTATGCTAAATGCTTATATATAAAGTGAAAAAGACCGAATTGTCATCTAAGTGAACAAAAAAGACGAAAGTACCCCGTGAATTAACGGAGAAAAATGGATAGAGTTAACGAACTGGATGAAAATAAGTTTACCTATTGGATCCAAATGCGGAAAAATAAACATTTGGAAGAAACTCGAAAAAATGGTCAAACCTCAGAGACGAAATGACATTTTACTCATCATATTTTTTACACGTTATAACCAAATTACATTTATAAATAAGCCCACATGGTATGATCTATGAACCAGTAGTGACCACCTAATATTAATTTTATATTAAATGAGTTGGCTTCAATTTTTACGAGTCGAGCTTGAGCTCATTTATTAGCTCATTAAAAGCAAACAAGCCTAGTTAAACTCGCTCGTTTAAGTTTTTGTTGAAACCCGAGATGAAACGGGGTTGGCTCGGCTCACTCCTTAAGCATCCATCAGTGTATGCATTTGATATTTGTTGAGCGGTTTAGATGTCATTTTGTTGACATTGAGAAGCGAGTTTATACATTGAATCTACTAATATGAAAATTATTTATGATTTATTCTAAGACATTTTATTTTGTTATTATGTTACATCAACCAAACACAAAGTCAATAAAATTGTTAGAAAGCATATTGTAATATAACCATTAACCTAAAACAAAGCTAATAAAATTGTTGGAAAGCATATTCTTACTTTTAACTACCACTTGATTTAAATTAAAATAAATAAATAAATACAAAGAATCTACTGAACCACCCCACTCCCGGACAACTAAAACGACGACGCATCCTTCAGGCTACAACTACCACCACTGGTCCACTACAAGTCTTAAAACTAAAGAAAAGAAAATATTTCAGGGTTTCTCATAGTCTGGTTAGGACAGTTTTCATTTTTAATTAAATTTAAAACTTTTAGGTTGAATCGCTAACTACATATTTGGGAAACAACTAATCAAACTGATCGGCTTGGGTGGACCCACCAGTTTGACAGTTTAACAGTTCGGGTTTTTACGATTTGACAGTTTGAACCAATTGTTAAATATTTTCTTCTCAAAAATAATAAAGATGGTTTATAGTTAAGAGTACTCGTGCACACATATGTATTGTGAAATAAAACGCGTGCACACATATGTATTGTGAAATAAAAACAATAAGTTCGGCTTACATGTTCGATCTCATGTTCCAAATTGGACCGGACCGAGAACCACAAAACCAAACATTTAGGAACTCAGACAAGCCAAATCGGCTGACTTGCTTCGGTTTAAACATTTCGTTTGATTTTGATGGTTTATAAAAAAATCTGCAACGTCGAGTGATCGTGAAGTTAGAAGTAGGGCATGAAGTGATAATATTTTTTATTTAATGTTAGGAGGCAGGTCGAACACGAATCAATTAGGGTCCAGAAATGGGGTCATTAATGCTTTTTCGACACTTCATCTAATCCAATTGCTTCAAGACTAATCATATTTAAAGTACATAACAAGACACAAATTCAAATATATATAAAGATAAATGCAGCTCATAAATAGAATAATGCACTCTTTTTTTGTTTTTGTTTTACTTATAACAACATTGTACTAACAAACACAACATCAGTTGTAAGTAAAAAAACATATGAAAACTTATGTCATGTTTTCAGTCTAAACAAACCAAAAAAATAAAAATACACTAACTTAACCATTTATACGACACGAGGATCAAGATCACGATCAAGAACAAGATCAAACACCGGCATGTAATACAAAAATGTACCTCGCAAATCAAGAATACGCCACCATTTCCATAGTATCTACACAATCCCGCTCAGTTCGGTTCACTTTGCTTTTGTCGAAAAGAATCGGCTAAACCCGCTAGTGTTCTTCTCAGGTGTCGGGTTAGATGACGATGACGATGATTTAGATTTTGTGGGTCGGTGTTTTGAAGCGATTGGTGATCGTAAAAGATTGTTTGCTTCAGAATCTGACGGACTAAAGTGGTGGTTGTCGATAGGGGACTCATTTCCCACCTGTAAATTCATGCCGCTACTAGTTGTTACTTCTTCATCTTCTTGTACTTCTTCTTCGGCAAAGGTTTGACTTATCGGAGATCCGGTGATTTCGGGCTGAGGACGCATGCCGTTTAACTGTTTTCCCAGAAGAAATATTGTTTCTTGACACACTGCTAGCTTCTCTGCCAACTCTTTCTCCTGAAAAATTATTATTCAAATATTTGTTTTAATCATCTACCATTACTTAAGTAATATATAAATATAAGTATTTAATCTTTAGAGTAAAATGGCATTTTCGTTTATGAGGTTTGGTCAGTTTTGCGACTTTCGTCCAAAGGTTTGTTTTTTCCGCATCTGGGTCCAAAAGGTCTGAAAATCTTGCCATTTTCATCCGGCTCATTAACTCCATCCATTCTTCTCCATTAAGTCAGGGGTATTTCCATCTTTTTGTAACTTAAAGGGCAATTCTGCCTTTATCAGGTATATTTGGTCTTTTTAAATAAAAGTGAAAGAGACCGAATTGCCCTTAAGTTAATAAAAAAGACAGAAATACACCTGACTTAACGGAAAAAAATGGATGGAGTTAACGAACCGGATGAAAATGGCAAGATTTCAAATCTTTTAGACCCAGATGCGGAAAAAACAAACCTTTGGACGAAAGTCGCAAAACTGACCAAAACTTAGGGACGAAAGTGGCGTTGTACTCTAATTTTTATGATATCGTGCTCACCTGGTTACTTTTGGCATCATCAACAGCAACAGAGGCTTCAATCCTAACATAATTAGCCAAAAAACAAATTAGATGCAAATTTTCACCTAATCAAATTATAAAAGTATAAGAAAACTTGGGTAGTTATAATTACCTTTGTAATTGGTCTTGAAGATCTTTGCACTTAGTTTCACTCTCCTTATAATTCTTCCGCTCTTCTTCGAGCTCGTTCTCCAACGTTACAATCTTTGACTCTAGAAGGTTGACCCGAGACTGCAACTCACCGGCACGGTTTTCAAGCGAATTATACGACTCCGCCATACACTTAAGCTGTGTTTCAGACAAACTATTCAGTTTCTGAGCAGCGGTCAACTGAGACTTCACTTCATTTAACTGAAGTTCCGTTTCAGTCAACTTTGACTTAACGGTTTCCAGATCCTCGTTACATCTCGAAAGTTCCATAACCATATTCTCTTTCTCCATTTTCATCTGCTCAAACTCCTCCAGCGAGCATTTCACTAACGACACGTTTGATTCAGACGTCGGGACTGAATTTCCGTCATGCGGTATGTCCGGATCAGAAGTCGTATCGGAAAATTGCGTACAACCGTTTGCGTAGTCGACTTGTTTTCCGGTAACGCAACTTTGTCTATGCAATCGGGACTGCTTCCTTCCGCATCATTAATCTCGTACCCTGCGAAACTGAACCGAAGCTCGCTAGCTTTACCAAGAATACTCGAAACACAATTGATAAAATCATTCAGATTTATTTTGTGTTGTTCAATCGACTTAAACTCTTCGAGTTTCTCGAACGTTCCGTTTTCTTCTAGAGACGTTCCCACCACCGATTTCGCTTCTTTCATCAGAACCAACACGAAATCATAAATTCGCGATATCGCTACCGTTAATTCTTCATGGTTTACTTTTTCGCCAACGTTACAGTGTACAACTCGGCTGATTTCTTCGTAAAGTTTTTCCGGATCTGAATCTTTCAGTAACGTATTCAGTAAATCCGATATTTTCGATTTAAGATTCTCAAACGGATCCAAAACCGTCTTTTCGTTGGGAACCGCTGAATCATTCGACGAACAAGCCAACTTCTCCATCTCCAAGAAATCATCCATAAGCTCCAAACGATTTGCACTATCAGATCGTTGTGGGCTCTCGATGCTTTTATCTTTTTTGTTATGCGATAATTCGGAGATTAACGCGATAGCCCATGATCCAGCAACGCTGACATCATCGTCATTACCTTCTTCAGAAACCGACGCCACGCTTCGACTGGTTTTGAGCTGAGAGTTTGACTGCAGTTGACCTTCCAAATTCTGAAGTTTACTAACCGTTTTCGCACAGACGTTTCTAGAAGCTTGAAGTTCGGTAGTACGTTTAGCCAACGCTTCTTTCAACATATTTGTTTCTTCTTCCATTGCCAATAACCGCTCTGTCAGCAAATCATTTTCCTTTTGATATCTTTGAACATTGTCAAGAGAGAAGTCGGAAACTGAAGAAAAGTGTGGACTATGTGGACTCGAGATCGTGGTCGGGTCGGGGGTTTGACCGGAGACCGTTTGACTCGTGTGTCACCGTACTCACGGCCCAAATTATCAACTTCCAGTTTCATTTGGGCCAGTGCTGCGGGCCCGGGTAACTTCTTTCTTACAAGCCCACGTAGTCGTTGACACTCGGCTTCCAGTTTTGCTATCTTCTTCACCCCTTCCATATGCTGCTTGTTCGCCACCTCAGCAGACCGTACACTCATATTTTTTTCTTCATTACGAATCTCCAACTCTTTAGCGACAATATGTAATTCATATTTAAGAGAATTTATTTCCCGCTCGCATGACTCGATGTTGCTTTTTAGAATCTCGATCTCTGCTTCTGCTTGTGATTTCTCTTCACTAATTTTCATCAACATGTTGGAACGCTCTTGCAACGATCGTGAAACCGCAGCGTTTTCCGCAGCGGATCGCTTGAGTTCTTGGTTTAAGTTTGCGACTTTTGCGTCAAACTCGAGCTTCATTTTCTCGAATTGTTTTGTTTTCGCAAGAACGACATCGTGCACGGTTTGTTCGTGTTCTTCTTTTAAGTTTCGTATTTGACGCATGCATTCCTTTAACGCGCCGTCTAAATGCGACGCGCGATCTTCCGCAGTTAGTTTTAACAGCGTAACGGATTCTAGATGGTTCTTCAGTGTAGCAGCTTCTGCCTCGGCCTTCTCCCAACCTATTAAATCATAAATTATAAATGTATAAATTTTAAGGTAATCACGATTAAAAATAAAATAAGAGCAAAATGCCATTTCGTTTCTAGGTTTGGCCAGTTTCGCGACTTTCATCAAAGGTTTGTTTTTGCGCATCTGGATCCAAAAGGTTTGAAATCTTGCTATTTTCATCTGACATGTTAGCTCCATCCATTTTTCTCTGTTAAATCAGGGGTATTTTCGTCTTTTTTTATTCAGTAAGTGAATGGAATTAAAGGTCTGGATGAAAAGGACAAGATTTCAAACCTTTTGGATCTAGATGTGGAAAAATAAACCTTTGGATGAAAGTCGCAAAACTGGCAAAACCTCAGAGACGAAAATGGCATTTTACTCACAAAATAATTAACCATGATTAACAACCTGAGACGGCTTCTTCAGCGACTTTCGAGTGTTGTTTGACGACATTCTCCTGTGTGACAATCTCCAATTGAGCTTCAGAAAGTTGTTCGTTCAACTCCTTGACTTCATCTTCTAAATTCTTGATCTGATCTTCGTACACTAACTGTTGATCTTCGTATCGTTTCACTTGTTCATCATACGATTTCACTTGATCTTCAAATGATTTCACTTGATCTTCATACGATTTCACTTTATCTTCATACGTATTCACTTGATCTTTGTATGATTTCACTTGATCCTCCAATCCGGTTAAATGCGAATATTGATCCACCGAAATCTGAACGTAATTTGGCTTTTTGTAGCCATCTTGTTTCACCTGAAATTTAAGCGGTCAACAACAAAATACAAAAAGTATACTAAAAATTTCTCAAATAATTATAAAAAGGTGATTAAACGATTAAACAAACCTTGTCACCCTGAGAACCTTCGATGACCGCAATCGCCTTGTCAGCACCTGACTTATCGGATGATTTCTTCTTCCAGGGCCAACTCCGGCGATCCATGATCTACTATTCTTCTGTAAATTATTACAAAATAAATAAATAATCAAACTACCATCATGTAATATATCAAACAAAATAATAATAGACTTAACTGGCTCTTAATAACTCAACAACAAATTGTAATAATGTTTTTAACTTGTTACCCATCATCAGAACATAAACAATCTTAGTTCAGACGTGCATAAGGCATTTATTGGGCTTAATAAAAAGCATTTACTTTCATAACTTAGAGAGAGTAACTTTATAAAAGGCACCTATGTTATTTACCTTCATTTATTACCTATATGCAACAACTCAAGTAAAACCAAAAATACTGATAACAAATATAAAAACAAACAATCAAATCCAAGTAAAAAAATAAACTTATTTTCAGTCACAAGGACAATACACCATTTGACAATATACCAATTTGGAATCATCTCAACAACTGTATATAGATTACTTTTATCCCATTCAGAACAGAAAAACTTGATAGTATCAGAAATTCAGAAACACAAATCCTATAAATCAAATCACCCTATTCAAATGATAAAACAGATTTTAAACACACGTTGTTGGCATCTGTCACTGACAAACTAAAGTAAACAATCAATGTACTTGTGAGGCTGAATGAATTACAGCAATATTAGTGTAAATATAATAATATTTTTAACAAAACAACAAAGATTAGGTAGAACAAAGTAACAAACCCTGCATAAAAACCAGGAAGATGATACTTAAATCTTGACTGAAAAAAAAGGATCTTTCTGCTTATACACAGCAGGATATTCAGAAACCTAAATACTAGCTAAAACATTATATATCTTTTCACATTTAATATAACTCATTTTGGTTGAAAGATGGGTTGGGAAAAGAGTATACAGATTATGACTCAACACCAACAGCCCTAGAAAACAATGGCTCAGAATTGACAATCTGGAAATATAAAATAAAATTAAAATATAAAAATTAAAAAAAAAAGGCTAAGGTGAAATGTGGCAATCGAAAGATGAGGCATATAATCTAAAATCGAAGTAATCCTAAATTCCTAATTTATCACTAAATCTGTAGATAATCATCTTCACAAATAAGTATACACATAAAAAAATAAAATAAATCAAAGTATAAACGCCGACGTGAATTAGGAATAATTCAAAGCTAATCATACTAATTAATAATAAATTAAAATACTCCAAATTGTAAACCACATCATTTATATAATTTATAAACATAATTATCAGTAACATCTTCTAACAAACATGACCTAATTACATATTACTACCTCGCAATGTAATTCAAACAAACTTACAGATTACAATTATTATAAAATTCGAATCACAAAACGCACAAATTCGAATCTAATTCAAGATCAGTAAAGTAAAAAAAAGCAACACCGAATCACCGACACAGTTATCCAGACTAGAAGCAACTAATAATAACAAACAAATTCGAAACAATTAGAAATTAAAGTTCTGAATCTAATAATCTAAACACGAATAGATCAAACAAATACAGAAACAAATAATCTCGATAAAAGAGCAAATTCAAAAACCGGTTAGTAACTTGAGAAGCAATTAAAGATCGCAAGCATCGAGGATAATATCAATCAACTTACAAGCAACAATGTAGTAGTTATCAGTGAGATGAAACAATCGATTGAAGAAATTTGTGAATTTGTGCTTTAATTTCGTTCCTGTTGCAATTAGAGATCCAAAATCGACAGTTATCTGCAATTGAGATTTGTGAATTGACGGTGGAGATGCCGGTAGTGGTGGCCGGAAGTGGTGGTAGGGGGGGGGGGGGGGGGGGGGGGGGTAGGAGTGAGTCACAGAAACTCAGGGGTTTGAGAAGAGCTTTAAAACACATCATCATGTATTGCAGTTTATGGAAATTTCACTTTCACCCCCTGCTTTTACTTTTAGTATGTAAATGGGAACTTTTATTTTGGTCCCCTTATTCTTATGTTTGTGCATTTTTGGTCTATTAATATCAAGAATGTTGTGTTTTGTTTTGAAGGTTTAGGTTTTTAAAATGGTTGATAATTGGAAGTGAACCAACCTACTCAAATGGTCGGCCTAGTGGCAAGGTTTGATCATCTGGTTTTAATGTCTCATGTGTGAAACACATGTTAAAATAAATATTTTTATGTTTAAGTTAATTTTAACTTAGCATCACAAGTTGTTTCAAGTTTTTTTACTTAGTATATATAGTAGTACAAGTTGTTTACGTTATTTTTAATTGTATGTGTAGTGTTAAACTTGTTTAAAAGTAATTTAGGGTCTTTTTTCACTCGTAAACAACAATCTGGAAGTCAATCGCTTGTTGAATTCATGAACTTCTTCTCGCCGCCATCAACATTACTTAAGTTTTAATAGTTGATACACAACGCAACATTCATGTATCCGCAAATAGGCGTATAAACGTCATTGCGTATATCCCTCTTAGTAACAATCGATCAAATTTGAGGATGTAGCATCGTAGGTTAGCCTAATAACTGTAACATTTGTGTAAATTGGGTTTCGAAAACCCGCACCATTTTCATTAATCAAGGATGTTTTTATTTTTTTTATTAGTATTGTTGCATATGATTTTTTTTCTAGCATTTTTATTATTATTATGATCTACTTAATAAGAATATTAAAATTTGTAAATAACAACAATTAATTTAATATAGACTTAAAGAATTAGCAAGTAAATAAAAAGTTAAATTAAATAAATATTTAACCAAAAAAATTTAAAAGAAAAAAAAAGAAATATGGGAAACCGGATCGAACCCGGGTCTCCCGGGTAAACACACACACAGCACCACCGCACCACACATACCATATGTGCTAGAAACCAAAACTCAATGCATATATCTTCATGCTGAGATGAAGCCGGCGACTGCAACCAATCTCCTCACCGGAGATCTCGCAATCAACGCGGTTTTGGTTGAAATTGACAACTGGTTCAAACGGCTATTTTTGGCAAACTCAAATCAAGACGTGCCGACCTTAATTTTCCCAAAATCTTAGTCGGTAATTGAAATCGCGACTCTCCTATAAATACCCCACTGCTGCGCATTGCAAACTCGCTCCTTTCCTTTGAAACCTCTGCTCTCACTCTTGAATCTCCCTGTCGCCTGAACTATCACTCGCCGGAGCGCCGGCTCCGTCATACGGTAGATCTCCTTGTTATTCCTTTTGAGTTTTATCTGATTAACATTACGTGCAGTCGATTGATAACAAAATCGGAATTGAATCAGATTGATTCAGGCGGGTATAAGTTCTGGTTTAAATTTAAAATGAAGAAGACGAAGAGGATTAAGTGTTTTATGTAATTAAAACGGTTGTTTCAAAGGGGTTAGACACACAGTCCAGTGGTGGACTGTGTGCAAACACACATACACGTCCCCTGTTCGAATCTGATTCTCTACCGTATCACTGTTATATAAACAGTTTTGTTTTTGTTAAATTATATCTAGCCGTAGTATGTATATAAAAATAATAAGAAAACAAGTTTCATCGGGTTAGACACCCAGCCCAGTTGGTTGGGCTGGGTGCAAAACACATCCAAGGTCACGGGTTCGAGACCCTTGGTGCACACCGGTTCGATCCTGATAATCCTTTTTGAATTTAATTAATTTCTGAAATAGTCTAAGGAGTGTATAAATATAATTAAAATCAGGATTCTTTCGGGTTAGACACGTAGCTCAGTTGGAAGATCTGCGTGCACGCAACCGAGAGGTCACGGGTTCGAGTCTCAACGCGCATGCTTACAAAAACCGTCGAACCGGTTGTGTCAGACCTGTCAGTCTGACAAGTATAATTTTTTTTATTTTTTTATTTATTTTTATTAATTTTATTTTCCTTTATTATTTCACTTCTAATTCTTATTAAAAGAAAATACACTTAGAACACTTAAAAAAATACATAATTTCAAAAGGCCTAATTATATTCATATAAATTATAAATTTAACTTAAAAATCTAAAACAAAGTTCTTATTAAGTTATTTATTTATCGGATTGTCGCGTTATCATTTTAGGTTAGTACTCCTTCATCGATTAAATTCCCAACTCGTGCGCTCTCTTTTCCACTCAAGAATACGCACCCAAGGTGAGTGAATCTCTACAAATTCCCCGTTTTAATCACGTTTTGGGTTGTATCATGTGTCGTACCATTCCTTTATTTTATTTAAACACTTGTGCTTATATCATTTTGTGATCAAATGTGAATTGTTTGTTGTGTGGTTTATATGTGGATTCAATTTATCATTTCAGTGCACTCATTTCATTAGGCCCATCAGTTCCTCGTGGGATACGGGTTGAGCATCAGGTGCCTCATTAGATCAGCTCCGTTTGATTGAGCCTTGATCTCAGATACATCATCATTTATGTCATGTATTCATTCAATGTGGTTTGTGATTGGTTACATATATATATTTACTCACATGTGATTTATGCACAATTTTCTTTAATAAACAAAATAAGCAATATTAAATGTTTTATCAAAGGTTCACTCGCCAACTTTTGTTGACCCAAAATCTCCTTTGTTTTACACATGATACATGTGATCAAGTTGAGGAAAGAAACACTTAGGATGGCCTAGAAGAATAAACAAGTTATTGCGTTGGAACAAACATTTAGATTTTTATTGTATTTGTATGAAATTTTTGTTGGATACTTAAATTTTAATTTGAATTTAATAAATATGAAACTTCTTAGTAAATATCATGAGCTTTGGTGATAACCCAATCATGCCCCGACTTATATTCCGCTGCGGGTCGAGGTGTGACAGATTGATATCAGAGCTTGTGACTATAGGGATATAGGATAGGTTATTAGACCCTTAGAGCCTATACTATAGTTGATTAGATTTTAATTGTTTATGTGTTACATGCAAAATTCATGATGTTTATATGTTTCATGTTTATTATCACACCCAATATTATGCAAGCACACTCACAAGTACATGTTAATATGCAATGCTCATCATAGTTCATATCCTCATAACATGTCATATCTATAAAAGCACACACCTCACGATTTCACAATTTCCATGATTTCTTTTCAAAGATTTTTATATTGTTTTCGTATTTTTCAAATCACATCAAAGTGAGTTTTCACGACGGGCATGTAGTAACTGGACGGGTATGAGTACCGGTAGTCGGAACGTCCTGTCTAGGCTTGGCATTCGTATAAATCCAAAATAAAGGACCAGTTTGCCTACCTGGAGACTAACGATGAGAGTACGAAGGACCTATTAGGCCAAAGCATGCTATACCAAACGTCGTGTGAGCTAACCCCACTTTGAGTTGTCATTGTGTCTACACCTGGACACCCTCCGACCATACATCTCGCATTCATGTTTTACGATTTTCATTCGGGTGGTGCGAGTGTTAACCCGCCGACACCAATGTGAATCCTACCAAGCCCAATAGTCATGGGGGCCCACATGACTGCACAGGCAATGGTATGGGGGGACATTTGGAGGCCCAAACATGAGCAAACCCAAGACATCCTATGGATGTAGTTAAATTATTTTCAGTTATGTTGTTTTCATTCTTTTTACGACACATGACACCTAGGAAATTCTTGAACTCACAATCTTCCTACACATGTTCCTGTAGATGTCGGCTAGACAATTACGTGGAGGTAGAAGGTCAGGAAAGTCAAACGAACGCTTGGCCATGCAAATTGCTAAACAAATGGCCGCAGTGCTTCCTGACATCGTGCTACAAGTTCAGCAAGCCCTCACCGCTAATCCCATCAACCCTCCCAACCAAGAAGACCAAAGCGTCGCCAACCCTCCTCCCAAAACCCCCAAATGCACCTACAAACACTTCAAGTCATGCGATCCCCCAAAATATGAAGGGACTGAAGGTATCACCGCTCTCCTTCACTGGTTTGAGGAGATGGAAAACACCTTTCTCAATTGCGATTGTCCCGAAGACCGTAAGGCACGTTACGCGACTGGAAGATTGTTTGGGGTAGCCCTTACCTGGTGGAAACGGAAAAGGGTAAGCGAGGTGTTGAAGATGCCATGGCCTTAACATGGGAAGAGTTAAGGGAAATCATGACGAGACGCTTCTATCCAAGAGCGAAATCAAAAGCTAGAAGACGAGTTTCACGCATTGAAACAAAAGGAAGGAGACCACACTTCATACAATAAGAGATTTTTCGAGTTGAACCAGATGGTCCCCAATCTGTTCACCCCATTATACCGCCTAATTGAACACTACATTCGAGGCCTCCCCTCGAAAATCCGAGATTCGGTTCTAAGCACTTCGCCTGCAACACTGGAAGTCGCAATGGAGTTAGCTACGGAACCACTGAAAATCGCATTCGAAACGGCAAATTCAAAGATGAGAAGAAGAAAACACCCATTGATACCCCAATTCCAAACCACCCAGGTTCATCCTCGAAGTTTGCTGGTAAGAGTAAGTGAAATGGCAAGAACTTTGCTGTCACCCAAACCAACCCTCCTATCACTGCTGCTCCAATCACCCAAGTTGCCCCTCCAGCCGCACCATTCAAAAGGCCATACACTGGCCCACACCCAAAGTGTAACCGTTGTCAATACCATTACCCTCCCGAAAACCCTTGCCAACATTGCACAAGTTGTGGCCGTGCGGGTCACACTATCCAAACCTGCCGTACCCTTCAGCGAATGAACCGCAGTCAACCTCCAACCCAAACCCAAAATCAAATGGTGGGCCAAGCCCAACAACCCTTACTTCTACCACCTACACAACTCGCAGCCCAACCTTACTACCAACCCAACTACCCCATGATGCAACCCATGCGAGCCTGTTTCAATTGTGGGGACCCAAACCACTTCAGGAACACTTACCCACACCTAGTGAACATCATCCAAGCCCAAGCTCAAGCAAACCTGGTAAACCAAGCTAACCAAGCTACTCCACCTGCTAGAGGAAGAGCTTTCAATATCAACGCCAACCAAGCCAGGGCTGACAACAATGTGGTCAACGGTATGTTTCTCATCAATGGTAGTTATGCATCCATATTATTCGATACAGGTGTGGATAAGAGCTTTGTGTCTTTAGAATTCGAATCTATCCTCGACCAACCTCGTGATAATCTCGTTGAATCTCTAACGGTGGAAGTTGCTGACGGAAAACCCACTTCATTAAATTCTATTATACGCGATTGTACTGTCACCCTAAATGATCACGATTTTTCAATTGATCTCATTCCTATGAAATTGGGAAGTTTCGATGTTATCATCGGCATGGACTAGCTCAGCCAGCATCACGCTGAAGTGGTGTGCCATGAAAAGTTCATTCGTATTCCTCTCGCCGACGGTCAGACACTACGTATCTTTGGGGAAACTCCTTCGAAAGGGCTCAAATTAATGTCCTGCCTTCAAGCCCGAAGTTATCTTCGCAAGAATTACGTCGCATTACTAGCTCACGTCGTCAAGAAGGAAGGCAAGGAGAGGAAGCTCGAAGATATTCCAATTGTGAAAGATTTCCCGCAAGTTTTTCCCGACGACGTTTCAGGACTTCCTCCTGTGAGAGAAGTCGAATTTCGAATCGATCTTGTGCCTGGCGCTACACCGGTCGCAAAATCTCCTTATAGATTAGCCCCATCCGAGATGCAAGAGCTGGCTAGTCAACTGCAAGAATTGACTGACAAAGGATTCATACGTCCTAGCTCATCGCCTTGGGGTGCGCCTGTTCTTTTTGTGAAGAAGAAAGATGGAACGTTTCGCATGTGCATTGATTATAGAGAACTCAACAAGTTGACGGTTAAAAATCGCTATCCACTGCCTCGTATTGATGACCTTCTAGATCAACTTCAAGGCGCCACCTGTTTTTCCAAAATCGACCTTCGTTCTGGTTATCATCAGCTTAGAGTGCGCGAAGAAGATATTCCAAAAAATGCCTTCCGAACTCGTTATGGTCATTATAAGTTCATGGTTATGCCCTTCGGTTTAACCAACGCCCCCGCTGTCTTCATGGATTTAATGAATAGGGTATGCAAACCCTATCTCGACCGTTTCGTCATAATCTTCATCGACGACATTCTTATCTACTCCAAGTCAAAATCCGATCATGATCGACACCTTCGACTCATTCTTACACTCTTAAGGACTGAAAATCTTTACGCTAAGTTCCCAAATTGCGAATTCTGGTTAGGAGAAGTACAATTCCTTGGTCATGTCGTCAATGACAAAGGGATTCATGTCAATCCTTCAAAAATCAAGGCAGTACAGGAATGGCAAGCGCCACGTACCCCTACCGAAGTTAGATCATTTCTTGGGTTGGCTGGTTACTACCGACGCTTCATTGCCAATTTTTCCCGTATCGCCATTCCGCTCACGGCCTTGACTCACAAAGGAAAACCCTTCATTTGGGGACCTAAGCAAGAGGAGGCCTTCCAAACTTTAAAGAAAAGGCTTTGTGACGCACCTATCCTTACACTCCCTGAGGGTTGCGATGACTTTGTGGTTTATTGCGACGCATCAGGGCAAGGACTAGGCTGTGTATTGATGCAAAGAGGAAAAGTGATAGCCTATGCCTCTAGGCAACTCAAAGTTCATGAGAAGAATTACACCACCCACGACCTGGAACTTGGAGCCGTCGTGTTCGCTCTCAAGATATGGAGACATTACCTCTACGGTACCAAGTGTGAAATATACACTGACCACAAGAGTCTCCAACATATCTTCAACAAGAAAGAGTTGAATATGAGGCAACTAAGATGGGTCAAACTTCTCAATGATTACGTCTGTGAAATTCGGTACCATCCTGGCAAGGCAAACGTGGTGGCCGATGCGCTCAGTCGAAAGGGATATGCAAACTCTATTTGTCTTCTATGTTCGCAAATCATAACCGATATCAAGGATCGAATCCGGGCGGCTCAACATATCTCTGTAACGGAAAATGACGTACGTGTTGAGCTGTCATGTGGAGCTGAACTCAAAATTGAAACCAAATCCAACGGTATTCTATATTATTTAAACCGCATATGGATTCCCAATCGTGACAACCTTCGTGATTTCCTCATGAATGAGGCACACAAAACACGATACTCTGTACACCCAGGAGCCGATAAGATGTATCAAGACCTACAATACACCTACTGGTGGCCTGGCATGAAAAAGGATATCGCTGTTTTTGTCTCCAAGTGCCTTTACATGTTCCAAAGTGAAAGCTGAACATCAAAGACCTTCAGGACTTCTAGTCCAACCCGAAATACCTGTATGGAAGTGGGAAAACATAACCATGGACTTCATTACCAGGTTACCTCGCACCTCCAGTGGGTATGATACCATATGGGTAATAATCGACCGTCTTACAAAATCATCTCACTTCATTCCAATTCGCGAGGACTTCAAGAACGAGAAGTTAGCTCGTATCTACATCAACGAGATCGTAAGCCGTCATGGTGTACCGCTAAGCATCATTTCAGACCGTGATGGTCGTTTCACTTCACGAACATGGCGAGCCGTACAAATCGCTTTGGGTACACGGTTAGACCTCAGTACCGCCTTTCACCCTCAAACTGATGGTCAATCTGAACGCACCATCCAAACCCTTGAAGACATGCTTCGAGCATGTGTCATAGACTTCAAAGGGAACTGGGACGCTCATCTACCGTTAGTCGAGTTTTCGTACAACAATAGCTATCATTCAAGTATCGGCATGGCTCCTTTCGAAGCTTTATATGGTCGTAAATGCCGATCTCCAGTATGTTGGCACGAAATTGGCGAAACGCAAATCATCAGACCTGAATTGATTCGAGAAACAACCGACAAAATCCTTCAAATTCGAAACAATCTTCTAGCGGCTCAAGTCGTCAAAAGAGTTATGCTGACAAACGACGAAAGCCATTGGAGTTTTGTGTTGGTGATCAAGTACTTTTGAAAGTATCATCGTGGAAGGAAGTGGTTCGTTTTGGCCAAAAGGGCAAGCTAGCACCAAGCTACGTAGGACCTTTCAAGATACTCGAAAGAGTAGAACCTGTAGCCTACAACTTGACCTACCAGAAGAACTCAACAGAATACATCCCACGTTCCACATATCAAACTTGAAAAAGTGCCTCGCCGACGAAAACCTCCATATTCCTCTAGAAGACATTCAAGTCGATGAATCAATGCACTTCGTTGAAAGACCAGTGGAAATCATGGATTTCGGTGGAGAAGCGTTTAAGGCGAAGTCGTATTCCAATCGTCAGGGTGCGTTGGGAGTCAAAACGAGGACCCGAGTTTACTTGGGAACGTGAAGACTCAATACGTGAAAAGTACCTGCATCTTTTTCGGGTTACAACTACTACTTAAATTTCGGGATGAAATTTCTAAAAGTAGGAGATACTGTAACATTTGTGTAAATTGGGTCTCGAAAACCCGCACCATTTTCATTAATCAAGGATGTATTATTTTTTTATTAGTATTGTTGCATATGATTTTTTCTTCAAGCATTTTTATTATTATTATGATCTACTTAATAAGAATATTAAAATTTGTAAATAACAACAATTAGTTTAATATAGACTTAAAGAATTAGCAAGTAAATAAAAAGTTAAATTAAATAAATATTTAACCAAAAAAATTTAAAAGAAAAAAAAAGAAATACGGGAAACCGGATCGAACCCGGGTCTCCCGGGTAAACACACACACAGCACCACCGCACCACACATACCATATGTGCTAGAAACCAAAACTCAATGCATATATCTTCATGCTGAGATGAAGCCGGCGACTGCAACCAATCTCCTCACCGGAGATCTCGCAATCAACGCGGTTTTGGTTGAAATTGACAACTGGTTCAAACGGCTATTTTTGGCAAACTCAAATCAAGACGTGCCGACCTTAATTTTCCCAAAATCTTAGTCGGTAATTGAAATCGCGACTCTCCTATAAATACCCCACTGCTGCGCATTGCAAACTCGCTCCTTTCCTTTGAAACCTCTGCTCTCACTCTTGAATCTCCCTGTCGCCTGAAACTATCACTCGCCGGAGCGCCGGCTCCGTCATACGGTAGATCTCCTTGTTATACCTTTTGAGTTTTATCTGATTAACATTACGTGCAGTCGATTGATAACAAAATCGGAATTGAATCAGATTGATTCAGGCGGGTATAAGTTCTGGTTTAAATTTAAAATGAAGAAGACGAAGGGGATTAAGTGTTTTATGTAATTAAAACGGTTGTTTCAAAGGGGTTAGACACACAGTCCAGTGGTGGACTGTGTGCAAACACACATACACGTCCCCTGTTCGAATCTGATTCTCTACCGTATCACTGTTATATAAACAGTTTTGTTTTTGTTAAATTATATCTAGCCGTAGTATGTATATAAAAATAATAAGAAAACAAGTTTCATCGGGTTAGACACCCAGCCCAGTTGGTTAGGCTGGGTGCAAAACACATCCAAGGTCACAGGTTCGAGACCCTTGGTGCACACCGGTTCGATCCTGATAATCCTTTTTGAATTTAATTAATTTCTGAAATAGTCTAAGGAGTGTATAAATATAATTAAAATCAGGATTCTTTCGGGTTAGACACGTAGCTCAGTTGGAAGATCTGCGTGCACGCAACCGAGAGGTCACGAGTTCGAGTCTCAACGCGCATGCTTACAAAAACCGTCGAACCGGTTGTGTCAGACCTGTCAGTCTGACAAGTATAATTTTTTTTTATTTTTTTATTTATTTTTATTAATTTTATTTTCCTTTATTATTTCACTTCTAATTCTTATTAAAAGAAAATACACTTAGAACACTTAAAAAAATACATAATTTCAAAAGGCCTAATTATATTCATATAAATTATAAATTTAACTTAAAAATCTAAAACAAAGTTCTTATTAAGTTATTTATTTATCGGATTGTCGCGTTATCATTTTAGGTTAGTACTCCTTCATCGATTAAATTCCCAACTCGTGCGCTCTCTTTTCCACTCAAGAATACGCACCCAATGTGAGTGAATCTCTACAAATTCCCCGTTTTAATCACGTTTTGGGTTGTATCATGTGTCGTACCATTCCTTTATTTTATTTAAACACTTGTGCTTATATCATTTTGTGATCAAATGTGAATTGTTTGTTGTGTGGTTTATATGTGGATTCAATTTATCATTTCAGTGCACTCATTTCATTAGGCCTATCAGTTCCTCGTGGGATACGGGTTGAGCATCAGGTGCCTCATTAGATCAGCTCCGTTTGATTGAGCCTTGATCTCAGATACATCATCATTCATGTCATGTATTCATTCAATGTGGTTTGTGATTGGTTACATATATATATTTGCTCACATGTGATTTATGCACAATTTTCTTTAATAAACAAAATAAGCAATTAAATGTTTTATCAGAGGTTCACTCGCCAACTTTTGTTGACCCAAAATCTCCTCTGTTTTACACATGATACAGGTGATCAAGTTGAAGAAAGAAACACTTAGGATGGCCTAGAAGAATAAACAAGTTATTGCGTTGGAACAAACATTTAGATTTTTATTGTATTTGTATGAAATTTTTGTTGGATACTTAAATTTTAATTT
Organism: Scalesia atractyloides; assembly: GCA_947069175.1. Lineage (NCBI taxonomy): Eukaryota > Viridiplantae > Streptophyta > Magnoliopsida > Asterales > Asteraceae > Scalesia > Scalesia atractyloides. The sequence goes on from CAMTDV010000003.1 coordinate 1,376,164, forward strand.
GAATTTAATAAATATGAAACTTCTTAGTAAATATCATGAGCTTTGGTGATAACCCAATCATGCTCCGACTTATATTCCGCTGCGGGTCGGGGTGTGACAATAACAACTGGTATTATTTCAGTCTGATCATCTGTGGATGGTAAACGAACCCGAACGCGACAGGAAAACATGCAACTTGAAACATTGAGATGTGCAATGGGACAAGGATTTCGATATGAGACGGGGTATGAGATTAGTTTTATTATAAATATGGAATAAAACGAGTATGTAATTAGGTGGTATGTGTTCGATAACCCCAGACCTATTTACCTACATCACAAATCGAATATATTAATTAAATGTTTATTCTTATAAAGTTAAAAAAAATAATATGTCTGTTAAGTCCTAGAAATGTGAGACTGAAGCATCAAATATACGCAACGGTCTATGGTGGTTAACTGGGGTTAACTGAGTTAGTTTGTATTAGTTTTGGACCTTTATAGGTTATTTGGGTATGCTATAGGCCATGTGGGTCAGGCAAGCCCATGAGAGACATGCCTTACCCAAGGTAAATAAGCTAAGCTTATTCATTTCTAGGGTTAAGACTTTTGAGATTTCTCTAGAGAGAGCCTCCATCTTATACCAGACGGTTTTGCTTGTTCAAGTAATAGAATCGTGTGCAAGGTGTTAAAGTTGATTCGTGTTGTTCTTCACCTTTTCAGTTTTCCTGAAGATCACCAAGTTTGGATTCCGCCTATCCTTAGTGATTGTGTGATATCGTTGATAGATCTGGATTATCGGGACTTACAATGTTAACGTTGTTAGAAACTTGAGATAAATTTTTATATAATCGTTAAATGTGTAGTTAAATGCTTATATTTTACGTCGGGTTTTGAGGTAATTTTGAGGTAAGTTTATGATGGTGTATCAAATAATTGGCATCTTAGCAGGCTAATTTTTACATAAATGAGTATACTCAATACATGCGGGTATAACTACAAATTTGATGGATGTTGAGTAATAGGGACTCAAGACTTAAGGGACCAAATATTAGACATGGTTTTATAATTGAGTATGAGACTAGAAATACCAAAACCATCTCATAGCCAACCATTTCATTTCCGACTTGAGCATTGTCACACCCCGACCCGCAGCGGAAAAAGGTGATCGGGGCATGATTGGGTTTTCATCAAAGCTCATGACATTTATTATAAAGTTTCATATTTATTATTTCCTTTTAAAGGAGAATCATTACAATCAATAATACAAGTACAACATGTTCTATACATCTTTCAAGACTTCATTATTTTTCGACTAAGGCAATTTCCTATGTGTCCCTTGCTTCAACCTGTCCACCTGTATCATGTGTAAAAATAGGGTTTTTGGGTCAACAAAAAGTTGGCGAGTGAATCCTATGAAAACATTTAAACGTGTTTATTGTATCGATTATAAAATAAAGTGCATAACCACATATGAGTAAACGTACATGTAAATTTAATCACAAAACACATAATATTAATTATTGCACACATATACACCAAATGAATGATTTTGAGGCACGCGTTGTTCAACTCGTCTCCCACGAGGAACTGATGGGCCTAATGAAATGATTTTGAGGCACACGTTGTTCAACCCGTCTCCAAGGAGGAACTGATGGGCCTAATGAATTGATTTGCACGCCACTTGACTAAATGTAAACACACATTACAACAAACAATATTTACATTATAAGTTTAGATCATATACTGGTAATGGCACGAGTTTGAATAAGCGAATTAATTTAAGCGACACATGATACACCCCAAAACATGAATAAAAAGGGGAATTTGTAAGAATTCACTCACAGTGGCTGCGTTTCTTGGATTGATGAGGAATGCGCACGAATTTGGATTTAACCACGAGAGAAACTAACCTAAATAATAACATAATGGTTCGGTAAATAAACGGATTTTATTTGAGATTAATAATTTTAATTCATAACCTTAATAGGATTTCTAATATTATTTTTGTGAGTTTAAGGACATTTTCTAACTTTAAAAATATTATGTTTGCACACAGTCCACCACTGGACTGTGTGTCTAACCCGGTTATTATTCCGGTTTTTATTATATTTATACACATTTCAAAACTTCATCTTCTTCGATTTATAAAACCAGAGAATCCACCCGACTGTTTAATCGAAAATTTTTTATTGAATTAGTTGATTGATCAATACTGTTAACGAAATAATTTAAACAGAAAGGATTAAAGGTGCTGTACCGAACAGGTGTGATCTCCGATGAAGTTCCGGTGACGGAAAGAAATTCCGGCGAAGTGTATCTTGCGACAGAGGTTCTATCAGAAGTTTGAGGTGAGTGTGGTGCTTTCTGTCTGAGCTCTAGAAGTCTTATTTTAGAGTAAGGCAGAAGAGATGAAATGGGTTCGGTTTTCCGGCGACTTGCAGAGAATTCCGGCGATGTTTCAGAAACAGCAAAATTGCACAGAGGGTAAGGATTGAGAGCTTGCGCGAGTTGGTTTGGATGATTAGAGTCGGTATTTATAGAGTTACAACATCCTGCCTTTAATTATTTCAGTTTCAAGATTTCCGGTGAAGTCTCTCTGGCGGTTACGTCTGGAATTGACTGTAGACGTCGGTTTAACCGATGTCGTAGTCGGTTATAAGGTTATAGTCAAAAGGAAAATGGCTAAACTCGCGGATTGCCGGATTTTCCGGTGATTGCGAGTTCTGTCGCGCTGAAAGTCCGGATTTTGATTTCGAGTTTTATGTTAAGTATTATTTATTTCAGTATTAATCCAAACTTAAGCGTGTGGCGGAGTGGTGTGTTGGTTGCTTGTTGAACCGGCTGACCCGGGTTCGAAACCCGGCAGCCTCAAATATTTTTTATTCTCTTATTTTTTATGATTTATTAATTATGTTTTAAAATTCTAACAATGTTTATTAATTATGTATCGTTTAAAATTAAAATAACCAATATATACGCGACGAAAATTATGACTGACTATTCGGTAAATAAACGAAGCGGGTTTTGGAAACCCGTTTTTTTACGGATGTTACAGTATCCCCTACTTTTAGAAATTTCGTCCCGAAATTTAAGTAATAGTGGTATATTTGACTTGTGGAGAGGGTGTTTTAATTTGACAATTTCATAATCAGAAGAGGGTGAAAGTTTAAATTTTATTGGAGGCGGTAACGTTCCTAGTAAGGATTGGATACCCTGCTACAGGAATCGTTTTTTGATGCATAAGATAAGGAATATTGATAAACAGAGTTGATTGACTAGGTATGATCTCATGCACAAGAGTTTTGAGAGAATCAAAACTTCTACCACTAAAACCTAAATGGAACCTCTCATAACCGCCTGACAATGCCTCTGATCCTTTGGCAAGAATACTTATATATAGGAAGTACCAGCGGCGTATCCACCATATTCTTGTCAAATTTTCATTGGCTTTATCAGTAAGTTATGATTAGTTCTATGTGACTCTAGAACATAAACAAACACAACAACCGAAGCTTGAGTCTTAATTCTGATAGTATACATGTTTGAATGATGACAGTACCTCTCTCGTTTGTTATGATGAAGAGGTTAGTCTATGTAGAAGTGAGACACAACCCAACTTCTTTGATTTGATGAGATTGAAATACGTTGAGATGTATGATGATATGAATGCTAAATCAGTGAGTATAAAACAAACTTCAACCATGACATTACTAAATCCTACATGGAACTTCTCATAACCGCCTGACAATGCCTCTGATCCTTTGGCAAGAATACTTATATATAGGAAGTACCAGCGGTGTATCTACCATATTCTTGTCAAATTTTCATTGGCTTTATCAGTAAATTATGATTAGTTCTATGTGACTCTAAAACATAAGCAAGCACAACAACCAAAACTTGAGTCTCAAATCTGAAGGTATACATGATTGAATGATGATAGTACCTCTCTCGTTTGTTATGATGAAGGAGTTAGTCTAGGTAAAAGTGAGACACAACCCAACTTCTTTAAATGATGAGATTGAGATACGTCGAGATGTATGATGATATGAATGTTAAATCAAAGAGTATAAAACAAAACTGAAACAGTAATTCGCATTAAGATTCTTGGATAAATTTCCAATTTATAATTGAGATACGTGAAGATTGAGATAACATAAAGAAAACATAAAAACTAAGCGGTTGGAGTTGAATCTTGATTTTTGGTGAAGAAAACTAGTTGGGTGGTTCGTTTGGGCCGTTAATGTAACATTTGTAAAAATAGAGTTTTCAAAACCCGCTCCGTTTTGTAATCGAATATCAAGTTATAAAAGTTACGTTGAATATTTATGATTATTTACATATAAAACGATACATAATTAATAAATAGACTAAACTATAAAAATTATATTTGATAAAAAGTTAAAATAAAATAAATAAATAAATTATGTTGCTGCCGGGACTCGAACCCGGGTCAGCCAAGACACACTCCAACGCCTTAACACACACTCACATCACCACTCCGCCGCTTTGTGTTTTCTGTTATCTCTAGGAAACAAATGAGATTTATATACAGACTAGGTTAAACCGGTTCCGCCAACTGAGAAACGGAAAACGGCAAAGAAATCGTCAAATCGTTTGATTTCTTGCGTATTCACGTTCATAACCGATGAACCGATGTCTTTAATCTATTCAGAATTGATTGAGCATCAAGTCTCATCATTATCGGTCTTCATAACCGAAAAGCAATCAAATCCTGAATACTTCAACCCAAGATCACTCTCGCGACTCAGAAACGTCATAACCATACTCCATTTCATTTTCGTCACATTTTCAGACCATCAGAACGCTTAAATCAATTCGCCGGAATTTTCTGCAAATCCCGCCGGAAAACCGTATTCATCCTCAAACGGTAATTCTCTCAATATTATTGCAGTTCAACAATTATTAGACTATTTCTAACTTAAACCTCTCAATTGAAATCGAATTCAGGCGCTGTATTCAACTAATTCCAGTTCGCCGGAACTCCCCTGAAAATTTCTAATTCCGTCTGTGAAACGGTAAGGGTCTTCAAACACATCGTTAACGTTTGTTTATCACTTCAATTCCACATTCGACTAATCAAAATAGTTAATTATCTTGTTCAGTTGAAGAGCATAAAAACAGGAATCGACACATCGCCGGAAATCTGAAATAAACCGTTCATCGGTATGTTCACCTCTAATTACCGTCTCTGCCTTTTCATTTAAGCTTTAATAATGTCTGTAAATCGTAAACACAAGGAACGAGTTAGTAAATCAGTTGACGGTAATTTGAATGAAGAAGACGAAGCTAACTAAGTTATAAGTATATTTAAAACTAGTAAAATGAACGGGTTAGACACACAGTCCAACGGTGGACTGTGTGCAAAATACAAACGCACGTCCCGAGTTCGATTCCTGCTATACGCACTCCTCATATAATAAAATGCCTTTTTGTTTAAAAACTAAACCGGGTTAACTCAGTTAGTTGTTAAGTATAATAAAAACCGCGATAATAACCAGGTTAGACACACAGTCCAGCGGTGGACTGTGTGCAACAATGAGCCAAACGTCGCGCGTTCGAAACCCGTCACTAGCACCGGTCCGTTGAATTAAAATGTTTTTGAAATTAAAAAGAATTTCGGTTAAATTGAATAAGTGTATAAGTATAATTAAAAACAAGATTATTTCGGGTTAGACACGTAGCTCAGTTGGTAGAGCTGCGTGCACGCGTACGGGAGGTCTCGGGTTCGAGCCTCACCCAGCGCAACCCATGTCCCTGACCGAACCGGTCAACAAGTCAACAGGTCAACGGTCAACGGTCAACGCAAAATAAACAATTTTTTTTATATTTTTATTTATTTAATTTAATTTAAAAATTAATTAAAAATACTTAAAAATAACATTTTTAAAGATAGAAAATAGCCTTAAACTCACAAAAATATATCTAAAAATTTCATTAAAATCCTTAATAAAATCCACTCATTTAATATATTTTTTCCGTTATTATTTAGGTTAGTAATCCTCGTTGTTCCGCTCATCTAATTCGTGCGCATATCACCATCTCCAATCCAACGCACCCAATGTGAGTGAATCTTTATAAATTCCCCGTTTTAATCACGTTTTGGGGTGTATCATGTGTCTTGATATATATATTATACTTAAACCATTGTGCATACATCATATCATGATCTAGTGTATTCAGTTTGTTTCTGTTGTGTAGTTATTGTTGGATGCAAGTTTATTATTTTCAGTACATGCAATTTCATAGGCCGCCGCTCCCCATTACATTATGATCGTTGAGCATGTTCCCCATTTCATTATGAGGTTGAACCTGGCGTGCCCACATACGATCGGCTCCGTTTGATTGAGCCTTGATCGCACAGACATTTTCATTTTCAGTACATGCAATACGATCGGCTCCGTTTGATTGAGCCTTGATCGCACAGTTTCATTTATGTTATTTACACTATGATGTTGGTATGTTCATGTATGCTGTCATGTGTTATTGTATGTTATAGTTGTGACTGCTATTTGCCATTACTTGATTATTTACATTTGCTAATCTATGATTATGCACAGTTTTTCATTGATAAACTAACAAGTAATTCATTAATAAATGTTTATCTAATAAGGTTCACTCGCCAACCTATGTTGACCCAAAAACCCCCATTTTACACATGATACAGGTGAACCAGCAGCAGCTAGGAACACATAGGACTTGGACTAGAAGAATAAAACGATTTTGAGTTGGGATTGTTATGTTTGGTTTATTTTCTTTGTATTGAATGAACATGTTTGGATTTTTGGAAATGTAACTTTGACTTTATTAAATATGAAACATATTAGTAAATGTCATGAGCTTTGGTGATAACCCAATTATGCCCCGACTCTTATTCCGCTGCGGGTCAGGGTGTGACAGATTGGTATCAGAGCCATGACTATAGGGATATAGGATAGGTTATTAGACCCTTAGAGCCTATACTATAGTCGAGTAGAAACTTATAAGATTTTTGTGTGTTACATGCCAAATTTCATGATGTTTATATGTTGTATGTTAAATGTTACATTTGATATTGTGCAAGCATGTTCATAAGTATGTATTATCATATAATGCCTATCATGAATCGTATAATCATAACATATCACATCCATGAAAGCACACACCACATCATGATTGCTTTTACAATGATTTTCGTGTTTTCAAATCTCATCAAAGTGAGTTCTCATGACGGGCATGTAGTAACTGGAAGGGTACCAGTACCGGTAGTCGGAACGTCCTGTCTAGGCTGGCATTCGTATAAATCCAAAATAAAGGACCAGTTTGCCTACCTGGGGACTAACGATGAGAGTACGAAGTACCTATTAGGCCAAAACATGCTATACCAAACGTCGTGTGAGCTAACCCCACTTTGAGTTGTCATTGTGTCTACACCTGGACACGTTCCAACCAAACATCTCATGAACATATTTTGTGGTTTGCATTCGGGGGATGCGAGTGTTAAATTGCCAATACTAATGTGAAACCTACCAAGCCAATAGCCATGGGGGCCCACATGACTATGTAGGTGAAGGTATGGGGGACATTTGAGGCCCAACATGAGCGAACCCAAGACATCCTATGGATGTAGTTGCATTATTGATATTTATGTTATTTTCATTTTCTTAAAAACATGACACCTAAAAAGACACCATAAACTCACAATCTTCTCATTTTATGATCCTGTAGATGTCGTCTAGACAGCAACGAAGGGGTAAAAGATCAGGAAGGTCTCAGGAACGTTTGGCCACTCAGATCGTGAAACAAATGGCCACGATACTGCCTGACATTGTGGTCCAAGTACAACAAGCCCTTGCTACAAATCCTACTAACCCTCCCCAACAACAGGACCAGAACATCGACAACCCTCCTACCAGCAAGTGCTCTTACAAACATTTTAAGTCCTGTGATCCTCCTAAATTTGAAGGGACCGAGGGCGTCACTGCTCTCCTACATTGGTTCAAGGAGATGGAAAACACCTTTCTAAACTGCGATTATCCTGAGGATCGCAAGGTTCGATACGCCACCGGGAGACTATTTGGGGTAGTTCTAACTTGGTGGAATACTGAGAAAGGGAAGAGGGGAACTGAAGATGCGATGGCCTTAACTTGGGAGGAGTTAAGGGAAATCATGACTAGGCGTTTCTGTCCTAGAAGTGAAATTAAAAAGCTGGAGGACGAATTTCATTCTCTAAAGCAAAAGGAGGGTGATCACACTACATATAACAAGAGGTTCTTGGAGTTGAACCAAATGGTTCCAAATTTGTTCACCCCAACCTATCGTCTGATCGAGCACTATATTCGAGGACTTCCCTCGAAAATCCAAGATTCAGTTCTCAGCGTTTCACCAGTAACACTTGAAGCTGCTATGGAGTTAGCAACTGAACTGACCGAAAACCGAATTCGCAACGGGAAGTTCAAAGAAGAGAAGAAAAAAGCCCCTGTTGAGGGACAAACTTCAAACCACCCCATTCCTTCCTCTAAGTTCGCTAATAAGAGGAAGCGCAACACCAGAAATTTTGCAGTTACTCAAACCAACTCCCCTATTCCTGCTGCACCCATTACTCAAGTCACTCCTTCACCCGCACCATACAGAAGACCCAACACTGGCCCGTTACCAAAATGTAACCGTTGCTAATATCACCATTCCCCTGATCATCCTTGCCAATATTGCACCGGCTGCATGTAACATCCGTCAAAAACGGATTTACCAAACCCGCACCGTTTATCAACCGAACAGTCAGTCAAAAATTTCGTTGCGAATTAAATGCCCAAAATAATTTTAAACGATACATAATCAATTATTATACGGGAATATATAATTAGTTTTTGAAAAACTGTTAAAAACGCAAAATAAAAATACATAGGTTCTGCCGGGTTTCAAACCCGGGTCTGAACCGGTTCAACACCAGCTTTATCGCACATCACACAAACCACTGCGCCACTTTTTTTTGTTTGTTATATATTGAAATCATTTAATTCATAAAGTGACGTTACGAATTCAAAATCGGCGCCCAATAGTTCAGTCGTCGGAATCCCGGAAATCTCGCGAGTTTTAACGACAATTTACGTTATAACGTAAACCATTACTAAGACATCGGTTATAACCGACGTCTGAGTCCGCGACCAAAAATTATAGCCGCCGGAGAAATTTAAATCAATGAATCCAGTTGGAAATCGGGCCAAATACATCGACGATTTGCCCTATAAAAACCACCTCGAACCTCTGCAAACACTTTCGCTCAAAACCACACCCTTTCTCGGCGAAAACTCTCTCGCCGGAATTTTTCTGTTCGTCGCCAGAAAACCGGTTTCCTCATTTCTGAACCTCACTGAGCCTCTGAGCTTATACCGGAGATACCCACACCCTTTGTAAGCTTCCTGGAGATTCGCTGCTACAAGGAACACGTCGCCGGAGGTGATTGCTGTCGCCGGAGTTTCTGCCGGAAAACAGAGGAGTCCAGTCGGTATACCTCTTCGCTTAAATTCTTTTCTTTTCACTTATATCTCACCATGATGAACTGAAACACACTAAGAAACCGGTTAAAACTTCGAACCAGTCTGTTACCGATTCTGGTTAAATCTCAACGAGGAAGACGATGTTTCGGTAGTTTATAAGTATAATTAAAATCAACTTATTACTCGGGTTAGACACACAGTCCAGCGGTGGACTGTGTGCACATTAAACATACAAACGTCTCGAGTTCGAATCGGTTTCACACACGCTGCCTTAATAAAAATCATTTTTTTTGTTTAACTGAACCGGAGTCGCCACAGGTATATGTTAAGTATATTAATAATCGGAATAATAACCAAGTTAGACACACAGTCCAGCGGTGGACTGTGTGTATGTTTATATCACAGGTCACGCGTTCGAGTCCGGGCTACTGCACCGACTCGGACAATTATCTATTCTTTTTAATAAAGTCAGAAATGAAAACAAATAATTTGTATTTAAGTATAATAAAAATCGGATTATATAACATGTTAAACACACAGTCCAGCGGTGGACTGTGTGTTAGTTTAAGCCACAGGTCCCGGGTTCGAGACCTGTGGAGCGCACCGTCCGAATTGATTTAAACTGTTTTTAAAATAAAATGATTTTCGGTTTAAACTAATTAATGTATAAATATAATTAAAATCAGATATATAACGGGTTAGACACGTAGCTCAGTTGGTAGAGCTGCGTGCACGTGTACGGGAGGTCTCGGGTTCGAGCCTCACTCAGCGCACTTCTATTCCGATTCGAACCGGTCAACGGTCAGGTCAACGGTCAACGGTCAGGTCAACGGTCAGAAAAAAATAAATTTTTTTTTTATTTTATTTTTATTTAATTATTTTAATTAAAAATCAATTAAAAATACTTAAAAATAACATTTTTAAGGTTAGAAAATAGCCTCAAACTCACAAAAAATACACCCAACAATCCTACTAAAATAGATTAATAAAATCCGTTTACTTACCAAACCATAATGCGATTTATCTAGGTTAAAACTCACTCGTGGTTAAAACCACTTCGTGTGCATTCAACATCATCAACCGAACGCACCCACTGTGAGTGAATCTTACAACTCCCCCTTTTAAATTACACGTTTTGGGGTGTGTCATGTGTTATGAAAATAATTAACTTATTTATTTAAACTTGTGCCATACCACATCATGACCTAAACTTAGATTGTTTATATTGTGGTGATTACTTATTTCCTTTTGTCAAATTATATGAAACTCAATCATTAGGCCCCTCAGTTCCTCGTGAGAGACGAGTTGAGCATCGCGTGCCTCTAAATGTTCCATTTTTGTTCATGTGTGTATCATTGAGTTATATTATTTGTAGTTGTGTCATTCATATTATCATGTTTATGCAATTCATTCAATAGGCCCCTCAGTTCCTCGTGAGAGACGAGTTGAGCATCGCGTGCCTCTAATTGTTCCATTATTGTTCATGTGTGTTTCATTTAATATCTTATGATTGTTGATTAAGTTTACATCTATTTTTACTCATGTTTGGTTGTGCACATATTTCATAATCAATTTAAATAAATTTGTTCAAATGTTTTCCATAGGATTCACTCGCCAACATTATGTTGATCCAAAAACCCTTTTACACATGATACAGGTGAACAGGTTGAAGAAAGGAAAACATAGGATATGCCTTAGAAGAGAACAAAGAAGTTTAGATTGTTAGTTAGAACATGTTGTAACATTTATTGTAAATTTCAATTTAATTTGTATTAAAGAATATGAAACGCATAATAAATGTCATGAGCTTTGATGATAACCCAATCATGCCCCGATCACCTTTTCCGCTGCGGGTCGGGGTGTGACACTGCGGTCGCGCAGGTCATACTGTTCAAACTTGCCGCATGCCTCAACGAACGAACCGCCACCAACCCTTAACCCAAACCCACCAACAAATAATGGGCCAAGCCCAACAACCCTTACTACTACCACCCACCAACATTTAACCCAAACATATTACCAGCCCAATTATCCTATGGGTCAACCAATGCGGGCTTGCTACAATTGCGGCGACCCAAGCCATTTCCGAAACACTTGTCCAAGGTTGGTTAATATTATTCATGCTCAGGCCCAAGCCAACCCGGTGAATCAAGCAAACCAAGCTCCCCCACCTGCAAGAGGGAGAGCTTTCAATATCAACGCTAACCAGGCCAGAGCTGACGGCAATATGGTTAACGGTACGTTCCTTATAAATGGTAGATATGCATCTATGTTATTTGATACTGGTGCGGATAGAAGTTTTGTGTCTTTAGAATTTGAACCTATCTTAAACAAAAATCGGGATAAGCTCACGGAATCCATATCGGTAGAAGTTGCGGACGGGAAACCATTTTCATTAGACTCTATTTTACGCAACTGTACACTCACCTTAAACGACCACGATTTCTCAGTAGACCTTATTCCGATGAAGCTGGGAAGTTTTGACATCATCATCGGTATGGATTGGCTCAGTCAACATCAGGCGGAAGTTGTATGTCGTGAAAAATTTATTCGTATTCCTCTTTCAAACGGTCAGACTCTTCGAATCATTGGAGAAACCTCGTCGAAAGGGCTCAGCTTAATGTCTTGTCTTCAAGCTCAAAAATATCTTCGCAAGAATTATGTCGCGTTTTTAGCTCATATCATCAAAAAGGGAACCATGGAGAAGAAACTTGAAGACATTCCTGTAGTAAAAGACTTCCCACAAGTTTTTCCTGACGACATTTCAGGACTTCCTCCAGTTAGAGACGTCGAGTTCCGTATTGATCTTATACCTGGTGCTACACCAGTTGCAAAGTCTCCATATAGGTTAGCCCCCCCTGAAATGCAAGAGGTAGCCAGTCAATTGCAAGAGTTGACTGACAAGGGATTCATACGTCCTAGCTCGTCGCCTTGGGGTGCAACTGTCCTTTTTGTAAAGAAGAAAGATGGATCGTTTCGTATGTGCATCGACTACAGAGAGCTCAACAAGTTAACAATCAAGAATCGCTATCCTTTACCTCGCATTGATGATCTTCTTGACCAACTCAACTTAGAGTGCATGAAGAAGACGTCCCTAAGACTGCTTTTCGAACTCGTTATGGCCACTATGAATTCATGGTTATGCCATTTGGATTAACCAACGCACCAGCTGTCTTCATGGACCTAATGAACAGAGTCTGCAAACCTTATCTTGATCGATTTGTTATAGTCTTCATCGACGATATTCTTATTTATTCAAAATCTAAATCTGATCATGAGCGTCATCTTCGACTCGTTCTTGCACTTCTAGAAAAGGAAAAGCTTTATGCCAAGTTCTCCAAATGGGAATTCTGGTTAAAAGAGGTGCAATTCCTCGGGCATGTAGTCAATGACAAGGGAATACATGTTGACCCTTCAAAGATCAAAGCGGTTCAAGATTGGCAAGCTCCGCGCACACCAACTGAAGTAAGATCTTTTCTTGGACTAGCTGGCTATTATCGTCGGTTCATTTCAAACTTCTCTCGCATTGCTGTACCACTCACGGCTTTAACTCATAAGGGAAAACCTTTCGTATGGGGACCCAAGCAAGAAGAAGCTTTTCAAACTCTTAAACAGAAACTTTGTGATGCACCAATCCTCACTCTTCCTGAAGGCTGTGATGATTTTGTAGTCTATTGCGACGCGTCAGGGCAAGGATTAGGCTGCGTTCTTATGCAAAGAGGAAAAGTCATAGCTTATGCTTCGAGACAACTCAAGACACATGAAAAGAACTACACCACTCATGACCTAGAACTTGGAGCCGTTGTATTCGCTCTTAAGATATGGAGACATTATCTCTATGGTACTAAGTGTGAAATATACACAGACCACAAAAGTCTTCAACATATCTTCAATCAAAAAGAGTTAAACATGAGGCAACGAAGATGGGTCGAACTTCTGAATGATTACGACTGTGAAATTAGATACCACCCTGGTAAAGCAAATGTGGTGGCTGATGCACTTAGTCGAAAGGGTTATGCGAACTCCATTCATCTTCTATGTTCGCAAATTATAACCGACATTAAAGATCAAATTCGAGAAGCCCAAGACGTTTCAATAACAGAAGAAGATGTACGAAAGGAGATGTCCTGTGGAGCCGAGCTAAAAATTGAAACTAAATCAGACGGTATTCTGTATTACCTAAATCGTATCTGGATTCCTAACCACAACAATCTTCATGAAACCCTTATGAATGAAGCTCACAAAACGCGATATTCTATACACCCAGGAGCCGATAAGATGTATCAAGACCGACGATACACCTATTGGTGGCCTGGAATGAAGAAGGATATTGCCGTTTTTGTTTCCAAGTGCCTCACATGTTCCAAGGTGAAGGCTGAACACCAAAGACCCTCAGGACTTCTAGTCCAACCGGAAATACCTGTATGGAAGTGGGAAAATATAACCATGGATTTCATTACCCGGTTACCTTGCACTTCTCGTGGGTATGACACAATATGGGTAATTATAGACCGACTTACAAAATCAGCTCACTTTATTCCTATCCGTGAAGATTTCAAGAACGAAAAGCTTGCACGTATTTATATCAACGAAATCGTAAGCCGACATGGGGTACCGTTAAGTATTATTTCTGATCGTGATGGTCGTTTCACCTCACGAGCATGGCAAGCAGTACAATCCGCTATGGGCACACGATTAGATCTCAGTACCGCCTATCATCCTCAAACTGATGGACAGTCTGAGCGCACCATTCAAACTCTTGAAGATATGCTTAGAGCATGTGTCATAGACTTCAAGGGAAATTGGGACGTCCACCTACCATTAGTAGAATTTTCGTACAACAACAGCTATCATTCGAGCATCGGCATGGCACCTTTTGAAGCCTTATATGGTCGTAAGTGCCGATCTCCTGTATGTTGGCACGAAATTGGGGAAGCACAAATTACTGGTCCAGAATTGATCCAAGAAACCACAGACAAGATCCATCAAATTCGAAACAATCTTCTAGCGGCTCAAAGTCGTCAAAAGAGTTATGCAGATAAACGACGGAAGCCCTTAGAGTTTAACATTGGTGATCATGTGCTTTTAAAAGTATCACCGTGGAAGGGAGTAGTTCGTTTTGGTCAAAAGGGGAAGCTACCACCTCGTTACGTAGGACCTTTCAAGATACTCGCAAGAGTAGGTCCTGTAGCATACAAGCTTGACCTACCAGAAGAACTCAACAGGATTCATCCCACATTCCACGTGTCGAACTTGAAGAAGTGCCTCGCTGATGAGAATCTCCGTATTCCGCAGGAAGATATTCAGATTGATGAATCTATGCATTTTATTGAAAGACCAGTGGAGATCATGGACTACGGGGAGAAACGTCTTCGACGAAGTCGCATTCCAATTGTTAGGGTACGCTGTGAGTCGAAACGGGACCTGAGTTTACTTGGGAACGTGAAGACTCAATGCGTGAAAAATACCCGCATCTTTTTCCTACTACTTCAACTACTTAAATTTCGGGACGAAATTCCTAAAAGTAGGGGATACAGTAACATTTGTAAAAATCGGGTTTTCAAAACCCGCTCCGTTTTGTAATCGAATATCAAGTTATAAAAGTTACGTTGAATATTTATGATTATTTACATATAAAACGATACATAATTAATAAATAGACTAAACTATAAAAATTATATTTGATAAAAAGTTAAAATAAAATAAATAAAAAAATTATGTTGCTGCCGGGACTCGAACCCGGGTCAGCCAAGACACACTCCAATGCCTTAACACACACTCACATCACCACTCCGCCGCTTTGTGTTTTCTGTTATCTCTAGGAAACAAATGAGATTTATATACAGACTAGGTTAAACCGGTTCCGCCAACTGAGAAACGGAAAACGGCAAAAATTTCGTCAAATCGTTTGATTTCTCGCGTATTCATGTTCATAACCGATGAACTGATGTCTTTAATCAATTCAGAATTGATTGAGCATCAAGTCTCATCATTATCGGTCTTCATAACCGAAAAGCAATCAAATCCTGAATACTTCAACCCAAGATCACTCTCGCGACTCAGAAACGTCATAACCATACTCCATTTCATTTTTGTCACATTTTCAGACCATCAGAACGCTTAAATCAGTTCGCCGGAATTTTCTACAAATCCCGCCGGAAAACCGTATTCATCCTCAAACGGTAATTCTCTCAATATTATTGCAGTTCAACAATTATTAGACTATTTCTAACTTAAACCTCTCAATTGAAATCGAATTCAGGCACTGTATTCAACTATTCCAGTTCGCCGGAACTCCCTGAAAATTTCTAATTCCGTCTGTGAAACGGTAAGGGTCTTCAAACACATCGTTAACGTTTGTTTATCACTTCAATTCCACATTCGACTAATCAAAATAGAAACAGGAACCGACACATCGCCGGAAATCTGAAATAAACCGTTCATCGGTATGTTCACCTCTAATTACCGTCTCTGCCTTTTCATTTAAGCTTTAATAATGTCTGTAAATCGTAAACACAAGGAACGAGTTAGTAAATCAGTTGACTGTAATTTGAATGAAGAAGACGAAGCTAACTAAGTTATAAGTATATTTAAAACTAGTAAAATGAACGGGTTAGACACACAGTCCAGCGGTGGACTGTGTGCAAAATACAAACGCACGTCCCGAGTTCGATTCGTGCTATACGCACTCCTCATATAATAAAATGCCTTTTTGTTTAAAAACTAAACCGGGTTAACTCAGTTAGTTGTTAAGTATAATAAAAACTGCGATAATAACCAGGTTAGACACACAGTCCAGCGGTGGACTGTGTGCAACAATGAGCCAAACGTCGCGCGTTCGAAACCCGTCACTAGCACCGGTCCGTTGAATTAAAATGTTTTTGAAATTAAAAAGAATTTCGGTTAAATTGAATAAGTGTATAAATATAATTAAAAACAAGATTATTTCGGGTTAGACACGTAGCTCAGTTGGTAGAGCTGCGTGCACGCGTACGGGAGGTCTCGGGTTCGAGCCTCACCCAGCGCAAACCATGTCCCTGACCGAACCGGTCAACAAGTCAACAGGTCAACGGTCAACGGTCAACGGTCAACGCAAAATAAACAATTTTTTTTATATTTTTATTTATTTAATTTAATTTAAAAATTAATTAAAAATACTTAAAAATAACATTTTTAAAGATAGAAAATAGCCTTAAACTCACAAAAATATATCTAAAAATTTCATTAAAATCCTTAATAAAATCCACTCATTTAATATATTTTTTCCGTTATTATTTAGGTTAGTAATCCTCGTTGTTTCGCTCATCTAATTCGTGCGCATATCACCATCTCAAATCCAACGCACCCAATGTGAGTGGATCTTTATAAATTCCCCGTTTTAATCACGTTTTGGGGTGTATCATGTGTCTTGATATATATATTATACTTAAACCATTGTGCATACATCATATCATGATCTAGTGTATTCAGTTTGTTTCTGTTGTGTAGTTATTGTTGGATGCAAGTTTATTATTTTCAGTACATGCAATTTCATAGGCCGCCGTTCCCCATTACATTATGAGCGTTGAGCATGTTCCCCATCTCATTATGAGGTTGAACCTGGCGTGCCCACATACGATCGCTCCGTTTGATTGAGCCTTGATCGCACAGACATTTTCATTTTCAGTACATGCAATACGATCGGCTCCGTTTGATTGAGCCTTGATCGCACAGTTTCATTTATGTTATTTACACTATGATGTTGGTATGTTCATGTATGCTGTCATGTGTTATTGTATGTTATAGTTGTGACTGCTATTTGCCATTACTTGATTATTTACATTTGCTAATCTATGATTATGCACAGTTTTTCATTGATAAACTAACAAGTAATTCATTAATAAATGTTTATCTAATAAGGTTCACTCGCCAACCTATGTTGACCCAAAAACCCCCATTTACACATGATACAGGTGAACCAGCAGCAGTTAGGAACACATAGGACTTGGACTAGAAGAATAAAACAATTTAGAGTTGGGATTGTTATGTTTGGTTTATTTTCTTTGTATTGAATGAACATGTTTGGATTTTTGGAAATGTAACTTTGACTTTATTAAATATGAAACATATTAGTAAATGTCATGAGCTTTGGTGATAACCCAATTATGCCCCGACTCTTATTCCGCTGCGGGTCGGGGTGTGACAGTTAATATCTTCAACAGGATTGGCGTTGATGTTGTAAGCTCTTCCTCTTGCTGGTGGCCTAGTGGTTAGGTTTTCTTGATTTGCTTGGTTAACTGGGTTTGCTTGAGCTTGGGCGTTTATGATGTTAACCAATCGAGGGCACGTGTTTCTAAAGTGGGTAGGGTCGCCGCAATTAAAACAAGCTCGAACATATGGAAACATGGGGTATTGGGGTTGTTGATATGTTTGGATCATGTTTTGAGTAAGGGGTGAGGTTTGGTTTTGAGAGGTACGGCAAACCTTGCTCAAATGACCATAGCGTCCACAATTCGCACATAGTCGACAAGGTAAGGTAGATGGATGGTGATAAAAACAGGTGTTGCATTGAGGGTGAGGTCCAAAGTAAGGTTTCTTGTTTGGGAAGTTGAGTTGGGTGCTACTTGAGTGATTGGGATAGCTTGGAGGGGTATGGCTTGTGAAGTTGGTTGATTGTGTTGGGTGACAGCGAAAATTTGTCCATCTCGTTTTCTCTTAGAAATGGGTTGTGAAGAGGATTCGGTTCGGGTGGAGTTTGAGGTTTCGGTTGATGTTTTATCCTTCTTTTTCTCCTCCGTGAAGTCTTTATTACGTATGCGGTTTTCGGTGAGCTCTGTAGCTAACTCCATTGCTGCTTCCAAAGTTGCAGGTGTGGTACTTATTACAGAGTCTTGAATTTTTTAAGGAAGACCTCGAATGTAGTGCTCGATCAAACGGTAGAGGGGAGTGAACAAGTTGAGGACCATTTGATTTAACTTAAGGAATCTCTTGTTATATGTGGTGTGGTCGCCCTCCTTTTGTTTCAAAGAATAGAACTCATCTTCCAATTTCTTGATTTCGCTTCTTGGACAAAACCGTCTTGTCATGATTTCCTTCAACTCTTCCCAAGTCAAAGTCATAGCATCTTCAACACCTCGCTTGGCCTTCTCTGTATTCCACCATGTAAGTGTTACTCCAAACAAATGACCAGCAGCATATCGCACCTTGCGATTATCGGGGCAATCGTAATTGAGGAAAGTGTTCTCCATCTCCTCAAACCAATGGGGGAGAGCGGTGACACCTTCAGTCCCTTCGTATTTTGGAGGATCGCATGATTTGAAATGTTTCTAGGTGCATTTAGTGGCTTTTGGGGAAAGATTGACAATGTTTTGATCTTCTTGGTGGATTGGGTTGACGGGATTAGCGGTAAGGGCTTGTTGAACTTGAACTACGATGTTGGGTATTACGGCCGCCATTTGTTGAGCGATTTGGGCAGCCATGCGCTCGCGGGATTTTCCTGATCTCATTTTTCTACGAGCGAGACTAGAAGACATCTACAAGGAATACGTATCAAGAGTATGAGTTTGACGTTTTAGGGGTCATGTGTCGTATTTAGGAATGAACATTCATAAAATAAATGATGAATAATAAATTTACTACATCCATAGGATGTCTTGGGCTTTGCTCGTAATTGGGCCTTGCATGCCGCCATACTTTACCTTTATAATCATGTGGGCCCCCATGATTACCGGGTCTTTCATATGGTTCGCATGTGTTAGCCTGGTAACGTACACTAAAACCCGGAGAAAATCGAGAAATATGTATGTAACGTATGATATTCGGAGTGCATCCGGGTGTGGACACGGTGACACCTCAAAGTGGGGTTAGTTCGAACGACGTTTGGTGTGGCATGCTTTGGCCTAATAGGTCCTTCGTACTCTCATCGTTAGTCCCCAGGTAGGCAAACTGGTCCGTTATTTTGTATTTATACGAATGCCAACCTAGACAGGACGTTCCGACTACCGGTACTTGTACCTTTACGGTTACTACATGCCCGTCGTAGAACTCGCTTTGATGGGATTGAAAACGAAAAAATGCGACAAAATCTTGATTAAAAGAATATGAGGATGACTTGAATATGTGAACATTGAAATATGCGTGATGAATGTATATGTAAGCATGTTATGTTTGACAATAAGTATAACTTATTAAATATCACACAATATGATAGTGGAAGTGTTTGCATGCATTTGTGTATGTAATAAATATGAAACAAATAAACATCATGAGTTTGCATGTAACCACATAAACAATTAAAATCTAATCAACTATAGTATAGGCTCTAAGGGTCTAATAACCTATCATATATCCCTATAGTCATGGCTCTGATACTAATCTGTCACACCCCGACCCGAAGCGGAAAAAGGTGATCGGGGCATGATTGGGTTTTCATCAAAGCTCATGACATTTATTATAAAGTTTCATATTTATTATTTCTTTTTAAAGGAGAATCATTACAATCAATAATACAAGTACAACATGTTCTATACATCTTTCAAGACTTCATTATTTTTCTTCTAAGGCAATTTCCTATGTGTCCCTTGCTTCAACCTGTCCACCTGTATCATGTGTAAAAATAGGGTTTTTGGGTCAACAAAAAGTTGGCTAGTGAATCCTATGAAAACATTTAAACGTGTTTATTGTATCGGTTATAAAATAAAGTGCATAACCACATATGAGTAAACGTACATGTAAATTTAATCACAAAACACATAATATTAATTATTGCACACATATACACCAAATGAATGATTTTGAGGCACGCGTTGTTCAACTTGTCTCCCACGGGGAACTGATGGGCCTAATGAAATGATTTTGAGGCACGCGTTGTTCAACCCGTCTCCAAGGAGGAACTGATGGGCCTAATGAATTGATTTGCACGCCACTTGACTAAATGTAAACACACATTACAACAAACAATATTTACATTATAAGTTTAGATCATATACTGGTAATGGCACGAGTTTGAATAAGCGAATTAATTTAAGCGACACATGATACACCCCAAAACATGAATAAAAAGGGGAATTTGTAAGAATTCACTCACAGTGGCTGCGTTTCTTGGATTGATGATGAATGCGCACGAATTTGGATTTAACCACGAGAGAAACTAACCTAAATAATAACATAATGGTTCGGTAAATAAATGGATTTTATTTGAGATTAATAATTTTAATTCATAACCTTAATAGGTTTCTAGATTTATTTTTGTGAGTTTAATGACATATTCTACCTTTAAAAATATTATTTTTAAGTATTTTCAAATAATTTTTTGATTAAATAAATAAATAAAAAAAATATTAAAAAAAATGTTGACCGTTGACTTTGACTGTTGACCGGTCTGATTGTGTTTATTATGTGCGCTGAGTGAGGTTCGAACTCGTGACCTCCCGTACGCGTGCACGCAGCTCTACCAACTGAGCTACGTGTCTAACCCGAAATATTTCTGATTTTAATTATATTTATATACTATTTGGATTATTCAGAATTTTATTTAATTAAAAAGGTTTTTGAATATCCTCTGACCGGCTGGCTTAGCGGGGATCGAACCTGTGACCATCGACTTAACTTGCACCCAGCCCAACCAACTGGGCTGGGTGTCTAACCTGTTATAGACAGAATTTATATTATATTTATACACTTAACACGTGCTTCAAGATTTGGTTTTTATAAAAAGGGTATGATATTTCAGTGGATCGGAACACAATAGACTCGAACCCGGGATGTGTACGTTATGTTTGCACACAGTCCACCACTGGACTGTGTGTCTAACCCGGTTATTATTCCGGTTTTTATTATACTTATACACATTTCAAAACTTCATCTTCTTCGATTTATAAAACCAGAGAATCCACCCGACTGTTTAATCGAAAATTTTTTATTGAATTAGTTGATTGATCAATACTGTTAACGAAATAATTTAAACAGAAAGGATTAAAGGTGCTGTACCGAACAGGTGTGATCTCCGATGAAGTTCCGGTGACGGAAAGAAATTCCGGCGAAGTGTATCTTGCGACAGAGGTTCTATCAGAAGTTTGAGGTGAGTGTGGTGCTTTCTGTCTGAGCTCTAGAAGTCTTATTTTAGAGTAAGGCAGAAGAGATGAAATGGGTTCGGTTTTCCGGCGACTTGCAGAGAATTCCGGCGATGTTTCAGAAACAGCAAAATTGCACAGAGGGTAAGGATTGAGAGCTTGCGCGAGTTGGTTTGGATGATTAGAGTCGGTATTTATAGAGTTACAACATCCTTCCTTTAATTATTTCGGTTTCAAGATTTCCGGTTAAGTCTCTCCGGCGGTTACATCTGGAATTGACTGTAGACGTCGGTTATTACCGATGTCGTAGTCGGTTATAAGGTTATAGTCAAAAGGAAAATGGCTAAACTCGCGGATTGCCTGATTTTCCGGTGATCGCGAGTTCTGTCGCGCTGAAAGTCCGGATTTTGATTTCGAGTTTTATGTTAAGTATTATTTACTTCAGTATTAATCCAAACTTAAGCGTGTGGCGGAGTGGTGTGTTGGTTGCTTGTTGAACCGGCTGACCCGGGTTCGAAACCCGGCAGACTCAAATATTTTTTATTCTCTTATTTTTTATGATTTATTAATTATGTTTTAAAATTCTAACAATGTTTATTAATTATGTATCGTCTAAAATTAAAATAACCAATATATACGCGACGAAAATTATGACTGACTATTCGGTTAATAAACGAAGCGGGTTTTGGAAACCCGTTTTTTTACGGATGTTACAAGCATTTCATCTATATTATACCGAGGGAGTTACTTCTAGCATGCAACCTTTGTCGGATATCATGTTCAGAATGGGGGATTATGATTTGATTAATTACTCTAATAAATATTTAAAAACTTATATCAACAAAGTAAATTAGTTAGAACAACATTAGACGTCAACAGAAGTTAGAGAATTGATGTTAACAATAGTGGCACCAAAGTGACACATCAACATCGAATTCAAATGATTAAATGAGATTACTTATATGTAGCTTTACAACTATGATTCATTCTCTCATTGTAACACCCCAAGTTTTAATGATTAAATGAAATAAAATATTATTGATTGACTTGGTGAATATAAGATGGCAATATGGACTTAAATTCCCAAGGAGAAGAAGGTTTAAGGCAAGCCCATCAAGAGGTAATTATGTGCATGAAACCCTAGATAGGGAAGGATTTCCATTTGTTCTTCATCATTCAATTGTTTGGGAGCTAGATCTTGACAAAAGGTTGAAGGGAAGCGACATGGAAACGTATCCACACTGCTACTGATCGAGTCCGAGGATCAAAGGGTCAGAATAGAAGTTAGTATTGAAGGTTTGAAGCTCCGGTCTTGTTTTTTTTTTAATTTTAAGGTAAGATTCACTTAAAAAGTTGAGTGTTGTTGAGGATTTATGCATGTAATGATTTTATATGAAGTTTAATGCATTTTAATGGAAAAAAGTTTTGATCATGACATGAAACAAGTTCAAATCCAAGGAGCGGTCGTTGTCTGGGTTTCAACAAGTAAGATCAAATCCCAAATTTGCAAGTCCTTGAGGTATGCGTTTATAGTTCTTACTACCCATAATTTACCAGTACTGGAAGTATTTGCATATGGCCAAGTACTCGGTGTACGAAGTATGCTTGAATGTTAGAGTTGCATGAACTCATAGTATGCGCAAATGATATATTACTCACAAATGGATAGGAAGGCGTAATGAAAGTAACCGATTAACAGGATATGCGCCATTAAGTTCTCGCGAACGCACTATATTATGAGTACTTGAAGTACTCAAAATGGTGATGTCCCCACGAATACTTATAGTACTCGTAGAATGTCAAATTATTCTTAATTTGTGTGGTTGACCCTTTTCACATGAGACCCTTACTCGGATTTGACTTGATCAACCAGGGGTATAGAGAAGGCCAACTTTGCATGTTATAGAATTCATAGCTGTAATTTTAGGGAGTTCTACATGTCATTCTTTTTATTGTTTGGCTAATATGCATGCTATCATAACTGCTCTCAGAAAAGACTACCGGTTATTACGTGTTATTGTTTGATTTTATGCTTTTAATATCGAAATAATGTTTATAGGTTAAATGATTAATTATTGATGTTCAACGATTTGATGCTTGATGAAAACGTTTTGATCGGTCCTGTGAGTGCGACAATGTAACAAGCATGTAGTCTTATACCGGTGTAAGCCTCTTTGGCTTGTGCCAAGTAGTTGATGGTGAGGTCCACTTCACAACCGTATGTGTTTAGTATTGATAATTGATGATTGATGTGTATGATATGATGTATGGAGATGTTAAATCTATCTCTACATGTTTATTAAATGAATGCTTGTTGCTTTTAACCAAAAACTAGAACTAACTCAGTGTAGTTGACTTTTAGCATGCATGTCAAGTCAACAAATATTAAGGGATAACAGAAAAACCCGAACCTAACGGGCATACTCGAAATCCGAAGCATTTGGGACGGGTACGAGACCAAGTATGTGATTAGGAAAAAATATTTCACCTGGTGATTAGGTAATACTTGACCCATTTTCCCGAAACAATATACCTATTTGCCCGAAACTTCTCGTTTAAAATATATATGTGTTGATGAAATGTAACGAAACACAAAATTATTTTTGAGATTAATATTATAGCATATTTATATTTTTAAATATTTCAAATATTATTATAATGATGATGATATGTATGTATGTTATATATTATAATTTAATATAATAATGTATAGATTTTAAAAACATAAAATTATAAAGGAAAATATTACTATAATGATGATGATATGTATGTATGTTATATATTATAATTTAATATAATAATGTATAGATTTTAAAAACATAAAATTATAAAGGAAAATTATATATACACATGCATTTAATGGGTATACCTGATACGAGCAGGTATGTTCG
This sequence comes from Scalesia atractyloides, assembly GCA_947069175.1. Taxonomy (NCBI): domain Eukaryota; kingdom Viridiplantae; phylum Streptophyta; class Magnoliopsida; order Asterales; family Asteraceae; genus Scalesia; species Scalesia atractyloides. The sequence goes on from CAMTDV010000003.1 coordinate 1,400,580, forward strand.
ATACCTGACGGGTAAATACTCGAAAAATATCGGACGGGTAATGGGCAAGATATTTTATAAGATTTTACAACCAGATATGAGAGTGTTTAGCCGTACCCGACTCATTGTCATCCCTACGAATATTGCTGCTTTATAGGAGGTTACGGCATGAAATGAAGGCTTATTACTCCAACATTGACACCCTGTCAAACTCAGTTTTTTTTTATTGAAACATTCTTTTTGGTTTTCTTATGACTTTGATAACTTAATGTACCAATTGACTGATCGGTAAAACTAGTGTGTTAAATATTATATTTAATTTAATAAACATATGTAAAACAAGCACCAAATCATGTTTACCTCTACGCCTTTACTTATTTCTGAATACATAAATAAATGTTCATAAACAAAATGTCATACAATAAGTGTCAATAATTTGTACCGATTGATATTAGAAACACATGTCATAATATATATCTGGCATCATAAAAAAGCATTAATGCTATACATATATGTCACCTATATCTATTCACCTTATCGTGTATCTATACCACAACCATATTTTTATAGAAAATATGTGTACATACATTACATTTTCTATAACAACTTACACACTAATCTAACTTACTCTCAGTTTTATTTTACAGTCTATAGCAAGAGTTGAATCCTTAACTTTTAAAGTAAAATCACCATTTAACACACTAATATACAATTGAGTCAACTGCCATTTTGGTATCATGTTATTGAGTTGATTTATGCATGGTCAATGGCCATGCATAGAAAGTACGACACTATGACAATAACACGTTTATGGTACAAGTTATCATAGCATATGTTATTGTCGATTTAACACTTCCATTGTATTTTATATTTAATAGTACTCTTACTTAATTTACATCATTTCCAACCTCATCTTTCACATCTACCAACTTAAATACCTAATTACTAATTCTTTCAAGTGGTCATTCAATTGTCGTGTACCCTCAAAGATTACTACTTTCACGTTCAAGTGGACCTCATTTCTGATTTTATCTTCCAAAGTCTTAACCATCCAAGCTTGCTTTTAGTGTAGCCTTCATTCCATTCAACCCTATTTAGTATTTAGGTCAATTAGTTAAATATTAGTGGTTGAATCCTTAATCTTCAACAATGTCATTCAAGTTTTTTAATTAGCGATAAATGAAGAGTATGAGCTGAATTTATCGCATTTAAAATGTCAACTCAAACTTGTTTTGTTGTTTGAATATTTCAAAAATTTTGTGTTTGTAAAATTGTAATGCTTGAAGTTATGATGAAAATACAATATTGTAATGAAATAACCTCCCCCCCCCCCCCCCCCCAAAAAAAAAAAAAGAAAAAAAATCCGAGTCTGGCTTAATATCATTGAAAGAAACATATTTTCGCACTATTTACGAAAGAAAAAAAACTTTTAACCCAATTTTGGTATATTACCTTAAACATGTCTAAAATACATGCATATAATTATAAAATCAAGGATTAATGTCGATCTTTAACCCAATTATTACCTACATGGGAGTTGTGTATGCGAATTTTTACATTTGCTAAAGTGGAACACTATATCATCAACTTTTATCATTTTGTATACAAATTTATATCAAACTTATATCATTTTATAGAATAGAAATTAAGGTATCCACCACTTTCCACATGACTTTGAGAAACTTTGTTATATCGAAATTTTGTTAGAGAAACTCTTTTACACTCTAGACAAAAAATGTGTTATTTTTTTGCCGTATTATCTATATCATTTAAGTTTCACGTTGAGTTTTTGAAACTGGGTATATCTAAAAGAAACATCTCTATCATTTGAGATAGAGCTATAATATATATAATTTTGTGATTTTTAGTGGGTATGATTTTGCAAAAGCAAAATGAGATTTAACTAGATTCAAAGCCATAAGTGTGTACTGAATAAGAATATAGATGATAAATGCAGTTAATTTGAAATGGTGAAATCATATATAAAATTATAAATACATAGGCAAACTTTTATTAGGTTTTTTAATTATTATGAAAGATTTTTTCTAGAATTTACTTTACTTTAAAAACTCGGATTATACACTATCTACTTCTAATGATATATTCTTTTCTATTTATATTTATTTACAATATATTAGCTTTACATAATTATTTGTGTGGCAAAGAATATATGATTATATCTAAAATGATAAAATATCAATGTGTTTGGAGTTAACAAGTAGTTCACAAAATAAAGAACATATATACTATTCTCATCTCAATATTAATATAACCTTTATTCATATCATCATAATAAATACTATAAATAAAACAAAAGGACAAGTGGAATGATATTCATAGTCATTCAAGTGACGACTTTTTTTATTAGTTTTCTCATTCCATTTTGTACCATTTTCTCAATTGGCATACAAGAAGCAACGTGGACATGGATCATGTTGACTCTCGTTTATAATGTTTCCCTTAGTTTAAGAAATCATTATATAGCTAGTAGCATAACGATTATCAATATATATAGAGATAAGTACCTATATTAGTAATTAAAAAAAAAAAAAAACTAGATAAATTTGAGTCTAGCCTAAAAATTTCAAAGAACATAGAAATTGCCAGATTTGTTTTCGTAGAAGCATGAATCTAAAAATCCTGGAAGGCTTCTAACGAAAAGATTTCTAAGGTTAGTTACTTTCTTATTCATAACAAAGAGATCTGTCATTTTTTTTCCAAACGTGTATCATGACCGTGAGCATAATGTATGAATGTGTGATACTTTGCACACGATGCATTGCTATTCCTGACACATGTCGACTAGGGATGGAGCTTAGCTTGGGCCCGACAGCCCCTCCCCCCTGTTTTTTTCGGTTCGTAGAGTAAATTTTACCGAAAATTATATATGTATTGGGTGTACTCCCTCCCCTATTTTTATCTTTAGCACCCCCCACCCCCCCACTGATGTGGAGCAATCACGATGATTGTGTTCGACTATGTTGAATAGTGTTTGTTGGAAGGGGTGTCAGGCCAGGAATCAAATATTCTGAAAGTGTAACAAGGTCTACAAATATATTGCCTCAATATTTTTTGCTATACAAAAATTACAACATACTTGTTGAAGTTTGTCCTAATCATATAGAGTTCCTTCTAATGTTGTTGCTATAGAAAGAAGTTTAAGTATCCAAAAATTCTAACAACAATCACTTGTGTATCCGATTGTCATATCTACACGTCGAGTTATATTGCAACCTAAATACATCGTTTTAATGTATCTTGCTAGATAATCGTCAATCACCCAAAGCACGCTAGTCGAGAGACGGAGGAGGTTATATCTATTTGATTAACACTCTAAAGCAATCTATTATTTTTAACACTAGAGAATAAAAGGCCTAATAAAAATCTATAAAGTTACTTTCTATATATAAATATCAATAAACTTGTTACTTTATGAATATTTTTAGAGAAACATCTAAACATATCTTAAAAGAGACAAAACACGTACAATGACTTCTTCACATGAGGGTAGAAAAGTGCACATTAGCCATGTGTAAATAGAAAGAAAGAAAAGTTCGAGCTATATACTTGAGGGGTAAGAATTGGACTAACTTAGTAGATTAAGGAGTAGATTGTAATATGAAAAACAGTTAAAAGTAGGGGTGCTAAACGGGTCGTGTTCGCGGGTTGGCGGGTTCAACCCAACCTGAACCCGAAAATTTTACACGAACCCGACCGAACCCGAAAATCGTATCATATATATGAACCCGAACACGACCCGAAGTTTTGTGGGTTGACCCGAACACGACCCGTTTAACCCGAATTTTTTAATTTTTTTCTAAAACTAATATATTAAAATTAAAAATTACTTAAAAAACACAAATGTATATAATAATATCATATTTAAATTATAAAATCTATGTTAATATCTCCTTTTAAATTATAATCATGATATAAAATACACGCCCCATTTAATTTATGAGATAAAATATATTGTAAAAAAATATAATATAGTATAAATGTGTTAAACGGGTCAACCCGCCAACCCGACCAGGTTGACCCAAACCTGACCTGTAAACCTGAACGGGTTCGCGTGTTCAACCCGAAAATGACCCGAACCCGTTTAGACGAAACCTAAACCCGCGGATTTCGTGTTAGGTTCGTGTCGGATTTCCGGGTCGTGCCAGAAATTCACACCCCTAGTTAAAAGACAGTGGGAGGGAATAATCATGGTTGGATTTACTTTTATATATTTTTTAGTAAAGTTTTTTTTTTCTCCCTATAGTTTAGTTATTTTAATGGTTTTATCCAATTATTTAAAAAACGTCATTTTTCTCCAATAATTTAGTATGATTTTTTTAATTTGCTCCCTGCCTTCAACTCTATCTAAAATGATTGTAAAAAATAAGGGTATTAAATTAAAACATTTAATTATTTGTTAAGTGTCAAGGAGTAAATTGGAAAAAACATAGTAAACTATTGGAGCAAAATGACACTTTTTAAATTATTGGGGTAAAACCGTTAAAACGACCAAATCACAGTGAACAAAACAGAAAGTTACTCTATATTTTTTATATGAACACGCAAATAAAATGCCTCCCGAAATGCTGAAATTTTAATAAAACTTTAGGTTTATTTTGTTAAAAAGAAAGACATCCAAAAAGCAAATTATTGTTTTAATAACATTTTTAGACCATGCACGAAACCACAAATAAAATACCTCCCTCAATAAGATGCTGAAATTTAAATAAAACTTTAGGTTTATTTTTGTTAAAAAAAGACATAATAAGAGCAAATTATTGTTTTAATAACATTTTTTAGACCATGCACACTTACAACCATACATAAATACATGGTGTGAAAAGATATATAATTCTTTTCTAGGAAAGAAAACTTAAAAAGTACTCAAAGTTCTCTTATTTTGGTTTATTCAGAAAAATATTATAATCCTATAAATTGAAGAGAGCTTTAAAATCAATTGATATTTCCCTAGCTTCACTTCAGATTGTTTATAATTATTTTGTTCTCAAAAAAATAAATATTATTTTTTAGAAGAAAAAAAACGATTTACACATTCACATAATGTTTCAATTATATCTTTTATTTTAAAGAATGAACACCATACACTGATACACATATGCATGTCAAATGGCCTTTGTTTTCACTAAAAGAATATTTTGATAATAATTTTTTTAAGACGAACCATATTGATATGTATCTAAGTTTACACCAATTACTTGTATATTTACTAGATTTTAAAGCTTGCTTTTCAACGTATCACACTTTTAGATCTTTTAACACATGCAACCAAATGAAAAAAAAAATCGACTTATATGACCATCTAATCAATAAAAAATCACCGGTTCACAATGAAAGGTTATTGAATACATATAATAATGAATTTAAAATTTTGATAATGAATATGCAATTTGAAGTGACATAAAATAATAATTAGTGTGAAGTTTAATATGTGTTGATGTAGTTTGTATATTTTTATATAATAAATCTCTTTTAATATAATAGTTGATGCTTACACTCTATGCAAAACAACTTCTTCATGACATCATCTTTCTAAAATAAGACAAAACAAGGTATGACGACTAAGTTAGATCATGGGGTGTGACAATTACAATGAAAGTGTGTTACGTACACGTGTGATGGAGAAGTGATCACACCCTCGTTATCACTTAACATGTGTTATGGTTAGTGAAAGGTGAAAGATGAATGGAATGATTTCATTGGTTAGGTGGAAGGATTTCATGACTGGCACAGTCTTTAATTGGATTGAAAGAACTTGCATCACGAGTGTGAGAATGGTCACGATGAGCCCTCTATGGCCACTTACTTGTGTGTGACGCAACATTTGTGTGATAGTGATGCGTACGTGACTTGCCCTTCTCTCACGTTTATGACTTCACGTAACATCACATATAGTCTTATAGTATCGAATTAGAAAAATAAAAGAAAGCGAATTTTCACGTCCAATAGACCAAAAATTCATTTTTATTTGGACAAAGTATACTTACATATATAACTATACACTTTTGAGTTATCATCGAGGAATTTTCATCGGTTTATGCTCGTTTTGTTCTTTTGTGGCTGAAGGGGGTGGCATTTGTTTAGGGCTTGTGAAGTCGCTAACACTTGCGATGTTATCTTGACATGGCTTTCTCTATCGTGTAGGTTGATTCAATGATTTGACTTCTTTTCTAAACATAGAAATAGTTTGGTTGAAGCTATCATCATGATTACTTGATGGGTCTTGTGAAGATTAGGAAACGATACGGCATTTTAGAACCTGAATGGCAAAGACACCATATTTGATTCTTCTGTTCATTACCCGTTCTTGTGGTTCTCTCATAGAGGTCGTAAGGTTAAATTTAATTTCATAGAGTGGCTAAAAACCCGATAATGATTATATATATTTTTTTCCTTTTTTCGGCTTAATTAGTTACTAGTTGGTTTAATTATATCATTGAGAAGTCGATCAAAAAAAATTAAAAGATTTTGTTAATGGGTGATGGTTGTTTAGTAAAGAGAAATTTACAAAAATAGTTATTAGAGAATCTATTTAACTTATACATGTTAAAACAAATTAACACATATGATTTTAAAGCCGGGTGTTATGGTGGAACATGACTCTCAGGGAGCTAACGTAGAGGGCCAGGGAAGTAGGGAACCGCCTCCACTTTCCCCGCTCAATTTCAGAGCAGCCGTGGCCACACCATCATTTATCCCCGTGCATCCCCCCTCCCTCTCTCACACACATTTCTTTATTTAATTTAAAAAAATATATATATAGAGAAAAGCATGTGAGGGATCAAGGATGAGTATAACAAAGGCTTTGGAGTGAAGGTGAGAGATGAAATAAGATGATGATATGATATTAAGATGATACTCAAGAATCAATGATCATGAAATAGTATAACACATGACCTAGAATATGACTCCATACACACACACTCGTGTGTGTGTGTATATATATATATATATATATATATATATATATATATTTCCATAATAATAAATGAAAATATTTTTTGGACACGTGTCATTTCTTAGTGCTTTCTCACCTTATTTTCCTATTTACATCTCATATTAAATAATAAAAGATAATAATTTTAAACAAAAATTAGATAAGAATATATATATATATATATATTTCTTTTTCTATAAATAAGCTTAAACAAAATTTTAGATAAGGATAAACTTTTGTTTATTTATATAATCATAAAGTTACATCCCGAGTATTATGAGTAAATACATATACTTCGGAGTTTGGTGATTGAAATTATAATAAATTAGGAATCAAAGGTTCCCGTTTGATATATACTTAATAATTGTATTATTGTTTATTTCCCTAGAATTAAATAATTATTCTAGGTTCATCCGGGGCATGTGCTTCTATCAAATTATACGTGTTTTTAGACGCATCACTATTATGGTTTGGACTCGCCATTATAGTTGCACAATATTTTCAAATGTCAAATCTAGACAACTTAGTTTAACCTTTGTAATGTTAGGCTTACTATTATAATTGATTTAAACCCATCATTTATCGCATGTTGTATCAATATTTAGAATGAACACCAATTTTTAAGTATAACAATTCTATACTCTATTCAAAGAGAATTTGATTATCGATTTTATGGTATAATTCATAAAAATGATGAAACATATAAAAACGTGGGGATCGATCTCTACCTTTTTGTACCGTAAACTCTCTTGACTACAAATTTGAGACAAATGTTTTATGAATGAGATAAACAAGTAAGCATGAAGGTGCATAAAACTAACTAAAAGTTATTATATCTCGTAATTTGAATGTATCATAAAAAAATGATTCAACTCCAGATAATATATGTATTTCTTTTAAAAAATTTATTCCATATGACCGTTCAAAGGTCACATGTTTCAAACGGTCACCAATTTCAATCTTGGGGCGCACAGGAGAATTCACCAAAGACGCCGAACATATATGAGGGGTGGGCGGTGTTCCCCGTCAAGGCTGAAGGCAACATCACCTCCCCGACCCCTTCTCCCTTCCCACATCACAGGCCCTTGCATTCCATTCCATAATAATTCAAAAAGTAAACATCTTCATGTCAAATAAGATTTGAGCATTTGTACCTAGGGGTGTTCAGAAAAAATCGTAATCAAATAAAAACCGTAACCGAATAAACCCATCCGAACAACGAATTCGGTTTTTGGTTTGGTTTCTAATCGAAACCGAATTGTGAATATGGTTTTTGGATTCACATTTTTTAATTTGGTTTATTCAGTTTATTTGGATAACGAATAAACCGTTAATTTAATTAATTATTAAATAAAAATAATAATGTTTAATAAAATATATACAATTTATTAGCCAATAATACTAAGTCTAATATCTAAACACATGCATACCCATGGTTTGAAGATTATTTATATTTTGTGCTATTAGACTTGTTGACTAATTATAGTTTATATGATCTATGTTTTGAAGTTTTAACTTTGTGGTTGTGTGTACGACTATTTTATGGATATGTTTGTTTTTTTTTGCTATGTCTTTTATTTATGTATTATTAGGTTTAAATTTGTTGCTGATTTGATATTCGGAAGTTAGAGCATAAATATAAATTAGAAAAAAGTACTTAGGTACAATTTGGTTAAATTTGGTTTATATAGTTTCTAACCGAAACCAAACCGAATTGAATTTGGTTTGGTTTGGTTCGGTTTGCATATCGTAAAATGGTTTTGTTTGGTTTTTGGTTTGGTTTGGTTTGGTTTGGTTTTTGGTTTGTGGTATAATATTTTGAAAACCGAATAAATCAAACCGAATAAAAAGCTATATATTTAAAAAAAAAGTTATAAACGTAAATTGTTGAAGAAATATCAAATTAATCGACAATTTAATATATGTTTAAAAAAAGAATTAGTAATATATGTTCTAAAATAAGAATTATATAATAGTATAATTTTTAACATTTCTATGCATAAGAGGTTGTGCTTAGTTTATGGTTTGTGTTTTGTGATGTGTACGTACAAATTGCTGATGCATGATTTTGCCATCTCCGGCCTTTTCATTTATCTATCATCTACCTGTTTTTATTCTTTTTGTTTTCATACCCACACAACACCAAACACTAAAAAGAGATGGAAATAGAGTTAGAGATGGATTAGAGTGAGAGAGAGAGAAGTGCTATGGTGAAGGTGATGTGGTTTGAACCGCCGCACGAACACCTGCCGCTACCAAACATCACCACCGGAGTTCCCTGTCGTCGCATGAACACCACCGGAGTTCCCTGCTGCCGCACGAACACCATCGGAGTTCCTAGCCGTTCACCGGAGCACCTCCAACGTTCACCTAGGTATGGGATTTGTTAATTTGCTGCTTATATTGCATTAGCAGAGCCTAAGGTTTGATTTTGTTGCTGTTGTGGTTTACATCTATAAGATGATCTTCATGCATTCTTTGGGTTTGATTTTGTGGAGGTTTAATCTGTCGATGTTGATTCTATATTGATTTTGAAGTATTATAGAGTTCACATTTAAAGAATTAGGGTTATTAGATAATGTTTTTGAGTGTTTTTTTAATTTTATTTTTAGTTTTATTATGAAAGTAAGAAACTTGTGGGGGGTTCTTGAGTTGGTGTGATATAACAGATAACCATGCATTCATGATTTTTGTTATATGAAAAGTAATTTAGAAATATAAAGATAAGGGTGTGAGTGATGCAAAGATCGCCATTGATGATGAGAAAGATCAGAGTGAATGATGGTGGTGTTGGCAAATGAGAGTGCTATGTTAGGAAATTTTGGCATGTTCATTGGTTACTAGTTTCATTGCTATTTTTTCATCAGTGTACATATTTTAATTTATAATGTTAGGCTTACAACAAAACTTTGTATTTCATTGTTATTTATACAAAAGGTACAACAAGCATCAGCATAAAACAAACTGATGCAAGAGACACAAGTATAATATGCACCGAAGACAGAAGTGGTTCTTCAAACAGTGTCGGGGTGGACGTGAGATGAGATGGACAAGGCAGATTTCAACCTTCTCCGGTGGCTTATTCGTCCGTCGGCGGTTATTTACGATGGTGATCAGAGTGTAATTTATGCTTTTCAGGTTAGTTGGATGTCTGTTGTTCTTTGGTTTCAAGTGTTTGTGTTTTAACTAGGGTTCCAACAGTTTGCTAACGTTCTACGTTTGTCTTTCTTCTCCGTGGAGTAATCGCTCATTTCCGTTTATTTGGAATCTACGTGTCTTGTTTATTTTGGTTTCTTTTTTGTAACAGGTTTAGCTGATGGCTTTTCTGTTCGTCTGCTTCAATCTGGTATGTTTAATTTCCATCTCCATTTAGTTAAATTGAATGGGGTTCATTTGTTTTCGATTGATTTCTTTGTGTTTTACTTATATTTGTATTAAGTTGTTTGTTTTTGTTGCATCTTTAGGATTTTGGTTGTTCGACAGTCGTTACATTGGTTGTATGTGTATTTTTCCCTTATCCTCTTTTTAATTTGTATGTATGGTTTAATTGTGTTTTGGTGGTTTACTTTTGTGTACGATATGTGTTTACCATTTCTGTTTTTACAATGAATGGGGTTCATTTGTTTTTTTGACTAATTTCTTTGTGTTTTACTTGATTTTTGTATTAGGTTTTTGTTTTTGTTACATCTTTAGGATTGTGGTTTTGATAATATAATTTCGATTTGGGAACATGGTCCAATGCTGTCTCCTTGGATCAAGAAAGTGTCACACCCCGGATTTTCAACCCAAATCCATACACCGGTGGGCCCGGGTGGGGAGTATCATGACGTCAGTTGATAATCATCATAGTCAATTAAACACGGCACAACGGAAGTCTTTGAGTAAAATTACTATTACAAACCGAATGTCCGAAAAATACAAAATAATATACAGGCTCGTAATAGAAGTTCCACAGACGGATCATAAAATGTACAAGAAATAATATAAAACAGACTTCAGGCAGATTTAGGATTTGCAAGATCCTCTATCACTACCGAGCATCTTCCGGCCTATTTCGTATTGTGCCTGCAGTTTAGTCTTTGGACGATACGTCAGCTTTCGCTGGTAAATACACCCAACTGACTCATTTCAAAAACTTTAAAAATGATTATTAAGTGCAAAACGGCACAAAATCTTTTATTAACTTGGGAAAGTTGACCTTGCAACCTTGTATCAGATTCACATGTTTGTCAATACATACAGGGCCCAGTACAGAAACCGAGACATGATTAAATACACACCACTTACGAACTCACGAAGGAGTTATCCCCAACGTCTTGGGTAATTTGCATATGAGCATCTGACAGGTGTATGCCTACACCCCGTGCTAAGGTCGTGGCCAATAACTAATGTATTGAGCCGAGGATATCCAGGACACGGTAATTTAACCCCCGATGTTTAAGTTATCAAACAAAAATGATTAAAACAAAATATGGGGTTTACTAGCCACAAACGGGCATTCGATTGACCCATTTTGGACCAAGCGGTAATAATTTACCGTATCCCAAGCCCGTATAGGGAAAATTAGTCGAGAGTATTTACCTGAGCTAGTCTTCTTCTTTTATTTTTAAATAACTCAGCCGTATACAAAAGTACCAAGTGCAGATAGCATTTACCGACAAGGCTCTAGTCTGGATTATGGCATAAGCTAGCCAATTAAATACTAACGGTCTTATAAACCGAATAGTGTACATGATCATTACGTATAACGCTTGATTAAACGATGATCGGATAGAATGTAGTTTAATCCCGACAAGTACTTGACTTGTATAATAGGGTAAACAATTAACATTCTGGATTTTGAGATTAAAATGATAAGGTTAAACCTGTTTAGGTTGAATTCCGTAAACTAGTTACGTATAATCAACCGTATTCTTATAAGTGATAATGGGTAACCGGATAAGTCATGGACAAGTTCTATATGTCATTATACTTTAAATAAGTTAAAATATCAGTAGGATATCAACTCATAAGGGCATTTCGGTAATTATATACCGTATAAAAGGAACTTGAATTTATTTTAACTTTATAATCATAAGTATTCTGGAAAAATATTTTATTTATGATATAATATCAGTAGGATATCAATTATATGTGTATTTTATCTTTTATGACCAAACTATGCACCGAATGAGCATTTTAGTCATTTTACACATAGTTTATTAATTATTTAGGATTCTGAGTTTATATCAATAACCTACTATAAAAATATTTAAAATAAGTTTTAATATTAATAGGTAACAAGTCTTGGTTCATAAATATGGTTTAAAACCATACTATGCGCCGAAACGACGCTTATGTCGTAAAATGACGTCTTTATACGATTTTCACGAAAACTGATGTTAATGTCAGATTAAAATGTTTAAAATATGTTATTTAATATAACATATTAGTAGGTAAATGGTTTACCTTGAAAAGATTTGCTTAAAACTAGTTTATGAGCCACAGGGGCTAAAATCGTCATTTATCGACATAGTTTAAGGACTTGCTTGAAAACTCAGTTTATAACTTGGTTTAACATCCCAAATAATCCTACTTATATATTACATCAGTAGAAAACTCATTTTCAAGTTCATTACTATTTAAAACCTTGTTTTATGCAAAAGGGCATTTAGTCAAAAATGGCATAATTATGGAACTTGCGCATAAACTTGGATTCTGATTATGATCATGTAATATAACCTCAAAGAGGTTATGCTACATTATATTACGATCATAATACAACTTTAGATCAGTAGGTAACTAATCTAAATCGGGTCAGAATCGAAAGTCAAAGCAAGAATCAAACTTCGCGACTTTCGGTTGCGTACCGACCCTAGAACTGAAATTGACGAGCCGAACATGTTCTTACATTTTCTAATAATTATACCAAGTTGTTTAAGTGTCAAGACAGGTTACATAACATATATAAGATTAATTTATGATTTTTCCGAAAAATGGCCTGTTTGATTTTTTAATAACTTAACTTTGACCGTCAATTGGTCTAGCAAATGTGATCTTCAGGAGGTGCCCTTTATAGGGACTAATAGCTACCTTATTACGACCACTTAGCCATGTTCATTTTGAACAATGGATGGACCATAATGGTCTTAACCGAAAGTCAAAGTGTTTTCCGTAAAACTCTTGACTTTTGGCTATAAAAGCCTATAAACGAAAAGGTACAAGAAAGGAACACTTACCAATGATTTCTAGGGTGCAAAAGAACTATGTTGGATGCTCCTTTCAGCTAGGAACTTCTAGAGGAGGGAGAAGAATGAATAAGTGAGAAAGGTGCAAGTTGGAATATGAACTTAAGCACCTATTTATAGTTGGAGAACTCAAAGGAGGTGAAGCCAGGTGTTTAGGGGTGTAAGAGGAAGCTTACAAGTGTCCCAAAACGTGGCATGGCAGATTACAAGTCTATAGATTCGATTAAATGGTTTTTGGAGTTTTGTTTGGAGATCAAGCAAAACATTCTGCAGCAGAGGCTCTCTCGCGCCCCGCGAGAGACCCAGGCCAGGTCTCTCGCGCCCCGCGAGAGACCCAGGCCAGGTCTCTCGCGGCCCGCGACCGCCCCTTAGCCAGTTTTAAAGTTTGACACTTTAGCCCCTTAACTTTAAAAAGCTTATAAAAACCTTTTAAAACACTTTTTTGGCACTTTTAGCCCTCCATAGCCAATGCTTGGCATACCCGGCATTATGCCCGTACATCGTCAAGCTCTCGGTTCGTTAAAAGGTCACTCAGAGGTGTAAGTTAACATGTTGACACTTTTAATCCCTCCATTATCCAACTTTTATATATTATTGGATCTAATCACTCTCTTCCAACAAACGAGACATATGAAAGTTAGGACTATGTTAAGGATCACTCAGAGGCTCAGTATAAGCATGTTGACTCCGATGTCACTCAGAGGCTAGGCATGTTGACACAACGGTCACTCAGAGGCCGAGTTTAAGCATAACGACACTAATGGCCATTCAGAGGCTAGTTTTATGCATAACGACACTGATGGTCGTTCAGATGCTACGTTGTTAGGCATGACGACACTAATGGTCGTTCAGAGGCTAGGTTTATGCATGTTGACATCAGAAAGTCATTCAGAGGCTCAGTTTGAGCATGTTGTCACTTTTAGTCCATATTAGTCTTTAATTGACTATATTAAAAAATACAACACGTGTCACTATATTATTGGACACGATTTTACAGGGTGTTACATCCTCACCCCCTTAAAAGAAATCTCGACCTCGAGATTTTATTCAAAAAGATGGGGGTACTTTTGTCGCATAGTGGACTCAACCTCCCATGTATACTCGGGACCTCTGAAGGCATATCATTTAACCTTTCCTATAGGTATCAATTTTCTTCGGAGCTTTTTAACCTGTCGATCCTCGATCGAAATTGGTTTCTCAATGAACCTCAGGTTTTCATCAATTTTCACATCCTTGTGCGACATTGCTAGCGACTCATCGGCTAGACATTTCTTAAATTTGATACGTGGAATACATTATGAATTCCACAAAGCTCCTCTAGCAACCTGAGCTTATAAGCTACAGTGTCGACACGTTCGATTATCTCGAAGGGTCCTATATATCTAGGGCTTAACTTGCCCTTCTTTCCAAAATGCATCACACCTTTCCAGGGTGATACTTTCAGCATAACTTTGTCCCCTACTTGGAACTGAAGAGGTTTACGCCTCTTGTCAGCATAGCTCTTCTGCCTATCTCTGGCAGCTTTGAGACGGTCACGGATTTGCACAATCTTTTCCATGGTCTCCAGGACAATCTCAGGTCCTGATAGTTGGGCTTCTCCAACTTCTGCCCAACACACGGGCGTTCTACATTTTCTCCTATACAAGGCCTCAAAAGGAGCAGCCTTGATGCTAGTATGATAAATGTTATTGTAGGAGAATTATATTAGGGGTAAGTGGTCATCCCAACTTCCACCTAAATCAATCACACATGCCCTAAGCATGTCTTCCAGTGTCTGGATAGTACGCTCACTTTGACCATCAGTCTGCGGATGGTAAGCCGCACTAAAGTTTAATCTTGTGCCTAATGCTTGTTGGAAACTTTTCCAAAAGTGAGATATGTATCTAGTATCTCTATCTGATACAATAGATACCGGCACACCGTGTAAGGACACAATCTTGTCCACATACAACTTAGCCAATTTATCTGAATTATACGTTTCCTTAATTGGCAAGAAATGCGCTGACTTAGTCAGCTTATCCACTATGAGCCAAATAGTGTCATTGCCACTTTTGGACTTAGGTAACTTGGTAATCAAGTCCATAGTTACCATTTCCCATTTCCAAGTGGGAATTTCAAGTTGTTGTAGAAGTCCTGACGGCTTTTGATGTTCAGCCTTAACTTGTGAACACGTCAGACACTTAGCTACATAAGTGGCTATGGATTTCTTTAAACCCATCCACCAATATTTCTTCTTTAAGTCTTGATACATCTTGTCACCACCCCGGTGAACTGAGTATCTTGAACTATGCGCTTCTTGGAAGATTAGATCTCTAAGTCCTCCAAAGATTGGAACCCAAATTCTATCATTAAATATTAGGATTCCATCCTTTCCAGGTTTTAACTGATTAACAGTTCTGCCTAATCCCTCATTAGGGATATTAGCCTCTAATAAAGCTTGTTTTTGCCCATCCAATAGCTTTTCACTTAAACTATTTCTAAGCTCAATGCTCTTGGCGTTAATCCTAATAGGTTTAACTCTTTCCTTGCGACTTAAGGCGTCAGCAACAACATTTGCCTTGCCTGGATGGTAGCGAATCTCGCAATCGTAATCATTAAGTGTTTCTCCATCCATCGGCGTTGTCGCATGTTCAATTCTTTCTGATTGAACAGATGCTGGAGACTTTTATGGTCTGTGTATATAATACACTTTGTGCCATACAAGTAATGTCTCCAAAGTTTTAGTGAAAATACAACGACACCCAGTTCCAAATCATGGGTGGTGTAATTCTTTTCGTGCACCTTTAACTGTCGTGATGCATAGGCAATCACTTTGCCTTTTTGCATTAGCACACAGCCCATACCAGTGTGCGATGCATCACAGTAGACTACAGATTCCTTAATACCCTCAGGTAGAGATAACACAGGGGCATTGCTCAACTTGTGTTTAAGAACCTCAAAAGATTCTTGTTGCTTTGGACCCCAATTATACTTAACATTCTTACGGGTCAAGGTAGTTAAAGGAGTGGCTATCCTTGAAAAGTTCTCAATGAACCTCCTGTAGTATCCAACTAATCCTAGGAAACTACGAACCTCCGATGGGGTCTTGGGCACTTCCCAATTCATTATGGCTTCAATTTTGGCGGGATCCACTTGAATACCACGCTCACTTACAACGTGTCCAAGGAATTGGACTTCTCTAAGCCAAAATTCACATTTAGAGAACTTAGCATAAAGCTTCTCTTGCCTTAGCAGTTCTAGGATGAACTGAAGATGTTTCTCGTGATCAGCTTGATTACGAGAATAAATAAGTATGTCATCTATAAAAACAATGACAAACCTATAAAAACAATGACAAACTTATCTAGATATGGCTTGCAAACTCTATTCATGAGATCCATGAATGCTGCTGGTGCATTTGTGAGCCCAAAAGGCATCACCAAAAATTCAAAGTGACCATAACGGGTCCTGAAGGTTGTTTTAGGAACATCTTCGCTTCTAACCTTCAGCTGATGATATCCAGATCTTAAATCGATCTTGGAGAACTAACTTGCCCCTTGAAGTTGGTTGAATAAATCATCGATCCTAGGCAGAGGATATATATTCTTGATTGTTAACTTGTTCAGCTCTCGTTGTCGATGCACATTCGCATCGAACCATCTTTCTTCTTTACAAACAGAATAGGGGCTCCCCAAAGCGAGGAAATAGGCTGAATAAAGCCTTTCTCCAAGAATTCGTCTAGTTGTGTCCTCAATTCCCTCATTTCAGTAGGTGCTAGCCTATATGGAGCTCAGCTACGGGTGCTGCCCCTGGTATGATATCAATCCTGAATTCCACTCGCCTGTCTGGAGGTAGACCTGGTAATTCTTCTGGGAATACATCGGGATACTCTGAAGTGATGGTAGGTCCTCCATGTTTGGCTTAGGCTCATTTATGGTAACTTGTGCCATGTAAATGACACATCTCTTCTCAAACACTTGGATGCCTTAAATAACGACACCTTGTCCGACAACCCATAGTGTGAGTCTCCGGGGATGGTGATCATTTTACCAGATGGGGTTTTAATCTCGATGAGCTTTTTATCGTAGGCAATGCGGGCTTGGTTATGAGATAACCAATCCATGCCTAAGACAACATCGAACCCCGCCAATTTCATTTGCAGAAGAGAGATAGGGATGGAATGATTCTTAATGGATATAGAGCATCCATCAAGAATGGAAGATGTTGTTTCTAAACTTCCATCAGCAAGTTTTATCTCATAAGTTTTATCTAGAGTTCTTATGGACAGGTTTAATAGTTTACTAAACTTATGGTCAACAAAAGATCTATCTGCACCCTAATCAAAAAGAACTCTAGCATAAATATCATTAATGGGGAAAGTACCTGTTATGACGTTATTGTCATTAACAGCTTCCTTGGCAGTCAGTCGAAAAGCGCGTGCATTTCCCTTCTTGGCCTCTCCAGGCTTCGGATTATTATTCTTTAAATTCTTAGGGCAGATGTTGCAATGTGCCCTTTTTCATTGCAGATATAACATATAACATCCTTAAGTTCTTTACAATCTAGGGTCTTATGCCCTCTCCTTTTACAAATACCACAAGGTCTAGCTTATGAATCAGAATTACACTGTCCCAAATGTCTGCGGTTTCAAGTCTTGCAAAATGGCATCACAGCCGACTTGCCTTGGTTCCCTTTGAACCCAAATCTCCCTTTATTTTTCTTATTAAATCTTTGGGAGTTGTCTTCCTCTCTCTTCCTTTTTCCGTCAGTTTCAGGTTTGACTAACCTTTGCCTCACCAAATCAAGGGTGAGGTAGAGGGATAGGTCAACAGCAGACCTATAGGTATTAGGCAGAGCAGCCTTTACCATGCCCTTAATTCAGGGGTGATTAGGTAGGATACTAACCTAGATAGAGAATTGAAGTCGGAAACATACTTCTGACAGTCTAGGTTTTTCATTGAAAGAGACAAGAAGTCTGTCTCTATTTTCTCCATCTCATGGGTGGGCAGTAGGTTTCCTTAATAAGGTCCATGAACTTAGACCATCCCAGATTATACAGGTATACTTTACCTGTGGACTGAATCATGGCTTTCCACCAAGTTAGGGCATCGCCCTTGAAGGATTGTGATACATACTTGACCATATCCTTTTCAGCACAGCCGCCGATGTCTACGATGGTCTCCATCTCGTTCAGCCATTTTAGGGCTTCTACGGCTCCTTTTCCCCATTAAAGTCTTGGGGTTTACAGGAGACAAAGTACTTATAGGTGCATCCGTCCTTAGAAGAACGGGACCTATCAGCATAGTCTATCCTCTTAGGTTCACTCTTCGCATTTGATGAGTGAACAGAGCTCTCTTTATGAGCTGAGGATGGGGTAACCGATAATGGTTTAGAGCGAGTAGCACTCGGCTCCCTTAGCTTTTCTATGGCCTTACCCATAGGCTTTTCCACAGCCGCATCAATGCGTGCTTGGAATTCATTATTATCTATGGCTACATTTTTGGCGTCCTTTGAATTGACATTCCGATGACTACTTTGAGCCTCATTAGAATTTGCCATTCTTCAAAGCTTTGGTCCTATATATCAAATAAAATTTGCCTTAGCCATGGTATACCAACTATATCGGCTTTTAAAAACATTGGATATAAGAATCCATTGCCTATTCTAGTGTGAATAACATCACAACTCTTAGGTTTAACATATCTATGTTTGGCCTAGGTCACAAAAGGACCATAAAAGGCAAATTACAATTACGACTTAGCCCATATATTACTAGACAGTGGATCGTAATGTCACAACTTTCATTGTCATATTTGACAATTATATAGCACATAGGCTTGTCATAAAGGACATTTAAAACATGGCACATAGGCCTGTCACTAATGAACATAAAATAGGGCACATAGGCACTACATCACTAACGGATGTTTTATTTATCACCTCACTGGTGATATTAGGCGGGATCAAATAGATCACATAGGCTATATAAAATAAATGATAACCCGAAAGGGTAATACATCCCTAATATATGTTTTATTCATCACTGCACTGGTGATATTTAGCCGGGATCAAATAGATCACATGGGCTATATAAAATAAATCATAACCCGAAAGGGTAATACATCACTAATGGATGTTTTATTCATCACCGCACTGTTGATATTTAGCCGGGATCAAATAGATCACATGGGCTATATAAAATAAATTATAATCCGAAAGGGTAATACATCACTAATGGATGTTTTATTCATCACCGCACTGGTGATATTTAGCCGCGATCAAATAGATCACGTGGGCTATATAAAATAAATTATAATCCCAAAGGGTAATACATCACTAATGGATATTTTATTCATCACCGCACTGGTGATATTTAGTCGGGATCAAATAGATCACATGGGCTATATAAAATAAATTATAATCCGAAAGGGTAATACAACACTAATGGATGTTTTATTCATCACCGCTCTGGTGATATTTAGCCGGGATCAAATAGATCACATGGCTATATAAAATAATTCATAATCCGAAAGGGTAATACATCACAAATGGATGTTTTATCACCGCATTGGTGATATTAGCCGGGATCATATTGATCAAAAGGGCTATATAAGGTTAGGACATAGTCCGTTACCTTGAAGGTTAGTGTGATTCCTCAACTCACACAACCATGAGTATGCACATTACTTGAATGTTAACCTAAGAGGACCTTAATGGTTGATTATTAGTCCCGGTCGCATTGACCTTAATGACTTGGAGGCTTGAACTTAGTCCACCACCTCTAGATAGAAGGATAACTTCCCTTAACTATCATGATAGAAGACCCATCCGTTCTTAACTATCATTATATAATTGGCCAAATGTGTGGTCTGTGCCACTTGGCTAAATCAAAACCATTAAGATCTTTATGGAATTAATATGGCTGATCAAAAATTCGAGTAAAATCGAGACGATCGCTTGAAGAGGATGAATATACATATATATATTTTCAAAAATACTTCATTAAATTTTAAATTAGAAATTACAATACTAGGAAATGAAATAATTTTCCATGCAAGAACTTTAAAGAAATAAATATGTCCACGCAGGGACTAAAAGAAATAACAATGTCCTCACAGGGACTACATATAATTAGAAGAGGCTTCACTCGTCCTTCTTTCCATTGACCAACTTGGAGAGTTTCTTGAAGAAATTGTTTGTCTTCTTCTCCGTTTTCTTCGCTTGCTGTTGGATTTCTTTCATCCGTTCCAAGGCCTCATTGATGGCCTCAAGTGGTGGCAGAGGTTGTGGTTGTTGTTGTGGCATAACCGGATACTGGTACCCATAAGTTGGATATCCAGTCGGTGGATAAGCAGGTGGGAAAGGAGACGGGTAAAGTGCATTGTGCATAATTGCTTGCATATAGGGGTCTTGTGACCATGCTTAATAGTCTACCGGTGTAGACAGGTTAAAAGGATCATATCCAGACGTGTCTGGATATGTGGGGATTGGGTTAGTATAACCCGATGGTGGTGGGTGAACAGCAGGTGTTGGTGTTGGTTCCACTATAGGTGAAATATTATAGGTTCCACCCATTTGTGGGTCCTCTTGTATTGTGGGGTAGGAGTTGGGCAAAAGTGGCAGCGATCCCGACCTTTGTCCGGCATGTACCGACATACGTGCTCCACGCTTCTCCTTGGTGGTTCAGGTAGTGGTTGAGGTTGGTCCACCGGTTCCATGTGGACAACTTCTTGAACAGGAGGTGGTTAAGAATGGTGAGAAGGAGTGTGGGCGAAGGTGAATTGATTCCAATATTGGTCCCACTCATTAGGACATTGGTAGGGTGATCCAGCTTAGGAGTTCGAATCGCTTGAAATTTCAATGGGATGCGCGTTCGATCCCGACGGCGGCATCTCCGGGTCGGAGTCCTCGTCCATAGGGTTTGGCTGGTCCAACTGATTTTGATCGGCTGGAGGTGTGTTAAAGTAATGGTTAGGATTAAATTCTTCATGGTAAGAGTGATGGGAATGGGAATGGTGTGAATGATAGGAGTGGTGAGAGTGGTAAGAATTTTGGGAATGGGAGGGTGAATGTCTATTAGAGACAGAACGTATCGCTGGTTGCCAAGAAGATGAATCTCCTGATTCTTGGTAAGCATCTGTATTATGGGGTTGAGGAGGGATGCGTCCCGATGGTCCTCCCCTCATTGGACCTTTTCCACTTTGTCCTCTTACACGTGACGGCATTTTCCTGTTAAAAATCAATTAAAAAACATACTAATAACTTAATAATGAAATGAGTAATCCTAGGTCTATGCCTAGACTCGGAAGTCTAAGGAATGTGCTCGTGTTTAATTCTCTCAAACTCATTTATGAATAAGAAGCGTAAAGTGCCGCACAACGTGCCTGTGAAAACCCTAGTTGGGCAAGATTGTGGTTGTTCTCAGGTCTGATCTTGTTTCACATCAAGATCCTACCTTTTTTATTTGAAACTCATTATACATGATAATAACATCATTTCGCATATCATACATAAAGAACATACAACTTTTTACATAAATCTCACCTTTAAACTTGAGAATTTGAAAACTGAGTTAGAAACCTTCCAACACCTGTTGAAACAAGCTGCTTTGATTCCAAATATGGTGAAATCGTCTTTGAAACGCAAATCCTCAAAACAAAACCTAAGAACCATGAACTTGCAACTCGTTCATGCAAAAGCCTTTAATCTATGAGGAGGACTTCTAAGGTGAAGTGTCCTTATGGAAGTATATGTAGATAGGGATGGCAACGAGGTGGATTTTCGTAATCCCAACCTCATATCTGATTGTAAAATGGTGTCTCATACCGGGTTGAATACTCTTCCCATGCCCATCCCAAATATTGTGGGTTTCGGATTTGATTGACATCCCTACAAACTATCTTAGAGTAAACACTCTAGAGGCTACTTAAATCCGAACAACTAAAGATTACTTAGAGAACTAACGAAGACAAATTATCAGAGAAAAAAAATAAATGAATTAAATACATATATTATATATAATATAAAGAGTGTAAAGTAAAATAGAGTAAATTACCATTTTAGTTCTTATGGTTTGATCAGATTTTTTACTCTAGTAATTTTTTTTATCATCCATAACCCTTATGTTTTTTTTTCACTTGTTGATAATTGACATGTTCATAATTTCATACATATTCACTCACCTAAACTCAAAATAATTATACCGAAGCGTGTGAATTTGAGAGGGGAAATAGTGTGAACTTTAAAAAAAAAAAGAAAAGAAAGAAAGAACACTTGTAGCCTTTTCGAGATCTCGAAATGACTGCTATGCTATGCAAGGCTTAATGAATAGGGTACAAGTAATGTCAATCTTGATTTAGGAATGCCAGAGTTGAAGATATGACGTTTATGATAAAAATGTATAATATAAGAAAAATATTATTTTAAATAAATGCTTTAAGAAGGCAGAGTTTTAGGCTTTTAGCATGAGAAGAGGGTCCACATCCCACCACAAATTCGGCTTTGTGTTTTGAATTTTATGATCACTCATTCATATGGTTGAAAATGGCACCGTCACTCACTTTTTTCCATGTTCAGAAATAAAAATTATTTCAATTTATATTACTCACGTTAGATGGCACTCATGTGTTGATTACAACCTTTATTTGTTGTCTTATTGGATTGGATATGAACTAGTTTTATTGTAGGTAACTTATTATTTTTTATTTTTTTAATGGTTAACAGAATCAATACTGAACACTCTTAAGGCATTCATCAAATCAAACAGAGTATTCCGAGAGTAACCTGAGTCCACCACCAATTTCGAGGAAAACACGATAACCCACCCGACCGTAAGCACGACAGTGAAATTACCAGTAAAACCCGTTTAGCTTAAGGATCGAACCCAGGTTTTCCTGGGTCTTCTATCATTGCCCACTAGCGCCTCGCTCTGTACCAAGTGATAGTTGAACGTGCATCTCCCAAAAGAAATACAAACCTTCCACCACTTGATTTGAAGATCATTAGCTCTCACCTTTCTTTATAAAAACAGTAAAATATAGTTTGAGTTAGGGGGAATTAAGGGTTCGAAGCCATGTGGCAACACCATTGTCACCTCTTATGAAGGTTGACATTTGCTGTAAACCTTTGCCATGATGGTTGAAGGCCTTTAAGGATTGAGGAGGTGGTGTCCATCTTTTTAGGGTGTGTATGATTGATGGGTGAAGTAAAAGGGTAAAGTTTATGGTTCTAGGATACTTGTGGGTAGGCGTCTTCAGTAAATTTCCCATTTTGGGTACTTGGAGATGAAAATGACATGTCAACATCTGATTGGATGAGGCTAAGGTAATACCCTAGAGTGCCCCTACAAAGTCTTTTAAATCTAGAAATAATAAAAAAAACACAATAAATCAAAAAATATAACACAATGCCAAAGAAAAAAGCACAATGAATCGCAATAAAACGACACAATAACGAAAATAAAGAAAATCACAATGCCAAATAAAAAAACATAATGATCTAAACAAAAATTCTAAAATCTACAAGTTAAAACTCCAAAATCGAAAACCTAAAATCTAAGATCGTAGAGTTTAACGAGACGATTCCCTTACAGCTAAAATGAGTTCAATCGAAGCTCGTCTAATACAATTCCTACGACTTCATACTTTAATAAGATTATGTATTTGACCATTTTCCTTAATATGCTTTGCCTTAAATTATAGCCAAAGTTTTAAGCATGAAGCATATTTTAAAAACTAATTGATCGATCAGTCGAATTAGAACTATGCATGTTTTGAGGTATTCTTTTGTTTTTATATAAAAGTATAGTTAATAATATATTATTATCTTCTATACCCTCTCTTTTTTTTTTCTTTTAGATCCAAATTCATAAGCTCTACAAACTTTTATTTAATAGTATTATTAAATAACCCCAAATAACCAAACCCTTTTGTCGCCCAAAATCAAATTTAAACCTAAAATTCAATCTTAATCTTTAAAAACCCTAATAAAAAAGTTACGAGTGTTTAAAAGCCAGACCTGGTGGTCCATTTTAAGACTACATGAGCGACCATAATATCAATCGTTACAACCCGTGACTTAACTTAAAAATGGACCTACAAAAGATTTCTTTGACAACGATTGGTGTAACTATCTTGCTCTAGGTATTATGTTTCTTTACCACTTTGTTCATAATATTACCAATTTTCAGATGTATCCAGAGAAGATTTTATGCTCAAGAGTGTATGGGGACTGTAGAGGCTTATATTTGGTTATGGAGGTTACAATGAGTTCGGAGTCTTATATTTTGTTTGGGAGTTTTTTTTTTGTAAGACCACCATGACAAAGCAATTACTCTATGTCTAATTTATACCATTTTCCCAAACTAGTGACTTCAAGTTAAGCGTGTTTTTTACGCAACGAAATGACGTTGACTTGGTCTCCTCTATTAGAATTGGCAACGTTGACATGGTTGTATTTGGCTTTCCATAATCCCCAACAGGCTGTTAGTATGATAGCTTGTACCACCTTATTTTTTTTTATCTTATTCAACCTTATATGGTTGTGATAGAGTACCAAGGTCTCGAGCTTAAGAGGCAAATATTTAGAACGCCACACCAAGTTGATACCTACGGCCACACCCCAGCCAACTATGTGGAAGGAGGTTAATAAATGCTCCATTGTTTTCACACTTTCTAACATGTCGATATGTGTATAAAAATATTAACTATTTTAGGCGAGTTTTTAACATAATTTCAAGCTTTAAATTTATAAACATGATAAAAAGAATTATCTCTACAACACGTTAGTTAATATAGAATAGCGAAGGTAAGATACCGAGATCGGATATTAAAGAACACAAGAGCTTTCAATACCGGGATGTTATCGACGTCTAATTAAACCAAAAAGTGAGTTTTGTTGAGAGGTTTTATTCATAAAACAAATCAAATAATATTAAATGAAAGCAATAATAAGAAGAATCACTTGGATTTGACTTACCAATAATGTCTAAATTAATTTCTCCGTTAAGAACTTTTCAAGAGATCATTATACGAAGAATACACCTTTTTGGTGCGTTCTCTCGAGTATTCTTCAAAAGATCCCACCTAAAGTCGTTCAATGAAGAAAATGAATTTGTATGCTATTAATGTCATAAAGTAGTAGGTTTCCTTTGTTGGGCATATGTTACACTTGACTATATTGTTCAGAAGCAGCAGAGCGACCATCCCGCAAAGCCGGAAAAACATATTAAATAATCAAGTTTTGATTATAAGGGATCAGTCTCATTATATATCATGATTCCTTTGATTTGGTGTTGTAACGCCCCAAAACCCGAATGTTTGACTCACTAGTATGGTTTCATAAGATATGGAATGAAAGGTGATAACTAAGTTATTTAACTTAGTTAGAACTATAAGTCTTATGGTAAAATACAAGGATTTGTGGTAAATGTGATAAATGGCAAACAAGAGGGAACAAAAGTGAACATGTGAAAGTAAATATTAAGAACAAAATGTGCAGGTGTGTGTGTGTGGGTGTGTATCGAGATTGAGAAGGAGACAGGGGAAAACACACACACACTTCACAATTCTACGAATCTACAAGCAATTGGAAGGGGGATTTGATGCATGAGTGCAAATTCTCCATCCTTTAAGTGTTCTTAACATATGATAAGTTAAAATTTCTGATTTGATGACTATTCATGAAGTGAGTTAGGATGAATCCATGAAATTGGTTGAAATTAGAATGAATACTTGTTAATGCTATCATGTGGAAGTTGAATCATGGTTAAATTTTAGTTATTGGATGATTTAGATTGAAACCCATTGCATGAGAGTGAAGATGATGAACATGTAGATGTAATATTGTGATTTTGTGACGCACAAGGTGTTAAATGATAGATTGTGATAGATAAATTTGATGTAGAATTGATGATTATGTGATTTTGCTTGAATGTGATGGTTCATAAGATGAATCGGGAAGAACATGCTTATACTTTTACATTATGCTTAGAAGTAGTACGTACACCAAGTGTTTGATGAAATGTCTAAATGACAATAATATGTGAAATTATATGCAAGTAATGGTTGAACATGTATAGAAAGTGATAATGATATACTTGTTAGTAAAACAAGTTTAGGAATGCATTTGATAAGTATATGTGAACCGTAATTGATGATGTGATTTGGTAAGAGAGTGCTTTAAGGAACTAGTACCTTATGTTTGAATGGTGGTGCACGCCATAAGTTGGATTAGTGACTCAACGATAATTAGAAATGGATGTGTATGAAATGTACATAGTGTTATTAATATAGCCTAATATGATGACACAAATAAATGAGGTTATGTCGAAAGTTCATATGATAAACGTTGACTTCGGAAAGTCAACTGCACTTAAGACTGCATGCTAGATTTCTTTTTACAATGGTGAGACTATAGAAAGTTATATGGTACGTGTTACATCAATATGTGTTATATGGACGATATGATGAGTTATATAAGTTTGAAAGGATGTGATTTTGAGTATATGCCTTATGCTTGTTAGAATTGATTAATGAAAGTCAAATGCGAGATATGCATTTGGTATAATCGTTAATATGCAGAATCGTGTATGCTAACAAGAATGCGATTACGATGACATAAAAATGTAGGAATCATGTCATAGTGGATGAAAGCATGGAAGGCTAACGGGTCAAAAAGAGGCAAGGTAACGGATGCAAATGCAGGCGCTAAGGTAAGTGAATTCTTGAACTCACTTCATATGTAAGTACATGAAGACGTATATGTGTTCGAATAATCGAGATTAAAGTAGAGTGTGCGAATAAATAAGAAATGTTATAATAAGACCTCTTGAAAGGGAGTGGTATGTCATTAAACTGTAAAATCTCAATATAGAGGTAAACGGGTCGTGAATTTCGTAGAAAGGCTTTTAGACGGAAAGGGTGGGAATTGGATAAAGTAATCGAAAGGTTTTGTAAAGAGATAAAATAGCTAAGTTATTAGGAACGGTGTGTTTGGAAGGCCCGAGGCTGGCCTAAGTGAGCAAGGAAATCGAATTGGGTGAAAAACAAGCTACGGATTAGTAGCAACAGCAGATGACCGTAAGCTACGGTACCCAACTGTAGCTTACGGTAAGGATTATCTGTTTGGTAAAAAGGTCATGACCGTAAGCTACGGTACCTGACTGTAGCTTACGACAGGGAGTATCTGGTTGGCAGAAAGTCCTCACCTTAAGTTACGGTGAGTGAACCGTAGCTTACGGCGGGAATGAGTACCAAAATTTTAAATTTTTATTGTTGTGTATTTTATTGCGTCTTGGACTTTCGTATCTTTTAAGGCTCATACAAAGGCTTCGGTAAACTTCCGAAGGATAGTATAATCTATGAAAAGTTCGAAAAGGTTTTAATTATAATACAAATAATGACTTTGGGGCTCGTAAGGGATAAATATAAATATATACATTTGAGATTTGAATCTCGTGGGAATGAAAGTGTTAGAATGTATTAAACGAATGGAGAGATGAAACATGTTCTTAAGTATGTTTATAAATAAATTATTAGGCATAATTAAAGTTCGACGATTGAACACGGATAAGTGAATATGACTTGAACGCGCATATAAAAGTATATATAGTTGTAGAATGAAAGAGTTAGATGTCAATGTTATTATATATATATATATATACATATATATATATACACGTATGGAACCTGTATGTAAGTATGTGTATATATGATAATGCTTAATGTAGCCCAATGAATGTCGTTCGGTGTTATGTGTTTATGTAAAGAGGCTAATTGTTTGATGTAGAGGATGAAATTAGGAATGCAGGTAAGTAAGGGTTGGCTCTCGAAGGTTTGCGGCTCGACATAAGGAATAAATTCGAAGAATATCCTATTGGAGTTTTACATAATGTTTGATGGATATATAGACGATTCATTTTTTTGTTTTAAATTAAAAATATGTAATGTCACCATTTACTAACACGTTGGTAATGTTTATATGGTGACTGCAGATAGTCGGACTAACATGATGGACAAACCAACGAGGATCGAGTCGAAGAGCAAGGATTGTACGGGAAGAGCGGTTCATAACTTGCAGTATGTATTACATTTAGCAAGTCAATCAAAACGAACGTAATAAACACTTTCAAGAAAGTGTCTAAATATTTATAAATGAACCTTTAAGTATGTTACAAAGTCAATAAAGAAAGAATTTTTAAGTCGGTATCTCCGTTGTGTTTATTTTGGTGAAAACGTATTTAGGGAGTTACAGGTGCTATCTCCTCAAGAATAGTAGAAACGTGAAAAACCAAGTCCTTGCACATCAAGTATACAACCTCTCCATGCAAGGAAACAACTTAACCCAAACCATGCTTAACTTAAAGACACGAACGCTTGATTCAAGAAACACAAAATAATGGATGGATTAAAGCCCACTTTCCATATAACAAAAGCATATTTAAAGTGATTAACACACACACACACACCGAATGAAAAGTCCAAAACTATAAAATTCAAAAGACATTAAAGATTCAACTTCACCAAGTGATGGAAGAACTGTGTTCAAGAATGGCCATAATGATGAACATCATCAAGTTTGTATATCAACATGTCAATCAACAAGATTGAATTGTTATAATTACAAATTCTTACAGGGTTCAAGTTAGTTTCTCTAATGTGAAAACTAAGTTTCTCTATTGAGGAAACTAATTTTCTCTAAGGCGGAAACTAATTTTCTTTATTGCAGAAACTAAGTTTCATTATGAAATTTCTGTATCAAAGATCTGTATGGAAGTTTTGGTGTCTACTTTTGATATGAAGTCTCGGTATCGACTTTCAGTATGAAGTTTCGGTATCAAGTTTATGTATGTTGCAAAAACTAAGTTTCTATCTTATAGAAACTAAGTTTCCCTTTTACGAAAACTAAGTCAAATATAGAAACTTCTATTCTTCTCCAAACTCTATTTTCTCCAACCAAAAAGCTTTGAAAATTCTGCATATCTCCCGACTAAAGCCAAATTTAACCAAACCTTCCAAAACCAACATTAAGTAATCCAATCCAATTAAATCACTAAAAAAATCCACTGAACACCCCATATAAACCAAGAATCCCATTATATTCAAACTTTAACGTCTCTTGGTGGATTTCCATATTTAAACCCCAAATTAAGAGCAATGGTGAATCAATTGCTTGCTAGACACAATTGATTCGATGACCATGCTTTGATGCCATTTGAAAGTGCGTATAGATCGATAAACTAACTTACATTACTCTTGATTCATCAAAAAAGGAGTTAGGTATGGTATGAGCCAAACAAACAATAATAACGAACGAGACAGAAGATGTAGAAACTTATTCATTGATAATCAACAAAGATTGCATACTGAAAGAGTTTACATCTTTACATTAACGCCCCGTATCAACCCTAGGTGAGTTCCCCTAGGGTTGGTGACTCGTATCAAAAACCACCATCACAACTGAGGAGGTCATGCCTATTTATATTGTTGGGAGGTTTCTTATGGGTTTTCTAACTTGGGATCTTAAAAATTTATGCAGCCCAAACACTAATTACAAACGCATTGTATTCCGGATGAGTCGTGAAATCTAACTAGCCGCCTCTAGTGATTTCTCTTAAGGGTCGAAAGAAACCTCTCGTAAGGTTTCACATGAAACGTAACGTTTAACTTCATAGGCATAGTCAACAAATCATGCACCGACAAACTCCCATTTGACTGTTGTTATCAATTTTGTCAATTACCAATAATCAATAGTCACAAATCGTGTACCAACAACATTGATGTTTTTTCCTTTTCAAGATCCATATTAAGCTCACTACTTTGAGTATGTATATTTCATTTATCTTAGCTTTATTTTGAACACACTTTAGCTTATTGCGAATCGATAATAAAAAAAACGCAAATCCATCAATTGTTAATGTATAACTCATTTATACAAATAATTTGTTGTGTATAAAGTTAGTATAAAATCATTTTTAGCTAATTTTTCCTACATTAGAGCACTCACAACAGAGTCCGCATCCTACACCCTAAACCAAAATTTTGAGTAAAAGTTTATCTTTTGTGCAATTTTATTCCTACATTGGATATCACATCCTAAAACCCATCCCGCAAAATTATACGGAATCCAAGTAAGCCCGCATATTTGGGGGGTTCATTTTCATTCCCCAGCCTATATTTTAATATGGTTTGTGAGAGGAAAAACGTATTATTCAATTGATTATGAATATGTATGGGAATCAGATGTGGAGGTTTTTTTTAAAAAAAGTAATCAAATTCTGTAAGTAAATATTTATTTTAATTAAATTACATCAAAAGGATACGGTTTTGTTATGCATGATTTTAGAAAGGTAACTTATAATAAATAAACGATATACTATTAGAACTTTAAACCATGGGTACACAAATTGATATTGTCTTTTTAAGAAGAATATACAGGTAACATTTTTTTTCATCAAGATCACCTAACTATTTAAGTATTTTATATACGTATATATATATAATTTATCCATAACAAATCTGAGTTGTAACAGGATAATGTATTTATATAAAGTGTTTAAAAAAACCAATGTACCCTTGAAGGATCTCTTTTGTAATTCGGTCTGATTTTGCTAGGTTTAAGTATACTACTAGTAAGCATAGTAGTCTAGTTTTATATTGCTATTTCTTAAAAATATTATGTTAACAATTGCTATTTCTTAAAAACATAATGTTAACAAAAGATCTTAGGTATAGACGTATAGTATTCAATCTGTCGGTGATTCAATGTCCAAACAAACTAATTCCAAATTAAATTTTAAAGAATCCAAAACAATTAAAACCACTACTTTTTTATTGCTATACATCATTTATTTGCTTGTCTTTGAAACACTTGGCACCCACAATATTTATTTGCATGTCTGGCTTATGGTTCTTGTGATAATAGTACAGTGATTACGTAAAAAAATAAGCACTGACAACAATTTGGCATTTTTCTTCTATTCGATCCCCACATTCTTGGTTTTTTTACTTCCCTGGGGATGTTATAACTTATCATATAATTATCTATATACAGGGGCAGACGTAGAGTGATAGAACAGGTAACCTACGTTGCCCCTTGACGCTCCGATAATAGTGTAAATTTTAAAAAAATTTAACGTTTTTCGATTTTGTTACCCCTTTTCATTGAAACATTACCCCTATACGGATTTTCTAGATCCGTCACTGTCTATATATATGGTTCATTGTTAAATATATGGACAACATTAATTTGTATAGAACAGCATAAACAAAGAATATATTTTTGATATTTGATTTTGTTTTCTTGTTGAACATTTGGAAGATACAACTTTCTTTAGAAAGATAAAAGAAATTTCAATTTGTAGGTAAACTCAAGTGTTCATCATCTGCTAAGGGTTTATAGCGAGGTGTTTAGAAAAATGTTTTTTTTCCGTAAAGGTTAAAGGTTCTAATTACATGTTAGACAAAAATATAGATTGAAAAATATGATTAGTGTGCGTGAGTTAACCGGTCTAAAAAAGCTGCTCACATAGAACTTTTTTTTAAACATTTTTTATATTTAAATATTAAATAAGCTTGCGTTTCTATGAACTAACCTCGAAAAAATAGTGAGGGGTGGGCTTATAAGAAAGCATTTACATGGAATTAACTTAAATAACTTAATCAACTTGTTTTTGAGTAAATACATTTATTGAACCGTGATATTAATCTTTAAAAGCCCTCTAACAATTTATATAGAATTAAATTTTTAATTTTTTCTAGTAGAAGTGTTGACCGTTGAACACACATTTTTTTACGAACAACCAACGGATACAATACAAGCCTAGTTATCCTTGCAAACTCATTGGCGAAAGATCATCCATGTTCTGCCGAACACAGACAACGTTGTTGATCAGGTCTCACTATAGTAAATCCCCTTAGTCATCTGGAAAATATTGCTTAAAGTGATACTGCAACCCATAATCTCCAAATTGAAACAAAATGAAGTGCCTTCTCTCAAACTAGTTGATCTAGCTAAACACACCTTTTATTGTTTATTACGTCCAATATAAAGGTTTTCTTTATAGATGATCTAGCAGATTGATACACACTCTCATGTTCACATAAGGAAAGTTCTTTTAGGGATTTTAGTTAGAGTAAATTGCACAAAACGTCCTTTAAGTTTCACCAATCTTGCTGGTTCCAGCCTTAATGTTTAAAAGTTGCCAAAAACATCCTTTACGTTTATTTTTGTTACGGGTTTCATCCTTTGTCACTAACCTAGTTATTAATCCTTGTTAAATGGCCTCACATGCATAGCATGTGATGGTAAAACCGTCTTTTCTGCTAGTGAGGTTATAAAACCCAACATCATCTCTACCTAACATCATCTCCCCAGTGAGGTTATAAAACCCCACATATAGAAACCTCTACCTAACATCATCTCCCCAGACGCCACTAAGCTCCTCCCCCACCATCTCCACTTTCGCCACCACCCTGGTCGACCGCCGCCGCCCCTTGCTCGACCGCCCCCACCGCCTGCTCCTTCTACTCGACCGCCTCAGCCACCCCCTGCTCCACGCGACTCCTCCCCCACCATCTCCACTTCCGGCACCGCCTTGCTCGACCGCCGCCGCCCTGCTCCTCCTACTCGACCGCCTAAGCCGCCCCTGCTCCACGCCACTCTGTTCAACACTCGTTCTTCTGTATGTATATGTAATGTTGTTTGTAAGTGATTCTTTAGAAGTTGTTTGGTTAGAAGTGGGTTTTGTTCTTGCAGAGAAGAACATGGGTCTGGGATTTTATTTGGGTTTTATAACCTCACTAGCAGAAAAGACGGAGGTGGAGGTGATGTGTTGGGGATTTTGTTCTTGCAGGAGGTGATGTGTTGGGGATTTTGGGGGTTTTGTCGAAGGTGGAGGTGGTGGCAGAGGAGGTGGTGGCAGAGGAGGTGGTGTCAGTGGAGGAGGTGGTGGCAGAGGAGGTGGTGTCAGAGGTGGAGGTGGTGGCAGAGGAGGTGGTGTCGGTGGAGGAGGTGGTGCCAGAGGAGGTGGTGTCGGTGGAGGAGGTGATGTGTTGGGGATTTTGGGGGTTTTGTCGAAGGTGGAAGTGGTGGCAGAGGAGGTGGTGTCGGAGGTGGAGTGGTGGCAGAGGAGGTGGTGTCGGCGGAGGAGGTGGTGGAGGAGGACAAAGAAGATGGAGAGGAGAGCGATGATCTTGAAGGTTAGTCTGTAATTTTTTGTGGAGATCTTGGAGTCGCCATTAATGGAGGTCTGGATGGGTTTGATCTGAATGAAGAAGAAGAAAGGGGAGTGGTGGATGGTGTGATGGTTACCTGGATTTTATAACCTCACTTGCAGAAAAGACGGTTTTACCCTCACATGCTATGCATGTGAGGCCATTTAACAAGGATTATTAACTAGGTTAGTGACAAAGGATGAAACCCGTAACAAAAATATACGTAAAGGATGTTTTTGGCAACTTTTAAACATTAAGGCTGGAACTAGCAAGACTGGTGAAACTTAAAGGACGTTTTGTGCAATTTACTCTTTTAGTTATTATAATCATGCATTGAAGTAAGTTATGTCAATGTGTTAAACTAAGTTTCAAAATTCATCACGCACAATGATACTTAAAGTAAAGTTTATAACATTTATAGAACAAACATTTAAATACAAACGTATTAAAATTTGTAGGTGTAGCTCTCTGCTTTCAAATAAATGGTCTCGTTCTTTTAATATTGTGAACAACACGATATCAACCAAAACTTTATCAAATTACTGAAGTAATGTAGAAGTCTTTTAATACAGGAATAATATGAAAAACAGTACAAGACACCGTGACAAAACAACTCTCAGACAAGGCAGATCATCAACAAGAAAATTTGCATATAAAAACTGTCGAACAGACAAGGATCGAATCTGAATGTTCTAGAGAGAAACCCGGAAAGAAGTAGCAAAGAGCAAACAGAGAGTAATGTGTTGTGTGATCTGGGACCCTAGGTAGCAGAATATAAAGGGACAATTCCGTAGGGTTTACGCGTGCAGGAGCAGCCAACCAGACTTGAGCCCAACAACATATATGCCCAACCGAACACTAGCCCAGCAAGACTCAAAAGAAAAAAGAAAGGAAAAATATTAGAAAAGATAAAAGTACAAAATTTAGAATTGTAATATTTTAACACCCCCCTCAATTCAATATTTGAAGCAATCAGAGATGTTGAGAAGTTGACAAACCTTTTCGTGAGGGCCAGGAGATAGACCTTTGGTAAGGACATCAGCAGCTTGATCCTCTGACTTAACACCAACGGTTCGAATAATTCCCTTAGCAATTTTTTCTCGTAAAAAGAAAAGGTCAACCTCAAAGTGTTTGGTACGCTCATGAAAGACAGGGTTGGCGGCAATGGAAATGGCCACCGTATTATCACAACACAGTTGGACTGGAAGCTTAGTATCCACTTTCAATTCCCTTAAAAGGTTTGAGATCCAAATAATCTCGCATGTAGCAGCACACATGGATCGGTATTCTGCCTCAGCAGAAGACCTTGAGACGGTGGACTGCTTTTTACTTTTCCATGAAACAATATTACTTCCTAAAAACACACAAAAACCAGTAACAGATTTTCGAGAGCTTAGGCATTTAGCCCAGTCCGAATCAGAAAAAGCTTTTATATTTAAAGAATCTCCTTTTTTAAACACAATTCCTTTTCTGGGAGCACCTTTTAAATATCTTAAAAGACGTAAAGCAATTTTGAAATGAGCTTGCGTAGGCAAATGCATAAATTGGCTAAGATAATGCACAGAGTATGCTATATCTGGTCTCGTGTGGGAGAGATAGATCAATTTTCCAACAAGTTTTTGATAAACTGTTATATTTGGTAAGGGTTGATTATCCTTCTCACACAGATGAGATAAAACATGATTTACCTTGGTTGGACAACTGACTGGTTTACAACCAGTCATTCCAAATTCAGCAAGCAAATCTAAGCAGTATTTCCTTTGGGTTAAACATAAGCCAGTTGAGTTTCTTACAACTTCAATACCCAGAAAATATTGTAATTTTCCCAAATCTTTTATAAAAAACTTTGATTTGAGTAAAAGTTTGATGTCATTAACTTGTTTTGAACAATTACCGGTTATAATAATATCATCCACATAGACAAGAAGGACAATAAAAACCGTGTCTTTTGTCATAACAAATATGGAATGATCACACTTGCTTTGTTCGAAACCAAGATCAACAAGAACGGACACAAGTTTCTCATTCCACATCCGAGGAGCTTGTTTCAATCCATACAAAGATTTTTTTAATTTACAAACTTTAGACTCGGACGAAGAATTATAACCATCAGGCAAGCACATATAAATTTCTTCATTAAGGTCACCATATAAAAAGGCATTGTTAATGTCAAGTTGATATATTTCCCAATTAAAGTGAACAGCCATAGATAACACACACCTAACTGTAACCATTTTAACAACAGGAGAAAACGTATCAAAAAAGTCAATGCCTTCCTTATGACTAAACCCCTTAGCAACAAGCCTAGCCTTATACCTCTCTATTTTACCGTTAGATTTATATTTAATTTTATAAACCCACTTACACCCAATAGCTTTCCTATTAGGTGGTAGGTCCACAATCTCCCAAGTTTTATTGCTATGTAAGGCTTCAAGTTCTACGTTCATAGCATCAACCCAATTAGCATCATTTTTAGCTTCAAAATAATTTTTAGGTTCACAACTTTTATTTAACACAGAAGCAAAGCAAAAACTTTTAGGAGACAAATTAGCATAGTTTAAGACTTTTTCTAAACCATATTTGACTTTCCCATCAACTATAAAATCATCAAGTTTAGAGGGAAATTTAATATTTCGAGAGGATCTCCGTAAAACCGTGTTAGTTTGTTCACCAATATCTCCATCAGAATTAATATTGTCTTCATGTTCAGTGTCATGCTCAGCCCTGTCTGAATTTGATTATATATTGCTTGGTTGCTGATTATCAGCCATGCCTAAAGCAATCTCTGAATCAGTTTCAAACTGCTCAGACCCATGACCTGTTGAAGTGTTTATTTGTGTATTCTCATCATCGGGAGTTGGGTCAACTTGGGGTCTTTGAGTGAAGTTTAAATCAGATAAATCAAAAAAATTTAGGGTGTTAACTTCAGTAGGAATACCCAGATCTGAAAATATTTTATTTTCTTTAAAAGGGAACACAGTTTCATAAAACCTAACATCCCTAGAAAATAACATCATTTTTTTTTATCTAAACTCCAAAGTTTGTACCCTTTTTTTTCATTTGAATATCCAACCAAAACACATTTTTCTGCATGCGTGGTAAACTTATCAGAGTTATTTAACACAGTGCTGAAACAAAGACACCCTATAACCCTAAGTTGACCTAGAATAGGAGTAAAATCAAACACAAGTTCATATGGAGACTTTCCACTCAAAACATATGAAGGTGTCATGTTAATTAAATAAGAAGCAGTTAGAATACACTCGGACCAAAATTTAATGGGAAAACCACCTTGAAAGAGTAAAGTTCTAGCTACATTTAACAAATGCCTATGCTTTCTCTCAACTACCCCATTTTGCTGGGGAGTGTGAACACATGAAGTCTGATGTATAATCCCATTTTCATAACAAAAACTACTCATTTGTTTATTTATAAATTCAGTACCATTGTCACTCCTAAAGATCTTGATAGATTTACTAAACTGAGTTTTAAGTAGATTATAAAAACCTTTAATATTGTAAAACACTTCATCCTTTGACTTCATGAGATATACCCACACAGCTCTAGAGTAATCATCAACAACAGTAAGAAAGTATCGAAAACCATCCCTACTTTGGACTCTATACGGACCCCAAACATCAAAATGAACAAGATCTCCTAATGCTTTAGATTTATGGTCACTTAAAGGGAAAGGTTCCCGATGCTGTTTAGCTCTATGATATGTATCATAAGGATCCAATTTAGCACCAGTTTTAAAGTTTAGATAATTTTTCAGAATATGCAAGACAGGTTCAGCAGGATGACCTAACCTAGCATGCCAAAGATTAATATCACAACTAGAGTTACAAACCTTATTTGAAACATAAGAACTACCACAGAAGTATAGACCATCAGACTGGCTACTAGTCACCTGGACTTTCTTCGTTTGAGAGTCCTGAATATAGCAAGTTTGTTCATCAAAAGAAACAATGAGCTTACAATCTCTAGCAAGTTTATGAACGGAGATTAAATTTACACAATAATCAGGCACGACAAACACATCATATAGAATGACCTTGTCACTTAATTTAATATCACCAATTTTAGTTACTATGGCACTCGTGCCATTGGGATGTTTAACTTTGATATTAAATTCAGTTACATCCTTTTGATTAATTAGATACTCATCCGTCATTACCATGTGTTGATTGGCACCAGAATCAATTATCCATCCTACCTTTTTTCCATTGTTGATAAAATTCGAAAAACAAAAAGCAGGTTTGAAATCACAAATAGGTTTCGAAGACAGATTCACAAAACTATTCAGACAAACAGGATTAGGCACATACCAGCAAATCCACTATTCTGAGAATCACCCTTAGGTTTATCATTCAAGAGACTAAGCAACTGGGCTATCTGATCTTTGGACAAAGAACTCATAGCAAAAGTTGTATCAGTAGTATCAGCAGTAATGTTATTACTAACCTTGTTACCCTTGTTCCCACCAGGTTTTGACTTCATCCAAGAAGGATAGCCAACAAGTTCAAAACACTTCTCAATAGTGTGTCCAGTCTTATTATAATGAGAACATTTGAGATTAGGGTTAGGAGTTCTATTATTATTTTTTTTCTTGAATCCATGACTTGACTAGTTTAACAGAAAAACCAACAGGGTTATTAGGAGTTTTGTCAAAAGTATTTTTGGAGAGAAGGTGAGATTCTTCTCTAGAGATGACTGAAAAAGCATCCTTCACAGAGGGAAGTGTTTCTCTAGTTTATAAATTTGTTCTTACATACTGGTAGGAACTATCAAGACCCATTAAGAACTGCATAAGCTTAATAAGATAATTAAAGTCATTAAACTGTTTGGGTGCATCACAAGAGCAGGCCGGTAAAGCAAGTAACTGGTCAAATTGCTTCCACATGCAATTCAATTTATGATAGTATTCAGAAACAGGCATGCCATTTTGACTAAAGGAGTTAATCCTTTGATACATATTAAACACAACAGACCCATCTATCTTATCATAAGTATCCTTTAAGTCTTTCCATACATCTGAAGCGGTTTTAGAATAAACAAGACCAAGATATAATTCCTCAGATACGGAGTTAAGAATCCAAGTAAGCACAATAGAGTTGCACCTATCCCATTGCCTACCTAAAACCTCATCAGATGTAGATCTAGAACAAGTACCATCAACAAAGCCTATTTTATTTTTAACCTGAAGAGCAAAATACATAGCATTTGACCAAATTCTATAATTTTCTGATCCTTTAAGTTTAACACTAACAATAGACAGATTTGCAGAATCACTAGGATGAAGAAACAATGGATCACCAGCATCAATTTTACTAATCAAAGTAGCACTAGTCACATTATCAGTATTAACCACAGTACCACCTGACATAGCAAATAGTCAAAGAGTAACACCAGGTGATATAAATAAAAAACAGAATAAAGGGTCAGACAGGGAAACAATCAAGCCAGGTAATACACAACCAGAAGACTCTGTTTCCCAATAATCAATCCGGTCTTTCTAAACCCGGTATCAATATGCCTAGACTCACAGACACTATGATGCAAATTAAAAATAAAGCAAGGAGAGAAAGAACAATCTCACAGTGGGTGCGTATAACTCCAGCAATCAGACTTGTAACCTTCACTTAGGGTTACAAGGAACTGATTATAAGAAAGAATACCAAAGGATTTATGTTGGTTTGCCCTGTAAAAGAGACCAATAAGAACTCCTTCACCAGCCACACGAAAACCCTAGAAAATTATGGCTTCAATCTTACGCGAATTCCAAGGAACCAAGGAGATGAACGAAATCGGCGGATGCAACTTGTACCACCAAGATCCCTAAATCCTCAGCACAATTACAGATCTGTTCTTCGGCAGGGAACAGCAGCGGAAGGTATAAACCCAAAAGAGCCGATTATGGCTCTGATACCATGTGAACAACACGATATCAACCAAAACTTTATCAAATTACTGAAGTAATGTAGAAGTCTTTTAATACAGGAATAATATGAAAAACGGTACAAGACACCATGACAAAACAACTCTCAGACAAGGCAGATTATCAACAAGATAATCTGCATATAAAAACTGTCGAACATACAAGGATCGATTCTGAATGTTCTAGAGAGAAACCCAGAAAGAAGTAGTAGAGAGCAAACAGAGAGTAATGTGTTGTGTGATCTGGCATCCCAAGGCAGCAGAATATAAAGGGACAAATCCGTAGGGTTTACGCGTACAGGAGCAGCCCAACAGCAACCAGACTTGAGCCCAACAGCATATATGCCCAACCGAACACTAGCTTAGCAAGACTCAAAAGAAAAAAGAAAGGAAAAATATTAGAAAAGATAAAAGCACAAAATATAGAATTGTAATATTTTAACAAATATTTTGAAATATATGCCAATGTCCCAAGTATTTGGGTCTGTAATGGCTTCAACATTAAGTCGGTGACCTCCCATATTGAACATACATTACACGTATTAGCAATGTTGGGGAATTTTATGAACATGGATCATCATAGAGGCGTGTAATCACTTTCAGATCATATTATTTTGGTTCTTCTTTCGAATATTTCAATCGGATACAACTCTAATTCGAGAAATTGAACGACAGTATATGTGTTTTAGAATTCATGAATGAATCAGTAAAATGAGACCAAAACGATAATACGAATTTTGGGGATACCTTGCTGGTAACTGCCAACAAATAGTTATATTCATTTTAAATTTAAATTGCATGCCTTATTTTTTCTAATCTAAGATTTCATCTGCCCCTTAGACACTGTCAGAGGCTGCCACCCCTTGGACCCTGCTCAAACCCCCCTCCCCCCCTCCCGAGACCCTGCCAAGGGGGCATTGCCCCTTTGGGACCCCATTCGAGACTGCGTCCAAATACTTGGAATTATAACAACTCGGACAAGCGTGCACTCCCACACCTGCCCCCTTGGAACCCCATTCGAGACTGCACCCAAATACTTGGAATTATAACAACTCAAACAAGCGTGCACTCCCACACCTCTTAACATATTCGATGTATATTTTAATTTCCTTTAGTCACCAAGTTAGTTTTGTTACACTAAAACATCTAACAAGCAGTTTACATTAACATTAACATTAACAATCTATTAACATTAACAATTAACATTAACAATTAACAATCTATTAAATCATGAACGTTGTGAATAGTGTTTACATGGTTGTTCTATGCTTTGATTGGGCCACATGGGCGGTTCTTCATACACGTTGCCTTATCTTTCTCAATCCACCTCCCATTTAAACATGATCAGGAGTTTTTCACTTTCTTAAAACCCTAGATCACCTTAGAGAGTGACAGGTGAGAACCTGGAGAAGAAAGAGACGAGTAGCCTGTGATTGACGGAAGAGCCATGGTTGTGCTTCGGCGACAACCCCGCGCACTACGTTTCCTACCAAACGATAATCAGAGAAGCAGGTGCTTAGCGAAGGCAACCGGAGGAGGATTTGCTACGGTGTTTTTGTTGTTTTCATTTATATTATAAACGTAAGAAAGAGAATTTCAATGAATTAATTGTAATGCACACTTTCACGTTTTTATAAATAATATTAGAGATTACAATCTCTAAACGCTACATTTTTAACGGCAAATTTGGATCATTGACGAACCACTAGTATCATCATTCCATCAGCAAAACCACCCGATTATATCTATCTCCACTAGGCTATAGGTAATAATACATATACACAAATTCAAAAGGATACCCAATAAATATGGGGAGAACCCCCTTGTGTGAATCGAATGCAAGACGTAATGGTTCCTAAGCCTTATCGTATCCCTAAAATGCCACTAGATAGGGTTCTTAGCTATATAAATTTGGGGCTTATGATCTTAGGTTATCTTTTTTATGAAATTGATCTTGTGTTATTGTCATATATCATATTAGGATATTAGGATGTTTCATGAATATTTTGAGAATTTTTAATAGTTGTTGGAATTTTGTATGAACTAATCTTGATATGTTTCATAGAAAATCAATTAAAAATAGTTATAGTCACAAATAAAATTCTATTTTTTATAAACTACTACTGATATTAAAAAGGTATTGGAATTTTTATGGAGTTTTTATATAATTTTTTATAATATTTTATTTTCAAAGAATTAAATAATTAGTTAAGTAGTTATATTTTTACATAAAATTAACGATTTTAAATAAAATTTCTTATAACTATTAAATCTAGATATCTTATATATATATATATATATAGAGAGAGAGAGAGAGATTGGTTAACGTACAATTGCGCTTAACGTACGTTGGTATGCTTTGAATATACAACATGTGCTTTTGTTGTTTAGTTATATCATGCGAATTCATTTTTAAAAATACACATACGATTTGTTTTTTTTAACATGGGAACTTTGATTTTGCAACATACGAACTTTTGTAATAACGTGTGAATTTTCCTCAGCGTACGCTCGTACGTCTTGTATGATACACTTTCCCTTTCTCTCTCTCTCTCTATTATATATATATATATATATAATTTCTAGATAGAAATAAATGATTTTATAAATTTTAATCTTTATTCCATGATCATATGTATTTCTTGAGAAACTCATATAAATATAGTTTATGTAATTATTCTAGAAACTTAAATGCTATGTTAGTAATTATATTAAATAATTATTTTAGTATAGTCAAGTCCCCAAATTTGAATGATCCAATTCCTTCGAAATACTTGTGTATATTTATTTTCTTATAATTGTATATTTAGTATTTTGTTATTTTATATTTC
The DNA here is from genome assembly GCA_947069175.1 of Scalesia atractyloides. Classification (NCBI taxonomy): domain Eukaryota; kingdom Viridiplantae; phylum Streptophyta; class Magnoliopsida; order Asterales; family Asteraceae; genus Scalesia; species Scalesia atractyloides. Next base: position 1,442,701 of record CAMTDV010000003.1, read on the forward strand.
TTGGGTTTTTTACTTGTCGTTAATCCATAATCGTGCGGTATCATTTTAGTAAGAGTAAATTCTCTCCCCTTTGATCATTAAATTTTTGGGGGTGTATTAATGTGTTTTGAACAAATGTTTCTATCTAATATCAAGCATGCAATATTTGGTGTGTCGTATACGCATTATTTGGGGTTGTTGTTGTTTGTTGAGGTTATTGTTGTTGTGTTGTGTTGGTTATGGTAGTCAATAAATTATTCACTCAGTGGATCCACGACTGACATTTTCTCGTGACCTGGAGATGTTGGTATCGCCTCATTAGTTTTGGGCTGACATTTCCTCCTAACTGTTGGATGTTGGTATCGCAAGGGTCACACCCTTTTTGGGTGTGGGATGCAAGCAATTGGTTTTGGTGTTGGTTTTGGTCTTAGTCATTATTCAGTCACCATTCTATGCTTATATTACTTGTTGCATTACTTCCACATGACTATTTGCATGTTTAATATTTGAATTATTATTTGAAACTAAAATGTAAAACATATTACTTTTACTTCTAAATTTTAAAATGGTAAACCTATTTGTACTTAGCTAAGGTTTACTCACCAACTCATTTAACATTTATTATTTTCTTTTGGTTAAGCGTACGCTGATTGGTGAACATATATGAACAATGCGAAAGCACGGTAATTGCGGGGGACCACGTGATTACAAAAGTGACTCATGGAAGGCATACCAAGCTTTACGATGTGCCAAACCTAGGAATTTTTGATATTACATTTTTGGAATATTATTTTATCGTAAGTTTTACGTTTTTGTGAATGTTATATGTGAACCATGCGAAAACACGGTAATTGAGGGGGCCCACGTGATTACGAAAGTGACGCATGGAAGGCATACCAAGCCTTACGATGTGCCAAACCTAGGAACTTTCAATATTTCATTTTTGGAATATTATTTTTCATAAGTTTTATGTTTCTGTGAATGTTTTTATTCAACTTATTAGTCGATCGATATTCGCTAAATTCTCAACCTGTTTGCGTTAATCCTTGTAGATCTCTTCTAAACGACTTCGTACTAGAAAGATTTGCTATTGGTGGGATCTACTAAGTATGATGACGATGATACTTTTGAATCTAAATTTATTTTGTATAGTTACTAAATTCTATTTAACTTATGGTTGTATTGTAATTTATGATCAATCATATGTGTACGCTATTTCTCCTTATTGTAGAAGATGTTTATATAGTTTCTTGAGTTTACATTTGATCGGTGGAATAAATTAATGGGATGAGTTTAGTTTTTTTAATTATTAATAATAACAAATAGAGTAAATTGCACAAAACATCCTTTATGTTTCCTTAAACTTGCAGGTTCCAGCCTTAATGTTTAAAAGTTGCTAAAAACAGCCTTTAAGTTTATTATTATTGCGGGTTCAATCCTTTATAGCTAACCACGTTATTTTCTTCAGTTAAGTTCTCTCACATGCATAACATGTGAGGGTATATTCGTCATTTTGGTTGATCTTCTACCCACTTCAATTATAAAAAAAAAGAATATTTAAGTTTTAACCTAGTTTAAACAAAGTTTGGTAAAACGTACGCGACTACAGAAGAGCACGATTACCGTTTGATAGTGTTTAAGTCTAACTTGCGGCGTCCTAAGCGTCACCAGTTGCTGGATCCGACTACTGAACACGGTGTTACGAAGTTCTCTGATTTGACGGCATCGGAGTTCCGTGAGAGGTATCTAGGGTTGAAGAGTCGTTTGTCGTTTCCGTCTGATGCGAATAAGGCGCCGATTCTTCCAACTGATGATAATCCTAAAGAGTTTGATTGGCATGATCAAATTCTGTGTTAATCTTTACAGCTTAGTGGGCTAGCTTAACAAGATTCCTATCTTAATTCCGGGTTCGCCGGAATCCGGCGAAGTCGCCGGAGAAGAAGACCGGGAAAGAAGGTGTTTGGTTTTAAAAGTTTGGTTTTATTGCACATTAGTCCATGCGGTTATAATTTTTTTAAAATAGGTTAAACCTTAAATATTCTTTTTTCTTATAATTGACGTGGGTGGAAGATCAACCAAAATGACGAATATACCCTCACATGTTATGCATGTGAGGGAAATTAACTGAAGAAAATAACGTGGTTAGCTGTAAAGGATTGAACCCGCAACAAAAATAAACTTAAATGCTGTTTTTAGCAACTTTTAAACATTAAGGCTGGAAACTGCAAGTTTGAGGAAACATAAAGGATGTTTTGTGCAATTTACTCTAACAAATATATAATTTAAAGTTATAAATAGTGGAATCCCTATACTGTCACTCGATATAGCAAACTTAAGAAAAAACAAATGGAATAAAATCCTTAAAGCTTAGTATAAAAGTCTTGTAGTAACCGGAAAAAATATATTTTACTATTTCTTGCACAAAAAAGAAAACATGATATCAAAGTGAAACCAATTAATGAAATATGTGCTCAAGCTAATATTAAGATTTAGGCGTACTAACAGATTTATCATGTGTAGCTTTCCATTTCAAATTATTCATAATTCAAGTTGTCTAAATTGTAAGTTTTAACTTATGTATATATTAATAAACAACAATAATCATTTATGATATATTAGCATCTTAAATTATGTTAATTTATTTTATTTTTCTTCAAATTTCAAAGAAATTGACATTTTTCTGATTTTGGGTGGTCTTAAGCCATTTTATGGCATTTGTCATCTTTTACTTATGTAAGATATTTTCTTTATTTAACCCGTGCAACATACGAAGACCATAACCTAGTACAATATATAATGTGAAAATCCATAACCTTTCATTTATGTAGCTGGAATTCATGGTTAAAATTATCATAATCCTATGTGTTACATAAGTTATTGCTTTTAAAAAATCATTGACATATCAACTCAAAACAATGAAAGACATTTCATTGATTCTATATAATACATTGTCAGGTGACATCTGAACTGCATTACATAATTCTTTCTATCATGAACTAACTCAGCTTGAGGTCGAATTACCTTTATATTCATTCAATAAAAACATTTTACACGGGGCTTGTTGATGGTTGAACACAACTATCTTATCTTATATTGATAGCGTCTTGTAGTTGTTTTATCGTTATTATTTTCGCGACAATTTTAGTAAAATGATACAGCCATGGTGGCATAATAGGGTTTAAATGTGTTACATCTTTAACTACTCTCACTATTGAAAAAATGTATTAGCATTGTAGGATAAGAATGTTGCATAACAATTTTTTAATAATGGTGGCGAAGTTAACAAGATAAATACAATTTCTAAACATTGTTAATCTCGTTTGCTATATACCAACTTTAACAACTCTTTTAACAATCTATTTACGAATGCAATGTGATCTTCCAAGTCTTTTATCGTTTTATTTATGAATGCAATATGATCTCAAATATAAGAAAATGATTTTTGATTATAGTGTGATTTTCTTGTTTTCTAGCAACTGCAAATAGTAGTCAAGGATATGTTGCATATCAATCAGGTGACTCTTTTTGAAAATACATAACTATTGCAAGCTTTCAAGTAGTAAAAATATTTAGTTAAAAGTGTGTTTTATATCTTTTTGTATTTACAAGATATATAATAAGTCTTAACAAACACAAACCTTTTTCTGTAGACTTGTAGTCTTCACACTGCCCCCCACTGGCGGTTGTGTAGACTTTATGTTTCAATCTTCAATATTTAGTAAAGTGCTTGAACTTTTAGTAATCAATATGAGAGTAACTTCGAATTAACTGACATATGGTTAGTGGAACATCCAATTGTAGTTCTATAAAAGAATGAGTAAATCTTCATATGATCATGAGTTGATGGGTACAGGACCGGGACGAGGGCGATGGACGTAATGTGGCGTTTTGATGGCACACTTTGCACTTAAGTTCTTACTGGTCAAGTGACTTAAGTTCTCAAAATTCGTTAGGTCATTGAATTTGAGACTTATTTTTTATTGAATTATGTATCCAATTCTAATATACAAAGCTTTGTGCTTTGTTTAATATACAGAATACTGAAATCGTATGGTTCATACAGCACACACATTAAACGAATTCCCTAACATTCCAACTCTGCACACTCTTGTTTCAGGTATACTTGCTAGGCTAATCCCGGCAGTAACCTGCTTAGGCTGTTGTACTCTGGGAAACAGACGAGTTTACCTGGGTGCCCCGAAATCTGTTTAAGGGAAGCATGATCTTCACGTGTCTCAGTCACCGTTGTTTTATTTTTTTTCTTTTCCTTTATTTTCTTTGTAATATGTTCTTAGTTTAGTTTACATTTCTGTATTGTATTTCCTTTCAGTTTGATTTTCTTCTTTTTTTTTTATGTAATCAGAATATTATTCAATAAAATTGTTATTTTATTTATTTTATGAACGGTTGCGTTACACTAAGCAATCAATATGATAATTTGGCTCAACAAAAGAAAAATGTTCTTTGTAGTTTTCTATTCTTCATGACTTCAAGCTTTGAAGGACCTTTAAATTAACCTCTATTGATGTTGTTGTGTTCATACGCCATTGCCATTCATTTTCTTTATATTGAGGTTATGTACAATCACATGCTAAAAATGATCTTCAACTTTTGTCTTTAGCTTTAAAGGTAGAAGGTCGTATTTCATTGGCTATAAATTTTCCATTCTTCATATTTCATCGTATCTAATATGGCTGAGGCTCAACTTTTTATTTTTATTTTTCTAAATAAAAATAAGACACGTTTGATTTATGCCTACAAGCTAGATGTGCACGATTGGGTCCAACCTAGTATAGGGATATAAACGTCACTCACTATACATTGTTTAGATTGATGTAATCGCAAACTAATGGTCCGTAATCGGTCCTACCTAGTCGAAGAATATGACAAATTATCAAGGAACATATAGCTTTCACCCCAAAATTCAAAGCTAAAAAGTAAACTTTTTTCCCTATACAAAATTTAAAATATTACTATTTTTTTCTCTCTTTTAATTATTTAAACATTGCAGCCCACATGTATTATAGTAAACAATACATTAATCTCTAGTTTTGATAAACATAGGACAAGAATATTACACAAATATATAATGATCTTATCCACATACATGCATCCTAACTCTTAATACAAAAAAAAAAATATAACAAAGATAACATAAAGATTCGTTTACACGTGTTCCAACCTAAATGTTTTTTTGAAAGAACTGTTAATGTAATAATGTATAAGTCTAACTAATCACCACTGTTAACTTTTTACCCACGAGTGAGAATAAAGACAAACAAATCCATTTCACAGTTTCACTTGCTCCCAACGTTCTACTTCCATCAAGAAACACATCTGTGCAAACCAACAACCTAGAATCAGAGTTGGTGAAGCATACCCACTTTTTGTTTCTTCCCATACTTACACTCTTTAATAATAATAATAATAATAATAATAATAATAATAATAATAATAATAATAATAATAATAATAATAATAGTAGTAGTACTAATAATAATTTATATTAATTTAAAGACTCTTTATCTAATATAGTTTAGGGTTTTCCAGAATATTTCTTATAAATATATGAGGTAATCATGAATTGAAAAAAAAGATTGAAGGACTAAGAGAATGTATTCAAATAGGTTAGGGCTTTCCAGAATATTTTTTATAAATATATGAACTAATCATGAATTGAAAAAAAAAAGATTGAAGGACTAAGAGAAAGTATTCAAATAGTTTAGGGTTTTCCAGAATATTTTTTATAAATATATGAACTAGTCATGAATTGAAAAAAAAAATTGAAGGACTAAGAGAATGCATTCAAATAGTTTAGGGCTTTCCAGAATATTTCTTATAAATATATGAACTAATCATGAATTGAAAAAAAAAAGATTGAAGGACTAAGAGAAAGTATTCAAATAGTTTAGGGTTTTCCAGAATATTTTGTATAAATATATGAACTAATCTTGAATTGAAAAAAAAAGATTGAAGGACTAAGAGAAAGTATTCAAATAGTTTAGGGTTTTCCAGAATATTTTTTATAAATATATGAACTAATCTTGAATTGAAAAAAAAAGATTGAAGGACTAAGAGAAAGTATTCAAGAATTTGGAGAGATATATGTGTTGCCAAGATTGAGCCAGTGTGCCTTGGTATAACCACCACGTATGGCTCCAAAAGGATTAGCCCCGACTCGTCCCTTTCGTGTTTTCAGAACCATGGACCGCATAGTAACTCGGTGCGTTTGGATGCATGGTTACAAATTTTTATCAGATTTGATATAACTATTAGTTCGTTATTATATTATCCATAACAATGGTATAATCAGCTAGTGAATTCTATAAACTATATTTCTTTTCAATTTTATTATAATATAATACTATGCACTATATATATATATGTGTGTGTGTATTTAATGCATGTGAGATGATTATAAATGTGTGACACTGAAAATAAGATAACTCAGGAATACTTTTTTGAATAAAATTTATAGTGATGGTAAAGGGAAGAGATTCAGGTCTTATTTTATGGCAATTACTTTTTGGCACGTAATAAATTCGAAGAGGGACCGATCTACGATATATAAAGTGTAGGATTGAAATGGTTCTTTATAATAAGAAGAAAATAATTTTGGCAACAAGTTTTGATTAAAATAACAACTAATAAATTTATACATCATGTCTTTGAAAACGTAACGTATTTTGTTAAAAAATGATATATATTGAATATTTTAAGTTACCTTCTAATGAAACAAACTTTGATTTTGTTAAAATGTATGTTGATTAATTATCTAACATTCTTCTTGTACATAATTCAGATGAATATAATAAGCTTTGCATTTTGCAAATGCATGTGAATGTCTATATTAAAAGTAGTTTATTTATCTGTTCGATATACAGACTAATTAAGAACAACACCAAATTTAATGATTAAATGCCTTTGAATAGTTATTAGTGAGTACTACCTATAAATTAAAGGATATAATTTAATCTTTATGAAAGGTATAAGAGTTTAATTCGTATATAAAAATATGAATCTAAATATTATTTTAATTCTTATATTAAATAAAAAACTGTAAAATGATTAATGTAATAAATAATAAATATCTTATACAAGTTAAAAGTAGTATATTATTTGTTTTATAATTATCCGATGTGGTGAGAGTAATTGCTTTAATAAAATAAAAACATAAGAAAATGACAAGAAGATAATCAATTTCATTAAAGGCTAAGCATGATTTAGTTAATTTCTTAATTTCATTATAATCAACCAATTTGGTAAATTGGCTTGAGTGATGGACCCCTGTGCGTATATTGATGTGAATAATAGGTACATTTAAAATTAAATTGAATATGCTAATTACATGTCTTGGTTTAAGTGGAGTTGTATGGCAACGAGCAATACCAACCAGGTTAATGAATCTCACTTATGAGATTGAAGGCAAATATCTTCACAATTAAGTTTCACGAATATCATGTTTTGAAAGCCATGAGTTCACAATTGAGTTCGATCAAAATTACGTATGTCTGTTGAAAGATAAACCTTCGGCCATTGAACCTTAATATGGTGTTTGAAGACCTTGATCTTTGCAAATAGACTTAATATGAGTCAGGTTCAAACCTAGATGGCATATATGGTGTGTTGAAAGGTAAAGCTTTGGCCATTGAACTTCATTATGGTGTTTGAAGACCTTGATCTTTGCGTATAACATGTACTTTCAAGTAAAATGTCTAAATATGGGAATAATGAATGACCGATCCTCAATACGGGTCGGGTTCAAAGCTAGATGGTATATATGTATTGTTCTTATGAAGTCCTTATAAACGATATTTTGGTTTCAAGTTATGCACCCCATACTTATGTTTGTAAATATTTGGTTTTTTATTCTAACTATTAGTTGGGTGAATTTTTGACCCTCTAACAAGTTTTCCTTTGAGGGTTTGATTTGGGGATACACTAGCACCAATTTGTGATTTCTAGCAAATTAAATGCATGATAAAAACAAAGTTTATAAAAATACGGGTGTTAGATCTGACAAGTTTGTTTGACCCGAACACATGTTATATCAAGCAAGTGCCTATAGCAAAACAAATTATGTGTCCATTAGTCTTTACATCCCGACTAATAACACCAAGTAAATGTAGTTATCGTTAGATCGGATAGACAAATGGCATGGGAAAAAAATAAGGACCTTGTCGGTGCTACAAAGCCTAATAGAATCGCAACACAAAATGTGTTCTAGTGCTATATCCACATCAATCAACTAGTAGGGACATGCAAGATAAGGTATCATTAGGCAGGAAACATTAACTTCCCTCACCTTTTCATCTCACCATAAGACTATAGATATGGCCCAACCACTAGGTACACTTTAAAAATAAAAAAAAAGCCTCTAAATAGACTATACGTTATCTCATATATAGATACTCTCTTTAGATTTCTTGCTGATTTTTCTTGGCTATCAACAAGAAATAGCATCCATTTACTAACTAAAGAAGTAGCATCATCCTTCTTGATTGAGCCACGAGCACGATATAACCATCCATAAAGGAATCAAGCTTGTTTATGTTCTCACAAGCACCTTATATAGAAGAATTAGACAAATTAGTAATCGAATTAATACCTTAAACACCTTCACACTCTCCTATCCCTTTGACCAATAGCATTATTGACTTCTAAGGATTGTTACAGGACCTCAAGCGAGCGAACAACCATGCAATATTGATTAGTCAGGTGACAACGTCTCCTCCACTCCAATCCAATCATTATAACCTTTTTTCTAGCATTAACCTCTTGAAGTTTGGTCAAATTGCCATTCAAACTATTTGTTAGCGATGACTTGTTCGATCCTATCACCGATGATGGGAGACATCCAAGTTCATTGGTGTAATAGCAATGTCGTACCCTTATGAAATATGACTTGAATCAAAGAATTTATAAGGTAAACCTAAATCTCTCTTCAAACCTTGTAGAGACTAAAAATATATAAAATGGTGCCTTTTGTTGCCACTAGGATATGATTTTGTCAGTTTGTGATTGTAACTCAGTGATTTTGAATTTTCAAGGCAATAATAACTTGAAATTTGTATATTACCACATGATTTGAAATTTGACTATTTAAAATTGTTTGATCTATTAATGCACAAATTAAATAACTCATGACAATCCAACAAATCTCAAATCAAAACTTGGCATTTATATTCATAATTACAATCATGAAGTATGATACTTGATTTTTTTTTTCTGATACAAATAGTATTTTGAAAAAGTAAAGTTTAACCCATAACGTGTAAAAAGAGGGTGCAAGAAAAAACAAAAGAAGGTGGTGGGATGGCAGCCTTGATCATGGAGGGTTGGAGCCTTCCAATTTGTAGCGCACAATCATGGTTCACAATGAGGGTGGGTGGGGGGACCCAGGTGATCCGATCATAAAGATACTTGGTCCCGTCCACTATGCATCACACGTGTCAAGTCTTCATGATACTCTTCGTACATCTAACGCAAAGTAAAAAAGATAGGCACTTCTTTTCTTCCACATTTGGAACCCCATGTGCAACAAGTGTATCCATCTCTTATTTCTTATAATATCTAGTTATAAACTCAGTAACAACATAAGGCCGAACGGGCGCATGCGGAAAAGCATGTGGGGAGGTGGTTTTGCCGCAAGAGGGAAGTGTTAGAGAGAGGAAATGACATGACATATTATGATTGGGTGGGTGAAAATTCTCCCCACCTCATGAGGGTGCACCCCCTTCACCCTAATATGAATACTACTTTTAAGGTTAATGTTAGATTTAAGAAGGGACGGGATTGGTACAATATCTGTATCTGTATTGGTATCAAAAATACCGGTATTGAATTTGAATAAAACTGGATATCAAATATGTTTGTATGGTACGGGTACCGGTATTTCGATACAATATCCGCTTTGGTACTACTTTGTTTTTATTTTAGTTTTTGAGCACTCGTACGGGTATTATATAGGTAAAATCGCATAAATACCAATTATAGTATAAGTACCAAATATGTAAAATTGGTAGGAGTATCAATACGATACGGGTACCAAATAGGTAAAATCAATACGAGTACCATAAATAGCATAATACGAAATAAAACATAAGATAAAAAAAACTTTTAAATTTCTATACAAAATTCGTTACTAGCATCTTTTTAACTGTTCTCTTACCAATACTGAAAGTACCAAATACGAAAATCAATAATACTGGGTATCAATAAGTATACCGAGTACCTAAAAGCGATACGAATACAAATACAGGTATGGTGCGAGTATAGGTACGAGTATTTAAGAAAAATGCTAATCCCTATATTTAAGTATTTAACAAAGATTATGTTTTTAACTTTTTTTCTCTTGGTGATGTTTTTTTTTCTAAATCTTTTTTTTCTCTCTCTAGTAACTAAAAGTACGTATTGTCACACATTTTGGAATTTGTTAAAACCAGCATTTTGGCATCCTATGTGTTGACACCTAATAGTGAGAACATCTTTCGGCCATCAAATTTAATCATCAACTATTGTCATCCAAGACCACAACTGTTAACTTGCTTCAAAAACCCTAAACAAACCCATGTAAATTCTTTAAAATCGAAAGTCGCAAACGCATTCACATATCAAGAAAGTAAAATAATACACGAGTTAGGAATATTATAAGACGATATACATATTCTTTTTATACAAATCAAGATAAGCTGTTAAAAGTATTTGACTATTAGTCAAACACATAAATGAACTAGCAAAAAGTCATTTAAAAATGTAACTGAACTTGATAAAATATTTATCATATGCATGGATAACAATCTGAAATGTATAACCAACTTTTTAATAGTCAACTTTAATTTTCATAGATTTCATGTTTTATCTTATTTAAAATTAGTCATGATAATTAGCTAACATGCAATCAAACTTGTGAAACATAATGAATTAATAATCTATTAATATGCACTAGTATTAAGCCTCTCGCGTTGCGGTAGGGTGTAAAATCATGTCAAGTAGCATCAATGTCATACCATCGTCAACGACTACTAACACTGTAAAAGCTCGTAAAAGCAATAAAATAAAATAAAGGAAAAAATAACCGAATGAAAAGTAAAGGTAAAATCGTTGAACCACACACACCCAGTTATAGAGTGTTAATGCAAAAAAATTAGTTCGAAACGTAAGACATAGAAAAAATAACTAAGCCAATCTAGAGTTGCGACGGACATGTCAAATGAGAATGAGAATAAATACATGCCTTGCGGCAGACATGTCAAACGAGAAAAAAATAGACAAAAAAACGTTGAACTCCCCCTTCCACCACTCGGACTTTCCGACGTGTTAATTCGTAAAATTTAGAATGAAACGTAAAACAAAAAACTTGCGAAAGATGCAAGTACGGGAGACCAACGTTGAAAGTAAAAAAGTATATATGTTAAACTGCAAAAAAAAAAATTAGATTAAAGGTAAAAAAAATCAAAGAGGTTAAACTGTAAAAGATGAGAAGTTTTAGGTTAGAAGTGAAAAATTACATTTTTTGTTGTAACCTCTTAAGCATAGAGTACGCCGCTATGAAGCACAAAAAAATTATAAATTAATTGTATGAAAATTATAATTTTGGTTACATTTTTATACTTAATAAATTTGTTTTTTTCTTCATATTTTACGATAATGTCATTAGATAATCAAAAATATAAAATAATACCTAATTACTTATATTAATAATATTATTAATTATTATTTAATAAGTTGTTAGAGAAAATGACATATGACATTAATTGTAGTCTTTTATTAATATTTAGATTTAAAAAAATAATCAAGTGCAAAGAAAGAAATTATTCTTGATATGAGAACCTTTAGATATCACAAATTTGTAGTCCCTCAGGAAATCTAAGGTGATAATTAGGGTATCAAATATCATTACTAATCAGCTTAACCATATCTAACCTCGATTAGAAAACACAAAACATGATCTCATTTTCTATCGTAATTAACCAGCTTAACCGCACTTAGATGTCTAGAAGATGATGTGAGAACTAAAACGGTGAATTTTCCATCAACACCGAGCGAGCAACAAGGGTAAGTGTACGTTCCCAAACCAGAGAGACCTTAAAGTTGGGTTCAAGTATCAAAACATATATAGTTCTTAAACTTATAAATGTCATAACTAGCAATGGAAACATCAAGTCATCAAGTTTAAACAAAACAATCAATAAAGAAAACATGTCATCTATGGTCGATAAGATGCCAGTCTTTTGGATAGGATAGTCTTCATTTCATGTTATTGACCTCTTACCAAGCATTAACATACAATTAACCAAACATGCATGTTAAAAAAGTCAGCTAAGCTAAGTGAAACCTAATTTTTGTTGAAAAAAGGAGTTATTAGTTTAAATTAAACGTTCAGTAATCATCATCCAATTAAATTTTGATATCAATTATGAACATCAACATTAATAAATAAACATCAATGAAGCGAGCTTCACCATAAACTTCCTTCACACTAAGTCAACAGGCTTACCCAGGTATAAGACTCCTTGCCTGCTACGTCGTCATGCGTACAAAATTATCAATACATTTTTGTCATTCATCAAATCATCTAACTTGAATTATCAATCATTAAACTTTTAAACTTTAATAATTAACGCATAACATTAATCAATAACACACAATAGCTAGTTGTCATTTCAGGGAGAGTTTAACCATTTAAGATAATTAACCTAAAATAGTAAAAAGAAGGGCATCTATGACTCACATGCAAGTCTAGCTATGTATAATATAAGCTTGTTGTGTTGACCTTTCCTTGGCCATCGGAAAATCAAGTCAACCCTAAGTAAAGCGCAGATGTGAAAAGGGTCAGCCACATAATCTATGATTACTTTGACACTTTGCGAATACAAGTATTTTCAACTACTTGACCTCTTGCAAGTACTTCAGGTACTCGCAACATAGAGTATTTTAGATTACTCAATTCGCGTATACATAACCATAGGAGTACTATAATATTTATGCTTACTCAGTATACCGAGTATTGGGTCATTTAAGCGTACTTATAGTACTCACAATTCATGGTTAGAGAGAACCAAGAGCGTAAACCTTGAGTACCCGCAAGGTTTTCAAGATCTGCGAGAACTTACCTTTGAAACCCTAACAATGGCAGTTCCTTGAACTTGTGATTGTTTCAGTTCAAGATCTAAACATTTTACATTAAAGTGCATCAAAACCTTTATGTAGCATCACTACATGCTTAAATCATCAATGTCATGCAACTTTTTAGGTAAATTACACACCTTTTTAAAACCCTAAGCTCGATCTTGAATCTCCGATAAACAGCTTACAACAGCCCCAAACTTACACCATAGTGCTTAAATCAGAAAAAAAAAACACTCGTGAAATGGTCTCCCTTTTGGTCTCAAACAAAATTTAGTGTAAAAACTCATTTGATCCCTCCCCGCCCTCTTTCTCTAAGTAAGATGGTGTGATTTGCGCATGAGAAATTTGGTCCTAACCTCCATTCCATATTAAGGTTTTTCATACATTTACCATTTTTCCCTTAAAACCCAAGTCATGTTTATTACCTTCATTTGCTTTTCAATCCATGGTCCACTCCCTTTTAGTTCCCATATTTCATATATTAATTTAAAATTTAGGTGTTACAATAAGCCACACCAAAATTGACCATCTCTTTCGCTAGTTTTCTCTCTCAAGAATGAAAGTGTATATAGTGAAAATGAAGAGTTGTGTTTGGATCTCTTACCACGTTAGGGTTTTCAGAAGATAATTACTATTATGCCCTTATGGGCCTTAACATATTAATCTTCCAAGTTAAGTTTTAATTTCATAATCCACCTCGAGTCTATTTCATTTATTATTATTAAAAAATGGGGTGTTACATTTACACAAAATATAACAAGTGCTAATGAAAAGTTAGTTGCATCCCTTTATATAAAAATATGGCACGAATCCACTTTCGCTGAGAAAAGTAGTTATCATCTACATTTTTTGTTATAATTATTTTATTGAAGTTATATCAAATATGTATATTTTGGAAAAATTCAGTGTAAGGTTATCAGTGCATAAAGTTATGTAAAACTGCCTTGAAATGTCAAACTCTCGAAAGGTTACAATAACAGTTCTATAAATATATATGTATACACTAGCATGTTATCCTACACTTATCCTTTGTTCACACCAACATATAAATGTATCCAATGCTAATCTATAACTAGCGGTGACATATAAAAGCTATGTAGACCATTTGTTCGCATCAACTTATAAATGTGTCCAATACAGACCCACATATGATGCTGGCATATAGAAGCTATGGTAACCATTTACCAAGTTAGTGTTAATTTCAACTTAAGACATGGCCATATCTCAAAATCAAATTTGGTTAAGTTTATACAAGTATGTACTCTACATATGCTATATTATACTATAATTTAACTTAAAATCTTTTGTCTTATCTGCAAGGTATCTTTCTTTAAAATAGATTTATAACACTCAGTTACTAACATTCATTCCTCCATGTTAATATAGTCCATCATTAACTATTCGAAACTAGCACAATCGAGTTAAACTTATGCACATATGAAAATGTTTAAACAGCTGATTTTTCATCTTAGTATATCATACTTTCAAATATTCAAAAGCAATACATCTTTAAGAATTGAAATCTTTCAATTTATTTGAATGTTTGGTGATAACTACAAGTTATGTACTATAATTTCTCTGAGTTTAACTTGACCATTATAAATCTATTCGTGAGTTTACCAAAACCTAAATGGAGACTCATATAGGTGATTTTTTTTCTATTCATGATTATGCTCTCCACTATTTTGAAGGAATAGTAAAATATTAAACATCCATCATTCAACAAGCCTGAACACAACAATTAGGGTGAATAAAAACACGTGTGTGCATTTTTAAGGTTAAGTTTTCACATTGGATCTTGCTCCTATAGCATGGTACTATAAGGAAACCAAATTTCTCACCCTTATAGATTTCAAGTGGACTTTAATATCATTCCTACAACAAACGTATTAATGAGCCTTGGGCCAACCCCATGGTCAGTGGTGGATCTAGAAAATCTTTATAGGGGCAACGTATCATATAAAAAGGAGTAACGAAATCGAAAAAACGTCAAATTTTTCTAAAATTTACAATACCACCGGAGCGTCAATGGGTAGTAGGGGTTACCCCTAGCAACATGCTAGGTCTGCCCCTGCCCATGGTTAAATGGTTTGCTATGTTTCAAGTGACTTTACAAAACCAACATATATCATCCCATGCATGAGCAGTTCAAGAATAATAATATATAACACCTGGGTGTCTACACATGTCATTCATTATACACTTGGTTTTATGCCTATAGCTTCACTTAGTGTTTAAACTTGCCATTATACGCTTAATCCCATGCAATTAATTGGTTATATTGGTTTAGGGGCACAACATAATATCATATTAAAAAAAAATTAGTCATTATGCTTCTCTACTAACAACAACCAATGCAACAAACTCAAATTCTGTAGTTGAGTTTGTTACGCAAACATACTTGGTTGTTGCTCAAGAAATGACACCTCTCCTACACAATATATATAACCATAGTTAACTTTGTTATGCACGTTTTCTTCTTGGATAACCTTCTGTATATAAGATGTAACAGAACATCCAACAAAATTTTAGCCATAATCGTCCGTTTTTCTTGATTATTTTAGTACTCTTTTTATTACACACAAGTGGTAACTATATCTACCGGATATATCACTTACATATATGCTTGTCGCGGCATAGATTAAGCTAACCCATTACCTTTGAGTGTTCTAATTGAATAATTGGGATGTATGATCACCAAAAATAGGCATGATCATAATATTGGGTGGGTGTTTATAGATTTTAAGTCCTTAATAGAGAAGTTAGATGATATAAAATGTATTCAACACCATTTTAATACATACAAGATTTAGCATCTAGTTAGAAAGTTAAAAAAATGCATGAGCTGGCAATATTATAATATACTAGCAAAAGTATAAGAGAAGTAATGTATCGCCTTTTGTACGAGTCAATATAAAGAGATGTTCAAATGGTTTGTATTATGACCACACCCTTAGGGTGGTGGTTTTAGATGGTGGATTAGACGTGTGTGACATGACACTGACATGGACGGTCATGTTGGTCATGAGTGTCATGATCACACCTGAAGAGTGTGAGGGTCATGATTGGAACATGATTCACCAAGTAGGAAAATAAATGGAAGGCTACACCATCCCGTTGTCTGATCCACCATGGTTCGCATGGATTAATCCATAACAACCATGGTCCGCTTTTCCATTTTACAAGACTTCCTTTACTTTTTCTTTAGACAAAAATAAATTAAAATAAATAAGAGGATAGTGGTTTGGGTCATAACCACACCTTTAGGGTAGTGGTTTTGGATGATGGATTAATGTGGGTGACATGGCGCTGACGTAAAGGGTCATGAGAGTCATGACCACACCCTATAACCTCAGTGGAATGATCGGCCGGATAGAGGCTAGGGCTCCTTCCTTCCCACCTCGTCCTTCCTTGTGTGTCGGAGATATAAAGCGAGTGCACCGGAAAAGAACGAGAACTAGGTCGTCTATTCTTTGTCGAAGCATCCGAAGTATAACTGCACACTCACACGATCTTTGCTGACACATAGGAGCATTCGCTGGCACATGTTTTCAATAAATCACCAATCACCTTAACCGTATAACCTCGATTATAATTATAAATACCATAAAACATCAACTCATTTTGTTTTGTAATTGATCAGTTTAATTAGGGAATTCGATTCGGCTCAAGATAACATTAACATTTATCTGTAGTAAACTTTTTAGTGGGACGTTTGATGCACTCTTTGTTGATAAATGATTCATTTAGCATATCTTTTATATAAAACATACTTTAATCAAAATCAAGTTAAATAAGGTTATTGTAAAAATAGTCTTAACATACTAAACAAGAAAAGTGAAATATATTTATTTATTTTATTATTAGTATTATTACTATTCTTTTTTAAAAGTGATTTTCCATCTAATCAAACAAGTATTTTAATTCTAAAAAAAATTAAGATTACACTAGTAAATAATTATATAATAACACGAGAGTAATTGCATATGATTACACTACTAGAGTAACTACACGAAAAAAAATATTACTTTTTTTTAGTTTTTCCAACTACCATAATGCTTAAGTAGATAAAAAAAAAATTAATATTTTTCTTTACTTTTTACATTTAGCATGTTAAGACTCATTTATATTAATCAAGGTGAAATATACCTCCACCACAATCTAAAGTGTTTATAAATAAATATTACGAATAAATAAATTATCCTATTTTGTTAATAACACGTTAAGTTGAAAACCAAAAATTATACTAAAACATAACTTTTGTGTTAGATATGTTTTTTTTTTTTCTCATTTTCATCATTAAAGTTTTACTTTTTTCTGTTTTGCCCACTCTAAATGAATGAAAGAATGATGATGTGTGAACATCTTTTAATTTATTTTAAACTTTTAATTTGTATACTGTTTACATAAATTATTTTATTATTTATAATCATTTTTAAAACTTTTAATTTAAATTATTTTATTATTATAATTATTATTATAATTCCTTTTAAGCCTAATTTGTATTTTACACATAACTTAACTTTTAAGATACAGTATTTTATAAAATTCTAATTATACTGTTGCTATCTTTTTCTTTTTCATTTTTATGTACCTCTATATAAAACTTTTAACTACGATCAAGATGTGAACAAGTGGACGAAACACAAATATGTATGTTATTAGAGTTATCTTACTGTTTTGCTTTTTATATAACTTGAATTTACCTTTTTAGTTATTTTAATAAAAAAATTCCAAATACACTGTTGCGACATGCTTATTTTTATTTGTGATTCGATAAAAATTTTATTTGAACAAGTCAAATATAGTTAATTTTTTCTTTTAGTGAGGAACCAAACCACCGTCGGAACAAAGTACTAGTACTATATAGTACCAAATTGAACCGACACCAACCAAAAACCTATTACGAACCTCAATTGATTCCACTAGTTGTGTTTAAATAACAATATATAAACTGTATTATTATTTTACTAACACTTAGAATCGTAAGGGTGTGTTGTGAAAGCATGGAAAAAACCTCCATATGATTCTTATTCTCTGCCAACGACCTCTTAAAAAACTTTGTTTGTCCAAGTTCAGAATTTAGAATTCCAATCGATATATGCTCAGTTAACCATTTAAAGAAGTCGATTAGTATTCACATATTAAACAAAAAAACTCACTTTTTGTTAACTATTTTATTTTAAAAATAGTTTTAATTATTCATGATAGGTTTATCTAGTAGGTTTAGGATTAATATATATTTAGTATAAATATTCAGTTTTATTTATCGAGTTGAGTTTAATAATAAAAGAGTATGAGACGTGTTAATCTCCAAATTGTTTGTGTTTGGTTTTGTGTGTTCGTGATTGGAAGCTTGGACCAACAATTGGTATCCGAGCTTCGTCAAGAGTCGAAGCAACGATGGATCCCACGATCTAATCTATTATGCCGAACTCGACCAGAGGAGATAGAGAGGAATAAAGGATTGAAGCAAGTTTATGTGTTTAATAATCTGGTTTAATTATAAAATCCAAAAAAAAGAAAAAAAAGGGAGGTGTTAGTGGAATTTATTTAGATAATGGATCAGGGAAGATCACATCCAAAAGATGGAATGGGTAAAAATAACATATGTTGGTGAAGTCCAAATCGCAAACTAATAGGTAGATGGACTTTATTTAGTAATTTGATTAACGGTTTTTTTTAAGCTTAGTGTTTTGGGTGAAATATTTGAAGATCGGTATGCTATGTGATATGCTTGAACGTTTGGGTTACTGGTTAGTCCGTGACTTTATCAGGAAAGGAATCAGTGTCAATGAAAAAGTGTATGTGCCTAGTCGTGTCTACGACGAACGCACCACTGGTCGAGAGCTGACACCGTTATTCTGTCTAGTTCAAGGCATGGTGAAACTAGTGACCCACAAAAAGAGCGGGATGGAATGGCTTATCCCTGAGGAATTGGTGACGCCACATGGGGATCGAAAGAATGGCTCAGTAAAACGACCTATTGGTATAGTGGTGGCTGGATGGATACAGTTTTGAGGTGTTGTATGAAGAAGACGTACACACCGAAACGGATTCAGAACCAATTTGTGGTGTACAAGCCATTAACATCGGGTGATTTAAGCATGATTTCGGGCCTGGAATCGGTTCTCTCTGGTGGGTTCATAGAGGCGAACGACGGTTCGGGTTAGCTGGGGTCACGAGGAGTATCGTTCGGGCGACGGTGGTGACAAGTGATCAGTTATGTCCGTTTCAGTGGTGATGAGTTACACGCATTAGTAACTTTCAATACATGTAATATCAAGATCTGGTCCTTCTCGCCAAAAATAAGAACGGAGTAACCGATGTATGTTGTCTTTTGGCATAAGATATCCGATCGGATTTGCGGGTAGGCAAACGAAAGAAGATTCGTCAAAGCAGAAAGTTTTGAATCTTGTCGTGTCTAGCAATGGAGGAAGAAACAGTAGAAATTGGGAGCTTTTTTTTTCTTTGATTGGTGGTTAAGAATGGTGTAGTTTTGGTAACCTTGGAAGAAGGAGATATCAAAATTGATCAAGGGATTGGAGTTGTTGATAGCGATGTGAATGTGAAACGGATCCAAATCAGAATTAAGAAGGTGAATGAAGAATAATTCTGATTTAGAGATTACCTTGAAAGTTTATTTGGGTTTAAGATTATAATGGTTTGGTTAACTATTTTAAAAATAGTTTTAATTATTTTTTAATAGATAAGTTTATCTAGTTAGTTATTAAATTATTTAAATAGATTTTGAGAAGGTATAGGATTAGTTATATATGTTTAGTATAAATACAGTATTCAATTTTATTTGTCGAGTTGAGTTTAATAATAAAAGCGTACGAGACGTATCAGTCTCTAAGTCATATGTGTTTGATTTTATGTGTTCATGATTAAAAGCGTAAGCCAACACGATCATATCTAAAAGGGTTTAAAGTGTTACTAGTAGTCGTTTAGTAAACTTTAATTAAACATCAATCGGTTTCTTTCTGCCTTAGCTACCTAGCTCTCTTTAAAGAATTAAAGTGTTCATATTGCATATTTACGTGCTATGAAAATAATAGAAAAATAATGAAGAACACCGTATGAAACAAATAAAATAACCATATACTTGCATTCATCTTTTAAAAAAAATATATTTGTATAGTTATATAACATACATTCCACACTTTTCCATAACAAATACACTAGATATATTGATTGCGATAAAAAGTTTAATAAGTTAATGATTATACTATTTTGTCCAAGTTTTGAATTCCTTATTTTATTTGGTTCATTTCTTGTCTTTTCAAAATTACACAATTGATAACGATGGTTTGAAAAATGTTTTTGAGTGAGCCCGTTGGTTGTAATTTCATAACATAGATGGTTCTTATTAGGTAATGTGCTTACAATT
The DNA here is from genome assembly GCA_947069175.1 of Scalesia atractyloides. Classification (NCBI taxonomy): domain Eukaryota; kingdom Viridiplantae; phylum Streptophyta; class Magnoliopsida; order Asterales; family Asteraceae; genus Scalesia; species Scalesia atractyloides. The sequence goes on from CAMTDV010000003.1 coordinate 1,463,204, forward strand.
TTACAGTTAAGTTCTATATAAAACTATCAAACTATACTCTAGGTCAAAGACCATGGTTTTGTGAATTTAGGGACCGAAAGGGAGGAAGGGACGGTGTTGTGTTCATCCAGATTCACCCAACTTCATCGAAGATGGTGATGACGATGGTGGTCTCTTGTAAAAGAAAATGTTTAGGGTTTTGAACAATATGTGGTAACCCCTATTTATATAAATAGTTGTTTAATAAATAAAATATTTTATTCATTTATTTATTTTATTAATAAAGGCAAAATATACATTTTATACGGATTTGACTAGAAAATTTAAAGGTTATCAATTATAAGAGCCACTATAGTAATAAAGTGTAAACAAGCATAGACATCTATGTAATTTTGAAATCATGAGGATTAACTGCTAAATATATATAAACCATAGGGACCAATTAAGTAATTAATAAATTAAAGATTCTATCATGCATTTTAATTGTTCAATATATACAAACCACATGGACCAATTGAACAATTATCTTAATTAATAAACTAAAGATTCTATCATGCATTGTGATGCGTTATAACTTATAATCAATACGAATATAATATACAAAGAAAAAGTCTATGTATTTATTTCTAGATTGCAAAAATGATAGTTGCTTTAAGAAAAAGAAATATAAGGATAGGTTTACATCATCATTAACATGTTACATTAAGACGTACGTAGAAGTTCTTGTTGACAAGTTGATAGCAAAACTTTCCATCATTTATCACAAGTCAAATTCTTGACAAAACACTCCATTAATAAAACTTTGACAATATTGAGGTTCCTTTAATAACATAATAAGTTTTTTCGGGTTATGGATTTAAAAAGTAACTCGAGTTATGTGTTTTCAGAGATTTAAAAGGTAACTAAGTTCTCTTGCAGAGATATTCGAGGTGCTGCAATTTAACCCAGGATTCAAAAGATTGTTCATATAATGGCAATGGCGACTACATGGAGGATTTGGCTTGCAAGGAATGTAAAGGTCTTTGAAGGAAGGTTTGTTCAGTTCCAAAGACTATGGAACTAATTAAGAAATACGCTTTCGTTTGATTTGGGTGTGCCACAGGTCTAGGATCCCCTCCTCAGCATGGGAGAAGTGGATTAATTTTGATGTTCTAGAGATGTTGTAATTGTCTTTTTGTTGTTCTGTTGTTCTGATTGTTCGTCTTTCAATGTCTTGTCAGGCTCCATATATGTATATATACATTTTTGCTGTTAAAAAGAGAAAATATGATTTTTCAGAATTTTTTAATGCTATTGGATTAGTATGATTAGACTACCAACTAAGTGGGTTATTCCTCTCATAAGATGGGTTTGAAACAATTTAGCATGGTAAAACAATGATACAAAATACTAATGGAATTCTTTTAGTTATAGTATTAGCATTGGTAAAACAATGATATAAAATACTAATGAAATTCTTTTAATTATAGTATATTGGCTGGTAAAAGAAAAGCTGGAGTCGTTTTTAGTGGTTGTTTGACATTTAGTTCATAAATGATTATTAATTTTTGGATGACCGGTCGATTGATTGATATAAAACCATTCATCTCCCTTTGTACACATCTAATTAACCTAATCTAGCAATTAAATTATAATCACGATTAATATAATTCTTGATTGGAACATTTTAACTTGGATGAATTAGAAAACTACAAATTATAATAATAAAGTTTGTACTAATTATATATATAATATTAAAAAAAGAAGATAAATAGTACGCATGTTTTATCACTTCATTAACTTTTTTGCCCTTTATTCTGTTTCGTCATTCAATTTAATTTTTTCATTTACAAACCGTTTGGTTTAACTATTGTATTTTTTTTCTTTTACTTTAACGAAATTACTTTTCTACCTGTAAATAGTTTTTTTAACAAACGTCTTAATAGCATTTTAGACATTTTTAATCTTTCTTTTTCTTTGCTATAACTAGTGTGGCAAAGGTTTCTTTTTAATTTAATATTTTTTAATGAACACGCCGATACTCTTTTGAACATATTTTTTAACCTTTTTTTCTTTGCTATGACGAGCGGGTCGAAACCAACCAAGTGTCTATCATTTTCTTTTTCGTTTACCTTATTTTTACCTTTGTTATTTGCTATATCGTTTTCCCTTTTGTTATTATTTGATGTTCGAGCCGAGTTACGATGCAAACAGCATAACCCATTAATATATCATTTTAATTAATTTACAAATTTATTTAAAAGTTGTCATGACATGCTATACGTTCTGAATTTCAATCGCGTCCCAGCACATACGACCCTGGTTATAATTAAACAAGACTATAATAATGATGAAAATAGCAAGCTGGCAATTAAGTGAATATAAACAATTACATCTTCCATTTGAAAGTAAAACGCATTATATTTATTATAACTTATAATAAAAAAAACTTTAAATAATGTCACATGTCATTCTCTTCTTCAACCTCATAAATTTAATTTATATTTATTTAATACATTTCTTTTAACATTAAATTTAATCTCTATATTAATAAAAAATTACAACTAATGCCACATGATATTTTCTCATTCAATTACGTAATCTAATTAATAAATATATATAATTGAATAATGTATCTATTTAGTATTTAACCTATCTAATATTAACTATATACTTTCTTCATATTTAGTTTAAATTTCTTCGTACTTAATTTAAATATTAAACATTTGATTATTTTTATCTAAATGGTATTTTGCACCATATTAATCTATTTCCTAATTTATGTATATTTTATTATTTATTATTACTTAAAAAATAGATTTTAAGTGGCAATGATTTTTAATGTTTATCTTCAATATTTTAAAATTCATTTAATCAAATATTTATAATCTAAATAATATATCTATTTATTTAACAAATCTTATATTTTGTCTATAATCTGTCGATCCAATTAAATTGAAGTAACTATTGTTTTCAAAATATTTAGAATTAGAATACCATTATTATTCAACAGACTTTTCTAATTGTTTATCACATGTTTTTTTTATATTTTAATTTCATTATTATATTTTTATGTTTCTCATCATCTTATGCAATATATAAAGCTATTAGTTATTGTTTCATGTTCTTTTACTCAATCTCACTTCCACACTACAAAGTAACTGTCGTCTCCATGACACATCAACACGCCACTTTCCTTCACTTTCTTTTACTAACCCCTATCATGGTTTCATCCTCTTTCACGCCTTATTAAAATAATATAAAAATAAAAAAAGTAAAAAAAAGATTAAAAAACTGATTGGTTGATGGGTGTAGGCCCCACCAACACCCTTCATCTTCATGTTTGGTTTCCTCCCCTCCCCCCCTCCCCCCCCCCCCCCCCCCCCCCCCCCTCGCCGATACTCCCCGCCCCTGCAAACCTCCCCCATTGCCACATAGTTGGCGTTGAACAACAGTAAACAACCTAAAGTAGCAAGAACATTTCTATTGTATAGATTAAGGAACAAAATCACCACAAAATTCATCATTTACATCAGATATATTTTTTTTCACACATGTCTCACAGTTAATATATTTAATATATTCGCATATCATGTTTTCTTATTCAAACATCTTCCATTAACTTTGCTATGGTTTAATATCATCATTCATACTTAGTAGGACATTCCCGATGTTAGTATATTTTATGTACTCCAACAAGATGGAGTATTGTAAAAAAAAATTATTTAATATGTAATTTCATTTTATGAGTGATCTTAAGCAATTTTTATAGTATTTATCATTTTTGTTTACGTGAGATATTTTCTTTATCCGTATAACACACGAGATCCACAACCTAGTACTATATAATATATAACAACTTATTGTATCGTATAAAAGTGTGTTATATCATATTTCATTTATGTTTTTTTTATTATCCTACAACACATATACATATAAATACACACATACATACATGTAACAATAGAAATAATAAGTTTTAAACTAATAGATATGATTCATTTAAAATGTGCATTTAATGTTATTATAAAGGTATATATGTAAGTTTATAATTATAACTAATTTATTGTATACCTTTAAATAAGCTAACTAGTTAAACTTGTATCTCATTTTTTATATATACTCTTTCAAGATAACCTAATTTATGATGGACAATATTCGATATGTATAGGATAAATTTCGAGATATGCATGATAAATTTCGATATATGTAGGATAAATTTTGAAATACGTCTGATAAAGTGTTTTTGCCTAATTAATGAAAGAAAAATAATTAATGGAATAGTATAAACTATTTATTATTTTACGATTATGTTTTTTGTTCTCATATTAAGTTTTTTTCTCAAATAATCATTCCCTGTATATATTATAATATTATTTTAAAAAAATAGAACGTATGCTTAAAAATTTTGAATCACTAATCATGGTCACTTCTAATTAATATATATAAAATAAAATTTGGATGTTTGGTAGTTTTTTTAGAAAAAAACAAATTATGAAGGTTTTTTTTTTTTTGAATTATGAAGGTTATATTTGCAACTTTTAGACACAACCAATATATTAGTCACTGCCATCACTGTGGTGCTGGTTCAGTTAAAAAAATCACTACGGTGCAGGTGACTTTTTTATTTAGGTGAAATAGTAAGAATGGCCATTAAATGGTCAATTTTTCAAAAATAGCTATTTGAAACATCTTTAACAGCCGTTTCAAGCAGATGAAACGACTTAAAAAAATCTTTTCAAGTCAACCAACTTATGATTGTCACGTGTCCGGGTACTTTCAACACGGCTTAAGCTTTTTAAGTATAGCGGTTTGAGAGCTTTCAACACGGCTTGAGATCTTTTAGTGTAGCAGCTTGGCTTGACTTAAGATCTTTCAACACAGCCTGAGAACTTTCAATATGGCTTCTCAAGCCAAGCCAAGCCGCTACACTGAAAGATCTCAAGCCGCGTTGAAAGTTTTCAAACTGCTACACTAAAAAGGCTTAATCCATGTTGAAAATACTCGGACACGTGATAATCATAGATTGGTTGACTTAAAAGGATTTTTTAAGCTTTTTCAGCTGCTTGAAACGACTTGTAGCGACGTTTCAAATGACTATTTTTGAAAAACTGACCATTAAATAGTTATTCTTGCTATTGCTATTTTTTATTTATTACTTTCCATTCCATTGAGTACTCGTGAATTTATTTGGATAAAATATGTGATAAGTGAAGGTCTGTGATTGTTTTTTCTCCACCTCGTTTGGAGGAACAAGGTTTCAGGTCTGGTCTGTTCTGTTCTGGTCTGGTCAGATGTCATGTTTTGTAAATTGGGCCTAAACAACTCATGTCCTGAACGGGCTTCCATCCGGATCTGTGACTGTTAAAACAGATCATTAAATAACTTTTAATATGTTTAATGTATACACCAATGGGCCAGCACCCCTGACTTTTAAACTATCTGCTGCTACAAAATACTGCTTTGTTACTTATAAATATATTTAATTCATATACTTACAATATAACGTCATACTTACGCATATAATGTATATATGTGTGGGTTTTCAGGGGCCAAAAGTGAAAGTATCCTAATTTTAACGTTATTTTATTGATTTCGTGAAAATAACGTTAAAAAGCGAGAGATAGTTAATCATGCATCGTGTAGTGGCGTTGATAGCCGAAAGACATGGGGATACATGCACTAATCGGCTTTTGTCCCAATTGTTGAGTGTTATGTTCCTTATGTTCAAGGTTTGATGCAAAACTACTATCGAGCCGGTGGTCTCAGTGAAAACAGCCTCTATATTTCTATAAGGTAGAGGTAAGGTTGTCTACATCTTACACTCCTCAGACTTTACCTTAGCTTTGATATTGATGTGATTTACTGATTATGATGATAACGAATTATATGAAATTTGATTGTAACTTTTTTCTTCGAAATATACAACTATATTGATTAAAAAAATGGTATTGATTGACAATGTAATAAGCTTAAATAGTTTTAACATATACCACTATATTATAAAGTATTTAATTACTAATCATCCTCTAACCTAATTACACTAATATCATTTTAAATATGCTTTCATATATCGAGTATGTTATATGTGTATATATAACAAAAATATCATTTTGTTTTCTTTTAACATGTTTAATAATTCAAAACATATATTCATATATTTTTAGTGAACCCAATATTGACATATTATTAATAGTTAGGGGGTGGAGGTGCTTCACTTTCTATCACTCATCCCACCCAATTATGTTCTGCCACGTTATCGAACTTGGTTCCATTACCAGTGATAGATTTTAGTGAGGGTGCTCATCACTCACTACACCTCCACTCCTCAACGGTAACTTTCAAATTTTCACGCATGATCACCAGTACGCGTGGTCACCCACCAACAACACATCATCACGGGGCAACCCCACCCCGTTGTAATTATAACATTATCTTATCAGTAAAAGTTAAACTTTTCACATGGGTATATTCATATCGTAAAATTAAATATATTTTAGAAATCGTATTATTTTGTATCTATATTAAGTCAAATTTCTTATATGGATATATTAGTATAGTAAAACTCATAAATTATTTTTACTTTTTACAGAAGTGTACATTGTAGTAGGGAAACTAAACTAGTATATTACAATAACAAAACAACTTATTGGCTGAAGTAAAAGAGTTCGAATCTTTGTAAATAAAAAAATTACCCTCAACTAAAGCCATGTGTAAATAATATAACTTGCATTCATTGACGCGTTTAGTGATTTATAATGTTCTGTATATTTTAATGGGAGTATCGAGCATGAAAAATAGGTTTAAGAGTCAATTATTGTTTAGTACATGTTGAAAAGGGCTTTATGATTTAGGTTTTGGGTTTTTGAAAATAAATGTATGGACCAAATCTTTAGGTCTTAATGGTAACCTAAAAACACAGTCAAAAGGCCCATGTTGTATTTTTTTTTTCGAACGGCTAACAAATCAATCCCGAGTACTTTTGGGTACCCACTGGACAAACGGAGTACTCCGAGAGTAACTCGAGTCGTCCACCACCACTTATGGGGAAAATCCGGTAACCCACCTGCCTATAGGCATGACGGTGAAATTATCAGTAAAACCCGTTTGGCTCAAGGATCGAACCCAGGTTTCCTTGGGTGTTCTATCATTGCCCACCGATGCCTCACTCCTTTTGATGAAATTACCGGTAAAACCCGTTTAGCTCAAGCAAATATTTTTAAGAATTGATGAAAAAAATGCCATATCTACTTGCTCACTCTAATGTTTAGATGGTATCAAATACAAGACTAGTTTAAATATAGGATGATTTGTGGATCCGAGAAACTTATTTACACGATTTTCAAACAAATCCATTGTTGTTTCAATCAACCACATTAAGTATTATATTCTTTCACCTTAATATAACAATTTAATATGTAATATGATTTTCACAGCAATTACCGATCATGATAGAAGTTTTCTTGATTCCCAATTTCCACATTCGTCTAATGAAAACATTGATCCACAACCTCAACATTAGTTATAGTAATAAGTTGTAATAAGTAACAAGTTATTTAAACATGAATAGACTAACCACCCATACAAACGTAAGTTTTGGCATAGGTGAACATCCTCGCATAGGTGAACATCCTCGACTTTAAACAAAAATAGATGAGTTTGTGGTTATACACAAATATTTATTTGTATAACTAAAGGAATAGAAAGAAAACTCACTTAAGTTAAGAAAACTCAAGAAAACCTTATGTAACAATTTTTTTTTCTAAAAAAATTAGGGAATTTAAATTACATGTTATCGAATGTTTTAATCCAAAAGAAAAACAATAAGCGCAGAGTGGGATTTTTTATAAAAATTTTGAAAATTCAGTTTTTTGACATATATATAAACACACTGATATTTCAAAAAAAAATTATAACAAAAACCAGCCGGCGCTTTTTGGTTTTTTTTGCTCAAAACGTTTGACAACATTTAACTTACATTTCCTAAATTTTTTAGAAAAAATAGTTTGTTACACAAGGTTTTTTTTTAAGTTTTCGTAACTCAAGTGAGTTTTTTTTCTAAATAATTCCCCTAATCAATATAATATAACTTTTCTTTTAGTAGGGTTACATCATCTAAGTAGACACAAAAACACTTGGTATAAAGTCAGAACAATAATAACGACAACAATAAATCAGTTGTAGCAACAATAGAAATGATTGATTATACTATTAAGCATTTAAATCAAACAAAAAAAATTAAGAAATGAAAGCTGCTTAACCTTTGAGTTGGCCACCAACATTATCTTATGAGTACCACCAGATAAGAACTCTTTGATATGATTTGATTTGAAGAGAGTGATGTTTGGTTTTGTTGGGAATTTGGTACTGAAAGTACCATGATTGAGGAATAATCTTTTTAAATTGTTTTTTTTTCTTTCTCTACTAAAAAAACATATGATAATTTCTTGCTCACTCATTTTGACACCAAAATTCCTAGAAAACAATTTGTGGCCATTAATAGTGTTGAGCCTTTCTTAATTTTCTTGATCACAAGTCTCTTTCAGTCTTGTTGGTATATACATCCTTCACATGGAGTCCTGGTTATTTTCACAGCTGTGCTAGACATTGACACATGAAATTCAATTAGAGAAATACTTTCCTTCTTTCTAAATTTACTTTTTATTAATAAAAATTATGTGTGAAGTATGAATTTTAACCTATTGCTAGGATTATATATATATAGATGTCTCTCTCTCTCTCTATATATATATATATTTATATCTATTGATGAATTTAAATTTTAACCACACAAAATTAAGAAGCATTTTTTTTTTAAATGTGAGATCAATTTTTTTTTTCATGAGATCCATTTTAGTGAAATTATTTTTTAGACATATGACATTTTCATAAATTACGTGAAACATGTTACAGTCACTGATTAATATAAGTAAACACTAGTACATTCATGGATAAAGATATACCGGTAAATACATTATATGTATGCATAGGGTATTTACTTCTGACAAATTTAAGTTTTAACATGAAGAGTTTCTTTCTATTTTCTTTTACTTCAATTAACAGTTGATATAGGGTAATAGAAGAAACATCAAGCAGAATCGAGGACGATAATATGGTTCTCAAGTTTCTAAGAGGTTGTTTGATAACTTCTGAATGGTGTGTTAAACCAGTAAGAGGTCTGAATTATTGAGTGTTGAACAAGTAAGAGGTGTGAACCATTAAGAGCCAGCATAATGGTCTTAAACGTTCAGATTCAATATAATGCTTAATCATTCAGAGGCAAATGTCTGAACCATTCAGACATATGGTCATGAGACAAACAGTCTGAACCATTAAATGATGAATCAATAAAAGGTTTGAACCATTAAGAGCTGAAACAAAAAGCCCGGAATTAATGTAACTCATACATTCAATGGTTGCCATTTGAAACCATCTATGTGCTTGAGTATGTTTGTGATTAGTTAATTTTATATCATTTTAAAGAGTTGGGCGCGGTTCAAATGAGAACCATCACGAGTTATGAGAATCGTGAAAACTTTTTCTTTCCGCGCGAGTTGGGCCAAATTTTTTTTGCACAAACGTATATGAAAATATTATAAACACATTTGTAAAAAAAGTAAAAAAAGTTGTCGAGTCGGTTGTTTTGACTGGTGCAAGTTTTTTTTACGCGTTAATGTAAATTTTGTACAAAAATAAATATTTTCTTTGCACCTCATAAAAATGTGGGTATGCGATAATTTTTTTTTAATTTTGTTTTCTACTGAAATTAGTAATTTTTTTATTAGTTTTGAGAAAAAATATTCATAAAAGCCGTTTAAATGACCTAGTTCTTACGGTTCTCACAACTTTAGTTGGTCTCAATGTAACACATCCGTCTACCAAAAAGATGCTAAAGATGCAAAATTAAGATTAGTGATAATGACATCGACTTATATGCAATTATTAAGCAAAGAGTTAATTATATATATATATATATATATATATAGAGAGAGAGAGAGAGAGAGAGGGGAAGGTTCATTTGAGAAAAAATTTAATGTGAGAATAAAAAGAAGAAAGAGCATAATTGTAAAACATTAAATAGTTTATAACTTCTCTCATTAATTATGTTATCTCTCGTTAATAGAACAACAACATTTTATCCTATTTCAAAATTTGTCCTACATATATCTTATATTTATCGGAATTTACCCTACACACATGTAAATTTACCCTAGAAATTTCAAAATTTATCCTACACATGTCGAAAATTGTTTTTCACCATAAATTATTTTATCTTGAAAAAGTATATTAAAATGAGTTACAAGTTTAATTAATTAGCTAATTAATGACAATTATAGATTTATCTATATGCTATTTTTTCATAATATAGAATACACATATTAAATGAAGTAAATGGAGAATTTCTATTGGTCTAAAAGTTATTTTTTTTATTCTTGCAAAAATTTTCTTCTCATTTGAACTCTCCAATATATATATATATATATATATATATATATATATATATATATAAATGAATGCAAAAAGGTAAAATTGTGTCTATCATAAAACAACGAAATATAACTTAAAATCAAAGGACTCTCCATTTTACCCAAATAATATATACACAAAAACCATAGAAAATAATAAATATAATAAAGTATGGATTCATACTTCGCATTTGGTGTGCCGCGATAGACCGAAACCGCATCAGACTTCTTGGGCATTGACCAGGGGTTTATGGTATTAGGTTTTACAGTATATATGAGCTGTTTTTTAATAATAAAATCCACGTTTTTAATGATAATATTAATAAATTAGTATATCTATATATTAGTTTTTCTTTTATTTTATTGAACGAGCATATATTAGATGATATATATGTGCAGCCTCACTGTCATATGATCGAACTAATCATGTACGAAAGAGGTCAACTATTATGAAAATATCTGGAAATAATAATACCTTCTATTTTTCCACCATGCTCGGTCTATATTGATGTGTACGTTGTGGCAGACCAATAAATTATTTTGTGGGCTCGGAAATTTCAGAGGGTTATTGGTATGTTGCTAAATGTTATATCTTTTGTTGGTCCGGCTTGGGTTGCATCACATAAAAAAAATAAAACCAAGTTAATATTTAGATACATTATATATAGAGAGAGAGGGGGAGAGAGAGATAGACATATATACATACACATGGATTAGTATATAAATAATCTATATACACAACCCTTAAATGTCCTAATGCACAAATCACGTACAACATCAGGTAGTCAAGGCACATTTTCAAATATGTATACTTAATAGTAGCAATAATAGTAGTAATAGTAATAATTATAAATTTATAATACATAAATTCTAAATATAATAAAGATATTTTATAAACCACAATATTATCTTTAAGTCAAAATTTAAAAAAGAATAATTCAAAATAAATTTACCTATGAGTCTTATTTATCACAATCACAATAATTATAGAAGTGAATAAGCAATAAAGTGAAGTGCCTAACCCATATTAAGGGGGTAAGAAACTAGGACTTTGATCAAGAACTTTAGACTTTGACCCTAGTTCAAGGTTTGAGGTGACATAGCTAATAACCAAACATTATGGGGATAGAAATGCTTGTAATGATTTTTGTTAACTCGACACCATCTCTCCTTTTTCTCTCTTTTTAAGACATTCTCTTTCCCACCATCACTTAAACTTACCTTCACTCTTCACCCTTAACCAAGTGCAAAAGTCATTATCTCTTCTCCTCCATGCACCTCATCCCTACCTAAACAAAATGCATCTCAAATGCATAACGTTAGGTTTGGTCTAAAGACCTGCAATACCCTAATTTTTCGCTACACAAGCTTTACAAATTAGGTATAGAAGAAAATGCCACGTCATGAAATAACGGTGATAACCTTTGAAAAGGCCCATTATGTGAAGTTTATGGCGAGCCCATGATGGGAAAATAGTAAATCTATAAGAAAAAAGACTAAAATCATAGTATAAGATTGAGACTATTGTTAGACTGATCATGGAAGATTCACAAGTTGTTTAGGGTTTTGTTGCAAAAAAGTAAAAGTTAACATAAAAAGCTACATGTTATTGATGTTTGATGCAAAAAATGATGTTATGGATCAATTATAATACTTTGAAATGATAAAGTTAGGATCTGGACGTCAAACAAGGTCAGATCTAATATAACCGCCGTTGTTGATCGAGTTAGGGTTCCTTAGGTACATTTCGCCAACCCCTAACAAGATTTATGATTTAGCGAATTGATTGATTCCAAGCAATTAGTATGTTCTTGGCGAAATGTAAAAATCAAGGAAACATTGTTCCCAGCGAAATGTAGGATCCAATGAAAAGTATATTATGTTTAATGAAATGAACTGAGGCAAATTATTACGGTCAACGAAATGTTAACTAGTGAAAAGTAATTTTGTGGCAAATTGCTGCCCACATTAGTAGATCACATTTCGCTGGCATGCTAGCGTCTTATATTTCGGCAGATTTAAATTATAAGGGTTAATATGGTTTATATGAATCTTTTACTGTAACACCCAATTTTTTATGAGATAAAATTATATTTTTAAATGTGAATATTAATCTTTAAAATGATAGTGTGTTGGAAAGATAGTACATTTATAAAAAAAATATACTATGGTATAATTTTATAAAATGGGATTTGTATTGCAATGGGGTTAAACCTGATTAAAACCAATAGTTATGGTGATAAAAGGGAATTACATAGTTAAAAGGGGTAAATAAACAAAAAAAGGAAGAGCGTGACCAGGGGTCACCATATGCGATGCCAAGCAAAGGAAGGAAAGGAGAGGTCAAATTCATCAAGAAATCGCAAAATTGGGAGGCTACGTCTCAATTTTATCATCCTTGCTCAATTTTTAGGGCTTTGATAAGTGATTTCTTAAGTTTATGTTAAAAAAATTCAGAAGTTAGGGTTCTTCATAGTTGTTCAAATCCATGAAATTAGGGGTAATGGTGTGAGATTTTTATGCTTGGCAATCCTAATTTCTATGCTAGAATGATTGATTATAACTTTGAAGTGATAGGTTCATGTTGCATGTTAAAGTCTATGTAACATCCGCCAAAAACCGGATTTACCAAACCCGCTCCGTTTATCAACCGAACAATCAGTTAAAAATTTCGTTGCGTATTTAATGCCCAAATTAATTTTAAACGATACATAATTAATAAGTATATTAGAATATAAAAGTTACATTTGAAAAAAATATTGAAAATAATGAAATAAAAATAAATGGCTGAAGCCGGGTTTCGAACCCGGGTCAACCAGATACAGCAACGACTTAACTCACATCCCTACAACCGCTCCGCCATTTGTGATGTTTGTTAATATATTGAAACAATTAATACATAAATCAATCTGGAAATCAAAACCCAGTTACTCAAACGCGCCCAAATCCGTTCACGTCGGAAATCCCGACAACTTCGTCAAATTTGGCCGTTTCTTTTTAGTCATAACGTATGCATTAACAAGTAAGGTCGGTTATAACCGAAGAAAACCATCAATTTCATTCATTGCTTTGCATTTCTATTGAAACCGAAAATACAATCCAAATTCGGGATTGTACCTTGTTCATCAGTTAGGCTCACGTATCTATTCAACTCACACTCATCATTTCGCACAGAAAACTTCGTCGGAACTCGCCGGAATTCTCTGAAAAATTACCGGAAAGTTTCGCCGGAAAACCGAATTCAATCCACCTTTTCTTCTTACCCAAAAAGAAGATCATAGAACTCGTACTGACATCACTCACACTCACCTTAAACCACTGAAGAATCTCGGTCGCAAGAAATTTCACTCGCCGGAATTCTCTGCAAGTCGCCGGAAAACCGGGACTCTCATATACACGGTAATTACCTCGATGTTTCTGTTTCATTCCATTATAAGACGAATTCTAACACCATTTCATCACTCAGAATCAACCTCAGACGACATTGCCGGATTTTTCTGTTTTCGCCGGAAAATTTCTGAAAGTTTCAGAATCACGCTGATAACCGGTATGATCATGTAATCTACTGATAGTCGTTACCCAGTGATTCAATTTCACCTTTAATTCATCCAAACTAATTATTGACTCTAACAGCCGAAGGTCATCAGAACAGAGCCGAAGAGCTTCGCCGGATTTTTCTGAAGAAGACGATCTGTTCGGTATTTTCTTTCCCCAAAATCTTCATTCAATACTTTTCAATTGTTCATCTTGTTCATTAATAGAATTAATCAAGTAACAGTTAGATAACCATTGCCTGAGTTTTGAACGAAGAAGACGAAGTAGTTATGTTATAAGATTATTTAAAATCGGAATTATAAACGGGTTAGACACACAGTCCAGCGGTGGACTGTGTGCAAATAAACACATACACGTCCCGAGTTCGATTCTTGACACACGCACCTTCGCAGTAATAAAATGCCTTTTTGTTTAAAACTGAACCGGGTTAACTCCGTTATATGTTAAGTATAATAAAAACTAGGATATTTACCAAGTTAGACACACAGTCCAGCGGTGGACTGTGTGCCAAACTAAACCACAGGTCCCGGGTTCGAGACCTGTGGAGTGCACCGAGTCGTTACGTTAAAATCTTTTTAAAATAAATGATTTTCGGATTAATCTAATTAGTATATAAATATAATTAAAAACAGAAATATTTCGGGTTAGACACGTAGCTCAGTTGGTAGAGCTGCGTGCACGCGAACGGGAGGTCTCGGGTTCGAGCCTCACCCGGCGCACACAATTACACAATAAAACCGGTCAACGGTCAAAAAGTCAATATTTTTTTATTATTTTTATTTATTTATTTTATTTAAAAATCAATTAAAATACTTAAAAATAAACATTTTTAAAGTTAGAAAATAGCCTAAAACTCACAAAAATATATCCAAAAATTCTATTAAAGTTGTTAATAAAATCCATGTATTTACCTTACTTTTCATTATTAATTAGGTTAGTTATTACTCGACGATCAATCCTCTAAACTCGTGCGCATTCATCATCATTCACCGAACGCACCCAATGTGAGTGAATCTCTACAAATTCCCCGTTTAAATCACGTTTTTTGGGTGTATCATGTGTCTTACTATTTATTATATTTAAATCATTGTGCATACATCATATCATGAATAAATGTGTATCCAGCCTGTGTAAACGGTTTGTGTGATTATTGTATAGATTTAATTTATTGTTTTCAGTACATGCAATTTCATAGGCCGCCGCTCCCCATTATATTATGAGCGTTGAGCATGTTCCCCATTACATTATGAGCGTGAACCTGGCGTGCCAACATACGATCGGCTCCGTTTGATTGAGCCTTGATCGCACATACATTTTTCATTTCAGTACATGCAATACGATCGGCTCCGTTTGATTGAGCCTTGATCGCACAAACATTTTTCATTTCAGTACATGCAATACGATCGGCTCCGTTTGATTGAGCCTTGATCGCACAGACATTTTTCATTTTCAGTACATGCAATACGATCGGCTCCGTTTGATTGAGCCTTGATCGCACAGTTTCATTTATGTTATATATTTATGCAAGTTGATATGTTATTGTATGCTGTTGGTTTGTTAATGTATGTTATTGTTTGTTGTTGTTTAATATCGTATATTAATGGTTTGTGATTGCATGCTGTTGGTTTGTTAATGTATGTTATTGTTTGTTGTTGTTCGATATCGTATACTAATTGTTGTTATGGTATGTTTATTTACGTTTGTTCATATATGAATATTGCACAATTTTTCCATATTAAATACATCCAGAAATAAATAATAAATGTTTTCTAACAAGGTTCACTCGCCAACTTTTTGTTGATCCAAAAACCATTTTTACATATGATACAGGTGAACAGGATGAAGCAAGGAAAACATAGGAATTTGCCTTAGAAAAAAAATAATGAAGTTTAGAAGGATGAATAGAACATGTTGTATTTGTTTGATATGATTGTATGATCTCTTTTAAATTGAAATAATAAATATGAAACCTTGTAATAAATGTCATGAGCTTTGATGAAAACCCAATCATGCCCCGGTCACCTTTTCCGCTGCGGGTCGGGGTGTGACAGTCTAGATATTAGATTATATGATTTGGTGTGTAAAAGGTGTAAACATAATGATTTATGTTGGGTTCTAACAATTTCGTATACTTATGGTGATAGTTTATTAAAATAAAAAAAATGTGGAGTGTGATTATGGTTTCAAGTTGCATATGCATGCCTAACAAACTTGATAACTTTGATGATAAAATGATGATTTTGAGAGTTCGAGTGGGCATGTTAATGGTTAATTTATGAAAAAGAATGAGTTAATAACCCAAAACGGGTCACTTGAGTGAATGGGTTAATTGGGTTATTTACTTTACTGAATTTTTATCAAAATTTCGCATTTAAATGTGCAAATGCGAATATACGTTCAAACATATTTTCGAACTTATTAAAACTTCATAAACATTAAACAATTTAACATGTTATCATAGATTAGTTACGTGATAACTAAACCAAGTGCGGAAGCTTCGTCTTTAATCGCGTTCGATTCTTCGTAGAGCTTGGTCCTTCCCCGGTACTCCCAATCAACACCTATATTTCTTAATTTATGAAATACGTTAGTTATAAATAGATTATAACATAACCAAATAAACCCGATGGTCTAAAACATCGAAAACAAAACAAAACTTTCGTTGCAGACTCCACCGTAAGCTACGGTTGGCCACCGTAGCTTACGGTCAAGCTTTACGGTTAAGGCTTCCTGTCTTACGGTCAAGGCTTTCAGTTTCAACACAGCAGCTTCCAACTGTAAGCTACGGTAGGCCACCGTAGCTTACAGTAGGCTGCTGCAGTCCTTTTCAAATTTGTCGTTTTAGTTACGAAAACTTCCGTAACTCATTCAATTTTCATTTATTTTACTCGAAACTTGTTTCTAAATGTCCGTAAATTGTCTACCTACATATTTAGATTGAAATCCTTAACCCGGATTCTTAATTCTTATGAATTACGCATTGACTCTTGGTTTATGCGTATATTCATTTTGACTCATTAAGAGATTTAAGCATATAAACTTAAATCTCACTTCCTCTTACCTTGTTTCTCATTTTCATACTAAAATATCTATTTATCTTCCACCACAACTATACTTGTGTTGGATTGGTTATAGGAAATGTTATATTTTCAAATTCTACCCTTCGGATTGACAATTTACAAAAAAGATCCAATACGAGGCATTAAGCCAAAACGACTTATGCCATTTGCTATTACACTACCGCAAGGGTGAACTTTCTTATAAAACTCATTTTTAAACTACCCTTAAGGTTGTTTACATGTTTTGTCACTCGATGTCATTTTGGTCAACTTAGACCCCTCTTTTACGACAAGGGACTTTCAATCGCCTGATTTGACCAAAAGAGCACATTTAAATTGTAATCTTATTTAAAATCATTAGGTTCCTATGAACCTGATGTCTACCATTTAGATTATGAGATTTACCTTGCTTTAGGTAATCAGATATTCATTCATGACTCGTTTAACTCTCATCGGATCTTAAATTCCTCAATGAGAGTTTGACCCATTACACATGCCTGCCTCGAGTCATAGCATTGACCCTTTTAAATACCTTGCACTACTAATTACTAATTAAAGCGACGCGAACCAAACGTCATTTCCCTGTGAACACAAAGCTCGACAAGCATTCATTAGATATTATTATCAAATGGTGATGACCACACCATTTGACCCATTTGGTCTAAATGACCATTTTATCATTATGAGATGGTATTTATTTATCATCTCACCATCTATCCTTTTCAGTTTACACCACATGATTATATTACTTAAATTCGTTTCTCAATACGTTCGATCCGTTATGGCATACGCCATAGGGTGTCTATTTCAAAATTTAATATTTATTTGTCAACTCGTGACTGAATTGCCATTTTACTCTTTTTATTCCTTATGGGTTACACCATAAGGTAACTTTTTCCGAATTCCTTGTTTATTTGTCATTACATGACTAAATTACTGTTTAACTTTTTACCATAAATATGGTTTATTACCATTTTCACTTGTTCTGACCCGTATTGATTCACGTCGGAACCTTGTATTTCATATCTCATTCCGAATACCAAATCACTTATTTTTAATCAATTACATAAGTAGATTTACTATATTCAGGATGTAAGCTTTACTTACCTTGAGTTCCAATTATGCCCTTTTCCGCGTACTTGTTCCGTTTGACCCGCTTCTTCCCAAGCCTCCACCTAGCTTTTCAAGCGTCAAACTATCATTTATCATTCGTAAGATGGTTAGGTTAGTCATCATCTAACATGACTATTCCACCTTACGGATTTTATATCAAATTTATCATTTGATCTTAATATAGGTCAGTTTGACTTTTAAAAGTCAACTGCCTATTTACTCATACTAACCCACGAACAAGTTTAACAACTCATTTAGACATTTTGTTAATTACCCGGTAAGCGCTATTCTTAGGCCACCACTATAGCTACGTTTCCCAAACCAAGTTCACTCAATTGCTAATATCAAATTAACATAGTTTCTAGAATCATATGCTAATCTATTGATAATTACACATGAACTTGAAATTGTTTCCTTATCAAAAAACAACTCATCTTATCATATTACTAGATATTCATCCAAATACCTAATATAATCAAATTCTACGCACTAACTAGTAAACAACATGATCTCAAACCTCTTTCAACATAGACATAGCATTAGTTTCATTATATCATACAAAACCCATTTCAAGTCATGTATGATTACTTACTCGAATCTCTAATTTGTTCGAGTATTTTACACATACATACAAGTATGATGATCATAAACATTCCTACATTATCAACTTCATCATATAGTAAAGAACCCACTTCATTATTTACTTGTTAATCACTAACAAGTGATCTTACATCAAATAGGGCATAATAACTTTAAGTTTAACGAAATGAAGTATACACATACACTTACTATCATCTTTGGATCATAATCCAACTATCTGATTGCAAGTATTCAACTTGTCTCAAGTTATGATTTTCACCAATCTAGGTTTTGAGACATACCTTATGATCCCCTCGATTAGGTGATCGTTTATATGCGTTCATGCATCAATTCCGAGCTCAATTCATCCTTCAATTTGATGATCTAAGCAAAACAAGGGTTTACCCCCTTTGTTTTGCTCATGGTCGCTACACACACACACCTTTTGTGTGTGTGGTGTTTTATTTAAATTTTATTTTTATATATTCAATTTTCAACGTTTTCCCTTTTTGTCCCTCATATTTGAGGTTTTATTTATTAAGAGCTACAACTTATCGTTTATTGCTATTTTCATATTACTAACTAGGTTAATTTGTTCCTAGTTATTTTGTTTATGGGTTCACTTTTACACTAACGGTCTTTTACCCGTTCTTTAATATTAACGTGGTTTGATTACCAAACCCGTTTTTGGGGTGTTACAGGTTGGATTATAACCAATTTTATACCTACTGGTTAATTGATGAATTTATGGTGAAAATGACTCGTATGTTATGATTAAACACAAATTCACGATAATGGGTCAACTGGGTGGTGATAAACCATTTAACAAGTTTGGGGTAAAAGAATGATTTAGAACACATTTTAATGATCGGTGGATAAATACTTAGGTATTTTGAGATGAATGCCCATGTTATGTGTTCTGATGAATTGCGAGTTTGATTTGTTATCAAGATAGGCGAAATAATGTTTGGATGACAAAGGATCAAACGGATGATAAAGCATCAACACTACTACGAGCGAAGGTGAGTGACTCGAATGTGTTTGAAGTCATATTGATTTAAATAGTCTTAGTGTTGACGTGAAGTTTTATGGTTAAGGTGGTTCTATACAAATTATTGAATATGGTTAAACTTAATAGTAACATATTGTTTTTTTTTTTTTTTTTTTTTTGGGGGGGGGGGGGGGTTAAACCCATCAAGAAAGAGTAAAAAAATGTTACATGCGTCGAGGGACCTGTAACATCCGTCAAAAACGGATTTACCAAACCCGCTCCGTTTATCAACCGAACAGTCAGTCAAATTTTTCGTTGCGAATTAAATGCCCAAAATAATTTTAAACGATCCGTAATCAATTATTATGCGGGGATATATATTTAGTTTCTGAAAAACTGATAAAAATAACAAAATAAAAATGTTTTACCCATGCCGGGTTTCGAACTCGGGTCTGTATCCGGTTCAACCAAACAACTATCACTCAGCCAAACAACCGCTCCGCCACTTTGCTTTTCTGTTAACACAAGGAAACATTTAATTCAAATATTCAAGTTTCAAAGTTAAAATCAGTAAATTGCGCCCAAATTAGCAGTCGTCGGAAATCCCGACGACTTCGCCATTTAATTACGTTTTCGCCCAATTTAACCGATAACTTAACTATTACGACGGTTATAACCGACGTCTGAACCGCGACATCAGCCATAACCGCCGGAGAACGGTTGACTTCGAATTAAGACCGAATTCAGACCCCATTCATCCCAATACTACCCTATAAATACACCCACAACTCGCCAGAAACCTTTCACACTCAAATCGCACATTTTCTCGGCGAAAAATCACTCGCCGGAAATATCTTATACTTCGCCGGAAAACCGTATCAGTAATCTCTGAGCTTTACTGAACCTCCTAAACCTTTACCGAAGTCATCCACACCCTTTGTAAGCTTTCGGAGGACTCTCTGCTGCAAGATACTATCGCCGGAAAAAGATTGCTGTCGCCGGAGTTCTGCCGGAAAACAGAGTAAAACCAGCCGGTACTTCTCACGCCTAAATTCCTTTCTTTTTACTTTTATCTCGACTGTAATTGATCATAAAACGCTAAAGGAACTTGAATCAACATTTTGAACCAAGTCAGTCGCCACTTCCGGTTAAACCAGTGAAGAAGACGACGTTCAGTAATGGTTATGTATAATTAAAATCAAGATAATTACCGGGTTAGACACACAGTCCAGCGGTGGACTGTGTGCACTTTTAACGCTAAGGTCACGAGTTCGATTCCGGTTTCACACACGCCGCCTTGATAAAAATTCTTTTTTTCAGCAAACTGAACCGGAGTCGCCTTGAGTATATGTTAAGTATATTGATAACCGAGTTTATAACCAAGTGGGACACACAGTCCAGTGGTGGAGTGTGTGTCCGCTAACCCACAGGTCCCGGGTTCGAGACCTGTGGAGCGCACCGGTTTGTGAATTAACTCGTTTTTAAAATAAAAGGTTTTCTGTTTAACTCTAATTAATATATATATATAATTAAAATCGGATATATAACGGGTTAGACACGTAGCTCAGTTGGTAGAGCTGCGTGCACGCGTACGGGAGGTCTCGGGTTCGAGCCTCACCCGGCGCACAACAATATGCCTTCGAACCGGTCAACGCTAGTCAAAGTCAACGGTCAAACATCAACTGTAGCAAAAATAAAATATTTTTTTATTTATTTTTATTTAATTATTTTAATTAAAAATCAATTAAAAATACTCAAAAATAACATTTTTAAGGTTAGAAAATAGCCACAAACTCACAAAAATACACCCAACAATCCTACTAAAATAGATTGATAAAACCCGTTTACTTACCAAACCATAATGCGATTTATCTAGGTTAATTTCACTCGTGGTTAACACCATTTCGCGTACATTCAACCTCATCAACCGAACGCACCCAATGTGAGTGAATTCTTACAAACTCCCCTTTTTATTCATGTTTTGGGGTGTATCATGTGTCGTTTAAACTAATTCTCTTATGCAAATTTGTGCTATACCATTATATGAACTAAACTAGAATGTAACTATTATTGGTTGTGATGTATTCATATTGTCAAAGTTGTATACAAATTATTTAGGCCCATCAGTTCCTCGTGGGAGACGAGAACAACGCGTGCCTTAAAACTCACACATTAGGCCCATCAGTTCGTAAGAACAACGCGTGCCTCAAAACTCATTCATTAGGCCCATCAGTTCCTCGTGGGAGACGAGAACAACGCGTGCCTCAAAACTCATACATTAGGCCCATCAGTTCGTAAGAACAACGCGTGCCTCAAAACTCATTCATTAGGCCCATCAGTTCCTCGTGGGAGACGAGTCGAACAACGCGTGCCTCAAAACAATTATTTGGTGTTTGTGTGTTCAATATTCAATATTATGTGTTGTGTGAATAGATTTACATTTACATTTACTCATATGTGGTATGCACATTATTTATAATCAATTGGATAAACTTGTTCAAATGTTTTTCCATAGGATTCACTCGCCAACATTATGTTGATCCAAAAACCTTTTTACACATGATACAGGTGGACAGGTTGAAGCAAGGAAAACATAGGATATGCCTTAGAAGAGAACCAAGAAGCTTAGACTGATAGTTAGAACATGTTGTATCATTTATTGTAATTTTCCATTAAATTGTATTAATGAATATGAAACATATAATAAATGTCACGAGCTTTGATGATAACCCAATTATGCCCCGATCACCTTTTCCGCTGCGGGTCGGGGTGTGACAGATTGGTATCAGAGCCATGACTATAGGGATATAGGATAGGTTATTAGACCCTTAGAACCTATACTATAGTCTGCCTAAATTTTAATTGATTAGGTGGTTACATACAAACTTGTGATATTTATTTGTTTCATATTTCAGTCAAACATACATGCTTATATACATATTCGTTATACATATATCAATGTTCATATATTCAATTCATTTTTCATACTCTCATTATTCAAGGATTTTGTTGCAATTTTCAAATCCCATCAAAGTAAGTTCTGCGACGGGCATGTAGTAACCGGAAGGGTACAAGTACCGGTAGTCGGGACGTCCTGTCTAGGTTGGCATTCGTATAAATCCAAAATAACGGACCAGTTTGCCTACCTGGGGACTAACGATGAGAGTACGACGGACCTATTAGGCCAAAGCATGCCACACCAAACGTCGTTCGAACTAACCTCACTTTGAGATGTCACCGTGTCCATGCCTGGGCACATTCCGAACATCACACGTTGTATACATATTTCTCGATTTTCTCCGGGTTTTTGTGTACGCAACCAGGCAGAAACCGTGCGAACCATATGAAAAACCGGTATTCATGGGGGCCCACATGATTACACAGGTAAAGTATGGCGGCATGAAGGGCCTAACAGCAAGCAAAACCCAAGACATCCTATAGATGTAATAGATTTATTTTTCTATATTTATTTTATGAACGTTCATTCCCAAACTCGAGCCACGATCCCAAAGGCATCCAACTCATACTCTTGACATGTATTCCTTGTAGATGTCTTCTAGCCTCGCTCGTAGGAAAATGAGAGCTGGAAAAGCCCGTGAACGCATGGCTACCCAAATCGCTCAACAAATGGCGACCGTAATACCAAACATCGTAGTTCAAGTTCAACAAGCCCTTACCGCTAATTCCGTTAACCCAACCCAACAAGAGGTTCAAAACACTGTCAACCTTTCAGTCACTAAATGCACCTACAAACATTTCAAATCCTGCGATCCTCCAAAATACGAAGGTACTGAAGGTGTCACCGCTCTCCTCCATTGGTTCGAAGAAATGGAGAACACTTTTCTAAATTGCGATTGCCCCGATGATCGCAAGGTGCGTTATGCTACCGGTCGTTTACTTGGAACGGCACTCACATGATGGAATACAGAGAAGACAAAACGTGGTGTTGAAGAAACTATGACCTTGACTTGGGAAGAGTTGAAGGGAATCATGACAAGACGATTTTGCCCAAGAAGTGAAATCAAGAAATTGGAGGATGAGTTTCACGCTTTAAAACAAAGGGAAGGCGACCACACCACATACAACAAGAGATTCCTTGAGTTAAATCAAATGGTTCCCAATTTGTTTACTCCCCTCTATCGTTTGATCGAGCACTACATTCGTGGTCTTCCATCAAAGATTCAAGACTCTGTAATAAGTACCTCGCCTGCAACTTTGGAAGCAACAATGGAGCTAGCAACCGCGCTCACTGAAAACCGAATCCGAAACAAAGATCTCAAAGAAGAGAAGAAGAAGGATAAAGCATCAACCGAAACCTCAAACCCCACCCGAACCGAATCCTTTACCCCATCTACTTCTAAGAGAAAACGTGATGGGCAAATCTTCGCCGTCACCCAACGCAACCAACCAGCTTCACAAGTTGTACCTCCTCAAACTATCCCAAACGCCCAAATAGCACCCAACTCAACTTACCCAAACAAGAAGCCTTACATTGGACCTCACCCTCAATGCAACACCTGTTTCTATCACCATCCATCTACATTACCCTGTCGACTATGTGCGAATTGTGGACGCTACGGTCATTTGAGCAAAGTTTGCCGCACCCCTCAAAACCAAACCTCAACCCCTACTCAACCCATGATCCAAACATATCAACAACCTCAATACCCCATGTACCCATACGTTCGAGCTTGTTTCAATTGTGGCGACCCTACCCATTTTAGAAACACATGCCCTCGTTTGGTTAACATCAGAAACGCCCAAGCTCAAGCAAACCCAGTTAACCAAGCAAACCAAGCAAATCCAGCTCCACCGCCAACAAGAGGAAGAGTTTATAACATCAACGCCAATCCTGTTGAAGATATTAACGGACCAAACCAACCACTTAACTAGTCTTCTCTCACCAAGAATCAAGATTCAACTCCAACCACTTAGTTTTTATGTTTTTCTCTATGTTATCTCAATTTTCACGTATCTCAATTGGAATTTTATCCAAGAATTTTTAATGCAAATTACTAGTTCAGTTTGTTTTATACTCATTGATTTAATATTCATATCATCATACTTCGCGACATATCTCAGTTTCATCATTTAAAGAAGTTGAGTTGTGTCTCACTTCTACATAGACTAACCTCTCCATCATATTAAACGAGAAAGGTTTTGTCAAACACGGATACTATCAGAATTAAGACTCAAGCGCTGGTTGTTGTGTTGTTTATGTTGTGGAGTCGCATAGAACTAATCATAACTTGCGGATAAAGTCAATGAGAATTTGACAAGAATATGGTGGATACGCCGCTGGTACTTCCTATATATAAGTATTCCTGTCAAATGATCGGAGGCATTATAAGGCGGTTATGAGAGGTTCCATGCATAGGTTGTTTGTGTGATTAAGTTATTCATTTTCAATACATGCAATAAGCTCGGCTCCGTTTGATTGAGCCTTGAGCACACCGACAATTTCATTTTCAATACATACAATACGATCGGCTCCGTTTAATTGAGCCTTGATCGCACAGATATATTTCATTTCAGTATTTTTATGTTTGATGTATTGGTTGTAGAGTTATAGGACTAATCATAATTCACTGATAAAACCAATGAAAATTTGACAAGAATATGGTGGATACGCCGCTGGTACTTCCTATATATAAGTATTCTTGCCAAAGGATCAGAGGCGTTATCAGGTGGTTATGAGGAGTTCCATGTAGGATTTAGTATTGCCTTGGTTGAAATTTGTGTTACAATTACATCATCTCACTATTTAAAGAAATTGGATTGTGTTCCATTTCTACATAAACTAACCTCTCCATCATAACAAACGAGAGAGAAACCATCACCATTCAAACATATATACTATCAGAATGTGGATTCAATTATTAGTTGTTGTGTTTATTTGTGTAGATTGTAGTATTGGAAGTTTTGCAGTAGGATATAACCATACTTTTCCAAACACACCTAGACTCTTATGATATCATTTTAGCGAATCATTCCTGCTTGATAATACTTATACAGTAGGCAACAAAAAGCGATTCCTGTATTAGGATACTTAACCTTTACAAGGAACGTTACCGCCTCAAACAAAAAAAAAAAAAAAAAACCCCAAACCCTTATTTCTTCTAAGTATGTAACTGTCAAACTAAACACCATCATTCTTGTAGTCAATTATATCCCTATTTAAATTTCGGGACGAAATTTCTAAAAAGCAGGGGATACTGTAACATCCGTCAAAAACGGATTTACCAAACCCGCTCCGTTTATCAACCGAACAGTCAGTCAAATTTTTCGTTGCGAATTAAATGCCCAAAATAATTTTAAACGATCCGTAATCAATTATTATGCGGGGATATATATTTAGTTTCTGAAAAACTGATAAAAATAACAAAATAAAAATGTTTTACCCATGCCGGGTTTCGAACTCGGGTCTGTATCCGGTTCAACCAAACAACTATCACTCAGCCAAACAACCGCTCCGCCACTTTGCTTTTCTGTTAACACAAGGAAACATTTAATTCAAATATTCAAGTTTCAAAGTTAAAATCAGTAAATTGCGCCCAAATTAGCAGTCGTTGGAAATCCCGACGACTTCGCCATTTAATTACGTTTTCGCCCAATTTAACCGATAACTTAACTATTACGACGGTTATAACCGACGTCTGAACCGCGACATCAGCCATAACCGCCGGAGAACGGTTGACTTCGAATTAAGACCGAATTCAGACCCCATTCATCCCAATACTACCCTATAAATACACCCACAACTCGCCAGAAACCTTTCACACTCAAATCGCACCTTTTCTCGGCGAAAAATCACTCGCCGGAAATATCTTATACTTCGCCGGAAAACCGTATCAGTAATCTCTGAGCTTTACTGAACCTCCTAAACCTTTACCGAAGTCATCCACACCCTTTGTAAGCTTTCGGAGGACTCTCTGCTGCAAGATACTATCGCCGGAAAAAGATTGCTGTCGCCGGAGTTCTGCCGGAAAACAGAGTAAAACCAGCCGGTACTTCTCACGCCTAAATTCCTTTCTTTTTACTTTTATCTCGACTGTAATTGATCATAAAACGCTAAAGGAACTTGAATCAACATTTTGAACCAAGTCAGTCGCCACTTCCGGTTAAACCAGTGAAGAAGACGATGTTCAGTAATGGTTATGTATAATTAAAATCAAGATAATTACCGGGTTAGACACACAGTCCAGCGGTGGACTGTGTGCACTTTTAACGCTAAGGTCACGAGTTCGATTCCGGTTTCACACACGCCGCCTTGATAAAAATTCTTTTTTTCAGCAAACTGAACCGGAGTCGCCTTGAGTATATGTTAAGTATATTGATAACCGAGTTTATAACCAAGTGGGACACACAGTCCAGTGGTGGAGTGTGTGTCCGCTAACCCACAGGTCCCGGGTTCGAGACCTGTGGAGCGCACCGGTTTGTGAATTAACTCGTTTTTAAAATAAAAGGTTTTCTGTTTAACTCTAATTAATATATATATATAATTAAAATCGGATATATAACGGGTTAGACACGTAGCTCAGTTGGTAGAGCTGCGTGCACGCGTACGGGAGGTCTCGGGTTCGAGCCTCACCCGGCGCACAACAATATGCCTTCGAACCGGTCAACGCTAGTCAAAGTCAACGGTCAAACATCAACTGTAGCAAAAATAAAATATTTTTTTATTTATTTTTATTTAATTATTTTAATTAAAAATCAATTAAAAATACTCAAAAATAACATTTTGAAGGTTAGAAAATAGCCACAAACTCACAAAAATACACCCAACAATCCTACTAAAATAGATTGATAAAACCCGTTTACTTACCAAACCATAATGCGATTTATCTAGGTTAATTTCACTCGTGGTTAACACCATTTCGCGTACATTCAACCTCATCAACCGAACGCACCCAATGTGAGTGAATTCTTACAAACTCCCCTTTTTATTCATGTTTTGGGGTGTATCATGTGTCGTTTAAACTAATTCTCTTATGCAAATTTGTGCTATACCATTATATGAACTAAACTAGAATGTAACTATTATTGGTTGTGATGTATTCATATTGTCAAAGTTGTATACAAATTATTTAGGCCCATCAGTTCCTCGTGGGAGACGAGAACAACGCGTGCCTTAAAACTCACACATTAGGCCCATCAGTTCGTAAGAACAACGCGTGCCTCAAAACTCATTCATTAGGCCCATCAGTTCCTCGTGGGAGACGAGTCGAACAACGCGTGCCTCAAAACAATTTATTTGGTGTTTGTGTGTTCAATATTCAATATTATGTGTTGTGTGAATAGATTTACATCTACATTTACTCATATGTGGTATGCACATTATTTATAATCAATTGGATAAACTTGTTCAAATGTTTTTCCATAGGATTCACTCGCCAACATTATGTTGATCCAAAAACCTTTTTACACATGATACAGGTGGACAGGTTGAAGCAAGGAAAACATAGGATATGCCTTAGAAGAGAACCAAGAAGCTTAGACTGATAGTTAGAACATGTTGTATCATTTATTGTAATTTTCCATTAAATTGTATTAATGAATATGAAACATATAATAAATGTCATGAGCTTTGATGATAACCCAATTATGCCCCGATCACCTTTTCCGCTGCGGGTCGGGGTGTGACATAATGGCAACCTCCCAAATGTGGGGCAAAAAACCTCATCGAGGATAATGGCAACCTCCTACATGTTGGGGCAAAACCTAATCGAGGACGATGAGTCCCTTAAGGGGGTGATTATAACACCTAATGGCATACCTTCCAACATCGTCCGTGGACAGGAGAGATTCCTGGTTCATAAATAATGCCATACCTCTAAAATCACCAACGCGTTTTGGGCTTAATGCTAGTGGATGAGAGGAGAACTCCATAGTTAAGCGTGCTCAGGTGGGAGTAGTACCAGGATGGGTGACCTCCTGGGAAGTCTCCACCAGGGCAACCAAAAACAAAGCCGTGAGTTCCTGGATGGGCCACCCATCAAGGGTAAAGCCGACAATATTGGTGATAACGAGGGGCAGGGGTGTTACAGAGTGGTATCAGAGCCACTCCTGTGCCGTTCGGGATGTTGGGGCAAAACCTCATCGAGGACGATGAGTCCCTTGGGGGGGTGATTGTAACACCTAATGGCAACCTCCCAAATGTGGGGCAAAAAACCTCATCGAGGATAATGGCAACCTCCTACATGTTGGGGCAAAACCTAATCGAGGACGATGAGTCCCTTAAGGGGGTGATTATAACACCTAATGACATACCTTCCAACATCGTCCGTGGACAGGAGAGATTCCTGGTTCATAAATAATGCCCTACCTCTAAAATCACCAACGTGTTTTGGGCTTAATGCTAGTGGATGTGAGGAGAACTCCATAGTTAAGCGTGCTCAGGTGGGAGTAGTACCAGGATGGGTGACCTCCTGGGAAGTCTCCACCAGGGCAACCAAAAACAAAGCCGTGAGTTCCTGGATGGGCCACCCATCAAGGGCAAAGCGGACAATATTGGTGATAACGAGGGGCAGGGGTGTTACAGGACCCAGGTACTGAAATTCAGCAGTATTTCCATATTTTTGCTAGTCTTGAATATTTATAGTAAATCAACCTAAGGTCTGTTCGGGGCGTATTTTATGTCTACGTAAAGGTCCCCGAGTCTCCTTTACTAAATTTTTAGTTTGAAGTGAATACTCAATGTAGGGGGGGTACTAGATTATACAACTATGCAAAGCTAGGTGAAAAACATAAATGTTGTAGCACTTGTGTAATCTTGGTGAATTTACAAAGAACCCATCAGATGTGATTTTGTTATCAATGTAAACCTCAATATATTTTTATATATATCTACATGAGTTGAAGTGAGTAATTCCTTAAATATGGGACGTGTATGATAAATTAATAAGTCATAGGTGTTGTGACCCATATATGCAAATACATGTGTTCATTTAGTATTGCTTGTGAATGAATGACACTTGTATTGTTAAAACTATGTAACCTAATTGAGTATGTTATGAATACTTGTATCATTCACAAGGTTCCAACGGTAACATAATCAAGAATTTAATACACCGGGTCTGAATTGGTTATGGAGAAACCGGTTGTGGGTAGGAACCTGGTACGGACCGATTTTATTTATAAAATATGGAACCGGGTAAGAACCTACGGGTTTTTTGAACCCGGACCCGGTTCTTCGCTAAGACGGGTAAGAACTGGAACCAGTTTCAGGTCGGTTCTACCAGGTCGGGTTTGAAATCGATTATTATGCCCATCTCTAATAGATATGAACGAACGCAAGTCTACCTATTCTCCTAGGAGAAAGCTTGGTTTTTCACAATCTATATTGCGGAAGAAGTTGACCACTTTGTGACAGTATATTTACAATGACAATTGTTAAAAGCATCATAGGTTGCATTGCAACCATGTGATTGTAAAGTTGGATGAGTAATGCCATATAGTGCTAGAAAAATACATATAATTAATATAACGAGTCCGATTATAGTTTAATTAAAGGTATTATATTTAACGAGTCTAGTTATAGTTTTAAAGATATTATTATTACTTATTATTTGTTCTTTTTATTTAACAACTAATTTATATATCTATTTAGCACGCGCGCTCTCTCTTATATATTTAGTAATAATAAAGAGTGATGGAAGATAACTCACAAATAAAAATATAAGTAATAAGGTGTTTATATATATATATAATAGTAATAATAAAGAGTGATGAAACATAAGTAACAAATAAAAATATAATTTAAAGTTCTTAATTTAATAAAGTGTTTATATATATAATAGTAATAGTAAAGAGTTAGAGAAGATAACTCACAAATAAAATATAATTTAAAAAATTGTTAATTAATAAGGTGTTTATGGTGACAGCTGGAAATTAGGCAAATAACTTTTTATAACCCTAAAACAAGCACATCCTTTAAAATTTACTCCTAAATTTCATTTAATACCTACTATGTGTACTAAATCTCATATCATTTTAGTGAAGATAAACACTAAAAACCACTAGTTCGGAGCCCAACCATATAAACCATCTCCAACCCAGAAATGAAACATGTTAAAAGAGCTACTACACTAAATTTTCATTCATTTTCAAAGGAGCATTCAAGCTCGTTTAACCCTATAAACACTCTTACTTATACTTACGTTTTCATATTATCATAATTTTTAGCATTTACTTTTTGTAAACTTTTTATATAAAAATATATTGTTACTAAATAAATTATATGAGTTACAGATTGTATAAGAGAAATAAAAACAGTATAAAAAACTATATCAATTAATGTTTCTAAAACTAAAATATTGCAGATTTTTATTTACCCAATTGCTACATCTAAATATATTAAAACTAGATAATGCACATGGTATATCTGTAGTCAATTTACAAAGCGAAAAATAAACTCAAGTCGGCCACACCTTGTAACTCTGCCCTTTCATTGTGTCTCTTCACAGTGACAGATTCAGGAATTTTTTTCAGTAGGTTTACTGAAAAAAATTAAAATAATTTTAACCCCAGGAGGAGTCGAATCCATGACCTCAAGTATGAAACTACATGACTTAACCACTCCACCATCTATAAATTTGGTTACTAAGTTCATCCCAGATGTTTTTTATAGGTTCATACCAAATTTTGTATTGACATTTCTACTAAAAATTTGAAACCAAATAGGTTCGTATGAACCCGTAGTTCTCAACATAGATCCGCCTCTACCTCTTCATGTCATCTCACTAAGCCTATGCATGTAGCGTTAAAGTTGATGGTATAATAGTAATAAAGTAAAATAAAATAGCATTAGGTAACAAAAGTATATTGTTATTCATGTTTCCAATCAAAATATTCTTTACAATAACTTCAATTTGAATAATCTATTACTCATGGGTGAAGCTTTATAGAGGTGCAGGGTGCCCTGCCCCTCTGTTTTTTTTCCTTAGTATGGTTAATTTTATTGAAATCTTTAAATTTTTTAATGTAAAACTAAGTTAGAACCCCGTAAATACACGGGTTGAATAAATAAATATTATTATAAACAAATAGTTTAAAGAAATATAATATCGTTAATTTGTTGCTTATAGTTAGTATGATATTGATAAATAAATAAGTCGATTGCTATGTTGTTACTAATATTTAACTGAGTGATACGTAACATTCTTTGGAAACCCGTATATTACAAAGGTTGAGCATAAAAAAATAAAAATATGAATTCTAAAGTTTTTAAATTAATTATTATATGTGTATTACAAACCCATATATTACATAGGTTGACATTATTTGAAATCGTGAATTAGTTGTAATATATGACGAACCTATTGCACTATATTATAATTAATAACATATTTCAATTAAATATATCCATTGTTCATTGTGTTATATTGATACGTTAATATTTGTGGGTGAATATATTATAAATATGTAAATTAACTTCCGGGTACTAGACAAACCTGTGTAATGATTTGCAACTAATTAAACTTTTTTAATTAATTAATTATTTGGAATAATTTATTAGTTAATTAATTTTATTATTATTAATAAAGATAAGTGATATTTATGTACTAATTACTTGTTAAAAAGTTTAAAAAATATAAGTATTTTTTAGAATTGAAATCCTTTATTAGAATTTAGAAGATTAGATTTTGATTTATAGATAGAGATAGATATAAATATAGATAAACCTAAATATAAAAGGATATTAATGTTTTATTTAGAGAACGATATAATAATTAACTTTAATTAATAATAATTATCCATAATTAAGTAGAAGATAAATGCTTTAACATAAACCTAAATATAAATAGATACTAATAACCTAAATATAAATAGATATTAATGCTTTATTTAGATAACCATATAATAATTAACTTTAATTGATAATAATTATCCATTATTAAGTAGAAGATAAATGTTTTAATTAAAAATGAAGTAAAAAAGATGAAGGCGGGAAAACCAAAAGATAAATAACTCCAATAAATGACACGTGTCTCTCCACCGATTTACTTTATTATATGTATAGATATTGGATTTCGGGAGTTCGCCCTCTGATTCGTACAAGCTTCGTCGCTGCTAATACTTCCAACTTTTAAACTATCTCCCTAATTGAATATGAACTTTGAAGGGGGATTTTAGTAGTAAAATGTCTGTATTTCCTCATGTATTAAACCGGAAAGATTATTACTTTATCATGAGATTTTAACATGATGCTAACATTGCTTTTGGAGTTGATCGACATCTCCATAGTTTCCGGACATCCGGTGTTTTTCCCTAGCGACTGCGCCTAGTAAAAGAGATGGGTAGGTGGTGTTAAATATTAAGATAGATTTGCATCATGTGGCGATAGATCTTGATGGTACATTTTCACGGACGATGAGAGGAAGAAAAAGGTATAGAAATGTGAAGACAAAAAGAAAGAATCACATGAGATGGGAAAGATGAATTTGAAAGACATGACAAAGAATGAATGATCGGGACATTGGAAGAAAGTACATAGTGGGTGGGTGAGTGTTGGGAGAGGGAGAGGGAGAGGAGTTGTTATTCTTAGGTTAATCATATAAATATAAATATTAAATGGTCATGATTTACAATAGTGTTACTTGTGAAAGTAAAACTAAAAAAGTAAAAATTGAGCCTTCAACTTTTATTGAAAAAAAATAATATTTACTAAACAATTTTTTCCTTTTAACATAAATAAAAATTGTCACCTGAATATATATATATAGGGTGAGTTTATTGTGAGAAAATTTAAAAGTGTAAGAATGATAAGAAAGAATCTAAACTATTAGATATTTAATCTAATGGTTGAGATTGTAATGACAATTCATTAAATAATTTTGACTATTAAACTAACTAATTTTTTAGATTAAGGGCATAAAGGTAAATTTAATATTTTTAAATTAAGAAACCAACAACAATACACATGCAAAGTTCCCTCTTCTTTTTTAAACATCAATAACTTTTTGTACGTAACTCTTTTTAAAAAAAAAATACACCATAATAACGAGTGTTTTTTATCTTTAATACGAGTACCATATTGATATACTTATGTAGAGTTATTTCTGTTTTATATATTTAGGGTGTTATCTCTGTTTTAATTCTGATTAAAGTGTTGACTGGTGTTATATTAGGGTGTTATTTCTGCTATATTCAATGTTAGGGTGTTCTTTATAAGATATGTGCCTTCAATATAACTGTTGTGGTGTTTTTATGAGTTATGGTGTTATTTTTGTTATATTTTTGTTCTTTATAAGATGTATGCCTTCAATATACATGTTGTGTTGTTTTTATGAGTTAGGGTGTTTTTATGAGTTATATTTCTGTTCTTTATAAGATGTATGCATTCAATATACATGTTGTGGTGTTTTTATGAGTTAGGGTGTTATTTCAAATTCGAAAATCCCTACAATAACTGCCAAAAATTGGTTGCATATATTCATTCCATAATTAGATTTTATTAGTTAAATTACACTTCTACCCTTAATAAGCATATTAGTCATATTATTAGTATTAGTGTTCTTATTATATAATATAATTATCTCTCTCTCTCTCTCTCTCTATATATATATATATATAATTTTGTTAATGATCTATCTTTATCTGATACGTAATGGTAGGAGAGTGGGAGCAGGTGTGGCCATTTCATTCCCATCCAAGAATATCAATCAAAATAATAAAAACGAATATCAATTTCGAACTGACGTTGTTCGGTAAGTATTAGATCGTTCGTTTTGTTATACGTACAACATCAGGTTTGATTGAAACTTAAAAAAGAAAAACAAAAACAAAAAAAATAGACCAAAAAGGAAGATGAAAAAAAAATCACAAAAGTATAAAAATCACTCTAGCTAATAAGTTAATAAATTTTATATATACATATATATGATAATATACTACAATCTTTTTTATTATTGTATAATGTTTTTAATTGTTATTCTAGTTATATCTGAAATTCTTTTATAATCTAAAACAATCTCTACATCAAAGGAGAATTGATATAAATGAAGTCGATCTTTTGAATACGGCTAACGACCAGTATCGTTTGATAAGCAACGTGTCATTTTCTCATATAATGGCATTGATAATGGTTAAAGATCATTCCATTTTGTTGGGATGAATTAGATGCAAAAGATGAGCATCTCGTTAGTTCAGGATGGCTAAAAATAGCTAGAGATGTGACACCAAAAACTAATTTAAAGTTGATTTAGATAAGAGATAATGTTATGGATGAGAAAGATAATACAAATTTACAATCTATTTTTTATTAAAACTTTAAAAATTATTTATCTTATTTATGTTTCAAATTGAAGAGAATTAAAAATCTTAATGTTTTTTTTCTGAATATTAAAGGTAATGCAAATAATATAAATCATATCTCTTTTCAAATCTAGCCTAAATAGGATATTTTTATTTCATAAAAAGATAATTTGACGCTGATTTGAATAAAAGATAATGCTATGGATGAGATGCATGAGAAAGATAATACAAATTTATAATTTAATTTTATTTATTGGAAATTAAAATTGTTTATCTTATCTATGTTTCAAATGGAAGAGAATTAATAATGTAAATATTTTTTTTCTGAATATTAAAGGTAAAGTAAATAATATAAGTCATATCTTTATTCAAATCTAGCCTAAATAGTTTTTTTTTTTTTTATCCTTCTTGAATTACGCATAATTTAAAACCTCATATATGTTTATTTGTCAAAATTTGAATACAAATTCACATATAAAAGTAATAATTAGTTAAATTAATACAAGTTCTAAAACCAAGTTCTAATTAAAAAGAATTGAAGGTAAGTGACAACGTTGATTTAATAGAAGGTAATATCCAACGAATTTAGATTCGAATATGATCCTTATGATATTTTAAATAAATAAAATAAAAGAGATGAGGTGAAAACAAAATATATTGATTGAATAGCTCTTGGACATGGTAGGCTTATAACTCCACTAGCGAATAATAATTGTTGTAAAAATTAAAATAAATATTAAATTATTGGTGGACAACTAGCGTTGGAATTTGCTCTACAATTTGCATATTTCACTTATGATATAAATCGTAATAATAACAAAATCAATTGAATGCACATGGTAATTTACAAAAGTGACCCCCATCTATAACCAATCAACCATTTCCCTCCCTCTTCTTTAATTCAATTGCGACTTGTGACTCCGATTCAAATCTGGGACGACTCAGTGTTGCCATCTCCTTAACTCGGTGAGTCAACTCGGTGACTCAGTAACACTCCCACCACCGCCCCATCGAGTTACATTTCGGGTAATTCCGTAAAAATACAAAAGAAACAAAGAAAAAGACTTTAAATAGTCTTTTACCTTTGTGTAATAATGCTACTTGAAATTACTAACATGTCCCCAAACCGGAGTCCTTTACTTCTTTTTGCATATTGACCGTGGGGCCCGAGTCGACTCGGGGTCAAAATCTGAGTCGACTCGCTCGTCTTATTATTTTTTTTTTGTTGTTTTTTTATTCACCGAAGCAGAGGCCGAGACTCCGGCCAGAAATCCAAATTACTCCTCAGGCCTACGTGACAGTGCCGTTGAAACTCTTCAAGATTAACAAACCGGTTCGCTGACGAATCGGACCGCGATAAAAACCGGATAATTTCTTCAAACAAATACTCA
Organism: Scalesia atractyloides; assembly: GCA_947069175.1. Taxonomy (NCBI): domain Eukaryota; kingdom Viridiplantae; phylum Streptophyta; class Magnoliopsida; order Asterales; family Asteraceae; genus Scalesia; species Scalesia atractyloides. The sequence continues at coordinate 1,499,571 of CAMTDV010000003.1, forward strand.
TCGCAAGGGATCGCTAATGGGCCGGATTGCGAAAACCCGAATTCTTCTTCGGCTTGAACCAGAAGCTTTTTAAACACGGGGTGGTTGAGGTGGGTTGCTCGAACGACAAATCTACGGTAGTTTGAGCCGACACAAACCGCTACGTGTCCCGCGGGGACATCGGAAGGTATGCATTTCCGAGACTGCATTGCGGCTTTTTTTCGCCAGCGGCGTAACATTTGACGGAGTTGAACAATGTGGCGGATTTTGCTACAGCCTGTCATGTTGTTGTTTTTTGATGTGTACGTTTGTTGTCGAATGAGAGGGGTGTAAAGGTGGAGAACAAAGGGTGGTTTTATAAGAGTTTGAGTACCGAATTGCCCCTGGTTTTTGGAGTAATTACGATTTGTTTGACGGATTTAAGGGTTTGTTTATTGTTTTGTTGTTTATTTTTTTGAAGAACTCTAGTGCTATTTAAAATAATTATTTATCTGCAGATGTAAACTGTTTACAATACTTATTTATAAAACTAGTATACCAGTACTAGTATATCTTGAACCGTCGCACGTAACGGTGACGTCGAAACTTAAAATAACTCGAATTTGTACTGGTAATATTTGACAGGACTCGTTTTCTAACAAAATTTACGTTAAAACGTAGAACAAATAAAAACATACATAAAAATAAATACGGAAACATATTATACTTGATCTGAGTCATTACTGAGAAAAATTTACGTCAAAACGTAGACTAACTTAGATTTATGTTGAAACGTCTTAAAAACATGTAAGAAAGTAGCCTTTTAAGTTAAAGAATGGTACTGCGTGTTGCGGCAACGTTAAAACGTAAGGCTATTTAAACTTATACCGCATAATAAAAGTATATTATATTTGAGAAAAAGAAAAAGATAAACACAAAAGAAACCAAAATAATAGACAAACTAAAAAAAGAATAAAAAAGGAATTTTGAGTTGATAATGGCTACATTCAAAACCATTTTCAGAAATGATACATATATATAATTTAGCAACCATTAACGGTATCGATGTATAGTAAACGTATATCTTTTGACGTGCTTAAGGATTTTAGTTCCACAATAGATATTGATATAGATGTTAGCTGTTATTTGTTCTAGAATAAGTTATCAATTTTTTTATAGTTACAAAATGTTCCAACTAATTACAGTTATGCTTTACATTAAAAAAAATGTATACTTTGATATACCTTTTTAACTTAAAAGTGATTGTTTTTTATATAAATGACTAAAATTGTGTGTATATATTATAATGAGGAGACAATTTACATTTTGCTTCCTTTTAATTTACATCTGTGTTGGATATAATATTTATATCTCCCCCTTGTCAATTCACATGCCACATTTTCTTACTTTTTTCGTAATAATAAAATGGCAAACGAACATGCAACAGTAACGCATTTATTGAGAAGATCACAAAGTTGTGTGCTAGAGAGTTATTCTATTAAAACATTGACTTGCACTATTTTTGTTATTTCTTCTGTATATACATTCACACATATAAATTAGTAAATTATACAAATCAGCCATGTGATTTGTTTTAAAGTTCAGTGGATAAACCATGGTTTATTTGATTACCACTATATTTTATATATGTTGTTGATTCTTAAATATACAATGAAGTTTCACTGAAATAATTTGGTTAGTTATTCAGCAGAATTAGATTTACTATTTAAAAGAGGGTTACGACATAACTTATTGTCTGTTTACCTGTCATTCTTATGTAATTTTTGCTAGCATTAATGAAATATGATTTTTTAAAATTCAAAAAAATAAAATAAAATCAGTTACCTCACCCGACCTCATAAAAGTAACTCGCACATCGAAAAATCTTAACAAACACATGGATGTGAATTGTGACTTGATGGAAATTTTTGTATGATTTGTGTGTTTTTATGTGTCTGAATTGGAAAGTAGTGTGCAAGTTATATGATGCATGTTTGAGTGTGAAGTTTTCTAGGGGTGAAGAACGATAGTGATGGAGAAGAAAATTAAGTTGGACAGATAGCTCAGTGCTGTCACGGGAGATGAAGATAGTGGTTATAATAAATTTACCAGCCTGCATTATATATTATCCTAATTATATTAAAGACATAATGTACGTGAGTACTATCTAATTATAAAATTCTTCACTAATGTCATTTATGTAGTAGACATATCATATAAGTTATCTAGGTATTTATGAATTGTCATGTATATCAGATTTCAACAAGAACAAGTTTTCTTTTTCCAAAATACATAACCATATTTAACAAAGTGTTGATATACTATAAGTTAAAATAGTTCTTTTCATAAATAAAATAATATAACCAATTTTTGTCATTAGACATCCTTTTTATCGAAATTGACAAAAAATGAGATATATTATACGTACTTTGATAACCTATACATACACTACACAAAGTATAATCCTGTAATATGAGAATTTTAGGTGAGACTTATTTGACAACCAATAACTAATAAAATCAATTTTATTAAAATGCCGACAATTTTTTTTGCCATTTTTATTTAAGTAACCTAAGTGGTTCTTCTTAAACTAAATATAATTCATCACTGCAATAGTTAAAAACCATTCTGATTATTTTTAACATAAGTTCTTAGTTTCAAAAGTATTTTGTTCTATACATTCATGAAAATATATACAGACGGAATGTAGCAATAATTTGACTCTGTTTCGACACAAACTAATGAAACACTTAGTATTTATCAACTTGAATAATAAATAAATAAATAGCATGAGACAATAAATGAAAGAGTATGAAATAGAACCAAGTTTGTTACCCAAAAAAGGACTATATAAATTTTTAAAAAGAATATTGGACTTCATGTTATCGTAATAGAACCTGTGTTAAAAGTTAGAACTGGGCTCTACCGTTGTGTTATATTTCTTTACATATAGATCCCGATAATTATTATCACACACTCTATTATATTTATAATAATTTTTTTATCATAGTTACATATGAAGCTTGATTTTTTAGCATCAACCGCTCTGTATATAGTAGAGACAGAATTTTTTAATTAGTATCAACTAAACATTATTATATTTTTTATTATTCTATGATAATTACATATAGAGTCATATTTCTTACTATAAACCAAGTTTTACTTATTTGCTCGGCGTCAAATTATAAATATAATTTGTAGCTGTGATAATAGTTTTAATACCTTAATTAATAAAATTGAATACTTGGAATCTTGGATGACATTCACATTAAGATACATTATCCGTAGTTTTAACAATGATAGTAACTATAATATTCAAATATAGGTCTTTAATCTAGTGGTATCTGACATTGATGAATAGTTAGTTCTATCAATCAAATGGTTGTGTAATTAATTTCTTATCAAGCTGATGATTAAAGGTGTATGCTAAAAGAAATAACTAAATTAGTATGCAAAAGGCTTATATATAGTCCAATGAAATCAAAGTGTTTGCTAAGGTGTAATATTTTTTTAAATGGTGAGAGTTTAAGTCTGATTATGAGTAAAACGAAGCATTCAGAAGTCGGTTAGTTTTAGTTAAAAATACTTGTTTTAAAGCTTGATCTATTTAGTAAAACGAGCTACTCTTATTCTCCTGATTAGGAAACAAAAGTTCTAACTTCAGTAATAGGAATATCAGTTTAATATCGATTCAAATATTAACTTGTGAAGCTTGTATAGAATCTTAGAATCATAAACCTAACCATATATATTCATGGGCACAAGACCACAAGAATTCAATCCCATAAAGATGGTTCATTGGTTCATGTCAAGGTTAAAAGTCATAGTGAACTAAAAGATTAAGGTCCAAGCCACAAGATGGTTTTCCATTAGTTAGATGCCTCATGTCACAAGTTTCAAACCCATCACATGTGTATTTTGGTAACGAAAAATCAATAAAATGAAAAAAAAAGATTATAATTATATTTGATGGCAGTTGGACCAATGCAAGATGCTTTGTTTAGGTCTTCCGTATTTATTATAAAGTTTCTAATCCTACAACTTTGTATCCTTCCTTTCTCATCTTAACCCATGTGCAGACATGACCCCATCTTTGCCTTTCTAATGAGCCAATTATGTTCTCTTCCCTACAAATCATATTAAACATATATACTTATATATAATCCTCCACCATATTATGCTCTCAATCCAATCAATATAACACAAGATCTTGACATGTGGCACTTAGGGGGAGGGGGGTAACATTAACATTTGTTTTCAATGATTTTGGAGATCAATACAGTTACTAGCTGGATTCTTGGCCAACCTTGCGTTGCTATTTTAGTAGTCTACATAGAACTATTATTAGCTTGTCATTTTCTCACATACGATAGTAGAAATCTACCATACGCTACAAATCATCTCATTCATTCACACCGGAACCAATTAATCCATTAGCCATCATGTGTTATCAATTAAAACTCATTATCCCGTTTCAAGAAGCACCATGCACCGGCCATCATCTTCGTTTTTTTTCTGGTCATAATCACCTTTAGATATTCTTAGAATCACTATCCTATATGTACGTATAAACAATATTTACCAAAAAAAAAAAATAAACTTGTGAGGCTATAGCTTGAAGTGGAGCACTCTAGTGCTAACAATTGGACCATCCACAACCTCTATATCAAGACAAACATATAAGAAGGTAGTGAATGTGAATAGGCATATGATAAGAAACACATCTACCATATTGGGACCAAAAGAAATAGCATCAAGAGAAGGATATTTCAAGTACAAGATAGAACATAAAAAAGGGGAAACTCAAAAAAAAAAATCTTTAAGTGAACAACACAAATTTTAAAGTCGTTACAACATATGCTCAGTGAATAGGCACATCACATGTTTCGTAACAACATGATCCACAAGTCACAAAATCTACTCATTCAGGGGACTAATAGATGCTAAGAGGGTAACGGTTCCACAAGTCATAAAATCTTAAACACTCGCTCAGAGGATTAATAGATGCTAAGAGAGTAACGGGAGGTATGTAGTTTGCATGCTTGAAAAAAAAAGTATGTAGAAAACTAGAAGGCGTGAATTGCTTTTCTTCAAAATTAGATTGTTTAAAACATTAACAATTTAAGGCTTAACATTTGTTTGGAACCTAACCACATAATTAATCAATAACAGTCCATAAATGCAAGTAAGAAAGAAATTTAAGAGAAAGAATGATAAAACCGATTTGTAGAGATTCAAGGGACGTAATTGTATGCCTCTCTGTGATCCTCCTATCAGGAGTTGCTCCACTAGTCGTCTCCCAAAATGGTAGGGATCATCAGTACACCAACACCTCATTAAGTAAAAGTAGTGATCATCTTGTACAAACGTCTCACTCTTTTAAAGGAAGTAGTCATCTTCTTTGTCTTACTAATCACAATTGATAGTGATCATCACTATCTCTAACCACTAAACAAACTCAGTAATGCCCCTTATATATCTCATAAATACATGATATATTGCTCACAATACAATGCTTAATACAAGAATAAATTAAAACTTAGTTGCAGAACAACTCTTCTATTTTTCTTCTGGTCTTGATCTTGATTCTCTCTCTGAATTGATGTTTGAATCACAAGGAAATAAGAGATATATAACTTAATATGATATTAGAAGGAGCTTGGAGCAAAAGCGGTGAGTTTAGATAAAAGTTGGATGCTCTACTTATAGGCACAAGACAAAAAAAAATTACCTAACCAACTCTGCTAGTCCCACAGGTTGATCTGCTGGTCGTTGCCATCGATTGTTGGACGGTTATTGGTGTCTTGTTTGTTTTACTGTGTTGTGAATATTGTGAATTGTCCCATACACCTTTGCAAACCCATTTTAACAATTTTTCATTAGATTCTTGTGTCTCATGAGGCTATGGGGCATAGGGCGGTGGATTGGATCATGGATTGCCACGTGGGACATGGTCCTCGTGGTTCACCGCCCTCTTCTCAAACTATGGTGGTTCGCATGGTTTAATCCATGACAACCATGACCATCTTTCAATTAATTAAGTGATTTTGATTGGTGGGGGATGATAGTGAGGGTCATGGTCTACACCATATAGGGTGGTGGATAAAGGTGGGGTGACATAATATTGATGTGGAGGGTGGTGATGGTCATTTGCGTCATGACCACACCACATAGTTTAAGGATACTATTTTACCTCTTGAATGAGAATACGTTTAACATGAAAATGATAAGTTTACTTTTGAGATTTTGTAAAGAATTTGGATGATTTCCTAAAGTGTGTTCTTAAACCATATTAGTAGCTTTGTGTCTAAAAATGTATTTTGAATCTTTACCAAGTTTAGCAAGCTCTATCCATAAGTTTTTAATTTCAAATTAATTCAAACCAATTCTTTATAATTTTGCAAGACTTATTAGTTTTGTGAAAACTAATTTGATGTGTTAACATATTTTGGGAAAACATTATGAGTTTATACAATTGACAATTTTCTACTTAAGTTGTGAACTTGTTATTATATTAAAACTATTTTGTTATACATTTCTTGATTCCCTATTGATTCATTTGCCAGTTTGACTTAGATCTTTACTTTGAGATGTCGGTTTTCATATGTTAATCTTTGTAAGCTCTCGAATTATTATGTTCAACTTGTATCCACCTTGATCTTCATTCAATTGATGTCAATTGCCATTGATCTTCATTAATCTTAATCGGTTGATGTATCCGGATCCTAATTTCCAATCTTTAATTCATCATTGTTGTTCTTGTTTGATGCTAGATTCCTAACCAATCTCATCTCAATTTAACTTTTAACAATTCATCTACATTATTGGTGCATACGTTAAGTGTATTGGGACATATATACAATATATGCACATCGTTTAACAATACACAAGTTTCTAATTTTAGTCGTATCAAAACTATGCATCATTTGTATTTCATAATTTATCACAATTAGCACTAAACATATTGTTATCGCAACGAGATACATACTTCAAGTCATTTGGTACCAAATAGTTAGTAAATTTATATGTTGGGAGTTAAAAAAAAGTTAATAAAAATGGGTGGTTTTCACTTTTTTGGAAACACATAATTATATGTATTAATGAAATATATAGGTGCTATTTTGTAAGTTTACATTTCTTATGAATTTGGGCTTCATAGTAAGTGATGTGAAAAAATGAAGGCTAGATAAATAAGATATCAATGCTTATATCGAGGCACTTAACAATGTTGGAACTAACCTTGTTAATACTTAATAGTTAGAGGATTTAAATGATTTATTTTTATTTGTATTTTATTTTAGTAGGAACAATTAGGATTTTGTATAATTTCCTTATAGAGTAGGTTATTTGTTCTCAAATGGGTTGTTCAGTGTAAACAGGGATTATAGTTTACCGTTTATATACCTTAAATTTTAATAAAAAAAATTTTCTTATTAAATCTATTGTTTGATTATATTAAAGAATACATGATTTCAAACAATTGCTATCAAACCAATTTATCAATTTTAAAGGTTTGTAATCGGCTATTGAATAGAAACATTGTGAAGTTAATTCCAAATAGTGGTAAAAATAATCGGATCACAACAAACTATAATTGTTGGGTGCAAAAGTCAAAAGGCTGCAGTATGAAATTAGGTAATTTGTTTTTGAGGGTCTTTGAAAAAGGTAGTTAAATATTTGAAAAAGAGTATTTTTTTTTGTTTGTGTTGGTGTGGTATCGAACAAGGAAAGAAGCAAGGAAAAGTTTTTACTTTTGTTTGATAAAGAAAAACAACGTTAGTTACGAACTGCAAAAAAGACGGTGTTACATGTTGGAACCATCCAATGTGCAGGGTGAAACTTTTTAGTGAAAGAAAGGGCCTGGCGTAAAAAGCAGCGGTGTAGCTTAGTGTGAAGTGGGGGTGTATTCGCCTCCCTGGTGTTTCGGTTAGAAGTGTAAAACTTTTAATTTTTCGTCCCAAAAGTTTAATATTATATAGAATCGTCTTCCAATTATTTCGCATCAATATTTATACGATATATAAATTGGGTCCCATAACTTTCCGCCCCATCGGAACTTTTGGTCAAGCTTCATCACTGGTAAAAGGGTAATCAATGGGAAGGGAAAAAGGTTGTTGCGATCTAGAAAGCAGGTGCAAGAGAGTTTGCTAATCAAATGGTAGCAACAAGTTGTAGTGATCGAGGTTGTGATCAACAATAGCAAGACTATAGTAATCAAGGAGTAGTGATTGCAGGCTTGATCAAAGGAGAAAGCCTAGGTGTAGTGTAGTGTTTGATTGAATCAACAACAGAGTTCAAAGGTGATGAAGTAGTGGGTTTGATCAAGGTGGAAGAGAAAGAATGTTGCCATGTTTGTGGTTGATGGTTCAAGTATTTGAATAACTTTTGGGTCTGATCCCAAAGGAGTCAGAAAACAAGGGGTGCGGAGTTGTGTGGACTGCAACAAAGGTGTTGATACAAAGCGAACACAAGAGACCGCGTATTAAGGTGGAAGAACTTCGGGTTTTACTTGGTATTCAAGATCTAGGAGGAACTTGACGAGATTAAGAGGTGATTGTTGGAACTAATTTTGTTAATACTCAGTAGTTAGAGGATTTAAATGGTTTATTTTTATTTGTATTTTATTTTAGTAGGAAGATTTAGGTTTTGTACTAGTTTTATTTTATTTGTTCGAACACCCTTGGGTTTCAATCGTATACACCAACACACTTGTAAAACCAGAATAGGTCTCTTAATAATAGTGGCAAGGCGTTACGATCACGCATAAGCACCAATGGTGCGGCACTAGAGGGGCGTCTATGGTGTTTGGTTCGCCAACGAGAGGGGTGGTGATGTTGGCGTAGGCGATGGTGCATGTGACGGCATAGGTGGGCGACGACCAGAGACCAACTCGGCTAATAGAGCCAGTTCACAGTGGGGTAACCTAGTTCTAATAAACATAAGAAATAAAATGCTCAAACCTGAACGAGCCCTCTAGTTTATTTTCAAATAATTATTAAATAATTAAATAATTCAAATTTCCTAAAAACTAAATAATTTAAATAAATTAACTCGTTAATTTATTAAATTCAAATATATCTATAATTTATTTTATTCATACATTTATTAACAACTTAACTAATTAAATAACCAAAACATATTTATTAAACATCAAATAAATAACATTTATCTAATATCACATGTTTAAATATTAATTATCGTAATTATATAATAAGTTATAATAACTAATGTTCTAGATCATATTATTCTTAATAATCATTACATTTCATTTATAGAGTGTGAACTTGTTCAACGATTAAACAACTTTAGTATAGTTGTTGCTCTTGTCGTAACCTTTGAATTTACTATTGTTGATGTTGTTACTCTTCTATATAGAACCTAACATATCATATAGAAATGAATACATGCAAATTCCGTGTGGTGGGGAGCAAATTCACCGATTTCGTTCAATATCCTTCGCACGAGGATCAAATCTAGTCATAGTCATGTCTTGTAATATTTAAATTCTTATTTTTTCTTTAATATTCATTTAACATATAATTTTTTTTTCTCTTATATTTTATAACATTTATTAAAAAAAAATTTAATACATAGTTTTGTTTATATTTATATTTATATTGTATGCATTTCAATACGAATTTTATTAGAAACAAATTGAATTCAACTTAAAAGAATACTTAAATTTGAATACGACCTATTTTTAATAAAATTTATAATCAAAATACCGAAAAGGTTAAAGTTAAAATTGTATGAATAGACATTTATATAAATATTAAATATCACAAATTATTGGAGAGAATCAAATTACATGTTTAAATATCACAAGTTATCAGAGAAGAATGAAATTATTTGTTAAATGAAAAGTTAGAACATACAAATAAAATGAATAGAATTTAAGGAATAGAATTCGAGAAACTGTACTTTAAAAAACTTAAACAAAACTGTGAATTAATATTTAAAAAAAAACCAAATATATGAAATTATTAGTGAGAAACTAAATTATATATTAAATGAAATTATTAAAAGAAATGGTAACGAAATAAAAAAGACGTCAAATTTTTTCAAAATTTACACTACCGCCGGAGCGTCAAGGAGTAGCGGAGACTACCCTTATTACTATGTACATCCGCCCAGACTACCCTACTATGTACATCCGCCCATGAGTGGTTTTCCTAAACTAAATAAAGGTGGTTAAACGGTGGAGTAATTAAAATCAGATGGGACGTATTGGAAAACGATATCCTAATGTTTTGTTATGAAAATTACATGCAAAACTTAGTAAAACAAGAGTAGAAGAATTGCATGCTTCTTGTAAAACGCATCACTGAAAAGGATAGATGTACAAAGACGATGAATGCTTCATTTTAAAGTTTTGTCAGTAATTTGCATGGTGAAAGTTGTATCAACCTATTATCTGTAGAATCGTATTCCGTTTTCTGTCTTTTATTCATACATTCCTTCCATCTTTTTTTTTTATCATCTTCTATGAACCATTATATTTTTGTAATGTTGTGGATATTTTACAACACACATATTATTGAATTAGTAATGTAAAATGCATGCCTGTTAAAAGACCTTTTTAGTCATTTATTTGAATAGCATCAATTCGATAAAGTTGGGTATTAAAGACAGGATTTTTATAACAGAAAAAACGGTTGCAAATTTGGCAATAAAATTCAAATGGTCGTAGAAATAGCGACAGCATCCAAGTTGGTTGCAAATTGTCATTAACTTTGCGCGAAGTTAATTTTCGGTCGCAAAATGGTTATAAAAAAGGAAATTTATAGACAAACTAATATTAAAGTTCGGTCGTAAAGGTTATAAGGAGTTCAAATAAAAAAAGAAAAGAAATTCTGGTTATGCAAATTAGTCGCTAACTTTGTGCTGGTTGCATTAAATTAAAACCAATTGTGAACCGTTATCACCGTAAATCTTAATCATGCATTCTCTTTCCTGTTAATTAATAACGGATTTCTTTAATTTGGTAAATAATATGATTACACCATAAATTTTATTTTTTTATATAAAACATCTATGAGAAAAATACGATACATTATTTAAAATAAAAAAATATTTATTCAACATGTGTTATACACGTGTTTTTAACCTTGTACTACATATACGAATGTGATTTCCGATTCTATTCCTATGTATTATCTGGTTAAGCATCCTTAACAAACAACTTCTAAATTTACTCATTTCTGGATGGATTTTGCCAAGTCATGAAAAATTGCCCTGGCTAGCATTTGGCACTTATAGACTGACTTTCTTACTTGGTCAAACACTTGATTAGTTACTTAAACATGACACCAGAAATCAGACAACAATTTAAAAACCAAGATTTGGATGATCAAAAGTGATAATAAAAATAGAGCAAACTTAGGATACATTAAATAGAGTTGGTCAACAAGTGCCAGTATAATTCAAAGGTCCCATGTGCATGTTGGGTATAGTTTCAGAAGTAGGGTGCATGCATCCCCCAAACATCACTTATGTATCAAACTTCATACCCCACTTGCCAAGATTTAAGGATCATTACAAGTTCTGCAACTTGTTGCATGTTTTTTTTTTCAATCTTATATTTAGATACACCAAACTTTATGTGAAAAACAGTAATTTCAAATTGACAAATGGAGTATGTTGGATAATGACGTTCTCATTGACATTCACATTGTGTTACAGATCAGTAAGTTAACATCGGTAAATAGGTTATTTAACTTAATCAAGTGGGACTTAGATGCAAAAATGGCCAGTTTATTAACTTCTGCAATCGTACTTTAGTCGATATTTAAGTTTTAAAACATTTATGATATTTTTTTTGTTTTCTTGATTAAATCAGATCGATTCTTTAATTCATTTGGTTCTTATGGTAATGGAATAACATGATTTCAGGAAGATTTGGTGGTTGTTTTATTCTAGATTTAGTGTTTCAACTTCACTAAACCAAGTAACATGAAATGTTATTGAAAGATCTTAAGGAATATATGGCTGATGAATTAAATATATAATGTCAGTTTTCAATCCTTCTTGATCAACTAGAAAAAAGGGTTAATCTAACCAAGCTTAAGTGTAAACCTATACATTACTACTACAAAATTGAAAATTATGTTTGCTGTTTAGGAATAATATTTGTTATAGTTATCTACTAAGTTGGAATCAAAGGTGTAAACTAGGGTGGGCAAACTTTAACCGTTAATCGAATTAACTGATAACCGAACCGTCGCTATCAACCAACAGTTATGGATAATGCTACTTGATTAATCACTAAGTCAGTTATGGATATGGTTAAAGATGTCCCATAACCGAACTGATCCGAAATGAATTAAGACATGCTTTTAAAATATATCTATGCTTACAATATACCCGTTCAAGGATTCAAACTCTATATACATAAAAATACATATATGAAAGCTTTATATGTTATATAATTAGTTTTAAAATGTTTAAAAAAAATAGTTATTGTATGAAATTTGACTTATTTTATGCATGTTATGTTTCTTTTCTGTTTTCTTTTATTAGATTGTATCTGAGACAATAATTGTCTAATATGTTCATTTAGTTTAATTTTAGTTCAAACTTAGATTCGTTAATTAACCGAAATTAACCAAAACCCAATCATAACCAAGTCTCATAACCAATTAACCGAACTAAGTTTGGTTATGGTTATGGTTAAGGAAATTCTATAACCGAAGCTAGCGGTTACGAATGAACCGAACCGCCATTTACACATCCCTAGTATAAAACCTCTTTGGATCTAACTATGTAAGTAAACTAGGATTAGAACCATTTGAACATTAAATTATGCTTGAATCAAATTGTACTGATTATAAACTCGGCTTATACTATTTTCTTCTACGCAAACCATATGGACTTATGGTATCCTATCCCCCATTTTTAAATTTGAAAAAAAAAATGCCAAAAAACATTGGAAACATCTTTACATCTCATCCTCCATCCACATCCTCCGTAATTTTGTGAAAAAACAAACCAGTCCCTAAAATTTGTTTCTCACTTTTCATCCCCGACATATCTTTTTTTTAATATATTTTATGTATGATTGTGTATGGAAAAAAAATAATAATAACAAGAAAAATTAAATAAGTATTATTCAATTGAATAAACATAAATATAGGAAATGAGATGTATGGGATTTTTAAAAAAGTGAGAAACAAATTTAGAAAAAATTATGAATTTTAGTTAAATTATATCCCATCCAAACCATACAATTTAACTAAAATTCAATTTTTTTTTCTAAACGTTGTCTCACTTTAAAGAAAAAACCTCTTATATTTTATTCTCATATTTATCTCTATTCAATTAAATAATATTTCTCAATTCTTCTTTTTATTATTTTTCCCTTCCTTCTACTCTCAACCACATAATTTATTTAAAAAAATACGACGGATGAATAGTGAAAAAAGGTATTAGAGGATTAGTATGTTATCAGCCGGAAAATCTGACTGTAGGCACCAGATCTAAGGCTGTCCAAGGTTCCCGGCTCCGTGAGGACGGCGGGGGGAACGAACCTTCCGCCGCTAGCCTTATTGTAATTAACGTTGATATGCTCGAGTTGAAGCTCGGAGTCGTCGGTGTACTTGCCGGTGGCGTCGATGCCGTGCTCGGCGCACACGGCGTCCCAGAATTCGGCTCCGATCTGGTTGCCGCATTGGCCGCCCGGGATGTGGAGGATTCAACGCATTTTGGAAGGAGGTGTGAGTGTGTCAAGTTTGAGACTTGTGAAGTGGGTTGATGAGTTTGCTGTTTCAGAGTTTCAAAAGAGTAATGAAGGGGATTGTCACGTAATCATGTCCACCTAGGAAAGGTGGTGACACGAAGGATTAAAAACTAACAATAATAAAATGTAAAAAATAAGGTAAATAAAAACGATAGGTTTGAATCCCATAGCCACCAACATTTTTGTTTTGTAACAAACGGTATAGGTTTCGTTGCTAAAAATAATAAACAAAAAAATCGACCAACTTCTAAAATATTAATAAATTTAAAAGATTAAAGTTAAATTTACATAGTATAAATTTACAACTTTTTTGTGCATAGAGGTGTTGTACTTAATGTTTAGGGGTTTTTTCAAATAAAATTGATTTTTTTTTACTTTTAACCCAAAACTTTTCATCTTTTACAATTTTAACTAAAAAAATTTTACTTTCAACTTTGGTCCCCTATATTTTTCATTTTTTTGGTATTACGTTTCGTTCTAAATTTTGCGAGTTAACACGACACAACGTGCCTTTGTGGTTCAACGTTTTTACGCACCGTTCTAAATTTTGTGAGTTAACACAACGCAACATGAATATGTGGTTTATCTTTTTTATGTCGTTTATTTTTTCCCGTTTGACAGTCTCGTCACAACGTGTAGGTCCTAGATCGACTGTGTTATTCTTTTCTATGTTTTATGTTTCAATTTAATTTATTCGAATTAACGCGACGCAACTTTAGTGTTGGTTGTCGTTGGCGGTGTTGTGACATTGGCGTTATTTGTAACAATTTTACACCTGCCACAACATGGGAGGATTAATAGTAGTTAAAGAATAAAACCTGCATTCCATTGGGTTGGAATTTGAAAGAAAAAATAAATTGTTGCTTGGAGGAATTGAACTCTAAACATCCGTGATAGAAGATAGAGTAGCAACCAAATAATGAGTTAGATCAACTTGCAGTTAATAATAGAGGGTACTTGACTAGTCTAAACTCATCACAACAACAAAGTAAAAAAACTATATTGATCTTACACTACTAGAAAATGAATATTACCGAAACAACATCACCTGTTTAGTTTTTTTTCTTTTTTTTACGGAAAATTTGGATCATTGACAGATAAAGAGATACAAATACGTGTACGCATAGTTTCTCAAGTGTTCAGAAGATGTTGAGTACACCCAAACCAAAGATGTGTAGTACATATATATTATGGTTTCAATATTGTCGGGAACCAATATTTATCGAACGATAAAATGTATGTGTTGACAAAGAATAATCATTATCATATGAGTATGTTTTCCCGCTTCTCATGTGTTCCGAAGACATGTACATTTACAAAAAAAAAAAAAAAACTGAAATCTATTTATATATATCATGAAAAAAGATATCAATGGCGGAAAGTCCAATCGGTAACTTGTCATCGATGATTCCTTGATGAAGCATCAGTCACCGATATTGGCATGTAAATTATCGGCAAATCACGCCGTTACTTTGTCCCTAGTTTTTTACACACCATGTTTCACAAGGAAACATATTATTGATTAATACCCCTTCATCAGGAATTTTTGACGGTCACACATATCACCGAAGGATCTATGTTTCTATAATGTTAGGCGCACCGTTAAAAAAGGTTTAGACGCACCATATTTCGCTCTCAATATTTCGCTATTTGCACTTTATTTTTGGGATTATGGCAACTGTCAACAAAAGACAGGTACAAACCACCTCGTCTTTGTGTGCTCCATGTGGCGAAAAAGGTTAGACACCCGATCACATCTTAACAGTGTGTGAAGTGGCATGTGTAATCTCGTTTCAACAAGGGATCTAAGATGGAGTTCCACAAGATAGTTCATCAAAATAATTTGGAAAGATAACTGATCCAATAAGTCATCCTCATGTTGTGTTGGCTTATTTGGTGTAGTCGAAACGAGAACATTTTCTCCAGCAAGTCTATTGCAATTCCAAAACTCATTGAATTTATAAAGACGACATGCTTTCTATGGGTGAAGAATTGTTCCAAATTCCGTAATTTTGGGCGGGAGTCTTGGTGCAAATTTTATTTTAACTGCACTCTGTGAATTTTTTTCCCTGTTTGTCGTTTCTAGCTCCTCGCTAGAAGCTTTTTCTCCTTTTAATGAAATGTCGCCTTAAAAAACGTAAAAAATATAACACATTCTTTAAGGTGCGTTAAATTGTTAATATCGGATGTTTGTAGATTTTATGACTTAGTGTTCAACTTTAAGGAACAATGAAATCCAACACTAATGGATATAACATGCACGTAATCAAACATTGATTATGTAAAAGTATATGAATAACCGATATTCATCATGGTTTGGATTAATGATTATTTGTGTATTGCATACATCACTTTTCTCACCAAAACACGTTGGAAATAATAATATAAAATAATAGCCACAAAACAACAATAATGTTTTTTTTTTCATCAACAACAATGATTTTCTGTTTATTTATTTTTTAGTAAATTACTGTTTTGACCCCTGTGGTTTAGCTAGTTTAACCATTCAGTCTAAAGGGAACCTTTTAATATATCAGACCCTGAGGTTAGATTTTATAACGGTTTTGACCCCTGACACTAACTTTGTTACTTTTTTGTGGTTAAGTGTAAGGGTAATTAGGTCATTATATACCTTAGGGGCTGTTTTTAATAATCACAAAGTTCTTTTAATATTTAATAGATTATCAATGCAATTACTCAAGTTTTTTTTCATTATTTCATAATTGTCACAATTATTATTTAACAAAGTACGTTATAAATATACAAATAAATAGGTATTTTCATTAACCGTTTCTTTTTATAAAAGTCTTTTTAAAAATAATTTGTTTTTTACATTTTGTTTAAACCATCTATCGTTTTTAAAATTGTTCCTTTTTAAACCATTTGTTTTTTTTTAAATCGTTCTTTTAAAGTCGTTTGTCTTTTAAAGTTTTTTTAAACACTTCATTTTATACCATTATTTTTAAAATCATTTATTTTTTAAACAAATTACTTTTTTAAGTCGTTCATTTTTTAAATTTTACAAAATGTCGTATATAAAAAAACGTAAGATCTAAAAAAAGAAACGATTTAATAAAAGTTTGCAAAAGATTGTTCATTTTTCAAACGTTTTTTAGACTGATTATTTCTTTTTCAAGTATTCCATTTTTTAGACCATTCGTTATTTTTAACCTTTCTTTATTAAATTCAGGCATTTTTTAGTACCTTACACTTGTTATCTTATTTTTTTAAGGTTTTGTTTTTATATAAACGTTATTGTTTTTAATCTTCGTTTTTTAAACCACTCGTTCGTTTAAAATGGATCTTTTTAAATTTCTTTCATTTTTGAAATCGTTCATTTTCTGATGTTCTTTTTCCCTAATGGCTATAAGTAAACTAAATAAAAATTTTAAAAAATGAACGATTTCAAAAACGATTCTAAACGGAACGGTTTATAAAGAAACGCTTTTAAAAATTAATGACTTAAAAAAATCAAAATGTTTAAAAAAGTTTAAAATGATTTTAAAACGAGCGGTATACAATGAATCGTTTAAAAAACTTTAAAAGACAAACAACTTAAAAAACGATTTTAATAAACAAGCGGTTTAAAAATGAATAATTTCAAATGATGGACGGTTTAAAAAAGGTAAAAAAACAAATGATTTGAAAAATCACGTTTATAAAAAACAAACGCTTAATGAAAATATATATTTGTTTGTATATATAAAACATATTTTGTTAAATAATATTTTTGAAAATAACGAAATAATAAAAAAAACTTTAGTAATTGTATTATTAATCTCTTAAATATTAAAAGAATTTTGTAATTATTTAAAACAACCCCTAAGGTATATAATTACTTAATTATCTTAACACTTAACTGCAAAAAAAAAAAAAAAAAGTTAATGTTAGATGCCAAAATCATTATAAAATTCAACCTCAGGGTCTGATAAGTTAAAAAAAATTTGGGCTGAAAGGGTTAAACTGTCTAAACCACATGGGTCAAAACAGTAATTTACTCTTTTTTTCTAGTAATCAGAAAAACACAAAAACATTTAGTCATTCAGACTGCATGGGATAACTAATTGTTTTTGGCTCAAGGTTTTATATATATAAAGTATAACGTACATCAGCTCTTATCGTATGAGCGTACGTGATCGTGAATTCACATGTTATAAAAAAGCGCATGTATGGGATTTGCAAAACCGCATGTAGGTACAATATGTAATGAAATCGCATGGACATACTATTTTCACACGAGGAGATCAATTCGCATGGGTGAAGAGTGAATTCGCACCAGATCATACGACTGGGATGATCGCGTACATTTTGTAGGATAACAACCATTGTACAATAACTGGCCTCTCTCTCTCTCTCTCTCTCTCTCTCTATATATATATATATATATATATATATATATATATATATAGGGTTAGGATCATTTGTGAACAACCTCCTTGATAGTAAACTATGTGAACTAATCCTAACCCTTGATTATCAATACACAAGTGTAAATCAATAGTCAGGATTTGATAATGAAAATGCATTAGTGTATGATGAAAATACACTAGTGCATTTTACAATTTGATTATGTAAATCAATGGCCAGGATTTGTTCACTCAGTTCACAAATACACTAGTATTCACTCTAGAACCTCACCCTATATATATATATATATATATATATATATATATATATATATATATTGTGAACAACTTCTTGAAAATGAACTGAGTGAACTAATCTTGACCATTGATTAATTTTTAGATTAAAAGGATAAGATTGACATTAGCTCTCTCTCTCTTAATTAAAATCCCTTGATTTTTTCATCTATTAATTTATCTCTCTCTCTCGTATTTTTAATTACTTCTCCATTATTTTAAACTCGTGTAGAATCAGTTGCTAATAACGTAGATGAAACTTCTAATGGAACTAGGTATTGGGTACCAACTGTCCCTCCCGGATTCAAACCGTATATGAAACTCCTAACGGAACTAGGTCTTGGACTATAAAATACACAGATGTATCAAAAGTCTGTACACATCTGTATAAACTAACAACTGTGTATCTTGTATAAACTGATACTTAGCGACACTGTACACATGTGTATAAACTAACAGCGGTGTATCTTGTATCAATTGATAGTTAGCGAGACTGTACACATGTGTATAAACTAACATCCGTGTATCTTGTATAAATTGATACTATCGAGACTGTACACATGTGTATACACTAACAACTGTGTATCTTGTATATAAGAAAACTAGCAAGATTTTATGAATTTTGATTATATTGTTTAATAAATGCAATTTACAAAAGACGCAAATACCTTTCTGTCAATTAATTTAAAGGAAAGTTACAACATTATAATTACAATCTTGCCATTGTTTAAAAATCTTTAGATGATATAATCCAATGGCTCTGATTAGTTTACACAGTTTCCTCTCAACCTAGTGTTCACTCTAGAACCTTATCATATATATATATTATATATATGAGAATGTTCATTTAAGAAGAAATTTAATGTGAGAAGAAAAAGAAGAAAGGGCATAATGGTAAAACATTAAATAGTTTATAACTCCTCTCATTAATTATGTTATCTCTCATTAATAAAGCAAAAACATTTTATCCTACATATTTCAAAATTTATCCTACATATGTCTTACATTTACCGGAATTTACTATACACACATGTAAATTTATTTTACACATACTAAAATTTATCCTACACATGTCAAAAATTGTCTTACACCATAAATTATTTTATCTTGAAAAAGTATATGAAAAAATGAGTTACAAGTTTAATTAATTAGCTAGTTAATGATAATTATAAATTTACCTATATGTCCTTTTTCA
Organism: Scalesia atractyloides; assembly: GCA_947069175.1. Lineage (NCBI taxonomy): Eukaryota > Viridiplantae > Streptophyta > Magnoliopsida > Asterales > Asteraceae > Scalesia > Scalesia atractyloides. The sequence goes on from CAMTDV010000003.1 coordinate 1,519,099, forward strand.
TAACATTAAATACACACATTAAATAAAGTAAATGAATAATTTCTATTAGTTTAAAAGTTATTCTTTTTATTCTTAAAAATTTTTCTTCTCATTTTAACTCTTCAATTATATATATATATATAATATATATATATATATATATATATATATATATATATATATATATATATATATATATAATGTAAGTAGGGGGGATAAAACCTCTTAATTGAGAAAAGCTAGGGAACTCTAACCTAGAAAAAATCACATGTTTAATATATATGTTTTTAAAGTTTTTGGTAAAAAAGCGTTGAGATGATATTTAAGAAAAAAGAAGTTTTGCGTAATACAACGGTAACATATATTACACTTGCTTGTTATATATGTTACACAAAAACTTGTTTTTTTTTTTTAAATCTAGTCGGTGCTTTTTTATTTTTATTTTTTTGTTTTTTGCTAAAACCCTTAAAAACATGTATGTTATATGTGTGATTTTTTTTTCAAAAAAAAATTGTTCGGAGCTTAGAGTTTACTGGGTTTTCTCAATTAAAAGGGTTTTCTATCTATTCTTTCCCAATCTCTCTCTCTCTCTCTCTCTCTATATATATATATATATATATATATATATGAATGGGTTTAAATTAAGAACCACCTTAAGTTGTGAGAACTAGGTCATTCAAAAGGTTTTTCTGAATTTTTTTTCTCAAGAGTCATAAAAAATCACTTGTTTCTACAAAAAAAATAAAGTAAAAAAAATATCGCATACCTACATTTACATGAGACGTAAAAAATATTTATATTCGTACAAAATTTACACAAGCGCGAAAAAAAACTTGTATTAGTCAAAACTACCGACTCAACAATAGATGTGTTTATAATATTTTCATTTACGTTTGTGTAAAAAAAATTGACTCAACTCACGTGGAAAAAAAATTCTCATAATTTCTTACAACTTGTATTGGTTTTCATTTGAATCGAACCCTTTATATATATATGGTAATTATAAATTGAAATCCCATCTCAGTTCAAGAAACCCAAAACACCCATTATATGGACAAGGAGCATCCACGACATTCTGTGACATATGAGTAAAAGGGCAATTCAGGTATTTCGCATCTTTTTGAGCTGACACATGTTATAGGCAGAATTCATAGGTTATAGTGGGAGGCTGACTTGATTTGATACAGACTTTATATACTTTTATTGCTTGTTTTCACCTACGTAATCTATATATTTTTGCATTTCATTAATAGTGATATGCAAGATTTTAAATAATGAAATTAAACATATAATAGTGTACAATGTAATCTTTTGACGCAGCTAAAGAAATTTTCTAAGGTGTAAAATATTAGTTAAAAGACAGAATACATGGCTTTAGTTTTTGGTATTTTTAACACTTTTTTCTTATATTGTGTTCGTTGATTTTTGCAAATCAATCTTTACAACTTTTTTCTCATGTTATATATATCATCCCCACCCCAACAAATGTTACGGTACATTATAACATAGCCTAACAAAGCATGTTTCCTTAATTGTTCCCTAAAAAGCAAAATTCATTTGTGGATGTAATCAGCAACACTTTATTATTATTATTTTTTTTTTGGTACATTTCTTAGAGTGACATAATATGAAGCAATGAAAAAAACGCAAATTAAGGGTGCTATATTTTAAGCGTTGTGGTTAGGTTTTTTTTTATGTAGATTCTAATTTTTTAAATGGGAACTTAGATGTACCCTATTCTTCCAACCTGTTTTTGACATGACCAACAACACATCTTACATATATTTTTTTCTTAAATTAGATTTTTCATTCAATGTAAATGTAACCGGCAACAACTTTACTATTTTGTTTTTTGTTACATTTTTTATCCGGCATAATAACAAGGTGTTTCATAACAAAGGTTATAAGGTGTCCCATTATAATAACAATAACAATAAACAGATGTTACATTTTTATTTTTGTTGCAACAAAGAGGGGAAGTAAACAAGATTCATCTGTTACAATTTTTTTCTTCAAAGTAGCTGAAAAATAAACACATGGACATACTAAAGTTTGACCTACACCCAATACCTACATACTTTTTTACACTATTTGAAAAGGAGTCACTATCAAACAGTTTCATTGTTTATAGGGAAAATCACGAAACTAGTCACTTGACACGCAATCTTTGTGAAACTGGCCATCTGACACGGCTTTACGAGTTGTTTCCATTAACGGAAGCGCTCAAACGAAGTATTCAGCGCGGACCAATACAAAACGGACACGTGTTCGACAAACGCTGAAACGGCTTTGAGCTAACCCCTTTTGTTGAAAGCTCTCAGCCGAGCCGTTTCACGTGGCTCATGCACCCAAGTCGGTTAAGGACCCGGCTCGTCCCTTAGCCGAATACCGTCAACGAGCCGAGACGTCTTGTCGTGGGCTGAGTCGGGTTGACGCGGCTTAAGCCGTTTCCATGCCTTGTTCAAGTCGTTTCCGTACGTCTGTGCACCTACAACTGGTTTAAGTTGTTTCCATGCCTTGTTCAAGCCGTTTCCGTACGCCTGTGCACCTACCACTGGTTTGAGCCGTTTCCATGCCATCTAAGCTATTTAAGTTGTTTGTGTTTCAATTCTATCTCAGACACGAAAACGTAGCAAAATGTGTTCCAAAACCAAGCCGTTTTCAAGCCTTCTAACTACTTACATGTTGATTAAATGCCTCCCGTATATCCATGCATGTAACTTGGGCCATGATCACCAGAGTTTTATTATGTTCAAGTGTAATGCAGAGGCATCTATTGTCAACACCCCGACCCGCAGCGGAATAAGAGTCGGGGCATAATTGGGTTATCACCAAAGCTCATGATGTTTACTAATATGTTTCATATTTATTAAATTCAAATTACATCTCAAAGTTTCAAGTCAAATTCATACAATACAAGGAAAGGAAAAATTAACTAAAACAATCCAAAATCTAAACTGGTTTATTCTTCTAGGCCGCCCTATATGTTTCTTGCTTCAACTTGATCACCTGTATCATGTGTAAAAATGGGAAATTCTGGGTCAACAAAAGTTGGCGAGTGAACCTTGTTAAAAAAACATTTGTTATTGATTCCTTGTTGTAATTAATATGGAAAAATTGTGCAATAATCATATATGAACAAACGTATGTAAACAAATAATCACAAACACCTTGCATGAGTATATGATATGAATGACAATGTATATGTTGGCAACGTCTCGTTCACGCTCATAGGTAATGGGGAACGGACGGCCTATGATGATGTATGTGAGATCAAGGCTCAATCAAACGGAGCCGATCTTATGTTGGCAACGCCTCGTTCACGCTCATAGGTAATGGGGAACAGCTCACGCTCATAGGTAATGGGGAGCGGCGGCCTATGATAATGTATGTACTGAAAATGATAACTTTAATCTAAACATTAACCACACAAACAATAGATATATATTGGCAACACATTTGATCAAGAATATGATGAATGCACAAGTGTTTAACTTAAATAATAATAGCGACACATGATACACCCCAAAATGTGATTAAAACGGGGAATTGGTAGAGATTCACTCACCTTGGGTGCGTTCGGTGGATGATGTTGAATGCGCACGAGTTTAGAGGATTGATCGACGAGGAATAACTAACCTAATTAATAACGAAAAGGTACGGTAAATAAGTGGATTTTATTAACAATTTTAATAGGATTTTTGGATATATTTTTGTGAGTTTGAGGCTATTTTCTAACTTTAAAAACGTTATTTTTAGGTATTTTTAATTGATTTTTAAATTAAATAAATAAATAAAAATAATAAAAAAATGTTGACTTTTGACTGTTGACCATGACCGTTACCGTTGACCGGTTCGGTTGTGAATATTATTGCACTGAGTGAGACTCGAACCCGTGACCTCCCGTACGCGTGCACGCAGCTCTACCAACTGAGCTACGTGTCTAACCCGAAATATTTCTGTTTTTAATTCTATTTACATAATATTTAACTTAATCCGAAATTCATTTATTTAAAAAGGATTTAATTGTATCCACCCGGTGATCTCCACAGGTCTCGAACCCGGGACCTGTGGTTTAGTTTGGCACACAGTCCACCGCTGGACTGTAAATATTCCGGTTTTTATTATACTTAACATCTTACTGTGAGTTAACCCGGTTCGGTTTAAAAAAAACATTTTTATTTATGAGGTTAGGATTGTGATAGGAATCGAACTCGCGACGTGTATGTATTATTTGCACACAGTCCACCGCTGGACTGTGTGTCTAACCCGTTCATATTATTGATTTTAATTAATCTTATTAACATAAACGACTTCGTCTTCTTCGCTCAAGAACACAGACAATGATTAATCAACTGTTTCATGTTTAATTCGATTAACGAACATTATAAGCAATTGAAAGGTAATGAATGGAGAGGGTTTGGGGAAGAATGTACCGAACAATGTCTTTCACAGAACTCCGGCAAGGATTCGTCGGCTCTGGTTTGTGAACTTCGGCTGTTAGGATCAATTAACAGTTTTGATTGATTAGATGTGACATTGAGTTACTAAACAATGATTAACAGGAGGTTTAGTTGATCATACCGATTAACAGCGTGGGTTCGGAAATTCCAGCGATTTTTCCGGCGAGTAGAAATCCGGCAACGTCGTCTGGGATCGATTCTGGGTGATGAATTGATGTTAGTAATGATCTAACAATGGAATGGAACAGAAAGAGTCGAGGTATTTACCGTGTTGATGTGAGTCTCGGTTTTCCGGCAAAAGTCCGGTGATGGCAGAAAAGTTCCGGCGAGTGAAAATTCGTCGAGAATTGGTGTGATTTTGAGCGAAAAGATTACCAGAGGCTAGGGTGTGTATTTATAGGAAAGAATATCGATGAATTGGGTCCGATTTCTGTCTTGATTCGTTGGTCAATTATTCTCCGGCGGTTATGCCTGATGTCGCGGAACTGGACATCGGTTATAACCGATGTAAGAGTTATTATGCACGTTAAGTCACAAGAAACCGACAATAATTGGCGAAATCGTCGGGTTTTCCGGCGACTACGAAATGGGCGCGTCGGTTGACTGATTTCGAAATCGAGTTTTGATATTTGAATTAATTGTTTTGATATATCACTAAAGAACACATGTGGCGGAGTGGTTTGGTGGATGTGAGTTAAGACTTGAGGTTCCCGGCTGACCCGGGTTCGACTCCCGGCAGCCGGTTTTCTTTTTAATTATTTTATTTTTACTTTTTAACAATTATAACTTATAAATTCTAATTTGTTTATTAATTATGTATCGTTTAAAATTAAAATAAGTCATAAATAAGCAACGAAGATTTAAAACTGATTATTCGATTAATAAACGAAGCGGGTTTTGAAAACCCGTTTTTCGACAGATGTTACATCTATCAGAACGACGTTTTTCTTAGCTTTAAAATCAATGGTGAACGGTTTGAACCGGAGAAGATGTTTTTCTCATTATTATATTCAGTATACCAACTGAGAAAACCTTCGGCCGAGGAAAACGATCGTTTACCATCCGGGGGATCTCAAGTTGGTGTATTTTAATAATGATTCAGCTGCTGCTGAGTCACGCTATTCGCAACAATTGATGGTTCTAACGCTTTAGGGTAGTTGATAAGAATCGCAACGCATTGAAGTTTTCAATGTGTTAGCTAGGTCTTACCAAACATTTTTGAAGCTGCAGAATCATCGAATTATTCCAAATTGCTCCATCTACTGAATGTAGATGGAACTTACCAGTTCAAGACACACCTTTATCATTGCTACGTGTTTTGATGCAGAATCGTTGAATAAGGTTAAAGTTAAATAAGGTTAAAGTTAATTAGTATATATATATATAATTAAAACAGAGAATATTTCGGGTTAGACACGTAGCTCAGTTGGTAGAGCTGCGTGCACACAAACGAAAGGTCCCGAGTTCGATCCCACGCACCGCATGGAATAAACACAGTCTGACCGGTCAGACCCGATCAACTGTCAGAAAGTCAACCCATTTTTTATTATTTTTATTTATTTATTTAATTGAAAAATTATTTAAAAATACTTAAAAATAAGATTTTAAAGTTAGAAAATTTCATTAAACTCACAAAATAAATCTAAAAATCCCACTAAAGAGTACTAATTAAAAATATTAATCTCAAATAAAATTTACTTATTTATCGAATCATTTCGTTATTGTTTAGGTTAGTTTTCCCTCGTCGGTTGAATCATAAATTCGTGCGCATTCATCGTCATCAAAGAACGCACCCACGGTGAGTGAATCTCTACCAATTCCCCGTTTTAATCATGTTTTGGGGTGTATCATGTGTCGTATAATTCTTTTATTTTATTTAAACACTTGTGCATACATCATATCCATGATCTAATGTGTATCAAATGTGTATCAATTGTTGTGTGAATTATATGTAGATTGGATTTATCATTTTCAGTGCACGCATTTCATTAGGCCCATTAGTTCCCAGTGGGATACGGGTTGAGCATCAGGAGCCTCATTAGATCGACTCCGTTTGATTGAGCCTTGATCTCACATACATCATACTCATCCAAAGTGGTTTGTGATTGTTTATCTATATATGTTTGCTCACATGTGATTATTGCACGAATTTTCTTTATTAAATAAAACAAGAAATTAGTAAAAAAATGTTTTATCAAGGTTCACTCGCCAACTTTTGTTGACCCAAAATCTCCCCCATTTTACACATGATACAGGTGATCCAGCTGAGACAGGAAACACTTAGGAAGGCCTAGAAGAATAAACAAGTTTAGGCTTTGGAATAATTATGTAGTTTCATTTTCTTGTAATTGTACGAATTTTGTTTTGGATATTTAAGTTTGTAATTTGAATTTAATAAATATGAAACATCTTAGTAAACATCATGAGCTTTGGTGATAACCCAATTATGCCCCGGCTTTTATTTCGCTGCGGGTCGGGGTGTGACAGATTTGTGACTATAGGGATATAGGATAGGTTATTAGACCCTTAGAGCCTATACTATAGTTGATTAAATTTTAATTGTTTATGCGTTACATGCAAAATTCATGATGGTTATATGTTTCATGTTTATTTTCACACCCAATGTTATGCAAGCACGCTCACAAATACATGTTATTATACAATGCTCATCATGAATCATATCCTCATAACATATCATATCCATGAGAGCACACACCTCACGATTTCCATGATTTTTTTTGTATTTTTCAAAGCACATCAAAGTGAGTTCTCATGACGGGCATGTAGTAACTGGAAGGGTACGAGTACCAGTAGTCGGAACGTCCTGTCTAGGCTTGGCATTCTTATAAATCCAAAATAAAGGACCAGTTTGCCTACCTGGGGACTAACGATGAGAGTACGAAGGACCTATTAGGCCAAAGCATGCTATACCAAACGTCGTGTGAGCTAACCCCACTTTGAGTTGTCATTGTGTCTACACCTGGACACCCTCCTACCATACATCTCGCAATCATATTTTACGATTTTCATTCAGGTGGTGAGAATGTTAATCCGCCAACACCAATGTGAATCCTACCAAGCCCAATAGTCATGGGGGCTCACATGACTACACAGGCGATGGTATGGGGGACATTGGAGGCCCAAACATGAGCAAACCCAAGACATCCTATGGATGTAGTTAAATTATTGCCAATTATGTTGTTTTTCATTCTTTTTACGACACATGACACCTAGAAAATTCTTAAACTCACAATCTTCCTATGTATGTTCCTGTAGATGTCGGCTAGGCAACTACGTGGAGGTAGAAAGTCAGGAAGATCAAATGAACGCTTGGCCACGCAAATTGCTAAACAAATGGCCGCAGTGCTTCCTGACATCATGATTCAAGTTCAACAAGCTCTCGCCGCAAATCCCAACAACCCTCCCAATCAAGAAGACCAGAGCGTCGCCAACCCTCCTTCCAAAAAGTGCTCCTACAAACACTTCAAATCTTGCGATCCCCCAAAATATGAAGGGACCGAAGGTGTTACCGCCCTCCTTCACTGGTTTGAAGAAATGGAAAACACTTTCCTCAATTGCGATTGTCCCGAGGATTGCAAGGTACGTTATGCAACTGGAAGACTGTTTGGGGTAGCCCTTACCTGGTGGAACACGGAAAAGGGTAAGCGAGGAGTTGAAGATGCCATGGCCTTAACATGGGAAGAGTTAAGGGAACTCATGACAAGACGCTTCTGTCCAAGAAGCGAAATTAAAAAGTTGGAAGATGAATTCCACGCGCTGAAACAAAAGGAAGGAGACCACACTTCATATAATAAGAGATTTATCGAACTGAACCAGATGATCCCAAATTTGTTCACCCCTTTGTACCGCTTAGTTGAACATTACATTCGAGGTCTCCCCTCGAAAATCCAAGACTCGGTTTTAAGTACTTCGCCTGCAACACTTGAAGCCGCAATGGAATTAGCTACATAACTCACTGAGAATCGCATTCGAAACGACAAATTCAAAGATGAGAAGAAGAAGAAAACACCCATTTATACCCCAACTCCAAACCACCCCGTCTCCTCCTCGAAGTTTGCTGGTAAGAGGAAACGAAACAGCAAGAATTTTGCTGTCACTCAAACCAACCCTCCTATCACTGCTGCACCAATCACCCAAATTGCTCCTTCAGCTGCACCATTCAAAAAGCCATACACCGGCCCACACCCAAAATGCAACCGTTGTCAATACCATCACCCTCCCAAAAACCCCTGCCAACATTGCACAAGCTGTGGCCGTGCGGGTCACACCATCCAAACCTGTCGTACCCTTCAACGAATGAACCGCAATCAACCTTCAACACAAACCCACAATCAGATAGTGGGTCAAGCCCAACAACCCTTACTTCTACCACCTGCACCACACGCAGCCCAAACTTACTACCAACCCAACTACCCCATGATGCAACCCATACGAGCTTGTTACAACTGTGGGGACCCAAACCACTTCAGGAACACATGCCCACGCCTAGTGAACATCATTCATGCCCAAGCTCACGCAAACCCAGTAAACCAAGCTAACCAAGCTCCCCCACCTGCCAGAGGGAGAACTTTCAATATCAATGCCAACCAAGCCAGGGCTGACAACAACGTGGTCAACGGTACGTTTCTCATCAATGGTAGTTATGCATCCGTATTATTCGATACTGGTGCGGAAAAGAGCTTTGTGTCCTTAGAATTTGAACCTATCCTCGACCAACCTCGTGTTAATCTCATCGAATCTCTAACGGTGGAAGTTGCTGACGGAAAACCTGTTTCATTAAATTCTATTATACGCAATTGTACTCTCACCCTGAACGATCACGATTTTCCAATTGACCTTATTCCTATGAAGTTGGGAAGTTTCGATGTTATAATCGGTTTTATGGACTGGCTCAGCTAGCATTACGCTGAAGTGGTGTGCCACGAAAAGTTCATTCGCATTCCTCTCGCAGACGATCAGACCCTACGTATTTTTGGGGAAACCCCTTCGAAGGACTCAAATTAATGACCTGCCTTCAAGCCCGAAGATATCTCCGCAAGAACTGTGTCGCAGGGAAACAAGGAGAGGAAACTCGAAGATATCCCAGTTGTGAAAGAATTCCCACAAGTCTTTCCCGACGACATTTCAGGACTTCCTTCTGTGAGAAAAGTCGAATTCCGCATCGATCTTGTATCTGGCGCTACACCAGTCGCAAAATCTCCTTATAGGTTAGCCCCATCCGAAATGCAAGAGCTGGCCAGTCAACTGCAAGAGCTGACTGACAAAGGATTCATACGTCCTAGCTCATCGCCTTGGGGTGCACCTGTTCTTTTTGTGAAGAAGAAAGATGGAACGTGTAACATCCGTCAAAAACGGATTTTACCAAACCCGCTCCGTTTATTAACCGAACAATCAGTTTAAAATTTCGTGGCGTATTTAATGCCCAAATTAATTTTAAACGATACATAATTAATTATTATATTGGAATATATAATTTGTTTTTGAAAAATTGTTAAAAATAATGAAATAAAAATAAAATGGTTCTGCCGGGTTTTGAACCCGGGTCAGTCAACCGGTTCAGCAAATTCTTATCGCACACACACTCAACCACTGCGCCACTAGTGTTCTTTGTTAATTATTAGAATCAATTAATTCATATCATGATTCTCGAATTCAAAACCGGCGCCCAAATTGCAGTCGTCGGAAATCCCGGCGATCTCGCGAGATTGGACGGTTTCTTCAAGTCTTAACGTAAACATTTAAACCTACATCGGTTATAACCGACGCCTGAGTCCGCGACACAAGCTATAACCGCCGGAAAACGTAATGACTTTGAATCAAGTCGGAAATTGGACCAAATTCATCGATAACCTACCTTATAAATACCTCCTCGAACCTCTGCTAGCTTTTTCGCTCAATACCCCACCTTTACCCGACGTAATTCCACTCGCCGGAAAAAATCTGCACATCGCCGGAAAACCGAGCCCTTCACTTCTGAGCCTTACTGAACCCCCTGAGCTTATACCGAAGTCACCCACATCCTTTTCAAGTTTTCTGAAGACTCTCTGCCGCAAGACACACGACGCCGGAATCTTTTGCTGTCACCGGAGTTCTGTCGGAGAAACAGAGGAGTCCAGTCAGTATACCTTACGCTTAAATCTTTCATTCTTTTTATATATCTCATCTGTAATTAACCTCAAAACACTAAAGAACACGATTAAAACATCGAACCAGTCGGACTTCCGATTCTGGTTAAAATCTAACGAAGAAGACGAAGTGTCCGTTGTCTATAAGTTTAATTTAAATCAAGTTATAACTCGGGTTAGACACACAGTCCAGCGGTGGACTGTGTGCACATTAAACACGTAAACGTCTCGAGTTCGAATCTTGTCCCACGCATGCTTGCCTTAATAAAAATGTTTTTTTTTTTGTTAACCGAACCGGAGTCACCGCTGTACATGTTAAGTTTATTAATAACCGGAATAATAACCAAGTTAGACACACAGTCCAGTGGTGGACTGTGTGAACGTTTAAACACACGTCACGAGTTCGAGTCCGGTCTACTGCACCGATTCGGACAATTATCTAACTTTTTAAAATAAGACAGAAATGGAAATGTTTAGTTTGTATATAAGTATAATAAAAATCGGTTTATATAACAAGTTAAACACACAGTCCAGCGGTGGACTGTGTGTTAACTCAACCCACAGGTCCCGGGTTCGAGACCTGTGGAGCGCACCGAGTCACTGATTAAAATCTTTTTAGAAATAAGCTGATTTTCGGATTAATCTAATTAATATATAAATATAATTAAAAACAGAAATATTTTGGGTTAGACACGTAGCTCAGTTGGTAGAGCTGCGTGCACGCGTACGGGAGGTCTAGGGTTCGAGCCTCACTCAGCGCACACTTACACGCATACGAACCGGTCAAACAGTCAAGGTCAAGGTCAACGGTCAACGGTCAAAAAAGTCAATTTTTTTTATTTTTATTTATTTATTTTAATTAAAAATCAATTAAGAATACTTAAAAATAACATTTTTAAGGGTAGAAAATAGACTTAAACTCACAAAAATACACCCAACAATCCTACTAAAATGGATTAATAAAATCCGTTTACTTACCGAACCATAATGCTATTTATCTAGGTTAATTTCACTTGTGGTTAAAACCACTTCGCGTGCATTCAACATCATCAACCGAACGCACCCACTGTGAGTGAATCTTACAACTCCCCCTTTTTAATTACACGTTTTGGGGTGTGTCATGTGTCACAAAATAATTAACTCGTTTATTTAAACTTGTGCCATACCATATCGTGATCTAAACTTAGATTGTTTATATTGTTGTGATTATGTATTTCATTTTGTCAACTTATATGAAATTCATTCATTAAGCCCATCAGTTCCTCGTGGGAGACGAGTTGAGCAACGCGTGCCTCAAAACCAATCCATTATTGTTCATGTGTGTATTATTGAGTTTATATTGTTGGTAGCTATGTCTTTCATATTATCATGGTTATGCAATTCATTCATTAGGCCCATCAGTTCCTCGTGAGAGACGAGTTAAGCAACGCGTGCCTCTAAACGATCCATTATTGTTCATGTGTTTATTGTTTAATATTAAATTGATTTATGAATAAGTTTACATCTATTTTTACTCATGTGTGGTTGTGCACTTTATTTCATAATCAATTAAATAAACTTGTTCAAATGTTTTCCATAGGATTCACTCTCCAACTTTTTGTTGATCCAAAAACCCTTTTACACATGATACAGGTGAACAGGATGAAGCAAGGAAAACATAGGAAATGCCTTAGAAGAAAACAATGAAGCCAAGATTGATATTTAGGACATGTTGTAATATTGATTGTAATTTTCCATTAAAGTGTATTAATGAATATGAAACGTTAAAATAAATGTCATGAGCTTTGATGATAACCCAATCATGCCCCGATCACCTTTTCCGCTGCGGGTCGGGGTGTGACAGAACGTTTCGCATGTGCATCGATTATAGAGAACTCAACAAGTTAACGGTTAAGAATCGCTATCCACTACCTCGCATCGATGACCTCCTATACCAACTTCAAGGCGCCACCTGCTTTTCAAAAATCGACCTTCGTTCTGGTTATCATCAGCTCAGAGTGCACGAAGAAGATATCCCAAAAACCGCTTTCCGGACTCGTTATGGTCATTACGAGTTCATGGTCATGGCTTTCGGTTTAACCAACGCCCCCGCTGTCTTCATGGATCTAATGAATAGGGTATGCAAACCCTACCTCGACCGTTTCGTCATAGTCTTCATCGACGACATCCTTATCTACTCCAAGTCTAAATCCGATCATGAACGACACCTTCGACTCATCCTTACACTCTTAAGGACTGAAAAGCTCTAGGCTAAGTTCTCAAAATGCGAATTTTGGTTAGGAGAAGTACAATTCCTTGGACATGTCGTCAATGACAAGGGAATTCATGTCGATCCTTCAAAAATCAAGGCTGTGCAGGAATGGCAAGCGCCACGTACCCCTACCGAAGTAAGGTCATTTCTTGGTTTGGCGCTGCTTCATTGCCAATTTTTCCCGTATTGTTGTACCACTCACGGCCTTGACTCATAAAGGAAAACCCTTCATATGGGGACCTAAACAAGAGGAGGCTTTCCAAAATTTAAAGCAAAAACTCTGTGACGCACCTATCCTCACACTCCCTGAAGGTTGCGATGACTTTGTAGTATATTGCGATGCATCAGGGCAAGGGCTAGGCTGTGTATTAATGCAAAGAGGAAAAGTGATAGCCTATGCTTCTAGGCAACTCAAAGTTCATGAGAAGAATTACACCACCCACGACCTGGAACTTGGAGCCGTTGTGTTCGCTCTCAAGATATGGAAACATTACCTCTACGGTACTAAGTGTGAAATATACACTGACCACAAGAGTCTTCAGCATATCTTCAACCAAAAGGAGTTGAATATGAGGCAACGAAGATGGGTCGAACTTCTCAACGACTACGACTGTGAAATTCGGTATCATCCTGGCAAGGCAAACGTGGTGGCCGATGCGCTCAGTGGAAAAGGTTATGCGAACTCCATTCGTCTTCTATGTTCGCGAATCATAACCAACATCAAAGATCGAATCCGAGCAGCTCAACATGTTTCTGTAACAGAAAATGTTGTACGCAATGAGCTGTCATGCGGAGCTGAACTCAAAATCGAAACCAAATCCGACGGTATTCTATACTATTTAAACCACATATGGATTCCTAATCGCGATAACCTTCGTGATTTCCTCATGAATGAGGCGCACAAATCACGATACTCTGTACACCCAGGAGCCGACAAGATGTATCAAGACCTACGATACACCTACTGGTGGCCTGGCATGAAAAAGGATATCGCTGTTTTTGTTTCCAAGTGCCTTACCTGTTCCAAAGTAAAAGCTGAACATCAAAGACCTTCAGGACTTCTAGTCCAACTCGAAATACCTGTATGGAAGGGGGAAAACATAACCATGGATTTCATTACCGGGTTACCTCGCACCTCCAGTGGGTATGACACCATATGGGTAATAATCGATCGTCTTACAAAGTCATCTCACTTCATTCCGATTCGCGAGGATTTCAAGAATGAGAAGTTAGCTCGTATCTACATCAGCGAGATCGTAAGCAGTCATGGTGTACCATTAAGCATCATTTCAGACCGTGATGGTCGTTTCACTTCACGAACATGGCGAGCCGTACAAACCGCCTTGGGTACACGATTAGACCTTAGCACCGCCTTTCACCCTCAAACTGACGGTCAATCTGAACGCACCATCCAAACCCTTGAAGACATGCTGCGAGCATGTGTCATAGACTTCAAAGGAACTGGGACGCTCACCTACCATTAGTTGAATTGTCGTACAACAATAGCTATCATTCAAGTATCGGCATGGCTCCTTTCGAAGCTTTATATGGTCGCAAGTGCCGATCTCCAGTATCTTGGCACGAGATTGGGGAAGCGCAAATCACCGGTCTAGAATTAATTCAAGAAACAACAGACAAGGCCATTCAAATTCAAAACAATCTTCTAGCGGCTCAAAGTCGTCAAAGAGTTATGCAGACAAACGACGAAAGCCCTTGGAGTTTGACATTGGTGATCAAGTACTTTTAAAAGTATCACCGCGGAAGGGAGTGGTTCGTTTTGGCCAAAAAGGAAAGCTAGCACCACGCTACGTAGGACCTTTATAGATACTCGAAAGAGTAGGTCCTGTAGCATACAAGCTTGACCTACCAGAAGAACTCAACAGAATTCATCCCACATTTCACGTATCAAACTTGAAAAAGTGCCTTGCTGATGAAAATCTCCACATTCCTCTAGAAGACATACAAGTCGATGAATCAATGCACTTCGTTGAAAAACCAGTAGAAATCATGGACTTCGAGAGAAGCGTTTAAGGCGAAGTCGTATTCCAATTGTCAGGGTACGTTGGGAGTCGAAACGAGGACCCGAGTTTACTTGGGAACGTGAAGACTCAATGCGCGAAAAATACCCGCATCTCTTTCCAGTTACCACTGCTGCTTAAATTTCGGGACGAAATTCCTAAAAGTAGGGGATACTGTAACATTCGTCGAAAAACGGGTTTCAAAACCCGCTTCGTTTATTAATAAAATATTCAGTTATAAGATTCGTTGCGTATTTATTGTTCAAATTAATTTTAAACAACACATAATTAATAAATATATTAGAATTTAAAAACCATAATTTATAACTAATAATAATAAGTATAAAAAAATAATAATAAGGTAGCCGGGTTTCGAACCCGGGTCGCCCACAAAGACAAACACACACCACACCGCTCCGCCACACACTTCTTTTGTGTTTAATACTGAAACAAATAACATTTATAATAAAAACCGAAAGTCAAATCTGTAAAACAGTGCGCCAGAACTCACAATCACCGGAGAAACCTAAACTCCGCGATTTTGGCTATTTTTCCTTTGACTGAAACGGATAAACTGATTTCGACATCAGTTATAACCGTCGCCGGCAATCAATTTTAGTAAAAAACCGTCGGAAATATTTAATCGCGATTGTTGACCTCAATTCAAACCCAAATCAGCTGCCCTCTTATAAATACCCACTCCAACCTCCTGTAAACCTTTCGCTCAGAACCGAACTCTCTTTCCGAAGCTTTATCCCTTCCAAAGCACGTCGCCGGAGTTTCTTTGCACTCGCCGGAATCACTGAACAGAAAACCGTAGTTGTCTTCAGACGGTATAATTGTCTAAACCTCCCTGCTATCTCTTGATTTATAATTTAATTGTTCAAACCAATAATCGAAACTGTTAAAACAGTTCACTCAGCCGAAAATCGCAAATCAGAGCCGACGAAATCTTGCCGGAAATCTGAAGAAAACTCTCTGTTTGGTATACCATATTACTTAATCTTCACCTTTCTATTCTATTTTCAATCAATTATAAGTTGTTAGTTGATTAAACAAAACAATCGGGTTTCACTGTTCTGTGTTCTTCACAGTGAAGAAGATGAAGTTGAACAAGTGTATTAGTATAACTAAAATCGGATATTTAACCGGGTTAGACACACAGTCCAGCGGTGGACTGTGTGCAAATACAATACACACGTCCCGAGTTCGAATCACGCATGCTACCGACTTTCTGAAATAAAACCAACATTTATAAAACCTATTCAGATCAATCCACAGAATGTATATAAGAGGAATATAATCCAGTAGTTAAGCAGATTAGACACACAGCCCAACTGGTTGGGCTGTGCGCACTCGAACCGAAGGTTCCGAGTTCGACTCCGGGTCTCTGCAACCGGTTCGGCCATATTAAATCATTTTTAATAAAAACTAAATAAGGTTAAAGTTAATTAGTATATATATAATTAAAACAGAGAATATTTCGGGTTAGACACGTAGCTCAGTTGGTAGAGCTGCGTGCATACAAACGAAAGGTCCCGAGTTCGATCCCACGCACCGCATGGAATAAACACTGTCTGACCGGTCAGACCCGGTCAACTGTCAGAAAGTCAACCATTTTTTTATTATTTTTATTTATTTATTTAATTGAAAAATTATTTAAAAATACTTAAAAATAAGATTTTAAAGTTAGAAAATTTCATTAAACTCACAAAAATAAATCTAAAAATCCCACTAAAGAGCACTAATTAAAAATATTAATCTCAAATAAAATTTACTTATTTATCGAATCATTTCGTTATTATATAGGTTAGTTTTTCCCTCGTCGGTTGAATCATAAATTCGTGCGCATTCATCGTCATCAAAGAACGCACCCACGGTGAGTGAATCTCTACCAATTCCCCGTTTTAATCATGTTTTGGGGTGTATCATGTGTCGTATAGTTTTTTTATTTTATTTAAACACTTGTGCATACATCATATCCGTGATCAAATGTGTATCAATTGTTGGGTGAATTATATGTAGATTGGATTTATCATTTTCAGTGCACGCATTTCATTAGGCCCATCAGTTCCCCGTGGGATACGGGTTGAGCATCAGGAGCCTCATTAGATCGGCTTCGTTTGATTGAGCCTTGATCTCACATACATCATCATTCATGTTATATACTCATCCAAAGTGGTTTGTGATTGTTTATCTATATATGTTTGCTCACATGTGATTATTGCACGAATTTTCTTTATTAAATAAAACAAGAAATTAGTAAAAAAAATGTTTTATCAAGGTTCACTCGCCAACTTTTGTTGATCCAAAATCTCCCCCGTTTTACACATGATACAGGTGATCCAGCTGAGACAGGAAACACTTTGGAAGGCCTAGAAGAATAAACAAGTTTAGGCTTTGGAATAATTATATAGTTTCATTTTCTTGTAATTGTACGAATTTTGTTTTGGATATTTAAGTTTGTAATTTGAATTTAATAAATATGAAACATCTTAGTAAACATCATGAGCTTTGGTGATAACCCAATTATGCTCCGACTTTTATTCCGCTGCGGGTCGGGGTGTGACGCATCTCCCACTCCTCCTCGTTTGCAACTCAATTCAAGCACCAAGAACTCGGACTCTCTTCTCTCATGGCATCATAAACTTGGACACCCATATATCAAAGTTCTAAGACGTTTACTAAATAGTCTCAGACTTGATTTCAATAATGTGTCGAATAATCTTTTTCATTGTGATGCTTGTTCCTTGAATAAAAGTCATAAACTCCCTTTTGGCGAAAATTCATTTAAAGTCTCTAAACCACTTGAAGTTGTCTACTCCGATGTATGGGGACCGGTAAAAATTTCTAACGACGGATATCAATACTATGTCATATTTGTTGATTTTTACACCAAATACACATGGTTTTACCCCATTAAAAGAAAATCGGATGTCTCCACATTATTTCCCATTTTCAAAACACTTGTTGAGAAATTTTTTCAAACTCCTCTCATCTCTCTTTTCTCAGACAATGGGGGAGAATACATTGGGCTCCTCTCTTATCTCCAACAAAATGGTATTTCTAATTTCACCACTCCTCCACACACTCCGGAGCAAAACGGAGTGGCGGAACGTCGATATCGACACATTGTTGAAACCGGGTTGTCACTATTGCATCATACCAACTTACCACTCCCTTTTTGGTCTCATGCCTTCCAAACGACAGTTCACCTTATCAACCGATTACCAACCAAAATTTTAGACTTCAAATCACCATTCGAAAAACTATACAACACTCCACCTACATACACCAAACTAAAATCCTTCGGGTGTTTATGCTTTCCTTGGCTTCGTCCATATGCTAAATCTAAGATTCATCCTCGCTCAACGAAGTGCATCTTCCTTGGGTATTCTTCGTCTAAATCCGCCTACAAATACTACGATCCTTTAACGCATCACCTCTATCACTCCCGCTATGTGGATTTATCGACCATATTTTTCCCTTCTCCTCTCACGGTTCCTCACCTGACCCATTACCTACACCCAATACCTTTCTTGGACCACCTACATCTTCCATCATTCCACAAACCTCTCCTCCGCCCAATCCATCTCCCATGGCGCAATACCTCTCTTCAACCAATCCACCTCCCATGACCTACCCCTCTCACCCTATGACCCAACCAACCCACGCGCCATCCTCTCCCATCCAAACAGACTCCTCTTCTATGTCCGTTCACTCCACTCCACCCACCACCACCTCGTCACCCACAGCCAACTCAACCGATCATTCCTCCTTTCAACCTCCTTCACCCGATAACTCTCTCTCCTCCTCGCCCAGCTCGTCACCATCTACTACCACAACCGAACCCACCAATTCTCCTCCTCCTATCTCCGCTCGCCCATATAGGCCTCGCAAACCCAACCCAAAATATTACAACCAAAATCTTGTGAATCACACTACCCTTCATCCATTACCACCTGCACTTGAACCCACCACACACAATCAAGCCTCTAAAGATCCACAGTGGCGTCATGCTATGGATTTGGAGTTTAATGCCCTTCTCCAAAACCAAACATGGGAACTTGTCCCCTCTAACTCCCGAACTCCGATCGGGTGTAAATGGGTTTTTCGTATCAAACGAAAACCCGATGGCTCTATTGACAAATACAAAGCCCGACTCGTGGCCAAAGGCTTTCACCAACAACATGGGAAGGAATACTTCAATACCTTCAGCCCCGTTACCAAACCCATTACCATTCGTACCATCCTTTCCATTGTTCTCTCAAAAACTTGGCCTCTAAGGCAACTTGATGTTAACAATGCATTCTTGCATGGCACTCTCCACGAGAATGTCTACATGACCCAACCACCGGGATACATTAATCCTCAGTTTCCAAATCACATATGCAAGCTCAAAAAGTCGCTCTTTGGCTTAAAACAAGCCCCTGAGGCTTCGTATAATGAGCTCACCAAGTTCCTCGTTGACTTTGGTTTTCGAAAATCTTTAGCCGATGCCTCACTTTTCATCTATCGAAACTAATGTGTCACTTGCTATTTCATGGTTTATGTTGATGACATTGTTCTCACCGGTAACAACACATCATTTCTTGATCGTTTCGTTCATGACTTAAGCCAAAAAATTTCCATCAAAGACCTAGGCATGCTTCATCACTTCCTTGGAGTTGAAGTTATTCCCACACCAACCGGTCTATTTCTATCTCAGCACCGATACATCCAGGATATTCTCCAACAATTCAACATGGATGGTACGAAAGATGTATCTACTCCTCTCGGTACCACCAAGGCCCTGTCCATGAGCGACACCTCACCCGAAGTTGATGCTACCCCATATCGCAAACTAGTCGGGTCACTTCAATATCTCTCCTTCACCAGGCCGGACATCTCCTTTGCTATCAACAAACTATCTCAATTCATGCACAACCCTCGACAAACACACTGGCAATCTCTAAAGAGAGTTCTTCGCTACCTAAAGGGTACCATTCACCACGGTCTTTTCCTCAACCGAAACTCCTCCCTTGATCTCTCAGCCTTCTCCGATTCGGATTGGGGTGGTGTAGATGATGTTGGTCGCTCTACCATTGCATATATCATTTATCTTGGCAATAATATTATCTCGTGGAAGTCTACTCACCAAAAGTCGGTCTCTCGCTCATCTACAGAAGCCGAATACAAAGCTTTAGCAAATGCCTCAGCTGAACTTACATGAACAAAAAATTTACTACTTGAACTTGGCATTACCACTACCAAACCGCCATTACTATTTTGTGACAACTCCAGTGCAACATACCTCTGTGCTAACCCCATTTATCTCTCTCGAATGAAACATGTAGCACTTGACTATCATTTTGTTCGAGAACAAGTTTCAGCAGGCAGCTTACGGGTTCTTCACATCAGCTCACAAGACCAACTTGCAGATATGCTTACAAAACCATTATCACGGGCACCCTTCCTTCGAAACCGCTCCAAGATTGGAGTCTCTGACGGATCCTCCATCTTGCGGGGGCGTATAGGAATACCTAATCAAATGCCTAAAGTCAAGCCTCTCTCATCAGTCTCCTTTATCCTAGCCTATGCTTTTATATTCATATATTTTCTATATTTAGTTTAGTTATCTTCTCCTTGTACCCTCTCCTTCCTTTGTTGTATAGCCTCTATTTATAGTCTTGTATTATGTGAATAAGATGCAAAAACAATTCCTCCATTATAAAAACCACATCATTTCTTAATTTCCAAATGCCCCATAAGGCCAACAGAACCATCCCATGAAACGCTTTCTTCCGTATTTTTGGATCCTCGGGTATGGTTTTGCAAATCCATAATATCTTTAATATTGAATGCAAAGATATGAGGAATTTTGCTCCACATAGCTAGTATTTTCCACGTTGTTTACGTGAAAGAAACATGCCTAATGTTAGCAAACTCTAAATAAAAATGTCACACCTGTAGTTTTCCAAAGTTGAAGTAAATAATAAACTAATAAAGTGTTAAGTATCTAAAGCATGCATGTTGCATTGTGAAAGGCTAAAGAACACTTGTATCGACTAAACTTAAAGTTGGTATCTAAAGTTACCACTTGAGTCGCAAACGTCATCTAAAGTTAACATTGTGGTCATAAAAGCGTCTAAAGTTAACATTGATTTCTAAGGTTAACATCATGAACAAGGATAAAGGGATAGTGCATTTGTGACTTGCAAGTGGTTGCACACTACATATAGCACAATATGCACGTTACAATTTATTGTAAAGTGTAATGTAATGTTATAGTATGTTAGGCAAAGTAATATGATGTGATAATGTGTCTTATGTGTATGTTTTGATTATTGTTGCTAAAGTTGATAGCTGCCTTATTAAGCATGAAGTCGCTCGATGTAGATGATTTCTAGTCTGTACATCAGGTTAAAGTTGGTTAGCTGAAGAATTGCTAGACTATGGCTTTGGTGAAGGCTCCCATTGGAACTCTGCATCATGTTTATCGTTTAGTGTTTATTGGTTAGTTTTAAGAAAAATGTTTTTATGACTTGTAAATTACATTTGGATGTTATGTTTTATTGTTCCGTTGCAATTTTTAAAAAAATTTAGGGTTTAAGAACTATATGTTGAAATTATTTTTACATGTAAAAATTAGTTTTACCTAATATTTTTGGAACCTTTTCATATAAACATATGTAGAAGTCGTTTTAATAATAAAAAAAGTTTGATATATAGTTCAAAATAAGAGAAAATTGACATAAATTAATTTTTTTATTTGAACAGCTTTTACATGTGTATATATGAAAAAACTCCGAACAAATTAGTTAAAAGTAATTTTATTTCTATTTTAAAAGAATTCTTAATGAACTTTACATATAAAATTACCGGTGCTCCGTTTTCTCACTTTTTTTGGTTTTTCCATTGAATCTAACCCATATAAATATTATGAGAGCACGCATAATAAAATGAATCACTAATTTTTCAATTCTAAAAAGTAAATGAAAATGTTACAAATGTAAGATTTGTTTTTTCCCACACTATAATTCAAAACAAAATATGAAAAATTTTCAGTTTTTATATAACTTACACATATGTAGATTATATGTAGGTTAAATTACTTACATGTATGATGGCTATGTGTAGGTAAAAATATATAATATTTTTACATATATATAATACAAATATAATTGTAAGAAACATAAAATTTAAAAAATATGAACCTTAAATACTAAAATTTAGTGATTTAGTGTTGTTAGTTTTGTTGTCGCAATAATTAGTGTTCTATAATGATATATATATATATATATATGTATATATATATATATGTATATATATATATATGTATATATATATAAATATATAATATTGTAATGGGATTTGTAACGCATTGTGAGAAAAGTGAGCATTTTTAAGGAAGTTTGTAAATTTGATATGTCGTTGATATGACGGTTTATAAGGCCTCTTGAGGTTTGCACATTCTGAGTGCTCTTGGTAAATTTAACATTAAGGCAAACTACTACGGTTTCACATGTTTTCAATCTAAGTCACTTATATTATAAAGTAACTGTCACTTCACTAACATGTCACCACCGCCACTTTTCTTCACTTTTTCTCACTAACCCTTACTATGGTTTCATTAGTTTTTGCCTCACCCTAATCATTTTTTAATTATTATCCATTTATGTAAAAAATTATATAAACTAATTTACATATATAATTAAATAACATCACACTAATATAGAAATAAATAAAAATGCATTTAAACTAAATTTCCTAAATTAAAATAAAAGTATTAAATAAAAATACATTAAAATTAAAAGTCCTAAATAAAAATACATTAACATAAAAGTAACGCATTTGTGAAAGAAATTGTTGGCTAATCAAATTTTTTTTACGGCTGAGTATTTTTTCCACGTCGTATCGTCATCTTTTATCTCAAGCACCATAAGATCGACGACATCGGACTTTTGTTTTTTGAGGTCTAACAATGTTTGACACTCTTGTCGATTTTATCCATTTTGGTTTCGAGATCCACTTGACTCAAAGATGACCCACATCTTTTTTTTTTTTTTACTTTTGCAAGATCTCTCCCAACAGGGCGAGTTATATAAACCAGGTCATTCAGAATATCAAACTCATCGTCCGAATCATTTAAATTAAAATAGGACCACCATCCAAACCAACGTCGGTGGACAATACGCTCTTCGACCGTTTGAACTGTGACTCTCGCACGTCCATAAGCGGGACAAGATGCCAGTTTATATTTTTACTTAAAATTTGCCACGATTGATTCATTGTAAACATGTGGCATGTATCTTGTTTGTAGGTTTTGTGTGCCTCAGTAAGCAAATCAACACCATTTGCACCGCTCGTTCGACCACCACATTAGTTGGTAGGTTGTTGAAAATGAGGTTAAAGTCGGTTAGTTTTCTCAGCATTTTTGTAGAAATTAGATCTGAATTGCGGTAAGGATCACGTTCCATGATGTTCTGGGAGGTTTCACGAACACGCTTCCAAAAATCAGTTCCTTTTTTAATATATATAAAAATGTAACATATTAAAAAGATAACATATGAAAAATGATAATATATTATTAACATAATATATAAAAAAATGTAACATATAAAAATATAATATATTAAAAACTTAGCATATAAAAATGTAATATATTAAAATTGTAATATATATATATATATATATATACATATATATATTAAATAATAAATAATACCGGCAGTCAGGTCCTCTGAGATGTCCACCCAAGCACGAGCCAAAGCGATGTCCTCCGTAGACATCCACCTCTCCGATATTTTTTTAATAGGTTGGGTGTTGTCAAACTTCTTTATATGCTTTCTTTTTATTATTGGCGGGATGGACTCGTTTGTGTTGGTTGTACAAAGTCAGGTTGAATTTCGGGTATGGCGGTTTGTGAATTTTGTGTGTTTAGTTAATATTGATAATAAAAATTCGCCGCTTGAGCTTGTTGTGAGTCGAACAATGGATCACCGGTCGACCGATAACAACCGGCAATGAGGTAATTGTTGGGTTGAGAGTTTTCTATGTTGAGGGTATTCAGTGTGTTCGGAGTATCCGGTGAGTTTCGGTAAGGGTTGTTCGGGTCTATGGTTTATAAAATTTGTGTAGAGTTTTATAAAATTTTAAAAGAGATTAAAAGAAAAGAGGGTTGAAAGTGGATGTTGTGTTAAAAAAAAAACGATGAGTAAAGTAGGTGTTATATATATTTATTTTTTTTAATTTTTTTTTTATGTTGAACGGTTGAATGACCTTTGGAGGTTGTTATCACATTCAAACATTCCTCTCATGCCAACGATGGCCCTTTCCTTCACACTGCATGCAGCGGTGTGCAATGCTGGATGTAAGTTCCAAAAACCACAATCTGATATCACTAACACAATCAAAAGTGCGGAAAACTACTGAAAGTGAAAAGAACAAGAACAATCTAATTGATTAGATTGCACACGAGTATGAAACTCGTCTGGTATAACTATCATACAAACTCGAAAATGCTAAGAAGATTAATCACGCGAACAACAAACTCCTAATGACCAAGGCTCACCCTATTTATAGTTACATAGGGTGACCAAAATACAAACTGGGTCAAGCCCACATTCACACTATTAACTAAACAAGCCCAAAACATAAATTAGCCCACACGGCTTATCCCTATACTATCTAACCGATTAGAAAGCTAAGCTCAATAGCTTATACATATGTTTGATAAAGATAAGCGTAAACCTATTAAATTATATGGCTTTACAATATTCCCCTAGGTTTATGTTGTCTTTATCAAATTGTTGTCTTTATAAAACTCTGTGGAAAGATACTTCAACTTTTCATTGTTAAACTTGGGTCTGATGTTCTTCTTCAACATTATCAGCTTTTGCTTGAACATCTTGTTTAAAAAGATTGCGAGAGGAGGATTCTCGTCATCTCTTTCCTTATTCAATCGTTCTCTTTCAAGCAGGTTCACAGGTACCTCTTCAAATGTACTATCACTGTCAAACGTTGACTCGTATCTGGTTTTTCTGACTCAGGTACATCATGTTGTTGTAATGCTTCATGCTTTGTCAGCAACCAACAACATCTCAATCTTCATCAACCCCTGTTTCTTGTTTAAAGTCAAGTTCTACACATGCTCAGAAATTCATAAGCAAACATTTCTAAGCAACAGATGACAGTACCACATGAACACTTGGTACATCCCATTACCTGTACTCAGATTTCACAATTTAAATTTCTTTCAACTTTTGATAATCAGTCAAATCTTCAAGAACGGTTAATTTTTAATTTAAAACAAATTAAACACTTTAATTTTTTTTGTATTTTCAAATGTTCTAGTTTTTAATTTTTTTTGAAAATAAACGGGAACATAAACATAAACGCAAGCAAACAAAGAAACTAACTCAACTAATAATATACAATTTCAATTTCAATGGGATCAAAATCGTTTTCAGGCTAATCAATGAACACTTTTTTATGCGAACTTATTCAAACTGGTCTAAGTGATTGCCAATATGTTTGTCCACTTAAACTTCAATGCTCAACTTATCACACTATAATACCTGTGTATCCCATTCCATGACATACCCTTGCGATCAAGGAAAGCACAACAATTCATCGTAGCGGGTGAGTATACTGAGTTCATCCTTTTGATTTACAATGTTGGACTACTGGTGAAAAGGTCAGTACTTTCGTACAGCAGAGTAACCAACACTTGTGTCCAACGAGGGTTAGGCAAATACCTTTTTTGTATGAATTTTGCTTTAACAGCACATGGAATTTTCTCATTTTGAGATTTTCTTCCTTAAGGTTTTTGGTCTCTTTTTGGCTCTTTTAAGATATCCTGGCTGTGCCTAGGTCTGCATATAGTCTGGATGCAACAGAAAGACAACCATGATATCCCCGGATAACTTATCAGTATAAAGACTCGAAACCTCAGACGTTGCCTATCTATCAACGCAAGAATAAAGACTATTAAGTCATACGCCTATGGTATGTTACCCACATGGTACATAGTTCTTTATGTTTGTATCACTTCATATCTTTTTATCACTTTGAGCGTCAAGCCTATCGACAAATCTTATTAGATCCTAGTCCTTTTAGTTATAGCACCTTACGTGTGTTGGTCAAACCTTTTAACACGAACATTCATTTCATTTCCCATATATGCATTGTGTTAGGATTTTTCTCTTTTTCTCATTTATCTCTCTAAAACAATGCCTAATATGCAACAAACTCTTTTTCTTTCTCTATCCTCTAAATTTGTGGAAATTTACCTACAGTTTAGAGGCATAATTTATTTTAGAAAACAATCCTAGACACGCCCTTAAATCATAAGTAAACAGTGTGATACAATCGATCCAATAATAATAAATATCGTTACACATGAATAAACAAACAAGACATGGCCACTTGAGGAAACAGCTTTGTATGACATAATTAATAGGGATCGATGTGCCATATTATTAATAATAATTTAATTTATAATAAAAAATTAGTTAAACATCACATAAAGCCGTTAGCTTAGTGTTACGAGACTTTACATTGCCCGGATTATATGTCATTCTATTTTACTGCTATCATCCTTATTATAATATTCGATGGTTAGAAGTTAGAACTTTAATCATACCTTACCTGTAATATTCGATCTCTAAGCTGACTTATCCTGATACTACGTTAATCTAAGAATGCTCAACTATAAAGTGTATCATGTGATTGTTTTGATGTCATTCTTTTATTACTGACTAGTTCAAAATACAATACTCATTCCAACGTTAGCTAGGTGGTGGAGGCCATTAGGAAAAAGATCAGGGTTCAATTTCTTGTGTGGGGTAGATTAGGTATAATTTTGGGAAATTTAGGAATAGATTTACCGAACATTCTAACATTAAAAATATCTTCTTTTTTTTGGTTTTATAGCTTAGTGGCATCTTTGGGTGAGATAAGGCTTTAGGACCAATAGGTCTAGGGTTTGATTCTTACAAGGGGGTTTTTCCAGATTTATTGGGTTTCCTCCTTAATTGGTGTATAGTCATTATGTACTAGTGGAGATGGATATGATCGGGTGGTTCCGTCACTGATCCAAATTTTTCGTTAAAAAAAACAATAAAAATATCTAAATGCAATAATGAATTTAAAGAAAGTAGCCAATGAACTTTTTTGGTGTTAATTTGAGTGAAGAGTGTTTAATAAACTGTGGGCGGTGACTTTTAGAAGTTTGAAATCACTTTGCAAGCTTTTCAATTTTAATACAGTTTTTGCATGAAAGGGGTGTCTAGGTTCGTTGGTTGCTTAGTTGTGACTTGTGGTGGATCACTGGTTGAAATGGTTCGGTTTTCTCGTGAAAGAAAGTGTTTGAAAATTTTTCATGATCATGTATTATCCGGTTTAACTAATAATAATTCACTTTAGATGCAATAACATAATCATTTGTATTATCTAAAGAAAGGATTATCCAAGATGTATTTTTTGACACTATTATAGTACAGATGGCGAGTAAGGAACACAGGGGCGGACCTACCTTATTGGTAGGGGTAGCCTCCGCTACTCTTGGCGCTCCGGCGGTAATGTAAATTTTGGAAAAATTTGACGTTTTTTCAATTTCGTTACCCCTTTCTTTTAAAACGTTACTCCTATGAAAGTTTTTTAGATCCGCCACTGAAGGAACAATAACATTTTTAACAGTAAGGTGTCTTTAAAACAGTTGGATTGAATGTGAAGAAAATTTGATGTAATTCCTAAAATTTGGATGCCCTTTCTGGTGCGGTCTATCCTCTTGTTCGTCCGGTGGTGTTTTAGTAATATGGTTCTTTTTGTTGATAAAAAAACAAAATCATTTGTAATTTTAAGTGTGTGTATATATATATACAGTGGATTAGGTTCGGATGAGAACTTCCCATGCGACTTTTTAACCATTTTTCCACAAACATAGATAACTATCTAGTTAAGAAATTTGTTTTACAAATTTATCTAGCGTTCATTTACGCTAGATATTTTATAGTGTAAACAAAATATAAAAAAAAACATAGAAAAAAATATTTTGCGCGCCTCACTTATGTAAATTGTTTTCACACATAAAATTTCCGCATACGATTTATTTATTTTTGAAAAAGTTATATAATTTTAAAAAGTTTACCAGAAAAAAAACTTTTTTTAAGGAGTTTTGAAGTTCTTGCAACTCGAAGAGTTAAATACAAATTCACATGTAAACTTACACTATCAATTTGTGCTACATTTAAAATCATTCCGACCTTAACAATTAAAAATTAAACCATATTGTTAGTGCAAAAATCGAGTTTCTTCCTTCAAGATAACAAAGTTACCATTATTTTTTGACTCGATATTCTCTTGTAATTGAATTCTATTGACAAAAAAAATGTCTTCATAAGCAATCCCATCTACACCCAAAATTAAATTCGTATGCTACTCAAGGTGTTTTACATAATCGCCTCAAAAGGGTGCTTGGTTCGGTTATCTCGGACTCTCAGTCGGTGTTTCTAAGAGATAAATACATATTGGATGGTTACATCGTGGATTAAGAAGAACAAGAAGAAAGCTTTTGTCCTCAAAATTGAGTTCAAGAAAGCATATGATAACGTTAATTGGAACTTTGTGAACTTGATTATGTTGCAAATGGGTTTTCCTCAACTTTGTGAACTCGATTATGTTGCATATGATACTGAACCGTACCTGGTATATTCGGTACCAGTACCCACTTTTGGGGATTTTCGGTACCGAGCTCATCCCTAGGTTTATCTTCTTAGTAAAACAAGTTAAGATTGAAGATTTATTCAGCGAAATTAGATTGGTTGGGTGCCTTTGGTTTAAAACTAGATCAAAAAATAAGAATATTTCTCAGGAAAGTTGGTGTAAATTTGTAACTATATAATTGTTTCTGGTTAGTGACCACCCAGTTTTCGGGTTGGTTTCGTTTTAATGAAGTTTTCCTTTAAAAAAAAGAATTATTCATGATCAGCAAATCAACAGCTTTCTTATATGCCATGATAAATATCATTACAAAATTTATGTTTCAACAGCAGCAATGCTAACTTTATGTTAGAATTTAAAAAATCTTTTATACACTCGGTTGGTAAAAAATAGATATAACTCTTTAACTTTGTGAGAATGACACATCCTTTCACATGCTAATGGATCTACTTTGCACTAGATTACATATGGATATTCTTAATTAATCATTATCAACTAATCATCCCATGTTCTTGTGGCAATAAGACTATAAATCATTCACCTATATGATTAGAGTGATTATATCCATAATAATTCGGTTTTTGGAATTTTGGGTATGAGAATCATTCAGCTTATTATTTTATTTTGAAACAGTGATGTTTATGTATGCATACACAAACATATATACGTACATGTAAATAGTAGATATAAAGGAAGAACTATAGTGATGAGCTCGAGCGAGAAGTGAAGATGGCAATTAACTATCACGCAGCTGTGCGCTTACGCCCACATCTTCATGCACAAACTAATAGGTATCCGTGACGGGCTATAACTTTCACCGTACATTCATACCTTCAGTTTCTTCGCATTGGTGTTGTGAGTTCTCATAAAGGAATAGACATGCACAATTGTTACAATAAGTTTTCTTTTTGTGGGTTTGATATGGTACAACTAAAGATTACCTTGTCAATGATACATACAATTAGTTTTACACTTTATTTATAAAGTATCGTAGTAATAACTACTCTTGTTTATTTTGTTATAGTGTAATAAGTATTAAAGTACAAAAAATGAATTAGATGTATTTTTATTGCAACTTGTAGCGTAACAATAATTACTCGAATTCAAGAATAATTAATCTAACTAATTGTATATTTCATACATTAAAACTGTTTGTATTTTATTCTAACTAATTAGATTCTCTTACCTAATCCCTCTCTAGTTCACACAAAAGCTTAACTTTTTCCACCCTTTCTCTACTCTGAACCATCCATAAAGCTTTGCAATGCATCTTTTTTTTGTCCTTTGCCATATCCCATAAATTTCAAATATACTCTTACAAACTTTCAAAATATCATATACATACCCTTATAAAATAATAAATTACCCTTACAAAATAATAAATATCATATATACATTTACAAAATAGTTGAAATATCATAAAACACAATTTTATCTTTATTTTCTATAACTTTGAAATCTTATATTAACCTTAAACTTCAAATATATATTTACTCTTTTCTAGCTTAGTTTAGAAGGAGGTTGCAGCGCAGCTTATTGCTCGTCTACCTGCCAATTTAGTGGTGGATCCAGAAACTTTTTTCAGTTGGTTCGTTTTGGTAGATTCTCACTAACTTTTTTCAAATCATACAAGATTCTCACAATTTTTTCCAATTCGAGTGGGTTCATGTGAACCTACAAAACAGGGCTGGATCCGCCACTGCCTGCCATTAATCTGTAATCGTCTCTGTTTTATTGAAATCTTGAAAGTCCGAACATACATGGAGAATGCTATTGTTTATAGAAAAAATAAAAAAACAAAAACAAAAATGAATAAAAATAAATTTAAGCTTAAAATGTGTTATATAAAAATATGATGTTAAAAGATAAGCATGTATAAAAATTTAGAAAATTTAGAAGTTAAAAAAAATAAGTGTAATATGATTATTATTGTTTTTAATAAATTGAGTATATTTGATATTTTAACTATTTTGTAATAGCATATATGAAATTTTTAGTTTTTGTAAGTGCATATATGATATTTTCCGTTTTGTTGGTTGTATATGAATTTTTTTAATTTTGTAAGGGTATATATGAAACTAATCCTATCCCTAAACCATTTTTTTATAATATATTTGAGAGATAAAAAATAACTATTAATAATTATATAATTAAAGTAATAATAATAGAAATATTACTAATAACAGTATTATAATAAGATCTCTTGGCCTAGTGGTCAAGCGAGAGGTGGGAAGATTTGTTTCTATTAAAGTACCTAGGTTCAAATACAGGAAAGGATGAATTTTAATATTAACTTAGTGATACTAACTACTAACCTAATTAGCGACATCCTAGCCATACACCGTTTATGAAAACGATATAATAATAAGAATAATTAGATTATAAGTAAGGTTATAATAATGGTAGTAAGAAAAATAATGACAATAATAATATAACAACGACGACAACAACAATAAAAATAATAATAACAATAATAATACTAATAAAACTAATAATAATAGTAGTAATAATAATAAGAAGAACAACACTGATATTACTACTAATAATAATAACAATATTAATAATAAAATTGCAATTATGATACGACTACTACTAATAATAATATAAAACAATAGTAATAATAATAACACTAATAAAATTAATAATAACTCGTAGGATTTTCAAGCACGTTGTGGCGTGACTTTTATCAATATCGTTTCGATTCAATGTTGTATGGATACAATACCGACACGCAATTAGCGATCAAAAGTTAAAATTGAAAAATAAATTCGTCATACGCTCGAAAGGACAAGTGTTTTACATCTACGTCGATTTAAAACCACAAAAACGAATTTTAGTAATGGTTTTGATAGTATCAATACCAAAACCGATGTTCAATCAAAATCAACGTGGTAACAATATTGTTAAGACGATATCATTTCGGTTGGTGATGATACTGGCATAGTACTAACACTTGATGTAATTTACGATATTAAAAATACTTTGTTGCCTATACAACTCAGTAGTTAGCTAAATTTATGTTGCAAGTCATAAAAACGAATATTGATACCGCTCACAAAGGTGTTTGAGCGGTATTAGTTAGATTTATCAAAGTAAATAACAAAAAGTCAATTACCTATATATATGACTCGTCGATTTTGAACAAAACTTTTATCAAAATTAACGTTTTTAAAATTTTTAAAACAAAAGGTCACTTCCTAAATTTAAAAGTTAATAAAGAAAAGAAAATTGAATAACGAACTATATATTGGTTTATCACTTTCTAAATTGTACATATTAATTCTTGGACTTCCACGTGCAAAAAATTATCAGCGTGAAGAAAAGAAGTTAATAAAGAAAATATAATTGAATAACAAACTAATTATATTGGTTTATCACTTTCTAAATTGTACTTATTATGTTTCATTTGGACTTCCACGTGCAAAAAAATATCAGCGTGAAGAAAAAAGAAAACTACACTCAATTAAATAAAATCACCAATAAATTCATATTCATATACATATAAAAAAACTTTACACAAAAAACCAACAAAACAGGTTTGATGCAAGAGGGTAGAGGCTGAATTGTTGGACACTTGAAAATTACTAAAATACCGGGTCACTTTTCCAACAACTTTTATGGATTACTACATATATACAATAATAATAATAATATTAGTATTAGTAATTAGTAATAATAATAAATGGTAATGATAACGAACAACGATAAAAACAATATCATAACAATAACAACAACAATAGAAGGGGCGATTGCAAATTCTGTACAAAATTTGCAACAAAAATGTTGTTGCAAAAAACACAATTTAGTCACTAATTGTTGCAAAGGGTGATTGCAAGATGATCACAAAGGCCTGTCAGTTGCAAAATTCAACGGTCGCAAGTAATGGTTGTTGTCACAAAATAATTTCCGGTTGCAAATTAGTCATAGCACAAGTAATGGTTGTTGTCACAAAATAATTTTCGGTTGCAAATTAGTCATAGCAGGGCAAGTGCGCCTGTTTTGCGACTGTAAATATGGTGACAAAAACCCATTTTCTAGTATTAAGTTTAAATACCACAAAGTCATGAACCTTCATCTCTCCTCCCCTCTCGCAAAACGTCCCGTTCTTTGACGGACCTTTTGTGGTCAGAGACTTTCCTCTCTCTCCTCTACGCTTGTCGCCCTCTCTCCTCCACCTTATCGGCTGTGAAGGTTGACGGAAATGTGTCAATACAATTATCATAAACTATAATTTTTCAATGAGAAATAAGAAATTTTGAAGAAAAAAAATTACTATGTTGTCGGATCACACTACGTCCACCTTTTTAAACCACATCTGTTGGGTATTATTATTCTTCATTGCTCGCATTTTTAGTACCTCTTAAAAGATTTACCTTATAACAAAGAAAAATAAGATTCAGATTAGAAAACGAGGGGCTGCACATGGTGTTATTACTTTGCAGATAATAACCCCTTAATTCAGATAACTTTATTTAATTATAACCAATTAAATGTACATTAATTAATATCATGAAAATAAATCACAGTGATTGCTGGGTAACATGCGTGTGTGTATATATATATTTTATATAAAAAAGACAAACACACGTAAATAAACTTGGAAGTATTGAACAAGCCCCCGATCGCATAATTTGTTTGGTAATAATTATTATGCAATCAATATGGATATTAATCTTAAAAATGGGTACGTGTTCCCAACCTACAACCTCTTTCAAGTTAAATAATATTATTATGGCAATTTATTTATATTATATGGTTATTTTATAAAGCAATCGAAGAAGCTGGAGATATATGCATGACTACATGAAATGTACCTGATAAGCATACATATGACCACAGTTCACCTGATTGGTCTGATAGCTGGGCTCATCGATGAAAGCTTCCATTATCATTATCAATATTATATATGTAAGAATCCAATTTAAACACTATATATATTCTCTATGAGACATTACATGTGTGCAGTTTTTAAGTATGGTATTGCATCCATAAACTAAATATTGCTAAGATTCCACTTAAGGACTAAATTAAACGTTTAAACCGATATTAAATGTGAAATCTTTTATATGTTATATGCAGTGGTGGATCTAGCAAATCTTCGTAGGGGTAACGTTTTATAAAAAAAGTGGTAATGAAATCGTAAAAACGACAAAAAAGGTCAATTTTTTTTTCAAAATTTACACTACCGCCGGAGTGCAACCCCTTCCCCTAAGGTAGGTCCGCCCTGGATATATGTATGAAGATGGGTGAACTCATCTTGTTGTTTTTTTTAAACTGATTAAATTAAGGGTATTCAAGTTTAACGTCGATTCAACCAGTTTTGTTATAGATTCGTGGTTAAATTATAAGTATACATGACGTAATATGTATAATTCTTTTCCATATTTTTAACTATAAGTACACATGACATAATATTTTTTTGTCATATATGTAAGTATACATTAATAAGTTATTCATTTTATATAAAGGCACCAACAAACAAACGCATGAATAAAGGTGGATATATATAAGTTAATTTAGAGAATAAAAGTGGGTTTAGAAGCTAAGAGCCTAAACGACAGTACAGATAGAAGTGCAATAATACGTACCACCATATTTACTTTCAACAACACCACCGTGCGTTAGGATCACCAACTTTAATTTTCCTTTGTCTTTTAATAATATTCTTAATAAATAAATTTCACTTTCTTCGTTCTGAGCAGTGGCGGATCTAGAAAATATTCGTAGGGGTAACGTTTTATAAAAAAAAGGTAACGAAATCAAAAACATGTCAAAAAAGGTCACTTTTTTTCAAAATTTACACTACCCCCGGAACGCAAGGGGTACCGGAGGCTATCCCTGCGCCTAAGGTATGTCCGCCCCTGGTTCTAAGTTATGTAATAATAGTTATTACTTGTTTAGCTAATATGTATTTCTAATGACCAGACATGGAAAGTGAGAAGAAGAAATGAAGGGTTTATGAAAATGAGGGCTTTTTAATAAAATTTTACATTGCAATTGAATTTTTAAATTCTATCGGTGAGAGGAATGAAAGTTAAAATCAAATTAATAAAGGAATCGAAAGGAATAAATTCCAATTCAAATTCTATTTGGTGTCATCAAACATAATTTCTGATAAAATTAAGTTCAATACTAGCTATTGTTAGGGTTTCTTGTGACCCACTCTAAAGGGAAGGGAGCAGCGGCCCCATAAAAAAGGTGTTATTTTTAGGTACATATTCTGATCGTTGTCTTAAAACTTTGATTAAGCTTTCTGATTGTGCATCACAAAAAAAAATTCTGAGCCCGTCACCACTTAAAAAAACTCATTAACATTCCTTTTCACGTAAAAGATTTGATTATAAATAATATAACATAATAACCGTATATATTATTGTAGATACAAAGGCAGAATGATAATAAACATTATGGGATGAAGTAACTTAATTTAAATGAAATCTAAACATATCCAACCTGTACTTGTTTTTGGTTAAGGCCTAAGGGAAGAAGCCCAATAAACTTTAAAAAAAAAAACTTAAGAGGCAGAACACTATACGATCACACTCCTCTCTCTTGAGACATGCCCTAAAAAGAGAGATTAATAAAACCAATATAGACTAAAATCCAAAAATAATTGTAATTTATATATTTATATATTAAAGAATAAAACAAAGTTACATTCGGTTCATATATACTAACAGAACACCAACACAAGTCCAACTAATGTAAACCGAACATGTATAATATGCTATATATTGTTCTTTAATCAATTTCGTCAATTATATAATACATTAATACATATTTATATATTTTAACTAGGTTATATACCCGTGTATTACACAGTGCTATACAATAAAAACGATATAATTATATAATTTGTAAAAGACTTCATATAACTGGCGTATTTTTATTATCACATGACAATTTATACAACTAACTTGAATCTATTACAAAAATTGGCCTACATTAATTACTAACACTTAAATACCAGGATAATTTGTGCATTGCACATGTTAAATGCTAAAAAATTGGGATATTGGATTTAAATAACCCTAACCTTCATCAATTGGCCGATAACACTCTTAACTTTGAATTTGTACACCAGCACTCCCAGCTTTCAACTTATTGCGCAATAACACTCTCTAACTAACTGCACCCTAACCCTTTTAGCTTATGTCAACTGCCACATCATCAAAAATGTCACGTCAGCTGGCACATCATCAAAAATGCCACCACAGCTTCCACATCATGTGCCACGTCCGCAAAAAGGGTTACATCAGATGCCACATCATGTGCCACGTCCGCAAAAAAGGCTACATCAGATGCTACATCAGCAAAAACTAACTGGGTTAGGGTTCAGTTAGTTAGAGAGTATTATCGGCCAATAAGTTGAAAGTTGAGAGTGTTGGTATACAAATCGAAAGTTGGGAGTGTTATCGGTCAATTAATGAAAGTTGGGGTTATTTAAATCCAATATCCATAAAAATATGTAATACATAGATATATATTCTTAATATGATGACTGAAACTATGTATTACATTACATATAATATTATACATATATAACATCATATTTTATTATTGTGTATCTTTAAAATATAACTTTTACTTAAAGCAATTAAAAATAAATTTATTGATATGTTATATTTAATATTTGTTTTTCTCATTAACAATTTTTATATAAATTTACTTAATAATTAGTTATTATAAAAAAATATGATCTAGGTTAACGATTTATATATACCGAACAACACAATTTCATAATTAATGGTTAGTTTATAATATCAAAAATTGGTAAAAGAAAATTAATGATATTAGAATATGATTAAGTTACTCTTTCCTACTTTATAAAATATTAACGAAAATATATTGGAGATGAATACTTGATATATGATACGTTTGTAAGCATTTACATGTTATTATATATATTGATAGCATGTTATATATTAGATATTAACCTATTGTATTAAATAAATAATGTTAACAATATTATTTTAATTTTAAATTAGTGTAATCTTTTATTATAAGTTGAATGAAGAAACTTGGTTGGAAAAGGGTTAGTAAGGTGAAATATGACAATAAATAATATGAGTCCTAGTTAAGTTAAGATATTACAATTATGGCACCGGGCTCAGGCTCTAAACTTGTCTATTTTTTTTATCTAACACGTTGATTTTTTTTTGAAATGATATTAATGACATTTATATTGAATGTGGTTATATCAGATAATGTTTATATAGAATATGAGATATTAAAAGTATTCGTTGATAAACAAATAGAATTTAGTATATAGAAAAATAAAAAATGAAAATATATTACGTATAGATATTTGATATATGATTTGCTTTTAAGCATTTATGTGTTATTAAAAATATTTTAATAATATATAATATATTTGATGTTAGATAATAAATTACTATTATATTAATTAAATAATATTGACAATATTATTAATAAATTAATGAATAGATTGTCACGTGATATTAATTAAATATTTTATTATAAGTTAAATTAGACGTAAAATTTGATTAGTTTGATGTGCTATATGTAGTAATCATCTATAAGGTTATTATGAAATCGATTTGAGTTTAACACTATTATAAATAGGGATTGTAAATATTAGATTCTAACATAGTTTTTCATATTTTACTAATATATTCTTGTTATAAGAAAATATTCAGTTTTTTATTATATTATAAAAGAAATTTTACTGTTGAATTCCTTATCATGCATTATAATGTGTAAAAGCAATAAAGTTGGTTCTTAAGGTACTGTTATCTTAATAAAGCAGTAAAGTGTAATTAAATTTGATGTCGTTATTGATGTCTTTAAGTATGTTTTAAGTCTGATGCATGTGTCGATGTTATATATCTTATTATTTGCTTCAAGTTGACCAAATAAACTTACAAGATACTTTCAAGTTTAGTTTAAAATGATTTTAGAATACATGGTGTGGTGGCATGGAAAGGGGAGGTGGGATCCCCTCCTCGCCTCAACACCGGCCTCTTGTTCATAGTGGGTGTTGCCCCATTTGAAGGCAGGGGCCTCACCGGTGTTGGCCTCTTCCAAACCTTGAGCCACTTTTGTTTTTCTTTTTCATATGGTTTTCCAACTACCCTTGACCACCCATTGCCTTTTTATATTGCATGTCAACAGGGTTGCGCGCCTTGTAGTCTAATGAAACCGGCATTTCCTGTTAAGATGTTACACAAAGATCGTTTATATTTGTTGCAATCTATTAACGAAAATCTAGGATTTCAAACTACAAAACATTATGTTGATATAACCAGAAGAAACTATAATAATTGTAATAAAAACAAGATCTAATGTAGCAATACATCCTATGAAACTGATTGTACCCGGTATGTTAGTGCCTACACACCTACACTTGTAATTGCAAAAGTGGTTGGTGTCGTTGCCTAATTGTGAGTGTTAGTATATTAAAAATTTATACTTGTATAAAAGTGTTTGGTCGTCATCATGTCTATTCACAAATTTATCGTAAAATATTATGTGATTTCAAATCAATTAAAACAAGACATTAGATTAAAAGCTAGTAAATGATAAAATCATAACATGTATAATCTTATATATCTTAAACTGTCAATTGAAACAAAATACTAATTTAAAAAACTATAACATGTATCTCAGTAAAAAAAAATTAATAAACACTTATCTAATAGCGTAACCAATTGTTAAAGTTAACTACTAAATTACTTTTCTACTCCTAAATATAATACACATACGCATTACATAATTTGAACTATATAACTTGATTAAAAAACAAAGTATTTTACCACCACATTATTGCTTTTACATCATTTTTGTTTTAAAGACAATTTTTCATTCCTTTTGTTCTCCTTTGGTCGTTCATGCTTTGTTGTTTTCCCATTTGTCATTTGAGCTTTGGTTAAAAGTAGAAAAATTGGCCATTTAATGTATCTTCTGTTTTCGGATATAACAATTAAATATTTCATGTTAGACAACAAATTATATATATATATATATATATTATATATATAGCACCAGGGCAAGTTGGAAGCCTCTTTTTGCGTACTAATGGAAATGGATGCCATGTCCATCTCTCGTTTCTTCCGCTCACTCCGATCACATTCACGGACTTGATTCGATGCTTCTTTCTCCTACCAATATCTATTCGTTTATTCATGTATCTTCATCTATTATTGAAGTATAGTTTATTAATTATCCGGTCAGAACATATAGATTTATGCGGCGTTTGATTCGTAGAAATTTAATGGAACTTAAAGGAATTAGAATCTGAATTCCACCTTTTAATATGTTTGGTTCATAGAATTTGATGGAATTGGAATCTCAATTCCAATTTTCATATGCTTGGTTGACAACAGAATTGTAATTGGAATTAGACATAAATTCCTCTAAATTCCTTTAACTAAAGGAATTCAAAATCCTTTGAAGGAATTAAAGTAAATTCATTTTAATCTTCAACTGTTTCGACCCGTACCATTTTGATCCGAACCGTTTCGACCCGTACCGTTTCGAGCCGAACCGTTTCGACCCGTACCGTTTCAACACGAACCGTACCTTTTCGTCGCCAGCGGTTTCGACCCGTATCGTTTCGACGCGGACCGATTCGACGCGAACCGTTTCGACCCGAACCGTTTTGACCCGTACCGTTTCTACCCGAACAAGGGGTTGTAGGTGACGGGGTGATGGATTCCAATTCATCCACAACCCAACACAAATAAAATGGAATTGAGATTCTAATTCAAACGATTTCCGATTCCAATTGGAATTGTTTAAATTCCAAATCCAATTCCCTCAAATTCTAATTCCTATACAAATTCCAAATCCAATTCTAATTCCCAAAGATTCTGCGAACCAAACGCCCCCTTAACTTCATTAATTTTATCACACTTGGTGGCATGGGTTGTCTTCATCGTTCAACGATTATTTTCTCTTGTTTGAATAATGAATGTCCCATAAGAAAATAAGTAAGTTTATTTGTTGATGAACACATCCGTATGTGAATCATGGGTGGGCCTGATCACTGGCGTTATCGATATACGTAATGCGTAGATGGCCTTTCGACAATGATTTTCCCCAAATGATCAGGCTTGTGTGATATTCATAGGTCGTTCAAAATAAAACAGCCAACAACGTCGATCAATCATGTAACTTTAAACAAGTTTAAAGTAAATATTAATTGTGTTCAAAATAAAACAATTTCAAAAAATAAATTTCTAACTTTTCAAATCAACTAGCAAAAACAAAAACCACTTAGGTTTTGTTTAGACTATGGAGCTTCCTTTCTCTTTCCTCATCCCCTAGTTAATTTCAATCATCAAGTCGAACGCTCTGAGGTAATGTTGTCACACCCTCAAATTCCACATGCGGGTTTTACCACAAGACGCGTGACATTTCACGATCAAACACTAATATTTTGAACTATTTCAACTTTAATTGTAAAATTTTTAATTACCACATTCCACATGAATAGTGATGACAGTTTTAGAAGTTTGAAAACGTATGTTTAAGTTATCAGCGGAAGCAAAACTACGCGATCCAGACATAATCAAACCATAGTTATTTAGCATAAGTAACGGAACGGTTTAACCAAAAGCCATGACACTCTCCAAGCAGCAAGTTCCCATCTGAGCCGTACTTATCGCCCTTCAAAATATGTATCAACATAAAGTTGACGAGTTCACAGTTTTAGTTCAACAAAAAGTAGTTTAAGTTCAAGAGTTTTAAAAACATGTCATGGGTAGCTAACCCATCGTTAAGTAACCAACATACCGAATACTGACATAGTAAGTTTTTTGCCCCACATCAATGTCTATCACCATTGATGCAATAGGAAAGGTCAGAAGTTCATGCACGGCTCCCAGCACTGTGGGAGGTTTGTCAAACCTAATAGCGCTATCAACTAATACCCCGTTCGCCACTCGGCAACTGATCGGTATAAAGGTAGGGACTTTCATGATAGAATTTTCGTTTAGCTTACTAAAGACATGTAATTAA
Organism: Scalesia atractyloides; assembly: GCA_947069175.1. NCBI lineage: Eukaryota > Viridiplantae > Streptophyta > Magnoliopsida > Asterales > Asteraceae > Scalesia > Scalesia atractyloides. The sequence continues at coordinate 1,559,642 of CAMTDV010000003.1, forward strand.
ATAATGGTATTCCTCCCAGGGATATAAGGTGGTCCCAAACTAGGGATAATGTAGTCCCCAAACCAGGGATGCATGCTTTTAGAAAAAGTAGTAGTGAACTCACCTGTGAGTGCTCGGTAAGAATTATGTGACTAGGGTCAAGTGTGGTCAACCACGTCCTGATATGGTTACCGTTTAATCGTTAGTTACTATGTACATTAGTCACATTGATTCTACACGTATACTATCACGTAATATGCATATAGGTAAGCACCTAATCAGTGTTCATATTTCACAACCATAATACCATGCACACCACCCTAACATACGAACCAAGACACAGTCATATACATTGTCACTATACGTGCTCATTCTTGTTATCACATCATCATCAAGCCTTGTTCATGTATACGTACATACAGTCTTACCCATGTATACATAACACACATATATGTATCTACATACTTATCACACACACACCTTCACATCTAGGGTTTCCTCTTACGGTTTCACATGTACAACTATACATGATTCATACACAACATGTATACACACATCGCAACATCCAACCCACACATAAAGTTACATGCTCACCGATACATCACATAACAAGGATCATACATAGCACACTCCTTAATCTATTCATTCCATTGTCACACCTCAAGCGATGGCGGAAACATCAGGGCGGGACGAAATAGATTGCTCGAGACGTCATAACGCTATAATGTGACAAGTATTTAAATAACAAAATTTCATTTCATTTCTAATTCAAGTACAATATTCAGAAACAATGTACAACATCGAAAAACAAAGTACAGCAACATAATCAAGAAACACGATCCTTCACACATCTAAATTTAAAAGGGGTTTCTAGTTCATCCTACTGGATTTCATGTATCTTCATTATCATCAAATCCCTGCAACATACGTTAAAGTACAGTTCAACACACAAGGCACTGGCGAGTATACAAGTTTCAGTACTAAATAATGTAAAAGTTTCAACATTCCACATAGCAAAAATGACACTCCAACTAGCATGATGCACACAAAAGCATAAACATATTAAGAACATAAGAACTAAGATTACCAGAGAGTCTTTAGAGGGAGGAAGAGGGTCTGCCGAAAGAGGGAGAGAGCGTCTGAGATAGTTTCTGAATTCGTAGGGAATGGGAGCGAGATAGGGTTTAGGTTAGTATTTATACACGGAGACTAGAGTCGGTGGTGAGGTTTCGAGTTTGTAAAAGAATATAAAGATTCCAAGTTTTTGATTGGGTTATATGTCTTCGGATTTAGTAGAGGTTTAGGGAATTTCCGAGTTTGTGAAGGGTATAGGGTGGGTTCCGAATTTTTGGAGGAGTGTAGGGGTTGTGTCCGAATTTGTGAAGTATAGATGTAGGAATTCCGAATTTAATTATGTATATAGAGGTGAGTCTGAATTTGGGAGTGGATTTGAGGGGAATTCCAAATTTGAGATGTTGTATTCATTAATTACACATTAGACTCTCAAGTTACAAACCTTGTAACTTGTAAAGAACGTTTATCGTCTTAACCTCATCAATAATATACAAAACTAGTCCCACTAATTTATGTTAGTTAGTGTGTCCGCGTTTTATAATTCTCACGTGTAAAGTGAATGCAGGTATGTAAGTGCTGGAAAGTCGTAAAGATTTACTAGGAAGGTTAAAGGTAAATACCTTGAAAATGTGAGTTGTCACAAATGCCCCTAACCATCTCAGCTGGATGGCGCCCCCAATACCATCTCCATCTGTCAAAGGAGAGTGCTATGGAACCCTCCGCCATCACAATGAGGAGTGCCAAAGAGTTGTGTGGTGGGGGCCATCTTAAGTGAACTAATCAGAGTTTTTTATTTTTTCTTAAAGGGGGGCACTAAACCACACCATCGATGTTAAAAGGGGCGTCATTGTAACCCTAAAACCTATGAGACACTTACCTGGTGCTGATGTGACGTGATAAAGCCCATAGGGATTTATCCCAGACCAGGCAGCCTAATAACTAAGGGTGTGCAAACAAATCCGAATCTGAAGCCGAATCCAAACTAACCGAAATACCGAATCCGAATTATCCGAAAATTCAGATTCGTATAGTGATATTGTAATGTTATCAAATCTCATCAAGAAAAACATCCATATCCTATAGTTTATTCACTCACCAAAAGATACACCTTTCTTCCACTTTTTGTAGTTATAAAACTAACAGAAGAAATGTGTATCTTTGATCTTATTATAGAAAAAATAGTTTTTACCTATTTTAAAGTTGTTTTCTACTACAAAACATGGTAGAAAGATAAAAATATATGCATCACATATTCTCGTAACTGCTAAGTATACTACAACTATAACTTTTTTCCCCCTCAACATAATTTAGTTTTAAGGGTTGTTCACTGGAAAAACATACACATTGAAAGTGATCTTAACTTTATTTAACCAAGCATTCCTAAATAATACAATGTTAACATATAGAAAGATAATTGCATCATTTAGAAACAACCGATGCAGTTTTCATTTTTTGGTCATCTAATGTTTAAGGTTATTACCAGAAAACCCTAATTTCAATGTATTGCTAAAACGCTACAAAAGAAAAATCAACACAAATCGTGACTTACAATTTCCCTAAAGTAAACAATTGATCTTTGTTATAGGTAATATATAGCATTTAAAGAGAACATACCATTTATCATCGTCGGTTCATTCTCTCAAACTGTTGTGACCACTATGATTTGCTCCATTTTCAGCCACCAATAATAATTGTCTCTGGATCAAACGATTTAGGAGCAATTCCCGTAATATTTAAAACTTTGATCATGTTCATCGCAAGGAAGGTGAAGATAAGCTTTTTCTCTATGAGTTGTATGTTGACCACACAACAATAAGATATGACAAGCATTGCATATTTTGGCCCAGAAGGTATTAATTGGGGTTCGGCTTCCTATACATATGCATAAGCATGGCATCCCCAAGTTCCTTTAGTAATTTCTCTAACCAAGTTACTTCGCCTACAGTGCCGGCTAGAGCTATGTATTCGGATTTTGTAGATGAACGAGAGATTATTTCTATTTTTTTACGATATAGGAGATAAGATTAGAACCTCAAGTATATATCAAATCCCCTGGTGGATCGATTGTCAACAAGATACCCAACCCAGACAGTATTCGAGAAGGCACTCATAGATAAAGATCCCGACTAATGAACATTAGTGTAAGCTTGAAGATGGGATCTCGAATTGTGACGGATTAGCAACCCATGATCTATAGTTCCCTTTATATATCGGAGTATGCGTTTGGAAACAACCAATGATTTTCGGAAGTGGCATGCACGTATTAGCATATTTACTTTGCAGCAAATGTGATGTCAGGTCTGGATAAGGTGATATATTGTAGAGCCCCAACCACTTGACAATACTTGACTAGATCTGGTATAAGAGGACCATCCCTAGAGACAAGGATTGTGTGGGGCTCATAGATGAAGTAAATGGTTTAGAATCGATAAAACTGGTTTGTTGAAGGAGCTTAGAGGTGTACTTCTTTTGTGAAAGAAGAATATTCTTGTCTTGGAACAGGTTCAGTCCCTAGAAAGTATTCAAAGGTACCAAGATCTTAGACAACAAAAGCTTCACTGAGCAACGGAATAACGCAATTGACTATAGTGGTGTTGTTACCAATGACAATGATTTCATCGACAAAAAATGTATAAAACGGTTCATCCATTTTGTAAATGAAGAGGGTTGCTTAAGGAAAACTTCGTGTATATCAATGACAATGATTTCATCCACATAAAAAAGAATGTATAAAAAGTAGGTCTTCATAAGGGTGTTAATATTGGTACACTCTTCCACCATATTTCTTTTCTTATATATATATATATATATATATATATATATATATATGCGTGTGTCTGTGTCACACCCGACCCGCAGCGAAATAAATGTCGGGGCATGATTGGGTTATCACCAAAGCTCATGATATTTACTAACAAGTTTCATATTTATTAAATTCAAATTAAATTCAAGTATCCAACACAAAATTTCATACCAACACAAATAATAAGCCAAACGATTGTTCCAACAAAATAACTTGATTATTCTTCTAAGGCCATCCTAGGTGTTTCTTTCCTCAACTTGATCACCTGTATCATGCGTAAAACAGAAAAATTTGGGTCAACAAAAGTTGGCGAGTGAACCTTGATAAAACATTTAAGTAAATGAATTTTATTGTTGTTTAAATAAGATTGTGCATAAATCACATGTGAGCAAATGTATATCTGTAACAAATCACAAACCACATTGAATGAATATATGACATAAATGATGATGTATTTGAGATCAAGTCTCAATCAAACGGAGCCGATCTAATGAGGCACCTGATGCTCAACCCGTATCCCATTAGGAACTGATGGGACTAATGAAATGATTGCACTGAAATGATAAAATGTATCCACATATAAACCACATAACAAACAATACACATTTGATCACGATATGATATTAGCACAAGCGTTAAATAAAATAAAGAAATGATACGACACATGATACACCCCAAACCGTGATTAAAACGAAGAATTTGTTGAGATTCACTCACAGTGGGTACGTATTCCTGATTGAGGATGAGAGCGCACGAGTTGGGAGTTTAACCGATGAAAGAGTACTAACCTAGAATAACAACGCGATAACTCAACAAATAAATAAACTAACTTTTTGGTTAAAAACCTTTGTTTAGATTTTTAAGTTATTTTTGCGGTTTTTATTGGTATTTTAAACCCTTTGAAATTATATATTTTTAAGCAATTTTTATTGATTTTTAGATTAAAAATTAATATAATCCATAAATTAAGAATAAAATAAAATAGGAAATAAAAATAAAAACTTGTCAGTCTGACAAGGGGTTGTCAGACCGGTCGAACAGTGAGATTTGCATGCGTGTGGTGAGACTCGAACCCGTGACCTCTCGGTTGCGTACACGCAGCTGTTCCAACTGAGCTACGTGTCTAACCCGACAAATTCTGGATTTTAATTATTCTTATACACACATTAAGTTATCTCAGAATTTAATTTTAATTAAAAAGATTCAATAGAGTTGAACGGGTGTGTGATATGGGTCTCGAACCCGTGACCCTGAATGTGGTTTGCACCCAGCCCAACCAACTGGGCTGGGTGTCTGACCCAATATAATCTGGTTTTTAATTGTTCTTATAGCCATACTGAGTTAATTTAGAATAATTAAGAAAAAGTTTTTCAAATGAGTAGACCGGTGTGGGAGTTGGGTCTCGAACTCGGGACCTTATGTTTAAGGTGCACCAGCCCATCCACTGGGCTGGGTGTCTAACCCATTTAAAACAATATATTTTTTTTGTTATTATACTAATCTGTTAGCGGCTAGCTCATCTTCTCCGACCAAAATGGTTTCATATCAGAATCTGACATACTTCGAATTATTATGCATTCCAGTAGTATATTATGAATATAAAAGGAGAGTTTCATACCACCGAGGTAGCTAGATCTTGGCTTGCCTTTACCGACGGTTCAATTCAGGCGAATTAAAACTGGTGCTACGACGAGACAGGGAAAGGGGTTTTAGCAGGGTGATTTTTGGGGTAAAAATGAAAGAGAGGGCGAGTTTCTTTGTGGGAAAATGACCGGTATTTATAGATCGATAGGTAAGCATTGATTTCGATTCATTTGGCCATAAATTTTGATTTATTACATACCATTTTTGTTTGATTGAGATAGATTAGAAGAATCACGAGTATTGACAACTTGTATCTTCCAAAAATACAGAATCGAACGAAATCCGCTGGTTTTGGCTGATTTAAATTTTGCAGACAACACACGGAAATATATATATATCAGATGATTTTGTGATTTTAACAAAAGATGCGTGTGTCCTAGTGGTGTTGGTGATGCCTGTTAACCTGGGGAACCCGGGTTCGATCTCGGTTCGCCTTCTTTTATTTATTTAAATATTTTAAGATAAATCATTTACTAATTATATATATATATATATATATATTTAATATTTAATTGATTATTTATTTTATTAATATTATTCTAAACCTTTGTTATTATTATTTTTATTTAATTGATTAATTGTTATTTCATAAAAGTTATTTTAAACTTATTATCCGTTATTTTAGTTGCGTTTTAAATTTATATAATCAATACATAAATAAATATATATATATATATATATATATATATATATATATATATATATATATACTTGAACGACGTAATTAAATATTCTTTTATTGAAACAACAAGGGGCGGTTTTTCGAAACCCGATTTACACGGATGTTACAGTATCCCCTACTTTTAGAAATTTCGTCCCGAAATTTAAGTAGTGGTTGCAACTGGAAAGAGATGCGGGTATTTCTCGCGCATTGAGTCTTCACGTTCCCAAGTAAACTCGGGCCTTCGTTTTGACTCCCAACGCATCCTGACGATTGGAATACGACTTCGCCTTAACCGCTTCTCACCGAAATCAATGATTTCCACCGGTCTTTCAGCGAAGTGCATTGACTCATCAACTTGAATGTATTCTAGAGGGGTATGAAGATTTTCGTCAGCGAGACACTTTTTCATGTTTGATACGTGAAACGAGGGATGTATTCTGTTGAGTTCTTCTGGTAGGTCAAGATTGTAGGCTACTGGACCTACTCTTTCGAGTATCTTGAAATGTCCTACGTAGCGTGGTGCTAGCTTGCCCTTTTGGCCAAAATGAACCACTCCCTTCCACGGTGATACTTTCAAAAGTACTTGATCGCCAACGCCAAATTCCAAGGGCTTTCGTCGTTTGTCAGCATAACTCTTTTGACGACTTTGAGCCGCTAGAAGATTGTTTCGAATTTGCAGGGATCTTGTTGGTTGTTTCTTGAATCAAATCAGGTCCGGTGATTTGCGCTTCACCAATTTCGTGCCAAGATACGGGAGATCGGCATTTACGACCATATAAAGCTTCGAAAGGAGCCATGTCGATACTTGAATGATAGCTATTGTTGTACGAAAACTCGACTAACGGTAGATGAGCGTCCCAATTCCCTTTGAAGTCTATGACACATGCTCGAAGCATGTCTTCGAGGGTTTGGACGGTACGCTCAAATTGACCATCAGTCTGAGGGTGAAAGGCGGTGCTGAGGTCTAAACGTGTACCCAAAGCGGTTTGTACGGCTCGCCATGTTCGTGAAGTCAAACGACCATCACTGTCTGAAATGATGCTTAATGGTACACCATGACGGCTTACGATCTCGCTGATGAAAATATGAGCTAACTTCTCGTTCTTGAAGTCCTCGCGAATCGGAATGAAGTGGGCTGATTTTGTAAGACGATCAATGATTACCCATATAGTGTCATACCCACTGGAGGTGCGAGGTAACCCGGTAATGAAGTCCATGGTTATGTTTTCCCACTTCCATACAGGTATTTCGGGTTGGACTAGGAGTCCTGAAGGTCTTTGATGTTCAAATTTCACTTTGGAACATGTAAGGCACTTGGAAACAAAAACAGCGATGTCCTTCTTCATGCCAGGCCACCAGTAGGTGTATCGTAAGTCTTGATACATCTTATCGGCTCCTGGATATATAGATCGTGTTATGTGTGCCTCATTCATGAGGAAATCACGAAGGTTGTCGTGATCGGGAATCCAAATACGGTTTAAATAGTATAAAATACCATCGGATCTGGTTTCGGTTTTGAGTTCAGCTCCACATGACAGCTCATCGCATACGTCATTTTCCATTACGGAGATATGTTGAGCTGTCCGTATTCGATCTTTGATGTCGGTTACAATTTGCGAACATAGAAGATGAATAGAGTTCGCATACCCTTTCGTCTGAGTGCATCAGCCACCACGTTTGCCTTCTCAGGATGATATCGAATCTCACAATCGTAATCATTGAGAAGTTCGACCATAACTCTTTTTGATTGAAGATATGTTGGAGACTCTTGTGGTCAGTGTATATTTCACATTTGGTACCATAGAGATAATGTATCCATATCTTGAGAGCGAACACGACGGCTCCAAGTTCAGGGAGGTCGTGGGTGGTGTAGTTCTTCTCATGTACTTTGAGTTGCCTAGAGGCATAGGCTATCACCTTTCCTCTTTGCATCAGAACACCGCCTAACCCTTGCCCTGACGCGTCGCAATAAACCACAAAGTCTTCGCAACCCTCAGGGAATGTAAGGATAGGTGCGTCACAAAGCTTTTGCTTCAAAGTTTAGAAGGCCTCCTCTTGCTTGGGTCCACAAATGAAAGGTTTTCCCTTGTGAGTCAAGGCCGTGAGTGGAACGGCGATACAAGAGAAATTGGCAATGAAGCATCGGTAATAACCAGCCAAGCCAAGAAATGACCTAACTTCAGTAGGGGTACGTGGTGCTTGCCATTCTTGTACTGACTTGATTTTCGAGGGGTCGACATGAATCCCTTTGTCATTAACTACATGACCAAGAAATTGTACCTCTCTTAACCAGAATTCGCATTTTGAGAACTTAGCGTAAAGCTTTTTAGTCCTTAAGAGTGTTAGAATGAGTCGAAGATGTCGCTAATGATCGGATTTTGACTAGTAGATAAGAATGTCGTCGATGAAGACTATGACAAAACGGTCGAGATAGGGTTTGCATACCCTATTCATCAAATCCATGAAGACGGCGGGGGCGTTGGTTAATCCAAAAGGCATAACCATGAACTCATAATGACCATAACGAGTTCGAAAAATAGTTTTTGGAATATCTTCTTCAAGCACTCTAAGCTGATGATAACTAGAACGAAGGTCGATTTTGGAAAAACAGGTGGCGCCTTGAAGTTGGTCTAGCAGGTCATCAATACGAGGCAAAGGATAGCGATTCTTAACGGTCAACTTGTTCAGTTCTCTATAGTCAATGCACATGCGAAACATTCCATCTTTCTTCTTCACAAAAAGAATAGGTGCACCCCAAGGCGACGAGCTAGGACGTATGAATCCTTTGTCAGTCAGCTCTTGCAGCTGACTGGCCAGCTCTTGCAGCTGACTGGCCAGCTCTTGCATTTCCGATGGGCTAACCTATAAGGAGATTTTTGTGACTGGTGTAGCGCCAGGCACAAGATCGATGCGAAATTCGACTTCTCGCACAGGAGGAAGTCCAGAAACGTCGTCGGGAAATACTTGAGGAAATTCTTTCACGATCGGGATATCTTCGGGCTTCCTTTCTTTGCCTTCCTTCTTGACGATGTGAGCTAGAAACGTGACGTAATCCTTGCGAAGATATCTTCGAGCTTGAAGGCATGACATCAATTTGAGCCCTTTCGAAGGAGTTTCTCCGAAGATACGTAGTGTCTGACCGTCGGCGAGAGGAATACGAATGAACTTTTCATGGCATACAACCTCGGCGTGATGCTGGCTAAGCCAGTCCATACCAATGATAACATCGAAACTTTCCAATTTCATAGGAATGAGGTCAATCGAGAAGTCGTGATCATTTAGGGTAAGAGTGCAATCACGTATGATAGAATTTAACGAAATGGGTTCTCCGTCAGCAACTTCCACCGTGAACGATTCGGCAAGACTAACACGAGGTAGGTCGAGAATAGATTCGAATTCTAAGGAAACAAAGCTCTTATCCGCACCAGTATCGAATAATATGGATGCATAACTACCATTTACGAGAAACGTACCGTTGACCACATTGTTTTCTTCCCTTGCTTGGTTGGCGTTGATATTGAAAGCCCTTCCTCTAGCAGGTGGAGGAGCTTGGTTAGCTTGGTTTACCGGGTTTGCTTGGGCGTTGATGATGTTCACCAGGCGTGGGCAAGTATTTCTAAAGTGGTTTGGGTCGCCACAATTAAAACAAGCTCTTATGGGTTGTATCATGGGATAGTTGGGTTGGTAGTAAGGTTGGGCCATGGGTTGGGTAGGTGGTAGAAGTAAGGGTTGTTGGGCTTGGCCCACCATTTGGTTTTGGGTTTGGGTTGGAGGCTGACTGCGGTTTGATCGTTGGAGTGTACGGCAAGTTTGGATAGTGTGACCTGCACGGCCACAACTTGTGCAATACTGGCAAGGGTTCTCGGGAGGGTGATGGTATTGGAAACGGTTACACTTTGGGTGTGAGCCAGTGGTGCGGCTGGAGGGGCAACTTGGGTGATTGGAGCAGCAGTGATGGGAGGGTTGGTTTGGATGACGGCGAAGTTCTTGCCATTTCGCTTCCTCTTACCAGCAAACTTTGAGGAGGAACCAGATGGGATTGGAGTTGGGGTTTCAATAGTTGTTCTCTTCTTCTCATCTCTAAAATCGCCATTACGAATGCGATTTTCCGTAAGCTCCGTGGCTAATTCCATTGCGGCTTCGAGTGTTGCGGGAGAAGTGCTTAAAACCGAATCTTGGATTTTCGAGGGGAGGCCTCGAATATAGTGCTCGATTAAGCGATATAATGGGGTGAACAGATTGGGAACCATCTGGTTCAATTCAAGAAACCTCTTGTTGTAGGAGGTGTGAACCCCTTCCTTTTGTTTTAGAGAATAGAATTCATCTTCAAGATTTTTGATCTCGTTCCTAGGACATAAGCGTCTTGTCATTATTACCTCAATTCCTCCCATGATAAGGCCATGGCATCTTCCACACCCCGCTTACCTTTTTCCGTGTTCCACCATGTAAGGGCTACCCTAAACAATCTTCCAGTTGCATAACGTACCTTACAATCCTCAGGACAGTCGCAATTGAGAAAGGTGTTTTCCATCTCCTCAAACCAGTGGAGGAGAGCAGTGACACCCTCAGTCCTTTCATATTTTGGGGGATCACAAGACTAGAAGTGTTTGTAGGTGCATTTAGTGGTTTTTGGAGGAGGGTTGGCGACGTTTTGGCCTTCTTGGTTTGGAGGGTTTATGGGGTTTGCAGCGAGGGCTTGTTGAACTTGTAGTAAGATATCAGGAAGTACCATGACCATTTGTTGAGCAATTTGCGTGGCCATGCGTTCGCTTGACCTTCCTGACCTTCTACCTTCTCGTAAGTGTCTAGCAGACATCTACAGGAATATACGTAGGGAGATTATGAGTTTGAGAATTTTCTAGGTGTCATGGTTTGTAAAAAGAATGAAAAAAACATTTATAAATAACTGAAAATAACTTAACTACATCCATAGGATGTCTTGGGCTCGCTTATGTTTGGGCCTCCAAATGTCTCCCATACCATAGCCTGTATAGTCATGTGGGCCCCCATGACTATTGGGCTTGGTAGGGTTCACATTGGTGTCGGCTGGTTAACACACGCATCACCCGAATGAAAATCGTAAAACATGATTGCGAGATGTAAGGTCGGAGGGTGTCCGGGTGTAGACACAATGACAACTCAAAGTGGGGTTAGTTCACACAACGTTTGGTATAGCATGCTTTGGCCTAATAGGTCCTTCGTACTCTCATCGTTAGTCCCCAGGTAGGCAAACTAGTCCTTTATTTTGGATTTATACGAATGCCAATCCTAGACAGGACGTTTCGACTACCGGTACTCTTACCCTTCAGTTACTACATGCCCGACGTGAAAACTCACTTTGATGTGATTTGAAAAATATGAAAACATTGCAAAAATCTTTGAAAACAATTCATGGAAATTGTGAAATCGTGAGGTGTGTGCTTTCATAGATATGATATGTCATGAGGATATGAACTATGATGAGTATTGCATATTAACATGTACTTGTGAGAGTGCTTGCATAATATTGTGGGTGAAAATAAACATGAAACATATAAACATCATGAATTTTGCATGTAACACATAAACAATTTAAATCTAATCAACTATAGTATAGGCTCTAAGGGTCTAATAACCTATCCTATATCCCTATAGTCATAAGCTCTGATACCAATCTGTCACACCCCGACCCGCAGCGGAATAAAAGTCGGGGCATGATTGGGTTATCACCAAAGCTCATGATATTTACTAACAAGTTTCATATTTATTAAATTCAAATTAAACTCAAGTTTCCAACACAAAATTTCATACCAACACAAATAATAAGCCAAATGATTGTTCCAACAAATAACTTGATTATTTTTCTAAGGACATTCTAGGTGTTTCTTTCCTCAACTTGATCACCTGTATCATGCGTAAAACAGAAAAATTTGGGTCAACAAAAGTTGGCGAGTGAACCTTGATAAAACATTTAAGTAAATGAATTTTATTGTTGTTTAAATAAGATTGTGCATAAATCACATGTGAGCAAATGTATATATGTAACAAATCAAAACCACATTGAATGAATATATGACATGATGATGTATTTGAGATCAAGGCTCAATCAAACGGAGCCGATCTAATGAGGCACCTGATGCTCAACCTGTATCCCGCGAGGAACTGATGGGCCTAATGAAATGATTGCACTGAAATGATAAAATGTATCGACATAACAAACAATACATATTTGATCACGAAATGATATTAGCACAAGCGTTAAATAAAATAAAGAAGTGATACCACACATGATACAGTAAAGATTCACTCACAATGGGTGTGTATTCTTGATTGAGGATGAGAGCGCACGAGTTGAGAGTTTAACCGATGAAAGAGTACTAACCTAGAATAACAAAGCGATAACTCAATAAATAAATAAACTAACTTTTTGGTTAAAAACCTTTGTTTAGATTTTTAAGTTATTTTTGCGGTTTTTATTGGTATTTAAACCCTTTGAAATTATATATTTTTAAGCAATTTTTATTGATTTTTAGATTAAAAATTAATATAATCCATAAATTAAGAATAAAATAAAATAGGAAATAAAAATAAAAACTTGTCAGTCTGACAAGGGGTTGTCAGACCGGTTGAACGGTGAGATTTGCATGCGTGTGGTGAGACTCGAACCCGTGACCTCTCGGTTGCGTGCACGTAGCTCTTCCAACTGAGCTACGTGTCTAACCCGACATATTCTGGATTTTAATTATTCTTATACACATTAAGTTATCTCAGAATTTAATTTTAATTAAAAAGATTCAACATAGTTGACCCGGTGTGTGATATGGGTCTCGAACCCGTGACCCTGAATGTGGTTTGCACCCAGCCCAACCAACTGGGCTGGGTGTCTGACCCAATATAATCTGGTTTTTAATTGTTCTTATAGCCATACTGAGTTAATTTAGAATAATTAAGAAAAAGTTTTTCAAATGATTAGACCGGTGTGGAAGTTGGGTCTCGAACTCGGGACCTTATGTTTAAGGTGCACCCAGCCCATCCACTGGGCTGGGTGTCTAACCCGTTTAAAACAATATATTTTTTTATTATTATACTAATCTGTTAGCGGCTAGCTCATCTTCTCCGACCAAAATGGTTTCATATCAGAATCTGACATACTTCGAATTATTATGCATTCCAGTAGTATATTATGAATATAAAAGAAGGAGAGTTTCATACCACCGAGGTAGCTAGATCTTGGCTTGCCTTTACCGACGGTTAAATTCCGGCGAATTAAAACTGGTGCTCCAGCGAGACAAGGAAAGGGGTTTTAGCAGGGTGATTTTTGGGGTAAAAATGAAAGGAGAGGGCGAGTTTCTTTGGGGGAAAATGACCGGTATTTATAGATCGATAGGTAAGCTTTGATTTCGATTCATTTGGCTAGAAATTTTGATTGATTACATACCATTTTTGTTTGATTGAGATTGATTAGAAGAATCACGCGTATTGATAGCTTGTATCTTCCAAAAATACAGAATCGAACGAAATCCGCGGGTTTTGGCTGATTTAAATTTTGCAGACAACACACGGAAATATATATATATATATCAGATGATTTTGTGATTTTAACAAAAGATGCGTGTGTCATAGTGGTGTTGGTGATGCCTGTTAACCCGTGGAGCCCGGGTTCGATCCTGGTTCGCCCTCTTTTATTTATTTTAATTATTTTACGATAAATCATTTACTAATTATCTATATTTAATATTTAATTGATTATTTATTTTATTAAGATTATTCTAAACCTTTGTTATTATTATTTTTATTTAATTGATTAATTGTTATTTCATAAAAGTTATTTTAAACTTACTATCCTTTATTTTAGATGCGTTTTAAATTTATATAATCAATACATAAATAAAAAAATATATATACTTGAACGACGTAATTAAATATTCTTTTATTGAAACAACAAGGGGCGGGTTTTCGAAACCCGATTTACACGGATGTTACGATATATATATATATATATATATATATATATATATATATAGAGAGAGAGAGAGAGAGGGGGGGGGGGAGGGGGAGGATATAGAATGCAGGTGTGGTATAAATAAGATTTGTGGGGGAGGGGGTGTGAATAAGATGGTATATATATATATATATATATATATATGCGTGTGTAGGTGGTGGAGGATCAAATGAGAAGAAAATCAATTTAAAAAGAAAATATCCCACATATTATCGAATTTACACTATACATGTCGAAATTTATAATTTATCTTACACAGCTCGTACACTTTATCCTACACACCTCACAATTTATCTTACACTTTATGTTAATTTTTTTAAATATATATTTTGAAAATAAGTTAAAAATTTAATACAGTTAGATATTAAAGAGAAAGACTACAAATTAATGATCAATGTATGTTTACCAATATACTCTTGCATTGATATTAAATATAAATATTAAATGAAGCAAAATTAAGCATTCTTATTCGTTGTATTTTTCTTCTTTCTGACAAAGTATTTTTCTTATTTGAACCTTCTAATATGTATGTGTGTATATATGTGTATGTATTTGTAGATTTATGTATGAAATTTATCCATTTTCACTAACAAATTATTTTGTCTTTGTCATATTTGTATCTATATACTATATAATAAATAAAAAATTTTAGAGGACGCTTAACGACTTGTGATGAAGTCTCAAAAAAATTTCCCGCCTATCTCTTCTATTAGATGTCCCTATCTCTCAATATATGCATTGGTTTTAAATAATTGATTGAGTTAATTGTCAAAATGGTATTTGAGTTTTGGTTAGTTTTGTCACTTTAGTACAAAACTCAAACCTTTTGAATATGGGTCCTTGTGGTTTCAATTTTGTTGTCATTTTCATTCAAAATCAAAATCTGATTAGATTTTTCAGTTAACATTCAGTTTTTTTGTCTTTTTCCTCCCTTTTTATGAAGGGCAAAATAATCTTTTAACATTTTAGTATAACAAATTAAAAAATCTGGCCATTTTGCCCTTCATTAAAAGGGAGGAAAAAGACAAAAATAAACTGAATGTTAACTGAAAAATCTGACCAGATTTTGATTTTGAATGAAAATGACAATAAAATTGAAACCACAGGGACCTAGATTTAAAATATTTGAGTTTTGTGCTAAAATGGCTAAAGTGACCAAAACTCAGGACCATTTTAACAATTTACTCTAATTGATTTAAACAATTAATTATCTAAAATACTAATCTTCTTATTTTAATAATTTATTATTTTTTTCTAAACCATAATATTTCAATTATATTTTAACTAAAAATATGATTTTATAATTCTTAAATTTTTGTTATGCTTATTATTTCACCAACGGTTGATAACATCCAGCATATAAAATTTTCATAAAAACTATAACATGTTAGATGGTTAGTATTCTATACATAAAATCCAAAAAATGCAATAATTGTATACATGAAATCCAAAAAATGCAATAATATTAATGCTGGAAAGTTGTAAAACCTTTATACACCCTAAAATTAAATGCATAAAACAATTTATTATGTGGGCTAAAAGATAACTATATTGCAAAATTTCGTCCCCAAAACCTCTGTCGCAATATATAGTAAGCCCAACCAATGATCTTGGCTGGTTTTTGAACCTTTTTTACGAAGAGCATTCACAATGTTAACTAAAATACAAATTTAAACCTAAAATTTGTTTAACTTTTTAATAATTACTAACATTTGTTCCCATGTATTCATAATTAATTAAAAAAATAAGTAATCATGCTTTCACTCACAAACGTTCAACAATATAAGAGGGAGGATAAAAGTAGTTTTCCACGTAATTTTTAGTACAGGGATTGGGACTCCTTCGTATCAGTAAAAATAAACAAATTCACAAAATTTCCCTTTAATTTGGGTATCCAAAAAGAGATACGGACTCGTGCTCTAAAAGAATGAGGTTATATCGGCAAAATAATTCTGACATATCATGTACAACAATTCGATTGAAACAAGTTATATTGTTTAACTTTATGGATTTAGGGCTTATTTCCTAAAACTTCTTGTTATAAATTATTGTCTCCAAGTTCAACATTTCCTTGCATGTTTGTTCTTGATAACGGTGGTCTGGAACATTATCATATTATAGAAGATTTGGATTATTATTATGTCCAAAAGGTCGTGATCATTGTCGTTGTCCAAAACGTTTGGATCACTATCATTATCATCTAAATTCTGGATCACCACGTCTGAAAGCACGATAGTACATGAATGATTATGCAGTCAGAATATGTGCGATTTGGCAGATTTAGTGAGACACTAACCTACATGACCAGGGTGAAAACGATCCAAGTCGTAGTTAGCTACTCAGTATTGGGTCATTAAAAGCTCATATGTAAATAAATAATAAATAAATAATACATGTTATGTGATATACACAAAATTATAAATATACATAAAAATAAGTCTATTTTTTTCTGAAGTTTAATGGTTTAATGTGGTTCTTTGTAAACAATTGTCAAAAAGACTAGAGCTACTAGCAAGAATTTGTTATAATATGAAAACTAAATATTAGGCAGATATATATTAATTAAAAGTTAAAAAAAGATGAAAAAGAAAGCAAGATTCCTTTGAACTTTTCTACTTTCGTATCCCAACTGGCGTATACCTACCGAATCTCTCACCCATACTTTATTTAACTTCTCATACGACAACTCAAAAGTGGAGAACAAATTCCCCATATTCCGGTTTTGTAGCAAGTCAAGTCAAATATATAAACTTGTCCTATTCAAATATTACCATGTAAGTCTATAAACCGGTTAAATCGAACCGATATAACAACCTTGTTGGTATGGATGCTTAACTAATCGGACTAATTTGTTACATTCAATCCAAGCCAAGCGTATAGTTTAAACTCTGATGGGTTATGTGTGACTTGCGGATGTGAAACTGATTTGCGAGATTCATCAAAGTCGAACACATTGTTTAATGGGCAATGAGTTTTTATTGACGAACACACATTCTTTTAACTTCTACTCCTAAAGTTCACTTGGTGTCTGGTTTATGAAAATTAAACATGCACCGTTTTGATGGAGATAAACACTTTGGTGACCAAAAGATGATTAGGTAATGACAGGAAGTAAATTGTGATATGTGAAACTGATTTGTGCTATTCGTATAGCTTGAAAAACAAGGGTTTTAGTACCAGTAGATTTAAACAAAAAATTCTTTAAATGTGAAAATTTTTAGAGAAAATAATTTTATGTACGAGTAGAGAATCATCTTTCTATATATTTTTTACAACACTTTTTTCCATTGATATAAAAAAACAGAGTTTCTTTTTCATCAATCTGGATGATATTATATAAATTTATTAGAAGAAATTGATTATACAAATTTCAAAAAATAAATAAAATCCTTCTATCTTTTATTAAAAAAAAACAAAATGAAATCTCGTGTAAGACCTCAAAATAGGTTAACATACCATTGCACCCAATGTAATCATTGCATGTATCAATCTTAGTCAAAGGGCAGATTGACTAAAGAGCAATTAACGTTACATGACAACGTAAAATAATTTTTTGGTGTTATATTATATTTGATACTAGTTTTTATATGTTATACAAGTTCTAGTAATTTATCATATATGTTCAAGTTGTAATACAAATAAAAAAATTATTAGACTTTATATATTTTTTCAAGTTGTAATACCAATAAATAAAGGAATAATGGATTTTTAGTATTCACAACTATTGCTCGTTGGCCGGCAACGCCGGTTGTCTCGTTTATTAACATATTGGCCACCAACGGACTCTGAGTAATATAACCCTAACGCCGTTAGTATTCGATCGTCGAAAAAATGTTTTTGATTATTAGACTTTCAAGTAGTAATGCCAATAAAAAAAGAGTAAATTGCATAAAACGTCCTTTAAGTTTCACCAATCTTGCTGGTTCCAGCCTTAATGTTTAAAAGTTGCCAAAAACATCCTTTACGTTTATTTTTGTTACGGGTTTCATCCTTTGTCACTAACCTAGTTATTAATCCTTGTTAAATGGCCTCACATGCATAGCATGTGAGGGTAAAACCGTCTTTCTGCTAGTTAGGTTATAAAACCCAAATAAAATCCCAGACCCAAACCTCTACCTAACATCATCTCCCCAGACGCCACTAAGCTCCTCCCCCACCATCTCCACTTTCGCCACCACCCTGGTCGACCGCCGCCGCCCCTTGCTCGACCGCCCCCACCGCCTGCTCCTTCTACTCGACCGCCTCAGCCACCCCCTGTTCCACGCGGCTCCTCCCCCACCATCTCCACTTCCGGCACCGCTTGCTCGACCGCCGCCGCCCTGCTCCTCCTACTCGACCGCCTAAGCCACCCCCTGCTCCACGCCACTCTGTTCAACACTCGTTCTTCTGTATGTATATGTATTGTTGTTTGTAAGTGATTCTTTAGACGTTGTTTGGTTAGAAGTGGGTTTTGTTCTTGCAGAGAAGAACATGGGTCTGGGATTTTATTTGGGTTTTATAACCTCACTAGCAGAAAAGACGGAGGTGGAGGTGATGTGTTGGGGATTTTGTTCTTGCAGGAGGTGATGTGTTGGGGATTTTGGGGGTTTTGTCGAAGGTGGAGGTGGTGGCAGAGGAGGTGGTGTCGGAGGTGGTGGCAGAGGAGGTGGTGTCGGTGGAGGAGGTGGTGTCGGTGGAGGAGGTGATGTGTTGGGGATTTTGGGGTTTTGTCGAAGGTGAAGGTGGTGGCAGAGGAGGTGGTGTCGGAGGTGGAGGTGGTGGCAGAGGAAGTGGTGTCGGTGGAGGAGGTGGTGGCAGAGGAGGTGGTGTCGGTGGTGGAGGAGGACAGAGAAGATGGAGAGGAGAGCGATGATGACCCGATTTATGTTAGGGTTTTAATTGGACTTTGAAATTTTGTAGTTTTTGTAAGAAATGTCTGAGATCTGCTGCTGATAAGTGTGGTAAGCGTTGACCGAAATGCAGGCAGCTCATCAGGTACTACTGTAAACCCTGTTTATGCAGTAGATGATTAAATCGTTTTAAAATGTTCATAATGAATTAATGGTAAATCTTTGGTTTGTTGATTTGTTTCAGCAATGGAAGATCTTGTACCGTCAATACAGTTTTATGGAACACGATACAGCTCTTGTTTCCACAAGAAATAGAGGCAAGAAAGGTGTCTGCTGGAGCTTCAAACGCTTCGGAATCCGTTGATCTCCTAAGCCCACCTTCAAGGCGGAGGAACCAATACCGGAGCGTAATTCAAGCGTTAAATAGTCCTGAAGGAGAACAGCTAAGCTTGGAACGGAGGCGGAGGACCAGTAACAACCACAACCACAATTTGAGACACCAAAATTTCCGTCCGGCTTCTGTTGTGTTACTGAACAGTAGAGAAGCTGGAGATAATAGCATGAGCAGGAGGAGGAGGAGGCCGCCACCAGTGCAAGATGACGATGCTACTTTGGCTCTGAGATTGCAGCGAGAGGAGTTTATGGGAGCGTTTGGAGGGCCTGAAGAACAACCGCGAGAGCAACAAAGAAGAGGCTCTGTGGCAACAGCCTCTAGTAATCTGAGGGCAATGGCGTCACGAGCGATTAATCTTCGTAATCTTCATGGCCGCTGAACTTATGACTCACTAGTTGGTTTGGTCACAATTTCTGTGATAATGTCATTTGAAGTTTATGCTATTAGTTCATGCTTATTAACCGTAATGAGTCAAGCATACTAAAAAAGTTTATGCTATTAGTTCATGCTTATTAACCGTAACCGCTATTAGTTCCTCCGGTTTCGGGTTGTTTCGGAGGGCTTCGTTTCGGCAGAGGAGGTGGTGGCAGAGGAGGTGGTGTCGGAGGTGGAGGTGGTGGCAGAGGAGGTGGTGTCGGTGGAGGAGGTGATGTGTTTTTTGAGGGTTTTATAAGAAGAGGAAACAAAATGACGAATATACCCTCACATGTTAGGCATGTGAGGGAAATAAACTGAGATAATTAACTTGGTTAGTAATAAAGGACTGAACCGGCAACAAAAATAAACGTAAAGGTTGTTTTTGGCAAGTTTTAAACATTAAGGCTGGAACCTGCAAGTTTGAGAAAACATAAAGGACATTTTGTGCAATTTACTCATAAAAAAATTATTAAACTTTATAACGGTTTGATTATTAAGTAATACCAATAAAAAATTATTAGACTTTATAAGGGTTTGATTATTAGTTGGAACTCACAAGAGAGTGGTTGTTTTAGTAAATTATTTAGCCTTTTAGGAAGAAAAATACGGGTGGGTGGGATTCAACGGACGTTGGGGATTTACCAATGCAATTCCTAATGTCATTCAAACCATTAATCATTGCCAATCATTTGCTTACAATCTTAAAAGCATTAGATCTAACAAATTTGATCGAAAAAATAATATGTTTCATGGGATAACATAATTTTAAGCAAAATCATGTGTTTACAATTACACGGGGGACAGACCTACCTTAATAGAATGGGTAGTCTCCGCTATCCCTTGGCCTCTGACGACAGTGTAAATTTTGGAAAAAATTGACCTTTTTTTATTTCGTTACCCCTTCTTTTATAAGACGTTATCCATACGAAAATTTTCTAGATCCGCCACTGCAATTACATGCAAGAATAGATCATACAAAGAGCTAACTTATCCATGATTTGTTTACCGTTTTAGTATGCTTAAACTCAAACAAACGTATTTTTTTTTCAAATGAGCGATGACATGAACACGAACACAAACAAGACTAAGAAAAGTAAATGTTTGTATTGACATGTACACGCATTTAAACTTAAACACAAAAACAAACATGCCTCGTTCGGTTCAGGATTCTAGTGATTATGTTATTGAAAAGATAAAATCTTGCACATGGAAATATTATCATTCATCTCTAGTTTATTTTCATGATGTCATTGTCACCAAATAAATTGTGTTCTTGAAAGAAACCGCATGGCCCATACCTCACATGGACATGACACAAATGGAAGGTTTTGGTTCAATTCCACTTGTTGTTCGTCTCATACAAAGTTTGATCACTCTGATGCACTCGATACAGGCAGTTAACACATGCATCGAAGTGCAAACACGAACGTATCCAACACGGAAACAACATTTGTCCTTAACCTATAAGTTATAACTCATTGACATTTATCAACATGATTTAGCCCTTAGCCTAACAAAAGTTAGGTTGTGACTCAATGAAAATGTTGAATTGGTAGTTGGATTTGAGGATTGCATGTACATATATTCTAATATTGTGCCAATGCCTTATGATTGGGGTGTGTATATATATATATATAAACATACAATGAAAAGATCTCGCAATACCATATCAGTTGGGAGGTATGGGGTTCCTTTCCAATGGCACCCTAAGGGACCCCCAAATCACATAGAAAATGACATCAACTTTAAACCGTCCGTTTATATTATATATAAACAATCTAGATAACTTTATATAGAATACTTTCTAAAGTAAGTAGGAGAAGGTGGGATTGTTCTCTGAGGTTTGGTAGATCATGCTCATGATTTTACCCTCCCCAAGTATTAAATTCCTAATAGTTACACATATTAGAAAACTAATAAATAAATTGTTTAAAAGTAGATGAAAGCATATTTAACTCTTTATATATGTTGTGACAACTTAAACAAATCTTAAATTGTTACGTATACAAAAGATGGATGCATATTACACATTATTATTTAAACTCTAAACAAATAACATATGGTAGTTATCTTATTAGTAACAATTTTATTCATCAAAATGTGAACATATGATAGTTATCGTATTAGCAAAAAATCTTAAATTGTTACGTATATAAAAGATGGATGCATGTTACACATTATTGTTTAAACTCTAAACAAATAACATATGATAGTTCTCTTATTAGTAACAATTTTATTCATCAAAATGTGAACATATGATAGCTATCGTATTAGCAAAAAATCTTAAATTGTTACGTATATAAAAGATGGATGCATGTTACACATTATTGTTTAAACCCAAATAACATATGATAGTTATCTTATTAGTAACAATTTTATTCACCAAAATGTGAACATATGATAGTTATCGTATTAGCAAAAAAATCTCAAATTGTTACGTATATAAAAGATGAATGCATATTACACATTATTGTTTAAACCCTAAACAAATAACATATGATAGTTATCTTATTAGTAACAATTTTATTCATCAAAATGTGAACATATGATACTTATCTTATTAGCAACAATTTTATTCATCAAATGTGTCGGTATGTTAATAATATTTTCCTTCGAGAATTCTATAAAACGTCTACTTAGAAATAGTCTAGTTTTGTTTGTTTTCAGACTTTTTGGGAGTGAAGAAGAGTATCAAATAGCATATAAATCATTGTCAATGATTAGAATGAAATAAATGATTAGAACTTAAATTAATAAATACCATATATATTGCATCCCACCCACCCATATATGGTCGTTTAGCCAAAATCGTTGACCCCTGATTACCTAATAAGATTTTTGTGGAACTGGGCTTGGCGTTTCATTTTAATTGTCATTTACATCCAAATCACTAACTCAGTGCATTTAAAGGTTTGAACGAGCTGATTGACTCATACACTTGCGATCGCCTCCTTAAAACCTCGAAAAAGGGAGTTGTAGACTAAATAGGTCAGCTCGAAGCTCAATGAGCTCGAAGACTCGCTAAACCAATACTATCATTATAAGTTATTTATAATAACAGTATGAACTTAATAAATAATACTGATGATGAACAAGACTCGCTAATGATTAAACCAATCTACTATATCATATAATAAAGAAAATATTTTATATGATAAACATGTACTTGAATATAATAAATATTATACTGCATAGAGTTATGATAAAAAAAAGTATTTAGTAATGTATATTTTATTACATATATAGAATTGTAAACACACATATATATACGTTAGCTATATATATAATAAATAAGTCAAACTCGAGCTTCTGACAACTCGAACTCGAGCTTTTGATATAAAGGTCGAAACACGTTGAGCACAAGTTTTGATAAAGTTCAAAACGAGCCAACACATGCTCCGTAAAATTAAATGAGTTAGACAGGTTTATGTGAGCTCGGGTTTACCTCATGCACTGAGTGTATCCAAAGTGAGAATATGATAAACGAAAAAGAAAAGAGAGCATGTTACACGGGCGGAAAGGACGGGTGGACTTTTGTCATTACTTTTCTTTAATTTAATTCGACAAGTCCATTCACATGGGAGGAGGACAATAAAAATGATACCTCCTTCTCGACAATCATTATTTACTCCGGTTAGTGGTTATTATAAGCTCTGTAGTTAATATCATAAGATATCAGTACAAAATATTGATACTAATAATATTAGTGATATTAATCAATATTTTACTATATTGAATCGATATATCACCAATTTTTTTAATATCAGTATCTTTCTTTCTAGCTGTATCATTCATCTTTTTTCTTATTATTGATGTTAGTGTTTTAAGAGTTTTAATTGTTAGTTGTTACTATTAAATGTTAGTGTTTTAAGTCTTAGTCGGTTCCTACTTCCTACAATTGTTAATGTTTTGCAAGTTGTAAAATGTTAATTTGTTAATGGTTGAATAGTATACCGAATTGTTAATGTTAAATTGCTCTCTCTCTCTCTCTCTCTCTCTTTATATATATATATATATATATATATATAAATTTAACATGATATTAAAATTACCGATATCCCACTGATATTCCACTGCAATAACCGATATCTCAAATATCATTCCTTGATCGATATCTGATATTTTACTACATTAACTACTAAGATTGTAGGTAAAAATTCTTGAAAACCATGAGAAACCACTGCATAATCCACACATTATCAAAAACCGCAATCTCATAATGACATATCAGATTTTAAACCAATATTTAAATCTTTATTTTTTCTTCAATAACAAACCGTTCCAAAATTCATCTCAATAATTTATATATTTTCTTTTCATTAGAATCCTCGTTTTTTACAAAATCATCTCAATTAGAGGTGTTCAAAAAAATCCGGATCTGAAACCTAATCCAAAATATCCAAAAACCGGATAATCTTAATTTTTGAATTCGGGTTCAGATATAGATTTCTAAAAAAATAGGATAATTGGATTATCCGATATCCAAAAACTACTTTTTAAAAAATATATATATACAATACATGAGCTCTATATGTAGTTTGAAATATAGAAAAATAGTAAATAATAAGATTCGGTTGTGGATTTATGATTTTTTTTTGTTTTGTTATCAATGTTGGAAATTTGAAAAATTGAATATATGTTTAGTTGTAATCTATGTATAAAACAATTTTTTTGATATTTTTCTTATAAATTCGGATATCCGAAAACCAGATAATCCGATCTTGAACACCCCTACTCTGAATTATCATTTTCCTTAATAGTTAATAACTTAATACCCACAAATCCACTCCACTTAGCCACCAAAAAAAGTTCAATGAAAACTTTATCATTATCACTATACTCAGTAAATCTCACCAATAGCAAAACTAAGGTATGGTTCTGAGGAGGGTAAGATGTCGACAACCTTCTACCCCGTAGGAATAAAGAGGCTGCATCCAGTGAGACCCCCCGACTCGATAGTATTTTTGCATCAACCCTTTGACATAAGGCACATAACACTCAACAAAAGACCTATTAGTGCATGTACCCTTTGTCCTTCCGCTATCAAAGCCACCACATGATGCATGATTTAATCGTCCCCCGTTTTTAACGTAATTTTCACGAAATTAATAAAATTAGTACAAAGCGGGACGCATCTTCAATGAAAACTTGCTTGAATAAAAACTCCCAAATTGAGACCTTCTCATAGGGCCCATTATACATTTAAAAGCTTAGTAACTTCAATAAGATTCAAAACCGGAACTCCGGAAAAAAAATATACGTTGGGCTGTAAAGATGGGCCAACGGTTGTCAACTTAATCCAATATGCATATTAAAGAAGTCGATCAAGTTGAAAGTTTAAACGCAACTTAGGCCCATTATTCTACTAGGCCTTTGCTCTATATCTTACTTTTAAATTTGAACTTTTATTTTTCAAGTAAAAACAATACATAGGCCCACAAAACAAGTTGTGAACAAAAAGATTAATTTATTTAATAAAAAAACGCATTTAAAATATTTACACAAAATGTAAAATGCGTTCTACGTATTTACATGTAAACATATATGAATGAAAAAAATATTTTGTAAAAAAACAAAATTGCTAGAGATCAACTATGAAAATACTCATCACCCACCTTCGCTTTTCACTAATAGTTTCTTAAAGTTTTATATACAAATAATGTTGACGATTTTGAAGCAACACTAATTAAAAAACACATTTCAAATTTACTATGTTTTAATAGTATTAAGTTATTAACTATTAAGGAAAATGATAATTCAAAGTAGGGGCGTTCAAGATCGGATTATCTGGTTTTTGAATATCCGAAAAAATCATAAATCCACAACCGAATCTTATTATTTACTATTTCTTTACTATTTTTACTATATTTCAAACTACATATAGAGCTCATGTATTGTATATATTTTTTTTTAAAAAGTAGTTTTTGGATATCGGATAATCCAATTATCCTAATTTTTTAGAAATCTATATCCGAACCCGAATTCGAAAATTCAGATTATCCAGTTTTCGGATATTTCGGATTCGGTTTCAGATCTGGATTCTTTAACACCTCCAATTGAGATAAATTTTGTAAAAAAAACCGAAGATTCTAATGAAAAGAAAATAAATAAATTTAACTTTAATAAAGAATAATAAAAATTTAATGAAACGCTTAGCTTGTTCAAGATCAACCGAAACAAGCCCCATATAATGCAATTCATAGACCATTCATGTGATTTAATATAAAGGTGTCTAGTGAAGAATGATGTCGGCAGCAAGGGTGGTAGCATCTAGAAGGCATTGGAGGTAAGGATGACGGCGGTGGTAGCGACCACCACAGTGGAGTTGTTGGTGGTGGGATGGTGGTAATGAAGACGATGATGATAGTGACGACGACTATGAGGTGTTGTGTAACACTCCTAAATATTAAAATACGACGAAATCCTGAGAACCTGACACGTACCCCGTGACTCACCATGGATAACAGATCGTCACCAATCTCGTAACAATACATCACGTAGGGAAGTTTTAAGTAATCTGAAAGCATCAGAGATTGACCTTCACCAGGACTGTGAATTGCCTATAAACAGGTGGTTTAAGGATCTCATCTGTAGATTTAAACTTTCAGGAACACTCTCATCAAAAGAGAATCCCTTGCCTCAAAAATATATAAGTTACATTCCCTCTTTTTTATAAAAAAAATAAAAATAAAAGTGTTACATATGGTTTTTATAAAGATTTCTTAAGCTTTTTTCAATCAAATGAGTTTTCTTCTATACTTCACCTATATATATATATATAGAAAGTTAAAATTTATAAACTATCGAAACTATTTATAGAGGACCCATATAAATAGCCAAAGAAAATACTACAACACCTTCAAGGTTGATATCAAACATTGTTTTCTTTAAGAAAAGTAGTTAGGTAAACAAAAGAATAACATTCAATAATATTACAACTTCACCTAGCAAGTAGCATCAACATGTGGTCCACACATGAACATGTCAAATTTCTTCACCCTATCCCACCAACCCTTCTTCCCACCCTCACTGCCACGTGGCAAATACAATTGCTTCTTCTTATTCTTCTCCTTCATCACCTGTGCTAGACTTGTGCATGTGCTACTATTACTTGTGCTACTCATTGACCACCCTGTTTCATCCTCACCACTCCAACTTACACTCTCACTACTCCCCCCACCCCCATTGTTTTTCACTAACAACCTCTTTATATTTATACTTATGTTACTCTTTTTACCTTCATTCTCACTCACTTCCTCTTGTTGCTTCATCAACCTCTCATAATACTCCTTGTTTCGCTTCTCCAGCTCGCATATCTGCCCTCGCAGATCGTCTATCTTACGACTCAAACAAAACACACGCTGGTCTTCGCTGCGTTCCACTAACACGCAGCGTGCCAACTCACCCGCCTTACGCTTCATAAACGACGACTCCGATGCCAGTCTAGAGTTTTCATTAGTTAAAACCACTCGCTCCGATTCCAACACTTCCAACAAACTCTTTTGTAACTCCATCTTTTTGTTCGACTCTTCTTGAACCATATCCATTGTTTGTAACTCGTCAACTACAATCTCGTACTCCACGAATCTCATAACCAGCTCGGATATTACCAACTCGAATGTCTCGGCATTGTTTGAATGAGTGGCGTAGTGGTCGCATGCTTGTTGTTGTACGTGTGCATGTTGTTCTTGAGGTTGTTGTTTAGAGAGTGTTCGAGTGTAACGGTCTGCTAAATAAAGGTAACGGTTGTAAAGGTCTTGGACTAAGGCTAAGAGTTCGGGGCGTTTTCGGTAGTAGAAATCTGCGCGTTCGCCGAATGTGTCGGGCTTGTTATCTCCGTTGATTGCTTGTAGTTTATCCTCCATGTCTGCGTTAACAAAGGGAAATATTCATTTGAGAAGAAATTTAACGTGAGAAGAAAAAAAAAGAACATAATGGTAAAACATTAATTAGTTTATAACTCCTCTCATTAATTATGTTATTTCTCATTAATAAAGGAAAAAACATTTTATCCTACACATTTCAAAATTATCCTACATATGTCTTACATTTCCCAGAATTTACCCTACACACATGTAAATTTACCCTACACATTTCAAAATTTATCATACACATACTAAAATTTATCCTACACATGTCGAAAATTGTCCTACACCATAAATTATTTTATCTTGAAAGAGTATGAAAAAAATAAGTTACAAGTTTAATTAATTAGCTAATTAATGACAATTATAGATTTAACTATATGTCAGTTTTCATAACATTAAATACACACATTAAATGAAGAATTTTTATTGGTTTAAAAGTTCTTTTTTTATTTTTACAATTTTTTTTTTCATTTGAACTCTCTACTGTTGACAAATGCCCCCAAAACACAATAAGCTTAAAACTATATTAACTAATACCCCCTAAACACATTAAGCTTTTTACTTTTAGTTTTAAGAGAGCTCACAGTCGGCTCGTTTCGAGCCTTCCATCTATATCAAAATCTTGAGCTCGACTTGCTTATTTTATATTAATTAATTACTAATACTAACTATATTTCTATACATATATAATTAACTTATTGTTCTGTAATATATATTTATTACACTAAATAAAAACAATTATACTCATGCACGTTTAGCGTCGTGAGCCTAGCAAAGTTCGATATAGGAATCTCAAGCTCATGCTCGCTTACTATTTTTAACAACATTTTTTTACACACACATATGTGGCACCTGCAAGAATTTGAACACATACCATTTTGTGGGGTACAAACCCCATACCACTAAGTGAGCCTTTTAAACACCGACTCAAATTACGTTTTTAAAGAGTTGATCACGAGTAGATCATGAACGACTCAACATGTTTAAACCTAATGGATGACAACTTACGGATGAGCGATTTCCTTCCAAATCCGCATTTAGATAAATAAAAACAAAACCATAAATATCTTGAGTGAAGTATTAGTTATTTTGATACCCATGTTTCATGTATGTGGTGGTATGTCTTCCTGTTGGTCCATAGCTAGTGGAAATAAAATTAATTTCTTTTGTTTTATGAACAAAACCTAGGATGGGAATAATATGGTATCCATTAAAAGCAAGAAAAAACAAGGCAATTGCACATTTCAAAATTTGAAAATAAAAGTTTTCAAAAAACTAGAGACAATAATATTAATGAGAGTGGGGGATCATTGACAGCTCCATTTGGCTTGAAATAGATTGTACCCAAAAGCTTTTAGAATTCAAAAGGAAAATAAAAGGTTGAAAGTGACTACACGTAAAAAAAAAAAAAAAACCTTGGGTACACTCTTTAAGTATAAACCAGTCCCTCCCATACCTATTCAAAACTCAAATCCATATACAAAAGATTCTTCCAAGAATAGTTGTTTTTATACTTATAATATTATATAAACCTAGGTTTTTAAAAAGCGTGTTGAGGCCGAGGCGCAACTGCCGGCACTAGAGGTGTACAAAAAACCGGTTTTAGAGCCGAAACCGGTTTTTTTAACCGGTTAACCCGAACCGAACCGGCGTTTAGTATACTGGTTAGGATCCTTGAACAAAAAAGCCGGTTTTAAAAAAACCGCTTTTTTGGCCCAAATCGGTTTTTAACCAAAACCGGTTAACTTGAACCGAACCGGCGTTTAGTATACTGGTTAGGATCCTTGAACAAAAAAACCGGTTTTTTTGGCCCAAATCGGTTTTTAAGC
This sequence comes from Scalesia atractyloides, assembly GCA_947069175.1. Taxonomy (NCBI): domain Eukaryota; kingdom Viridiplantae; phylum Streptophyta; class Magnoliopsida; order Asterales; family Asteraceae; genus Scalesia; species Scalesia atractyloides. Next base: position 1,589,124 of record CAMTDV010000003.1, read on the forward strand.
AAACTAAATCAATTAGTACCAGTTATGATTTCCACCATGTAAAACCGGTTAAAAAACCAAACCTTTTTTCTTTTTTTTTAATGATTTGTGCACCTCTAGCTGGCGGCTTGGCTTGTCTAGGCCAAGGAGTGCTTTTTACAAGATGTGCAAGAAAAACACATTTTCGGAAATTTTGAGGCTAAGGCATGCCCTTTTGGGTGTTTTTTTAATGCATTAAACTGTTGGACAATATGGGTTTTTTTTGGCTTGTAATATAAATCTTATTTATAGTTATATTTTGGATAAGGAATGCTAAAAACCTATAAGATATATAAAAAAAATTACATAATCACCTTGCATCTGGGATACGAGAAACCCGCCACTTTAATGTTTTGTGTTTTGCACTTCGCCCTTTGGTTTTATTAGACTTTGTCGCTTTTGTATGCTTCTCACTTTTTAAAACGGGTCACTCTATTCTCACACCATGTTCTCTCTATCTTTATATATATATATATATCTATAAATATATATAAAGAGATAGAGATGAGGGGCGTGGGAATATTAACTGACTTTTTAAATAAAATTAAGATTATTAAAATTAAAGTGGGTAGGTTTTAAATAAAATTAAGGTTATTATAAAAGTACAGTCAGTAACTAAGGATGGTTAAAAGGGGTAAAAGGTAAATGAATAGGATAGCAGTCGACAGTATCCTATTGTAGCCCTGAAGTCTACGCAACCTTTGAGGGTAGACAAGACATGAGACATATAAATGAGAAGATGTTTCCGTATTGAATTCTATCTGGAAGATCCTAGCCGTTGATTTATAACATTTTTATCAGAAAATTAATGCCCTTGGGATGCTTTTTAAATCGCAAATTCCTTATCGTGTATTTAATGAGTCCTCTTGTCAAAACCAAATAATATTGACATTTATTTTTTAAATTAATTTTTAATCGGGTTGAACTGGTCACAAATTCAGAAATTCTACACGAGTTTGAACCAACATCAGAAATTTTTTAGTGGGTTAACTGAAAAAAACTAAAGCAGTTGTAACTTCAGGAGGAGTTAAACCCGTGACCTCAAGCATTGAACTACATGATTTAACCACTTCACCATCTATAAATTTGGTTATTCGGTTCATCCTAGATGTTTTTTATGGGTTCATACCAAATTTTGTATTAACATTTTTACTAAAAATTTGAAACCGAGTGGGTTCGTGTAAACCCGTAGTTCTCAACGTAGATCCACCCCCCGGGTAGGACTTTTTTTCTTTTAGAAAATAATCAAGTTAAACTAGTAACCCTTGAAGCTACAAGTCCGACTTGAAATAACGACCGATTTACCTAAAACTAACTTGAAAAGATTCAGATTATACTCATACACACGAACGTCATGTCAGGCTTTTCAAATCGCTTTAGAAATTCACACTCCTAAATTCCTCAATTGCACGTATTAAATTAAAATAGATTTATTTAGGACTTTCTAGGACATAAACAAAAAGAGAAATAAACTAGTATTTAAACATTAATTTAATAATCATCTTAGAGAAATAAACTAATTTTTAAACATTAATTTAACCATCTTAATCATTAGTTAACTAGTACTAACTACATGTGACCCAAATCTCCATTTACCATCATCTAATTCATCTACTCGGTGTGGGGGTCGTCCGGGCCGCCCCGCGATGCCTTCCAACACCATTTCCAGTAGTCCGGCGGCGTTGAGGACGTCTGCCCCCAGATGTTGGAGACTGTCCACAAGCTCTTCTTCTCTACACACACCTATACATACATATATATATATACATATATAGTCCTATCCTCCATTTCCTATGTTCATCCCCTTTAGGCCTGACTCACACCCATCCAATGTGACGCTGACGTAACGGGTCATCCTCCAGGGACGCCCATCATCCACACCGAGTAGCCTAACAATACAAATCATTCCAATAGAGCAAAAAAGAGTCCGTACCAGAAATTGATAGTAAAAGCCATGAAGGCTTACTGATGAACCTGCTTTTGCTCCGTGGCGACGAAGACACAGACGATCCTCCGTCAACGACAACATTACTGTTACCGTTACCGTTACTGCTACCGTTTGAGCTAATTACACTCAGCATCGCATCAGCCGGCCCTATAGCCTGAAAATGTCGTAAACAGTAGTTCCAAACATTAGAAGCTGCCAGTAACACACTAATAATAATTATTATTATAAAAATTGTACGATGTGAATAATAATAATAATAATAATAGTTTCAACCTATAATAATAATAATGTTTAACTTGTGTCGGTACATGGCTACAACTATTTATGCACACTAAACAACATACCGTTTTCAGCATTCAACAACAATTGATTATATAAAATTATAACACAAATGCATATGGATCTGAAAAGAAGTATAGCAGATGAAGAAGAAGAATTACTAGAATAATAATAATAATAATAATTAATAAGAACAACAACGACAAATAAACGGTAGGTTTTAAACTAGATTTAGTCAAATCACAACTCATAGTTGATTTTGCGTTAATCAGTTATCACGTATAAAATGAATCTTAGCAACAGAGCTGAATCTAAATGGATTTTAGAAGATAACTCTTAAGGCAATTCTGAAAAAATAATGAAAGAAATGTTTTAAAAACCGGTTTTTCGGTTAACATGTAACCTTATAATTCATTCAATAAAATACAAATTTATCTTAATAAATAATCCATATTTTCTTGTAAATTATTATTAAGCATTTTTATTACTTACAAACAATATTAACAGTTTCAACAACATGTTATCGTATTTTATTATAATCAAAAACATCAATTTTAAGATAATGTAAACCGGTATAAAACATACCGTATTCGGGTTTTACCGGCCACAGGGTATTTAAAACATGGAATGAAAGGAGCTTGTGTGCGAGTTGACGGCGTCGTGAAGGGCGGCCGGTGAGGAGATATGCGGTGGTTCGTCGGTGGTGAAGAAGTTGGCTGAAAAGTGGAGATGAGAGAGGGTTTGTGTGTGTAATGTAGAGAGAGTTGAGAGTGGTTGAGTGCGAGTGATGACAAAATCCCCCAAACACTCGTTTGATTCTCAAACTGCCACGTATATATTATATGCTTTTTCTTTAGTTTGAACGGTTTGAATTTTGAATAAAAGATATATTTAAAAAAATTAATAAGAAGAAGTAGATTTGATACACGAAAAGAACATATAACCATGGAGAAAGAAGAGTAAGCTTATATACCAAAAAAGAGATATATTTTTAAAAATTATATTTTAAGTACATATAGAATAGTTATATTTTTAAGAATCTTGTACGGTGTGAATAACTATCAATTTATATATCAAATAATTAAAAAAAATTATTTATAAAGACCCTATATATTACGTTGGTTGAATAAATATAATTTTGTATACTAAATGATAAAAATTATTTTTAAAATAACTTGTGTATTATACAGGTTGAATCAATCTAATTTTATATACCAAGTAATAAAAAAAAAGTTATATATTTAAAAATCTCGTGTATTACACGTGTTAAATAAATGTAATTTTGTATAGTAAATAATAAAACAGTTATATCTTTTAAAAAAACTTTGTGTGTTACACGTGTCGAATAAATTTAATGTTATATACCAAATGATGAAAAGAGTTATATATTAAAAAAACTAAAGGATATACTTGATACGTCATGGATAAGGCGATTGTAAAAAGGTTCTTGAAAAGAAGGTACGTTATTCAATAAGCAGCCATTTAAGTAATAAAATGTTGGTATAAATTCCGACATTTTGATTTATAAATTATGTAATAAAATCGATATTATATTTTTTAATAATGGAAATAAAAATAAATAATTTATTAATACAAAGTTTGGTTTTTTGTGATAAATGGATTGTTTTATTTTAAAATATCTTAAATTAACCATTTAAATTTGATGATAATATTTTATTAGAAAATAAAAGATTGCATTAGACATTCAAAGTAAGATAAAATTTAATATTAATTTATTTAATAACTATAATATAAGTAGAAAAGATAGATGGGAAAATAAAAAAGTAACTGTCTTAAATGGATGATATGTGTCATACATCGATTTTTTTTATTATATAGTATGGATATGTATATTGATATGAATAATTAGTTTTTCACTGAATAGGTGGCCGAAGTGATGATGTTTGCCGTTGGATTGGGTGTTCGCTAGTGGAAGAGGAAGATGGAGATCATTTGGTTAAGACTGAGATGTAAAAAGTGAAGTAGTAAGGATAAGGATATAGGTAAAGAGTGGTGAGAAAGCTTCGACGGTAAAAAAACACTACACCTCTAAAACTAACGGTCAACACAATAGTTGACTAACGATACGAGGCAAGGAGAGATTAAATGCCCACCCCAGGATTTCATTCAACAAAAAGTCAAATATCGAGTTTCATTATCCTATATGATAGCAAGTTGTATTTCATTGCTTCATTAAATTTGTCACAACTTTTTAATTAAGCTTTCATTTTTTACATAAGCTAAATTATGTAGATGACAGAAATGGTTCCTTATCTTTTATTTAAACATCCTAAGCCTTTTAAATTGTAACATTTTTCTTGTTTCTATAATATTTTAATAAATAAATAAATAAAAATAAAGTAAAATGTTATAACTTATGTAATACACAAATTTTTAACCTAATAATAAATAAAAAACAAAGTAAAATGCTGTTAAAAGTATATAGTACATCAAAGTTTATTTTTTTCATAAACAAATATTGACGACTGCGTATATTAACCGATTGACATTGTATATATTTTAAGTCGTGTAATACACGTGTTTATTCGATCCGTGCAATGCATAGATTTTTAAAGATGTAACTTTTCTATTACTTGTATATAAAATTATATTTATTTAGCTCGTGTAATAGACGGGGTTCTAATCTAGTAGCATATATAAATTATTGTCAATGATTAGAATGAGCACTTATTTCCATAAAAAATTATTAGAACTTGTATTAATAAGGAATATTGGATTTTAATAATCCTAACTATTCGCTGTTGGTCGCTAACAGTCTCAATTTCAAAATTAACCACTAGCAGTCCCAACTATTAACATATTGGCCTCAGTTGGACCCTAACTAAAACAAAACTCTAACGTCGTAAATCTCCAGTCGTCGGAAAAACGTTTTTGGCCAGAAAAAGTTTCTTAAAGATCCAATCAAGGTTACAAAAAGAGTTGTGACGAAAATGTTGAGTTTTACGGTCAAAAAGTTGAATTTTCTAGGCAAAAAGAAGTTTTCTGACGACCTCAATAATTGAGGTTTTTACTAGAAAAAGATTCCTAAAGGTATGTAATAAGGTTACAAAGAGGTTTTGGACGAAAAGCTTGAGTTTTCTAGCCAATAAGGAGTTTTCCGGCCAAAAAAGTTTTTCCGGCTACCAGAGACTAACGGCGTTAGGGTTCTGTTAGTCAGGGTCCATTGGAGGCTAATATGTTAATAGTTGGGACTACCAGTGGTTATTTTTAAAGTTAAGACTGTTAACGGTCAACAATGAATAGTTAGTATTATTAAAATCCAATATTCCTTTAATAAATACCAAATATATTGCATCCCACCCACCCATATTTGGTCGTTTAGCCAACATCAGTGTGACAATCTGTACTTTCAGGTTAACCCTTTATGTTTAACCTTTACATTTTACACTCATAAACACAGTATTATTACACGTACAGTTAGAATATATATATATATATATATATATATATATATATATAAGTTAACGCGGTTAATCCGGCACGCAAACTAGATAGTTTGGACACACGAGAGGATTTTCTTGTTATAACGCAAAGTGTCAGTTGTGAAACTCGAGGGACTAAAAGTGTAAACGAACGAAGGTTATAATCTTTTAAAAGCCCAAACATCACCTTCGCGGCCCTCACACACCTTCACATCCTATTTCTACACACACGAAGCACTCCAACACTCATCCACCTTTGCGACACACCCAAGCCCGAAACCCCCCACCTTCGTGTTCAATCTTGGAACTTTCGGCTCATCCATGTGTACGGCCCAAACCCAAACCGACTTAGTGTTAATTGTACGATTATATGTTATAATTACACGCATGTCGTCTAACTTAAAACTCTAATCACAAAACAAATCAAACCCTACTGCCATTCTCATCTCTTTCTCTCCTCTCTACACTGATCGACGGAAAAACAAGGAGATCACATCCTCTTCGATTTCAAGAAAACCATTGATCCACATCACTATCTCGGTAACAAACCTATCACGTATATAGGTTTGTTATCTGTATTTAATCGTGGCGGCATTTTCTGCTTTACATGGAGTTCTTGATGATTTAAGTTATGATTCTAATGATGTTATAAGATTCTAGGAATTTTAAGGATTAGTATACTTGTATTTATGCTAGGGTTTGACTGCCTAATGATCACGGTGACATCCTGATGTATAATCTGATTAGATGCGAAGATAATCTGTTACATGAGACGTAGATATGTTGTTTTGATTGAAAAGCATAATAACGAAACTATAAAACCCGTTTTATAGAGTTGGTTGTAAAACAACTTCTGTTAGAAATTTACAACCGACTTGTATCGGCTGTAACCGGGTCAAAACTTAACAAAATTATGTATTTCTTGTGTCTAAAATGTAGTATTTTGAAATACGCTTCAAACCACACTGGATTCATAATTTTTCGACAAGATTAAGGCATCCAAATGATTTTTTCCGTGTCAAAGGTTTTGGCTGCATTTTGTGGCAGAATTTGCAACCTATTACGAATGTCATAAGTTAGTCCGTGACTGGAGTTAATACTTAAAAATTTTATTGGAGATAGTCTTATGAGATTGTAAAATTCTCCAACTGGAATTTCGTTAAAAGAGTTAACGAAAATTTTTAAATGAATTTTACCGTTAATTGTCTCCAGATGTGATGAATCAGACCTTGGTGTACAAATTGATTTTTCATAAATTTTCTGTAAACAATTAAGCTTTGAAAATTTTACACAAGGTCTGATGGACCAGTTGTTACGTCACATAAACTTATCGTAATTTTTTTAGCTCCTTTAGTATTTTAAAAAAAATCCCCAAAACAGCTGAGTTTCGGAGTTTAAGTTGGAACTGCATAGGGTTGATTTATGTGTTCCTACGTGTTGAATATGTGATACTAAGGTGTTAATAGTCGTTTAACATGTTGTATGATGTGAAATGTAAACGTGCACAAATTCATACGAATGAACCATTGTGTGTCAACGTGCTTACATGTTATGTGATAACCTACGTGCAATACCTAAGTGACATACGTGAATACACACTAACAACATAACAGTAACCATATCAGGACGTTGTTGATCGCACTAAACCTAAGTCACGTAAATATCTAACCAAGCTAAACAAAGGTGAGTTCACGGTAGAGATGGGCATAAAAACCGGTTCCGAACCCGAACCAGTGGAACCGAACTGGAACCGGTTCCAGTTCCTACCCGACAGTAAGTAGAACCGGTTCCGGGTTCAAAATTCCCGTTGGTTCCAACCCGGTTCCACAATTTTACCATTTGAATCGTGTAGGAACCGGTTCCTACCCGTACCCGGTTCCTACGTGGAACCGGTTCCTGACCGTTATAATATTACCGTTGGAACCGGTTATAGCCGTTAAAAATGTTACCGTTGTTATAGCCGTTAAAAATGTTACCGTTGGAACCGGTTCATGACCGTTGGAACCGGTTCCTGACCGTTAGAGCCGATTCTATATATATTTGTTTGAAATCTATTGTTTAGCACACAATTTCTCATATCTATTCTTCTTGTTACATTTCGTTCTTGTTCTTTTTCACATTCTAATCAATAAATGGAGTCGCTAATTGTACACTTTTTATGTAATTTTTACAAGTTTTAGGTACTAAATGTAAACTAGTGAAAGATAGGGGTTAATTGTTAAAATCCATAAATTTATTTAACCCTAAAAAGGCTAAAATGTAAAAAAAAACCGCAGCCGCTTTTCTTCTTCCTGGTTTCCGGCAGAAATTGCAGTGCCGGTGCCGGAACTCGTCATCGGAATCCTGCTATAATCATGCTATGGAGTCGCTAATTAACATATTGCGAGATATGGGCAATACACTACGAAGCGCGCGATAGCGAACACCAACTTCACTATCGATAACTATGTAAGTGAAGTATTCGACTTTAAACACAAAAGATAATAAGTTATTGTGCAGTGCAAAAAGTACCTGGCCCCTTTCGGTAAAAAGAACAACATTTCTTACACCAGCAGCCCATTCTACAAATATGTCATGTGAAAATCCCACTTCTAAACTCGCCATAGAAGCTAGAACAATCTAAATAAGTAGCACAGTCCATATCTTTATAAATGTAATTAATTAATGAAAGTGAATCAACATGTTCCCCCCCAAAGTAAAAGTTTCACTTACCTTTGGCCCTCGGGGGCATTTTCTAGTTCACTCTTGTTGATCAAAAGAGTAACATGCCTGCAAACAAATATATAAACTCCAATTAAATTCACATCGATATAAGCTGGTAGAAATATTACACTTCACCAGATAAAAAAAACTATTACTTTAGAAGGAAGGCATTGTCACGAGTGTGCTCAAAGGACTTTGCTATTGAATCACTCATCCATTCAAGGAAACTCTTGACGTAATCAATTGTGCTTGATGACACTATGTAAGAAAGAAGATGGGATAGGTCAAATGATGTTGTTCCCAATACTGCAACATTATAAAACATATTTAATAATAAAAAGTAGAATGGATATCAAAATCTTCAAAGAGCCCGTAAGTAAGAACCTATAACTTATTATGCAGACTAACCTGTTCGAGTATCAAAAGCAGTTCCAGTACTCGTCCAGCAGTATCCACAGGCAACAATACATTCCCGTTGGCTCGTAGAGTGTTTAATATAGCGTCTAAATTTTCAAAACATACAACTGATACATTCAAAAATACGATTCTTATAAAGAATCGGTTTGCATATTTTAGTGTACAAAAATACAAATTAGTATTTAGAGTTAATTACACAGAGTCCTTGTGGTTCATTGAAAGTAACACCTTTGAGTACTAACTTTTTTGTAACATGTTAAGGTTTTGTGGTTTCGTTTTTGTAACATTTTAGGGTATTAAGGCCAACTGATGTTAAAATTTCTGTTAAGTTTAAATTAAATGATTGTTTTACCCTTTAATAACTACAGGAACCATATATGTAGATAAATCGAATTTAATTACAGGGACCACTTTTGTAAATAACAAAACAAAATAAAAACAGAAGTAGCCCCCCTTGAAATCAAATTTAATTACAAGGACTATCTGTGTAATTAACTCCTAGTATTTGTGTACTCAATTCCTGAACGAAACATATTTTTTTTTCAAATTGCATATTTCCGTAAAAAAAATGCCTAAAAATTCCTGATCTCTTTGACGTCTAGAAGTCTGATTACTCAAAGCATTATATGCATCTGTTATAAGAACGGCGGGACGCACAAAAGACTCCAAAACTGTTCCATTTAAATGCCTGAAAAACAAAAATCAGCAAGTAAGAACATATGCATCGGGAGATATATTCAATATATTTTTGTTGGTATAGGAAATACCTCTCTTTGCGATGATTAAAGTCAACGGCATATATAACATCTTCTCCATCTTTAGTTATTTTCCAAACGGTACCTCCCAAAAGATGACCAGCAACATGAGGTGCAATCACAATACCCTTCCCTTTTCCTGAAATAAATTCATTGAGTCAATAAAAAAATGTGAACTGGACTTAAAAGTGAATGATGAGTACGAAAAATCCATTATCACCGGATAAATGACAATCCTGGAAGTAGGTCAATCTTGTCATATTTTGGAAAGCAGAATCAATATCATCCAATGTGAACAAATCAAACTCGGATACTTGCTGTGGATATATGGATATAGTTAGAAACACAGTTATCAGAGTATACATAGTTTACCTTTCCTCAATCAGTTATTTCTATAAGGTGGTAAAGGGTAGACATAATCGTAATAGGATGTGTTACTACTGCTTTGTTCTCAATTAACATCAATGGTAATGTACATGGGTATTTGATAATGCCTAGAATTTTGTATTCTTTCATTCTTTAAGGATAATATTTTCCGGCTACCGTCCCCTTTAACCCCCCCCCCCCCCCCCCCCCAAAAAAAAAAAAAAAAAAAAAAAAACAAAGATAATAACTAATATATTTATGTTCTAGATTTACAAAAGTCAAAACTTAATTCTTTTGATTGATGTGAAGAGATGATGTGTGATTATATCAAAAAGGGATATTGGCCTCTTAATAATTCCTACTAGACGTCATCGCCATAGGCAGTCCTACCTTTTTTATTCCCCTGACAGTCCCACCTTTCAACTAATTTTTCCTCCACCGGTCCTCAGTTAAAAAAACCTAACGGAGTTAAGTTTTTTTCCGAATTACAAACTGACGTTTTAGGGCTTTTGGTCACAACGAGGATACGAGTCGAATGATGTAAAACTTACCTTGAAATTGTGCACCAAACGACGAAAACGGTGCTTCCATTTGGGTGTTTAAACTTCCAATTAACAAAAATCAAGTCGTTCGGAGCACCGTTTCGAGGTAAGTTTTACATCAATAGATTCGTATCCTCGTTTTGATCAAAAGCCCTAAACCGTCAGTTTGTATTCGGAAGTTTTTTTAACTAAGGACCACGCCAATTGCCAATGGCCTATAGTAGGGATTATTAGAGGCCAATATCCTATTAAAAAAATGAACACTCTTATATGATTATGAAAACATAAGATAGATGAAAAAATAGAATGTTTGACCTTGCAGGAAAGATAGTGATCATACATAGTTAAAAGCCCTAATCTGAAAACCGGTTCGGTAGCATAAACCGGTGCCGAAAGTCCAAAGTGTTTGATGGCATAGGGTAAAGCACCAAGATGTAGCGTATCTGAATGTGACAACAACACAGCATCTATCGTCGAAGCAACCCTACAGCACACATCATCCAACCATATTATGTAAATGTTTACCATCCCCCTTATGTGACTGAATCAAATTGAACCCTAATCATTTAATCTGGCAGTCTGAATTAAGTTAAGAAGAATAGAGAAATCTACCTGGAGAGAGGCTGAAGGATCGAAGTGATCGTTCCAGCCACAATCGATAAGAATGTTGAAGCCATCAATGGAGACGAGATATGATAAAGGATTCTCGTTGTATACTCCACACAGTGGCGTCACCTGCATGTTAACGTGTAAACATAAAAAAAATAAAACAGAAAAGAATAAATAAGTCGACTTCGTATCTGCGCGTTGCAATGAGGCCATCGGGAAAATTAAATGTTGAAACACACATACGCATTGGAGTGTGTTAACTTACAAAATTTAAATTAAAATGTTAAATGAAAAGTTTGTAAAAGACAAAGATACAGTGAACCAAAGTTGGAAGTCAAAAAGTATTTGAGGTTAAAAATGAAAAGTGTTTTATGATAAATTTGTAAAAGATAAAAAGTGTAAGGATTGAATTTAAAAAAATTAAAGAAAAAAAACAAAAATATATAACTTAGTGCCATTAAATCATAAAGAATGCCTAAAAATGTTGGATTTTTTTACGTTGACCCCCAAGTAATGCTTTTTACAAAAAATTGACTATTTGTAAAACAATTTTAAGCATTTGATTTTCAAAACCGATTGCCCACCTACGATGCCCTAATAAAACAAGGTATCTTAAACAGGTCGAATGTCTGTTGCTTCTGCTGGTCGACATCGGAACCGATGGATCACATTTTCACTGGATGCTTTGTGGCGGTTCTTATATGGCAGCAAAGTTCCAGCTATATATGCGTTTTCAATAGACGACCTTTTAAAAGTTCATAACCACGTTCCGGGACATGACGATAAAAGAAGAATGGTGCAGGCCATTGTTTTAATAGGGTGTTTGAGCATGTGGCGAGCTAGAAACAAGTTAATTTTTTGTGTAGCGAGTTTCTTATTCTTGTTTTGTAGTGTCTAATAAAAGTCGTCGTTAAAAAAAAAACTAACCACTAGAATTGGTGGTACAGTGACAAAGCAAAACCTTTTAAAACACTTAAGTGTATGGTTTCACAAGACGTACAAAATTCACCGTTTAGTATTAAAGTTTGCATCGAGCCTAGCTGGACTACACCAGGACTCCAGTGTGTTTGAGCTTAGCCTACAACCATTAAAGTCCAACAACCATAGGCCCGTGTAGTTGAGTGGCCCAAATAAAAAAACATACCTTTTCTAGTTTAAGCATTTAATCTTATCACTTGTACAATATCAGTATTTTTATTTTAAATTGATTTAGATATTTTTATATTAATAAACAATTTTTTAACACATGCTTTCTTACCTTATTTCAATTTCTCTCTTATATTAAATAATAATTTTAAACAATAAATAGATAATAATAAATATTTATTTTCTTATTTATCTCTCATATACAATATTTATCTTTATTATTTATCCATTATAAATTAACAACATTGTAATGCATAGAGTAGTACTATTTGCTTAAGGAGGTTTTAAAAAAAGTTTGATATAATTACACTTCTAATCTAAAACTATTTTGGTTTTTTTACTTTTAACCCTAAAGCTTTCTAACCTTGTCAATTTAACATTATAACTTTTTTACTTTCAACTTTGGTACCTAATACTCTTCATATTTCGCAAAAATTCCGTTTTACGTTTTGTTCTAAATTTTGCGATTTAACACAACGCAACGTTCATGTGTGGTTCAACATTTTTACGTTTTGTTTTTACGCTTCGTTCTAAATTTTGTAAGTTAACATTACGCAACGAGCGTGTGTGGTTCAACGTTTTTATGGTCGTCTATTTTTTCTCGTTTGATAGGTTCATCGTGACGCATATGTCCTAAATCGACTTAGTTATTATTTTCTATGTTTTATGTTTCGGTCTAATTTCTCCGCATTAACACGTCGCAACTTTAGTGTTGGTGGAAGTTAGTGGTGCTGTGGCCTTGGTGCTATTTCTCACAGTTTTACACCCCACCACAACGCATGGGGGATTAATACTAGTTATTAATTAATAAACAACAAGTTACCGTTGATCTCTAAAGAATGTTATCTTTTTTTTTGTTTTTAATTTATATTTTATCTGTCTTTAATATATATTACTTAAAAAATAAAATAAATAATATGCCCTACTACGTATACAGTAAACATAAGTATTATTTTTTAAAATTAAACTATAAGTAAAAAATACAAGTAATAATAAATACATACATAATAACATATAACAAAATAAGACAAGATCAAATACAAATAGTCTTATCATACAAAACGTACGAAAGGCATGAAAAGATAAAAAAACACGGTAGCTTATTTACTCATAGAGTAATTATCAAAATTACACTACAAATGATCTTATATTGTAATTTTGATCTTGTAGGTAAATTTTATAAAATGACCTTATAGGATAATTTTATTGTCACTTATGAAATAGACGTTATCGATTACATTATATATTCATTCACCCGTATATTACATGAGTTTATTCAACCGTTTATTTAAATATATAGTAACTTGTAGTAAATGAAAATTCTTTTAGACTAAAGATAAAATTAACTTTTAATTAATGAAAATTCTTTCAATACATGAGTTTTTAAAAGTTAACTTTATTACTTAGTATTAGTATATAAGCTTAAATTTATTCAACTCGTGGAATATACAGGATTTTAATCTAGGATAGTTGTAACATCTGTCAAAAACGGATTTACCAAACCCGCTCCGTTTATCAACCGAACAGTCAGTCAAATTTTTCGTTGCGAATTAGATGCCCAAAATAATTTTAAACGATCCGTAATCAATTATTATGCGGGGATATATATTTAGTTTTTGAAAAACTGATAAAAATAACAAAATAAAAATATTTTACCCATGCCGGGTTTCGAACTCGGGTCTGTATCCGGTTCAACCAAACAAACTATCACTCAACCAAACAACCGCTCCGCCACTTTGTTTTTCTGTTAACACAAGGAAACACTTAATTCAAATATCAAATTTCAAAGTTAAAATCAGTAAATTGCGCCCAAATTAGCAGCCGTCGGAAATCCCGACGACTTCGCCGTTTAATTAAGTTTCCGCTCAAGATAAACCGTAGAATTTACTCCTACAACGGTTATAACCGACGTCTGAACCGCGACATCAGCCATAACCGCCGGAGAACGGTTGACTTCGAATATAGACCGAATTCAGACCCCATTTCATCTCGTTACTACCCTATAAATACACCCACAACTCGCCAGAAACCTTACACACTCAAATCGCACCTTTTCTCGGCGAAAACTCACTCGCCGGAACCATCTTATACTTCGCCGGAAAACCGTATCCGTAATCTCTGAGCTTTACTGAACCCCCTAAACCTTTACCGAAGTCACCCACACCCTTTGTAAGCCTTCGGAGGACTCTCTGCTGCAAGATACTGTCGCCGGAAAAAGATTGCTGTCGCCGGAGTTCTGCGGAAAACAGAGTAAAACCAGTTGGTACTTTTCACGTCTAATTCCTTTCCTTTTTACTTTTATCTCGTCTGTAATTGATCGTTAAACGCTAAAAGAACATGAATCAACCTTTCGAACCAGTCAGTCGTCACTTCCGGTTAAAAACAGCGAAGAAGACGACATTTCGGTAACGGTTAAGTATAATTAAAATCAAGTTATTTACCGGGTTAGACACACAGTCCAGCGGTGGACTGTGTGCACATTTAACGCTAAGGTCACGAGTTCGATTCCGGTTTCACACACGCCGCCTTGAGAAAAATTCTTTTTTTTCAGCAAACTGAACCGGAGTCGCCTTGAGTATATGTTAAGTATATTGATAACCGAGTTTATAACCAAGTGGGACACACAGTCCAGTGGTGGAGTGTGTGTCCGCTAACCCACAGGTCCCGGGTTCGAGACCTGTGGAGCGCACCGGTTTGTGAATTAATTCGTTTTTAAAAATAAAAGGATTTCTGTTTAACTCTAATTAATATATATATATAATTAAAATCGGATATATAACGGGTTAGACACGTAGCTCAGTTGGTAGAGCTGCGTGCACGCGTACGGGAGGTCTCGGGTTCGAGCCTCACCCGGCGCACAACAATACGCCTTCCGAACCGGTCAACGATAGTCAAAGTCAACGGTCAAAGTTACTGTAGCAAAAATAAAATATATTTTTTTATTATTTTTTTATTTAAAATCAATTAAAAATACTTAAAAATAACATTTTTAAGGTTAGAAAATAGCCTCAAACTCACAAAAATACACCCAACAATCCTACTAAAATAGATTAATAAAACCCGTTTACTTACCAAACCATAATGTGATTTATCTAGGTTAATTTCACTTGTGGTTAACACCACTTCGCGTGCAATCAACGTCATCAACCGAACGCACCCAATGTGAGTGAATTCTTACAAACTCCCCTTTTTATTCATGTTTTGGGGTGTATCATGTGTCGTTTAAACTAATTCTCTTATGCAAATTTGTGTTATACCATTATATGAACTAAACTAGAATGTAACTATTATTGGTTGTGATGTATTCATATTGTCAATGTTGTATACAAATTATTTAGGCCCATCAGTTCCTCGTGGGAGACGAGAACAACGCGTGCCTCAAAACTCATTCATTAGGCCCATCAGTTCCTCGTGGGAGACGAGAACAACGCGTGCCTCAAAACTCATTCATTAGGCCCATCAGTTCCTCGTGGGAGACGAGAACAACACGTGCCTCAGAACTCATACATTAGGCCCATCAGTTCGTAAGAACAACGCGTGCCTCAAAACTCATTCATTAGGCCCATCAGTTCCTCGTGGGAGACGAGTCGAACAACGCGTGCCTCAAAACAATTATTTGGTGATGTGTGTTCAATATTCGATATTATGTGTTGTGTGAATAAATTTACATCTACATTTACTCATATATGGTATGCACCTTATTTATAATCAATTGGATAAACTTGTTCAAATGTTTTCCATAGGATTCACTCGCCAACATTATGTTGATCCAAAAACCTTTTTACACATGATACAGGTGAACAGGTTGAAGCAAGGAAAACATAGGATATGCCTTAGAAGAGAACCAAGAAGCTTAGATTGATAGTTAGAACACGTTGTATCATTTATTGTAATTTTCCATTAAATTGTATTAATGAATATGAAACATATAATAAATGTCATGAGCTTTGATGATAACCCAATTATGCCCCGATCACCTTTTTCCGCTGCGGGTCGGGGTGTGACAGATTGGTATCAGAGCCATGACTATAGGGATATAGGATAGGTTATTAGACCCTTAGAGCCTATACTATAGTCTGCCTAAATTATAATTGATTAGGTGGTTACATACAAACTTGTGATATTTATTTGTTTCATATTTCAGTCAAACATACATGCTTATATACATATTCGTTATACATATATCAATGTTCATATATTCAATTCATTTTTCATACTCTCATTATTCAAGGATTTTGTTGCAATTTTCAAATTCCATCAAAGTAAGTTCTGTGACGGGCATGTAGTAACCGGAAGGGTACAAGTACCGGTAGTCGAGACGTCCTGTCTAGGTTGGCATTCTTATAAATCCAAAATAACGGACCAGTTTGCCTACCTGGGGACTAACGATGAGAGTACGACGGACCTATTAGGCCAAAGCATGCCACACCAAACGTCGTTCGAACTAACCTCACTTTGAGATGTCACCGTGTCCATGCCTGGACACATTCCGAACATCACACGTTGTATACATATTTCTCGATTTTCTCCGGGTTTTTGTGTACGCAACTAGGCAGAAACCATGCGAACCATATGAAAAACCGGTATTCATGGGGGCCCACATGATTACACAGGTAAAGTATGGCGGCATGAAGGGCCTAACAGCAAGCAAAACCCAAGACATCCTATGGATGTGGTAGATTTATTTTTCTATATTTATTTTATGAACGTTCATTCCCAAACTCGAGCCACGATCCCAAAGGCATCCAACTCATACTCTTGACATGTATTCCTTGTAGATGTCTTCTAGCCTCGCTCGTAGGAAAATGAGAGCAGGAAAAGCCCGTGAGCGCATGGCTACCCAAATCGCTCAGCAAATGGCGACCGTAATACCAAACATCGTAGTACAAGTTCAACAAGCCCTTACCGCTAATTCCGTTAACCCAACCCAGCAAGAAGATCAAAACACTATCAATCCTTCAGTCACTAAATGCACCTACAAACATTTCAAATCCTGCGATCCTCCAAAATACGAAGGTACTGAAGGTGTCACCGCTCTCCTCCACTGGTTCGAAGAAATGGAGAACACTTTTCTAAATTGCGATTGCCCCGATGATCGCAAAGTGCGTTATGCTACCGGTCGTTTACTTGGAACAGCACTCACATGGTGGAATACAGAGAAGACCAAACGAGGTGTTGAAGAAACTATGACCTTGACTTGGGAAGAGCTGAAGGGAATCATGACAAGACGGTTTTGCCCAAGAAGTGAAATCAAGAAATTGGAAGATGAGTTCCATGCTTTGAAACAAAAGGAAGGCGACCACACCACATACAACAAGAGATTCCTTGAATTAAATCAAATGGTTCCCAATTTGTTTACTCCCCTCTATCGTTTGATCGAGCACTACATTCGTGGTCTTCCATCAAAGATTCAAGACTCTGTAATAAGTACCTCGCCTGCAACCTTGGAAGCAGCAATGGAGCTAGCAACCGCGCTCACTGAGAACCGAATCCGAAACAAAGATCTCAAAGAAGAGAAGAAGAAGGATAAAGCATCAACCGAAACCTCAAACCCCACCCGAACCGAATCCTTTACACCACCTACTTCTAAGAGAAAACGTGATGGGCAAATCTTCGCCGTCACCCAACGCAACCAACCAGCTTCACAAGTTGTGCCTCCTCAAACTATCCCAAACGCCCAAATAGCACCCAACTCAACTTACCCAAACAAGAAGCCTTACATTGGACCTCACCCTCAATGCAACACCTGTTTCTATCACCATCCATCTACTTTACCCTGTCGACTATGTGCAAATTGTGGACGCTACGGTCATTTGAGCAACGTTTGCCGCACCGCTCAAAACCAAACCTCAACCCCTACTCAACCCATGATCCAAACATATCAACAACCTCAATACCCCATGTACCCATATGTTCGAGCTTGTTTCAATTGTGGCGACCCTACCCACTTTAGAAACACGTGCCCTCGTTTGGTTAACATCATAAACGCCCAAGCTCAAGCAAACCCAGTTAACCAAGCAAACCAAGCAAACCCAGCTCCACCGCCAGCAAGAGGAAGAGTTTATAACATCAACACCAATCCTGTTGAAGATATTAACGGTCCAAACCAACCACTTAACTAGTCTTCTCTCACCAAGAATCAAGATTCAACTCTAACCACTTAATTTTTATGTTTTTCTCCATGTTATCTCAATTTTCACGTATCTCAATTGGAATTTTATCCAAGAAATTTTAATGCAAGTTACTAGTTCAGTTTGTTTTATACTCATTGATTTAATATTCATATCATCATACTTCATGACATATCTCAGTTTCATCATTTAAAGAAGTTGAGTTGTGTCTCACTTCTACATAGACTAACCTCTCCATCATATTAAATGAGAGAGGTTTTGTCAAACACGGATACTATCAGAATTAAGACTCAAGCGCTGGTTGTTGTGTTGTTTATGTTGTAGAGTCGCATAGAACTAATCATAACTTGCGGATAAAGTCAATGAGAATTTGACAAGAATATGGTGGATACGCCGCTGGTACTTCCTATATATAAGTATTCTTGTCAAATGATCGGAGGCATTATCAGTCGGTTATGAGAGGTTCCATGCATAGGTTGTTTGTGTGATTAAGTTATTCATTTTCAATACATGCAATAAGCTCGGCTCCGTTTGATTGAGCCTTGAGCACACAGACAATTTCATTTTCAATACATGCAATAAGCTCGGCTCCGTTTGATTGAGCCTTGAGCACACAGACAATTTCATTTTCAGTACATACAACACGATCGGCTCCGTTTGATTGAGCCTTGATCGCACAGATATATTTCATCTCAGTATTTTTATGTTTGATGTATTGGTTGTAGAGTTATAGGACTAATCATAATTCACTGATAAAACCAATGAAAATTTGACAAGAATATGGTGGATACGCCGCTGGTACTTCCTATATATAAGTATTCTTGCCAAAGGATCAGAGGCGTTATCAGGTGGTTATGAGGAGTTCCATGTAGGATTTAGTATTGCCTTGGTTGAAATTTGTGTTACAATTACATCATCTCACTATTTAAAGAAATTGGATTGTGTTCCATTTCTACATAAACTAACCTCTCCATCATAACAAACGAGAGAGAAGCCATCACCATTCAAACATATATGCTATCAGAATATGGATACAATTGTTAGTTGTTATGTTTATTTGTGTAGATTGTAGAATTTCTGCCTTAGGATATAACCCTAAGCATATTCAAACTTTTATGCATGATATCATTTTAGCGAATCATTCCTGCTTAACAATATTTATACAGTAGGCAACAAAAAGCGATTCCTGTATTAGGATACTTAACCTTTACAAGGAACGTTACCGCCTCAAACCAAAAACTTAAACCCTTATTTCTTCTAAAGCATGTAACTGTCAAAACTATACACCATCATTCTTTTAGTCAATTATATCCCTATTTAAATTTCGGGACGAAATTTCTAAAAAGCAGGGGATACTGTAACATCCGTCAAAAACGGATTTACCAAACCCGCTCCGTTTATCAACCGAACAGTCAGTCAAATTTTTCGTTGCGAATTAGATGCCCAAAATAATTTTAAACGATCCGTAATCAATTATTATGCGGGGATATATATTTAGTTTTTGAAAAACTGATAAAAATAACAAAATAAAAATGTTTTACCCATGCCGGGTTTCGAACTCGGGTCTGTATCCGGTTCAACCAAACAAACTATCACTCAACCAAACAACCGCTCCGCCACTTTGTTTTTCTGTTAACACAAGGAAACACTTAATTCAAATATCAAATTTCAAAGTTAAAATCAGTAAATTGCGCCCAAATTAGCAGCCGTCGGAAATCCCGACGACTTCGCCGTTTAATTAAGTTTCCGCTCAAGATAAACCGTAGAATTTACTCCTACAACGGTTATAACCGACGTCTGAACCGCGACATCAGCCATAACCGCCGGAGAACGGTTGACTTCGAATATAGACCGAATTCAGACCCCATTTCATCTCGTTACTACCCTATAAATACACCCACAACTCGCCAGAAACCTTACACACTCAAATCGCACCTTTTCTCGGCGAAAACTCACTCGCCGGAACCATCTTATACTTCGCCGGAAAACCGTATCCGTAATCTCTGAGCTTTACTGAACCCCCTAAACCTTTACCGAAGTCACCCACACCCTTTGTAAGCCTTCGGAGGACTCTCTGCTGCAAGATACTGTCGCCGGAAAAAGATTGCTGTCGCCGGAGTTCTGTCGGAAAACAGAGTAAAACCAGTTGGTACTTTTCACGTCTAATTCCTTTCCTTTTTACTTTTATCTCGTCTGTAATTGATCGTTTAAACGCTAAAAGAACATGAATCAACCTTTCGAACCAGTCAGTCGTCACTTCCGGTTAAAAACAGCGAAGAAGACGACATTTCGGTAACGGTTAAGTATAATTAAAATCAAGTTATTTACCGGGTTAGACACACAGTCCAGCGGTGGACTGTGTGCACATTTAACGCTAAGGTCACGAGTTCGATTCCGGTTTCACACACGCCGCCTTGAGAAAAATTCTTTTTTTTCAGCAAACTGAACCGGAGTCGCCTTGAGTATATGTTAAGTATATTGATAACCGAGTTTATAACCAAGTGGGACACACAGTCCAGTGGTGGAGTGTGTGTCCGCTAACCCACAGGTCCCGGGTTCGAGACCTGTGGAGCGCACCGGTTTGTGAATTAATTCGTTTTTAAAAATAAAAGGATTTCTGTTTAACTCTAATTAATATATATATATATAATTAAAATCGGATATATAACGGGTTAGACACGTAGCTCAGTTGGTAGAGCTGCGTGCACGCGTACGGGAGGTCTCGGGTTCGAGCCTCACCCGGCGCACAACAATACGCCTTCCGAACCGGTCAACGATAGTCAAAGTCAACGGTCAAAGTTACTGTAGCAAAAATAAAATATTTTTTTAATTATTTTTTTTATTTAATTATTTTTATTTAAAATCAATTAAAAATACTTAAAAATAACATTTTTAAGGTTAGAAAATAGCCTCAAACTCACAAAAATACACCCAACAATCCTACTAAAATAGATTAATAAAACCCGTTTACTTACCAAACCATAATGTGATTTATCTAGGTTAATTTCACTTGTGGTTAACACCACTTCGCGTGCAATCAACGTCATCAACCGAACGCACCCAATGTGAGTGAATTCTTACAAACTCCCATTTTTATTCATGTTTTGGGGTGTATCATGTGTCGTTTAAACTAATTCTCTTATGCAAATTTGTGTTATACCATTATATGAACTAAACTAGAATGTAACTATTATTGGTTGTGATGTATTCATATTGTCAATGTTGTATACAAATTATTTAGGCCCATCAGTTCCTCGTGGGGGACGAGAACAACGCGTGCCTCAAAACTCATTCATTAGGCCCATCAGTTCCTCGTGGGAGACGAGAACAACGCGTGCCTCAAAACTCATTCATTAGGCCCATCAGTTCCTCGTGGGAGACGAGAACAACGCGTGCCTCAGAACTCATACATTAGGCCCATCAGTTCGTAAGAACAACGCGTGCCTCAAAACTCATTCATTAGGCCCATCAGTTCCTCGTGGGAGACGAGTCGAACAACGCGTGCCTCAAAACAATTATTTGGTGATGTGTGTTCAATATTCGATATTATGTGTTGTGTGAATAAATTTACATCTACATTTACTCATATATGGTATGCACCTTATTTATAATCAATTGGATAAACTTGTTCAAATGTTTTCCATAGGATTCACTCGCCAACATTATGTTGATCCAAAAACCTTTTTACACATGATACAGGTGAACAGGTTGAAGCAAGGAAAACATAGGATATGCCTTAGAAGAGAACCAAGAAGCTTAGATTGATAGTTAGAACACGTTGTATCATTTATTGTAATTTTCCATTAAATTGTATTAATGAATATGAAACATATAATAAATGTCATGAGCTTTGATGATAACCCAATTATGCCCCGATCACCTTTTTCCGCTGCGGGTCGGGGTGTGACAATAGTAATTAAGTAAAATAAAAAAAATATATGTAATACTTCAATTTTAAAAACATTAATTTGTATATAAAAAGAATATGTAATTCTTCAACTTTAAAAACATTAATATTTGTATATTTCGGTTCTTTGGTTGGTCTTTACACGTTAACAACGTTTACAACCCATCTGCTTAAAAGGGTTGTTGAAATAACTCGTTGCTCAAAATCCGCATGCGAATAAAGGATCCGGCCAAACTTACTTCTTTAAATTTCAAGTCGAGCTGGAGCTAATTTGTTAATACATACATACACATTAATTTCAAGTCGAGCCCGAGATAATCATTATATTTATACTTTTCTTCTTTTATTCATAGTTTGAAAACGTAAATATCATAGATTTCTACTAGTTCTAGTTCTCGCAGTGTTGTAACTTACATTTCAAATGAAATATATACACTTCGTATTGGTGTTTGTTTTTCTTAAAAAGATCTGCGCAGCCTCTTCTGTTTGCGCCGCGCAGACATTGTCATCTGCAGTTTGTTTGTTTTTCTGAAAACGTTTAATTAAAAAAACGTTAACGCGAGCTCTTCTTGATGTAAACTTGGCCCAACCACTTTTAAAATCTTCTAAGGTCTGAAGAGGGTTAAACACCACCACCACTATTGTGAAATGTGGTATTGGGTTGAAACAAATAAGTATGATTGGTTGTATACTAAAAAAACAAACGAATTGTGCCATTCATGCCCTCAACTTGCCTTGCACCCCTTCCACGCCGGTCTGTTGTGGTGTTCGCACCCTGGGCACTATTGGCGTGGCCATGGGCATTGTGAGTTTAAGCGCGACAACTAAAAGATGGACAAAGCCACATGTGTTATACTTTATGGTGATTTCAAAATAATTTCACATGTTTGGCCATAAGATATGTGAATCTTTTGTCTGTATCTACTTTTATTGGCCTAAAACTTACATATTTTCAATATATACACGAATAATAACAATATACATATATAACAATGCAAACATATCCTACACGCTATACAATGCCGCGTATCGCTTTAGTTCAAATACGCGTATATGTGAAAAAGTTTGATACAGGTAGAGACAGCAGAGTTATTTTTTTCTTTGAACTGCTCTAGTGTAACTCCTATTTAATCCACCTAATACTCCATTGTTAGTCATGTATCTCATGGCTAAATGAGAGATATGTCTTTGCAATGCTGATATACGTATCACATTCATGAAAATTGCCTACTTTTGTAGTTTTCTCACACAGCAAAAACAGTTTACGTCTGGTTTTAACCCAAATAGTTGTTATAGCGGATAGCCGATAAACTACATATATGCTACATAGCGATAGTGACGAAATAGCTTCCTGCTATTTCATGTTTAGCGATAAAGTAGTAGAAAATATAAGAAATATTTTACATGTATATTTTATCAAAAATAGCTAAAATACGTTATCACTAATCATCTAAAGACGCTTCTTTTTTCAACCGTGAAACAAAAAAACCCTAATGGGCATCACTATTTTTATTTATAAAAAAATAATAAAGTTACAGAAACATCGCTATTTGTCGCTAAACACCCTATAGCGCCATATGGGCGCATCGCTGTGTAGCACGCTATAGCCACTATGGACCTAATGACAAACCATAATTCTTTCAAAATATCATGAACTTGAAACCAAGTAATTTAGAAAATCCATAACAAACCTGGTCCAGTTCTTTTGCCATACAGGCCTAGCCAAGTTTGCAAACCCTCTAGCCTAGATGGGCAGTGTATGCCCTAATTGGATTTCTAGATCCACCATCGCTAGAGCCTCACCATGGGACGTGGCCCTAGTGCACTAAGGTCAACCAAAAGGACTCAAACCCATGACCCTAAACAATCATGGCTCCATAATGGATCCTAAAAGTTAAAACAATAATCTTCACATCAACAAGAAAATATACAACCGTTCAAGAATCGAAATTCCATTAAATTTGGCTAACTAATAAACAATTTTTAGAGTACAAAGCAAAATACAAAACCAAGTTCTTCCATCATCCATCCTATAGGGTATACTAACAAGCATTTCATATAACTTATTTGCGCGTTCTAAAAGGAATTTAAACTTATGTAACCATAACATTAAATCAAAATTTCAAAATATGTAATAGTTTAAAAAGTTAAAAACCACCAAGAACACTAATCTTACTTACCAATTGAACAAGCCTTCAAACTCTTACAGGCTTCAGAAGAACACCTTCAACAATTGACAAAACCTTCAAGCTCTTACGGGCTTCTGAAGAACCGCAGATAAGTAAACCTCAGAATTCCCTGACCCGTTAATCTTCTCTCCAACAACCCATTTCAGTTTCTTGTACCCGAACCGTTCAATCAAACGGGTCAAGTTCTTTCTCTTCTCATCATTAGAACAAAGAAAATTATCCAACCAAAACAACCCGCCAGCCCGAATAACCCTATCGATATCAAACATCAAAAACTCCAACTTTTCAGCCCTGCCACTGATATCCAGACCGTTCCCAACATGAATTATGTCGAACACATTGTCGTAAAACGGGAATCTATGATCTAAACTTAGGTACAATGGGAAAACACCTCTAGCAGCTATAAACTCATTAAAAGGGGCATCAATATTCAAACTAGAAGTAACTATAGTCACATTCTTTTCTGCCATTCGGGCGGCAAAAGTACCCGATCCACCACCAATATCAAACCCAATCCTAACCCCACCACTTCCTAAACTCAACACATCATCAATCAAGAAATCATTTTTACCTCTTGATTTCACAAATCTTGTAACCTCATTCCCATTACTTAAATCGAAGCAACCGGCACAATCTCTATTCAACTTCTTACTATTCAAACAAGCAAGATTCTTGCACCCAAGCCCACTCCAACTATAACTCTTTTCACTAACATTTCTCCAAAGTGAAAGAGGAAAAGGGTGAAGACCAACCTTAGAGATAACTTTTGCAAAACATCTTCTTCTTGGCAAAGGCTCACAACCCTTCAAGATCAACTTCTGTCCAAGACTCCAATCATCTGGGCAAGCACCATTAGGTTTATAACTCATATAACTAGACAAAAAGTCCATAGATTTGTAACAAGAATGACCCACAGATGACACCATCTCAGTGATCCCAGTTCTTGAATCTTTACCCAATGGAAGCTGGTTTCTTTGTAGAAACAGTTTCAACTCATTTGGGATGTTGGGTGTTGAAAGATCCAAACTTTCGTATCCAAGAAGCTGTTTTTCCATCTGGGAAAGTTTCTTTTGGGAAGAATCTATCTCTCTGAGGATTAAAGAGACTTGTTCAGAGATTAAAGATATGTTCTTGTGGGTATGATGGTGGGTAAGAAAGTGAATCTGGTGACTATTGGGCTTTGGGGAGTATGTGAAAGCATATAAAGCAAATAGATTTGTGGTGATGACTGAAAATAACATGAGAATATGTACTGCAGAGGAACAGACTGTGGCACTCTTGAATCTGGCGGTTCCATCACCGATCTTTAAAGAAACTGAACCCATTTGGGGGTTGGGGGGGGGGGGGGGGGTCAAGATTTAGGGGAGAAGATGAAGATGGGATTTGGGAGTGAGAGTGAGGGAGCAGGTGGATGAGTAGTAAAAGTAACGAAGTGAAGACATTTGTCGAATTAATTAAGACAAGTAGAGAGGGGGGATCTTGTGATATGTCGGTTGTGTTTTTTTTTCTTCTAATTATTGAGTTTGACACTTTCAACCATGATAATTCAAGGTTTCTTGTTATCTTGTGTAAATTAAGTTTTTATATTTTTTAGTTGATAGCACTGTTAACCTTTTGATTTATATTACGTTATTTTTAGCTTTCAACTTATTGACTGATAATATTTTTTAACTGACTGATCCTAACCCAGATAGATTTTTGCCTATGTGACGTTTGTGTGGTGACGTGGTATCTAACATGGATTTTTTGATGACGTGGCGTCTCACTTTGCCTTTTTTAGTGACGTGGCATTTGACTTGGTTTTTTGATGACTTGCCACTTGTTTAGTGACGTGGCAGCTGATGTCAGCAAACTGGGTTAGTTTGGGAGTGCTATCGGCCAATAAGTTGAAAGTTGGAAGTGATGTGATACAAATGGAAAGTTGGGAGTGTTGTCGGCCAATTGATGAAAATGAGGTTATTTAAATCCAATGTACCTATTTTTTAAGTAGTGAGAACATGAACAAGAAGATGTGTTTATCTAAGTGTTTGTATTTGTTCGTTTGTTCTGTTAAAATTGATAAAATAACATGATCATGTTATGTTTGTGTTTGTTGGATTCAGTTTCAAGTTTGGGAATAAGTTATAAGATACGCTTAATACGAAGTAAAAATGCATAGGGCACTAGGAAAGATTGTATAAGTAAATGAAGAATTGTGTGAAAGAGAAAAATAAACGGTTTAAAATCTTAAAATAACTATTTTAGTCAATGACATTATAGTCTAGTAGTATTTTAAGGGTGTGATAAGATTTAGGGACCATTAGGTCCTGCGTTTGATTCTCATAAGGGGGTTATTCCGAAATTTATTTATTGGATTTTCTTCTAACTTGGTGTATAAGTATTATGCTTGGTGGAAATGGATATGATTGGATAATTCCGCTGATAGCTCAATGATACTCTAGTGATCCGTCAGTGATTTAAATTGTCCATAAAGAAACTATTTTATGAATCACATTCAAATTATAAGAAAAAATGTGCGTGCAAGTTTCTTATCATTATTTTAGTGTAATTTAAACGTGACTGGAATATAATAACATTTACTGTTATAAAAAACTTAATAGATCTTACTTTCTTAATTTTGCTTATTGATAAATAAATAAATAGATTTATTTTTTTACTCGTCCAATATCGATCGTACACGCGGACAATAAGAATGAAAGTTTGGGACAATTCTTTTTCATGTATAAAGTAAAATGAAAAGGTGCACTCATTATTATGCATTTTAATTTTTAAACATTTTTTTTTCTTCTTACATAATGATTTTGACTTTTACACAATTTTTATTTGGATTACTTACGGATCACTGGAGTATCGTCGTGTCACGAGCGGAACTATCCGATCATATCCATATCCGCTAGGCATAATGCCTATACACCAATTCAGGAGGAAACCTAATAAATATGGAAAAAACCTCCCTTGAGGGAATCGTACCCAGGATCTATTGGTCACAAAGACTCATCCCACTACCAAGATACCACTAGGCTATAAAGTCATGGCCTGATTTATTTCTCACTCTTAGACCATGTGTTTGTTGTGCCAATTGTGAAATGTAATATGTGGGTTCACATTTCATACTTAAGAAGATGTGTGTAAATGGAGGAAATGTTGAATGTGATGGTAGATTAAGATGACTCAATATTGTTGAGTTTTTTACCACCTGCACACAACACTGTGATTTTAACAAGTAACAAATGTTAATATAAAAAAACGTGTAGTTTATCACTTCCTTTTCCATTACTATCTTTTGAGTGGTTACTTAGTTTCATTTTATGAATTTCATACAGAAGATCTGCTTCAAACAAACTCAAAAGTATGGTAATTTGATCATATGTTTATGTTTCAACACTTGTGGTGAAGATGGTTGTTGTTTATAATTATAGTAAGTGTTTTTTATGTCAAAGTTATTGATGATAGATTGACTAGAGTTCCATTATCTCAAGTCTTTTTACTCCTGATCTTAAGGAGATTTGACTCCAAAAGTCAAAATACATGGTTTACTGTACTATTATTAACTTAATTCTTTTATTACCACTCGTATAAAACTACTTAGGTGGCTTAAAATGGGTATCAAAGGGTTGGTAGTCTAGCGGTCAAAATGTGTGCAGTAAAGGTGCTATTTTTTAAATGTTTGAGGTGACGATTATCATGAACGGGTCGTGGAAGTTAGTTACCCACCAAAAGTTGAGAATCTCTGTTTGACGATTATCATGAACGGGTCGTAGATTTGATCATTAGATGGGTCGAAAGTGCTAAATGTTATCATGGTGCAGAACTTTGAGTTGCCTACAAGTTTCTTAATAGTATCCGATTTTACTCTCATGTAAATTACTTTATGTAGTGGATAGTATTGTGATATCATTGATTCTTATAAATACTTGTATCACACATAACTAAACACGAGTTGTTGGTCAAATTTATACATATGTAAGGTTCATGAATTTGTTGTATTTAAAATATTTATTAGAAGATTTATGACACAAGCTACTTGATGAAAGTTCAATGGTTAATATTATGTTGATAGAGTATTGTGTGTTTTGATTTAAGTGGGTTGCAATACTTAAGTGGAATAAGCTTGAGTTGCTAGACTTGTATAAGTTGCCATACTTTACTTAATTAATGTCCTTAAGTGTAAAAGATAATTCATGGATCCGTACGATAAGAATAAGATATTAAATTGAATGGTAATGTGCCGAACTTGTATGTATGATGATGTCAATTGTGGATGCCATCATAGTTATGAATAGTTAACAAGGGTTGTTTGGATGTATTCCCTCTTAATGAAGCGTGGGTTTTCTACTAATGGAAATAAAACGCTCAACCATTTGAAGAGAAATACATTTAATAACAATCCCTTCGGTATCTTTATTTATTTATTTATTTATTAATTTTTTTGTTTTTGGTATGGAACGTAGCCTGATAAATATTATTAAAGAGTAAACTGCTAAAATGGTACATGAGGTTTGGTCACTTTTGTCACTTTAATATAAAACTCAAACCTTTTGAATTTTGGTCCCTCTAGTTTCAATTTTGTTGCCATTTAATCCAAAAGCAAAAACCTGGTTAGATTTTTCAGTTAACATCCAGTTTTTTTTATCTTTTCCGTCCCTTCTAATAAAGGGTAAAATAGTTAGATTTTTTTAATTTATTATAATATAAAACGATAAAATACCATAGAGACTATAAATTTAAGAGTATATTTAATGTGCGTGTGAGTTGTATATTTATATAAATGAATTTTACAAAACAATTATTACTAATAACTAAAGAGTTTTGCAATAAGGTGCTTCCACTTTAACTAAATGGATAGAAAAATGATTTACACCTAGCTGATTATTCTAACGTGGGGTTAGAAGCTGTCACATCTATAAGAGCTCAATTTAGAGTAGTGATGTGTGTTAAATAGAACATATAAATTATATTAAATACGGTATAAAATTAATCATTTTTATTAGTAATGTTGGAAAAAGTACATTTCTTTGTATACTTTTAATTTTCAGGATTAAAAGAGCTTAAGTGTACAAAAGGAACAAATTAACGACAAAATCCAGCATAAGTATAAAAGACGGGAAGACAACACATTGTACCAACCCTCCAAGCTTCACCCAAAGACTAAAAACAACGAATCAGAAGACTGGCACAGGGTCGTGCCTTATCGGCATGGAGCCTTGCCCCTTCAATATTCCAGATCAGAAGAAGACAAACACATGCAGACAAGAGACACGGGGTCGTGTCCCTTAGGACACGGGCCGTGGTCAACTTCTAGATTTGCATATCTGGGATGGTACAACACGTACAATGGCCACGGGGATGTGCCGTTGAAACACAGGGTCGTGTAGTAAACTGATCTGACATGCTCATTAAATGAAGACATAGAAGAGGGAAGACACGGGGTCGTGCCCACAGGGCACGAAGGCCGTGGGTAACACCTCGTAAAATTCATGTTCGGTAATAAACCGACACGTGTATATACTCTTAAAAAAATATAGATAAATAAATAAATAAAATAAATAAATAGAAAATATAAATACCTCAAATAAGTTAGCCGACATATCCAAAAATTTTTCAAAAAAATTAAAACCTGACAGTAACCTACGGTCCGGGACCGTAACCTACGGTCTGGACTTTCTGGTTAGAATTTAAACCTAACCGTAAGCTACGGTTTGGCAGCCGTAGCTTACGGCGAAGCCTTGGAACTTCAGTTTTGAACCATATAAACTTTCAACTATTAACCCTAAGGCCCCTAGACTTTATTATTACATTTTCCTTGCGTATTTAAGTCATTTTTCGACCCGAATGACTCCCGGTTAAGGTAATATCTTGTGATTCACCATTATTGAGTATCACACATCTTCACCGAACCTTAAACCTTACTAGCTTGAATGATTTAACCCATTAAACCATAAGTGTTCGTATCTTTCGCGTTTAAGCTAGTAAACGCTTATAAGTCATAAGAACACCTAGTGTGACACCCGTTAACGTTCGGTTGTTCGTACTCTTCTTCAATACATCTCATGTTGAACGAATAGACCAAGTTGTATCATTATGTCATTGGATATAAGTCAAGGGACAATTCATGACAATCCACAAAACTAAATTTGAGGGACTAAAAATGTCAAAACCCCAAAATTCTGTCAAGATGCCACCTCTCCTGCAATTTTCCACACTCTTGCAGTTCTTGACACCTTTCTAGACACTTGTGATGATCCTAGAACACCTCTAACACCTGGCTTCATCTTCACACACCCTCTTGCACTATAAATAGCAACTCAAGCTCACTCATTTCCTTGCTCATTCACTTCTTCTCCTCTCTATTACACTCTTGGAAGTTCCTGACCATTTGGGAGCTTCCCTTTGAGTTCTAAGTTTCTCTTGGGTCACTTGTAAGTGCTCCATCTCTGCTCTTTCTTTTTATAGGCATTTAATAGCCAAAAGTCAAGCATTTTCAACAAATGCCTTGACTTTTGGTTAAGACCATGATGGTCCAGCCATTGTTCAATATGAACATGGCTAAGTGATCGTAATTAGGTAGGTGTTAATCTCTTAAAAGGGCACCTCCTAAGGATCACGTTTACTAGGTTAATTGACGGGTCAAAGTTATTATTTTAAAAAGTCAAACGGGTCAGATTTCATAAAAATTATAATCTGAGTTTATATATGTTATAAATATATTTTTGACACTTAAACAAGTTGGTAATAATTATTAGAACATGTAGTAACATGTTCGATCCGTCAATTTCAGTTTCTAGAGTCGGTTCGCAACCAAAAGTCGTGAAGTTTGACTTCTGCTTTGACTTTCGATTCTGACCCGACTTAGATTAGTTAACTTCTGAATTAAGGTCACATTATGATCGTAATGTAATGTAGCATAACCCTCTGAGGTTATATTACTTGATCATAATCATAATCTCGTTTATGCACAAGTTCCGTAAAATGTCAAAATTTGACTAAAATGCCCTTTTTTACATAAAATAAGATTTTAATCAACAATGGACTTGCAAATAAATTACCTACTGATATGTTAATGTAATTAACATATATGATGTTAATATAATTAACATATATGATGTTAATATTCTTATCATAAACTGATTTTAGTATAATATCATAAACTATACTTTTAAATGACCAAAATGCCCTTTCGGTGCATAGTTTGGTCTTAAACCATAAACCACACTTATGTGTGCTATCTTACTGATATTATATCACAAATTAAGTATTTTTCAAGAATGTTTATGATCATAACATCAGAATACACGCAAGTTCCTTTTATACGACATATAATTACCAAAACGCCCTTATGAGGCATAATTTCATTTCAAAACCTTTTCGGACATATAAGTTGATATCCTACTGATATTAAAACTTATTTAAAGTATAATGACACATAGAACTTTTCATGACTCATCCGGTCACCCGATATCGCTTATATGCATACGGTTAAATATATGTAACTAGTTTACGAAAATTAACCGAAACGGGTTTAACCTTATCATTTTAATCTCAAATTCCAGAATGTTAATTGTTTACCCTTACTATACAAGTCTTAAGTACTTGTGGGGTTTAAACTACATTTTATCCGGTCATCGCTTAATCTAGCGTATCGACCGATTTTGATCCTTAAAGCTAGTCTGTCTAAGTCTATGACTTAAATAAAGATCGTTAGCATTCTAATTGGTTAGCTTATGCCATAATCCAGACTAGAGCCTTACAATAAATGCTATCTGCACTTATTTCATTTTGAGTACGACTGAAATATTAAATCTTGCATTTTAAATCAAGACTAGCTCAGGTAAATACTCTTGACTTATTTTCCCTATACGGGCTTGGGTTATGGTAAATTATTACCGCTTGGTCGGAAATGGGATCAATCGAATGCAGGATTGTGGCTAGTAAATCCGCATATTTTGTTTTAATCAGTTTTGTTTGATAACTTAAACGTTGGGGGTTAACGACCGTGTCCTGGATATCCTTGGCTCATTATATTAGATAATGGCCACGGCCAAAGCACGGGGTGTAGGCATACACCCGACAGATGCGAATGCTAAAATTATTTGTACCCACAAGTTGGGGATAACTCCTTCGTGGGTTCATAAGGGGTTTGTACGTTAATCATGTCTCGGTCTCTGTATTGGGCCCCATATGTATTGACAAACATGTAAAGCTGTTAACAAGGTTACAAAGCTGACTTTCCCCAAGTTATAAAAGACTTGTGTCCTGTGCACTTAAATCTTAAAATGTTTTCAAAATGAGTCAGTCGGGTGTATTTACCAGCGAAAGCTGACGTATTTTCAAAAGGCTAAGCTTGCAGGTACAATACGAAATAGGTTGGAAGCTGCTCGATAGTGATATAAGAGGATCTTGCAAATCCTTAGATCTGCCCTAAAGTCTGTTATACATTTTTGTACATTTTACGATCCGCCTGTGGATCTTTCGTTACAAGCCGTCTGTATATTATTTTGTACTTCTAACATTTCGGTTTGTAATAGTAATTTAAATCCAAGACTTCCGTTGTGCTATGTTTAATTGACTATGATGATATCAACTTACGTTATGATATTCCCCACCCGGGCCCACCGGTGTTTGGTTGGAAATTCGGGGTGTGACAGGTTGGTATCAGAGCTAACGTTTGAGAGAATTAACACTAGCCTTCTTGTGTTTAATCTCAAACTTACACAAGCACATTCCTTAGACTTCCGAGTCTAGGCTTTGACCTAGGATTATTCATTTCATTACTAAGTTATTAGTATTGTTTTGATTTGATTTTTAAACAGGAAAATGCCGCCAAGATTTAGAGGACAAAGTGGAAGAGGAAAAGGTCCAATGAGGGGAGGACCATCGGGGCACATCCCTCCACAACCTCACAACTCATATTCCTACCAAGAATCAAGAGATTCGTCTCCTTGGCAACCAGCGAGACACTCTGTCTCTCATAGACACTCGCCCCCACATTCCCAAAATTCTTACCACTCTCACCACTCCTATCAGTCACACCATTCTCACCATTTCCATCATTCCCATTCACACTCTTACCATGAAGAATTTAACCCTAATTACTATTTTAACACACTTCCAGCTGACCAAAATCAGTTGGACCAACCGAACCCAATGGACGAAGACTCCGACCCGGAGATGCCGCCGTTAGGATCGAACGCGCATCCTATTGAAATCTCGAGCGATTCCAACTCCTATGCCGGATCGCCATATAAAGGTCCTAATGAGTGGGACCAATATTGGAGTCAATTTGCCTTTACTAATACTCCTTCCCATCACTCTCAACCACCTCCCATACAGAAAGATGTCCACATGGAACCCGTGGACCAACCCCAACCTCCGCCTCCACCTGAGCCACCAAGGAGAAAACGAGGAGCACATATGTTGGTACGTGCGGGCCAACGGTCAGGATCGCTGCCACCTTTGCCCAAACCTTACCCAACCATTCAAGAGGATCCACAAACAGGTGGACCCTCCAATGCTTCACCTGTGGTGGAACCAACACCACCACCAGTGGTTCAACCACCACCATTGGATTTGAATAACCCTATTCCTACATATCCGGATATAACTGGATATGATCCCTTTAACCCATCTACGCCGGTAAATTACCAGGCACTATCAAATGACCCTTATATGCCAACGCACTTTACCCGTCTCCTTTCCCACCTGCTTATCCACCTACTGGATATCCAACTTATGGGTACCAGTATCCTATGATGCCACAACCACAACCTCCGCCACAACTCGAGGCCATTAACGAGGCCTTGGAACGAATGAAAGAAATGCAATAACAAGCGGAGAAGACGGAGAAGAAGACAAATGAGTTCTTCAAAAGCTCTCCAAGTTGGTTAAGAGAAAGAAGGACGAGTGAAGTCTTTTCTTTTATTATGTTTAGTCCCTATGTGGACATTGTTATTTCATTAGTCCCTGTGTGGACATTTTTGTTTCTTTTAGTCCTTGCATGGACAATCAGTTTCATTTATTTATTTCAAGTATTGTACTTTCTATTATCATTTAATGAAATATTTTGTAATTTTATATATATGTACTCATCCTCTTCAAGTGATCGTCTCGATTTTACTCGAAATTTATGATCAGTTATATAATTCCAAAAATATCTTAATGGTTTTGATTAGCCAAGTGGCATAAACCACATATTTGGCCGAATGTATAAATGATAGTTAAGTATGAAGGGGTCTTCTATCATGATAGTTAAGGGAAGTTAACCTTCTATCCAGAGGTGGTGGACTTAAGTTCAAGCCTCCAAGTCGTTAAGGTCAATGCGACCAGGACTATTAATCAACCATTAAGGTACTCTTATGTTAATATTCAAGAATGTTCATACTCTTGCTAGTGTGACTTGAGGAATCACACTAGCCTTCTAGGTAATGGACTATGTCCTAACCTTATAAAGCCTACGTGATCAAATTTGATCCCGGCTAATATCATTAGTGCGATGATTAAACATCCATTAGTGATGTATTGCCCTTGGGGCTATGATTAAACATCCATTAGTGATGTATTGCCCTTGGGGCTATGATTAAACATCCATTAGTGATGTAGTGCCTACGGGCCATATTTTATGTCCATTAGTGACAGGCCAATGTGCCATATTTTTTTTATGTCCATTAGTGACTTATGTCCATTAGTGACAGGCCAATGTGCCATAATCATATGTCCATTAGTGACAGACCAATGTGCCATAATTAATGTCCATTAGTGACAGGCCTGTGTGCCATAATCAAATGTCCTTTGTGACAAGCCTATGTGCTATATACAATTGTCCAAGTGACAATGATAGTTGTGACATTACGATCCATTGTCTAATAATATATGGACTATGTCCAAATCGTAATTTGCCTTTGATGGACCTTTTGAGACCTAGGCCAAATATAGATAACATTTATTTAAAATGTTAAGCCTGACAGTTATGATTCCATGCACACTAGTTCAAATAGGCAATGGATTTATATATCCAAACTTTATAGCCTATATAGTTACTAATACCATGGCTAATATAAAACTTAATTTGGTATATAGTACCCAAACATTAGAGATGGCTAACTCAGATGATGTGCAAAGTAATCGCCGTAATAATAGTGCTGACAAAGCTGAAAATATAGCCATCAATAATGATGATTTCCAAGCTCGCATTGATGCAGCTGTCGGAAAAGCCATGGAGAAATTTAAGGAAGTGAGCGCTACTCGCTCCAAACCTTTATCTATTCACCATCATCAGCTCGAAAGGAGAGCTCTGTCCACTCTTCAAATGCGAATAGTGAACCAAAGAAACTAGAATTTAATGATAGGTCTTGTTCTTCTAAAGACGGATGTACCTATAAATACTTTGTCTCCTGTAAGCCCCGAGATTTTAATAGATAAAAAGGGGCTATAGAAGCTTTGAGATGGCTCGATGAGATGGAAACTATTGTAGATATTAGCGGTTGTGTTGATAAGGATGTGGTGAAGTTTGTATCCCAATCCTTCAAGGGCGATGCCCTAATATGGTGGAAGGCCATGGTCCAGTCAACAGAAAAAGTACACCTGTATAACTTGGGATGGACCAAGTTTGCGGACCTTGTTAAAGAAACGTACTGCCCACCTCATGAGGTGGAAAAGATAGAGACAGATTTTCTGACTCTTACAATGAAAAATCTGGACTGTAGGAAGTATGTTACCGACTTTAATTCCTTATCCAGATTAGTATCTTATCTGATTTCACCTGAACCCAAACGCATCGCGCGTTTTATAAATTGATTAGCGCCTGAGATAAAAGGCATGGTGAAGGCTGCTCAGCCTACTACTTATAGGTATGCTGTTGACTTATCTCTCTCACTCACCTTGGATTTGGTGAGACAAAAGTCAGTCAAGATTGAAACTGACAGAAAGAGGAAGAGAGAGGATGGTAACTCCCAAAGATTTAATAAGATGAATAAGGAGAGGTTTGGGTTCAAAAAGAACCAAGATAAGTCGGGTGTGACATCGACATGTAAGACCTGCAACCGAAGACACTAGGGACAGTGTAATTTTGATCCACAGGCTAAACCCTGTGGTATCTGTAAAAGAAAAGGGCATAAGACCCTAGAATGAAAGGATCTTAAGGATGCAGTCTGCTATGTCTGCAATGAAAAAGGGCATATTAAGACTAACTGCCCTAAGAATCTAAAGAATAATAATCGAAGCCTGGAGAGGCCAAGAAGGGGAATGCTCGTGCTTTCCAATTGACTGCTAAGGAAGTTGTTAATGACAATAACGTCATAACAGGTACTTTCCCCATTAATGATATTTATGCTAGAGTTCTCTTCGATCCGGGTGCGGATAAATCTTTTGTTGATCATAACATAAGAACTCCAGATAAAACTTATGAGATAGAACCTGCCGACGGAACCTTAGAAACCACAACTTCCATTCTTGATGGATGCTCTATATCCATTAGGAATCATTCCATCCCTATCTCTCTTTTGCCAATGAAATTGATGGGGTTCGATGTAGTCTTAGGCATGGATTGGTTATCTCATAACCAAGCATGCATTGCCTGTGATAAGAAACTCATCGAAATTAAAACCCCATCTGGTGAAATGCTCACCATATTTAGAGACTCACACTACGGATTGCCAGACAAGGTGTCGTTATTTAAGGCATCCAAGAGTTTGAGAAAAGGTTGTGTCATCTACATGGCACAAGTCACCATAAATGAGCCTAAATCCGATATCCAAGACCTTCCAGTTATCTCGGAGTATTCCGATGTTTTCCCAGATGAATTACCTGGCCTACCTCCAGACAGACAAGTGGAGTTCAGGATTGACATTATACCAGGATCAACACCAGTAACTAGAGCTCCATATAGGCTAACACCAACAGAAATGAAGGAATTAAGGACGCAGCTAGACGAACTCTTGGAGAAAGGCTTTATTCAACCTAGTTACTCGCCTTAGGGAGCTCCAATCATCTTCGTTAAGAAGAAAGACGGATCAACGTGGATGTGCATCGACTATCGGGAATTGAACAAGTTAACAATTAAGAATAGATATCCTCTGCCCAAGATCGATGATTTATTCGACCAACTTCAAGGGGCTAGTTATTTCTCTAAGATTGATATGAGATCTGGATATCACCAGCTGAAGGTTAGAAGTGAAGATGTTCCTAAAACTGCCTTCAGGACCCGATATGGTCATTTTGAATTCCTGGCGATGCCTTTTGGGCTCACCAATGCATCAGCAACATTCATGGATCTCATGAATAGAGTCTGCAAACCATATCTGGATAAGTTTGTCATCGTCTTCATAGACGACATATTTATCTATTCTCGTAATCAAGCTGATCACGAGAAACATCTCCGGTGCATCCTAGAATTATTAAGGCAGGAGAAACTATATGCAAAGTTCTCTAAATGCGAATTTTGGCTTAAAGAAGTCCAATTTCTTGGACATATGGTAAGTGAGCGTGGTATCCACGTGGATCCCGCCAAAAATGAGGCCATCATGAATTGGGAAGTACCCAAAACTCCATCTGAAATTCGTAGTTTATTAGGACTGGCTGGTTATTATAGAAGGTTTATTGAGAACTTCTCGAGAATAACCACTCCTTTAACTACCTTGACCCATAAGAATGTTAAGTATAATTGGGGTCCAAAACAAAAATAATCTTTTGAGATTCTTAAACACAAGTTGAGCAACGCTCTGTGTTATCTCTACCTAAGGGTATTGAGAATTTTGTTGTTTATTGTGATGCATCACACACCGGTATGGGCTGTGTGCTAATGCAAAATGGCAAGGTAATTGCCTATACACCACGACATTTAAAAGTGCATGAAAAGAATTAAACCACCCACGATTTGGAATTGGGTGTTTGCACTAAAATTGTGGAGACATTACTTGTATGGCACCAAGTGTATTATATACGCAGACCATAAAAGTCTCCAACACTTTTTCAATCAGAAAGAATTGAACATGCGACAACGTCGTTGGATGGAAACTCTCAATGATTATGATTGTGAGATTCGCAACCATCCTGGCAAGGCAAATGTAGTTACTGACGCCTTAAGTCGCAAGGAAAGAGTTAAACCTATTAGGACTAACGCCAAGAGCATTGAGCTCAGAAATAGCTTAAGTGAAAAGCTATTAGATGCCCAAAAGCAAGCCTTATTAGAGGCTAATATTCCTAATGAGAGATTAGGCGGAACTGTTGCTCAGTTAACGCCTAGAAAAGACGGAATCCTTCGATTTAATGACAGATCTGGGTTCCAATGTTTGGAGGACTTAGAGATCTAATCCTCCAGGAGGCGCATAATTCAAGATACTCAGTTCACCCAGGTGGTGACAAGATGTATCAGGATTTGAAGAAGAATTATTGGTGGATGGGTTTGAAGAAATCCATAGCACTTATGTAGCTAAGTGTCTGACGTGTTCGCAAGTTAAGGCCGAACATCAGAAACCGTCAGGACTTCTACAACAACTTGAGATTCCCATTTGGAAATGGGAAATGGTAACTATGGACTTAATTACCAAGTTACCTAAAACCAAACATGGTAATGACACAATTTGGGTCATTGTAGATAGACTGACTAAGTCAGCACATTTCTTGCCAATTAAAGAGACTTATAGCTCTGACAAGTTGGCTAAATTGTATGTGGACAAGATTGTGTCCCTACATGGTGTGCCGGTATCTATTGTATCTGATAGAGATACTAGATACACTTCTCACTTTTGAAAAAGTTTCCAACAATCGTTAGGCACACGATTAAACTTTAGTACAGCTTACCATCCGCAGACTGATGGTCAAAGTGAGCGTACTATTCAAACTCTGGAAGACATGCTTCGGGCATGTGTGATTGATTTAGGTGGAAGCTGGGATGACCACTTACCCCTAATAGAATTCTCCGACAATAATAGTTATCATACAAACATCAAGGCTGCTCCTTTTGAGGCCTTGTATGGGAGAAAATGCCGAACGCCCGTGTGCTGGGCAGAAGTTGGGGAAGCCCAACTATCAGGACCAGAGATTGTCCTGGAGACCACGGAAAAGATTGTGCAAATCCGTGATAGGCAGAAAAGTTATGCAGACAAGAGGCGAAAACCTCTTAAGTTCCAAATAGGGGACAAAGTATTATTGAAGGTATCACCCTAGAAAGGTGTGATGCGCTTCGGAAAGAAGGGCAAGTTAAGCCCGAGATATATTGGACCATTCCAGGTAATCGAATGTGTCGGATCTGTAGCTTATAAGCTCAAACTGCCTGAGGAGCTCAGTGGAATCCATGATGTGTTCCACATATCTAGTTTAAAGAAATGTCTGGCCGATGAGTCGCTAGCAATGTCACATAAAGATATGCAAATTGATAAAAACCTGATGTTCATTAAGAAACCCATTTCGATCGAGGATTAACAGGTTAAAAAGCTCCGAAGGAAGTTTATACCTATTGTAAAGGTTAAGTGGGATGCCCGTCGTGGCCCCGAGTATACATGGGAGGTTGAGTCCACTATGCGACAAAAGTTCCCCCATCTTTTTGAATAAAATCTCGAGGTCAAGATTTCTTTTAAGGGGTGAGGATGTAACACCTCGTAAAATTCGTGTTCGGTAATAAACCGACACGTGTATATACTCTTAAAATATATAGATAAATAAATAAATAAAATAAATAAATGCAAAATATAAATACCTCAAATAAGTTAGCCACTCAACCCCTTAGACATATCCAAAAATCTAAAAAAAATTTAAAACCTGACAGTAACCTACGGTCCGGGACCGTAACCTACGGTCCGGACTTTCTGGTTAGAATTTAAACCTAACCGTAAGCTACGGTTTGGCAACCGTAGCTTACGGCGAAGCCTTAGAACTTCAGTTTTGAACCATATAAACTTTCAACTATTAACCCTAAGGCCCCTAGACTTTATTATTACATTTTCCTTGCGTATTTAAGTCATTTTTCGACTCGAATGACTCCCGGTTAAGGTAATATCTTGTGATTCACCATTCTTGAGTATCACACATCTTCACCGAACCTTAAACCTTACTAGCTTGAGTGATTCCCATTAAACCATAAGTGTTCGTATCTTTCGTGTTTAAGCTAGTAAACGCTTATAAGTCATAAGAACACCTAGTGTGACACCCGTTAACGTTCGGTTGTTCGTACTCTTCTTCAATACATCTCGTGTTGACGAATAGAACAGGTTGTATCATTATGTCATTGGATATAAGTCAAGGGACAATTCATGACAATCCACAAAACTAAATTTGAGGGACTAAAAATGTCAAAACCCCAAAATTCTGTCAAGATGCCACCTCTCCTACAATTTGCCACTCTCTTGAAGTTCTTGACATCTTGCTAGACACTTGTGATGATCCTAGAACACCTCTAACACCTGGCTTCATCTTCACACACCCTCTTGCACTATAAATAGCAACTCAAGCTCACTTATTTCCTTGCTCATTCACTTCTTCTCCTCTCTGTTACACTCTTGGAAGTTCCTGACCATTTGGGAGCTTCCCTTTGAGTTCTAAGTTTCTCTTGGATCACTTGTAAGTGCTCCATCTCTGCTCTTTTATCGGCATTTAATAGCCAAAAGTCAACTATTTTCGACAAATGCCTTGACTTTTGGTTAAGACCATTATGGTCCAGCCATTGTTCAATATGAACATGGCTAAGTGATCGTAATTAGGTAGGTGTTAATCTTTTAAAAGGGCACCTCCTAAGGATCACGTTTACTAGGTCAATTGACGGGTCAAAGTTATTATTTTAAAAAGTCAAACGGGTCAGATTTCATAAAAATTATAATCTGAGTTTATATATGTTATAAATATATTTTTGACACTTAAACAAGTTGGTAATAATTATTAGAACATGTGGGAACATGTTCGATCCGTCAATTTCAGTTTCTAGAGTCGGTTCGCAACCGAAAGTCGTGAAGTTTGACTTCTGCTTTGACTTTCGATTCTGACCCGACTTAGATTAGTTAACTTCTGAATTAAGGTCACATTATGATCATAATGTAATGTAGCATAACCCTCTGAGGTTATATTACTTGATCATAATCATAATCTGCGTTTATGCACAAGTTCCGTAAAATGTCAAAATTTGATTAAATGCCCTTTTTTTTTACATAAAACAAGGTTTTAATCAACAATGGACTTGCAAATAAATTACCTACTAATATGTTAATGTAATTAACATATTATGATGTTAATATTCTGATCATAAACTGATTTTAGTATAATATCGTAAACTATACTTTTAAATGACCAAAATGCCCTTTCGGTGCATAGTTTGGTCTTAAACCATAAACCACACTTATGTGTGCTATCTTACTGATATTATATCACAAATTAAGTATTTTTCCAGAATGTTGATGATCATAACATCAGAATACACGCAAGTTCCTTTTATACGACATATAATTACCAAAACGCCCTTATGAGGAATAATTTCGTTCAAAACCTTTTCGGGCGTATAAGTTGATATCCTACTGATGTACAACTTATTTAAAGTATAATGACATATAGAACTTTTTCATGACTCATCCGGTCACCCGATATCGCTTATATGCATACGGTTAAATATATGTAACTAGTTTACGAAAATTAACCGAAACGGGTTTAACCTTATCATTTTAATCTCAAATTCCAGAATGTTAATTGTTTACCCATACTATACAAGTCTTAAGTACTTGTTGGGTTTAAACTACATTCTATCCGGTCATCGCTTAATCTAGCGTATCGTACCGATTTTGATCCTTAAAGCTAGTCGGTCTAAGTCTATGACTTAAATAAAGATCGTTAGCATTCTAATTGGTTAGCTTGTGCTATAATCCAGACTAGAGCCTTACAGTAAATGCTATCTGCACTTATTTCATTTTGAGTACGGCTGAAATATTAAATCTTGCATTTTAAATCAAGACTAGCTCAGGTAAATACTCTTGACTTATTTTCCCTATACGGGCTTGGGTTATGGTAAATTATTACCGCTTGGTCGGAAATGGGATCAATCGAATGCCGGATTGTGGCTAGTAAATCCGCATGTTCCGTTTTAATCAGTTTTGTTTGATAACTTAAACATTGGGGGTTAACGACCGTGTCCTGGATATCCTTGGCTCACTACATTAGATAATGGCCACGGCCAAAGCACGGGGTGTAGGCATACACCCGACAGATGCGAATGCTAAAATTATTTTTACCCACAAGTTGGGGATAACTCCTTCGTGGGTTCATAAGGGGTTTGTACGTTAGTCATGTCTCGGTCTCTGTATTGGGCCCCATATGTATTGACAAACATGTAAAGCTGTTAACAAGGTTACAAAGCTGACTTTCCCAAGTTATAAAAGACTTGTGTCCTGTGCACTTAAATCTTAAAATGTTTTCAAAATGAGTCAGTCGGGTATATTTACCAGCGAAAGCTGACGTATTTTCAAAAGGCTAAGCTTGCAGGTACAATACGAAATAGGTTGGAAGCTGCTCGGTAGTGATATAAGAGGATCTTGCAAATTCTTAGATCTGCCCTAAAGTCTGTTATACATTTTTGTACATTTTACGATCCGCCTGTGGATCTTTCATTACAAGCCGTCTGTATATTATTTTGTACTTCTAACATTTCGGTTTGTAATAGTAATTTAAATCCAAGACTTCCGTTGTGCTATGTTTAATTGACTATGATGATATCAACTTACGTCACGATATTCCCCACCCGGGCCCACCGGTGTTTGGTTGGAAATTCGGGGTGTGACACCGTGTAAAGCTGCTGTTTCCATCTATAAATAGGGGTGCTTGGTTTCATTTCAATTAATCCCTTGCAAACCACTTCTCTTACATCTGCTACCACTCTACCACCACAATACCGCCATCATCCATCACATTCATCCATCATTCATCCTAGAGTGTTTGTAGTAGTCTCGGAATCCAAGATTGTTCGTAAGAGTTTTTGTCAAACAAAAGTCATGCTTGGCTAATATCTTACATCACTTGGTGAAGACAAGTTATTTATGTATTACTTTTTATTTCCTAGCTTTGGCTAACTTTTTAATTAGGTATGTATTAATGACTTTAGTAACTAGTTTTTTATATTGAAAGTGAATTTTATTCTATCATCCTTCATGTTTCGTTGATTCACTCATTCGTGTCTTTACGATCTATATAAAACACGTTAACTACCTGGAAGGGAGTTAGAAGGGTGACATGGGTAAAGTTCTTGTCTCGTTCAGTGTATAGTGTCTGCGAAGACTTAGTTCAAGCTTATTAGGACTTCCATTGAGGCAGATAGCATCAAATCGGGGGAAGAAAGAACAACTTGAATCCCTTATTAATAAACTACTATTAAAAATTTAAACCGGCCTTGCGGGACTATATCTCTGCTGACTTAGACCAATATGGTTGAGGGTAGCATTGCCTCCAAAAGAGGGACATGCCACATAATTGGATTAATAACTTACTTAATTATCTTTCAATATTCCGGCCTTGCGGGACTATATCCCTGCTGACTCAGACCAATATGTCTGATGGTAGCGTTGCCTTCAAAAGAGGGACATGCCACTTTAACTAAAACAATATCTTAAAAAACCCAAAGCGTGAAAACTATCAAAGGATACGTAAATAATGAGTTGGAACCAAGTGATTCTATTTTGTCTATTTGTTTCTTTTATTATTTTAGTTATTTCTTTATTTTTACTTATTAAAAACCTT
This sequence comes from Scalesia atractyloides, assembly GCA_947069175.1. NCBI lineage: Eukaryota > Viridiplantae > Streptophyta > Magnoliopsida > Asterales > Asteraceae > Scalesia > Scalesia atractyloides. The sequence goes on from CAMTDV010000003.1 coordinate 1,633,275, forward strand.
TTCTAAAACTTTGATCAGATTAGATGTTGACTATATTCCGGTATTAAAAGCTCTTGTCTCCTTGGACGACTTCGGTATCTTACCATCAATATACAACGCCAACGGTGGATGCATTTGCTATAGCGTGTTGTAGAGAGTGATAGTTGCGTATCATGTTTTTATAAATTTAAAGCTTGAATAAACAAGTGAAAAGTAATTAAAATATACCTAAAAATCACCTACGGTCGCATCACATCAAGCAACTTTCCTCATCTTATATAACCAACTAGCCTCTTATCACTTCTCGCATTACGAATGTAGCTTACAGTCTACCAAATGTTTCGCGTTTTCCTAAGTAAAGTGAAGTGCAATGTCCAATATAGATATTTACATGCAAATTACATTTGTATCTGGTTTAGATAAAGGCATTTCCATCAACTACCCTTGCATTGTCTTCTCCTCCCCCTTATGGAGCTCTAGTAACATTACTAACCAAAAAAATCCATCAACCGCCCTTACACTTTCTTCTTCATTCCTTCTCACGGATTCGTAGTTACATTACTAACCCAAAACCCATGTATGTATAAATCATCCCAACAATAAACGATCATCATGATGTTGGTGGTGGTGATGGAGAAAGAGGATGTATCTTAGACAATGGTGATGGATGGAATGAGAGTGTGGAGGAAGGGGGATAACGATGGTAATGACTGGAATGATAAAGGCGAGATTGGTGAGGTTGGTTGAAATTGTTTGAACAATTGTGAAACGCAGGAAAGTTATGTAAAATGGGGAACTAGGGGCATAATGCGTAAATCATGCATTGAAAGGGAAGAAGAATGCTTCCACTAATAGGCGCTAAGAACAACTCAGGGAGATTAGGAAGCGACAATGGAAAATCTTTTCTACTAAGTCCCTATTACACCATTACAATTTGAATGTAAAGAACCCTTAACTTTCTCAGCATTTATAACAGCACAAATTGATAGTTTAGCTTTGAACTCACCTTTTTTATTTGTCTTAATTTCTTCCTAGAACATTCGTTTCACACCATAGTCGCATTCCACCGCCAAAAATGACCCCTACATAAACAAATCAACACCTATTGACAAAAAAAAATCAAAAGTACATTCAAATCTAGAGTGCAAAGGCTTACGCATAAGTGAGTCTAAATATGGAGTACCTCTATTGTAATTGCAATGGCGCAAACAATAATGGTGCAAACAATGAAGAGGAATATTGAAGGTCAAGTTGTCTCACATGTAATCAAGTTCATGTATCCAAGGTCGTTCGTTTAGAGTAGCATGGACATAACTCACCATGCTCAGGTAGGTTAATGTAAACGGAGAGCAGCCGCATGAGTTTTGTATGACAAGGGGTTCCCAATAAGACTAAAAGGAAAATTCTATATGGTTGTAATTTGCTTAGCTATGCTATATGAAACTGATTGTTGGGCTATAAATAAGACACACGCGTGAAAGTTGGGCCGCAGAAGATTGGATAAGGAATAAAGTTTTTTGGGATAAATTAAGGGTGACATGCATTTAAGATAAGATAAGGGATAGAAGATTGAAATGGTTTGCTCGTATGCGAAGGAGACAAATGACAACACCAGTAAGAAATGTGAAGACCCTAACAATCGAGAGGAGGAGGAGGTGAGGAGAGACAAACCCAAACTGACATGGTTAATGACAGGAGGTCTTTGAGACGTAAGATAAATGTTAGTTATTTTTAGAATGGTACAGGGATTTGTCTTAGCTTTGTCTTGATGTTTTGGTTTGTCCTACCTCTTTTAGTTACTTTTTACATGTTGCCAATTAAGAACCTGCTGCGTGATTTCTTTTATTTACAAAACCCATCCCTCTGTTGTTCCTTTCGTGTGTGTTATAGAGAATGGTTTTAGATGAATTGTGTTATACAGAAACAAAAGTTATAGCATTTTTGGTTTGTAACACCAAATTCCCCTGTAGTCTAAAGCAACCTAATTAGGGTATGTGTTTCTAGATATAGTTTTTTTTTTTGTTTTCTTTGCTTTGTATGAGTTGTAAATGGAAAATACCAGTTTCTAGGTTATCATATTTAACCTATTTACTAAATGGTCATGCGTGAGTTGTCTAGTTTACATTGTTTAACTAAACAGATTCATGCGTCAACCTATTTATTTAAATAAGTCGACCTGCTTAATACATCTATTTCAACCATCAACACGTTTAATACATTTACAACTTGATTACAACCAATCAACGTGTTGACTCTTTTCAATAGATGGGTTAAATTGGTCTTCCCTGAGTTACACAAACATTAATGAGTCAGGGTGAGGGTTAATTTCTTCGACATAGACAAACATAAAAGGCTGTGTTTAGATTGAACGATTTTAACCTATCAAGCATAAACTCATCAACATATCAACCAGACATGAGTTACAACCCTAATAAAACTCTTTATTGATAATCATGTTGAACTGATTCTACTTAAGGAAATGAAGCCAGTCGAGAATGTATCTGAAATTTTGAGACTTCGAAGAACAATACGATTAATCAAAAGAATTATAATACTTCTGTATGAGATAACCTGGCACATAAAACTTATTTAGAAAATGATATATTTAAAATTCTATATATAACAATTCTCAAAAGGCAAATCACGAAGTGATTTGCTTTTTTCTAAGTACGTGTTGGTATAGATTCTAGTTGGTTTACGCTTTGACGTAAATGGTCCACGTTTTGTCATAAATCTTGTTCGAAAACAAGTTGGGTCAAATATGATACATTTTCACTAGGCGGTATATAAGTCGAGTTATTTTACATTTCGTCGCCGCCGTAACGCTCAGTACCATTCTTTAACTTAAAAAACACTACTTTCATACGTGTTTTTTTAAATATGTGTCAATATAAATCTAAGTTGATTTACGTTTTAACGTAAATTTTTCTCGGCAATGAGTCAGGTCATATACAATACGTCTTCATGCTTATTTTATGTATGTTTTTAGTTAGTCTATGTTTTGACATAAATTTTATTAGGAAACAAGTCGAGTCAGATATTTAACGGTACAAATTCGAGTAACTTTAAATTTCGATGCCGTCGCAACGTGTGAACGGTCAAAATTCTAGTTATATTACAAAAACAAAAATAGATCAATCAAACAATTTGATATTTATAATCTTTTTCTGTTTATGGGTCAAATTTGTGATAAAAAAAAGTTTGCAAGTGGATGAAGTCGCCACCAGCTAGGCAGTCACGTTCACATGGGTCGATGAGCCATTTACTTAGACATTAATAACCTTAACCTTGTACCAATCTTAATCGGTAAATCGCCCCCACATCTCTTAACTTCACCGGTCACCACTTCAGCCTGTACAATTGGACCCCAAAACAAAGAACTGGGCCGGAATATAAACCCAAACGGAATGGGCTTGAGCTCAAAATGGTTGGAAGTTCACAATTTGGTTAATACAATTTTCATAAAAGAAAACTAGTGATATTAAACCCAGTGGCGGATCTAGAAAATATTCGTAGAGGTAACGTTTTATATAAAAAGGGTAACGAAATCGAAAAAACGTCAAAAAAGGACAAATTATAAGTATGCTAAAGTTTATGCAGAATCAAATGAGCTCCAAACTGAGGTTGCATAGTAAGTATGCTTTGCGGAGCATGCGAATACGATGGAGATAACTCAAACGAAAAGCGTTGTAGAATCATGGCTAGTGCCATTTTCATTTCTAGCATTGCAAAATTTAGGCCTATGCATATACGAGGGCCACCGCCAAATGGGATATACAAGGCTTCCCCTGGCTTCGTCGCCTTTGAAACACCTTCAGAAAATCTCTCGGGATTAAAGTCGCTCGCATCTTCACCCCAGATTTCTTTGTCATGGTGAAAAAACAATGTGTTTAGTTGGATGATCGTTCCTGCCGGTAAAGTTAAGTTACCTTGCTTAGTTTCTTCATGTATGAGTCGTCTTAGCACCGGAGCTACGGGATATAGCCTAAGAACCTCATTCAAAATCATGTTCATCTGTAGATATATTTAAAATACAAGAATAAATGATAATAAGTTCAGAATTTTCAAATAAGAGCGCACACGCACACACACAACTAAATATTAACTTACAGTTTTTAGGTGATTCAATCCATTAACATCCGGCTTTCTGTCTCCAAAGATATGTAATACTTCTTCTCTTGCACGCGTTTGCTGGCTTAGTAAAATCATAGTCCAAACAAGCGTATTTCCAGTGGTATCCTGACCTGCAAAGTAGAAAAGCTTGCATTCTTCGATTATTTCATCAATGCTCAACCCGAAATTGTTATTCCCATGCTCCTTAATTTCTTTATAATTGGAATCCAAAAGGATGCCAAAAGGTCATTGTTGCTTGCTTCCCCGGATTTCATCGCAACCACTCGTTTATCAATAATGCTCTTTATTGTAGCCTTGACCTCGCGTTCAATCGCTTCCATTCTCTTGTTGTTTTTCGTTGGTAAAAATCAGTTGAATCTTGTTTCATTAGCAATCATGTTTTTGCATTAAGTTTTACTACTTCAAGCCTTGAAACTTTTCCTTTCCTTGATCCTGGAATATAAACTGACTCGTCGATCTTTAACATCATCGCCGCTTGTTCTCTTTGAAGTTCAAATATTTTTCTTCCCTCTTCGAAACTACTACCAAACGCCGTATGCGAAATTACATCACCTGAAAAACAATAAAAAAAGGGCCACACATCCACTTCACAAGAGCTTTCTTGGTCACTAGTTCTTCCCATTTTTCTATCATTTCACATAAAATGATGCTTCCATATGCTTCAAAAAAATAATAAATAAATTGTTACTACTTATAATCAATACATCCATCTAAATAATTGAAATGAACCTTGAGCTTCTCCACATGGAAAGCAGGATTGATGATTTTTCGATGTTTAACCCATCGATCACCCTCGGCGAAGAATAATCCCATTGCTAGCAAATTTCTTAACGGATTACCACTTCTTGCCTTTTGAAATTTTCTGTAGTTGGCCAAAACCGCTCGTACCATACTCGGTTCAGATACATGTACTATAGGTGTTGGCCCTATCCATGTAAAGAAGTTCCTACCTACATAAACAACACAAAAGACCAACAAACAAAATATAAAACATACATCAACAAATCAAAAAAAAAATAGAGATAGAAGCATGTCTAAATATACCACGAGTAGTGACCGAAAATTTGTACAAAAAGGGCAAGACCCGATGCGATATATCGTGTGACAGATTCATGGGTTTAGCTTTGGCTTCGTTTGTCATTTGTTGCATCTCTTTCACGTCTCCGAAAATGAACTTATAAGGGCTACCCTTGAGCCCTTGATCTCGTAGACATTGTTCGATCTTCTTCAGTTTGAACCACAGCCAGTTTGACAATCTCCATATATAGAACAAGAGCACTGATGCAACTCCAAGAACACCAAACACTCCAGTTATCTGCATGGCTCGTGGGTGTTGTAAAAGATTGTGATCTAAAAAAGGATGATGATAAGGAATAAAAACTAGGGTATTTGTGGATGGGGTAATTTTCAGTTAACCACCTTATTGTTTGAGTAGTTGATACTTATGATCCTTTAGTGTTTTTAATGTTGCAATGGAAAGTCATCTACAGTGGCTACAGATCCAGAAAATCTTCGTAGGGATAACATTTTATAGAAAAGGGGTAAGGAAATTAAAAAAAATGTCAAATTTTTTAAAAATTTACACTACCGTCGAAGCGCCAAGGGGTAGAGCGGAGGCTACCCCTACCAATAAGGTAGGTCCGCCCTGGTCATCCATGATTCACCTAACATATTATTATTGGTTGGTATTTACTCATGATTAGCATTTAAAATTAGGCCTCCAGTGTTCATACATCTTTGCATCTATACGATCCGTATAATATGGATGATATAGGTGAATAATAGACAACCGGAAAAGAATAGTCAGAGAATGTATTTTTTGGCCGTGTTCTATATGACTTGTATAGGTATTATACGGTTTGGAAGCTAATATGCAACCAGTATAGATGCTATACGACCCGTATAATTTGTACGGGTCACACTGTAATTTTGGTTGTGATTTTGTTGAGAAAAGTTTGAAAGCCAATATACGAGCCGTATACATTTATATAATCTTTTAAATTACTTTAATAAATTTTAAATAAAAACATATAATGAGTTTATGTCAAAAAAATTACTTTAATAAACGAAACGTATATGTAAAAAAACTTGTGAAAATATGTGTAGGAGTTTTCATACTTTTAATATCTTTAAATATTTAATACAGTATATAAATTATATTTTAGACGAATTAAATGTGTTAAACATTAAATTATTAAGATACAAGTTGTTAATAAGCCGAATGTACAACGATATTTACAATGTTTTATATCAAAATACAACACATAAGCAAAACACAATACTCGTCGCTATCGCGACGGTTAGCATGGTGATGGTCGAGCAGCCGATCTTGCAAGGATTGGCACACCAACAACGGTTAGATCTGTTGCAATCGAATCCAATATCAACTAAAGCTGACTAACTACCTGACCCATCTGATAAATTAACTGTCTCACTTGAGCCTCTACCCATTCCAGCCTCTACTCATATCCTAATGGAGCTACCAGACATGGTCTCAGGCTACTCGGCTTCTAGTATCATAATTTAACGTCTGAGATGAACGTGAACAAAAACTAATAAACACAGCCACACAAAATACCGTTTACATGTCACGCTCTTATCATAGCAATTAGTGTTCACTACAAAATGGGACCATTTTATGACTTCGAAACAATTTGTTTTATTTGATTAAATATGTTTATTCAATGTTTGAACTATAAATATCTCGAAATCATTATTAAACTGAGAGATTAATGAAAATAATAATAATGAGGCATTGATTTGGAATTAATTCGATGTTTAAGGTGAGTTATGTAAAAACCTTTATCCCCGTATTTAATATTTGAGGTATGATGATAAAGATATGTCAACTCTAAAAATATAAGAAAAAGGCTCTTCACAAAAGTATGATCTTCAGGGGTGGCAGCACTCCACCGAATTGGGTTTCGGCTAGGGTAATTAATTCGGGTACACCGTCATCACTCATTCAGATACCTAAATTCAGATAGTGGTTTAGGGTAGAGGTGTATAAATCGGTTTTTTTTTAATAACCGGTTTCGGTTTTAACTGAACCGGATTTTTACATCAAAAACAAAAACCGGTTTTTCTTATAACCGGTTTCGGTTACTAACCGGTTTCTTAAGTCAAAACAATCGCCGGTCCAACCGGTAAGGATTGGTTTTTAACCGGTTTATTTAAAAAAACCGGTTTTTACCGGTTTAAACCGGTTTTTTATAACCGGTTTCGAAGCTCAAGATCCCTAACCGGTCTATAACCGCCGGTTCGGTTCGGATCTAAAACCGGTTATAGAAAAACCTGTTAAAAAAGAAACCGGTTTCGGTTCTAAAACCGGTTTCGGTTCTAAAACCGGTTTTTTTATACACCTCTAGTTTAGGGTAGTTTACCGATTGAAGAGGTGTGAGGGTAGGAGAAAGATAGAGAGCAGTAGTGTGTAAGGGGAGACAGAGGAGGGGGGGGGGGTAGTCAAAAAACTAAAAGGTTGAGGTTGATGGTTTAGGGTAGCGGTGCCACCACCAATAATGTGTTTTAGGTAGTTTTAACAATTTGTTATAGTAAAGATACAATGTTTACAATATATAGCCAATCTCTATATAGAAGCCAAAGATAAATAAAAAAAGGCAAAGATAGGGGAAAAAATAAGGAAGGTGAATAATTTAGGAGATTTGGTAGAGAAGAAATATGCAAGGCCGTTTACGAGCGTGGAGATCCGTAATGCCCAACTTGACAAGTAAAGTGCAGAAGCGGTTGATACCCAACGGTTTGGTGAGGAGATCGGCAAGCTGCATTGTTGTATCTATTTTCATGGTTTGGATCTCTTTTAACTCGACATGTTCACGAGCAAAATAACAGTCCATTTCAACATGTTTAGTGCCTTCGTGAAAAACGAGGTTGTTTTCAATATGCCTAGCGCTTGATTATCACAAAAACAATTGTCTTGGTCCTTCTTGAGGAGCATCAAGTTCCTTTAGAAGCCATCTCATCCATATTATCTCACTAACTACAGCTGCCATGGCCCGATACTCAGCTTCGACCGAAGATCGGGAAACAACCGATTGTTTCTTTGATTTCCATGATATAGGGGCGCCTCCCAAGAGAGTAAGTACCCTGTTCGTGACCTCCGTGTAAATGGACAACCGAGCCAATCCGAGTCACAGTAGGTGATGAGATTGGTTCCTTCTTCCTTTGGTAAAAGTATCCCTTGCCCTGGTGTTCCTTTGAGGTAATGAAGGACACGCTTGGCAGCTTCTAAATGACTTTCCCTTGATCACCAACTAGTTGGCTCAAAAAGTTAACAACATATGCAACATCGGGTCTAGTAGCTTGTAAATAAAGAAGCCTACCAATTAACCGTCTGTATTGGTTTGCATCTACTTGAGCCTCCTTGTCACATTTATCCAACTTCAAATTTTGTTCCATTGGAAATTGACTTCTATGACAACCCATCATTCCCATGTCTTGTAAAATGTCTAAAATATATTTGCGTTGACTTAGCACCAGTCCATCCTTTGTACGGGCCACCTCGATTCCCAAAAAGAATTTCAAGACCCCTAGATCTTTGATGCTAAACTTATTGTAAAGAATTTCAAGACCCCTAGATGTTTGATGCTAAACTTATTGTCAAGGAAAGTTTTAATCTTTTGAATCTCGTTTAAGTCGTTTCCAACTACTATGACGTCATCAACATATATTAGTACAACAATGAGCACGTCTTTTGTCTGGAAGAGGAATAATGAATGATCTGCCCCAGTTTGCTTAAAGCCGATATCAAGTAAGGATTTCGTAAATTTTTTATACCAATTCCTTGATGCTTGTTTAAGCCCATATAGTGAATTCTTGAGTTTGCAAACTCGGTTGTCATCTTGCTTCCTAAAGCCTTGTGGAATTTTTATGTAGACGTCTTCATGAAGATCTCCATGCAAGAAGGCATTATTCACGTTGAGTTGATGAATATGCCATCCTTTCTTAACGGCTACTGCTTGTAAACTTCGTATGGTAACAAGTTTTACCACCGTCGCAAAAGTCTCATGAAAGTCAATGCCTTCAGTTGTGTGAAACCTTTAGCCACGAGGTGAGCCTTGTATCTTTCAATGTCCCCTTTTGGTTTATACTTTACCTTGTACACCCACTTCGAACCAATGGCGTGTTTTCCTTCCGGAAGTTTTTCAAGGGTCCAAGTTCCATTTTCTTCAAATGCTTTAATTTCTTTCTTCTTAGCATCTCTCCACTTGGATTTTTCACGGTCTGACTAAAAGATTTCGGCTCAAAATTGGTAGTTATGGCCGATAAAAAAGCTTTATGATTATTAGTAAACTTATCATAGGAAATAAAATGTGCTAGAGGATGTGCCGTTGAGGAGCGTTGATTAGAAGTGGAATGTTCGTGATCTACAGATGGGGGGAGAGGACCTCATAAGCATCAAGATGTTTGGGCTGAGACCGACTTCTTTTTTCTCTTGACGGTTCAACAACTTCAGATTCTTGTTCAATGGATTCATGAATAGCTCTTGGCCCAATTGGTTGTTCAATGATATTCAATTAGTCTGTTGGGTTGGTGTAGGGTCAGAATGTGGTTCGGTTTGGGTGGTTAGTTTGGTCCGAAGGTAGACTGCGGGTTGGTATTTTGTTCAGTTTGATCAATTGGGCCTGTTTCAAAAGTCGAGTGAATTGGGCTTGTTTGTGATTGGGGGAACCCGTCAGGTTCATGTTCATGGGCTCCATGTGAAGATTCCAAATCCAAGCCCATTTCTGGTTCAAAAAATGGCCCACCCGAAACATTTTCCATTTGAGTTGTGTACTCATCATTCCATCATTTTTGGAGGTACAAAAACTTCTTCCTCCTCAACAGTGGCGTTTTTTAAAGGGAAAAAATTTCTATGTATTAAACATCCCTTGATATTATGATTTTGTTTTGTTTTGCAGCAAAGATTATATATCCCTTTGTGCCCGGTGGGTAGCCCACAAAAATACCAGTTAACCCTTTTGGTGCTTTTATAATACGCTAGACAACCAAAGACCCGCATATGTTCGTAGTCGGGTTTTTGGTTGTATAATACCTTGTAGGGGGTCTTGTTGTCAATCACTTCCGATGGCAGCCTTTTTATGATATACGCGGCGGTAGGGATGCATTCGCCCCAAAAACTCGTTGGTAGATTAGACTCGAATCTTAAGGCTCGAGCCATCTCCAAAAGGTGTCGAGGTTTATGTTCCACCATGCCATTTTGTTGTGGTGTGTATGGACATGTCGTTTCTAAGGCGATTCCTTCCTTCATATAAAAATTGAGCATTTGAGTCGATGTGAACTCTCCCCATTATCACATTGGATTCCTTTTATATTTTTCTCAAATTGTACTTGTATCATCTTATGGAAAGCAATGAGAAAAGTGCTCGCTTCGTACTTGTGCTTTAGCAAGAAGACCCACACAGCTCTAATAAAATCGTCTACAATTGTCAAAAAATAGCTTGCTCGTGAAAAAGAATGTGTGCAGTATTTACCCCACACATCACAATGTAGTAGATCAAAGCAAGCATTATTTTTAGTAGTGGTAATAGGAAATGGTAATCTGGCAAACTTGGCCTTAACACAAGAATCACAAAAAACCATTTGGTTCAAACGAGCGTTTTTAAGAAAATCAACATGAATAAGTTTAGAATTCGAAGCATGACACAATCTATTGTGCCATGTATCAACCGTTGTTACCATCGCCCTTTTCTTCTCTCTCGTCATCCCCATCTTGTATAGATTATTCTTGCAATCACCCACTCTAATTAATGTCCTCGAACTCAAGTCTTGCATGACAAAGAAAAGTCAGGAAAAAAAGTTATAGAACATTTAAGATTCCGTGTTAGTTTACTAATGGATAGGAGATTGCATTTGAAGTCAGGAACATGGAGAACATTCTTTTTTTATGCCATTGGGCAAGATAGGTTCTCCTATTCCTTTTACTACGATGGCATCACCATTTGGTATAACAACTGGTGCTTCGTAGTTTTTCTTTGTTTTTATTTTCGAGTATATAGTCGTTACAAGTGATGTGTTCGGTAGCACCCGAATCAACAACCACTTACCATCAACCCATTTACCTTCATGATTAATGTTACCTGCCATGTTAGCAACCAACGTCTCTCCCTCTTTAGTTACATTCATCTTATCACCAAAGAGTTTCACAATCTACTGGTATTGTTCGTCGGTTAATCCTGGCACCTTGCTTGTTTCTCCTTCGACACAAGCTGCCCTCGGTTTCGTTTTTTCTTGCTTAGCTTTACCCAGCCACCATTCCGGGTATCCGATTCGCTTGAAACAACCTTCTTTGTTGTGGCCATCCTTTCCATAGAAATCACAGTGCTCAGTTTGTTCTCCACTAGTGCGTTTATATCCTTCTTTTTGACCTTAGTCTAAGACGAGATCGGGTCCTTCTTCTTCAGCACAAAAGCTTGGAAGGCGACTGCATCTGTTTTTGACCTCTTACTAGCAGTGATCGCTCTTTGTTGTTCGTCTTCAGCAACTAGATGGTATGCGGTACCATCTAATGTTGGGGTCGGTTGCATGGCTAATATTTGGGTCCGTATTGTTCCAAACTCACTGTCCAATCCGCGTAGAAATTCATTTATCCTTACCTTTTCTCTAAGGTCATGGAGTTTCTTTCCAATCCCAAGTTCACAGCCATTACAACCGCATACGGGGATCGGAAGTACAGATTAAATTTCATCTAGATGGATCGGAATCTAGTGTAGTAGGAGGTGACGGACGTCCCTTCTTGTCTGGTTGTGCTCAGTAGTTGTTTCAATTCGTACGCTCTGGGCACACTAAAATGGGATTTGTCACACCCCGACCCGCAGCGGAAAAGGTGACCGGGGCATGATTGGGTTATCATCAAAGCTCATGACATTTATTATACGTTTCATATTCATTAATACACTTTAATGGAGAATTACAATCAATATTACAACATGTCCTAAATATCAATCTAGGCTTCATTGTTTTCTTCTAAGGCATTTCCTATGTTTTCCTTGCTTCATCCTGTTCACCTGTATCATGTGTAAAAGGGTTTTTGGATCAACAAAAAGTTGGCGAGTGAATCCTATGGAAAACATTTGAACAAGTTTATTTAATTGATTATGAAATGAGTGCACAACCACACATGAGTAAAAATAGATGTAAACTTACTCAACAATCATTAGATATTAAATAAAGCACACATGAACAATAATGGAATGTTTAGAGGCACGCGTTGCTCAACTCATCTCTTACGAGGAACTGATGGGCCTAATGAATGAATTGCATAAACATGATAATATGAAAGACATAACTACAAACAATATAAACTCAATGATACACACATGAACAATAATGGATTGGTTTTGAGGCACGCGTTGCTCACTCATCTCCCACGAGGAGCTGATGGGCTTAATGAATGAATTTCATACAAGTTGACAAAATGAAATACATAATCACAACAATATAAACAATCTAAGTTTAGATCACGATATGGTATGGCACAAGTTTAAATAAATGAGTTAATTATTTTGTGACACATGACACACCCCAAAACGTGTAATTAAAAAGGGGGAGTTGTAAGATTCACTCACAGTGGGTGCGTTCGGTTGATGATGCTGAATGCACGCGAAGTGGTTTTAACCACGAGTGAAATTAACCTAGATAAATAGCATTATGGTTCGATAAGTAAACGGATTTTATTGATCCATTTTAGTAGGATTGTTGGGTGTATTTTTGTGAGTTTAAGGCTATTTTCTAACCTTAAAAATGTTATTTTTAAGTATTTTTAATTGATTTTTAATTAAAATAAATAAATAAAAATAATAAAAAATTTTGACTTTTTTGACCGTTGACCGTTGACCGGTTCGTATGCGTGTAATTGTGCGCCGAGTGAGGCTCGAACCCGAGGCCTCCCGTACGCGTGCACGCAGCTCTACCAACTGAGCTACGTGTCTAACCCGAAATATATCTGTTTTTAATTATATTTATATACTAATTAGATTAAACCGAAAATCATTTATTTTTAAAAACGATTTAACTGAATCGGACCGGTGCGCTCCACAGGTCTCGAAACCAGGACCTGTGGGTTGCGTTAACACACAGTCCACCGCTGGACTGTGTGTTTAACATGTTATATAAACCGATTTTTATTATACTTAAACACAAACTAAGTATTTTCATTTCTGACTTATTTCAAAAGTTAGATATTTGTCCGGGTCGGTGCAGTAGACCGGACTCGAACTCGTGTCCTGTGATTAAACAATACACACAGTCCACCACTAGACTGTGTGTCTAACTTGGTTATTTTTCCGGTTATTAATAAACTTAACATATACAGCAGTGTCTCCGGTTCGATTAACAAAAAAGACATTTTTATTTAGGCAGCATGCGTGGGACATGATTCGAACTCGAGACGTTAGTGTGTTTAATGTGCAAACAGTCCACCGCTGGACTGGGTGTCTAACCCAAGTAATAACTTGATTTTAATTATACTTATATGTTACCGAACTTCGTCTTCTTCGTCAGTTTTAACCAGAATCGGAAGTCCGAATGGTTCAATGTTTTAATCGGTTTCTTTAGCGTTTTTTAGTTAATTACAGGTGAGATTAAATAAAAAGAAGGGACGATTTAAGCGTGAGGTATACCGACTGGATTCCTCTGTTTCTCCGGCAGAACTCCGGCGACAGCAACAGGTTCCGGCGTCGTGTGTCTTGCAGCAGCGAGTCTTCAGAAAGCTTGAAAAGGATGTGGGTGACTTCGGTATAAGCTCAGGGGGTTTAGTAAGGCTTAGAAGTGGAGGGTTCGGTTTTGCGGCGATGAGCAGAAGATTTCCGGCGAGTGAGTTTTTTGCCGATAAAGGGTGCGGTTTTGAGCGAAAATGTTTGCAGAGGTTCGAGGGGGTATTTATAAGGCAGGTTATCGATGAACTTAGTCCAATTTCCGACTTGATTCAAAGTCATTACGTTTTCCGGAGGTTATAGTTTGTGTTGCGGACTCAGGCGTCGGTTATAACCGATGTTCTAGTAAATGTTTACGTTATAACTGAAGATGTCGTTAAATCTCGCGAGATCGCCGGGATTTCCGACGACTGAACTTTGGGCGCCGGTTTTGAATTCGGAAAGACACGTTATGAATTAAATGATCTTAATAATTAACAAAAGATACAAGTGGCGCAGTGGTTGAGTGTGTGTGCGCTAAGTTCTGCTGAACCGGCTGACTGACCCGGGTTCTAAACCCGGCAGTGCCAAATTATTTTTATTTTCTTATTTTTGACAGTTTTTCAAAAACAAATTATATATTCCCAGTATAATAATTGATTATGTATCGTTTAAAATTATTTTGGGCATTAAATTCGCAACAAAATTTTTAACTGATTGTTCGGTTAATAAACGGAGCGGGTTTGGTAAATCCGTTTTTGACGGATGTTACAGTATCCCCTGCTTTTTAGAAATTTCGTCCCGAAATTTAAGTAGTGATATATTTTGACTAAAAATGATGGTGTTTTGTTTTGACAGTTACATACTTAGAAAAAGTAAGAGTTTAAATTTTAGTTTGAGGCGGTAACGTCCCTTGTAAGGGTTAAGTACCATATTACAGGAATCGTTTTTTGTTGCCTACTGTAAAAGTATTGATAAGCAGAATTGATTCGCTAACTATGATATCATGCATAAGAGTTTGGATATTTTTGGAAGGGTATGGTTATATCCTAAGGCAAAACTTCTAATACTACAACCTACATGGAACATAAATAAACACAACAGCTAATATTTGAACATAAACAAACACAACAGCTAATATCAGTAAGTTATAATTGGTTCTATGACTATAGAACATAAATAAACACAACAGCTAATATTTGAATCCACATTCTGATATCATATATGTTTGAATGGTGGCAGTTCCTCTCTCGTTTGTTATGATGGAGAGATTAGTTTATGTAGAAATGGAACACAATCCAATTTCTTTAAATAGCAAGATGATATAAATGTAACACAAATTTTAACCCAGGGCAATACTAAATCCTACATGGAACTGCTCATAACCGCCTGATAATGCCTCTGATCCTTTGGCAAGAATACTTATATATAGGAAGTACCAGCGGCGTATCCACCATATTCTTGCCAAATTTTCATTGGTTTTATCCACAAGTTATGATTAGTTACCAAGAAACTACTAAATCCTACATAGAACTTCTCATAACCGTCTGACAATGCCTCTGGTCCTTTGACAAGAATACTTATATATAGGAAGTACCAGCGGCGTATCCACCATATTCTTGTCAAATTTTCATTGGTTTTATCAGTGAATTATGATTAGTCCTATATGACTCTACAACTAATACAACAAACACAAAATACTGAAATGAAAAATGTCTGTGCGATCAAGGCTCAATCAAACGGAGCCGATCGTATTGCATGTACTGAAAATGAAATTGTCTGTGCGATCAAGGCTCAATCAAGCGGAGCCGATCGTATTGCATGTACTGAAAATAATAAACTTAATCTAAACAACAATCACACAAACAACCTATACATGGAACCTCTCATAACCGCCTGATAATGCCTCCGATCATTTGACAAGAATACTTATATATAGGAAGTACCAGCGGCGTATCCACTATATTCTTGTCAAATTTTCATTGACTTTATCCGCAAGTTATGATTAGTTCTATGTGACTCTACTACAAACACAACAACCACAAAATACTGATAATGAAAATGTCTGTGCGATCAAGGCTCAATCAAACGGAGCCGATCGTATTGCATGTACTGAAAATGAAAATGTATGTGCGATCAAGGCTCAATCAAACGGAGCCGATCGTATTGCATGTACTGAAAATGATAAACTTAATCTAAACAACAATCACACAAACAGCCTCTGCATGGAACCTCTCATAACCGCCTGATAATGCCTCCGATCATTTGACAAGAATACTTATATATAGGAAGTACCAGCGGCGTATCCACCATATTCTTGTCAAATTCTCATTGACTTTATCCGCAAGTTATGATTAGTTCTATGCGACTCTACAACAAACGCAACAACCACAAGATACTGATAATGAAAATGTCTGTGCGATCAAGGCTCAATCAAACAGAGCCGATCGTATTGCATGTACTGAAAATGAAAAATGTCTGTGCGATCAAGGCACAATCAAACGGAGCCGATCGTATTGCATGTACTGAAAATGAAAAATGTGGGCACGCCAGGTTCAACCTCATAATGAAATGGGGAACATGCTCAACGCTCATAATGTAATGGGGAGCGGCGGCCTATGAAATTACATGTACTGAAAATAATAAACGATAATTACTCATACAGTCTACACATGGAACCTCTCATAACCGCCAGATAATGCTTCTGATCCTTTGACAAGAATACTTATATATAGGAAGTACCAGCGGCGTATCCACCGTATTCTCGTCAAAGTTTCATTGGCTTTATCCTTAAGTTATGTTTGGTTCTATGTGATAAAGAAAAACCTAAAACTAGACGATAGGAGTTGAATCTGGATTTTCGGTGAAGAGGACTAGTTGGGTATCTTCGTTTGGGCCGTCATTATCTTCGACAGGATTGGCGTTGATGTTGAAGACTCTTCCTCTTGCTGGTGGCCTAGTGGTTGGGTTTTCTTGGTTTTCTTGGTTAACTGGGTTTGATTGAGCTTGAGTGTTGATGACGTTAACCAATTGAGGGCATGTGTTTCTAAAGTGGGTAGGGTCGCCACAATTGAAGCAAGCTCGAATATATGGGAACATGGGGTATTGGGGTGGTTGATAGGTTTGGTTCATGGTTTGAGTAGGGGGAGAGATTTGGTTTTGAAAGATGCGGCAAACCTTGCTCAAATGACCATAGCGTCCACAAGTTGCACATAGTCGACAAGGTAAGGTAAGGGGATATCGAGAGTGAGGTCCAAGATATGGTTTCTTATTTGGGTAGGTTGAGTTGGGTGCCACTTGAGTGATTGGGATAGCTTGGATGGGTATGGCGTGTGAAATTGGTTGATTTCGCTGGATAGCAGCGAAAAGTTGCCCGTCTCTTTTTCTCTTAGGATTGGGTTGAGAAGGGGATTCGGTTTGGGTGGAGTCGGAGGTTTCAGTCGATGCTTTATCCTTCTTCTTCTCCTCCTTGAAGTCTTTGTTTCGGATTCGGTTCTCGGTGAGCTCTGTTGCTAACTCCATTGCCGCTTCCAAAGTTGCAGGCGAGGTACTTATTACAGGGTCTTGAATCTTTGACGGAAGACCACGAATGTAGTGCTCGATCAAACGGTAGAGGGGAGTGAACATGTTGGGAACCATTTGATGTAATTCGAGGAATCTTTTGTTGTACGTGATGTGGTCTCCTTCCTTTTGCTTCAATGAATAAAATTCATCTTCTAATTTCTTGATTTTGCTCCTTAGGCAAAATCGTCTGGTCATGATTTCCTTCAATTCATTCCAAGTTAAGGTCATAGCATCTTCCACACCTCGTTTGGCCTTCTCTGTATTCCACCAAGTAAGTGCTATCCCATATAATCGACCAGTAGCGTAACGCACTTTGCGATCATCGGGACAATCGCAATTTAGAAAGGTGTTCTCCATTTCTTCAAACCAATGGAGGAGAACGGTGACGCCTTCAGTCCCTTTGTATTTTGGAGGGTCGAATGATTTGAAATGCTTGTAGGTGCATTTAGTGGTATTTGGTGAAGGGTTGATAACGTGTTGATCTTCTTGATTGGCAAGATTAGCGGTAAGTGCTTGTTGTACTTGGATTACAATGTTGGGTATTACGGCAGCCATTTGTTGAGCGATTAGGGCAGCCATGAGTTCGCGGGCTTTTCCTGCTCTCATCTTCCTACGGGCGTGGTTAGAAGACATCTACAAGGAATACATGTCAAGAGTATGAGTTGGATGTTTTTGGGTTCATGGGTCGCACTAGGAATGAACATTCATAAAATAATTATAGAAAAATAAATCTACTACATCCATAGGATGTCTTGGGCTTTGCTCGCCATAAGGCCCTACATGCCGCCATACTTCACCTTTGTAATCATGTGGGCCCCCATGAATACCGGTTCTTCATATGGTTCGCATGGGTTTGCCTGGTTGCGTATACTAAAACTCGGAGAAAATCGAGAAATATGTATACAACGTGTGATATTCGGAATGTGTCCAGGTGTAGACACGGTGACACCTCAAAGTGGGGTTAGTTCGAACGACGTTTGGTGTGGCATGCTTTGGCCTAATAGGTCCGTCGTACTCTCATCTTTGGTCCCCAGGTAGGCAAACTGGTCCGTTATATTGGATTTATACGAATGCCAACCTAGACAGGACATTCCGACTACCGGTACTTGTACTCTTCCAGTTACTACATGCCCGTCGAAGAACTTACTTTGATGAGATTTGAAAATTGCAACAAAATCTTTGAATAATGAGAGTATGAAAATGAATTGAATATATGAACATTGACATATGTATAATGAACATGTATATAAGCAAGTATGTTTGACTGTAAATATAAACAAATATGAAACAAATAAATATCACAAGTTTGTATGTAACCACCTAATCACTTAAAATTTAGGCAGACTATAGTATAGGCTCTAAGGGTCTAATAACCTATCCTATATCCCTATAGTCATGGCTCTGATACCAATCTGTCACACCCCGACCCGCAGCGGAAAAGGTAACCGGGGCATGATTGGTTTATCATCAAAGCTCATGACATTTATTATACGTTTCATATTCATTAATACACTTTAATGGAGAATTACAATCAATATTACAACATGTCCTAAATATCAATCTAGGCTTCATTGTTTTCTTCTAAGGCATTTCCTATGTTTTCCTTGCTTCATCCTGTTCACCTGTATCATGTGTAAAAGGGTTTTTGGATCAACAAAAAGTTGGCGAGTGAATCCTATGGAAAACATTTGAACAAGTTTATTTAATTGATTATGAAATGAGTGCACAACCACACATGAGTAAAAATAGATATAAACTTACTCAACAATCATTAGATATTAAATAAAGCACACATGAACAATAATGGAACGTTTAGAGGCACGCGTTGCTCAACTCGTCTCTTACGAGGAACTGATGGGCCTAATGAATGAATTGCATAAACATGATAATATGAAAGACATAACTACAAACAATATAAACTCAATGATACACACATGAACAATAATGGATTGGTTTTGAGGCACGCGTTGCTCACTCGTTTCCCACGAGGAGCTGATGGGCTTAATGAATGAATTTCAAACAAGTTGACAAAATGAAATACATAATCACAACAATATAAACAATCTAAGTTTAGATCACGATATGGTATGGCACAAGTTTAAATAAACGAGTTAATTATTTTGTGACACATGACACACCCCAAAACGTGTAATTAAAAAGGGGGAGTTGTAAGATTCACTCACAGTGGGTGCGTTCGGTTGATGATGCTGAATGCACGCGAAGTGGTTTTAACCACGAGTGAAATTAACCTAGATAAATAGCATTATGGTTCGGTAAGTAAACGGATTTTATTGATCCATTTTAGTAGGATTGTTGGGTGTATTTTTGTGAGTTTAAGGCTATTTTCTAACCTTAAAAATGTTATTTTTAAGTATTTTTAATTGATTTTTAATTAAAATAAATAAATAAAAATAATAAAAATTTTTTGACTTTTTTGACCGTTGACCGTTGACCTTGACCGTTGACCGGTTCGTATGCGTGTAATTGTGCGCCGAGTGAGGCTCGAACCCGAGGCCTCCCGTACGCGTGCATGCAGCTCTACCAACTGAGCTACGTGTCTAACCCGAAATATATCTGTTTTTAATTATATTTATATACTAATTAGATTAAACCGAAAATCATTTATTTTTAAAAACGATTTAACTGAATCGGACCGGTGCGCTCCACAGGTCTCGAACCCGGGACCTGTGGGTTGCGTTAACACACAGTCCACCGCTGGACTGTGTGTTTAACATGTTATATAAACCGATTTTTATTATACTTAAACACAAAATAAGTATTTTCATTTCTGACTTATTTAAAAAGTTAGATATTTGTCCGGGTCGGTGCAGTAGACCGGACTCGAACTCGTGTCCTGTGATTAAACATACACACAGTCCACCAGTGGACTGTGTGTCTAACTTGGTTATTTTTCCGGTTATTAATAAACTTAACATATACAGCAGTGTCTCCGGTTCGATTAACAAAAAAGACATTTTTATTTAGGCAGCATGCCTGGTACATGATTCGAACTCGAGACGTTAGTGTGTTTAATGTGCACACAGTCCACCGTTGGACTGTGTGTCTAACCCGAGTAATAACTTGATTTTAATTATACTTATATGTTACCGAACTTCGTCTTCTTCGTCAGTTTTAACTAGAATCGGAAGTCCGACTGGTTCAATGTTTTAATCGGTTTCTTTAGCGTTTTTTAGTTAATTACAGGTGAGATTAAATAAAAAGAAGGGACGATTTAAGCGTGAGGTATACCGACTGGATTCCTCTGTTTCTCCGGCAGAACTCCGGCGACAGCAACAGGTTCCGGCGTCGTGTGTCTTGCAGCAGCGAGTCTTCAGAAAGCTTGAAAAGGATGTGGGTGACTTCGGTATAAGCTCAGGGGGTTTAGTAAGGCTTAGAAGTGGAGGGTTCGGTTTTGCGGCGATGAGCAGAAGATTTCCGGCGAGTGAGTTTTTGCCGATAAAGGGTGCGGTTTTGAGCGAAAATGTTTGCAGAGGTTCGAGGGGGTATTTATAAGGCAGGTTATCGATGAACTTAGTCCAATTTCCGACTTGATTCAAAGTCATTACGTTTTCCGGCGGTTATAGTTTGTGTCGCGGACTCAGGCGTCGGTTATAACCGATGTCCTAGTAAATGTTTACGTTATACGGAAGATGTCGTTAAATCTCGCGAGATCGCCGGGATTTCCGACGACTGAACTTTGGGCGCCGGTTTTGAATTCGGAAAGACACGTTATGAATTAAATGATCTTAATAATTAACAAAAGATACAAGTGGCGCAGTGGTTGAGTGTGTGTGCGCTAAGTTCTGCTGAACCGGCTGACTGACCCGGGTTCGAAACCCGGCAGTGCCAAATTATTTTTATTTTCTTATTTTTGACAGTTTTTCAAAAACAAATTATATATTCCCAGTATAATAATTGATTATGTATCGTTTAAAATTATTTTGGGCATTAAATTCGCAACGAAATTTTTAACTGGTTGTTCGGTTAATAAACGGAGCGGGTTTGGTAAATCCATTTTTGACGGATGTTACAGGATTTAGCATATATAAGTTACCATGAAGTTGCGAGTGTGTAAAATACGAAGTGTAATGGTGATATGTGTACGATTGAGAAAAATATTATTTTTTATGTAAGATGTGGTTTGTAAAAAGAAATGCTACTTTTGTTTTAAAAATTTGTATTTGCATACGTCGTAGGTTATCCGATCTTATGAAATTTTCTTGCACATGTGTTCAGATTTAGATTTGCGTATTAGCGATTATCGGAAAGGTTGTAAATTAATGAGCTTGCTTTATTTTTATATTGATATAAGGAAAGTTGTGTTTTGAAATTTTTCATGGAAAACTTGGGTTTTGAAAAGTATTTTAGCAAAGTGTACTTATCCGTATGTGAGAGAAAGTTTTCGTTGGTTTCTTGTTGGAAATAAAATGTCTTTAGAACGGTAGTATAAAGTGAGTGTGTTTTTGCGATTGGACGAGTTATGAAAATCGAGGGCAAGAGGTTCGTTAGACCAACTAAGTTGATAGGTAGCATTTCATAAAGTTGTTAAAAATTGTGAAAGAAACATTTAAAGTATCATTAGGAGTTTCGTGTATGTAATTTACGTAAATAATTGTAGGGTGAGAAATCGTTTGGATAAAATAATAAAGTTCGAGGTTTATGCATAAATGAGAAAAATTGAAACAATGATAAAAGGTTTGAGTATAAGTTTTGATCTAGTGATTCTTACGAAAGTAGTCGAGTTGTGATTTGATCTTCCATTGAGGTGTGGACATCACTCCTACCGCAAGGACAAGATTCCTTCGAGAATGGGCGGAGTCAAATCGTCAAGGTAAGGGAATTACTCCTATTTTGATGATAAGACTTCCATTTTTGGGAATGCGAGTAGTGTTTATCTTGTCGGTGACGTTTTTGAAATTGTATTTATAAATAGTATGTAAGGTACATGAAAGTATAAGTATGGTACGTGAGTAATCATTGGGAAAATAATTTGAACTTGAAAAAAAGGGATGTTTGAATTACGTTATGCATAAAATTGATATAATATAATGATGGTTTTGACAAAAACTTGGATTGTTCCGAAACGAACCTTGACTAATCATAGTGACCGAAAGTTCTTTTGAGTTTGGGAAGCATGCTTTAGCCTAAGAGGTAAAATACTCTCACCGAAATTTCGGTTAACAGTATTCACCCTTCCGGTTACTACACGTCCTTAGTCAATTGAAAGTTCGAGACTTTGGCGGGATTAGAAAATCGAGAAGTGGGACTAGTTACCAAGGTGCGGCTATCACCCCTAACTTGACAACGTCATTCCTAAGTGTGGTTGATACTTATCAAACGAGGTAAGGACTTAAATCCAGCTCGTTGGTAAGGGTCTACTAGAATAAAGCATTGCGAAATTTCATCAAGGTGAGGATGTCACTCCTAACTTGATGTATAATTTCATGGAAATTGAGAATGCGAATTGAGAGTCTTTCACCAAAGTGAGGGTTTCACTCCTATTTTGATGAAATCGTCTTGTTTGTATAATGCGAGTGTGTTCACATCTTCATGTATGTATGGTAAATCATTATAGGAAAGACATACGAAATTTTAAGACAAAAGATGAGATAAAAGCAAATAAGGAGAATTTGAATATATGAAGCATGAAATCAAGAATGGTCAAGTATGGGTACCTAGACTATAGACTAGGTCAAATCATGGCAAATTTTCCTAATTCCCTATAGTTATGGCTCTGATACCAATCTGTCACACCTCAACCGATGGCGGAATCATCGGGTCGGACGTAATTAGATTGCTCGAGACTTCATAACACTAAATGTGACAAGTATTTAATAAATAATATTTCATTTCATTGCTAATAGTTCAAGTACATGAATTGGAAAATAAAAATACAACAAATATTGCATGATTAATCTATAAACATGAATTTAAAGTTTGGTGTGTTTCTAGTCCTTCCTATCAAGTTCCATTCGCCGTCATCATCATAAAATTCCTGCAATATGTATTAAAGTATAGTTGAATACAAAAGTATTGGCGAGCATACAAGTTTGAATACTAGCGTAAGTATAAAAGTTTAAACGAATCCACATGGCATAATAGTTAACTTAAATTGTCATACAATACTAGCATGCAACTATACATGTCAACCCAAAGTTTACCGCTAGCGTAATCTTATCGTCGCAACAATAAGACCGTTATGAATGACTTAACATGACCTCACGAATACGGGCAATGCGTTACTCCTATAGCGCTATACATGTTAAGGGAGGCTTGAAACACGTTAATGACAAAGCATAGCACATATAACGATCTAGCATATATGAATTCTAGCATAACGTAATAAGTATGTATAACGGATTGTTTGTTTGTAGGCATGTTTGTAAGTGTATGCGTGCGTTTTCAATAAGGAATAAGTATTCCACCCAAAAAGTGTTGAAAAGTAAAAGGGTCATGTATACTCACAATTTTGCAAAGCTTCCCGATTGCCCGTGTTTTGGCGAGTTGATGTGAATAGGAGAGTGAAGGTTGTAGAGTACTCGAATGTTTAATGGAGGATTCGGATTTAGAATTAAAGTATGCGAAAGTATGTATATAAGAAAATAATTATCTAGTCTTAAACACTCGTTCTTGACACTATAAATCCCGTATGGGTTGATGTGATTTCATGGGTCAAGACACCCATTAGATTTGTTAACGAGAGGTTCAAGATTTAGATAATATAACCTATTACCATGACAAATAACCATGTTGATCATCATCAAGGATCGGTTATGTATATATATTTATCGTATAGTTTATATAATAATTCTAAGCTAAGTCCGTCAAGGATATCATAGATTGTCATATAAGTCATGCATTGAGGTAGGAGGATAACCATCCTTTAACCTCATTCACCAATACACAAATTATCACAAGGATGATTCGGATGGTCATGAATGAAAAGGAAATGTACAATAATTACTATACCAAGTAGCCAAGTAACCTTTAACCGGGTGAGCCGGCACTACATAGAAAGAGTTAACTAAGTGTCGGAGGCTTGACGGGGGTATGTCACTTTCAAGCTAGCAAACCACTTGGGATAACAATTATAAAACATCAAGTGAGGTGGTGGAATGAAGGTATGATAACCAAGGCTTCCATGTATTCACATCTATACCAATACACAAGACTTGCCATCAACTTCATGGCAAGCTCGGATGGTTTCATCAGTTGTGGGTTGCATAAACCCTTGCAAAAACAGAAAGTTTAGAGGTGTTTGTACACTTTAAACTCATAAGAATCTATTCCTAACAAGTCTCATAACCTTAGATAGGTTTAAGAACAAGTAGGCACAAGATTCAAACAAGTTTTAAATCAAGAAAAGCAAGATACAAAAGTATAAATGAAAGCAAAATTTTAATCCTACTTTGGACCTCAAATGTGGTGAGGTTTCACCTTAGTTTGCCAAGGCATGTAACATTTGTCAAAAACGGGTTTTCCAAATCCGCTTCGTTTGTAATCAAATATCAAGTTATAAATGTTTCGTTGCGTATTTATGTCAATTTTAATTTTTAATGATGCATAATTAATAAACAAACTAGAATATAAAAGTTATAATTGATAAAAAGTAAAAATAAAATAAATAAAATGAAAATCAGGCTGCGGGACTCGAACCCAGGTCAGCCGGGTAAGCATAAGACTTATCACACACACATATAACCACTCCGCCACTTGATGTTTTCTGATAGTTCTAGGAATAAATTAAATCTTATGTTCAACCATAAATCGATCTGTTTACGCTAACTATAACCGAAATCGGTCACCAAACGTCCAAAAACGTTTGATTGTTCACGGTTTGCTGTCAATAACCGATACACCGACACCTCCAATCAATTTAGCTTTGAATGGACTTGAATTTAAGAGTTGATCGGTTTTAATAACCGAAAACCTGCATTTCCTGAATTACTCCAATCATAGTCCCCTCTCGCGACTCAAACACATCTGCAGACCTTTAATTTCACTTTCGCAATACTTTCAGTTCGTCGGAGAAGCTATTTGAACTCGCCGGACTTTTGCCAGAAAACCGTGTTTTCCACCAAATCAGTAAGTCTCTCAATTCTTCCATCGTCTATCAGTTGTTAAGCTGTTGCTAACACAAACCCTTCAATCGGAATCAATTTCAGACGTCGATATCGGATAATTCACTCTCGCCGGAAAACTGCTGGAAATTCTCAATTCTCGCTGTGAAATGGTATAGCCTTCTAAACCTCCTGGTAATTCTTGTTTAGTGCTTCAATTTCGCATTTATCTAATAAAAATTGTTAATCTGTCGCTCAGACGAAATCCGTAAAAAAAACAGAGTCGACGACTTGCCGGAATTCTGAGATAAATCGTTTCTCCGGTATGTTTACTTCCAAAATCGTCTCTGCCATTTCATTTTAGTCTTTTGAATGTTTGTCAATCGAATTGAACAAGAAACAATAGAGTAATCTTAGGCTGTGATTCTGTAACGAAGAAGACGAAGTTAGGTTGATTATAAGTTTAATATAATTTGGATATTATCTCGGGTTAGACACACAGTCCAGTGGTGGACTGTGTGCACACATATATCACACGCCGCGAGTTCGATCCTTGACACACACGTATGCTCTGTAATAAAGATGTTTTGTTTTTTCTAACTAAACCGGATTAACTCACGGTAGTTGTTAAGTATAATAAAAATCGGTATATTAACCAGGTTAGACACACAATCCAGCGGTGGACTGTGTGCAACACTAACCCACAGGTCCCGGGTTCGAGACCTGTTGCACACTCCGGTTCGATGATTAAAACCCTTTTTGAAAATAAAGGAATTTTGAATAAACTAAAATAGTATATAAATATAATTAAAAACAGAATTATTTCAGTTAGACACGTAGCTCAGTTGGTAGAGCTGCGTGCACGCGTACGGGAGGTCTCGGGTTCGAGTCCTGCCCGGCGCATACATGCACACAATAGAACCGGTCAAATAGTCAACAGTCACAGTCAAACAGTCAACGGTCAATAGTCAACGCAAAAGTCAATTTTTTTTATATTTTTATTTATTTAATTTAATTTAAAAATCAATTAAAAGTACTTAAAAATAATGTTTTTAAAGATAGGAAATAGCCTTAAACTCACAAAAAATATATCTAAAAATCCTATTAAAATTATTAATAACATCCACTCATTTACTACACCTTCCGTTATTATTTAGGTTAGTTAATCCTCGTTGTTCAATCCTTCAAACTCGTGCGCATCTCATCATCTCCAACCAAACGCACCCAATGTGAGTGAATCTCTACAAATTCCCCGTTTTAATCATGTTTTTTGGGTGTATCATGTGTTTTACCATTTATTATATTTAAATCATTGTGCATACATCATATCATGAACAAATGTGTATTCAGCTTGTATCAACTGTTTGTGTGGTTATTGTTTAGATTTAATTTATTATTTTCAGTACATGCAATTTCATAGGCCGCCGCTCCCCATTACATTATGAGCGTTGAGCAGTTCCCCATTACATTATGAGCGTGAACCGGGCGTTGCCAACATACAATCGGCTCCGTTTGATTGAGCCTTGATCGCACAGACATTCATCATAGGTCGTCCGCCCCCATTACATTATGAGCATGAACGTGACGTTGCTAACATATACAGTTTCATTCATGTTATATATTCATGCAAGTTGATATGTTATTGTATGTTATTGTATGATTATTTACATTTGCTCATATATGACTATTGCACAATTTTTACTTGATAAAGATAATAAGAAATCAATAATAAAGGTTTATCTAACAAGGTTCACTCGCCAACTTATGTTGACCCAAAACCCCCCATTTTTACACATGATACAGATGACCCAGCTGCAGCAAGAAACACATAGGATTGGCTTAGAAGAATAAACTGGTTTAGAGCTTGGATTGTGTAGTTGATTATTTTTCTTTGTATTTGTATGAACATGTTTGGCTTATTGGAATGTAATTTTGACTTTAATAAATATGAAACATATTAGTAAATATCATGAGCTTTGGTGATAACCCAATTGTGCCCCGACTCTTATTCCGCTGCGGGTCGGGGTGTGACAGATTGGTATCAGAGCCATGACTATAGGGATATAGGATAGGTTATTAGACCCTTAGAGCCTATACTATAGTTGGTTAGAAATTTTTAAGATTTTTGTGTGTTACATGCAAAATTCATGATGTTTATATGTTTTATGTTTAATGTTACATTCAATGTTATGCAAGCATGTTCATAAGTACATATTATTATATAATGCCTATCATGAATCATATTCTCATAACATATCATATCCATGAAAGCACACATCACATCATTTTCATGATTGTTTTTACAATGATTTTTGTATTTTCAATTCACATAAAGTGAGTTCTCATGACGGGCATGTAGTAACTGGAAGGGTACAAGTACCGGTAGTCGGAACGTCCTGTCTAGGCTGGCATTCGTATAAATCCAAAATAAAGGACCAGTTTGCCTACCTGGGGACTAACGATGAGAGTACGAAGTACTTATTAGGCCAAAGCATGCTATACCAAACGTCGTGTGAGCTAACCCCACTTTGAGTTGTCATTGTGTCTACACCTGGACACATTCAGACCATACATCTCGTAAACATATTTCGTGGTTTTCATTCGGGTAATGCGAGTGTTAAATCGCCAATACTAATGTGAATCCTACCAAGCCAATATTCATGGGGGCCCACATGACTATACAGGTGAAGGTATGGGGGACATTTGAGGCCCAACATGAGCAAACCCAAGACATCCTATGGATGTAGTTGCATTATTGATATTTATGTTATTTTCATTTTCTTTAAGACACATGACACCTAAAAAGACTCCATAAACTCGCAATCTTCTTATGTATGTTCCTGTAGATGTCGGCTAGACAACAACGAGGGGGTAAAAGATCAGGAAGGTCTCACGATGTCACACCCCGACCCTGGGACCTGTGGGTTATGGGCCCACCACGCTTCCGCTGCGCCACTCAAATCGCAAAACAAATGGCCGCGGTGCTTCCTGACATTGTGGTTCAAGTACAACAAGCTCCCGCCACAAATCCCACTAATCCTCCCCAGCAAGAAGACCAGAACATCGGCAACCCGCCTACCAAAAAGTGCTCATATAAACATTTCAAGTCTTGCGATCCTCCTAAATTTGAAGGGACCGAAGGTGTCACTGCTCTCCTCCACTGGTTTGAGGAAATGGAAAACACCTACCTCAACTGCGATTGTCCCGAGGATCGCAAGGTACGATACGCAACCGGGAGACTATTTGGGGTAGCTCTTACCAGGTGGAATACTGAAAAGGGTAAGAGGGGAATCGAAGATGCTATGGCCTTAACGTGGGAAGAGTTAAGGGAAATCATGACGAGACGATTCTGTCCTAGAGGTGAGATTAAAAAGTTAGAGGACGAATTTCATTCTTTGAAGCAAAAGGAGGGAGATCATACTTCCTACAACAAGAGGTTCTTAGAGTTGAACCAAATGGTCCCTAACTTGTTCACCCCAGTTTACCGCTTAATCGAGCATTATATTCGAGGTCTTCCCTCGAAAATTCAAGATTCAGTTCTCAGCACTTCGCCAGTAACACTTGAAGCTGCTATGGAACTAGCTACTGAACTAACCGAGAATCGGATTCGCAACGGTAAATTTAAAGAGGAGAAAAAGAAAGCCCCCGTTGAGGGCCAAACTTCCAACCATTTCACCTCCTCCTCTAAGTTTGCTAACAAGAGGAAACGTAACACCAGAAACTTCGCTGTCACACAAACCAATTACCCTATCCCTGCTGCACCCATTACCCAAGTTGCCCCCTCACCTGCACCATATAAAAGGCCATACTCTGGCCCATTACCAAAATGCAACCGTTGCCAATACCATCACTTTCCTGATCATCCCTGCCAACATTGCACCGGCTGTGGTCGCGCAGGTCATACTGTTCAAACCTGTCGCATACCTCAGCGAACGAACCGCCACCAGCCTTCAACCCAAACTCACCAACAAATAATGGGTCAAGCCCAACAACCCCTACTACTATCACCTACCCAACATTTAGCCCAATCATACTATCAGCCCACCTATCCCATGGTGCAACCTATGCGGGCTTGCTACAATTGTGGAGACCCAAGCCACTTTAGAAACACTTGTCCACGTTTGGTGAACATTATACATGCTCAAGCCCAAGCGAATCCGGTGAATCAAGCTAACCAAGCTCCTCCACCTGCAAGAGGAAGGGCTTTCAACATCAACGCTAATCAGGCTAGAGCTGACAGCAATGTGGTTAACAGTGTGTTTCTTATCAACGGTAGTTATGCATCCATGTTGTTTGATACTGGCGCGGATAAAAGTTTTGTGTCCTTTTAGTTTGAACCCATCCTAAACCAAATTCGTGATAAGCTCATGGAATCCATAACTGTAGAAGTTGCTGACGGAAAACCGATCTCATTAAACTCTATTATACGCAATTGTACTCTCACCTTAAACGACCACGATTTTCCAGTTGACCTCATTCCTATGAAGTTGGGAAGCTTTGACATTATAATTGGTATGGACTGGCTCAGCCAACATCAGGCTGAAGTTGTATGCCGTGAAAAGTTTATACGCATTCCTCTTTCAAATGGTCAGACTTTACGAATCTTTGGAGAAACCTCATCGAAAGGGCTCAGATTAATGTCCTGTCTACAAGCTCAAAAATATCTTCGCAAGAATTATATCGCATTTTTAACTCATGTTGTCAAAAAGGGAACCATGGAGAAGAAACTCGAAGACATCCTAGTAGTAAAAGATTTCCCGCAAGTTTTTCCTGACGACATTTCAGGACTTCCTCCCTTGAGAGAAGTCGAATTCCGCATTGATCTTATACCTGGTGCTACACCAGTTGCAAAGTCTCCTTATAGGTTGGCCCCCTCTGAAATGCAAGAGCTAGCCAGTGTAACATCCGTCAAAAACCGGATTAACCAAACCTGCTTCGTTATTAACCGAACAACCAGTTAAAAATTTCGTTGCGAATTTAATGCCCAAATTAATTTTAAACGATACATAATTAATAAGTATATTAGAATATAAAATTTATTTTTGAAAATTCATTAAAAATAATGAAATAAAAATATATTGCTGATGCCGGGTTTCGAACCCGGGTCAGCCAAGAGAATCACAAAGACTTAACACACCAACATTCCACCACTCCGCCACCTGTGCCACTTGTTAATTTATTGAAACAAATAATACATAAAATAAATCTGGAAATAAACCCAGTCAACAGCGCGCCCAAATCCACTGACGCCGGAAAATCCGACGATTTCGCCAATCATCGTCGGTTACCTTTGACTTAACGTAAGTATTAACAACAACCGATGTCCAGTCCGCGACATTAGTCATAACCGCCGAAAATTTTGACCAACGAATCAAGACGGTAATCAGACCAAATTCGTCGATGTTTTTCCCTATAAATACACCCTCTATCCTCTGATAACCTTTTCGCTCACAATCACACCAATTCTCGACGTAATTTCACTCGCCGGAAAAATCTCTGCAAGTCGCCGGAAAACCGAGATTTCATCTACACGGTAAATACCTCGACTTTTTCTGTTTCAATCCGTTGTTAGAATGTTACTAACTTCAATCCAACCATCAGATTCTATTTCAGACGAAGTTGCCGGATTTTTTGTTTTCGCCGGAAAACTTCTGAAAGTTCCAGAAACCCGCTGTTAACCGGTATGATCATTCAAACATACTGATAATCATTACTCATTAGTTCAATTTCACATCTAATCCCTCCAAACTGCTAATTGACTCTAACAGCCGAAGGTCACAAGAACAGAGCCGACGAGCTTCGCCGGATTTTCTGAAGAAGACGATCTGTTCGGTATTTTCTTTCCCCAAACTCTTCGGTTCAATACTTTTCAATTGTTCGTTTTGTTCATTAACCGAATTAATCAAGTAACAGTTGCTTTGATCGATGTCTGTGTTTTGAACGAAGAAGACGAGTTCAGTTATGTTATAAGATTAATTAAAATCAGTTTTATTAACGGGTTAGACACACAGTCCAGCGGTGGACTATGTGCAAACAAATAAATACACGTCCCGAGTTCGATTCTTGACACACGCACCTTCGCAGTAATAAAAATGTTTTTTTTTTAAATTGAACCGGGTTAACTCCGTTAGATGTTAAGTATAATAAAAATCTGTTTATTAACCAAGTTAGACACACAGTCCAGCGGTAGACTGTGTGTAACGTTAAAGCACAGGTCCCGGGTTCGAGACCTGTGGCTAACACCGAGTCGATACATTAAATCGTTTTTAAAATAAGTGATTTTCGGATTAATTTAATTAGTATATAAATATAATTAAAAACAGAAATATTTCGGGTTAAACACATAGCTCAGTTGGTAGAGCTGCGTGTACGCGAACGGGAGGTCTCGGGTTCGAGTCTCACCCAGCGCACACATATAACCGACCGAACCGGTCAACGCTCAACAAGTCAACGGTCAATGGTCAAAAATCAACATTTTTTTATTATTTTTATTTATTTATTTAAATTAAAAATCAATTAAAAATAGTTAAAAATAACATTTTTAAAGTTAGAAAATAGCCTTAAACTCACAAAAATATATCCAAAAATCCTATTAAAATTTGTTAATAAAGTCCATTTATTTACCTTACTTTTTCGTTATTAATTAGGTTAGTTATTCCTCGTCGATCAATCCTCTAAACTCGTGCGCATTCAACATTATTCACCGAACGCACCCAAGGTGAGTGAATCTCTACAATTCCCCGTTTTATTCACGTTTTTTGGGGTGTATCATGTGTCTTATTATTTATTACTTTTAAACTATGGTGCATCTATCATATCCATGAACAAATGTGTATTGATCATGTATTATCTGTTTGTGTGATTATTGTTTAGATTAATTTTAATCATTTTCAGTACATACGTTTTCATAGGCCGCCGCTCCCCATTACCTATGAGCGTTGAGCTGTTCCCCATTACCTATGAGCGTGAACCAGGCGTGCCAACATACGATCGGCTCCGTTTGATTGAGCCTTGATCGCACATACATTTCATCATAAGCCGTCTGCTCCCCATTACCTATGAGCGTGAGCCGTTCCCCATTACCTATGAGCGTGAACGAGACGTTGCTAACATTTACATTGTCATTCATGTTACATATTCATCCAAGGTGTTTGTTATTGTATGTTATTTGTTTGATATTGTATGCTATTTGTTTGTTATTGTATGTTTACTTACGTTTGTTCATATATGATTATTGTGCAACTTTTTCCATATTAAATACAACAAGAAATAAATAATAAATGTTTTCGGACAAGGTTCACTCGCCAACTTTTTGTTGACCCAAAAACCATTTTTTACACATGATACAGGTGAACATGATGAAGCAAGGAAAACATAGGAAATTGCCTTAGAAGAAAAATAATGAAGTTTAGAAAGATGTATTAAACATGTTGTAATTGTTTGATTTGATTGTATGATTCCTTTTAAATTGTAATAATAAATATGAAACATTATAATAAATGTCATGAGCTTTGATGAAAACCCAATCATGCCCCGATCACCTTTTCCGCTGCGGGTCTGGGTGTGACAGATTGGTATCAGAACCATGACTATAGGGATATATGATAGGTTATTAGAACCATAGAGCCTATACTATAGTTGACTAGATTTTAAATTGTTTATGTGGTTACATGCAAACTTATGATATTTATTGTTTCATATTTATTACATACACAAATGCATGCAAACATGTCCAATATTACATTTTGTGATACATAGTGAATTATACTTACAGTCAAACATACATACTTACATACATATTCATCATACATGTTACAATACATATTCAAATCATCTTCATACTTCCGTTATTCAAGATTTTGTCGCATTTTTTTTTTCATTTTTCAAATCTCATCAAAGTGAGTTCTGCGACGAGCATGTAGTAACTGTAAGGGTACAAGTACCGGTAGTCGGAACGTCCTGTCTAGGTTGGCATTCGTATAAATCCAATATAACGGACCAGTTTGCCTACCTGGGGACTAACGATGAGAGTACGAAGGACCTATTAGGCCAAAGCATGCCACACCAAACGTCGTTCGAACTAACCCCACTTTGAGGTGTCACCGTGTCCACACCTGGACACATTCCGAATATCAACATTACATATTTCTTGATTTTCTCCGGGTTTTAGTGTACGTAACCAGGCAAACACATGCGAACCATATGAAAAACCCGGTAATCATGGGGGCCCACATGATTACGAAGGTGAAGTATGGCGGCATGCAAGGCCCAATTACGAGCAAAGCCCAAGACATCCTATGGATGTAGTAGATTTATTATGCTATGTTTATTTTATGAATATTCATTCCTATATACGACACATGATCCCAAAAACATCCAACTCATACTCTTCATATGTATTCCTTGTAGATGTCTTCTAATTCCGCTCGTAGGAAGATGAGAGCAGGAAAAGCTCGCGAGCGCATGGCTGCCCTAATCGCTCAACAAATGGCTGCCGTAATACCCAACATTATAGTCCAAGTCCAACAAGCCCTTACCGCTAACCCCGTCAATCAAGAAGTTCAAAATGTTGTTAACCCTCCCCCAAATACCACAAAATGCACTTACAAGCCTTTCAAATCCTGTGACCCTACAAAATACGAAGGGACTGAAGGTGTCACCGCTCTTCTCTATTGGTTTAAGAAATGGAAAACATTTTTCTAAATTGCGATTGCCCCGATGATCGCAAAGTGCGATATGCTACTGGTCGTTTATATGGAATAGCACTTACTTGGTGGAATACAGAGAAGGCCAAACGAGGTGTTGAAGATACTATGACTTTGACTTGGGAAGAGTTGAAAGAAATCATGACAAGACGGTTTTGCCCAAGGGGCGAAATCAAGAAATTAGAGGATGAGTTCTATTTGTTGAAACAAAAGGAAGGCGACCACACTACATACAACAAGAGGTTCCTCGAGTTAAATCAAATGGTTCCCAACTTGTTCACTCCCCACTACCGTTTGATCGAGCACTACATTCGAGGTCTTCCTTCAAAGATTCAAGACTCTGTAATAAGTACCACACCTGCAACTTTGGAAGCAACAATGGAGATAGCTACAGAGCTCACCGAGAACCGAATCCGGAACAAAGACTTCAAGGAGGAGAAGAAAAAGGATAAAGCATCAACTGAAATTTCAAACTCCACCCAAACCGAATCCCCTTCTCAACCCATTTCCAAGAGGAAACGAGATGAGCAACTTTTCGCTGTCACCCAACGCAATCAACCAGCCTTACAAGCCGTACCCCTCCAAGCTATCCCAATCACTCAAGTAGCACCCAACTCAACCTACCCAAATACGAAGCCTTACCTTGGACCTCACCCTCGATGTAACACCTGTTTTTATCACCATCCATCTACCGTACTTTGTCGACTATGTGCGAATTGTGGACGCTATGGTCATTTGAGCAAAGTTTGCCGCAGCTCTCAAAACCAAACCTCACCCCCTACTCAAAACATGATCCAAACATATCAACAACCCCAATACCCCATGTTCCCATATGTTTGAGCTTGTTTCAATTGTGGCGACCCTACCCACTTTAGAAACACGTGCCTCAATTGGTTAACATCATAAACGCCCAAGCTCAAGCAAACCCAGTTAACCAAGCAAATCAAGAAAACCCAACCACTAGGCCACCAGCAAGAGGAAGAGTTTTCAACATCAACGCTAATCCTGTTGAAGATAATGACGGCCCAAACGAAACCACCCAACTAGTTCCCTTCACCAACAATCAAGATTCTACTCCAACCGCTTAGTTTTATGTTTTCCTTATGTTATCTCAATTCTCACGTGTCTCAATTTTAAATTTGAAGTTTATCCAAGGATTTTAATGCAAATTATTATTTCAGTTTTGTTTTATACTCATTGATTCAACATTCATACCATCATACATCTCAACGTATTTCAATCTCATTATTTAAAGAAGTTGGGCTGTGTCTCACTTCTACATAGACTAACCTCTCCATCACAATAAACGAGAGAGGGACTGTCATCATTCAAACATGTATACTATCAGAAATATGACTCAGGCATTGTTTGTTGTGTTTATTTATGTTTTAGAGTCACATAGGACTAATCATAGCTTACTGATAAAACCAATGAAAATTTGACGAGAATATGGTGGATACGCCGCTGGTACTTCCTATATATAAGTATTCTTGTCAAAGGATCAGAGGCATTATCAGGCGGTTATGAAGAAGTTCCATGTAGGATTTTGTAATGTCTTGGTTGAAATTTGATTTACACTCACTGATTTAACATTCATATCAACTCATCATTTAAAGAAATTGGATTGTGTTCCATTTTCTACATAGACTAACCTCTCCTTCATAACAAACGAGAGAGGTATTGTCATCATTCAAGGATTCAAGCTTTGGTTGTTGTGTTTGTTTATGTTTTAGAGTCACATAGGACTAATCATAACTTATCGATAAAACCAATGAAAATTTGACGAGAATATGGTGGATACGCCGCTGGTACTTCCTATATATAAGTATTCTTGTCAAAGGATCAGAGGCATTATCAGGCGGTTATGAGAAGTTCCATGTAGGATTTAGTATTGTATTGATTGAAGTTTGTGTTATACTCACTGATTTAGGATTCATATCATCTCATCATTTAAAGGAATTGGATTGTGCCACCATCCAAACATGTATGCTATCAGAATTAGGACTCAGACATTGGTTGTTGTGTTTATTTATGTTCTAGAGTCTCATCATAGAACCAATCATAACTTACTGATAAAACCAATGAAAATTTGACAAGAATATGGTGGATACGCCGCTGGTACTTCCTATATATAAGTATTCTTGCCAAAGGATCAGAGGCATTGTCAGGCGGTTATGAGAAGTTCCATGTAGGTTGTAGTATTAGAAGTTTTGTTTTAGGATATAACCTTATCTTTCCAAACATATCAAAACTCTTGCGCATGAAATCATACTTAGTGAATCAACTCTGCTTATCAATATTTTTACCGTAGGCAACAAAAAGCGATTCCTATAGCAGGGTACTCAACCCTTACAAGGAACGTTACCGCCTCAAACAAAAATTTGAACTCTTACTCTTTTCTAAGTATGTAACTGTCAAATTAAACACCATCCTTTTTAGACAAATATGCCACTACTTAAATTTCGGGACGAAATTTCTAAAAGTATGGATACTGTAACATCCGTAAAAAACCGGATGAACCAAACCCGCTTTGTTATTAACCGAACAACCAGTTAAAAATTTCGTTGCGAATTTAATGCCCAAATTAATTTTAAACGATACATAATTAATAAGTATATTAGAATATAAAATTTATTTTTGAAAATTCATTAAAAATAATGAAATAAAAATATATTGCTGATGTCGGGTTTCGAACCCGGGTCAGCCAAGAGAATCACAAAGACTTAACACACTAACATTCCACCACTCCGCCACCTGTGCCACTTGTTAATTTATTGAAACAAATAATACATAAAATAAATCTGGAAATCAAACCCAGTCAACAGCGCGCCCAAATCCGCTGACGCCAAAAAACCCGACGATTTCGCCAATCATCGTCGGTTACCTTTGACTTAACGTAAGTATTAACAACGACATCGGTTATAACCGATGTCCAGTCCGCGACATTAGTCATAACCGCCGGAAAATTTTGACCAACGAATCAAGACGGTAATCAGACCAAATTCGTCGATGTTTTTCCCTATAAATACACCCTCTAACCTCTGATAACCTTTTCGCTCACAATCACACCAATTCTCGACGTAATTTCACTCGCCGGAAAAATCTCTGCAAGTCGCCGGAAAACCGAGATTTCATCTACACGGTAAATACCTCGACTTTTTCTGTTTCAATCCGTTGTTAGAATGTTACTAACTTCA
The DNA here is from genome assembly GCA_947069175.1 of Scalesia atractyloides. NCBI lineage: Eukaryota > Viridiplantae > Streptophyta > Magnoliopsida > Asterales > Asteraceae > Scalesia > Scalesia atractyloides. The sequence continues at coordinate 1,670,564 of CAMTDV010000003.1, forward strand.
ATCCAACCATCAGAATCTATTTCAGACGACGTTCTGTTTTCGCCGGAAAACTTCTGAAAGTTCCAGAAACCCGCTGTTAATCAGTATGATCATTCAAACATACTGATAATCATTACTCATTAGTTCAATTTCACATCTAATCCCTCCAAACTGCTAATTGACTCTAACAGCCGAAGGTCACCAGAACAGAGCCGACGAGCTTCGCCGGATTTTCGGAAGAAGACGATCTGTTCGGTATTTTCTTTCCCCAAACTCTTCAGTTCAATACTTTTCAATTGTTCATTTTGTTCATTAACCGAATCAAGTAACAGTTGCTTTGATCGATGTCTGTGTTTTGAACGAAGAAGACGAGTTCAGTTATGTTATAAGATTAATTAAAATCAGTTTTATTAACGGGTTAGACACACAGTCCAGCGGTGGACTATGTGCAAACAAATAAATACACGTCCCGAGTTCGATTCTTGACACACGCACCTTCGCAGTAATAAAAATGTTTTTTTTTTAAATTGAACCGGGTTAACTCCGTTAGATGTTAAGTATAATAAAAATCTGTTTATTAACCAAGTTAGACACACAGTCCAGCGGTAGACTGTGTGTAACGTTAAAGCACAGGTCCCGGGTTCGAGACCTGTGGCTAACACCGAGTCGATACATTAAATCGTTTTTAAAATAAGTGATTTTCGGATTAATTTAATTAGTATATAAATATAATTAAAAACAGAAATATTTCGGGTTAAACACATAGCTCAGTTGGTAGAGCTGCGTGTACGCGAACGGGAGGTCTCGGGTTCGAGTCTCACCCAGCGCACACATATAACCGACCGAACCGGTCAACGCTCAACAAGTCAACGGTCAATGGTCAAAAATCAACATTTTTTTATTATTTTTATTTATTTATTTAAATTAAAAATCAATTAAAAATACTTAAAAATAACATTTTTAAAGTTAGAAAATAGCCTTAAACTCACAAAAATATATCCAAAAATCCTATTAAAATTTGTTAATAAAATCCATTTATTTACCTTACTTTTTCGTTATTAATTAGGTTAGTTATTCCTCGTCGATCAATCCTCTAAACTCGTGCGCATTCAACATCATTCACCGAACGCACCCAAGGTGAGTGAATCTCTACAATTCCCCGTTTTAATCACGTTTTTGGGGTGTATCATGTGTCTTATTATTTATTACTTTTAAACTATGGTGCATCTATCATATCCATGAACAAATGTGTATTCATCATGTATTATCTGTTTGTGTGATTATTGTTTAGATTAATTTTAATCTTTTTCAGTACATACATTTTCATAGGCCGCCGCTCCCCATTATCTATGAGCGTTGAGCTGTTCCCCATTACCTATGAGCGTGAACCAGGCGTGCCAACATACGATTGGCTCCGTTTGATTGAGCCTTGATCGCACATACATTTCATCATAAGACGTCTGCTCCCCATTACCTATGAGCGTGAGCCGTTCCTCATTACCTATGAGCGTGAACGAGACGTTGCCAACATTTACATTGTCATTCATGTTACATATTCATGTAAGGTGTTTGTTATTGTATGTTATTTGTTTGATATTGTATGCTATTTGTTTGTTATTGTATGTTTACTTACGTTTGTTCATATATGATTATTGTGCAACTTTTTCCATATTAAATACAACAAGAAATAAATAATAAATGTTTTCGGACAAGGTTCACTCGCCAACTTTTTGTTGACCCAAAAACCATTTTTACACATGATACAGGCGAACAAGATGAAGCAAGGAAAACATAGGAAATTGCCTTAGAAGAAAAATAATGAAGTTTAGAAGGATGTATTAAACATGTTGTAATTGTTTGATTTGATTGTATGATTCCTTTTAAATTGTAATAATAAATATGAAACATTAAATAAATGTCATGAGCTTTGATGAAAACCCAATCATGCCCCGATCACCTTTTCCGCTGCGGGTCGGGGTGTGACAGCCAGTCAATTGCAAGAGTTGACTGACAAAGGATTCATACGTCCTAGCTCCTTGCCTTGGGGTGCACCTGTCCTTTTTGTGAAGAAGAAAGATGGAACGTTTCGCATCTGCATCGACTACAGAGAACTCAACAAGTTAACGATCAAGAATCGCTATCCATTACCTCGCATTGACGATCTTCTTGACCAACTTCAAGGCGCCAGCTGTTTTTCAAAAATCGACCTTCGTTCTGGTTATCATCAACTTAGAGTACATGAAGAAGACGTCCCAAAGACCGCCTTCCGAACTCGTTATGGTCATTATGAATTCATGGTCATGCCATTTGGTTTAACCAACGCTCCAGCTGTCTTCATGGATCTGATGAACAGAGTCTGCAAACCCTATCTCGATCGTTTTGTTATAGTCTTCATCGACGACATCCTCATTTACTCAAAGTCTAAGTCTGATCATGAACGGCATCTTCGACTCATCCTTACACTTCTTGAGAATGAAAAGCTTTACGCCAAATTCTCCAAATGCGAATTCTGGTTAAAAGAGGTACAATTCCTTGGACATGTAGTCAATGACAAGGGAATACATGTCGACCCCTCAAAGATCAAAGCAGTACAAGAATGGCAAGCGCCACGTACACCAACTGAAGTAAGATCATTCCTTGGTCTGGCTGGCTATTATCGCCGTTTCATTTCAAACTTCTCTCGCATTGCTGTACCACTCACGGCTTTAACTCATAAAGGAAAACCCTTCATATCGGGACCCAAACAAGAAGAAGCCTTCCAAACCCTTAAACAAAAACTCTGTGATGCACCAATCCTCACTCTTCCTGAAGGTTGTGATGACTTCGTGGTTTATTGCGACGCGTCAAGGCAAGGACTAGGCTGTGTTCTAATGCAAAGAGGAAAGGTTATAGCTTATGCTTCGAGACAACTCAAGACTCATGAGAAGAACTACACCACCCATGACCTAGAACTTGGAGCCGTTGTGTTCGCTCTTAAGATATGGAGACATTATCTCTATGGTACTAAGTGTGAAATATACACTGACCACAAGAGTCTTCAACATATCTTCAACCAAAAGGAGTTAAACATGAGGCAACGAAGATGGGTCGAACTCCTAAATGACTACGACTGTGAAATTCGGTACCACCCTGGCAAGGCAAATGTGGTGGCTGATGCACTCAGTCGAAAGGGTTATGTGAACTCCATTCGTCTTCTATGTTCGTAAATCATAACTGACATTAAAGATCAAATTCGAGAAGCACAACATGTTTCAGTAACGGAAGACGACGTACGAAAGGAGCTGTCCTGTGGAGCTGAACTTAAAATTGAAACTAAATCTGACGGTATTCTGTACTATCTAGATCGCATATGGATTCCTGACCACAACAACCTTCGTGAATTTCTTATGAATGAGGCTCACAAAACACGATACTCTATACACCCAGGAGCCGATAAGATGTATCAAGACCTTCGATACACCTATTGGTGGCCTGGAATGAAAAAGGATATTGATGTTTTTGTTTCTAAGTGCCTTACATGTTCCAAGGTGAAAGCTGAACACCAAAGACCCTCAGGACTTCTGGTCCAACTTGAAATACCTGTATGGAAGTGGGAAAACACAACCATGGACTTCATTACCGGGTTACCTCGCACTTCTGGTGGGTATGACACTATATGGGTAATCATTGATCGTCTTACAAAATCAGCTCACTTTATTCCTATCCGCGAAGATTTCAAGAACGAGAAGCTAGCTTGTATTTACATCAGCGAAATCGTAAGCCGACATGGTGTACCGTTAAGCATTATTTCAGATCGTGATGGTCGTTTCACTTCACGAACATGGCAAGCAGTACAAGCCGCTTTGGGTACACGATTAGATCTCAGTACCGCTTATCATCCTTAAACTGATGGACAATCTGAACGCACCATTCAAACTCTTGAAGATATGCTTCGAGCATGTGTCATAGACTTCAAGGGAAATTGGGACGCTCATCTACCATTAGTTGAATTTTCGTACAACAACAGCTATCATTCAAGCATCGGCATGGCACCTTTTGAAGCTTTATATGGTCATAAGTGCCGATCTCCAGTATGTTGGCACGAAATTGGGGAAACTCAAATCACCGGTCCGGAATTGATTCAAGAAACCACAGACAAGATCCATCAAATTCGAAACAATCTTCTAGCGGCTCAAAGTCGTCAAAAGAGTTATGCAGATAAACGACGAAAGCCTTTAGAGTTTAACATTGGTGATCATGTACTTTTAAAAGTATCACCGTGTAAGGAAGTAGTTCGTTTTGGTCAAAAAGGCAAGCTAGCACCACGCTACGTAGGACCTTTCAAGATACTCGAAAGAGTAGGACCTGTAGCATACAAGCTTGAGCTACCAGAAGAACTCAACAGAATTCACCCCACATTCCACGTATCAAACTTGAAGAAGTGCCTCGCCGATGAGAACCTTCATATTCCTTTGGAAGATATTCAGATTGATGAATCTATGCATTTCATTGAAAGACCTGTAGAGATCATGGACTTCGGAGAAAAACGTTTAAGACGAAGTCGCATTCCAATTGTTAGGGTACGCTGGGAGTCGAAACGGGGACCTGAGTTTACTTGGGAACGTGAAGACTCAATGCGCGACCCGCATCTTTTTCCTACTACTGCTACTTAAATTTCGGGACGAAATTCCTAAAAGTAGGGGATACTGTTACATTTGTCAAAAACGGGTTTTCCAAACCCGCTTCGTTTGTAATCAAATATCAAGTTATAAATGTTTCGTTGCGTATTTATGTCAATTTTAATTTTTAATGATGCATAATTAATAAACAAACTAGAATATAAAAGTTATAATTGATAAAAAGTAAAAATAAAATAAATAAAATGAAAATCAGGCTGCCGGGACTCGAACCCGGGTCAGCCGGGTAAGCATAAGACTTATCACACACACATATAACCACTCCGCCACTTGATGTTTTCTGATAGTTTAAATCTTATGTTCAACCATAAATCGATCTGTTTACGCTAACTATAACCGAAATCGGTCACCAAACGTCCAAAAACGTTTGATTGTACACGGTTTGCTGTCAATAACCGATACACCAACACCTCTAATCAATTTAGCTTTGAATGGACTTGAATTCAAGAGTTGATCGGTTTTAATAACCGAAAACCTGCATTTCCTGAATTACTCCAATCATAGTCCCCTCTCGCGACTCAAACACATCTGCAGACCTTTAATTTCACTTTCGCAATACTTTCAGTTCGTCGGAGAAGCTATTTGAACTCGCCGGACTTTCGCCGGAAAACCGTGTTTTCCACCAAATCAGTAAGTCTCTCAATTCTTCCATCGTCTATCAGTTGTTAAGCTGTTGCTAACTCAAACCCTTCAATCGGAATCAATTTCAGACGTCGATATCGGATAATTCACTCTCGCCGGAAAACTGATGAAAATTCTCAATTCTCGCTGTGAAACGGTATAGCCTTCTAAACCTCCTGGTAATTCTTGTTCAGTGCTTCAATTTCGCATTTAGCTAATAAAAATTGTTAATCTGTTCGCTCAGACGAAATCCGTAAAAAAACAGAGCCGACGACTTGCCGGAATTCTGAGATAAATCGTTTCTCCGGTATGTTTACTTCCAAAATCGTCTCTGCCATTTCATTTTAGTCTTTTGAATGTTTGTCAATCGAATTAAACAAGAAACAATAGAGTAATCATAGGCTGTGATTCTGTAACGAAGAAGACGAAGTTAGGTTGATTATAAGTTTAATATAATTTGGATATTATCTCGGGTTAGACACACAGTCCAGCGGTGGACTGTGTGCACACATATATCACACGCCGCGAGTTCGATCCTTGACACACACGTATGCTCTGTAATAAAGATGTTTTATTTTTCTAACTGAACCGGATTAACTCACGGTAGTTGTTAAGTATAATAAAAATCGGTATTAACCAGGTTAGACACACAGTCTAGCGGTGGACTGTGTGCAACACTAACCCACGGGTCCCAGGTTCGAGACCTGTTGCACACTCCGGTTCGATGATTAAAACCCTTTTTGAAAATAAAGGAATTTTGAATAAACTAAAATAGTATATAAATATAACTAAAAACAGAATTATTTCAGGTTAGACACGTAGCTCAGTTGGTAGAGCTGCGTGCACGCGTACGGGAGGTCTCGGGTTCGAGTCCTGCCCGGCGCATACATGCACACAATAGAACCGGTCAAACAGTCAACAGTCACAGTCAAACAGTCAACGGTCAATGGTCAACGCAAAAGTCAATTTTTTTTATATTTTATTTATTTAATTTAATTTAAAAATCAATTAAAAATACTTAAAAATAATGTTTTTAAAGATAGGAAATAGCCTTAAACTCACAAAAAATATATCTAAAAATCCTATTAAAATTATTAATAATATCCACTCATTTACTATACCTTCCGTTATTATTTAGGTTAGTTAATCCTCGTTGTTCAATCCTTCAAACTCGTGTGCATCTCATCATCTCCAACCAAACGCACCCAATGTGAGTGAATCTCTACAAATTCCCCGTTTTAATCACGTTTTTGGGGTGTATCATGTGTCTTACCATTTATTATATTTAAATCATTGTGCATACATCATATCATGAACAAATGTGTATTCAGCTTGTATCAACTGTTTGTGTGGTTATTGTTTAGATTTAATTTATTATTTTCAGTACATGCAATTTCATAGGCCGCCGCTCCCCATTACATTATGAGCGTTGAGCAGTTCCCCATTACATTATGAGCATGAACCGGGCGTTGCCAACATACGATCGGCTCCGTTTGATTGAGCCTTAATCGCACAGACATTCATCATAGGCCGTCCGTTCCCCATTACATTATGAGCATGAACGTGACGTTGCTAACATATACAGTTTCATTCATGTTATATATTCATGCAAGTTGATATGTTATTGTATGTTATTGTATGATTATTTACATTTGCTCATATATGACTATTGCACAATTTTTACTTGATAAAGATAATAAGAAATCAATAATAAAGGTTTATCTAACAAGGTTCACTCGCCAACTTATATTGACCCAAAACCCCCCATTTTTACACATGATACGGGTGACCCAGCTGCAGCAAGAAACACATAGGATTGGCTTAGAAGAATAAACTGGTTTAGAGCTTGGATTGTGTAGTTGATAATTTTTCTTTGTATTTGTATGAACATGTTTGGATTATTGAGAATGTAATTTTGACTTTAATAAATATGAAACATATTAGTAAATATCATGAGCTTTGGTGATAACCCAATTGTGCCCCGACTCTTATTCCGCTGCGGGTCGGGGTGTGACAAGGCAAGCTTGTGAAAACCTTCCTAGAGATTATCCAAGTAGAAAGGAAGGAGAAGACATAAGAAAATAAAAAGAAAAGTAAGCTAAAACTCACTTAGAATGGTTGCAACTTTCTGCCAAATCTTGGAAATTAGAGAGTAACCAAGAAGATTTGAGAGTGATTTAAGTGTTTGGAGTGTGTTTAGGAGTGTATGGAGGCTTGTATTTATAAGTGGGGATTAAGGTTTGGGAGTTAATGAAGGTGGAAGGTGATTGGAGGAGATAGGAGGTGGAAAAATGGTAAAATCTAATTGACTAAAAAAGGTGGAAGGTGATTGGAGTAGGAGGGCGGTGGGAAAAGTTTTGGTTTTGCTTGTTTTTAGTCCATGCTCTTTGTAACTAGGTTATGTTATGCCGTTTTCTTGTATTTTAACTTGTTTTTAGGTATCCAAAGTGTATTTTAAGCCTCGGTTTTGCGTATAAACATGTATTTAAAATTTGATTGCGATATAACACAAATATGAAATGTAAGACGTATATGTATAAAATGAATTTCCATTATGATTAACGCCTCAAATTATGATAACGGAGATGGAGTACGATTGTAAGGTTTCTAAAAAGTAGAATGCGAATACGAACTTTCTAAAAATAAGAATACGGAAATACGAGGTATTAGAAAGAAATATGCAAGGCCGTTTAAGTTTAGGGTAAAAGTGAGTTGACAACACGCAATTAGTGGAATTTCGGGTACATTTGGTTTATGCCTCGACCCCCCTTACATCCATAGTTTGTCATGACTAACTGGTTGCACAACGTGTTAGAGTTTTATAAACCTAAGATAATTTTCCTGCTTATCTCATTTCACACCATCGTAGTTGCACAACGTGTTAAGAGTTTTATAAGCTTAAGTTTATTTTTCCTGCTTATCTCATTTCGCACCACCGTAGTACATCTCTTTTTTTTGTTTTGTAAATATATCTTATATCAAACTATCGTTGTAAAATTTCTAAATCTTCAATATTGATTATGTAATATCTATTTTATTCATACCGTGTAATAAACGAGTTTCTAACGTAGTTATTAATATATTAAGATTAAACTCATAAAATACCATTATTTATCTTTTACTCATATTATAAAGAGCTAATTACATAAATAGAACACCAGAATATGAGATTTAGTAAAAATAAGCTATTGTTCACGATCCTTCTCAAATTTATAAATTGTATGTATTAGAAATGCGTAATCAGTTTCTAATATATCTCAGTTCTAAGGGGAGGTTTGGTAACAAAACGGTCCGTATAGTAGACATTATAAGTGAAGTTAAAATCGGTCGGTTTTTTTATGATTTAAAAGGTTTTTTATGATTTAAAAGTAGATCGAAGTTCAAAGATTTATCGTGGGATAATTGGTGTAATTTTGTAATTATTTAGTTTGTTGTTTGTCGTGGTCGGCCTTGTTTGGGTTGGCTGGGTTTTTCTAATGAAGTTCACGGTTAAAAAAAACATTAAGTTTCGTTAGAAATGCGTAATCAGTTTGTAATATATCTGAGTTCTAGCATTAAGTTTCGTTAAGGATGGATATTGATCATAGGGGGTGTGTATGAGGAAAGAAAAGAGTGTGCCAAAAGGGTTAGAGGTGCAACAACTTTTGTTCAAGGACGATATTGGTCATGGGGGGGGGGGGGGGGGGGGGGGGGTTAATTTTTATAACCTTATTTTTTTCTGGGTTTTCTTAATAAAAAGTTATTTTTATCATTTTACAAAAAAAACTAACAAAAGTTTAGATAAAACTTCTATTATACCTCGGATATGTTAAAAATTGAAAATCAAATGTTAAACATATAGCCATGTTGCTTTTAATAAATAGAGCTATTATGATGAAAAAGTGCTTTAATTATTGGAACTCGATTTAGAAGAGGGCATAGGGTGTGGGATAAGATTGTCTCTTCTATTAGGCTGCACGATTTGGCATCCCCTTCCACGTCAATATCTTCGGTCAATATCGTCCCTCACACCATTTCTTAAGCGCTATTAGTGGGGCGCTATTGATACTTCGCCAAGGCAATAATGAGGGATAACAAAGGTTACGTGGGGTCAGATCAATTTAAAATCAATAATAGGGGGCACAATTGGTTGTTGGGGGGCTTTATCCCATTTCTTGCCTGTTAAAGAGGGGCGCTATTGTTGGTGGTGCAATGGAGCCCCTAGGGGCTCCATTCCATACCCTCGAGCCTTATGAAGCTTAATGATGATGGTGGCGAGAACATCTTGATCGAAAGCTCCACTGTTCTGAATAGTGAGAAAGACTTTTTCAAATTTGATCAAATCGATCGATCATTTTTGAATATCTTAGGTGGGCCAACCGACCGAGTTGGGCTGGGCGTCCATGTCACAGAACCTTTCTCTAGCCAAGAATCCCATTATTGATCGAATCGAGGCGGATCCAATTCATTGGCAAATGAAAAATCTACCGTTTTCACACTCAGAAAAACCTAGAAAAGAGGAAGAGTCACTAAGACAAGAGCTAGGTAAGCAAGCAAGAAGGAGAGGCTTATCCCTCTTTATTGTCTAAAAAGAGTGGAATATATGGATATGATAAGTTATCTTGGAAAGATTGTTGGTTGGGTCATTTTCGTTTTCGAATCCGTTTTCCTTGACTTTACGGTTTAGAATTGAAGAAAAACTGTTTAATTAAAGATCGAAGAAATTGTGGGACATGGGTGTGGAAATGGCGTCGAGAGGTTGGGCGTATATTGAGGCTTTGCATCGTCAAAACCTGCTTAAATGTCTTGGAAGTGATGTCTTGGACCGAATATGAGGATGCTTTGGTTTGGGATTTGGAAAGGGAGGGTGGTCTTACGGTTAAAACTACTTAGAAATTTATTGACCTTGTTAGTCTACCGGATGGGATTGGACCAACCTGATGTAATCGTTTTGTTCCCCAGAAAGTTAAACATTTTAGCTTAGAGGATCATGTGTGATTGTATCCCCACCCCACTAAACTTGGTTGATAAAGGTATATATGTTCCATCCACTATGTGTTCTTGTTGCATGAAAGACGTGGAATCCATGCAACATGTTTTTGCCTCTTGTGATATTGCATTGAAGACTTGATTTGCCACTTAAAAAGGGTTGGATTTTTGTATTTTCTTATGTCGAATCCCTAAGCTTCAGTTGGAAAGTCTGAGTGATTCGTTAGCGTCTGGATGGGCCTTCTAGATGAGCTACAAAACAATAAACCGTTAGTCTCGTCACGGAGAGCCCCAATGAGGGATTCGTGACCAAGCTCCGGCGTGAGGATAAGTAAATTTGTCAGAGAAGACAGGAAGTTCCAGCGTGACAAGGCTGCCGAAATGTATGGTGTGGATCTTCTTGTGTATTTAATGTGATACGGAGAATGTCTGGAGTTAATATGCAAGCATGGGAGTAAATGCTTATGGTGTTTAACACATACCTTGTTAGAGAATAAGGAGGCCTTATATAGAGAAAGCCACTTATCAGCCAGGTGACACTAACGAGATCATCTAACGTTTCCCTGCTGAGCAAAGAGGATCTTTGCAGCGTCAGTACACGTGTCTGGTCCCTATCGGAGAGATGGCCTTCGCCATTAATGAGGCCAGTACCAACCTCGTACTTGTCCGACGCCCTTCTTCTCTCTCATGTTGCAGGCATTAAATGGCTCTACAGGTATGACAACAGGGAGGATCCTTCTATTCCCGCTCAATTGATCATGTGGCTTATTGAGAGTATAATAACTTGGCATGTTAAGGAGCCCAACTGAGAGGCCCAAGGCGAGGGGCCCTATTCAGGGATCTCTCGTCAACACCTTCATCAAAGGAATCACACGAGTTATTGTGATTCCTAAGGTTAAGAAATGTATGATACAGTCCATTGCGATGTCGGAATGGTAGGTTATATGGCAGTTCAGCAATGATTTGGTGTTTGAGAAAGTAGACATGCCAAAGGATTTCATATTCGATTCCATTGTGTGTTTTTCTTATTTGTGGTTTGCCAGTAAAAATCGAAAGGTTGATATTAGTTGAGTAAGATCTTTAAAAAACTCCTTAATGACTTTGTAATTATGTTTTTCCATGTTGCTAGTTAGTGTTTAATGATATCTCGTCACTAGAAAATGCTACTTTAAGTAAATCACATCACTATTTATGAGATTGACTTTACCATTAATAGATGGAAGAAAAGCTTGCAAATTTGTGTACATTGAAAGGTTGAAAAGATGTGGACGTGTGACCCAAATCATCTACTAGAAGACCAGTTATTGTGTCTAGCCATCATAATAAGGCATTGGGTGATCTGGACCTAAGGGATGATCTGGCCCTATGTCTATTGACTTTAGATCAAAGGGAAAATAATGAAATTGGTTATTGACTAGTCAAATTTTTAAAAATAGTTATTTGAAGCGTCTTTTTGAGTTGTCTCATCAAAGCCAAGGCTGCTAAAACGTCTATAAAAACCTCTTCAAAATGAATCAACCAGTTTACGTCATGTGTCAAAGAAAATGGTTATGGATGCTTAGAGCTGTTTTAGCGCCGTCGGACCCCTCCATGAGCCTCTTCGGCCTTTGTAGAGGCTTAGAGCCGTTTTAGCCTCTTTTTTTTTAACATTTGTACATTGTTAGTATTTTTAATATTTAAAATAAACATAAATTTATCTATAATAAAAGTTGAAGAAATTCAAAAAGAAGTTTTAAAAAAGGCTTGAGCTCTCTACTAATAATTTTTTTAAATACATTAATTAGATAAAATTATATGAAATAATAGTTTGACAAAAGTTTCAAAAACCATAAAATAATATTCTATAAAATAAGTTATGGGATTTGCTTACCGTTCCTTTTATTTAGATCTTTTTTTTAAGAGGTCAGTGGTGTTAGTGAGTTAGATAACACTTAGGATAGGAGAGGTCATTGGTTTATTTCCCATGATATACAAGTTTAGCCATTAAAAATAAATAAATAAATAAACCTGTTAAATGAATATATATAAATCATGTTACTATATGAGCACATCATGAGGTAATCAGATAAGAACATCGTTTGAGTATTTATCACAATCCAATTATGATTCAACTTCGAACTCCTAAAGGAAATTAGAATAATTTCATTAATATCATTTTCATATTAGTTTTCCTTCCATTGAGATTCTTATGTAAACTATATCTTTCACATTTTACATTTATGATTTCTAAGGGTGGAAGGGCACCTTCGGTGATCACCATTCACCGTGCGGCAAGGTGCTGCCACCCTTCTTTGACGGTCGGTAACTCAAATGAAGGTGTTGAAATATGTGGGTATTCACCGAATAAGAAGAGAAGAGATAGAGGGGAGAGAGAGGGTTAATGGTGGGTCCCATTCCTTTTTCAACCAATCACAAATTTTTTATTTATTATTAATTTTTTAAATGTTTACCACTCTTCGTGTGTTTGAGCACCCCTAGTGTTTGAGTGCAAATTGAGTAGTGCGTGGGGAACTTAATATGACATGATTTTATTGACTAAAAGAAGTTTACCATCTCCCATTTGAGGAGTGCTCCTTCCACCCTAACAGACTTTTCAATTCTTCTTGAACACTCATGTCATCCTATGACACGGTCCAATAGTTCCATCTTAAGTTTACTAGTAAGATATAATTGGGTTTAAATTTTCAAAATGTGAATCCTTATAAAACTCGCAGGGTAATCAAGGGTTGGGATGTAACAACATGCTAGCTGTTACCGGCCTCTTCTAAGAAGCCTCAAGCTCCCCCAAGAAACGGCTTCTCTAAATGAGCTTAGCACATGTGCAACTAACGATTAGAAGCTTGATCATTAGCTAAATACTACCGAGTCATAAGCACCCATACTTATACTATAGAAGCTTGATCCTTAGCTAAATACTCTCTATAATTATTGACTCCGAGAGCTCTTTACTGATTCTCACGTCGGAGTCCAAACTCAGGAGGCCCCCTCCTGTGTTAAAGCTAATGATGCTTCTTTGTTCACAGTTACCCCATGAAGCTCTAAGCTTAAGAGGATCTAGGACCTTAAACTAGCTATATCCTTGTTGTTTTAACGTAACCATTCCAACAAAGTATAAGTTTTAAAGGGATACATTATTAATGTGTGTTATACATGTAGACTGTAGAGTGCTACAAAGATCTGAAAACATCTTGTTTCTCATTTTTATTGTATTTCTTTAAATTAAAGTTTCATTGATCCATAGTTTGGTATAGACATGATGACCTTTTGGATCTTGACATTTTGTTTTCTGTTTTGGTTGGTGTTGACCAACCTTAAGCTCATTGAATACTAATGATGTCGTTTTATTTTTGTTGCAAGATGGTACACATATTATGATATCATACATGAAGTTTCAAACAATGTGTTAGTAAACATTATAAATTTTTTTTGACATGGTACACATACTATGACGTCATTAACAGTTGTCTGTTTTGACCCGAAACCGTTATGGTCAGAAGATGTTTTAAATCGAATCAGTTTTTACAAATTACCCGAAACCATTATGGTCAGAAGATGCTTCAAATCGAATCCGTTTTTACAAATTACCCAATCCGCCCCGTTTTACTAGACTTAGTCCACCCCTAAGAAACCATGTGGACGACATCTCAAAATAATTAAGGACTAATTCTATTCCATCTAGAACTTGCCACATTGAGATACCAGTTAACCCACATAGGCCAATACCAGTTAAATCTGAAATCCTTAATATTATATATCTTTAAAAAAAATACCAAACCCTGTTTCAAACAAATACACACAAGCAGATAATTGTTTCAAGATGTTGATATAAAACAATCCAAATAGAAAAAGAAAAAAAGAAATAATAAATATTTTTTTTTAAAAAAAGACACCCACAAGCCCTAGCTTATTACCCCAATCTCTCACTTTGGGTGTTTGCTCCTTTACAACTTTACCTCTGCCATTTCCTCTCTGTAACAACCACAACAACCTTAAACTACTATTCTGAAATAATAACAATAACATAACATTAGAATTAAAGTAATTAATTCAATTTACCTTGGTTGCCATTTCCTTTTGTAGTTTGTAACGCCTGCGACATTGACCTCTGGATACGCGGCGAGCCTTGCCGACCGTTAACCGCACCAGGCAACGAGTGTCGCTTTTTCAAATAAGTTTCCTTATCATGTACATCTGGGCTCAATGCCGGTGAGCTATTAGCAACCGCTTTTGCTCTTGCGGATTCTGTCGCCTGCATGTAACTCGGGACTGACTGTTCGTGGTCAACGTGGTCGGGTTTCGGTGACCCGAAAGAGTTTCTTCGTTTTCCGTGTTTCGTGTCTTTAGGCAGCTGCTCCAAACTAGTTCTTGGGGCAGAGTCAACACTAGACTTTTTACTAGTTGACCAGGACTTCCGTTTTTGACTCGTTGACTTTTTATCGGTTTTTGACTTCTTTGTGTTGGTAGACACCTGGCTAGATGGTGTTCCTTGTGATTCGGGGATTGTTATGTGGCTTCTTGGAGATCCCGATGCAGATATTTGTGGAGCCAGTTCATGCTCGTTAGACTTGTGTTCATGCTCGGGCTGCCTAGACTCGGGTTCCTGTTCGGGTTCCAACTCAATTTCAGTGTCATTGAGCTTTTGGTCAACTTGTTTTTCAGGCATAACAATGTCTATGTTGCTGTTAATATCGTTACCAACTGCTTCATTTAAGACGTTCGGTTCCTTGGGTTTCTCAATTTTAACTTCAAATTGATCTGGTGAGTCAAGTGTGGATGTGACTGACAGCTCCGTTCCACATTCTGAGCCACTGTTCCGAACCGCTATTGAACCATGGGAAACCAAGTGCTCATCCGGTTCAACATCTCGCACCAGGGTTACGTTTTCAGGTGCAGAAGAACCGATATCTGCAGGCGAACTCGAACCTGCCACATCATCCTGATTAGCATTGGCTGATTTCAACGGATTAGAGGGACCTGAACCTGACACATCATCTTGATTAGAAGAACTGGCGGGTTTTAATGGTTTGGTTAAAGAAGTCAACTCCTCGAATCTTGACTGAGCCGCAATAAATGCTGGATTACTTGCCTTTCGGGATCCGAACACAGACTTTCTTCCCTCTGAATCTGGTTGGTCAGTGGCTACCCGTTTTCCTGCGCGTTTTGGTTCAGTTTCTGATACTGGATTCTCGGGGATCGGTTTTGGTTTGGTTTCTGATACAGGATTCTCGGGAGTCGGTTTGGGTTTGGTTTCTGATACAAGATTCTCAGGAATCAGTTCGGGTTTGGTTTCTGATACGGGATTCTCAGGAATCAGTTCGGGTTTGGTTTCTGATACAGGTTTCTCAGGAATAGGTTCAGGTTTGGTTTCTGATACAGGATTCTCAGGAATCGGTTTGGGTTCGGGTTTGGTTTCTGATACACGAGTCTCAGGAATCAGAATTACCTCAATCTGAGGTTTGGTAGTCAAATCCATCGGTTCATCTAGCAGAGAATCAGGTTTCTCAATTGATTCTGTTATTGGCTTCTCGTCTTCATGGGCTTTTACAATGAAACTTTCTTCAATGTGAATCAAGTTCTCTTTTTCTTCAGATGGCACCATTAGTTCCTCAACATCAGAGGTAGCTACGGTTTCAACCTCATTTTTGGAGTTAATTACAACTTTGTCCTGATCGTGTTCTGGTGCATGTAACTCCAGAATGTCCGGTGAAGACACAGACATCCATCTCTCCAACCAATTCCAAGCGGAATCAGATTTTAACGGATCACATTTGATGTTAATTTGTTTCGTCTTTGATGTAGATTCCAGTAGCTTTAACATTAAAAAACCCATTAATTTTACCATCATAATTCGGACAAAATAAAAGATCAGAAACGCTTGTATTGTATATTTGTATATACCTGGCGAGCAAGTCGGTTACTTAATAGCTTCTCAATGGAAATATACTTTGGTCCTGAATAAATTACGGCATTTTGCACTCCCTGAAACAATATAATAGTTTTAATAGAAATTTATTATTAATTATTTTTTTAAAATGTTCTTTCATCTTTTTTGTACCTTCTCTCTACGCGCACGAACAAGAGCTTGCATTTTAACAATGGCTTGAACGCAACGTAAAGTTCCAACAGCATGATTTCTAACCAAATGTCCTCTCACAGCAGCTTGAAGTTTGATCACATTCTTATGTTTTACCAGTTGTCTCTCAGCCTGAAAAAAGAAACACAATTAAGATGAAAAAACACAAATTGAAACAAATAAAGAAAGAAATTAAATAATAAAAAAATGCATACCAAGAATCTTCTAACAGCAGCTTGGATGACAAGAACAGCCGATTCAGATCCATCGGAAACAGGTTCACATTTAATATCATCTTCTTCACAAGCAGATTTGGTATGATCCACAGTTGATACCGTAGCGTTTTTAGTAACTGAATTCGGTATCTCTTCTGTCCATATACTGTCACAAGTTTTTTCAGATATATTGGAATTGATTTGCGGTTCAGAACTGATGGATATCGGTTCAGAGATTGGTTTGTTATCTGAAGAAGTTATTTTTTCGGTAACTACGGTGTTGCTCAGCACGCGATGCCTGCCTGATCGTTTCCTAAAACTCCATCCGCGTTTATCAGGACTCTTGTTCTGTCATAAGCGCGATCAAACATTAAATTAATTTACAAATAAAAAGGTTTAAATCTTAAATTTCACACATCAATCACACACAAATTCCACATTCCCTAAATTCGAAACACTTTAAAACCTAATTAGATCACTTTCATTAACATTTTCAAAAAGATCTAAAAACCAGATTTACATCAGATAGAATCCAGTCACTATCTGTAAAAACCCCAAATTCAAAACACCTAATTATCCAATAATAATAAATAAATAAAAAAACAAAACACCTGATGATTTGCTCAACATGTTCCCAAACATCATATAATTTATCCAATAATAATAAGAAAAAAAATGTATCCAATAATAATAAGAAAAAAGTTAAAATCTTAAACATCATATAATTTATCCAATAATAATAACAAAAAAAGTTAAAATCTTAATTTTCACACATCAATCACACACAAATTCCACATTCCCCAAATTCAAACACAATTACATCCCTTTTATAAACATTTTTCCAAAGATCTATTAAATACTCAATTTAAACTATTAATATTTAAATACTCAATTTAAACTATTAATCCAAAAAAAAAAAAAACAATTTAACCTAATTCAACATCAAACACACAAAATAGTAAAATACACAGATTTAATCAAAACCTAACACCTTAAATCAAATCATCCAAACAATTCAACTTCATTTCAACCTAATCAGCTACAAAACACAAATCACGAACCAAAAACCTAAAAACCAGATCTCAAACAAGTCAAGCACGCACTTCAAATCAGTCAAACTCGATTAACACTCAATAATTACACAAAATCACACAAAATGAAACAATTAAAGGAAGACATTTACGATTTATACCTCAGAAGAAGCGTCAATATGATCTCGATCAACAGCAGCTTCATTGCTACCAGCACATGAGATGATTTTGAAGCAAGAAGGAGTGGATCTTCCCATTGTAAGCTATTATAACCGTTGGGAAGGAGGTGATATAGATACAGAATAGTAATAATAATAATAACAATAATAATGGAGATCGTGTTGTTTGGCGTCACATTTGAGAGTGTTTTTCGTCGTTATTGTTGGAACTTGCAACGGTAGTGGAGGCGGGGTATTTATGGAAGAATACCACCCTGAACATGCTCCTCCAATCTAGGCTACCCGGTTTTTTTTTATTATTTTTGAATTGTGTGTTGTGCATTAAAAGTTGTACCTTTTTTTACTTTGGTTTGGATAGTATGTTAGGCTACTCTAGAGAACGATTCGTCACGTCAGTGTCATGTAGGATGGTGTGAGGACGAGTCTAAAGGGGATAAACTTAGGAAATAGAAGATGAGGCTATATATATATATGTATGTATGTATAGGTGTGTGTGTATAGAGAAGAAGAGAGACAGGACCGTGGCAGACATCCTCGACGCCGCTGGACCACTGGAAATGGTGTTGGGGGGCGTCGCCGGACCTGGACGACCCCACACCGAATAGCCTTATTATTAACATTTACTATACTTGATTATCTTAAAACTTTTGAGTTAACCGTCTTTAGTTTAAAATTCAAACCTTTTAAATCTAGGCCATGTGAATTTAGTTTTGCTATCATTTTCATTCAAAATCAAAATCTAATCAAAATTTTCTGTTAACATTAAGTTTTTTTGTCCTTTTTTCTTCTTTCTAATGAATGGCAAAATGGTCTTTTAACGTTTTATTATAATAAATTAAAAAAATCTGATCATATTGCTCTTCATTAAAACGGAGGAAAAAGACGAAAAAAACTGGATGCCAACTTCAAAAGCTGACCAGATTTAAATTTTAGATGAAAATGACAACAAAATTAAAACCACAGAGACCCAGATTTAAAAGATTTGAGTATAGACTAAAGTGGCAAAAGTGACCAAACCTTAGAGACCATTTTAATAGTTTACTCAAAACTTTTGTAATTGCTACTAATTAACTTTATTAATGATTTTTTATTATTAACATTAACAAACACACAAGTGTGTTTTTTCAACACTAGTAACCCACCAACACCGTGACTAGCCCACCTTGACGACGACTTCTCATTCACTCGTAAACTTTTGTCCTATAATCATCTACACCATAATCATTATTGTATAACCACTATCTTCAAGTATTTGTTTCAACACAATGGTTTCGGAAACACAATGTTTTTGGAAACAAGCCTGATGGGCAAGTGGGACTTGGAACCGGCTAAAAAATAGTCTGATTGAGTGTATTTGAATTGGCTTCATTTGAACCGACTATATAAATAGTCTGGTTGAGTATTTTTTTAATTGACTTCATTTGAACCGGTTAGATTTGTTGAAAAGAACATGGTGGTCGAAATTTTAATTTTATTTATATATTTTCTTTTGAAATCTCATTTATTGTTTTAGTTACCGTTTCAAGTTCCATGTTATATTTATGTAAGGCTTCGCATTTAAAAAAGTTCACAACAAAAACTAATCTCATATTTTGTTTGAATAGCTATGTGTGTATGGTTTTAACTTAAAACTATTTGAAATTTGTTGGAACAATAGATCGTATGATGACCAGATCGGTTATGAAAAGACTGATGGGAGTTATTATAGAGGGGGTACAATCAACACATTTTATTTGAAATTTGTTTGAGCGATAGATCGATAGGTTGGCCAGATCAGTTATGAAAATACTGATGGGATTTATCATCGAGGGGGTACGATCAACGCACTTTATAACCCCAGTCGATCTCTAAAGCCCACCCCTCTAAATTTGATTTAAACCAAATTAGAAATCATATACAAACACACCAATATACCTCACAAATGGCATATCCAAAAACGTATACACACCAATTCACGTAACAAAATAAAAGGTTTATTGTCTAGCGATATCAAAAGTGCAGTGAAGATGTTAATCTTAAGGGTTTTATTATCATAGTGGACATTAAGGTAGATTTAAGAGTAATTTTAGTGAGTGTGAGAGTTAATTATTAAAAAAAATCACCCCACAAAAACATTCAAATTATTCTGTGTTAGTATTATTCTAAAGTCATTTCTATTTTGTAATATTTCTTAAATAATAATAACAATCTGATGCCCAATTATCAACCAAAAAGTAGTTTAAAGTTAAACAAAAAAGGCAACTCTTTTTCAGTTTTGGTCAAAAGTCGATATAATTACACAAAAACATAAATTAAAAAATAATTTGTTTTCTTATTGGACTTAACTGTTATATTTAGTATTGTAATCAAGTTAATGGTTATAGATTTAAGTCTTATGATAAAATATATTTAATTTTGGTATTGTAATCAAGTTAATGATTATAGATTTAAGTCTTATGATATAATACAAGGAATACTGGTTTGTGGCGGGCGAGGCGATAACCAAAGCGGAGGCGGGTAAAGTAGCTAAGCACGAAAAAAGCTTGTATCGAGAATCAGCACATGTTCGTCCCGTTCGCTTTCGATACCTTTGGCGCTCTCGCTCCTGACGCGGTGTGGTTTCTCAAATGGGTTCAGCAGGTGGTAAGTAGTAACACCGCACATGTTAAGGGGCAGAATTTGTGTTTAGCAGGGTAGGGTTCAGAAGGGGGTAGCGGCACAGCTTGTTGCCCGTCTACCTTCCATTAGTTTGTAATCGTCTTTGTCTATATCATGATTGCTTTGAAAAAATTAGTTGGAAAATTAATACTGTACAACTCTCTTTTTATACATGACTGATGTGAGATTTATATAAGATGTTACGCTGTTGAGGTATTTTAATACCATGAACTTCTTTTTCATTTTGGAACTTGGAACTCATCACGATTCCAATTCTAATTATTACAATTCGTTTTCCTTCTTTAATTAAACAATAGAGTTAATTACAAAAAGAAAACATGTGGTTTATAGCTAGTTTCCTTTTTGGATTCTAACTTTATTGTTTAATAGGTTCAGGTTCTATGGTTTCAATTTTGTAACACTTTTGGGTACTAACACCAAACTTAGTTAATTTTTCTGTTAATTCTCGAGTTAAAAGCTTGGTTGGTCCCTGTTGTTTGAAAATCTTGCAGACTTGGTCCCAGTGGTTCACTAATTACACACTTGGTCCCAGTAGTTTCAAATTTTGCACTCGGGTGGTCCTTACCACTAACCTTTGTTAGATTTCTCAGTTAAGTATACATAAAATGTCTATTATACCCCTCGTCTTCTTCATCCTTTCTATCTCTCTGAATAAGAAGCCCTGTCAACCACCTGCAACTACTCTGCTACAACCATCCTCACCCTCGCCGCCTTTCACCGCCATACCACTCAGCCACCACTGCCACAACCACCCTCCGCTACAACCACCCTCCGCCACAACCAACACCGCCGCACCCTAATTTTGATATTATATGGTGTTTCTGTTACAGGAAATTTGTGTTGTATGTCTTTCAATTTTTCAGAAGAAAATATTTGAAAAATTGTATGCAAATGAACGGATCTGAAGCAGGAAGACTATTCCAGTCGTCAATGGCGTCGGGGCCGCTAACCTTTCAGCCGGTGGTTTCGTCTCAGCAGCCGGTGAATACCTTCCGTGTGTATCCTCCCAGCGTTACAGGCGGTTACGGTGTTGCTACTGATGTAATGTCTAGCAGCGGCGGTGTTGGCGGCAGCAGCGTAGGGTTCCACCAGAATATCAACATTAACGAGCAGGGTGGCAGTGGCAGCGGCGGTGTTGGTGGCAGTGAGATAGCGGTGAAAAAGAGGGGGAGGCCGAGGAAGTACGGTCCGGACGGCTCTATGTCACCGTCGGCAATCAGTGCAGCGCGGGCCGTAAAGTTGACACATGTCACCACCACCACCGCGTCGTTGAACGGAGTGTTTGAACATCAGCAGCAGCAGCCGCATTCGGCTGTTGCTCCTCCGCCTATTTCGGCTGCGCCGGTTAGTTCTATTCCGATGGATTAAGGGTTCGGATCGGTTAAGAAGATTAGAGGGAGACCTCCGGGTTCGACGAAAGGCGGAGGGTGGTTGTGGCAGTGGTGGCTGAGTGGTAGAAAGGCGGCGAGGGTGAGGGTGATGGTAGCAGAGTTGTTGCAGGTGGGTGACAGGGCTTTTTATTCAGAGAGATAGAAAGGATGAAGAAGACGAGGGGTATAATAGACATTTTATGTATACTTAACTGAGAAATCTAACAAAGGTTAGTGGTAAGGACCACCCGAGTGCAAAATTTGAAACTACTGGGACCAAGTGTGTAATTAGTGAACCACTGGGACCAAGTCTGCAAGATTTGCAAACCATAGGGACCAACCAAACATTTAACTCTTAATTCTCACTATAATGAGTAAAATACCCTTCCATTTTCAAATGACCATTTATATCATTATTCTATTTTAATTCTAAGGACCATTTATGTCATTAATCTATCTATTTATGTGATAAACATAAAAATACCAATTTAAAATAAAAAAAATTCGTTTGATGTTAATTTTTTTTGTGCTTGATCTAATTAGTTATTTTTTAATCGTAATTGATTCGATTTGAGTTTCAATTTTGGTGCTTCTGATGAATTTAAGGGCACAGAGTTTGTTTATTTTGATTTATGTGATTTGTTAACAACTAGAAGATGACCTGCCGTGGTGCGACGTTTTATTATGCTCGTCTGACCTGTTGTCCAAATATAATCAATATATATATATATATATATAGATGATTCGAAATATAACTCACTACTATTAGCATTCAACATTCAAGACTATTCTATCACCAAATTCATATAAGTTTACTGGTCATTATTTTTATTCTTATATGTATGTATGTATGTGACCCCATACTGATTGTCATTTAATACATAGTTAAATGTTATTTTTTATAGTAGACAATAATGAACTATATAATCTATTAAGGAATAGTCTAGTGGTGTTGACAGTGGCGAAGCTAGCCCATTAATTTAAGGTTAACTTAAAGGAAAACAAATATCTAATAGATCCATCATCTTTTTTTTTTTCATAGCTTGAAATCGTTCCATCACATCGTTGTCTTTTACTTTATCAAAAGTTTCTTTTCGACATCATAAACCATATCGCTGTTCAAATATTCAGGGCCTATTCGATTTAGAAAAAAACATCTTTCAACGGTTGCGGTTGCAACCGATAAAATCAAAGCTAGCTTCACTACCCGATAAACCAAAGGACAAGAACTATGTATTCCGGTTTCCACAATAAGACGAGCAAGATCCCTTATTCAATTATAATATTGTTTTGGGTCTTGGACTAATTCTATCAGTTATTTTTAGGGTCTCCTTTCAATTATATTATTGTTAATTTGGGCTTATTTTATCATTCGAGCTTAATTATTATATAAGTTTTCGAGTTGTAAAATGTTTGCCTTATAAAAAATGGAATTTTAGTAACATCAAGTATCTTATTTTTTGGTTAAGGGTATCTTGGTATTTTTTTGGGTATACTTTATATAAAACCGAAAAAAAACACTACAAATATGGGGTTGAGCCGTAACCCGTGCTACGGCTCATTACATTATGGTTCCGTCCTTGGGGGTTAATGAGTTAGATAAGGTTTAAAATAGTTGAAAGTCAGTGGTTCAATCTCCGTGGTGTGCAAGTTTTTCGGTTGAAAAAATGAATTATATAATGAGTGAGATCAATTACTTGTATTTTTTTTATTTATTTTTTTTGATTATCACACTTTATATTAAACGGGAGCGGCACCGCAATACGAGACACGAGAAATAACAATACTTCTTTAATGAGAAGACATTCTAAAACACCCCCAACATTATCAATAAACGACGAAGTGGCCCCTCTAAATATTATATGTTTGTCTTTCTACCCCATGTGACATGTTTAAAGTGCACATACACAATGGATCATATATAACAACGATGGAACTACAAATCCGTTAAACAAATATAATTAGTACTTGGTACGTACAACTCACAACTTGGAGGGCTACTTTTGTAAACTTTAAATAACACAGGGAGCAATTTGGTACCTAAGCATAACACATGGAGCGTAACAAGCATGTGCATAACGAAAAATTAAAACTCATTTGACAGTTGTTTTGTCAATACGTGACACTTGGATATTTTATATTAAAAAAAAATTACAACATTCATTTTGACTCCTGTTTGTGTTGTGTAACACATGGGAGCGAACTTAGCATCATCGTGATATTGTGTTATTTAGTATCTGATATTTGTTTTTTTTTATCCCGATTCACCTTACATCCGAAAATTGATCCCATGAAAAGACCATAGGCGAGCACCACAAGGTTTTCGAAATTTCTATACTTTGTTGCTTACTTGTTGCCACCTAGGTATCTACTAGACTTGAAGTGCATAACACGAGAAATCTAGATGTTCTTTTTAATCGAAGGTGACTTTGCTACTCATGTTCTATGTACCACAAAGAAAGAGCCAACAGGTCATACGTTTTGTATGGTGCCTTCAAAAACGGTATCTTTACGTAGTCCCAACTCCAACCTTATTATTTCTTTTAGCTTTTTCTTTCTTTTTTTTTAAATGCAGGTATGACCGGTTTTGGAATAGTAATTTCTTGACCCTTAAGAGTCAATTCGTCTTTAGTAGGATCGATTTTTCAATTCACAAGGGTTGCGGCGCAGTTTGTTGCCCGTTTACCTGCCGTTTGTTATAATTTGTTGTTTTGACATTTTATAAAGAGTTGAGATTAAAGATTAAAAAATGCAGGCGTACCAATAGATTCGTTATAGATTATGTAAACCATATATTTAAAAATAAATTTGAGAGTAACTAATTCATGGACGGATTCTATAATTCATGAAATATTTAGAATTTATATATATATATATTGTGAGTGTGTACTAATAATTCATTTTGGGTCAAGCCATGCTTCTTGATGAAATCAATCAGTTTCGAAACCATGTGCAAAATAGCGTTGTTTGCATAGACACCATGATGTACTTGGGTCAAATGTAAGATGCCACATATTTAAATGAATATAATAAATAGTTATGGATTGGGTTATTTTATGTAATAATAATAATAATAATAATAATAATAATAATAATAATAATAATAATAATAATAATAATAATAATAATAATAATAATAATAATAATAAAGGAATATGCTTAGAAACGACCCAAAATTATTACTGACATAATTTTTTTTTGTATAAGTAAGTAATAACTAGTTGTACATATGAGGTACACAATATAAAAAAACTAAATAATAGTGAGAAGCTTCAGAATATTTTGATTTATTAAGTATGTACGGTTAACTCTTTCATATTTATCTACGTAAAGATTACTTATATTCGATTATGATACTCTTGTTG
The DNA here is from genome assembly GCA_947069175.1 of Scalesia atractyloides. Classification (NCBI taxonomy): domain Eukaryota; kingdom Viridiplantae; phylum Streptophyta; class Magnoliopsida; order Asterales; family Asteraceae; genus Scalesia; species Scalesia atractyloides. The sequence goes on from CAMTDV010000003.1 coordinate 1,695,699, forward strand.
TATACAATATATGAATTATATATATGTATGTATATTCTATTTATGATTTTAAGAATTTGATTTAAATGTAAAATTGTAAATCAAATTCTTATATGAATATACATTTAAATTCTTGTAAAATCCTAAATATGTGGTAAATATAGCAAAACACATGGAGTAGATATAACTTCAGAATATATGTAGCTCCATTTTAAGGCAACCGAGTTTTGTACTATGAGAAAATAAAGAAAAAAATATACAGAATGTTGTACCAAGATCCGTCTATCCGGATTTTCTAGAAATAATAATGAATTCTTTATGTTGTTTATATAATTATATTAAAAATTACTATTTTATCTCTCTTTCAATTAAATAATATATTTTATACCTTTATCATTATATTATGTTATCTTTTTCCACTCAAAACCACTTTAACAAATATTTAAATTATAAATGATGAACAATATTTTTCATATATTTATAGATGAACAATAAAATTTTCTCTCCCCTTCACTCACAACCATTTTTTATAACATAACTAATTCACTCACATAAATTTAAGAAATCCATTGTGAATACTCTAAAGGCTTAAAGGTCGTCTTATCTTATTCAGTGGCGGAGGTTGACCAAAAGTTTCGGGAGGGGCCGGAAAGTCACGGGACCTAATTTATACATTGTATAAATATTTAGGCAAAATAATTAAGAGGGGGATTATTTATAATTTTAAAATTTCGGACGAAAAATTAAAAATTTTACACTTTTAACCAAAACACACCTCAGCTTCCACTAAGCTCTTCCCCTGATCGTATTGATAAACCTAACATTTTATTGGTATCCCTTTTCATTATATCTCTCTTCATATATTGTGTATATAGAGAGAGATAAAGTGGAGTATACTAATATTAAACTTCCTTATCTAAAGTTCAGATATTTTAACATTCTTACCTCTTTTCATACTTCCGGGACCATCCACCCGGGGAGTTCTTCATCCCTATCACCCTTATCAGTGACGATCCAGAAAATCTTCATAGTGGTAACGTTTTATAGAAAAACGGTAATGAAATCAAAAAAATATCAAATTTTTCAAAAATTTACACTACCATCGAAGCGTCAAGGGGTAGCGGAGGCTACCCCTACCAATAAGGTAGGTCCACCGCTGACCCTTATTCCAAAATGTAACAACAAAGCAAGACTAAATGATTTTAGGCCTATTAACCTGATTGGGGTATGAGTCCGGTAATTTAAAAATTCTAACGAATAGATTAAAACTGGTTATTGGGTCGATCGTTTCGGAGGAGCAATCGGCTTTTTTAGCCAACCGCAACATCCTTGATGGGCCACTGATCATTAATGAGCTTATTTCTTGGTCCAAACTATCCAAATCCAAGTCGTGATTATTCAAAGTGGACTTTAATAAAGCATTTGATTCTATGTGTTTGTCATTCTTGGATGGTGTGTGTGCGCGCACAAGACGAAAGATTATTGATTTTGAGACAGTAACAGATGAAATAAATAATATGTTTTATGTAATGTTCCAAGTTAATCATATAAAAAATTGTGATTTTGGGTGAAAACTGATGCTGAGAAAAGGTAAAGCATAGAGGGCAGAATATCATGATCAAAGAAAGAGGCTTTGTAACGTAGTGAGGTGGGACAGTATCTGTTAAATTCATGTTAACTGTTGAGAGCTTCAAATGGAAGCTTTGATGGTGGTTGCAAATGATTGTCAAAACCAGAAACTGAAAACATTCCACTTTAAACTCAAAATAATTATTTTTAAACAAGTTTGGGGGCAAAAGTAACTAATAACTTCGAATACATCATTGGTGTAATAAACTAAATATTTAAGTATAATAAATTAATAGGAGAAGATTCATTTCAGAAAAAATTTATTGTGAGAAGAAAAAGAAGAAAAGACATAATGGTAAAAAATTAAATAGTTTATAACTTCTCTCATTAATAAGCAAAAACTTTTTATTCTACACATTTTAAAATTTATCATACATATGTCTTACATTTACTGGATTTACCCTATACACATGTAAATTTACTCTACACATTTCAAAATTTATCTTACACATACTAAAATTTATCCTACACATGTCGAAAATTGTCATTCACCATAAATTATTTTATCTTGAAAGAGTATATGAAAAAAATGAGTTACAAGTTTAATTAATTAGCTAATTAATGACAATTATAGATTTACATATGTGCCCTTTTTTATAATATTAAATACACACATTAAATGAAGTAAATAAAGAATTTCTATTGGTTTAAAAGTTATTCATTTTATTCTTAAAAAATTTTTCTTCTCATTTAAACTCTCCACTAAATGAATAATATTGGATTTAACTTTTATAATGTCTAAATTGGTTTGAATACATATAGTCATCTAGAGATATATCTCAATAAAGATCAAATATGGACAACTTGTAATTAAAGATATGTATTTAGATTGAAGATATAAAATAGAAAATAAGAATATAGTATATCTGTAGAAATTTAATGCAGAAACTGGTTTGCAAATCTCGGGACATCAGTATTAAATTAAGTGTAAATAATCTTAATGAAACCATATATATGAGTTAATGTATGTATTTTTATTTTCAACTTGTTGCAAAGAAAAAAATCATAAGTTTATATATGTATATAACTTCAATTCAATTTACAAGAAAGGAGACAAATCACCAAAACTACAAGGTAATACTCTCAAGTATGTTTTACACCTTTATTAATGTTGTAAGACTAGTAAATTTTCCTTCGCGTTGAAGCGGCATCGAAATGTAAAATAACTTAAATTTCTACCGTCTAATATAACGTATTATATTTGACCCAACTTGTTTGCAAACAAAATTTACATCAAAACGTAGACCAACTGAAAACAGACATCAAAACAAGCACGAAGACGTATTATATTTGACCTAAATTATTTGCAAAAGAATGTTACGTTGAAACGTAAAACAACTTGAGTTTATACCGACTCGTACATAAAAATAACTACATAAGTAAATAATGTTTTTTAAGTTAAAGAATGGTATGGCGCGTTGTAGTTGTAACATTTGTAAAAATCGGGTCTTCAAAACCCGCTCCGTTTTGTAATCAAGTACCAAGTTATAAAAGTTACATTAAATATTTATGATTATTTTGAGTTAAACGATACATAATTAATAAATAAACTAAACTATAAAAATTATATTGGATAAAAAGTTAAAATAAAATAAATAAAAAAATAATGAAGCTGCCGGGATTCGAACCCGGGTCAGCCAAGACACTTCAACAACTTAACACTCACTCCCTAGACCACTCCGCCACATTGTGTTTTCTGCTAACTCTAGGAACACAAATGAATTTTATACACAAACTCAGTTAAAACCGATGGTGTCATCTGAGAAACGGCAATCGGCAAACCAAGCGTCAAATCGTTGTTTATCTCACACATTCAGTTTATAACCGATGCACGACGGTTTTTAATCAATCAGAAATTGATTAAACTTAAAGACTCATCATTGTTGGTTTTTAAAACCGAAAAACCATCAAGTTCTGAATTACACAAACTCCAGACCACTCTCGCGATTCAGAGATATCATACCAATACTCCATTTCCTTTTCGTCGCATTTTCAGACCCTCAGAGCGCCTAAAACAGCTCGCCGGAATTCTCTGCAAAAGTCGCCGGAAAATCGTATTCAACTCAAACCGGTAAAATACTTCTACTTTACGGTTTCAATCTATTGTTAGAACCTTACTAACATTAACCCATCGCTCATAATCAACCACAGACGACATTGCTGGACTTTCTGTGTTCGCCGGAAAACCTCTGGAATTGTCGGAAACTCGTTAATTTCCGGTATGCACATTCCAACGTACTGATAATCAATACTCATTAATTCAATTTCACATCTAATCCCTTAAACCTGTTAATTGATTCTCACAGCCGAAGGTTTCAAAAACAGAGCCGACAAGTTTCGCCGGACTCTCTGAAGAAGACAATCTGTTCGGTATCTTCTTTCCCCAAACTTTTCGGTTCAATGCATTCAAACTGGACATCATGTTTATTAACTAAGTTAATCACGAATCGGTTGTTTGATTGATGTCTGCGTTTGTAATGAAGAAGACGAGTTCAGTGATGACATAAGATTAATTAAAATCGAAATTATAAACGGGTTAGACACACAGTCCAGCGGTGGACTGTGTGCAAACAAAAAACTATACACGTCCCGAGTTCGATCCCTGCTACACGCACACCTTGTGTAATAAAATGCCTTTTTGATCAAGAACTAAACCGGGTTAACTCAGATAGTTGTTAAGTATAATAAAAACCGAGATAATAACCGGGTTAGACACACAGTCCAGCGGTGGACTGTGTGCAACATGAACTACACGTCGCGCGTTCGAAACCCGTCACGAGCACCGGTCCGATTGAATTAAAATGTTTTTGCAAATAAAGGAAATTCGGTTAAATCGAATAAGAGTATAAATATAATTAAAAACAAGATTATTTCGGGTTAGACACGTAGCTCAGTTGGTAGAGCTGCGTGCACGCGAACGGGAGGTCTCGAGTTCGAGCCTCACCCGGTGCAGATTAATTCGCTGACCGAACCGGTCAACGGTCAACGGTCAACGCTAAAAAAATAATATTTTTTTTATATTTTTATTTATTTAATTTAATTTAAAAATCAATTAAAAATACTTAAAAATAACATTTTTAAAGATAGAAAATAGCCATAAACTCACAAAAATATATCTAAAATTTCATTAAAATCCTTAATAAAATCCATCCATTTAATATATTTTTCGATTATTATTTAGGTTAGTATTCCTCGTTGATCCGCTCATCTAAATCGTGCGCATCTCACCATCTCCAATCCTACGTACCCAATGCGAGTGAATCTTACAAATTTTCCGTTTTAATCACGTTTTGGGGTGTATCATGTGTCTTTGTATATATATATTATTACTAAACCATTGTGCATACATCATATCATGAACTTGTGTATTCAGTTTGTTGCTGTTAAGTAGTTATCATTGGATGCAATTTATTATTCAGTACATGCAAATTTCAGAGGCCGCCGCTCCCCATTACATTATGAGCGTTGAGCATGTTCCCCATTTTATTATGTGGTTGAACCTGGCGTGCCCACATACGATCGGCTCCGTTTGATTGAGCCTTGATCGCACAGACATTTTCATTTTCAGTACATGCAATACGACCGGCTCCGTTTGATTGAGCCTTGATCGCACAGTTTCATTTATGTTATTTACAGTATGATGTCGGTATGTTCATGTATGCTGCCATGTGTTATTGTATGTTATAGTTGTGACTGCTATTTGCCATTACTTGATTATTTACATTTGCTCATCTATGATTATGCACAAATTTTCATTGATAAACTGACAATTAATTTATTAATAAATGTTTATCTAATAAGGTTCACTCGCCAACTTATGTTGACCCAAAAACCCCCATTTTACACATGATACAGGTGAAGCAGCTGCAGCTAGGAACACTTAGGACTTGGACTAGAAGAATAAAACTATTTAGTGTTGGGATTGTTATGCTTGGCTTATTTTCCTTGTATTGAATGAACATGTTTGGATTTTTGAAATGTAACTTTGACTTTATTAAATATGAAACATATTAGTAAATGTCATGAGCTTTGGTGATAACCCAATTATGCCCCGACTCTTATTCCGCTGCGGATCGGGGTGTGACAGATTGGTATCAGAGCCATGACTATAGGGATATAGGATAGGTTATTAGACCCTTAGAGCCTATACTATAGTCGATTAGAAACTTATAAGAATTTTGTGTGTTATATGCCAAATTTCATGATGTTTATATGTTTTATGTTAAATGTTACATTTGATATTATGCAAGCATGTTCATAAGTATGTATTATCATATAATGCCTATCATGAAATCGTATGCTCATAACATATCACATCCATGAAAGCACACACCACATCATGATTGTTTTTTTTTTTTTACAATGATTTTCGTGTTTTCAAATCTCATCAAAGTGAGTTCTCATGACGGGCATGTAGTAACTGGAAGGGTACCAGTACCGGTAGTCGGAACGTCCTGTCTAGACTGGCATTCGTATAAATCCAAAATAAATGACCAGTTTGCCTACCTGGGGACTAACGATGAGAGTACGAAGTACCTATTAGGCCAAAGCATGCTATACCAAACGTCGTGTGAGCTAATCCCACTTTGAGTTGTCATTGTGTCTACACCTGGACACGTTCCGACCAAACATCTCATGAACATATTTTGTGGTTTGCATTCGGGGGATGCGAGTGTTAAATTGCCAATACTAATGTGAATCCTACCAACCCAATAGCCATGGGGGCCCACATGACTATGTAGGTGAAGGTATGGGGACATTTGAGGCCCAACATGAGCGAACCCAAGACATCCTATGGATGTAGTTGCATTATTGATATTTATGTTATTTTCATTTTCTTAAAGACACATGACACCTAAAAAGACACCATAAACTCACAATCTTCTCATTTTATGATCCTGTAGATGTCGTCTAGACAGCAACGAAGGGGTAAAAGATCGGGAAGGTCTAAGGAACGTTTGGCCACTCAGATCGCGAAACAAATGGCCACGATATTGCCTGACATTGTGGTACAAGTACAACAAGCCCTTGCTACAAATCCTACAAACCCTCCCCAACAACAGGACCAGAACATCGACAACCCTCCTACCAACAAGTGCTCTTACAAACATTTTAAGTCCTGTGATCCTCCTAAATTTGAAGGGACCGAGGGTGTCACTGCTTTCCTACATTGGTTCGAGGAGATGGAAAACACCTTCCTAAACTGCGATTGTCTTGAGGATCGCAAGGTTCGATACGCCACCGGGAGACTACTTGGAGTAGCCCTCACTTGGTGGAACACTGAGAAAGGGAAGAGGGGAACTGAAGATGCGATGGCCTTAACTTGGGAGGAGTTAAGGGAAATCATGACTAGGCGTTTCTGTCCTAGAAGTGAAATTAAGAAGTTGGAGGATGAATTTCATGCTCTAAAGTAAAAGGAGGGTGATCACTCTACTTACAACAAGAGGTTCTTGGAGTTGAACCAAATGGTTCCAAATTTATTCACTCCAACCTATCGTCTGATCGAGCATTATATTCGAGGACTTCCCTCGAAAATCCAAGATTCAGTTCTCAGCGTTTCACCAGTAACACTTGAAGCTGCCATGGAGTTAGCAACTAAACTGACCGAAAACCGAATTCGCAACGGGAAGTTCAAAGAAGAGAAGAAGAAAGCCCCTGTTGAGGGACAAACTTCAAACCACCCCATTCCTTCCTCTAAGTTTGCTAACAAGAGAAAGCGTAACACCAGGAATTTTGCAGTTACCCAAACCAACACCCCTATTCCTGCTGCACCCATTACGCAAATCACTCCTCCACCCGCACCATACAGAAGACCCTACACAGGCCCGTTACCAAAATGTAACCGTTGTCAGTATCACCATTCCCCTGATCATCCTTGCCAATACTGCACCGGCTGCGGTCGCGCAGGACATACTGTTCAAAACTGCCGCATGCCTCAACGAACAAACCGCCACCAACCTTTAACCCAAACCCACCAACAGTTAATGGGTCAAGCACAACAACCCCTACCATTTCCACCCACCCAACATTTAGCCCAAACATACTACCAACCCAATTATCCTATGGGCCAACCTATACGGGCTTGCTTCAATTGCGGCGACCCAAGTCATTTCAGAAACACATGTCCAAGGCTGGTTAATATTATTCATGCTCAGGCCCAAGCCAACCCAGTGAACCAAGCAAACCAAGCTCCCGCTCCCCCATCTGCAAGAGGGAGAGCTTTCAATATCAACGCGAACCAGGCCAGAGCTGACGGCAATGTGGTCAACGGTACGTTCCTTATAAATGGTAGATATGCTTCTATGTTATTTGATACTGGTGCGGATAGAAGTTTTGTGTCATTAGAATTTGAACCTATCTTAAGCAAAAATCGGGATAAGCTCACGGAATCCATAACGTTAGAAGTTGCGGACGGGAAACCAGTTTCATTAGACTCTATATTACGCAACTGTACACTCACCTTAAACGACCACGATTTCTCAGTCGACCTTATTCCTATGAAGCTGGGAAGTTTTGACATCATAATCGGTATGGATTTGCTCAGTCAACATCAGGCGGAAGTTGTATGTCGTGAAAAATTTATTCGTATTCCTCTTTCAAACGGTCAGACTCTTCGAATCATTGGAGAAACCTCGTCGAAAGGGCTCAGCTTAATGTCTTGTCTTCAAGCTCGAAAATATCTTCGCAAGAATTATGTCGCGTTTTTAGCCCATATCATCAAGAAGGGGACCACAGAGAAGAAACTTGAAGACATTCCTGTAGTAAAAGACTTTCCACAAGTTTTTCCTGACGACATATTTTAGGACTTCCTCCAGTTAGAGATGTCGAATTCCGTATTGATCTTATACCTGGTGCTACACCAATTGCAAAGTCTCCATATAGGTTAGCCCCCTCTGAAATGCAAGAGCTAGCCAGTCAATTACAGGAGTTGACTGACAAGGGATTCATACGTCCTAGCTCATCGCCTTGGGGTGCACCTGTCCTTTTTGTAAAGAAGAAAGATGGATCTTTTCGTATGTGCATCGACTACAGAGAGCTCAACAAGTTAACCATCAAAAATCGCTATCCTTTACCTCGCATTGATGGTCTTCTTGACCAACTACAAGGTGCCAGCTGTTTTTCGAAAATCGATCTTCGATCTGGCTATCATCAACTTAGAGTGCATGAAGAAGATGTCCCTAAAACTGCTTTTCGAACTCGTTATGGTCACTATGAATTCATGGTTATGCCATTTGGATTAACCAACGCACCAGCTGTCTTCATGGACCTAATGAACAGAGTCTGCAAACCTTACCTTGATCGATTTGTTATAGTTTTCATCGTCGATATTCTTATTTATTCAAAATCTAAAGCTGATCATGAGCGTCATCTTCGACTCGTTCTTGCACTTCTAGAAAAGGAAAAGCTTTATGCCAAGTTCTCTAAATGTGAATTCTGGTTAAAAGAGGTGCAATTCCTCGGGCATGTAGTCAATGACAAAGGAATACATGTTGACCCTTCAAAGATCAAAGCAGTTCAAGAATGGCAAGCTCCACGTACACCAACTGAAGTAAGATCTTTTCTTGGACTTGCTGGCTATTATCGACGGTTCATTTCAAACTTCTCTCGCATTGCTGTGCCACTCACGGCTTTAACCCATAAGGGAAAACCTTTCGTATGGGGACCCAAGCAAGAAGAAGCTTTTCAAACTCTTAAACAAAAACTTTGTGATGCACCAATCTTCACTCTTCCTGAAGGTTGTGATGATTTTGTAGTCTATTGCGACGCGTCAGGGCAAGGATTAGGCTGCGTTCTCATGCAAAGAGGAAAAGTCATAGCTTATGCCTCAAGACAACTCAAGACACATGAAAAGAACTACACCACTCATGACCTAGAACTTGGAGCCGTTGTATTCGCTCTTAAGATATGGAGACATTATCTCTATGGTACTAAGTGTGAAATATACACTGACCACAAGAGTCTTCAACATATCTTCAATCAAAAAGAGTTAAATATGAGGCAACGAAGATGGGTCGAACTTCTGAATGATTACGACTGTGAAATTAGGTACCACCCTGGTAAAGCAAATGTGGTGGCTGATGCACTTAGTCGAAAGGGTTACGCGAACTCCATTCATCTTCTATGTTCGAAAATTATAACCGACATTAAAGATCAAATTCGATAAGCTCAACAAGTTTCGATAACAGAAGAAGATGTACGAAAGGAGATGTCCTGTGGAGCCGAGCTAAAACTTGAAACTAAATCAGACGGTATCCTGTATTACCTAGATCGTATCTGGATTCCTAACCACAACAATCTTCGTGAAACTCTTATGAATGAAGCTCACAAAACGCGATATTCTATACGCCCAGGAGCCGATAAGATGTATCAAGACCTACGATACACCTATTGGTGGCCTGGAATGAAGAAGGATATTGCCGTTTTTGTTTCCAAGTGTCTCACATGTTCCAAGGTGAAGGCTGAACACCAAAGACCCTCAGGACTTCTAGTCCAACCGGAAATACCTGTATGGAAGTGGGAAAATATAACCATGGATTTCATTACCGGGTTACCTCGCACTTCTGGTGGGTATGACACTATATGGGTGATTATAGACCGACTTACAAAATCAGCTCACTTTATTCCTATCCGCGAAGATTTTAAGAACGAAAAGCTTGCACGTATTTATATCAACAAAATCGTAAGCCGGCATGGGGTACCATTAAGTATTATTTCTGATCGTGATGGCCGTTTCACCTCACGAACATGGCAAGCAGTACAATCCGCTATGGGCACACGATTAGATCTCAGTACCGCCTATCATCCTCAAACTGATGGACAGTCTGAGCGCACCATTCAAACTCTTGAAGATATGCTTAGAGCATGTGTCATAGACTTCAAGGGAAATTGGGATGCCCACCTACCATTAGTTGAATTCTCGTACAACAACAGCTATCATTCGAGCATCGGCATGGCACCTTTTGAAGCCTTATATGGTCGTAAGTGCCGATCTCCTGTATGTTGGCACGAAATTGGGGAAGCACAAATTACTGGTCCAGAATTGATCCAAGAAACCACAGACAAGATTCATCAAATTCGAAACAATCTTCTAGCAGCTCAAAGTCGTCAAAAGAGTTATGCAGATAAACGACGGAAGCCCTTGGAGTTTAACATTGGTGATCATGTGCTTTTAAAAGTATCACCGTGGAAGGGAGTAGTTCGTTTTGGTCAAAAGGGGAAGCTAGCACCTCGTTACGTAAGACCTTTCAAGATACTCGAAAGGGTAGGTCCTGTAGCATACAAGCTTGACTTACCAGAAGAACTCAACAGGATTCATCCCACATTCCACATGTCGAACTTGAAAAAGTGCCTCGCTGATGAGAATCTCCATATTCCGCTGGAAGATATTCAGATTGATGAATCTATGCATTTTATTGAAAGAACAGTGGAGATCATGGACTACGGGGAGAAGCGTCTTCGGCGAAGTCGCATTCCAATTGTTAGGGTACGCTGGGAGTCGAAACGGGGACCTGAGTTTACTTGGGAACGTGAAGACTCAATGCGTGAAAAATACCCGCATCTTTTTCCTACTACTTCAACTACTTAAATTTCGGGACGAAATTCCTAAAAGTAGGGGATACTGTAACATTTGTAAAAATCGGGTCTTCAAAACCCGCTCCGTTTTGTAATCAAGTACCAAGTTATAAAAGTTACATTAAATATTTATGATTATTTTGAGTTAAAACGATACATAATTAATAAATAAACTAAACTATAAAAATTATATTGGATAAAAAGTTAATATAAAATTAATAAAAAAATAATGAAGCTGCCAGGATTCGAACCCGGGTCAGCAAGACACTTCAACAACTTAACACTCACTCCCTAGACCACTCCGCCACATTGTGTTTTCTGCTAACTCTAGGAACACAAATGAATTTTATACACAAACTCAACACAAACTCAGTTAAAACCGATGGCGCCATCTGAGAAACGGCAATCGGCAAACCAAGCGTCAAATCGTTGTTTATCTCACACATTCAGTTTATAACCGATGCACGACGGTTTTTAATCAATCAGAAATTGATTAAACTTAAAGACTCATCATTGTTGGTTTTTAAAACCGAAAAACCATCAAGTTCTGAATTACACAAACTCCAGACCACTCTCGCGATTCAGAGATATCATACCAATACTCCATTTCCTTTTCGTCGCATTTTCAGACCCTCAGAGCGCCTAAAACAGCTCGCCGGAATTCTCTGCAAAAGTCGCCGGAAAATCGTATTCAACTCAAACCGGTAAAATACTTCTACTTTACGGTTTCAATCTATTGTTAGAACCTTACTAACATTAACCCATCGCTCATAATCAACCACAGACGACATTGCTGGACTTTCTGTGTTCGCCGGAAAACCTCTGGAATTGTCGGAAACTCGTTAATTTCCGGTATGCACATTCCAACGTACTGATAATCAATACTCATTAATTCAATTTCACATCTAATCCCTTAAACCTGTTAATTGATTCTCACAGCCGAAGGTTTCAAAAACAGAGCCGACAAGTTTCGCCGGACTCTCTGAAGAAGACAATCTGTTCGGTATCTTCTTTCCCCAAACTTTTCGGTTCAATGCATTCAAACTGGACATCATGTTTATTAACTAAGTTAATCACGAATCGGTTGTTTGATTGATGTCTGCGTTTGTAATGAAGAAGACGAGTTCAGTGATGACATAAGATTAATTAAAATCGAAATTATAAACGGGTTAGACACACAGTCCAGCGGTGGACTGTGTGCAAACAAAAACTATACACGTCCCGAGTTCGATCCCTGCTACACGCACACCTTGTGTAATAAAATGCCTTTTTGATCAAGAACTAAACCGGGTTAACTCAGATAGTTGTTAAGTATAATAAAAACCGAGATAATAACCGGGTTAGACACACAGTCCAGCGGTGGACTGTGTGCAACATGAACTACACGTCGCGCGTTCGAAACCCGTCACGAGCACCGGTCCGATTGAATTAAAATGTTTTTGCAAATAAAGGAAATTCGGTTAAATCGAATAAGAGTATAAATATAATTAAAAACAAGATTATTTCGGGTTAGACACGTAGCTCAGTTGGTAGAGCTGCGTGCACGCGAACGGGAGGTCTCGGGTTCGAGCCTCACCCGGTGCAGATTAATTCGCTGACCGAACCGGTCAACGGTCAACGGTCAACGGTCAACGCTAAAAAAATAATATTTTTTTATATTTTTATTTATTTAATTTAATTTAAAAATCAATTAAAAATACTTAAAAATAACATTTTTAAAGATAGAAAATAGCCATAAACTCACAAAAATATATCTAAAAATTTCATTAAAATCCTTAATAAAATCCATCCATTTAATATATTTTTCGATTATTATTTAGGTTAGTATTTCCCCTTGATCTGCTCATCTAAATCGTGCGCATCTCACCATCTCCAATCCTACGCACCCAATGCGAGTGAATCTTACAAATTCCCCGTTTTAATCACGTTTTGGGGTGTATCATGTGTCTTTGTATATATATATTATTACTAAACCATTGTGCATACATCATATCATGAACTTGTGTATTCAGTTTGTTGCTGTTAAGTAGTTATAATTGGATGCAATTTATTATTCAGTACATGCAAATTTAATAGGCCGCCGCCCCCATTACATTATGAGCGTTGAGCATGTTCCCCATTTTATTATGCGGTTGAACCTGGCGTGCCCACATACGATCGGCTCCGTTTGATTGAGCCTTGATCGCACAGACATTTTCATTTTCAGTACATGCAATACGACCGGCTCCGTTTGATTGAGCCTTGATCGCACAGTTTCATTTATGTTATTTACAGTATGATGTCGGTATGTTCATGTATGCTGCCATGTGTTATTGTATGTTATAGTTGTGACTGCTATTTGCCATTACTTGATTATTTACATTTGCTCATCTATGATTATGCACAAATTTTCATTGATAAACTGACAATTAATTTATTAATAAATGTTTATCTAATAAGGTTCACTCGCCAACTTATGTTGACCCAAAAACCCCCATTTTACACATGATACAGGTGAAGCAGCTGCAGCTAGGAACACTTAGGACTTGGACTAGAAGAATAAAACTATTTAGTGTTGGGATTGTTATGCTTGGCTTATTTTCCTTGTATTGAATGAACATGTTTGGATTTTTGAAATGTAACTTTGACTTTATTAAATATGAAACATATTAGTAAATGTCATGAGCTTTGGTGATAACCCAATTATGCCCCGACTCTTATTCCGCTGCGGGTCGGGGTGTGACAGTAGTGACGTCGAAACGTAAAGTAAAACCAACTAAAAGCGTACATAACAATAAGCATGAAAATATATTATATTTAGCCAGGCTCGTTTTTTTTAAATTACGTCGAAACGTAAATCAACTTAGATTTATACTGACATGTACATACAAATAAGCATGTAAAACTCGATTACAAAGTCTTTAGAAACTTGAGAAGTTATAAGTGTCAATACTAAAAGTTGAGCACTAAAGACATAAAAACACAAAAAGTAAAAAAAAGGTAAGAAAAAAGAAACTAGTGAATATCCAACTTCTTAATGTAGTATATTATATTTAACCAGACTCATTTTTCAACTTGAATTTATATTAACACGTACATAAAAATAAACATGTAACACTCGATTGCAAAGTTTTTAAAAACTTGAGAAGTTATAAGTGTCAGTGATAAAAGTTAAGAGTTAAAGTTATAAAACACACAAAAAGACAAAAAAAGGTAAATAAAAAAAAGAAACTACTGAACATCCAACTTCTTATTGTAGTATATTATATTTAATCAGACTCATTTTTTTTAAATTACGTTGAAACGTAAATCAACTTGGATTTATGTATATAAAAATAAGCATGTAAAACTCGATTATAAAGTCTTTATCTTGAGAAATTATAAATGTCAATGCTAAAAATTAAAGATTAAAGGTATTAAATACACAAAAAGACAAAAAAAAAAGTGAAAAGGAAAAAAGAACAAAGAAACTAACATCAACTTCTTAGAGCATCCCCAAGACGTTTTTTTTAATGTTTTTATGATGCCAAGGTGGGATTGTCTCACAGATCACAATCAGTCTCTCTTATTATTTTCATCATCTAAAAACAACACTCTCTCTCCTCTCTCTCTCACAATGTCTTTCTCTTTCTTTAAATACATGTTTTTTTTACATTCACTACTATACCCTATCTCCTCTACATTACTCTCTCTCCCTAAAAACACCAACATATGCCCATATTGTGGGTGCTCTAATTGTAGTATATAATAACATGTCAAGTGGACGGAGTCCACCCCAGAAGCACCATCGAGGAAGAGAACCCCCCAAACAAAAAAAATCGCTCCATGTGTAATCGAACTCGGGAAATATCCAAATCGAAGCAGTTGTCGGGAGTCCCCAATGGACAACAAGTGAACAGGAAAAGATGCTTGGAAAATGGATGCGAAAACATCTCCCAGAGTGACCACATACTTTATGGTGTATATGGTACATCTAGTGGTATACATATCATCTATTTTAAAGCAATGATTTTATAGTAAATATAAGTTTATTCTTATATTCAAACTATCACAAATATATAATTTCAAAACTACAAAAACTGATGCTTTTAAGTTCATTACTTCAAGTTACAGTGATAAAATTTTAAAACAAAAAAGGTAACTTATGAAACCCTGTCTTTATTGACTATTAATCAACTTGTACGTGTGGGAGAATTCAATGTGTCAAGGCCGGTGCTCTTAAATGTACAAGCCACTTCAACGTATTTATAGCAACGCATCGCATTATATTCTACTGGCATCTTAGGGATGAGATAATGCTTAGGGACCATTAGGTTCTTGTTCGATTCCCACAAGGGGTTTTTCCATTTATTAGGTGGTTCCGTTAGTGACGCAATAATACTCCAGTGATCTGTCAGTGATCCAAATTAGGAGTTGTTATATTGGTAGTTCACTACTTGAGTTGTTATAAACCCCCTCTATAAAACACTTAACTTCGTTGTCAAGGCTACACAACTAAGATCCACACCGCAGGAGATGCATGTTTCAGACTCACCATAACCATGATGTTATGCCATACACGCATCTCATACGTCTCTCATTGTCATACAATCTTGACGAAAGAACCACCAAAGGCCGCGATAAGAAGCATGTAGAATGACTACAACCCAACGACTCGAAACTTAAACAAACTACAACCAAAACGTCAGTCGGGATTTTATTATGTTCATTTGATGCTTAATTCAATCATTGTTTTTTTTTACCACGAGCAAACTATATTGTTAATTTGTTTTAGATCACAATCAATCTACATTACATGTTGGTAACCAATGCTTTACTTTTTTTTTGTTTATTGTTATCATGTCTTCTTTCCTAAACAAAAAGGATTGCGATTGATTAAAAGTGTCTAGAGATAGGTCACTTGAATGGTTAGATAATGAATATATTTGCTAGCCAAGATGGGTGCTTTGTGGGAAAGGGAGATGGTTAGTCACTTTGATCATTTGCTTCCCAAGCAAACCCATAGCCCCACAACACCTACCCCTAACTTGTTTTGCAATTAAGTCTAAGAAATGTTGAAAGATCCTTACAAAAGTGAAATGTTGGTACAACATATAGCTAGAAAAATGTAAAATTGCATCACAATTTATTGTTTACAAATACAAAACTCGATTATCATAAGTAGGGTATGTGAGAGTTACTGCATTTAATCGCGGACGTAACACTATAAAAATCAAGAGTAACATTAAAGAAAATAGGTTGTAGAGTTTAACTGACTCAAGACCATAGGGCAGGTTTTGGTAAACACATGATTGCTATTATAAACTAACTAAAAGGTCGGTCCTAAATGTGATAAAGACGGATAATATAACACGACTACACGGTATCAAAGTTTGAAATACGAAGCATCGCTAGACTAGAAAACGCCTAAACGCTACAACAAAAAACACCATTGACGACCCACCGAAAAGGTCGATAGAAGCCTTAGGTTTTAGGGCTTCATCATTGCTCTAGGGTGTAATCACAAGAATAACTAAACACATGCACAAAAAATAGTACCAATTTCACCTACAAGTTTATGATAGTAAAAAAGAAAGTTTATATGTATCAATGTATGTGGGTTAATGTGTACCAGTGCTATCTAGGGAAGGAAGATATAGTCTAGAATGTATATGGTCTATATATCACATGGAAAAAGTTGAGATGATTGAAGTGTTTTTTTTTATTTCACTTGTTTTGATTTGTATGATATGATTTAAAAAAAGACAATTGTTAGTATGGCTTTTGTTTTTGTTGTATAAAGGGTTATTATGACATGTGAAGCATGCAAATGATGTTATCATATGATATGGACAAGACATATGATACACACATATATAAGTATGTCATTGTCTTTGTTACTTTATTCATTTAGTCCTATTTGAAATAAGCAAACGTATAGGACTACATATATTATAGACTCGGCAAGCTACAAGTCGAACCCAACCTCTATGTTTATTCATGAGCCAAGGCCTGTGCAGAAAAAAGTCAAGGAATCAATGTCCAGTCAACCTGACCCGCTTCAACATGTACCAAAAAGCTAGTATTTGGTTTGTTAACCCGACTTATCACATGTAGCAAGGTAATTAATGGCTAAATATATGTCTCAACTATTAGTTATATCCTGATCATGACTTTTATCCCTAATCCACCTATAAAAAGGCCCCCGTGTGTGTGAGTGATCGTTCTAATTTTTATATGCAATGCACTTATATTACTATCAAAGATATTATGTTTATTTGTTTTACGTTCTATAAGTTTCAAGACGAGAAGGAGGAAAAGTGTTATACCTACAGTGAAAAAAACAAGTAAATGATAAGAAAGTTAGGAGGTCAAGTTATTTTGAATCCAATTTGGTTCAGTTTAGCAAAAATATAAATGGGAGTTAATTGAGTTAGCTTGATATTGTGATTACTTAATTTAAATTGTTGCAGCTCAATCCAGTGGCGGATCAAGAAAATCTTCGTAGGGGTAACGTTTTATAGAAAAGGGGTAACGAAATAAAAAAAATATCAAATTTTTCAAAAATTTACACAACCGTCGAAAAGGTAGGTCCGCCCCTGGCTCAATCGAAAAGGATAACATGAAACCAACAGTAGACTTAATTGCAAATCACAAATAAGATTAATTACTGGGCTGAGATTTTAGTTTTTATTGGGTTTCAGTTGTTCAAAACTTCAAATAGATCAGGTGGGCTCAAGCAAATTGAACTTGTGGACTAATTTTAGTTAAATTAGATTGGGCCATCACAAATTAAAATGTTCGCAGGAAAAGAAAGTCAGATTTTCGAAGATAGAAAATTAAGGGCTGTAGAAGACACAGAAGCTTTGCTTGATTCGTATACATGGAATTTTTTTTAATATTAAGGTTAAATAAGTGTTTAAATCTTTCTCCTTTATATTTGCTGGTTCACTTTTCGTGATTACTATCGGGACTACATGAGTTTGGTTCACCTTTGTTTAGCTTTGATGAACGCATTTGTATTGACACTAAATGTTTATTAACTATGATAATTGGGTTCGTATATATATTATTGTGATATTGTTTGGTTGTGTTATTCCTCGGCGATAGTAAAACACCATTAAGTGTGTAATTATCATTTGTATTGAAATATTTAAGGAATAAGGTTACAAGGGATGAGTATTTAAAGAACTCATATTTAAACAATACTACCTCTAATATTTGCATATCAATCTCTAATTATCTATAATTACTTTCTTGTCTTCTCCCGCAAGCTAAGGCCGGGAACGAAATGTAACTTAATTGGATTGTAAACATGTGAATCTATGAGTAGGGCTGTAAATGAACACGAACAAGGCCTTGTCCGTGTTCGTTCGCTAAAGAGATAATGTGTTCGTGAACGGTTTATGAACACTTACCGAACGATACGTCATGTTTGTTCATTAAGGAAATGAACGTGTTCACGAACATAAACAAATACTAACTAAATCGACAGAGGCTAGAGGTCGATTGCCGGGGGGGGGGGGGGTGGGGGAGTGTTGGAACTTTATTTTTGGTAAAACCCCAATCGTTTAACAAATGTCGATAGTATTCATTGATGTGAATAATTGGAAGAAAAAGGGGAACGGTGCATAAACATGATGGAAATGAAGTTTCATATTCTATTTGTAAGGATAATAAAATACATAAGAGTTAAAAAATATGAAAAGTTAGACAAAATAAATAAATATACAAAAATCTTTAATGAACAACATAAATAAACAAAAATGAACAAACATTCACGAACACGTTACCCAATGAGACCTCTGTTCGTGTTCGTTCATTTAACAATCGAATGAAATTTCTTTTCATGTTCGTTCGTTTACTAAACGAACGAACGTAAACGAACTTCCTGCCGAATGATTCACAAACTGTTCCTTGAATGTTTGGTTCATTTACACCCCTATCTATGAGTATGTAGAGGACTTGTAAAGATGTCCGCAAACTGTTCTTCTGTAGTAATTATGGATAATCAGAGGTTGATTATGCAAATATAAGAGCTAATATTGTGTCAATGTGGGTTCTATAAATATCCATCCCTAGTAACCTCATTCCTTACAATATTTCAATACGAATCACAATTACACACACTTAATGGTGTTTTACTTGATACCAGAGCGGCATATTAAAGAGTCCCCACTAATTGATGATATTTGACAGGATTAGATAAGAGCGGGCTATCCCCAACATGTAATTGTTGTGATGAGCTTATTATAGAGGAAATTGGTTTGCATACAGTAAAGGCATTGCGACGAAGAATATCCAAAAATGTATTTCTTTTGTGATAGTAGAATATTCTTGCTTTGAGGCACCGATTCAAGACCGATAAAATAGTCAAGTGATCCAATATCTTTGATAGCAAAAGCATGGATAAGTTGTTGTATAACACGGTTGATAGCCGATGTATTGTTGCGGGAACAATGGCATCATCATTGTAGACCAGAATGTAGAGACTTGTGGTGATTAGATTGTAAATGAATAAATAAGGACCCGTTTTGGAACCCTGAAAGCCAAGTTTGCATAGAGCCTCGGATAAGTGATGAAACCAAGCACGCGATGCCTGTTTGAGATCATAGAGGGCTTTGCACAAGAGGCATATATGATCCGGATGTTTCGGATCAATAAGACCCTATGGCTGTCGACTGTACACAGTTTCATTGAGATTTCTAAGAAGGAAAGATTACAAAGATTAAGTTGTCGAAAAGGCCTCTGTTTTATAATAGCAAGAGAGAGGACCACTCGGATAGTGGTATCCTTGACAACTGGACAAAATGTTACATTGAAATCAAAGCTTGGTTGTTGATGAAAGCCTTTGGCAACAAGAAGATCTTTGTATCTTGTAATAGCCCCATGTTGAAACCATTTAATCTTGTACACCCCCTTATAATCAATTACATTAGTGTTAGGGACAGGTGGAACCAAAGTCCATGTGTCATTTTTGATAAGTGCTTTAAATTCCTTGGCCATGGCTTGATGCCATTCAAGATGTTGGTTGGCAATGGTAAAGGAAGTGGAATCAACATTGAGAGATGTAGAACTAGAATACATGTTGGCGGACGGGCTGTGAGGGACCCAAGGTTTCGTATTAGGTAGAAGATTAAGAGGACGTAGACAAGTAGGAGGGGTTATAGATGAATAATTGTTGGAAGAGGATGGAGACATAGTAGTTGTAAGAGAGGATGGATGAGTAAGAATGTATATTGATGTTGGAGGTGTGTTTGGTTCGATAGAAAGGTGTGTTTGGATCAGTAGGAGGTTGTGGATTGTCAATTGGAGTGTTAAGAGGAAATATAAAGTCAGAAAAGGATGTGTAAGGGTTGGAATGTGGAGATGAAGAAGGATTAGAGGTGATTGGTTGTTGGAATCGAAAGTCATGTTTAAGAATTTAAATGTGTCGAGCTATGTAGATTCGATCATTTGTTTGATCGAGACACTAATACGGTGATCATTTGTTTGATCGAGACACTGATACCTTATAGCCAAGGAATATATAAGGTATGTACTAATAGTCCATTTTGTGAGGATTTTGGGGTCGAAGATGAGGGAAGCACTGATAACTGAATACTCAAAGGAAAGAGTAGGGTATATGTTCAAATGGAGATTTGTTTGAGGATGTTCGAGATGGCGTTGGGTTGATAAGATAGACAGCCTGCCAAAAGCAAAATGGAAAAATTGTTTTTGGGATAGAGGATTGGGCAACAAGAGTGAGTATAGTCTCGAAAACGTGGTGATATCGGCATTCAACGAAGCCATTTTGTTCGTTTGTGTGCGGGCAAGATAAACGATGGATTATACCCAGAGAACGAAAGAAATTTGAAAAGGGGCGGAATTCACCTCCGTAGTCAGTGTGGTCTTGTTTGATATTAATGCTAAATTGACGTTCAACCATGTGAACAAAATTTGTAAATGTTTTGTAAACATCAGATTTGTTTATTAATGGAAAGATCCACATGTAACAGGAATAATGATCAACGCAAAGCATAAAGTACTAATGACCATCTAGAGAAATAAGCGCAAACCCCAAACATCACAGTACAAAAGATCAAACTAGAATACATGTTGGCGGACGGGCTGTGAGGGACCCAAGGTTTCGTATTAGGTAGAAGATTAAGAGGACGTAGACAAGTAGGAGGGGTTATAGATGAATAATTGTTGGAAGAGGATGGAGACATAGTAGTTGTAAGAGAGGATGGATGAGTAAGAATGTATATTGATGTTGGAGGTGTGTTTGGTTCGATAGAAAGGTGTGTTTGGATCAGTAGGAGGTTGTGGATTGTCAATTGGAGTGTTAAGAGGAAATATAAAGTCAGAAAAGGATGTGTAAGGGTTGGAATGTGGAGATGAAGAAGGATTAGAGGTGATTGGTTGTTGGAATCGAAAGTCATGTTTAAGAATTTAAATGTGTCGAGCTATGTAGATTCGATCATTTGTTTGATCGAGACACTAATACGGTGATCATTTGTTTGATCGAGACACTGATACCTTATAGCCAAGGAATATATAAGGTATGTACTAATAGTCCATTTTGTGAGGATTTTGGGGTCGAAGATGAGGGAAGCACTGATAACTGAATACTCAAAGGAAAGAGTAGGGTATATGTTCAAATGGAGATTTGTTTGAGGATGTTCGAGATGGCGTTGGGTTGATAAGATAGACAGCCTGCCAAAAGCAAAATGGAAAAATTGTTTTTGGGATAGAGGATTGGGCAACAAGAGTGAGTATAGTCTCGAAAACGTGGTGATATCGGCATTCAACGAAGCCATTTTGTTCGTTTGTGTGCGGGCAAGATAAACGATGGATTATACCCAGAGAACGAAAGAAATTTGAAAAGGGGCGGAATTCACCTCCGTAGTCAGTGTGGTCTTGTTTGATATTAATGCTAAATTGACGTTCAACCATGTGAACAAAATTTGTAAATGTTTGTAAACATCAGATTTGTTTATTAATGGAAAGATCCACATGTAACAGGAATAATGATCAACGCAAAGCATAAAGTACTAATGACCATCTAGAGAAATAAGCGCAAACCCCAAACATCACAGTACAAAAGATCAAACTAGAATACATGTTGGCGGACGGGCTGTGAGGGACCCAAGTTTCGTATTAGGTAGAAGATTAAGAGGACGTAGACAAGTAGGAGGGGTTATAGATGAATAATTGTTGGAAGAGGATGGAGACATAGTAGTTGTAAGTAGGGATATGTTAAATGAGAATTATGTTTGAGGGTTGTTCGTAGATGGTTGGTTGTATAATTGATTGCAGCTGCAAAAGCAAAATGGGTGAAATGTAGTTTGGGATTTGAGGATTGGGCAGAAGTCGAGTATGTTAAAATACATGTGTGATATCGGCATTCACAAGCATTTGTTTCGTTTGTGTGCGGGCAAGATATATAGCATGGATATACCCAGAGAACAAAGAAATTTGAAAGGGGCGGAAATTCCACCCCGTAGTCATTGTGGGTCTTGTTTGATATTAATGCTAATTGACGTTCAACCATGTAACAAAATTGTAAATTTTTTTGTAAACACATCAGATTGTTATTAATGGAAAATCCATTAACAGGAATAATGATCACGCAAAGCATAAAGTACTAATGACCATCAGAGAAAAGCGAAACCCCAAATCTCATCAAGTACATGAGAGATCTTATAATAATGTAATTGATTGCCATGAAAAAATAATACGTAAATTTGAATAGATTTGTTTATAATGGAAGATCCACATGAAACAAATGAATATCAACGAATGATAATTAGTATATGACTTAGAAAGGTAAGGAAACTAAACATCACATGTACAAAAGATCAAGTTGTGAGAAATGTGAAATGAATTTGTGTGTAGACAGTTCACGATTAGAGTCTTGTAAGAGGATAGGAAAACTAGCATCTTAAAACTACGTGAATTGGGAAGAGTGGAAGACGAAAGAAATAGTAGAGACCCTTTTCACTAATTGTAAGGAGGAAGACGAAGTAGAACTATGGCCGTAGAACTTCACAACAAAAAAGGAAGAGTGAAATTCAAAGAAAATATTACTGTCTAACCAAATTGTAGGACAGATAGAAGTTGCTTTTTAATGGCAGGAACATGAAAAATGTTGGATATGTTAAATGATTTGTGCAAGGAATATATTCTAATGAACCAATATGAAGAATTAGAAAACTATTACAATTGCCAACACGAAGAAAATCATTACCATGGTATGATTCGGAATTTTCCATACTTGCAAAATTTGGTGTGACATGATTGTTAGCTCCACTATCAGGAAACCAGGTGGAGCCTCTTGGTGATCATGCATGGGAACAATTACGGAATGTGGATGGATCACGGTTAGGGCAGTCAAAGGGGAGATATCCAATTCCATAACGGTTTTAGGAACCATAACCCATATTTTGTGTAGAGGCCCACAAAAACTGACTACGGTTGTCACCACGACCCCTAACATCTCCTCTGAAGTTATGTTGAAGTTTTCACTTTTGTTGTTAGTGTTGTTATATCCTCCACGATAGCCAACTTGGCGTCCTCAATTGTTATGGCCATGATTAGTTGGAGGACAAATGTTGTAGCACACTCGAGGCAACTAAGTTGCTGAAGAAACAACTAGAATTAGTTGATATCCTAGTGATGATGCCATTTATTGTAAAGTTTGAAGCTGTTATGGATGTTGAGTAGAGGTTGTGGTAGTGAATGCTGTAGAATAATTGTGTTCTAGAGGTTTTGTAACCATGTAGTCGTGGTTTGTAAGTAATCCGAGCAATTCATTAAAGGATAAGGGAGTTGGATAGACTGGCACATTTGTTTTTGAGACCATTGTACTTATCACGTAATCCATTTATCACATGTAGAACTAAATCTTTGTTTTTTTACGGGTTCACCAATGTTTGCAAGTGTAAATGCTATCTCTTATGCACCACTAAGGTATGTGAGGGGCGTTTTGTCCCCTTTCATTTTTCGTTTGAGAAGTTATGTGTTTTGATTGTATATTCCCTAGAGGCTGTGTGGGGAGCATAAGCTCTAGCAAGAGAGTCCCATGTACAATTCACGAGCAGTGGTTCCTTGAACATGAGAAACAATCCTTTAGAGACAATGCTGGTGGTGATCATGTGAGCATGTGCATCATTTGCAATCCAGGCTTGATAGTTGAGATTAGATGTGACAAGATATAAGGATTCTGCTGTGGTAATGTCGGTGAGACTTGGACGCAGAATAGAACTGTCAAAGTAAACAAACCGATTATTAGTGATTAGAAAGTCCTCGATCAAGGTTTTCTAGTAGCCATAATCTGTTCAAGAAAGAGTAAAGGCACTTTATGTGAATTGTGAGATTCACAGTCAGTTGAGGTAAATGTTGTAATTGTTGTCATTGTTTAAGAATTTGGTTAAGAGTTGAGGTTGTGAGCGTCGCTGGTGAGTGTTGCCGATGAGTGTCACTGGATTGTGAGTGTCGCCGGTTAAGTGTTGTTCGTACAAGTGAGTGTTATTTGATTAAATATACCAAGCAATTTTTTGGCTTAATTAAATTTTGAGTGTCACCAAATGTGTCGCTTGGAAAATTTGAACAGTCAAACACGCTAACTTGCGGTAGCTGAGAGTGTTACTGGTGCAACTCTTCATGAGAGTTGTGAGTGTCGCCGATGCAACTCTTTATCAGAGTTGTGAGTGTTGCTGACACGGTAGTACTGAGACGGTGGCTTGGCTCTAATACCAAGTAAACTAGCGCTTAGTGTGTGTAATTGTGATTTGTATTTTAATATTGTAAGGAATGAGGTTACAAGGGATGTGTATTTATAGAACTCATATTTACACAATACTACCTTTAATATCGACATAATCAACCTCTTATTATCTATAATTACTTTCTTGTCTAATAGAGAGTTATGATACATAATTCAAATGCTAATTCCATCAAAGTTAACTTAGTAAAAAAACAATTTATAGGAATTTATATAATTTGTGCCCAAAGTTAATTAATAAATCAATCAATGTAGGTTATGTCTATGTAATTAGTTAAATATTTATAACATACATTTTTTAACAAGTTGCAATCTTACTTACATGAGTGATAATACACCCTTCATCACAAGGGGGTTGGCTTTGTTCATCATTGTACACCTTACAAAGGGGATCATCACCACTGGTAGTGGCAATAAGTTCTATAAAATCTAGCTATGTCAGAGTTTGTAAGAGAATGTAAAGGAATGCTCAATACGAGGTTTGTTATTGCCATTGTAAACTCATGTGACCAATAACACCTCGCCAACGTTAATGACAATGGGCCAGAAACTATTCATTAGAAATGGCGATGGGTCAGACATGTTGCCACTAGAAGTGGCGATTAGTCAGTGACTGGTTATATCTATCCAAGCAAAGTTGGGCTTGTGCAAGCAAAAACCATGGGCACAACAAAGACAAACCCAACTACTTACATTAAAGTCAACGATTCATCTCTATTTGTAGTAGTGGTGCTGACTTTTGCATGCACAAACCTTGCATCAGAGGTTGTGGACCTACTTAGTCGAAAAGGGTCATGCATAGTAATGTTATGACCCCGAGATCTATGAATTTAGTTTTTAAAATACTTAGTTTTGCTATTAAAAAGGGGTAGTAGCGCAACTTGTTGCTCCTTTACCTTCTATCTCGATTTAATTTCCCTTTGGAAACTTCGTAATAAGATTTGGTTTGATTTCTTACTAACCTTTCACCATTTCAAGTGGCATCATGTCTAACCCATCACCATTTCTAATGGCATCATTTCAACCTGTTGGAATTCTAATGGCATTGTTTCTGACCGATTGACATTAACACTCGTGATAAGTTCTTGGTCAAGTGAATCGCTGGTTTGCCCCACTCATCTCCATTTACAAAGGCAAAAATAAACCTCGTACTGTCATTCCGTTACATTCTTTTACAAGCTCTGACATGACTAGATTTTTTACCTATCGTCATTACTAGTGGCGATATCCCCTTGTAGAAAGTGGGCAGCCTTCTTGTAATGAAGGGTATATTTTCGACCTCCATTATCCAAAAAAATGTCTATTTAATGTGATTAGTTTTACCATTATAGTTTGTAGAGTTGCAGGGGCTGGAAATAATTTATTTTTTCAATTTCACATTTCTTATGGGACCGGTCACTGCCAGTGGCGGATCTAGAAAATCTTCGTAGGGGTAACGTTTTATAAAAAAAGGTAACGGAATCGTAAAAAAGCCAAAAAGCCAAAAAGCCAAAATTTATACTACCGCCGGAGCGCCAAGCGGTAGCTGAGGCTACCCCTTCCCTTAAGGTAGGTCCACCCCTGGTCACTGCCCTTTTTCTTCACAACCTGAAATGTTATATATGTTTCAGTTTAGATGAAAGGCTAATTGCAAGTTGAGGAAAATAGTAACTTATTTTTATCGTTTACAATATTAATAAATACATTTACGATTAACTGAAACATTTTCATTTCATTTGATTTGATCCATTTTACAATATTTATAAGGTAAATTCATTGATATAATTTGAAAAAAATATATGTAATATATGATACCATGATATATTAAGTATTTTTAAAGTACGATATTAAGTTAAATATTTAAGCAATAATTAATATTTTTGTTTTTTTGAAAGGTAACTATTATTCATAATGTCAAAACCTCAAACCGAGGCGGCAAAAACACAACAACACTTACACAAAATTGAAATTACACCGATCTTCCCATCTTAAACCCCTATTCTTGGATCAATTCCTATACCATAAGAACCCGAGAGACTTAATGCTAGCAACATCTTTGCTTAAACGTTTGGTGTAACTAACCTTCAACCAGGGTCGGTCCAATGGGGTTATGACCCTAGGCCCACCAGAGTTGACGGGCTACCAAGTTTCTGCTAGGTTTTCTGTATACTAGGCCCAGTGCTAAATTCAGTTTGGTGATTCGTCGATTTTGCGATTTAGTTTGATTGAACCCATGGAAGACACTCAGTTTGGTGATTTGCTATTCAGTTTGGTTAACTGGTGATTTGCGATTTTGCGATTCAACGATTTTGCAATTCAGTTTGTTGATTTGCGATTTTGCGATTCGGGTTAGACATCTTCGGATCCTCATTTATTGTTTAGGGAATTGGGTTTATTTACCGATTTGATTTATTTGCTTAGGGAATTTGGCTTGCTTAAGGAATTCAGTTTTATTTGCCAATTTAGTTTGTTATGACGCTTTTAGGGATTTCAGTTTGATTATGTTGAAAAGGATAACTTTGCAAAAATAAGATGCGCAAAAATTATTAAAGTCTTAAACCTTTAAACAAAGGCGGCCGATTTCCTTTGCATAAGACAACTTCTGGTTTGTTGATGTTGTTCTAGTTAAATAAAGACTGTCAGTTTCTTCTTTCTATTTTTTTGTTAGACATGAAGACTGTTAGTAGTTGGATAATTTTATCGTTATTAGTAACTTATTTCAGATACTTAACTGGATTATATAAAAAATAATTAGTTTTGAGTTCGAAATATACTTATGGGCAGTGGCGGATTTACAAAATCTTTATAGGAGTAACATTATAAAGTAAAGGGGTAACGAAATCGAAAAAACGTCAAAATAAGTCAAATTTTTCCAAAATTTACGCTAGTACCGGAGCATTAATGAGTAGCGGGGGTTACCCCTTATTATATGGTAGATCCGCCTCTACTTATGGGACGTATTAAAGTTTAACATAAACATTAACATAAATGTATATAATAATAACTTTTGTAACCTTCTTTTTTTTTTCTTTTTTTTTTAGCTGCTCTCATGGAGGATATTGAATTCCACTACTCATGTTTTGTCTTTTTTGTGGGACCAGCCTCCCTTACATGCGTCTTAATTGTAAAGATTTGCTTATGAAGAAAAAACATATTCTTTGTAATTGTATGACGGGTAGAATTCCTATCGCAACGCGTGTTGCGACGGGAATTCTGTCAGTATTGATTCAGTTTATATCGACACTTGTCATAGCAACTAAAAGACAATACGAAAAAGTCAAAATATGTCCAAAAGGATAACAACTTGTGTTTCACGTTAATGTAAAACCATGTGTTCGGTGGGAATTGGCGTGGTACCGATTATGTTAGGAGGATATCAGTTCGGTTCGTCACGGTAATAGTGCGGTACCGATAATTGCTATAGCTTACGATATAAAAAAGATATCTGTATCGCTACAGAAGTTGTTCGATATCGGTTCGTCACGATAAAAAAACAAGAAAAAGTCAGTTATATTCGAATTGTTCGAATTGAACATAACTTTTCACGAAGCGTAGATAAAAATAAATATGCCGCAGTGGTATACTCAAAATTTATTAAAGTATATAGAAAATCAAAATCGTAGTTTCTTAAAATACATTTAAACTGAATCAAATAAAGTATAATAAAAACATGGTTTTGGTAGTATATTCAATCTATAAAAGTATACAGAAAATCAAAATCATAAATTCTTAAAAGACATTTAATTGATTTAAATAAAACTAAAGAGTTTTAGAAGTAAAAAAATATATAATAAAAACATAGTGAAAGAGATTAAAAACATTAAATATATTTCATGTAAATTACTATATTGAACTAAGGATCACTTAAATATATTTAGCTTTAGTAATACTGTTTATCATCAGTTATGTATAATATGTACAAAATAATATGTATAATGATATAATAATAATAGTGATAGAAACTTTTCTCAAACAACAAAGACCAAATCTAGGATAATATTTTTGCACGTATAGACAAAATAATAGTGGGTAAAGATGACTTCCCGTCCCATCGTTTTCATTTAATTTATTGTTCGCTTGGATGCAGACTATTAGTTGTTCAAGAAAAATATAAGAATTCTAACAATGAAAAATATATATTGGACACCTAAGTTATTGGTTGTTGAAGACGATAAGCACAGGGTAATTGTATGTATACTATAACATTTGTGACGAAGCTTGACGTTTTTGATAGGGCATCGAAAATGTATATATTCAAAAATTTCTATAGAACCGGTGGTTGAAAACGTATATACCTAAAAATTTCTATACGAAAACTACATATATAACACTACTGAGCAAAAAGTTCGGGCTCTATAGGAGAGCAATAATATACGAAAACTACGTATATGCCCAAAAAATTTTATACGAAAACTACATATATATCCAAAAATTTCTATACGAAAACTACATATATCACATTTATAAATTTAGCCTCTATAGGAGAGCAATATTATATGTTATATGTGTAAGGGCCCACATAGTGTAAAGCTTATGGGACGAAATTGATGTCATGTTGGGTCTATCTCGGTGTATTTTGATATTTATCACGTAATAGGTATCTCCGAGATCGATATCTCAAAACTTGTGTGAACAATGCTTTGACTTATGTAAAATATACTTGTTAAAAGAATGTCATCTGTAAAAGGATAAGTATGTATCACTTGCTTCCACTCATCTTGAGGTAGGTGTATTAATCCACTTGGTTCTTGATGAAGAGAATTGCATTATGATTTCATCACATTTTGATGCTTGCATAAACCCATACATGAATTTCATTGATTTACAGACTAAGTATTCTTGACTGTTAGTTTAGACCTTTCAGGTTGTTAGGGAAAGTTATTTTAATGTCCATCTAATGTAGCTTTAAACTATTATAAGATACTAGAACAATAATGATCTTAAAAGAAATTTTTTGTAAGACAGGTAAGAAGGTTCTTTGAAAATTTATTTCCTCTTGAGTATAACTTTTAGCAATCAATTGAGCTTTTAAGTGTATTAGCGTTTCTATTCAGATTTAATTTAGTTATGAACACCTTTAGGACATTCAATCAAATCACAAACGTTATTCTTATTCATGGAGTCAGGGTTTGCTAATAATAACTTTACTCCATTTATAAGAGTGATTGACGCTAATGGCTTAATTAGAAGAGGTAGGATCAGTAAACTCTCCAACATCCATTTCAAATTCTGTCAGGTAGGATACATAATCAAAAAAGTTAATAGGTCTTTTAGACCTAGATAACCCGTCTCGGTTGATTATTGGGTTTATTAGGAGTTCCACCCAATTGTATGGATTAACTCTTGGTTACGTGTTATTTTTTAAGTGTGTAGGAGTTGGTGCAACATGGTGTACAAGGGGTGCAATCAGATTTAAATTCAAAATAAAATTTCACGAGCTCCCCCCGCCTCTTATACTACTGGTAAGTCATGATAAGGAGATTTACTACTCCTACTAATCGTTAAAAATGTTTAGGAATTCGGCATGCTTAGGTTCAACATTATATCTTATATTGGAACACGGATAAAATCTAATAGAGAAACAACTTTATGATGTTGATGTTAGTATCTCTTATTGAGGATTACTTAGCTTTGGTAAGAAATCTAAGTTAGTCCACATATAGGCATCTACAACATTTTGTTATGAGTAGCATTAGATTCTAAGGAGACAAATTGTGATAGAGTAGTGTTTTGTACAAGAGGTATAATTTGAGGTAAGATCAAGTTGTCACTCCCTACTTAAGTTATAAGTACGACACTTAGTGCTCTCACTAATCTTGTAGATCTCTAATAGTTCTAAATGACAAGTTTTAGTGATGCGCATGATGTGGGAATATTTCATACACATTAGACTTGATTTCCTTTTTGTCTAGATTTCTTAAGAATTTTTATGGACATATTTAGAAGGAATCCTATGAAATATATATGAATTGATGACTTTAAGACTTTGGCCCTTAAGAGACAGATTAGATACAAGTAAATATTCTTTGAAAGATAAATGAATTATGTGTGAATATTTCATTTGGGATAAGCTCTAGTGAAGTATAACTTCTGGTGGAAACTTACTTAATCCTTTAGCCAATTAATATTTAGGGCATTTAACACAAGCTTTAAAGTCACTAAGAATGAGATCGGATGACACTTCATTGATCATCAATTTGGTCATGATTTCTCAAGAAATTTAGTCTCAAAGGATGAAGTTATAGGGTCTTATTTTTCCTTTGTTAAACTTTCATTTACATGCTAACAAAGGTTGTGAACACATATTGTATCATTTAGTTCTATCTTATAAAGGTTTCTATCTGGATTATTATAACTAATAGTATGAGAATTAAGTAAATAATGACTTGGTCAAGTAAACATCTTAACTATTAAATTGTAGCTTTAGTGTTGATACTAAAATTTGAGGAATCTCCATAATGTGTATAGTATTATGAAGCCCAATAAAAAGATCTGTTTTTCATGGTTATTATAGGCCTGAACATTTAATTCGCCAGTAACTCTCATCTTAAGTATTTGGTGATTTATGGTAAAGAAACGTACAAAATTGCACTACTAATCCCATCATCTGTTAATTGGAATATTAAATATTATCGGACCCAAATATCATCAATTGGTGACTACCTACGTGAGCCAGCTACTCTCTTCGTTTGTAGATAGCTTCATTGCTCATGCGTAGTATAATGACATAGTTATGCAGTGAGACTTCTCCTAGGAGAGCTAAGGCCTAGAAGTAGTACTTGTATTTTGTTTCGGGATCTTAGAACTATCCTCTCAGTTGTGAATTTTCTTCCTTTTTAAAGGTTTAGCGTAGTCTAATGAATAACATCTGGTTTCCCTGTTTAACGTGTTTCTTTTTCCTTTACAATGGCTGCTAGCAACACACTCATTTTTCATTGGCACTTCTAAGTGTTATAGTTGATTTTTAAGGCATGAATTTGTATTGGTGGAGAAGTTACTGATTTCCATGTGTAAGCCCGTAATTTATGGGTCATGTTATTCTATAATATATGATGTGTTCATGGATACCACTTAACCTTTTAGTTAGAATTACAGTGTTTGGATGCGTCTTAGGAGTTATTTTGATTCTTACACAGAAAACAGATTACTCTTACGAAATTCAAAATCTAGGATAGCTTCCGTGATAGCAATTATAAATGAGTTATTGATTACCATAAAACACATTATGAAATGATTTTATTATTCAATAGTTTTATCAGAAACCCAACATGAATGTCATATCTTGACAGATAATTAAGACCCAATAAAAGCAAATTATGTAAAAACTTTCCATGAAATTAAACTCATCTTAGGGTTTGAAATTTGAGTGGATGATTTAGTTAAAACGTGAACTTATTGAAAAATTTTAATGCAATTTATGTTATAAGGTACTCAAGAAAGTCAGACTAAATTAAAATATTATATCAATGAATGATCATTAATGTAAGGGTAATTATTTTAATCCAAAACTATTAAACTAAGTTGAATTCTACTTCAACAAAAAACACATAACTTTTGGACATAAGTGAGACTATTTGGACATTATGAAAAGGGGTACAAAATAAAGATTTTTATTATTTTTTCAACTTTATTTGTTTATTGTTTAATTATTTTAATTAGTTTTAAATATATATTGATAACTTTTAGGCTACGTTTCTATCCTTATTTACCTTTTGATATAATTTTTATTTTAAATTGAGTTGTGAGTAGTAATACAAACGTGCATATTATCAAAGTTAGCTCACATTATTTTTTTTTAATTTGACGTCATTTACCCCTTTTGTTATTCTAATAATATATTGTAAGGTCTTGTAAATTTTCAAATATATCAATGATACGTGTTTATTTTTATTTATGTTTTGATAAAGTTTTTGATCAAATTCGAACGGGTCAGAGATAATTGAATTTTTTCTTGTTTTTAAGATGACTAAGTGAACTGATACTATACGAACAACCTCGATAACGGTATGAAATATCTTTTTGTAACGTAAGCTAAAACAAGTTTTGTACCGTACTAGTATCGTTACGAGTCAAACTGTTACTGACCCAACAATATTGTACCACGTTGATTCCAAGTGAACAATATTGGTACAAGTATAAGTACTTTCAAAACCGTTAATGATATTCATTTTTTGGTTTTTGATCGTTATAAAACGCTCATCGATATTCTTTTCGGCATATCATGACTCTTATTTTTTGAGTTTTATTTTTGTTTGCTATACCGAATTCCGCTACTATAGCAGTACCGATAAAATATTTGCCGTAATGCTCAAAGTGATGTATGGGTTTTGTTATTTGCTACACTGAATGCCGCTAAGTGATGTATGAATAGCTATTATAATAAGATATACAAACTGCATTATAAAACTCATGCATGTAAACATGGATCATGTGACAATGATTTACATAAAAAAAACCAAACCTATCATCATCATTATTATACTCAATAAATCTCACCATAGGGTCTGGGAGAGTAAAATGTAGACAACCTTACCTCTACTCCGTAGGAATAGAGAAACTGCTTCCAGCAAGACACCGGCTCGATAGTAGTTTTGCATCAAGCCTTGGACATAAGGCATGTAACACTCAACAAAGGCCGATTAGTGCATGTACCCTATTGTCCTTGGACTATCAACATTACCGCATGATATATGATTAACCGTCCCCCATTTTTTAAACTTATTTTCACAAAATTAGTAAAATAATATTAAAATTAATACACTCTCACTTTTGTCCCTAAACGCCACACATATATAATTATATACGCATAACGCAATCGTCATAAAAAAACCAAACCAATAATATTAAACATTCTGGATTTAAAGTTTTACAAATTAATGTTTGCATTAAGCTAGCCCACTAAACTTGACCTAATTAGTGTTTAATCAGTCCGTGAGAACATGTGGAAATAGAGACAGAGTGGCATTTTCGTCAACCATCTTATTTATAAATAGTTGTTTCCTCAGATTCAAAAGCAATCAAGCAACAAACTCTCAGAGGTATGCATTTGATCTTTAAGAAGATTCAATGCTAAATCGAAGATTATATACCAACATGTTTTCTGATCTCGTCTTCCCTAGACCCCAGTTTATAGTTTACACTGATTTTACTGGATACGTTTGTTTGTTTGTTTGTTTGTCCTGATCTTTGTTGTTTTTGCAGGTTTTTCGATTTCGTAAGAAATTAACCATGGGAGCAGGTGGCCGGATGAACGAGACCGCAACAAAAAGAGATGTCTTCAAACATGTTCCAGTAGAGAAACCTCCATTCGGGATTGCTGATCTGAAGAAGGCAATACCACCACACTGTTTCAAGCGATCTCTTTCAACCTCTTTTTACTATCTTATCCGCGATTTGTGCGCGATCTTTTCGTTATACTATATCGCAAACAACTACATTTACCACCTCCCTCAACCCTTTTCCTTCATAGCATGGCCAGCTTACTGGATCCTTCAAGGTAGTATCATGGTGGGATTGTGGAATATTGTCCATGATTGTGGTCATCACGGATTTAGTGATTATCCGTGGCTCGATGACACCATCGGCCTCGTCTTCCACTCTCTTGTCCTCACTCCCTACTTCTCTTTCAAATACAGCCACCGTACTCACCATGCCAACACTAGTTCTCTCGAAATGGACGAAAACTGGGTTCCAAAACTCAAAAACGATACATGGTTTGTTGAAGTTCTTATGAACCCGGTTGGCAACTTGATGATGCTTGCATTTAGGTTACTATTCGGGTACCCCGGGTACTTCATGTTCAACCTTCATGGCAGGATATACAAAGGTTTTCCAAGCCACTTTAACCCGCTCGGTCCTATCTTCAACGACAGCGAGCGCGCTCAAATCTGGCTCTCCGACGCTGGAGTTGTCGCTGCTCTCTATGGACTTTACCGAATTGGTACCAAAACCGGTTTCCAATGGCTACTTTACATGTATGGGTATCCCTTGGTGGTTATGTGTATGTTCTTCATGTTGTTTACATATTTGAACCACAACCATCCTTCGGTGGCTCACTATGATTCAAGAGAATGGGATTGGTTAAGAGGTGCTTTAGCGACCGTTGATAGGGATTATGGGATTTTGAACACCATCTTCCATGATGAACCTAATGCTCATGTGGTTCACCATTTGTTCTCCGCGATTCCGCATTATCATATCGTTGAGGCCACACAAGCCGTGAAACCTGTTTTGGGTGAATACTACAACTATGATGATACTCCTATTTTTAAGGCGATTGTTAGAGAGACTAAAAATTGTCTCTTTATTGAAGAGGATCCTGAGAAGAAAGGTATTTACTGGTTCAGTAAGTAGATGTCACCAATATATCCTATAAATGGAAAGTTTGATGAGTGAATTGAAATGGTTGTATGTTAAAAGTCTTGCACTCTGGTTTTCTGTTTATTTTTTTTCTTGCTTTTATAAGAATAAATATTGTCTGGTCTCTTGAGATAAATGAAAGTATAATTAGTGTTGGTGTTGGTTCTGTCATCTCTTTTAGTTTTTGATTTATTTTATTTTAATTTAATTGGTTTCTCTAATCACAAATTGGAGTTTTCTTGCATGTCATTTTCAATCTGAGAATTATTTACACATGTCACAAAATGGAATTTTCTTACCTACTGTCCAAAAAAGTCAAGATCAGCTAAAAAAGATTAAAGAGTGCTACGAAAGTTAACCTCTATAAATAATATGAAAATAGTAATAAGTCAAGATCAGATAAAAAGGTTAAAGAGTGCTATGAGAGTTAACCTATATAAATAACTAATTAGTTGCTCCGCTGTTCCTGCAGGCATTGAAACATAAAGCACGAAGAACTTATACCGTCTATTGGAAACATATTATATTTGATTTAACTGGTTTTCAAAATTTTTATGTCAAAATGTAGTCCAATTGAAAGCGTACACAAAAATAAGAATGAAAATGTATTATATCTGACTTGACTCTTTTCTGGGAAAAAATAAAATTCACGTCACAACGTAACATTCGAAAATGTATATAATAATAAGCATAAGAACATTTTATATATGACCCACGTAAATCAACTGAAAAAAGTACATAACAATAAGCATAAGAACATTTTATGCTTGACCCAACTCACTTCCGGAAAAAAATTTACGTCGAAACATAAATGAACTTGAATTTATACGGACACGTACATAAAAGACATGTAAAACTCGATTACATGGTCTTTAGAAATTTAAAGGGTTATAAATGTGAATGTTGAATATTGAGGGGAAAATGTATAAAAAACAAAAAGAAATAGGAAAAAAAGTCAAAATACTATTAACACAAGTCGTTAATTATAATATAGATAATATAACAATAAGTATAAGAACATTTTATGCTTGACCCAACTCACTTCTGGAAAAAATTTTAAGTCGAAACGTAAATGAACTTGAATTTATACAGACACGTACATAAAAAGACATGTAAAACTCGATTACACGGTCTTTAGAAAGTTAAAGAGTTATAAATGTGAATGTTAAAAATTGAGGGGAAAATGTATAAAAAACAAAAAGAAATAGAAAAAAAAAAGTCAAAATACTATTCACACAAGTCGTTAATTATAATATAGATAATAATATAGATAATATAAAAATAGTAGTAGTAATAATAATAATAATAATAATCATCATCATCATCAGAGATTCCGTATGAAAATACACCTCCCATGAGAAATACGATCAATATGTAGTTAGTCCTAACTCAAGTGTTGGGTCTAGTATCATGAAATAAGGACACAAAATCACGATAAATTATAGATAAATAATTAATCCACATACAATCGAACTCGCAATAATATATTAAAGATAAATAATTAATTCACATGCAATCGAACTCGCAATCATCACAAGAAGAAATCAATGACCGTAACAATCATTAAATAAAAAACAAATAAATATATAAAAACGAAGATCAATATAGATCCGATTGTGTTAACTGCTGGAGAATTGCAATCACAATTACTATCGTAAACAAGGGTTGCCACTCGCCATCATCAAGAATTATATATAGATTGAAACATCAGATTCAAAATCAATAAGGAATGTATATAATCAATTAATTCACAAATCGAACTAATTCAAAAGGATGATTTAATTGCACGAAGGACTGTGAATCAAATCAAAATTCGTAGATTGCAAAGCCTAACAAAAAGAATAAAAACCTAAGTGGGTTGAAGGTCAACTTCAATCAAGTGGAAGAAAATAAGGAATTTTGTCATTGTTCAAAACACAAGGGAAAACATTAAGAATATTTTTGAGTCAAAGTAAATGTTAGTAGTCAACAAAGTAATTACTTTAGGAAACAATAAAGGTGGAGAAACAAAATGAAGAAAATAGGAAAATCGATATTCATGAAGTAGGAACAAGCAAGGATCAAAATGGCCAAATGAATCAGAAAAGGAACCAAAGACAAAAAAAAAAAAAACCCATCGTGTGATGTGATCAAAGCAAAGAAACCAAGTCGTGTGAAATGATCATACTTTAAGAGTATGTTGGTAACTGTGAAAACAAGATTAAATCATAGGATACAATTACATTGTTAAAATATTAATCAAATAAAACCCATGTTACTCCGATCATTAATAATTCTGAAATCAAAATGTGTAAATGTAACACACTATCTTTCATAATTGAATTTTAATTTAAAATTTCGTATTTAAGTATGTGATTCTGAATACGCGTAACTTAAATTTTCAAGTTTATTAAAACTTTTCGACATATTTAAACATTTTAACATGTTATCAAATATTTGTTTTGTTATGATCAAAACAAAGTGCGGAAGCTTCGTCTTTGATCGTGTTCGGCTTTTCATATAGCTTGATCTT
The DNA here is from genome assembly GCA_947069175.1 of Scalesia atractyloides. NCBI lineage: Eukaryota > Viridiplantae > Streptophyta > Magnoliopsida > Asterales > Asteraceae > Scalesia > Scalesia atractyloides. The sequence continues at coordinate 1,733,456 of CAMTDV010000003.1, forward strand.
CCTCCGGTGCTCCAAACATCACCTATATTTCATATTTTATGAAATACATTAGTTATAATAAATTATAACATAACCAAATAAACCCGAAGACTTAAAACAATAAAAACAAAAATCTAGTTTTAGGCTCCACCGTAAGCTACGGTGACCACCGTAGCTTACGGTCAAGCCTTACGGTCCTAGTTCACTGTCTTACGGTTAAGACTTCATTTTTAACACAACAGCTGTCCACCGTAAGCTATGGTAGGCCACCGTAGCCTATGGTGGCTTGCTGCAGATTTTCTCTTGTTTGCAACTTAGTTACGGAAACTTCCGTAACTCATTCGATATATATCCGTTTTACTTGAAACTTGCTTCTAATCGTGCGTAATTTGTTTTCTTACATAACTAACCCGAGATCCTTGACCCGGATTATGCATTTATTTCTGATTTATACTCATACTTTCTGATTTTGCCCATTTTGCCCTTTAATCCCTTTTTGGACCAACTATGCATTTATACGCCCCATTTGGTATGCTTTAGCATTCCCTTAATACCCGCATAGTTGCCTTAGCAAATACATTGCCATATTCAACTAGACCTTTATTTATTTATTATTTTGACCCGTTTGGTTGTTTTAGCATAATTCAACGCTTATTTCAACAAAACCTTATCTATCTTTTTGTATCTACACTGGGATATCTATCTATTTCCCACACAACTTTATTTGTGGTGAAATTATTATCGTAAATTCATTTTGTACAATTTCTGCCCTTTTGGTTTTACCGATTACGAAAAAGACCATTTAAAGGTATCAAACTAAAAAGGTTTATGCTTTTCACTTTTACGTTACCGAAAGGGGTCTATTATATTATAGAACTCATTTTAAACTAATATTAAAGTTGTTTACTTATTTTATCATTCAGGGCATTTTGGTCAACTTAGACCCTTCTTTCCGACGAATGACATACAATATCGTGTTTTGACCAAATGAACGTTTGACCATAATCTATGTAAAATCATTATGTTCTTAAGAACATAATGTTTACAAATTAGATTATTGGATTTACCTTACCTTAGGTAATCCATTATTTATATATGACTCATTTAACTCTTATCGGACCTTTATGTCCTTGTTGAGAGTTTGACCCATTACATGTACCTGGCTCGGTTGCTATTTAATAACAATGCAAATCATCCTCATTCTTCATATGAGCACAAAACTCAACAAGTATCCATTAGTCATCATCACCAAAATGTGACAGTATCACCATTTGACCCGTTTGGTCTAAATGACCATTTATCTTTATGAGATGATATTATTTGTCATCTCACCCATCTAGTTCATTTCGGTTTACGTCTTATTATCATACTACTTTAGGTCGTTTCTTAATCTGTTTGATCCGTTATGGCATACACCATAGGATGTCTATTTCAAGATTAAATATTTATTTGTCAACACGTGACTAAATTACCATTTTACTTTTTATATTCCTTATGACTTACACCATAGGTATCTTTTTCCAAAATCTTTGGTTGCTTGTCATTACATGACTAAATTATTGTTTTACCCTTTTTACCATCAAATATGGTTTATTTTCATTTTCGCTTGTTCCAACCCGTATCCATCCGTGTCGGAACTTCATATTTAGGAATCTCGTCCCGAATACCCAAAACGCTTATTCATATTCAAAACATAAGTAAAATTTACTATTTTAAGAACATAAGCTTAACTTACCTTGAATTCCAATTATGCCTTCTTCCGCGTACTTGTTCCGTTTGACCCGCTTCTTCCCAAGCCTCCACCTAGCTTGTCAAGCATCAAACTACCATTTATCATTCGCAAGATGGTTAGGTTAGTCATCATCTAACACGACTATTCCACCCTACGGATTTTATATCAAATTTATCATTCGATCTTAGTATAGGTCAGTTTAACTCTTAAAAGTCAACTGCCTATTTACTCACACTAACCCACAAACAAATTTAACAACTCATTTACGCATTTCGTTAATTACCCAGTAAGCACTATTCTTAGGCCACCAATTGAGTTATGTTTTCCAAACTAAGTTCACATGATTGCTAATATCAATTAACATAGTTTCTACAATCATATGCTAATTTATCAGTTTTATGCAAGAACTTGGGATTGTTTCATCACTATGAAGCAACTCATTGCATTATAAATATGGAATTTACCCAAACATTAAACTTTGCCAAATATTTTAAACATTCACGTTCACATGATGATTTTAAGCATCTATTAACATGTGTTTAACATAAATCTCATCTTATCATAAAAACCCATTTCAAGTCATGTATGAACATCTATTCGAACCTAATTTGTTCAAATATCTTATACATACATATAAGTATGATGATCATAAACACTTATATATCATCAATTTCATCATATAATCAAAACCTACTTTATAATTTACTTGTTAATTACTAACAAGTAATCTTACATCAAATTGTGCATAATTTCATTAAGTTTAACGAAATCTATCATACACATACACTTATTATTATCTTTGGATCATCATCCAACTATCTAATGACAAGTATTCAACTTGTCTCATCTTATGATTTTCACCAATCTAAGTTTTGAGACATACCTTATGATCCCCTAATCAAGGTGATCAATAATTCATGTTCATGCACAGATTTGGGTCTCGAATTGATCTTCAACTTTGGTGGATTAGGCTTGAACAAGGGTTTCCCCTTGTTCTTTCTCCTGATGGTCGACCAACACACACACACACACTAAGTGTGTGTTGTGTTTAACCCTTTTGTTTTTAAAACACAAGTATCCTTTTTATGCAGCTTTGGTCCCTCAAGTTTAGTTTCGATTAAATATCAAGTTACAACTCATTGTGTTGTCACTTATATACATGTTATTAACTAGGCTAATTTGTACCTAGTTATGTTGTTTATGGGTTCACTTCTACCACTAACGGTCTTTTACTCGCTCTTTAATATTAACGTGGTTTGATTACCAAACCCATTTTTGGGGTGTTACAGTAAAGCAACAATCAAAAAAGAAAAACTGACATGTGAGTGATCGAAATCAAGAAACCATAAAAGATTTGTGTGATACAATTAAAGCAGTAAGGTTGGGACAAGTCAAATTTAGGGGTTGAGATAAGTTGCTTCATTCTTATAAGAAAGTAATGACCTACGACAATCAAAGATGGCATTAGATGCCAACAAGGAAGACGACTACAACAAGTGACCATACCTTTTTTCATGTTAGGCAGGTATTAGCTGAGTTAGTTATATTGGGTTTTGAAATCGAGGCCTACGCTTGTAAAATTCAATATCAAAATAGAGCTTAAATTAACGGTTTGGAAGATTTATAAGAATTTCATAACATTAGATTAAGGGGGATACTGTTGCATCTGAAAAGAATAGTCTAATGTTATTAACAAAGTACAAGGATTAAAGATGTAGATTATGAGGTTAAAGGATCAAATCTAGCTAGTCTTGAAGACCTATTTAGAAGATCTATGTGACTTTACGTATAGGCAACTATGTTGATCGTGTAGATTAGCGTATGAAGTTAAAGTGTCAGACAATGGTCTTAGGAGAGATTGTTGAACTTTTGAGACCATTGTATACCACAACATGAAGTGAAGGGGCTAAAATTGTCATGATTAATAGATTGCAGATCAAGACTTAGTGATTAGTCGACAATCACTTGCGACACTCTCATTGTTGCCAGGTTTTGCTTGTTTCGCCGGCACATTGTCATGATGACAGTGTCGCCGTTGCACATCTTGGTGACATCTCAGTGTCGCTGGTGTACATCTCGATGACAACTCTGTGTCGCCGGTGCACATCTCGGTGTCATCTTAGTATCGCCAGTGCATCTACGATTCAGATTTGGCTAAGTGCTAAAGACTTTGTGGTGATCTGTGTAATGCTTCGTATCTCTATACTTTCCTTATTTAGAAAGTGTATTCGTATTTCTAGTTTTGAAAACTTGTAACCGTATCGTATTCCGTTTCCACTCTTGTAATCCGAGTCGTTGATAATAATGGAAATTCATTTTATACATATACATGTGACATACTTAAGCTATACGCAATCAATCGTTGAATACATGTTTATACGCAAAAACCGAGACTCGAAATACTTGGAAATAACAATCATACATGCATCACACTTATACCATATCTTAATACGCTTTGAATACCTAAAAATAAGTTAAATACAAGTTTATGGCATGAATAACCTAAAAACGTGAAGGGGCCAAAAGTGAACAAAATAAACAATTTTTGAACATGATACTAGAACTCATACGTGCTAGAACACTTATTTGCTTTATACTTATCATTAACTTCATACAAGCCTCCCTTAATATGTGTAGTGCTATAGCATTAATGCACCACCCGTATTCTTGAGGTTATGTTAAATTAAACAAAACGGTCTTATCGTTGCTACCATTGGTCGGGGTGTAACAATTTGCGACAATCAACGAATACAAGTGTTACTAGTGACACTGATACAATGTCGCCTACGCCCATAATTGTTTGCATGCCACCATACGCAAAGTCAAAGTTTATCGAGTCATAATCAACAAATAAGTCAAGACGAGAAGATCGAGAGAAGGATGATTGATTGAAGTTCAAGATAACGTGACTTGCGGTTAAAGAAATATATTTTGTTTTAGACAAAATATATTTAAAATTTTAGAAGAATAAATTTATGATTTAGTTAAACTCAAGGGCTTAAAGTGCCTAATCCTAATTAGGCTATAAATAGGTAGAGTTTTTAGAGTTTATGATCAACAGTAACACACACATTAGTACTTATCTTGAACCGTCTCAAAAAATAAGTTATTAATTTACAATTTTGTCACCGGGTCCATTTTTAGTTTTCTATTGATTCGCATGTTAACCCTATATGTATTTGATCCTAACACAAAGCTATATTATTTTTTGAACGAGTAACTCATACACCGTTTATCCTACTCTTAAATATACAACTATATCCAGCACCAGACTTAAACCCTCAACCACATGGAAAGAAACACCTTACCAACAAGCCTTAATACGGTTAACACGATAGAAGACATGCAAGCACTTTGGGGAAAATCTTGATTAATGCTTCTACTTTTACTCCGTCAATATTTTCTGAGGAAAATAGGTCTTCGAATCAATTTCCGATTTGCCCTCACGGATATTTTATTTACATAAATGTACTTTGAAATACCTATTGGAAAGAAAGAAAGAAAATAGACCAATATATCGATTTCTTACTAAATGAGAAATAGATAGAACAACAGAATAAAACAAAGGAAATGCTTGAATTGGAAAGTTAAAGAATACGTTTGCATGAGGAAAATAAAAGGTTTTAAAGGGTTCACGTGATGATATGCATGGCTGAATTGGGAAGTTAAAAGCATAAGTCTTTTTTTAAGCTTTATACTATATTGGTTGTTTAATAAATTATTAGGTAGACTTGCTATGTAGTTTGACAATATCTTTCATGGAAGTGTACGTTGGAGGTGTTGGCACGTGGGGTATAAGATTGGGCTATAGAATTGCTATTTTATCTGTTGTTTTATGGTTACCACGTACATGTTCTAAAGGCGTATTGTATCATGAATAAAATGTAACAACTTTTTCTTTCTTCATATTTTTCTTTCTTTATGCTTTACACTGAAAAATAAAATTGGTGTTACTTTGTATTATTTCTCTTTAGTAGAAAAGGGATGCAACAAACACAAGAAATACGCACCATGTGTGCAAATACATATAGAACATATGACCTCCAGTACAATTATATATTTTCATTATATATTTACCAACAGAACCAGTAAATACCACTGTTTCCCTCATCTGGTTCTACAAAAATACATTCCTTTGTTTCTCTCCAGAAAGCCTTTAGAATTAGAGTATCATCGTATTTGTAGTAGTCACCTAAGACGGGCTTGGTAGCCTCAATGGTGTGATAATGTGGAATCGTTGAGATCAAATGGTGCACTACATGAGCACAAGTTAGTGAAGGATGGCTATGATGCAAAAAGGTGAAGAAGATGAAATGAGCATTCATAACCAACAAAGGAGCACCATAGATGCAAAATAACCATGTAGCACTTGTGGAGGCCGCAATCTTGTAAAGAGCATAAAAACGAAATTTGTTTGCGCTCGCTATCGTTGAAGATAGGACTGTTTGGGTAGAAGTGACTTGCAAACCCCATTGTATTCGCGGCCATGTATATTGAAGGTAAAGTACATGGGAAAGCATAGAAGCAACCTAACGACAGTCATGAACAAGTTTCCGAGTGGGTTGTTGAGAACTTCAGAATACATGGTGTCCGCCTTCCTTTTGGGGATCCAAACCTTATTATACTCCATTGAATTGGTGCGAGCATGGTGGCTACGATGACTGTATTTGAAAGAGAAGTATGGAGTGAGGAAAGAGGAGTGGAGGATAAACCCAAGTGTAGCATCAAGCCACTGGTATTCACTAAAGGCATGATGGCTCAAGTCATGACCAATGTTCCAAATACCCATAAAGCTACTACCTTGGCAAAACCAATAAATTGGCAATGCTAAGTAATTCAGGGGCTTGGGTAGAAGTGGAATATAATTTGAAGCCAAATAGTAGAAAGTATAGCATATAGCGATGCCGCGGAAAAGGTAGTAGGAGAAGGTTGCTAGAGATCGCTGAAAACAATGTTGTGGAATTGCTTTCTTGAGATCACTTATCTTGAATGGAGTTTTCAATGTGGGAACACGTTTCAGAACATCTTTGTTAGAGGAAGCATCATTCATCTAGCCATCTGCTCCCATTTTATTGTTTCCAAAGCAAAAAACCTGCAAAAGAAAGGTTAGCTATCCCGCATGCATCATTCAAACATATAAAGAAAGGACGTGTGTGTGTATATATATATGTATATATATAAGGGATGTTTATCTTGAGAACGCTAAATATTGCGAGAACCATGAGAACGAATGAGAAAACCAATCAAAACCATTTTTTTAATACAATCATTGGTTTAATTAAGATACAACATTAAAAAAAGAAATTACAATATCAAATAATTCATTTCTCCTCTCAAAATCACTCTTATTAGATTTTTACACATGTGTAAATATAACAAATTTACACGTGTAAATGACAAACTTACACATGTGTAAATTTTCTTTATTTCTGAATTCACGTAAATTTAAATGTGTAAATTAAATTTCTAGAACTGTATTCGAATAATAATGACAAGTGTAAAAAGAAATTTTGAATTTCACTTGTTTTTGACCAAGTTATAGTGGTTTTTTCATTCATTCTCACGGATCTCGCGATATTTAGCGTTTCATTTAAACTCTCCCGTATATATATATATATATATATATATATATATATATATATTAGGATCATTTGTGAACAACTTCTTGAAAATGAACTGAGTGAACTAATCTTGACCATTGATTATTTTTTAGATTAAAAGGGTAAGATTGACATTAGCGCTCTCTCTCTCTTAATTAAAATCCCTTAATTTTCTCATTTATTAATTCTCTCACACACATTTTTAATTACTTCTCCATTATTATAAACTCGTGTGGAATCAGTTGCTATTAACGTATATGAAACTCCTAACGGAACTAGGTCGTGGACTACAAAATACACAGATGTATAAAAAGTCTGTACACATCTATATAAACTAACAACTGTGTATCTTGTATAAACTTAGTTAGCGAGACTGTACCCATGCGTATAAACTAATAGCGGTGTATCTTGTATAAATTGATAGTTAACGAGACTGTACACATGTGTATAAACTAACATGTGTGTGTATTTTTTATAAACTGATACTATCGAGAATGTACACATGTGTATACATTAACAAGTGTATATATTGTATATACGGAAACTAGCAAGGTTTTAGGAATTTTGATTATATTGTTTAATAAATGCAATTTACAAAAGACGCAAATATCCTTCTGTCAATTAATTTAAAGGGAAGATACAACATTATAATTACAATCTTGCCATTGTTTAGAAATCTCTAGATGATATAATCCAATGGCTCACATTAGTTCACACAGTTCACTCTCAACCTAGTGTTCACTCTAGAACCCTACCCTATATATATATATATATATATATATATATATATGGAAAGGTTCATTTGAGAAAAAAATTAATATGAGAAGGAAAAGAAGAAATGGCATAATGGTAAAACATTATATTGTTTATAACTCTCTCATTAATTATGTTATCTTTCATTAATAAAGTAAAAATCATTTTATCCCACACATTTCAAAATTTATCCTACATATATCTTACACTTACTGGAATTTACCCTACACATATGTAAATTTACCCTAAACATTTCAAAATTTATCATACACATACTAAAATTTATCTTACACATGTTGAAAATTGTCCTTCACCATAAATTATTTTATTTTGAAAGAGTATATTAAAAAAATGAGTTACAAGTTTAATTACTTAGCTAATTAATGACAATTATAAATTTACCTATATACAATTTTTCATAACATTAAATACACACATTAAATAAAATAAATGAATATTTTTTATTGGTTTAAAAATTATTTTATTCTTACAAAAAATTTTCTCACTTAACCCTCCAATATATATATATATATATATATATATAAGGGAGAGTTATCTTGAGAACATGGATTTTTGTGAGAACACTAAGAACCATTTTCATCCATAGATCATCCTCAATCTAAGGCCCCGATTAAATGGGTGTTTAAATGAGAAGGGGACCATAAGATAAGACTCAAAAGGGCAACATTGTAAAATTACATTTCAATAACCCAAATCACATCTTCTTCCTCAGGAAATCAAATCGCATCTTCAAAAAAAATCCTAAATCCACTATCTTCCTCATGAAATCAAATTGCAGATCAAATGTTATCCAAGGCTTTGTGGAAGAAGGTGGAAGAATGATTGACAAGCAAACTAACGGTGAACGTAAAGAGGCCACTGAGCCTTATGTTCTTGATCTGGTATGATTTTTATTTCGTATATTGATATTAGTCAATCTAGGTTTTTCAGGTTTCGAATTTGTTGTTAATCAATTACAAAAAAAGTTGATTTTGAAAGGTGATTGTTGATCAATTATGTGTCATCCTCTGTTCACCAAACAAAGTAGGGTTAAAGTTGTGAAGACTGACTTTGTTTGCTTTTTTAGGACTGTTAGGCTTTTAGCGTAATTTGAGTTTTGTTTGAAATTGAGAGATAAAATAAAGGATTTCGAAGTGTGATTAATTTTTGGTGTCATAACTTGCAGTTCATGAGTCAAAAACTAATAACAAATTGGGATACGACAACTATTGAAGTCGTTAAGTTGCAATTGTGCTGGCAATGATTCAGAGATGTTTGTAATTATGCATGATTGGTATGTGGTAAGTGTTCACCAGTTGAGTAATTTGGAAAATCATTTTGTTTTTTAGGTTTAGAATCACATCCACCAACCCCAACTGCAAATAACATGATAATCTAAACACCCCTATCAGAAAGAAGAAATGTGCAGTGAATGCAAATGTGAAACATAGTGTTAGAGAAGATGAATGTGGAAAACAAAGAAGTCTTGATTGAAAGATGCATGTTATTATGTATGATTGGTATTTGGTAAGTTTTCACCAATTGAGTAATTTCAAAGATCAATTTTTTTGTGTTTTTCATCAAAGTTATTAACGTTTACACATGTTTAAATCATAACAGTTCTAAAAAATAAACATATATGAATGTTTACATATGTGTAAATTATAATTGTTTAAGAAAACTAGGCATAGATATGAAGTTTTACACATGTGTAAATCATAATAGCATAATTAAATAATAGACGAAGGTTTACACATGTGTAAATCATTGTAGTTAAAAGAATAAGCTTGGATATGAAGGTTACACATGTGTAAATCATAATAGGTAAAAAGAAAAAGAATAGATACGAAGGTTTACACATGTGTAAAGCATTACAGTTAAAAAATCAACATAGTTTCAAAGATTTACACATGTGTAGATCATGATAGTTAAAAAAATAAGCATAAGTATGAAGGTTTACAAATGCGTTAATTATACTAGTTAAAGAAAATAACCATATCATGTTTATACCTTTGAATCTAGCATAGATCTATTCGGTTCCAATCACCAGTTTTGCGTTTGAAATATAAGTATGATTAAATAGGTGTAATTATGAAATTTACACATGTGTAAATCTGTTTTTTACACATGTGTAAGTGACCAGTTTTGCTCATTTACACTTGTTTAAGTGAGCCGGATTATTTGTTTAGAGTTGCTAGTAAAAAAACGGTTTAATGGTTTTGTACTTTTGTCACATTGATTAGGCACATTTTAGCAAAATGGTACATTCTAGTTGGATGGAAAATGACAAAGAGAACTTTGAGTATCAATTGTATAAGCCGAGAAAATGACACGAAGATTGTACTTTGGAAATTGAGTATTCACCAAGAAGATGTGATCAAGAAAGCAATAGAGATTGAGACATAAAAAAAAAACTAGATGATATTATGGATTATGACTTATTTCTATGTTACCGTGTTTAGGGTATATCAATGTTACGAATTTTGTTTTTATGTAATTGTGGTTACCGTATGCCAAGGATTATAACTTGGTTACAATGTGTAAACCATCTTGTTCGACAATTTACATCCGGTGTTTGAAATGCTCATATTTACATAAATCTTGGCTTTGAAATTTATAGACTTTGTATATTAATTTTGTTTTTATAATGTTATATTACCTATGTGTGTATTTAAAGTATTGTATATATGTATAATATTGCACATGTGTATTACAACATGTGAACTATGGCAAATACATTATATGTGACACTAAACAAGTTACAAAATTGTAAATAACCTGCACGTATGTAAAACAAGCACAAATACCTAGCATTGAACACTTTAAACGTGTAACTGAGCTGTAGGTATGTAAAATAGATACGAATATGTAATAAAACACTGTTTAGACATGTGTAATTCAACTGCTCATAAGTAAAACATACATAGACATGTGACACTAACAGATTACACATGTCTAAATTAGCTGCACAAATGGATTTTAATTGACAAGATTTAAAACAAACTTGTACATATAAAATACAAAAGGATGTGAAATCCACCAACAGAACAAACAAAAGACGTAAGAAGTAACTGAATCGAATTAATGACGTGTACACATAGTTTTTTCTCATAGTCATCAAAGGAACACCAAGATTCAAATCTGCTTATACGTCACTATGTTTAGTTTCTTGATTGGTGGTATTGCTAGGCTTCATCTTCATCCTTATCGTCATCTAAATTTGAACACCGGTAACTAAGAGTTGACCCACTGAAGTCACCATGTGACACTTGTTGCTAGTGTTAATACTACAACTGTTGGTTTTCTTCGTATTTTACTTTCGTTGTCGGCGTTGTAAAAAATGGGAACACCATGGTATCTCAAAGTCGGTCCTGTTTTTTCCCTCTTAATCGCGTCGCCACAACGTCATAAGCACTTGTTGCCTCCTTGCATTATCAAACATCGCTAACTAGCGCGTGCACTAGCATATCCTGGACATTGATCGAACATTACACATGTGTAAGACAAACGAACAAAACAAACATATGGTCAATTAAGTCTCAATTGAACAAATCAAATTACATGAGTAAATCAACTTTTTATCAACTAATCAAGTAATACATATTATAATCAGCCTTTCCCACACATTTACATATGGTCAATAACAAACAAAATGACAAGTGTTAATTAAAAGGGGAGGACGAATTATGACCATTTTAAGAATAAGAAAATCCCTTAAAACATTGACACTACAGCTTTTATAGCAATAGCACAAATACACATACTAAACTAAATAAATAAAAGCTTTTTTTAACTAGCAGCCACATAAAATATGTATGTTTATTAGCATATCACAACAAAATATCACACATCAATTTGAAATTCTTTCATAAAACAATTCTGTCGTATGAAAATCATATCCTATAGAGACTCATCCATTCAACAGGTTACACACTTCCAAAATGCACACAAACTTAAGTTAATTTCATACACCAAAGTTCAATTAACTCACTAAAACCTGCAATTTTTGACAATTTCAATCGTAGCCAATTAAACAAACAATAGGAAGAAGATTGTTTTTGGATCAGTTATCATGCCATACAAATTTAGTGCAAGGGAAGTTTGTAACCTGTAACCAATCGATTGTCTACAATTACTATGTAACACAGGCTACAACATTGCTACAATCGAACGAATCTCCTCTACAATGCTCCCTAGTTTAACCATCCTACAAACCCTAATAATGGCGATTTCAAAATATGAAAGAGAACATACTAAATTGACAAAACGTTGGTTGTTGTGCTTTAAACTTTCATGGTGCATTATTATATTCAGCTTTCCTTACCTTAAACATACAAAAAGTTGTGCTTTAACCTTTATTTTGCATTAATTTATCCAGCTTTCCTAACCTTAAACATATAAAAAGAGCCTCTTCCATGGGTAGCATTTTTCTAATGACTTCAACCAATAAAATATTGTTTCATTTTCAGACGATTCGTCAAGTCTCACATAAGATAATTTTGTGCACACATATTATTTAAAAAACTATATCTACACGATAAAATAATTTAGAAATCTAGTAAAATACTTTAAATAAAATTCCAAGGTAAGGTATTTACTTCCTACGTATTGTAAATTTTTAATAGATATGTGATGTGTTAAGCAATGGATATTGTATTTCTTAAAAGAAAATACTAGATTACTTTCCCCAAAGAAAATAAATAATTTATAAGCAAGATAGCATCAAGATATGAAACAAAAAGTGAATGAAATAACTACTTTAAGATATGTGTCATATTATCTTTCATTTTCTGTCATTAATTTAGTGAGCTCCATTATAAATACGTTTGTATCTATGAATTAGTGGGGAACCCACGTGTTGCGTTGGAGTCGACAATACGCAGCAAAAACATGATAAGCATCAAACAATCAAAAGTGAAATGAGGATGTCATGGAACGTCGATGTACAATATATTACAAATATCAGATTTAATTATACAAAAGGTTTATCCTTTCAATAGTGTAACTCGCATTCCTACATTGGCAATTGCAGTGAAGTAATTCAAACAATGCCTTGAAGATAATTAAAAGCTTCAATACCACAATTTTAAAGTATGAAATTGAAAAAAAAAATACTTTCGTGTTTATTTTTAAAAAACTTAATAAACGCAAGTTATTAGATAAAAGCTAATTTCAATGAGGAAAAAATATTATTGAAATTATAGTAATGTGAAAGAATATGATTACACACTTCAGTCATAATACACACTTTGACAAGAAAAAAAAAATAAATGTTGAATATAATTTTAACGACTAAGAGTTGTGTGTTAACTTAAAATGGTAAAAGTTGTTGTCACGTCACAATCATATAAGTAGTGAGATTTTAACTAAACTACACTCTCACAAGAATTTAGTGGTTTAACTGAGAAAGGTGAGTGCTGTGGCATCACATGATTGATGCAAAAAAATATTCTCTTTCACACCTCTCCCTTTAGGCTCGTTAAGGGGATAACGAAAAGGGGGCGCGAGCCCCCTGACACCCCTCTCATTTGAGGCGTAATAGTTTAACGGAGAGGAAACAACCACAACAACTGAGTTAATACTATGAGAATCAATCACCGAAACGTCTTGGGCTCTCTAAAGAACATGCCATGTTATTGCTACACAAAACCCCTCTCAACAACGTGGGCTCTCTAAAGAACATGTCATGTCATTGCTACGCAAAAACCCCTCGCAAATCTTCCCCTCTCACAACATACTTTTCCTGAAAACAATCAAAAATCATCCCTCGCCTATCTCCCTCGGTCACCCCTCTTTACTCAAATTCATCATTTTTGGGCGTCTTGCGCAAGAACTCATGTAATCACCCAAAAACTCCTATTGGAGACGGTCTAATCAAAGGAATTCAACAAGAACTTAGTCACATTTTGATCATCATCAAGCTTGTAGATACATGACCTTTGATCACTTGCTAAAACACACAATAATAATAATAATATTCAAGTTTTGTTCTCGATAGATAAGTTACACACAACAATAATAATATCCTATTTTAATCAGGAAGAGATAGAACAACATAATGAAAAAAAGGAAAACGCTTACAAAGAAAATTAAAATTGACGTTACCTTTGTATTATTTGTCTTTAGTAGTAAAGAGATACAAGAAAAACATACCATGAGTGCAAAATAGATCACTAGACGTCCGTTACATTTGGATATTTTAATTTAAATATTTACTTACGGAACCAGTAGATACCACTGTTCTCTGCACCCTCATCTGGCTCTACAAAAATACATTCCTTGGTTTCTCTCCAGAAAGCCTTTAAGATCGGAGTATCATCGTATTTGTAGTAGTCGCCTAAGATGGGCTTGACAGCCTTGGTGGCCTCAACGGTATGGTAATGTGGAATCGTTGAGATCAAGTGGTGCACTACATGAGCACAAGTAACATCATGAAAGATAGTGTTGAAGATTCCGTAGTCTCTGTCCACTGTCGACAAAGCACCTCGTATCCAGTCCCACTCTCTTGAGTCGTAGTGAGCGAGGGACGGATGGCTATGATGCAAAAAGGTGAAGAAGATGAAATGCGCATTCATAACCAACAAAGGAGCTCCATAGATGCAAAACAACCATGTAGCACTTGTGGCAGCCGCAATCTTGTAAAGAGCATATAAAGCTACAACCATTCCAGCATCGGAGAGCAAAATCTGTTTGCGCTCGCTGTCGTTGAAGATAGGACTTTGTGGGTAAAAGTGACTTGCAAACCCATTGTATTCTCGGCCGTGGATATTGAAGGTAAAGTACATGGGGAAGCTAAGAAGCAACCTAACAACAGTCATGATCAAGTTTCCCAATGGGTTGTTTAGAACTTCGGAATACAAGGTGTCCGCCTTCCTTTTGGGGATCCAAACCTCATCATACTCCATTGAATTCGTGTGCGCATGGTGGCTACGGTGACTATATTTGAAAGAGAAGTATGGAGTGAGGAAAGATGAGTGGAGGATAAACCCAAGTGTATCATCAAGCCACTGGTATTCACTAAAGGCATGATGGCCCAAGTCATGACCAATGCTCCAAATACCCATAAAGCTACTACCTTGGCAGAACCAATAAATTGGCCATGCTAAGTAATTGAGGGGCTTAGGTAGAAGTGGAATGTAATTTGAGGCCAGATAGTAGAAAGTATAGCATATAGCGATGTCACGGAAAAGGTAGTAGGAGGAGGTTGCTAGAGATCGCTTAAAACAATGCGGTGGTATTGCTTTCTTAAGATCGCTTATCTCGAATGGAGTTTTTGCCGTGGGAACACGTTTGAGAACATTTTTGTCAGCCGTAGCTTCATTCATTCGGCCACCCGCTCCCATTTTATCGTCTCTGAAGCAAGGAACCTGCCAAAGGAAAAGATTAAATCAACCATCATTCAAAAATATACACAAGGATGTGTATATAAATAGTCTTGTGCTCACTTACCACAATAGATATCTTTAAGAAAGTAAATTGCTTTGTTACTGAACTGCCTTCAGAATGCTAAATGTTTACCAATTTATAGTTGGAGCTTGCTAGCTTAGTTCCAAAAATATTGCATGCAAATGAAATTAAGTTGACAATTTGCATCATTTTGGATAGTCTTATATGGTGTGCTGCATGTTGCTAACAAACCATCTTTTGGAATCAAGAAATGAAAAGGAAATACTCAATGTTGATCCGTGTAACAACAAACAGCCATTAGTTGCATACTTGCTTGTATAAAACTTTCTGTAGAAACATTGCGGTTTTACACTTTTTACAATATTATAGTATTTTAAAGTACAAAAATATTTAAATAAATATCTTATTTATGGTTAATTATACACACACAAATAAAACCTCAGCGAAAAATATAGACTACCTCAAATGTAAAGTTTAGACGAAAAGTTCACTTATTTTTTAAATCTAACCTAGCTATATTAAAATAGTTGATCACACTAAAATACTAATAAAAAATACTCCGTTTTTAGAAAAGTACAGGTTATTATCTCCCTACGTTTTAAGAACGTACAAGTTATTATCTCCCTACATAGAATCCTTGTGTTTCCGGTTATTGTTTTCTAAAGTAATGTTTATATAAATAAACTTAACATACTAAACACGTGAGAAATGAATGAGAGAATTTTTTTCCAGCTATAAAAAAATTATGTATTTATACTAGTAGATTTATTATGTAATCACTCTAATTACCCTACTAAAATAAATGCAATAAAAATCTTTCTCCACTTCTAATTTTAACAATATTATAGTCTCTAAGTATATAGTCAAACAACTAATTTTTTTGAGACTAGGTATTCGAAACGTAAAAATAAGTTATATCATATTTTTCATTATCAGCTTATTTGATTTGTTATAAACATCTCTCGATATTTGTTTTTTTAATTTTTACTTTGATATATTATTTGTTTATTACCGTTTTCAATTTAGGATTAGCTATTTTTTTAAAAACTTTTTCATAAGTTAGTTTTTTGTCTTTTAAAAATATATAATTATGAAGCTTTTTTTTATTTAATCGGATGCATCAAAAGGGTATTGGTAAAAAGTTAAACTACAATTGTAAAAGAATTAATTTTTGTTGCGTGGTTCTTGTCCCGCTAGTAAATCTAAATATATTAATATTTATTTCTCACTACACAAATTTAAAATTTCATCAAGAAGGGACAGTTTTATAGTTATAGCCACCAAATGGACTAAAAGACTATCGTTGTCCTAACCACGTCCAAGGGGAAATAAACAAATCGATCAGATGGAGTTTCCTCTATATTCTCCGAGGTTTTATTTTTTTTATTATTATTATTTTTTTTGTTTGTATTTAATAAAGGAACAACATAATCTGAGTGTAGTTTTTATTCATGCCAAACAGCTGCCTAGCACTCGCTAATTGGTCCTAACAAATTATTGTTTTGCCTCCAGCTCTAAATTACATGCTTGCCATCATTTAAGTTATTTTTAAACAAAACTACGGTAGTGTTTTGGCTTAGTTGGTTAACTCGGTGTATATGTTTTTGAGATCGTGTTATAAGTAGCATGTATCAGTAACCGAAATAAAGGCATACATATTATTAAACTAAGAAATATTCGGTTTAGCGCCCTTTAACGCGGGCGACGCATACCATGAGGGGGAATAGTGTTACGCAGCTGCCTGATACTTCCCAATTAGTGCAGTGAAATTATGATTTTGCCCCGTTTACATTTACGGTTTTGCCATTGGTTTTGTTTTTTTTTTCTTATAGCAAATTAAGATTTTGCCATAAGCTCAAATTTATACTTTTGCCAGCGTTTTTTTTCCAGTCAAATTACAATTACGATTTTGCCACAAGTGTAAAATTTCAGACATGCCATTGTTTTAGTGTTTTTTTACAAAATTATGGTAGTGTTTTTTTAATTGGTTGACTCGATATATGTTTTTTTGAGATCGTGGGTATGAGTAGTATGTACAAGTAACCGAAACATAGACGTAAATGTTATGAGAGAGAAATATTCGACTTATTGCCCCACAACGCAGGCTGGGCCAAAACTAGTTATCTATACATGTGATTTTTTTAACACAACCCGTCTAAGATCCTTATTGGATTTTTTTTTTACAATGAAACTTTGAAATTTCATATTAGTAGTTACTATGCAGTTAAATGTGTGATGGTGAATCATGACGGTCCTCATGAGAAAATTAAACATGTGGACTAAATATGTGATAGTTATAAAAAAGTACGGGAATCCTAGCTTCCTTACTGGATTTTTTTGACTATAAAATTTCAGATCTTACTATGAAATTTTAGATGTTACTATTTAAACATTGAGACAAATGTATGATGGTGAAAACATGTGGTGGTTAAAAAAATGGGAATCCTCTTTGCTCTATGTATTATTTAAACTAGTAATGAAACCCAACGTTGTGTGGCATAAAATCATCAAAAACACTAACGTCAAAACTTTTCCGCGAACCCATACGTTGATAACATACTTAAGTTTATAAAGAACAAATCCAAACATCGCAACTGTTGCAAACATGTACCATCATTGTGGCGAGATTGTTGATAGTATTCGAAAAGTTATATAAGAAAATGAGACCGTTAAAAAACAAACATTCAAACATTAATAAAAAAAAGCATGTCACAACTGAAACATTTGGCCAATGTATTATGAACGGACAATCGAACAATAATAATTATTATATCATATTTCGATAAATACCAATAACCACGCAAATGCCATAAGTAGTTATTTCTTATTTAGTAATTTTAAAGTTTAAAATTTCTTGTAGGAAAATAAGGTTGTATTAATTGAAAAAATAATGAAAAAAAAACAAAAGTAATAATTTTATAATGATAAAATTTTAAACTTATTTTCCTTATTTTTCAACTAAGTAGTGATTACTATACTTTATCGTTATAAATTTATTACTCTTTTCAATATTTTTTCAATTAATACAACCTTATTTTCACAAGAAATTTAAAACTTTAAAATTACTAAATAAGAAATAACTACTTATGACATTTACATGGTTATTGTTATTTGGCCAATCAAAAAGTCGATATACTCCCGTCAAGAAAAATGTAAAAATAACTATTTATGATATTTGCATGCAGTGGCGGATCTATAAAATTTTCGTAGGGGTAACGTTTTATAAAAAAAGGGTAACGAAATCGAAAAAACGTTAAATTTTTCCAAAATTTATACTGCCGACGGAGCAACAATAGGTAGCGGAGGCTACCCCTGCTATAAGCGTAGGTCCACACCTGTTTGCATGGTTATTGTTATTTGGCCAATAAAAAAGCTGAACTATTCCCGTCATGAAAAATGTATATGTTGGATAATGGATAATGTGTCATATATGTCCAAAACCTTAGTAGTTCACTACTTCACTAATACCATTATGGACATTTTGTACGTAATAGAACCTAGTACACGAAGATTGACCAAATCCAACAAAAATTATATAATAAAACTAGTATAGTCTACAACTCACAAAACTCAAGTATAAAATGCGCAGAGCCTCACCCATTTTGAAAACAAACCAGTAGCAAAACTCAAAGCCTCTCGTTGAGGTATCTCTTTGGGCCTTCACATCCAAACTATCTTATGTTGAGATAATTAGTTAGCTTATGCTTACAAACTGATCACCTCTTTTCTTTTGCAGCTTGTTTGTAGACAGCAAGATGGGAGCAGGTGGTAACATGAATGTCACCAGCGGCAGAAAAAACGTTCTTGATCGTGTTCCGATTAAGAAAACTCCTTTCGAGATTAGTGATCTCAAGAAGGCGATACCACAACACTGTTTTAAACGAGATCTTCAACGTTCTCTATACTACCTTTTCGGTGACATTGCCATATGCTTTACGTGGTACCAACTCGCAACAAATTGCATACCTCTTTTACCTACACCCCTCACTTACCTAGCATGGCCGATTTATTGGTTCGTCCAAGGTAGTAGTTTTATGGGTATATGGAGTATCGGTCATGATTTGGGTCATCACGCCTTTAGCGAATACCAATGGCTTGATGATGCAATTGGTTTTGTCGCCCACTCGGCTTTCCTCACTCCATACTTCTCTTTCAAATACAGTCACCGTAGCCACCATGCTCACACCAATTCAATGGAGTACGATGAGGTTTGGATCCCCAAAAGGAAGGCGGACACCTTCTATTCCGAAGTCCTTAACAACCCCTTGGGAAACCTGTTCATGACTTTTGTGAGGTTGCTTCTAAGCTTTCCCATGTACTTCACCTTCAATATCCACGGCCGGCCATACAACGGGTTCGCAAGTCACTTCTACCCAAACAGTCCTATCTTCAACGATAGCGAACGCAAGCAAATTTGGCTCTCTGATGCCGGGATGGCTGTTGCTTTGTATGTTCTTTACAAGATTGCAACCGCCACAAGTTTTACGTGGTTGTTTTGCATCTATGGTGCTCCTTTGCTAGTTATGAACGCTCATTTCATCTTTTTCACCTTTCTACACCATAGCCATCCTTCACTAGCTCACTTTGACGCTAGAGAGTGGGACTGGATCCGAGGTGCTTTATCGACAGTGGACAGGGATTATGGAATCTTAAACCATGTTTTTCATGATGTAACATGTTCTCATGTTGTCCACCATCTGATATCGACAATCCCACATTACCATACCATGGAAGCAACCAAGGCTGTCAAGCCCATTCTTGGTGACTACTACAAGTACGACGATACCCCCATCCTCGAGGCTTTCTGGAGAGAAACTAAGAGCTGCATCTACGTTGAACCAGATGAAGGTGCTGAAGATAGTGGTGTTTATTGGTTCCGCAAATAAACTTATATTCTATATGATGTCACAATAATTGGGCGGCTATCATCTGAAACGCCGCTGTTGTATCTGTAATATCTCCAATTAAATATGAGTTCCTTGATATAACTTTTTGGTTATATGTTAATCTGAATTTCTTTCTTATAATATTATTGAAATTTGAATCAACAAACTTATGGAAATTTGAAGTACGTGAGAATGAAGTCTCGAACTTTGTCCCACATAGATGTGGGAACAAAGTGGAAGTTAGTTTATAAGGTAATGTTTTACCTAACTATCATAATCTTGTGCCACGTTTCACCAAAACTCTTACACGGGCATGCAGGAGATGCAAAAGTTCAGCCGAATTTAGTTGAACTCGTGTATGTTCGCACATCCTGCGGACACGAATGCAGTTTCTGCACCCGTAACCGATTCTGTACCGGTTGAGACACACCAAAACACACAACTCTCTTCTTCCTCTCTGATTTTCTCTACCCTGCGAACAGACGACGAATCTTTTTGAGGGAATTGTGTCAAACACAAGCCTTCATTTGTTTTTGTCATTATTTTATTTCTTTCGGTAGTAATTTTATAACACAAACAAACTTAGATCCATCTAATATAAATCAGTAGCATGCATATATGCATGTATATTAATATTTACATATATAATAATAATTAGTAACCACATTCATATCACATATCCGATATAATCAATGATTCAGGTTGGAGGCAATGAGGAGAAGGATGATAACGACCCCAACAACGCTTGAACCAAAACAATCATCGGAATAGACGGTGATCCAACGCCTACTCGATGTTTTCCATATCTTATTCTCGAAATTGTTTAAAGGATAGTTTGGTTTCTTCTACTCGGCAAGTGATTATGTGCATATAAGTGTATGTTTATATATGTTTGGGTATGTGCCTATTCGGAGGGAGTGCGACGGTTGCATGGCGGTTTTTGCGATAGTTAGTAGTTAAGTGTGGTCAACTGGTGGTGATGTGCAAGTTTAGCAGGCATATGTTTGACTAGCTAAGCGGGTGGCTTATAGTAGGTAAATGGTAATTTGACTTGCAAAGCAAGAGGCTTACAGTGGGCTTATATGCGTAGTAGATATATTCAATAATTATAGTTCTCGCCAAAAATGAATTGGAAAATAAAAAAAAGTAAAATAATAATAATAATAATAATAATAATAATAATAATAATTTAACACCCTAAATGCGTTTTGACCTAAAACGACGCAGCAAAAGTACCAACTTAAAAATTCTTTCTTTATTGACTGTATAACTTACTTAAGGGTTCATTTATAAATAGTTGGACACTTTCTTAAAAGATTTACTACAATCATTATAGACTAACTTGCCAAATGTAATACATAAATCAAGCTACGAGACCACTCTTCCCGTACAATCCTTGGTCTTTAAC
Source organism: Scalesia atractyloides (assembly GCA_947069175.1). NCBI lineage: Eukaryota > Viridiplantae > Streptophyta > Magnoliopsida > Asterales > Asteraceae > Scalesia > Scalesia atractyloides. The sequence goes on from CAMTDV010000003.1 coordinate 1,755,221, forward strand.
TCGATCTTCGTCCATATATCTCCCATGATGGTAATGATGATCTGACTAATCTGCGGTCACCACATACACAACCAACACATTAGTAGAGGGTGACATCTTACATAATTAAATGGATATATAATAAATCAATAACCACATAGTATTCTATCTATGTATACATCTCCATAATTATATCCTTTTAAATTTGTTCTTTATACCGGACTTCGCACTTTCGAAAGCCCAACACTTACATACCTGCATTCCTGTTTCTTCTCATTAGCAGTACAGTTAGTAAGACATAATATCAACGTACTGCAGACCTCTAACTTCGCGTAAGCACATAACACTGTTCTACATTCAATAAGTTACACTTCCTTTTTACACTCGCACACATCCATATACATACACACATATCGCATACAAACGTCTCACACATATAGATACACATGACATGTACCCACTATAACTCTTTACCTACTGCATACATGCAAGTTATGTTTGCTTGTTTACATGCAATTACCGTACTTAAATTGTATATTCTCTATTCATCAATGTTCGAACGTGTAAATAAGTTGATTCTTTCATGCCTATAACACCTCTACTCAATCCGAGTTTTAATCATACAATTACATAACTTGGTGTTTGCACCCACACATGAAACCACATTCACTATACGTATATCAAGACTCGTACTTTCATTACTACTTTAGTTTTACAAGCCTAGCATCATTTAATAGACTTAAGAACATCTTACGATATACCGGATTGGAGCCGGAATTAGTCGATACAAGAAACAAAAATAATTAGAAAGTTGGCTAATCCCGCCGTAAGCTACGGCCTGCCTACCGTAGCTTACGGTAGCCATGTTCTACCACAAATTTAATCCTCTACCGTAAGCTACGGTTAGCTACCGTAGCTTACGGTAACCACGTTCTGCCAAAAAAATTAAATCCTTTACCGTAAGCTACGGTTAGCTACCGTAGCTTACGGTCAGCTGCTGCAGATTTTGGGGCTGCAGCTTATTTGATCCGTTTCGAGTCCCGTTCGTTCATGCCTGTTCCGATTCATTTCAATTTAAACATGTAACATCTAAACGAGGCCCTGTTCCTCTTTAAACTACCGTAGTCTCACTTTAACAATAAATTCTACATGTGCACATGCTCAGTTGTGCTTTAATTACGTCATTTAAGCGATAGCTTACTACTTGGATTTACTCCATTCGATTTATATCATACAACTTTCAATTTAGTTGACTATTATCAACCCAATATCATAATACTCATCTTAGTACTTTCATTGTTCTTACGTTCCCACAAGCTTCTTCAACAATTAAAATAAAACATTTCCCTTAAAGTATCTAAAGAGTGATTCCGGAAATCACTTACCTTAGCGTCCGTTTTAGCATCTGTTACCTTGCCTCTTCTTGACCGTTAGCATTCCATGCTTCCATCCATCTTGACATGATCTCTATACTTTCATGTCAACGAAATCACATTCTTGTTAGCGCACATGTCATTCATATTAATATTCATACCTTTCCATTCATATATTACTTGACCTTTTTATTAACCAAATAACACATACATAAGACATAGACTAAAAGTCACCTTATTCCACATTCACGCAACTCACTTATCATCATTCATGACACTCGTATTATATGACATATACAACTACATGGTCTCATAATTATGTACACATGCACATACATATATACTCCATTCCATCCACACTAGCATTTTTCATATCTTCACAACTAACATCTTAACCCATACTAAGCTAACCTAACACCATTTCAACTTCATCCTTTCTAATGATCTTCAAACATGGCGTTATAACATTCTACAAGTTAGTTTACTATTAATCACATCCTTAACGTATCTCATTTATATATGTCAAGCCATTTCATACAATTTCACATCCTAATTTATTTAAACATTTCATTATACACTTGGTGTGCATAATACTTTCTAAGCATAATGTACAACTCATTCATACTTTGATTCCCACTTCTTGCATTCATCTTATTAACACAACTATAATAAAACAATCTTCATACTATTCTTTAAATTAACTAACATCTAAAATCACACACCGCATAAACTCATCAAATTTGCAACAAGATTAGTCATGGATGACAAGCATCTTCATCATCCCAGATGTGTTTTACTTCCAAACATCAAATTCATCAAAAAACATGCATAACATATGTTCTATATGACAATTTAAACACATAAACATACTTAATTTCATACCAATTTACGGATTTGATTATAACCAATTTCTAAAAAGATCATCAAATGAGAATCTACAACTTACAAAGTGTTTAGTAGACTTAGATGATCATAAATCTTCAACCATGCAAGTGGTTTGGCTCAACTCCATCATCAATTTCTGGATTTTGGGTTATTGGGAGAACTCTCCTTGTTCTTTTGCTTGTGTGTGTCGACACACACATATACACACACCAACACACACTAAATTTCCTGCATTCCCTTTTAATTAAAACTTCACCCAAAATCATCACCTTTAGCTCCTCATATTTGTTACTAAAACATAGTTGACCCAAATTTCCTCCTTTAATGGTTTTTACCATACATAACTAGGTTAGATTATCTAGTTATCTTATTTCATACTTAAAAATATGAACGCATACTAGTGAATTAAACAATTCGAGTTTTGGGGCGTTACAAATAATTCTTTCCAAAGATGCGGTTCCAACTTTATAAAAAAAGTAATAAATATAAAATTTTGGTGTCATAAGAATGCATTCCAAAGTATTGACCACAAATTTTTGTCACAAATTTGTCGGATGTTTGTTGCAATTTTTTTCTCACGATTTTCCTACAAAATGGGTTCTTGTAACAAATGACAATTTTCTACGTAATTCCGATGCTTTTTGGTTAGTTGGACTACTATATTGAAGTATCTAAGCTTCGTTAAAAAAACCAAGTGATAACATATCTATTTTATATCATAAAGGATAGGAAATTGGAGTTTTTTTAAGAGGGTGTTCTTCAAAAACTTATTTACCAAAATAAGTATTTTGAAAATTATTTATCAAAATGAGTACTTTTTGAAAAGAGCTACTAAAAATAGCTCCTTTTCTTTATTTTTACTAAACGTACTACTCCCTCAAGTTTTATATTTATACAATTCAAACCTTTTGTTTTTTTTATTCTTCATCTTGATATTATTATTATTATTATTATTATTATTATTATTATTTAAAGTTTTATTACCTTTTAAAGAAAGTTTTTTTTTTCTAAATGCCTTTTTAGTGTTTATTTTTTTTATTTTAAATGATGTTGTGCTTATATTTTGTAAGTTGTAATATTATGATTCTATTTTATTACATTTTTTTTATCAGCAATCATTTTTATCATTAACATATTTTATGATATCTTTTTTTTCTTAAAGCTGGTTATAAAAGTAATATTACATGGAACTTTAACCAAGCAAACATGAACAACTATAACATCTTTAGGCCTTCCAGAAATCTAATATACTTGCAACATGGTGGTCGATTTAGAAGAATAAACAAAAAGGAAGAATTGAAAAACTGAGTAATGTTTGTTTCTTCAACATAAATAAATCGTTTTTAGAAATAATAAATTTTCAAAGGGTTGAATATGACAAGTTGTAATGTGTTTTTTTCTAGAGGGGTATAAAAAGTAACAATGATAGGTACGTTTAGCCTACTTTTTTTTATTGGATAAATATAACTTCCTTTTAAAATATGTTATTTAACAAATGTTAAAGATTAAAATAGTAAGTAAACTTAAAATATAGATCGTGAGATTTTATAAAAAGTTTTTAAAATACGTTTTTATGTTTTATTAACATTCTCTTTTAACTTTAACTTCTTAATTCTTTCACAGGTATCTTATTAACTTTCATAAAATTATTATTTTTATTAACATTTTTCTTTGATACTTTAGAAGAAATTACATGTATCTTTCATTATAGGTGTTAAATAGGCTAAGTTTGTGGGTCCAACTCTACACGAACCCAAACATAACCCGAGCTCTAAAATCTTGTGAGGTATACAAACCTAAACACAATATAAGTATTTATTGGTTGATACGAACACAACCCGTTTTACCCGAATTTGTTTATTTTTTCATACTAAATCTCAAATTTTAAAAATACAAATTTATGTAAACAAATTACATTTTAGTTACAAGTTATACATCGTTTGTAGAAATAAATGAGAATAACTTGGGAAATAGTTTAAAAGTAAATAATTATTTTAAACCAAGCTTTAATAAAATGACGAATATCAAATATATATATGAGCCAGAAACATGTCTATATATTTAAACTAAAGAATGAATATATGTGAATTATATATTTTTTCAAACTAAAGAATGAATATGTGTAAATTATTTTAAACTTAGCTAAATATCCGTATATAAGCCCTAAAACGTACTTTAACTAGTTATATCCCGCACGCGTTGCGGAGCGTTAAACCAAATCATTCTTCGTTTGATAATATGTACGTTTATGTTTCGATTAACTATACATTACTACTAATGACACGATCTCAAGAAGAAATTACAATTGACACATAAATCGAAACATGCTCTTAAAAAAACTTCAAAGTTAAAGAACTTTAGAGTAACCTTATTAAATAAGCTATATCATAAAGTGATTTAAAGAAAAAAGAGAGAAACTTGAGTAAAATTAAGTTAAAGGGTGTTAAAATCTACATGACTGTCACTGATTGGCAATGTCTAGCCGTGCTCTTCACTCCACCAATAATAGATTGTGAAAGATTTAGTTAAACCAAAAAATGAATCTAATCAAATTGAACTTAACTTATTTAAATGCATATATTTTCACCAATTTTGAAGCATCGACATCAAAGATTCACTTAAACCAAATTGAATTTAACTTTTATAATTTTCTTTCCCGATACATCGTCTTTTTAATTTTATCACAACCTACACCTTTTAATTTTAGAGTGTTGTTAAATGCGCTCCCATTTTTTTTAGTTTTACTAGTTACACTCCCCTATGAAATTTGTAAATAAATACAATCAACCGTTGTATTTTCTACTTTTTGAAAATTTATATTAGGAAATATCCTTATTTTTTCTAGGAGTTTATCTGCTTACCATAATTTGAATATTTAGATATATGTGTGAATACATAACGATTCTATTGAAGAAAAAATCATGCACTGATTGAAAGAAGGATATTAAGAGAGAGCTTGAAGAAACAATTTTTTTCAACTTTGATTTTCATTATAGTTCTAATTGGTTGAGCGTTGTTGGTCTGTATTCTAACTAAAATATCAACTGTCACACCCCGACCCGCAGCGGAAAAGGTGATCGGGGCATAATTGGGTTATCATCAAAGCTCATGACATTTATTATATGATTCATATTCATTAATACAATTTAATGGAAATTTACAATAAATGATACAACATGTTCTAACTATCAGTCTAAGCTTCTTGTTTCTCTTCTAAGGCATATCCTATGTTTTCCTTGCTTCAACCTGTCCACCTGTATCATGTGTAAAAAGGTTTTTGGATCAACATAATGTTGGCGAGTGAATCCTATGGAAAAACATTTGAACGAGTTTATCCAATTGATTATAAACAATGTGCATACCTCATATGAGTAAATGTAGATGTAAATTTATTCACACAACACATAATATTGAATATTGAACATACAAACACCAAATGATAGTTTTGAGGCACGCGTTGTTCTCGTCTCACACGAGGAACTGATGGGCCTAATAAATGAGTTTTGAGGCACGCGTTGTTCTTACGAACTGATGGGCCTAATGTATGAGTTTTGAGGCACGCGTTGTTCTCGTCTCACACGAGGAACTGATGGGCCTAATAAATGAGTTTTGAGGCACGCGTTGTTCTTACGAACTGATGGGCCTAAATAATTTGTATACAACTTTGACAATATGAAATACATCACAAACAAACAATAGTTACATTCTAATTTAGTTCATATAATGGTATAGCACGAATTTGCATAAGAGAATTAGTTTAAGCAACACATGATACACCCCAAAACATGAATAAAAAAAAAGGGGAGTTTGTAAGAATTCACTCACATTGGGTGCGTTCGGTTGATGACGTTGAATGCACGCGAAATGGTGTTAACCACGAGTGAAATTAATCCTAGATAAATCGCATAATGGTTCGGTAAGTAAACGGGTTTTATTAATCTATTTTAATAGGATTGTTGGGTGTATTTTTGTGAGTTTGAGGCTATTTTCTAACCTTAAAAATGTTATTTTTAAGTATTTATAATTGATTTTTAATAATTAAATAAAAATAATAAAAAATATTTTTATGTTTGCTACAGTACGCATTGACCGTTGACTTTGACTATGGTTGACCGGTTTATAGGCATATTGTTGTGCGCTCGGTGAGGCTCGAACCCGAGACCTCCCGTACGCGTGCACGCAGCTCTACCAACTGAGCTACGTGTCTAACCCGTTATATATCCGATTTTAATTATATATATATATTAATTAGGTTTAACAGAAATCCTTTATTATTAAAAATGAATTAAATCTCCAGAATCGGTGCGCTCCACAGGTCTCGAACCCGGGACCTGTGGGTTAGCGGACACACACTCCACCGCTGGACTGTGTGTCACACTTGGTTATAACTCGGTTATCAATATACTTAACATATACTCAAGGCGACTCCGGTTCAGTTTGCTAAAAATAAGATTTTTATCAAGGCGACGTGTGTGAACCGGAATCGAACTCGTGACCTTAGCGTTAAAAGTGCACACAGTCCACCGCTGGACTGTGTGTCTAACCCGGTAATTATTTTGATTTTAATTATACTTAACCATTACTGAACTTCGTCTTCTTCACCGGTTTTAACCGGAAATGACGACGGACTGGTTCAGAATGTTGATTCATGTTTCTTAAGCGTTTAATGATCAATTACAAATGAGATAAAAGTAAAAAGGGAATGAATTTAAGCGTGAGATATACCGACTGGTTATACTCTGTTTTCCGGCAGAACTCCGGCGACAGAAACCTTTTTCCGGCGACAACTTCTTGCAGCAGAGAGTCTTCCGAAAGGTTACAAAGGTGGTGGGTGACTTCGGTGAAGGTTTAGGGGGGTTCAGTAAGCTCAGAGATTACCGATACGGTTTTCCGGCGAAGTATCAAGTATTTCCGGCGAGTGATTTTTCGCCGACAGAGGGTGCGATTTGAGTGTGAAAGACTTCTGGCGAGTTGTGGGTGTACTTATAGGGTAGCAACGAGATGAATGGGGTCTGAATTCGGTCTATATTCGAAGTCAACTGTCCTTCCGGCGATTTGGCTGATGACGCGGTTTCAGACGTTGGCTATAGCTGTCGCTAGAGTTAATTGATTGATTAAATTGAGCGAAAGCGTGTTTTATGGGCGAAGTCGTCGGGATTTCCGACGACTGCTGTTTGGGCGCAAGTTGACCGAGTTTGAATTTCTCACATCATTATTTGATTTAATAAAACCATTTACTTAACAGAAAAACAAAGTGGCGGAGTGGTTTACGGTGTGTGAGTTAAGTGTTTGGTTGAACCGGTAGAGACCCGAGTTCGAAACCCGGTATAATTAAAACATTTTTATTTTGTTATTTTTATCAGTTTTTCAAAAACTAAATATATATCCCCGCATAATAAGTGATTACGGATCGTTTAAAATTATTTTGGGCATTTAATTCGCAACGAAAAATTTGACTGACTGTTCGGTTGATAAACGGAGCGGGTTTGGTAAATCCGTTTTTGACGGATGTTACAGTATCCCCTGCTTTTTAGAAATTTCGTCCCGAAATTTAATTAGGGATATAATTGACTGAAAAAAATGATGGTGTTGAGTTTGCCGGTTACATTTTTAGAAGAAAATTAGGGTTTAGGTTTTTGTTTGAGGCGGTAACGTTCCTTGTAAAGGTTAAGTATCCTAATACAGGAATCGCTTTTTGTTGCCTACTGTATAAGTATTGTTAAGCAGGAATGATTCGCTAAAATGATATCATGCATAAGAGTTTGAATATGCTTAGGGTTATATCCTAAGGCAGAAATTCTACAATCTACACAAATAAACACAACAACTAACAATTGTATCCACATTCTGATAGCATATATGTTTGAATGGTGACAGTTCCTCTCTCGTTTGTTACGATGGAGAGGTTAGTCTATGTAGAAATGGATCACATTCCAATTTCTTTAAATAGTGAGATGATATATATATGTAACACAATTTCAACCAAGGCAATACTAAATCCTACATGGAACATCTCATAACCGCCTGATAATGCCTCTGATCCTTTGGCAAGAATACTTATATATAGGAAGTACCAGCGGCGTATCCACCATATTCTTGTCAAATTTTCATTGGTTTTATCAGTGAATTATGATTAGTCCTATAACTCTACAACCAATACATCAAACATAAAAATACTGAAATGAAATATATCTGTGCGATCAAGGCTCAATCAAACGGAGCCGATCGTATTGTATGTATTGAGAATGAAATTGTATGTGTGCTCAAGGCTCAATCAAACGGAGCCGAGCTTATTGCATGTATTGAAAATGAATAACTTAATCACAACAAACAACCTATGCATGGAACCTCTCATAACCGACTGATAATGTCTCCGATCATTTGACAAGAATACTTATATATAGGAAGTACCAGCGGCGTATCCACCATATTCTTGTCAAATTCTCATTGACTTTATCCGCAAGTTATGATTAGTTCTATGCGACTCTACAACACAACAACCAGCGCTTGAGTCTTAATTCTGATAGTATCCGTGTTTGACAAAACCTCTCTCGTTTAATATGATGGAGAGGCTAGTCTATGTAGAAGTGAGACACAACTCAACTTCTTTAAATGATGAAACTGAAATATGCCGTGAAGTATGATGATATGAATAATGAGTATAAAACAAACTGAACTAGTAATTTGCATTAAAATTTCTTGGGTAAAATTCCAACTGAGATACATGAAAATCGAGATATAAACATAAAAACTAAGTGATTGGAGTTGAATCTTGATTCTTGGTGAGAGAAGGCTAGTTAAGTGGTTGGTTTGGTCCGTTAACATCTTCAACAGGATTGGCATTGATGTTATAAACTCTTCCCCTTGCTGGCGGTGGAGCTGGATTTGCTTGGTTTGCTTGGTTAACTGGGTTTGCCTGAGCTTGGGCATTTATGATGTTAACCAAACGAGGGCACGTGTTTCTAAAATGGGTAGGGTCGCCACAATTGAAACAAGCTCGAACATTTGGGTACATGGGGTATTGAGGTTGTTGATATGTTTGGATCATGGGTTGAGTAGGGGTTGAGGTTTGGTTTTGAGGGGTGCGGCAAACGTTGCTCAAATGACCGTAGCGTCCACAATTCGCACATAGTCGACAGGGTAAGGTAGATGGATGGTGATAGAAACAGGTGTTGCATTGAGGGTGAGGTCCAATGTAAGGTTTCTTGTTTGGGTAAGTTGAGTTGGGTGCTACTTGAGCGTTTGGGATAGTTCGAGGAGGTACAACTTGTGAAGCTGGTTGGTTACGTTGGGTGACAGCGAAGATTTGCCCATCACGTTTTCTCTTAGAAATAGGTGGTGTAGAGGATTCGGTTCGGGTGGAGTTTGAGGTTTCGGTTGATGCTTTATCCTTCTTCTTCTCCTCTTTGAAATCTTTATTCCGGATTCGGTTCTCGGTGAGCGCGGTTGCTAGCTCCATTGCTGCTTCCAAAGTTGCAGGTGAGGTGCTTATTACAGGGTCTTGAATTTTTGATGGAAGACCACGAATGTAGTGCTCGATCAAACGGTAGAGGGGAGTGAACAAGTTGGGAACCATTTGATTTAACTCAAGGAATCTCTTGTTGTATGTGGTGTGGTCGCCTTCCTTTTGTTTCAAAGCATGGAACTCATCCTCCAATTTCTTGATTTCACTTCTTGGGCAAAACCGTCTTGTCATGATTCCCTTCAATTCTTCCCAAGTCAAGGTCATAGTTTCTTCAACACCTCGTTTGGTCTTTTCTGTATTCCACCATGTGAGTGCCGTTCCAAGTAAGCGACCGGTAGCATAACGCACTTTGCGATCATCGGGGCAATCGCAATTTAGAAAAGTGTTCTCCATTTCTTCGAACCAATGGAGGAGAGCGGTGACACCTTCAGTACCTTCGTATTTTGGAGGATCGCAGGATTTGAAATGTTTGTAGGTGCATTTAGTGACTGAAGGATTGATAGTGTTTTGATCTTCTTGTTGAGTTGGGTTAACGGAATTAGCGGTAAGGGCTTGTTGAACTTGAACTACGATGTTGGGTATTACGGTCGCCATTTGCTGAGCGATTTGGGTAGCCATGCGTTCACGGGCTTTTCCTGCTCTCATTTTCCTACGAGCGAGGCTAGAAGACATCTACAAGGAATACATGTCAAGAGTATGAGTTGAATGCCCTTGGGATCGTGGGTCGTGTTTGGGATTGAACGTTCATAAAATAATTATAGAAAAATAACTCTACTACATCCATAGGATGTCTTGGGCTTTGCTTGCTGTTAGGCCCGTCATGCCGCCATACTTTACCTGTGTAATCATGTGGGCCCCCATGAATACCGGTTTTTCATATGGTTCGCACGGTTTCTGCCTGATTGCGTACACAAAACCCGGAGAAAATCGAGAAATATGTATACACGTGTGATATTCGGAATGTGTCCAGGTGTAGACACGGTGACATCTCAAAGGGAGGTTAGTTCGAACGACGTTTGGTGTGGCATGCTTTGGCCTAATAGGTCCGTCGTACTCTCATCGTTAGTCCCCAGGTAGGCAAACTGGTCCGTTATTTTGGATTTATACGAATGCCAACCTAGACAGGACGTTTCGACTACCGGTACTTGTACCCTTCCAGTTACTACATGCCCGTCGCAGAACTTACTTTGATGGGATTTGAAAATTGCATAAAATCTTTGGATACTGAGAGTATGAAAATAAATTGAATACATGAACATCGATATATGTATATATGTATAATGAATGAGCATGTATGTTTGACTGAAATGTAAACAAATATGAAACAAATAAATATCACAAGTTTGTATGTAACCACCTAATCAATTTAAAATTTAGGCAGACTATAATATAGGCTCTAAGGGTCTAATAACCTATCCTATATCCCTATAGTCATGGCTCTGATACCAATCTGTCACACCCCGACCCGCAGCGGAAAAGGTGATCGGGGCATAATTGGGTTATCATCAAAGCTCATGACATTTATTATATGATTCATATTCATTAATACAATTTAATGGAAATTTACAATAAATGATACAACATGTTCTAACTATCAGTCTAAGCTTCTTGTTTCTCTTCTAAGGCATATCCTATGTTTTCCTTGCTTCAACCTGTCCACCTGTATCATGTGTAAAAAGGTTTTTGGATCAACATAATGTTGGCGAGTGAATCCTATGGAAAAACATTTGAACGAGTTTATCCAATTGATTATAAACAATGTGCATACCTCATATGAGTAAATGTAGATGTAAATTTATTCACACAACACATAATATTGAATATTGAACATACAAACACCAAATGATAGTTTTGAGGCACGCGTTGTTCTCGTCTCACACGAGGAACTGATGGGCCTAATAAATGAGTTTTGAGGCACGCGTTGTTCTTACGAACTGATGGGCCTAATGTATGAGTTTTGAGGCACGCGTTGTTCTCGTCTCACACGAGGAACTGATGGGCCTAATAAATGAGTTTTGAGGCACGCGTTGTTCTTACGAACTGATGGGCCTAAATAATTTGTATACAACTTTGACAATATGAAATACATCACAAACAAACAATAGTTACATTCTAATTTAGTTCATATAATGGTATAGCACGAATTTGCATAAGAGAATTAGTTTAAGCAACACATGATACACCCCAAAACATGAATAAAAAAAAGGGGAGTTTGTAAGAATTCACTCACATTGGGTGCGTTCGGTTGATGACGTTGAATGCACGCGAAATGGTGTTAACCACGAGTGAAATTAATCCTAGATAAATCGCATAATGGTTCGGTAAGTAAACGGGTTTTATTAATCTATTTTAATAGGATTGTTGGGTGTATTTTTGTGAGTTTGAGGCTATTTTCTAACCTTAAAAATGTTATTTTTAAGTATTTATAATTGATTTTTAATAATTAAATAAAAATAATAAAAAATATTTTTATGTTTGCTACAGTACGCATTGACCGTTGACTTTGACTATGGTTGACCGGTTTATAGGCATATTGTTGTGCGCTCGGTGAGGCTCGAACCCGAGACCTCCCGTACGCGTGCACGCAGCTCTACCAACTGAGCTACGTGTCTAACCCGTTATATATCCGATTTTAATTATATATATATATTAATTAGGTTTAACAGAAATCCTTTATTATTAAAAATGAATTAAATCTCCAGAATCGGTGCGCTCCACAGGTCTCGAACCCGGGACCTGTGGGTTAGCGGACACACACTCCACCGCTGGACTGTGTGTCACACTTGGTTATAACTCGGTTATCAATATACTTAACATATACTCAAGGCGACTCCGGTTCAGTTTGCTAAAAATAAGATTTTTATCAAGGCGACGTGTGTGAACCGGAATCGAACTCGTGACCTTAGCGTTAAAAGTGCACACAGTCCACCGCTGGACTGTGTGTCTAACCCGGTAATTATTTTGATTTTAATTATACTTAACCATTACTGAACTTCGTCTTCTTCACCGGTTTTAACCGGAAATGACGACGGACTGGTTCAGAATGTTGATTCATGTTTCTTAAGCGTTTAATGATCAATTACAAATGAGATAAAAGTAAAAAGGGAATGAATTTAAGCGTGAGATATACCGACTGGTTATACTCTGTTTTCCGGCAGAACTCCGGCGACAAAACCTTTTTCCGGCGACAACTTCTTGCAGCAGAGAGTCTTCCGAAAGGTTACAAAGGTGGTGGGTGACTTCGGTGAAGGTTTAGGGGGGTTCAGTAAGCTCAGAGATTACCGATACGGTTTTCCGGCGAAGTATCAAGTATTTCCGGCGAGTGATTTTTCGCCGACAGAGGGTGCGATTTGAGTGTGAAAGACTTCTGGCGAGTTGTGGGTGTACTTATAGGGTAGCAACGAGATGAATGGGGTCTGAATTCGGTCTATATTCGAAGTCAACTGTCCTTCCGGCGATTTGGCTGATGACGCGGTTTCAGACGTTGGCTATAGCTGTCGCTAGAGTTAATTGATTGATTAAATTGAGCGAAAGCGTGTTTTATGGGCGAAGTCGTCGGGATTTCCGACGACTGCTGTTTGGGCGCAAGTTGACCGAGTTTGAATTTCTCACATCATTATTTGATTTAATAAAACCATTTACTTAACAGAAAAACAAAGTGGCGGAGTGGTTTACGGTGTGTGAGTTAAGTGTTTGGTTGAACCGGTAGAGACCCGAGTTCGAAACCCGGTATAATTAAAACATTTTTATTTTGTTATTTTTATCAGTTTTTCAAAAACTAAATATATATCCCCGCATAATAAGTGATTACGGATCGTTTAAAATTATTTTGGGCATTTAATTCGCAACGAAAAATTTGACTGACTGTTCGGTTGATAAACGGAGCGGGTTTGGTAAATCCGTTTTTGACGGATGTTACATCAACTATATTCTTTTGATTTGGAAAACGTCTTTCATCTGCAAAATTTCTCTAGCAAATTCAAGTTAAAGGTGTTTGTCATCTTTTTCAAAAAGATGATTATTCATATGTATATTAATTCTCATGAATAGAATAATTACCAAAAAAATAAGAAATAAGGTATCGATCAATTACATAGTAATTATTGAATTTGGAGAACAATTATGCATATATGGTATTTTTTGAGAAAGGAGATCAGCAGTAGGTGTATCGATATTCTAAGTTATATATATATAGATATTAATATGTTATATATTATGTATTATATTTATGTATATGTTGGAAATTGCTTTCGGGTTTGTCTCTGATACGGTTTACCACAGTTCGACATCAAGAGTTATTCAAAAAGATGTCTGCATTTTCTACCAATCAGGTATACGTTTTATTTAAAAGATTATAAGCTTGTATTTTTATTTACATAATGTTTGTAGACATATGTCCCAACTCTAATATTTGTTTATTATTAGGCATTCAAGTCTCCTGAAGAGATGATTAAATGGGTTCAAAACACCAAACATGTTGTTGGCCATATTATTGTCATTAAAAGAATCACATAAAAGCCAAGTGGCTATTGTAAAATCATACTAATGTGTGAACGCGGGGGAGCGTATAGGCCCGTTAAAGTTACAAGTAAAGCAACTGGCACCAAAAAAATTAATTGTCCATTTGAATTGATCGGAGCATATGCAAAACAGAATGATTCTTGGAAGTTAAATGTGATACGCGATGAACATAATCATTTGCCTGCACAACATATGGAGGGGCATGCATACGTAGAACGATTGTCATGTAACGAGTTTCAATTAGTGGCAGATTTGACGAAGACGCATGTGGTGCCACGAGATATTCTCGGTATCATAAAGGAGCAGAATGAAGATAATGTCTCTACGCTTAAAACTGTATACAACGCACGCAATAAAATTCGAAAGATAACCCATAAGGGAAAAAGTCCAACGCAGGTTGTCAAGTTCGCTTAGACAGGTATAAGGTGCAACACACGTATGTGATTAAACATATTTTTTTTGCTGTGTAATGGCATGCCTTAATGCGTGTGTCCTAAATCGACTTGTTTATTCTTTTCTGTATTTTACATTTTGGCCTAAACGTGTGTACGTGGTTCAACATTTTTCCATCTATTTTTTGTTTGGTTTAACGTTCCCACCACCAAGCGCGAATCCTAAATACTAGTTATACTTAATTCATAAAATACAACATAAGTAAAATAATAAAATTACGGGTTATGTTAATTATATGTGATTTATGAATAAATTTGTATAGAATGTTGAGTATTGGTCTGAAATAAATTAGTCTTGATCTGCTAAAAAGTGAAAATTATATAGCTACTAAAATACATATGTGAAACCGGTCAAGGTTTAACCACCAAACATGAATCATAATTGCACTTAAGTCATTTGGGCATGTTTAAAATCATTTTTTTATCAAACATACGCATGTTAAACCACACATGAACACCTATACATAGGTCATTTGGGTATATTTAGAATTTTTTTTTATCAGCATACACGTACGCGTACTCTATTAGCAAGGTAATGTTTTTGGTAAGTGATTCCATCTTCTTGATACCTGCTTTTATCCATAAATGAATTTCTTAAATTTACACACCATAGAGATAAATTGATGTTTTGGTTGACATAACATTCTATTAGCGTCATAAAGACATTTTAAGTAAGATACCCATATAAAAAATTATTTTGACATCCATTTGTCATATCTCATAGTAATAATACGTATTAACGACAAATAATATAGTGATGGATTTCACCATACCTACCATAGAGAAAAAGGTTTTCGCAAAGTTAGTTTCATGATTTCGAGTAAAAACTTTTCCTAATATCTTGCTTTTGAAAGTACGAATGTTTTCATTGATATTAGTTTACTTTTTGAAAACCTACTAACTCCTAGTGTATTTTATATTCAGAAGAAGATAAACCAAATCCCCAAATTGTAACACATAGATTTTATCAGAACGTCCATGGCTTAAAGTTATTTATCATATTCACAATCTTTTGTAGCACCCTTTGAAGTTAATAAGTTCGCATTGATCCATCAAATGCATATTGTGTAATTGGTATGTTATAACATGTAACATTTGTTGTAAAAGGGGTTTAAAAACCCGCTCCGTTTAATAATTCAAATGTGTAATACGAAGTTTCGTTACGTATTTATGTTAACCGTTCAAATCCGTTATATAAATTCCTATAATTTATAAATAAATTAAAACGGGTAAAAATAATAAATAAATAAAAACTAATAATAATATTAATAAATAAAAACTGAAAATAATAAAACACAAACACACATTACACCACTACACTGCACACACATATCGGTTATATTCCAAAAACAAACACCATTTATAATAAAATAGTTCCTGAAATCTGATTCAAAGAAAAACCCGCTCAGTAATGGCTAAGGTCTTCATAGCCATCATCAATTTCAGTTTCTCTTGGGAATTTAATTGGTGAAACAGTTTCTAATCTTGAATTGGACTAAATAATTGGATTAATAACATTCAATCAGTTACCCAATCATAGCCACATTTAAGATTTTTGACCGAAACCGATTAAGCACCTTCGGCTATAAATACTGATCTTAGAAGTCATTCAGAACTCGCTCACACACTCACAAAACCTCTCTAAACACTCCGAAGATTCTCTGTGTTCGAAATTCACTTCGCCGGAAATTTTTGTTGTCACCGGAGACATCGTCGGAGGAACCAAGCATCTTCATTTCGGTACAATCATTTGAATTTTGTTTTCTTTTCAATTATCTTATGATCGGTTAATACAAAACAAACCATTCCACAAGTTTATCTAATCGGGTTTTGATCAGAGGGTTTAAACATGAAGAAGATGAAGCCGAGTTAGTATATTAATACAATTAAAATCCTAAATTAAACCGGGTTAGACACACAGTCTAGTGGTGGATTGTGTGCAATATTAACACGCACATCCGGGTTCGAGTCTCACACGTTTCCGATTTCTGAAAAAACCAACTCTTTTTTAAAACATATTCTGATCAACACATAGTAAGTGTATAAATGTAAAATAAATCTGTGTTATTACGGGTTAGTCACACAGCCCAGTTGGAACGGCTGTGTGCAACATATCACCGGGGGGGGGGGGGGGGGGGGGGGGAGGGGTTCGAGCCGCTTCTGTAACAGGTATTGCAAATAATAAATCCTTTTGAAAATAAAGCTAAAATATAGTTTGGTCTAGTTAGTATATATATGTAATTAAAATCCAGATTATTTCGGGTTAGACACGTAGCTCAGTTGGTTGAGTTGCGTGCACGTCTACGGGAGGTCTCGAGTTCGATTCTTACACGATGCCAATAGTCGCGGCGGTCAAACCGGTTCGACCCGGTCAACCATGAAAAGGGATATATTTTTTTAAAATAAACGTTTCTTTATTTTCTCCAAAAATCCCTAAAATATATGTATAAAAATAGACATTTTAAGCATAAAATTTATAACAAGTCCCATAAAAATAGTCTAAAAATCCTAATAAAAGGCATTAAATAAACATGTTAAGATCAAATAAAAGAAATATATTTACCGAATTATTATGTGAATATTTAGGTTAGTTGCATTTGTCGGTTGGAATCTTTAATCGTGAGCATTCGTTATCAACTCAAGAAACGTAACCACTGTGAGTGAATTCTTACAAACTTCCCCTTTTTATTCATGTTTTGGGGTGTATCATGTGTCGTTTTACTTATTTATCCAAACACTTGTGTTATTACATTATATGAACTAACATGCTATGTGATATTTGGTTTATTGTTATTTTTTTTGTTATATTTTCTCATTTCAGTCAAGCATTCACATTAGGCCCGTCAGTTCCCTTTATAGACGGGTAGAGGATCGCGTGCCTCATTAGATCGGCTCCGTTTGATTGAGCCTTGATCTCACAGTTCATCATTTATCATGCTTTTGTGTACATTGCTAGATGTTTATGTGGTTTGTGGAATATTTACGTATACGTTTGCTCATATTCAGTTTATGCACATTTTTATTAAATTAAGCAACATATTTTTTTTCTTTCAAATGATTAAACGGGATTCACTCGTCAACTTTTGCTGACCCAAATTTCTATTTTTACACATGATACAGGTGATCAGGTTGAAGCAAGGAACACATAGGATTGGGCCTTAGAGGAAGAATAGAACGTTACTTGAATGTCTTGTTTAGAACGTTATATGCTTGTATGGTTTATGCGTTGGAATTTTTTCTTTTAAATTGGAAATAATAAATATGAAACTTTATTATAGTAAATGTCATGAGTTTTGATGGAAACCCAATCATGCCCCGACTACCATTTTCGTTGTGGGTCAGGGTGTGACATAACATGTCAATATGAACATATGTTTCTAAGTTGAAAGTTTGTATACTTGGCAGTTGACTTTCTTGAAAGCCAACAATGCAGATATAACATAGTTGGAATTCCTAACATGATTGTGAGATTAGGGAGATCATTTGATACATGTGACGGGTGGTCTTTTGGACAACTCGTAAGGGCGATAAAATGATAAATATTCCACGCTTTAAATGTTTAAATTGTTACGATTGATTTCTACGGTGTGTATGGCTTTTCAGGTATCGAAGAGCATAATGAGGGAGCTTAAACGTGCTTTATCGGGTATTTGCAAGAGCCTAATTGAAGATGGGACTCAAGAGATTGAAGGAAGGGCAAAATGGGAATATCTTGCTGACCACCGTAAGCTACGGTGGCCGCCGTAGTTTACGGTGGAGTCCATACTCAATACCCACCGTAAGACAGTGGATCACCACCGTAAGGAAATATTACCCACCGTAAGCTACGGTGGGCACCGTAGCTTACGGTGGTGAGCTGCGGGAAATGTGTAACTGCCCATTTTAAGAGCTTTTGGGGAGTCTTTTCACATATTCAATCATTGGAGACGAATAGCAGAGCAAAAATGGGCGATTTTGAGTGTTCTTATTGATTCTAAACAAGTTCTAAACATTTTTTTTGGTGTTGTTGATTTGTATGAACAAAACATTTGAAGTGTGTTTGATTGCAAGAACATGAGAGGCTAGAATTCTTGGTGATCATCTTTTATGGAAGGTTTGTTAAACAATTGTGTTTCAATTTATGTCTTCTAGAATAATTGCTATGTTATGGTTGTTATGGTGTTGATTGATTTTTTGTAAATTGTTGATTGATATTTTACTCATTGCTTGTTTCGTACGTTCTTGGTGTCGTTGACAACTGAGATATCACGGGGAGGTTTACGTGTTGAATATTATTCAATTGGTCATTAGATCGCGTTGTAATAATCCGAGTACTTGGTTCCCTTTTATCACAAATAATTAATCAATCACGAGTCATGTCTATGTGACTCTTTCTAGTTAAATTGAAACACATGCGTTTTTGAACCAGAAACTGAAGATGATCACTTCCCTTTAAATCTGTTATAAACATCAATTTTTGAGTCTTAGTAGTTAAAATCTAAAAACATCAACCAATTCTGAAATTAATTTCTTGCAAATTAGGTAATTAGTTAAAGTGGCACAACCCTTTGATAGCACAATTTCCACAATTCCTTGTGTTCGATACCCACTTACCGCAAACTAGTAGCAGTATTTGGATTAAATTTACGTGAGACAACGACTTGACGTCAAATTTTGGCGCCGCTGCCGAGGAGTAGTGCGCAACGTGTGTTATCTTTGATTTAGTTTAGTTTGTTATTTTTCTGGGTTTACGCTGGTTGTGTTAGTGTGCAGGTATTTACAAGTGCATGCATACTAGAGGCTCTAACAGGCTATCACTATTGGCATTTGATCCGAAGATCGAGCGAACTTTACGACGCAACAGGGTTTTGTTACGTGAAAATAAAATTAGTGGTTCCCCAACAACACCTACTACACCAATTTCACCATTTAATACCATGGAGCAATTACCTACCACCACAAGCCAAGCATCACCATCCACACCTCCACCAATTCCTACCACTCACCCAACTTCAACACATGAAGTTAACCCATCCAACGCAGCATCGATGGTACCACCATTCTCATCCTTTTTCCCAACATCCGGTCAATCATCATCCATCGAATATCCAATACCAAGTCAAACTTTACCAAGAACCATTATCCATACCTCCTCCACATTTCAACCACCAACCCAACCCAGTCTCCATTGTCCTTCCTCACAGTTTGTGCAATCGTCGGGTGTAGGGGAGACGGGTTTGATGATGGATACGAAGAAAAATTCGGAGGGTATGAAGAAGAAGGTTATTACTATGGGGGTGATGGAAGTAAGTTGGGACCTCAAGGGGGAATGGGTTACTCACAAAGGCAACCATTGGAACAAGCACAAAAATGATTAGGCAACCCATGGGGGTGCAACAAATTCGTCCTCATGGGCCACCGTTCCAACGGCCAATGCATCTACAACAAGTCCAAGATCAACATCAACAGCCTCAAATCCAAAGACCAATGCATCAACCCCAATATCAACAACAATTCGCACCTCAAGGTTTAAGACAAGGTCAAGCGGGTCGACCAAGAGTACCATTGGGTGCCCCGTGAAGACATCATCGAGAGGTAGTGCGGGGGATTGAAGCACATTTTCGACCGGTCATTACTAATAATCCTTCTTCGGTAGTAATACCTCATCACCCGGATGGAAGGACATTTGAGGTCAGGACGACCACATTACAAAGCTTGCCGAAGTACGAGGGTCTAGCAACGGAGGAACCGTACTTCCATTTAGAAACTTATGATTCCATTTGCAACACCATTGGAGGGCAAAGATTTTCGTCGGATGATGTTAAATTAGTATTGTTTCAGTTTTCGTTGGAAGATAAGGCAAAGAGGTGGTTCCATACTCTACAGTCCGCCTCGATTTATACATGGGCCGATATGCAACAAAGATTTCTAGAAGAATTTTTCACGGCCCAAAAGACAAATGAAGCTAGGCGGAGCTTATGAAGTTTTCAACAACAACCGGGCGAAATGTGCATGAAGCGTTTGAAAGATTTAATATGATGCTAAAGAATTGTCCTCATCATGGCATTGCATTGTGGAGTTGTTGAATGCTTTTCACGAGGGGTTGAGCTCGGAAGATGCTCGTGATTTGATGTCCATCACCAATGATACTTTTGGTACAAACTTTGAGCAAGATGATTGGGCATTCTTGGAGCAAATGGTGGTTACATCCAAAAGGAAAGCACAATCCTCAAGGCGGGCGAGACATGTTATCACAAGACCCCAAGTGTATGCGGTAGAGGATGGAGGGGCGCAAGCGCCTAATCAGGTATATAATGTTTGTACTAACTGTAATGAATTGGGTCATACAGCGGAGGTATGTTTGGTGGGTTTGGGCGAAGGTCAAGTAGAAGAGGTAAATGTTAATCAAGGGGGTGGTCATAATTTTAACATGAATTCGAACACATACCACCCCGGGTTAAGGAATCATCCCAATTTTCGTTATCGGAACCCGACGAATCAAGCTAATCCAAATTTCCAAGGAGCTCAATGAAATTTTGTTCCTCGCCAACAATACAATCAAGGTCAAACATCATCAAGTGGGAATGAAATTATGGATATGATGCAAAGGAGGAATCAACTGGATGACGCTCGGGCACAAAATGATGAGATTCGGGACAAAGCCATCCAATCACTAACCACATGTGACTCTTTCTAGTTAAATTGAAGCACATGCGTTTTTGAACCGGAAACTGAAGATGATCACTTCCCTTTAAATCTATTATAAACATCAATTGAGTCTTAGTAGTTAAAATCTAAAAACATCAACCAATTCTGAAATTAATTTCTTGCAAATTAGGTAATTAGTTAAAGTAGCACAACCCTTTGATTGCACAATTTCCATAATTCCTTGTGTTCGATACCCACTTACCGTTAACTAGTAGTATTTGGATTAAATTTACGTGAGACAACGACTTCACCTCAACATGTTAGATTGTTTATGTGGCATACATGATGGTAAGTGGAACTGATGAATTATTAATAATGTGGTAGTGAATCTATGTCATATGTATGTTAGTGATTGAATTAAACTCTCGGTTGGATACATTTTTTATATGTGTAATTATGGAATGGGAAACAAGAATGCAAAGGTAACTTATAGTATGACAAGGTTATGAAATGTTGTTTAGTGGGCATGGATGGTTCATTAAGCAACAAGGAAAATAGTTAGGATAACCGGGGCAACAATGATGTAATTTGACCTTTAAAATGTTAACGTGGAAGTCGAGATAAACACTTACGGTTTGGGAATGGTGGGAATGATTACAAGTCCTTAGTGTGACAACTGTCACTTTCTAGTAATTTACGTACAACTAAACAGTCTTTTATACCATACAATTATGTGTTTTGAATGTCTGAACTGCACGATTACATGGCATACACCTAAAGAACTCACAAGATACATTTTTATGATGCACGTTATTCATTTCCGAGGTTACAATTCAAAACAGTTTAAAACAATGCATCAGAACAACTAGTAGAACTACAGGCTAGACTAGCTGTGTCAGCACAGTTCCGGTACTCAGCTAAATAGCAGATGTAGGATTAGATGGGAGTCCAAAATCAATTATATATTAAATCCTAGGTGGGAATACAAGGATTTATGATACCACTTTCCGGAAACAATACGAACACTAAAAACTGTCTGGAACACATCATAAGTGACAGTTCAGCAAAATTAGCAAAATTAAGCACCCACTAGTTTGTGTAATATTCAGAAATAGTGTTAAAACGTATAAACTACCTAAAAGATGTTGACAACATCATCTTGATACAACAACATATCATACCATACAAGATTCACAACTTAACGTTTTAACGAACCGACAACGAAACGATCACCCGAACATAACCAGACACATCATATGAACTAGTTAACAATATTTTAACATCATACAACTAGTTAAATGCATTAAACACCTTATTACACCTAAAAATCCCTAATGTGCTTGGACCCTAACTAAACATTTGGAAACTTAACTAAATGAACTAACTATCATCAAAACCTAACCAAGACCTCCCTCAAAATCGGTCAACATGAGGGCCCCACATGCCCCCATGTGTTAGACAAGTTTGTCTAATGTTAGTTGGTGTAATAGAATTAACTTATGGAAGGTCATTTGCAAGAAGATTATAAGGCCATCTTATCCAAACATCATCTCATCATCCACCAACTCAAAATTCAAACACCCATCTCTCTTTCTTCTTCCTCAACCTCACGGCCACCACTACCACCAAACTACCTCCATTTTGTGTTCATCTTACATGCAATCCAAGCTTATCCTAAGGTGCCTCAAGGTTGATTAAGAGGGTATCAAGTCTTGGAAGCTCAAGGACCTCTTCAAGGAGCTATTAACCACCAAACTTTCCTTCATCTTCATCTTCTAGTTTCTCTTGCAACTTCCCTAGCCACAAGAGCTAGGAGTGAGTCTTCTAACACTCCATTTTCCTTCATGTTACTAGTGTAGTGATAATGTACAAGTTAAACCATCTAAAACCTTCACTTTTAAAAGATGAACACATGAACTAGTAACATAATCTAAAGGAAATAAACATATCTTAAAGATGTTATGAAGTTGTTGATGATTACTTTGTGTTATGGATGATATCCATCATATGTATACTTGCTAGAAGTATAGATCTAACAAGTATACACATGGATCTTACAAGATCCATTATGAAGGTGTTGATGAACTTGTTATACATGAAAAATGAACTTATTAAAGTGGTTAAAAATGTGATATGTAATTTTTATAAGTTCTTAAGATGATGTATGAACAAAGTTGTTAAAAATGATTTTCTAAAAAGTTTACATATATTAAGAACAAGACATGTTTTTAATGATGAATGAACATGTTAAACATAAGGTTAAAATACTACATGATTTTATTAACTTTTAAGTTCATCAAAACATGAAAAATGCATTTGTATGCATATGTTAGACTTGTAGAATTTTTTGTGAATAGTTTGATGAGTTTTGAAAGCTTAAACACATGTTTTTAAACATGGGAAATCTCCTAAATCTAGGGGAAACTATTGCGAACTTTCTATAAAATTTAAACACTTAGAAAAATATATTTTAACAAGGTTCTTACAAGTAAATTTGTTTAAAAATAATAAATATAAAAATTCTCACATTTTTATTCATTTAGTTTGTTCATTTATATTGTATGCAATGAGAATCAATCAGATCACACATCGCGCTTCCGCCTATGAGCGGGTGTGACACTTAGAATCCCTTTAAAACCCTAATTTACAAATTGAAAGCTATGGGGATCGAAATTTGGGGTTTGGAAATGAAAACGGGGGCTGAAAACGAGAATAGTGGGGAGCAGGTCTACAGTTGGCGCCAGGTGGCACCAAAAATGGAGCAAGGTGGCACCATTTTCAGACCTGCTCCTGATGTGCACTGAAAGTGGCGCCACCTTGCGCCTCCTCCTACGATTTTCCTCCGAAATGCCCCAAAATGATGGATAATGGTACATGAGATTCATGTGGGATAAAACCAAGACCTAAGACCTAATTTAGGTGCGTATTATATTGAAATGTATAGCTACGCACGAACTTGTATGTGCTAACCTTTTTGTAAGTAAAGTTATCCTTCATTGGTTGATTATGGAATACATTGAAATGGATAAAAGCATATTAGTGTTTATCTATTGTATTGATATGTATGTAGTGGTAGGGTTATATGTATAGAATAGTTATAGAATCCTAACTTCATCTTAGGCCTAGTAACTACATGAAGGAAGATAGGATGGCGGGTTACGATCATACGAATATGGATAATGAATGTATGTGTGTATTTTAATGTTGTTAACTATATTGTCATGAGAATGGTAATGAAAGTGCAGGCATATAAGGATAAATACATGAAAGTCAAAGGTTAGGATCCGGGGATCGGATCCGAGATTGTAACTGGAAAGAAATCCAAATTTGTGGGACGTTTGCACATAAATATTGAGTTTCGTTAGATGTTATTCTCACATCGTGAGTGTTGCACATGTAGTCACTTATTTATCTAATGAAATAGTTATGTGGCTTTTATACGAAACGAGATATCGTTGAAGATTGAGTCAGGATGCAGATAGTACAGGGCTTGGTCAACTAGTCAGTTGAAGTTTTGTTTTGTTGATTATAATAAGAAGGAATGGAAGAAGTATTGTAAATTTGTTTTTTAATTTTATAGAATGTTTAATAAAGCAAGAAATATCGGGTCTGCATTTCCGCTACATGTTTTCTGTTAAAACGATTTTGGGTGTTACATATCTTTGCTAATTAAAACATATAAAAATTCTACCCAGGTGGAACAAAATGTGTTTCGGGTGTCTGATGGATGGAGAAAAGATTTTGAACTGATTGGATGTTCTCTTCAATTCAATTTCCCTCTACCTTCGGTTGTATTGTTATTTATAGGATAAAGTTTCAAGCATGTGGGATAAATAAACTAATTGTTTATTTATCCCAATTGTCAACTTGCATTTTTATCCCTTCAAAGTTTGTGCGTAAGTGTCACTAATTGTTTATTTATAGGATAAAGTTTTAAGCAGGTGGAACAAATTGTCCACTTGTATGACTTTTTTTTTGCATTTTAGAAGCTTTCACTTATAGCCTTCCATCAATGAGACTCTGTGTGTACTGATAAGTCTTACTCCAAGAATCTCGTGTTTTGATTGATGGCTTTAACCTTAATACAACAACTGATGTCTTCTAAGAATTAATGAAGTCTTCTGAAACATTTCTACGTCGTCTGATAATTTCCTTCATTGTCTGAAGTTATTATCTGATGTCTGACGATAAGCTTCAGTCGTTAGTCATCTGATATCGCTTATCTTGTGCCTCGTCTTAGGTTCTTCTACATTAGCTGATTGTTTCTAGAAAACTTCGGTTGTAGCTGAGTGGACTTCAAACTCCTCATTACTAAACTTAGATGACTCGTTCTTTTATTAGCCATTCCTCAGTTGCTTACGTTCTTCTTGGAGTTTCTTTTCAACACTTACAATAAAATAGACTAACAATATACTTCACCGAGTATGGGTTTCGTAGGATTTCCAACCATATTACCTGTTGGGCTTTCGTCACCCATCTGGTGTTGTATTTCGCACCTTGGGAGCAGAGAGGGATCGTTCGATGTTTATTTCACATTATATTGGTTCGGTAGGTAGAGCGACAACAGTCTCGATGAAGATTGTTTATGAGGTGTTACCGGACAAGGTCCTGGTTATATGGTCGTTAGAGGGGGGTCGCATCACGTGGCAGCCAGGGCAACCGGTCCATGACGATGGTAAGGGTGACGGTGAGGACAAGGGCGACAGGGGGTGCTGGGGCAGGTGATGAAGCGGTTGATATGGTGCAGGCAGATGCAGAGGCTACACAAGGTGATCGCCTGTTCGAGCAAGGGAGCGTGAAACCACACGTGTGGTGTCTCCAGGGGATTTGAGGAGAGGTTGACACGGGTTGAGGTTGATATAGCTGCTATACGCCGTGACCAACGGTGGATGACGGATGCCATGATAGCTTTGATGACACATACCGGCGTGGCCGTCCCTCTACGTGGCGGTGATGCATATCCACCGCCAGCATCACCACCGCCATCGTAACGGCTGATTGTATTTTGCTTTTGTTGTATTTTGATTTTGAACATTGTATATGTTAAATATTTATCTTATGGTTGTCTTATTTTGTTTGATGATTATTATCGTAAAATTTATCTTATGTATTAGATTGTTTTAGTGTATCCTGATTGTTAAACTTGTTATCCTAACATAATTGGCGGCATATTACCAACATGTATCTTAATAATTCGACGTCTAACGCAACTAAACTCGTGATACATTTTTTATTAAAGTAAAAGTGTTATCTAAACTCATATTTTATTAAAAACTTATACGTTTTCACTAGTAAACATGTATTTTAATGGAACCATTATTAAACTCGTATACGTTTTTTACTAATAAACTCGTATATCAACATAAACTTGAAATACATTTTCGGTTTTGCCAATTTTACAAAAAATATCTATACGGTCGTATAGAATCAAAAACAAAAGAAAATATTGTGTTTGTTCGTATAACATCATACTGGTCATATACGGATCGTACAGAACAAGACCTATAAAAAACATTGTCTGGCCTTTTTTCTGCAACATCTCCCTATAAGGGTTGTATACGTATATAACCATATTCGACGCGTATAGAGTTAAAGGTGTGAAAATAAGATTGTTAGGAATGTGGGAATAATGGAAGCCATTAAAAAATAAAAAACATCAACCAATACTTTAGATGCTTAGGCAGGGCCGGTCTTGGGCCTATGCAGGAGGTGCCATCGCACAGAGCCCATAATCACCCGAGGAACCAAAATTGTTTAAAAGTAGATGTACATTTTTATATAAATTTATCTTAGAAAAAATATTTACAAACAGGCCCTTTGGCTCAATGGAAGCAGAGCATGTGTACCAAACCTGTCGTTTTGCGTTCGAATACCGCAGGCTGCCTCTTTTCTTCCCTATTTTTGTTGGGTTGGAGCCCATTTGTTTGAGCCTCAAGAGGCTGATTCAGCCTATTTTACTTTGTTAACAAGGTGAATGGGCCATAAAGCTTATTCTTTAGTCTTTATTTTTTAATTTTCACATCCAAATCTGGGCCTCTCTCTATTTGTAACTTGTAAGTTTTTTTTTCATTTAACCATTTATATAAAAAGAAAACTTCTAATGTTTTCTTGTTATTTGTATATTTTCACATTAAAATTTTGTCTTTCATCGATTTGTAAGCTCTTTTCCTTTTCTCATACAACCATTTAAAAAGCGTTTACATGTTTTCTTGTTTAGGGCCCCAATATTTCTACTCGCATAGGCCCCTAATAGATTCTCAGGGACGGTCGTGTGCTTAGGCCGAAGAATAGTTGGTAGCCCAAAACATAATTGATTCAATAGGCGACCTAATTGGTAGCCCGAAAACTGCTTCTTAAAATCCAAGAAGATGCTATAAAAAAAGTTTGGACAACCAAGATGTGAAATTTGGTGCAATACCAACTTGAAGGACCCGAAGGTTAATGCGTAAAGTATAAGAGTGATTCGGTTTTGGTCTCATGGGGTGGCTTGAAAAAGGTCAAGGATAATAATAATTAATATTATTAGCATGAACTTTGAAGATGCTATTAGTTAATTATTTGAGTTTTAGTATATCCTAACTATTTATTTGAATTTTTATTAATTACGGTTGAGTCATGGTTGAGAGTGGCGGCCAAAGAGAAGCCAATTTGCTGGAGATTGAAAACATTATATAATAATAATTAATATTATCAACACTTTTAGTACTATTCGTGCATTTTACTCTCTCTATCTGTTAAATGTCATTCCACATCCACTTACATAAGATAATTAATAGTCATCAACTCTAAGGACTATCTGAGTAATAACTTGTAAACCACAGAGAGCACGAATGTAATTTTAAAAAGTTGAAGACTAAAAGTGTTACTTTGACAAACCACATGGACTATTCGTACATTTTACTCTAACAGATATTAAAGAAATAATACATGAAAATAAACAAATTATACAAATTAAATTACGTTGCTAAAGTGACTCAAATACATAGATCCAACATTTATGTGTATATGGGCGGAGCTTGGTGAAAACCGGGGTGCACCTGCCCACTTAATATTTCGGTTAAAAATATAAAATTTTTGATTTTTCGTTCGAAAATTTTTTAAAATTTATAAGATCGTCCTTCTCCCCTAATTATTTTGTCTAAATATTTATACTCTTTGTTTACTAAGACTTTTAAGTTCTTTAACGAATATAGTATTGTTTAAAATACTAGTAACTTTTGCTATCGTGACTTTAATTAATAATTCATGGTGATTTGCATATCCTGATATCGAAGAAAAAACTAACCAGTTTAATATTATCTTATCAAAAATGAATTTGACATTACAGTTTGTCAAAATGCCCACGTAACGACTAATAATTCTATAAAAATAAGTCATCAGGCTCTCTACTTCACACTCTAGCAAGTCTCATCAATGGAGTTTACTCATTGTTGCTCTATTCTTATCTCACGCCATTATTTGTTCCACTTTCTCAACTTTTAAGGGTAAGCGGCGTCAGTTTATAAAAAAAGCCTAAACTGTATGGAAGCTTTGATAACATATATGTTTGATAACTTGTATATTACTATTCACAATTCTGTTTTGAACAAAATTTGTATCGAGGCGTAGATTAAAACAGGATATCAGATTGGCATACTTGGAACTTTATAAAACATCATATATTAAAAGTTAAAAGAGAAAAACAAAGTAAGCTTAAAAATAGTTATAATTATAAAAAAAGTTAAAAATAAAAGAAAATTGTTACTGTCATTTGTGAGTGGGCAAACATTTGCAAATTGTAGCATTACATCATATCCAATAGAATAACTATAATATTTAAAAAAAATTAAATACAAAAACTGCAACGATAAAAAAATAGTGAGCTAATACAAAAATGTTAAAAACGAAAGAAACATATATGTGGGAAACCGATTGGTGTCGTGTGCTACACAAAAAAAAAAAAAAAACCAAAAACTAAATCGTAACGCAACCTCAACAATAAAACATTTATTAAAACGGATAACGATAAACGTTATAAATAACTGCAATGAAAAAAAAATAAAAAAAACAATTTTTAAATAGTTTAGAAAAAAAAATTATTGAAACTTTGGAATCATTTGAAAAAATAAAATAAAATAAAATAAAATATTTTCCAATAAAAAAGTCCAAGAAAATATTGCATCGGATTTTCCCAAAAGAAAAAAAAAGTCACCAATTCTTTTTTAACATGAACTATAGACTCACATTAGCAAAGTATCACTATTCCCAATAATTTTTGTTACCTCATTATCAAATAAGTAATGAAACAATAACTAGCTATAGTGTTTTAATTAAATTTCAATCATTTCCTAATATTTTTCATTTATTTATATATATTCTCTTAATAAGATATATTACTTGAAAAAAAACTATACAAAATAAAACAAAATTACAATTCCTAAATAAAAGGTACAATAAAATTAAGAATTACTTAAAAAGAAATTACAAGAAAACTAAACAAGTGCTAAAGACGACGTAATGTAATGTAGCATGTATTTGATCTTTCCTTTGTTCGAAAAGGACACGATCTTCCTCCGGTTAATTTGATGAAGTCTTGCTTGAGGAAATCAAGATCGGAGCTCACTTGCTGATATTCACTAAACCCCATTAATCTCTCAATTTTTTAGTCTAAACTTTTGCTGTGTGCTTTTACCTCAGGATTGATTGAAGATGATGTAGTAATTCATGATGATGACTATTTATTTTGCTTTGGTTCAATCTCTCCCCATCGGATGAACCAGTGGCTTCGGTTCATCAAACTCGTCATCCGTGTCGTTAAGATTTATATGCAAACGCGCATCCGAATAGGCTTGAAAGGAATTTGGTTCATTTGAAGGTGCAATTTTTAATCGTTTGGGTGAAAAGAAAGAGGTTAAATGTAATTATATAATTTAATTCAACTCTTTTATATTTGAATTAGTAACCAATGACTACTTTGCTTCAACCATGCAAAAGCAAATGGTTGGATAGGGCTTATCGCCCGTGATTGCCTTGGCAAGAGGGGGCTTTGGCACCTCTCAATGGCGGAAGGGGTGGTGATTGCCACCTGGGATCGATGATGTGAAGGTGTTAAAGCCTCCGCTACGCATGAGCTTATAACATTTTGAAGGGGGTATGTAGTAAACCCTCTTGATTGATAGTTAGAAAAGGTGGAGCCATTAAAAGCCACCATTGTGTTCAACTAGTTTTTTTTCTAACTTTTCACAACACATGAATAAAATTTAACAAAGCTAGTAGTAACCCAAGTGTTTAGGTGTTTTACTTCTAATCATGACGTCAGGGGTTTGATTCCAAGGGTTAGTTATTTTTCACGTTTTTGAGTAATGGTTTCTTTTATTGGCCTATTTGATAATTTACTTTTCTAAGAGTAAATGTCTGGATAGTCGCTATGGTTTGCTAAAGTTTCATCTTTAGTCATTAACTTTTTAAAATTACTTGTATTCTCCCTACAGTCTGACAAGTTGTTACTCGCATAATCCATTCACTGGATGATCGTTAAGTTTTATGGTTAAGTGTGTGTAAAAAGACAAATATACCCATACTAATAAAAATATTAATTAAACCAGTACAAAAAGTATAATTGATATTCAAGTGGGCCCCACTATTTAATTATTTTAAAACATATCCACTCACCTCCTCTTTCTTCTCCATCCTTTTTCTTCTCAACCAACACCGACCACCACACAGAACCCCCACCCTTAACCATCGATCACTCCTACCTCCATCCACCCTTTCCACCCCCAACCAACGACACCACGTTAGTAAGCGGTGGTGACGACACAGAAGCACTCTTGACCGACGGTATTACAATTTGAGCCTTAACTTATTTTCCATCTATTAGACCAACCAGCATCACATAAATCTATCTCTATCTTATCTCAATTTCAAATGAGAAACCCTAGCTTCCTTTAACATATTTGGTCACCAACACTAATTTTCGACTCTCCCTCCTTACGAAACAAACCTGCCGATCTTTTTTTTGTTCAAACTCACAATCTGTTGTAGGGGTGAAGGTAGAATGGGAATCTAATGGTGGTTAACTAATTTTGGTTCAGTGGGTAACAGTTGTGACGGTGAGTGGAGGTGACAGGTCTAATTATTCAACAACAGTGTCTCCGTTGATGACTACTGCATCGTCCGATGAGCTCTGATGATGACTAATTCATCATCAAAGGAGGCCTGATTTTTTGATGAACAATATTCTCCTATAACAACCCGATAGTTTCCGATCGAATCCTAACATGACACGTGTCTTAAAATCCTCTACATAATTCACAATGTTGAAGGAGATGAGTTATAATGGTTAAAGGGCAAAGATGAAGAGTTGAGAGTGACGTGGTGCGAGCGGGTTATAATTTTTGTTATATTTTTGGCACTTTTTACTCGTAGATCAAGCTTTAAGTTTATAAAACATGATACAATACTACCACTCTACACATGTTAGGGAAAGTGCACCCATCGTGGACGTAGTATAGTGATGGTAAGATACCGAGGTCCTCTAAGGACACAAGAGCTTTTAGTACCGGCTTATCGTTAACATCTAATCTAACCAAATTTTTGATAAAAGTTTTGAAAGTTTAAAAGATATGAAAATAAAACATAAATAAAAGGAAAACAAATAGATAAGAAAGAATCACTTGGTCATTTTAAGATATTATCTTAGTTATAGTAGTAGGCCCTTCTTGTGAAGGTGACGTTACCCTCAACCTATTGGTCTGAGTCAGAAGGGATACAGCCCCGCAAGGTCGGAATATTGAAAGATAATCAAGTAAATTATTAATGCGAAAAGTGGTAGGCCTCTCCTGTGAAGGTGATGTTACCCTCAGCCATATTGGTCTGAGTCAGCAGGGATACAGTCCAGCAAGGTCGGGTAAAGTTTTAATAGTAGTTTATAAGGGGTTCAAGCCATTCTTACTTCCCCGATTTGATGCTATCTGCCTTAAGGGAAGTCCTAATAAGCTTGAACCAAGTCCTCGCAGATCTAGACACTGAACGAGACAAGAACTTTACCACAACACCCTTCTAACCCCCTTCTAGGTGGTTAACACGCTTTATATAGACCTAAAGACACGAATGAGTGAATCAACGAAACATCAAGTAATGTTTAAATAAAGTTAACTTTCATATAAAAACTAGTTATTAAAGTCATTAATAGATACCAAAAAGAGTTGCCAAAGATTGGAAATTAACCAAGTGATGTAAGAGATTTAGACAAGCATGACATTTGTTTGACAAGAACTCTTCTGATCAATCTTGGATCCCGAGACTACTACACACTCTAAAAGATGAAAGTTGGATGATAGTGGTGGGTGTTGGTGTTGTAGTGGTGGTGGACTGATGACAAGTGTGAAAGAAGTGGTTTGCCAAGGGATGCATTTCTCATGAACCAAGCTCCTCTATTTATAGCTAAAAATAGAAGGCGACCACGACCCCGTGGTGGACTTTTTCTCTCCCTTCACTAACTGTAGATGTCATGTCGTTGTACCAACACGCCCCGTGGTGACAGAGCACGACCCCGTGG
Organism: Scalesia atractyloides; assembly: GCA_947069175.1. Lineage (NCBI taxonomy): Eukaryota > Viridiplantae > Streptophyta > Magnoliopsida > Asterales > Asteraceae > Scalesia > Scalesia atractyloides. The sequence continues at coordinate 1,788,062 of CAMTDV010000003.1, forward strand.
TTAGTGTACTTGCTATATTGTCCAAGCATCTGCGACTCTTAAGGTTGACCACAACCCATGTTGATTTGGCACGACCCCGTGTTGGTTGTCTGTTGCTGTTGTCTTTTTCTACAGAGAATCTTTGACTGGGCACGACCCCATGCCTGGTGGGCACGACCCCGTGCCTGAGCTTCTGTCTTATTATTTTTGTTGGTTTGGAAGGTCGTGTCAATCCCTCTTCTTTGTATTTGTGTTGGTTTCTTCTTTTAATTTGTTCCATTTATTCGTTTAAACTCTTTTGATCCTGTAATTTAAAAGTAAACAAAGAAACAAGGTTTTTCCAACACTAGTACCGAAAAAGGGTTGATTTTATGCCTTGTTTGATATAACTTATATGTTGCATCTTGCGCACATCAAATACCTCTACACTTGAATCTTTCCTTGTCCTCAAGCAATCTCTATAATTGCTTAAAGAGAAGTTTTGGGTTTATCTTTGGAGTGTCGGGAATCGAAGTTCTAAATTTATTTTGTTTTTATTTTATTTACAATCTTATTCATCATGATTTATTTAGATCATATTTTAAGAAAAATATTTGTTTTGGGCATAACATGCCTTTATAAAATTTTATTTAGTTATATACAAATTTACATACCTCACAAGTGGTCACTCAACACTCGGCCGAAGATGTTTAAATAAAATCGCTCGGACCCGATGTGGTGCTTACGCCTACCATAGGCTTGACAAATAATCAAACCTCCTCCTTTGTGACGTTTAATCTTTGTAAATATCAAGAGGGCTTTAAAAGGGTAGGTTTTGGCTAGGGGTAGGTATTTTTGGGTAAAAAAGGTGAAAAGCGTAAAAGTGTTGTTTTTTTCGAACAATTTTTGTGGCTTAGAAAAAAACTTAAATAGATGTTTTTTAAGCTAAAATTGAAACTAAGCCATATTTTGTTATTTATAACCGAACTTGTTATTAAAATAAATGGTGTAAATAAAAAGAATTTTTTTTGTGGATGTGGGTGGTTGTTTTTGCAAAGGTTTATATTTTTGTGGGTTTAGAAACGAACGGGTTAAGTCTCAAAGGGGTTTAACTAGGGGATATGAAAAGGAAAATAAAGGTTTAAAATGAAGTATGGGTTGTAATCCTAATGCCTCTATCATTTATTTAATTGGATTAGTGTCGGTAAGGATTGAGAACGTATTGCTTTGGCAAGTTCTAGATTTGTAAGAACCAAACGGGCTATTCACACAAGAAACAAAAAATTGAGCAATTAGTATAGATATGTATTTGTATGCTCGGTAAAGGCTCAAAAACTCACTTTTGTGGGAAAGGATTATAACGTAAAAGTGTATATACAATCAAAATTTACAAAAATTTGTTATGCTTATTTTTATAATTTCCTTAATTGGTTCTTTTTATCACGACGCTATCTGGTGTAAATTTGTAAAACCAAAAATTTTAGAACTTATTTTTCCCAAACTAAACCAAGATAAGTAAAGAAAATGAAAAATTTTGAAAAAAATTTGCGGTGATTAGCGGTTTTCCAAGGCGAGTTTTGTCTAAAGCTTGATTTTAGGACAAACGATTCAAGGTTTTAACACCCTCCACACTTAAATTACACATTGTCCTCAATGTGTCCCAAATGTGATTTGTATTGATTAAATGTGTAAAAATGGGGTTAAACAACAAATTTTTAGGTTACTGGGCACTGAGCTCGGGGGCGTGCCCGATGGACACGGCCTCGTGAATAAAGTGCCAGTAACGAGTTATAACAGAAACTTACAGTGTGGTGGACACGGGGGCATGCCTGGTGGGCACGGCCCGTGCCACCTCTTCTGAAGAAATTGTTTTTGCTTCAGACATTTGGGCATGGGGGCGTGTTAGGTAGGCACGACCTCGTGCTGTAGACTCTGTTCTACAGTTTTGAAGCGAGAGTCTCTGTTTTACGTGCATGGTGTCCTTTTTACTCAGTTTTTCACATCATTTCACCATTACTCGTGTTACAAACACCACCATTTTATTTATACCATCCACCCATTACAACCTAGAAATGAAAAAGTACATAATTTAAATTCCTAAGCTAGATTAGCCTCCAAAATGATAAGAAATAAAAACCCGAAAAGCTCTTCCTATAATAGTCGAGAATGCAACAAAAACCCGGAGGTGGTTTCGGGATGTTAAAAGGCTTTTGAGCTTTTCCGGGTGGGATGCACCCTCTCAATGTCGTTGAGCATCTCCTCGATCTCCCTAGGGAGAAAGAAGGGAGGCTCATCATCAACAACTTCTTGTGGGAGAGGGTTGATGGTCACCGAAACCTTATAAACGGCGTCTAGAGATGGTTCTGGTGGAAGTTCATCCCACCCGGTAGGGATGATGACTTCTTGTGCTAGATTCCCATCTTCTTGTGGGAAGATTGGTTTCATTGGAGGCATAGCAAGAATATTCAACCTTTGGTGCAAAAGGTTGATTTCTTGGAAGCTAGTCTCAAGTCCCATTGTTAAGTAGTTGATCCAGTCAATTAGGATCTCTTCCACCGATGTCATCTCCTCCATGGCCTCCCTTAGCGCGATCAGATAACGGACAAGAGTAGCCTCAATGGAGGGCCTTCTACTCCTCATGTTGTTCCTGGAGGTAGTTGATAAAGTTCCACTGTTTCTGCTTGACATTCTAAGAAAAACAAGGAAGCCGTCATATACACAGAACATCACCATGGCCGCGTGCCTCCACGTCTGTTAGAATTTTGAACCCAAAATTCTCTGTTTTAAGTTATTTAAAACTTGGTTTATGAAAGTTTTGAACTTAAATAACTTGAAACATTTTTGTAAGATGTTTAATTTAAGAGAGCCTTGGGTTAAAATCATATATTTGTTTTGATGAAGCTTGAAGCTTGAAGCTTTCATGGAGGTTTGAATGTTTGGATAAGAAGGAAAGAGATAAAAGTGGCAAAGACAAGAAGGTTTGATGAAACATTTTTAAGAATATACCTTTTGGGGTATATGTGTAAAATTAGATCAGATCTTTGTCTTGGAATGAGTCCAAGATATGCTGCCTCATACTGACTTTATAGAAAGTGACAACACAATGGCCACGGCCCCATGCCTGGGTGGCACGACCCCGTGGTCTGCAATGGGTCAGAACAACTTTTTGGCAGTTAGTGACCACAAGGCGTGTTGGCTAGGCAGGGCCCCGTGGTGTCTTAACAAATGGGCACGGGGGTGTGTCGGATGGGCACGACCCTGTGTTGCTTTTTAAGATACATGAAGTTTTGTCTTTTTAAGGCGTTTTATTTTATCGGGTGGCTCTTTACTAGTGGGGACAACACCAAAGTTCCGGATGTACCTAAGATGCTTGTGATTTATGCGAAATCGCTAGGGGTTGTAGGAAAGGAAGAATCCTAAACTAAACGGTGGCCGAAACCAACATCTATTTACTTTATTTGGGCTCTTGTTAAAGATAGTATGAGTCGAATCGCTCTGGTCTATGTATGCACCGGATGTACCTGGTGGCGAGTCCGTCATGGCACAATCGAAACAGGGACGACTATCACTTTCGCCCTCATAAGATGTTGAGGTACTCGTAGTGGCCTCGATGTTGTTTAATTCTGAATGGGCCCTCGTCAATTCTTCTCCATTGTTCGTGTTTTGTGATGAATACCTCGTATTCATCATAAACTCTATTTCTTTTAATTTTTGGAGAATTCTCTTTTCTATTTGGCATATGTCATCTAAGGTTATGTCATTTTGAAAAGAGGTTTGATGGCATTCAGATTAATGATAGCTATCGTTTTTACTTTCGCCCCTCTTAAGGTGACTTTCACAGGAAAACGATGGGTCTATTAGGTAATGGGGGTTGAAATTTAGATAGTAGCATTCTAAATCCCGATGAAATCCACCACATAATTGGCACCATTCACCGTAAGAGTTGCGGAAGTAAAAATAATCGATATCATCCATGTTTTCGTTAGATGTTGTTGACCGTTGGGATTGGACGGTCGCGTTTTATAGTTGCTTTTAGGGAGACACGGCCCCGTGTGGCATTAACACGACCCCGTGTTGTAACAACTGTCTGACTTAAAACAGTTTTGCCAACTATAGTTAAGGGCACGGCCCCGTGTGTGGTTAACACGGCCCCATGCTGCAGTCTGCAGATGATGTAAAAACAAAGAAAAATCCTAAAAATTAAAAGAAAAAGATAAAAATGGATTAGGCCTTTAATTTTAAGCTTTCTTAAAATTCTTGTGTCCCCGGCAATGGCGCCAAAAACTTGACGTGGTGCGAGCGGGTTTTATTTTTTTGTTATATTTTAGGCACTTTTTACTCGTAGATCAAGCTTTAAATTTATAAAACACGATACAGTACTACCACTCTACACACGTTAGAGCAAGTGCACCCATCGAGGACGTAGTATACTGACGGTAAGATACCGAGATCGTCCAAGGACACAAGAGCTTTTAGTACTGGCTTATCGTTAGCGTCTAATCTAACCAAATTTTTTATAAAGGTTTTGAAAGTTTAAAAAATATGAAAATAAAAACGTAAATAAAATGGAAAACAAATAGACAAGAAAGAATCACTTAGTACCAAAAAAGGGTTGATTTTATGCCTTGTTTGACGTAATTTATATGTTGCATTTTGCGCACATCAAGGAGCTGAAACTGCCTAAAACACATTTTTTTGGTTTCATGAGGTCCCTTGTGGACCGTATCAAGACCCCTTGCGGTACGCAAGGGGTGTTTAAATTATTCTATGCGCCAGGGTCCCATGTAAACCGTATGTGGTATCCCTTCCGGTTCGCTAGGGGTCCCTGGACAACTAGTAAATCGTTGACATCCTCGTGTGCTGCATCTTTGCCACCTTTCTTCAAAACTTGCCACCATAACCGATTTTGACACATACCTTGACAGTAATCAGTCCTTAAGAGCCTCTAGGACACTTGTCTTGATTTCTTGAGCTCAGCTTTAGCTATAAATAGCCCTTGAGACCGTTATTTCCATTCACACCAAAAATTTAAACACTAAAGTCTAAGTGTAAGAGTTATCTTCTTCATTCCAAACATCCCTTTGGGTATTTTAAGAAGTCATATGAATGTAGTGTTTTGGTTAAAAATCTGATTAAGGATAATGTAACCAAATCTAATTTTATGAGGTAGTGTGCTTGTATGATGAACAATTATATGATCAGATATGAAATGTAAAGGACAATGAACACGATGATTTATACGAGGAAAATACCCTTGATCTTTGTAAGATCTCCGGCATAAAAAACCTCGGGGGATGGAAAGTACTGATCACCGATTATATTCCATAAAACGATCCACAATCTAGTACAACTTCAGATGATATAGAGCTTGTTACAATTGAGTTCTAGTGTGAGTATTCGAGAACAGTTTTCGAGAGTAGCAAAAATGCGCAAGTGTGTGTCTTATCTAGCTCAATAACCCCTCATATATTTTCTAAGTTAGCTAATAACTAACTAAGCAAAATTGAAGGAAGCCCCACGTTCACCCATAACGGCTATGGTCTCACATGCACGTGCCTAACTCCCAACGTAGTCCATGAGATTCTAGCTTGACCAAGTCCCACTCGTTCATGACCTGCATATAAACATTAGCAATGTCACACCCCGACCCGCAGCGGAAAAAGGTGATCGGGGCATAATTGAGTTATCATCAAAGCTCATGACATTTATTATGACGTTTCATATTCATTAATACAATTTAATGGGAAATATACAATCATAATTACATCATGTCCTAAACATCATTCTAGACTTCATTGTTTTCTTCTAAGGCATTTCCAATGTTTTCCTTGCTTCATCCTGTTCACCTGTATCATGTGTAAAAATGGTTTTTGGATCAACAAAAAGTTGGCGAGCGAATCCTATGAAAAACATTTGAACAAGTTTATTGAATTGATTATAAAATAAAGTGCACAACCACACATGAGTAAAAATAGATGTAAACTTATTCACCAATCATTTAATATTAAATAATGCACACACGAACAATAATGGATTTGTTTTGAGGCACGCGTTGCTCAACTCGTCTCCCACGAGGAACTGATGGGCCTAATGAATGAATTGCATATAACTTGACACTATGAAATACATAACTATAAACAATATATACAATCTAAGTTTAGATCACAATATGGTATGGCACAAGTTTAAATAAACGAGTTAATTTTAGTGACACATGACACACCCCAAAACGTGTAATTAAAAAGGGGAGTTGTAAGATTCACTCACATTGGGTGCGTTCGGTTGATGATGTTGAATGCGCACGAAGTTGGTTTTAACCACGAGTGAAACTAACCTAGATAATGGCATAATGGTTCGGTAAGTAAGCGGATTTTATTAATCAATTTTAGTAGGATTGTTGGATATATTTTTGTGAGTTTAAGGCTATTTTCTAACCTTAAAAATGTTATTTTTAAGTATTTTTAATGTAAATAAATAAATAAAAAAATAAAAAAATGTTGATTTTTGACTGTTGACTTTGTTGACCGTTGACCTATTGACCGAATTTTATTGTGCAAATGTGTGTGCGCCGGGTGAGGCTCGAACCCGAGACCTCCCGTTCGCGTGCACGCAACTCTACCAACTGAGCTACGTGTCGAACCCGAAATATTTCTGTTTTTAATTATATTTATATACTAATTGAATTAATCCGAAAATCATTTATTTCCAAAAACGATTTTTAATGACTCGCTCGGTGTTCTCCACATGTCTCGAACCCGGGACCTGTGGTTTAGGTTAACACACAGTCCACCGCTGGACTGTGTGTCTAACTTGTTAAATAATCTGATTTTTATTATACTTATATACAAACTAAATAATTTCGTTTCTGCTTTATATAAAAAGTTTGAAAATTGTCCGGACCGGTGCGGTAGTCTGGACTCGAACTCGTGACATGTGATTTAAACGTTCACACAGTCCACCACTGGACTGTGTGTCTATCTTGGTTATTATTCCGGTTTTTATTAAACTTAACATCTATTGCAGTGAATCTGGTTCGGTTAAAAAAAAAGAACATTTTTATTAAGGCGAGTGTGCGTGGGACAAGAATCGAACTCGGGACGTAAGCGTGTTTTATTTGCACACAGTCCACCGCTGGACTGTGTGTCTAACCCGAGATATATCTTGATTTTAATTAAACATATACAATACTGAAACTTCGTCTTCTTCGTTGGACTTAACCAGAACTAATGTCCGACTGGTTCGACGATTTAATCATGTTCTTTTAGTGTGTTGCGCTTAATTACAGGTGAGATTAATAAAAGAATGAGAGATTAAGTGTAAGATATACCGAACAGTGGCTCCTCTGTTTCGCCGGCGAAGCTCCGATGTCAGCAGGTTATTCCGGCGACGTGTGTCTTGCGGTAGAGGGTCTTCAGGGAGTTTGAGATGAGTGTGGGTGGCTTTGGTATGAGCTCTGGGTGTCCAGTAAGGCTCAGAGGTGAAAGGCTCGGTTTTCCGGCGAGTTGCAGAAATTCTCCGGCGAGTGAATTTACGTCGGGAAAGAGTGTGATTGTGAGCGAAAAAGCTAACAGAGGTTAGAGGGGGTATTTATAGGGCAGGACATCGACGAATTTAGTCCGTTTTCCGTCTTGATTCGTCGGTCAATAAGTTTTCCGGCGGTTATGACTTGCGTCGCGGTTTCAGACGTCGGTTATAACCGATGTAATAGTTAAGGCTTCGGTTAAAACAGAAGAAACCGTCCAATCTCGGCGAAATCGTCGGGATTTTCGACGACTGCGATTAGGCGCGTCGGTTTTGAATTCGAGATTCATGTTATGTATTAATTATTTCTAATAATGAACAAGAAACACAAGTGGCGCAGTGGTTGGATGGTTGGAAGTTAAGGCTTTGCTGAATCCTGGCTGACCCGGGTTCGAAACCCGGCAGCAGCCTTTTATTTTTATTTCCTTATTTTAAATACTTTTTCAAATATAAATTATATATTCCAATATACTTATTAATTATGTATCGTTTAAAAATAATCTGGGCATTAAATACGCAACGAAATTTTTAACTGATTGTTCGGTTAATAAACGGAGCGGGTTTGGTAAATCCGGTTTTTGACGGATGTTACAGTATCCCCTGCTTTTTAGAAATTTCGTCCCGAAATTTAAGTAGTGACATATTTGTCTAAAAAGGATGGTGTTTAGTTTGACAGTTACATGCTTAGAAAAAGAGTAAGAGTTTAAATTTTGTTTGAGGCGGTAACGTCCCTTGTAAGGGTTAAGTACCCTGTTACAGGAATCGCTTTTTGTTGCCTACGGTAAAAATATTGATAAGTAGAGTTGATTCACTAAGTATGATTTCATGCGTAAGAGTTTTGATATGTTTGGAAAGATAGGGTTATATCCTAAAACAAAATTTCTAATACTACAACCTACATGGAACTTCTCATAACCGTCTAACAATGCCTCTGATCCTTTGACAAGAATACTTATATATAGGAAGTACCAGCGGCGTATCCACCATATTCTTGTCAAATTTTCATTGGTTTTATCAGTAAGTTATGACTGGTTCTATGATGTGACTCTAGAACATAAATAAACGCCACAACCAATGTACCAAGAAATTACTAAATCCTACATAGAACTTCTCATAACCGCCTGACAATGCCTCTGATCCTTTGACAAGAATACTTATATATAGGAAGTACCAGCGGCGTATCCACCATATTCTTGTCAAATTTTCATTGGTTTTATCAGTAAGTTATGATTGGTTCTATGATGTAACTCTAGAACATAAATAAACACAACAACCAATATCTGAGTCCAAATTCTGATAGCATACATGTTTGAATGGTGACAGTTCCTCTCTCGTTTGTTATGATGGAGAGGTTAGTTTATGTAGAAATAGAACACAATCCAATTTCTTTAAATGGCGAGATGATATGAATGTAACACAAATTTCAACCAAGACAATACTAAATCCTACATGGAACTTCTCATAACCGCCTGATAATGCCTCTGATCCTTTGGCGAGAATACTTATATATAGGAAGTACCAGCGGCGTATCCACCATATTCTCGTCAAATTTTCATTGGTTTTATCAGTAAATTATGATTAGTCCTATGTGACTCTAAAACATAAACAACACAACAACCACAGCTTGAGTCTAAATTCTGATAGTATACATGTTTGAATGATAACAGTACCTCTCTCGTTTGTTATGATGGAGAGGTTAGTCATTGTGGAAGTGAGACATAGCTCAACTTCTTTAAATGATGAAATTGAAATACGCTGAAATGTATGATGAACAAACTTTGACCAAAACATACTAAATCCTACATGGAACCTCTCATAACCGCCTGATAATGCCTCTGATCCTTTGACAAGAATACTTATATATAGGAAATACCAGCGGCGTATCCACCATATTCTTGTCAAATTTTCATTGACTTTATCCGCAAGTTATGATTAGTTCTATGTGACTCTAAAACAAACACAACAACCAAAACTTGAGTCTTAATTCTGATAGTATCCATGTTTGAATGATGACAATACCTCTCTCGTTTGTTGTGATGGAGAGGTTAGTCATTGTGGAAGTGAGACATAGCTCAACTTCTTTAAATGATGAAATTGAAATACGCTGAAATGTATGGTGAACAAACTTTGACCAAAACATACTAAATCCTACATGGAACCTCTCATAACCGCCTGATAATGCCTCTGATCCTTTGACAAGAATACTTATATATAGGAAGTACCAGCGGCGTATCCACCATATTCTTGTCAAATTTTCATTGACTTTATCCGCGAGTTATGATTAGTTCTATGTGACTCTAAAACAAACACAACAACCAAAACTTGAGTCTAAATTCTGATAGTATACATGTTGGAATGATGACAATACCTCTCTCGTTTGTTGTGATGGAGAGGTTAGTCTATGTAGAAATGGAATACAATCCAATTTCTTTAAATGATAAGATGCCATAAATGCTAAATCAGTAAGTACAAAACAAACTTCAATCAAGACAATGCTAAATTCCACATGGAACTTCTCATAACCGCCAGATAATGCCTCTGATCCTTTGCCAAGAATACTTATATATAGGAAGTACCAGCGGCGTATCCACCATATTCTTGTCAAATTTTCATTGGCTTTATCCTTAAGTTATGATTGGTTCTATGTGATTCTAAAACATAAACAAACACAATCAACCAAAGCTTGAGATAACATAAAGAAAAAAAAAACATAAAAACTAAGCGGTTGGAGTTAAATCTTGATTTTCGGTGAAGGGGACTAGTTGGGTGGTTTCGTTTGGGCCGTCATTATCTTCGACAGGATTGGCGTTGATGTTGAAAACTCTTCCTCTTGCTGGTGGCTTAGTGATTGGGTTTTCTTGATTTACTTGGTTAACTGGGTTTGATTGAGCTTGAGCGTTTATGATGTTAACCAATCGAGGGCATGTGTTTCTAAAGTGGGTAGGGTCGCCACAATTGAAACAAGCTCGAACATATGGGAACATGGGGTATTGGGGATGTTGATATGTTTGGATCATGTTTTGAGTAGGGGGAGAGATTTGGTTTTGAGGGGTGTGGCAAACCTTGCTCAAATGACCATAGCGTCCACAATTTGCACATAGTCGACAAGGTAAGGTAAGGGGATGGTGATAAAAACAGGTGTTACATCGAGGGTGAGGTCCAAGGTATGGTTTCTTATTTGGGTAAGTTGAGTTGGGTGCTATTTGCGTGATTGGGATAGCTTGGATTGGTATGGCTTGTGAAATTGGTTGATTACGTTGTGTAGTAGCGAAAAGTTTCCCGTCTCGTTTTCTCTTAAAAGTGGGTTGAGAAGGGGATTCGGTTTGGGTGGAGTTTGAAGTTTCAGTCGATGCCTTATCCTTCTTCTTCTCCTCCTTGAAGTCTTTGTTCCGGATTTGGTTTTCGGTGAGCTCTGTAGCTAACTCCATTGCTGCTTCCAAAGTTGCAGGCGTGGTACTTATTACAGAGTCTTGAATTTTTGACGGAAGACCTCGAATGTAGTGCTCGATCAAACGGTAGAGGGGAGTGAACAAGTTGGGAACCATTTGATTTAACTCGAGGAATCTTTTGTTGTATGTGGTGTGGTCGCCTTCCTTTTGCTTCAACGAATAGAACTCATCTTCTAATTTCTTGATTTCGCTCCTTGGACAAAACCGACTTGTCATGATTTCCTTCAACTCTTCCCAAGTCAAAGTCATAGCATCGTCAACGCCTCATTTGGCCTTCTCTGTATTCCACCAAGTAAGTGCTATTCCATATAAACGACCGGTAGCATATCGCACTTTGCGATCATAGGGGCAATCGCAATTTAGAAAAGTGTTCTCCATTTCTTCAAACCAATGGAGGAGAGCGGTGACACCTTCAGTCCCTTCGTATTTTGGAGGGTCGCATGATTTGAAATGCTTGTAGGTGCATTTAGTGGTATTTGGGGGAGGGTTGATAATGTTTTGATCTTCTTGGTTGACAGGATTAGCGGTAAGGGCTTGTTGGACTTGAATTACAATGTTGGGTATTACGGCAGCCATTTGTTGAGCGATTAGGGCAGCCATGCGCTCGCGGGCTTTTCCTGCTCTCATCTTCCTACGGGCGAGGCTAGAAGACATCTACAAGGAATACATATCATGAGTATGAGTTGGATGTTTTTGGGATCATGGGTCGTATTTAGGAATGAACATTCATAAAATAAATATAGAAAAATAAATCTACTACATCCATAGGATGTCTTGGGCTTTGCTCGTAATTGGGCCTTGCATGCCGCCATACTTCACCTTCGTAATCATGTGGGCCCCCATGAATACCGGGTTTTTCATATGGTTCGCATGTGTTAGCCTGGTTACGTACACTAAAACCCGGAGAAAATCGAGAAATATGTGTTAGCCTAAGTTTAGATCACAATATGGTATGGCACAAGTTTAAATAAACGAGTTAATTTTAGTGACACATGACACACCCCAAAACGTGTAATTAAAAAGGGGAGTTGTAAGATTCACTCACATTGGGTGCGTTCGGTTGATGATGTTGAATGCGCACGAAGTTGGTTTTAACCACGAGTGAAACTAACCTAGATAATGGCATAATGGTTCGGTAAGTAAGCGGATTTTATTAATCAATTTTAGTAGGATTGTTGGATATATTTTTGTGAGTTTAAGGCTATTTTCTAACCTTAAAAATGTTATTTTTAAGTATTTTTAATGTAAATAAATAAATAAAAAAAATAAAAAAATGTTGATTTTTGACTGTTGACTTTGTTGACCGTTGACCGAATTTTATTGTGCAAATGTGTGCGCCGGGTGAGGCTCGAACCCGAGACCTCCCGTTCGCGTGCACGCAACTCTACCAACTGAGCTACGTGTCTAACCCGAAATATTTCTGTTTTTAATTATATTTATATACTAATTGAATTAATCCGAAAATCATTTATTTCCAAAAACGATTTTTAATGACTCGCTCGGTGTTCTCCACATGTCTCGAACCATTGACCGAAATTCTTTTAATTGCAAAAACATTTTAATTCAACAAACCGGTGCCAGTGACGGGTCTCGAACGCGCGATGTGTGACTTAACGTTACACACAGTCCACCGCTGGACTGTGTGTCTAACCTGGTTATTATCTCGGTTTTTATTATACTTAACAACTAACTAAGTTAACCCGATTTAGTTTTTAAACAAAAAGGCATTTTATTACATAAGGAATGAGTGTAGCAGGGATCGAACTCGGGACATGCGTATATGTTTTGCACACAGTCCACCGCTGGACTGTGTGTCTAACCCGTTCATTTTATCGATTTTTATTAGTCTTATGTTATATTGCGTCTTCATCTTCTTCGTTGATTTTACCCAGAAAAACATATTCCGACTGTTATGACCGATTCATGACATATACGCTTTTCAAACATTACAAGTAATTTAAAAGTAAAGAATGGAGAGAGTTTGGGAAAAAAGATGTACCGATTGATGTTGTTCACAGAATTCCGGCAGAGGTTCGTCGGTTCTGAAGGTGAACTCCGGCTGTTGAAACCAATTAACAGCTTTGTTCGATTATTTAAGAAGTTGAGGCACTTAAACAAGGTTTAACAGAAGTTTGGAAGATCATACCAGTTCCCGGTGTGGTTCCGGAAGTTTCAGGAGTTTTCCGGCAAAGGTAAGATTTTCGACAAACGTTGACTAGGATCGATTCTGATGGTGGAGTTGTGTTAGTGACCGATTAATCACATGATTGAAACAGAAAGAGTCGGAGGAAATACCGTGTGGATGTGAGTCCCGGTTTTCCAGCGACTTGCAGAATTTTTCCGGCGAGTTGATTTAAGCTTCTCCAGTGGACTGTAAGGTTGCGGAAATGTAACTGAAAGTCTTGCAGAGTGTTTTGAGTCGCAGGAAGGGTCTAGGATTGAAGTAATCCGAGAATTGAAAACTTTCGGTTATTAAACCGATCCACTTCCGAATTCAAGTTACACTCACGGCAGCATTGATTGGAATCGTCAGTTTATCGGTTATACTCGCTGAATCGCGATTATCCAGATCGACTTTGGGTGTTTGATAACCGATTTCAGTTACAATTGGTAAAATCGATTGATTTACCTTAGTCCATAAAACCTATTTGTTTCCTAAAGATGACAGAAAACAAACAAGTGGCAGAGTGGTGATGTGTGTGTGTGTTAAGTCTTTGAAGTTGTAACCGGCTGACCCGGGTTCGAGTCCCGGCAGCATCATATTTTTTATTTATTTTGTTTTAACTTTTTATCAAATATTCTTTTTATAGTTTAGTTTATCTATTAATTATGTATCATTTTAAGTCAAAATAATCATAAATATTCAACGTGATTTTTATAACTTGATATTCGATTACAAAACGGAGCGGGTTTTGGAAACCCGTTTTTGACAAATGTTACAGTATCCCCTACTTTTAGAAATTTCGTCCCGAAATTTAAGTAATAGTAGTAGGAAAAAGGTGCGGGTATTGTTCGCGCATTGAGTCTTCACGTCCCCAAGTAAACTCAGGTCCCCGTTTCGACTCCCAGCGTACCCTAACAATTGGAATGCGACTTTATCGCAGACGTTTTTCCCCGAACTACATGATTCTCTACAGGTCTTTCAATAATATGCATAGATTCATCAATCTGAATATCTTCCAGAGGGAAGTGGAGGTTTTCGTGACACTTCTTCAAGTTTGATACGTGGAATGTGGGATGAATCCTGTTGAGTTCTTCTGGTAGATCAAGCTTGTAAGCTATAGGTCCTACTCTTTCGAGTATCTTGAAAGGCCCTACGTAGCGTGGTGCTAGCCTGCCCTTTTTTACCAAAACGAACTACTCCCTTCCACGGTGATACTTTTAGAAGTACATGATCACCAATGTTAAACTCTAAAGGCTTCCGTCGTTTGTCTGCATAACTCTTTTGACAACTTTAGGTCGCTAAAAGATTGTCTCGGATTTGATGGATCTTGTCTGCGGTTTCTTGGATCAATTCTGGACCAGTGATTTGAGCTTCCTCAATTTCGTGCCTACATACAGGAGATCGGCACTTACGACCATATAAGGCTTCAAAAGGTGCCATGCCGATGCTTGAATGATAGCTGTTGTTGAACGAAAATTCAACTAATGGGAGATGAGCGTCCCAATTTCCCTTGAAATCTATGACACATGCTCGAAGCATATCTTCAAGAGTTTGTATGGTGCGTTCAGATTGACCATCAGTTTGAGGGTGATAGGCGGTACTGAGATCTAATCGTGTGCCCATGGCGGCTTGTACTGCTTGCCATGTTCGTGAAGTGAAACGACCAACACGATCAGAAATAATGCTTAACGGTACTCCATGTCAGCTTACGATTTCGCGGATATAAATACGAGCTAGCTTTTCGTTCTTAAAATCTTCGCGGATAGGAATAGAGTGAGCTGATTTTGTAAGTCGATCAGTTACTATCCATATAGTGTCATACCCACCAGAAGTGCGAGGTAACCTGGTAATGAAATCCATGGTTATATTTTCCCACCTCCATATAAGTATTTCAGGTTGGACCAGAAGTCCTGAGTGTAACATCCGTCAAAAACGGATTTTACCAAACCCGCTCCGTTTATTAACCGAACAATCAGTTAAAAATTTCATTGCGAATTTAATGCCCAAAATATTTTTAAACGATACATAATTAATTATTATATGGGAAAATATAATTAGTTTTTGAAAAACTGTTAAAAATAAGAAAATAAAAATGATTTGTTTCTGCCGGGTTTCGAACCCGGGTCAGTCGCCGGGTCACGGTCCAGCAAAGTCTTAACACCCAACACTTAAACCATTGCGCCACTTGTATCTTCTGTTAATTATTAGAATCATTTAATTCATAAAGTGTCTTTCCGAATTCAAAACCGACGCCTAAATGCAGTCGTCCCGGCGATCTCGCCAATAATTTAACGATTCCTTCAGTTATAACGTAAACTTTAAACACACATCGGTTATAACCGACGTCTGAGTCCGCGACACAAGCTATAACCGCCGGAGATTTTCTAACCGACGAATCAAGTCGGAAATTGGACCAAATTCATCGACGACCTGCACTATAAATACTCTCTCGAACCTCTGCAAACTTTTTCGCTCAAAACCGCACCCTATCTCGGCGAAAACTCACTCGCCGGAAAACTTCTGTATCTCGCCGGAAAACCGAGTCCTTCACTTTTATGCCTTACTAAACCCCCTGAGCTTATACCGAAGTCACCCACATCCTTTTCAAGTCATCTGAAGACTCGCTGCTGCAGGACACACGACGTCGGAACCTGTTGCAGTCGCCGGAGTTCTGCCGGAAAAACAGAGGAGTCCAGTCGGTATACTTTACGCCTATTTTTCTTTCTTTTTATTCATATCTCACTTGTAATTAACTAAAGAACGCTAAAGAAACCGATTAAAACATTGAACCAGTCGGATTTCCGATTCTGGTTAAAAACGGACGAAGAAGACGAAGTTCGGTAACATATAAGTAAATTAAAATCAAGTTATAACTCGGGTTAGACACACATTCCAGCGGTGGACTGTGTGCAAAATAAACACACTAACGTCTCGAGTTCGAATCTTGTCCCACGCATGCTGCCTTAATAAAAATGTATTTTTTTGTTAACCGAACCGGGTCACCGTGGTATATGTTAAATTTATTAATAACCGGAATAATAACCAAGTTAGACACACAGTCCAGTGGTGGACTGTGTGTATGTTTAATCACAGGACTCGAGTTCGAGTCCGGTCTTCTGCACTGGCTCGGACAATTAACTACCTTTTTAAATAAGTCATAAATGAAAATACTTAGTTTGTATTTAAGTATAATAAAAATCGGTTTATATAACATGTTAAACACACAGTCCAGCGGTGGACTGTGTGTTAACTCAACCCACAGGTCCCGAGTTCGAGACCTGTGGAGCGCACCGGTCCGATTCAGTTAAATCATTTTTAAAAATAAATGATTTTCGATTAATCTAATTAATATATAAATATTTAATAACAAAAATATTTCGGGTTAGACACATAGCTCAGTTGGTAGAGCTGCGTGCATGCGTACGGGAGGTCTCGGGTTCGAGCCTCAATCAGCGCACATATACACGCATACGAACCGGTCAACGGTCAAGGTCAACGGTCAAGGTCAACGGTCAACAAAGTCAAATTTTTTTATTATTTTTATTTATTTATTTTATTTAAAAATCAATTAAAAATACTTAAAAATAACATTTTTAAGGTTAGAAAATAGCCTTAAACTCACAAAAATACACCCAACAATCCTACTAAAATGGATTAATAAAATCCGTTTACTTACCGAACCATAATGCTATTTATCTAGGTTAATTTCACTCGTGGTTAAAACCACTTCGCGTGCATTCAACATCATCAACCGAACGCACCTACTGTGAGTGAATCTTACAACTCCCCTTTTTAATTACACGTTTTGGGGTGTGTCATGTGTCACAAAATAATTAACTCGTTTATTTAAACTTGTGCCATACCATATCGTGATCTAAACTTAGATTGTTTATATTGTTGTGATTACTTATTTCATTTTGTCAAATTATATGAAATTCATTCATTAAGCCCATCAGTTCCTCGTGGGAGACGAGTGAGCAACGCGTGCCTCAAAACCAATCCATTATTGTTCATGTGTGTATCATTGAGTTGATATTGTTTGTGGTTATGTCTTTCATATTATCATGTTTATGCAATTCATTCATTAGGCCCATCAGTTCCTCGTGAGAGACGAGTTGAGCAACGCGTGCCTCTAAACGTCCCATTATTGTTCATGTGTGCTTTATTTAATATCTAATGATTGTTGAGTAAGTTTACATCTATATTTACTCATGTGTGGTTGTGCACTCATTTCATAATCAATTAAATAAACTTGTTCAAATGTTTTCCATAGGATTCACTCGCCAACTTTTTGTTGATCCAAAAACCTTTTTACACATGATACAGGTGAACAGGTTGAAGCAAGGAAAACATAGGAAATGCCTTAGAAGAGAACAAAGAAGCTTAGATTGATAGTTAGAACATGTTGTAATACTTATTGTAAATTTCCATTAAATTGTATTAATGAATATGAAACGTTAAAATAAATGTCATGAGCTTTGATGATAACCCAATCATGCCCCGATCACCTTTTCCGCTGCGGGTCGGGGTGTGACACTGAGGGTCTTTGGTGTTCAGCTTTTATTTTGGAACATGAAAAACACTTGGAAACAAAATCAGCAATATCCTTTTTCATTCCAGGCCACCAGTGGGTGTATCAAAGGTCATGATACATCTTGTCGGCTCCTGGGTGTATAGAATATCGTGTTTTGTGCGTCTCATTCATAAGAAAAATATCACGAAGATTATTGTGGTCAGGAATCTATATGCGATCTAGACAGTATAGAATACCGTCGGATTTAGTTTAAATTTTAAGTTCAGCTCCACAAGACGGCTCCTTGCGTACGTCTCCTTTCTGTTACTGAAACATGCTGGGCTTCTCGCATGTTGATCTCTGATGTCGCTTACGATTTTATTTATATCAGTTTTGAGGGAACCGATGCATTTGTAATGATCATAAACAAAAACTTCAACCATGACGATATTTAAACCTACACGGAACTTTTCATAACCTCCTGGTAATGCTTTTGATTCTTTGCCAAGAATACTTATATATAGGAAGTACCAGCGGCGTATCCACCATATCCTTGTCAAATTTTCATTGGCTTTATCAGTTAATCATGACCAGTTCTATGTGACTCTAAAACATAAACAACACAACAAACAAAACTTGAGTCTCAATTCTGAAATGATACATGACTAAATGTTGACAGTACCTCTCTCGTTGGTTTTGATGAAGGGGTCAGTCTATGTAAAAGTGTGACACAACCCAACTTCTTTAAATGATGAGATTGAGATACGTCGAGATGTATGATGATATAAATGTTAAATCAATGAGTATAGAACAAAACTGAAATATCAAATCGCATTGGATACATAATTTCCAAATTTTACAACTGGAATACGGAAAGATGGAGATAACATAAAGAAAAACATTAAAACTAGACGATTAGAGTTGAGTCTTGATTCTTGGCGAGGAGAAATTAGTTGGGTGATTCGTTTGGGCCGTTACTATTTTCAACAGTATTGGTGTTGATGTTATAAGCTCTTCCTCTTGCAGGTGGTGGAGCTTGGTTAGCTTGATTCACCGGATTTGCTTGAGCTTGGGCATGAATGATGTTCACCAAACGTGGGCAAGTGTTTCTAAAATGGCTTGGATCTCCACAATTGTAGCAAGCCCGCATAGGTTGTACCATGGGATAGTTGGGTTGATAGTAGGTTTGGGCTAAATGTTGGGTAGGTGGTAGTAGTAGGGGTTGTTGGGCTTGACCCATTATTTGTTGGTGGGTTTGGGTTGAAGGCTGGCGACGGTTCGTTCGCTGAGGTATGCGACAGGTTTGAACAGTATGACCTGCACGACCACAGTCGGTGCAATATTGGCAAGGATGATCAGGAGAATGGTGGTATTGGCAACGGTTGCATTTTGGTAATGGGCCAGAGTATGGTCTTTTGTATGGTGCAGGTGAAGGGGCGACTTGGGTAATGGGTGCAGCAGGAATAGGGTAATTGGTTTGTGTGACGGCGAAGTTTCTTGTGCTTCGATTCCTTTTACCAGTAAACTTCGAGGAGGAACCAGAATGGTTTGAAGTTTGAGCCTCAATGGGGGCTTTCTTCTTCTCCTCTTTGAATTTACCGTTTTGAATGCGATTTTCGGTCAGTTCAGTGGCTAGTTCCATGGCGGCTTCAAGTGTTGCTGGTGAAGTGCTGAGAACTGAATCTTGAATTTTCGAGGGAAGACCTCGAATATAATGCTCGACCAAGCGATAAGTTTGGGTGAACAAGTTAGGGACCATTTGGTTCAACTCTAAGAACCTCTTGTTGTAGATGGTATGATCTCCCTCCTTTTGCTTTAAAGAATGAAATTCGTCCTCCAACTTTTTAATCTCACTCCTAGGACAGAAACGCCTAGTCATGATTTCCCTTAACTCCTCCCAAGTTAAGGCCATTGCATCTTCAGTTCCCCTCTTCCTTTTCTCAGTATTCCACCAAGTGAGAGCTACCCCAAATAGTCTCCCGGTGGCGTATCGAACCTTGCGATCCTCAGGACAATCGCAGTTGAGAAAGGTGTTTTCCATCTCCTCGAACCAATGTAGGAGAGCAGTGACACCCTCGGTCCCTTCAAATTTAGGAGGATCACAAGACTTAAAATGTTTGTAAGAGCACTTGCTGGTAGGAGGGTTGTCGATGTTCTGGTCATGTTGTTGGGGAGGGTTAGTAGGATTTGTAGCGAGAGCTTGTTGTAGTTGGACCACAATGTCAGGCAGTATCGTGGCCATTTGTTTCGCGATTTGTGTGGCCAAGCGTTCCTGAGACCTTCCGAATCTTTTACCCCTTCGATGTTGTCTAGACGACATCTACAGGAACGTACATAAGAAGATTGTGAGTTTATGGAGTCTTTTTAGGTGTCATGTGTCTTTAAGAAAATGAAAATAACATAAATATCAATAATGCAACTACATCCATAGGATGTCTTGGGTTTGCTCATGTTGGGCCTCAAATGTCCCCCATACCTTCACCTATATAGTCATGTGGGCCCCCATGGCTATTGGCTTGGTAGGATTCACATTAGTATTGGCAATTTAACACTCGCATCACCCGAATGTAAACCACAAAATATGTTCATGAGATGTTTGGTCGAAACGTGTCCAGGTGTAGACACAATGACAACTCAAAGTGGGGTTAGCTCACACGATGTTTGGTATAGCATGCTTTAGCCTAATAGGTACTTCGTACTCTCATCGTTAGTCCCCAGGTAGGCAAACTGGTCCTTTATTTTGGATTTATACGAATGCCAGCCTAGACAGGACGTTCCGACTACCGGTACTGGTACCCTTCCAGTTACTACATGCCCGTCATGAGAACTCACTTTGATGAGATTTGAAAACACAAAAATCATTAAAGCAATCATGATGTGGTGTGTGCTTTCATGGATGTGATATGTTATGAGTATATGATTCATGATAGGCATTATATGATAATACATACTTATGAACATGCTTGCATAATATTGAATGTAACATTTAACATAAAACATATAAACATCATGAAATTTGGCATGTAACAAAAAAAAATCTTATAATTTCTAATCAACTATAGTATAGGCTCTAAGGGTCTAATAACCTATCCTATATCCCTATAAACCTGGCTCTGATACCAATCTGTCACACCCCGACCCGCAGCGGAATAAGAGTCGGGGCATAATTGGGTTATCACCAAAGCTCATGACATTTACTAATATGTTTCATATTTAATAAAGTCAAAGTTACATTTCCAAATATCCAAACATGTTCATACAATACAAAGAAAATAAACCAATCATAACAATCCCAACTCTAAATCATTTTATTCTTTTAGTCCAATCCTATGTGTTCCTAGCTGCTGCTGATTCACCTGTATCATGTGTAAAAATGGGGGTTTTTGGGTCAACATAAGTTGGCGAGTGAACCTTATTAGATAAACATTTATTAATGAATTACTTGTTAGTTTATTAATGAAAAGTTGTGCATAATCATAAATGAGCAAATGTAAATAATCAAGCAGTGGCAAATAGCAATCACAACTATAACATACAATATCATATGATAGCATACATGAACATACCAATATCATACAATAAATAACATAATTGAAACTGTGCGATCAAGGCTCAATCAAACGGAGCCGATCGTAGTACTGAAAATGTAAATTGTAAACGGAGCCGATCGTATTGCATGTACTGAAAATGTAAAATGTCTGTGCGATCAAGGCTCAATCAAACGGAGCCGATCGTATTGCATGTACTGAAAATGTAAAATGTCTGTGCGATCAAGGCTCAATCAAACGGAGCCGATCGTATGTGGGCACGCCATGTTCAACCTCATAATGAAATGGGGAACATGCTCAACGCTCATAATGTAATGAGGAGCAGCGGCCTATGAAATTGCATGTACTGAAAATAATAAATTGCATCCAACAATAACTACACAACAGTTGAAACATACTGAATACACATGTTCATGATATGATGTATGCACAATGGTTTAATTATAATATATATATAACAAGACACATGATACACCCCAAAACGTGATTAAAACGGGAATTTGTAAAGATTCACTCACATTGGGTGCGTTGGATTGGAGATGGTGAGATGCGCACGAATTAGATGAGCGGAACAACGAGAAATACTAACCTAAATAATAACGGAAAAATATATTAAATGAGTGGATTTTATTAAGGATTTTAATGAAATTTTTAGATATATTTTTGTGAGTTCAAGACTATTTTCTATCTTTAAAAATGTTATTTTTAAGTATTTTTAATTGATTTTTAAATTAAATTAAATAAATAAAAATAAAAAAAATTGTTTATTTAGCGTTGACCGTTGACCGTTGACCGTTGACCTGTTGACTTGTTGACCGGTTCGGTCAGCGAATTAGTTTGCGCCGGGTGAGGCTCGAACCCGAGACCTCCCGTACGCGTGCACGCAGCTCTACCAATTGAGCTACGTGTCTAACCCGAAATAATCTTGTTTTTAATTATATTTATATACTTATTCAGTTTAACCGAAATTCTTTTAATTGCAAAAACATTTTAATTCAACAAACCGGTGCCAGTGACGGGTCTCGAACGCGCGACGTGTGACTTAACTTTGCACACAGTCCACCGCTGGACTGTGTGTCTAACCTGGTTATTATCTCGGTTTTTATTATACTTAACAACTAACTAAGTTAACCCGGTTTAGTTTTTAAACAAAAAGGCATTTTATTACATAAGGAGTGCGTGTAGCAGGGATCGAACTCGGGACATGCGTATATGTTTTGCACACAGTCCACCGCTGGACTGTGTGTCTAACCCGTTCATTTTATTGATTTTTATTAGTCTTATGTTATATTGCGTCTTCATCTTCTTCGTTGATTTTACCCAGAAAAACATATTCCGACTGTTATGACCGATTCATGACATATACGCTTTTCAAACATTACAAGTAATTTAAAAGTAAAGAATGGAGAGAGTTTGGGGAAAAAGATGTATCGATTGATGTTGTTCACAGAATTCCGGCAGAGGTTCGTCGGTTCTGAAGGTGAACTCCGCCTGTTGAAACCAATTAACAGCTTTGATCGATTATTTAAGAAGTTGAGGCACTTAAACAAGGTTTAACAGAAGTTTGGAAGATCATACCAGTTCCCGGTGTGGTTCCGGAAGTTTCAGGAGTTTTCCGGCAAAGGTAAGATTTTCGACAAACGTTGACTAGGATCGATTCTGATGGTGGAGTTGTGTTAGTGACCGATTAATCACATGATTGAAACAGAAAGAGTCGGAGGAAATACCGTGTGGATGTGAGTCCCGGTTTTCCAGCGACTTGCAGAATTTTTCCGGCGAGTTGATTTAAGCTTCTCCGGTGGACTGTAAGGTTGCGGAAATGTAATTGAAAGTCTTGCAGAGTGTTTTGAGTCGCAGGAAGGGTCTAGGATTGAAGTAATCCGAGAATTGAAAACTTTCGGTTATTAAACCGATCCACTTCCGAATTCAAGTTACACTCACGGCAGCCTTGATTGGAATCGTCAGTTTATCGGTTATACTCGCTGAATCGCGAGTATCCAGATCGACTTTGGGTGTTTGATAACCGATTTCAGTTACAATTGGTAAAATCGATTGATTTACCTTAGTCCATAAAACCTATTTGTTTCCTAAAGATGACAGAAAACAAACAAGTGGCAGAGTGGTGATGTGTGTGTGTGTTAAGTCTTTGAAGTTGTAACCGGCTGACCCGGGTTCGAGTCCCGGCAGCATCATATTTTTTTTATTTATTTTGTTTTAACTTTTTATCAAATATTCTTTTTATAGTTTAGTTTATCTATTAATTATGTATCATTTTAAGTCAAAATAATCATAAATATTCAACGTGATTTTTATAACTTGATATTCGATTACAAAACGGAGCGGGTTTTGGAAACCCGTTTTTGACAAATGTTACAAGAGGGGGTATTTATAGGGCAGGACATCGACGAATTTAGTCCGTTTTCCGTCTTGATTCGTCGGTCAATAAGTTTTCCGGCGGTTATGACTTGCGTCGCGGTTTCAGACCTCGGTTATAACCGATGTAACAGTTAAGGCTTCGGTTAAAATAGAAGAAACCGTCCAATCTCGGCGAAATCGTCGGGATTTCCAACGACTGCGATTAGGCGCGTCGGTTTTGAATTCGAGATTCATGTTATGTATTAATTATTTCTAATAATGAACAAGAAACACAAGTGGCGCAGTGGTTGGATGGTTGGAAGTTAAGGCTTTGCTGAATCCTGGCTGACCCGGGTTCGAAACCCGGCAGCAGCCTTTTATTTTTATTTCCTTATTTTAAATACTTTTCAGATATAAATTATATATTCCAATATATTTATTAATTATGTATCGTTTAAAAATAATTTGGGCATTAAATACGCAACGAAATTTTTAACCGATTATTCGGTTAATAAACGGAGCGGGTTTGGTAAATCCGGTTTTTGACGGATGTTACAAGCAACATAATAGAACAATTGTTAGATAGCATAAATAAAGATAAGGATCCTTGATCCTCAGACTTCCTGCACTATCTCTGTTAAGGATAAGTGATCCAGGCTAGGTCTCAGGATAAATGATCCAGACTTAATAAAATTTAGCCCCTAACAATTACCCCCAAATATGGCGAATAAGATGTAAATCAGATTGGCCATATTTCCTTTGAATGCGGACTAGCCGTTGTGCATGTAACTAGCCATTACAACTCCTTACATCGCTGATGGGATATGCTACAACAATCATCACACTATATAAGGAGATGCTAAGATCGAGTATTCATTTAAAGATCCGAGAATCCTCTTTTAAATATTCATTCCAGAACCAATTCAGGTATCCGTATTCTCTCTTAAATCTTTTTGTTTTCTCTGAAATTCTTGATCTCCCCTTCTCCGATTATGGCTAAGATGTCTACCTGATCCTCACCCGGCAAGAGCCCGAAGAAGGATAATGAGCCCGAGAGTCAGAACCTGTGATCCACTCCTTCATCGGAGCTGTGCAAGTTCACTGATCTAGAGATTGAGAATCTTTTCCCCTGTTTTCCATCTGAAATAGTATTCCGACCGTTTGACTTTTCCATGAAGATTGACGCCTTTTCGCCCATTGGGTTTGCTTTCTTGCCCTGCCGTTTCTCATTGGCTATATATATCCTTTCTCTGACCTTACCCAATGGTTCTTCACCCTCACAGGCATCAGCTATAGCCAAGCAATGCCTATGCTTTGGAGGGTTTTGTATACCCTTGAACAGATCATTAGTAAAGAAGGGATTGATTTCAACCCGTCAAGCTTTCCTATCTTTATAACCTTGTCACCCATGGTTCCCACCGTTTCTTGTTTAAAGCCAAACCCCAACAACCTTTACTCATTCTCAAATCCACTCAAAATGGTTCCACCTGGAAGAATCAATTCTTCTTCGTGCGAAGGGATTCTATTCCTCTAGGGAATAGTTTACCCAAAAAGTGAATCCTAAAGGGTAGGATATAGGATCCTCAGATAACTGTTGTAGAAGATTATTTTATTTTGCTAACCTATTTTCCTTTTTTCTCTTGCATGTAGTGACCAATTTTACTTTCCTGGCTAATTCACCAGGAACTAAAGAAAGAGTTGTTGTATTTTGGGCCCTTGATTCATCGATCAGAACATTCAAGCCGAGAACAAAGGATCCTGAAGCCAACACTTCCACCTCCTATACAATGTCAAGTAAGTATTTGTGCATTTTTTATATATATAATCATGTATTGAAAAAGTTGTATATAGTAAGAAGAATTATCTTTTTTGTTGATGATGTAGGTGCTCAAAGATCCACCAGCAAGTCGGCCACCAAGTTTGGCCTGGAAGATGTTGACAGCATCATCTCCCCTTGCTCCATCAAGAAGGAGCTGGCTAAAGGCCCAAGTTTTCCAGAACCAAAGGCCATCACCACCAGGGCCAAGGCTGGGTCGAAAATGAAGAAGCCTATGGAGGTTGAGGAAAACGAGCTCCAAGCTGAAAGGCTGATCCATGACTTCATTACTGAGGTAAGGATCCTTTATCCACTTATGTTATTGTCATTTTTAGTGAAGGATCCTTGATTCTAACTATGTATGTTATCCATTGTAGAGGTTCGTTCATTTGAAGGCCCATAAGGATAAGAGCCTTGCTGAGCTTGAGGATAACCGAGCTGGTCTCCGGTCTATAGCTGCTACCAAAGACAAGATGACTTCCAAGCTGGAGAAAGAAAACAAGCTCTTGGAGAAGAAGATCTTGGAGGCAGACATGCAGGCTGATAGGGTGGAGATGAAGGAAACCGAAGAAGCCAAGGTCTGTGCTGCTCGTGCTATCCTCAAGGCTAGAATCAAAATTTTCAAAGAGGCAATGGATCCTGCCTTCAATCGGTCTTCATGGGATTTGGCTGGATGGGAGCAGAGACTCTGCGAGCTTACTGATGATTAGGAGCCGGATCCGGTAAAGGTGCTGGAAGCTGGATCGAGCGGAGCTAAGGAGGTGATCGAGGTTGCTGGAGGTGAAGGAGGAGGTGCTAGTGCAGTTGAAGGTGATGCTGCTAAAGTGGGCTATGAATGATGTTGATGCCCAGGCCTGAGCCCACTTTTTTAGGATTTGCGGTTTTTGGTTGATGGTGTTTTTGGTTTAAACAATTTATGGTTTGTAATTCTGAACAATAGATATTTAGGTTAAGGATCAATGATCCTTATGACAATAGGGGGTTGGCAAAGGTGGATGGGTCCTTATGTTTGTGGAGGATGAAGCCTTTAACACCCCTCGTTTTTATTTTCCTGCATCTTAAGAACAATTAATGGACGGGCCAGGTTTTGCTGGTAGAAACTTGGGTTGATAAATTTTGTAAAACGTATAATGGGGTTTTAATCAAAATTACAACCTTTTAACTACATGTTGTGTTGTATTTTTATTTCTGAAATGTTTATGTTTCTCATTAGCTTTATTTTATAAAATTTAGAAAATTTTGGATTGTCAAAATATATCATTTCTCTATCATAACAACTCTAGAAAATATGAGAAATTATATGATCAAGGGTCATATATCCTTAATTGAAAGGTCTAGGGTGTAAAAAATGATGCAAATAAACTAAGGATAAAACATAAAAGAGAATCTAAGTTAGGATCCTATATCCTTAAGACTTACAATTGCATAAATAGACCAAAGAAATCAGTTAAGGCTTAAGGATTTAGGATGCTTAAATGCAAACCTTTAAAGCTTCAAGAACCTGTACAAGACAACTTGGGACTAAGCCAAATATTCTGGGGATAAACCCATCAAAACTAGGGACAAGCCCAAATAAACTTGGGACAAAAACCCAAAATCCTTGGGATCTGGCCCGAGCTAGGGACAAGTTCAATGTAAGTGACATGAATATTCCAAAACGTTAGCTAACGTGAAACGTTAGAAACCTAAGGATAACGGTTGTGTGGTATGTCTACCATTATACTTGAGATCCTACACATGACCATGAACAATGAAATTGCCAGCCACTAAGCGTGTACTGGTCTCATTGCCTCGAACCATACTTGGATAATCATGCGCTATTGGCGGGGTGTCAAAACCCAATTCGTGTGAAAGGTGAAAACCTTTAAACTTTAGAAGGTGTAAGATACCTTAAACGTGGGAGAGAGATGGCCAACCCCTTAATCCTCTGTGAAAAAATGTCAAAACTCTGCAAAAGCTTAAGACTTGATAAAAATGGATGTTAAATGTTTAACATCCTTTCCTTATAATGAATAATAAGTATGAAATGAAAGAGAGTGAAAGTAAGATGTTATCGAAATAAGGATCATATATCCTTTGAGGATCCTTGATCCTAAGTCAGAATAGTGGAATCTCTAAGGATCCTCGATCCTTCTAACATGAAGTATTTCTTTAGATGAACAACATTCCAAGCTCTTAGTAGAAGATCACCATCCATAGTTAACAAGCGATATGCCCCCTTTCCAGCTTCTACTTCTCTCAAATAGAGACCTTCCCATTTTGGTGCTAATTTACCATCAACTGGATTTGTAGTGTTCTGGAATGCTTTCCTTTGCACCAAATCACCAACTTGAAATCTTCTGATCCTAATGTTCTTGTTATATGCTGCAGCCATTCTTTGTTGTTAGCTAGCCATCCTTATTCTTGCAAAATCTCTGAGCTCATCCACAGTATCCAGGTCTTGAGTCAGATTCTCATCATTTGCTTGAGGATCACAGATGCTTGTTCTTGCTATAGGAACCACCATCTCTGTTAGGATCACAACTTCAGATCTAAAGACTAAAGAGAAGGGAGTCTATCCTGTAACATTCTTCGGAGTTGTCCTATCTGCCCAAAGGACATACGGCAACTCTTCAGCCCACTTTCCTTTCTTGGACCCAAGCTTCTTTTTCAAGTTGTTGATGATGATCTTGTTGCATGACTCTGCTTGGCCATTAGCTTGTGGATGAACTGGTGTAGATGTTATCATCTTCATTCCCCAACTGTCACAAAAGTTAGTAGTTCTACTTCCAATAAATTGGGATCCATTATCATAAATAATTTCAGAAGGAATTCCAAATCTAGTAATAATGTTTCTTTTAATGAAGGATATGACTTCTTTTTCCCCGACTTGAACAAAAGCTTCTGCTTCTATCCATTTGGAGAAGTAGTCTGTCATGGCTAGCATAAATACTTTCTATCCTGGTGCTTTGGAAGTTTGCTCACTATATCTATCCCCCAATTCATAAATGGCCAAGAGGAAATTATTAGATATAAAGGCTCTGCTGGTTGATGTAAGATGTTGCTATGTCTTTGGCAAGCATCACATTTCCTTGCATAATCTACAACATCCTTCTTTATTGTGGGCCAGTAGTAACCTGTTCTAAGGATTAGTGCTCTGCCCCCGGTGTGGTTTCCACAGTCTAATTCATGAAAATCCTTCAAGACCTATTGAATTTCTAGATCCTCAATGCATCGCAAATAGGGACCTTCAAGAGATCTTTTATACAAAATGTTATTTAATATAATAAATTGAGATACCTTAACCCTAAAGGCTCTGGGATTCTCCCCTGTGGGAATTTCCCCATTCTGAATGTAGTTAATAATTGGAAGGATGCATGATCCTGAATTTGGCTGCACATCACTAGGTACAATTGCAATATCTTTAACTATTTCTAATGCTTCATTTTCCTCGATTGCAGGAAAAAAATATGGATGATAGGTATCCTCACGTCTTATGGTATCTTTAAGGATGATCCTAGATTTGCCAACGCATCTGCCCCAGCATTTTCTTTTCTAGGTACCTGCGTTATGCTAAAAGAATCGAAAGCATTTGCTAGTTTTTTTAACAATATCTAAATATTTGATTAATTTCTCACCCTTCAAAGCATATGGGCCATTGTAATGGTTAGTAATTAGCAATGAGTCTATGTATACTTGAAGATACCTAATCCTCATCTATTTAGCTAATTTCAAACCTGCTATTAGGGCCTCATATTCTGCTTCATTGTTAGTTGTTTGAAAGTCACAATCAATGGATTGGGGTATTATGTCCCCCTGTGGCGATTTTAGTAGTATTCCTAGTCCAGTTCCCTTGACGTTTAAGCCTCCATCTGTGAAGAGTATCCAAGAATCATTGGTCTCCTCAAGCTGTTGAACCTCTAATTAAGCTTCCCTTTGTAGATCACTACTGAAATCAGCCACAAAGTCTGCCAAAGCTTGAGACTTGATGGCAGTCCTTGGTTCATATTTTATGTCATATGCACTAAGTTTGACTACCCACTTTGTCATTCTTCTTGACATTTCAGGTTTCCTGAGAACATTCTTGATAGGAAAAAGTTTTCACGACAATTGTATGTGTTTCAAAATAATGTCTAAGTTTAGTGGAATCCATAATCAATGCAAGAGTTAATTTCTCTAAATGAGAGTACCTGGCTTCAGCATCAAGAAGGCTTTTACTTACATAGTATACCGGATGTTATTGGACTTGTGATCCTTAACTAACACTGCACTTACTGCTTTACCTGAAACAACTAAGTACAAGGATAATGGCTCACCATCCTCTTGTTTAATCAGGGCTGGTGCTGAGGATAGATAATCCTTCAGGGCTTTGAGTGCGGCTTCATGCTTCTAAGTCCACTCGAACTTCTTATTCTTCCTCAGGATGTCATAAAAACCCTTGCACTTCTCTGAGGACTTTGAAATGAATCTGTTTAAGGTCGCGATCCTTCCTATCAATCTCTGGACATCTTTGGCATTGTTAGGGGATTTTATATTCACGATCGCCTTAATCTGCTTAGGGCTTGCTTCGATCCCCCTCTTGGTCACCATATATCATAGGAATTTTCCAGCTTTGACACCAAAAGGACACTTTGAAGGATTCACCTTCATGTTGTATTGGTCAAGGATATTGAATGCCACTTCAAGATCCTTGAGATGATCCTCTCTCTCTTAGACTTGACCACCATGTCATCTATATACACTTCCATAGTGTCTCCAATCTACTATTTGAACATCATGTTGACCAGTATTTGGTAGGTGGCACCTGCATTTCTTAGTCCAAAAGACATTGCAATATAACAATATATGCCAGTAGGAGTCATGAATGTTGTATCCTCTTGGTCAGATGGTTCCATCTGAATTTGTTGGAATCCAGAGGAAGCGTCCATAAAGGTTAGCAATTCATATCCTGTTGTTGCATCCACCATGGAGTTAATGTGTGGTAATGGGAAAGGATCCTTGCGACATGCCTTATTTAAATCTATAAAATTGACACATACCCTCCACTTTCCGTTTTTCTTTTGAACTACCACTACATTGGCCAACCATCTTGGATACTTAACTTCTCTAATTATACCTGCCTTCAAGCGTTTGTCTACCTCCTCTTGGATGATAAGTTTCCTTTAAGGTGCAAATTTTCTTCTTTTTTGATGAATTGGCCTGGAAGATTTATCAATTCCAAGTTTATGTGTTATAATATCTTTAGATATACTTGTCATATCCTCGTGTTTCCAAGCAAAGGTATACTTTCTTCTTTGCACGAAGGATAATAGATCCTGCTCTATACTATCAAGGATCCCGGATCCTATGTAGACTTTGATTTTAGGAACATGAGGATCCAGCATTACATCCTTGATGTCTTGTTCTGCTGCCTCCAGTACACTCCTTTGAGGTTGCTGTGATTGCTATGCTGCCCTTGGTTGTGATGTCGGTTTCATTGAAGAGGTATAACAATTCCTGGCCTCTTGTTGATCACTCTCTATCTTCACTACCCCAAAGGTGTTGGTAGTTTGACACATTGGTGGTAGGTTGATGGAACAACTTTCAATTCATGAATCCAAGGCCTACCAAGGATAACATCGCAACAAGACAAGCAGTCAATAACACAAAAATTTTGTAAAGAGTTTTCCCCCTCGATATAGATTGGGAGCTTGATGTCTCCCAATGTGTTATTCGTTTCACCACTAAATCGTACAAGTAAAGATGATCTCCAAATTATTTCGGTTTCGGGGATGTTCATCCTCTTCAAGACATCAAGTTGTATGATGTTCACAAAGCTTCCACTGTCAACGAGGATCCTGCGAACAAAGTGATTAGCGATAAACAAAGTAATAACAAGGCCATCATGATGAGGATCCTGAATATCAACATGATCATCCTCATCAAAGGATATAACTTTCTACTGAGTTAGAGTGGAGGTCCTGATGGGCATGTCTCCATTCTCCACCTTAGTTTCTTTAGCATGCCTCTTTGCCGCCGAGAACGAGGTTCCATAGATATCTGATCCTTCTAATGTAAAGTTTATAATTTGTGCATCGGCTAGAGGCGGAGCAGCTTTCTCTGGAACATTTTCTGGATCCCGGATCCTTGACCTTTTTCCTGCCCAACAGCTCTTTTGAGTGCCCCTTACTGAGGAGATATCCAATTTCCCTCCTTAGAGCTATGCATTCATCCGTTAAATGCCCAAAAGTTAGACTTCTCATTCTTCTTTGGCCACCTAGCTTTTTCACCTAACTTCTGCAAGGCAAGCATCAATTCACTATTATCAACAGAAAAGCAATATTCAGATATTCGAGGATATTCCTCCTTATCATCATCTTGTTCAACTACATGAACATTTTGATTATCAGGTTTGGAGTACTACTTGGATCTGTTATTCTTGTAGAAAGACCCTTACTTCTTGTCCTTGTACTCCTTTTATCAGAACCAGTGATTCTGTCTTGTATTCTCTTATCATCCTCTAATCGGATGAATCTCAAAGCCATGTTTCTTACTTCGTCCAAGTTCCTTCAGGGGGTCATCACAAGGTCATTGTAAAATGGAGAATCCTTTTGCAATCCCATTTTAAATGCCTCAACCGCAGTTGCAACATCTAGATTCGGGAATTCTAAGGATTCTCTGCCAAACTTGGTGACATAATCTTGGGTATTCATGACGAGCCCGGGTTATCCTATACAAGTCACTAGTTAGCCTTTCAAAAGTTCTACTACATGAAAACTGGTTGTTGAATAGATTAACTAAATGTGAGAATGAAGTAATGGAATAGGGAGGAAGACTTAGCAGCCATTTGAGTGCTTATCCGGTGAATGTGGATCCGAAGCCCTTGCATAAGCAAGCTTCTTTCAACCTTTCTGGAATGGGATTTATTTCCATTCTCTCCTGGTATTGAGCCACGTGTTCCTCTAGATCAGTTGTTCTGTCGTACAACTTTATGTTGGGTGTCTGGAAGCGTTTCGGAATCTTTGCCTTTCATATAGGTGGTGCAAAGTGAGACACCTTGCGACTTCCATCGGGAATCTTAGGAATAGGCTTAACTATCCCTAGGACGCTGGATATCATATCCTTGAGTTTCTGTAGCTCCCTGGCCATAGCCTGGTTGATCCCTTCATCCTGCATGAAACCACAATTATCCATAAATGTGTTGTTAAAACTGTTACCTCCCGTTTGACTCAGGTGGTATTGCAGAAGTGTATTGAGGATAAGAGATGTCTGCTGTCACAGTAGGGCCTGATGAAGCAATAGTTTGCATCAGGATGAAATCCCCATCATAGACTTCAGAACTTCTAAGTGGTTGGCTCCTTGAGGATCCTTGATCCTGAAAGATGTTGGATCTAGGATACATTGGTGCTGAAGGCCTTGTTGGATAATCCATGGATCCTTGAATCCAAGTTGAGGATCCTTGATGCTGAAAGTAGGATCCCTGAGGATCGTACATACCCTGTGATCCTCCCGGTTGGTAGAAGGATCCTTGAGGCTAAATTGTCTCTAGTGATCCTTGCTGAATGATAGAGGATCCTTGAGGTTACGTCATTGCTAGTGATCCTTGCTGAAGGTTGGAGGATCCTTGAATCTGGACATTGGTTCCCCTAGAATGCTGGATTATTGATGATGGAGTAGCAAAATCCAAAGACCTAGGCATCAGTGGAGACTGATCTTCTGCCGGTCTTTTCTGCTTCTTGATGTCATCAATTTCGTGAAGGATCCTCTGGTTAGTTTTGTCTTGTTGCTCCATGTAGCTCTTGATCTGCGAAAACAAAAGAGAAACATCATTGTTAGTAGTTGTAGAGGAAGAAATAACAGAGGCTTTTGATCCTATGAAGATGGATGATGTCTTCTTCTGAGCATTTTCAGCATTCTTCTGAAATGTTGGGGGAATGGGAGACAAAGGCATTGTGGTCTGAGATGAGTTAACCGTCGGCATGGTACTTGAAGTAGCTTTCCCTGGGAGGCCATGTGGAAATGAATGGAAATGAACGAAAATTCTTAGAATTGAAGCACCACTTTCCCACGGTGGGCGCCAAATTATTTTGGTCAAAAATCTGATTAAGGATAGTGTAACCAAATATGATTTTGTGAGGTAGTGTGCTTGTACGATGAACAATAGTATGATCAGATATGAAATCCCAAGGCCAATGAACACGATGATTTATACGAGGAAAAATCCATTGATCTTTGTAAGATCTCCGGCATAAAAAACCTCAGGTGATGGAAAGTACCGATCATCGATTATATTCCACAAAACGATACATAATCTAGTACAACTTCGGATGATATAGAGCTTGTTACAATTGAATAGTGTGAGTATTCGAGAGCAGTTTTCGAGAGTATCAAAATGTGCAAGTGTGTGTCTTATCTAGCTCAATATCCCCTCATATATTTTCTAATTAACTAATAAGTAACTAAGTAAAAATCAAGGAAGCCCCCACGTTCACCCATAACAGCTATGGTCTAACATGCACGTGCCTAATTCCCAGCATATTCCATGAAATTCTAGCTTGACCAAGTCCCACTCGTTCATGACCTGCATATAAACATTAACAACATAACAAAACAATTGTTAGATAGCATAAATAAAGATAAGGATCCTTGATCCTCAGACTTCTTGCACTATTTGTTAAGGATAAGTGATCCAGGCTAGGTCTCAGGATAAATGATCCAGATTCAATAAAATTTAGCCCCTAACATGTAGTAAGTCTCCTTCCTTAGTTATTGTCATTAGCATTCAGTTTTATAGCTTAATTTGACTCGAAAGTCCGGAATTAGTCAACAGTTTGAGTTTTTGTTTGAGTTCCGATTCTAACTACTTTGGTCAAGTCAAATTTCAAATTTAATTCACCCACGTGATCATCATAATATAGGGTATAATACCAAACATGTATATTACATGTCCATCACGTCTAAATGGGTTAAATGACAAGTCAAACCTACATTTATAAAAAGTCACACTGTGTTTTTATATAATTATCCAAGAATGGACTTCTAAGCATATGTAACGTATTATTTGACTCTAAAATAGTTTGTACCACATTATAAAATATATTTTGATATTTCGGATTTGTCACAAACCCATTTTCTCATCCAAACCCCGCGCACGAGTTGTGAAAATGGCATAAACCATATAAACGAGTCGTAACTGGTAAAACCTTTTCAAAACTCTTTCAAATCAGAATATATGGTTAAATAAACCATTTTACATGAGACTTCTCACTTGTATGGTTATAAACCACATTCTATCTAGTTAACGCCTAATTTAGCGGAACCGAGCTTAATTCTAAGTTAATCGGTCAAGTCCAAAGGACTTATAATGACCAATAACAATTCTAATGGATAAATATTTCCAATAATTGTGGCCTATATAGCCATCCGGTAATCGCCCCATAAGTTAATAAACATTGAATTCGGCTGTACCACGAGAACCAAATATACTGTGAATACAGCTAGCACAGGTAAATACTTTTTAACCACTTATATTATATAAAACTTGGGATATGGTACAAAACCACTTGGTTCAGGTGTTGCAATGGGCAAATGCTTTCCGAATGTTGATAACCCGAGTTTAATTCGTATTGCTTAATTAACATAAAGTATTTGGGGGTTAATAGTACCGAATCCGGGCCTCCCGATTCATTAATTGTAATTGGCCTTAAAGTGCAGGGTGTTGGCATACATTTGGCAGACACAAACATTATGATGTGTATATTGATCAAAAACCGGTTTTGAACATCGGTTCCCGAGTATGACGAGAATGTAAATCTCGTAACAAGAAAACTATCCCATATGATTATCAAATGATGATTTTCATAATATTTTTCAAATGGGTCACTTGATAGTATTTACCTGTGATAGCTAACGTATTTTTAAAAGATTGACTTACAGGTGGCGAACCTCAATAGTAGGCTGGATAAGGTTCGGTCAGGAGCTTTGGAATTTGCGACTCCATGGCTAAAAGAAACATGATGTCTCAAGTCCATTTTATTAGATGCTACTTTTGGGATATTTTGTATCGAAACACAACGTTATAAATTTTAATATAATTTCAGGTTTTTAATACTTGTACTTTATTATTCCTTATTTCCGCTGTAATGTGGACTGTTATCCAATCGTCATGCTTAAAACCCCATACCTGGGCCTACCAGAAAATCGTGGTGTGACATCTCATTCATCGTCTATAGGGTCCCTTGTTGTGATGAGTTAGTGGATTTGTGAGAGATTTTAGAGATTGTTAAAAATTTGGGGTTTAATTAAGGTGGAATTTTTCTGTCGCAAAGGAACAAAGGGTGTTTGACCGGAATGGGTGTTTTAGCCTGAGAAGAAAGGGTGGGTGGGGTAGGGTTGGATCCATGATGGGCCCATTTGACGTTAGATTACTAATTAAAATTACTTTTAGTGTTTAAGTATTATATCTATTAGTAAGGATTTATTTATCATTTTACACATAGTTAAACCATAAAACTTAATGACTAATCAGTGTAGGGACTATCTAAGTAAAAACTTGTTAGACCACATAGAGCATATATGTAATTTTAAAAAGTTGGAGACTAGAGGTGAAACTTTGACAAACTACAGGGATTATCCGAGCATTTTACTCTTTTTTAATTATAAATAGATAAGAGATCATGTATAAGAACAAATTTCCATGCAAAGTGTACGTGAGATCCAGGGAGTGACAAGTGTCATTTATATTCTAAGGCAGGTTAGGTAATAGTATTTTCTCAAGTGAACTACTATCCCCTTGATTTTCAAACGACTATAACCTTTTCATACATTAATTAGTTTTTAGCATGCCATATCTCAGACTTGTATTCATGGTCTCATGTTCCTGTTAGTATTAGTTTTTAGTTACCTGTAAATTATTATAAGGCATTATTCTGGTTTGTCGTTTGGGCGTCAATGACATGGCACTTATTGTGAAAGTGCCTAACAAAAGTCCACGACGTCTCTAGCTTGGGCTTGTGTAGCACCATAGCCACTAGAGGCGTATAGATCGATCTTGGCTCTGAGTTTGAGTTTGTTTGTCTGGAGATTGGAATAACGGGTGCACACCACACTCACCATCTCATAGATGCATGGACTAGCTAGCTGTGTACCAGTCTGTATCTGTTTCTAGCTTAGGGTGCTTTCACGATTTATTTTGTTGATATATACATATGTCATGTAAATTAGTATATGTTTATGTCTTGGAATATGTTCAATAAGTTCTGATATGTTTAGTATGCATTTGGTTAAGTTTTCGATCGTGTATGGGTTATGTTTCTGATTATGAGTCTTTATCGTCTCTTTGTTTGCTGTACGATTTGGATGGGAGGACAATTAGGTCACTGTTGTAAGGTGATTGACGATTACGGTCATGAAAGTAATCGTGAATTACAGGTACATACGTGCACTTTTGGGTCCTTATTATGTAGCTTGATGCATATCTGAACTGTTTACGTTGTGGTAGTACGAATTCCGATATATCTGATTTGGTTCTAGTGTATTTGATTCGGTCCCTGCTTACCTTGTCATGTTGGTAACTTGGTATTATTTAATTAGTGTATGATACATCCTAATGTCATCTGAGTCTATTATGTGTGTATTAGATGCCTTATTTATTTATTTGACAAAAGACACTTACTCATCTTTGAGAATTTATTTATAGAATATATATATATAGTAACTTCCAATGCCATTATAATATTAAATAATATAGTAACTTCCAATGCACCCTACTAAGATATAATTTTTTTGTGACATTTGTACTGGAATGATTTAGAAGTTAAGATGTAGAATGTTAAAAAAATCTGACCTTTTGAATAATCTAGATTTTATTTTAAAATTTGAATTAACAAGATGTGTTACTATAACATGTTATTACACAAAATATTTGTATAAGTATATTTAAAAAGAAATTAATATAATTGATGTATTTTTATTATTATATGACAATTTACATGAGTAAGACTGTAATAATACCACAAAGGGCAAAGTATATAAGTTTTTAACCGGTTTGTATTAATTTATTATGCACTATATATGTATTCTTTAGGTCAAACAAGGATATAAATGTACAAATTTGACGACTTAATCAATAAATTCAACAATATTTAAAGATTTATTTACTAATACATAAAATACCATTAATATTTAAAGATTTATTTACTATTAATACATATTATTTGTTCATATCTAAGAAAGTTTGGAAATCAAAAGTCTTTTCGAAAGTAACAATTAAGTATACAAGAATTAATTAGTAGTGTATGGAAGTGCATGTGTGCACATGGTGATGGTCATGGTCCTTAATTGGGTCTATTTATACGTCAAAGCACGTTCATATAAAGTAACAAAATGGTCTAAAAGTCATGCACCATTGTTAAGTAGGACGTTTTGCGTAATTCGTTTGAGCTTGTTTAGTAGTTCTCGACTTTAATATTAGATGTTTTGTTTTTAATTAGAGTCATGGTTAATGGGTATTCAAAATCACGCAGTCGCGTAATAACACATAGTCAACTATTGTTACGTAATTACATAATAACTTTGTAGGGTTTCACATAAAATATTATAATGAATCACGTAAGGGTATTTAAAATCATGTAGTTACGTAATTTGTGTATTGCTTTTCACATATGGGATGCGATTTATGTATTCATTGATTACGTTCCAGTACATAATTATAACAAATCATATTGAATGTGTAATCACATTTGGATTTATATTAAATGTGTAATTGCGTAATGATTTATGTGAAACATGTAATCACGTAATGATTTATATTGAATGTGTAATCTGTCACACCCTGACCCGCAGTGGATATGGTAGTCGGGGCATGATTGGGTTTTCATCAAAGCTCATGACATTTACTATTATAAAAGTTTCATATTTGTTATTTCAAATTAAAATGAAATATTCCAATCAACACATAATCCATACAAATAAAAAATGTTCTAAACAAAACTTTCAAGTAACGTTTTATTTTCTTCTAAGACCCATGTTCTATGTGTTCCTTGCTTCAACTTGTTCACCTGTATCATGTGTAAAAATAGAGATTTGTGTCAGCATAAGTTGGCGAGTGAATCCACTTTAATCATTAAGGAAAATGATGTGTTTATTATCTTTAATAAAATGTGCATTAACCAAATATGAGAAACGTATATGCAATGTAATTCACAAACCACACAATCAACTAGCGATTTACATGTGAGCACGATAAGCGATGTGCTGTGAGATCAAGGCTCAATCAAACGGAGCCGATCTAATAAATTAGGCAACGTGACGCTCCACCCGTTAGTAACGGTGAACAAATGGGCTTAATGTGAGAGCTTGACTGAAATGAGAAATATAAACACACATCACAATAAACAACAATATCACATATCACGTTAGATCACATAAATGGTAATGGCACAAGTTTTAAATTGGTAAGATAAATAAAAGCGACACATGATACACCCAAAAAACATGAATAAAAAGGGGAGTTGTAAGAATTCACTTACAGTGGGTGCGTTTATGATTTGATGAAGATTGCGCACGATTAAGCGTTTGAGATACCAAACGACGAGAAAGGCTAACCTAAATTTTCACGTAATAAATTCGATAAATACATATTTCTTTTGATTAAAATTAGTATTTTTACTTAATTTTCTTAGACATTTAAGATAACTTTATTGTATTTATTACTATTTTTATGTGCTTAAAAAGAGATTATTTGATTATATATTTTTATAGTTTTTAAGGAAAAATAATCATAAGTTCAATTAAAAAAATATGTTTCTTTTTGGATCGAACCGGCTGGACCTTTCGCTGCGTGTGGGATTCGAACTTGTGACCTCTCGTATACGTGCACGCAGCTCTATCAACTGAGCTACGTGTCTTACCCAGAATATATTGAAATTTAATTTTACATATACACATACTACAGCTAACATATTTTCATTTAATTAAAAAGGTTTGTTTTATTATCAGAATGATGTGTGGAACCGGATTCGAACTCGTGACCTCTGCTTCGTTTTGCACACAACCCGACCAATTTGGCTGTGTGTCTAACCCGAAGGATATAATATTTTTATTAGGTCGGTTCATATATATGTTATAAAAAAAGGTTTGTAATTTATAGGGAGATCGGAAACGTGTATAAGACTCGAACCGGTGACCATATGGTTCATATGCACACAGTCCACCACTCCACTGGACTGTGTGTCTAACCCGATTTAAATACCGATTTTAAATTCTCTTAAACACAGCCTCCACTGCATCTTTTTCATTTCAAATATCAGATTGTTAACCCGATAGAATCTATTTAATTTATTATCTAGAACTACTACTGATGAGAGTAAATAAAAAGAATGAAAAAGGATTTAAGTGAATTTATACCGAGCAGAGATGGCCTTTGATTTCTCCGGTAAAGTTCCGTCGACAAGCGATTATTTCCGGCGAAGTATTTCTTAAAGATCAGGACTTGCAGAGAGTTGTAGAACAAGTGTAGGCGCATTCTAATTGAGTTAAAAAGCTCCTATATATAGAGTAAGGCAGTAGTTTGATTTGATTTTCAGTTTCAAGAATTTCGGTCAAAAGTTTTAATGCCGAAATGATTGTATAACTGTTTTGGAGTTTGTTGACTCGATGATTGAGTCTGTTACATGATTTAAAAACGGTTACCAGGGTTGAATGTTCTAAAGAAAACAGAATTGATGGTCGACTTGATTTCAACCGTTTCTTGGCGGTTTTGAAATTGGTTTCAAAGGTTGTTTTGAGATAAATACTATTTGGTTTGGAGATACATCAAAGGTGCGTGAGTGGTGTAGTGGTGGGCTGTGTGTTCGGTTTGGGTGTAGACCCGAGTTCGATGTTATATTTATATATTTTATTATTTTTATTATTATTTATTTTATTAATACTAAAAATATAACAAATTCCTTAAATGTTTATCATAAATGCGTACGAACAATCATAACATATACTTGAATTACAAAACAGAGCGGGTTTTAGAACCCGTCTTTCGTCAGATGTTACAGCATCCCCTAATTTTAGAAATTTTGTCCTGAAATTTAAGTGGTAGTAGGTTTATTTTGAAAGAGATGGGGGTATTTTCGCGCATTGAGTCTTCACGTTCCCAAGTGAACTCGGGTCCTCGTTTTGACTCCCAACGCACCCTGACTATCGGAATCCAACTTCGTCTTATACGTTTCTCACCGAAATCCATGATTTTTACAGGTCGCTCTACAAAATGCATCGACTCATCAATCTGAATATCTTCTAACGGTATATGGAGGTTTTCGTCGGCAAGACACTTTTTCAAGTTCGATACATGGAATGTGGGATGGATCTTGCTGAGTTCTTCAGGTAGGTCAAGCTTATATGCTACAGGACCAACTGTCTCGAGTATTTTAAATGGTCCAACATAGCGAGGTGCTAGCTTGCCTTTTTGTCCAAATCGAACAACTCCCTTCCATGGTGATACTTTCAAAAGTACTTGATCGCCAAGACAAAACTCGAGCGGCTTTCGTCGTTTGTCAGCGTAACTCTTTTGACGACTCTGAGCTGCTAGAAGATTGTTGCAGATTTGAAGAATCTTATCG
Organism: Scalesia atractyloides; assembly: GCA_947069175.1. Taxonomy (NCBI): domain Eukaryota; kingdom Viridiplantae; phylum Streptophyta; class Magnoliopsida; order Asterales; family Asteraceae; genus Scalesia; species Scalesia atractyloides. The sequence continues at coordinate 1,828,955 of CAMTDV010000003.1, forward strand.
GTTGTTTCTTGGATTAATTCCGATCAGGTGATATGTGCTTCACCGATTTCTTGCCAACATACGGGTGATCGGCACTTACGACCGTATAATGCTTCAAATGGAGCCATACCAATGCTAGAGTGATAGCTATTATTGTATGAGAATTCAACCAAAGGTAGATGAGTATCCCAATTGCCCTTGAAATCGATCACACAAGATCGTAACATGTCTTCAAGAGTCTGTATGGTGCTCTCAGATTGACCATCAATTTGAGGATGAAAGGCGGTGCCGAGGTCTAAGCGAGTGCCTAATGCTGATTGCACGGCTTGCTATGTTCGTGAAGTAAAATGTCCATCTCAATCCGAGATGATGCTTAAGGGCACACCGTGTGGACTTACAATTTCATCGATGTAGATGCGAGCTAACTTCTTGTTCTTATAGTCTTCTCGGATCGGAATAAAATGAGCAGACTTGGTAAGAAGATCGACAATAACCCAAATCATATCATGCCCACTGGAGGTGCGAGTTAACCCAGTAATAAAATCCACGGTTATGTTTTCCCACTTCCAAACAGGTATTTCGGGTTGAAAAAGTAAGCCTGAGGGTCTTTGATGTTCGGCTTTAACTTTCAAACATGTGAGGCACTTGGAGACAAAAATGGCGATATCCTTCTTCATTCAAGGCCACCAGTAGGAGTATCGTAGATCTTGATACATCTTATCAGCACCCAAATACGGTTTAGATAATAAAAAATGCCATCGGACTTTGATTCTAACTTGGTTTCAGCTCCACAAGATAATTCATCTCGCAAATCATTTTCCGTGACAGAGGTATGTTGAGCTTCGCGAATGCGTCTTTGAAGGTCAATTACGATTTGAGAGCACAATAGGTGGATGGAGTTAGCAAATTCTTTTCGACTAAGAGTATCAGCTACAACATTGGCTTTACTAGGGTGATAACGGATTTCACAATCGTAATCATTCAGAAGTTCGACCCATCATCGTTGCCTCATGTTTAACTTTTTCTGATTGAAGATATGTTGAAGGCTCTTGTGGTCAGTGTAATCTCACACTTGGTACCATAGTGATAATGTCTCCATATCTTTAGAGCGAAGACGACTGCCCCGAGTTCTAGGTCGTGAGTGGTATCGTTCTTCTCATGGACTTTGAGTTGCCTTGAGGCGTAAGCTATCACCTTTCCTCTTGCATTAAGACACACCCTAGTCCCTGCCCTGATGCGTCACAATAGACCACAAAGTCTTCACAACCGTCAGGGAGAGTGAGAATAGGTGCATCACAAAGTCTCTGTTTTAAGGTTTGGAAAGCCTCTTCCTGTTTGGGCCCCCAATCGAAGGACTTGCCCTTATGAGTCAAGGCTGAGAGTGGTAAGGCAATATGGGAGAAATTTGTGATAAAACGTCGATAATAACCCGCTAAGTCGAGGAATGATCTAACTTCAGTAGGAGTGCGTGGCGCCTGCCATTCTTGAACTGCTAAATCTTTGCAGGGTCGACATGAATTCCTTTGTCGTTGACAACGTGACCAAGGAATTGAACTTCTTTTAACCAGAATTCGCATTTTGAAAACTTAGCGTAAAGCTTTTCCGTTTTCAAAAGTGTTAGAATAAGATGAAGATGTCGTCCATGATCTGACTTTGTCTTGGAATAAATAAGAATATCGTCGATAAAAACAATAACGAAACGAACGAGGTAGGGTTTGCACACCCTGTTCATCAAATCCATGAAAACGGCGAGAACATTGGTCAACCCAAAAGGCATGACTATGAATTCGTAGTGACCGTAGCGAGTTCGAAAGGCAGTCTTTGGAATGTCTTCTTCACGTACTCTAAGTTGATGATAGCCAGATCGAAGATCGATATTTGAGAAACAGATGGCACCCTAAAGTTGGTCTAAAAGATCATCGATGCGAGGTAAAGGATAACGGTTCTTGATGGTTAGTTTGTTGAGCTCATGATAGTCGATACACATTCGGAAAGTTCCATATTTCTTCTTGATGAAAAGAACCGGCGCACCCCATGGTGATGAGCTAGGGCGTATGAACCCTTTGTCAGTCAGCTCCTGCAGCTGACTAGCTAACTCTTGCATTTCAGATGGGGCTAACCGATATGGAGATTTTGCAACCGGAGTGGCACCAAATACAAGATCGATTCAAAATTCGTCTTCTCTCATAGGAGGAAGTCCTGAAACGTCGTCTGGAAGACTTGAGGAAAATCTCTAACAATCGGAATATCTTCGAGTTTCTTCTCTTTGCCTCCTTTCTTGATGATGTGGGCTAAGAATGCTATGTAATCTTTGCGAAGATACTTTCGGGCTTGAAGACACGACATCAACTTGAGTCCCTTGGTTGGGGTTTCACAAAAAATACAAAGGGTTTGGCCATCGGCGAGTGGAATTCGAATGAATATTTCATAACATACGACCTCAGCATGATGCTGACTGAGCCAATCCATACCAATGATGACGTCGAACCTCTCGATTTCATGGGAATGAGATCGACTGGAAATCATGATCATTAAGAGTAAGAGTACAGTGGCGAATGATAGAATCCAACGTAATAGGTTCACCGTCTGCTACTTCCACTGTAAACGATTCGGCTAAACTAACCGAGGTAACCCAAGAATAGATTCGAACTCTAGGGACATAAAACTTTTATCCGCTCCTGTGTCAAAAAGTATAGATGCATAGCTATGATTAATGGGAAACGTACCGTTGACCACGTTGTTATCTGCTCTAGCCTGGTTGGCGTTGATGTTAAAAGCTCCACCTCTTGCTGGCGGATTGGCTTGGTTCACAGGATTTGCTTGGGCTTGCGCATTAATGATGTTCACTAAACGCGGGCAGGTGTTGCGGAAATGAATTGGATCACCGCAATTGAAACAAGCTCTAACGGGTGGCATCATAGGGTAGTTAGGTTGGTAAAAGGGTTGGGCCATAGGCTGAGCAGGTGGTAGTAGTAGAGGTTGTTGGTAGGGAGCTTGGCCCATTGTTTGGTTGTTGGGTTGGGCTTGTGGTTGGTTGCGGGCTTGTCTTTGAAGTGAGCGGCAGGTTTGAGTTGTATGGCCTACACGGCCACATCCTGTACAATGGAGACATGGGTTCTCAAGAGGGTGATGGTATTAGCATCGATTGCACTTCGGGTGAGGTCCTGTGTATTGCTTTTTGTATGGAGCGGTAGGGGGAGAACTTGGGTGATTGGAGCGGATGCAATGGGTTGGTTGTGTTGAGTTGGCTGATTAGTTTGAGTGATGGCAAAATTCTTCCCATTTCGCTTTCTTTTGCCGGTGAATCGAGAAGAGGATCCTGCCTGAGTTGGGTTTGGGGTTTCGGTTGGTGTTTTATCTTTCTTCTTCTCATCCTTGAAATCCCCATTCCTGATGTGATTTTCAGTGAGCTCAGTAGCTAGCTCCATTGTCGCTTCCAGAGTTGCAGGCGTAGTACTCATCACAGAATCTTGAATCTTCGAAGGAAGACACCGAATGTAGTGCTCGATCAGACGGTAGAAGGGAGTGAACAAATTTGGAACCCTTTGATTCAACTTGAGAAACCTCTTGTTGTAGGTTAAATGATCCCCTCTTTTTGTTTTAGAAATAGAACTCATCCTCAAGCTTCTAATTTCGCTTCTTGGGCAGAAACGTCGTGTCATGAGTTCTCTCAATTCTTCCCAAGTTAGAGCTACTATGGCTTCGGCGCCACTTCTGCCCTTTTCAGCATTCCACCAAGTTAGTGCTACCCCAAATAGGCGACCAGTAGCATAACGAACCTTACGATCGTTGGGACAGTCACAATTGAGAAAGGTACAATCCTTTTCTTCAAACCATCGAAGGAGAGAAGTAACTCCTTCAGTTCCCTCGTACTTTGGAGGGTCACATGAGTTGAAGTGCTTGTAAGTGCACTTGGTGGTGTTTGTGGGAGGGTTAGCAGCATTTCGTCCCTCTTGGTTGATTGGGTTGACAGGATTAGCAGCAAGAGCTTGTTGAACTTGAATTACGATATCGGAAATCACGGCGGCCATTTGTTGGGCTATTTGAGCAGCCATGCGCTCACCGGATCTTCCTGATCTCCTACCTCCACGAGAGTGCCTAGAAGACATCTACAGGAAATACGTAACGAGATTATGAGTTTGGCGTATAGGTGTCATGTGTGTCGCATTTAGAAATAAACATCCACAAAACAAATGAGAAAAATAAATCCATTATATCCATAGGATGTCTTGGGCTTTGCTCATGTTTGGGCCTACATATGTCGTCCATACTTGGCCTAGGTAGTCATGTGGGCCCCCATGACTACTGGGCTTTGTAGGGTTCACATTGGTTTTGGCTTGTTAACACTCGCACGACCTGAATGAAAATCGTAAAACATGGTTGCGAGGTATGAAGTCGGAAGGTGTCCTGGTGTAGACACAGTGACAACTCAAAGTGGGGTTAGTTCACACGACGTTTGGTGTGGCATGCTTTGGCCTAATAGGTCCTTCATACTCTCATCGTTAGTCCCCAGCTAGGCAAACTGGTCCATTACTTTGGATTTATACGAATGCCAATCCTAGATAGGACGTTTCGACTACCGATACTTGTACCCTTCCAGTTACTACATGCCCGTCGTAGAACTCACTTTGATGAGATGGAAAACTGAAACATCACAAATGAAAGAAAAACAAGAGAAATGTTTAAATATGTGAGAATCAAGACGTGCGTTAATACGATAATATATATATGCATGTTATATTGACAATATTTATAACATATAGAATGTCTCATAAAATCATATAGTAATGAATGTGCTTGCATGAAATTGTGTGTGAGAGAGATGTAAAACAAGTAAATGTCATAAGTGTGCATGTAACCAACTTAACACGTAAGCAATTAAATTCTAATCGACTATAGTATAGGCTCTAAGGGTCTAATAACCTATCCTATATCCCTATAGTCAAAAGCTCTGATAACAATCTGTCACACCCTGACCCGCAGCGGATATGGTAGTCGGGGCATGATTGGGTTTTCATCAAAGCTCATGACATTTACTATTATAAAAGTTTCATATTTGATAATTCAAATTAAAATGAAATATTCCAATCAACACATAATCCATACAAACACAAAATGTTCTAAACAAAGCTTTCAAGTAACGTTTTATTTTCTTCTAAGGCCCATGTCCTATGTGTCCCTTGCTTCAACCTTTTCACCTGTATCATGTGTAAAAATAGAGATTTGGGTCAACATAAGTTGGCGAGTGAATCCTATTTAATCATTAAGGAAAATGATGTGTTTATTACCTTTAATAAAATGTGAATTAACCAAATATGAGAAACGTATATGCAATGTAATTCACAAACCACACAATCAACTAGCGATGTACATATGAGCACGATAAGCGATATGCTGTGAGATCAAGGCTCAATCAAACGGAGCCGATCTAATAAATTAGGCAACACGACGCTCCACCTGTTAGTAACGGGGAACAAATGGGCCTAATGTGAGAGCTTGACTGAAATGAGAAATATAAACACACGTCACAATAAACGAAAATATCACATAACACGTTAGATCACATAAATGGTAATGGCACGAGTTTGAAATTGGTGAGATAAATAAAAGCGACACATGATACACCCCAAAAACATGAATAAAAAGGGGAGTTGTAAGAATTCACTCAGAGTGGGTGCGTTTATGATTTGATGAAGATTGCGCACGATTAAGCGTTTAAGATACCAAGCGACGAGAAAGGCTAACCTAAATTTTCACGTAATAAATTTGGTAAATATATATTTCTTTTGATTAAATTAGTAATTTTACTTAATTTTATTAGACATTTAAGATAATTTTATTGTATTTATTACTATTTTTATGTGCTTAAAAAGAGATTATTTGATTATATATTTTTATAGTTTTTAAGGAAAAATAATCAAAAGTTTAATTAAAAAAATATGTTTCTTTTTTGATCGAACCGGCCGGACCTTTCGCTGCGTGTGGGAGTCGAACTTGTGACCTCTCGTTTACGTGCACGCAGCTCTACCAACTGAGCTACGTGTCTAACCCGAAATATATTGAAATTTAATTATACATATACACATACTACACCTAACATATTTTTATTTAATTAAAAGGTTTGTTTTATTATCGGAACGGTGTGTGGAACCGGATTTGAACTCGTGACCTCTGCTTCGTTTTGCACACAGCCCGATCAATTTGGCTGTGTGTCAAACCCGAAGGATATAAGATTTTTATTAATCTTATACAAATACTAGGTCGGTTCATATATATGTTATAAAAAAAGGTTTGTAATATATAGGGAAATCGGAAACGTGTATAAGACTCGAACCGGTGACCGTATGGTTCATATGCACACAGTCCACCATTGGACTGTGTGTCTAACCCGGTTTAAATACCGATTTTAAATTCTCTTAAACACAGCCTCCAGTTCATCTTCTTCATTTCAAATATCAGATTGTTAACCCGATAGAACCTATTTAATTTATTATTTAGAATTACTACTGATGAGAGTAAATAAAAAGAATGAAAAAGGATTTAAGTGAGTTTATACCGAGCTTAGATGTCCTTTGTTTTCTCCAGTAAAGTTCCTTCGACAAGCGATTATTTCCGGTGAAGTATTTCTTAAAGAACAGGACTTGTAGAGAGTTGTAGAACAAGTGTAGGTGCATTCTAATTGAGTTAAAAAGCTCCTATTTATAAAGTAAGGCAGTAGTTTGATTTGATTTTCAGTTTCAAAAATTTCGGTCAAAAGTTTTAATGCTGAAATGATTGTATAACTGTTTTGGAGTTTGTTGACTCGATGATTGAGTCTGTTACATGATTTAAAAACGGTTACCAGGGTTGAATCTTGTAAATAAAACGAAATTGATGCTCCACTTGATTTCAGCCGTTTCTGGGTGGTTTTGAAATTGGTTTCAAAGGTTGTTTTGAGATAAATACTATTTGGTTTGGAGATACATCAAATGTGCGTGAGTGGTGTAGTTGTGGGTTGTGTGTTCGGATTTGGTGGAGACCCGGGTTCGATCCCGCGGTCAACCCTTTTATTTATTTTTGGGACTAAATCAATATTATATTTATATATTTTATTATTTTTATTGTTATTTATTTTATTAATACTAAAAATATAACAAATTCCTTAAGTGTTTATCATAAATGCGTACGAACAATCGTAACATATACTTGAATTACAAAACGGAGCGGGTTTTAGAACCCATTTTTCATCAGCTGTTACAAATCATGTATTCAGCCCGAACTAACGGTGTATATCTTTTAGAAAAATATTAATTTATGAAAAAGTTATAGTCATTTGAAAATCAACGAGGAAGGAATTCAAGTGAGAAAAGAAACATACCCTTTCTCTATGTTTCCTTCAATTCTTTAAACATGATATTTATCAAAATGCTGTCGTTTGATTTTGAACCTTCAATCTTGAGAGATCAATGACTCTCCTTCTTTCCTATACTTATCATGATATTAAATTTATGATAATTGTCTAGCTATCTACTTTTTACACGAAACTTTGGCAAAGTATATTTTTATTAATATTTTAACGATTATTGTTATGAGTATTACTTTATCCCCCATTTAATACTCGTTATTTTTTGAACCTCTTATACTATAAATAATATATGTTTTAATATATTTTAATTGATTTTCATTTGAATGCTTGGTTTAGTTAACTCTTTATAAAATGAATATGTGGTTATGTTTTGTTCGGTATAACTTTTGTTGATAGTGGACTTGTATTAAAAATAAAGTGTTTATCTTGAGTGACGGTATTGTGCGGATAACCTGACAAACGCCACCGATTTCAACCAAACAACATCGGTGATGGTATCGATGTTATCGGAACTGGTATCCCTTTCTAAGATTTTCATGTGATGTAAACATGTGTTGGTATTCTTTGGGGTATATTACTACTTTATGATATTCGATTTCCTCTTCCGGTTTCTATAACGAGTGTCGGTGCTGTAATTAGCCGAAACGATACCAACCCAATTCCTGTCAGCCTGCTTCACAGCACGGATATTCCCACTTATTATATAATATATTTGAAAAGGGTAAAATTCAAAAACTATTTTGTATAAAATCAACAGGATAATTTTACACATAACATTCAACCCTTTTTAGAAAAAAGGTTAAATAGTAATTTTGATCTATTAGCTATATAATCATCATCATACTCATTAAATCTCAACAATAGGAAAAGTAAAGCAGGATCTAAAGAGGGTACGATGTAGACAGCCTTACCTCTACCCGTAAGAATAGATATGCTCCTTCCAATGAGACCCCCCGACTCGATATTAGTTTTGCATCAAGCCTTGGACATAAGGCACATAACACTCAACATGAGACAAAAGCTGATTAGTGCATGTACCCCCTTGTGTTTCGGCTATCAACACCACCACATGATATATGATTAACCATCCTCCTCTTTTAACGTTATTTTCACGAAATTAGTAAAATAACATCAACATTAGTGAACGTTCACTTTACACTTGAGCGCTCACACATATTTACATTATATGTGTATCCCGCAAGCGGGGCGTCTCTTAGCTATATGTACATCCTTATAATTATGGTAACTTGATTTTTTTAACTAAATTTGCATATGATATTTATTAACATAAAAATCATTTTGATCCATTGTTCTTCAATCTTAGTATCAAAATCAAATTTTTATTAGTCGGAAAATTGTTTTTAATCTATTGTTCTAGCAGGCTAGCACATACAGTTTCGAAAGCAACACATTTAGAATTAGCACAAACAAGTTCGAAACTAGTACAAACAAGGACACAAACAACGCATCCCATGTTCGAAATGAGCATGTACAATATTGAAACCATCACATATAGTTTTGAAACCAACACATAGAGAACCAACACAAAACAAGTTCGAAATTAGCACACACAATTTTGGAGTGCTATTTTCAGTACTTTTACAAATGTCATTTAAAAAGTTATAGGAATGTTATATAAATATTAAAGAAAAAAAACTGCTTAGTTTTATGATTATGTATTTTTTTAAAATTAAATAAAGTACACAAAAGCTTTTATAATCAATATTATTCATTGCTTCAAAATTTAAATGGCACAAATCTATTTTATTGAAACCTCAGCTCAAATAATTAAAAAGAGAGCTCAAACAAACCCTACCCTGAATAGCCCCTTATTATTTTGATATACAAGAGTTAAAAAGCTTACATGGTGTTGTCTCTTTTTGAAGTATTCATTTAATCATTATTGAGGTATCAATTATTTTGGTTGTGTACTTTGCATGCCTATATAAAACAACATCATTAAGCCCTAAAACTTATGAATGGAGTTTCTTCCCATCATTGTTGGTCTATTTCTATCCTATGCACTTATCCGAGCTACTTTCTCAATTTGCGGGTTTATCAAACCCGCGAACCTACCTACGGGCCCACCACGGTTGCCGATCATCGGAAACCTCCAATTGCTCGGTGATCAACCGCACCAATCTTTAGCCAAACTAGCCAAAACTTATAGCCCATAATGTCATTAAAACTTGGTCAAATCACAACCCTTGTTATCTCTTCGGCTACCGCGGCAAAAGAGGTACTCCAAAAGCAAGACCTCGCCTTTTGCTCGCATCGTAGCATCCCCAACGCGTTGCATGCTCAACACCATTACAAGTACTCCATTAGTTTTATGCCAATCTGCGCCCAGTGGCGTATCCTCCGCAAGATCATGAACTCCAGCATCTCCTCCGGGTGGTCCCTTGATGCCAATGAGTTCTTACGAAGCGAGAAAGTGAAAGAGCTCGTAGCATTCTGTCAAAAAGCGTGTTTGTCCAATGATTATGTTGACATAGGAAGTGCAGCTTTCGAAACCTCACTCAATCTCTTATCCAACATCGTTTTCTCCAAGGATTTAACCGACCCATATAAGGGTTCGGGTAAAGAGTTCAAGGAGTTGGTTGGAAACATTATGATGGAGGTCGGGAGGCCGAATCTGGTGGACTTTTTTCCGGTGTTGAGGATGATCGATCCGCAAGGTGTTAGGCCGAGAATGAATAGGCATTTTAAGAAGATTCTTGGAGTATTTGAGGAATTGATTAATGAGAGGTTAGGGAGTGAAAGCAAATTGAAGAAAGATGATGTATTGGATGTGTGTTTAAAAATCAACAAAGATAATCCACACGAGCTCAGTCGATTACAGATAAAGATGTTTTTGGTGAGTAAATTGTTTCATAGCATTATTTTACACCATTTAACTATCTTTTTAATAAAATACCTTTTGAGGGTGTTAATCGGTTTTGCTTTCGGGACAGGGCGGACCTAGCTTAACAGAAGGGGTAGCTTCCGCTACCCCTTGGCGCTCCGGGGTAGTATAAATTTTGACAAAAATTGATGTTTTTTCGATTTCGTTACCCCTTTTTTTTATAAAACGTTATCCCTACAAAAGTTTTCTAGAGCCGCCACTGTTTCGGGATATCTAGTTTCTTAAGTATTTTGATAGCGTACCATTTTAATTTGGTTTGGATTTTGGTTTCGGCCAAATAACCTATTTATTTTTTTGGTTTCTTAAGTTTACATATTAAATTTACCATGGTTTCTTAGGTTTATATATTAAATTTACCATTCTTATTTGTTATCCAATTGGGGTTTGCTAAAATTGTAATTTGATTGGCTTAATGAATAATAAAACTTAAATTGCTATTTATTTGTTATTCGGTTTAAAACTAAACCACGAACTCAATTTGTTAATTGATTCAGTTCTAGTCAATTTTGATTCGGTTTCGGTTTTAATCGATTTCAAACCAAATAATAGAACATCACTGTTTTAAATTATCATATATTGTTTTTGTGTTTTGTGAGATTTGTTATTAAAGTGGATATAAGAAACTAAAATGAAATAGCAAATAGTTCTGAGTAGATACCAAAATGAAATACTTTTAATTATATGATGTGTTCAAACATTATTTATTTAATTTAAATTTTATTAGGTAACCTCCAAGTTTAATGTTTCACAATAACTTATGTATGGTGATGTAGGATATGTTTGTTGCTGGTAGTGATACGACTTCAAACACAATAGAATGGTTAATGACGGAACTACTGCGAAACCCACACATCATGGTCAAAGCCAAAAAGGAGCTTGAAAAGGTTTTTGGTAAAGGAAACATCGTAAAAGAGGATGATGTTGTGAGGCTACGATACTTATCGTGCATTGGAAAAGAGACCTTACGACTTCACGCACCAGTCCCATTTTTGCTTCCTCGGAAGACTGAGAATGACGTTAAACTCAACGAATACACCATCGCAAAAGGAACTCAGGTGCTTGTGAATGCTTGGGCTAAAGATGAGACCATCCATTTGGGAAGACTCACAAGAGTTCAAACCAGAAAGATTCTTAGCATCTCCCTTTGATGTTCAAGGACAAGACTTTGAGTTAATCCCATTTGGAGGTGGACGAAGAATATGCCCTGGAATGTCACTTGCACTTCGTATGATCCCGTTAGTATTGGGCTCATTACTTAATAATTTCGATTGGAATCTTGACACGAGCATTCAACCAAAAAGCTTGTACTTGACTGAGAGGTTTGGAATCACCATACAAAAAGCCAACCCTCTTTATGTTGTTCCAATACCATTGAAGTAGCATCCACCACAAATATATGCAGTGTATGTAGAGCATCTCAAGTTCCAAGTTATAACATTGTATTGTGGGTGAATTCTATAAAATTATTATTTATATAATCACTTAAATGGTGGTGGGTAAAGGGATTAAAATCCAACATAAAAGTCAATTAGAAGAAGTTAAACCAAAATAAATACTAGATATGAGTATGAATGTAAACAAGTAGTTAAACCATAACATGTGACTATAAGTGTAAAAAATGAAATAAATTGTGGGGTACTTTACCTAAAGTTAAAATTCCATAAAACGGGACGTTTGTGACCATGAAAGGGACGTTTGAAAAATAGTAAAATTGAAACTAAAATGAGACTATTAAAATTTAATATGAATGAATTAAAATCCTTCATCTTAACATCGTATTTTCATTCACTAATTATTAAATTCATATAGCATGCATATCAATTATAAATATTTAAATTTATACATCACATCCACTATATCATTTATAAATATTTAAATTTATATATCACATCCACTATATCATTTATAAATATTTAAATTTATATATCACATCAACTACAAGTGAATTTAAATAAAATTTAGTTAAAGTTTCATTAAAATTGAAGATAGCTGTTTTTTCTATATTTTGGATCATTATGATCGTGATCACCCTTTATTATATCTTCTTTGTAATCGGGACCGTTCTTTCTTTTGTTTTTGTCTAATGATCAAAGGCCAAAATATCGCTCATTTAGTTTCTATTATTTAATGATGTAAAATGAAAAATAAAATCCACTAATTCATGAAGGACCTGTTTCTTCCCCAATTTCAAACCTAACCAATACTACATAGTTGTTTTTTTTTTTTACCAAAAATAAAATACAATAAAAACTTATATAAAATAATAAACTTACCTTGAGCATGTGAAGGTAATACTGGAGATGAAAGCACAAATAACTCCAAGACTTCCACATTACTTTTCATAACTAAATTAGTTATCCACATGAAGTCAATTATAGAGATATCATTCTCATATCGATCTTTGAATAAACAAAAGAAGAGTTCTAGAATCAAAGTCTATCATATAAGACATAAACCATGCTGGGTTGGGTCGACCAGAACACATGTTTATCCATGTTTTTATTTTATAAAATAATAAACTTTGAAATACGATTACCGAAATACTGCAACCTTTTAGTTTCGAATTTAAAAGAATTTTACGCATTCTAGCAACCTGTTTGACCCATTTAACTGGTTTCTGATATGATATGACCCAGGTGTGCAACCCGAGCCATTTTGGTGTTAACAGTTTAGTTCATGAATTCATTATATATATATATATATATATATATATATATATATATATATATATATATATATATATATATATTGTATTTGCATTTGAGAAGAAATTATTGCAAATTGAAGTCTTGTTTTTAATCTTATTCTTGGAGTCTAACCTACTCTACGGGTATCTATCAGGAGACTAGCTATCTTAAATTGACGTTTATAACAGTTACTTTCTGATTTAATATTTTAGCTTAACAATAGGGCTCATTAAAGATAATACATAACCCAAACTGACCCATTTATAAGTAAACCGACAAGATTATTTATAGATTTGGGGTTGAGATAATAAACTCCTATTAAACATAGGGAAGGAGTACAATCCGATGTTGTCTCTATCAGCTGGAAATATATCTGCCCCGTATGTCATGATTTGTAACTAGCTGAAAGCAAAATACTTTAGGGCATTTTCTTTACGGTTTCATAGACCTTGTAGTTTCAAAAGTATTATTTTAATACATTTATTAATACATTTTATAATCAAGATAACCAATATACTACATTGACTTTTCATTTTAATTTATTTTATAATCAACAAGATAACCCATATACTACATTAACTTTTCCATGCAAAGCCGAATATCAACACCCCTGCTGAATCTTGATAATTATCTAATAAAGTAATCCTTTTCAACTAGCCCAACAACATTAAGCCCATTATCTGAATCTTCCCTTTTCACTGAATTTACACATATTATATCTTTGTAGATATTAGATTGAAAAATCTATAACAAAAATTATTTTCTTTTATTATTTTTTTTGTAAACATCGAATATTGTTATAGATAATTTCCATATCTTTTTTAATATCGGTTTGAATAATGGTGGGAAGAAAAACTTGTCCAGATTTGTCGAGCTACCAAGTATTGTCCAATCATCTTAGATTTGAGAATGAAAAATAGGCCCTTTTAGTCGTACATTTACGGGATTTTGTTGCTCCTTCATAAGCAACGCCACCATGTACATTGAGGAGGTGATAACGCCACCACGTCTAAAGTTGCTGCAACATCTCATGATACTTTGATCAGGAGAAAAGGTTGTCCTTGTTTCAAAATTATTTTGAGGTTGCTAATCGATACAGGAGATATTGATTTATATATGCGCCGACCACTAGTCATTTGGTTTTCGATTTCACGTTTATGTACCTCACTTGACCATGTATATATGGTATGATCCAATCTTGACATAGTCTAGTTTTGAACGTTGTTCACTCCGACATGTATATATTTAAGCATAACGACGAATCATTCTCACTTAAGATTACCCAAAATCAATATTTATAAATAAACCTTCTTATGAGATAAATAATATTACTCTAATTCTCTTCTATTGGTAGTTCGTCTATACTTTTATAACTAATGTTTCTCTACTTTCATATCTAATATTACTTTTCCGTAACAAAATTTAGTCTCTTAATTTTTCATATGAAACAAGTAGGCTTTCTTCATGTGATGCAGCATAGAGACGAGAATTGAGTAAGTATTGGTTCAGTTCTTTACTGTACGATTCCGTACCAACAATTGACGTAGCAACTGAAGGGGAACCAAAAAAATAAAATTGTGATATGCCTAATTGGATATCGACACGTATTTTACATCGACCCAAAACACAAAAACGAATACTAATGCTAGTTCCCATAATATCGATATAAGTACCAATGTTGGTATGGGTTTGATTCGTCATAGTACTAGACGATACAAAAAAAAAACTCTATTTTGAATATAACTTCGTTTTGAACAAAATTAATACTGAAATGTTAGAAAAAAATAATCAAACACATTGGCATATTCAGTTTTTTTCAAAATAAATTGACTAACATAACTTACTAAAAAATAAATTAAATGAAATTAAATAAGCTAAAGTCATAAACTAAACCTAAAAAAAGAAGACACATTGTTCATTGAATATTGCCTTACACGTAAACCGACATTGTAAATTCAGATTAAGTGGATTTTACTTTTTATGCTATACTTGAATTGTTGATAAACGAATAACTCAAATAACCTTTGGATTGAAAAATAAGTTTTGTAGTCTTTTGGTTCTAAAACGTCTAATAAACCAACATATAGGAGTTTACGACGTCACAGAAGTCCTAAAATTTCTAGGTCGTACCCTTCACAGGTTCAACCCTTTTGGTTAAAGTTTTTCATTTATTGATATTTTATAGATCTCTCCGAAAACTTACATTGTGTTCTCAAGTTACACAACAAGTTTCATTAATCAAACAAAATGATAGGAAGTGAAAAAAAAGCAAAAAGAAAACATGTATAATCTCTTAACATTACCATTTTATTCTCCTGTTTAGCCGATTAGGATGGGTGATGTATTTTATGTTAGTTATTGCGTTATGTCAACATAACATAGGTGAGGGGCTTTACCGTTAACTAGCATGGTGTAATATAATATAACTTAACTAAAATTTTAAAAAAATGAACATCTGATTGGCTAGTACATTGATGGTCCCCACACAAAAAGAAAAAAAGGAAAACAACCGGTAACACTTGTCAAGGGAATGGGGAAGGGGATGATGGTGCCCCCATATGGCGACAACAGGGTGGTGTTTATGGCGTTTCCAGCTGATGTACAGGTGAAGCGTGAGCCCACACCACCCAACCTTATAAAACCCTACCATGATATAACCGTAAAATAATATCTTTCCATTTCCTACATAGCGTTAGTAAAAACAAATGGCTAATCGGTTAATTTAACTTTTCATGTTGTTCAATGTATGTTATAACCATTTAATGTACAAATAATTTAATAGATGACGATTACTTGACTTTTTCTTGTCAATTTGCACAATCGATTTTTTTAATCAAATAAATGTCCAATGTGTTGCGAGTATGATGAATTCGTGGAACATTTGTTTGCCTCTTACCGATTTCTCAAGGTTATGAGATTTTGTGGCTAAATGGTGCAAAATCTCTTCATTCTATTTCTTTAATAAAAAGAGCTTGTAAATGTTCATTAGTAGTGCAGGGTTCTAAAAGGTAGAACAAATTAAAGTCTCTTGGCTTTCTGCATTTTGCGGAATTGAAATGACATAGTTTTAATCAGAAGCCGCTGAATTTGGGTAAGCTGGTGGAAGCACTAAAGTCTTTTGGTTTTCTTTGGTTGAAAAATCGGTATAGAGTTAAGCTTTGACCTGGAACTAGTAGTGTAATTTCGATTTAAATTGTATGGTTGTGTAGGTTTTATTTATTTATTTATTTTTTTGTTGTTTGGTGTCTGGTGTAATGTTTTTTTTGTTATGTGGCTGGGCTAACTTTTTGTTAGACGGTTTATTAATAATATATAGTTTTGTTGGCCGTTTATAATGGGCTTGTACTCTAATAATACCGAAATGTTTAACAAAGTATTCCTTCCCAAGTAAATGAGGTTTCGAATATAATAAGAGATATTGATATAGATTTAAAATGTCGTGTGAATTAACTGTTATATATTAGCAATAATTTATTTTAAAAAATAAAATATATATTAAATAATTTTGTAACTAAATGTTTTAATACTATTGTGAAAAGCTGTATTTTAAAGACTGAATAATTTTGTTTCACATCAAGATTATTGGGATTCTTGCGGGGTGGAGGGAGCTTTCCACGAAGTAAAAAAAAATATATTTCAACTTTCGCACGTGAATCTAATGCAGCTATTTGCTTTCATGAATTCTGATTTGATTTTTCTAGTAAAACTAATATATATCTATATATATATACACACTTTTACTATGGTTCTGATTTAATATTTCTAGTAAAACTAATTTGTATGTATTTATACGTTTAGGATTAAATAATTTAGTATTTGATTGGTTCTACCCCTTGACGCTCTGACGATAGTGTAAATTTCAGAAAATTTGATATTTTTTAACGTTTTTTTCGATTTTGTTACCCCATTTTTATAAAACGTGACCTCTATGAATATTTCTAGATCCGCCACCATCTTATTCATTCTAACGTGTAGTATATTAATGTGGTTTTTGGTTGATAAGGTACACGTTAAAAAAATAGAGAAAGAGTTATACGAATTGTTCTATTAGGTTATTATGATAGGGATTGAAACATGCATGCATGTTCACCTGTAAATAGCTTTTTTTTTCCTTTGGCTTTCGATAATAGAAATATTAATACCAATCCACTAACTTTTTAAATTTCGTGTTTCTAGTCGTTTTGGTTAATAAAATTAACTGAAAAATATAACTATAAGAAATGTACTTAAGAATCTTAACATTGATTTCTTAATAACTAAATCTGTAGGCATGGTTGTAAGAATCGTTAGGCGCTAGTTGGGTAGTGGGGTACCCGACTAGCAATTAATCGTGTTAGTCATGATTAATCGGGATTAATCGAATTGGATTTTTATAAGTGATTTTGGTTTTATAGATATATATATGACTATTTTTATATGTAATTTTTTTAAGTAAATAGATTTTAACCCCTTCTCTACCCACAATTGTAAGTATACATGATTAATTTCCGTAACTACAAGTTTTGCCGGAATTTGGTCGTCATCGATTACTCAAAAATTAATCAGTGACCAGCCGACCAGCGATTAATCGCCGACTAGTCGCCGATTAATTCCAATTTTTACAACACTGCCCGTAGGTATACCTGATACCCGAGGGATAAGAAGCCGATTATAAAACACCTTTTTTTCAATCAGATATAAACTAAGATGACCAATACCCTTCATAAACTTAAAAAATAAAAAAACACATTTTAGGTTGCTCTAAATCCTCATCTAAGTTCTCTTAAACTCATAACCTTATATTAAACGGCACATAATTTAAGACTCAAAAGTCTTTAGAATTATTCTAAAGCAATCATAACAAACACGCGTCTCTTAATCCATTCTTCCCCTCTTCTTGTTTATGCATGCTCTAGGGAGACAAACATCGGTCAAAAAGGAGTCAAAGCAAGAGAAAGTCCGGTGCAAGTGTGTAGTAGGCCCTAATTATCGACTCAAAGTTTCTGTCTTTTTCTTTTTATCACAATCAAGTTTATCTTTGCCTTCAAATTTCTATGTCGATTGCCCAAAATATTATCTTTCAAGATTCTTTTAGATTTTTTGTCCTAAAACTCACGTTTATAACAGAAAAGTAGTCTAATCATTCCATGAAAAAGATGCTATCAGATTACTATTTACTACAATTAAAAACAGTAAACTTAAAGTTTTATGAACAATAGAAATATAATATTTTAACTATACATTATTTAAATTCTGAGGCATTCATAAAAAGAGGCGTTTATGAGAATTCACATGTCATGTTCGAGCTCGAAAAAATATGACATTTCGTAATGTTTTTTTGTTATTAGTTTTTAAAATTAAATGAGTATCGGATTCAATAAATCTGATGTCAATGGACTAACTTATAGATCACAAAAATTGTTTTGTAAATTGGTCTATCTTGTAGATGGTATGTGTATACTATTTAATATATTTTATATATATATATTTGAGAAACACGAGAGGCATTCTGAACTACACATTTCTCCAAGCCAATTTTTTTTTATTTTGTTACTTTTAATCGCACGTTATTAAGAATTTTTTTCATATATACATATATGTATAATGTCAATTTTAAGTTATACACATATGTATAAAGTCAAATTTTAAATTATACATATGTGTATATTATGGAAAATATATATCCTTAACCTAAGAAGTGTAGGAAACCGGGTCCAACAATGCCGAAACACTAAACCTAACTCCTAATGCTAAACCCTAAATATTGATGCTAAACCCTAAAGCCTAAAGCTAAAACCTAAAGCTAAAACTAAATCATTCACCTCAATCATAGATGTACAATACTTATTTTTCAAATTTAAACACATATATACATATATGTATAGTAAAAAGATTGACAATATACACAGGTATATAAATCCTTGAAAAACTGATAGAAAAAGCTCCGATTTTTCCAAAAAAACGTCTTTTTGCATTTTTGCTTACCGGAAAATGTGTGGTCCTCGAGTTTTTCAATTAGTGTATTACTGCTCACACGATCCTATTCCTATATATATGTGTGTATGTGTGTGTGTTATTAATTTTTTAAGGGATTTATATACGTGCCCGAAATCACGGGCCCTGTGCGGTGATCCTCCCGCCCCACTCTCATCACCACCATTGTTCATAAATGGATAAAAATGACCAAGTGTAATCGACCAAATCATTCAGTTCTTGGGTATTCATTAATCTTAAAAACCGACTAAGTAACCAAAAATGGATCAGTCTGTTTAAACGATTTGGTCTACGACGTAGTTTCACGGAACATATTGGTTTGGTTGAAGGTTTAAAATTTGGAAGCGGTCAGGTAAACTAGGTGTCTATTTTTTAAATATACATTTGTGTATCTGAGTATTATATAAATATAAGTATATATAAGTATTATGTAAATGAACAATATTTGTTATCCTGAAAGTTAAAAAACTTAATTTAAAAACTGTTAAATTCGTTAAAACATAACTATTTTGTAACCTCAACTGACTGATGATGTAGCCATCGTGGGTTAATCAAAAGAAAGTATTTTGCTTAAATACCAATACTAGTAAGGGTAGGTAAGGTCATATCCATCGAGAATTTGTGGTTAGTGTTTAATGAACTAATGAATTAACTATTATTGACTAATTTGGTGGTTTGTTTGATTAATTGAGAAAACATGCATATTTTTTTTGAGAAACCATTATCAGATTGAGAAGATGTAACCCCCACATGGAATCCCGATTACAAGATTAACAGAAGAACCCCTTTTAGTGATTCAAACATGATATAGACATGGCCTTGGGATTAATGATTTTGATCAACTATTAGGGACAATTTTTAACAATAATCATACAACTTAACAATCCGTTAAACTATACCAATTACCCACCAAATTACCAACCCGCTAATGATGCAAAGAAATCGTTAATACGCTTGATAAATGACTAATAATTCAAATATAATAAACGTTTACAAGAAGTCAACACAAGTGATTAAAATTATCAGTTACAAGAATCAGAAAACAAAGTTTGATGTGAAAAACCTAGCAACCGTCATCAGGGGGAAGTCACAAAGGGTTTTAGCCTTGCATGTTCATCATCACAGCTTGAGATCTTGATTCGGAACGAATTGGCATGAAGAAACGGGATAATTTGGGTGTGAAGACTCTAAAACTCGCCTATGGAGTGCTCTAGATTCGTAAAAACAACTAAAAGATGGAATCGGATATCTAAAACGAAATTTAGCTTAAAACATAACAATTCTCGTGACTAACCTCTGATGCGTGTCGCAGGAGAGTCACATGCTCCTTCCGCATGGCGCGTTAATTGACAATTCAGGGGCCCACACTTCCCGCGCGTCGCGGGAGAGTCACATGCTCCTTCCGCGTGGCGCGAAAATTGAAAATTCTGGGGCCCACACTTGGTTAACTCACGCGTGTCGCGCCAGGTTACACCCTCACCCCCGCGTGGCGCGAGGGTGACACTTTTCCAGAATTTTAGTTTTTTCCTTCGACTTGACCCATCGAATCCGTTTTCCTGTGTTTATGCTCTTTTTACCTCATTTGGTACCCATTAAACTATAAAACCCGATACATAATAAGTACAACATATAGATACAAAACGATGCGTTAAAACTACAAAAACATATACAAAACTCATACAAATACAATGTATTTTCTTAAAACGAAAACGTATACAAAACTCATACAAATACTATGTGTTTTCACAAACACATCAAACGACCAAACCAACCCACCTTGTTTAGCTTGATGCTTTCATAACCTGTAATTAGTGGTTCAGTCCATAATTTTTGTATAAACATCCTAACCGGACATGAACAACCTAATTTTTAACTATAAATTATTAATTAGCATTAATGAAAACTGATTTTAGCTCATAAAAGTCTCAAATTTGGCACATGAGATTTTAGTCCAAAAAACACATCCGAATGTTTACATGTGACAACATGTTATTAGTTCATATTATTGGAAATGAAAAATGTTCAAACTGCTATCATCATAATTTTGAAAAATTAAACTATTTTAATAATTATGTAGGTCGAAATGGATATTACGGTGATTAGAAAGTGAGTGATGAGTTTTATAATTGTAATATTATAATAAAGTTTTTTTTTCTCTTAATTAGAAAGTGAGTGATGAGTTTTAGAAAGAGTGAGAAGCTCTTATCATGGAAGAGAAGCAGTAGTAGGAGTGAGTCTCCACATTACCCATCAAGGGTGGGCCAAATTCAAGCTGTAATCTTATGGTAGGCCAATACATATCCATTGAATCCAACTCCAGTTTGCACTTTGCATTTAAACAACAATATGTAGTGTAAGACTGTAATCCACTCAATCATCAACTTCTTGAATTGGCAACACCATCAAGATTTATATGTCCAACCCCCTTCTACTTGTGGGATTCCTTTTTTATTTTGTATTTTGGGTAAACTACAACGACAAGATACATTTACGGATACTCCAAATCGAGATACACTCATACAAGTAGGTCACCGTTTAATTATACAAAACAGAAATCATGCAAAGTTAGAAATACGTCATTTCTAATATAAATCTACTTTAAAGTAAACAGGTACTTGTAATATTTCATTAGATGTCGAACATCTAAATATAAAACCCGTTTTTTTATTAAATAAGACTATTAGAAAACCAAATATAACATCAGATTTTCTATGCACGTAGCTATTGTTGATATGAATCGCCTTAGAATTAACCTTGTATATAATCATTGGCTCGCCGGAGGCATCCCATGATGAGAAATTATTGAAATATCATACAATTTTGCTAGATAAATGTTGAGTTATATGCATTTTGTTAGTATGCGACACGTTTAATTCAGAACCACTTTCTATTATATTACGAATTACGATAACCACATAACTTACAGATATAGATAGTGACTTGGTGAAACAATAAATTTGAAATAAAAAACCCTTTATCTCTCTTTCTATGTGTCTTTTTTTATCTCCTCTCCTTTCATTGTGTTGTTTAGTATGAAAATTTGCAAATGTGTGTATAAAGTATGTACGTATATGCATCCAAACAAAATGCTATAAATACTATATTTTCTAACGTATTGAAATTCGCATTTTTCATTCACTTTATAAATATTTAGTAGTTAAATTGGTTTCCGTAGTTGTGAATATATTTTTGATTTTAAAATAAACGTTGTTATTCTTAATACATACAAATCAACCAATACAAGACGATATTTTTCTAATATAGTGCATACTATAATGATCATGCAGCAACACTACACCTAGGATAATTATTTCTGCTTTTGGATTGTTTTCGTAATCTTGACATGCAATTATGAACTTTTTATTAATTGATACAAATCAAAAAATAATCAAAAGAATTAACCAATTTTATAACATATATAAAAAGAAACTTCACACTCAGTATGGATGACCAAAGCCAAGTACAATGAACCTAATTAAAACTGGGTTTAACCATCACACCAACAGAATAGCAATAAAGTAAAGGGAGACAAAAATCCATAATGTGTATTCCAACTACCGTTAATTAACTTAATTTAATCGTAATTCATTATATATTTATTATATGTAACACTATTATAATGTTTGTGAAATAATATCTTATTCTTTCCTGTCTTTTGAAACCATTTGAGGACCTACCCATCCACGACATTAACTTAAGTAGTTGCTTTCATTATACACGTAATATATATTTAAAAAGTAACTGAAATAATTTAAATGGTGTAAGAACACCATTAAATGAATCACACACCTTAATTTGTTGGTTGTGCGGTGATGATACTTATTTAAATGTATAAAGTTGACTAATTTCATAAAAATGGCCCTACATTAAGAGAGTTGAAGATAGGAATTAAACTATATGGTAACCAAATGACTTTCCTTTCTTTATCATTATCACACAGTGAACATTTCTGTATAGTGAAGGTCCACACCTCTAGCATCCATATTGATAAGAGTTGGAAGACTTTGGATTCTAATTCTTCCAACTTAGATGTTAACCTTTTTTTTTGAGAATCTTCATCCATTTAACCTCATCTACTTTGGACAATAGTTTACGTTCTTCTATAACCTTTAACATATATTTCAACAAAGACAACACAACACTACTCCCCGGGATATAGAGTACTATTTTATATGCAAACATGGCCTAGTAGTGCAATCGCCTCTATCAAGTAGAGACCTAAATGGAAAGTGCATAGAGGTTGGTTGTAAAGAAGGATGACAAGTAAATAGTAATAGAGTCCGGACCAGATAACTAATGAAATAGGTGCTATGCATAGAACGGCCTTTTCTATTCGTATAATATGACCCCGACTCTGATCTCAATCATAGTGTTATCAAGCTATTTTAGGGTAATTGGATTTACTTGGAGACTAAAAGAGAAGTAAAAAAACTAATGATATGAGTTAGGAGGTGTGTAGTACACGATTGTTAAATATTATCATGACTCTAATACTAAGGAACATCTAAGGTTGTAAGGGGAGAAGCCCCTAGACCATTGGGGGGGGGGGGGGGGGGGTTCCAAGGGAGCATCGTCCTCGTAGGATCAGGGGCTAACGTATGATGACTAAAAGTTACATTAAGGATGATGTTCAAAGTTACTAGAAGCATAGCAAGTTGCAACTGATCGGTTTAGCAACTTGGTTACAGTAGGTCGGTAGCAAGCTACTACTACTTGGTAGAAAACTATGCCTAAGTAGCAACTTACTTTCAGTAATAATTTAGAACTTCAGTAGCAACTTAGAACTTTGATAGCAATAGAGTTGCTACGAACATCGTGACATGTTTCCACATAATCACTACACATGTCTAGTGAATGTGAGTGTGAAAACACCAACTACCTACGAGACACCAACGCTTCGCATGTAGTTTTTTACATTTCACATGATAATAACACATGCTCTAACAAGTTGCAATTACCACATCTATATATAGATTATTTCCCTTTAATCAACACTTTTTCGCAACTAACACTTGCTATTTAATATAAACTTACAATAACTGGTATAATTTCGCTAATTATTTATAGGACACATGGCTAGTTATACATTTCAATCCACAATCCATATATTCAAACTTTCACCCTTCTCTTTTAAACCTAACACATTACTTAACAATTATACTACATGTTATGGGCATGCCCAAGGGCATGGGGTGTGCCTTCTTAGCAGGTGTGCTGTGGGCACAACAACGAAGAAAATGGTAAAGGGATAATGAATTCAAGACAATGTCGTTGGTTACTGGCTAGTTTATTAAAGAAAATCGATAGATTTTAGTTCTTTTAAAACCCATATATACGTACCCTCACATTATACATTATACATTAATAGCCAAATCCTTAACAATTTTCTGCTACATGTCTACTATTTTTTACACCATTTACTACACATTCTTTCTGACAATATTATTTTGCTCAACCTCTAATACTACAAATGGAACAAGCTACAACTTCAACAACGAATAAAAGTATACATAAATGAAGTCAGATGAAGAACATACATTGTCTATGTCTTGGCTCGAACTGAAGAAGGATGCAAATATGGGGCAAAGCTAAAAATTGGACCAAAGGGAATACTGGTCAAGTCATGAAATCATTTTAAAGTGGAGGGACATGCATCTAAAAGTTGCATATTCTTTACGCCACCAAGAATAAATGTTGCTAATTTCTTTTGCCTTTTTTTACGTGTGTTGCTAGTTTCTTCTCTTTTTTCTTTTTGATGTTTACATGTGTTGCTAGTTTCTTGTCTTAAAAAATATGTAATGTTTTTTATTTAATATTAATGTTATGTGATGTTTTTTAATGTTTATTTTTAAAAAATACATGTAAAATAATGTTGGAAATAACTAAAAATAAGTTGGGCAATTATTACAAAATGCCCCACACCCACATGACTATTACACCCCTCTTGTATGCGAGTGTAGTTTTCTTCTAAGCTTACGTGGCGTGATTACTGTCATTCGGTAATGCAAAAATTTAGTTAACCTAGATAGCTAGGTTAAGTCAGATATTGTATCCATATGGAGCATGTGATCAATATTACACGAGTTGTTTGATAGTTTATTCTAGACTTTAA
Organism: Scalesia atractyloides; assembly: GCA_947069175.1. Taxonomy (NCBI): domain Eukaryota; kingdom Viridiplantae; phylum Streptophyta; class Magnoliopsida; order Asterales; family Asteraceae; genus Scalesia; species Scalesia atractyloides. The sequence goes on from CAMTDV010000003.1 coordinate 1,853,956, forward strand.
TTTAATCATACTTTGTAATTTGGTTTTAGAAAACTAGATTAATAATTAAGAGAATGGGTTTGCGTTTAATTATGACGAAGGTGATTCTTACAGGATTCAAGTTCAAAATTAAGATAAATAACCTAGTAATCAGTTTGGGAAAACTACATAGACAGTGGTGCAGGTTATTGGGAAAACTACAATATTTCGGTTATAAGTGTAAAATTTCTTATTTTTGTCCAAGAATTTTAAAATTGTATAGGATCCCTTTCCCCTCAAATTATTTTGCCAAAATATTTATACAATATATAAATTTGGTCCCTAACTTCCCCCCTCCCCTTTAAACTTTTGGTCAAGCTCCGCCACTGTACATAGACAATAATGCAAAAGTTGATTAATTGATTTTGATAACAAGCACAATTTACTTGGATGCAAAACAATGAAAGGTTTATCGCTTACTTTGCAATATAATCGTTTACAATCAATCAAAACAAATCATTAAGCAACAGTATCGAATACTTAGATTGCATATCCAAAATACAAGAAAAACCAAGTTTAGTTATATACTTACAAGAATTCTCGGACACCAAAAGATAGTCAATCATAAGGGAATTAGGTATTGTCACTACACGTTGCTTCATTAAAATTATAAAACAAATAACTAAATCTTCTTTTGATCTCGTCTTGATTACAACCGGCAACTCCAAAATCCTTGTGGTTATTCTCCTTTTCTTAACCAATATATCCTAATTACTAGAACTCTCAGGAATTGAAGGCTTAAGAATAAGGTTTCAAATAAAAGATAATCGTTTACATCAAATCAAAACAAACTATGAAGCAACAAGCATCGAATGCTTAGATTGCATATCCCGAAAAACAAGAAAGACCAAGTTTAATTATCCACTTACAACAATACATACCCAGCGAAAACCATGAAGTGATTAGCCACTCATGATGTTGACCTAATCTCTAATCTTGATGTGGAATTGCATATTGGATGATTTGGAATTAGTTAGATGGAAGATAATGTTGGAAAAGCTCAAAAAATCGCCCTAGAGGTCGTCCTTAGTTGCCTCCCTCTGATTTGAATAAAGAATGATTGTTAAATCTCTAATTTTAGGTTTTTGACGAAACCCATAAGTAGGCTGTTGTAGGCTACACTACCGTAGCCTGCTCTGATGTAATTCTGTTGAAAGATAACCTATGCCATTGTAGGCTACTCCAAAAGCGTAACCTACTCTGGGCAGCTGCTTGAAATTATTGTGTTTCTCCTTTTCTTGCATTCCAACCTCGTGTACCTTTATCTAAGCTTCCATAACTTCATGTTTAATCTTTCAATCTTGCTTTGTTTCATTCTCTTAACTTCCACCCCACTTGTTCCTTCTTAAACGCATCCAATCTTTGCGTTTAACTTACAAAACATCAAATCACATTCATAAGATTCAACATTTAACGTATCAAATCACACACTTAAACACTTAAACATTCATAAGATTTGACATTTTACACATACAAATCACATTCCAAAACCCATCCATGCATCATAGCATGGAAGCAACACCTAGTAGGCAGCTTTTTTCATTATCATTCACATGATCTTATCAGATGGTCTTATAGGTAATATAAAATCACAATTTGATGTATTATCTCATTAAATATAAACTCTTATTTTTATAAACCTTTCTTTACCAAATGTCATGTCTTGATTTCGTGCTAAAGTCCTTCCAATCTACACACATTAACTGCTATAATGCCAACTTCACACAGAATTAGATTGTGTCCCCTATTGATATTTTGATCATTGCTTTATGACCACAATGATGAATGATTAGCATACACAACCGTTACTTTGAATTTTCAACCCGTCCCTCCCTCCCAATTATTTGTTATCACCAAATTTTTATTTATAGATCAAATTCTTCAATCACTCATTCAACCATAGTTTATTGTCTAATATACCCTCAAAATGGTCAAAGTCACTTTTAGGTCAAAATTAACATTTTTCATCAATTTCGTCATTCCTCAATCTTCCATATCAAAGTATGATATAATAATTATAAACGCATCTAATACTATTACTAATTACTAAATACTTTTAAATAACAACTTGGTGTCTTACACACCAATTTATGAAATTCTTATTGAATTGGTGTTGAAGAATTCCAACCAATTTCATCATGTTATATAACCTTGTGAGATTTCAACTATAAACTTACCTAGCAAATATATTAAACACCATCATAACAGTTCTAAGTTGTTAGAAGTTGTTGCAAAACGGGTCTTTTAGTAGTAGGTATATCCTCGTAGTTTTATAGCGGGACACGCTATATCTTTCATACTCTATCGTCCAATCATAGCTGTCTTAGAGTCCTCCCTGAGCAAGAGTAGTGGAGGACCATCCATTCCAAAAATAGGCCTCACATCATTTTCACCATTTTTGGGTTATAACCTCATTTCTACCAATATTGTTTTTAGAATACATGCTAATGATCTCTAATCATCTCATGTTTAGAATACATGCTAATGATCTCTAATCATCTCATAAATAAAGAATTTACTTCTTGAAACTATCTAGTTGTGACCTTAGACAGGGAATAAAATTCTAATGGGATTGTGGGGAGTGAGATTCAAATAGGATAGTAAATGTCTATATAATAATTAGGTGTATTATAGGGTAATATCCCTTGTAGTCTATCCATCTCATTAATCAACTTTTTTTATTGACTTTTTTTGAGGGGGCGTGAGTGTTACAAACATAATTTTACGAGATTATGGATTATTTTATATAGATATAAAAAAGATTTTGACTCAAAAAAGAGGAAAAGGTTGTGAGTTATATATAACTATCTTTTGTAATTATCATTTTTATTTATCACTAAGAGGTTTAGTATTAGGGGTTGTTTATTCACACATCCTCTCATTTTATTTACACATCCTTTGAACTCTATAGGAAGCGTATAGGGCTATACGGTTCCTCTGAGTCCAAACGTATTGAGCAATACACTTCCTATATGTGTACTTGAAGTACGAACTTTTTAGAATATGGTCAACTAATGATTAGGGGACAGGGGAATCATATAGGGTCATACACTTCCTGTACATTGGGTCTAGTGGAACCATATTGCTCCATACGGTTTCTATACTTTGGGTCTAGGGGAACCATATTGCCCCATACATTTCCTATATATAGGAAGGTTCATTTGAGAAGAAATTTAATATGAGAAGAAAAAGAAGAAATGACATAGTAGTAAAACATTAAATAGTTTATAACTCCTCTCATTAATTATGTTATCTTTCATTAATAAAGTAAAACATTTTATCCTACACATTTCAAAATTTATCCTACATATGTCTTACACTTATCGGAATTTACCCTACACACATATAAATTTACCATACGCATTTCAAAATTTATCCTACACATACTAAAATTTATCCTACACATGTCGAAATTGTCCTTCACCATAAATTATTTTATCTTGAAAGCGTATATTAAAATAATGAGTTACAAGTTTAACTAATTAGTTAATTAATGACAATTATAGATTTACCTATATGCCATTTTTCATATCATAAAATACACACATTAAATGAAGTAAATGGAGAATTTGTATTGGTTTAAAAGTTATTCTTTTATTCTTAAAAATCTCTCTCTCTCTCTCTCTATATATATATATATATATATGGTAAGGTTCTAGAGTGAACAGTAGGTTGAGAGTGAACTATGTGAACTAATCTAAGCCATTGGATTATATCATTTAGAGATTTTTAAACAATGGGAAGATTGTAATTATCATGTTGTAACTTCCCTTTAAATTAATTGACAGAAGGGTATTTGCGTCTTTTGTAAATTGCATTTATTAAGCAATATAATCAAAATTCCTAAAATCTTTCTAGTTTTCATATCTACAAGATACACAGTTGTTAGTGTATACATATGTGTACAGTCTTGGGTTACGGTAAATTTTTACCGCTTGGTCGGAAATGGGATCAATCGAATGCCGGACTGTGGCTAGTAAATCCGCATATTCCATTTTAATCAGTTTTGTTTGATAACTTAAACATTGGAGGTTAACGACCGTGTCCTGGATATCCTCGACTCATTACATTAGTTAATGGCCACGACCAAAGTGCGGGATGTAGGCATACACCTAACAAATGCTCATGCTAAATTATTTTTGCCCACGAGTTGGGGATAACTCCTTCGTGGGTTCTTAAGTGGTGTGTACGTTAATCATGTCTCGGTCTCTGTACTGGGCTCCATGTATGGACAAACATGTAAAGCTGTTAACAAGGTTACAAGGCTCACTTTCGAAGTTATAAAAGATTTTTCGTTCCATGTGCACTTAAACCCATTTTTGAAAAATTTTCAAAATAAGTCAGTTGGGTGTATTTACCAGTGAAAACTGACGTATTTTCAAAAGACGAAACTGCAGGTACAATACGAAATGGGCTATTATAGCACAAGAAGGTGTGTGTGGATGAAGCCAGGTGTTAGAGGTGTTGTAGGGTCATCACAAGTGTCTAGAAAGGTGTCAAGAGCTGCAAGAGTGTGACAATTTGAAGGAGAGGTGTCATCTTGACTGAAATTTGGGGTTTTGACACATTTAATCCCTCAAAAATAATTTTATGGATTGTCATGAATTGTCCATTGACTTATATTCAATGACATAATGATACATAGTTCTTTTTGTTTAACACGTGATGTGTTGAAGAAGAGTGGGAATAACTGAACGTTAACGAGTGTCGCACTAGATGCTTTTATGACTTATTCGTAGTTACTAGCTTAGAATACGATAATTACGAGTTCTTATGATTTTATGGGTTAAATTACCTAAATTAGTAAAGTTAAAGGTTCGGTGATGATGTGTGATACTCAAGGATGGTGAATCAAAAGATATCACCTTAATCATGAGTCATTAGGGTCGAAAATGACTTGGTTATGCAAGGAAAACGAATAATAAAGTCTAGGGGCCTTCGGATTATTAGTTGAAAGTTAAAATGATGAAAAGGTGAAGTTCTAGAGGCCCGTCGTAGGCTACGGTCATTAGACCGTAGCTTACGGTTAGTTTTAAAATCAAACCAGTGAGACTGGATCGTAGCTTATGGTCCTGGGCCATAAGCTACGGTCAGGTTTAAATTTTTTTAGGACACGTTTGAGGAGTTGAGTGGCTAACTTATTTGAGGCATCATCCAAGGGTACTTACACGTGTCGGTATAATACCGAACGTGAATTTTACGAGGTGTTACATATACACTTCCTATTAACCCTAGGGGAATCGTACTGCCCTATACGCTTCCTATTGGGATCACTTTGAGTATACCAATAGGAATCGTATTGCCCAATACACTTCTTATTGATTTAATTCGTTCACAAACCCCAGCTCTATGGGAATTGTATTGTCCTACACGCTTCCTATTAAACTTATGGGAACCGTATTGGGCAATACGCTTCCTATTGAGTCACTTTTCAGTTTTGAACTGCGTGCATGTAAGAGAATCTCTAGGTTATTGTATCAATAGGAACCATATTGCCCAATACGCTTCCTATTGGTGTCGCATTTAATGCTTCAAACCCTATGAAAAGCGTATTGGGCTATACGGTTTCTATTGAGGGATATACAAAATTTAAAGGGATGTATAGATAACATCACCCTAGTATTATAACCGTAACTGGGTAACCTAAACTTTCTTATTATTTTTTTAAAGTTGTGTATCTTTTATTTCATTTTCATGAAAGATATATTTAGTGTTCCCTATACTGATTTTTCTTTATATCTTTTTAGCCTTTTAATATAGCTTGTTGGTTTAATCTTAATCATAGTTTTTCCTGAAAGAAATATTTTGTATTCTCTATACTGATTTTTCTTTTTATCTTTTTAGCCGTTTATTATAACTTGTTTGTTTAATCTTAATTATAGTTTTTTTGTTTGTTTCCAAAAAGATACAGCAAATAACATGTAATTATGTGCTTCTTAAAACATTGCAATTGATAAATGAAATGAAAGAGAGGCCATTTATATACCATAGTGCATACAAACTTTGATTTTATTTCAATAACTGTGTAATGGTTATACATTGTGTATGTATAGAAGCAGTGATACAGATTAAATTGTACGCCTATGTATGAAACTAAATGGATCTTCTTTTATGTTGTATGGTATGGCAATGCAGGATAAGAGCCAAAACTCAGGTCAACCGGACCAATCTCTTCTCTCTCCTCCAGTCTTTGCATCTTCATTCCTTCTATTACATTTCCCATCTGCCAACAATCAACTTTATCTTTAATTACCAAATCTTTATATCTGATGCAATAATTATATTCCCATTTCCCCTCCAAAATTTACACATTAAATGATTAAAGGCTTTAACAATAATTCTTAACCATTAGTTAAATCCAAAAGATATCATTAATGAATAATAATACCAATAAAATCAGGTTTATGATGAGAGTGCACTAGAAAGTGGAATGCATGTCGGGTCATTATCCCCCATCATGAAATTATTAATCATTTATGAGGAATAAAATATATGATTATGGGTAGTTAAAATGACTTAATATGTCTTCATAAGTTACCTGAATTGCATCCATAGACATCAAATCCGAATCGAAGTTGGGAAGGCTGCTTGCTTCGGTGAGTTTCATCGAAAGAAACTGAAACGAATATTAAAAAAAATGAATTTTGGTATGTTTTATTTTATATAATTTTCGTATCATGTCTAGTTAAACAAATCGAATTTTGGTATGTTTTTATTTTATATAATTTTGGTATCATGACTAATTTAAGAAGTAAGAGTAACTTATACTATTAGTTCATCTAACTCACCTCAACCTGGTTCTGCAAGGATTGCACATAGTTGATTATCTCATCCAACATTACTGCCATGCCCATTGACTGTAAATATAAACAGAAGATATTCAATCATTCAATCAATTTGGATGAATCAATAAACCTTAGCTAATACATTCAATCTATTGTACGGGTTAATCTAATGATGCAACCCCAAGACGCTTTAATATACCTTGTAGCACCCAGGCACGATGTCTTGCAAACACCTCAAACGCTCGTTAATCTTCCCTCTTCTAACCTGCTTCCGCAACAAGAATCAGTTTCACGAGTTGTTGATCGTTGTATTTAACATTTCTTGTGCATACATCACTTTGTAAAATTCAATGGCTATTGATAAAAGTGTCAGCTAGAGCATTTATCCAACATTATCTTTCAGTCATATAGTAGAGAATTTTATTTTCTTTGTTTATTTATTACAAAACTTATTGTGATTATTAATTCAAAAATGAAATTTTCAGCTTACCCTTTCTGCTATACTGTGACTATCAGTTGCTTGGCCCCTCCTGGTTCTAACATGTACCACTTCCTTTGGTGCCTCGCCACTATCACTTACTTTTACTTTCTTGCCCTTTCTTGAACTCTATATCAAATAAAAAAAAGTTAAGGCTGACTAATAATGAAAATTGTAAATGGATAAACATTCTAATTTACCATATTAGCAAAGTGAGTTAATTTAGGCTAAAGTTTATATCTAGTATGTTACTATTTTCATTATATATATCAAATAAAAAAAGTCAAGGCTGAATATGAAAATTGTAATTGAATAATCATTTTATTTTACCATATTGTAGTAAGCAAAGTGAGTTACTATACGCAAAAGTTTTTGTCTAGTATGTTACTATTTTCATAATATATATCAAATAAAATTCAAGGCTGAATATATATTTAGTTAAATTTTTAGTTGTCAAATCTTGCATATTTATTACATATATAATTCATCCAGAAAACTTGTTAAGTTACATCAAAACAGAAGGTAGCCGGGCAACAAGCTGCGCCGCCAATCCTTTCTGAATGAATAATCATTTTAATTAACTTTATGGTAGTAAGCAAAGTGAGTTAATTTAGGCAAAAGTTTATGTCTAGTATGTTACTATTTTCATAATTCATAAATATATTCACAAAATATTTTCTTCTTACAAATTACTTCCTTCTTTGTAACTTAAAACCAAAATTGCAGTGAAATTGAATACCTGGTATTTCTTCTCATCAGTTTCACTTTCTTTAACTGGATAAGATGACGAATTCCCGGTACTGCTAGATGATACATCCATAGATTTTCGCTTCACGTTGTGAACGGGGCTTGTACAAGTGGGATCCGGAATCACCATGACATTCTTCTGTTCATGTTGAAAATCTGGTTGAAAGCATTGCATGTATTGATGATCAGATGGTGGTAATACTTGTTGTGAAAGGAAATTGTCATTTGAAAACCCCAAGAAGCTTTGAGAACTCATGTTTTGATTGTCATAATGGATAGAATATTGGTTAAGTAACTCCATGTTTTGTTCAGTATCAATGAAAGAAAATGAGGGTTTGAAGCTTTGGAAACCCTCCATGTCCGAACCTTTCTGATAGTAGAAAGCTTATATTTAATTTGGCTAGGGGGGTTTTCTTTTGCAACTTGTGTATGGTCGCTCTCTCTATATATATGCATAGTTGTCTTTGTCTCCTTGTTCCCTAATTATGTGTTATTTAACTTCACTCTTTTTCTGCATATTATATTTAAAAAAAGAAATGGAACAACTACAATTAAGAGGAGAGAAGTGACTTATATACGACAAATTTATTTTCACACAAATACAAACACTACACATCACAATTATGCACATCAAGAGTTTGTTTAATGCAAAGCATTTTTGCTATATAATTCATTAATCTATTCATTGTACGTGAGCAAATATAATCCGGAAAGATTACCCTACTCCATTTAATGAATACACATAGCTAATAAAATCACAATATTTAAGCTGAAATGAAGTCGTTCGGGTTCTTGTGGGTTAGGAGTAGATCGAAACACAAATCTCTCTTGTAGACAAACTGGTGTAATTTTGTATTTATGTAGTGGTTCTTGGTGGCCGCCCCGATTTTGGGGTTTTGGCATTATTAATGAAGTTATCCTTTAAAAAAATAAAATCACAGTAAACATGTTTTAGTTGAACAATTTAAAAGCACCCGATTTTTTAGTTGCATACCCCAATATAATATCTTTTAGTGAACTAATAGAACCTGGTTTTAGTCAGAGAAAACTGTAAATGGAGATTTAAAAATATACTAGAAACAGAAGTTCTTTGCATGCATCTAGACAACCAAAAACAAAAACATAGCGCTCTATGAGTAACTACAACCAAATATGAATAAAATTGAAATATGATCCATGCAAAACGCAGTATAATCAATTATCATAAAATAACACCAAAATATATCACTGTGAAAATTCATTATGAATTTATAACTCAATATGATCCATCAAACTTATTATGGAACATTCTTAATTACTTAATCATATATAAGGCATGAAGAGTTTTAATAACTTTTATAATCCGTTATGATCCATTAAAGCTCGTAAGAAACCATTAGAACCAAATATGATTCGGTACGACCAATTTATATGATATATAAGAACTAAAAACTACACATCAAGTTCGTTATGACATTTTAGCACTAATATGGGCATTGAGACTTGTTTTTACTAGTTATGGCATTATAAGCTAATGCAACTCACTATATTATGTTATCACCCTTTATAAACAACCCATTAAAGCTTTTAATGAACCATTACAACCAAATGTTAGTACTTGACGAGCTACAATATATGTAGCTCGTGAATATATATATATATATATATATATATATATATATATATATATATATATATATAGGAAAAGGATCCTTTAGAACCACCCTTTATTATGAGAACCGCGAGAACCAATGTGAACATAATAAAAAATACCTAAAATAATAAAAAAAACACAATTTTTTTAAATAATTTATTTGAATAAATCGCTATTTTTTCATCACTAAAAAACAAAAAAATCGAGTAACAATTATCCATGCACATGTACTTATGTACTTTTTCTTTGACAAATTCTGTAATACATTACCAATATTAGACAATTGCACTTTTATTTACACTACAATCCATAATGCACTACTTTTACATTAACAATATTAGAAATACACATGTGCATCTATATGTATGAACATGATATAACGTGTTTTGGTACACTACTTTGAATAAACTTTCCCTTTCATCTATCATACCATCCAAAATACACTACCATTACCCCCTACCATCCATAATACAATGTCATTACCTCCTACCATCCATAATATAATATCATTACCAATATTTAACTTTATTACACGTATATCAACTCCCTTTATACCATCCAAACAACGTATTACATCATAAAGTGACAAATATAACCAAATCATCAACCACTAGATAACTAACCAAAAAACATGTATATTGGCCTACTTCATCATTCAAAATCACAAACTTTTTGTACCAAAACATGTTATATCATAGTTATACATAATGATGCACATGTGCATTTTTAATATTGGTAATGTAAAAAGTAGTGTATTACGGATGGTAGTACAAATAAAAATGCATTTGTCTACTCCTGTTAATGTATTACAGAATTTGTCCAAGTGATGATACATATGCACATGTGCGTCGATAATTGTTACTCGAATTTTTTTTGGTAATAAAATATAGCGATTTAAAAAAATATTAAAAAACTTATGTGTTTTTTAGATATTTTTTTTGTGTTCACATTGGTTCTCGCAATAAAGGTGGTTCTCGCATGAACCCTATCATATATATTATATATATATATATATCTTTTTTTCGTACAGATTATTAACGTATACAATGGTTAAAAAGAAATTTAAGAAAAAGATAATTAGTTGAGAGTGATTCTTTCGGTTTTTAAGTAATTTTATGATTCTCACAAGTGTGTATATAATGTATATATATTTGTTAACTAATCAATGCTAGTAGTAAGTAAGTCATTTTCTATCCAGCAAATGGATTTCGATGGCATCTCGATCACAATTATTTTGGATGACATTGTTGTTTTGATTTACAGTGTTTTCAAAACAAATGGGATTTTAATAACATGTCGGTAAATGAATTGTGCATGTATGAATGGTTTTTGGTCTTATCACCCAAAAAGAATTGACATTAAGACTTGGAAAAGAATAGAGTTGTGAGGGCCACGTGGAAATTCCAGCTTCTTTGGTTGTGTTCCCATGGTGGGTCTAGTTTCAGGAGATATATCCATAAAACTGTCCCATCACTTGCTTCTTGCTTATTGTTCAGTATTGGGAGCCCATCAAAAGCAAATATATGACCATATAATGGTGGTCACTAATCAAAGAGTTGGTGGGTTGTTCTTTTTTCATTAAAGTTTAATGTTCCAATGCATGTATCCAAAGGTATGTGAAGTGATTTTGGTCACAAATCTCTAATGCATTTCAATGTAATCAAGGAAGAGATTTGTTGAGAGGGGTATGGGACCATGGTTGATCAACATCGCTTGGTTTCATCCCCTTTAGGGTGAGATTAACTGAAAGCTGAATACTTTCTTTATGCATCCTAATATTTTATCACTTGACATCTTAGTTCATAAAGTCCATGAGCAATGAATTAAATAAATGCAAAAACCATAACATTTTCTTAGACAAAAATACAGTAGACTATGCGTTTGCCCACACGGATTACTACGAGTCTTCATGTTCCTTTAGTTATATTGATTTTACTTGATCTTCTTTTTAGTTATATATATATATATATATATATATATATATATATATATATATATATATATATATCAGTTGGAAAATAAAAATATAGAACAGTTTTTGTTATTTTTTTTAACACAAATTGACTTTCTTTTGGAATAAGATTCCTCACCAGTTGCGGTGCTTAGGTATTGAATAAAACTTAAATTGACATATTAAAAAAATTGGTGTATCGCAACGGTATATTCAAATTTAAAAAAATGTTCCATTTGAAAAGTAACAAAATACGTTACATCAACAAACAACCATTTTTAATGTATACCGGGACCGGTTACGGTAATATCAATATCAGTACCGATGTTGTTCAGTTAGTATCGGTTCAGTTCATTTCATTACTTGTACAATACGACAATTGGTATACTTTACGACACAAAAAATACGTTACTTTGAACATAACTCAGTTCGTTAAATACCGATACTGTGTATTGTTTACGACATAATTTTTTTAATACAATGATTTAATGACACAAAAGTTTTATAATCTAAATCAAAACGTAAAAAAAGTGTTTTAGATCAATCAAAATCTATAAAAACATATATCAGTAGCATTTTTTGATATTATCAATAACGCTATCGAGATGTTTGTCGGTCAGTATTAATATCGTTTGTGATAATACGTGTAGGGTACTCGTAAAAAAACAAATAGTAAAAGCTAAATATACAAAAAAACCTCATGCTTTAAAAAAAACACTTGTATATTTATAACCTATACATCTAGAAAAAAACTTATGAGAGAACACTATTCAATGATTTGGTTTTTGTTATATATATTTTGAAGATAATTCTTTTTATAGAAGTTTAAAGTTTATGAAAAGAAAAAAATCTTAACTAGAATTAGACATTTTTTATAATGTTAGAAAAATATAAAATCTTTAATAATGTTAGAAAGATATAAAATCTTGCGATTACATTGTTTATTATATTAATGTTAATTTTTAAGTGCTTTAGGCTTTGGGTGTTGTACTATAGGCTTTGTTAGTGTATTTTTCTATTGAGCGTTTTGTTCTTTTGGTTTAAGGTATTGTATATTGTTGGCTTTAAAACCTTGAAACCCTCACCGCCTCCCTTGCTTTCCTTCTTTTCTGTTGCTCAGGTTTTCACCCTTTTTTCAGGCGATTGAATGTGAGGTTCCTTTCTTTATTTTCTCATCCGTGATGGTGATGGACTACTTATCGGAGCTTTTGATTATACTCTTTCAGCCGTTAGGGTTTTCATTTTAGGTATGTGTAATGTTTTTCCATTGTTGACTGACCGGTCACCGGAGGTTTCATTTTTACCCTTTCACCGATTAAAATTTTCATTCTGGGGATCTGTGGCGTTTTTGTGGTTTGCATATTGACGACTGGTTTATGACGATGTGTGTCGACTCACCTGAGACATGGTGGCGTTGTTAGTGTGTTCATCTTTTCTTAGTTTAGGTATTTGTAGGTTTTTGCTTATTTGATGCATGATGGAAAGGGTAAAACCCGAGCATTAACGATCATATTCTATGTGTTTTTAGTTAGTTTTGAGTGGTTATATGCGTAGAATGAGATAACTACGAGAACTGGTTATTTTCCAGGTTAACTGATTAATTCGGGTGAGTTAAGAAGGTTAGAGATGATGTGGAACATCCGTGATGCAGTTGCGAAGTAAAAGATGCCAACTGGGACTTGTTCGGGCCAAGAACTAACTCGGAAACACAAGAAAAAAAGAAAGACTATAAGTTGAGGAGCTTACAGGTCATTGATGGAAAGTTAATTTGGAAGTAAGAAAGAGTAAATCAAACACGCCGTTGCTTACGGTCCTTTGACCGTAGCTTACGGTGTGTTTGATCAAACAACATTATAGCAAGAGAAGCTTGACCGTAGGTTACGGTTGTTAACCGTAGCTTACGGTCTAGTTACAAAATGCTAGAATCCTTTGACCGTAGGTTACGGTGCAAGACCGTAGCTTACGGTCCAGCGAAAGATGGATCAGAAATACTTGCAGTAGCTTACGGTTGTTAACCGTAGCTTACGATCAGTTCAGGAAAAAAATCACGTGTGCAGTCATGCATGTATATTAGGGTTTATTATTAGGAGGCTTCACTTAACACTTACCAAGGACGAACACAAGACTTCTAGGGCTCCAAAGTTTGAAGCTTTTCAACCTCAGTCATCATTGTTCTGCACCAAATCAACATCACGATCATAAATTCATTGATCTCTCAAGCGTTTGACGGTTGTTTGTACAAGATGAGCGGCTAGTCTTTTTATGGTTTCCTCCGGATGGAGGATTGATGTAAGTTAGGTACTTTTATATGTTTTTTACAACCATTTGGATTCAGGGATCTAAGCATTCAATGTTTTTCACCTTGGATTTGATTAACTGAGTGTAATTGATTGCATTTTCTTGAACCTTAATCTTTAATCATTCAATTCCCGAGAGTTTTAGGAATTGGGATATATTTGATGCGGGATTAGAGTTAGTAATTGTGATTGGTGTTCATGTGATAACCTTCCATTACATATTAATCGGAGTACTTAGTCGGTGAGCATCACTGTCACACCCCGGATTTCCAACCCGAAATCCATACACGGTGGGCCCGGGTGGGGAGTATCGTGACGTAAGTTGATAACATCATTGTCAATTAAACAAAGCACAACGAAAGTCTTGGATTTAAATTACTATTACAAACCGAATGTTCAAAATAAAATAATATACAGGCTCGTATAAAAAGATCCACATGCGGATCATAAAATGTACAAGAAAGAATATAAAACAGACTTTAGGGCAGATCTAAGGATTTGCAAGATCCTCTTGTCACTACCTAGCAGCTTCCAGCCTATTTTGTATTGTACCTGCAACTTAGCCTTTGGACGATACGTCAGCTTACGCTGGTAAATACACCCAACTGACTCATTTTGAAAACTTTAAAATGATTTTAAGTGCAAAATGACACAAAATCTTTTATTAACTTGGTAAAGTTGACTTTGCAACCCTGTTAACAAATTCACATGTTTGTCAATACATACGGGGCCCAGCACGGAAACCGAGACATGATTAAATACACAGCACTTAGAACTCACGAAGGAGTTATCCCCAACGTCTTGAGTAATTTGCATATGAGCGTCTGTCAGGTGTATTCCTACACCTCGCGCTAAGGTCGTGGCCAATAATCAATGTATTGAGCCGAGGATATCCAGGACACGGTAATTTAACCCCTGATTTTTAAGTTATCAAACAAAACTGATTAAAACAGAATATGCAGATTTACTAGCCACAAACGGGCATTCGATTGATCCCATTTCGGACCAAGCGGTAATAATTTACCGTATCCCAAGCCCATATAGGGAAAATAAGTCGAGAGTATTTACCTGAGCTAGTCTTCTTTTAGATTTTTAATAACTAAGCCATATACAAAAGTACTTAAGTGCAGATAGCATTTACCGGCAAGGCACTAGTCTGGATTATGACATAAGTTAACCAATTAAATACTATCGGTCTTTATTTAAGTCATCGACTTAGACCGACTAGCGTACATGATCAATACGTATAACGCTTGATTAAATGATGATCGGATAGAATGCAGTTTAAACCCGACAAGTACTTTGACTTGCATAATATGGGTAAACTATAAACATTCTGGATTTTAAACTTAAATGACAAGGTTAAAGCCGTTTCAGTTAATTTTCATAAAATAGTTATATATTTTTAACCGTACGCATAAAAGCGATATCGGGTAACCGGATAAGTCATGGACAAGTTCTATATGCCATTATATTTTAAAGAAGTTAAAATACCAGTAAGATATCAACTTATATGCCCAATAAGGTTTTAAAACGGAACTATGCCTCATAAGGGCATTTTGGTAATTATATACCGCATAGAAGGAACTTGGATATAATTTATGTTTATAATCAAAAGTATTCTGGAAAAATAATTTATTTATGATATAATATCAGTAGGATATTAATTATGTGTGTGTTTTATCTTTTATGACCAAACTATGCACCGAAGGGGCATTTTGGTCAATTCACACACAGTTTATAAATTATTTGGGATTCTGAGTTCATATTGTAAACCTACTGTAAAAATATTTAAAATAAGTTTAAATATCAGTAGGTAACAAGTTTTAATCCATTAATATGGTTTTAAACCATACTATGCGCCGAAACGACGCTTATGCGATATTTAATGAGAACTGTTGTTAAAGTCTGACTAAAATATTTTAGATATTTTATTTAATATAACATATCAGTAGGTAAAAGATTTACCTAAACAAAAAAAAATATATGATTAAAACCGTTTCATAAGCCATAGGGGCGTAATCGTCATTTATTAACATAATATAAGGACTTGTATGAAAACTCAGTTTATAATCTATTTTAAAATCCAAATAATCCTACTTATAATATTACATTAGTAGGTAACTTAATTTCAAGTTCATTATCTTTAAAACCTTGTTATATGCAAAAGGGGACTTTAGTCAAAATGACATAATTACGGAAGTTGCGCATAAACTCAGATTCTGATTATGATCATGTAATATAACCTCAGAGGGTTATGCTAAATAATATTACGATCATCATGCAACTTTAGATCAGTAGCTAACTAATCTATATCGGGTCAGAATCGAAAGTCAAAGCAGAAGTCAAACTTCACGACTTTTGGTTGCGAACCGACCCTAGAACTGAAATTGATGAGCCGTACGTGTTCATACATGTTCTAATAATTATTACCAACTTGTTTAAGTGTCAAAACAGGTTTCATAACATATATAAGATCAATTTATGAATTTTTCGAAAAATGACCTATTTGACTTTTTAATATCATAGCTTTGACCCGTCAATTGGTCTAGTAAACGTGATCTTTAGGAGGTGTCCTTCATAGGGATTAACACCTACCTTATTACGATCACTTATCCATTCTTAGTAATCGTTACGAACAATGGCTGGACCATAATGGTCTTAACCGGAAGTCAAGGCGTTTTCCACAAAACGCTTGACTTCTGGCTAAAAAGCCTATAAACGAAACTGCACAAAGAGGGAACACTTACCGGTGATTCATAGAGTGCAAAAGAACTATGTTGGATGCTCCTTTCAGTTAGGAACTTCCAGAGGAGGGAGAAGAGTGAATGAATGAGAAAGGTGAAAGTTGAAATGGTGCACTTGAACACCTATTTATAGTTGGAGAACTCAAAGGGGGTGAAGCCAGGTATTTAGGGGTGCAAGAGGGAGCTTATAAGTGTCCTACAACGTGGCATATCAGTTTGGGAAGCCATGGTTTCGATTTAATGGTTTTTGGCATTTTTGTATGGAAGCCAAGCAAACTTTCTGCATCAGAGGCCTTCTCGCGCCCCGCGAGATACACATGCCATGTCTCACGCGGCCCGTGACCGCCCCACTGCCACTTTCAAATTCTGACACTTTTAACCCCTTAACTTATTAAAGCTTCTAAAAACCTTCTAAAATACCTTTTTGGCACTTTTAGCCCTCCGTAGCCAACACTTGGCATACCCGGGATTATGCCCTGACATTGTCGAGCTCTCGGTTCGTTAAAAGGTCACTTAGAGGTATAGATTAACATGTTGACACTTTTAATCCCTCCATTTTCCAACTTTCATATATTAATGGATTTAATCACTCTCGTCCAATAAACGGGACATATGAGAGTTAGGACTACGTAAAGGATCACTCACATGCTCAGTATAAGCATGTTGACTCCAATGTCACTCAGGCTAGGCATGTTAACACAACGGTCACTCAGAGGCCAAGTTTAAGCATGTTGACACTAATGGTCACTCAGAGGCTATGTTTTATGCATGACGACACTAATGGTCGTTCAGAGGCTAGGTTTATGCATGTTGACATCAGAAAGTTATTCAGAGACTCAGTTTGAGCATGTTGTCACTTTTAGTCTTTAATTCTTTAATAGACTATATCAAAATACAACACGTGTTACTATATTATAGGACACGATTTTACAAGGTGTTACAATCACAAATGGTTAATTAGATTCACATTCATATCTAAATAAGAGTTTTGAAATATAATTGTAATCTACTTACCAATCTGAATTTCGGAGGAACCAGTGTTCTTCCTATTGATAAAAGAAACCTAAACTTTAGTGTGTTAATTTAAGTAATCAACAAACTTCAACGCCAAGTTTCATTTTATAGTAGTAATTAATCGATACTTAATAGTACAACACTTTCCACAATCTTGCTTTGGTTCGATACCCGACTTATCCTATCTATATAGTTTAGTTGGTTTTTGTATGTTCTTCACGACAGACATCAATCCACCCATTGTGGGTTGGTCGATGATGGTGAGTGTAAACTCATATGAGACATGGTTGCATTGTTTATTTGTTTGCATATTGTTGATTTCAGTTTCGGTATTCTTTGGGTCTATGATGTTGACTAATTGCTTTCGAATGTTGCTTTGGTTGATGATGATGAGTGTCGACTCATCCGAGACGTGGTGGCGTTGTTAACCTCTTCCTATTTTTTTTTATTTTGGGGATTTGTAAGCTTTTGCTTATTTGATACACCATTGAGGGTTGGTCAATGATGGTGAGTGTAAAGACATCGGATAGCTCTATTTACATGTTGTTGATTTCATTTTCGTATATTAGGGCATCTCTGAAAATCTTGGTGTTCTTGGGGTCTATGATGTTGAGTAGATGCTCTTCTGAGACATAATGGGCATGTTGCTTTGTCCGATAATGTTATTGTAAACCTCATCTAAGACGACGTTAATAATCACCGACCTCATGCTTGACGTGTATTCTTTGTTACATCCGATTGGTCGATGTTGTTGAGGAAAGTCTCATCAAAACCGTTGTAGACACTTTACCTTAGACGTTGTTTTCTTACAGTACGATGATGGTTATGTTGTACCTTTTCATCTATTGTGATTACTAGAGGTTTGGAGGCCGCGATGGTTCATTTGTGTAAGGTTTGACGAAAACAATTATATATTGATCACCTTTGTTGTTGATGTATCTTACGCCCTTTTGGGCTATTGTGTTTTACCGTTGATCCCCTTTGTTCTTTATCTAGCTTATTCCCTGTTGAGCTGTTGTGCTTACATGAGCTTTCTTGGTTGTGATGGTTCATTTGTGGCTGGTATGATGGTATCTGGATCGCCTTTGTTTGCACTTTATGGGTATTTGTTATGGAACATGGGTTACGATAAGTTGTTTGTTTGATGCCCCTATCAATGAATTGGAGACTCGTATCATACGCCTTGCCATGTATATTTTGTTAAGTTTTTGGGTGTTCTTAACATCGTAAGAGAGTTTGTTTCTTTTGGCTATGACAACAATTTTCACTTGGCGTGGCAACTATGGTGGCCAGTTGCCGCTAGTATTCTGAGCCTCGAAATTAAGATTTATAAATTGCTGACCATTATTGTGTTGTGGATTTTGAATATGTGTTGTTGGTGCATTTCGGTGTTGTTCCTTTATCTTTATGGTTATATTGTCTTGTTTAGCTTAACGTTATGGGCTTTTTACGCACCTTATGGTGTTTGGTGTTATTAAAGCATTTTAAAATCCTTATTTTTGTTACACCACATGAATGTGTTTTCGGTTGGTTATGGTGTTTTACCTTTGCCTTTGGGATTTTGTGACCTTATTATGTGACACTTTTTTTTGTCTTGACGATGGCAAAGATGACTTAAATATTATTATTGGTGTAGTATATGTGTGGCTTGACATAGGTTACAAATTGCAGCCATGCTTCTGAGCCTCTTACCATTTTATTTTTTATTAATATTTAATTTGGTTTATCTCTCGGTTTTCTTAATTAAACTTATTAATTATTTGCTATACGTTGTTTTTGTTTCTTACAGAAAGTCGTCTTCAAGCGAAGACATCAATGTGTTTCAACAACTTCAAAAGATGTTAGAGTATATTATTGTGTCTTGTCGTCGCCTCACTGAAAGAATTAACGAACTGATGAAGAGGGTTGCTAACATATTTAAAACTCAAGTTGAATTAAAAGTTTTAATTGACGTGCTTTATGCGCGTCACGAAGGCAAAAAGAATGTTAAAACCTAGATTTAACATACGTTTGTTGTAGTTTCACAAAACTGTAGTAAATTTTGTATTATGTTAGTGTGCAATCAATGATATTAATATGATGGCAAGTAGGATAGTTTTAATATGCTTGGTTGTATTTTTTGCGTAATGTTAATGTTAATGTATAATCAAATATGCTAACACATAATTATGGTACTTTAGAGATACATGACAGACTTGCGGGAAAACTCCTGTGGGTAAAATACCAGTTTGAATAAAGTGACAAAAATTTATCTAGCGGTAATTGATGAACAAATTTGAATCAACCCGTCAATGAATATACCGAATATCTAAATGTCATTTTTATTTTTGTAGCTCCGACTGAGAATTCCGCTGGTGACTACCGCGCGCCAACTACTCAAGGATTTATGACACATTGATTATACTTATTTTATATTTATGACAGTTTTTAATGACACACGTTCATGAAATAAGCATGTTGATTAAATGCATGTCATCTGCATGTTGATTTGTTGATTGAACAAATAATTTGAGTGTACTTGCATGGTATATGCAATGATGATATTAGTAACAAAAAGAACACACCTGAGATATCTGTTGGTATGAGAAATCAAATCACACTCAAGTTCACAAAAACAAAGATGAACACTCATATTTAATCAACACATATTACTATTTATTGATTTGAATAATTTGAGAATGCATACATAAAAGAAAAGACTGCAACACTTTAAATAACCAAAGGATAACCAGCATATTCGGTTAATCCTATAAACTCGGACAGAAGATCAACAACTTTGGCCAACGACCTTATTGAAATCTTCAAAACACGTGCAAGCATAGGATCCGGACAATTTGAATTATTCTTCAACACCCTCACTTAATTCAAATTCCCGGACTCCCAACATCCTCTTGAACAACAGACACTTCTCTCGACAAAGAGCTTTAGTTAGGACATCCGCAGTCTGTTCATCAGTTCCACAAAACTCAAGTGATACCTGTCTCTGAGCTACCATATCTCTAATAAAATGATGCTTTAGTTCAATATGCTTTGACCTCCCATTCATAACTGGATTTTTTGACAAGTGAATAGCTGACCTACTATCACACCAAATCACTGTAGCCTTTTCTTGCTTCAAACCCAAATCATCAAGAATTCTTCTAAGCCATATGGCTTGACAAGTGGTACTAGTAGCTGGTATATATTCTGCCTCTGTGCTAGACAGTGCAATGGAATATTGTTTCTTAGAGCTCCATGATACAACACCACTACCAAGAGTAAACACATTAGCAGAGATGCTTTTCCTGTCATCTAAGCTTCCTGCCCAGTCAATATCACTGTACTCGTACAGATTCACTTCTCTGTTCTTCTCATACCACAAACCAAACCGCATTGTACCTGCAACATAACGAAGGACTCTTCTAGCAGCTCCAAAATGCAGTTTACTAGGCCTTTGCATGAACCTAGACAAGACATTCACAATGAAACTTATGTCTGTTCTAGTATGCTGCAAATACATTAAACCACCTATTAAACTTTTATAAAGAACTGCATCAACAGGATCAGACTCATCATTAGCATGCAGCTTCTCATTGGCATTCATAGGAGTGTCTTCAATCTTGCAACCAACCATTTCAAACTCCCTCAGCAAATCTTCAGCATACTTGGCCTGATTAACGAACAAACCTGTCTTCATTTGAATGACTTCAAGACCAAGGAAGAATTTAAGATAACCTATGTTAGTCATCTCAAACTCTTGCATCATACCTTCTTTAAATTCCTGAAGCAACGCTGCACTTGAACTTGCATATATTATATCATCCACATAAAGACAGACATAGATGATTCCCACTTCTTTAACCGTCTTCACATACAAGGTTGGCTCATTGTAGCTTCTAGCAAATCCATGACCTGTGAAATAAGTATCTATCCGAGAGTACCAGGCTCCGGGAGCCTGTTTGAGACCATACAGGGCTTTATGCAGTTTGTAGACTTTGTTTTCTTGCCCTTTCACTTCGAAACCCTTTGGCTGCTCACCATAGATCTTTTCCTCAAGTCTTCCATTCAGAAAAGCTGATTTAACATCAAGCTGGAAGATCATCCAACCTTGATAAGCAGCAGCTGCAAGAACAGTTCTAATGGTTTCAAACCTGGCCACAGGAGCAAATGTGTCTTGAAAATCCACACCTTTCCTTTGGGAGTACCCTTTTGCCACCAGACGAGCCTTATACTTCAACACTTTTCTATCTGGACCAAGCATTGTTTTATAAAGCCATTTCAGACCTACAATTTTTCTGTTGGATGGAGGTTCAACTAGCATCCATGTTTCATTTTTCTCAATTGCCTTAATTTCTTCGGTCATTGCAACCTGCCATTCTTTCTTCAAAACTGCTTCCTCATACATCATGGGATCACTTATGGAGAGAGCAAATTCACACATCAAATGATCTTCGATAGCTGTTGTAGCCTCATAGACATCATTCAGACTTGTGGTTCTTAAAGGAGGAGAATTAGAGTCAACTGTACCTTCTACAGTATCACCAACAATTTGACTTTGGACCCTACTGTACTATGATGTTGACTTATCACATCTTGACTACTTGCATCATGACTGTTCTGACCAGCAGTCACATTAGGAGTAGTGGGTTGCTGGTTTTGTGAATCACTAGGGGTAGAAGGGTCATTTGTGAGACCTAGTAACATATCAAGTGTACTTAAATCCCACAAATGACTATTTTTAGAGTTTTCACATGTGACCAGTCCCATGCTTTGTCTTCAAAACACTTTATATCCCTCCTGGTAAAGATCTGTTTGGTTACAGGATTGTACAACCTATACCGTTTGGTTGGTGTAGAGTAACCAATCAAAATACACTTTGCTGAGGTTGGCTCAAACTTGTGCTTTAGTTGAGCTGGCGTCAAGCCATTGGTCATACTTCCAAACACTCGAAGGTCTTCAACATCAAGTATTTCACCAGACCACACTTGTATAGGAGTTCGTGCATCTACTGCCTTTGTTGGAGACATGTTTAGAATGTGAACAGCTGTAGAGATTGCTTCGGCCCAAAAATAACTATGCATGTCTTTAGACTGCAACATACATTGAGCCATCTCTACAACTGTTCTATTCTTTCTTTCACACACCCCATTTTGTTCAGGAGTGTATGGAGCAGTTAGCTGTCTCTTAATACCATGCAACTCACAAAAGGAGTTGAACTCGCTAGAACAGTATTCCGCACCCCTATCACTTCTTAGCACCTTAATAAATTTTTCATTTTGTTTTTCGATCAAAGCCTTGAACAATTTAAACTTTGAGAAAACTTCAGATATCTTTTCAATAAAGTAAACCCAAGTCATTCTTGAAAAGTCATCAATGAATAAAAGAAAGTACCTACTACCACCAAGGCTTTTGATAGGCATAGGACCACACACATCTGTGTGAATAACTTCAAGAACTTACGTTGCCCTTCTTGTACTTGAGTGAAATGGAAGTTTGTGAAGTTTCCATGCTGCACATCCTTCACACTGACCAATCTCCTTTATCCGAGGTAATCCTTGAACCATCTTCTTGTTATAAAGTTGTTGTAAGGCTTGTGAATGAAGATGCCCAAATCTGCAGTGCCACAGTCTGGTTGCTTCATGTTCATGTGAGGATCTACTTGCCTTGACTTTCGAAACATCCAATGGAAACATGTTGTTTGCAGCCAACTGAACTTTCATAAGTTCTGACTGTGTTTCTTTGTGTATTATAGAGCATGCATCATCATCATCATCATCATCATCAAAGATTAATGCATACCCCTTCCTCATTAACTGGCCAATACTCATTAAGTTGTATTCAAGATTAGGTGCATAATAAACATCATCCAAATATTTAAAAGTACCATTGTTCATTCTGATTTTGATAGTTCCTTGTCCTTCAACTGAGAGATTCTTCTTGTCACCAAGTTTCACTGCTAGTTTGAATGAAACATCAAGATTTACAAAACTACCTTTAACACTTGTCATGTGATTTGAGCATCCAAAGTCAATGAACCAAAGGCTTGGATTATCATAATCACATGTGGTTAATGCCACAAATAAGTACGGAACCTCTTCATGATTCTCCTCTTCTTTTTCTAGATTTGCAGCCACTTTAGCCTGACTTTCCTCATTAAACCAACAGTCACGTTTAACATGGCCAAAACGATTGCACTGATAGCATTGTGGTCCTTTGCTTCTATCTTCATTTGAACGACCCCTTCCACGACCTCTGGAAGCGCCACGATCACGGCCTCTGCTACCTTGTTCATATGTAAACCTCCTGTTTGGTTGATACACTTACAGAGCCTGTTCATCAGATTTCTCTTTGTCTCCTATCTTCAACTCTCCAGATCTACTATTTAACCTCTCCTCCTGAGATTGTAATGATCCCATTAGCTTTACTGGAGATAAGCGAGTGAGATCATATGCCACTTCAATTGATGGTACAACATAATCAAATTTTGTTGTGAGACTTCTTAGGATCTTCTCAACAACCTTCTGATCTGGAATCTCTTCACCAAAGGCTCTTTGTTGACTCACAATTGCCATTACACGTGAGAAGTAGTCACTGACCATTTCTCCTTCCTTCATAACCAAGTTTTCAAACTCACGCCTCAATCCCTGCAACTTTACAGATTGAACCTGAGAATCACCTTGAAATTCCATGCGTAGTGTATCCCATGCTTCTTGGGATGTCTCGGCTGATGCTATTCTTGAGAACAAGGTGTTATGAACACCTTGTTGTATAACAACCATTGCCTGCGCATCTGTCTTCTGTTCCTTTCTTTGGGCTTCAACATCGTCACCATGATCTGACATTCCCAAGTTTACCAGTTCCCATAGATCTCTGGATCGAAGGATAGTCTTCTTTCTCACACTCCAATGCTCATACCCTTCCCTTTTGAAAACAGGAATTGGCATGGGAGATGAACTGCTTGATTGCAATGATTCTGCCATTTAGATCTGATCACAAACCCTAGCTCTGATACCACGTGTTGGTATGAGCAATCAAATCACACTCAAGTTCACAAAAACAAATATGAACACTCAGATTTAATCAACACAGATTACTATTTATTGATTTGAATAATTTGAGAGTGCATACATAAAAGCAAAGACTGCAACACTTTAAATAACCAAAGGATAACCAGCATATTCGGTTAATCCTATAAACTCGGACAAAAGATAAACAACTTTGGCCAACGGCCTTACTGAAATCTTCAAAACACGTGCAAGCATAGGATGCGGACAATTTGAATTATTCTTCAACAATATCTTAGAGGGTGGCATCAGATTGTCATGATTTTTTTTAGAATAAAGCCTTCATCAAGTTGTTATTGAAGATGTTCACTCTTTTACCTGATTAACAACACACCATATACACACATTGGAAAATCTGGTGTCACTAATTCGTAGGTGGAAACACGATAGCAGTGCCCATTTCATCATGCTAAGCAAACAAGCAAATAAATGAAAATTTATCTCTTCAAAATATATTATGTAAATAAAGGTTATGAATAATGAAATACTGTGTGGAACAATCTCTTAAATAGGAAATCATCATTTATCATCAGATGTATAACTATCACCTTTTTTCATGTATCCCTTTGAATAAATCTTTCTATACTAACTTCTGCAACAACAAAATCACAGTTTGGGTATTATGTCCAATAGTAAGTAACTTGTTCTCATTTTATAGAAACATAAACCACAAAATAGTAATTACCATATGTAATAACTTATTCCTTTTCTAAAGAAAAACTAAAGCACAAAATAAAACTTGATTGTCATTGCAGTTTAAGGATGATCTCCTCATAGCTAGAGGGTGTGGGGGTTCATGTTCGGGACATGATTCGCCACTTAGGAACATGAATGAAATGCTACACCACCCCCTTCCTTGATAGAATCACACGCAAGGACTGATAGTTCCACTTTTGATCACCGACTACTAAATCCTTCTAGTGATAGAATCACACGCAAGGATATTAGGTAACTAATGGTTAAATTAAGTTACGGCGGTTTGAAAATAAGAGGGAAACTAAATTTTTAATTGTCGCTAATTTACAGATATGGGTTTGAAAGCAAGAAAGGGAAAATAAAAATTTTATTTTCAAATTGCCGCTAACGGGAAAGTCGCTGATCATTTCAAATCAAACATATTAATGTTTGGGAAGGTTGGGTAAAACCACAATAAAAGATATTTATAATCTATATAAATTTTCATTGATTTGCTAGTTTCGCTTTATTACAATTCAAGATTGTTTTTAATATTTAATATTAAAACACTATAAAGACGCAACATGTTTTATATGTATTGTAACTTTAGTTTTGAGGGTTTTTTCAAAAGATATTATTTTTTACTTTTTACCCAAAAGTATTTAATAAATTATTTTCAACCAAAAACTATTTGTTTTTTACTTTAATCCAAAAGTTTTTATCTTTTGTAATCTATCCTCACAACTTTTTTTTTACTTTCAACTTTGATCCTTTATAGTTTTCATTTTACGCAATTTTTTCGCTTTATGCTTCGTTCTAAATTTTGTGACTTAACACATCGCAACGTGCGTCTTTGGTTTAAGGTTTTTACGTTTCGTTCTAAATTTTGCGAGTTAACACAACGCAACATGCGTGGGGGTGAACGTTTTTACATCGTCTATTTTTTTCCTGTTTGACAGGTTCACTATAACGTGCAGGTGCTACATCAACTTAGTTATTACTAAAGAATCCGGGTCGTAGTTCTAGTTATTCATGAAAATCAAACTTTAGTTTAAAAAATCCAAGGTTAAACATATTAATATAAAATGTGAGCCCTAGTTAAAAGAGTATGGATTTAAAATACTAAGAAAATAATGGAAATTAAAGAAAAATTAAATGGGTTAGTAGGTCGACTTGTTTAACAAAATGCGTTAACAAGTCGATTTAGTTAAACAAATCGGCATATTTAACTAAGTGGGTTAAACAAGTTAACCTAGGGGTGCCAATCATCTTAGATTGTTGAGTTGACGAGTTAAAATGTGCAATCCGAACTCAACCCTTATTATTATTCGTGTCAAAGATCCCAGCCCTAACCCACACACGCAAAAATTCGGGTAAACCCAAAAACATCCTGGTTAACTCGTATTTTTAAATAATTCATACATGATAACGAGTTATAACCATGATGTTTGTAACATTTGTATAAATCGGGTCTCCAAAACCCGCTCCGTTTTGTAATCAAATACCAAGTTATGAAATTTCATTAAGTATTTATGAGTATTTTGAGTTTAAACGTTACATAATTAATATATAAACTAAACTATAAAAATTATATTTGATAAAAAGTTAAAATAAAATAAAT
Organism: Scalesia atractyloides; assembly: GCA_947069175.1. Taxonomy (NCBI): domain Eukaryota; kingdom Viridiplantae; phylum Streptophyta; class Magnoliopsida; order Asterales; family Asteraceae; genus Scalesia; species Scalesia atractyloides. The sequence continues at coordinate 1,880,965 of CAMTDV010000003.1, forward strand.
AAAAAATATTTGTAGCTGACCGGACTCGAACCCGGGTCAACTGCCTCCAACAATCTATCAACCAATCCTTTAACCACTCCGCCACCAATTGTTTTCTGTTAACATTATGAAAACAATTGAGTTTTATGCGCAAACACAAATTAACGGTTAATGATATCTGAATAACGGAAATCGGTAAACCGAATCGCCAAATCAGTTTTGGTTCGTTTAGCTGTCTTATAACCGATGAATATCGGTTTCTAATTAAGTTCAAATTGAATGAACTTCAAGTTTCGGGTTTTGAAACCGAAAGGCATTCAAACTTCAAATAATTCAGGTTCCAATCATTATTACGATTCAGAACCGTCTCAAATACATTCCAATTCCTTTTCGTCGCGTTTTCAAGTCTTTTGAACACAAAAAAATCTGTCGCCGGAATTCTCTGCAAATCTCGCCGGAAAACCGGGTTCAACACAAATCAGTAAGAATTTCCTCTCTTGCTGTTTCAATCTATTGTTAGGACTCTACTAACATTAACCCGTCACTCAAAATCAGTCACAGAAGACTTTGTTGGATTTTCTGGGTTCGCCGGAGAAAAACCTGGAACTTGCCGGAAACACGCTAGTTAACGGTAAACACATTCAACCGTGCTAATAATCCATGTACTCTGGTTCAATTTCAAATCTAATTCTTTAATTCTGTTGTTAGACCCTCTCAGCCGAAGGTTCAAAAGCAGAGTTACCTGTTCTCGCCGGACTTCCTGAAGAAGACGACCTGTCCGGTATTTCCTTTCCCCAAACTGTTCGGTTTGTACATTCAAACTAGTAGTCATGTTATTTAAGTAGTTAGACCATGAACCAGTTGTCTGAGTAAAAACCGGAAATCGTAGTGAAGAAGACGAATCTAAAAAAACGAGATAAGAGTAAATAAAATTCGGATATATAACCGGGTTAGACACACAGTCCAGCGGTGGACTGTGTGCAAAATAAACTACACGTCGCGCGATCGAGTCCCGTCACAAGCACCGGTTCAATGAGATTAAAACGTTTTGCAAAATAAAGGAATTTTCGGTAAATTCGAATAAGTGTATAAATATAATTAAAACTGGATTTCTAACGGGTTAGTCACGTAGCTCAGTTGGTAGAGCTACGTGCGCGTGAACGGAAGGTCACCGGTTCGAATCCCGCTTGGCGCAAGTATTACCGCTGACCGAACCGGTCAACGGTCAACGGTCAAACAGTAAAAAAAATATTAGTTTTTTTAAATATTTATTTGTTTAATTTAAATTAAAAATCAATTAAAAATACTTAAAAATAACATTTTTAAGGATAGAAAATAGCCATAAACTCACAAAAATGTATCTAAAAATCCCATTAAAATCTTTAATAAAATCCATCCATTTAATATATTTTTTTCCCATTATTATTTAGGTTAGTAATTTCTCGTTGACTCGCTTCGTCTAAATCGTGCGCATCTCACCATCTCAAATCCAACGCAACCAATGTGAGTGAACCCTTCAAATTCCCCGTTTTAATCACGTTTTTGGGGTGTATCATGTGTCTTGTTCATTTATATATTATAACCAAGTTATTGTGCATATATCATATCATGACATGTGTATTAGTTTGTTGCTGTTAAGTAGTTATTATTGTTTGCAAATTATTATTTCAGTACATGCAATTGCCGAGGCCGTAGCTCCCCACCCATCGAGGTTGAGTTTGATCCCCATTTTATTATGCGGTTGATCAGGGCGTGCCCGCACGATCGGCTCCGTTTGATTGAGCCTTGATCGGTCATTTTATTTTACATTTCTATACATGCGATACGCTCGGCTCCGTTTGATTGAGCCTTGAGTGCACAGTTCAATTTACATTTCCAGTTCATGCAATACGTTCGGCTCCGTTTGATTGAGCCTTGAGCGCACAGTTCAATTTACATTTCCAGTTCATGCAATACGATCGGCTCCGTTTGATTGAGCCTTGATCGCACAGTTCATTTATGTTAATTATTATGTGATGTTGGTATGTTCATATATGCTATCGATTGTTAATGTATGTTATAATTGTACTGATGTTTGCCAATGTTTGATTTCATACATGTGCTCTTTTATGATTATGCACAATATTTTATTGATAAACTAACCAAACAATTATTATCAAATGTTTATCTGTAAGGTTCACTCGCCAACTTATGTTGACCCAAAAACCCCCTATTTTACACATGATACAGGTGAACCAGCAGCAGCTAGGAACACTTAGGACCTGGATTAGAAGAAATAAAACGTTTTAGTATTTGGATTATTATGTTTGGTTATTTTCCTTTGTAATGAATGAACATGTTTGGGATGTTTGAGAAATGTAACTTTGACTTCATTTAATTATGAAACATAATAGTAAATGTCATGTGCTTTGGTGATAACCCAATTATGCCCCGACTCTTATTTCCGCTGCGGGTCGGGGTGTGACAGATTGGTATCAGAGCCATGACTATAGGGATATAGGATAGGTTATTAGACCCTTAGAGCCTATACTATAGTCGATTAGAAACTTATAAGAATTTTTTTGTGTTATATGCCAAATTTCATGAAGTTTATATGTTTATGTTAAATGTTACATTAGATATTGTTCCAGCATGTTCATAAGTATGTATTATCAAATAATGCCTATCATGAAATCGTATGATCATAATATATCACATCCATGCAAGCATACACCACATCATGATTGATTTTACAATGATTTTCGTGTTTTCAAATCTCATCAAAGTGAGTTCTCATGACGGGCATGTAGTAACTGGAAGGGTACTAGTACCGGTAGTCGGAACGTCCTGTCTAGGCTGGCATTCGTATAAATCCAAAATAAAGGACCAGTTTGCCTACCTGGGGACTAACGATGAGAGTACGAAATACTTATTAGGCCAAAGCATGCTATACCAAACGTTGTGAGAGCTAATCCCACTTTGAGTTGTCATTGTGTCTACACCTGGACACGTTCCGACCAAAACATCTCATGAACATATTTTGTGGTTAGCATTCGGGGATGCGAGTGTTAAATTGCCAATACTAATGTGAATCCTACCAAGCCAATAGCCATGGGGGCCCACATGACTATATAGGTGAAGGTGTGGGGGACATTTGAGGCCCAACATGAGCGAACCCAAGACATCCTTCGGATGTAGTTGCATTATTGATATTTATGTTATTTTCATTTTCTTAAAGACACATGACACCTTAAAAGATACCATAAACTCACAATCTTCTCATTTTATAATCCTGTAGATGTCGTCTAGACCGCATCGAAGGAGTAGGAAATCGGAAAAGTCTCAGGAACGTTTGGCCACTCATATCGCCAATCAAATGGCCACGATATTACCTGACATCGTAGTACAAGTACAACAAGCCCTTGCTGCAAATCCTACTAACCCTCCTCAACAACAGGACCAGATCATCAACAACCCTCCTACCATCAAATGCTCCTACAAACATTTAAGTCCTGCGATCCCCCAAAATTCGAAGGGACTGAGGGAGTCACTGCTCTCCTACATTGGTTCGAGGAGATGGAAAACGTCTTCTTAAACTGCGATTGTCCTGAGGATCGCAAAGTTCGTTATGCCACCGGGAGACTACTTGGTGTAGCTCTCACTTGGTGGAATACCGAGAAAGGAAAGAGGGGAACGGAAGATGCGATGGCCTTGACTTGGGAGGAGTTAAGGGAAATCATGACTAGGCGATTCTGTCCTAGGAGTGAAATTAAGAAATTGGAAGATGAATTTCATGCCTTGAAGCAAAAAGATGGTGATCACTCTACTTACAACAAAAGGTTTTTGGAGTTGAACCAAATGGTTCCAAACTTATTCACTCCAATCTACCGTCTGATAGAACATTACATTCGAGGACTTCCCTCGAAAATCCAAGATTCGGTCCTCAGCGTTTCACCAGTAACACTAGAAGCTGCCATGGAGTTGGCGACAGAACTGACCGAAAACCGAATTCGCAATGGGAAGTTCAAGGAGGAAAAGAAGAAAACCCCTGCTGAGGGACAAACCTCAAACCACCACACTCCTTCCTCTAAATTTGCTAACAAGAGGAAGCGTAACACCAGGAACTTTGCAGTCACCCAAACCAACACCCCTGTTCCTGCTGCACCCATCACTCAAGCCACTCCTTCACCCGCGCCATACAAAAGACCATACACAGGGCCACTACCAAAATGTAACCGTTGTCAGTATCACCACTCCCCTGCCTATCCTTGCCAATACTGTACCGGCTGCGGTCGCGCTGGACACACTGTTCAAAACTGCCGCACGCTTCAACGAACAAACCACCACCAACCTATAACACAAACCCACCAACAATTAATGGGTCAAGCCCAACAACAACAACCATTTCCACCCACTCAACATTTAGCCCAAACATACTATCAACCCAACTACCCTATGGGCCAACCTATGCGGGCTTGTTTCAATTGCGGTGATCCAAGTCATTTCAGGAACACATGTCCAAGGCTGGTCAATATTATTCATGCTCAGGCCCAAGCCAACCCTGTGAATCAAGCAAACCAGGCTCCTCCACCTGCTAGAGGAAGAGCTTTCAATATTAACGCAAACCAGGCCAGAGCTGACGGCAATGTGGTCAACGGTACGTTTCTTATAAATGGTAGATATGCCTCTATATTATTTGATACTGGTGCGGATAGAAGTTTCGTGTCATTAGAGTTTGAACCTATCTTAAGTAAAAATCGGGATAAGCTCGCGGAATCCATAACGGTGGAAGTTGCAGATGGAAAACCAGTTTCGTTAGACTCTATTTTACGCAACTGTACGCTCACCCTAAACGACCACGATTTCTCAGTCGATCTTATTCCTATGAAGCTGGGAAGTTTCGACATCATAATCGGAATGGATTGGCTCAGTCATCATCATGCGGAAGTTGTATGTCGTGAGAAATTTATTCGTATTCCTCTTTCAAACGGTCAGACTCTTCGAATTATTGGAGAAACCTCGGCGAAAGGGCTCAACTTAATGTCTTGTCTTCAAGCACAAAAATACCTTCGCAAGAATTATGTCGCGTTTTTAGCCCATATCATCAAGAAGGGGACCTCAGAAAAGAAACTTGAAGATATCCCTGTTGTAAAAGATTTTCCACAAGTTTTTCCTGACGACATTTCAGGACTTCCTCCAATCAGAGATGTCGAATTCCGTATCGATCTTATACCCGGTGCTACACCAGTGGCAAAATCTCCATATAGGTTAGCCCCCTCTGAAATGCAAGAGCTAGCCAGTCAATTGCAAGAGTTGACTGACAAGGGATTTATACGCCCCAGCTCATCGCCTTGGGGTGCACCTGTACTCTTTGTAAAGAAGAAGGATGGATCTTTTCGCATGTGCATCGACTACAGAGAGCTCAACAAGTTAACCATCAAAAATCGTTATCCTTTACCTCGCATAGATGATCTTCTTGACCAACTACAAGGTGCCTGTTGCTTTTCAAAAATCGACCTTCGATCTGGCTATCATCAGCTTAGAGTGCAGGAAGAAGACGTCCCTAAAACTTCTTTTCGAACTCGATATGGTCACTATGAATTCATGGTTATGCCGTTTGGATTAACCAACGCACCAACTGTTTTCATGGACCTAATGAATAGAGTCTGCAAACCTTACCTTGATCGATTTGTTATTGTGTTCATTGACGATATTCTTATCTATTCAAAATCTGAAGCTGATCATGAGCGTCATCTGCGACTTGTTCTTGCACTTCTAGAAAAGGAAAAGCTTTATGCCAAGTTCTCTAAATGTGAATTCTGGTTAAAAGAGGTGCAATTTCTCGGGCATGTAGTCAATGACAAAGGAATACATGTGGACCCATCAAAGATCAAAGCAGTTCAAGAATGGCAAGCTCCACGTACGCCAACTGAAGTAAGGTCTTTCCTTGGACTTGCTGGCTATTATCGTCGGTTCATTTCAAACTTCTCTCGCATTGCGGTGCCACTCACGGCTTTAACCCATAAAGGGAAACCATTTGTATGGGGGCCCAAGCAAGAAGAAGCTTTTCAAACTCTCAAGCAAAAACTTTGTGATGCACCAATCCTCACTCTTCCTGAAGGTTGTGATGATTTTGTAGTCTATTGCGACGCGTCAGGGCAAGGATTAGGTTGCGTTCTCATGCAAAGAGGAAAAGTCATAGCTTATGCCTCAAGGCAACTCAAGACGCACGAAAAGAATTACACCACTCATGACCTTGAACTTGGAGCCGTTGTATTTGCTCTTAAGATATGGAGACATTATCTTTATGGTACGAAGTGTGAAATATACACTGACCACAAGAGTCTTCAACATATCTTCAATCAGAAAGAGTTAAATATGAGGCAACGAAGATGGGTCGAACTTCTAAATGATTACGACTGTGAAATCAAATACCACCCTGGTAAAGCAAATGTGGTGGCTGATGCACTTAGTCGAAAGGGTTATGTGAACTCCATTCATCTTCTATGTTCGCAAATTATAACCAATATTAAGGATCATATTCGAGAAGCTCAGCATGTTTCCATAACAGAGGAAGATGTGCAAAAAGAGATGTCCTGTGGAGCCGAGCTAAAGCTTGAAACTAAATCTGATGGTATTTTGTATTACCTAGATCGTATATGGATTCCTAACCACATCAATCTTCGTGAAACACTCATGCATGAAGCCCATAAGTCGCGATATTCTATACACCCAGGAGCCGATAAGATGTATCAAGACCTACGGTACACCTATTGGTGGCCTGGAATGAAGAAAGATATTGCCGTTTTTGTTTCCAAGTGTCTCACTTGTTCTAAAGTAAAGGCTGAACACCAAAGACCCTCAGGACTTCTAGTCCAACCCGAAATACCTGTTTGGAAGTGGGAAAATATAACCATGGATTTCATTACCGGGTTACCTCGCACTTCTAGTGGGTATGACACTATATGGGTGATTATAGACCGACTTACAAAATCAGCTCACTTTATTCCTATTCGGGAAGATTTCAAGAACGAAAAGCTTGCTCGTATTTATATCAATGAAATCGTCAGCCGACATGGAGTTCCATTAAGTATTATTTCTGATCGTGATGGCCGTTTCACCTCACGAACATGGCAAGCAGTACAATCCGCTATGGGCACTCGACTAGATCTCAGTACCGCCTATCATCCTCAAACTGATGGACAGTCTGAGCGCACCATTCAAACCCTTGAGGACATGCTTAGAGCATGTGTCATAGACTTCAAGGGAAATTGGGACGCCCACCTACCGTTAGTCGAATTTTCGTACAACAACAGTTATCATTCTAGCATCGGCATGGCACCTTTTGAAGCTTTATATGGTCGAAAGTGTCGATCTCCTGTTTGTTGGCACGAAATTGGGGAAGCACAAATTACTGGTCCAGAATTGATCCAAGAAACCACAGACAAGATTCATCAAATTCGAAACAATCTACTAGCGGCTCAAAGTCGTCAAAAGAGTTACGCAGATAAACGACGGAAGCCCTTGGAGTTTAGCGTTGGTGATCATGTGCTTTTAAAAGTATCACCGTGGAAGGGAGTAGTTCGTTTTGGTCAAAAGGGAAAGCTAGCACCACGTTACGTAGGACCTTTCAAAATACTCGAAAGAGTAGGTCCTGTAGCATACAAGCTTGACCTACCGGAAGAACTCGATAGGATTCATCCCACATTCCACGTGTCGAACTTGAAGAAGTGCCTCGCTGATGAGAATCTTCATATTCCACTAGAAGATATTCAGATCGATGAATCCATGCATTTTATTGAAAGACCAGTGGAGATTATGGACTTTGGAGAAAAGCGTCTACGTCGAAGTCGCATTCCTATTGTTAGAGTACGGGGACCTGAGTTTACTTGGGAACGTGAAGACTCAATGCGTGAAAAATATCCTCATCTTTTCCCTACTACTTCAACTGTTTAAATTTCGGGACGAAATTCCTAAAAGTAGGGGATACTGTAACATTTGTATAAATCGGGTCTCCAAAACCCGCTCCGTTTTGTAATCAAATACCAAGTTATGAAATTTCATTAAGTATTTATGAGTATTTTGAGTTTAAACGTTACATAATTAATATATAAACTAAACTATAAAAATTATATTTGATAAAAAGTTAAAATAAAATAAATAAAAAATATTTGTAGCTGACCGGACTCAAACCCTGGTCAACTGCCTCCAACAATCTATCAACCAATCCTTTAACCACTCCGCCACCAATTGTTTTCTGTTAACATTATGAAAACAATTGAGTTTTATGCGCAAACACAAATTAACGGTTAATGATATCTGAATAACGGAAATCGGTAAACCGAATCGCCAAATCAGTTTTGGTTCGTTTAGCTGTCTTATAACCGATGAATATCGGTTTCTAATTAAGTTCAAATTGAATGAACTTCAAGTTTCGGGTTTTGAAACCGAAAGGCATTCAAACTTCAAATAATTCAGGTTCCAATCATTATTACGATTCAGAACCGTCTCAAATACATTCCAATTCCTTTTCGTCGCGTTTTCAAGTCTTTTGAACACAAAAAAATCTGTCGCCGGAATTCTCTGCAAATCTCGCCGGAAAACCGGGTTCAACACAAATCAGTAAGAATTTCCTCTCTTGCTGTTTCAATCTATTGTTAGGACTCTACTAACATTAACCCGTCACTCAAAATCAGTCACAGAAGACTTTGTTGGATTTTCTGGGTTCGCCGGAGAAAAACCTGGAACTTGCCGGAAACACGCTAGTTACCGGTAAACACATTCAACCGTGCTAATAATCCATGTACTCTGGTTCAATTTCAAATCTAATTCTTTAATTCTGTTGTTAGACCCTCTCAGCCGAAGGTTCAAAAGCAGAGTTACCTGTTCTCGCCGGACTTCCTGAAGAAGACGACCTGTCCGGTATTTCCTTTCCCCAAACTGTTCGGTTTGTACATTCAAACTAGTAGTCATGTTATTTAAGTAGTTAGACCATGAACCAGTTGTCTGAGTAAAAACCAGAAATCGTAGTGAAGAAGACGAACTAAAAAAACGAGATAAGAGTAAATAAAATTCGGATATATAACCGGGTTAGACACACAGTCCAGCGGTGGACTGTGTGCAAAATAAACTACACGTCGCGCGATCGAGTCCCGTCACAAGCACCGGTTCAATGAGATTAAAACGTTTTGCAAAATAAAGGAATTTTCGGTAAATTCGAATAAGTGTATAAATATAATTAAAACTGGATTTCTAACGGGTTAGTCACGTAGCTCAGTTGGTAGAGCTACGTGCGCGTGAACGGAAGGTCACCGGTTCGAATCCCGCTTGGCGCAAGTATTACCGCTGACCGAACCGGTCAACGGTCAACGGTCAAACAGTAAAAAAAATATTATTTTTTTTTAAATATTTATTTGTTTAATTTAAATTAAAAATACTTAAAAATAACATTTTTAAGGATAGAAAATAGCCATAAACTCACAAAAATGTATCTAAAAATCCCATTAAAATCTTTAATAAAATCCATCCATTTAATATATTTTTTTCCCATTATTATTTAGGTTAGTAATTTCTCGTTGACTCGCTTCGTCTAAATCGTGCGCATCTCACCATCTCAAATCCAACGCAACCAATGTGAGTGAACCCTTCAAATTCCCCGTTTTAATCACGTTTTTGGGGTGTATCATGTGTCTTGTTCATTTATATATTATAACCAAGTTATTGTGCATATATCATATCATGACATGTGTATTAGTTTGTTGCTGTTAAGTAGTTATTATTGTTTGCAAATTATTATTTCAGTACATGCAATTGCCGAGGCCGTAGCTCCCCACCCATCGAGGTTGAGTTTGATCCCCATTTTATTATGCGGTTGATCAGGGCGTGCCCGCACGATCGGCTCCGTTTGATTGAGCCTTGATCGGTCATTTTATTTTACATTTCTATACATGCAATACGCTCGGCTCCGTTTGATTGAGCCTTGAGTGCACAGTTCAATTTACATTTCCAGTTCATGCAATACGTTCGGCTCCGTTTGATTGAGCCTTGAGCGCACAGTTCAATTTACATTTCCAGTTCATGCAATACGATCGGCTCCGTTTGATTGAGCCTTGATCGCACAGTTCATTTATGTTAATTATTATGTGATGTTGGTATGTTCATATATGCTATCGATTGTTAATGTATGTTATAATTGTACTGATGTTTGCCAATGTTTGATTTCATACATGTGCTCTTTTATGATTATGCACAATATTTTATTGATAAACTAACCAAACAATTATTATCAAATGTTTATCTATAAGGTTCACTCGCCAACTTATGTTGACCCAAAAACCCCCTATTTTACACATGATACAGGTGAACCAGCAGCAGCTAGGAACACTTAGGACCTGGATTAGAAGAAATAAAACGTTTTAGTATTTGGATTATTATGTTTGGTTATTTTCCTTTGTAATGAATGAACATGTTTGGGATGTTTGAGAAATGTAACTTTGACTTCATTTAATTATGAAACATAATAGTAAATGTCATGTGCTTTGGTGATAACCCAATTATGCCCCGACTCTTATTTCCGCTGCGGGTCGGGGTGTGACAATGTTGGGTTATAATTGACTAAGGGTGTCACACCCCGACCCGCAGCGGAATAAGAGTCGGGCATAATTAGGTTATCACCAAAGCTCATGATGTTTACTAAAATGTTTCATATTTATTAAATTCAAATTACAACTTAAATATTTAAATCAAATCCATACAATTACAAGGAAATGAAACTAAGGAAAACAATCCCAAGCTTAAACTGATTTATTCTTCTAGGCCTTCCTATGTGTTTCTTGTCTCAACTGGATCACCTGTATCATGTGTAAAACGGGGGATATTTTGGGTCAACAAAAGTTGGCGAGTGAACCTTGAGAAAACATTGTTATTAATTTCTTGTTGTATTTAATATTGAAAATTTGTGCAATAATCACATATGAGCAAACATATATATATAACAAAAACACAAACCACATTGGATGAGTAAATGACATGAATGATGATGTATATGAGATCAAGGCTCAATCAAACGGAGCCGATCGAGTGACATGAATGATGATGTATGTGAGATCAAGGCTCAATCAAACGGAGCCGATCGAATGAGGCACCTGATATTCAACCCGTATCCCACGGGGAGCTGATGGGCCTAATGAAGTGCATGCACTGAAAATGATAACTTCAATCTAAACATAATTCACACAACAATTGATACATATTGGATACACATTTGATCACGGATATGATGGATGCACAAGTGTTTAAATATAATAAAGAATTAAACGACACATGATACACCCCAAAATGAGATTAAAACGGGGAATTTGTAGAGGTTCACTCACATTGGGTGCGTTCTTTGATGACGTTGGATGCGCACGAATTTTAGGATTTGATCGACGAGGAAAACTAACCTAAAATAATAACGAAATGATTCGGTAAATTAGCACTTTTAATTTATACTCTTAATGTGATTTTTAGATTTATTTTTGTGAGTTTAAGGAGGTTTTCTAACTTTAAAATCTTATTTTTAAGTATTTTAAATGATTTTCTGATTAAATAAATTAATAAAAATAAATAAATAAAATTTGACTTTTTGACCATTGACCGTTGACCGTTGACCGGTCGGATTGTGTTATTTATATGCGCTGAGTGAGGTTCGAACTCGGGACCTCTCGTATACGTGCACGCAGCTCTACCAACTGAGCTACGTGTCTAACCCGAAATATTCTCTGTTTTAATTATATATATATACTGATTAACTTTTATCTTATTTAATTTATTTCAAATATGATTTAAAATGGCCGAACCGACTTCAGTGACCCGGAGTCTAACTCGAGACGTTCGGTTCGAGTGCGCACAGCCCAACCAGTTGGGCTGTGTGTCATATCTGTTTAACTTATGATTTATTTTATTCTTATAAACATTCTGTGACTTAATCTGATTAAGTTTTAAAAATGTTGGTTTTAATTCTGAAATTCGGTAATGTGTGCGATTCGAACCCGGGACGTGTGCATTGTTTGTGCACACAGTCCACCGCTGGACTGTGTGTCTAACCCGTTCGAATATCCGTTTTTAATTATTCTTATACACATATACAACTTCGTCTTCTTTGTTTACAAAGACTCAGAATAGTGATGTCCGACTGTTCTTGTTTAAATCGATCATCGAACTTATAATTGATTGGAATGAAATGGATAAAGAGGATTACGGAGTAAAATGTACCGAACAGAATGTTTTTCTCAGATTTCCGGCGAGAGTCGTCGGCTCTGATTGGTGACTTCCGTCTGAGTGAATCAATTAACAGTTTTGATCAATGAGTTGTGCAATTAAGTTACTAAACAAGGGATATCAGGAGAGTTTAGATGATTGTACTGATTGACAGTGAGACCTCGGAATTTCAGTGATTTTCCGGTGAGTGCAGGAATTCTCGGCAACGTCGTCTGAGACCGATTCTGGTTGCACGATTTATGTTAATACCGGCTGAATAATGAATTGCAAACAAAAGAGTCGAGAATTTTACCGATTCAGAGTAAGTCTCGGTTTTCCGGTGAAAGTCCGGCGAATGCAGTATATCTCCGGCGACGAGCTAGAGCTTCGAAAAAGTGAGCGGTTCTGAGTGAAAGGATTTCCGGAAGATTGAGTGGGTATTTATAGGAAAGAACTGAGTGAATCGGGTCCGATTTTGGGTCTTGATTCGCGGTCAAGCTTTTCCGACGGTTACGACTGGAATTGGGGGTTAGACATCGGTTATAACCGATGTCGAAATTAGTTCACGCGTTTCAGTCAAAGGAAACGGTCGTGATTTGCGAAATCGTCGGTTTTTCCGGCGACTGCGGATTGGGCGCGCTGATCATCAGTTTGACTTTCGGGTTTACTTTAAATGTTATTTGTTTCTGTATTTGTCATAAAAGAATTGTGTGGCGGAGTGGTGTAGTGTGTGCTTGTGTTTGTGAGCGACCCGGGTTCGAAACCCGGCAGCTTCATTTTATTTTTTTATTCACTTATTTTTATTATTTAATAATTATAGTTTTTAAATTCTAAAATGTTTATTAATTATGTATTGTTTAAAATTAAAATGAGCAATATATACGCAACGAAAATTATAACTTAATATTCGATTAATAAACGAAGCGGGTTTTGCAACCCGTTTTTCGACGAATGTTACAAAGGGGCTGTTTGTTTGGGGCTCTTAATGGTTCAGACATCTTAGTGGTTCAGCACTTAATGGTTTAGACTGTTTGTCTTGCGAGCAGATATTTGAATGGTTTAGGCATTTGTCTCTGAATGGTTAAGCATTATACTAAGTCTAAATTGTTAAGACCTATAATCTGAATTGGTCAGACATTTGTCTCTAAACGGTTAAACATTATACTGGCTCTTAATGGTTCAGACCTCTTACTGGTACAACACTTAATGGTTGAGACCTCTTACTGGTTCAACACTTAACCATTCAGATGTTGCAAAACATCCCCTAATATGAATAGTTTTATTTAAAAGATATTAAAAATCTATAAAATGGATTGAAAATTGCAAGTGTATCTATAGAAAAGATATAGAGCAAAAAAATGTAGAAGTTTTTTTTAAATACATAAACGGGTTAACGGGTCAACCTGGTTATATATGGTCAATTCGACCCAACTTGTTTTTAAAATAGGTCAACTCAAACCAGACCCATTATAAAAAAGGTCGTGTTAACCGACCCAATCAAGTTTGCTTTTTTTTTCGTGTCCGGTGGGTTGGATTTCGGGTCGTGTCAGGAATTGCCATCCTCAGGTGTTGACCCGAACGCCACTTGTTTAGTTAAACGCACAAATCCAATCATAGCACACTTTTAAATTTGTAAGATATCGCAACCCAAATTTTGATTATACTCGTGTTTGTATCTAGTGGTGTTGAAAATTGCCACCTTTAGGCCCATAGCTGGTCCGTTAGGGTCAAAAACGTTTGATTGAGGTATTTGATTATCAACTGTGATTAATGGTATGTTATGGTCAACTGGGCCATTAATTGTTATGTTTGATTAGAATGAATGGTCTTGAACTACAAAGATTGATGATAATTTACGTGCATTGGTGGTGTATAAGGGTACCCGAAGCTCAATTATCATCATTAAATGTTAATATGGGTCATTAATAGTTCATTATAACCAACGATGGTTAACGAGGATCAAGAATGGTTGATTAGGGTCATTGGTGCTTATTAACATAAATGGTTGGTCAAATATGATCAATGGTGGTAAATCGGGCCATTGTTTGTTGTAGTTAGACAAACTATGTCATTGATGTTTAATTAGGATTAATGGCATTCAACTATAGACTATGATGATAATTTAGGGTCAACGGTGGTGAATTAGGATCGTTGATGTTCAAATAAGACCAACGATGGTCCTTCGGATCATTGGTAGTCGATTAGCATTATTGGTAGTCGATTAGGGTCATTTATAGGCAATTAGGGTACGTTAAGGAAAATAAAGTCAAATTTATTAGCCATAATTTTAATGGTCAAACATAATCAATGTTGGTTAAAATGATGGTAAATGGTTATATATTGTGATCAAACATAATGATTCACATCCATAGATATGGGTATATGTCCACTATGACTTGTTATATGTTATGACTAATTACCCATTATGCCACATCATGTGTATTAAAATATATCAGAACTATTAAGATATAGTTGGAAATATTACAGTCAAAACGATTGCTCATAATAAAAATTGACTGATCAAATAATAACATATATACACGCACGTATGTTTATTAGTCTTTGAATGTGTTGTATGAATAATAACTTAATTATCTTTTTTTTTCATTTCAATTTATATAATATATAATAGATATCTTTGGCCCATTTAATGTATAAGTATTTGTTTTTTCTTTGATAATTTGCATTCGTTAATTCTAAAAAAATTGAGTATGCAACTATATTTATTTTTTTCTCGATATATATTATATAAATTTTGTTGAATTTAAATTAAATGAAGAGTTCAATTTAGAAAGTATAACATGACATTGTTAAAAAGATGATAGAAAAAAAGTATCATAATGTTTTTTTTAATCACGGTAAAAAATGACACACAAAAAAGTATAATAAATTTATTATCTTGACACGCGTTTTTGAATGTCATCAAATGAGTGTGTGATACTGTTTGCATGTCAAGATAGATCTTGTTTTTTTAATAACACTAAAAAGATGACACACAAAAAAGAATGTTATAAATTTATTGAATTTTGTAAATCATGATATTTTTTTTATTGACTCTCGCTTTTAAATGTCATAAAATGAGTGTGCATCATCGTTCACGTGTTATGATATGTGTATTTTCTAGTAGTGGGACATTATCCCACACCATACAATTTAACGATAAAGCCCCTCGCTTATATATCACATGTGTAACATGGGGTTTTATCCTACACCATATAATCTAAATTATATATGTAGTAATTTCATGAAAAAGAAAATTTACAATGGTAATAATAATTGTGATAGTTTTACCTAACAATGGTCAAAGTGACCTTTAATAATTGGATTTGTGTGTCCTCTATGACAATGTACAAGTGGCTAAATGTAACATAACTCCCTTTTTGTATCAGAAATTTATTAATAAACACTTTTGCATCTCTTTTACGTGTTTCCTTCCCAAATTTATATCCATAAGTTATCTTCGACCCGATTCATGATCTACCTTTTCTTTTGGCTTATTCTCAACCATATAAGGCCCTAACTATTTTATGTGGCCTCTATGATGACAACACACCTTGATTATACACTCACGGCAAAGATAATGGCCCTCTAAGTTGGTGGTCAAAGATGCATCATCAACCACTGTGATTGCTATATGCTAGAACTTACTCTAAAAACAAATTTTGCGAAAGTATTTGAACACGACAACCACTTTTGAGAACATGATTTGATTCTTTATCCTTAAGGAATATTAGCTTCCATTAAAAAACGATTAAAGTATCAAATACGCTATTGAAAATTTAGAGGGACATTAGTTCTGTTAAAATTTTGACAATAATTTCTTACACCTAAATAGCACCTACCTTTTGTAAGTATTTGAACCTGCGTATAATTGTTGTGAGGGCAAACATCAAACCACTAGATCATTAGATCATAGGTGAACTTCAATCCTTTTAATATTATATATCAAACCCGAGACGGATACACCAAATTACGAACCTTAAGCGCACACGCATAAAGGACAGAGTTCCATACATCAACAAAAAATGCGAGAATTACGATAATAGAGTCGGGACCCGGACCATTCGATCACTTTGTATTGCGACCTAGAAACACATATGGAACTTCACTAATCAGCCCACTATGAAACTTTGGGCTCATCTGCTGAACTTGATATCTACTTAATAACTGGGCACACTTTGTTTTTTAATGAACTATCAGCTTTAGATTCCACAGTCCCTAATGAAGACTTGTTTCTGTTCCAGGCCCACACCCACACCCAACTTCAATGTCCTCATATTTTTCCCTTTTCATCAGTTTTTCTTTATTTTCAAAATTTTCCATACGTTCTGTCATGTTAATTGAATACTTATAATTTAATTGGTAAACGATGCATTGTGGGCGAGTTTAATATCACTTAGGCCGGCATGTCATATCATATCGAACAAAGGCTGTATCGTTTTCCCCTATTTGTATCACTTGCATCAATGAAAATAAGGTTGTAGTTTTGTAACTTTGTTAGAACAACCCGGAACAACATAAGAAAGGTGAAATTTTAGTGGTCTCCTAATTAATCGGTAATCGATGTCAAATCTTATTGGCAAATCCAAACAAGAGATCATAAATGGACAATAAACAACAGAGTGCAAATTAAGAGTGGTTAGTTGGTGTGATAAAGCCTAATATTAGCCTCCAATGCTACGTACTAGCAACATCTGCACCGTCCAAATTTATTATATCCACAACAGCCATCATGCAACCTCTGGAGCCTGGACCACTTGGTCTTCCGGGTCTTGATGATCCACCACTTCCACCCCCGCCTCCACACCCGGGTACATCTCCTTGTATTGGCGAATTGCAGTCTCTAGCTGCACATATAAAGAAGATATTAAAGTGGCATGAGATGTGATTAAATAACATCTCGTTGGATATTAAATGTTTTTAGAAAAACAAACCAAGTTGGCGGGCGTGGTTGTATGTTCTTCGAGCGTTTGCCACTGATATGGTTTGGAAAGACAAGCCGATTACGATGAAAATAATGATAACCAAGGCGAGTCCTCGTTTTAAGATTTTGATCATTTTGGTTTTTTTAGGTAATTAATGGATCAAGGATAGTGTGTAGCTCTATCTACTTATTGAAGTTGCTATTTATAGTCTATATATATCCTTTGTGTCCCAGGGTTTTTCAAACAATGACCACATTAACATATCATGGAGGAAAAAAGTGTGGGAGTGGTTAGCCAGCCATGCTAACATTTATGTTTTCACTCATTTTCTAGCTTTTCAATTTGCACTTTTATCTTCACTTACAAGTTGATTGATCCATCATATGATTTCCTCCCCTCATCGTCAACTCCCCATCTTATATATGTCAGCTTTCTACATAAATGCATACATTGTATGATTCATGTTTATGAGATGGTGAACGCGATCATCATGGTATTGGTGATTAAGCAAAGAATTCGAGAATAAGGTTTAAAGTTTAAATTTTTGACGCCTAACAGTATTAGAAAAATAAGTATCACTAACGGCCGGTATCTGGAGGTAATTGATGACGGACATGAAAAAATAGAATTAAAGAAACCTAAAATATGGAAACTAAATTTCCAATCCGTAACCCCTCAGTGATTAGCGAAAGTTCATCGACGGATCATTGGCGAGAACTACCTTCATCAATAGAATCGTACGTCGATAACGTTGATTTGTTTTGGGGCGTAATGTACACCAATTAGCATGATATGTTATGTTAGGCTATGTTATAAGTATAGAAGAAATGAAATTTACAATTCGAAACTGCTCATAATTACTTTTGGTTTGGTTGATTACATGGATGGTCCTAGAATATGATTATATTGCTATTTGTGTTTCAAATGATTACGAAGATTAGAATATCAGTATATTAGTATCAGATTATTACTAATAATTTTTTTAGATTCTTAATTTCATTGCACATTTTGTTAAGTGTTAACATTTGATTGCAAATATCATAGAAAGTAGAAACATTTCGTTGCCAGATTAAACAACATAACAAAGATGAAATTTTATTATTTGCATACTTATACTTTAGGTTATAAGTAAACTATGATTTAGATGTTCAATTTTATTTGCCAATCTAAATGAGAGATGGTGATTGGACAATGATCAAGGAAGTACAGAGAGTGCTTATTTGATGTATAGAGCCTATTAGCTTATATTATTGCTACTTGCAACACATGCACTGTCCCAATTTATTTTTTCCACAGCAACCCTTCCTGCAGCGGCTGGAACCTGGTGCAGGACCACTTGGCCTTCCCGGTCTTGATGATCCATTGCTTCCACCTCCGCCTCCACACGCGGCTACTTCTCCTTGCACTGGTGAATTACAATCGGTTGCTGCACGTATAGAAGTTATATCATTTAAAAGTGCCATTTAAGTGAGATATCACATGTTTTAAGAAAAAAACAAACCTAGTTGGCGGGCATTGTTGTATGGGGTTCGAGCGTCAACCATCGATATAGTGTGGAAAGTTGCGCTGGCTACGATGAGAATGATGAGAGCCACAGCAAGTCGTCCTTCTTTTAAGATTGATGCCATTTTTGCAATAAAAGAAAGGAAGATAGTGTGTGTCTCTGCATAATGTAGTTTCTATTTATAGCCATACTAATAATGTATAGAATCTGTTAGGTGGTTGTTCAAAATTGACTATAGTCTTTTTGTCTAGTCCAAAGGAAAATGGGAGGAAAAGATATTGGGAGTGGTTAGCCGGCCATCCTAGCATCTATGTTCTCACTGATTTTGTGCCTTTTTTATTTGCAATTTTGACTTCACTTGCAAGTTGTTTGTCCCCATCATATTCTTCCGTGTTCATTCACACCATGTCTTATACACTTACAAGCATGTCAACTTTCAACATACACATATACATGCACATGTATCATGTATGTAGGTATATCATACTTTGCGATCAAGATAGGTTTAGAACACCTTGTAGTGGTCATTTGTTTGGGCGTGGATGGGTAACATCAAGCCCCATTCAGACGGTAACACCGCACTCTAGGGCATGTTTTGTAAAATTTGGGTGGAGAGTTTTTATGAAAACGCCGGATGAAAAATGAATGGTCAATAAGAATCCTCCAACTCATCCATCATAATATTATTTGTTTTATTTTTTTTAAAAAGATAATAATTGGATAATTATTATTAGGACATTATACCACTGCACCCTTTTAAACTTGAAGCCTCATAATGCCCCTTTGCTAACTAGTACGTCACATGTCGGATAATGCCCAAGAGAAAGGCATGAACTTCAAACCTCACTACACATGGTCTTATATTGGTATAATGATAGTTCAAATAAAAGGATAAACAGGACGAGTTTAGAAATAATAATTTTTTTCTCCAAGTTATAGATGTATGTAATTTACTATTTTTTTAGAATAAAAAAACTTTTAGAGAATAAGCTCTCTTAAAGAGCGTTTAGATTTTACGCATTTATATCCTTGATAATTTTCTACAAGTAAACTACAAAAAAGCTCAGATTCCTTTTAGTAGCTAGTTTACCAAACACAATGATTTCTTTTGCCTACTTTTCAATCTACTTACCACATAATTTGTAATTTTATTTGAATGTCTTATAAAAATGATTTTGATTATGTGAGTGGCCACAGACTTTGAATAGCCATGAGAGATGGTACCCTTAACTATCATAAAAAAGAGAGCAGTAAGTTTTGTTATTTATGCTTAGGACACCCGTAGTCGTACCTTATATACAGAGGCAGACCCATGAACTTTTCTATAAGGGTGTGAAACATTTTTAAAAACTATAAGGGTGTGGAACATAATGTTTCAAATTTAATTTTTAACTATTCAAGCCCTAGAAATCATAATGTAAGTTGTAACACTCTTAAAATTATCAAAACAACATAATCACCCTAAAAATTATCTAACCAACCATAATTAACGTCAAAAACACAAAATTTCAAACCTATTTAACACTTTATTACCCATTTTCTCCGATAATATCAACCAAAATCATCAAAATAACAAAGAAACTTACCCGTGTTCAGATTCCGGTTGGATTTGGTGCCGATCGACAGTGGTATGGTGGCTGAATATGATGGTCGACAGCTGCTGGAAATGGGCTGTTGTCCCTGGTGATGTCGTTCACTGGCATGTACGGACGCAAGAGAGAGAGGGAAAGAACAAATAAGGGTTTTGGGCTTATTTATTTTATTATATTTTGAAATATTGTTGGGTTTGGCTAATGGGTAAGTCTTAGTAAGCTAGTTAGTCAGGTATTATAAGTAGGTAAAGGTATTGGGTATAGTTAGTTAGGTATTAAAGGTAATATAATTTAGGTAGTATTTTTTTAAAAATAAGAGTTTACTAAAAAAATTTTAAAATATATATTGATAAACACTTTTTATTTAAGTGGTGCGGACGAAAAATTCTAAGGGGTGCGGACGAAAAATACCAAGGGAGTGCGGACGGGATTTTCGATGGAACTTAGCACTATTTTTTTTCCGGGGGTGTACCCGCCTACCATGAGCTGGGGGCGGGTCCGCCCCTGCTTATATGTGCCACCACCCCTCATAGCGCCCTATGGCGCCCCGGAACATCGCTTTGCCCGACGTTATGAGGAGGGTTATGTGGTGGTCAACCGCGATATATTAACGGGAAGAAGGAGGTTGTTGTTTTTGTTTCTCTCGCTCTCTCTCTCACACGCGCGCGCGCGCACACACACACACACACACACACATATATATATATATATAATTTCTCTCTCTCTCACACATATATACATAGATGTTATATAACTCCTTTCTCTTACATACTTTGCCACTTGTCACATAACCTCCCTTATGGGCCTTGACCACTACACATGGACTTATGTTGATGTTAATTATACTAGCTAGATACCTAGATAATTGTCGAGCTACTACAAGATGCGACCTTAACAATTGGAGTTCCAGTAAACAACATGCTATTGCCCACTCTAGTAGTGAGTCTGGGTATTGTGTTCTTGCTCACATTGTTTCGAGCTTTGCCGGATTACATGGGTTTTATAATAGCTAGATATTTCGATCTTTTATTGTCCACATGCTTAGCAGTATATCATGTATTTTATCAACATACAAAACAGCTTAAGATTGATTCACACTTTATATCGGAGATGTTGTTATAGCTTAATTTCTCTGTGTTCATGATGCGTTCAAATGCGTATATACTTATAAGTTTTTTTTGCACAAATCTCGCTTTAAATTTATAAAATTGGTTTATAACTTATGCACAACTACACACAAATAGGTAAGTGCACCTATCATATAATACTAGAGCGTATTTTAAAATCAATTGTCGGCCAAAGGCTTCGTTGTCTACCACTACTCAACCTTTTTTGTTGTTTACTCGGATCTAAGATAGAGAGAGTATTTTATAAAACTGGTTTATATAAACTGAACATAAAAATAAAGACGGGGGAGGCAATCAATCGAATATTTGATATCCCTTTTGGCCTTGAATCCCCTTAATGCAATAAGTGATATTTGAATTATTCGAGTGGTTACGTAAATAGGGCATCCCAACGTAAATTGAGAAACACCACATCGAGCGAACTATCCCTAAATTCTTAATATATATGCTTTAAATGGAGAGACCACATCTGGGGCACATCTCCCACGAACTTAGGGTGGAGGGGGGCATCTACCCCAAGTACTCAAATCCCTAACCAATAGAACCTGTCGTCACATTAGATAACCCAAACTACTGCATTTGGTACCCAACTACCCAAACTACTCAAGGAATTCTGCAATCATCTTCTTCATTTAAATTATAATGCCTATATATAAAGAACACCAGAATTTGTTTTTTGTCGTTACGATTAAAACTCAAGACCGTCGAGCTAATGATCAAAGTAGCAAGAAAAGTAGAATGGCATGTAGATTACTTCAACTTGTGGTCGGATTCGTCAGTGATGAAGCTTGGTCTGAGTACGACGTCGATGGCGGTGATGGATTGAGAACCAACAAGTGATTTCGAATGAGATTCAGGTTATCAAACATCCTCACTTGAGTACTACAACTCAACCAACCTACTCAATACCACTACTTTGACGGGATGAGGTGGTGTACCTCCTTACCCCGGTTAACTCGGCTTAACCGTGGAGTTGCTGGGTAAGGTGCCCTCACCACCCATACTTGCATAACTTGAATGCATGGCCACAAATAAACCAGAGTTGAAAACATCTTGAACCAAATCTATACTTCAAGTATAAAATCCTCTTGCAGGTTATACGTACCCTTGGTCTTATAATTGAAAGTATAAGCTCGGTAGCACCGCCAAGCAAGAGGTATATTACGAATCAAAGTTACTAAAAGTATTTGATAAAGACGTACAAACCCGAAACATGTGCAAAAGAACACATCAGGCGAACATATACACACAAGCTGAAACTAAAATTTAACTCATATTCAATAAAGCATAAAAATGTTTTAAGAATTCAAATGCATGAACACACCACTAAAATAAACTCCAAACACTAAAGTTACATATCAATGTTCATCTGAACCAAAAAGATACAAGAAATTTAGTTAATAATGGTCATTACATAGCTACCAACATTTGGTGGATTAACAATGGTGTAGTTCCAGTGAACAAACCAAAGCCAAGTGTGTTGTTCGATTACACTTATTCGATCTACTAAAGACTACCATGTGATCGAAAAGAGTAGGGGATGGTAAGAACCTTAAAAGTTTTTCCCTAAAGAGTGGAATACATGTTAAACGGTGTGGAGTGAGTTATTAAAATGAAGAAAGGAGCTCTTATATTAAAGTGCAAATTTGATCTGCATATGGCCAAGAACGGCCTTACCACGGTTAGTTGTACACACATACTTGTACTTCTATGAGATTGGTTAGCACGGCTATGCGTTCGTGCAAGCACGGGTGTGTCCATACTTTTCTTGTCGGCATGCGCAAGCATCCTTATCGACATCAGCGTGCATCTCCTAGGTTGAGTTTTTGAGACTAAATTATGGGTGAAACTGTTGTGCAAAGCCTTAAAACCGTTGTGCTCTAGCTATTTGTGTAGTTTTTCTTGTTTCTTTTTTTTATTCTTTGCTTGTTTTCCAATAATTAGATAAATGTGTCTAAGATTTCACACAGATGGTATTAACTAACAAATCATGAGAAAATTCATTGAATAGATGTCAATGTGGGGGAAAACATGTATAAGTGATGTTACATCAGTTCGCAATATATCCACTATTGCTTAGATTACATACGTTTGACCTAAGGATTCCCATCTACTTATTTTGACATCCTTAGGTCCAACTCCAAAGTTCGCGTTGCTACGCATGGTTTGCTTGAGAGGACAAAATTGAGCATAGATAATTAATTAATTATTGGTAGTTGTATTGTTATTTTCTGTTATAGTTAATTTGAGATTGTTGTTTGATTTTCTAAGATTTCATTAGTTTCTGTAGGTTAGTATAAATAGAGGATTGATTTCTTTGTTGAGTATGTATAAGAACACTATTATTTTGAGACTCAATAAAACCGTCTCATTGCCTCATAATACCAGTCTTAATCAAAAGATTTCATGTCCAATATCTTTAACCCTGAAATTATTGATGCAACTTAGGTGACACCAAACTGGACTTGGACACTTTTTTTTTAAATGACAACACTTGTTTTACCATTCATCAATATTCTAAAGTTTCCACTCTATGATTGAATATGGGACCTGACCCTTAAGAGAGAGATGTATACCTCTATCAAGTGGCGTACCCCACATTAACGACTTAGACATTTGAGAGGCTTCAAAATTTCTTTTTGCTTAATAGTTTATTGCTGACTTGTCAAAATCTAGCTTATATAAACCACAAGTGGAACTTCACGAATAAGCCCACTACAAAAATTTGGGCCCAACTACTAAAACCTAATTACTTCTGGCTAAAGGTGCATAAACCGGGTAATTTTGATAACCGGTTCAGTTATTGAATTAGTTCTGGTTCCGGTTATTTGATAAAAAATCATACCCCATGTATCTGGTTCTGGGTAGGGTTCGGTTCTTAAGAAATCGGGTATTAAAATACCGTATTTTTGGGTTTTTCTATACCCTATTTCTTAGTTTTTTAGTACCCTATTTTAGATTTTTTAATACTCCGTTGTTTTTTTATTACCCTATTTTCTCGTCTTTTTTGTTTATTATTATTAAATATGCATTGTATAACGTAAAAAATAAAAAAATAAAATAAATGCACTAATATAAATCATCATTTTCAGGAATAGCCAGGTATAATCAGTTCCGGCTCTTGTTTGGTTTTCGGTATTAATTAGGTATGATCGGTTCCGGTTACGATTTCAGGTATTAAGATCAAAATGCATACACTATCTATACTCTACGGTTAGGATAGGTTTCAAGTATAAAAGTTCCATGTATTAAAAAGCCAGTGTCAGGTGTTTTTTACTAGATACAGGTTTTTATGCACCTCTACTTCAAACAACCAGATTTAGGCACCTTGTCTTTTAATGATCCAGTAAAAATAAAACCAAATGCAATGTAAAGCATTTAGCTTGATATTTGTGAGATGGCAAGAAGGTGGTGGCCCAAATCAGTTTTTCAACTATGTTTATATTTTTGGTTTTAATATTATATCACATGCGTTAATAACTTGTTTATCAAAGCATGATTGTATAAAATATTTACTTTTGATATATAAATCATTTTAAAAGTTATATGTAATGTTTTTAATTTAAATATAAGTTTTACACTATTTTTTTTCTTTTACACAATACTTTAGTTTAAGTAAGTTATTTTAGTTATATTAAATAATATAAAAAAAAAGTCAGACAATTTTGTTTACCAAGGATTTGCGAAAATCTAATATGAAAATTGATTATGCATGTCGGTAAGTGTATTTTGGTGCTTGCACTAAGATTGTCTAAATTGGGATTTTCACCGCCTCCAACGCAAATTTGTTTCTGCTCCAGGCCAGCCTTTTTCCTTGTTTGGAACGACCTTAGACCCAACTACAGATGCTATTCTCTTATTCTGTAGTGGCTGATTACTCTACTAATTACTGGGATTTTTTTCGTTTTTTGTGATGGGAATTGCTTGGTATCAGTTCATCTTGTTAAGGTAACGATACTTGATAAACCAACAAAAAGAGATATGTCTAAGACGAGCCTAACACAATTTTTTACATTAATTTCAAAATCATAAAAATGAACATCGGTATACTGATTTTTGGATGGTATCCGTCAAATCCTGTATGAAACTGACACTCACTATGGCCTTACGATACCAAGACACTCTATTACATGACTCTGTTTACCGGAAGGTTTATTAACCACAAAAACTATACCGGTACGGATACCGATTTTATTTGGACGACATTGATTTGATTTGTCACAGTTTTGTATACAACACCAACACTCGCTATAGCTTATCATAAAAAAAAACTCTATTACGAATAGCCGAAGATAACCCTCTTTTGTATAAAATTTATATGGGAATGTCAAGAAAACCATAAAACACAAAAATTATATTTTACTCGTTTGATTTTTGCTAAAACTATTTACAAAATGCAGATAAAAATAACCACATTGCAACAATAAATTTCAAATTTTATAAAACATTATATTGTATTATTTGAATAACAGAAAGAGTAAATGAGGTCAAGTTGATAAAAATAAAAAAAACTAAACCATGAATCGACTTTGATCACATGTACGTTCGTGCTTCTATCACTAGTCCATTACTATTCAAAATTTAGTTTCGAGTAAAACTGTGGATTAAAAACAAGCATGTCCCAGCAGCATATTTGGAATTTTTATAAAACATTATATTTTAATAGTTAAAAGAAATAAACAAAAGATTTTAAAAAGTAATTAAATAATAAAATAATAATTAGAAATCCTAAAATGTAAATTGATGGCCACTTTATTAGAAGCGACTAGCCTCCAATACTACTTGCAACATAAACATCTTCCCTTTATAGTCCTTCCACAGCAACCCTTCTTGCAAAGACTGGAGCTCGGTGTTGGACCTCTTCGTATACCTGATCTTGGTCTTGGTCTTGAAGATCCGCTGCCTCCGCCTGCACATCCGGGTAAATCACTTTGTCCAGGTCCATCCACGCAATTATTCGCTGCATAAATAATAGTCATAACTGATTTTGTTTTTCTCCTTCAAAAAGTAACTAGAAACTTGAAAACTTTTAAGTAAATAAAACACATCACTGTAATAATTTTCTTGAAAAAATATTTGGTATATATGGAAGATGTATATGCCCATTTATCGACTATCAGCACCTTTTGTACAATATAAATTCAAAAAAGTGGCATATAATGTCATCTGTTAAGCTGCTACGGAAGTGATAAAAACTAATAAAAAGTGTCGTATTGTGAAAAACAAACTTAATTGGCGGGCATGCTTGTATGAGGTTCGAGCATCGGCCAACGATATGGTGTCAAAAGTCGGGCTGGCTACGATAAGAATAATGAGAGCCAAGGCAAGTCTTCCTTTTAAGATTGATGCCATTTTTTGCAATGAAAGAATGAAGGATGGTGTGTCTGCTTATGGGAGGTTCTATTTATAGCCTTTGTCACGGGCTGTTCGACATTGGCCCTTTTTTTGTCTACTCTAACGGAAGAAGGGAGGAAAAGAATAAGATTATGAGAATAGCTAGCCATCAGTGTAACGATGTATCTTATCACTCATTTCCTGTTTTATGTGTGCAGTTTTCTTTACTTGCAAGTTGCATGTTTGGTCATGCGATATTATAAGACTACCTGTAGTGAAAAGGTGAAGTGGTGTGAAGTTGTCACTTAATGCTCCGCACACCGTCCCTTGGGCGTGATTTGATCAAAAAAAGCACATGCGTATTTATGAAAAGGCCTCCTCCACTTTTAGTGACCAATAAGAAATTTTCAACTCTTCCAAATTAATATTATTTGTTTTATATTTCTAAAAAAATAAATAAATCGGGTAATCATTGCAAGGACATTATGGAACATTTTACCACTACACCACTTTTTAACTTCAAGCCCCATAATGCCCCTTGTTGACTAGGATGCCATGTGTCGTATAATGCCTAAGGGAAAGGCTTGAACTTCAAGCTCTACCACACATGGTCTAATGGTGTGATGTGAAAAAGAAAACACTTTAGAAGTTTTACTAGACATCTGTGTTCTGATAGCTTGTAATGTTATGTATTTTTGTGTGCTAGCTGCTACGCAAGAATTTTAAGAATGGTTTTTTCCGTTGTGAAACCTCTACTTCTGATTTTCTCTGTTGTGAGAAGGTGTGGAAAGAATGGTTTTCTCATGCAGACCGGTGGGTGGGCCAAGCTTTGTCTTTCGAGATGGTAGCTTGGTTATGGATTCACGGTGTTCCTCTACATTTGTTCTGCAATGATGTGATTAATGTTATTTATCACTGGTTCGGTAAAGTGGCTCAACCACCACAAATCTTCGAAGATGACTGCGATTTATCAATGGTCAATGTGGCCGTTCTACTCATTGTAGGCAAGAGAATAATGGAGGAGGTGGTTCTAAAGTGGTAAGACAAGAGATTTCGTGTTTGGGTTTTCGAAGATTTGGGGAATTGGATTCTAGATTGTCTAGAGAGATGTGATGACCCAGTTACTATTCTGAAGTTTATGCGCCTCAAATGGTGTTCTTAGTAGTTATCTGGGGTTGTGGTTTTTGTTGGTGACTTTAACGCGGTGAGATGGTCGGACGAGCAAAAATTGTCAAAGTTCAAACCGAGATGTGCTTGGGATTTTAACTACTTCATTAACTCTTATAATTTGCATGAATACGAGATGAAGGGGAGTAAGTTTACATTTATGGTTGAAGATGAAAAATGTAAGAAATTAAGTAAAATTGATAGGGTATTGGTTGGGAGAGATGTGATTGATAAATGGCCTTCAGCGTGCTTCAGAGCGCTTCCTAGATATCTTTCGGACCACAATCCACTACCGTTAACATTGAAAGATATAAATTTTGGAGCCCGTCCCTTTCGTTTCCTTAATTCCTGGTTGGATCGACCAGTGTTTGAAGGGGTGGTTAAGAGGGCGCTTGATTTTTTTGTCTTCACTGGTCACCTGATATTAAGCTTATGATGAAGTTTAGATGGTTACGTATTTATATCTCGAAATGGAGAGATGAGACTAGAAACAAAAATGGTGAGCCCGAAGAGAGATGTTGGTCGGAGATAGAAATGTTGACCAAACCATTGAGAAAAGAGAGTTAACGAAAGAGGAAGCTTGGATTAGAACGAAATGTAAAAAAGATCTTTCTGAAATAGAGTTGTTTAAAATTAAAGATCTTAGGTAAAGATCAAGGTCTAAATGGGTGATGGATGGGGATAAGAACTCGAGATTTTTTCACGGCTTAATCAATAGCCGGAAGGTTGGCAATACCATTCATGGGCTATCTATTGATAACGAATGGGTCACAAAACCTAAGAAGATTAAAAAAGCGGTGTTCGAGTTTTTTAAAGCCAGGTTCAAGGAGGAGGTTATTAATAGGCCCGAGGTGGAGGGCTAGCTGAATTACAAGTTCAAATTATCTAATGTAGAGGGTGAATACTTAGTAGGCCTGTTTCAGATGGTTTCAATGTTTAATTTCTCAATAGATTTCGGGGGTTATTTTTGAAACGGACTTTGTTGATATTTTTTCTTGTTTTTATGAGACAAGGAGTATTAATTGTTGAAGAATAATTCAAATCAAGTGCACGTGCTGATTAACCCATCTTGTTTATGTTTAGAGTTTGTTTTTCAAATAAGACCGTTGGTCAAGTAGTTGGTTAAGTCCGAGTCCTATGGTGTGATCCATCTTTTCAGGATGTGACTCATCTATTTAAGTTATTTGTTTTGCTTATTTCAGTAGTACTTCCTTTGATCATCAATAAGAAATTCTCAATTGTGCCGATCATTTGTCAGTTCATCAATTATTGTTGTTTAATCAGTGGCTCATACCAACACGTGGTATCAGAGCTTCTAGGTTAAGAAGAAAGAAGGTCTGAAGTCTGGTGGTTTTTCTTGTCAAAGGTGGATCAAGGAAATCACACAAGTGCACATCTTAATCATGTCCCTGTGTTCAAGGGAGAAGGTATGAGCATTGGAGTGTGAGAATGAAAACGATTCTGCGGTCGAGAGAACTGTGGGATATTGTTAATCTAGGAGTCACCGATCATGGCGAAAAGGTTGAAATGAATAGAAAGGAGGCAAAGAATGATGCTAAGGCTATGGCTGTGATACAACAGGGTGTTCATGACCAACTATTCTCGCGAATAGCATCGGCAGAAACTGCTCAAGAGGCCTGGGATACTCTAAAAATGGGGTTTCAAGGGGACTCTTCAGTCTAATCTGTTAAACTCCAAGGTCTTCGCCGTGAATTTGAGAATATCTTCATGAAGGAAGATGAGACTGTGGGAGACTATTTCTCACGGGTTATGGCAATTGTTAGTCAACAAAGATCCTATGGTGAAGAATTTCCAGATCAGAAAATTGTAGAAAAGATACTACGCAGCTTGACGACAAGGTTTGATTACGTTGTGTCGTCCATTGAAGTTGCATATGGTCTCACTACCCTAAACCCAGTGAAACTGATGGGTTCACTGCAATCACAAGAAACAAGATTGAATGGCAGATCTGGTGAGAAGAATCTGTAGGTTGGAGAAAAGTCTGATGAGCAGGCATTACAAGTTTTCCAACCAGTGAGAAGGTTAGGTGGAGAGAGTAGCCAGCCTGGAAGAGGACGTGGTGGTGGATCCTTTCGTGGAAGAAGACGAGGTCGTTTAGCAGAACGAAACAGAGGACCACAATGTTATCAATGTAACAGGTATGGACATGTTAAACGTGACTGTAGGTACAATGATGAATCCCAAGTAAATGTTGCAGCAAATGATGACGAGGAAGAAGGACAGGAAGAAGTTCCTCGGTTGTTTATGGCTTGCGTTGATCAACATGTCATGATGGCCACTAATGATGATGCTGAAATCACAAACTCCAACCTATGGTTTGTGGATTCAGGGTGTTCTAACCATATGATAGGAGTTCGAGAAATCTTCACTCAAATCAACAGCTCGTTCAAGTTGTCCGTTAAGATGGGGAATAAGAAATACATTAAGGTTGAAGGAAAAGGTGCTGTGAAGATTCGTATGAGTTATGGTTCTTTCACCTTGCTGGAAGATGTTTATTATGCTCCAGAATTGGAGTACAATTTGCTGAATGTGGGGCAACTCATGCGAAAAGGGTATGCCTTACTGTTTGATGATGATGCTTGTTCCATTGTTCATAAAGGTTCGGGAGCAGAACTCATGAGAATTATGCTAGCTGCAAATAACATGGTTCCACTTGATGCAACCAAAGTTAAGTCTGGTGCATCAAGTATCAAACCTCATGAAGACATTAGGTTGTGGCACCATAGATATGGACATCTTCATACCAAGGCTTTGCAGCAACTATACAGCAAACACATGGTCCGAGGACTTTCACTCATGAAGGAGCTTGGTGTGTGTGCAGCCTGTGCCTGGGGAAGCAACACAAACTATCCTTTCACTCCAGTACGAGACGAGCCTCCAAACCACTCGAAGTTGTTCACTCAGATGTATGTGGTCCCATGCCTATCGATAGCCTTGGTGGAAGTAGGTACTTTTTGTTGTTTATTGATGATTATACACGTATGTGTTGGGTATACTTTCTTAAAAAGAAGTCAGAAGTTTTCTCTAAATTTAAAATTTTCAAGGCTTTGGTAGAAAAGCAAAGTGAACGATTTATAAAAATGTTGAGATCTGATAGGGGTGGGGAGTATTGTTCAAATGAATTTAACTTGTTTTGTGAACAACATGGCATAAAAAGACAACTTACTGCTCCTTTTACTCCTGAGCAAAATGGGGTATGTGAAAGAAAGAATCGAACTATTGTGGAAATGGCTCAGTGCATGTTACAAGCCAAAGGTATGCCAGCTTATTTTGGGCAGAAGAGCTTGCAACAGCTGTTCACATTTTGAATATTACGCCCACAAAACCAATTGAAAACAAAACACCCCTTCAAGCTTGGTCAGGTGAAGTACCAAATGTTGATGATCTACGAGTATTTGGAAGTGTTACTTATGGCCTAATTCCCTCACAGCTACAAAAGAAATTTGTAGATCCTAACTAACAAAAGTGTATCTTGATTGGTTATTCTCCTCATACAAAGGGTTATCGACTGTATAACCCGATTACAAAGCAAATAATAACCAGAAAACATGTGAAGTGTGATGAGTTTGGAGCTTGGGATTGGAAGAATATGAAGACTACTGGAACCAGGCATTTGTGGGAACTGAATATAGTTGATCATCTCTTCGACTCTGTAGGTGAAACCTCAGATCCTTCTACTTTATCTAATGCTACTAACTCTCCCTTCCAATCCTCTAGTATAACTGCTCAAAGCCAGGGAGGGTCAAGCAGTCAAGAAAGCACCTCAACATCTGAACCAAGTACGCCAATAAAGACTAGGGGGCTAAGTGAAGTGTATGATGACACAAGTCCAATGCAGGACTATACAGCATGTCAATTTGCCTTGAATGTTTCTGATCCTACTTGTTATGTGGAGGCTGTGTTCAAGTGATGAATGGAAGCATGCCATGATGGAAGAATTGAAAGCAATTGAGAAGAATAAGACTTGTAAATTGGTTAAGTTGCCAAAAGAAAGGAATGTGGTAGGTTTGAAGTGGTTATCAAGACAAAACTTGGCCCAGATGGTGAAGTTATGAAATATAAGGCTCGTCTTGTGGCAAAGGGTTATTCACAAAAGAAAGGGATTGATTTCGAAGAAACATTTAGCCCACTAGCTCGTTTTGAAACCATTCGAACTGTTATTGCTTTAGCAGCACAGTTAGAATGGGTTATTTATCAACTTGATGTGAAGTCAGCCTTCTTGAATGGTGAGTTGGGGAAGAGATAATGTGCATCAACCGGAGAAGAAAAGAAAGTCTATCGACTTTATAAAGCTTTGTATGGGCTTAAGCAAGCTCCAAGAGCTTGGTACTCTCGTATTGATGAGTATTTTTACTAATCATGGTTTTCGCAGGAGTTACAGTGAACCAAATCTCTCTGTTAAGACCTCCAAAGGCAATGATGTTGTGTTTGTATGCCTGTATGTGATGACATCATTTATGTTAGTTCAAATGAAGATCTGGTTAAAGATTCAAGGCTGGAATGATGAAGGAGTTTGAGATGACTGACATGGGGCATCTCAAGTATTTTCTTGGTTTAGAAGTTAGACAATCTGATAGTGGTGTATTTGTAAGTCAAAGCAACTATACCACTGATTTTTTTAAAAAAGTTTGGAATGTTTGGATGCAAAAGCAGAAAATACACCCATGAATGTCAATGAAAAACAATAAAGTGAAGATGGTGCTGATAAAATTGATGAAACACTATATCGCAGCTTGGTTGGTGGTCTTATATATTTGTCACATACCAGACCTGACATAGCATTCTCTGTAAATGTGATGTCTAGGTTCATGCAACATCCTTCTAAACTTCATTTTGGTGCAGCAAACATATTCTTAGATATCTTGCAAGTACTATGAAGTATGGTCTTTGGTATGAAAAAAAACATTTAAGGTTGAGTTATGTGGATACAGTGATAGTGATTGGGCTGGAAGTATTGATGACAGGAAGAGTGTATCACATATGTTTTTTCTCTTGGTAGTGGTGCTGTAGCATGGTGCTCAAAGAAACAACACACTGTAGCACTATCAAGCACAAAAGCTGAGTACATCTCGTCTACAGGTGCAACATGTCAGGCAATTTGGCTTCGGCGAGTAACGGAAGATTTGGGATTCAAGCAACTTGAAGCAACTGTTATTTGGTGGATAGTCAATCTGCATCAACTTGCAAAAATCCAATACTTCATTGGCGTTCGGCAATAGAGTGAAACACCACTTCATTCGGACATGGTAGCTCAAAAGGAAGTTGTTCTTGAATACTGCAGCACAGACGAACAAGTGGCCGATGTTCTGACTAAAGCTCTTACTCAGGAGAAGTTTGTTTATTTCAGACACAAGATGGGAGTTAAAGAATTTGAATTAAGGGAGGGTGTTGAAGAATAATTCCAAATCAAGTGCACGTGTTGATTAACCCTCTTGTTTATGTTTAGAGTTTGTTTTTCAAATAAGACCTTTGGTCAAGTAGTTGGTTAAGTCCGAGTCCTATGGTGTGATCCATCTTTTCAGGATGTGACTCATCTATTTAATTATTTGTTTTGCTTATTTCAGTATGTACTTCCTTTGATATCAATAAGAAATTCTTAATTGGGCCGATATTTGTTAATTCATCAATTATTGTTGTTTAATCAGTGGCTCATACCAACATTAATAAAGGATGTAATTCAATCCTATATCACATTGGTGCCTAAAGTCAAGGACCCAAGCAATCTAAGTAGGTGCCGTCCAATTAATTTGGTGGTCATTATTAACAAAGTCATTTCTAAGGTACTCGCTAACAGACTCAAGAAAGTTCTTTCATCTTGTCATATCGGATACTCAGCGACGTTTCTAAAGAATCGTTTAATTCTAGATGGGCCTTTGATCCTTAAAGAGATTATTTCTTGGGTCAAGAAGAGGAAAGATAAGGTTCTCTTTTTCAAGATCGATTTTGCAAAAGCGTACGGTAACGTGAACTGGAGTTTTCTTATCGTGATCATGAAACAAATGGGTTTTACGGATCATTGGTGTGGTTGGATATATGGTATTCTTTCAATGGTGAGGTCGTAGGTGTTAGTCAACGGGTCACCAACCATTGAAATCCCTTGTTTTAAAGGTATGCGCCAAGGCGACCCCATATCTCCGTTTTAATTTCTTATTGTAATGGAAGCTTTTTCTAGTATGGTGAAAAGGACTAGTAACGAGGGTGCCTTTATTGGGATCCGTCTCTCGAATATGGGTCCTACTATAATGCATCTTCTGTATGCAAACGATTGCATCTTAATGGGGGAATGGTCGGGGTCGAATATTATGAGTATTTCTAGATTGTTGAGGTGTTTTTATATTGTTTCGGGGCTAAAAATAAATATGGGGAAATCTAATTTATACGGGATAGGCATGGATAATGGTGCGGTGAAAGACATGGCTTTGGGAGTTAAGTGCAAAGCGGGTTCCCTTCATTTTAATCATTTGCGAATCTTAGTCGGGGCTAATATGAATAGAGTCTCTAATTGGAAATTTTATGCTTGATATATTTGAAGCTCGGTTATCCCAATGGAAGGCCTCTTGTTTGTCTATAGAGGGTCGTGTTACTTTAGTTAAATCGGTGATGGAATGCCTCCCTGCATATTATATTTCAATATTTAAAGCTCCGGCCAAAGTTATTACAATTTTAGAATCTATCATTAGACGTTTTTTTGTGGGGTGGTTTGGCTATCGAAAGGAAGATGCATTGGGTCTCTTGGGATGTAGTGGCTTCTCCCATTAAGACGGGTGGCCTCGGGCTCAGTAAATTAAAAGAAACAAGGGTGGCTCATCTTTCTAAATGGGTCTAAAGATAATAATATGTGGAGATCTATAATTCAAGCTCGGCATGATCATAAAAGATGTTGGTCTTCTCTTCCGGTCAATAGTTCGCATTATGGGGGTTGGAAAACTATTGTTAATACGGTCGACAGAACCAAAGTTAACGGTATTGGCTTCAATCAGGTTATAAGAGGCAAAGTTGGGGATGGCAAAAACATTAAAATGTGGGTCGACTCGTGGTTACGTGAGGAACCTCTCAAATCCTACTTTCCTAATTTGTTTAAACTGGAACAAGAGAAACGTTGTTTAGTTTCGGACCGGTTTAATCTTAACGATCGGAATTTTACGGGGGAGTGGGAATGGTCAGGAAATCCTAGTTCAACAGTGGAATTGCAAGAATGGAACGCCTAATTGGGTTGCTCGACAATGTGTCTTTGGTTAATGGAGCCGACATGTGGGAATGGATGTGTGGCAGAGATATGAAGTACTCGGTAAAGGCTGCTAAAATCTTTCTGAACAACGGTTATGATTACAGTAGCAGGTTCGTTCTCCGGTGGTCCAAATAGGTCTCTAAAAAGTGCAACATTTTTACTTGGAGGGCGTCGTTAGATGGTATTCCCACTCTATCAGCTCTGCTTGATCAAAATTGCTATAGTGGCAATATTGATTACTGCTTATGTGAAGACGGAGATGAAACCCCGGTGCATCTCCTATGTTCGTACATAATTGCTTTCGATAGTCTGGAACCATGTTAACGTTTGGTGCAAGGTGAGTCCTTTCTTTTTTTCGGTCAAAGACATTGTGGAGGCTCACGAGTATTGTAATGTCGGGATTAAAGCGAGAGAAGCGATCCAAGGGATTATGATAGTGAGTTAGTGCATTTGGTTGGCTAGAAACAACAAACGATTTTCAAGTGTGGAAGCTAAGGATGAGGAGATTTTTCAAAGCGTCAAAAAAATAGGTTAGTGTCGTGGTATAGTTGGTATAAATTTGATCTCATGTAGTCGTTTGGTTTCTTGTGTTGTGGTTGTGCCGCCCGTGTTTTAGGTTTTGGCTGAGTGAATAAAAGTTACCTCTCATGGAAAAAAATACCGTAATAATTTTAAGAGGCAGCGAACTGGACAAGACCCGAGATGGAGAAAAACTAGAACGTCAAGAATAAAAATAAGATAAATAAATAGATGTACGCTATGAGAAAAAAAAACTAACAAAAGAAATACATTTTTTGTTCAGATCATATAATTTTTGCTTGAAAGTAAATACAATTTATAATTTTAAATTACATTATTGTTCCTGGATAGGGTAACTGTAGTTTGGGATATCTTGACCCTTTTAAGTTTTTAACTCATGGTTAAGCACGTGTAACATATGGGTGTAATTTATGAGTTTATAGAATTGCCATTCAAATAAAAATGTGAATGTTAATGTGCTTTGTTCTTGATTTCAAAATGTTAATGTTTTTTTTCAGTCATAAATGTCATCATAATATTAAAATACCCGTTATACATCTAGTTTTCTTTGTTTAAAGGTTTCACTTTTATAAGCATGTTTAAACTTCATGAATATATAGATACTAGAAGGAATCCACGCGATACCGTAAGGTGGTCAATTTTACAATAATAATAACATTTAAATAGGGTTAAAAGAATAATGGTGTCAGTTATTAGGAGGTTAAACAGCCGCTACACTAAAGGGAAGAATGTGATCGGTCTTTAGGTTAAAATGATAGAGAAGTGAATTTCAAAGTTTCACTTATAACCAATGTGTTGTATTAATTTTTTTCGAAACTTGTTGTTTAGTTTCACATTCTCTTTTTATTTTATTTAAAACAATATAATTAATTACATACTAATAACAGAATTACGAAGAAATCTGTACTTTGACAGAAACTAAATAATCTGTTATAGAAATGGAAGGGAATTAACATATGTGAGCTGACTCTTCTTCGTAGCTATAAACCCTAAACAAACCAACCGATTATGTACTCAAACCCCAAAAACGAATTGCCATTTGGATCTTAACCGAAGGTTGTATTAATCGAATTAAAGAGGTAATTCGTTACCTTATACAGAAGAATCAGATTCAACGACTCAGTTGAAGACAACTCTCATCAAACCGCCAAAAATAAAGATAATAGTGAAGGTTATTTCTAACGCCGACGAGAGGAGGTGATGACTCAGCAACGGTGGAATTCAAGTGGTTATATTCCAAGCTCGAGAAAGAGATATAAAACATCTTGTGTAAGATTGAAAGTAGTAATATTATGGACAACGATTATGGGTCTTAACTCCACAGTAATTGCGAATGATGATGGTTTCAGTTAAAAAGTTATTTGATGATTATTTATCGATTTGAAATAAATCGTCGGTTTCCAATTTCATTCAATCTCTCCGTAGGTTTCTATGGTGTCACTAAGAGTTTTAAGTAGAAACATTGCTTCCAAATTAATTTCAAAGTTGCTAAAATACCTCTAAAGTATTTTCAGTGTTCAACATAAGCGCCTTATATATTTATACAAACATTTATTATTATATATTTATTATTAATTTATTAAAATTGCATTTACTTAACCTTCACATTTTATACAAACATGTCATAAAGTGTGTTATAGTTCACACCAAAGTTAGTTAACACTTAACTTTATTTCATTAAGCTTTGTTATTATTAGTATTATTATTTACTTAACCTTCCCATTTTATTTAATAACCTAACATAATTGATAACACAATTTTAAATTTACAATTTTATCCACCTAAAATATATTACAATATTATTATATAGTAGTATAGACATGAGCTTAGCTTCTTTTTTATAAGGATGTTTTAAAGTTTATAAATGTATTTTACTGGATATGGAAACAAATTGAATGAATCTGATTATGTTGAATTCTGTATTCCATACGCTTGATCGATACATCCATGTCCTGTTTATTCATACATCAGCCAGCGACGTTCCAAAGAACCATCATAAGCCTAAATGAAACGACTAATGCTACATTAACTATATGATAAATTTACTTAAAACTAGTATTTACAATTTTGATCAATAACTATTATTAAAAGATGAGTAGATTTAAAGCTAGTCAATCCATGCATTCTTTAGACTTGGTCAAGATTTATTAGGGCCAAAATATAATAACTTTACACTAGTTTTGGGAAGTTACAAAGCAAGTGCAACTTATATGGTTATTTTCAAACAAAAAAGAACTATCATTTATCTATTGTGTATTTGGTGAAATTCTCAATTGTTGATCTACATTGTATGTAATAGGGATTGACCTGTGCATAATGGATGCCTTATATATTTCTTGTTAATTATTTATGTTAAACATTTTCCAAACTTGGTACTCTGAGATGTTTTAGCGTTTTATAGGTTAAAATGCAAAAGGTGATAAAACAAAAACGATATGTTTGCATGAAAATAGAACAAGGAAAAGTTGACGAGATGAAAAAAGAAGGTTGAAGAAAAATGGATAATTAACCTACGTATGGCAAGTATTGTGTAGCCCTGTCGAAGGGCGAAAGGCCTCACACATTGGAGTTTTGGTTACATTTTGGGGTTCTAATGTGTCTCTTTACCTCTATAGGCTATAGAGGTGTATACATTATTGTGTTTCATGTAAGATAAGTTTCTACATTTCATAATTATAACTAAAATTAGGGTTGGATATTCTTTTTGTCAAACTTGATGTATGTCATTTGTGTTTTAT
This sequence comes from Scalesia atractyloides, assembly GCA_947069175.1. Classification (NCBI taxonomy): domain Eukaryota; kingdom Viridiplantae; phylum Streptophyta; class Magnoliopsida; order Asterales; family Asteraceae; genus Scalesia; species Scalesia atractyloides. The sequence continues at coordinate 1,919,339 of CAMTDV010000003.1, forward strand.
TGTTTGAATGATTGTTAATCGTATGTATGTTAGTATGTTATTTATGTTCATTTATTGTGTAACTGAGATGAATTGTGGTGTATTTCGCAATTGTGTGAACTCCATAATTAGTTTATTATTTATACAAAAAGCAAACGATGTCAAATAGTATTTGTAAAATTTAACAAGAGAATGGACTGGACAATGATAATAAAAAAAGGACAAAGTGTGATTATTTCACTTATTTGATGAGGGATATATAGCCTCCAATGCTAGTTGCAGCATTTGCATTGTCCCATTTTAGTGGTTCCACAGCAACCATTCTTGCAAAGGCTAGAGCCTGGCGCGGGACCACTTGGTACTCTCCGTCCAGATGATCCACCACTTCCACCTCCGCTTCCACACCCGGATAAATCTACTTGTTTCGGTGAATTGCAATCGGTAGCTGCACATATAGAATTTAGTAAATAAAAATGAAGAAATTAACATGACCTGAGATGTGACTAAATAACTATTATTGAAGTGATGAATGTTATTTAAAAGTCTCATTTTAGTTAGATATGATTAAATTTAGAGAAACCAACCCAGATGGCGGGCTCGTGTGATGGGCTTCGAGCGTTCGCCACTGATATGATTTGGAAAGACGAGCTGATCACTATGAGCGTAAAAAGAGCCAATGCAAGTCCTCTTCCTTGTATGATTGAGGCCTTTTTCTCAATGAATATTGGATGAAGGATAGTATGAGGCTCTGCTTATTGAAGTTTCCATTCATATATCCTTTGTTACGTGGTTGTTCAAACATTGACCGCGTTACTGACTTCTCTAAAGGAAAAGGGGGAGAAAAAGATTATGGGAGTGGTTAGCCAGCCATTCAAATGGCTATGTCCTCACTCAATATTTCTGTCTTTTCAAACTGCAGTTTTGTTTTCACCACAATTTGTTTAATCCCTATCATATTATATTATTTGTCTTGTATGTACGTTGTGACGGATATATAAAATATATTCAGGAGTGTCCTAAATTTTTTATTTTTGTTGTACAAATTTTTTATTTAGCTAAGATAGTTTAGGGATATCTCGAGTAACCGTAAGCTCTTAATATATTACGTCAACTTTGTACATATATAACACATACTAATCATGTATGTATATATGTATGATTCATTTTTGAATGATAAACATCTATACAATATTCTTGTAATGATGATTAAGAAAGGAGGTAAATTTTCCTATGCGAACAATAGAGACTATTCACTTAATCTTGATTGGGATTAATGGTGCTTGGATCCTCTAGTTGGAGTTGTTAAGTAAAACTGGTGTCTACTTTTACCGTATCCTTTCTGTCATTAATGTAGGGTGCTTTCGTAAGCCAATGTTCTCTAAATCAAGTAGTGGAATGCATGCATTTTTCATGGGAGATGTAAGTTCAATTCTTACTTGATGCAGAGTGAGTCATTGGTAGGCAATGATAGAAGACCCAGGGAAACCTGGGTTCGATACTTGAGCCAAACGGGTTTTACCGCTAATTTCACCGTCGTGCCTACGGACGGGTGCGTTACCGAGTTTTCCCCGGAATTGGTGGTGGACTCGGGTTACTTTCGGAGTACTACGTTTGTCTAGTGGGTGCCCTAAGAGTGCTCGGAATTGATTTAGTTGACCGTTAAAAAAATAATAATAATAAATTTAAAGCATAATTTCCACCGACCATAATAATGAAACTTGTATGATGGCACTTAATTTTAAGGGGAAAAAGACGAGTTTAGTATACAATTTTATCGTAAAAGTAAAAACATTTTTTTTATTTTAGAACATAATTTATTCTCGTAAAAATAATACATATTATAAATATATTTAAATTTTAACCTTGGCATCTCCTCACAAAATTACTGTGGCTATTTTAGTTGCTTTTAGATCATGCCACGTAGCTTTCAGTTACAGCTCATCTTCATCTCAATAATCAGATCCAGTACACCAACAGAGAGAGAACGATGGTTGTGTCTACCCACCACCGCTCTGAAAACAACAAATCGCCGGTGAACTCTCTTGGACCGGTAAGACACTACTCAGTTACCAAATCTTTCTTCCCTGTGGATTTCCTCCGTTTGTTGAACGGCGCCGGTGGTCTACGTCGACGACATTGTTGCCGCTTCCGATGCTTTTGGTAGCAATAGGGATGGTAGAGAAACCCATGATGGATTCTTTGCCTCTTTGATGTTACCGGTGTTAGGAATCGGTGACTGTTGTCCGTTTTGTTGGTTGATCACCGCTCTGAAAACAACAAATCACCGGTGAACTCTCTTGGACCGGTAAGACATTACTCAGTTACCAAATCTTTCTTCCATGTGGATTTCCTCCGTTTGTTGAACGGCGCCGGTGGTCTACGTCGACGACATTGTTGCCGCTTCCGATGCTTTTGGTAGCAATAGGGATAGCAGAGAAACCCATGATGGATTCTTTGCCTCTCTGACGTTGCCGGTGTCAGGAATCGGTGACTGTTGTCCGTTTTGTTGGCTGATGATGATGAAGATCGCATCGTCATGAAATTTTAACATCAAAGGTATGTGAAATCTGATTTGAAGTTTTTAATTTATTTGATTGATTTTCGATATAAAATCTTTGTCAGTACTTTAGGTGTGGGGTGTTCATCCAGATTCACAGCAACTACTTTGATTCACAGTAGTGGGTTTGCTTTGGAGTAGGTGTTCATCGAGATTCTTTAGTAGGGTTTTGAGTTGGTTACAGTGGGGGTGGGGTAGTTTGATTTAACAACACCACTTTAGGTTTTAGTGGGTTTGACATGGCGCCAATATGACACTACTGGACCAGTAGTACCGGTTGAACCGTCCAGTAGAAACAGTTAAACTGCCTCGTACACCCGGTTGAACCGTCTAATACACACGCTTAAATCGTTTCTGAGCCAAATTTGGTATGGTATAAAATCCGAACTTTAAGACATTGTTACTGGTTGATGGTTTTCCGGCGACCAAAGTCCAGTAGATTTTCCAGTTAAGTTCCGACGCGATTTCGGTAACTCGGTTTCGGTCTACATGTCATAGATCAGTGTAGATAGACGTAGATAAGGTAAGTTTCACGAACCCGAGCTACTGAGTTTTGCATTAATTGTGGTTGAGCTAGGTTTCGTGAGTTGCTTATGTTTTTTCGGAGAGTTAAGTTAGGTGCACGACCGTGAAGATAATAAGCGGTCATTATGGTGGTGTTTCACGGCGACTATCTAAGGTACATTTTGACAGGCACAACAAAATAGGCTTAGTCACCTATTAGTTAGTTAGGATCACAACAATGTTCTATTCTTAACGGACTGCAATGTGATGAAGCCATTATGATATCTGCAGAGGGTCACTATTGAACTGCTCGCATACGAGTTAAGCGATTTCTAGCAAAATATGTTGAAAGTCAATTGTATAAGAATACTTGGGAATACAAGTGGACTACGGGTAGACAAGGCAACTTAATTAAATTTTAAATAGATTGAAGACCTTTAAGTTTAATAACTTTAAGACTGATTATTAAACAGCTTGACCATTTATGTGACATATACTTTTTCTAATGCCTCAACTTCCAAAGTGATATACATAAAGTTATTAACTATTTTTTCCGTTACCATGCCTACAACGTTGGTTGTCTTTTTATTATGTTCATAATTGTTATCTGCCAACTACAGGTATCGCATGATTGCAATCATCACAGACAACGCCTAAATTACCAGCGTAGTTTTCTTTGAAGAAGCAATGACCAGTTTCGTCAACGTCGCATGATTGCAATCATCACCGACAACGCCTGAAATACCAGCGTAGTTTTCTTTGAAGAAGCAATGACCAGTTTAGTCAACGTCAGGTGCGAGGAAATAATAACTATGTACGGTCACTCTGACCCAACATATATTACCAGTTGAAATGCACTCCATAATTACAAACCAAAGCTCAAGCTGAACCGCAAATACTCGCACTACCACCAAACACATCAAAGACAATGGGTACGCTAAAGCCAACAAAACGATCAAACAACCGAAGCAAAGGTGAAGTTTAGATAAACACTAAACATAACAAGTATGATTTTAGCGAACCACAATTTCGAAATCAACTTGAACAATTGCTCACTCAACCTCTTTCACTTACATGGAGACAAGGAAGCATAATCACACAACTAATACAGTATGCTAAAAATCAGCCCTTTTGTGATATCTAACATGGTGAAACTAAAGTCTTTTGTATAGTTATGTTTCTATATTATGAAGGATCAGAGTTACTGCAACTTGGCTTATATTTGTAAATTTCTATCTTGTTTTTAAACTAATGATCAAGGGGATATTTTTATGGTGATTAGTGTGTTTAAAGGAATGTTTTTATGCTATTTATATGTGGAATACGTTTACTTTGGGAGTGTTTATAATTTACAGGCTTAAACATGTTAAATACGTGTTTTGAAAACATTTGGATGAAAGAAACAAGATCGGAAATGCAAATCCGAAAAGATGTGAGGTTTTTAGAAGAAATCTGGTCCCGGCGTTTCAAACAGTGAAGTTGGGCGTTTCAAACTCCCGCACGTTTTTACCAGCGTTTACAGAAAGTTCTGGGCGTTTTTACTATTAGTTGGGCGTTTCATACACCAAACATGGGCGTTTCATACGCCGCGGCCTAGTTAACTACGAACTTTTCTGTTTTCAAGCCCGATTAAAAAGATAATCTCTAGGGTTTCGGGAGGAGCTTCCTTCCCTGCAGTTTTAGGACGAACCAAAATTAGTTTTGAGGCTTTTAATCATTCCAATCAATTTCCAATCAATAATTGAAGATCAAATTAAGAGCATGAGCGGCTAAATCATTCGTGATCATCTCTAGGGCTAGGGTTTGTGTTAGGAAGCAGGTCAAGCTGTATTTACAAACTTTTGGATTAAGATTTTTCTAATCATTCAGTTAGTTTGTCTTTATGTTTAATTGTATATGATTAAACGGTTGTTAGATTATTGCATACACACTTGTTCATCAGTTATTTGGTTTTGTCATTAACAACTAAGATTAAATTCTAAGTTGTCATTGTTCTTTAACCTTTAACCATTGAATTTGATTGTGTTTGTGAAATCTATGATTGGTAATTAACTAGGTTACTATTCAGTTGTATCAATGTTTCGGTTTCGATCGTGGATCACTGCAATCAAATATATTAACTGTTAGTTATTTATCAAAACAAGTAGGTTAACAAATCATTTATGTGTGATTTTCAAATGATAGTAATTAGATTACCCGATTTTCTACACAAGTCGAAACCCGGAGATTGGTCATTTTCTCATAATTGTTACGACCACATTAATAAAATTCGTTTTTACAATAACTCTCTCAATCAGCAAAAAGCAAATAGTTTTAGAATTAGATAATTACAGACAAAACAATGAACTTTAACATTTTCCACTAATATCCTGTGGATTCAACACCCTACTTCCTCTTTACTAGTAAAGGTGAATAGGACACTTCTAATTACATTTTTGACTGAGTTTACGACATCGATGAATTAGGTGATTCTTCCAAATTATTTGTTTTTAAAACTTTTTATAAAAGATAAAATAAGGTGTAGTTTGATATTTAAAAATTAAAATAGCAAACACACTCTTGTCGTTTTCTTACAGTCTAGCATTAAAGTGGAGCTACATTTTTTCATTCTGCTAAACACAATTTTAAATTTCTTTTAAGTTTTCTTTTTCAGATTTTATTTATTTCTATTTTAATAACTTATAAGATTTAATATCTAAAACAAGGTAACACATTTTTCTTTGAACTTGTTTCCTTATGTTTATTTATAAAAGTTTTTTAATATCTATGAGTTCTAGTAACTCTTCATGTTGGTCCATTCCATATAATATTTATAAAAGACAAACTTTTTTTTGGGAACAGGCAATATATTCCACAAAAGACAATATTTAGTCGTGCCATATAATATTTATATATTTATATTTTTGACCAGCACATGAGTTAGGACCAATTGACCATGCATGTAGGACCTATTGCATGATTATATTTTGATTCTCTTCACATCTGTGTTCCTATGTTATATTATGAACTATGTTAGAATTAGTGTTTTGTAGCTTGACTGGTAAGCTAAAAAAAACCGTAAAAATGATAAATTATGCATACACATTACGTGTGTTAAGTTATAAAAAATAATCTGAAAAAGTAAAACATAGAAAACAATAACTAAGTCGACTTAGTACTCATGAGTTTCAACAGAGCTGTTAAACCATAAAAAATAAACGTAAAAACGTTGAATCACACTCGCGCATTGCAGCATATTAACTCATAAATTTTAGAACGATTTATAAAACGATAAGTTTGCAAAAGATGTAAAGTATAGAGAATAAAGTTGAAAGTGAAAGAGTGTTAAGTTAAAAGTAAAAAATGTTTGTGACATGAAAACCATTGAGGTTAAAAGTGCAAAAGATACACAATCAAAAAGATTAAAAGTAAATAACATTAAAGAGTATAAAAAAAGTTAAAAGTCAAACAAAACCGAATAATGTTATGTGAGGAGTTTTTTTTTCCAAATTAACTCATAGATAGATACTAACACTTATTGTACCACTTGAATAAATATAACGTTATATATATTTCAGTAAAAAAATATGTTTTTCATAATATTCCTATATTATACAAGTTAAATAAATCTGTATATTATATATAATTATGAGGAAATAAAATAGGGTGTGTAATAGATGATTTTATAGACCAATCAAACGTCATTTTCTTTTTCGTATCAAACGCTACCTTACCTTTTCTTCCAAGTTTATTTACTCAACCACCAAATGTGTTACAACAAATTACGACGTTTATTTAACTTATTCAGACATAACACCTAACATAGTATACAACAAATTAACACAAACGGTAATTAACTTTCATCCCTTTATTATCCACAAAAGCAAGCAACAATGATGCCTTCAAGTAGTAGTCTCCAAACCATTGCATACAATATCCGTTACATACTCCGGCGACGAACTCCCAACAAATCAGCCACCACCCGCCACCCGGACTGCCAACTCCATTCCAACACTTTCAAATGCCCATCGGGCATTAGTTTCATATACTGAGCCGATGATGTTAGCGGCACCCGAATCACACCATCCGGACAACTTGGCTCGGCTGAATGAATGAACAAAGCCAAACTTCCATTGAGGAACCTAACATAACTTCTTTCTTTACTTCTATCAGGACCATTCACCACATACTTGTAATAAACTCGACGTTGTTTTGTTTCAAGATAACCAAACAAACCCTTATTAGTAACCTCAACAGAATAGAAACCTTTCCTCCAATTTGTTGAAGAAACACTAGCAATCAGCTTCTGTCCTTCAAACATTTTTTGCCCAGGTACCAAACTGTCTGTCGGGTGATCAAAAGATTGCCAAACAATCCTCTGACGAGCATCAACCAATACTAGGTTTCCAGTATCGGTTATTTGCATGCCAGTAACATGTTTTCCAGCTGTGTTTGTAGACCAAACAAGGCTACCATCGGCATCACGGAGCACTAAATCTCCGGCTTTGTTAAGGTTTAGTTTTGCACCAAGTTTAACAGGATGGTTTCGGTTGGCTGACCAAACAACTTGAGGGAACGCGATAGCCGGTCCAACGATACCTGACCCGCTGTTGGTTTGGACTATGAAGACCGCAAAGAGGTAAGTGTCGCAGGTCCTGTTGCAGTAGAACCCACAGGCGTACCTCGATCCGAATGATCCTCTAAGGAGGATGACTCGGACTGTTGAGCCGTCTGTGAAGGTTACCGAGTGGGGTGCGGACTCTTTGTTGGTCCATGTGGTGGAAAGCTTTGCGGTCGGGTAGTCGAAGGGCTGGGCAGTGATTGAGTAGCAAGATGAGATGAGAAAGAGAGCAAGGAGAAAACTAGAAATTGAAGGTGTTTTCATGGCTGATGAATAGAATAGAGAACTGAAGATGAATGCATATGCAGCCTTGTATTTATAGGATTCGAAAATATGTAGTGGTCGTTTTCTATTGTAGTTTAATGTATCCTGATATTGGATTGACAAAACTGTGTTCGGATTTCTTGTGGAATGATGTTTACTTTGCGGATTAAAAACAAATTTTTATATTTCTTTTGGTGTCCGGTGTCAACCTTAAAAATCTGTTAAAGTCTTCATCATCCAAACTAGTGTTTTCAAGTCGCAATAGATAAACTTAAAACGAGTAACACATAGTTTAGGAATTAGCTCTCCAGTGTTACTAATCCAGAAAATAATAACTTAATACTGAACTAAACGTCTAATGCCCAAAATCAAAACTTTGATTAGGTTATGTACACCATGACTAGGTATAACTAAGGACTAACACAAACTCTAATTAGATGCCCTTTTTCCAAGTAACGGCTGATGGTATCCCTTTTCCCGGTTGATGACCCGTTTTTCTTATGTCGGAAGGCTTGCTTGGATTCTTTGGGGAGCATGCAGTCCATTGCAAAGAATTACCGAGTTTTAAATATCGACATGATTTAGTTTGAGATGTGCTTCATGATGATGTCCTTAAGCAGGCAGGGATCTCGGTGCGGTGAACTTTTTGACCGGTCCTTTAGAAGGGAGATCTACCTACGGCCCGCTGACATTCTTGTTTTTTTATGGGAAGGAGAGAAACACACGTGCGTCAATTTGACAGGTGTGTCTCACCTCGTTGGGCTTAGGGGCCACGGGTTTGTGGCGGGTCAGGCGATAACAAAAGCGGAGGCGAGAAAAGTAGCTAGGCATGAAAAAGCTTGTATCGAGAATCAGCACACGTTCGTCCCGTTCACTTTCGATACCTTTGGCGCTCTCGCCCCTGACACGGTGCGGTTTCTCAAACGGGTTCAGCAAATGCTAAGTAGTAACACCCTGCATGTTAAGAGGCAGAATTTTGTGTTTAGCAGGATAGGGTTTGTAATTCAGAAGGGGGTAGCGACGCAGCTTGTTACATGTCTACCTTCTATTAGTTTGTAATCATCTTTTCCTTTTGATTTTATTTCTTTGGATTTCTTTTATAAAAAACACGTGAAAACTCTCTAATATTAGATATTAGATAAAACCCCACAATCATCTAATAATAATCTAATTAGCTATCATAAATCACATTCAACTCATCTCGTTTATCTCAAATTTGTTGAACTAATTAATTACTTGAGACCAATATCCATGTGCCCGGAACCGGCCCATCATCGCGGCCAAAAATCACCACTAATTTCAGACTTAAAATCAGGTCTTCAACACCAATTAGGCTTACTTCAGTAAGTAATTAAATTTGTGGAAAGAAAGAAAAATAGAAAAAAAAAACGAAATTATAGGTTTAACCGGTCAATGAACTTAAACTGGCGGTCTTCTTGTTTAAAACTGTTGGTAGAAAATGACATATTATACGAGTGGTTTTGTTTTTTTATTAGTTACCATTCTATGAATATTCTCTATCAAAACTTGCAATTTTCTTGAATAAAAGGAATTTGTTTCGTATCTCTTAATCCTGATAACTGATACATTTAAACACAATAGTAACAGTATTATATAGTCCTTAAACCCAAAACTAGAGCTTTAATAACGCACATACCATGAATCCATAATATCCCTATAATTTTAATTTACTAGATAACCCATCTATTGATATTAAAAAAACGTTACTAAATATTAGCCAAATATAATTAATTTAAAATACTTACCAACTCTGACAACATTATGTTCAGATAAAACGTGGTCAATCTTTTCCCCCACAGTTTGTTTATTGGATAACATTAGCAAGCTGTAATCATGTACGTGTGGCTGTAGATTTTGAAGACCAAAAACAAATCCTTTATCATAAGTCAGCACTCAGCATTAGAAAATTGTTAGTTTTGTCCAACCCTTATTATTAGCTTCTGGATTAAACTACATGATATACCTAGCGAACAAAACTCTACAACAAATAATCAGCTAACCATTTGTTTAAGTATTTGATCATTTTGTATCAGTACAAACTTTAGAAGTAAATTATAGACCGCTTGTTTAGAAAAATTATCAGAAACATATTTTGCTTTGATCCAAACACTCAAAAACATTGACGGATTGAACTGATGAACCTTAACAGGATGCAGGCCTGATAGTAAAAGAACTATCATATAAGTAGTATGAAATTTAGACGCTTCCAATGAGATTGGGATTTAGCTTCTATGTACTCATTGATGGATAGGAATCAAACATTAAACAAGTTGGGAGATGTGGAGTACAGGGCGAGAACCCCTTAATACACACTTATTCTTGATTTCTCATATTGACTAAATATTTATTCATGAGTACTAGGAAAATAATTCACTATGAGAGTATTCACACGATTTTCAAAGATACCTAAGTTATCACTAGTCAGATAACCAACTCTTAACCTATCTATAATCATTTCAATATTAACCCTAGCCCTGACACACTTTAGATTGTTTAATGCAAACCCATATAACTCATTGTTGCCTATAAATAAAAAAGAAAGGTAATTTTTTGGAACAAAAAAAGGCCCGGCTGGGTATTGACCGGGCCAGGCCAAAAGGGCGTTTCGAACAAAATAAAAGCAAGAATACAATAAAATGAAAAATGAAGGAGGTTTTTCAATGCGAGATCTAAAAACATATCTTTCCGTGGCACCGGTACTAAGTACTCTATGGTTCGGTGCTTTGGTCGATTCCAAAAATCATGAGGGTTCAAGTCCCTCTATCCCCAATTTGACGCCCTAATTATTTCTGGTATCCTTTTTATTTATTTTATCCTTTTTCGTTAGCGGTTTAAAAGGTTCCAGCGGGCGTTATTCACGTCTTACACAACAAACCCTTAAAGGAAGGGCCAAAAAAGGGGGCAGCGGGTAGGAGAAATGGAGGTTTGGGCTTTAGAAGGGTTTGTTGTTGCTTATATTTGACAATACCTTCAACCTTGTCAACTGATAGTGAAAGAACAAAATCGGGGTACATACCAATACCTAGTACAGGTATAAAAATGGAGATGGAAACAAATAACTCGCGCGGTCCAGAATCAAAAACATAAGAGTTTGGAGTATTAAATAACTTGTATCCATAGAATATCTGGCGTGACATAGATAATAAATAAATGGAGTTAATATCATTCCAATTGCCATTACAAAAGTGATGGCAATTTTGGGCATTAAAAGATATTTTTGGCATTTAAAATCAGGTCAAGTTCTAATTCTTCAAGTTAACTCTGTGGTAATACGATCAGCTAAGCCTTATTTGGCTACTCCAGGAGCAACTGTTCATGGACATTAAGGGGAAATCCTTTACGAAGGAGATACATTAGTTACATTTGGTACTTTATTGCTTAGTCTAGCTTTTATGGAAGCTTTAACAATTTATGGCCTGGTTGTAGCATTAGCACTTTATTTGCTAATCCTTTTGTTTAATATTAGAAATATCGCGCCCGTAACTCTTCCTCAGCCAGGATGGGGTAGAATAGCAGAGCAAGTACAAGTATTAGTAGCATAACTAGATAGTTGTACTGGAATTGACGAACACTTAATACCAATATTATTCTTTATTAGTATTAGTCTCCAATAAAAATAGAAATGGGGCGTAGCCAAGTGGCAAGCCCCAAAAGAAAAAGTGTTAACTAATTACTAGTTACCAGAGTAAAACATACAATTTTTTTGACAAAAAGTATTGCGGAGACAGGATTTGAACCCGTGACCTCAAGGTTATGAGCCTTGCGAGCTACCAAACTGCTCTACCCCGCGCCAAAGAGAATAACTGAAAACTAATATACAAGCAAGGATCAGCTCTATTTATTTCCGTTCCATAGGTTTTATTTTTTGCCTGATGATTCAAATGATGGGTTCGTTGGAGTAGCCTCGCTCCTCGGATTTTTGATTGAAAAAGTGATCGAACCAAGCCTCCGCAATTTCAGAATCCCCCTGGCGAATGGCCTGTTCTCCCCGGTCAGAATAGGTGGGTTAATTCTTTCCCTTAGAACCGTACTTGAGAGTTTCCTACCTCATACGGCTCACCAACCAACTCTTTTTGTATCCCATTTGAATCTACCATATCTAACTTAATAAGATTTCTCGTAGATCTATCCCATTTTTTCGGGTTAATGAAAAGAAGTTAATAAAATGAGTTTTAAAATTAAATCTTAAGTTTGGATTAAAAATCCGGTTTATTTTAGTTTATCTTTTCTCCCACCTTCAGAAGCCCAATTCTTCCTTTGGTGCTTCGACTCTCGCATAAAGTTCTTGCTTCGAAAATTCAAAAGTCGGAGAAGGTTTTTTAATAATGAATCGATAGTCAAACTCATTCCATACAGTATCTTTTACTCTATCAAAGCGGCGGATTTCTAAATTTTCATAGGGCCCTCCCGGAATTCCTTCTAGGGCCTGTTGAACAACATAATGGAGGCAGCCAATCAATATAGATTGATCCGAAATATGATTCAAATCCAACATAGCACCCGTAGGTACATAAGAAACGTATTGAATCGATTCTTTTTAATGAATAGATCCGATCGCAACTTTGAATATGGAATTCAAAGGGATCAAACAAGAAAGGATACTCTGAATCATAGAACTCTAATGAAATATAGGATCAACCAACATTTATCGAATTTGAAAAAGAGTCAAAAGAGATGATTCGATCCTCTTATTTTTTTTATCGAACCGAGAGATCCATGAATGAAACGACTTATTAGTCGATTTATTGATCACTATGGAATAGGATATACATCACATATCCTGGATCAAGTAAAGACTCTGGGTTTCCGAAAAGCTACCGCCGCATCCATTTCATTAGGAATTGATGATCTTTTAACAATACCTTCTAAAAGATGGCTCGTTCAAGACGCTGAACAACAAAGTATTATTTTGGAAAAACACCATCATTATGGGAATCTACACGAGTCTTTTTCTATGATTTATTTCTGCCATATCTTTAATAGCGGGTTGGTTACACCTACAACCGAAATGGAAACCGAGCGTTTCATGGTTCAAAAATGCAGAATCTCGTCTCAATCATCATTTATCAGGTTATCTAAACAATTCAAATTGTACATGTGCATCATATTACCATAACATGTTCTTAGAGAATGAAGGCCAAGCGATTTGTGAGTTCAACGAAAATGAGTTAGAAGCAAAAAATCGAATTACAAGAAACTAGTGAAGAATAAAAACGCTTAAATGGATAGCAACCGCGAAATGCACAATAACTTCGTCAGATTTAGAGAAACATCTCACCACATTTCATGCCAATGATCAAGTCTAGAGTTTCTTCGTTATTACTTTAGTTGTTTGAATTATTAATTATTCGTGTAACTTTAATCATTAAGTCAGTTGGTATGTTTAATGTATTTTTTATCAATACTAATAATTTTTAAAACATAAAAGTATTTAATAAAGTACAAATGGCGTGGGAGTGGAAAGTGAAACCATGCTACTTCAAATGGAAAACTTGATGCATAATTGAATCTGATGTGATGCTAATGTGCATGTTTCTATGAGGCTGGAAAAGCAAAATCACACCCCATAATCTAAGTGACTACTAATAATTGAACTATGTAACCGAGAGAAACGGTCATTAATTAATGACCGATTATTATAGTAACATTAATGAGATACATAAGCTTAGTTTTAAAGGTATAATACTAACAATACTAGACTACCAACGTGCAGACAAGTGTACCTATTATTCTTTAGTACAGCAAAGGTAAAATACTTGATATCAATCCGTGGACATAATGACTCTCGATACTATGTTATCTACCAATATGTAATCTATGAAAATGTAAAAGGACTTGAATTTAAAAAAAAATCTGAATTAAAACTAGACAACGAATTTAAGAGTTTAATGAGAATCATTTAGAACTGAATCATCATAGACGGAATGATATAGAAGATTGATTTTACTTATGAAACCTTTTTAATGATTAGTTAAATAGTGTGTGATGTGCAAAGATGGATTAGAGCCGGTTAGGGTTAATCCCACCAAATCAAGAAACAATATTATAGACATACTTATAGACATACATCAAGACCCGATTCAATAAGTTTTACAATCTTTTAATAAAATCCTTAAAAGTTCCAAATATAAAGATGTAACTAAACTTAGATTCGTAAACTTCCAAATTATTACTAACTCCTTTAAAATCTTTCTTCACACATTTCCCGATTACCGTATGGGACGTACCCAGGTCATGTGGGCCGGAGAACCCAAATTCATTAGAATGTGTCGGCACAATGAGTAGGGGACGTACCCTATAAGTGCGCAAGGACAATACTCTAATCGTTTTTCCTTATTAGTATTGTCTTCCTGATTCTTAATGTCCAGCACGTCCAAAACTTCCTTTTTTCATCAAAATCAGCAAACCTTAGATAATCTAAATTACTTATCTATTCTAATCAGATTCATAGCAAAACGAATAATAAATATGGGAAATTGTAAGCGAATTACATGTCTTACTTGGAACATACTAGTCACAAATGTTGGTGGGTGTTTGTACATATAGAATCTGTTTTTAGTCACAAAATAGATGAACAATGACAATATTTTTTGTCGCAAAAAGGCTATGAACAACTGATTTACAACCGAATGAACGGTTGCAAATAACTTGACTTGAATCTACAATAGCAAACCTTAAACTTCTAAATACGAAATAATTGAATCATAGATACCACTTGTTATAAACTAAGTACTAAATGAAAAGATAGATATAACCTCAACATCATGCATTAATAGGTGTAACGCCTCGCTTTTTCGTACTTTCATTAATTAGAAAGTGTAATCTATTTCTATTTACGGAAACTTGTATTCGTATCACATTCGTGTTTCATTTCTCAATCTTATAATCTGAGACTTTGATCGTAATGAAATCAAGATTCGTAATATTTATTCGTTGTAATGTTGTACGTGATTAAAAACGTTTGTGATCCGTGAAACTCGTAATCGTTAAACTAAATTTGTTACGAATATATATAATTACCAATTTGTTTATTAAGTTAATTAAATTAATTGGTTAAATTAATTAATTAAATTAGTTAATAAAATTAATTAATTTCTTTTACAAAAATTAAAATGATAATTTTCTTTATAAATATATTAACATTTAGAATTAAATGTTAATATATACCTTTCCTTAATAAACTCTAAGGTCTATATTGAAATTCTTGAATTCTTTAACTTCAAGGGCTATTCTTGCCATTTCTGAAACCAATATAAGATTTTTAATTAATAAAAAAAATATATCAGCAAAACCGGATCCGCGGGACTCGAACCCGGGACCTCCGGTTCAACAAACAACAGCACAACCACTCCGCCAGACGCACCCCATTGATAGATTACTAGAAACACAAGGCTTTTAGGCTGTGTTTCCGGAGTAGATGTTGGTCGCGAACACTAGGCGGCAGCAGCCCTTTGTGGGCGGGATTTTGAGTTTAAAACTTTTTTTACATTGATTACTCACCTAAACCCATCTAACAACTAACCTAAACTTATCCCTATAAAACCCACCTCTAATCCAAGTATTTTTACACTTTAATCTCCCTCAGATCTCTCTCAAAACCCTTCAAACAGCTGCTAAATTCCAAGTTCGAGCATATTATACCCATCTTACAAAAGTGAGCATATCTTGCTCATTTCTCAACGAAATCATCTCATTCTTCTTTCTAAACACTTGGACAAACTTTAAGTTTGAATCCTAGGGTTCTCCATGGAGAACTCAGATCTGGAAATGCACTTAAATATCCAAAAACTTTCTGTTTGTTTTCAAAAACTTTTCAACACTTATATCTCTTCATCCAACTTGAGTTTAACTCATCTCAAACCTATGTCTTAATGCTTACAACCACTCTTATGGTTGGTTAGGCTTAAAAACAAGGTTGAGACTTGATGATTTTTCTAGACCTAAAGTGTCACCATGGACACACTTTACATTCTTGTCATTTACATTATTGTCATAGTATTGTTCTAGTACCCTCCTTGTTACCCATGGTGACTTGTGTAGTGGTGAATGTTATTCGAGGTTACTAAATGGATGGTTCTACCTCCTACCTCCTCCATGACTTCCATGAAATCCTTGTTAGTATAGTTTATTGTTTTGTACATATAATACCCATGGACTATATTATAATCCTAAAAACCAAAACCTTGATAATGACTATATAAGCACCTATCAAGTTATTAAGTTACCACTAAATTATGTAGTTCCTTGTCACGGTTCTAATAGGTCCCGAACCTATGAAATCACATTCAACCCTTATGGGTTACTATAGTGTCAAGAACAAGTGCTACATCTTAGTGAATACTTTTGCATCATACTTTATCACACTTTATTTTAATCATGCTCGAATAATCTAAATCCTTCGTCAAACTCGTTACTCATATGCCCTCGTTTTCCTCTTGTAGGATAACTCGGTGTTCATCCCATCAATCAACTAACTCCACGGACTTGTCAAGTTGATGGATTAGCAAAACTGTGATTACACTCGACCCACTTTTCGTTTTCAATACTTTTGGGTGTAACATGTTTACTTATACCAAAACAACAATTCCTAAACTTTATGAAATGCACCAACAATCCCATACCCGTGAACACTTGATACGATTACTTGAGGCTTATATCTTGGACATTCTTTATGTGATACTTTAGTCATTAACTTGTTTTAAGCTTTCGTTTGACATGTATAAGCGCTTTAGGAAGTAATGCATCCCCCTCCATCGTGTAATCTTGAGGCCATGTTAAAACATCGTGTTTGCGTTAAGGGTTTGACTAGTAGTATTGCATGCTTTGTATATGCTCTTGTAGAATCATAGTTGCCATGAGGACTTGTTTAAACTTTATTCGTATACGTATGCTATGCTTAAACTTGTGTACTCGCCTTTGCTTTTGCATTGAATTGTTATTTTAAAACATGTTACAGGTTGATGAAGAGGATGCTATGAAATCAAATAGCAAGGACTTAGATACACACATTTAGACGTGTAGGTTAATTTTGTTGTATTGTGTTATTTAAACTTGTTAAGTCTAATTGTTGTATTTATTTCAATGTTGTATTTTGACAATTATTCTTGAAATGAAATTCGACTTTAATTAAACTGTCATTATTAGCGTTGTGAGCAATAAGCAATCTCGTTATCGTCTCACTCCGATGTTTCCGCCATCGATTGGGGTGTGACAATAGGACTAATGGAAATTTAAGACATTTTTGTATCAGGTGGTGTAGGAAATAGGGATGGTAATGTGTATGGCTTGGAATGGGTATTGGTAATCAATATCCTATATCTAATGTCACACCCCGACCTGCAGCGGAAATAAAAGTCGGGGCATAATTTGTGACAATTGGCAAAATTCCGGTAATTCTGTACAACTTGAACAACTAGTACATGTTTATTAATCATATAACATGACTTAATTTTTGATTTTTAAGTCTTAAAAGTCTAGGAATTTAACCAAATCATAGTTTGGTATGATAATAGATTCGTCATGATCACGAATATATAAAACCATATCCTAGACAAATGACAACGACGCGAGCATGTATTAAATATCAGAACTAGTTACGGTGCAGTCTGATATAATAGAATTAAGATATAAAATATTTCTGCACTATTATATCATAAAAATTTTATATAAAATACCAAATTGTCCAAGTCTGCAGCAAAATTCAGCATTCTGCAGCAAAATTCAGCAATTGTCCGAAAAGCCAAATATAAATATTTTTAGCTAAAGAATAATAATGGGTGTTAGAAATAGTATAAAACCCATATCTAAATCTTATTATTTAAAGCTAAACGGTTTGTTCAGTAAAAACCTGATAACAAAGCCGGTACCAGAACCGAACTCAAAATGACAAAATTATTAGTCTGAAGAGCTATATTAATTAACGGGACAATAAAAATTGTACTAGAGCTATTATGAACATAAAATTTTATAAGTAACACTATATATCAGTATATTACCCAGTACAAGACCCGAACCAACTTTATCAACCAAACAACAAATCAATAAGACTAATAAATTATTTTAGCCTACTATAACATCACTTTAATGTATTGGGGTATTAGTTTTTATAAAAAGTTATATATAATTATTAAAGTTTATAAAAGTATATAAAATTATATATATTAAAAAAAAGCAAACAACACCACCTCACGGCAATGTGTGTTTCCCCATGCCACTAAATATTTTTTTTATTCATTATGTGTTAGCAAGTTATTAACATGTTTAGTGTGAAGTGTGGTGTAAGAACCATAATCACCAACACAAAACCAAGATTATAATTACTTCCATTTCATTCATTTTCTCCATACACCAAAACTCAAGAACACTCTCACTTTTGCTCTCAAAAAAAATTGTCCAAGCTTCATCATCTTCACCTTTACTTTTTAAAAATCAAACACAAGAATCTCAAGCATGCATGAAGATCTAAAGGAGATCTAAGGAACTTTCAAGAATTAGGAGCTTACTTTAGAAGCTAGAAACTCTTGATCAACCTCTCTTCTTGTTCCTCTAGATCACCTTAGCCATTGTGCTCGTAGTATGATCTTAAAACCTTATGTTATACTTTTTATTTTATAAAATTTCACAAGATCATAATAAAAATTATATAAAAAACCCACTTGAAAAACACTAATAAATCTAAGATCACTAACATAATCATGTGATTTTCTTGATAATTTTTGATGATCTTGAACTTGTTATGAACTAGTAAACTTGAATCTTGCAAAATTATTAATAAAAAGGTTATCTAAACACATACATGTTTAGATTAGCAAGATTCATTAACAAAATTTGTCAAGAACATAATCTCATATTTTAAATATGATTATACATATATTAGATCATAACATTATGATTTAGAAATTTTGTATAAAAGTTATAATAAAGTTTCTATATTAAGAAAGATTAATAGTTATAACAAGTTCATAACATTATGTTAATACATTTATATAATATTGTCGTTTATGATGATTTGAGTTAGTTTAATTACTTAAAACATGTTTATAAAAACATGAGAAACTTATATTTTTAAAGAAAACTATGGCAAAATTTTTATAAAAATTAATCTTGATTAAGATATGATTAAACTTATTTGGTGGTTAAATGTGATTAGGAACTTTAATCTTGTTTAAATAAAGGTTTGGTGAAAAAGTTAAGAATATAATTACATAAGTATTTCTTAAACTAAAAAGGAGATAAATATATATTTTTGATAAAAATATATATTTTGAAATCACCAAATATGTGTATATATATATATATTTTTTTTGTATAAAAATATGTTTAAATGTTCAACTTTTGACAAAATTATATATATCGGACAATTCGGACAAACTTGGACAATTCGGACAAAATATAATATATAGTATAAACGAAACAAACGACAAAGACGAAACGAATAAAATAGTCGACGCGAACCTAACGGTCAAGACGAACGAATAAACCGATACACTTTATATTTACTAGAATTTTTTAAAAATATATAACTTATAGTTTTTATAAATAAGTTTTTATAAGTTATAACAAATACTAGTAAACATTTTTGGATAAGCCCAACTAAACAAATTATTAGACTAAGCCCATTTTTATAAAAACTATATTGGGCTAAACTTATTTTTATAAAGTATGTGGACTAGCCCATTTATATAAACTAGTTGGGCTAAGGCCCACTTTTATTAAATTAACTTTGAGCTAAACCCACTTTCATAAAATTTACAAGTGTTAGGCCTACTTGTATAAAAATCAAACTTGGGCTAAGCCAACTTTTATAAAATCAAACTTTGGGCTAAGGCTCACTTTTATAAAAAAATAAAAAATAAACTTTGAGCTAAGCCCACTTTTATAAAAGTTTACATGGGCTAGACCCATTTAAATAAAAGATAATTTTGAGCCAAGCCTACTTTTATAAAGAGATAAATTGGGCTAATCTATTTTATAAAAACTAACATTTGGCTAAATCCAACTTTTATAAAAGTAAACTTGGGTTAATCAAATTTTTATAAACTATATTGGGCTAGGCCCAATTTTTCATTTTAACTTGGGCTAGACCCATCTTTACAAACCAATTGGGCTTAATCCATTTTAAAACAAAATTAGGTTGGGCTAGGCCCACATACATAGTAAGAAAATTGGGCTAGGCCCATGCTTACAAAAACTATTGGGCTAGACCCGTATGTAATAAAGTCTTAGATTGAATTTTTACCATTAAATAATGGACTAGGTCCATTTACATGTAATCAATCCAAAAGATATATACGAAAGAAATATATATATATATATATATATATATATATATATGTATATCAACCAAGAAAACCAATAATTGCAAGTATGAAATTTAAGATAAAATACTTGTACGAAAAACAAAACGAAAGCCTAAGTGTCCAATAGATTAGAACACTTGTAAGTCGAAAAAACGAACGAAGTATCAGGAATCAAATAAGGATTTGTACGGAACGCAAATCTGTGAGTTCATGTTTCCCCTTTTATTTTAACGTTTTTATGGTTTTAAACGTGCGGGGATGTATACATGTTACAATTAATATAGCTGGGAAAATGAAAATATTTAGATCACATGTGAATAAGGCTCAAGCTATGGGGCCATTAATGAAAAACAAGTACCGAGTAACAAGGGGATAGATCTATTGGGTTTGGGCGAGCCCCACTCTATTACGGCAATAATAACAGATCGTATTAGAGTGCTTTTGTGTCTAAAACGAGTGTCTCAGACACATAATAAATCGTCAAGGTTTGGTTGCCACCTTATTCTGCATACAGATTAGTGTCCTTGCAACACACTAATGATCTTAGAAGTTTCATTAAGCTATATTAAACAAGTTTATTTCAAATGTTTTTGATAATTTATTTGATACAAAATTTATAACATGAATTCACCAGCTTTTGTTGACATTGTTTTCAAAACTAACATGTATTACAGGAAACTAGTGGATGGACTTCGGCGAAAAATCTTGTTCGTTTGTTGAGAAGTCAAGATATTATGTTTCATCCGGTCTTTGTTGTTATGTTTTATAAACTTATGTCTAAATTTTAAATAATGTTGTTAAACTTGTGGTTTGTTTTAAAGACAAAAGTTTATATGTAAATTATGGTCAAATGAAAAGTATGGATGAATGTTTTGTAATGTAATACAATTGTCGTTTACTTGGTTGAATGCAACGATTGCCGCTCTGGCCACACCTCGCGACACGCTTCCGCTACATCGAAAATCGGGGTGTGACAGACCTGGTATCAGAACTTTAATTGTAGTGAACTAAGATTCTTTTGAGTCTAGTCAACAATTTCAAAATGCTCTTTTATAAATTTTTGTGAGTCGTTTACAAAAATTGAAATAAGTATTTTTGGCTTGTCATCCTAGGGATAACTCTCCACTAGTATCAAATGTTTAAAACAAAAACAATAGTGCAAGGTCATTATACAAAACTAGTCTATGAGAGATAGACACAATAACAGTAAATTGAGTTGAACTTATGATTAGAAAAACTTACATCGAAACTTAGTGATTGCCCGATTATTTATCTTTAAAATTATTTATTAACAAAAATAAGTTATACGGATTATGTTTGCTAGGACCATGTCTTCTGATAGTAGCCTTTCAGACACCGAGTCTATGAGTTCTAACCCTGAGATAGATTATATACCACTAGACGATATACTCCCACCAGTCATTATCATTTCCGACGATGACTGGATGGACGATGATTTCCAGCCTTTTGCCTTACCCTACCCTGTACCCGATCCCATTCCCGGGATATTCCCGATGATGATGTTTTAGCTTTACCACTCTTTGACCACCAGATAGTTATCATTGGCCACCCCGAAGGTTAGCACATTGTGGAGCACCATGTTATACCACTTAACGTGGTAGATCCTTTTGCTGTCGACATCGATGGAGATGACGATGTCATTCCTTTTGTTCACGTAGATCACCTTGAGGATGATCTAGGTATCGAAGATGATTTTGATCTCGCGCTACTGGAGGTAGCTCCTCATGAGCCTGGTGTCATTGATATTACCTCATCTGCTCCATCATCTCTGAGATCACCCTCACCCGAGCCCTCACCTGATACTGCTCTTCCACCACTTCCAGATACTTTTCCCACTGTTGATGATTCTATTACACCCACTTTTGTTGATCCTATACCATCTGTCACTACTGGTCACATCTACCCATCTGGACCATCTCAGTATTTACCTGGAGACGTTTCATTTGCTACTGATCATTTCACTCCTCATCCTTTGTCTGGACCTTCACATTACTCATTGGGAGGTACATCCTACTCATCTGAGCAGCCACCGTTTCACCATGTTGATGGATCATTACATATACCGCGTATACCCATTCCAGATCCTTTTATCACATCGGATCCTTATGCATCTTCTTACACTTCAGGACCCTCCCGAGTTCTGTTCCCTGAGTCTAGTCAGTATACGAGTAGACACCATCCCTATTCACGACCACCCACTGTTGAAGGACCATCATACCCATCGTCTCACCATACCGGTATTCACATTCGATCACTTCCACCTGGTATGAGCCCATCTGATCCCTATCATCCCAGTCATTTTCCACCAACCACCACCGAGTTTCGAGTCACGTCTTCTGAGATACAGATTAGTATCTTATTTCGCCGTATCCGTGAGCTGCAGGCTCAGATTTCCACTTTGCAAGCATCTCAGAGTACCCCATCTTTGTCATCTCAGTTACCACCATTACCCACTTCGACACCTCCTGTGACACCATCTCTATCGATGACATCATCACCACCTTCGCCTGTTATACCACATCCACACCCTCTAGTGCAGCGTGTATTTCCATCCCACGAGGAGCGTATCCGTTCGCTCGAGGAGGAGGTCGCATACCTCCGGAGGATCATCCGTTCATCTCCACCCCACCTCCACCATCTATCTAGTTGGTATATGGTCATACCTCTAGGGTAGGTACTCATACCAGTTTTGCCGAAAATAGAAGTTTTTGAAGATATATATGTCGTCAACATGAAGATTTTGAAGAACGACGTGAAGGAAAATATCTACTTTATAATGTATTGTGTATGACTTGTCTATCGGAGTGTTATAACTCCGAGTTATTTTTGTATCTTCACAAAAATGATGTATCAAGTTGACATTATATATATAATGGTTGATGTTTATCTTTTATTTATGCATTGTTGATTGTTCATTTTTATGTATCTATTATGGTGCTTATAATATGGATACTATACATAAAAATTGAATTATATAAATATTATATCACTTATTATATAATACTAATCCATGAAAGACAATATTTGTTTTAAATATACGTCTAATCACTTCTATATGTTTCATATATGAAGATCATGGCATCTAGAGGAAGAGGTAGACCCCGAGTTAGACCATCGCCATTACCTACAACCCAAGCCGAGCTCGATGCTCTAGTGAATCAACGAATAACTGAAGCACTTGTGCATCACGAGCGCAATGCTGAGCCAAGGGTTCAAGAACCACCAAGAGTTCAAATGCCCGTAAATGGTTTATTATTTATAATATTACCTAAGTATGATCATTAATATTTATTTCCAACAATATATATTATTGATGATTCTTGAAATCTAACTATTTCAGGATGTACATACAAACAATTTTTAGATTGCAAACCCTTGAATTTTGATGGCACAGGCGGTGCAGTAGCCTTTGTGTGTTGGACAGAAAAGACGGATTCCATGATTCGTATGAGTAACTGTTCTATCAACCAGATTGTGACATATGTATCAGGCTTATTTATGGATGAAGCATTGTCATGGTGGAATTTGCAAGTACAGACGCTTGGAGAAGCAGTTGCTTATGCTATTACTTGGAATAAACTGAAGGATATGATGAGAGAGAAATATTGTTCTAGAGCTGAGTTACAAAAATTGGAAACTGAGTTTTGGAATATAGTGATGGTTGGATCTGACATCTATGGCTATACTCATGATTTCATGATCTTTCACGAGTCGTTCCGTATATGGTAACCCCCGAATTTAAACGTATCGAACGATACATTTGGGGATTATCTCCAGAAATTCGAAGTATGGTTACTTCGTCACATCCAACAACCATCACTGAGGCAATTACGATTGTAGTAAGCCATACCGAAGAAGCGGTGAGAATGAATAAGTTTTCGAGAAAGAATGCGGAGATGCCCAAGGAAATACATGTAGAATCAACCTCACATGGGAATAAGAGAAAATTTACACACTTCAAGAAAGGTTCCGGGGAAAGTAACAAGAAGAAAGAAACCCCCACAGCAAAAAGGAACAAAGTATTCGTGGCAGCAGCGGAGACAGAACCGAGAGGTTATACAGGAAATGCACCTAAGTGCAACAGGTGCAATTATCATCATTATGGTGGATGCCGAACCACCAAATGTGATAAGTGCGGGAAGTTGGGACACCGCATCGAAAACTGCTGGAGTAATAACAAAGGAAACAGGAATGAAGGCAAGAAAGAAGGAGGTTATGGAAATGGAAACGACTGAGGAAGAAATCAAAGTTGTTATGGTTGCGGTGAATTGAGCCACTTTAGGAAGAATTGCCCAAAAGAGAACAAAGGCCACGAGCGAGCCTTTGTAATAGGAGCTTGCGAGGCACGTCAGGATCCGAATGTGATCACTGGTACGTTCCCTGTCAATAATCATTTCGCATCTATTTTATTTGATACTGGCGCGGATTTTAGTTTCATATCTTTAGAGTTTAAAGATATACTCGAACTAAATTCAAATAAATTAGATATTCCATAAACTATCGAACTAGCGAATGGAAAGATAATTGAATCTGATGAAATTATTAAAGAATGTTCTTTAGAGTTAGGTGGACAAAAATTCAATATCTATTTATTACCCATCCAGTTAGGTAGTTTTGATGTTGTAATCGGTATGGATTGGGTATCCAATAACGAAGCCGAAGTTGTGTGTTGTGACAAAATCATTCGCATTCTACTTCCTAATAATGAAACACTTCTTATACATGGCGAGAAGAGCGAAACGCCATTGCAAATTATTTCTTGTATGAAAGCTCAAAAGTGCTTGAGAAAAGGATGTATAGCATTCTTAGAATACATTGTTGACAAGAAATCCAAGGAGCCAAAACTTGAGGAGATCCCTGTTGTTAAGGAATTTCCTGAAGTCTTCCCAGAGGACTTGCCAGGAATACCACCCCAACGACAAGTCAAATTTCACATAGACTTGATTTTAGGAGCTGCACCTGTAGCAAAATCCCCATACCGATTAGCTCATTCGGAAATGCAAGAGTTGTCCACACAGCTTCAAGAGTTGTTGGACAAAGGATTTATTAGATCAAGCTTCTCACCTTGGGGAGCTCAAGTTTCTATTTGTAAAGAAGAAAGATGGAAGCTTTAGAATGTGCATAGATTATCGAGAATTGAACAAACTCAGGATCAAGAATCGGTATCCGTTACCGAGGATCGATGATCTGTTCGATCAACTTCAAGGATCAAGTTTTTACTCGAAGATTGACTTAAGGTCAAGATACCATCAGCTTAGAGTGTGGAAGAAAGTATTCCAAAGACAGCATTCCGAACCCGTTACGGTCACTACGATTTCCTTGTTATGCCATTTGGTCTAACAAATGCACCGGCGGTGTTCATGGACTTAATCAACCGTGTGTGCAAGCCTTACCTCGATAAATTTGTGATAGTATTCATTGATGACATATTGATATATTCACGAAATAAGAAGGATCACGAACACCATCTTAGGACCATTCTTGAGTTGTTAAAGAAGGAGAAACTGTATGCAAAATTCTCTAAGTGAGAATTTTGGCTTCGTGAAGTCCAATTTCTCGGACATGTAGTCAACGATAAAGGCATACATGTCGATCCATAAAAAATAGAAGCCATTAAGAATTGGAACGCACCTAAGACACTCACCGAAGTACGCCAATTTTTAGGATTGGCGGGTTCTTATCGAAGATTCATTGAGAATTTTTCAAAGATCGCTCAACCACTAACCTCCTTAACTCAGAAAGATAAGAAGTTTGATTGGGGAGAGAAACAAGAAGTGGCCTTCCAATTGCTAATGGACAAACTCTGTGATGCACCGATTCTATCACTTCCGGACGGCATAGACGAATTTGTTGTTTATTGTGACACTTCACATCAATGTTTAGGATGCGTATTAATGCAACGAGAGAAAGTTATTGCATACGCATCACGCCAATTAAAAGTTCACGAAAAGAACTATACCACACATGACCTAGAGCTAGGTGCATTGGTATTTGCGTTAAAAATTTGGCGTCATTATCTTTACGGCACCAAGTGCACAATCTTTACCGATCACAAAAGTCTTCAACATATATTTAACCAGAAAGAGTTAAATATGCACCAAAGACGTTGGCTTGAATTGT
Organism: Scalesia atractyloides; assembly: GCA_947069175.1. Classification (NCBI taxonomy): domain Eukaryota; kingdom Viridiplantae; phylum Streptophyta; class Magnoliopsida; order Asterales; family Asteraceae; genus Scalesia; species Scalesia atractyloides. Next base: position 1,945,704 of record CAMTDV010000003.1, read on the forward strand.
TGAATGACTATGATTGTGAAATTAAATACCATCCGGGCAAGGCAAACGTTGTCGCAGATGCTCTAAGTCGAAAAGAACGAGTGAAGCCTCTTCGTGTACGATCATTAAGACTCACCATTCACAATAACCTTACCTCTCAAATTCACGACGCTCAACAGGAAGCCCTAAAGAGCAAAAATTTTAAAGCATAAATGCTTAGAGGTATGGAAAAACAATTAGAACCAAATGAGAACGGAACTTTGTATTTTGCAAACAGAATTTGGGTTCCTCTTTTTGGTAATCTGCGAAACTTAATTCTAGATGAAGCCATAAGTCCAAATACTCGATACATCCTGGAGTGGATAAAATGTATCACGATCTTAAAGAATTCTATTGGTGGCCTAATATCAAAAGAGATATTCCAACTTATGTTGTAAAATGTCTAACATGTGCAAAAATTAAAGCCGAATACCAAAAACCTTTAGGATTGTTACAACAACCTGAAATTCCCACTTCGAAATGGGAACAGATTTCTATGGATTTCATAACGACATTACCCAGGACCTCTCGCGGTCACGACATGATTTGGGTAATTGTTGACCGACTAACCAAATCAGCTCACTTCTTGCCGGTACGTGAGAAAGATAAAACCGAGAAGTTAGCCAAACTTTATCTTAAAGAGATTGTGGCAAGACATGGAGTGCCTGTTTCCATAATCTCTGATCGAGATGGTCGTTTCATATCAAGAATTTGGCAATCATTTCAAAAGGCTTTTGGATCTCGCTTAGATCTAAGTACGGCCTTTCATCCCAAGCAGATGGCCAAAGTGAAAGCACCATTCCAACCTTAGAAGATATGCTCCATGCTTGTGTAATTGACTTAGGCGGAAATTGGGATACTCACTTGCCTTTAGTGGAGTTCTCATATAACAATAGTTATCACACAAGTATCCAAGCTGCTCCATTTGAAGCATTATACGGACGTAAATGTCGATCTCCGTTATGTTGGGCGGAATTAGGCGACAAACAAATGATAGGTCCATAATTAATTCAAGAAACTACGGATAAAATTTTTAAAATCCGAGACCGTATAAAAGCCGCTCAGGATAGACAAAAAAGTTATGCGGATAAACGCCGCAAACCATTGTCCTTTGAGATTGGAGACAAAGTGTTATTAAAGGTCTAGCCTTGGAGAGGCGTAGTTAGATTCGGGAAGCAAGGAAAACTTAGCCCGAAGTATATAGGACCATACGAAATCTTGGAGAAGATTGGAACAGTCGCTTATAATTTGAAATTGCCTGAAACACTTAATAACGTTCACGACACTTTTCATGTGTCAAATCTTAAAAAGTGTCTTTCAGACGAGTCACTTATTATCCCCACGGACGAAATTCATATAGACGACAAACTCCATTTCATCGAAGAACTTGTCGAAATTTTAGATTCGAAAGTTCAGAAAACAAGGAGGAGTCGTATCAAACTAATCAAAGTCCATTGGAACTCAAAGCGCGGACCTGAGTTCACTTGGGAATGGGAAGACGAAATCAAAAGAAAGTATCCCACTTGTTTGAGAAATCCTACGCAAAGGATGACACGACTTAAATTTCGGGACGAAATTTTCTTGAACAAGGGGAGAATGTGACAATTGGCAAAATTCTGGTAATTCTGTACAACTTGAACAACTAGTACATGTTTATTTATCGTATAACATGACTTATTTTTTTATTTTTAAGTATTAAAAGTCTAGGAATTTAACCAAATCATAGTTTGGTATGATAATAGATTCGTCATGATCACGAATATATAAAACCATATCCTAACCAAATGACAACGACGCGAACATGTATTAAATATCAGAACTAGTTACGGTATAGTCTGATATAATAGAATTAAGATATAAAATATTTCTGCACTATTATACCATAAAAATTTTATATAAAATACCAAATTGTTCAAGTCTGCAGCAAAATTCAGCATTCTGCAACAAAATTCAGCAATTGTCCGAAAAGCCAAATATAAATATTTTTAGCTAAAGAATAATAATGGGTGTTAGAAATATTATAAAACCCATATCTAAATCTTATTATTTAAAGCTAAACGGTTTGTTCAGTAAAAACCTGACAACAAAGCCGGTACCAGAACCGAACTCAAAATGACAAAATTATTAGTCTGAAGAGCTATATTAATTAACGGGACAATAAAAATTGTACTAGAGCTATTATGAACATAAAATTTTATAAGTAACACTATATATCAGTATATTACCCGGTACAAGACCCGAACCAACTTTATCAACCAAACAACAAATCAATAAGACTAATAAATTATTTTGGCCTACTATAACATCACTTTAATGTATTGGGGTATTAGTTTTTATAAAAACTTATATATATAATTATTAAAGTTTATAAAAGTATATAAAATTATATGTATTAAAAAAAAACAACACCACCTCACGGCAATGTGTGTTTCCCATGCCACTAAATATTTTTTTATTCATTATGTGTTGGCAAGTTATTAACATGTTTAGTGTGAAATGGGGTGTAAGAACCATTATCACCAACACAAAACCAAGATTATAATCACTTCCATTTCATTCATTTTCTCCATACACCAAATCTCTCACTCTTGCTCTCAAAAAAAATTGTCCAAGCTTCATCATCTTCACCTTTACTTTTTAAAAATCAAACACAAGAATCTCAAGCATGCATGAAGATCTAAAGGAGATCTAAGGAACTTTCAAGAATTAGGAGCTTACTTTAGAAGCTAGAAACTCTTGATCAACCTCTCTTCTTGTTCCTCTAGATCACCTTAGCCATTGTGCTCGTAGTATGATCTTAAAACCTTATGTTATACTTTTTATTTTATAAAATTTCACAAGATCATAATAAAAATTATATAAAAACCCACTTGAAAAACACTAATAAATCTAAGATCACTAACATAATCATGTGATTTTCTTGATAATTTTTGATGATCTTGAACTTGTTATGAACTAGTAAACTTGAATCTTGCAAAATTATTAATAAAAAGGTTATCTAAACACATACATGTTTAGATTAGCAAGATTCATTAACAAAATTTGTCAAGAACATAATCTCATATTTTAAATATGATTATACATATATTAGATCATAACATTATGATTTAGAAATTTTGTATAAAAGTTATAATAAAGTTTCTATATTAAGAAAGATTAATAGTTATAACAAGTTTATAACTTTATGTTAATACATTTATATAATATTGTGGTTTATGATGATTTGAGTTAGTTTAATTACTTAAAACATGTTTATAAAAACATGGGAAACTTATATTTTTAAAGGAAACTATGGTAAAATTTTTATAAAAATTAATCTTGATTAAGATATGATTAAACTTATTTGGTGGTTAAATGTGATTAGAAACTTTAATCTTGTTTAAATAAAGGTTTGGTGAAAAAGTTAAGAATATAATTACAAATTTATTTCTTAAACTAAAAAGGAGATAAATATATATTTTTGATAAAAATATATATTTTGAAATCACCAAATATGTGTATTATATCGAATAATTCGGACAAACTGTGACAATTCGGACAAAATAAAATATATGGTATAAACGAAACAAACGACAAAGACGAAACGAATAAAATAGTCGACGCGAACCTAACGGTCAAAACGAACGAATAAACCGATACACTTTATATTTACTAGAATTTTTTAATATATATAACTTATAGTTTTTATAAATAAATTTTTATAAGTTATAACAAATACTAGTAACTATTTTTGGATAAGCCAACTAAACAAATTATTAGACGAAACCCATTTTATAAAAACTATATTGGGTTAAACTTATTTTTATAAAGTATATGGACTAGCCCATTTATATAAACTACTTGGGCTAAGGCTTACATTTATTAAATTAACTTTGGGCTTAACCCACTTTTATAAAATTTACAAGTGTTAGGCCTACTTGTATAAAAATCAAACTTGGGCTAAGCCCACTTTTATAAAATCGAACCATGGGCTAAGGCTCACTTTTATAAAAACTAAACTTTGGGCTAAATCCACTTTTATAAAAGTTTACATTGGCTAGACCCATTTAACTAAAAGATAATTTTGGGCCAAGCCCACTTTTATAAATAAATAAATTGGGCTAATCCATTTAATAAAAACTAACATTGGGCTAAATTCCACTTTTATAAAAGTAAACTTGGGCATATCAAATTTTTATAAACTATATTGGGCTAGGCCCAATCTTTCATTTTAACTTGAGCTAGACCCACGTTTTCAAACCAATTGGGCTTAATCCATTTTAAAACAAAATTAGGTTGGGCTAGGCCCACATACATAGTAAGAAAATTGGGCTAGGCCCATGCTTACAAAAACTATTGGGCTAGGCCCATATGTAATAAAGTCTTAGATTGAATTTTTACCATTAAATAATGGACTAGGTCCATTTACATATAATCAATCCAAATATATATATGAAAGAAATATATATATATATATATATATATATATATATATATATATATATATATATATATATATATATATATATATATATATATATATATCAGCCAAGAAAACCAATAATTGCAAGTATGAAATTTAAGATAAAATACTTGTACGAAAAATAAAACGAAAGCCTAAGTGTCCAATAGATTAGAACACTTGTAAGTCGAAAAACGAATGAAGTATCAGGAATCAAATAGGGATTTGTACGGAACGCAAATCTGTGAGTTCATGTTTCCCCTTTTATTTTAACGTTTTTATGGTTTTAAACGTGCAGGGATGTATACATGTTACAATTAATATAGCTGGGAAAATGAAAATATTTAGATCACATGTGAATAAGGCTCAAGCTATGGAGCCATTAATGAAAAACAAGTACCGAGTAACAAGGGGATAGATCTATTGGGTTTAGGCGAGCCCCACTCTATTACGGCAATAATAACAGATCGTATTAGAGTGCTTTTGTGTCTAAAACGAGTGTCTCAGACACATAATAAATCGTCAAGGTTTGGTTGCCACCTTATTCTGCATACCTCCCGACACGCTTCCGCTACATCGAAAATCGGGGTGTGACATAATTGGGTTATGACCAAAGCTCATGACATTTACTAATGAGTTTCATATTTATTAAATTAAAACTAAAACTTCAAATATTCAAACACAAGGAATCATACAAGCACACTAAAAATCAAAACATTGTTCAAAACGTAATAGATTTGTTTATTCTTCTAAGGCCATTCCTATGTGTTTCTCTCCTCAGCCTGTTCATCTGTATCATGCGTAAAACAAAGAATTTGGGTCAACAAAAGTTGGCGAGTGAATCTAAGTAAAACAATTTAAACGATTGATATATCAGTTATTTAAATAAAAAAGATTTGTGCATGTATCATTAATGAACATGTGCTTATAAACAATCACAACCCACATAATATCCATGATGAACACATAACATGATGAATGATGAACTTGAGATCAAGGCTCAATCAAACAGAGCCGATCTAATGAGGCACCTGATGCTCAACTCGTATCCCACGAGGAACTGATGGGCCTTAAATGAATGATTGCACTGAAATGATAAAATGTAATCACACATAATCACACCAATAGAAACACACATTTGATCATATAATGATGTTAGCACAAGCGTTTAAATAAATTATTAAAACATGTACGAGACATGATACACCCAAAAAGTGATTAAAAAGGGAGTTTGTAAGGATTCACTCACAGTGTGTGCGTTCCTTGATGATAATAAATGCGCACGAAACGGAGGATTTGATCAATGAACGAATACTAACATAAGAATAATATTACGATAATTCGATAAATATAAACAATCTAATATCTTCATTTAATTCTTTTTTTTTGTTAGAATTTTAAGGTTATTTTTGGTGGTCATATATCATTCAAAGTTGCACTATTAAGTGTTTTAAAATAAATTTTAACTAAAAAGTATAATTAAGCAATGCAAATAAATACATTAAAATAAACATAGTATTAAAAAATATATACTCTGTCAGGTCTCACAGAGGGGAATCGGACCGGTTTAAATGCGGAACTAGACGCGTGTGGTGAGGTTCGAACCTGAGACCTTCTGTTCACGTGCACGCAGCTCTTCCAACTGAGCTACGTGTCTAACCCATTAGTTTCTGGATTTTTATTATTCTTATACACTTGTTAGAACAGTTTCAGAAATACTTTAATTAAAAAGGTTTTTAAATCGAAGGAACCGGTGACTAAACAAGCATCGAACCTACGACCCGAGATGTGTTTTGCTCCCAACCCAACCAACCGGGCTGAGTGTCTAACCCGCAAACACTAGCATTCTCATTATACTTATATGCTTGTTACCTTGTTTCAGAAATTGTTTGATTTAAAAAGATTTTAAATAGGCGAACTGATAGACCACCACAAGACTCAAACCCACAACCAATGATATACTATGCACCCAACCCTACCAACTGGGCTGGGTGTCTAACCCGTTAAATTCCAAAGTTTTATTATTCTTATGAACAAAATAACTTCATCTTCTTCAATTCAAGTAAAAAACCAGAACTTGACTCCGACTGATATGAAATGGTAACTGTTCTGGATTATTTGTGGGTAATCAAAAACAGATTAAACATGAAGTATTGAAGGATTTAGAGATCCATACCCAACAGAAAATAGGAAAGAACTCGTTTTATTTTCTCCGGTGATTAATTCCGGCGAAGACAAGATTTCCCGACGAACAGAGCTTCAAAAAGGCAACAGTTAATTGAACGAATTTGAGCGAATGATGGTGTGAGAACAAGAGGTATTTATAGCGTGGGCAAAACTTTCATCAATCTTCAGTTTTTAAAAAAAAAGGATTAAAGGTCAACTAATTTCTTTTCGGTTACACATCATTTGATTTCGAATCTTGCAGGTATAACCGTTTGGAAGTTGACAGTTACAACATACATATCGTGCATTGATTCTCATTCAAACCTCCGACGGTTACCGACTTGCTAGATTGAAAAAGGATTACAGACTTTGACTCTATATAACTTATTTGTTTCGGTTTTTAAACACCAAAGTGTGTGCGGATCAATGGTGTTTTGCGTGTGTGTGAAAGCGGTTGACCCGGGTTCGATTCCGGTTGGGCCCTTTTTGCTTTATATATTTTCTTTTATTCATTATTCTTTTGTTATACCTAATTTCTTTTATTCATTATTAGATTTAAATTATTTATTATTGTTCATTAATTATAAGCTTGCAATATTAATTAGCTATGAAAAAAACTTATAAAATATAATCAATACCCGGTTAATAGACGGTGCGGGTTTTCGGAACCCGTTTTACACAAATATTACAGTATCCCCTACTTTTAGAAATTTCGTCCCAAAATTTAAGTAGCAGCAGTAACTGGGAAAAGATGCGGGTATTTTCCACGCATTAAGTCTTCACGTTCCCAAGTAAACTCGGGTCCTCGTTTTGAATCCCAACGTACCCTGACTATTGGAATACGACTTCGTCTCAAACGCTTTTCACCGTAGTCCATGATTTCTACTGGTCTTTCAGCGAAGTGCATTGATTCATCGATTTGAATATCTTCTAACGGAATATGGAGATTTTTGTCGGCGAGACACTTCTTTAAGTTTGATACGTGAAATGTGGGATGAATTCTGTTGAGTTCTTCTAGTAGAACAAGCTTGTATGCTACAGGACCTACTCTTTCGAGTATCTTGAATGGTCCCACATAGCGTGGTGCTAGCTTGCCCTTTTGTCCAAAACGAACCACTCCCTTCCCCGATGATACTTTCAAAAGTACTCGATCACCAACACAAAACTCCAAAGGCTTACGTCGTTTATCAGCGTAACTCTTTTGACGACTTTGAGCTGCTAGAAGATTATTACAAATCAGCAGAATTTTGTCAGTAGTTTCTTGAATCAATTCGGGTCCAGTGATTTGCGCTTCACCAATTTTGTGCCAACATACAGGAGATCGGCATTTACGACCATATAAGGCTTCAAAAGGGGCCATACCAATGCTTGAATGATAGCTATTGTTGTACGAAAATTCAACTAACGGTAGACGAGTGTCCCAATTACCTTTGAAGTCTATGACACATGCTCGCAACATGTCTTCAAGGGTTTGTATGGTGCGCTCAGATTGTCCATCAGTTTGAGGGTGAAAGGCAGTGCTAAGATCTAGACGTGTTCCCAAGGCTAATTGGACGGCTTGCCATGTACGCGAAGTAAAACGGTCGTCTCGATCTGAAATGATACTTAAGGGTACACCATGACGGCTTACGATTTCATTGATATAGATACGAGCTAACTTCTCATTTTTGAAGTCCTCGTGGATAGGGATGAAATGAGCTGACTTAGTAAGCCGATCAATGATAACCCAAATGGTGTCATACCCACTGGAAGTGCGAGGTAACCCGATAATGAAATCCATGGTTATGTTTTCCCACTTCCATACAGGTATTTCGGGTTGGATAAGAAGTCCTGAAGGTCTTTGATGTTCAGCTTTCACTTTGGAACATGTAAGGCATTTGGAAACGAATATAGCGATATCCTTCTTCATGCAAGGCCACCAGTAGGAGTATCGTAGATCTTGATACATTTTGTCGGCTCCTAGATGTATGGAGTATCGGGTTTTGTGTGCCTCATGCATGAGGAAAGCACGAAGATCATCACGATCAGGTACCCAAATACAATTTAATTAATAGAGAATACCATCCGATTTGGATTCTAGCTTGGTTTCATCTCCACAAGACAGTTCATCTCATACATCATTTTCCGTGACAGAAATATGTTGAGCTGCTCTAATTCGGTTTTGAAGATCGGTAACAATTTGAGAACACAAGAGATGGATTGAGTTTGCATACTCCTTTCGACTGAGGGCGTCAGCCGCAACATTAGCCTTGCCAAGATGATAACGAATTTCACAATCATAATCATTTAGGAGTTCGACCCATCGACGTTGCCTCATGTTCAATTCCTTTTGATTAAAGATATGCTGAAGACTCTTGTGGTCAGTGTAGATTTCACACTTAGCGCCATAGAGGTAATGTCTCCATATCTTAAGGGCGAACACGACTGCTCCAAGTTCTAGGTCGTGAGTGGTATAATTCTTCTCATGCACTTTGAGTTGCCTTGAGGCGTAGGCTATCACCTTTCCTTTTTGCATTAGAACGCAACCTAACCCTTGTCCTGACGCGTTGCAATAGACCACAAATTCTTCGCAACCATCAGGAAGTGAAAGTATAGGTGCATCACAAAGTTTTTGCTTCAAAGTTTGGAAAGCCACTTCTTGCTTGGGTCCCCAAATAAAGGGTTTGTCCTTGTGAGTCAAGGTTGTGAGTGGAACAGCGATACGAGAAAAATTTGCAATGAACCGGCGATAGTAACCAGCTAGACCAAGAAATGATCTAACTTCAGTAGGAGTACGTGGCGCTTGCCACTCTTGTACCGCTTTGATCTATGAATCCCTTTGTCGTTAACGACATGGCCAAGAAATTACACTTCTTTTAACCAAAACTCGCATTTCGAGAACTTAGCATAAAGCTTTTCAGTTCTCAAGAGTGTTAGAATGAGTCGAAGATGACGCTCATGATCAGATTTGGTCTTGGAGTAGATAAGGAAATCATCAATAAAAACTATGACAAAACGATCGAGATAAGGCTTGCTACCCTATTCATCAAATCCATGAAAACAGCAGGGGCATTGGTCAACCCAAAAGGCATAACCATAAATTCATAGTGACCATAACGAGTTCGAAAAGCAGTCTTAGGAATATCTTCTACACGCACTCTAAGCTGATGATAACCAGAAAGAAGGTCGATCTTTTGAAAACAAGTGGCACCTTGAAGTTGATCTAAAAGATCATCAATACGAGGTAATGGATAGCGATTTTTTATGGCCAGTTTGTTAAGTTCGCTATAGTCAATGCACATACGAAAAGTTTCATCTTTCTTTTTCACAAAGAGAACAGGCGCACCCCAAGGTGACGAGCTAGGACGTATAAATCCCTTGTCAGTCAACTCTTGCAGCTGACTAGCTAACTCTTGCATCTCTGATGGATCCAACCAATAAGGAGATTTTGCGATTGGTGTAGCACCAGGTACAAGATCGATTCGAAATTCAACTTCTCGCACAAGAGGAAGTCCTGAAATGTCATTGGGGAAAACTTGAGGAAACTCTTTAACGATGGGAATATCTTCGAGCTTCCTTCCATTTCCTTCCTTCCCTTTCCTTCCTTCTTGACGATATGAGCTAGAAACGAGATATAGTCTTTGCGAAGATATCTACGAGCTTGGAGGCATGACATCAATTTAAGCCCTTTAGACGGAGTTTCACCAAAAATACGCAAGGTTTGACCGTTAGTGAGAGGAATTCGAATAAACTTCTCGAAGCATACAACTTCAGCATGATGTTGACTAAGCTAGTCCATACCGATGATAATATCGAAAGTACCCAACTTCATAGGAATGAGATCAATTCAGAAATCGTGGTCATTAAGAGTAAGAGTACAATCATGAATGATCGAATCTAACGTAATAGGTTCACCATCAGCAACCTCCACCGTGAATGGTTCAGCGAGTCTAACGCGAGATACATCAAGAATGGATTCAAACTCTAAAGATATGAAACTCTTATCCGCACCAGTATCAAATAGTATAGATGTATATCTACCGTTAATAAGAAACGTACCATTAACCACATTATTATCAGCCCTAGCTTGGTTGGCGTTGATGTTGAAAGCCCTTCCTCTAGCAGGTGGATTAGCTTGGTTGACTTGATTCACCGGATTGGCTTGAGCTTGGGCGTTTATGATGTTCACCAGGCGTGGGCATGTATTACGGAAATGGGTTGGATCGCCACAATTGAAGCTCTGACAGGTTGCATCATTGGATAGTTGGGTTGATAATAGGGTTGAGCCATGGGTTGAGCAGGTGGTAAGAGTAAGGGTGGTTGATTTTGGGCTTGGTCCACCACTTGATTATTGGTTTGGGCTTGAGGCGGGTTGCGGTTTGACTTTTGGAGGATATGGCAAGTTTGAATCGTGTGACCTGCACGGCCACAACTTGTGCAGTATTGGCAGGGTTCTCAGGAGGATGGTGATATTGGCATCGGTTGCATTTTGGGTGAGGATCAGTGTATGGTTTATTGAATGGGGCGGCTTGAGGGGCGACTTGTATAATTGGGGCAGCAGTGATAGGGGTATTGGTTTGGGTAACGACGAAGTTCTTCCCATTGCGCTTCCTTTTTCCAGCAAATTTGGAAGACGAACCTGCTGAAGTTGGGGTTGGAGTTTCAGCAGGTACCTTATCTCTCTTTTTCTCGTCTCTAAAATCGCCATTTCGAATTCCGCATTTTCCGTAAGTTCAGTGGCCAGCTCCATGGAAGCTTCGAGTGTTGCAGGTAAAGTACTTAACACAGAATCTTGAATTTTCGAGGGAAGACCTCGAATGTAATGCTCGATTAGACGATAGATAGGAGTGAACAGGTTAGGGAACATCTGATTCAACTCGAGGAATCTCTTGTTGTAAGTGGTGTGGTCTCCGTCCTTTTGCTTTAATAAATAAAACTCGTCTTCCAGTTTCTTGATTTCGCTTCTTGGACAGAAGCGTCTCGTCATAATTTCCCTCAACTCATCCCAAGTCAAGGCCATAGCAGCTTCAGTACCTCGCTTACCCTTTTTGGTGTTCCACCAAGTAAATGCTACTCCAAACAACCGACCAGTAGCATAGCGCACCTTGCGATCATCGGGACAATCACAATTGAGAAAAGTGCTTTCCATCTCCTCAAACCAACGGAGGAGAGCAGTGACACCTTCATTCCCTTCATATTTTGGGGGATCGCAGGATTTGAAATGCTTGTAGGTACATTTGATGGTGTTAGGAGGAGGCTTGGCGATATTTTGCCCGTCTTGGTTGGTGGTGTTAGTGGGATTGGCGGCAAGTGCTTGTTGAACTTGCACAACAATATTAGGAAGTACGGCAGCCATTTGTTGAACGATGTGAGTGGCCATACGTTCGTTGGATCATCCTGACCTTCTACCGCCTCGAGAGTGTCTAGCAGACATCTACAGGAAATACGAAGCGAGGTTATGAATTGAACGTTCTTAGGTGTCATGTGTCATAAAAAAATGAAAACAACATATAATAAATGAAACATGAATTTAACTACATCCATAGGATGTCTTGGGCTTGCTTAAGGTTGGGCCTCCAAATGTCTCCCGTACTTCAGCCTTGGTAGTCGCGTGGCCCCCATGACTACTGGGCTTGGTATTGGTGTTGGCCTGCTAATGCTGGCATCACCCGAATGAAAATGGTAAAACATAATTTCAAGGTATAAGGTCAGAATGTGTCCAGGTATAGACACAATGACACCTCAAAGTGGGGTTAGTTCATACGACATTTGGTGTGGCATGCTTTGTCCTAATAGGTCCTTCGTACTCTCATTGTTAGTCCCCAGGTAGGAAAACGGGTCCATTAATTGGATTTATACGAATGCCAAGCCTAGACAGGACGTTCCGACTACCGGTACTTGTACCCTTCTAGTTACTACATGCCCACCGTAGAACTCACTTTGATGCGATTGAAAAGAAATACATGAAAACAGTGCAAAATATTTGAGAAGAAATCATGAAAAAATGTGATATTGTGATGTGTGTGCTTGCGTGGGCATGATATGCTAACAATATGTATAGTCTATAATAAGCATCACATTTTGACATATAATAGTGAAAGTGTTTGCATATAATTGTGTGTGAAATAAACATGAAAAACAAAAACATCATGAGTTTTGCATGTAACACATAAACATTTAAAATCTAATTAACTATAGTATAAGCTCTAAGGGTCTAATAACCTATCCTATATCCCTATAGTCACAAGCTTCGATACCAATCTGTCACACCCCGACCCGCAGCGGAAATAAAAGTCAGGGCATAATTGGGGTATCACCAAAGCTCATGACATACTAATGAGTTTCATATTTATTAAATTAAAACTAAAACTTCAAATATTCAAACACAAGGAATCATACAAGCACACTAAAAATCAAAACATTGTTCAAAACGTAATAGATTTGTTTATTCTTCTAAGGCCATTTCTATGTGTTTCTCTCCTCAGCTTGTTCACATGTATCATGCGTAAAACATAGAATTTGGGTCAACAAAAGTTGGCGAGTGAATCTAAGTAAAAAAATTTAAACGATTGATATATCAGTTATTTAAATAAAAAAATTTGTGCATGTATCATTAATGAACATGTGTGTATAAACAATCACAACCCACATAATATCCATGATGAACACATGACATGATGAATGATGAACTTTAGATCAAGGCTCAATCAAACGGAGCCGATCTAATAAGGCCCTGATGCTCAACTCATATCCCACGAGGAACTGATGGGTCTTAAATGAATGATTGCACTGAAATGATAAAATGTAATCACACATAATCACACCAATAGAAACAGACATTTGATCATATAATAATGTTAGCACAAGCGTTTAAATAAATTATTAAAACATGTACGACACATGATACACCCAAAAAGTGATTAAAAAGGGAGTTTGTAAGGATTCACTCACAGTTGGTGCGTTCCTTGATGATAATAAATGCGCACGAAATGGAGGATTTGATCAATGAACGAATACTAACCTAAGAATAATATTACGATAATTCGATAAATATAAACAATCTAATATCTTCATTTAATTCTTTTTTTTTTAGAATTTTAAGGTTATTTTTGGTGATCTTATATCATTCAAAGTTGCACTATTAAGTGTTTTAAAATAAATTTTAACTAAAAAGTATAATTAAGCAATGCAAATAAATACATTAAAAGAAAATTAGTATTAAAAAAAATATACTCTGTCAGGTCTGACAGAGGGGAATCGGATCGGTTTAAATGCGGAACTAGACGCGTTTGGTGAGGTTCGAACTTGAGACCTTCCGTTCACGTGCACGCAGCTCTTCCAACTGAGCTACGTGTCTAACCCATTAGTTTCTGGATTTGTATTATTCTTATACACTTGTTAGAACAGTTTCAGAAATACTTTAATTAAAAAAAGTTTTTAAATCGAAGGAACCGGTGACCAAACAAGCATCGAACCTACTACCCGAGATGTGTTTTGCACCAATCCCAACCAACTGGTCTGGGTGTCTAACCCGCAAACACTAGCATTCTCATTATACTTATATGCTTGTTACCTTGTTTCAGAAATTGTTTGATTTAGAAAGATTTTAAATAGGCGAACTGATAAACCACCCCAAGACTCGAACCCACAACCAATGATATACTATGCACCCAGCCCTACCAACTAGGCTGGGTGTCTAACCCGTTAAATTCCAAAGTTTTAGTATTCTTATGAACAAAATAACTTCATCTTCTTCAATTGAAGTAAAAAACCAGAACTCGACTCCGACTGATATGAAATGGTAACTGTTCTGGATTATTGGTGGGTAATCAAAAACAGATTAAACATGAAGTATTGAAGGATTTAGAGATCCATACCCAACAGAAAATAGGAAAGAACTCGTTTCTTTTTCTCTGGTGATTAATTCCGGCGAAGACAAGATTTCCCGACGAATAGAGCTTCAAAAAGGCAACAGTTAATTGAACGAATTTGAGCGAATGATGGTGTGAGTGTCACACCCCGACCCGCAGCGGAAAAGGTGATCGGGGCATGATTGGGTTATCATCAAAGCTCATGACATTTATTATAACGTTTCATATTCATTAATACAATTTTAAAAGGAATTATACAATCATTATTACATCATGTCCTAACATCAATCTAGGCTTCATTGTTTTCTTCTAAGGCATTTCCTATGTTTTCCTTGCTTCATCCTGTTCACTTGTATCATGTGTAAAAAGGGTTTTTGGATCAACAAAAAGTTGGCGAGTGAATCCTATGGAAAACATTTGAACAAGTTTATTTAATTGATTATAAAATAAAGTGCACAACCATACATGAGTAAAAATAGATGTAAACTTATTCACCAATCAATTAATATTAAATAAAGCACAAATGAACAATAATGGATCGTTTTGAGGCACGCGTTGCTCAACTCGTCTCTCACGAGGAACTGATGGGCCTAATGAATGAATTGCATATAAATAGACAAAATAAAATACATAACTACAAACAATATAAACTCAATAATACACACACGAACAATAATGGATTTGTTTTGAGGCACGCGTTGCTCAACTCGTCTCACACGAGGAACTGATGGGCCTAATGAATGAATTGCATATAAATAGACAAAATGAAATACATAACTACAAGCAATGTATACAATCTAAGTTTAGATCACAATATGGTATGGCACAAGTTTAAATAAACGAGTTAATTTTATGACACATGACACACCCCAAAATGTGTAATTAAAAAGGGGAGTTGTAAGATTCACTCACATTGGGTGCGTTCGGTTGATGATGTTGAATGCGCACGAAGTGGTTTTAACCACGAGTGAAATTAACCTAGATAATGGCATAATGTTTCGGTAAGTAAACGGGTTTTATTAATCCATTTTAGTAGGATTGTTGGGTGTATTTTTGTGAGTTTAAGGCTATTTTCTAACCTTAAAAATGTTATTTTTAAGTATTTTTAATTGATTTTTAAATAAAATAAATAAATAAATAAAAATAAAAAAAGTTGACTTTTTGACCGTTGACCGTTGACCATTGACTTTGACTGTTGACCGGTTCGTATGTGTGTATGTATGCGCTGAGTGAGGCTCGAACCCGAGACCTCCCGTACGCGTGCACGCAGCTCTACCAACTGAGCTACGTGTCTAACCCGAAATATTTCTGTTTTTAATTATATTTATATATTAATTGAATTAAACAGAAAATCATTTATTTTAAAAACAATTTTAAAGCATCGAACCGGGGCGCTCCACAGGTCTCGAACCCGGGACCTGTGGGTTGAGTTAACACACAGTCCACCGCTGGACTGTGTGTCTAACTTGTTAAATAAACCGATTTTTATTATACTTATATACAAACTAAATATTTTCATTTCTGTCTTAAATAAAAAGTTTGATAATTGTCCGGACCGGTGCGGTAGTCCGGACTCGAACTCGTGACCTGTGATTAAACATTCACACAGTCCACCACTGGACTGTGTGTCTATCTTGGTTATTATTCCGGTTTTTATTAAACTTAACATCTTACGCAGTGACTCCGGTTCGGTTAAAAAAAAGGAACATTTTTATTAGGGCGAAGGTGCGTGGGACAAGATTCGAACTCGAGACGTAAGCGTGCTTTATGTGCACACAGTCCACCACTGGACTGTGTGTCTAACCCGAGTTATATCTTGATTTAAATTAAACTTATAGACTACTGAAAACTTCGTCTTCTTCGTCGAATTTAACCAGAACTATCGTCCGACTGATTCGTCGATTAAATCATGTTCTTTTAGCGTTTTAAGGTTAATTACAGGTGAGATAAATAAAAAGAATGAAAAATTAGGCGTAAAGTATACCGAACTGGACTCCTCTGTTTCTCCGGCGAAACTCGGTGACAGCAGAAACTTCCGGCGATGTGTGTCTTGCGGCAGAGAGTCTTCAGAGAGCTTGAGATGGATGTGAGTGGCTTCGGTATAAGTTCTGGGTGTTCAGTAAGGCTCAGAAGTGAAGGGCTCGGTTTTCCGGCGAGGTGCAGAACTTTTCCGGCGAGTGGAATTACGTCCGGTAAAGGTGTGATTGTGAGCGAAAAAGCTAGCAGAGGTTCGAGGAGGTATTTATAGGGCGGGACATCGACGTATTTGGCCCGTTTTCCGACTTGATTCGTCGGTTAGAAACTTTCCGGCGGTTATAACTTGTGTCGCGGACTCAGGCATCGGTTATAACCGATGTAGTGATTAAAGTTTACGTTATAACTGAAGTAACCGTCCAATCTTAGCGAGATAGTCGGAATTTCCGACGACTGCAATTGGGCGCGTCGGTATTTGAATTCGATACTCATGTTATGAATTAATTATCTTCAATATTGAACAAGAAACACAAGTGGCGCAGTGGTTGGATGGTTGGAAGATAAGTTGTTTGCTGAAACGCTGGCTGACCCGGGTTCGAAACCCGGCAGCACTAATATATTTTTAAATCACTATTTTTAAGACTTTTTCAAATATAAATTATATATTCCAATATATTTATTAATTATGTATCGTTTAAAATTATTTTGGGCATTAAATACGCCACGAAATTTTTAACTGATTGCTCGGTTAATAAACGGAGCGGGTTTGGTAAATCCGTTTTTTGACGGATGTTACAGTGAGAACAAGAGGTATTTATAGTGTGGGCAAAACTTTCATCGATCTTCAGTTTAAAAAAAAGGTTTAAAGGTCAAATAATTTCTTTTCGGTTACACATCATTTGATTTCGAATCTTGCAGGTATAACCGTTTGGAAGTTGGCAGTTACAACATACATCTCGTGCATAGATTCTCATTCAAATCTCCGACGGTTACCGACTTGCTAGATTGAAAAAGGATTACAGACTTTGACTCTGTATAACTTATTTGTTTCGGTTTTGAAACACCAAAGTGTGTGCGGATTAGTGGTGTTTTGCGTGTGTATGAAAGCGGTTGACCCAGGTTCGATTCCGGTTGGACCCTTTTTGCTTTATATATTTTATTTTATTGATTATTCTTTTGTTATTCCTAATTTCTTTTATTCATTATTAGATTTAAATTATTTATTATTCTTCATTAATTATAAGCTTGCAATATTAACTAGCTATGAAAAAAAACTTATAAAATATAATGAATACACAGTTAATAGACGGTGCGGGTTTTCGGAACCCGTTTTACACAAATGTTACATCTAATTCAACAGTCGTTGAGCATATTTTGAGTAATTATACATCAGTTATCAGACATACTAGTGGGTATCACGTAATCCTATTAGTTCCACAAAAATACCCGTTGGGATTTCAAAATGTATAATTTTTTTTCAAACCATTCTGTTTATTATATAACTTTAAATGCTTAACAACTATAATAAATTACAATATGATTAATTGCATACATATCGTTATGCTATTAATAGTTTAAAATATCTAAAAATGTTTAATATTCATGATTATATAAATCTTAAAATATTTTTTTATATTAAATCTTAAAATAAATAAATAATCTCGTTAAATACATATTCCAAAAGAAAATATAATATTTTGCATATAATGAAACTACAAAAACGATGATTACAAGACAAGGTTAATGAAAAATAAAAGAGTAAAACCTCAATGGTTTGCAGATTCTAACATTTTAAATTCAATAGTTTAAACATTGCAATTTTTATCCAATAGTTTGCTTATTTTAACAATTATAATCCACTTATTACCGTGTGTCCCATTCCACATGCCCCTCACATGAGGGGCATTTATGTCGCTTAATTTCTCTTTCATCTTTCCCACTTACCTTTTTAAAACCCTAAATATTCCCTTCTGCACATCAATGAAAGCCTCAAACCTCCATTAAAATCCAGCCTAAAAAAATAATGAGAAACCAGGGAATCATGTTTTGTTCATGTGGATCTCCAACAACTGTTCGATCATCATGGACATTTGTAAACATGTGTCCAAATTCCACTGTTGCACATGATGTGGGTTTACTGTAATATTCGTTGTAAAACGGGTTCCAAAACCCGCTTCGTTCAAATAATTCAAGAATTGGATGTGAAGTTTTCATTACGCATTTATTAACCATTCAAATTCGATTTATTAATTTCTGTAGTTAATAAATAAAGTAAAAAGGGTTAAAATAAATAAATAAAAACTATTAATAATATTAATAAATAAAAGGGAAAATAATAAAAATAAATAAAAGGGGTGACCACAGGTCTCGAACCCGGGTCCCCATTGAATTAACACACACTCCACACCACTGAGCTACACACACTTATTCTAAATCTAAAACAATAAAACCTTATATCAAAACAATTACCAAACCTGCAACTTCAAATCACTAGAGACCACCTAAGCATAATCTGTGCAATCAAACAAATTGACTGTCTTCTTTTGATTAAACGGGTGTAACGGAATTCAATCATCAGTTTCAATTGAATTCCGGAATCGATTTATATGTAACCGAAACAAATCATTGACCTTAAACTCAAGAGTTGAAACCGAAAATTGTAACTGCCTTCTTACACTATAAATATCGACCCTTACACCTCAACTAAACTCGCTCACTCCCTCAACATCATTCTGCACTCTCAGAAGAACCCCATCTGTTCAAATCAAATCAGGGCCAGAAAACTGCTCATTCGCCGAAAAAATTATCGGAGGATTTCAATTCGCATTTGATCGGTATAATTATTCGATCCTTGTTCTTTTATTCATTTAATTTAATAACACTAAAAAGTTATGCTAGATTACTGATCTAACAGTCGGGTATGATTTCTGGGTTTAAAATGTGAAGAAGATGAAGTTTGGATAGTGTATAAGTATAATTTAAATCGGTAATAAAACCGGGTTAGACACACAGTCTAGTGGTGGACTGTGTGCAATGTTAACAAGCATACCCGGGTTCGAATCTCACACGTTTCTGATTTCCGAACTAAAACAAACTTTTTTTAAAACCTATTTAGATCAACACCTAGTAAGTATATAAGATTAATATGAATCCTAGTTTTTCCGGGTTAGTCACACAGCCCAATTGGTAGGGCTGTGTGCAACGTATCGCGGGGGCGTGGGTTCGAGCCAATTTTGTAACCGGTTTTGCAAATATACAAAGCTTTTTAAAATAAAAATAAAATATAGTTTGGTCTAGTTAGTGTGTGTATATATATATATATATAATTAAAATCCAGATTATTTCGGGTTAGACACGTAGCTTAGTTGGTAGAGCTGCGTGCACATCTACGGGAGGTCACAAATTCGATCCTTACACGATGCCAATAATTCGCACAGTCCGGTCGGTTGACCCGGTTCAACCCTGAAAAAGGGAATATTTTTTTATACTTATTTTCTTTATTTTTGCTCCAAAAATCCCTAAAAATACCTGTAAAAATAAGACTTTTTAAGCTTTAAATTTGTAATAAATACTATAGAAATAGTCTTAAGAGTCTAATAAAAGACATAAAATAAAAATATTAATTTCAAACAAAAGAAATATATTTACCGAATTATTACGTGATTATTTAGGTTAGTATTTTCGTCGGATGGAATCTTTAATCGTGTGCATTCGTTATCAATTCAAGAAACGCACCCATTGTGAGTGATTTCCTACAAATTCCCTTTTTTATTCATGCTTTGGGGTGTATCATGTGTCGTTTATTTATATCTTATAATTCAAACATTTGTGCTACTACCGTTATATGAACTAACGTGCTATGTGACATTTGGTTTATTGTTATTTGTGGTTATATTTTCTCATTCCAGTCACGCATTCACATTAGGCCCATCAGTTCTCTGTATAGACGGGTAGAGCATCGCGTACCTAATTAGATCGGCTCCGTTTGATTGAGCCTTGATCTCATATCACATCATTTGTCATGCTCATGTGTACATTGCTAGATGTTTATGTGTTTTTGTGGATAGTTTACAGATACTTGATCATGTACATTTTTATTAAATTAATCGACATAATTATTTCTTTCAAATCATGCACATTTTTATTAAATTAATCAACAAAATTATTTCTTTCAAATATTTTTAACAGGATTCACTCGCCAACTTTTGTTGACCTAAATTTCTATTTTTACACATGATACAGGTGAACAGGTTGAAGCAAGGAACACATAGGAATTGGCCTTAGAAGAAAAATAAAGAATTATTTAAATGTCATGTTTAGAACAATCTTGTGCTTGTATGTTTTATGTGTTGGGTGAAATTTCTCCTTTTAATTTGAATTAATAAATATGACACATTGTAGTAAATGTCATGAGCTTTGATGAAAACCCAATCATGCCCCGACTACCATTTCCGTTGCGGGTCAGGGTGTGACAGATGGTATTAGAGCTTTTGACTATAGGGATATAGGATAGGTTATTAGACCCTTAGAGCCTATACTATAGTCGATTAGATTTTAATTGCTTATGTGTTAATTGGTTACATGCAAACTCATGACATTTACTTGTTTTACATTTATCTCACACACAAATGCATGCAAGCACTCCTACTACTGTATGATTTTGTGTGATATTCAATATGATATGCACATTGTTAACATAACATGCTTACATATATACGCATCACGCACGTCTCAATTCTCGTATGTTTAAACATTTTTCATGCTTACTTTCTCAAAATTTTGTGATGTTTTCATTTTTCAATCTCATCAAAGTGAGTTCTACGACGGGCATGTAGTAACTGGAAGGGTACAAGTACTGGTAGTCGAAACGTCCTGCCTAGGATTGGCATTCGTATAAATCCAAAATATTGGATCAGTTTGCCTACCGGAGGACTAACGATGAGAGTACGAAGGACCTATTAGGCCAAAGCATGTCACACCAAACGTCGTGTGAACTAACCCCATTTTGAGTTGTCACTGTGTCTACACGAGGACACCTTCTGACCTTATATTTCGCAATCATGTTTTGATTTTCATTCGGGTGGTGCAAATGTTAAACATGCCAAAACCTATGTGAACCCTACAGAGCCCAGTAGTCATGGGGCCCACATGACTACCTAGGCCAAGTATGGGGGACATATGGAGGCCCAAACATGAGCAAGACCCAAGACATCCTATGGATGTAATGAATTTATTTTTCTCATTTGTTTTGTGGATGTTAATTTCTAAATGCGACACATGACACCTAAAACGCCAAACTCATCATCTCGTTACGTATTTCCTGTAGATGTCTGCTAGGCATTCTCGTAGAGGTAGGAGATCATGAAAATCTGGCGAGCGCATGTCTGCTCAAATAGCCCAACAAATGGCCGCGTGATTCCCGATATCGTGATTCAAGTTCAACAAGCTCTAGCCGCTAATCCCGTCAACCCAATTAACCAAGAGGAACAAAATACTGCCAAACCTCCCACAAACACCACCAAGTGCACTTACAAGCACTTCAACTCATGTGACCCTCCAAAGTATGAGGGAACTGAAGGGATCACTGCTCTTCTTCGATGGTTTGAAGAGATGGAGAGTACCTTTCTCAATTGTGACTGTCCTAATGACCATAAAGTTCGTTATGCTACCGATCGCCTTTCTGAGGTAGCACTCACTTGGTGGAATGCCGAAAAGGGCAGAAGAGGCGCTGAAGCCGCAGTACCCTTAACTTGGGAGCAACTTAGGGAACTCATGACAAGACATTTCTGCCCAAGAAGCGAAATTAAGAAGCTGGAAGATGAGTTCTATTTCCTAAAGCAAAAAGAGAGAGATCATATAACCTACAACAAGAGGTTTCTCGAATTGAACCAAATGGTTCCAAATTTGTTCACTCCCCTCTACCGTCTGATCAAGCACTACATTCGGGGTCTTCCTTCGAAGATTCAAGATTTTGTAATGAGTACTACGCCTGCAACTCTGGAAGCAGCAATGGAGCTAGCCACTGAGCTGACTGAAAATCACATCAGGAATGGGGATTTCAAGGATGAGAAGAAGGAAGATGCAAGTAGCAAAACACCAACCGAAACCCCCAACCCAACTCAAGCCGAATCCTCTTCCCAATTCACTACCAAGAGAAAACGAAACGGGAAAAATTTTGTTGTCACTCAAACCAGTCAACCAACCCCACAAGCCGTACCCCTCCAAGCCATCCCAATTACCCAAGTGGTACCCAACTTAGCATACCCAAACAAGAAACCCTACACTGGTCCCCACCCTCAATGCAACACCTTCCATTATCACCACCAACCCACCATACCTTGCCGGCTGTGTGCCAATTGTGGATGTTATGGTCATTTGAGTAACACTTGTCGCGCTCCTCAAAACCATACCCCACCTCTTGCCCAAAACATGACCCAACCCCATCAACAGCCGAACCATCCAATGGTACCTTATGTTAGAGCTTGTTTCAATTGTGGAGATCCTACTCACTTCAAAAACACGTGCCCTAGGTTGGTTAACATCATTAACGCTCAAGCCCAAGCAAATCCATTTAACCAAGCGAACCAGGAAAACACATCCAAAAAGTTTAAGACCATAACCATATTATACCTAGAAAATACTTCAAACCATGACACTGAATAATGTTCAAGATCACATAAACAACCATAAAATATCAATTTCAAAAGTGTGCAACACGAGAACTACTTAAGTCAAAATAAAAGCGCAATCAAGGTTGATGCCCTGCTCATGATGATGCAGCCCTTGACTTAGATGGTGAGGCGGGTTTTGGCTTGGATTTGGATGTAGCTGTCTTGGATTTTGACTGTGATGTAAACTTTGCCTTTGGTGCAGCCCTTGCAGCAGCTTGTGATGTAGCCCTTGCAACAGATAGTGATGCAGCCCTTGCTGCAGATTGTGCAGCCCTTGCAGTGGATTTGGATGTAGCCCCAACAGTTGTTTGTGATTGACCCATATCTCCTTTGCATAAACTTTGGTTATAACCTTTCCCCTTGAACTTTATGCATCTTACAGTGCTTCCAACCCTAATCATTTTCCCATTTTTCTCAATTGGCTCACTCAATTCCTTAGCACTTTTATTTCTTTTCTTCTTTGGCCTACCAACCTGTTTGTGATGTTTGGGAGGCCTAAGAGTGGTAGGGCATTGAGAGGGTGTCCACATCGCAATTCCATTAACACCGTCAATGGTATTAGCATAAGCCTTCTTCCATGTTTCAGTCCAATAAACCTCAAACACCCAAGATTCAGGGATGCCAACATCTTGGCCTTGCTGGGTCATATTCCATATGACTGCCACAACATGCCTACATGATAAGCCTGTCAACTCCCACTTTCTACAAGCACAGTTCCTTTGGTTATGTTAACTACACATTGGTCATATATTCCCCTACTCACCTGATATTTGTTATTCCCACTATAGAAGACTGAACATTTAGAGGTTTCAGATTTGATGGTTTCAAACAACTTAGTTGCTTTGGGTGTTAAAGGGCCATCACACTTTGCAATTACCTTGTGCACAAGGACTATTCTCTTCATCAGGTACTCTCTGATATACTCCAAGCAAGTGATAATGGGCTTGTCCCTTCCTCCTACCAACTGTGAATTGAACACCTCACATAGGTTTTTCAGAAGTATATCACTTTTGGCTCCTCCTGCATATGTTTAAGGATCATACACAAGGAGGTTACAAAGTAGGACATAATGTACGATATAATCAACTTACGATAACCTTACCACTTAAATGAGATTTTGTCCAATGTTGTGGTGGGATTTGTCTCAACCAATCATGAAGTTTTTTGTCTTTCATGTAAACTTGTTTCATTGCCCTTTCAAACTGTCGAATGGTACTAACTTGCACACTTCCACGACAAGTTTTCATACAAGCTACCCTTCCATGTAGACTTCATATTCTCATGAATTCATGTCTTGAACAATAACAGTATTCAGCACTAGGATACACTTTTGATACAGCTGGTATAACACCCTAAGATAGAACGATAACAATAAACCATGACTAAAGTTGGTAATTCATAAAAATGTAATTAATTAAAAAATTTAATATGTATGTTACCTTATGTCTGTCACTGATAAGGGTGAAACCGGAATTGACGTTTAGAACCAAGTCACCTCCTAGACAATCCAAACACCAGGTCCTAAATGAAGATGTTTCTACTTCAACCAATGTGTACGCCACTGGATAAATCCCATTATTTGAATCCACCCCAACTGCAGTCAAAATTTTTCCTAGATATGGACACTTCATGAAACATCCATCCAATCCCAGTATATCTCTCCCACACGTATTAAAACCTGCCTTTAGAGCCCCTAAACAAATATAGATCCTCTTGAACTGCCTTGTTAGGCTAGCAGGGTTTGGCTCCTTCTCTACTCCAACATAATCTCTTAAAAGTAAATATTGCATATGATAATCCCCATCAACTTTCTAGGTAGCCATTAATTTCGCCCTAAGTATCTTCTACAAAGAAACTTGAACTTGGAATTTTTTCTGAACTTGATCTTGTAAGGCTAGTAATGGTATGCTTGGGTTGACTGCTATTATGTCTTCTGTTTGTTTGGCAAGGTAACTCATGGTGCAAAGCTTGACATATCTAGTTTGAAAGCAGGTATGTTCATTTATAAAAGTCTTCACAACCCATGTGCCCTCATTATTAGGGTTTGAGACATGTAGAATCCAAGGGCAATAAGGAATCTGATTCTTTTTTTAGGACCCACTACCACTATTTTGCACTTTTGTTATTTTGTTGCATATAGTTACTTTTTGACCATAAACTTGCTTGGCCCCACCAACCATACTAACTCCTTCACATATTACACGAAACCTGCCGAAGTTATTTCTCACAACCTTAAGTTGTCTTCTTGTTTCAGTTGCATAAGTCTTAACCAATTTCTTAATCTATTCTGTATCTGCAAATTGTTGGCCAACATAATATCTCTCAGCAAGTAGACTCTTCCCATATCTCTTTTTTTCCTGAGCTCCCTTAACTTCTTTTTTAAAGTAGTGTCATTTTCTTCGTCCCATTAACTATCAAAGTTGTCTAGATCAAAGTCATCAATATGTTCAGCATCTTCAGTCTAGTCACAACTTCTACACCAAAATCCATGTCAACAGCTGCCTTAAAATGTTGCATGTCAACCTCATAGTGATTGATAGCATCCTCTTCATCGACAAGGAAATCTGAATCATCAAAATCATCACTACCCTCAGAACTAGCACTATCCTTAGCACCATTACCACGCTCAGAACCAACACTATTATTAAACTCATTCCCATTGTTAACATCATTCCCAATTAGGCTAAATGGTCCCTAATCATCATTTTCATGCCACTGTATTGCCAAAGTCCTCCTAACTGGGTTAGCTACTAGGCTGGTCCATGTTCATCATTAAGTTCTTGAATAACAACCTTACAAGGAGATTGGAAGTAAGTCTCTAATGTTGTCATCCAGTGTTCAGTGTATATATCTATAACTTTGAACCTTTTAACATGTTGTAGCAAACACAGCCAAATCATTACCTACAGCCCTTAAACCATAATCAGGAATCATAAAATGGTATATATCTCCTCATCAAATGGGTATCTGACCCTGGGTTCACAGCCCAGTGATCATGGCAATGAACAGGTAGAGGCTTGGTCACAAGTTTGAAACCCGGGAGCCACCCCGAGTTTTCTATTACAGCACATTTACTCCAGAGAGTTGGCTTTCACAATAGGGTCGACTCTTGTGGAGGGTGCAACTCCTGTCAAGTGGCAGGGGTCTGGAAATTTTCTCGGGATAGCCAAGCCACATTCGACCAAGGCGTGGACCCGGTTTAGACAACATAGTCCTTGGTAATGAGTGGGGTGACGGGCCTGCGACTAGTAGGTGTAAATTAACCGTCTGTTGTGAAGTTCACCTATCAAAAAAAATCTAATGGGTATCTAATTTTCACCGTCATATCATTCAACTCATGAACAGAAAACTTGTCTTCATCTACCCAGTGAATAAATATTACCTCATCATCAAGATATCTTCTTCCAGGAGATGATGTGAATCCCCCTTCATGGTTTATCCTCAGTGAGAAGATTGAAGGGTTTTGAGGTTGGATTTTAACAGAGGTTTTCATTGACGTGAAGAAGGGCGTATTTAGGGTTTTAGAAAGGTAGGTGGGGAAAGTGAAAGAGAAATTGAATGACATATATGCCTCTCATGTGAGGGCATGTGGGGTGGGACAAACGGTTAGGAACAATATTAAATAGGTGGATCATAATTTTCAAATTAAGCAAACTATTGAATGAAAATTTTAATGTTTAAATTATTGGACTTAAAGTGTTAAAACCAGCAATCACATGAATGAAAATTGAGGTTTACTTAAAATAAAATTTAAAATTGAAAAATAGGATTTGAGGTGCGTATTCAGTAAATAAGTTTATTTATATTTCCAATATATGATTTAACATATAATTTAACTAGGTTAAAACTCGTGTATTACACGGGTGAATAAATGTAATTTTATATATTAAATAACAAAAAGTTATATATTTAAAAATTCGTGTATAAATGTATTGCACGGGATGAATAAACCCCTGCATTACGCTGATTGAATAAATATAATGTTGTCGGTTAACACATACAGTCGTCAAGATTTGTAAAATGAACTTAGATGCACTATTTAGTTATTATAACATTTTACATTTTTTTATTTATTATTTTTAGGTTAGTCAAGAAAGAGTGAATTTATGATTTATCTATTATTGTTTTTATTTAATTAATGGGAGAGTTTTGCTAGGAAAAAAATAACGAATACGAAAACAATATTTAAATGTTTACGTATTAACATATCCTTTGGTTAACTACTAAATTTTACAACTAGATGAAAATCTGTCACAAAGTTTTGAAAAAAAAAAGGTGCGTCCAAAATAAAAATAAACTTGGTACTTATCTCACTTATATTATTATTATTATTATTATTATTATTATTATTTATTATTATTATTATTATTATTATTATTATTATTATTATTATTATCAAATACACTTTAAAATTAACCTAAAAACAAAAGATAACTCGTAACCAAAAGCATAACACATGAGAAGCATATGGAACCCTATGCGTTATTTCTTATATATTTGAAACATCCATTAAATTTAAACTAAAAAATAATTATTTGTGAAAAGATTAAACTAAATAATAATTATATGTGATTAAATAAGAGAGTTATCTATAATTTGATGTAAATGATTAAACTAAATAATAATTATTATAATTAAGTATGAGAGAATGACGGGAAAACCAAAACATAAATGGTCTATGATGAAAAGTGTTGCTTATTGGTTTATTTTATTATATAGTATAGATAGATATCGAAATAGATACAGATTTTTCTCTAATAAGTTTGAGATTTATAATACTTTATTTTAACAAAAAAGATAAATGGATATGTTAACTAAAACAATGGGGAAAAAATATTAAATTTCAGTTTCTTAAATTCGCTCCCCTTTTACGAATTTGGTTGAATTCACTTCCACCCTTGTCGCATACCTTTTCTTTCTTTGTAACTATGGTTTACCTAGCTTTATACTTGTGTATAGCACCTACTCGTATTAGTCTTCCTCAACTCAACAAGCTTGTTTTGTGTATATAAGAATAATATACGAGTCAACTATAAATGGCTATGCATTGCCCTTTCTCTTAATCGAAAATGATCGCCAATTTCAATGGAGTTATAGGTATCTATCACACTTAATTAGAATACTATTACTTAAAGCTAAACACGTCATTGACTTATAAAAAGATATTTTTTTGTCACTTTCCCATATATTGCCTGTCATTCTCACATTTTTTATTCTCCACGTAACAATACTCTTCGGTTTTCATCCTTAATTTGTCTTTCTCATTATTTTACTTAGCCGCCGCGGATGTAGAATTTTTTTGAGAGGTAACGTTTTATAAAAAAAAGAGTAACGAAATCAAAAAAACGTCAAATTTTTCTAAAATTTATACTACCGTTTGAGCGCCAAGGGGTAGCGAAGGTAGGTCCGCCCCTGTTAACCGCCAAATGTATTACCACAAATTTCAGCGTTTATTCAAATTTAACATAGTATACTAACAGATTAACACGAACGGTAATGAATCATCACCCATTTATTAAACACAAAGCAACAATGATGTCTTCAAGAAGTATATATATACTAGCATTCTCCAAATCTCTACACTAATATCCATTACATACGCCGGCGACTAGCTCCAAACAAATCCGCCACCACCCGCCACCCCGATTGCCATTCCAACACTATCAAGTGTCCATCGGGCATCAGTTTCATATACTGAGCCGATGATGCTAGCGGCACTGGAATCGCACCATCAGGACGACTCGGCTCAGCAGAATGAATGAACAAAGCCAAACTTCCATTGAAGAACCTAACATAACTTCTTTCTTTACTTCTATCAGGCCCATTGACCAAATAGCGATAATAAACTCTACGTGGATTCGTCGTTTCAAGATAACCGAACAAACCCTTATTAGTAACTTCAACAGAATACAAACCTTTTCCCCAATTTGTCGAAGAAACACTAGCAATCAGCTTCTGTCCTTCAACTAGTTTTTGCCCAGGTACTAAACTGTCTGTCGGGTGATCAAAAGATTGCCAAACAATAACGTTGTTGGAATCAAACAGTACTAGGTTTCCAGTATCAGTTATTTGCATGCCAGTAACTTGTTTTCCAGCTGTGTTGGTAGACCAAACAACGCTACCATCAGCATCCCGAAGGATTAAATCTCCGGCTTCGTTAAGGTTAAGTTTGGCGCCGAGTTTAACCGGATGGTCCCGGTTGGCTGACCAAACAACTTGAGGGAAGCCGATAGCGGGTTGGACAATGCCTGACCCGCTATTGGTTTGGACTATGAAGACTGCGAAGAGGTAAGAGTCGCAGGTTCCGTTGCAGTAGAACCCGCAGGCGAACCTCGGCCCGAATGATCCTCTAAGGAGGATGGCTCGGACCGTTGAGCCGTCTGTGAAGGTTACGGAGTGGGGTGCGGACACGTTGTTGGTCCATGTGGTGGAAAGGTTTGCGGTAGGGTAGTCGAAGGGCTGGGCAGTGACTGAAAGGAGAAAGAGAGCAAGGAGAAGAGTTAGAATCAATGGTGTTTTCATGGCTAAGATGAAAGGAAGATATATAGAATTGAAGAATGAAGATGAATGCATATACAGGGATGTATGTATGTATTTATAGGATTCCAAATATGTAAAACTCGTTTTCTCTTCATTTTTTAATGGTTGTTGTTGAAAGAAAATCGTTGTCTATATTAATTTAAAGTTTTTTAATGAGCAAAACCGTGTCTAGATCATCTCATGTTGAGTGGTGCTTCCTTTTAAAATTAAATATACATATCTTATTTTCAATAGTTCTGATGTCTCGTTAGAAAATCAGCCAACATTATATAGATAATTTAATTATATAATATATACTAACTTAAAAAAATATGAAACTATTTTATACTTTTTATATTTGCAATGATAACAATTTTAAAATCTGAAATAAACATAAAGATTTTAAAATCTAAAATAAACAAAAGAGTAAGTAAACAGATAATTGGGATATCAAAGGGGACAAAACTGAAATCTAGTTAGGGGTGTGGGAGCCGGGAGGTCTTTGTTTTTATTTTTGTTTTTTTGTTAATGTTTTTTTTTGTTTTAATTTATATTTAAAACTTATCTTTTATTTTAATTCATAAGTAAAATACATTGAAACTTGATATATTTTTTTATATATATCTTTTATTTTAATTTATATCTAAACACTTAAACATATAAATTATTTTAAAGTTTAAATTAAATTAAAGTAATTTGGTTTTATGGAAAACTTGGAAAGTCTGGGAAGAGACCACTTAATCTAGGAAACTAGGGATATCTAGCTAAGGAAAACTGAAAAAAGTTGATGTGTCGCTATTGTATCACACGAGAAAAATGGAACAACACCATGTAATTCACCGGTTTACCTTGTAGGTTCAATTGGAGACGCTTCAAATGAGTTTAAACGGGTGGTTCTGTTGCCATCCACAATCCAATCAGCAGTGTATTACAAAACAAATTAAACAGTAGGTTATATTCCCTTGTTTAAATGTGTTTAATATTTTTTGGTAGAAAATGAAGTGATTACACGTAGTACACAATCTGTTTTTTGTGTTTGTTTTTTCTATTGGTGTAAAATATTCTTTTAGAAAATATATCAAATCAAAACTTGCAATTTTCTTGAATGTAACGAGATTTTTTTTCTCTTGTTCATTATACTTAACTCATACATTTATATATCATATTAGTAAATAATATATAGTTCTTAAAAGCAAAACTAGACTGTTAATTCAACCTACCAAAATCCATAATTTTTTAATTTTAATATATTAGATAACAGTCATCCATAATATATTCTATGACATCACGTGGACCCACATAGTTAAATAAAAAAGACTTACAAACTATGACGACATAATATATATATTTTTTATAGTTTAAACTTGGTCAATCTTCTCGGCGCCACAGTATATATGTTTCTTGGATAATGTTTTGCAAGCTGTACTCGTACTCATGTGTGGTTGTATTTTTTAAAGAAAAATAAATTCTTTATCACAAGTCAGAATAAAAAATAAAATTGTTTTCTATCAATCTTATTAAACGTCTAGAATTTCTTACTAAACTACACATACCCCTTTTTATATGAGCGGATAATCCTCTACAACATAATGGAATGCATGCAAGAGATCATGTTCATATTTGATTTTGTTGTAAAGAAACGTAATAATATTATACCCATTTGTTTGAGTATTTATGATTTTGTTTATAAGTTTTTTGGACGGTAACAATCACTACTACAAAATGTTCTTTTTGCTAAAAAAATTGTGTTGCAACTTTTGACAAAATTGCGACGTATTTCTGACGACAAAGAAAAACCAACTTCTTGGAACAAATTTGCTACAAAATAGCAACAAAAACAAAAAAAAACACAATAATTTTGTCACAATTTCATCGTAAATTTGTAGGAATTTATTTTGAAAATAAATTGACTTGGTTAATATACCATTATCAAATACATGTCCGTACTTTGCAACACGCTTCCTACCAAAATTTGTTGACCTCTAAATCAGACTCTTAATGGTTTAACACTTAATGGTTCAGACTGTTTGTTTCGCGAGCAAATATCTGAATGGTTCAGACATTTGCTTCTGAATGGTTAAGCATTATACTGAATCTGAATGGTTAAGACCTCTAATCTGAATTGGTCAGACATTTGCTTCTAAACGGTTAAACATTATACTAACTCTTAATGGTTCAGATCTCTTACTGGTTCAGCACTTAATGGTTCAGACCTCTTAGTGGTCCAGCACTTAATCGTTTAAAAGTTGCCAAACAAACTCTATGTAACATCCGTTGAAAAACGGGTTTTAAAACCCGAACCGTTTGTAAACGAACTTTCGACAAATAAATACGATCGGAAATTTCATTTAATATCTTATATTTTTATGATAGAACTTTGTTTTATGTAAACATATATATAATAACTAATAATAGTAACAATAAAAACTAAAATCAAAATATAAACGCGCAGACCACGGGACTCGAACCCGGGTCTCGCAAGCAATCGATCAAACAACATACCACTCCACCACCTCACAACATTTGTAAACAACATAAGCAATTATTCATTTATACACTCATTATCGTTCATCTCTTAAATCAAAAAGATTTGCCGCCCAACTGCCAACACGCGGACAGTGAAGAAATCATCAATCCTTTCCATCTTACTCGTAATTAATTTGAGAAATTCGTTTCCTATAGTCAGAATCATGTATCTAGACGCGGTTTTGGCATTGGATTAACACCAAAACGCGTTAAGCATGGGTATGACAGCTTGCACTTTCCTAAATGGAAACAAACTTCCAAAACCAAGATTTATCAAATTAAACCAAATTGAGTATAAATATGATGCGCACAGTGAACTCTCCCGACTGTAAGAACTCTCTCTATCACTTCCCGGACTTCCAATCATCGGAAAGACTTGTCGAGAAAACATGCAACCTTGCCGAAAAACCTAACCAGAAGCCGTAGCATTCCTGTTTTGGTATATTCTTCTTTTCCTTTCTCTTAATTCAATACATCATTTGTTATCAACTATAAACAACAGAAGGGTTGTTGTTTATATCAAAACAACATAACCGGGTTTTTTTTGTTCTGTCTTGGTTATAACCAAGAAGACGAATGGAAGTTTAAGTAAAAGGAAATAAAGACCGCATTGTTACCAGGTTAGACACACAACCAGTTGGTTAGGTTGTGTCCACACATATCAGAGGTATGGAGTTCGAGTCACGGTTCACCCTGTTTTAAAACCTTTTTGTTTTAAATCAAATATTGAAGAGTCTGAAATAGTTCATAAGAGAAATTAAAATTTGATATTGTACGGGTTAGACACACAGCCCAGTTGGTAGGGCTGTGTGCACGCGCAAGCGATAAGAATCGGGTTCGAGCCATGTATGTTGCATGATCGCTGCAATAACATTCTTTTTATTTAAAAACTGAACATGAGACAAGACAGTAAGTTTATAAAAGAATTAAAACTATGATATATGATGGGTTAGACACGCAGCCCAGCGGAAGGGCTGCGTGCACAAGAACGGAAGGTCACGAGTTCGATTCGCGTACAGGGCCGGTTTTGAGTGATTAATTCTGATTAATTCAGAAAATAATCTTTTTTATATAAAACCTCTAAATATCCCTCAAAAATATTTAATACCCTTTTAATATGACCATTAACTCATACTTTTAAATATAAGTTAAAAATAATAAAATAATAAAATAAAATACTATTTTAAATCTTTTAATAAATCATGTAAATAATAAGATGTTTAGAAAGGTTAATTTCGAGCAAGGGAATATTCGTTTTAGCTAAATCGTTATGTGAATATCTAAGGTAACCGATTCGTTTAGTTGGCATCTCAACTTCACACTCGTGCGCTATCTTTAACAAATCTTATTCGCAACCACTGTGAATGAATCTACAACTCCCCATTTTTAATCCATTTATACGTTTTTGGGGTGTATCATGTGTCGCTCGATATTATTATTTAGTTATTTAAATACGTGCAATTACCATTATGTGAACTAACGTGTTATGTGACACTTGTTGTTGCTTTTCAAACCTTGAAACGGAGACTTTGTGATGCACCTGTCCTTACCCTCCCTGACGGTTGTGATGACTTTGTGGTCTTTTGTGATGCATCGGGACCGGGGTTAGGGTGTGTCTTAATGGAAAGGGGTAAGGTGATAGCCTACGCCTCAAGACAACTCAAAGTCCACGAAAGGAATTACACCACACACGACCTTGAACTCGGGGCAGTCGTGTTCGCTCTGAAGATATGGAGACTGTCACACCCCGACCCGCAGCGGATAAGGTGATCGGGGCATGATTGGGTTATCATCAAAGCTCATGACATTTATTAAATGTTTCATATTCATTAATACAAATTAAATGAAAGTTTACAATAGTGATACAACATGATCTAACTAACAATCTAACTCCTTTGTTCTCTTCTAAGGCATATCCTATGTTATCCTTGCTTCAACCTGTTCACCTGTATCATGTGTAAAAAGGTTTTTGGATCAACATAATGTTGGCGAGTGAATCCTATGGAAAACATTTGAACAATTTATTTAAATTGATTATGAAATATGTGCACAACCAAACATGAATAAAATTAGATGTAACTTGATCAATAATCATAAGATGTTAAATGAAAACACTCATGAACAATAATGGAACAATTAAAGGCACGCGATGCTCAACTCGTCTCTCACGAGGAACTGAGGGGCCTGATGAATGAATTGCATAAACATGATAATATGAATAACACAACTACAAACAATATAAACTCAATGAAAACACACATGAACAATAATGAATTTGAATTGAAGCACGCGATGTTCTACTCGTTTCCCACGAGGAACTGATGGGCTTAATGTATGAGTTTCATGTAATTCGACAAACGGAATATAAATAAATCACAACAATAAATCAGTCTAAGATTAAGTCATGATGTGGTATGGCACAAGTTTAAATAAATTAATTAATTAATTCATAACACATGACACACCCCAAAACGTGTAATTTAAAAAGGGGAATTGTAAGATTCACTCACAGTGGGTGCGTTCGGTTGATGATGATGAATGCACGCGAAGTGGTTTTAACCACGAGTGAGATTTAACCTAGATAAATCGCATTATGGTTTGGTGAGTAAACGGATTTTATTAAACTATTTTAGTAGGATTGTTGGGTGTATTTTTGTGAGTTTGAAGCTATTTTCTAATCTTAAAAATGTTATTTTTAAGTATTTATAATTGATTTTTAATTAAAATAATTAAATAAAAATAATAAAAATATTTATTTTTTTTCTGCTACAGTTGACCTTGACCAGTTGACTTTGACTGGTCGTTGACCGGTTTGCGTAATATTGTTGTGCGCTCGGTGAGGCTCGAACCCGAGACCTCCCGTACGCGTGCACGCAGCTCTACCAACTGAGCTACGTGTCTAACCCGTTATATATCCGATTTTAATTTCATATATACATTAATTAGAATTAATAGAAAATCATTTATTTTAAAAACAGTTTAAGGCGAAACGGTCATGCACACCACAGGTCTCGAACTCGGGACATGTGGTTTAATCTAACACACAGTCCACCGCTGGACTGTGTGTTCAACATGTTATATAACTTGATTTTTATTATACTTAAAGACAATTTAAATATTTCCTTTTCTGCCTTATTTAAAAAAAAAAAAAGTTAATTGTCCGAGTCGGTGCTGAGGACCGGACTCGAACTCGTGACCTGTGATATAAACAAACACACAGTCCACCGCTGGACTGTGTGTCTAACTTGGTTATTATTCCGGTTATTAATATACTTAACATATAAAGGTATCGACTCCGGTTCAGTTAAACAAAAACTTGATTTTTATTAAGGCAACGTGTGTGAACCGGGATTCGAACTTGTGACGTTAGCGTTTTATGTGCACACAGTCCACCGCTGGACTGTGTGTCTAACCCGATTAATTTCTTGATTTATATTATACTTATATGTTAACGAAAGTGCGTCGTCTTCTTCGTCAATATTGAACCAGAAATCGGGTCTGACTGGTTCGAGCTTTTGTTCCAGTTTCATTAGTGTTTTAGGTTAATTACTGGTAAGATAGAGGTAAAAAGAAAGGAAAATAAGCGTGAGGTATACCGACTCGTTTTCCTCTGTTTTCCGGCAGAACTCCGGCGACAGAAAACTACTCCGGCGTCAGGTGTCTTGCAGCAGCAAGTCTCCGAAAAGTTTGGAAAAGGTAAGGGTATCTCCGGTATAAGCTTCAGAGGTTCAGAAAAGCTCGGCAATGGGGAAACCGGTTTTCCGGCGACGAACAGGTTTATTCCGGCGAGTGAAATTTCGCCGTGAAAAGATGTGATTTTTAGCGAAAAGGTTTGCAGACGATTGTGGTTGAATTTATAGGGAATAATCGAAATGTATTTGGTCTGATTTTTGACTGTGTTCGTTATTTAAATTTTTCCGGCGGTTTTGATTTTGGTCGCGGACTTCAAACATCGGTTATAACCGATATGTGATTAAAGGTTTACGTTATAACGTAAATTGGTGTTAAGACTCGCGAATAATCCGGGATTCCGACGACTGAATCGTTGGGCGCCGATTTTTGAATTTGTAAAGTCACTTTATGAATTAAATTATTTCATTATTTATCAAACAAATCAGTTGGCGCAGTGGTTTGTGTGTGAGATGTTAAGTCACTAGGTGACTCGGTACAGACCCGGGTTCGAAACCCGGCTGTAACAATTCATTTTTATTTTTCAATTTTCAACAGTTTTTCAAAAACTAAATATATACCCCCGTATAATAATTGATTACGGATCGTTTTAAAAATATTTTGGGCATTTAATTCGCAACGAAAATTTTGACTGACTGTTCGGTTGATAAACGGAGCGGGTTTGGTAAATCCGTTTTTTGACGGATGTTACAGTATCCCCTGCTTTTTAGAAATTTCGTCCCGAAATTTAAATAATGATATATTTTGACTATAAGAATGATGATGTTTTGTTTGACAATTGTATGCTTAGCAAAAATGAGGGTTTAAGTTTTTGTTCGAGGCGGTAACGTTCCTTGTAAAGGTTAAGTACCCTATTCAGGAATCGCTTTTTGTTGCCTACTGTATGAATATTGATAAACAGGAATGATTCTCTAAAAATGATATCATGCATAAGAGTTTAGATACGTTTGGGAAAAATATGGTTATATCCTAAGGCAAAACTTCTAACACTACAATCTACATGGAACATAAATAAAAACACAACAGCTGATATCCAAACATGAATGAACACATCAGCAAATATTTGAACATGAATAAACACAACAGCAAAGATTCGAACATGAATAGACATATCAGCGAATATTTGAACATGAATAAACACAACAGCAAATATTTGAATCCACATTCTGATAACATATATGTTTGAATGATGGAAGTTCCTCTCTCGTTTGTTATGATGGAGAGGTTAATTTATGTAGAAATGGAACACAATCCAATCTCTTTAAATAACATGATGATATAAATGTATCACAAATTCCAACCAAGGCAATAATAAATCCTACATGGAACTTCTCATAACCGTCTGATAATGCCTCTGATCCTTTGGCAAGAATACTTATATATAGGAAGTACCATCGGCGTATCCACCATATCCTTGCCAAATTTTCATTAGTTTTATCCACAAGTTATGATTGGTTACCAAGAAACTAATAAATCCTACATAGAACTTCTCATAACCATCCGTTAATGCCTCTGATCCTTTGACAAGAATACTTATATATAGGAAGTACCAGCGGCGTATCCACCATATTCTTGTCAAATTTTCATTGGTTTTAACAGTGAATTATGATTAGTCCTATAACTCTACAATCAATACAACAAACATAAATTACTGAAATGAAACATATCTGTGCGATCAAGGCTCAATCGAACGGAGCCGATCGTATTGCATGTACTGAAAATGAAATTGTGTGCTCAAGGCTCAATCAAACGGAGCCGAACATATTGAATGTACTGAAATTGAAATTGTGTGCTCAAGGCTCAATCAAACGGAGCCGAACATATTGCATGTACTGTATATGAATAACTTAACCACACAAACAGCCTATGCATGGAACCTCTCATAACCGCCTGATAATGCCTCCGATTATTTGACAAGAATACTTATATATAGGAAGTACCATCGGCGTATCCACCATATCCTTGTCAAATTTTCATTGACTTTATCCGCAAGTTATGGTTAGTTCGATGCGACTCTACTACAAACACCACAACCACAAGATACTGATAATGAAATTGTATGTGTGCTCAAGGCTCAATCAAACGGAGCCGAGCGTATTGCATGAACTGGAAATGTGAATAAATCTGTGTACTCAAGGCTCAATCAAACGGAGCCGAGCATATTGCATGAACTGAAAATGAGAATAAATCTGTGTACTCAAGGCTCAATCAAACGGAGCCGAGCATATTGCATGAACCGGAAATGAGAATAAATCTGTGTACTCAAGGCTCAATCAAACGGAGCCGAGCATATTGCATGTATTGAAATGTAATATTACGTAACCGATCAAGGCTCAACAAACGGAGCCGATCGTGCGGGCACGCCAAGATCAACCACATAATAAAATGGGGATCCAACTCAACCTCGATGGATGGGGAGCCACGGCCTCGGCAAAATCGTATACTGAAAACAATATATAATATATAATATACCATAATTACTCTAACAGTCTACACATGTGATAAAGAAAACATAAGACTAAACAACAGGAGTTGAATCTGGATCTTCGGCGAAAAGGACTAGCTGAGTATCTTCGTTTGGGCCGTCATTATCTTCGACAGGGTTGGCGTTGATATTGAAGACTCTTCCTCTTGCTGGTGGCATAGTGGTTGGGTTTTCTTGGTTTACTTGGTTAACTGGGTTTGATTGGGCTTGAGTGTTGATAACGTTTACCAATTGAGGGCATGTGTTTCTAAAGTGGGTAGGGTCACCACAATTGAAGCAAGCTCGAGCATATGGGAACATGGGGTGTTGGGGTTGGTGATAAGTTTGGGCCATGTTTTGAGTAGGGGAAAAGGTTTGGTCTTGAAAGGTGCGACAAACATTGCTCAAATGACCATAACGTCCACAAGTTGTACATAGCCGGCAAGGTAAAGTAAGGGAATGATGATAAAAACAGTGGTTGCATTGAGGGTGAGGTCCAAGATATGGTTTCTTATTTGGGTAAGCTGAATTGGGTGCCTCTTGGGTGATTGGGACAGCTCGGATGGGTATAGCGTGAAAAACTGGTTGATTTCGTTGAGTAGCAGCGAAAAGTCGCCCGACTCTTCTTCTCTTAGGTTTGGGTTGAGAAGGGGACTCTGGTTGAGAAGGGGATTCAGGTTGAGAAGGGGATTCGGAGGTTTCAGTTGATTCTTTATCCTTCTTCTTCTCTTCCTCGAAGTCTTTGTTTTGGATTCGGTTCTCGGTGAGCTCTATTGCTAGCTCCATTGCTGCTTCCAAAGTTGCAGGCTTGGTACTCATCACGGGGTCTTGAATCTTTGACGGAAGACCACGAATGTAGTGCTCGATCAAACGGTAGAGGGGAGTAAACATGTTGGGAACCATTTGATGTAATTCGAGGAACCTTTTGTTGTAGGTGGTGTGGTCTCCTTCCACTTGCTTCAATGAGTAAAATTCATCTTCTAACTTCTTGATTTCGCTCCTTGGGCAAAATCGTCTGGTCATGATTTCCTTCAATTCGTTCCAAGTTAAGGACATAGCATCTTCCACACCTCGTTTGGCCTTCTCTGTGTTCCACCAAGTAAGTGCTATCCCATATAGTCGACCGGTAGCATAACGCACTTTGCGATCATCAGGGCAATCGCAATTCAGAAAAGTATTCTCCATTTCTTCAAACCAATGGAGGAGTGCGGTGACACCTTCAGTCCCTTTATATTTCGGAGGGTCGCATGATTTGAAATGCTTGTAGGTGCATTTAGTGGTGTTTGGGGAAGAGTTGAAAATGTTTTGGTTTACTTGATTGACAGGATTATTGGTAAGTGCTTGTTGAACTTGGATTACAATGTTGGGTATTACGGCAGCCATTTGTTGAGCGATTAAGGTAGCCATGCGTTCGCGGGCTTTTCCTGCTCTCATCTTCCTACGGGCGAGGTTAGAAGACATCTACAATGAATACATGACAAGGGTATGAGTTGGATGCTTTTGAAATCATGGGTCGCATTCAAGAATGAACATTCATAAAATAATTATACCAAAAATACTACATCCATAGGATGTCTTGGGCTTTGCTCGCTGTTAGGCCCGTCATGCCGCCATACTTTACCTTATGTAATCATGTGGGCCCCCATGAATTACCGGTTTTTCATATGGTTCGCACGGTTTCTGCCTGGTTGCGTACACAAAACCCGGTGAAAATCGAGAAATATGTATACAACGTGTGATGTTCGGAATGTGTCCAGGTGTAGACACGGTGACACCTCAAAGTAGGGTTAGTTCGAACGACGTTTGGTGTGGCATGCTTTGGCCTAATAGGTCCTTCGTACTCTCATCGTTGGTCCCCAGGTAGGCAAACTGGTCCGTTATATTGGATTTATACGAATGCCAGCCTAGACAGGACGTTCCGACTACCGGTACTTGTACCCTTCCAGTTACTACATGCCCGTCGCAGAACTTACTTTGATGAGAATTGAAAATTGCATAAAATCTTTGGATAATGAGAATATGAAAATAAATTGAATACATGAACATCGATATATGTATAATGAATATGTATATATGTATAATGAACATGTATATGAGCATGTATGTTTGACTGAAATGTAAACAAATATGAAACAAATAAATATCACAAGTTTGTATGTAACCACCTAATCAATTTAAAATTTAGGCAGACTATAGTATAGGCTCTAAGGGTCTAATAACCTATCCTATATCCCTATAGTCATGGCTCTGATACCAATCTGTCACACCCCGACCCGCAGCGGATAAGGTGATCGGGGCATGATTGGGTTATCATCAAAGCTCATGACATTTATTAAATGTTTCATATTCATTAATACAAATTAAATGAAAGTTTACAATAGTGATACAACATGATCTAACTAACAATCTAACTCCTTTGTTCTCTTCTAAGGCATATCCTATGTTATCCTTGCTTCAACCTGTTCACCTGTATCATGTGTAAAAAGGTTTTTGGATCAACATAATGTTGGCGAGTGAATCCTATGGAAAACATTTGAACAATTTATTTAAATTGATTATGAAATATGTGCACAACCAAACATGAATAAAATTAGATGTAACTTGATCAATAATCATAAGATGTTAAATGAAAACACTCATGAACAATAATGGAACAATTAAAGGCACGCGATGCTCAACTCGTCTCTCACGAGGAACTGAGGGGCCTGATGAATGAATTGCATAAACATGATAATATGAATAACACAACTACAAACAATATAAACTCAATGAAAACACACATGAACAATAATGAATTTGAATTGAAGCACGCGATGTTCTACTCGTTTCCCACGAGGAACTGATGGGCTTAATGTATGAGTTTCATGTAATTCGACAAACGGAATATAAATAAATCACAACAATAAATCAGTCTAAGATTAAGTCATGATGTGGTATGGCACAAGTTTAAATAAATTAATTAATTAATTCATAACACATGACACACCCCAAAACGTGTAATTTAAAAAGGGGAATTGTAAGATTCACTCACAGTGGGTGCGTTCGGTTGATGATGATGAATGCACGCGAAGTGGTTTTAACCACGAGTGAGATTTAACCTAGATAAATCGCATTATGGTTTGGTGAGTAAACGGATTTTATTAAACTATTTTAGTAGGATTGTTGGGTGTATTTTTGTGAGTTTGAAGCTATTTTCTAATCTTAAAAATGTTATTTTTAAGTATTTATAATTGATTTTTAATTAAAATAATTAAATAAAAATAATAAAAATATTTATTTTTTTTCTGCTACAGTTGACCTTGACCAGTTGACTTTGACTGGTCGTTGACCGGTTTGCGTAATATTGTTGTGCGCTCGGTGAGGCTCGAACCCGAGACCTCCCGTACGCGTGCACGCAGCTCTACCAACTGAGCTACGTGTCTAACCCGTTATATATCCGATTTTAATTTCATATATACATTAATTAGAATTAATAGAAAATCATTTATTTTAAAAACAGTTTAAGGCGAAACGGTCATGCACACCACAGGTCTCGAACTCGGGACATGTGGTTTAATCTAACACACAGTCCACCGCTGGACTGTGTGTTCAACATGTTATATAACTTGATTTTTATTATACTTAAAGACAATTTAAATATTTCCTTTTCTGCCTTATTTAAAAAAAAAAAAAGTTAATTGTCCGAGTCGGTGCTGAGGACCGGACTCGAACTCGTGACCTGTGATATAAACAAACACACAGTCCACCGCTGGACTGTGTGTCTAACTTGGTTATTATTCCGGTTATTAATATACTTAACATATAAAGGTATCGACTCCGGTTCAGTTAAACAAAAACTTGATTTTTATTAAGGCAACGTGTGTGAACCGGGATTCGAACTTGTGACGTTAGCGTTTTATGTGCACACAGTCCACCGCTGGACTGTGTGTCTAACCCGATTAATTTCTTGATTTATATTATACTTATATGTTAACGAAAGTGCGTCGTCTTCTTCGTCAATATTGAACCAGAAATCGGGTCTGACTGGTTCGAGCTTTTGTTCCAGTTTCATTAGTGTTTTAGGTTAATTACTGGTAAGATAGAGGTAAAAAGAAAGGAAAATAAGCGTGAGGTATACCGACTCGTTTTCCTCTGTTTTCCGGCAGAACTCCGGCGACAGAAAACTACTCCGGCGTCAGGTGTCTTGCAGCAGCAAGTCTCCGAAAAGTTTGGAAAAGGTAAGGGTATCTCCGGTATAAGCTTCAGAGGTTCAGAAAAGCTCGGCAATGGGGAAACCGGTTTTCCGGCGACGAACAGGTTTATTCCGGCGAGTGAAATTTCGCCGTGAAAAGATGTGATTTTTAGCGAAAAGGTTTGCAGACGATTGTGGTTGAATTTATAGGGAATAATCGAAATGTATTTGGTCTGATTTTTGACTGTGTTCGTTATTTAAATTTTTCCGGCGGTTTTGATTTTGGTCGCGGACTTCAAACATCGGTTATAACCGATATGTGATTAAAGGTTTACGTTATAACGTAAATTGGTGTTAAGACTCGCGAATAATCCGGGATTCCGACGACTGAATCGTTGGGCGCCGATTTTTGAATTTGTAAAGTCACTTTATGAATTAAATTATTTCATTATTTATCAAACAAATCAGTTGGCGCAGTGGTTTGTGTGTGAGATGTTAAGTCACTAGGTGACTCGGTACAGACCCGGGTTCGAAACCCGGCTGTAACAATTCATTTTTATTTTTCAATTTTCAACAGTTTTTCAAAAACTAAATATATACCCCGTATAATAATTGATTACGGATCGTTTAAAAATATTTTGGGCATTTAATTCGCAACGAAAATTTTGACTGACTGTTCGGTTGATAAACGGAGCGGGTTTGGTAAATCCGTTTTTTGACGGATGTTACAGAGACATTATCTCTATGGCACAAAGTGTGAGATCTACACTGACCATAAGAGCCTTCAGCATATCTTCAACCAAAAAGAGCTAAACATGAGGCAACGACGGGTCGAACTTTTGAACGATTATGACTTCGAAATCCGTTATCACCCAGGCAAAGCCAATGTTGTAGCAGATGCTCTTAGTCGAAGAGAATATGCTAATTCCATCCATCGTCTGTGTTCTCAAATTGTAACCGACCTTCAAAGACGCATCTATGAAGCACAGCATACCTCGGTTACAGAAAACGATTTACGAGATGAATTATCCTGTGGC
Source organism: Scalesia atractyloides (assembly GCA_947069175.1). Classification (NCBI taxonomy): domain Eukaryota; kingdom Viridiplantae; phylum Streptophyta; class Magnoliopsida; order Asterales; family Asteraceae; genus Scalesia; species Scalesia atractyloides. Next base: position 1,989,231 of record CAMTDV010000003.1, read on the forward strand.
GCTGAAATCAAGTTAGAATCAAAATCCGATGGCATCCTCCACTACCTAAATCGTATTTGGGTACCTGATCGTGATAATCTTGGCACATTTCTCATGAACGAGGCCCACAAAACACGATATTCCATACACCCAGGGGCTGATAAGATGTATCAGGACCTATGATACTATTACTGGTGGCCTGGAATGAAAAGGATATTGCCGTTTTTGTCTCCAAATGCCTCACATGTTCGAAAGTTAAAGCAGAGCATCAAAGATCCTCAGGCCTACTCGTTCAACCCGAAATACCCGTCTGGAAGTGGGAAAATACAACTATAGATTTCATTACTGGGTTACCTCGCACCTCCAGTGGGCATGATATGATTTGGGTTGTTGTTGATCGTCTTACTAAATCTGCTCACTTCATCCCAATCCGTGAAGACTACAAAAATGAGAAGTTGGCTCGTATCTACATCATTAAAATTGTAAGTCGACACGGTGTACCCTTGAGAATTATCTCGGATCGGGATGGGGTGGCAAGCCGTGCAGTCAGCGTTAGGCACTCGAGTAGACCTCAGCACCGCTTTTCATCCACAAACCGATGGTCAATCCGAGCGCACCATACAGACTCTCGAAGACATGTTACGATCATGCGTTATCGATTTCAAGGGCAATTGGGATGCTCATCTACCGTTAATTGAATTCTCTTACAATAACAGCTATCACTCTAGCATTGGTATGGCTCCTTTTGAAGCCCTATACGGTCGTAAGTGCCGATCACCAGTATGTTGGCACGAAATCGATGAAGCACAGATCACCGGACCAAAATTAATCCAAGAGACAACCGACAAGATCCTCCAAATCTGCAACAATCTCCTAGCAGCTCAGAGTCGTCAAAAGAGTTACGCAGACAAACGGAGAAAGCCGCTCGAGTTTAGTGTTGGTGATCAAGTACTTTTGAAGGTGTCACCATGGAAGGGAGTTATTCGGTTTGGACAAAAAAGGCAAGCTAGCACCTCGCTATGTTGGTCCTTTTCAAATACTCAAGAGAGTTAGTCCTGTAGCCTACAAGCTTGATCTACCTGAAGAACTCAGCAAGATTCACCCAACATTCCATGTTTCCAATCTGAAGAAGTGCCTCGCCGATGAGAATTTTCATATACCGCTAGAGGATATACAGATTGATGAGTCGATGCATTTTGTAGAGCGACCAATTGAAGTCATGGAGTTCGGTGAGAAACGCTTAAGACGCAGTTGAATCCCTATAGTCAGAGTTCGTTGGGAGTCGAAACGTGGACCCGAATTTACTTGGGAACGTGAAGACTCGATGCGCAAAAAGTATCCTCACCTCTTCCAAGATAATCCTACTGCTTCTTAAATTTCAGGACGAAATTTCTAAAAGTAGGGGATACTGTAACATCCACCAAAAAACGGGTTTTAAAACCCGAACCGTTGTAAACGAACTTTCGCCAAATAAATACGATTAGAAAATTCATTTAATATCTTATATTTTTATGATAGAACTTTGTTTTATGTAAAGATATATATATATATATATATATATATATATATATATATATATATATAATAACTAATAATAATATATAATAATAATAATAACAATAAAAACTAAACTCAAAATATAAACGCGCATACCACGGGACTCGAACCCAGGTCTCGCAAGCAATCGATCAAACAACATACCACTCCACCACCTCACAACATCTGTAAACAACATTAGCAATTATTCATTTATACGCTCATTATCGTTCACCTTCTTAAATCAAAAAGATTTGCCGCCCAACTGCCAACACGCGGACAGTGGGGAAATCATCAATCCTTTCCATCTTACTCGTAATTGATTTGAGAAATTCGTTTCCTATAATCAGAATCATTTATCTAGACGTGGTTTTGGCAGGATTAACACCAAAATGCGTTAAGCATGGGTATGACAGCTTGCACTTTCCTAAACGGAAACAAACTTCCAAAACCAAGATTTATCAAATTAAACCAAATTGAGTATAAATATGATGCGCACAGTGAACTCTCCCGACTGTAAGAACTCTCTCTATCACTTCCCGGACTTCCAATCATCGGAAAGACTTGTCGAAAAAACATGCAACCTCGCCGGAAAACCTAACCGGAATCTGTAGCATTCCTGTTTCGGTATATTCTTCTTTTCCTTTCTCTTAATTCAATACATCATTTGTTATCAACCATAAACAACAGAAGGGTTGTTGTTATTCAAAACAACATAACCGGGTTTTTTTTTGTTTTGTCTTGGTTACAACCAAGAAGACGACCGGAAGTTTAAGTATATAAGGACCTAAAGAACGCATTGTTACCAGGTTAGACACACAACCCAGTTGGTTAGGTTGTGTGCACACATATCAGAGGTCTGGAGTTCGAGTCACGGTTCACCCTGTTTTAAAACCTTTTTGTTTTAAATCAAATATTGAAGAGTCTGAAATAGTTCGTAAGAGAAATTAAAATCTGATATTGTACGGGTTAGACACTCAGCCCAGTTGGTAGGGCTGTGTGCACGCGCAAGCGATAAGAACCGGGTTCGAGCCATGTATGTTGCATGATCGCTGCAATAACATTCTTTTTATTTAAAAGCTGAACATGAGACAAGACAGTAAATTTAAAACTGTGATATATGATGAGTTAGACACGCAGCCCAGCGGAAGGGCTGCGTGCACACGAACGAAAGGTCACGAGTTCGATTCGCATACAGAGCCGGTTTTGAGTGATTAGTTCTGATTAATTCAGAAAATAATTTTTTTATATAAAACCTCTAAATATCCCTCAAAAATATTTAATACCCTTTTAATATGACCATTAACTCATACTTCTAAATATAAGTTACAAAAATAATAAAATACTAAAATAAAATACTATTTTAAATCTTTTAATAAATCATGTAAATAATACGATGTTTAGAAAGATTAATTTCGAGCAAGGGAATATTCTTTTTAGCTAAATCGTTATGTGGATATCTAGGGTAACCGATTCGTTCAGTTGGCAGCTCAACTTCACACTCGTGCGCTATCTTTAATAAATCTTATTTGCAACCACTGTGAATGAATCTACAACTCCCCATTTTTAATCCATTTATACATTTTTGGGGTGCATCATGTGTCGCTCGATATTATTATTTTGTTATTTAAATACGTGTAATTACCATTATATGAACTAACGTGTTATGTGACACTTGTTGTTGTCGTTTAGTATTTTTACATTCATTGCAGTCATTTCCCTACTTTAGGCCGTCTGTTTCCCATTACCTACGAGCGGAACTCGACGTCGTCTAATATACGAGATCAGCTCCGTTGGATTGAGCTTCGATCTCGCAGCACATCGCGTTACCTTGCACACTTGTACATTGTTAAGTTGTTATTGAATGAGTTGTTTGTGGAAGTAATTGATTGACATACACGACGTTTCCCATATTTTGGTTGATGCACATTTTCATAAATGGAATATTAAATATGTTATTTTTATTAATGACAAAAAGGGATTCACTCGCCAACTTATGTTGACCCAAACCTTTCTTTTACACATGATACAGGTGAGCAGATTTGAAGCAAGGGTTACATAGGGTTTGACCTTAGAAGAATAAAAACGTTAATTGCAAATTTGTTTGGAACGACATTGTGAATTGTTTGGTTTTTGTGTTATTGGAATATCTATTAATTAAGTTTGAAATATTAAATATTGAAACTTTAAAATAGAAATGTCATGAGCTTTGATGAAAACCCAATCATGCCCCGATTACCTTATCCGCTGTAGGTCAGGGTGTGACAGATTGGTATCAGAGCCAATAACTATAGGGATATAGAATAGGTTATTAGACCCCTTAGAACCTATACTATATTCAATTAGAAATTATTTGCTTATATGTTAAATTGGTTTCGTTCAAACTTATGGATTTTATTTATTTTACATTTTTGAATTTCTCTCACACACAAATGCATGCAAGCACTTTAATTGCTACTTGATTATGTGAAACATACAACGTGTTATAAATGTTACCAATATAACATATATACATATGTATATACTACTTATATAATGCACGTCTCGGTTTTCACGTACTTAAACATTTTCATTCTTTGCTCTTTCGAAAATTTGTGATGTTTTATTTCCAAATCATTAAAGTGAGTTCATACAACGGGCATGTAGTAACTGGAAGGATTCAAGTACCGTTGGTCGGAACGTCCTGTCTAGGATTGGCATTCGTATATGTTGTGACTTTCTAAACAGAACTCATAACACTTACGTATATATACTTACATATGTATATTAATATAATATTACATATCTTTGTAATATAACCTTTAAGCTAATCGTATATACACATACATGTCTACACATTAGTGATAATTGGTGATTAATTTATTTAGTTATTTATTTTAGTTTGATCGGTTACTAATCTAAACATATATGTTAACACCTTACACATCAAACGACTAATTTACTTATTATTGTTATTATTTAGTTTTTCTTATACGTATACAACTTCAAACTAATAATAATATAGTCTTATATAATATTTGTTTCCTTCAATTGGTTAATTACATATTTGTTTATTACATACTTCTCATGTGACTAGGATTAAACTAAAGGTGGATGGAGTTGGTCTGGTGAAGTGAAATTACAGTAAAATAGAAACCTTGGTATGTAAATTATAAGACATTTAGATTTTGTAAAATATTGCAATGGGCTATAAATCACAGACATCAAAACCACAATTTACTCTTATTTTTATTATATTTATACAGATAAACATTACTCATACACAATGGCGGAACCATAAAATTTTTAATGGAGGGTCAAAATCAAATTTTGTTTGTATGTACGGAATCATATGTCGGGTAATTTTTTAACAGGTGTATTACAGTCACGGGAAGGATTGTCAATTTTGCTACACATTATTTAAGTTAGTTTTTAAGGAATTTGATCGCTACACATTACTTAAGTTTGTTTTTAAGGAATTTGATAAAAAAAAATATTTTATATTTTCTAGTATCTTTTATAACACAGATTACAAACGGATCTATGTCCAATTAAACCGTAATTCTAATTAAAAAAAGCTTATAAACATTTAATAACCTATAAACTAATAAAAGGATAAATAAAATAGAATAAAAAGGGTAATTTCGTATGTTAAGTTAATAATAATGTGATAATAAATAAATAAATAAATGGTTAAAACCAATTAAAGTTTTATCATTAATTGTAAATTTATGATTTTCATTCTACTATATTGTGGGCTTCTTTTTTCTTTTATCACCTTGACCGGTTTGCCCTCTTTAAAACACTAGGATCTAAATAAAAGGCTAATACATACGGTTCCGTCCCTACTCATACTCATACAGTCATGCTGTATAGTTAAAAAGATTTAAATATATTAATGCAGGGAGGGCTTAAGAGAAAACTTCTTAAAAAAGCTTAAAAAACACAGCAAATATATGCTTTTTAAATATTTTTTTGCTATAAATCTAGCATTTTTAAAATAAAAAAAAATCAAAAAAAAAAATAAATTTGTATTACACACATGCTAACACTACGAAAACCCTAAACTACCCAACTTAATAAATTATAGGTTTTGAACAACATAGCCTTAGCCCTCATGCGGATAGCCAAAAATGTCATGTTAGACATACCAATATGATTCAGGAAGAAAACACCCACACACAAAAAGAAGAACACTACAAAACAGCATAAGTCATCCAGATGAACTTCATGGTTATTCACCTAGGACCAGATAGACTAGAATCCAACACTGGTGTCATATCTTTCTTATGTTCGACTGATGTGTTTTGGAGGCTAGGATCAGTAAAGTTGTAATCCAAGTTCGATTCCACGTCCTTTCGTCCTTCTAACACCATAACCACCGATGACATTGAAGGCCTTCTCGTATAATTAGTTTGCAAACACCATGAAGCCACTTTCATCATCTCCACGACTTCTGAACCATTTGTCTGCATATCTTCACTGTACTTGTTGACAATATCAAGCAACGTCCCTTGTTCCCAACATTTTTGAAAGACGCCAAGTAAGTGCCAACTTTCTTCGGGCTGAGATCTATCAAAGTTCCTCCTCCCACACAAGATCTCTAAGAGAACGATTCCAAAGCTGTATATATCTACTTTTTCAGTTATAACCGAGCTTAACCATTCAGGGGCCATATATCCCGGAGTTCCTCTCATTGTAGTCATCACTTGGCTTTGATCTCTGTCCATAAGTTTAGACAACCCAAAATCAGATACTTTGGCATTGAAATCATTGTCTAGGAGTATGTTTTGAGGTTTAATATCAAGGTGGATAATTTTTTGCATACAATCTACATGAAGATATGCTAGACCTTTGGCTATACCAAGAACAATTTTCTTTCTGCATTACCATTCAAGTATGTGTTCTCGATTTCCATGGTAGATCCACCTATCTAATGAACCGTTACTCATGAAATCATACACCAGAAACCGCTGTGATTTCCAAGCACAAAATCCTCTAAGTCTAACCAGATTCATATGGTGAATGCTTCCAATGGATGCAACCTCAGCTAAGAACGATTTGTTAAGCTTCCGAGACCATCAAGACGTTTTACTACAATCTTTGAGTAATTTTCAAGAGTCCCTTCAAAAACTGATCCGAATCTTCCTTGACCAAGCTTTCTACTAAAATTTTCTGTTGCGGTTTTCAGTTCTTCATAGTTGAACCGAGTGGGAAGTCCGGGTATCACATCTATATACTCTTCATCCATTTGAATGTCTGATCTTACCTTGCGATTAAAGAAAGTAATAACAACTACAGCCACAAGCAGAACCGAGAACCTCCAATGATGGAAGTTATAATTACTGCAATAGAGGAATGAGATGATTTAACATTCTGGACTTTTATGAAAGTTGAATAGCTGTTATCATATTGATCAACGCTGATTAATGAAAAGAGCTCAGAAGATAAGTAACATGTCCCGGATGAATAATCTGTATCATACTCAAATACAGCTGCTTTACAGGAGCAATTGTTGAGACAGGCATGTTTGCAGGTCTCTATACTCGCACCATTCATGTATGCAGGTTGATAGCTGGATGATCGGACATCCTCAAGTGTGATGAAATGTTGATCTTGTGTAGACTTACATGTGAGAGGAGTAATTGCATAGCAACCCAGGCTGGGTTGGTCATCGTCCACTGCTCTGAAATAGTCTATCGTGTGAGGGCTTGAAGCTGGACAGCTACAGTGGTTATTATTCGAGCAAACGGCATTTCTCCCACAAGCCAAAGGATAACTACACAAATCACAGTGAAGTAGATCAGCCACCTGAGACCATCCTTCTAATGTCGATTCAAAGACTTTCAAATGCCCATCAGGCATGAATTTCATATATTAAGTCGACGATGCTTCAGGTATACCAATTGAATAATCTGACCAATCAGCAGAAGAAAAGAAAAAAGACAAGCTCCCATTCAAAAACCTAACGTATTTTCTTTCCTTATTTTTATATCTGTCAAATCTTGTTTCTTTATAATAGACTTGAGGTGGGCTTGATCCCACATAAGCAATCAAACCTTCATTACTTGAAGAGAAAATAAACCGTTTTGAGCCGTCCAATTGGTATCTGAAACACTAGGTATCAGCTGCTGTCCTTGAAAAAGTCTTTGCCCCAGCACCAAAGAGTCTGTTGGGTAATGAAAAGATTGCCAAACCACAGAGCCATTGACATCAAACAACACTAGGTTTCCAGTATCAGTTAAGTTCATACCAACAACAGATTTCCCAGTTGTGTTGGTAGTCCAAACTGTGCTTCCATCAACATCCCGAAGGACCAAATCCCCAGTTGCCGTAAAATTCAGTATTGCACCATAGCTAACTGGATAGTCACGGTTTGCGGACCAAACGACTTGAGGGGCCTCTATATTAACAACATCACCCTGCTTGGTAGTTAGAACAATGAAGACAGCAAAGAGGTAAGACATGCACACTCCATTGCAGTAGAAACCGCAGGTGAAACTGTGTCCAAATGTTTTTTTAAGGAGGATGGGTAGAATCTTTATGTCACCCTTGAAATGATCAAACGGATGAGTGTTAGTCCATGTGGTCGAAAGATTTGCAGTAGGGTAGTAGATTAGCGGCTTAAGCTGGGCAGTGGTTGAGTAGCAATTTAAGAAATAAGGCAAAACAATAACGGATGATCCATGCTGCCATCATAATATTTACGAACACACAAGATGATCAGCCTATAATGAAGATACATGCTTCATAATTTAAATATGAGATCTTCACTGTAGAATATAGTCGAATCATTTGAGACCAAGTTTCCATTTAACTTATGAGACCAAGTTTCCATTTAACTTAATGCAGAAAACCGTGTACTGAGCAGTTAATCGATTAGTCATCATCAGTTCCTTGCAAGCATTTAAAATCATGAAACACATGGGGTATATGTCATCTCACAAAATGCAATAAATATAGATAAAGAAACATAGCCGATTGACGTCGATTGCGCAGCTACATCCAGGGGCATTTAAGGCGGATGCGGATGCGGATGCGTTTGTGTCGATGAAAGACGGGCGGTACAGGTTGGGCTGGTCCTTTTTTTTCTTATTTTATTTTCTAGTTATGTTTACTTTTTGAAAAAATTGGATATAGTATCTGGCTGTTGAAGGATATTAAAACATCAGACTTCAGAATGTTATTCTTCATATGCTTCTACATGTAAATATTACAGGTGTTTACAATGTAATTCCACAGATTTTTGACATAAAATCTAAACCTCTGGAACAAGAAACCAACCGTGTTTGGCAGTTTGACAGTTCAGGTTATGCTGTTTGAACTAATATTTTTGGTCGAACCAACCGGTTTGGCAAATCGACAGTTCAGGTTATGCTGCTTGAACTAACATTTTTTTTTCAAAATCATTAGTTTGTATTAAAATATTTTAAAAAAATAGAGATGGTCTAGGATCATACTACATACGCATTACTACATGTTTCAAAAGTAAAAAGAAATATGTAAATAATAGAGGTCAAACGGCCGATCTGTTGACATGGTCAATTTAAGTTTCAAACCAAACTATTAAACTGTCAAAACCACAAAAACCGGACAGTGAACCATAATGGCCGACTTTTTATAGCGATTCAATCAGTTTTAACCATCTTGAAACACCCCTACTTAGTGATCTCCAATCTTCAACCTAATTGAGAAATTTCAAGCCTTCTTTTCTTGAAGCTAAAAAATCTTGGTTAGCTGCTCATATTCACAGAACTGGACCAAATAGGTATACCATAACAAAAATTTCCTAATTTTTTTAAACAAATGAATACATAGTTTTTATTCAGTAAAAAAATGTACACGTACGGTCAAAAGGGAAACGTGAGATAGCCATCAAGTTTTTCGGCATTTTTGAGCATCCCTCCATGCTTAAAAGTTAAAACAACTGTTTAAATTCATCTGCTATCAGTGGTGGGATAAAGCTATAACCTTGAAGAGTTTGCTCAAAGATATGACCCACTCTAAGCAATTTCTCCTGCATTTATAATATTAATCATGTTAAACCAAAGTAAAAATATCACTATTTTAATTTCATGATGCCGGATACGTGTAAATATGGAAAAAAATGTTATCAAGAAAATAGTCCGACCTCATCAAATGCAGCGCCAATCATTTGAAAGCCAACAGGAAGGCTAGCAGTGCCGTCTTTAACAAAGCCACATGGCAAAACCAAAGCTGGCAATCCAGCCAAGTTCACATTCACCTGCATTTGAAAGCAAAACATAAGCATCCAAAGTAAAACTGTTTACGAAATAAAGAGTAAATTGCACAGATGGTGATGTGTGGTAAGGCCATATTTCAGTTTTGGTCATCTCTTTTCACATATTAAATTCTTGGTCCCCATTGTTCACACATAACAACACTTTTGGTCATTTTCACTGACGAGAAAAGTCAGTTTATTTCATATGAAATAACTGTATACCCTTGTACTGATTTTTTTTTAAATAGGATAAAAATCGAGAATGATTCTAAAGATCTTGATTTCACTGTCACAGGGGCGCGACAGGGGCTACAACGGTGTGTTTAAGGTTTTTAATTTTTTTAACTAAAAGGGTAAAACTGTCTTTTCATAAATCTAACATAGTTAGTGAAAAGGACCAAACGTGTTACAAGTCACCATACCCCTAGAACAAGCGTGTAATTTCACAAAAGAAAGAAAGAAAGAAAGAACCAAAACCAAAACTTCACCTTACCGTAGGGAGCATCTATGTAATTTTACTCAAAAAATAAATAAGACGTGGATGTCGAAAGGGAAGCTTGTAAGGACATACCGTCATGATATCCCCAGCATACATTGCCAGCGGATCGTTTTTCTTTTCACCTATATATCAAAGAAGAAAAATACAGTGGTTTCATGATTATAATCTCACATATGATTATTAAGGTGATCGTTGTGGGTAAATTGGTAATTACCAATTTTATATGCTGCAGATGGAGCTGCTGGTGAAATTAGAATATCATGTGTATCTAAAGCTGCCTTGAAGCTTTTCTGTACTACAGTTCTCACCTAAATCATCAAACCACCATGATCAACATATTAATCAACATTATAAATATAAGATCAAGAGAATACCTGCTGAGCTCGCTTATAATAAGCATCATAATAACCAGCTGAAAGGGCATATGTCCCCATCAAAATCCTCCTTTTTACCTGTAAAAATTATTAAAAGATCATTTATTCGTTATAATAATGTTAAACCGTTGAACTTATAAGAAAAGCTTATCAATGTGATTTTCTTTTATACCTCTGGACCAAAGCCATTAGCACGAGAACCTCCGTAAAGGGAACTCAGTTCATCAGAAACAATTTGATTACCATACCTAACACCATCATAGCGCGATAAATTTGAAGATGATTCAGATGACGCAAGAACATAGTATGCAGGCAATCCTAGGGAGAAAGACGGCAAAGAAACCTACAATCAATTACAAAACGAAAAAAATGTTTAATTACTCATATTTATTTAAGCAGCCTCAAAGATTAGTTAATTTAACCATTAGTGGAGAATTAGGACCTCTGTTACAGTACATCCTAATTCTTCCAGATGAGAAATAGCACCACGGATCGATGAAACAACTTCTTGATCAACTCCATCACCAAGTGTTTCAGAAATCACACCAACCCTTAATCCTTTTAACGGTTGCGATTCAAAATAATCTTTCGAAATGAACTGAGATGTGAAGTCATTAACCTCCTGAAAACAAGATTTGCAATGATCATTTCATACGAAATACATCAAGAAACTATAAACAGCAAGATCAAGGGTAGAATTTAGAACTTAGAAGAAACATACCCGTCTGCTACTAGTGGCGTCAAGTTTATCATGACCACAAATTGATTGAAGAAGAAGTCCGGCATCAGCAACCGACGAGCCAAAGCAACCAATAACATCCAGTGATGACGCATACGCCACCAGCCCGTATCGTGACACACGGCCATACGTTGGCTTTAGCCCTACAACACCACAAAACGACGCCGGCTGCCGGACACTCCCACCAGTATCACTTCCCAATGATACTACACACTGTCTAGAGGAAACAGCCGCCGCAGAGCCGCCTGATGACCCCCCTGGTACACATTCAAGGTTCCATGGATTTGCAGTAACCTAATAAGTAGCAAAATACCAAAATCTATTAAGTCAAAACAATTTACAAGTATGAAATTGGCAAAAAAGAGAAAATAAAAGAACCCTAACCTGGTAAGCCGATCCTTCAGTGGTACTCCCCATTCCGAATTCATCCAAATTAGTTTTCCCAACAATGATGGCACCACTCTCCTTCAACTTCTTAACAGCAGTCGCATCGAATGCCGGCCGATAATTTTCTAATAATTTGGATCCGGCAGTAGAAGGCATGTCTGCAGTACAAATGTTGTCTTTGACAGCAACCAATACTCCAGCGAGGGGGCCCACATCCTCGTTTCGATCAATCTTCCGGTCAATTTCATCGGCTTCGTTTAAAACGGTTTCTGAGACGTGAAGGAAGCTCTTCACATGGGGTTCGGTAAGGCGTAGACGGTTGAGAAATTCCTCAGCAAATTGACGGGCTGTTTTCTCATGGGAAAGGATGGATTTTTGGATGGTTTGGATCTGAGAGGTGGGTAGCGATGCGGAAATGGGGCGGGCTAGAGGGGTAGCGTGGATCGATTTGGCATAATGGTGGTGAAGAGGTTTAGATCGCCGACAGTGGAGGAGGAGGATGCGAGGGTTTTGGACTGAAGATAGCATTTTTTTCTACGAGGAGCTGTTGGAGGAGAAAGAATGACTATCAAATAAGAAGTTCGGTATCAACACCTTTCTAAACATTGAGAATTATGTGCAGTTAGAAAGGTGGTTGTTACTGATCATGTTAACATGCTGGTTTGAGCTTAATTGCAATAATTTCCTTCTACATGACTACACTACAATGCATACTGTGAATCAAACCAAAGTTGATGCTATTTCGTCTAAAGGGCTTTAATCTATGCACCTTTTAACTAAGGATGGCATCTTTTTTCCATCTTCACACTACTTGCACCTATCCAACTTCCTCAGTCTACCTTAAGTTTGACTTTCTGAGTCAACATTGATCTTTGGACCTAAAAAGTTAGAACCACAGAGTCAAAAGCAGATAGTTCTTTTGTTTTCGATACCCAAGTCAAATTCTACGCTATTAACCTTCCCTTATCTGCTATCACCCTATTTTGTTACAAATATTTTTTAGTCTAATCTTGGGTGTTTCTGTATAGGATTCATTGCCATTTGAATGTGTTAGACTGCCTAGTTAGTTGTTACATAACCATTATTTGAATGTGTTAAGACTGCCAAGTAGAGTCGGGCGGGTTTGGGTTGCGGCTCAAATAAAACGGATTGATTTAATAAAGGTTATTTTGGTTTGGGTCGGGACAGATCCGGGTTGGAACAGGTTTCGGGTCAGAAACGGTTGCTTTTAAAATAGTTATTTGGAAATTACTGTACCACTTATAAGTTCTGACTTTCTGGTTTTCATCACCAGTTACACGCAATCATGCCTCAGTTTACGTATGCTTAAATGCCGGTTACACTTTCGGAGCCGGTTACATGTACCAGGATCGGGAAACGCGCGTCTGGCGCCACGTTACTAGGCCCCAGCACACACTTAACCAGCCACTCAGCGCGTAACTGCATCGGTTACGTGTGTTCAGGTTTCAACTACGCGTGCCGCATCTGTTACGCGCTTGTACTTCGGTTATACGTACCAGATCTTGGACACACGGTAGGCGCTTAACGCAGTGCTCGACACGAAACCGACTTTGCACAAGTAACTGACGCCAGTTACGCACACGCCCTTGGTTACACACGTATAATTCCAGTTACGCACATTCCGGTGTCGGTCCGTACGTTTACCAATTCGTTACACGTGTTTAAATGCTGGTTACGCGTACCAGGGCCAAAAAAACACCCGTCCTACCCCACGTAACGTGCAGAACCAGTTTTGATATTCGCTTAACCCAGCGTTCGACACGTAAGCAGCTCCACATTAGTAACCGGTCCGGCGGGTTGCCACATCAGATTGTACAGATGTTATCTTCTCAACTTATTAACTGATACACACAGAAAGAAATACACCGTTTTCCCCAATTTGAAAAACGGCACCAAACCATGCTGACCCGTTTGGAAAATAACACCAACCCATTCTGACCCATTTAGTTAGAACGGGTTGTCGCAATCAACCCACCCTGACCCGTTCAATAAGAAACAGCTGCCCATATCAACCCAAAACAATTAACCCTATGAAAATGTTGCATTGTAAATGGAAAACAAATAAACTTACAAATTTATTAGGATTTCTGGATTTGGATTAGGGTTAGGGTTCTCAGCAGCGGCTAAGAGCCAACCCGCAGTCGGAGCCGACGGCTTCGCGCGGCGTGGCGGCGGCGGCGGCGAACTGATCCGATGCTTTACAGGAAAAGATGGGGGCTTGAAAGAGGATAGAGTATCTTCTTCTTCCTTATCATGAGAGGGGTTGCTCAGAGTAGAGTTTGTAAGTTGTGGGGTAAAATTGAAATTTGGAGACGTTTCTGTATAGGATTCATTGTCACTTGTAAGTGGGCTACAGAGTGTTATTGGGCTGGACTTGAAATAATTATAGAGAAGCCCATTAATTAGTTGAGTTTAAAAATATTAATTATTTTGAAAATATTTAATTATTCAGTTTTAAAAGAAGAATGTTATTTTGAAAATATTTAATTATTCAGTTTTCTTTTTTTTATATTATTTTATTTCATATCTATTCAATTTAACTTGTTAACTTTGCTAGGTATGAGTGTGTTACTAGTAAGTAATTTGAAAAAAAATCATGTTGTTAATCGAAGCGTAAGCATTCACATTCCTTCCATCAAATAAACCATATAATTAATCTAAAACAAGTATATTTTCTTTCTCTATTTAATTAAATAATAAATAATATTTTTTATATATTTATCATTACTTTTTTCTCTTCACCATTCAGACCATACGGTGTGAAGAAGCTTAAAAATTGGGCGCGCTACATAAAACGGAGGCGTTACTCGACACGTGGCACTCACTTTTTATTATTATTTATGTTTATAAATTATATAAAATCTATTAAATTTAAATAAAACCCAATTAATACTAATTAAAAGATTACATAATTTAAAATTTAAAGATTAAATAAGTTAAGAATTAAAAACATTACATAACATAGCAAATTAAAACCATTACATAACTTATACTAAAACGTTAACCTAAAACCGCATTATTTACCACGTCGCGCAGGGTCTGAAGTCACGGCCATACATGTTACAGTACTCGACACAAGCGATTTGGATGATGTCTCTTTCGTTTAGCTCACCATCGTCATTCTCCACACTGTTGAATATCGCCTCAAATCTCGTGCAATCCCTCTGAATCATCTGAAAACGTGAACAAAGTGTGTCCACACTTCGGATGGCCTCACCCCACGTAAACAAAATTCATGGTAAACTCGATTCCATCATGCCAATATGTTGAAAAAGGCTATGTCTATGTCTCTTTGTTATCTATATCTATTTATATGTATCGATATCATATAATAAAAGAAAACGTTAGAGAACACTTATCATCATCTTAAGTCATCTTCATTTTGATTTTCTCGTCTCTCTCTACTACTTAATTATCGATAGTTATTATATTAGTTAACAAATTGAATTTGATATGAAATTTCTAAAACCCTTGTTTTTTTACTTGAAAACTTATATTTAATTCTCCATCACCAATTCAAAATTATTTTTGTTAAAATATTACAAAAAAGAATGAATAATGATAATAATTCTTTTTTTCGTGAGTGATTTCTAAAACCTTTCGAATATTTAATGTGTTGGGATGGTTTGAGAGGCAAGCCGCAGTCTGAGTTGACCGACGTGGTGTGACTCCGACGAACTGATCGATGCTTTACAGGAAAAGATGATGGCTTGCAAAAGGATACAGTATCTTCTTCCATATCATGAGAGGGATTTCTCAAAGTAGAGTTTGTAAATTATATATACATTAATAGAAGCTAATAAATAGTAATTTTAATATTATAATAATATATATAGTTTTTTAAAAATTTTATATTTGAATATTATAACAATAATTATTTTCTTTAAATTAAATGCATTTTTATATATATATATATATATATTAATAGAAGCTAATAAATAGAAATTTTCAATTATAATAATATATATAGTTTTTAAAAATTTTATATTTTAATATTATAACAATAATTATTTTCTTCACATTAAATGCATTTTCATATTTTCCTTAAATTTAATGAGGCTTTTTTTGAATCATGGGTTGGGATAAGGTTGGTATCAACTGGTATTGAAAATACTGGTATGGTTTTGTTTGGTATCGGTACATGAAGGTAAAAACCGACACCAGTCTGGTACAGAAAACGCAAAAGTCGGTAAATTGATATTGAAAATCTTTTAGTTCAAGAAATTCGGTACTGTTACCCGGTCCATTTGTCCATCGCTGATCGCGGGTACCGTACGAACAACAACGGTATTGTACAACTTTTTTGTTGATTTTCTTTAACTTTTAATAATTTCTTTTTTTTTTTAGTTTCAAGGGTAGGGATGAGCTCGGTGTCAACCGATACCGAATCGGTACTAGTACCGAAAATATTGGTTATGGTACCGGTATACGAAGGTAAAAACCAATAGCGAACTGGTACCAGGAACGCCAAAAGTCAATACCGAATTGGTACTTAAGATCTTTCGATTCGGGAAATTCGGTGCGGTACCCAGTACCATCTGCTCATCCCTGACCACGGATTTCATGCGAACAACTTTTTTTGTTGATTTTCTTTTGGTTATCTTTTAGTGTGTTTTTTTCTATATTTTTTTTATTCTTGTAAGCAGCTCCGTTCACAACGCCCTTGTAGTGATTTCAAAATACATGTAAACACAGACTAAATACCAAAAGAAGTTCGCCGAAACGCTGCGAATTTCCTTAAACCTAGTTGTAGGGTAAAATTGAAATTTGAAGATTTTTGAAAGTGAATTTAGAATATTATATTACTGCTCGCCCTTTACAAATCAAAACGTGAAAATTCTAGCTTTAGTTAAAATTAATCGTGAAAAATGAAAACCTAAAGCATACGCAAATTAGTAAAGTGAAAAACGAAAACCTAAAACATACGCAATTAATAATGTGAAAAATGAAAACCTATAACTAACGTGAAAAATGAAAACCTTAAACCTAATTACACCGTTAGTCCCTATGGTTTATATGAAGTAACAAGGTTAGGTACTAATAGTTTAAAGTTACATTCTAAGGTACCAACTTTCAATTTTGTAACAATCTAAAGTACTAAGACTAACATATGTTAGTTTTTTTTTGGTAGGTTCAGAGGCATTTAAGTCGTTATACATACTAATTATATAACTATATGGTTAATTATATGGTTCATGAATGACTGTTTTGTAATTTACAAAATATATATATATATATATATATATATATATATATATATATGGGGAAGGTTTATTTAAGAAGAAATTTAATGTGAGAAGAAAAAGAAGAAATGACATAATGGTAAAACATTAAATAGTTTATAACTCCTCTTATTAATTATAGTATCTCTCATTAATAAAGTAAAAACATTTTATCCTACACATTTCAAAATTTATCCTACATATGTTTTACATTTACCGGAATTTACCTTACACCGATGTAAATTTACCCTACACATTTCAAAATTTATCCTACACATACTAAAATTTATCCTACACATTTCGAAAATTGCCCTACACCATAAATTATTTTACCTTGAAAGAATATATAAAAAAATGAGTTACAAGTTTAATTACTTAGCTAACTAATGAAAATTATAGATTTACTTATATGCTTTTTTTCATAACATTAAATACACACATTAAATGAAGTAAATGAAAATTTTCTATTGGTTTAAAAGTTATTATTTTTATTCTTACAAAATTTTTGTTCTCATTTAAACTCTCCCCTATATATATATATTTGTACTATGATTAAATGTGCAACTTTTTTTGTTAGGTTCTGAAGCTGCACATTCGTCGCTCATACGGTTCTGGACCGGTGGCTAAACTCCTTGTCGGAGGACGGAGTGAAAGTTGAGGTCTATAATCCATCCATCTCTTTTCTGTTTATCCATGCTAGAGTGAAAGGAAATCTTCTTTATTAACACGAACTAAATGTTTTATTAAAATATTTTTTTCAAAGAACGTTATTTAAATATTTAAAAATATTTTAGAAAAATAATATAAAAATATTTTAGAAAAATAATAAAGAGCTATATATGTATTTTACACAAATGACCTCTTTAATTAAATTAAAGAACTAGATAAGTGATACTTCAAGTTATAAAGAGTATTTTTGTCATTTCATAGAAATCTAACATGAAAACTAACATTATTAGTCTTAGTACTTCAGGTTGTTACAAAACTCAAAGTTGACATCTCAGAATGTAACTTTAAACTATTAGTAACTGACCTTGTTACTGCACATAAACCACAGAGACTAATGGTGTATTTAACTCGAAACAAATATTTACATAATATTAATTTTTAGAGTAAATTGCAATTTTGGTTCCTTTGGTTTATAGAAAATGTTAAATTTGTATATAAAACAGAATATAAAAAATTATAACGACTTATAAAACATTAAATTGATATAGCTCCATTTTTTATAAAATTTATATCAAAACGTAGATAAAAATAAGTAAATCGCAAAACCATATTCGTTTTTTAATAAAACATTATATATGGAAAGTTACAAAAGAAAAACACAAATATGTAATTATTAATGTCACATCACTTGGTTTAAATAAAAAAAATTAGGTATAAATAATAGGACCCTATACCAAATTGTAGTATTTTACAAAGTTGATTAAATGGTAAAAAAACCACACCCAGGTTTATATATGTTGTAATTTTAGTCGACCTCACTAATGGCGATCTAAATCTTTGTAAATCTCGATCACATATAACACGTGTATTAACATGGTCACATGTAAAACATGTGTTGAGTCAAAGAGTAATTTCAATATCCAATATTTACTAAAATTTAAATTTCTTTATTAATACCCAAACACATCGCTATTTAAGGACAAAATTTGCAAGCATTCATATCACTTTAGCTCCTTCTATTTTGGCATAGAACAGTTTAGTCCACTGATTATTGGTTTCAGCCAATAAGGTGATGAAGCTATTTAACTAATAGCTTCATTTTAAATTAGTTATTTGATCTAAAATAGGTAACGGCTAAGTCATGTGTTATTATTTATATAATAAATCATTTCATATTAGTTATTTCATCATACTTTTAACGACTTAAATTACACCAAATTCGTTTCGATAGGGTTTGAACCTTTGACATCAAAGACAGAAACACCTTAACTCTAATGGTTTTGTCATTTGGACCCAACCCCCCACCCATTAGTTATAGTGGTGCGTCTAAATAGTTCAATCCAAGGCGCATAAAGATATTGTGTGATTATAACGGTGCGCTAAAATAATTAAATTGTTGTCTTTGTGGAATCATATTTTCTCCCTTAACTACACGTATCACGTCTATGAATTTGTACACTTCAAGAGCGGAGCTTTATTGGGCCGGGTGCCCCGGTCCTACCTGTTTTTCGCTCATGTCAATTTTACCAAAAAAAAATCTGAACCACAACCCTACCGCGAACTAATCAAACACAGTTGGTTTGTCGTCTCATGTAGTTAGCAGTTAGGTTTAGAATTCGGTCAAAACTGATCGAATTACCTGGTAATATTTACAAGTATACGAAAAGTAACATTCTGAATATGGCTATCATACTATAATTCAAATAAGCAACCGTTGCCTTGACTGATAAATATCATACACCACACAATCAGTCAATAACCAAATAGTGAACTTGGACACAGTGGCGGATCTAGAAAATCTTCGTAGGGGTAACGTTTTATAGAAAAGGGGTAACGAAATCGAGAAAACGTCAAAATTTTTCCAAAATTTACACTACTGCCGGAGCGCCAAGGGGTAGCGGAGGCTACCATTTCCTCTAAGGTAGGTCCGCCCCTGCTTGGACACGGTTCAGTATTAAGTTGAAAGGAAACTTGGTCTCAAATGAGTCAACTATATTGACTTTTGTACAGTAGATCTCATATTTAAATTATGAAGCAGGTATCTTCATTAATTATAGGCTGATCATCTTGTGTGTTCAGTAATCACTACTCAACCACTGCCCAGCTAAAGCAGCACATCTATCCTACTGCAAATCTTTCCACCAGATGGACCATCACTTATCCATTTGATTATTTCAGTGGTGACATAAAGATTCTACCCATCCTCCTTAGAGAAACATTTGGATACAGTTTCGCCTGTGGTTTCTACTGCAATGGAGCCTGCACATCTTACCTCTTTGCTGTCTTTCTTATTCTAACTACCAAGCAGGGTGAGTTTGTTAATATAGGGCCCCCTCAAGAGTATTATCTTCAAGTAACTGATGAAGGTTTGGTTGCATCTGTGGAATCAAATCGACCTCAGGTATATTACGAACCAAGAGCTATGGAAACTATAGAATTAATAAAGAAAGAAAATACGTTAGGTACTTGAATGGGAGCTTGTCTTTTTTTTTCTTTTGCTGAGCCAGGTGATCGTGACGAGTATATTCAAATCCCGGAAGCATCATGTTGCCCAGACTGATCCTTGATCTCTAGATCGCAAATTGCAAAATGATAAACTAAACTTTGAATAACTTGAATCGTAAACTTACAATGATCGTATGTGTGAATCGAAAATATGCATGAGTGTAATTGTACAAATGAATCTAATCACTATTTATAGTTTTCCTAGAGTCACGAGGGTAGAGACGTGTCTCTTCACGAATAGGCATGTCTCTTGAACGAATGGTTGTGATCATACTTGAAGAGGTGTGTCTCTTGTCTTCTAATCTTGTCTGTTCAATCGAATAGATGCGTCTTTGGCCGAATAGGTGTGTCTCCTTGTGTGTGTGTACGGCTGCGATCTTGAATGGAGGCGTCCCTAGGGGTTTCGCACCCCTTGGGGTGTTGGTTGATAACTTCTGAAATGACAAAAGCAGCCCCTATACTTTATAACCGCCATACTATTCTTTAATTGCTAATAAAACCTTGTAGTTTTAAGGATGGGAATGATTAGACTTTCATTCACCCCCCTAATCATGAACATCCTTAACTTTGTTGCAGATCTTGAACTCCGAGCAGTTCTCGCATTGTAGCAAACTTGACTCTTGCTAGTGCCTTTGTTAGTATATCTGCCCGTTGTAGTTTTCCACTGATGTATTCCACATTGATGTCCTCATTCTCCACGCATTCTCTTATGAAATGATAGCGTGTATCAATGTGTTTGCTTCTTCCATGAAAGACTGGATTCCTCATGAGTGCTATTGCAGAAACATTATCCACCCTGAGTGTTATCTTCTCTTCTTTCCAGCCTGTAATCTCACTTAATAATCTTTTAAGCCATAGTGCTTGGCATGCTGCTGCAGTGGCTGCCATGAATTCCGATTCACATGATGAGAGTGCCACTGTCTGTTGCTTTTGTGTACACCTGGTTATAGGTGAATCTCCAAAGTAGAATACCAGACCAGTTGTTCCTTTTCCTTGGTCTGTGTTAACTCCATAACTGCTATCGCTATAACCTGTGATCTTACATCCTCCTTGCTTCTTGTAGATAATTCCATGCTCTTTCGTTCCTTTGATATGACGTAGTACTTGCTTTACTGCTTTCAAGTGATGCTCCTTTGGTTTTTGCATGAATCTACTAAGCAGACTGACTGAGTAACATAGATCTGGCCTTGTATGCAGTAGGTAACTGAGAGAACCTATCAGGCTTCTGTAATGCGTTGCATCTACCGGATCTCCTTCTTCAGTTTTTGTTAATTGTGTTCCTGGATTCATAGGAATCTTTGTATCGTTGCAAGTCAACATATCAGCTTCCTTGAGTATCTTATTGATATAGCATGTTTGCTTGATGGCTATCTCACCCCCTGCTTGAATAACTTCTATTCCCAGATAGTATGCTAGCAATCCTAGATCGCTCATTTCAAACTTGTTTTCCATCTGAGACTTGAAAACGTCTATCTCCTTTCTTGATGTTCTAGTAACTATCAAATCATCAACGTAGACTCCAACTATCAGTGTAGAAGTCTTACTTGTCCTTGTATAGATTGCATGTTCTAAAGTGCACTTCTTAAAGTTAAGTGACTTTAGGGTTTAATCTAACTTCGTGTTCCAAGCTCGTGGTGCTTGTCTTAATCCATACAGTGCTTTTGATAGTTTGTAAACCTTTCCTTCATCTCCTGGCTTTACGAATCCTTCTGGTTGTGAGACATAGACCTCTTCCTTGAGATCTCCGTGTAAGAATGCAGACTTCACGTCTAAGTGATGTACCTCCCAACCTTGATGTGCTGCTAAAGCCAACATAAGTCTAACTGTCTCAATACGTGCTACTGGTGCAAATACTTCATCAAAGTCAATCCTATGTTGCTGAACGTATCCTTTTGCTACCAGTCTTGCTTTGTGTCTAGTGACCTTTCCATTTGCATCCTTCTTTGTCTTGAATACCCACTTTAATCCTATTGCCTTGTTACCTTCTGGCAATTCTGTCAATCTCCAAGTGTTATTCTTGTTTATTGAGTCTAACTCAGCCTTCATTGCTTCAATCCATTTGCTGTCATTAGATGCTACCTTGTAATTCCTTGGTTCTTCTTCAGCAAGTAGTAATTCGTGTGGATCTACTTGAATTTCTTCTGTTTCGTCATACAATTCTTCGAGACTTCTTAGCTTTATTGGAGTATCGCTTATACTCTCTGTTGTACTTTCTGATGTTGATGGACCTCCACTTGACAAACTGCTTGAACCTCCTGATGAGTTCTGATTGTTTGAGTGTGCTGGTGGTGTCATGTAGGAGTCTAGATTCTCTGACTGATCTACTCCTGAATCTTCATGATGTGGACCACTGTTTCCTGGACTACTTGGCGTATCCTCCTCTAACTCTGGAGGGTTGTCATCATCTTGAATGACAAAGTTTGTCCATTCGGGATTTCCTGAATCTACCGTCTCCATATAGCTATTCCAGTTCCATGGCTGACCTTCCATGAACTTCACATCTCTGCTTACACAAATCTAGTTCTTCGCTGGATCGTATAATATAAATGCCTTCGATCCTTCTTCAAATCCAAGATAAACCATAGGTGCACTTCTGTCATCCAACTTCTTCTGTTGAAGTGGTAAAACCTTAGCGTATGCTGTGCAACCAAAAACTTTTAGGTGTTCCAGATTCAGCTTTCTTCCTTTCAAAGCTTCATATGGTGTCTTGTTCACCAAGGCTTTCATTGGAACCTTGTTCAGTACGTATATTGCTTGTCGTAGCTTCACCCCAAAAATTCTGTGGCATGTTCATTGCCTTTAACATATTGCGAGTAGTTGACAACATCGTCCTGTTTCTTCTTTCTACTACTCCGTTTTGCTGTGGGGAATACGGCGCTGTGAGCTGTCTTCCTATGCCGTTGTCTTCGCCATACTTGTTGAATTCGGCCGATGTGAATTCTCCTCCTCTATCTGTCCTTAGCATCTTTAACTTGGTTCGTGTTTCCGTCTCCACCATTTCTTTGAACTATTTGAAAGTTTCGAATGCTTGATCCTTGGAGGTTAGCAAATATGCACACATGTAGCGAGTGCAATCGTCTACAAGTAGAAAAATATACTTCCTCCCAGCATATGTTGATGGGGATATAGGACCACACAAGTCTCCATAAATTAAATCCAGAGTTTTTGAGGATCTGAATTTCACCTGCTTTGGAAATGGTGTCCTACTATGTTTCCCTAATAAGCATGCATCACATACTTGACTAGCATGACTTATTTGGGGAATCCCATGTACCAAGTTCTTCCGAGTCATTTCCTTGATAGCGTCAAAGTGTAAATGGCCTAACCTTGCGTGCCAAAACCATGCTAAATCTTCTGTGTTTGAGAGCAGGCAGATTGGTCTTCCAATCTTCAATATTACTTTGTACAGCCTGTTCTTCATCCTCCTGACTCGCATTAGTAACTTTCTATTTCTGTCACGGAGTGTTAGCAGATCTCCGTCCATATTTACTTTGCAACCGATTTCCGTGAGTTGTCCTAGGCTCAATATATTGGACTTCAAACTTGGAATGTAGTATACTTGAGATATAATCCTTTGCTCTTGGTTTTGACATTCCAGCAGTATTGAACCTATGCCTTTAATCTCTACGTGCGACCCGTCACCAAAACGTACTTGTCCTGACACCTTTTCGTCTAATTCTCTGAAGTGACTTCGCATACCTGTCATGTGGTTGCTTGCACCGTTGTCTAAGTACCATAGACTTTCATCTTCCGTGGCGTACCTTGCTGGTTCTATGCATTCTTCGTTTAGCAGAACCCTTTCTTGAATAATGTGTTCTTCTTCAATCACCATTAGTAACACTGGTGCTTCATCTTCCTTGACGAGATTTGATTGTTCTTGTACGACGCCTTTCTCGGAACAATCTTTCTTGTAATGTCCAAACTTCTGACATTTGAAGCACTGAAATTTACTCAGGTCTGTTTGGCTCCTTCCAAACTTCCTCCAATTCTTAGAGTTTCCACCTCTAGGTCTGAATGAAGATCCTTCATTCTTAGTGCTTTGGATGTCTCTGTTGTCTGGCCAATTTCCTCGCGGTGGGTTGAACCTTCCACGCCCGCGGTTTCCAAACTGTCTTCCTCTACCAGTGTTGTTATCTTGATGTGTAAACATCAACCTGTCTTGACTTTCTCCTGGGCTACCTTTCTTTTGCTTAAGTCTTTCTTCGAACGTCTTTAACCTTCCGACTGCTTCTTCTAGCGTCATTTTCTCTAGATCGGAGTACTGTTCCATCGAGGCGACAATCTGGGTAAACTTATCTGGCACGGCATTTAGGAGTTTGCGTACCAGAGTTGGTTGACTCAGCGTTGTCCCTAATTCACTTGCCCGGGTAACAACGCTATTTATCTTTGCGGTGAAAGAGTCTATAGTGTCATCTTCCCTCATTTGCATTAACTCAAATTTTGATATGAGCGTATGCCAACGCGCCTTTTGTACCCGATCAACACCAACGTGTCTTGTTTGCAGATTTTCCCAAATCTCCTTTGCCGTTTTACAACTTGCAACTTGCAATACAACATCCTCCGGTATTGCTTGAAACAGATAAGCGATCGCCGACTTATCTTTCTTAACATCTGTCTGTGTATTTTCTCCTGGTTCAATCGTTTCCCATAGTCCGTTCGCTTCTAAAATCGTTTTGATACGAATTTCCCAAACCGTATAATTTGTCGATTTTAGAATTGGACACTGAAACCGGGAAAGAGAACTTCCTTCCTTTTGGATTACAATTTGTGGACTTGACCCTGTCGCTCTTGACATATTTTCTGACCGAACAATTTTCACTTTCGACAAACTTGTAATCAACCAAACTTATTTCTAACCCACGAGTATCCCGAAACGCGTAATAACCAATCAATCAACTTCGCACTATAACCCCGAAATCAAAACCCTTGATTTCTAACCCCTAGTTCGAAATCTCCGAACCGAAACTAATAACTTAATTGAAACTTGCGAATTGAATGATAGAACCTGATCGTGAATTCCCTGCGATGCCGTAGAGCCTGATGCTCTGATACCAATTGTTGCCCAGACTGATCTTTGATCTCTAGATCGCAAATTGCAAAATGATAAACTAAAATTTGAATAACTTGAATTGTAAACTTACAATGATCGTTTGTGTGAATCGAAAATATGCATGAGTGTAATTGTACAAATGAATCTAATCCCTATTTATAGTTTTCCTAGAGTCATGAGTGTAGAGACGTGTCTCTTCACGAATAGGCATGTCTCTTGAACGAATGGTGTGATCTTACTTGAAGAGGTGTGTCTCTTGTCTTCTAATCTTGTCCGTTCAATCGAATAGATGCGTCTTTGGCCAAATAGGTGTGTCTCCTTGTGTGTGTGTACGGCTGCGATCTTGAATGGAGGCGTCCCTAGGGGTTTCGCACCCCTTGGGGTGTTGGTTGATAACTTCTGAAATGACAAGAGCAGCCCCTATACTTTGTAACCGCCATACTATTCTTTAATTACTAATAAACCCTTGTAGTTTTAAGGATGGGAATGATTAGACTTTCACATCATAGGCTCAGTATATGATATTCATGCCTGATGGGCATTTGAAAGTCTTTGAATCGACATTAGAAGGATGGTCTCAGGTGGCTAATCTACTTACCGATGAAGAGTATGGAGAGTGTACTTATCCTTTGCCTTGTGGGAGAAATGCCATTTGCTCGAATTATCAACAGTGTAGTGTAGCTGTCCAGGCTCAAGCCCTCACACGATAGACTATTTCAGAGTAGTCAATGATCGGTTACCTAGACTGGGTTGCTATGCAATTACTCCTCTCACATGTAATTCTATACAGGATCAACATTTTATCACACTTGAGAACGTCAGCTTATATGGCTATTCTCCCGCAGACATGAAGGATGTGAGTGTGGAAACTTGCAAACAAGCATGTCTCAGCAGTTGCACATGCAAAGCAGCTGTATTTGAGCAAGATTCAAATATTTCGTATAGACAATGTTTTTTACCTTATGACCTCGTCTCATTGACCATTATTGATCCATATGTAGCCAATTTCAATGCTTTCGCTTTGATAAAAGTCCAGAATGCAAGATCATATATACCCCAAAACTCAAAGGGAAAAAGTCCGCCTCTTGCAGTAGTTGTAGCTTCCATCATTGGAAGTTCTTCATTTCTGCTTGTGACTGTATTGTTGTTACCTTGTTAAATCGCAAGCTAAGACCGTGCGCTCAGCTGGAGGAAGAGTATATTGATATGGTACCAGGAACGCCGACTCGGTTCTTCTACGAAGAATTGAAAACCGCCACAGAGAACTTTTCTAAGAAGCTTGGTCAAGGAGGATTCAGATCAGTTTTCAAAGGGACTCTTGAAGATGACTCCAAGATGGCAGTAAAATGTCTTGATGGTCTCGGGCAGCTTAACAAATCATTCTTAGCTGAGGTTGAATCCATTGGAAGCATTCACCATGTGAATCTGGTCAGACTTAAAGGATTTGGTGCTTGGAAATCACAGCGTTTTCTGGTCTATGATTTCATGAGTAACGGGTCATTAGATAGGTGGATCTACCATGGAAATCGAGAACACATACTCGAATGGCAATGCAGAAAGAGAATCATTCATGATATAGCCAAAGGTCTAGCATATCTTCATGAAGATTGTATGCGAAAGATCATCCACCTAGATATTAAACCTCATAACATACTCCTAGACAAAGATTTCAATGCCAAAGTATCTGATTTTGGGTTGTCTAAACTTATCGACAGAGATCAGAGCCAAGTGATGAGTACAATGAGAGGAACCCCGGGATATATGGCTCTTGAATGGTTAAGCTCAGCTATAACTGAAAAGGTGGACATATACAGCTTTGGGATCGCTCTGTTAGAGATCTTGTGTGGAAGGAAGAACTTTGACAGATCTCAGCCTGAAGAAAGTCGGCACTTACTTGGCGTCTTTCAAGAATGTTGGGAACAAGGGACGTTGCTTGAAATTGTCGACAAGTACATTGAAGATATACAGACACACGGTTCAGAAGTTGTGGAGATGATGAAAGTGGCTTCATGGTGTTTGCAAACTAATTATACGAGAAGGCCTTCAATGTCGTCGGTGGTTATGGTGTTAGAAGGACGAATGAATGTCGAATCAAACATGGATTACAACTTTACTGATCCTAGACTGCAAAACACAGCAGTGGAACATAAGAAAGACATGACACCATTGTTGGCTTCTGTTCTATCTGGTCCTAGGTGAACTAGTTCTATACCCGTCCCGTGGACGGGTATATTAATGGTGTAATGACATCATAATTTAGTCTTTGTATTTCAAACCAAAATGTGTGTTAGAAATGTAGACCAGGTTAATTGTTTGTTATGTTTTTAAAGTGCAATTTAGTAAACAACAATCTCACACAAATCATATTTGATATTTCAAAATTGGGTTCTTCAATTAACTTAACTTGGAGCATACATATATATTGTTAAAACAATAATAATAAAAAAACTTAGTGAAATTTCAACTCGTACAAGTTAATGAATTTAGAATAATATTCATATCTTGTATTTACACCTTAAAAAGCAACCAAACTGTTGAGCGGAATCTTAACTTGAGCATTCGGTTTTGCAGATTAGGCATAATATCTTCATCAATAGCCTCTTCTTGATGCAGTCCGCATGATAACCATGTCCACATTTAAAGATCTTCCCAGTCTTATCCAGTTATCCCCATTATTTTACTCTTCCTGATCAAACAAAAAAGTCATTAAAGGGTGCTTTAATCACCATCATGATGGTCTATGTAGTCATTTAGACATGTATTCAAGTTCAAATTAATGGTATCATTACTATAAAGTTTCTAACAATGCACAATCTTTTTAAGCAACAAAAGGATTACATACCACATGATGTCCCATCTTATTAATCCTGATTGAAAGAGCGTTTACTGATTTGTTCTTGTATTTCATAAGACTCCATGATGATCTCTATTCTTTCGACATTTTTTTCTGGTAAGCTTTCTTGTGATTGAACCCAGCTAACATACACCCAACCTAAACAAAAAAAAAACATCATAGATACAAAATAGTTAATGACAATCTGAAGAGCAAACTCAAGAACACGTGTTACACAAAAAGCAAACCCATGTATTAATCAAGTTATACGCACCAAAAAAAATTATTTGACGTCCAAATCAACAAATAGTGATGCTTTCACATATATTCATCCAAGTCACTCGAGTTGTTAAATATTATGTACGTTTCCACCAAAGTGAGTATGCAAACCAAATCTATCAGTATCACAACAATAGTTTTTTTTCATTTTTTTAGCTAAACTCATGCCAAATCCAATGATAAAAACAACAATCCATTTAATGTGATGCATCAGTAGAGGCAGCACCCAGTAAGCATATATAAAGAAAACAAGAGGTTCTAAACTGGATTGATAGTAACAACCAACCACGATACACGAATTAGGGCTACGGTATTGATCGGAGTGTCGCGCTCCAGTCAAAGTTAATATTTATAGTCCCAAATTACCCTTAACAATGTGTTAGTGGTAGTAAGGGGTCGAACCACAAAGAGTTTGTGGTTTGCGATGGATACGATTGATTTTAACGAATGTTATCACTTTATGAAACTTACTAAGAAATTGATTAATTGTGTTTGTTTAAAAAGGGTGTCGGAATGTACCGATGATTTTTTTATTTTAATTAGTAAACTATGAAAAACTTGAATCGATGCATGAAAGGTTGATTAAATGATTAAAAACAATATTTAGGAACAAGATTCGCGCTCCGGTCAAAGAAAATATTTATAGTACCAAATTACCCTTAACAATGTCTTAGTGGTAGTAAGGGGTCGAACCACGAAGAGTTTGTGGCTTGCGATGGATACGATTGATTTTCACGAATGTTGTCACTTTATAAAGCTTGCTAAGAAATTGATTAATTGTGTTTGTTTAAAAAGGGTGTCGGAATGTACTGATGATTTTTTATTTTAATTACTAAAGTATGAAAAACTTGAATCGTTTTACATGGCGTGTTTCGTTTAGGGTTGTGACAATTGTAGTTATGGTGTAACAGTGGAAGCATGAGGAATGTTTATGACGGTAACGGTAACGGTAACAGTGGTGTAAGTCAGTGGCTGCAGTAGTTGTTGGCGGTTGTGTAGTGACTAAATGTGGTTGCAGTGGTGTGGTGATCGTTATGGACGTTGAGGGTGAGCTAGTTGAATGATGGCAAGAGTTACGGTTTGTTCGGCTAGGCGGTGAGGTACGCTGTTGATGGTAGTTTGGGCGAAGGTGATTAGGGATGATGGTGACGGCAAATGACGATGACGGAGATTGGTATGGTAATGATAACGATGGATTGCGGTGGTTACAAGTAGCATGAATGATGAGTGTATGCATGGGGTGGTGATAAGGTGATGCTTGGGGTGGTTACAAGTAGCATGAATGATGAGTGTATGCATGTTGATTGTCTTGAGTTTCACAAAAAAGAATGTTCGGGTGAGATGCATGAGGGGTTTGTTGGGTCACGACTTGGTGATGAGTTAAAATTGATTAGGATTTGAGAGGAGTGTATGGTTACTTAAACGATGATGATGTTATTTTATGTTTATGAGATACCATTGGAGTCTGGGAAGTAGCTTTGGTTGATTCATAAAGATGATGTATGATCTACGAGTGTGTGTGCATGAATTTTCTAGAGATTGTTTACAGGATGATGACGATGATCAAGTGTGAGGGTTTCATGCAAATTATGTGTGGTGTATTAATTAGAACTAAGATTCAAAGCATGGAGTATGGTTGAATGCACGATAGTGGCGCAATATCATGGGAAACAGTGAGTGTGATGGAATGCAAAAAAAAAAAAAAAGAAGAAAATATGGTTTTATCATGCAGACTTGAAGAAAGATGATAAAGTGCTTTGAGGATGTATCTAATTTGGTGGGTTATAAATGGCGGCTGGTGTGATTAGAAAAGAAATAAAGCAAGCATGTAAAACTCCACGTGAATGGTAAGCAAGCTAGCACACACGAGAATTAATTAACTAAGCACACATACATGTTAATTCTCTTTCTTCATTTTAGTGGTTTTTGTTTCCGAGTATCGGTTCGGATGTTTAATGAAAGTCTTAATCGTTTAGGGTTCGTTCTTTCTTACTATTCTTGAGTCTTTTGGTGAAGCGAGCTTTACGTTCGAGGTGAGTTTTGATCCCCCTTTTCTTAAATATTTTCGGGGCTAGTATACATGATTTTCACATATTTTTCATGCGTGTTACGAGTTATTTTATTTACGAGCTTTGAGATATAAAATGTTTTATAAACATTTTCCACGGTTAATGGTTTTTATGACGTATTAGTTAAACGGCCTTTATTAATTATGCGTAGGCGTATGATGTTTTATTTAGTGATGTTGAGGTCGTATAGGTGGGGGCGTGGTAGTTGTTGATATTGAAGGCACGGCTTGCATCGTAACAAATTTTATTTGTAAAGTCTATCATAGGTTTCGAACCTTAGCGGTAGCGAGAACATGAGGATAGTAGTTGTCGGGTAGTTGACGTGCTTTTAACCTTGTATGTGTATCTATGTGCTTTATGTGAATTAGCATCCTTGAGGTGCTTGATGCGGGTTATTTGTGATGGCGGCGTTACCTTCGTGGTGGCGTCAGGTCGAGAGATGCGGGTTACTTGTGATGGCGACGTTACCTTCAGGGTGGCGTCAGGTCACGAGAAGCACCCTTGAGGTGCTTAGTTGATGGTCACGAATTGTGACAATGTTTTAGCCCTAGTGGTAACGACGGTTTATGCGGGAGACGATGATGGCTGCAGTTTAGTAACCTGACCCAAAGAGGGGGGTTACATGCGGCAATATGAGACGAGCTATGGTCACTTCTTAGTGATTTGACCTAATTACGTGTTAGCTTTTCACCTTATTTGCTTATGTGTTTCGCGCTAGCTAAATGGTCGGTAAAGGTGATTATTTGTGTAGTTGATGAATGATATTAAATGATGCGGGTGACGAATGATGTTCCATTATGCAGTTGTCAAATGATGTTAAATTGAGTAGTTGTCGGACGAGGTTAAGTTACATTTGAGTTTTAGGCCATTAATTGTCATGTCCTAGATACGGGTGAGTATGGTTAACTGGCCTATGAATTAAGATGCTTTGAGGGTCGTCCTTTGGTGTTTAAGTAAGATGATCCACGACGGAAACGATTACTTGTAGGATGATTGGACCTATCTTTTGGGCGAAGTTTAGGTCGTTATGGGTGACGGGTTGGAGTCGTTAAACTTTAAATTGAAGTTAACATTATTTTAATACAAAGTTGGTGATTTTATAACTATGTTGTTTTGGTATTGTTATTAAAATAAAGTGTTTCCAACGAGTTTTAAATACTTTAACCTAAACTATTATAACTCACTCAGCGTATCTGACTTTTGCATGTATGTTAGATTATCTTGCAGGTGTGCGACTCGAGTTGGTGCTGCTCTTGGCTAGCGGACGGGATTACTCGTGATTAGGTGGAATGCATTCGGTTTATTAATAAATAAACAACCTTTTGAGTTTAATAAATCATGTATTGTTTTTAATAAAAAAAATTCCCCTGCGTATTTTGAGAAAAGTCTTATTATTTTTATAGTACAATGTGATGTGACCCGACTGTAGGGTACCCGGTTTGGGGTCCTTACAGACGACCTCTCTAATAGTTGTTTTTTGATTTTTCCATTTCGCACCCGATGCTCCGGAAAGCTCCCGATTAGCTCCTTAAACTCCATAAGACATGTAAAACACATATCCAATAAAAAGTATGCTATTCGAAACTAAAAGTTATGTAAAAACATAAGCTTAAACATATAAGAGCACCGGTTTTTGACCACGCATCAGCTATATAAACACAATAAAAAACTACAAAACAAGAGGCCAAAAAAATTAAAATAATCATTTAATTAAATCATTCAAATTCCATTGTGAAACAGGGTATGATCCGAGCAATTTCAGATTTGGATAATTAGGGCACTACGTGGCTAAAGATTACCGTGTACATTCGAATACAATATGGGTGATAAAAGCGGGAAAAGTAACAAACCACTGGCCATCAGATAAAGGTAATGGTTGTGGGGGATGAGAAATGGATCGATTGGAGATCATGGCCAGCGACATCATTGATCTGAGTGTTTTTTGGAGACTGAGACAGAAGCCAATCGATCTGCTGTGTGCTGCTACCTTTTGGGAAGTAAATACACAGGGGGACGCAAAAAACTGCTCAAAGACGACATAGGGAGAAATCAACCTGAGGGCTGCTACCTTTGGTATGTATGTCATTACATTTTCTCCTATCCGCCTGAGGGCTAAGGCTATGCTATTCAAAACCTATAACTATAAGAAGCTGTAAATTAATCAACCTTGTTACTGGGAGCAGATGTTGATTTCAAACAACAAGCTGCAAAATAAGAAGTATTGGCTTGTGTCAAGTTGCAGTAGTATTGGTAGTCATGTTACAGTAGTATATAAGTTTTATTCATACAATTCTTATGTCAAGTTCCAAAAAATACTCTAAAATAGAATTGGATAACATAAAGCAACACAAAAAAAAGTACTCTAAACATATTAGATAATATAAAGCGATGCAGAAATGGGGTGGGTTAGAGGGGTGGCGTGGATCGATTTGGCATAACGGTGGTGGTGGTAGTGGTGGTGAAGAGGTTTAGATCGCCGACAGTGGAGGAGGATGCGAGGGTTTTGGACTGAAGATAGCATTTTTCTACAAGAAGCTGTTGGAGGAGAAAGAATGGGTATCAAATAAGAAGTTTGGTATTAACACTTTCACCTTTTAATTTTATTTTCTATTCATTTTATGTAACTTTGAAGGTGATCCATTTAAACTATGTTAACAATCAACATAAACCAAATTATGCTTGTATCATAGTTGTCAATAGCGATCGCTACGGCCGCTATAGCGAATAGCGTAGCGTGTAGGTCCATGCTCGCTATATGGTCTGTAGCGATAGATAGCAGCCTTTAATCTTTTTTTAATCTAAATAGCAATTAAATATAGCTATAAAATAGCTGAATTTTAGGTTTTTGTAAAATATACATATAAAATATCGTATATACCAGGGTATTTCATATAATATACACATAAATTTTTTTAAAATTTTTTTTCGAGTGTATCGCTATTTATATAGCGCTTGCTATTTATCGTTATTCGCTATGTAGCATATAGGTACCTTATCGCTATTTGTTGCTATTCGCCATTAACTATGGGTTGAATGGGTTATACATAGTGGTGTGTTTGATATAAGCTACTATATAAGCCCTAAGCATCCAGTTAAAGCCATATTAAACTATTTCTGGAATCATAAGCGATTCATCAGAAAAGATAATACTATAGTTCATTTAGACTTTGTGATTATATGATATGAAATTCAAACATTGAGAATTATGTGCAGTTAGAAAGACGGTTGTTACCGATCATGTTAACATGCTGGTTTGAGCTTAATTGCAATAATTTCCTTCTACATAACTACACTACAATGCATACTGTGAATCAAACCAAAGTTGATGCTATTTCGTCTAAAGGGCTTTAATTTATACATTTTTTTAACTAAGGATGGTACCTTTGTTCCATCTTCACACTACTTGCCACTATCAATTTTAGTCATTTGATACTTTTTTTCTATAATTTTATGAAATGTTTACCCAACCGGAACAAATTAGGCAAAAGGGGTCCAAGAATTCATCAATACCTTTTCACTTGTAGCAAATTAAACACAAAATCAAATACTACATAAACACAAAAAGGAGAATCTGAATATGTGAATACTTACTTCTATGGGTAAATAACATCAAACATCAAATGTATATTCCAAGTTCCACATATGAAAATGTTGCATTGTAAATGGAAAACAAATAAACTTACAACTTTATTAGGGTTTCTGGATTAGGGCACTCAACAGCGGCTGAGAGCCAAGCCCCGGAGCCGACCGGCGTGGCGCGGCGGCGGCGAACTGGTCTGATGTAAAGATGGCCGCTTGCAAGAGGATAGGTGTAAAAAAAACCGGTTTGGAAAAAAAACCGAAACCGGTTTTTTTAATTGGTTTTTTATAACTGGTTTTAGAACCGAACCGAACCGGCGGTTATAGACCGGTTAGGGATCTTGAGCTTCGAAACCGGTTATAAAAAAACCGGTTTAAACCGGTAAAAAAACCGATTTTTTTTAAATAAACCGGTTAAAAACCGACCATAACCAGTTGGACCGGTTATTGTTTTGACTTAAAAAACCGGTGAGTAACCGAAACCGGTTATAAGAAAAACCGGTTTTTGTTTTTGACGTAAAAAACCGGTTCGGTTAAAAACTGAAACGGTTATTAAAAAAACCGATTTGCTGAGAGCCAAGCTGCAGTCGGAGCCGACCGGCGTGGCGCGGTGGCGGCGAACTGGTCTGATGTAAAGATGGTGGCGTGCAAGAGGGGAGGTGTACCAAAAAACCGGTTTTAGAAACGAAACCGGAAAAAAAAAAACGAAACCGGTTTTTCTATAACCGGTTTTAGAACCGAACCGAACCGGCGGTTATAGACCGGTTAGAGATCTTGAGCATTGAAACCGGTTTTAAAACCGAAACCGGTTATATAAAAAAACCGGTTTTAAACCGGTAAAAAACTAGTTTTTTTAAATAAACCGGTTAAAAACCGACCCTAATCGGCTGGACCGGTGTTTTAACTTAAAAAAACCGGTTAGTAACCGAAACTGGTTATAAGAAAAACCGGTTTTTGTTTTTGATATAAAAACCGGTTCGGTTAAAAACTGGAACCAATTATTTAAAAAAACCAATAGAGTATCTTCTTCTTCCTTATCATGAAAGGGGCTGCTGAAATTTGGAGGAGTGAAATTGAGTGTAAGTGGGCTACATTGAGTGTTATTGGGGTGTACTTCAAAGAATTATAGAGAAGTCCATTAATTATTAGTTGAGTTTAAAAATAAGGGGGAGCAGAGGTGCGCAAACCAAGTATTTTATTAACCGGTTTTGGTACCAGTTTCTTGTTTTAAGGGTTTGAACTGGTTGTTGTTATAACTGATTCGATTCTGATTATTTAATAAAAAACTATACCCTATATGCTCGGTTGGTAGGGTTCGACTCTAGTTCTTAAGAAATCGGGTATTAAAACACCCTATTTTCAGGTTTTTATACCCGATTTTCGAGGTTTTTTAGTTATGTATTTTCGTAATTTTTAATACTCTGTTGCGTTTTTATTACTCTATTTTCTCGTATTTTTTGTTTATTATTATTAAATATGCATTATATTATACAACGTAAGGAAATTAAAATAAATGCACTAACATAGATTTAAAAGAAAGATACTAGAATCATGTATCATGTATAGGCGGGCATAATCGATTTCGGTTCTTGTCCGGTTTCAGGTATTAATCAGGTATGATCGGTTCCGATTCTAGTTTCAGGTATTGAGAACAAAATGCATATCCTATCTATACCGTATGGGTAGGGTCGGTTCCGGTTTCGGGTATAGAATACCTGTGTATTAAAAAAACCGGTTTTTGTTTTTTTTACTGAATCTGATTCCGGGTACGGTTTTTTTGCGCACCTCATCCCGGTTTGTTTGATCAGCGGCTACAGGAGAACAAACTGGAACGGCCTTTTGGCTGGCATGTGAACAGAACAAAGAAGCAATTAGGAAGCAGCAATCTCATTCTTATATTGCGGTCGACTGTCAAAGGGGAGTTCTAATTAACCAGATTTAAGTGAAGAATGTTATCGTCACAAACAATATTTGATTATTCAGTTTTTCTTTTTTTTTTATTTTTGAGTAAATTACTATTTCGACCCCTGTAGTTTAACTAGTTTAACCCATTCAATTCAAAAAGTAATCTTTTACATATTAGACCCTGCATTTTATAACGGTTTTGGTCTCTGACACTAACTTTGTTCATTTTATACCTTAGGGTCTGCTTTTGATAACTACAAAGTTCATAACTAATGCAATTACTCATGTTTTATTTTATTGTTTCATTATTTTCACATGATTATTTAACAAAATACTTTTTTAAATATACAAATAAATAAGTACTTTCATTAACCGTATGTTTTTTATAAACGTCATTTTTAAAACATTTGTTTTTAACATTTTTTAAACCGTCTATTGATTTTAAAGTTGTTTATTTTTAAATCTTTTGTTTTTTTACTAAATCCTTTTTTAAATCTTTTTTTAAAGTCGTTTGTCTTTAAAGTTTTTTAGACATTTCATTTTATACCGTTTTTATCATATTTTTTATTTTTAAACAATTCGTTTTTTAAGTTTGATTTTTAAAGGCGTTTCTTTTTAAATTGTTTGTTTTAGAACCGTTTTTAAAATCGTTTGAAACTTTGTATACAATTTAGTTATAGCTATTAAGTAATAAGAACTTAAAAAATGTACGATTTCAAAAATCGAAGGAATTTCAAAACGATCGATTTGAATTTAAACAAACAAGTGGATTTCAAAACTGAATTTTTAAAAACTTTGTTACAAATAAGCTACCGCTTTGTGGCAGTGGAGAACGACACCTCTCCTAGTTTATCCACTATAGCTCCAGTTGATGCATGTTCTTTCAAACTTTTAAATGTTTATTAAAGTCTACAATTTTCCAAGGGTTTCCAATTTACTAAAGTTACAAATTTCTACAAATTATATATGAACTTTTTACATTTAAAAAAAATTAACATAACTAGAAAATGAAAAAAAACATGATCATCCCCATTTGTACCGCCCATCTATTGTCCACACAAACGCATCGGGCCATATATGCCGCCTACGTAGTTGCGCAATCGATGTCGGTCAGTTGGTGTAACCAGTGACATTAGAGGCTATTCAATCTAGGCAACGGCCTAGGGCTCCAAAAATAGGGCCTCCAAGATTTTAAAAATCTTTATATAGAACATGTGTATTACTGTATTAAGCCCAAATAATTAAAACAAAAACTATTTTATTGCAAGGCCCAATTAAATAACCAAATTTTAAATAAAAGAGTCTAATTTCAACTCTAAGCAATATGCAATTCGTATTTAATTTAGACCGCCATCGTTTTCTCACTAACTGTAATGTTAACTCTAAGCAATATGCAATTCGTATTTAATTAAGACCGCCATCGTTATTCTCACTAACTGTAATGTTGCACATGACCATTCGACTTAATGGTGTCGTTGATTGGGGAAAAAATTGAGGCGAAATTAGGGGAAATTATTGGTGTCGTAAGGATAATTGAGGTTGGTTAACTGCTATTTTTGTTATAGTAATCTGTATATACTGCGATTGACGTAATCACTGTTTTCCCTAAATTCCTAATGATACTTTGAATTTTGATATTGTGCTTGCGATTGAGACTTAGAAGGAAGAAAGCAGAACCCTTGTTTTCTTTATAACCATTCAAAGGGTTATGCTAATGTCATTTGCTTAGGGCCTCCAAATACGTTGGAACGGCTAACCTTAACTAGAGGATGTCACATATTCCTGATCGTTTCAGCTTTCTTTATCTATATTTATCACATTTTGTGAGATGAAATATAGACCTTGTATTTCATGATATTAAATGGTTGTAGGAAAATGATGATGACTAATCTATCATATGCTTAGCCCTTAGGACACGGTTTTCTGTTTCAAGTTAAAAGGAAACGTGGTCTCAAATGAGTCAACTTCATTGAATTATCTACAGTGGATCTCATATTTAAATTATGAAGCAAATATCTTCATTAATTATAGGCTGATCATCTGTAAATCTTATGATGGCAGCATGGATCATCTGTTATTGTTTTGCCTTAGTTCTCATCTTCAATCGCTACTCAACCGCTGCCCAACCGCATGACAACTACCCTACTGCAAATCTTTCCAGCACATGGATCAACACTGATTCTTATTTTAATCCCGTGTTTCCTTGAAAATATTATGCTTATTATGTCAATGGAACCACACAGATTCGAATCGTCCTCCTTGGAGGATCACTTGGGCTCACATTTGCCTGTGGTTTCTACTGCAACGGAGTGTGCACTTCTTACCTCTTTGCTGTCTTCAATGTTCAAACTATAAAAGGGAGTGGTTTTTTTTCTATTAATAATGAAACGCCCCCTCAAGTCATTTGGTCTGCAAACCGAGACTCGCCGGTTGGTTATGGTGCAATACTGAATTTCACTGCAACCGGCGAATTGGTCCTTGAGGATGTTGATGGAAGCACAGTTTGGACTACTAACACGACCAGGAAATCTGTTGTTGGTATGAACTTAACTGATTCTGGAAACCTGGTGTTGTTTGATGTCAATGGCTCTGTGGTTTGGCAATCTTTTGATCACCCAACGGACTGCTTGCTACCAGGGCAAAGTCTGTTTGAAGGACAGCAGCAGATACCTAGCGTTTCATCAACCAATTCGACGGCTCAAAAAGGTTTGTTTTCTTTTCAAGTAAATGATGAAGGTTTGTTTGCTTATATAGAATCAAGCCCACCTCAAGTCTATTACGATAGTTATTTTGGAAGTATGGGCTTTGACAACTATACAAATAAAGAAAGAAAACACGTTAGGTTCTTGAATGGGAGCTTGGCTTTTTTCTTTTCTTTGGTTGAGCCAGAATATGATATGCTTGCTATACCTTTTGCATCATCGGCTCAATATATGAAATTCATGCCTGATGGGCATTTGAAAGTGTTTGAACTGAAAATAGAAGGATGGTCTGAGGTGGCTGATCTACTTACCAGTGAAGAGTATGGAGAGTGTACTTATCCTTTGGCTTGCGGGAGAAAATGCCATTTGCTCGAATAAGCAAGAGTGTAGCTGTCCAGATTCAAGCCCTCACCTGATAGACTATTTCAGAGCAGTGAACGATCGGCTACCAAACCTGGGTTGCTCTGCAGTTACTCCTCTCACATGTGATGCCACCCAAGATCATGTTTTTATTTCCCTTCAGAGCATCACCTTTCCCTACTATTCCGACACAGAATACATGATAAATATGAGTATGGAGAGGTGCAAACAAGCATGTCTCAGCAATTGCTCCTGCAAAGCAGCTTTTTTTCAGTATGATTTTTATGCTTCAAGTACACGCTGTTTTTTAGCTTCAGAGATATTAACAATGAAGACTCAATACATATCTTAATATTACAGCTTTCATAAAAGTCCAGAGATCTCAAAAACCAAAGAAAAGTCACCCAATTGCACTAATTATAACTTCCATCATTGGAAGTTCTTTGTTTCTGCTTGTGGTTGTAGGCTTTATTACTTTCTTAAATCGCAAGCTAAGATCCGATGCTCAAATGGAGGAAGAGTATATTGATGCGGTGCCAGGACTGCCCACTTGGTTCACCTACGAAGAACTAAAAACCGCCACAGAGAATTTTTGTAAAAAGCTTGGTCAAGGAGGATTTGGATCAGTTTTCGAAGGGACTCTTGAAGATGACTCAAAGATTGCAGTAAAATGTCTTGATGGTCTCGGGCAGCTTAACAAATCATTCTTAGCTGAGGTTGAATCCATTGGAAGCATTCACCATGTGAATCTGGTTAGACTTAGAGGATTTTGTGCTTCGAAATCACAGCGGTTTCTTGTGTATGATTTCATGAGCAACGGATCATTAGATAGGTGGATCTACAACGGAAATCAAGAACACATACTCGAATGGCAATGCAGGAAAAAAATCTTTCTTGATATAGCCAAAGGTCTAGAATATCTTCATGAAGATTGTATGCAAAAAATCATCCACCTAGATATTAAACCTCAGAACATTCTCCTAGACAAAGATTTCAATGCCAAAGTATCTGATTTTGGGTTGTCCAAACTTATCGACCGAGATCAAAGCCAAGTGATGACTACAATGAGAGGAGCCCCGGGATACATGGCTCCTGAATGGTTAAGTTCAATTATAACTGAAAAGGTGGATGTATACAGCTTTGGGATCGTTGTGTTAGATATATTATGTGGGAGGAAGAACTTTGATAGATCCCAGCCAGAAGAAAGTTGGCACTTAGTGTTTTTCAAAAATGTTGGGAACAAGAAACGTTGCTAGATATTGACAAGTACAGTGAAGATATGCAGACACATGGTTCAGAAGTTGTGGAGATGATGAAAGTGGCTTCAAGGTGTTTGCAAACTAATTATAAGAGAAGGCCTTCAATGTCATCGGTGATTATGGTGTTAGAAGTACGAATGAATGTCGAATCAAACTTGGATTACAACTTTACTGATCTTAGGCTGCAAAACACAGCAGTGGAAGATAAGAAAGATATGACACTATTGTTGGCTTCTGTTCTAACTGGTCCTAGGTGAATAACCATGAAGTTCTTCTGAATGACTTTATGCACCTTCTTATGTTTCATTGTTTATATGTGTTTTCTTTCTTAGGTTTAGGTTCTTATAAAAAGGACATTTTCCATAAGAAGTGTGAGAAGGCATAAAAATTGACATGTAGATATCATTTTTGGACTTAGGATGATGTTTTGGGTTGTTTTGGCAAGAAAAACACCAAATATAACAATTTAAGACACCATGCAATGAATACTAGGCTTAAAACTTAAATCACCATGCCAAGAACTTCAGTAGTGTGTTTTAAATGTTAAGTAGTGTGTTTGGTTGTCTTTTAAATTTCATGCCTATAATAAATTGGATTGTGGTTTAAATTGTTATGTTTGGTGTTTTTCTTGCCAAAACAACCCAAAATATCATCCGTAAGTTCAAAACATGATACATACATGTCAATTCCTATACCTTCTCACACTTCTTACGAAAAATGTCATTTTAGACTGGAACCTCACCCTACTTTCTTAATCATTTTGGTATGAATAATTGCTAGTTGGCTCTAAAGTGATGATGTTACATATTTGCCTATTTTATTCAATAGAATAATAAATAAAAGTGATAGAATATTAATAAGAAACTTGGCAGGATGAATTTTAGAATTGATGTTGGATTATTGTCACCACCGCTACAAAATGTAGCATTTAAAATAGTTTCATGTTTGGGGTTTGTTTTCCTCTATTTTATTAGCCTTTGTATCATGACTTGCAGGTGAGTAGGTCTAAAGAATAAAGAATAATTTAACCAAAAGTATAGGACACTACTAGAACATACACTTATTTTGACAAGCGAACAATGACACACGCTCACTTTTGACATTCGAAAGCGTGTGTCAAACAAAACGTCACATTTTAACAAAATAATAGCAAAATATATAATAACGATACTATCGGAATTCGTAGGAAATAAAATACTACAATACCGGCTATGAATGAGACGAGTTCGTGCTTAGGTCAATCTCAAAACGACACTCTTTTGAGTTAAATTAGCTGATTTAAGTGTATAGGTTCGGCAAATTTACACACATGTATGTATCAATTATGTGATTGGATTTTTCAATTATACGGAACTAGCATGTAAACCCGTGTTGCAGGTGTGCAGGTCGTAAAAATGTGTCAAGTATTAAGCAAACGACGACTAAAACCGGGAATCATAAAACAAAAATGCAAATTTTTACCGTCACATGATGATGTAAAGACAAACACAAACTTATACCGCAACCTGTCGTAAATGTAAAAAAAACTCGAATTTATACAGAGAAACTTGAACTTTGACCACAAAAGAGGCAAACTTAAAACTAAATGATAAAAAGTTAAACATTAAAGGAGAAAATAAAAAAGAAATAAACACTATCAGTTTTTCAATATTGATGAATTTCAAGCAAATAGTATAAGTTTAACAAAATCAAACTTTTAAATACTTTGATGATTACATTGATTGGCCAGTTTTTTAACTTCTAATGTATACTTAATTATGCATTGTCTTTAGTTATAAGTTTCCCACACAAATTCCACAATTTTAAATTGATTTTTAAGATTTTAAATAATTATACGACATTTGTCATATTACATAATCAATAAGTTGTACAATGTATTTGTTATGCATTATTATATCCCAAGATGTTTTAGAAAACTTATGCAATTAAATGTTAATATTAAAATGATCTTTTCTTTTATAGCTATTACATTTTCATGCTCAAAAATCAGTAGATAATTCGTATGTCAATCATCACACGGATTTGTAAGGATTTTGGCTGGGGTTTCTTCATACAACTTTTGTGACTGACCTGAATCCATCCCTAATATCAACCCCAACCTTCATCCGAAATGAAACAGACAGCCTACACGGTCCAAAAAGAGGGACGCCCCATTGTTGCAGCCGTTTGTTACTCATCCGGAAAAGCTAGTCCGATTTTCTTCGAAAGTGGTGACGGATGAGAAGAATTTGGGGCCCACTCTCACGTCACGTCTCTCTCTCTCACATATATTCATATAGTAGCTGAAGTGACGCTTCTATAGGTGTTTGAAAAATCTAGCATTGGGGATGCTCAAAATCCATAGATATATTGCAATATTTGCTTAGCCCTATCATCTGGTGAATACATGGAATCACAGTGAAAGCAATATAAAAGTTAAATGTATTACTACGATTAAATACACCATTTGTGCTAGTACACAAATGGTATGGTTTGGGGCGACATACTGGCATGGGACGGATCCGCAATCAAAACAAGACCAGAAAAGGATCAGCAAGGGCAGCATGAACAACCATGTAAATTCATATATGCAACCGTCACTGTATTAACACACAAATATATTCCAACAAGGTTCTTTAACCATGTATTGAAATCCATATAATAACTAGAAAATATAATTTTATAAGGATTGAAATACCTCACTAAGAGGGCCACTGACTACAATCGAGAAAACCTCTTCAGCATAGATAAAAGGTTAGTTTTTATTTCAGTTTCTTAATCCTATGTTCCCAAACATCCTTTTTCAAAAAATATCATCAGTAAAAGGGTACCATTGCGCACCAAGCCCAAAAACTAGCGCAATATATATGTAGTCAGACAAACAGCCAGCAGGTCGGTTACAAGGCCAGAGTAGAAGGGCCTAGGAAATAAGATAATTAAACAGATAAAAAAAAGTGTTTATAGACCATAACTAGCACTTGGCTACAGAATATTTCAAAAATTTTGCAAAACTTAATCCACGTGGATGTCTCTCATATAAAGCAAGATATGTATGCAGTAAAGCTTCTATAAAAGAATGTATTTGTAGATATTAGCAACACAGCTGTTCAAAAGGGGTACTTTAAAGAACAGAGCCATCATGAGAACATATGCGAAGTCTCAAAGTTTCATTTGAGTTATTGGTAATACATAAATATTAATTGGTATTAATAAAATCCTAAAAAAAATATTTCATAATAAACCAGCAACGATAAACTTTGTGCATAAAAGAAATTTTAATATCTAATATTTGCGAATAATAATTTAT
Source organism: Scalesia atractyloides (assembly GCA_947069175.1). Classification (NCBI taxonomy): domain Eukaryota; kingdom Viridiplantae; phylum Streptophyta; class Magnoliopsida; order Asterales; family Asteraceae; genus Scalesia; species Scalesia atractyloides. The sequence continues at coordinate 2,032,705 of CAMTDV010000003.1, forward strand.
GCCAAGCTAGTTAGTGTCTTTAAAATTAACATGTGTAAATAATAATAATAATTATGGTACATTAATTTCTTTGAAACATCAACAGACTGTTATCGCGCATTCCACAGTCGCTAGGATTCTTCGAAACAACAGACTGTTATCGCACATTCCACAGTCACTTGGATTAGATCATAGATCAAGTTTTGATGATGTTACAAAAGCTTCCTGAGAAGTTTGTTGCAAGGGAACCTCGTTGTCATATCTGGCAATTAGCCATGGCGTCAATTTTCAATGTGGTGTTAGTGTCGTTACCGGTGTGAAATATAATAAATAAAAGTCGTGTATTTCATCTCAAAAGCCTGGTTAAGTAGGGATGCAACAACAGGCATTCACTAGTATGCCATGTTTCTCTCTATAAATATTATAATATGTGAGATAGACTATATGTAGGAGTTGTATTTCATGATTCTAAATGTTTGTAGGACGAATATCTATCACATGCTCAGGACACGGTTTCTCTATAAAGTTACAAGGAAACTTGGTCTCAGGTGAGTCAACTATATTGACCTATCTACAGTACAGAGACCTCGTCTTTAAATCTATGAAGCATGTATCTTCATCATAGGGAGATCTTGTATGTTCGTTAATATATAATGATGGCACGATGGATCTGTTATTGTTTTGCCTTATTTTTCTTCTTCAATCCCCACTCATCCACTGCCCAGCTTGAGTCGTCCATCTACCACCCTACTGCAAATATTTCCACCACATGGAAGGTTACAGATTTTGTTGAATGTGCTATCAACATAAATATTTTACCCGTCCTCCTAAGAGGAACATCTGGACCCAGTTTCGCCTGTGGTTTCTACTGCATTAAATCCTGCGCTTCTTACCTCTTTGCTATCTTCATTGTTCTAACTACCAAGTGGGGTGATATTATTACTACAGTGCCCCCTCAAGTCGTTTGGTCTGCAAACCGAGACTCGCCGGTTGGTTCTGGTGCAATACTGAATTTCACTTCAACCGGGGAATTGGTTCTTAAGAACGTAGATGGAAGTACAGTTTGGAGTACCAACACGACCGAAATATCTGTTGTTGGTATGAACTTAACTGATGCTGGTAACCTAGTGTTGTTTGATGTCAATGGCTCTGTGGTTTGGCATTCTTTTGATTACCCAACAGACTCTTTGGTACTGGGGCAAAGACTGTTTCAAGGACAGCAGCTGATACCTAGTGTTTCGTCATACAATTGGATGGCTCAAAGAGGTTTGTATTCTCTTCAAGTAACTGATGAACGTTTGGTTGCTTATGCTGGATCAAACACACCTCAAGTCTATTACGAAACCCAGAGCTTTGACAGCTATAAAAATAAAGAAAGAAAATACGTAAGGTTCTTGAATGGGAGCTTGTCTTTTTTCTTTTCTTCTGCTGAGCCAGGTAATCCTGATGATTTTATTGCTATACCTGAAGTATCATCGGCTCAATATATGAAGTTTATGCCCGATGGGCATTTGAAAGTGTTTGAACGGAAATTAGAAATGTGGCAACTGGTGGCTGATCTACTTACCGATATTAGGTATGGGGAGTGTACTTATCCTTTGGCTTGTGGGAGAAATGCCATATGCTCAAATAATCAGCAGTGCAGCTGTCCAGTATCAACAATAGACTCTTTCAGAGCAGTCAACAATGGGCAACCTAACCTCCAATTACTCCTCTCAGATGTAATGCTACCCAGGATCATGTTTTTATTTCGCTATATACAGTCACCATTTACACATATTTCCCCAGACATAAAGAATGTGAGTATGGAGACTTGCAAACTTGCATGTCTCACTAATTGCTCCTGCAAAGCAGCTGTATTTAAGTATGATGAAGATTCTTCAAATGGGAGTTGTCATTTACCTACTGACCTCTTTACAATGATTAATATTGTATTAGATCAGATTTACAGATTAGGGTTCTAATGTTTTGAATGTTCGTATTCGAATTGGTGAGTTTTCAGAAATGTTACAATAATGTATATATACATGACGGCAGGTTTTGTTAACCGCCCATACTTATATTATCTATCTAATACTAATACTAATATTAATGTTACATATTAATCTAATATCAAGCAATATTAAATCTAGCTTATAATTATAATCCTTCTAATATTCCCTCCCGTAAGCTAGATTGGATTCACGTGCAGAAGCTCTTTGATCCGCTTGAAGTCTCTTGGCTGCAATGCTTTGGTAAGAATATCAGCAATCTGTTCCTTTGTAGAACAAAAGCTAACCTCTACTTCATCATTTTTATTAGATCTCGAATGAAGTGATATTTAACCCTAATGTGTTTACTTTTCCCATGATAAACTGGATCTTTGGCCAGGCATATTGTTGATTTGTTGTCACAATATATAGTTGGAGGGCAGTCCATATTCATGTGAAGTTCAATAAGTATTCCCTTTAACCAAAGTGCTTGACATCCAGCCATTGATAGAGCTATATATTCTGCTTCGGTTGATGGTAATGCAACCACCTTCTGTTTCTTCGATTGCCAAGCAACTGCTCCAGATCCTAGGTTGAAAATATAGCCTGATGTGCTTTTACTATTGTCTATATTTCCTGCATAATCGCTATCACTATATCCCACTAATTTTCCTTTACTTCCCTTGGAGTAAACTAGGCCATGATTTATCGTATCTAATGAATCACTTGCTATGATAAGATCATCTACGTAAAGACACACCATCATCTTTGAATTTTTTGTGTTTTTTATGAACAAGGTATGTTCATAAACACACTTTCTAAATCCATTCGATCTAAAAAAATCATCTATTCTACTATACCATGCCCTTGGAGCTTGTTTTAGCCTATGCACGGCCTTTTTGAGATGACATACCTTATGTTCTTCTCCAGGTTTAATGTATCCTTCTGGTTGCTCAGTGTAAACTTGCTCCTTCAGGTTACCATTCAAAAATGCCGTTTTTACATCCATTTGATGTAAATACCAGTTATTGCGAGCGGCTAAGGCTAAAATCAATCTGACAGTGTCAAATCGGATTACTGGTGCAAAGACATCAAGATAATCGATGCCATATTTTTTATTGTAACCATTTGCCACTAATCGTGCTTTGTACTTGCTCACATTCTCGTATTCATCATATTTTGTCTCGAAAATCCATTTCACACCTATAGGTCTTTGATTATTAGGTGGATCTACCACTTCCTAGGTTTCATTTCGATGTATTGATTCCATTTCCCTATCCATAGCTTGTCACACCCCGACCCGCAGCGGATAAGGTGATCGGGGCATGATTGGGTTATCATCAAAGCTCATGACATTTATTAAATGTTTCATATTCATTAATACAAATTAAATGAAAGTTTACAATGATTGCTACAACATGATCTAACTAACAATCTAACTCCTTTGTTCTCTTCTAAGGCATATCCTATGCTATCCTTGCTTCAACCTGTTCACCTGTATCATGTGTAAAAAGGTTTTTGGATCAACATAATGTTGGCGAGTGAATCCTATGGAAAACATTTGAACAATTTATTTAAATTGATTATGAAATATGTGCACAACCAAACATGAATAAAATTAGATGTACTTGATCAACAATCATAATATGTTAAATGAAACACTCATGAATAATAATGGAACAATTAAAGGCACGCGATGCTCAACTCGTCTCTCACGAGGAGTTGAGGGGCCTGATGAATGAATTGCATAAACATGATTATATGAATAACACAACCACAAACAATATAAACTCAATGATACACACATGAATAATAATGAATTTGAATTGAAGCACGCGATGTTCTACTCGATTCCCACGAGGAACTGATGGGCTTAGTGTATGAGTTTCATGTAATTTGACAAACGGTATATAAATAAATCACAACGATAAATCAATCTAAGTTTAAGTCATGATGTGGTATGGCACAAGTTTAAATAAATAAATTAATTAATTCAAAACACATGACACACCCCAAAACGTGTAATTTAAAAGGGGAAATTGTAAGATTCACTCACAGTGGGTGCGTTCGGTTGATGATGATGAATGCACGCGAAGTGGTTTTTAACCACGAGTGAGATTTAACCTAGATAATTCGCATTATGGTTTGGTAAGTAAACGGATTTTATTAAACTATTTTAGTAGGATTGTTGGGTGTATTTTTGTGAGTTTGAAGCTATTTTCAAATCTTAAAAATGTTATTTTTAAGTATTTATAATTGATTTTTAATTAAAATAATTAAATAAAAATAATAAAAATTTTATTTATTTATTTTTTTTTTTCTGACCGTTGACCGGCCGGTTGACCGTTGACCTGACCGTTGACCGGTTCGTTGACAGATTATTGTGCGCTGAGTGAGGCTCGAACCCGAGACCTCTCGTATGCGTGCACGCAGCTCTACCAACTGAGCTACGTGTCTAACCCGTTATATATCCGATTTTAATTATATATATACACTAATTAGTTTAAACAGAAATCCTTTTTATTTTAAAAACAGTTTAAACGAAACGGTCATGCACACCACAGGTCTCGAACCCGGGACCTGTGGTTCAATCCAACACACAGTCCACCGCTGGACTGTGTGTTCAACATGTTATAATATTCGGTTTTTATTATACTTAAATACAAAATAGATATTTCCTTTTCTGCCTTATTTAAAAGAAAAGATAATTGTCCGAGTCGGTGCTGAGGACCGGACTCGAACTCGTGACCTGTGATATAAACAAACACACAGTCCACCGCTGGACTGTGTGTCTAACTTGGTTATTATTCTGGTTATCAATATACTTAACATATAACTAAGGCGATCCGGTTCAGTAACAAAAAAATGCATTTTATTAAGGCAGCGTGTATGAGACGGGAATCGAACTCGAGACGTTTTGCGTTTTATATGTGCACACAGTCCACCGCTGGACTGTGTGTCTAACCCGATTAATTTCATGATTTTAATTAAACTTATATGATAACAAGTCTTCATCTTCTTCACCGAAAGAATAACCAGAAATCGGTGACAGACTAGTTCAAGATTTTATCCGTTTTATTAGTGTTTTACCGTCGATTAAGATAAGATAAAAGTGAAAAGGAAAGGAAACTGAGCGGAGAAATATACCGACTGAACTCTCTGTTTTCCGGCAGAAAATCCGGCGACTGAATTCAACTCCGGCGACGTGTTCCTTGTAGTAGCTAGTCTCCAGAAAACTTGGAAAAAGGTAAGGGTGACTTCGGTGAAGGTTTAGGGGATTCAATAAAGCTCAGGGATTAAAATACGGTTTTCCGGCGAAAAACAGGAAAGTTCCGGCGAGTGAAAATACGCCGTGAAAAGATGTGATTTTTGTGCGAAAGTGTTTGTAGACGGTTGTGGTTGAATTTATAGGGGAAAAATGAGATGTATTTGGTCTGATTTCGGACTATGTTCGATATTTAAATTTTTCCGGCGGTTTTGGTTTTGGTCGCGGACTTCAAACATCGGTTATAACCGATAAGTGATTAAAGGTTTACGTTATAACGTAAATTGTAGTTAAGATTCGCGGAAATTCCGGGATTCCGACGACTGAAACGATTGGGCGCCGGTTTTGAATTTGTAAAGTTATTATATCAATTAAATGTTTGAAATATATAACAAACAAAGCAGTTGGCGCAGTGGTTTGTGTGTGAGTTGTTAAGTCATTGCCTGACTCGGTACAGACCCGGGTTCGAAACCCGGCTGAAACAAATCATTTTTATTTTGCGTTTTTTGACAGTTTTTCAAAAACTAAATATATGTTCGCGTATAATAATTGATTACGGATCGTTTAAAAATATTTTGGGCATTTAATTCGCAACGAAAATTTTGACTGACTGTTCGGATGATGAACGGAGCGGGTTTGGTAAATCCGTTTTTGACGGATGTTACAGTATCCCCTGCTTTTTAGAAATTTCGTCCCGAAATTTAAATAATGATATATTTTGACTATAAGAATAATGATGTTTTGTTTGACAGTTGTTATGCTCAGAAAAATGAGGGTTTAAATTTTTGTTCGAGGCGGTAACGTTCCTTGTAAAGGTTAAGTACCCTATTCAGGAATCGCTTTTTGTTGCCTACTGTATGAATATTGATAAACAGGAATGATTCGCTAAAAATGATATCATGCATAAGGGTTTAGATACGTTTGGGAAAAAATATGGTTACATCCTAAGGCAAAACTTCTAACACTACAATCTACATGGAACATAAATAAAAAACACAACAGCTGATATCCAAACATGAATGAACACATCATCAAATATTTGAACATGAATATAACAGCAAATATTCGAACATGAATGAACACATCAGCAAATATTTGAACATGAATAAACACAACAGCAAATATTTGAACATGAATAAACACAACAGCAAATATTTGAATCCACATTCTGACAACATATATGTTTGAACGATGGAAGTTCCTCTCTCGTTTGTTATGATGAGAGGTTAATTTATGTAGAAATGGAACACAATCCAATCTCTTTAAATAACATGATGATATAAATGTATCACAAATTCCAACCAAGGCAATAATAAATCCTACATGGAACTTCTCATAACCGCCTGATAATGCCTCTGATCCTTTGGCAAGAATACTTATATATAGGAAGTACCAGCGGCGTATCCACCATATTCTTGTCAAATTTTCATTGGTTTTAACAGTGAATTATGATTAGTCCTATAACTCTACAATCAATATAACATACATAAATTACCGAAATGAAACATATCTGTGCGATCAAGGCTCAATCGAACGGAGCCGATCGTATTGCATGTACTGAAAATGAAATTGTGTGCTCAAGGCTCAATCAAACGGAGCCGAACATATTGAATGTACTGAAATTGAAATTGTGTGCTCAAGGCTCAATCAAACGGAGCCGAACATATTGCATGTACTGTATATGAATAACTTAACCACACAAACAGCCTATGCATGGAACCTCTCATAACCGCCTGATAATGCCTCCGATTATTTGACAAGAATACTTATATATAGGAAGTACCATCGGCGTATCCACCATATCCTTGTCAAATTTTCATTGACTTTATCCGCAAGTTATGGTTAGTTCGATGCGACTCTACTACAAACACCACAACCATAAGATACTGATAATGAAATTGTATGTGTGCTCAAGGCTCAATCAAACGGAGCCGAGCGTATTGCATGAACTGGAAATGTAAATAAATCTGTGTACTCAAGGCTCAATCAAACGGAGCCGAGCATATTGCATGTACTGGAAATGAGAATAAATCTGTGTACTCAAGGCTCAATCAAACGGAGCCGAGCATATTGCATGTATTGAAATGTAATATTACGTAACCGATCAAGGCTCAACAAACGGAGCTGATCGTGCGGGCACGCCAAGATCAACCACATAATAAAATGGGGATCAAACTCAACCTCGATGGATGGGGAGCTACGGCCTCAGCAAAAGCATATACTGAAAACAATATATAATATATAATATGCCATAATTTCTCTAACAGTCTACACATGTGATAAAGAAAACATAAGACTAAACAATAGGAGTTGAATCTGGATCTTCGGCGAAAAGGACTAGCTGAGTATCTTCGTTTGGGCCGTCATTATCTTCGACAGGGTTGGCGTTGATATTGAAGACTCTTCCTCTTGCTGGTGGCATAGTGGTTGGGTTTTCTTGGTTTACTTGGTTAACTGGGTTTGATTGAGCTTGAGTGTTGATAATGTTAACCAATTGAGGGCATGTGTTTCTAAGGTGGGTAGGGTCGCCACAATTGAAGCAAGCTCGAGCATATGGAAACATGGGGTATTGAGGTTGGTGATAAGCTTGGGCCATGTTTTGAGTAGGGGAAAAGGTTTGGTCTTGAAAGGTGCGACAAACATTGCTCAAATGACCATATCGTCCACAAGTTGTACATAGCCGGCAAGGTAAAGTAAGGGGATGGTGATAAAAACAGTGGTTGCATTGAGGGTGAGGTCCAAGATATGGTTTCTTATTTGGGTAAGCTGAGTTGGGTGCCACTTGGGTGATTGGGACAGCTCGGATGGGTATAGCGTGAAAAACTGGTTGATTTCGTTGAGTAGCAGCGAAAAGTCGTCCGACTCTTTTTCTCTTAGGGTTGGGTTGAGAAGGGGATTCGGGTTGAGAAGGGGATTCGGTTTGAGAAGGGGATTCAGTTTGAGAAGGGGATTCGGAGGTTTCAGTTGATCCTTTATCCTTCTTCTTCTCTTCCTCGAAGTCTTTGTTTCGGATTCGGTTCTCGGTGAGCTCTATTGCTAGCTCCATTGCTGCTTCCAAAGTTGCAGGCTTGGTACTTATCACGGGGTCTTGAATCTTTGACGGAAGACCACGAATGTAGTGCTCGATCAAACGGTAGAGGGGAGTAAACATGTTGGGAACCATTTGATGTAATTCGAGGAACCTTTTGTTGTAGGTGGTGTGGTCTCCTTCCACTTGCCTCAATGAGTAAAATTCATCTTCTAGCTTCTTGATTTCGCTCCTTGGGCAAAATCGTCTGGTCATGATTTCCTTCAATTCGTTCCAAGTTAAGGACATAGCATCTTCAACACCTCGTTTGGCCTTCTCTGTATTCCACCAAGTAAGTGCTATCCCATAAAGTCGACCGGTAGCATAACGCACTTTGCGATCATCAGGGCAATCGCAATTTAGAAGAGTATTCTCCATTTCTTCAAACCAATGGAGGAGTGCGGTGACACCTTCAGTTCCTTTATATTTCGGAGGGTCGCATGATTTGAAATGCTTGTAGGTGCATTTAGTGGTGTTTGGGGAAGAGTTGAAAATGTTTTGGTTTGCTTGATTGACAGGATTATGGGTAAGTGCTTGTTGAACTTGGATTACAATATTGGGTATTACAGCAGCCATTTGTTGAGCGATTAAGGTAGCCATGCGTTCGCGGGCTTTTCTTGCTCTCGTCTTCCTACGGGCGAGGTTAGAAGACATCTACAATGAATACATGACAAGGGTATGAGTTGGATGCTTTTGAGATCGTGGGTCGCATTCAAGAATGAACATTCATAAAATAATTATACAAAAATACTACATCCATAGGATGTCTTTGGCTTTGCTCGCTGTTAGGCCCGTCATGCCGCCATACTTTACCTTATGTAATCATGTGGGCCCCATGAATTACCGGTTTTTCATATGGTTCGCACGGTTTCTGCCTGGTTGCGTACACAAAACCCGGTGAAAATCGAGAAATATGTATACAACGTGTGATGTTCGGAATGTGTCCAGGTGTAGACACGGTGACACCTCAAAGTAGGGTTAGTTCGAACGACGTTTGGTGTGGCATGCTTTGGCCTAATAGGTCCTTCGTACTCTCATCGTTGGTCCCCAGGTAGGCAAACTGGTCCGTTATATTGGATTTATACGAATGCCAGCCTAGACAGGACGTTCCGACTACCGGTACTTGTACCCTTCCAGTTACTACATGCCCGTCGCAGAACTTACTTTGATGAGAATTGAAAATTGCATAAAATCTTTGGATAGCGAGAGTATGAAAATAAATTGAACACATGAACATCGATATATGTATAATGAATATGTATATATGTATAATGAACATGTATATGAGCATGTATGTTTGACTGAAATGTAAACAAATATGAAACAAATAAATATCACAAGTTTGTATGTAACCACCTAATCAATTTAAAATTTAGGCAGACTATAGTATAGGCTCTAAGGGTCTAATAACCTATCCTATATCCCTATAGTCATGGCTCTGATACCAATCTGTCACACCCCGACCCGCAGCGGATAAGGTGATCGGGGCATGATTGGGTTATCATCAAAGCTCATGACATTTATTAAATGTTTCATATTCATTAATACAAATTAAATGAAAGTTTACAATGATTGCTACAACATGATCTAACTAACAATCTAACTCCTTTGTTCTCTTCTAAGGCATATCCTATGCTATCCTTGCTTCAACCTGTTCACCTGTATCATGTGTAAAAAGGTTTTTGGATCAACATAATGTTGGCGAGTGAATCCTATGGAAAACATTTGAACAATTTATTTAAATTGATTATGAAATATGTGCACAACCAAACATGAATAAAATTAGATGTACTTGATCAACAATCATAATATGTTAAATGAAACACTCATGAATAATAATGGAACAATTAAAGGCACGCGATGCTCAACTCGTCTCTCACGAGGAGCTGAGGGGCCTGATGAATGAATTGCATAAACATGATTATATGAATAACACAACCACAAACAATATAAACTCAATGATACACACATGAATAATAATGAATTTGAATTGAAGCACGCGATGTTCTACTCGATTCCCACGAGGAACTGATGGGCTTAGTGTATGAGTTTCATGTAATTTGACAAACGGTATATAAATAAATCACAACGATAAATCAATCTAAGTTTAAGTCATGATGTGGTATGGCACAAGTTTAAATAAATAAATTAATTAATTCAAAACACATGACACACCCCAAAACGTGTAATTTAAAAGGGGAAATTGTAAGATTCACTCACAGTGGGTGCGTTCGGTTGATGATGATGAATGCACGCGAAGTGGTTTTTAACCACGAGTGAGATTTAACCTAGATAATTCGCATTATGGTTTGGTAAGTAAACGGATTTTATTAAACTATTTTAGTAGGATTGTTGGGTGTATTTTTGTGAGTTTGAAGCTATTTTCAAATCTTAAAAATGTTATTTTTAAGTATTTATAATTGATTTTTAATTAAATTAATTAAATAAAAATAATAAAAATTTTATTTTTTATTTTTTTTTTTTTCTGACCGTTGACCGGCCGGTTGACCGTTGACCTGACCGTTGACCGGTTCGTTGACAGATTATTGTGCGCTGAGTGAGGCTCGAACCCGAGACCTCTCGTATGCGTGCACGCAGCTCTACCAACTGAGCTACGTGTCTAACCCGTTATATATCCGATTTTAATTATATATATACACTAATTAGTTTAAACAGAAATCCTTTTTATTTTAAAAACAGTTTAAACGAAACGGTCATGCACACCACAGGTCTCGAACCCGGGACCTGTGGTTCAATCCAACACACAGTCCACCGCTGGACTGTGTGTTCAACATGTTATAATATTCGGTTTTTATTATACTTAAATACAAAATAGATATTTCCTTTTCTGCCTTATTTAAAAGAAAAGATAATTGTCCGAGTCGGTGCTGAGGACCGGACTCGAACTCGTGACCTGTGATATAAACAAACACACAGTCCACCGCTGGACTGTGTGTCTAACTTGGTTATTATTCTGGTTATCAATATACTTAACATATAACTAAGGCGATCCGGTTCAGTAACAAAAAAATGCATTTTATTAAGGCAGCGTGTATGAGACGGGAATCGAACTCGAGACGTTTTGCGTTTTATATGTGCACACAGTCCACCGCTGGACTGTGTGTCTAACCCGATTAATTTCATGATTTTAATTAAACTTATATGATAACAAGTCTTCATCTTCTTCACCGAAAGAATAACCAGAAATCGGTGACAGACTGGTTCAAGATTTTATCCGTTTTATTAGTGTTTTACCGTCGATTAAGATAAGATAAAAGTGAAAAGGAAAGGAAACTGAGCGGAGAAATATACCGACTGAACTCTCTGTTTTCCGGCAGAAAATCCGGCGACTGAATTCAACTCCGGCGACGTGTTCCTTGTAGTAGCTAGTCTCCAGAAAACTTGGAAAAAGGTAAGGGTGACTTCGGTGAAGGTTTAGGGGATTCAATAAAGCTCAGGGATTAAAACACGGTTTTCCGGCGAAAAACAGGAAAGTTCCGGCGAGTGAAAATACGCCGTGAAAAGATGTGATTTTTGTGCGAAAGTGTTTGTAGACGGTTGTGGTTGAATTTATAGGGGAAAAATGAGATGTATTTGGTCTGATTTCGGACTATGTTCGATATTTAAATTTTTCCGGCGGTTTTGGTTTTGGTCGCGGACTTCAAACATCGGTTATAACCGATAAGTGATTAAAGGTTTACGTTATAACGTAAATTGTAGTTAAGATTCGCGGAAATTCCGGGATTCCGACGACTGAAACGATTGGGCGCCGGTTTTGAATTTGTAAAGTTATTATATCAATTAAATGTTTGAAATATATAACAAACAAAGCAGTTGGCGCAGTGGTTTGTGTGTGAGTTGTTAAGTCATTGCCTGACTCGGTACAGACCCGGGTTCGAAACCCGGCTGAAACAATCATTTTTATTTTGCGTTTTTTGACAGTTTTTCAAAAACTAAATATATGTTCGCGTATAATAATTGATTACGGATCGTTTAAAAATATTTTGGGCATTTAATTCGCAACGAAAATTTTGACTGACTGTTCGGATGATGAACGGAGCGGGTTTGGTAAATCCGTTTTTGACGGATGTTACATAGCTTCCCTCCATTTATTTTCTCTGTGAGCTTCTCCATATGATGTGGGATCTGCATCCGCATACAACACGAAGTTTGCTGCATCCTCTGTTGCGAGTTGAGCATTGTATAAATCATCCACTTGTTCTTTTGTAAGTTCCTGTGTTTCTTCGTATATATTTGAGATATCTATCATCCTTAATACCTCATTTTCTGATGAGGATGAAGAAGAGTCTTCCTCCTCTCGACTGTTACCTTGACTTCCAGTTTGACTGTCACTAACTTGTTCTTCATATGGTTCATTCAGATCTGCAGCATCAGAGTTAACTGTTTGTTGACTTCCTTCAGCAGCGGATAAATTACTTGTTTCAGTTGTCTTTCTGCCAGTGTCATCATCGTCCGGATAGTTTAGATGCAAACTTGAGTCTTTTCCATTTCTTTGACAACCTTCCCAGTCTTGACTTTCATCAAAGTGGACATCTCGACTAATAATGATTTTGTTTGTTATTGGATTATGAAGCTTATATGCCTTGCTATGCTCACTGTAGCTTATCATTATAGTCTTCTCCGTCTTATCATCTAATTTTTCTCGATGCTGTTTTTGCACATGAGCATATGCCACACTTCCATATATCCTTACATGTGATACATCGGGTTTTCTTCCGCTCCATGCTTCTTGTCGTGTCACGTGTTGTATTCCTTTGGTTGTGGCCCGATCAAAAGATACGTGGCACATGCCACCGCCTCAGCCCAGTAAATGTGGGACATTCGTTTCATCTTTAACATACTCCTGCTAAGTTCCATGAGTGTTCTGTTTTTCCGTTCGGCAACCCTATTTTGTTGCGGGGTATAACTCGTGGTGAGTTGATGACGAATTCCATTTTCTTTGAGGAAATTTTGGAACTCATGGCTGCAATACTCTCCTCCTCTATCAGTACGTAATCCTTTTATTTTACAAGCAGCTTGATTTTCTACCAAACTTTTGAATGTCTTGAAGTAAACTAAGGCATCAGACTTTAATTTTAAAAAATAAACCCAAGTTTTTCTTGATAAATCATCTATGAAGGTTATGAAGTATTTACAACCTCCAATAGAAATCGTTCTCATTGGACCACAAATGTCTGAATGCACAAGTTGTAGGGGCTTGCTTGCACGCCATGTGGTTTGTTTTGGAAAGGATTTCCTGGCATGTTTTCCGAACAAACAGCCTTCGCAAGCACTTTGTGGAGACTTAGAGCTTATCTTGGGCAATCCTGTTACTACTTCCTTTGATCCCATGTTATGGAGTGTTTCGAAATTGATATGTCCATATCGTTTGTGCCATAACACTGACGGCTCTTGAGTCATCATATTGCATACTCGTGGAATAACATCATAATTCAAGTTTAAGGGAAACATCTTATTACCAGTCATCTTAACAATTCCTATGAACTTCCCTGTCGGATCTTTGATATCACATGCCCGATTATGAAAGTTTACTTCATATCCCTTTTGCACGAGTTGTCCTACACTTAAAAGATTATGTTTTAGCCCTTCTACATAGAAAACATTTGGTACCTTCTTCTCCACACCTCTCACTTTGATTGTTACATCACCACTTCCTAGCACTTCTAGTCTCTTATTGTCACTGGTTCTAACTTCCCTTCTTTCTGACTCGTTTAGAGTAGTAAATAATGTCTTATTTCCGGTCATGTGATTGCTACATCCACTGTCTAAATACCAGCAATCTTCTTTAGTGATCTCTTCCATATTAAAATCATAAATAAAGTTTCATCATTTCCTTCATCATTATCTTCTTCATGCATTAAAACACTGTTATTCTTATCATCATCATCCTTTTTCTGACAAAAACGTGCCGTGTGCCCAGTCTTCGACAATTGTAGCATCGTATTTGTCCATAACTTCTACCTCTTCCCCTACTTCCTCCTCTACCGAAATTATCTGATCTAAAAGATCTTGACCAATCTTGATTTGTGTTTTGTACTTGAAATGCTTGTTCCATTGGAGCATCATCGTATTGTTTAAGTCTCAATTCATGAGACTGTAATATTCCTAGCAATTCTTCAGTGGATAAGGCAGACAGGTCTTTAGATTCTTCTATTGCTACGACTACCGATTCGTATTTTCTTGTTAAACTACGAAGAATGTTCTCGATAATTCGTTGTTCAATGATGTTCTCTTCATTTAAACGTAATTGATTCACTATCACTGTCGTTCTATTGACATATTCTTCTATTGTTTCGCTATCTTTCATTCTTAATGCATCGAATTCACACCGTAAAGTTTGGAGTTTTACCGTCTTGACTCTGTGTTCTCCTCGGTACGCCTTATGCAGAATATCCCATGCCTCCTTTGAAGTTCTGCTTGTTGCAATTCGTTCAAATATTGTATCGTTGAACGCTTGAAACATGATACGCAGTGCTGTCTTGTCTTTCTTAACGATTTCTTTGTGATTGTTTTGATCACTATCTGATGCTCCGGCGGCGGGTTCCCTATATCCTTCTTCTACAATTGTCCACAGATCTTGAGATTCCAACAACACCTTCATTTGAATATGCCAGTGGAAGTAATTTTGTCCCAACAGTTTAGGGATTTGGGTTTGAATTCCTCCATTTGTCGTTGTCATTTTGATTGAATAAACTGATGAATTTCGAGATTTAATCTAATGAATTCTGGATCAACCTGGCTCTGATACCACTTTATTAGATCAGATTTACAGATTAGGGTTCTAATGTTTTGAATGCTCGTATTCGAATTGGTGAGTTTTCAGAAATGTTACAATAATGTATATATATACATGACGGCAGGTTTTGTTAACCGCCCATACTTATATTATCTATCTATAATACTAATATTAATGTTACATATTAATCTAATATCAAGCAATATTAAATCTAGCTTATAATTATAATCCTTCTAATATATTGATCCAGATGAAGAGTATACTATTACAGGTCCTTCTTTCATAAAAGTCCAAAAGGTAAAACCATCTACTTCCTCTACGTACCAAACACCAAAGAAAAAAAGCTCGGCCTAGTGTAGTAGTTATAACTTCCATTATTGGAAGTGTTCTGGTTCTGCTTGTTGTTGTAGGTTTTTTTACTTCCTTAATTGGAAAGCTAAAAACCGACCCTCAAATGGAGGAAGAGTATTTAGATGTGGTACCTGGAATGCCGATTCGGTTCACCTATGAAGAACTAAAAACTGCAACAGTGAATTTTACTAAGAAGCTTGGTCAAGGCGGATTCGGATCAGTTTTCGAAGGCACTTTTGAAGATGACTCAAAGATTGTAGCAAAATGTCTTGATGGTCTAGGGCATGTTAACAAATCATTCCTAGCTGAGGTTGAATCCGTTGGAAGCATTCACCATGTAAATCTGGTTAGACTTAGAGGATTTGGTGCTTGGAAATCACAACGATTTCTAGTGTATGATTTCATGAGTAACGGGTCAATAGATAGGTGGATTTACCATGGAAATCGAGAACACGTACTTGAATGGCAATGCAGAAAGAAGATCATTCTTGATATAGCTAAGGGTCCATCTTCATGAAGAGTGTGTGCAAAAAGTCATCCATCTTGATATAAAACCTCAAAACATACTCCTAGACAAAGATTTCAATGCCAAAGTATCTGATTTTGGGTTGTCTAAACTTATCGACAGAGATCAAAGTCAAGTGATAACTACAATGAGAGGAACCCCAGGATACATGGCTCCTGAATGGTTAAGTTCAGTTATAACTGAAAAAGTAGATGTATATAGCTTTGGAATCGTTCTCTTAGAGATCTTGTGTGGGAGGAGGAACTTTGACAGATATCAGCCCGAAGAAAGTTGGCACTTACTTGGAGTCTTTCAACAATGTTGGGAACAAGGGACTTTGCTAGATATTGTTGACAAGTACAGTGAAGATATGCAGACAAATGGTTCAGAAGTCGTCGAGATGATGAAAGTGGCTTCATGGTGTTTGCAAACTAATTATACGAGAAGGCCTTCAATGTCATCGGTGGTTATGGTGTTAGAAGGACCAATGAATGTCGAGTCGAACTTGGATTACAACTTTACTGATCCTAGACTCCAAAACACATCAGTCGAACATAAGAAAGATATGACACCATTGTTGGCTTCTGTTCTATCTGGTCCTAGGTGAATAACCATGAAGTTCTTCTGAATGACCTTTATGCACCTTCTTCATGTTTCTTTCTTTTTTGTGTGTTTTCTTTCTTAATCATTTTGGTATGAATAATTGCTAGTTGGCTCTGAAGCGATGATGATACATATTTGCTTATTTTATTCAATAGAAAAATAAATAAAAGTGATAGAATATTAATAGTAAACTTGGCAGGGTGAATTTTAGAACTGACATGAATCCAAGATATTGTCACAACCGCCAACAAAAATAACATTTAAAATAGTGTCATGTTTGGGGTTTGTTTTCCTCTAGTCTTGTATATGTATTATTAGCCTTTGTATAATGACTTGCAGGTGAGAATCACGTAAGTAGGGATCACAAAAATACCTAAGCCCAGGTATATCCGAAGCCTGACACAAATGGGATGGGTATACCTGATACTCGACGGGTATTGGGCTGGGTATGGGATTAGTTTTAAAAATTTTCACGGGTATGGGATTAGGTGATACCCGAACCGATTACCCGAAACCACATACCCGTTTACCCGAACTATATACCCGATTTTTTTATTTATATTGTTATTTTCAATTAACCCTTGTCTATTAATGATATATTTTAGTATGTTCATAATATGAAGAAAAAAAATTCTTTTAATATATGCATTTGATAATAGTTTTTATATTTTGTATATTGTGAAGTATCTACATGTAAGAGTATAAATATTATAAAGTTATTATTAATTTATGATAAAACTTATATGTATGTAATGTGCATTTTAATTTCTAATAGTTGTATAAATAAAATAATATAAGAATTATAATAGTAAAAAAATGTATTTAGAAATCCCAATGTATATCTTTTAACAAATTAATGGGTATACCCGATACCCGTGGGTATACTCGATACCCGACAAATACCCGATGGGTATTGGGTCGGGTATGGGACGCGATTTTATAAACGGGTATGGGTATGGGATTACTAATACCTGATCCAAACCCGACCCATTGTCATCCCTACACGTAACCAAGAGGTCTAGGAACTGGGTTCACATTTTAATATATTATGAAAATGATAACAAAGTATATAACAACGATCTCTCGTTATTTGCAGGAAATATAATAGTACAATAACGGTTACGAATGAGATGAGTCCGAGCTTAGTTCAATCTCAAATGACGAACCACACTCTTTTGAGTTAAATGGAGCGATTTCAAGTTTATCGGTTCGGCACATTCACACACATGTATGCATCAATTAATGATTGGATTTTTCAATTATATGCAACTAGTGGTTTTCCCCTACGCGACGGGAACTCAGTTGGTATTGGTTTAGTTCATTTCGTTACCGACACTCGCTATAGCAACTAAAAGAGGTTACTAAAAAAATTAAGTCGTGATATGCCCAAAAGGATATCGACCCTTGTTTTATATCAATCGAAAACCATAAAAAATATCGGTTGTGATACTGCCAATATTGGTACCGATGTTTGGTTGAAATCGTTTTGGTTCGTCACGTATTGATACTCATATAGTTTATGATTAAAAAATGTATATTGTTATAGGCATTCGTGTAGTTTACGATAAAATAAATAAATTACTATTTACTGTTGGTTTCGGTTCAATTTACTACGATAGCGGCCCTATATCCATTTTCAATAAAAATCAAAATAAACATAAAACTAAAACTTTAGATTTCTATTAACCGAGACTTTCTTTTGATATATATAAATATAAATAAATGAAAAAGTTTTTCATTCTTAAGAAGTTACGCTATCTCAATTTAATATATAACCTCTAATAAATACATATATAACTAAATATCTTCATTATCATTCTCAGTAACCCTTGAGACAGTTAATATGCGAGTTCAATTCAAAATTTGCGTACAAAAGTCTTCGTCTCTAAATTTTAGAAATCAAAGTTAATAGGCCACAAAAACACAAAAAAAAGTTGTTTTACTGTAGCTAATACAAAAACACACAAAAATGTTTCACCTTATTAAAGTCTTTCAGTTTTTTTCCCTTGCTTTACCAAAATTCCACAATCAATGTCAATCATTGAGAAAATATTTCAGTGACAGACATGTTTCGTTAGCGACATTTACGGATAGGTTAAATACTTAATCCCAAAAAGAATAACATTGTATTTGTTCTTACTGATGGATGGTCCCAAAAAGAAGAGTGACTCCTTTCAAGAATTGGTAAAATGTGTGCGTTAAACATTGGATCAACATTATTAGCTAATACCTACACGCGCTACTACAAAAATGGCTATTTGCAACGTCCAAATCCGTCCACGGATTTGTAAGGATTTTCGCGCAGTTTCTTCATTTAATTTTTTTGACCGACTATCTCTAAGATCAACCCCAACGTTCATGGTCCAAGAAGAGGGACGCCCCATTGTGGCAGCCGATTGTTACTCATCCGGAATAGCTAGCCCGATCTTCAAAAGTGGGGGACGAGAAGAATTTGGGCCCCACTCCACGTCTCTCTCACACGCACATGCACACGCACATATTCATATAGTAGCTGAAGTGACGCTTCTTTAGGTGTTTGAAAAATCTAGCATGGGGGATGCTCAATATCCATAGATATATTGCCATATTTGTTTAGCCCTATCATCTGGTGAATCCATGGAATAACAGTGAACGAAGTATAAAAGATAGAAGTATAACCACGATTAAACATACCATTTGTGCTAGTACACAAATGGTATGGTTTGGGGTGACATACTGGATAGGACGGACTGGTAATCAAAACCGGACCGGAAAAGGATCAGCAGGGGCAGCATGAACAACCATGTAGTAAAATTCATATATGCAGAGGTCACTGTATTAACGCTCAGAAACATATTCCAAAAAGGTTCTTTGATCCATAAACCATGTATTAAAATTCATATATGCAACCGTCACCATGACTGATATATCAAGACAAAAGTTCAACAGGAACTTGATCATATATATTATTACTAGCATTACACAATAATCAAATAGATTAATCATAAGAACATGTAAACCATTACACTCGGCCTTTCTCAGCGTTCCTGAAAGTCAACGCACAAATATAGGCCGGTCAAACCCCAGAGCCAGATAACCGTCGCTTTGTAGCATTGGAGACGGACACCTGTCCTAGCTTATCCACTACAACGCCAGTCGATGACATACGTTCTTGGGCAGGAATGTAATGCCGCATCCATACACCCGTGTATACCTAATTATATCCCAGCAAAATGTAATCAGTGTTGAGAGAAGTTAAAAACGTACATCATAACTAAAATGTTTTTAGAAAACAAACCTGTGCGGGCCTCATAATCTTTGTGTCAGGATCATCAAGGGACTCTCGCAATGTGACAGATAGCCCGCCATTCGAGGTATGGCAAACAAAACAGGAAAGAATTCAGTTGGGAAACCCATTGCCCTGTTTTAAAAATATTACACATCAATAGAATAACTTCTAAAAAATCGCAAGCAGAATTGGATGAAAATTATAAAAAAAATTAATAAAAGATATACCTATAAATCAGGTCAGAATAGAAATCAACATTCGGGTACAGCCTTCGTTTAACAAAGTACTCATCCGATAGTGCAGCTTGCTCCAAAGCAATAGCCACCTGTTGTCAGCATGTAAATCAAGTAATATTCTAAATAATAAGAATTAGAAAATACAACTTTTATATAAACGCTGAAATACCTCAATAAGGGGGTCCCTGCCTACAATCGAGAAAACCTCTTCTGCTAACTTTTTAATAACCTTTGCTCTGGGATCATAGTTTTTGTACACACGGTGCCCAAAACCTGACATTTTCCGCTTCCTGACACAAACAGTACATGATCAGGACTCTTTAACCAACCATGGAAAACCAACATCATTAAATTCACACATCAGCAACTAGATCTAGGGGTGCAAACTTCAAACGAGCCGAGCTCGAGCTCAGCTTGGTTTGAGCTTTGTTTTCAAGCTCAAAGCTCGAGCTCGGCTCATTGGTAGTTTCTCAAGCTCAGCTCGTTCATTATCTATTAATTAATATATTAAATAAAAATATAAATAATAGACTCGTTTAGGCTCACGAGCTCGATAAGTGAAACTCATGCTCGGGCTTGTTCACTAAACATGCTTAATTTTAGGTTCGGGGGGTCGGCTCGTAAAAAGTTTAAATAAGCTCAGCTTGGCTCGTTTACTAAAATTAGAAAGGGGGTAAATGTTATTAAATAGTAATGAAAACGAATATTACACTAAGGCTCGATAAGGCTCGAGCTCGGGCTTGGGCTCGATAAATAAACGAGCTTTATTTTAGGCTCAAGCTCGGCTCGTTTCGAGCTTTTTCTCGAGCCGCTCGGCTCGTTTTCACCCCTAACTAGATCAGACAAATAGAACTGACCTGTTCTTCACACCTTCAATGAACTCTGGGATATTGTCAACAGTTCCAGTCTCATTCAACATCTTTAGGACCGCCTATGACACCAAGAACAAAACATGAGAACTTAGTCCTATTCATTTTAGCCATTTCACTTTTTTCATTTTGCAGGTTCATAGGTTAATATTATTTGGTTCTATTAGTGGAGAAAAAAAACAGGTCAACTGGGTTGGAGTTGCCCAAAGTGTATTTTAAATGCATACAACCTACTACATTATTGAATCATAAATTTAGTTGTGATAATTTAATTTATGTAACATATTAAATATTGGTAAAAGTATCTAATAAAAGTGGGGACAAGAAAGTGGGTACAGGTCAACCTAAAGAAAATTGCCAGTTGTACTAAATATCAGCATACCTCATTGGCTCCACCATGAAGAGGCCCATATAGTGCTCCAACAGCAAGAGCAGTGTATACATCAACCCCACTGCACATACATCACTGATTATAAGTTGCTATAACATAAGGTTGCAACAGTAAAATAAAAAATATAAGTGGTTACCTTGATGCAAGATGTCTTGCTGCTGCTGTGGAGCAGTTCATCTCATGTTCTGCGTGTAAAATAAAGAGGATATCGAGTACTCGAGCAAGTCTGGGATTGGGTTTATAAGATTTGTCACCCCTGCAAGTATATTAAATGAAACCTTAGTTCAAAAGTAATTTATACAAGTGACAGAAATTTTGAGACATAGAAGTTGCAAAACAAAAATAAAACGATCATTAATAACGATAATTAATAACACGGAATAGTAACATACATTGAATCTAGCATGTATAGAAAATTCTCAGAGTAAGAAAGGTTGCTGGAAGGAAGAACAGGTGGCCTCCCTGCCATCCTTAGATAAGCTGCTGCTGCGATCGTTGGTGCCTGACCATTAATCATTAATCAATAGCCAATAAGCTCAATAGTTTAAAGATAAGAAGATATACACAAAGTGCTCAACAGTTAAAAACGTCAACTCCCCGATACCTTGTAACAGAGGTCAAAAGATGTAAGTTTGAGTTTTTTTTATTTATAAGATCTAGATCATTATTGTGATAATATTATTTTTTAATAATAGTCGAAGCATTTATTGTTTACAATAAACAGACAAAAAGAGTTTTAAGGGTCAACCCAACCAGGGCCAGCAAGTTTTAATCTGTACTAAAAAACACACGTGTCAACCCTTTATCCAACCAGCCTATCTTGCCACCTCTACCTTGTAATAAAGAAAAATGTAAGAAATAAAGGGATGCGGATGTTTAATATTCAAACCTTGCCAAGTATGCGCACTATTTGCTTGTCTCGTACTGGTTTAGACTTGTACAGATCTTGGCCCTGTGTCAATAAGTCAGATTTAGCATTTCAATACATAATGCTAATTTGTAGAGATGACAATTCGGTAGCGTTGAAGACAAAATTTAGAACCATGTCAATATATCAACTGTTTTGCATTTAGAAAACGGAATTAAACAGATCAAACGCTTTTGTGAGAGAGGTTAAAGACATGCTACCAGAAGAAGTAGTGATACAAGTTATTACAAGTAATGTTGCCCAATATTATGCATCTAAAAGTTATTGGACAATCAATACAATGGAGAACAATTCCGGAACATCAAACTCGTCTTGATGTTGAAAAAAAATTGTAATAGAACACTGCTTTGGAACAAGGAAGAAAAATGTAAAGTGGCCATTTTTATAGTTAAGTGCATGTGTACATGGACTCTTTTCTTTGAGCAAATGCCGCAAATCAATTAAATCTTAAATACAATTTCTTTTGCTCTCATTGAAGTACCTACGGATTCAATTTGTAAAATTGAGGGGGCGGGGTTGATACCCATAAGCTTGGGGATTTTTCATAACCACCTAAAGTATTGTATCTAGAAATCCATACTCATTCGTCATTCCTATTCCACCCTGTTATCATACCCGTACCCATAGTGATTTCTGACTACATAACAAATACTGAAACACCACATGACTCTATAGACCCCACCGTTACCGCAACCTCTCACTCCCATTTTGCAAGGCAATTACACAAGAAAGTCACCATTAATGCAGGCAATGGGAAAATGTAAACATGTTAAGAGAGATTACTTACTCTAAGAGCAGGATTTGCATCAGGATGGAATACAGAAAGCGCACTCATTGCACTCACCAGAACACCCATTGGATGAGTATCGTGAGGCATAGCATGTATAATATCCTGCCAAACAAGTTTTATGCCTTTTAGACACAACGTAATATTTTGTTATACAAGGAAAACAGTTGTTTAGAAAAGGAACACATGCAAAGTTTACATTTTCCAAGCTTAATGAATAAGCTCTTAAATTTTCACAAAACTTATAGTAATACACACACTCCCTTCACTCAAGATAATATATATTGACTTTGTCACACTTAGTAGTTACTAGCGTCTCAATACATTCTATCCAAATTTGCATGCACGATTGAATATAAAAACAAACCATCTTACCAAAATTCCCTGCGGGACAGCTGAATGTTGTGATACAGCAAACTCCCAGTCTGCTAATTGGCTCTGAGTAGGTAAGTTCCCATTCACTGAAAGCAAAAACAAACATTAGTGAACAATAAGCAGTCACACACATCACCAACAAAGATCTTACTGAAAACAAAAACAATATATACAGTTTTAAGTTAATATCGGTGCGGTTAAATTTGTAGGACTTACTTAGAAGGTAGGCTACATCTAAAAAGGAACTACTCTCTGCCAACTCTTCAATCGGATAGCCTCTGTATCTCAGGATACCTTCATCACCATCAATGTAGCAGATGGACGAACGAACAGGAGCCGTGTTAAGGTAGCCTGGATCATAAAGCTTCAAACCCTTATCATTGTTTCCTGTTGTTATCTGTCACAAGTTACACCTTTAGCCTCACCACAAAGCTAGTTTCATCCTTAAAAACTATCAAATCCATTATAATTCCCTTACCAATTCAAACAAACACATTGAAATTCAGAAAAACCAGTAAATAAAAGCTAATTAGACTTCAGAATTTGATCTGACACACATCAAAATAGAAAAAAAAAAATTTAAAAAAGATCACTACATAAAACCTAATTAGACTTAACAATTTGATCAGATAGATATATCAAAACTCAGAAATAATCACTAAAGAAAACCAAACTAGACTTAACAATTTGATCAGACACATCAAAATTCAGAATCAAAATCACTCAATAAAACCTAAGTAGACTTTACAAGTGGGTCAGACACATCAAAATTCCGAAAAATCACTAAATAAAACCTAATTAAACTTTACAATCTAATTAGATACATCCAAATTCAGAAAAAAATCACTCTATAAAACCTAATTAGACTTAACAAATGGATCAGATACATCAAAATTCAAATATATATCACTAAACAAAACCTAATTAGGCTTAACAACTAATAAACCCTAATTAAGATGAACAAAGTGCATGAAACTTCGTATACCTTCTTTAAGTCGGTAGCTCTGACAGTACCTTCATCGGAGATCGGAACTTTGTACTTCTTACCGGTTCTTTCATCGGAGATTGTCAACGAGCCTTTTAAATTGGGCGGTGGTGCTACATATACTTGTGCAGAAACCGGTGATGAGTCCAGAATCGGAGTGAAAGCGTTGGATTCAACACAGGCTGAAAGATGAGCGGATAGAACAGCTAATCTTCCACGAGCAGCAATACTGGAATTATCTGATGCATCAACTCCCATTTTGTTGAAGAATTTGATCTGAGAATTGAGATTTGATGCCGGAAATCGGGTGTTATGTGTCCAAAGAGGGAGTTGTTGCTTGTAAGATTGATCAACATTAGTATTAGAGTTAAATGCTTGGTTGGTCCTTGTGCTTTGCAAAAATTGAAGACTTAAGGTCTGATATTTGTTGAAATGACTCAAAATATGATGTTGAAGATCCGAAATATCGATTTTAGGCGGTGGTCGTTGTGTATGTGATGCAGTTAACTAACTCCAACAGGGTGATGATGCATCAGATCAGAAATTCTTTTCTTTTTGAGAAAATTACCAAAATGCCCCCTGAGACAATCACTTTTGCCACTTTCAGAAGAAACTATTTTTTTTCTTTCCCAAAACGGCTTCTAAAAGGTTTTTGGCTTCCATTTTAACCCTTTTTTAGGAATATTGAATTTAAACTATCATAACTTTCACTAATTGGTTGATAGTATTCTCAACTTTCACATAATACTCTCAGCTTTCAACTTATTTTTCTCTGGTATTCTCTTACTAACTGAATCCTAACCTAGTTAGCTGACGTCATATACCCCATCATTAATCAAGTGTCACATCAGATGTCACGTCAACAAAAAAGCCCCAATAGATGCCATATCGGATGTTGTGTCAGCAAAAGTGCCATGTCAGTAAAAATTTATCATGTCAGATGCCACATCATCAAACAACTAAATAGGTTAAGCTTCAGCTAGTTTGAGAGTGGCAGATAAAATAAGTTGAAAGTTGGGAGTGTTGTAATACAAATCGAAAGTTGCGGGTTGCTAACACAAATTAGTGAAAATTGAAGTTATTTAAATGCAATAATCTTTTTTAACAACCCTTTAATGATGGTTATAAGCATTAGGGAAAAATATCATTTCTGGCCTCAGTGACCATTTTAGCATTATTTAAACCTCAGGGGTCATTTAACAATTAAAAAGAACAAAATATTATTTGTTTATTTATATCTATCTACTCTCTCTCTCTCTCCTCTTCTCTATTTCCTCACTATCTTTCTCTCTTTGCCTAAGGCATATGATGAGTTTTCATTATAAGAAGTTGATTTAGGCATTTCAATCAAAACTTAACAATTTGTCTTGAAATTCTAATCGATTGTATGACGCAAGCTTTTTTATTTATACAAAGGTTTTTCCACCTTTCGATTTGTAACACACACTCGCAACTTTCAACTTATTTTCTTCTGCCACTCTGAATTAACTGAATCTTAACCCAGTTAGTTTTTTCCTGATCGGTCTTTCTTTCTTTCAGCAGGAGGTGGAATGAAGTTATCGGTTAGTACAATGGTTGATGTTGTTAAGTGTAGTGTATATAACTGACAAAAAATTACTTAAATTCTTTTATTTATAAATAGAATAATGGATTTAAACAATCTCGACTCTTACCAATTGGTTGACAATAGTCACAATTAACGAAATGTTTCGTGACGATCCCACCTTTTAACATATTTTCCCCCAACGGGCTTTTTCTAATTGAGATCTAACCCCGTTAGTGAATGATGACGTGGATCTCTACATGGATGCCATCGTGGTGATAGTGGTGGTAATGGTAATGATGCTGACAGGTGATGGCTGCCATGGAAGTGGTGGTAATGGTAATGGGTAGCTGCCATGGTGGTGGTGGTGGCAATGGTGGTGGTAATGGTAATGGGTAGCTGCCATGGTGGTGGTGGTGGCAATGGTGGTGCAATTGTAGACATCCACGTCATCATTTATTAACGGGGTTAGACCTCAGTTATAAAAGGCTCATTGGGAGAAAATATGTTAAAAGTGAAACCGTCATGAAACACTTCGTTTGTTTAGACTGGTGTCGACCAATTGGTAATCATTGAGATTATTTAAATCCATTCCTTGATAAATACTTTGATAGTTTCTCTTGTAACTAAATATACATAGTAGTTGCTCTCCAACACAAGAATATTAGACTCTAGACTCTTACAATGATAAGTTATCATTATTGTGTTGTGAGGTTGGAAGAAGGGGGCCATAAAAGGGCTTTACGATTAAAAAATGTGATGCTTGACGTCACATAGGCTTGGTAAAAATGGATATATAGAGGGTGTTGTGAGACTTTATTAGAAATGTGAGATTTGGAATAGATAGTTATACATGACTAGTTGTGTCTTAATAAAAATAATAAAAAAGTTACCCCAATGAGCCCTCCCGTAATGGCATTGGCGCCCTAGCCACCAGGCGCGATAATGTAGAAAGTTGACATGATTGAACCAAGCCTACAACACATAGCCTTAAAAATCTTTGAATAGTTCGGGTTTTAAGACAACCAATACAAATCAAGTTAAGTTATCTCAATTCCACGAAAATCAAACCAAAAACATGGTAGACCCACACCCTAACCTGTGGCCACAATCGTTTACAATATCACTCTCAATTGCAAACAAATTCTCCAAAGAGTGAGGGTTTAGATTAGAAAAATGGGTTTCTATTCATGGTATCATGTTTATAATAATAACACCCTCATAATAAAATGTTGTATACACTCCCTCCCCCACATCACATTTCCCATTGTTGCTTCCTTACTAACCCAATCAACCTTCATTCATCATATCGACATCATCATCGTCTTCGTCACCGTCCGTCAAACCCCAGAATTCGCTCATCCCATTCCTCCACCGGAATCTTTTACTCTCTTCCCGCCATTGACGAACACCAAAACAACAAACAAAATCATCAAAATCAACATCATGACATCAATGACAGTGAGTTCTTCAATCAATTTTACAACTCTCCTTACGTTAATCTGAACAACCCACCAAGGGAATGCGAAATTGAACAAGATAGAGACAGAGATAGGGGTGAATCTAGTAGCGGCATTTTCACAAACATGTGGTGGGCAGACTTGAAAGCAGCAGTAGGACAGAGGATTAACGTGAAAGGAATTCTTTTTTCGGTTTCGGTGATTACTAGACATAGAAATTGGATGATACCTCATGTATGGGTGCCTGATGTAAGGTATATTGATTGGGCTGCATTGAAGAGAAAGGGGTTTGAAGGTGTTGTGTTTGATAAGGATAATACTCTTACTGTTCCTTACTCTTTGGGTTTGTGGGGGCCGATTTCCGCGTCTGTGGAGTCTTGTAAATCTGTTTTTGGGAATAATATTGCGGTTTTTAGCAACTCTGCTGGTAATCTAAGTTCAAGTTGACGTATTGGTTTGCGTTGTTTTCGCATTGTTTATGATTTGTTTGCTGGTTTTAATTGGATTATAGGACTTGAAGAGTATGATCCTGATGGTAGGAAAGCTAGGGCAGTTGAGTTTACCATCGGAATTCGAGTAATTCGACATAGTAAGTTGCTAAATTAGTTCCATGTGTCATTCATTTGAATCGAAGTTTACATGTTTACAAGTGAGAAAAGAGTGGTATGTGAATCTTTGATTTCTTTAAAGTGACGATGACGTCATCCTTTGTGTTTTGTTTGAATGTTGATACTAGAGATGAAGAAACCGGCTGGTTCAACTGAAGAAATTGAAAGACATTTTGGATGTGATTCATCAAAACTCATCATGGTATGCAAGTGTTTTTTTTTTTTTTTGTAATATTCAGTATGGTGTTTTTTCTAATATTCAGTATGTGGTTTGTTAAAATCAAATAAACTATTATACAAAAATGCTTTTTTCATAGGTGGGTGATCGCCCTTTCACAGATATCGTTTATGGAAACAGAAACGGGTTTCTTACTATATTAACTTCCCCGCTGAGTCTTGAAGAGGAGACCTTCATTGTTAAGCAGGTATGTTTCCATATATTATCTTCATTAGATTTTAAAAGTTGAGTATCTATAAAAGAAACTTCATATGAAAGAGACATATAAGCCGGTCAAAACTGGCGGGTAGGGTTGCGAACTAGTTGTTCAGTCACACAGTGTGCCAAAGTCCGTATAAGAAACATAATTGTGATAATTACATGGACACTATGCTTCGTATGTTATATGAATGCTGAAGATGTTTACTCGCTCAACCAGGTTAGAAAATGATTTATTTGATAAATCTTTAAAGCAAACTACTAATATCAAGTAATGGAATAGAGATCTATAACGAAAGTTACTTTTAACTAAAGGTTTTGTATATTTCTGTGTTTTACATTGAAGAATCATGACCCATTATATAGGGTTAATTACATAACAAACTATCCTATAAATATGGAAACTCGATAATTACACAATAAAATATATCTGCTAAGACTCCCCCGCAGTTTGAACGGGAGGAGGACAAACGCTCAAACTGGACCGGAATGATTGAAACAACTGCTTAGAGAGACCCTTCGTAAATATGTCTGCATAGTGTAATGAAGAAGGAACGTGAAGAACGTGAATGTCACCCACGCGGACCTTGTCACGAACAAAATGAATGTCGATCTCTATATGCTTCGTGTGCTGATGTTGCACCGGATTATCAGACAAGTAAAGCGCGGAGACATTATCACAATAGATAATGGACGTCTGACGAAGCGGAGTATGTAATTCTAGCAGTAAATTCCGTATCCACGTGGCCTCAGCCATGGCATTAGCAACTCCCCGATATTCTGCCTCTACACTTGAACGGGAAACCGTAGGCTGCCGTTTAGACGACCAAGAAATAAGATTGTCACCCAAGAAAACACAATACCCACTAGTTGACTTTCTTGAATCAGGGCAGCCACCCAAATCTACATCGGAGTATCCAACCAACTCATTGGTACTTGACTTAACCATGCGTATACCATAATCAATGGTACCCTGAATGTACCGAATGATGCGCTTCATAAAAGAATAATGAGCATCCCGAGGGTCATGCATAAATTAACAAATCTGTTGCACATCATAAGAAATATCCGGACGAGTAAACGTAAGGTACTGTAAAGCACCTGCAAGGCTCCTGTATAAAGTCGGATCAGAGAATCGAGGACCATCCGAAGCACTCAACTTGGAGGATAGATCAACAGGAGTAGTACACGGTTTGCAAGCAGTCATAAAAGCACGAGAGATAATATCCTTTGCATATTGTTGTTGAGACAAGAAGATTCCGTTCTTCAGCTGATCAACCTTGATGCCTAGAAAGTGAGGGAGGTGCCCAAGATCAGTCATGGCAAACTCTCGTGATAGGGTGACAATGATGGACTGCAACAATTTCTCATTAGATGCGGTTAACACAATATCATCAACATAAAGCAACAGATAAGTAGTATTAGAAGGATCCTGCTGATAAATGAAAAGAGAGTGATCACAAGCACTACTCTTGAAACCATGGGAGGTAATAAATGTAGCAAACCGTGTATACCACGCTCTAGGTGCTTGTTTGAGGCCATATAAAGATTTCTTAAGCCGACAAACAAAATCCGGGCACCGACGATCAACAAACCCTAGAGGCTGATGCATAAAGAAAGTATCATTCAAAGTCCTGTATAAAAAAACGTTTTTGACGTCTAACTGATGAATAGGCCACGACTTAGAAACAACCAATGATAACACTGTCCTGATAGTTGCCGGTTTAACAACCGGGCTAAACGTCTCCTCACAATGAATACCAACCGTCTGAGAATTGCCATTAACTACCAATCGAGCCTTGTATCGTTCTAACGACCCATCAGAGCGAAACTTATGTCTGAACAGCCACATACAACGGATAATGGGTCGATCTGTGGGTCGGGGAACAAGCTCCCATGTTTCAATTTCCTGTAATGCAGAAAATTCAGTTTGCATGGCATGGAACGAGTTAGGATCTGCAAGGGCTTTGGCATAGGTCTTTGGCACGGGTGAGATAATATCAGTGGTAAGGATGTGGTGAGGTGGTGGATGAGGATAACGGGATTTGGAACGTGTAGTCATTGGGTGTTGCTTTGGATGAGGTGTGGGTTACCCGACGTAGCAGACTGCGATGGCTGTTGGGCAGCCGGTTGAAGGCCTGAGGTGGAGCTGGCTGTGGGCTGGTTAGAAGCAGGCTGAGGTGGTGGATTGGGCTGGGTAGAAGCGGGCTGAGGTGGTGGGTTAGGCCTGGGTCTACGGGAGTAATGGAATGGGAAGGGTGTAGCTAGTGACGGTGGTTTGATGGGTTGTTGGAAAGTGAAACCGAGGGGTAGTTGGTCATCAAGGAACTTATAGGTGGTGGGGGTGTGAGGCATGGAGTAGGGGAATACATGTTCATCAAAGGTGACATGTCTAGAAATATGGACTTTACCGGTTGTGGGATCAAAGAACCGGTAGCCTCGAAAATTGGGAGGATAACCGAGAAAAATGCACCGAATAGCCCGTGAGTGAAGCTTATGAGGCTGAGTGGCGGAGGTGTTAGGGTAGCACGCACACCCAAACACACGTAAGTGCTCGTAGTCTGGATGGCGGAGGTAAAGAACAAAGGTGGGCGTATAAAGGTTTAACCATTTGGTTGGGAGAATATCGTGAAGGTATGCGGCGGTGTGTAAGGCTTCGACCCAAAAGCTTGGTGGGAGATTGGCATGGATTAACAAGGCTCGGATGATGTCGTTTAGGCTACGAATCATCTGCTCGGCACATCCGTTTTGGGAAGATGTTTGTGGGCAAGAGAAACGAAACAAAAGGCCATGATGAGAGGCAAAACTCTTGAAGGCGTGATTGTCAAATTCACCCCCAAGATCACACTGAAAAGTTTTAATGTGTCGATTAAATTGAGTAAGAATTAGTTGGTGAAATTAAGTAAAGGTTGGGAAAGCTTCAGATTTAAATTTCATAGGTACACCCATACAAAATGTGAAAAGTTATCAATAAGCACCATGTCACACCCCGACCCGCAGCGGAATAAAAGTCGGGGCATAATTGGGTTATCACCAAAGCTCATGATATTTACTAAGAAGTTTCATATTTATTAAATTCAAATTACAAACTTAAATATCCAAAAACAAAATTCATACAATTACAAAGGAAAACGAAACTATATATTTATTCCAAAGCATTAACTCGTTTATTCTTCTAGGCCATCCTAAGTGTTTCCTGTCTCGACTGGATCACCTGTATCATGTGTAAAACAGGGGAGTTTTTGGGTCAACAAGAAGTTGGCGAGTGAACCTTGATAAAATATTTTAACTAATTTCTTGTTTTATTTATTAAAGGAAAATTCGTGCATTAATCACATGTGAGCAAACATATATATGTAAACAATCACAAACCACTTTGGATGAATATATGACATGAATGATGATGTATTTGAGATCAAGGCTCAATCAAACGGAGCCGATCTAATGAGGCTCCTGATGCTCAACCCGTATCCCACGGGGAACTGATGGGCCTAATGAAATGCGTGCACTGAAATGGTAAATTTAATCTACATATAATTCAACCAAAAATCAATACACATTTGATCACGGAAATGATATATGCACAAGTGTTTAAATAAAATAAAAGAATAGTATGACACATGATACACCCCAAAACGTGATTAAAAAGGGGAATTTGTAAGAATTCACTCACAGTGGTTGCGTTCCTTGATAATGATGAATGCGCACGAATTTATGATTCAACCGACGAGAGAAAACTAACCTAAATAATAACGAAATAATTCGATAAATAATAAATTTTATTTGAGATTAATATTCTTAATTAGTGCTCTTAATGAGATTTTTAGATTTATTTTTATGAGTTTATTGCAAATTTTTAACCTTAGGAATCTTATTTTTTTAGTATTTTTAAATAATTTTTCAATTTAATAAATAAATAAAAAAAATAAGAAAACAACATTTAAAAAAAAATATGTTGACCTTGTCAGGTCTGACCGGGTCTGACCGGTCGGATAGCATGTAATTCAGGCGGCGTGTGTGGTTCGAACCCGTGACCTCTCGTATACGTGCACGCAGCTCTACCAACTGAGCTACGTGTCTAACCCGAAATATTCTCTGTTTTAATTATAAATATATACTAACTAGCTTTAACCTTATTTAGTTTTTATTAAAAAGGATTTAATATGGCCGAAACTGGTTACAGAACTCGGGACCTATGGTTTCGAGTGCACACAGCCCAACCAGTTGGGCTGTGTGTCTAATTTGCATAAATACTGGATTATATTAATTTTATATATATGCTATGAGTTGATCTGAATAAGTTTTAAAAAGTGTTGGTTTTTATTTCAGAAAATCGGAAACATGTGCGACTCGAACCCGGGACGTGTGCTTTGTAATTGCACACAGTCCACCGCTGGACTGTGTGTCTAACCCGGTTAAATACCCGTTTTTATTTATATTAAAACACTAACTCAACTTCATCTTTTTCACCATTCAAAAATCCCGACAATGATTCCGACTGAATAAACTGATTAAACAGTTTTGATTACTGTTTTGAGCTAATAAATTACTAATCAAGAGATAGCAAGGAGGTTTAGATAATTTTACCGGTTTGGAGAACTATGGTTTTCTGGTTAGAAATTCCGGCGAAATTCCGGCGAGTGCGAAAGTCTCCGGCAACGTGCTTTGAAAGGAATAAAGTTTCAGTAAGAGAGTGCGGTTCTGAGCGAAATGTTTACAAGGAATTGGGTGGGTATTTATAAGGTGGACAGGCTGATCGGTTTCGATTTAGAGACCAAAATCACGGTCAATGATTTCAATTCTCAAAAGAAACGATTTTGACTCAATTGGGTGTTAAGCAACGGTTATAACTGATGTCGAAATCAAGTTTACGCGTTTCAATCATGGGAAAGTAGCAACATTTGCGGAGTTTCAGTTTTGCCGGCGATTTCGGGTTCTGAGTTTGCTGATTTACAGGTTATGATTTTCGGTTTTACCATAAGTGTTATTTGTTTAAGTATTTGAACTCAAATATGTGTGTGGCCGAGTGGTGTGATGTGTGTGTGTCTAAGCGGGAGACCCGGGTTCGAGAGCCGGCTACCCTGTTCTGTTTTATTATTTCATTTGATTTACTTATTATTATTATTTATTAATTATGGTTTTTAAATTCTAAAATATTTATTAATTATGTATCATTTAAAATAACCGGCACAATAAATACGCAACGAACTTTTAACCGAATATTTGATTATTAAACGAAGCGGGTTTTGAAACCCGTTTTACGACGAATGTTACACCACCATGTAATGCTTATAACCGGATTTGCTTGGGATAGGTGAGGTCCATAAATCAGTGTATGATGTCAAAAGGAGCAAAAGTAATTGAATTAGATGCATGAAAATGTAAACGTTTACTATTCGCCAATTGACAAGAATTGCAAAGGTTAGACATATTGTCTTTATTACAAGAAAAATTAAAAGTACGACTTAAAACGTCTAAGACTTGAGCCCCTGGATGACCAACCCGATCGTGCCAAGGAAGAGCAGGTGATGCAATAAAACAAGTTTGAGTAGGCAGTTGAGCTGGTGTGAATGGGTAGAGATCCCCGGTGCTGTTATGGCGAGAGAGAGTCCGTTTAGTGATGAGGTACTTCAAAGAAAAACCAAACGGGTCAAATTCAATAGAAACATTATTATCACGTGTAAAACGACGAACAAAAATAAGGTTTCTAATGATATGAGGGCTGTAAAGGACGTTGGGTAAGATATAGGTACGGTTAGGTAATGTATGAAAGCCTGTACCCGATCCCTGGATTGGTACACAATTGCCATTGCCTACTAAAATTGAACTGCGTACAGTAGATGAATTAGGGAGAATGATTTTACCTTGATCACGGGTGACGTGTGATCCAGCCCCGGTGTCCATCATATCTTGGTTCCAAGAAGCATTATGTTGATGAAGCTGCATCTGAGCAAAGGCTGCACTTAAGTCGGATGGATTGAGGGCGTCATAAGTGAGACCTAGGGACTGATACTGTTGTGGAAACCCTGTGAAGTGAGCCTGTGGTTGCTAAGTAGCAAGCTGCTATGGTGAGAAAGTTGTATTGGGCCTCCATGTATTATGGGTCGGGTAGGGACAGGGCGGTCGTGTCCACCAGGCCCAATTTGGGTAAGTTGGCGCAGAAGAATACCCGTTCCCAGAGTAGTAGGGCCGGCCACCACGTGGTCGACCGCCTCTATTGTTTCTTCCACGACCCCGGCCCCGGCCTCGGTACGAAGACTGTCCCTGGTCTTGGGACTGGTCGGTGATGGCTGCACTGGGTGCTGAATGGCCCAAAGGCTGAGCAGATTGTTGGGCAGGGGCTGCTGTAGTTGGTGCGAGAAGAACAGATGTTGAGGACCCCTTCTGAGCTTCAATCCGAATAGCTTCATCCTGTAACAAGCTAATGGCTAGATCCTAGTCAGCATCACGGTTGTTGATAAAGGAAGCCGTGGTAATGTATTCAGCGGGTAACCCGCGAACAAGTTGGACAACGAGTCTGGAATCAGAGACTAAATGATCTACGTCAGCAAGTTGATTGGCCAGGCTTTTCATTTGTTGACAATAGTCATTCAATGAAGAACATGCTGTAAGGGTTAGGTTACAGAAAGGGGTTTCGAGGGCTGCAGCTCTCGCCTTCTTGTTGCTTAAAAATATTTTTTCTAATTTGACCCATGCATCACGAGCCGTTGAATTAGTCTCCAAGATTCGGTCCAAGAGATCATCCGAAACAGTACTATATATCCATTGGAGCACAAGAGCATCCAACTCTTTCCATAGTGGGTAATCAGGATTGGTTTTATCGGGGGCTGGTGCATAATCAATATGGTTCGCAACCTTATAGGCTACGACGTGAAGATTGAATAGTTTGGTCCAAGATGAATAGGTTACAGCTGTGCCATCTAGGGTTCTGACTTTGGTATGAATATTTGTAACAGAGTAAGCTGGGTGTAGGGAAGTTGGTTTGGGTGGTTCAGAAGATGATTCTGTCGTCTTAGTCATGGTGGTTTATGGTGGATAGGCTGAGAAGAAAAGAGAACCGAAGAGAGAGGATGTTGATGACTGAGCTAGGGTTTGCAGAACCGTAGCTCTGATACCATAAAGGTTTTGTATATTTCTGTGTTTTACATTGAAGAATCATGACCCATTATATAGGGTTAATTAAATAACAAACTATCCTATAAATATGGAAATTAGATAATTATACACAATAAAATATATCTGCTAAGATTAGCCTATATATTATTATGTAAAAAGTACAAAATGAATATTTCAGTATAAAAAGGTTGTCTTCTTGTCAACCCACACATATTTTTGTTGTGTTCGGGTTTATATATCTAACACGATCTTCGGGTTCATGTGATCATGTCAAATATTCATGTTTGTGTCTAGTTGAACCCACCTGCCTACAAATATCCCCCGATTAGCACTCCTATAGTCACATGTTTTTATAAGGAATAATGGATTTTAATAATCCCAACTATTAGTCGTTGGCCGGTAGCGATCCCAACTTCAAAAATAACCAATGGTGGCCCCAATTTTTTACATATTGTAAACCAACGGACCTTTACTAACAGAACCTTAATTTCTTTTTGTCCCCTTTTACTTTTCTATTAGCAAAGGTCCATTGGTTTACAATATGTGAAAAGGTGGGGCCACCACTGGTTAGTTTTGAAGTTGGGACCGCTGCATACCAATGGGTAACAGTAGGGATTATTAAAATCCATTACTCCTTTTTACAATAAAAGTGGAATGAGTGAGAATCATGAACTTGGGGAAACCTGTAAAATCGGGCCCCCAAATGAGGGAAACTGGATCCAAAGGTTGGGCAGACCGCCTGTGGCTGTTTCTCACAGTGTTGGACCTATTATGCTATTTTCGTCCATATATTACGGGCCTATTATGTCCATATAAAGCTCGGTTATTGTCTAGCTCACTTACTTTTATCCTGTTGCTCCAAATACGAGTGCCAATTCTTGGATCAGCTCCGTATCACGTTACCATGACTATCTTGATGAGTTATAGGCGCACATATTTAATGTCAATATTTGAAAATCTGGCCCATCGTTAGTTGCAAATGCTCTGATGCTAGCTATTGCCACTACATATACATATATATATATATAATTAATAATTTACAGGTGCAAAGATCGAATTAGCTCTTCTGAACTGGTGATTGAGAAAGGGGTTAAAGCCAGCTAACCCAAGGCTTCTTCCAGACGCTTTGGATTGCGTGAGAGAACCACCACCTAAGGCATGCTGTAGAAACTAGAAAATGAGGATTTGAAGTCGTTTTATGTGGCGCAAGCCACCTATGTATGATTCTTTTTGTTACCTTACCGTTATTATTAATGAAATTATATGTTTTGTAGTTGTGTCCAATTCACAAAGTTTCAGTTGTTGATAGCCTGACTCATGGTTTCTTGGACTAGTTTGATGTGAAGTAACTTTTTCATCTGAGGGCGGCTTTTGTGCAACATTTATTTTTGTTTCTGAGGCCTTTCAGTTACACCATAGCCATGGCCTTTCCACCGTATGGATTGGATACAAGTCTTTTAGTATCATTCAAAATCTTCAAGCGGGATCGTTGAACTTCTATAATAGATATATTTTCGTGTTTATATCGTAAACCAATATATAGCGTTTCCATACTTGTCATCTCAGCCTTGTGGACCCGTTTTAAGTTATCAAGTTTCATAACAATGACCCATTTTTACCTATCGTAAATAATGAGTAGACTAATTTGATCCGTTGTGTAAGTTACATCGTTTTAATACACCAAAATAGAACCATATGTATGCCTATTTCATAATTGCTAAGTGTACCTCTATAAGGAGGTGGCCATCACTCAGGAGAGCTAATGAGCCCAAACAAATTCCATTCAACGAACTAACATACTTCCTTTGTATCGGTCGGCTGGAGGACAGAGACATAATATAAGCAGCTAAAACCATTCAGGGGTGGACCTAAGTGTCTTGGTGGGTGGACGGACGCACCTATCGAAAAAACAATTTTAGTGTATTTTTTAGGCAAAAAACCCGACCGTACCCCTTGAAAATATGGTTGAACCTCTCATCCGCACCCCCAACAAATAATTTCTGGGTCTGCTACTAAAACCATTATATTTTGAATTTATTACAACCATCTTAAATTTTAATTAAGTCAATGAAGAACAATTCGTCTAGCTGACCACATCAAGCCTTCCCAGTGGGAAAAAAATATATATACAACTACTCAGCACAATGTTTTTATAGGAAGTTCCCACAAACCAGATGATATATCCCAAACATCAGCAGCATCTTAACATGCAAAGCACAATGTATAACAACTCAGATCCTAACCAACGATAATCAATCAACCAAACCACAACACTACAACCACTTTGAACGTCAACGTATAACCAAAGGCTTACTTGGAGGATAAGAAACAATATTAAATATGCACATTCGATATAAAATATATGTATAACTAACATTTTAGTTGATGTTGGAACAGAAAAATTAAAAAAAAACTGCATAGAAATGATCCACAAGAACTCATGGCTACTTATCTTGGCCCTGAGAGAAGAGATGACGACATTCGTGTAAAATCACTTTGGTCTCCAACTTCTGTTTCTTGAATTCCTGGATCTGTGAAGTAGTAATCCAAGTTTGATTCAACATTCATTCCTCTTTCTAAGACCTTAACTACCCATGACATTGAAGGCCTTCTCTTATAGTTTCTTTACCATGCAGCCACTTTCATCATCTCCACCACTTCAGTTTTGTGTACCTGCATATCTTCACTGTGTTCGTCAACCATATCCAACAATGTTCCTTGCTCCCAGCATTTCTGAAACACAAAGAGCAAGTGCCAGCTTTCTTCCGGCAGGGACCTATCGAAATTTTTCCTCCCACATAAGATCTCCAAGAGTACGATCCCAAAGCTGTATACATCCACTTTTTCAATGATAATCGAGCTCCACCATTCTGGAGCAATATAGCCTGGTGTTCCTTTAACGGTAGTCATCACTTGGGTTTGACTTTTGTCAATTAGCTTATATAACCCAAAATCAGATACTTTGGCATTGAAATCTTTGTCAAGAAGTATGTTTTGAGGTTTAATATCCAGGTGCATAATTTTTTGCCTACAATCCTCATGGAGATATGCTAAACCTTTGGCTATATCAAGAATAATTTTCTTTCTACGTTCCCAATCAAGTATTTGCTCCCGAACTCCATTGTAGATCCACTTATCTAATGACCCGTTACTCGTGAAGTCATACACTAGAAATCATTGTGATTTCCATGTACAAAATCCTCTAAGTCTAACCAGATTCACATGGTGAATGCTGCCAATGGATTGAACTTCAGCCAAAAATGATTTCTTAGTGTGTAAAAGGCCTTCAAGGCATTTTACTGCAATCTTGGAGCCATCTTGGAGACTTCCTTCGGAAACCGATCCAAATCCACCTTCACCAAGCTTTTTACTAAAGTTTCCTGTGGCGGTTTTCAGTTCTTCATAAGAAAACCGAGTCGCCATTCCTGGAACTTGATCTAAATACTCTTCCTCCATTTCGGCATCCCTTTTTTGGTTGTGGACTACGTACGTAATAAACCCTCTGATTACAACAAGCAAAAGCACAAAACTTCCAATTGTAGAGCCTACAATTGTTGCAACTTGATGAGACGAACGATCATTTTGGACTTTTATTAAAGCTAAAGAATTGTAATCCAGTGAATCATTAGTGTTTATTGTAAATATAATTGAAGTTATAAAACATTTTCCGATGGAAGCATTTGAATCAAACTGAAAAAAAGCTGCTTTGCACGTACAATCCTTTAGACATGCTTGTTTGCAAGTCTCCTCACTCACCCCCTGCAAGTTGGAAGTAGGGATTAGGTACTTGGCATTCTCGAGTGTTATAAAATCTTGATCGTGTTTAGAACTACATGAGAGAGGAGTAATTTCAGAGCATCCCAGGTTGGGTTGATCACTCGCTGGTATGAAATATTCTACTGCAGGACAAGAACATTGCAGATTATTCAAACAAACGGAATTTCTTCCGCATGACAAAGGGTAATTTCCACATAATCCTGCATTCTTATCTGTAAGAAGATCGGCTACCACCACCCAGTGTTCTAACTGTCGTTCAAACGCTTGCAGATGCCCATCTGGCATCAGTTTCGTATACTGAGCTGATGATGCTGGAGGTATGCCAATCACTTCGTCAGGATCACTTGGCTCGGTAGAATGAATGTACATTGACAAACTCCCATTCAAGAACCTAATGTATCCTTTTCCTTCATTTGTATCATTTCCATGTGGATAGACAAACCTGCTGTAATAGGCTTGAGGTGGGTATGATTCATAATATCCATAAGGTTCAACATAAGCAAATACACCTTTATTCGTAACTTGAAGATACTAATAATACATATTTTCTGATGGATCACGAGATATCAGTTTTTGATCTTGTAGCAGCTTTTGGCCAGGTAACAAAGTGTCTGTTGGGTGATCTAAAGATTGCCAAACTACCGAGTTCTGGTGATCGAATAGCACCAGATTTCCGGTATCAGTTAGGTTCATGCCAGCAACTGATTTTCCTGTAGTGTTGGTGGTCCAAACTGTTATTCTGTCTCCAGCCGTTAGGACCAATTCTCCATCTGCAGTGAAATTCAGAGTAATAAAGATGTAACTAAAAAATATGAGCCAAAAACAATTATTTAAAGAAAAAAAATATCTGGACTGTGGATGAAAAATCACTACCACATAACACCACCACTAAAAACATCGCCACCACCTCCCAACCACCACACCCAACTCTTCCGTTCCCTCCACCGTAGCTCTGTCGTTGGCACCCACACCGCCGACTCCATCACCATCACCTTCAACTCCATCACCACCAGATTTCTTCACTCAGGTGTGGTGGTGGAAGACCAGGATGGTGGTCAGTGACTTAATCTATGCAGAGAAGTATGGTGTTAAAATGGCGGTGGGTGCGATGGTTTGGTGAAAATGGTGGTTGTTGGTGGCGGCGGTTGTATGGTACCAATTAGTTTCTTTTAGACTCAAGGGTATATTAGGAATTTAAATAAAAGTAACTGAGAAATTTAACCTTCGTCCAAGTTAGAGACCATCCTATAGTTATCAGTGGCAGATTTAGAAAATCTTTGTAGGGGTAACGTTTTATAAAAAAGGGGTAACGAAATCGAAAAAGTAAAAAAAAAATCAATTTTTTTCAAAATTTACACTATCGCTGGAGCGCCAATGGGTAGCGCAGACTACCCCTTCCCCTAAGGTAGGTCCGCCCCTAATAGTTATAAACTCCAACCTCGTGCATAACTATTTATTTTTTATACATATATGTCTTTTTATAATAATTTAATACATATATTTTTACTTTCAGGATTTAAAGTCTTTTATAGTTTTAAGGTTATTAACCAGTGCTATTAAACTCCTGCATTGCGGTCATAACTATTTATTTTTTATACACATATATTTTTATAATATATTTAACTATTTATTTTTTATACATATATTTTTACTTTCAGGATTTAAATAAAACTTATTTTATTAAAATGTCTTTTTATAGTTTTAAGGTTATTAACCAGTGCTATTAAACTCGTGCATTGCGGTCGTGGTGGGAATTAAGTCAGCATAGGCTTTGTTCATTATGGAGTCGGAAAAAACCAAAATAAATAAATAAAGTCATAATATTAACCAAGATGATATATACACGTGTTCAATTGGTAATGGTTATGACTTGGCTTTAAACATCAAAACGTAATGATGCAAAAGTACGTCTTAAGTTTAAAATAACGTGACTGTACCACAATATCAGCCGTGTGAAAAAAGTTTATTTTGAAATATTGGTAAAAATAAGCACGTTATTTCATTTCAAAACCTCAAAAAAGAACAAACTAAATGAAAACGAAAAAAATAATAATATAATAATAACGCAAAGAAAAATTGTTAGTTTTATAAAAATCTTGAGGATATTATTGTGAAAAAATGTTACAAGTGTAAATAAGAAAAAGTTGAGGGACTAAACTTATGTTAATAGCAAAATGATGTGCTAATATATACTTCTTAGGTGAATTTAGAATGCACGTATACCGAAAACCCATTATTAATAGGTATATATAGTAGTTTTACAGAAATATTGAGAATGTTATGGTGGAAAAAAAGTTAAAAGAGTGCATGTGTAAACATAAAAAAGTTAAGAGACTAAACACACACCAGTAGAAATATGAGGGGCTAATTTGGAATGCATGCTTACAAGAAAACCATTATTACTATTTATTACTATGTATATAGAGGGTTGAGGTATATTACAGTATCTCCTAAATCTAAAAAGGATATAAAGACATAATAGATCGTAAAATACAACACAATGTCGAGAAACATATAACACAATGAATTGCAAAAAAGTCACAATGAATTGCAAAAAAACGTAATGTCAAATAAAAAGAAACAATGATCTCAATAAAAATTCTAAAATCTACAAGCTAAAAGTCCAAAAGCGCAAACCTAAAATCCAAGATCGTATGGTTTGACGAGACGGTTCCAATATCGCTTGAACGAGTTCAATCGGGTCCGTTTGATACCCTTCCTATGACTTCCTAGTTTTAGGAGATTATGTATTTAAACCTAACCCTGTATATGTAATGTCTAAGTTTTTTTTGTTAATGTTTAAATAAATGGTTTTGTTTAAGGTTTCATAAATATATATAGTTTTTGTTGTATTTTATATACGTTTTAGAAGTTATTTATATTGTTTATCCTAACCCGACCTGACATGGCCCGTTCCAGATTGAACAAAATTCTAAAACTTAGCGATAGACAATCGACCTTTGAAAATCTTCGACCCCATTGGATAAGTTTATGGGTCCGCCATTATGCTCACCATCTTCACGAGCCTTTATGCCTTTAGGCGATTATGTTAGTCAAAGTTAGTTATCGATAAACCACCATTAATTATGTTTGTTAGTATAAATACCCACCACTGTGTTTTACATTTATTAGTCACTTTTATATTCTATATATGTAAACCTATGTTCTTGTTATTATGATAAGCGTATTCTCTATAATTGTATCAAAGCTAATACTAGATAACACGTTTTGACTTCAATTCGATCCAATGAAGGACCGTCTGCTTGGGCACGAATAGTGGCAGTAGCCGGGAGATCTCGTAGTAGGTCTTGTTTGCATCAAGTTGTGTTTTGTTTGGAGTTTGGTTTAGGTGTTACACTTGTTACAATGATGCTTAGCGAATAAGTCGGAGAATGAGCTCCCATTTGCTAGAGAAGGTTCAACGAATAAAGTCCCATCCGCTAGAGAAGGTTCAGCGAATGGGCGAGGCGAATGTGGTCATTCTCTAGAAGGCATCTATCAATTGGCGCTCCCTTATTCGCTCGTTGTAAAACAACTCTATTCATTCTAATCATCATCTCGTAAACAAAATCTTGCAGAATCGAATACAAATGGTTAAGTTATGCCCCAAGCCCAATTTATCGGAACTAACAGATTTGGGTCAAACACGACGTCGTTGATGGTTAAGCATACCCAAACCCGATTTTAGTCCCTGTCGATAGGGACTAACTTTCAAAGGGTGGGGCAGCCACTGATAGTGGTAGATGGTGGAGGGGCGATCGCAGAGGGAGGGAATGGAGTTAGATCAGAGATGTTTGCTTGTGGGATGGTCAATGGAGGGGTTTTGTAGAGATGGTGGAGAAAGGCAGTAGGGGTAGCCATGTATGGTGGTATCATCGACCGAATTATACATACACACACTTCACACATACACACATGCAGGCTATACACTAAAATATATATTTTGGGTGAAAATATATATTAGCGAACTATTGTCAAAATCATGGTTGTAAAAGTCCCATCTAGACTCCGAGTACTCGCTACAAGGTAGGCTGCCGAGGCCCGAGTATTGTTCGCCTAGGCCAGTTACTCCCCGAGTAATCTTCACCTAGGCCGAGTACTCTCAAATCCGACTAGGGAGCGCCTAACGACTTTTGCAACCATGGTCAAAATATATATGTATGTTTTCGAGTAATTAGTAAAAACTATATTTTCGGTGTCGTTATATATATATGTGTGTGTGTCTCTATATACACACACACACACACGTGTCTATGTATATCTTAACACGCTTAGCAAATACGAGCTAATAGGTAGTATATGACGTGAGGTCGAAGACTCACTCAAAAATAAACCAATTACACTACGTAGATAGTGGTAAATGGGTATCGAACACATGGAGTTGTGGGAAATGCGTTTACTAAGTAGCTTTGCAAATTAACTAAATTAAAACTAGAATGCAGAAAATAATTTCAATGATTTGGTTGTTCAATTTTAAGAACTAAAATTAACTAAACATCACTTAACAAAGTTTTGATTCAAAGATGAGAGAATATGTTCCCCCTCGGTTTCAGATTTCTATGAATGTTAATTTGAAAGTTTAATCTGAGATGAACTACATAGACATAGTTCGTGAATGTGCGTTTGATTGTGATAAAAGGGGACTAAGTACTTGGATTACGAAACGAAAGGTAGTCACTCGATAACCAGTTTAGTATAGCCAACCCCGAATCCCTCCTAATAATCTTGATTGCCTATGGCACCAAGAACTGATGGTTTAGAATACGAAAATCAACAATAACAACAATTACAAATCAAACTCATAATCACCATAGCAATATAATCATAAAGATCAAACTAGTATCTCAGAAATAACATAAACAATCATAAAACATTCAATTCGAAACCTTACAATTCGAGGGAAAACATATAAAGACTTAGCCACACATTGACATCCCAAATATATTGCTTCACTTGAACCATAAATCAGTGTCTTCTTTTCTCGTCCAATGACTTGGGATTGCACCCGTGGCTAGATAATTCACATAATGAGCATACCACAGTGCGGTGGACAGGACTAATAGTTGTTCATCAGGAAACCTTTCGTTGATCTCGGTCGTATCACCAATACCTTCCAACGGAATCTGGGATAAATGATCCCCAACTTCGTTTTCACAACCTTTTTTTATCCCGGATTTCCAAATCAAATTCTTGCAAAAGCAATACCCAACGAATCAACCGCGGTTTAGCATCCTTCTTTTCCATCAAGTAATGAACTACACTATGATCCAAATACACT
The DNA here is from genome assembly GCA_947069175.1 of Scalesia atractyloides. Taxonomy (NCBI): domain Eukaryota; kingdom Viridiplantae; phylum Streptophyta; class Magnoliopsida; order Asterales; family Asteraceae; genus Scalesia; species Scalesia atractyloides. The sequence goes on from CAMTDV010000003.1 coordinate 2,077,259, forward strand.
ATCACCTTGCTCCCCCAAATGTAAGACCGAAACTTATCTAAGGCATACACCACCGCAAGCAATTCCTTTTCCGTGGTGGTGTAATTAAGTTGTGCCTCGGATAGTATCTTACTTGCATAATAAATCACCACCGGCTTCTTTTCAGCCATTTGACCCAAAACCGCTCCAATAGTGCTATCACTAGCATCACACATTATCTCAAACGACTTCATCCAATCCGGTGGTTGCAAAATGGGAGCTTTCACCAATTGTTCCTTCAAAATATTAAAAGCTTGCAAACACTCGTTAGTAAAATCAAATGGAACATCTTTTAACAACAAATTATATAAAGGTTTAGTAATTACACTAAATCCCTTAATAAATCTTCGATAAAAACCCGTATGTCCCAAAAATGACCTTACCCCTTTAACATTTTTCGGTGGAGGCAAAGATGAAATTACCCTTATCTTCGCCTTATCTACCTCCATTCCCCTTTCCGAAATGACATGACCTAACACAATACCTTCTTGTACCATGAAATGACTTTGCTCCCAACTTAGCACCAAGTTTGTCTCAACACTTCCTTTTAAAACTTTTTCTGATTCGTCAAGACAAGACTTAAAAGTTGGGCCAAAAATGGAAAAAATCATCCATAAATACTTCAAGTGAATCCCCGACCATGTCTGAAAAAATACTCATCATATAACGTTGAAAAATGGCCGGGGCATTACACAATCCAAATGGCATTCGTCGAAAAGCAAAAGTGCCATAAGGACAAGTGAAGGTGGCCTTGTGTTGGTCATCCGGGTGAATTGCTATTTGGTTATACCCTGAATACCCATCCAAAAAACAATAGTATTTTTTACCTGAAAGTTTTTCAATAATTTGGTCAATGAATGGTAACGGGAAATTGTCTTTCGAGGTAGTGACATTCCAGTTTCTATAATCGATGCACACTCGCCACCCGGTGACCGGTCGGGTGGCGACTTGTTCACCGTTTTTGCCTTTTAGTACCTGAACACTAGCTTTCTTTGATACTATCTGCGTAGGACTCACCCAAGCACTGTCCGAGATAGGATAAATGATCCCCGCATCCAACCATTTAATTACATCTTCCTTCACTACTTCCCTCAAATTGGGATTCAACCTTCTTTGTGTCTCGCGGGTTGGTTTTACATCCTCGGTGGTGATAATCTTGTGCATGATGATAGATGGGCTAATGCGTCGGTGATATCCATCCTATAGCCGCCTTGTTAGCCTTCAACACCTTCAATAAACTTTGCTCCTGAGCTGCGTCCAAATTGGAAACAATGATGACCGGTAATGTCTCATTGTCCCCCAAAAATGCATATTTCAAATGACTTGGCAAGTCCTTCAACTCAACTTTCGGAAGACACTCCAATGAGGGCTTCGTGTCCGAATTGATTTCAGCAGGTAAACTTTCAATTTAGTGGGTCCATGGTGGTCACCCTTCTCGAACTGCCAAAGCCTCTTGCTTTTGCTCTTCCACCATCAAAGCACATACATGTACCTGTTCGGAATCGTCACAAACACAAGTTTCCAAAGCATCCTCCTCATATTCATGCGGGTCACACCTCTCAACTAAATCTGCCATGAAACACTCATCACCACCTAAAGAGTTAGGAACATTAATAAAAACATTTAATCTCATTTTCCTATTTCCAAATGCTATGTCGACCGTACCATATCGACAATCAATAATGGCATGAGCGGTGTTCAAAAATGGTTGACCCAATATGACATTTTGTTGTTGAATTGGGTCGATCGATGAGTAGTCCAAAACCAAAAAGTCAACAAGATAGTAGAATTCTTCCACTTTTACTATCACATCCCGAACAATCCCTCGGGGAAGCTTATGAGACAAATCAGCTAAAAGAGTCGTTGTCTTAACCCGCTTCAATGGATCAAAATCATATTGGTCGTATAAGCCCCACAGTAAAATACTTACTCCGGCTCTAAGATCTAATAACGCCATTGACATTTGAGAGTCACCAACTTGTATATTTATTAATGGTGATCCCGCATCTTGGAGCTTAGGAGGAAGATCCCCCTTTAAAACCGCACTTACCCTTTCAGTTAAATCGACCCGTTTAGGCATTTTTGTTGCCTCTTTTGAGTACACAATTCTTTTAAAAATTTAGCATAAGCAGGTACTTGTTTTATTGCCTCAAGTAGAGGAAGAATTACTTTTACTTGTTTAAATACCTCCCACATTTCTTCCGTTGAGGACCCCCTTTTTGAAATGAAATTTTTCTTACCTGGGTCGACTAAAGCCGAAGGAAATAGGATTTGACTTGACCCCACTCATTTGTCTTTGTCATTTAAAAGTTCATTCAAACCCGGTTTTTCAATTCTTTTTTCAAAAGTATGTTCTTTAGAAACATTAGTGGTTGAGGCATCTTCCTCATCACTTTCCACCCCCGTAATATCCTCAACCACCCCATCAACCAAACCCGGTGATGGGTCGATTTTATACTCTTTACCACTTCTCAAAACACTAACATGATTAATTGGAATATTATGAGAAGAGTTATAGGAAGGATTTATCTTGGTATCACTTGGCAATTGGCCCTTGTTCTTTTTCAAATCCGCCACTCGGTTTCAAGTTGACCCATTTGAGTGGTCAATGATTGGATAGCTTTGTCATGGATTTCATCATTTTGCATGCGAGCTTCATCAAGTTGATTTCTGCTTTGCATGTCTTGTTGCATCATCTTAAGCATATGCATGACAAGCAACTTGACCCGAAGACCCACTTTGATCACCACCCGGTTGTTGAAATTGTCTTGGAAATCCTTGATTGTCCCCGCCCCGAAAATTTCCTTGGTTATTGAATTCTGGGCGAGGAACATAATTTCCTTGAGTTCCTTGGTAATTAGGTTAGCTTGATTCACCGGATTTCCATAGCGGAAATTCGGGTGATTTCTCAACCCGGGATGGTAAGTGTTCGAATTCATATTAAAATTTCTACCACCTCCCCCTTGGCCTTGAATCGCATTCACTTCCTCAAATTGTTCTTGGTCCACCAAACAATTATTTGCCATATGCCCCAATTCATTGCAATTAGTGCACACATCATATACTTGATTCATGGTTTGAACTCCTTCATCATCCACAACATGTACTTGCGGTCTCGTGATAACATGCCTTGCTTTCCGTACATTTGCTCCAATAAAGCCCAATCGTCCTGCTCATAGTTGGTACCGAATGTACTACTAGTGATGGACATCAAATCACGAGCATCTTCCGAATTTAACCCCTTGTGAAAAGCATTCAATAACTTAAAAAGAGCAATACGTGATGAGGGCAATTCTTAATCATCATATTATATCTTTCAAAAGCCTCATGAAACATCTCACCCGGTTGTTGTTGAAAACTTCTCAAACTTCTTCTTGCATCATTGGTCTTTTGAGCCGTGAAAAATTCTTCCAAAAACCTTTGTTGCATATCGGCCCAAGTATAAATGGATACGGAGGGCAACGTATAGAACCATCTTTTTGCCTTATCTTCCACAGAAAATTGGAAAAGTACCAACTTGACATCATCGGACCAAAAACCTTAACCTCTAATAGTATTGCAAATGGAGTCATAAGCCTCCAAATGAAAGTATGGTTCCTCCGTTGCTAACCCCTTATACTTCGGTAAACTTTGGAGTGAATTGGTTCTAACCTCAAATGTTCTTCCTTGTTAATTTTGAGGAATCACCACTGGAGAAGGGTTGTTGGTAAAAACGGCTGAAAAATGAGCTTCAACTCCTCGTACCCCTTCTCTATTATGCCTTCTTGGAACACCCAAAGGCACTCTTGGTTGATCCGGTTGCCTCGGCATTTGCCTTTGAGGTGCAAATTGTTGAGGTGGTGGTGGATGCACTTGTGGCATTTTTCTTTGAAATTGCTGCCCCTGTTGAGGAATTTGTTGTTGAAACACTTGTGGTTGTCTAACAAATGCTTGAACAGGTTCCTGTTGTTGCCTCTATGCATAACCAAATCCACCTTGAGTTCCCATTTTCCATCACCCCCCATCACATACCCTTCTTCTTCATAACTCCAAAACTCATTATCATAACCATCACCATACGCATCACGTTGTGTTCCTGTATGTTGTAAAAGACGGTTGTTGGTATTGAACTCTTGGGTGTGGTGGTTGTTGAAGGATTGGAGTGGTATGGAATATGGGTGGTTCTTGTTGGTATGAAGGCGATTGCACATGTTGAGATGATGATTGACCAGAAGTAGGGAAAAATTGCTAAAGGGTGGGGCGGTGGATAACGGTTGGTAAGTGAATGAATGTTTTGTACTTGTGGGAATGTGGTATTGGTTGGTTTCACCTTACTCAAAGATGTAGGAACTGTTGTAGGAATTGGAGGAGGTGTGGTTGGTATTGTTTGGCCCGTAGTGGAGTTGGTGGGGATCCATTGTGTTTTTCGGTGTAATAGGAGACCCAATGATCTTGTTCTCCCGAAGTAGGACTCGGTTTCTTCTCAGTGTTCATTCAATTTCAAGATCAAAGGCTAGTGGTGATGACTTGTGAGAGCCTCTAGTATGCATACACCTGTAAGTACCTACACACTAACACAAACAGCATAAACCCAAAAATAACAAACAGAACTACAAAAGTTAACACACGTTGCGCACTACTCCCTTGCAAAGGCGCCAAAATTTGACGTGAGGTTGAAGACTCACTCAAAATAAACCAATTACACTAATTAGATAGTGGTAAATGGGTACAGGGAGTTTGTGAAAAATGCGTTTACTAAGTAGCCTTGCAAATTAACTAAATTAAAATTAGAATGCAGAAAAATAATTTCAATGATTTGGTTGTTTGATTTAAAGAACTAAAATTAACTAAACAACACTTAAAAAAGTTTTGATTCAAAGATGAGAGAATATGTTCCCCTTCGGTTTCAGATTTCTATGAATGTTAATGTGAAAGTTTAATTTGAGATGAACTACATAAACATAGGTCGTGAATGTGCGTTTGATTGTGATAAAAAGGGACTAAGTACTTGGATTAGAAAACGCAAGGTAGTCACCCGATAACCAGTTTAGTATAGCCAACCCCGAATCCCTCCCAATAAATCCTGATTGCCTATGGCACCAATAATTGATGGTTCAGAATACGAAAATCAACAACAACAACAATTACAAATCAAACTCATAATCACCATAGTAATATAATCATAAAGATCAAACTACTATCTCAGAAATAACATAAACAATCACAAAACATTCAATTCCAAACCTTATAATCCGAGGGAAAACATATAAAGACTTAGCCACACATTGTTTGGTTGATCATCACTTCAATTCCAATTTCATGTGAATCAAAGGTAGAAAAACTATGATTAAAAAGCCCAAAATAGTGTTTTGTCACTCCCAAAATTGCCTCCAAACTGCTCTGAACCGAACAATGATAAGATTTCCCAAAAGTCACAAATTCCAACATATAAGTGGGAGTTACAAATTTCATGTCTGATTCCACCGTAAGCTACGTGGCCACCGTAGCTTACGGTGACATTAAAGTGCCATACGGTAGACAACTTCTGTCTTACGGTGGGAATTTTATGATCAAAAGCTACCGTAGCTTATGATAGCACCGTAAGCTATGGTGGGAGGGCGAGTTGGCACATCTTGATTTTCATCAAATTCCATCTTTCATTTCGCAACCGTTAGTTGCCAAACTTCCTTCCCGCACTTCATTCCCGCTTCTTTTATGCCCTTTTGTACTTGCAGCAACACGTAACCATAGTTATCCAATTCTAAACAATAACCCAACTAAATATATGATTTTTATATCGATTATGCCACATAAGGGTGTCCTACGGGCCACCCGTTAGTATATATTACATGATACATGCTTATTGATTTGAAATGTGTGTGTATATATATAGATAATTATACACAGAAGATAAACAAAACGTTCGTGGCAACCAATGGGTTTTCGGCAAATAAATATAATATCAAAGATATTATTTTGGCAACCAATTGAACATAGAAAATATAATTAAGATGAGTAACGAATAAATATATTTTTGGTTGTGGTCAATCTACCGATTTTGTGGAATGATATTTCACAAGATAAAAGTTATATATTTTGAAATAAACAAAAAATATTTTACTAATTGGATTAATCGTGTGTAGACACGGGTTTATACAATGGGCTAGGCCCATATACTATTCAAACAAGTGTGGAAACATATGTATATGTGTGATAGCATACATGTATGAACATTCGGATAATCACCCACCAACGTGTCATGACAAATAATCGTTTTTAAAACGGAAAATCATGTTAAGTCTTAATAAGATTGGTGAAAGACTTGTAAACGAAAAACACAGTTAGACCTTAATGTCTTAATAAATAAGCACACTTGTAGGTCTGAAACATTATACATTGGACACTGAAACTGCTAGCTCGCACCAAACAGAAAATTGTGAGTTTCACGGCCCCTCTTTTAAACGTTTTACTTTTAAAAAAGTATGGGGGATACATGTTTGCTCAAATGCTATGGCAGTTAGAGAATGAAATCAACTAGATCATTTTTGTGTGCGTATAAGTTGTAGTTATTGCTCTCGGGGAGAACCCCCAGGGGATATTAATTTGAGTAGCCATTAGCCACATACGAACCAAAGAACAGTTGGATAGATCTATTGGGTTTTGGCAATCCCACTCTTGGTCCCTAGTGACCTTGTGGGAGTGATATTGTGTCCCTAGCCACGCGTCACTGGAATTGGTGGCACAGTAAGGTGGAAATATTGTCACGGTTTGGTTACTAGCTTATGTCGACACAGATTTTAATGTCTTAGCTAAACATTAATTGATCAACGAATTTCATTAGAACTATGCATACTGGTTTATTCAAATGTTTTAAAGATTTATTTGTGTCACAAAAACCTTTGAACTCACCGACAATTTGTTGACGTTTTTATAAACATGTATTTCAGGAAAGTAAGCTGCTTCACATGGTTTGGAGGTCAAGGAATATGATGCATAAGATGACGATGTCATTATTTAGGGTTTGCTTTATTGTTTCCGCCTTCATGCGAGATATATAGGTCAAAGCCTTGTTTTATGATATTATAACTTTGTTTAAATATTTTGGGAAACATGATGTTAAGTTGGTCCATGTGCGCAAACTAAATTACTATGGTTTTGTAAAGTTCTTTTTAAGTAATATATTTGGTATCATTGATTCTTTTTTAATCATGTAGACGTTTCCTAATCGGATGCTTGAAAACCTTTTGTGGTCGCAACTCACATTTCTGCCTCGGGTAGGGTGTGATAAGAGGGCCTAAACAACCATCACCCATCCATCTCTTTCATGTACCCACGGACACCCACCTTCTGCCATGTCCTCGATAAGTACAGCTGCCGTTCCAACAACCCTTGACATTTCAGAGACAATGTGGATGAAGAAAGAGAGAACCTGGTTTCTTCAGTGACATCCTCCATCGCAAAAAACACTAAATGCACCCCTTAAACATCACTTCAAACCAGTGTTACCTTGTCCCGACGATCACCGACTATGAAACCACCTAACCACCGCCCATATCGTTTTTTTGGTGACTTGCAACTCCCCACCAGCAAGACTCTCCTTTGCCCCCCCTCCCTATCCCCCTCACCTTTACCAACCAACCTTAGTCGTGAAACTGTCTCACCGCTGCCGCTTCACTCTTCCGGACCCAAAACCTCACAAGAAAACAACCCTTACGATCCAGGTCTCCGACTAACCGTAGAATAAGATTGGTGTGAGTGGGTTGAAGAAAATAATAACAATAAAATTAGATTTTTATAGAAACTAAAAATAAAATTTTGATTTCTATCTTACTATTACTATTATTATTATTATTATTATTATTATTATTTTATTACTATTATTATTATTATTATTATATAATAAATGATTTAAAAAAAAGAAATGGCAAATAAATGGGAAACATTAGGAACCCAAGGAAGAAAAAAAATTATTTAGACTAAACTAACATTTTGGACCAAACCTTAGGATCTAAAATGACAATTTACTCTAAATTGATATTATGAAGTCTAAGAGCATCATATCCCTTTCCCCATTTTTTACCCTATAATTATATTAAACACAACCATGTTTTCTCTCTTCTTTTATTAAATAATATTTTTATACCTTTATTATTATATTTTCTCTCTCCTTCACTCAAAATCACTTTTAAAATATATTAAAAAATTATAGTCTGCGAACAGTGCCCTCTCAAATATACAAATAAGCAATAACATTTTCTCTCACTCTACTCATAACCACTTACAACCACTTTTTATAATATAGAAACCACTCTCACAAAATTTGATGGAACATATCTAAATGCTCTAATTGATTATAATGCTACCATGAAAATGCTGAGTCAAATGGTATAGTTGTTGAGAATGGTAGTTATAGAAAAGTATGTGATTTAGAACTTGTTCATGTACCTTAAATGTTTTTAAAGTTATATGTATCTGTTTGTTTAGGCCATGTGTAATCGGGTGACGTCCCACCCACGTGAAGTTTATTCTTTCCTTTATAGTTTATATGTTAGTATTTCCAAATACGATAAATTCAACATCGGTACTTAGGAATTAACCCTTTTCACAAACTATTTGTTAGGGCATCCTGACCTTTTCTTAATTAGTCATCCTGACCCGTCTAGTAACCCATCCATTTTGCTACCTCTAATATTAATATTTAGCTTAAATGAAATTTTGATAATTAATGGCATTATCATTATCCTTATTATTTAAATTCAGTTAAAAAATTTCATCAAAGCTGGATGTAAATTACATCTAGAGTTTCTTAAACAATATTTTTATTAAATTAATTAACAATTAACAAATCATTAACATATAAAGTGTGGGCCAAAAACAATCATGTAAATAGTTCCATCATCAAGCCCAAAATCCTGCATCCTACTTTCCATCATCAAGTCCGACCTGAAATCGTCCCTGACCAGTGTTCGCCCGATGACGAGATTTCAGTGTCCGATGTGGGTCATTTTTTATCGTTTTCATAAATGTTATTGTATTCTAAATTGGTGAGACTCAATGTGCCGACGTGTGTATAAAACTCTTTGTTATGTTTTTATGTAGTGATCTGGATGACTATAAGCAAACATAGATAGTGTCAATAATCAATATGCAAGTGAAAAGTTTGTCTAACTTCAGCCTTAACTGCTTTGATTTTTGACTAACTTCAGCCTTAACTGCTTTGATTTTTGACTAACTTCAGCCTCAACTGCTTTGATTCTACCTATTGTCACCATATGTACGCTTGTTTGACTTCCGAATGCAAAAGATATCTTTTAACTATTTATTTACAAGTGTGGAAGATCGAACTAGCTCTTCTTAACCGGTGGTTGAAAAGGGGGTTAAAGCGAGCCAATGTGAGGCTTTATCTTTACGCTTCCGATTGCGTGAAAGAACAGTCACCTGTATAAGGAATGGTATATAAACTACAAAATGAAGAAATGAAGAACAGTCACCTGGGGTCGAAAATGTATATTCCTAAAAGAGTTATAAAACCGGGGGTCGAAAACGTATATACCTAAAAAATCTATACGAAAACTACCTACTGGGGACTACTGCAGAGGAGACCTTCATTGTTAAGCAGATTTGTTTTCCATGTATAATATTCATTAAATTATAATAGTTGAATACTTTAGCCATACAAAAGAGATTAATCAGTCCTAAGCTACACAAAACTGATGGGTTGGTTGGGCAGGGTAAGAGGTTAGAATGAAGTAGGGCTGTAAATGAACCGAACGAACACGAACAAGACGTTGTTCGTGTTCGTTTGTTAAAAAATATATGTGTTTGCGAACCGTTCACGAACACTTATCGAACGAAATTTTATGTTTGTGTTTGTTTGTTAAGGAAATGAACTTGTTCGTGTTCGTTTGTGTTTGTTTGTTAATTTTACGCAACGACCGTTGACAAACACAAATAAGCACAAACTAATGTTCATGAACGCAAATGGAAACAAATGAACACAAACAATTGTTCATGAACATAATTATAATACACTGACACTTATTAGATATTTAATTTGTCGGAGTTTTGATATATTTACATAAATATAAAAACTAAAAACACTAATGAATTATCGAACACATACGAACAAGTTACCGAATGTTCACGAACATAAACAAACGAACGCAACCTCTGTTCATGTTTGTTCATTTAACTAAACGAACGAAATTTCTGGTTCGTGTTTGTTTGTTTAATAAACGAACGAACACAAACAAACTTCCCGCCGAACAGTTCACGAACTGTTCGTCAAACGTTTGTTTGTTTACAGCCCTAGAATGAAGGGTTAATCTTGATTATTCAGGAGCTGAATTGTTGGACCAAGAAACGTGAAGGTTTGATGTGTTCTAAGCAGCTAAAACCATATTAAGAGCTGATCATGACCAGTGAAGCAGAAAGCAAGAAAGTGACATAGTATAAGAAGAACCATTTTAATCTGTGCTCACAACAAACTTAATAGATTGTACAAGCATATATAAAGTCAATTTAGTTTGAATGAAGACCAATTGGTCTAGAAAAAAAATACAGAAGTATAGAAATGATCCACACACCTTGGCCCAGATAGAAGAGAAGGCAACAACGGTGTTAAATCTTTCTCCTGGCTATGGTTTTTTGGTAGTCTTGGATCTGTGAAGTTATAATCCAAGTTCGATTCAATGTTCATTCCTCCTTCTAACACCTTAACCACCGTTGAGATTGAAGGTCTTCTCGTATAATCACGGTCTGTAGACACCAAGAAGCCATATTCATCAGCTCCACAACCTCAGTACCATTTATTTGCATATCTTCACTGTTCCTGTCAACCATATCTAACAACGTTTCTTGCTCCCAGCATTTTTGAAAAACACGGAGTAAGTGCCAGCTTTCTTCTGGCTGAGATCTATCAAAATTCTTTCTGCCACACAAAATCTTCTAAGAGAACGATTCCAAAGCTGTACACATCCACTTTTTCTGTTATAACTGAGCTCAACCATTATGGAGCAAGATACCCAGGGGTTCCTCTCATCGTAGTCATCACTTGGCTTTGATCTCGGTCGATTAGTTTAGACAACCCAAAATCAGATACTTTAGCATTGAAATCTTTGTCTAGAAGTATGTTCTGAGGTTTAATATCAAGGTGGATGATTTTTTGCCTACATTCTTCATGGAGATATGCTAATCCTTTGGCTATATCAAGAATGATTTTCTTTCTCCATTTTTATTCAAGTATGTGATCTTGATTTCCATGATAGATCCACTTATCTAATGACCCGTTACTGATGAAATCATACACGAGAAACCTTTTGATTTCCATGTGCAGAATCCTCTAAGTCTAACAAGATTCACATGGTGAATGCTGCCAATGGACTGAACCTCAGCTAGGAATGATTTCTTAATGTGTGAAAGACATTCAAGGCATTTTACTGCAATCTTTGAGCCATCTTTGAGACTGCCTTCAAAAACCGATCCAAATCCTCCTTCACCAAGCTTTTTACTAAAATTCTCTGTGGCCGTTTTCAGTTCTTCGTAAGAAAACCGAGTCAGCATTCCTGGCATTTGATCTAAACACTCTTCTTCCATTTCAGCTTTCTCTTTTGCTAATCTCCTCCTATTCTTGATCCAAGTATAACCAACCACACCACAAGTCAACAAGACAAATAAAATCCTTAATGGTAAACCAACAATGAACCCTGTTGACCGATTATTACGCTCACCACCAGGAAGCACAAATGAAGGCAGCCCTTCTGTTATCAGACCGTCGATCCATAAATCATCATCTGTGTTGTTAAAGCTCCAACTTAGGATCTTGTGACTTTGAGTCAATGTCCCTGTACCAGCAGTAAATCCCACATACATTTCATCTTCAAAAACATCAGAAAGATTCAAGGAGGCGCATATGAAACAAGGTGAGGTCTTTTTCGTACCTGCAGGAGCTATATTTACAGAGATCCTAAAATTACTATATTCTATCCAAACCTGATAGTTTCTACCATCGTTAAGTTGCATGGTTCCATAACCCCCACCACCATCTGGATACCCAGGTTCACGTGAATTAACAGATGATAAAGAGTTCACATCGATCCCAACATGATTATCATTGGTATCTCCATACTCTTCGTTCCTAGACACATCAAATTCAACACCAAAGACACGATTGCTTGAGTTTCCATCAACCTCTCTGCTAAGTAGACCAAGATTTTGAGCTGAGTTTGTGTTCTGAACTCCGGTGACGGGCATGAATAGAAACACGAAACCATGCCCAGGAAGAACGTTTTGTGTGGGCACCATGGTGAAGATGAAGGAGGTGGAGAAGGGGAGCAGCGATGAGGCTTTTTTCGTGGGTATCTTTGTGGGTAAAGGGCACGCCCAATCTGAGAAGGAGTAGAGTTAGTGAGGGTGAGGATGTTGGATTGGATGGTGGCGTTGCCATAGAGTGATAAGGAGGTGGAGTTGAAGGAGTTAAAGATGAAATTCACGGCGCCGGTGGTGACTGGAACAGGAAGGAGAAGAGGATCAGGAGACAAAGCAAAGGGTGTTTGATGTTCATGATCATGGCAGAAACAATGACAGGCAATGGAAATGGTGGACTAATAAACCAAAACTTGTAGTTGAGTACTTGAGTTTAACTTCTTAAGAATCAAAATTTGACAACTCCTTTTTCTGTTTGACCAGTTTAACTCTGTTTTGTTCTAAATGTGTAAATCATGATGATTAGTATTTTTAAAATAAAAACTTCTCCAGTTGACCCAATTTTCTCCAAAGCCCAACCACGGACTACCCCACTACACCTGTTTTCTCTCTTAGAAATTTCAGTTTGGGCAAAAGGCTTTGTAAATGAATCGTCTATCTTGTTTTTGAATGGATATTGATATGGATTTGTGTCTTTTTTGTGTGTATATTTATGAACCACCTGATGAAGATTGAAGCCCCTAGAGCCACAATTTGTAATCTATCTACTCTATATAATATATAACTTAAATAAATTAAAAAAGTAAATTATTATACTAGTTTTTAATTATAAAAGTTAATAAAATCTGGATATAAATAAACTCTTTTAGAGTATTATACAAACAAACAAAGGTGCACATAAAAAAATCGGATTGGATTTTCAAACCGGTTTCTAACTCGATCCGATACCACACATGAAACCGCCAGTTTGTATATCAGTTCCTACTCTAGTTTAAGAAACTTGTTTGGGTCCAAACCAGTCTCAACCTGGAAATTGGTAGGCTAGTTGCAAGTTTTGGGTATCATTTTGGACCCAAGCCCGACCCAACATTTCTATATAAAAAATCAGCTACTTAAACGATCTAAATTTGACCAACATTTAGGGTTTCAGTTCGGTCATTACCTAAAATTACTAGACCATGAATTTAGAGAAAATCCTACTACAGTAATGGACTATGACATCTCACAGATTAATAACAGCTCCCACACACATGAAGATTTCAAACCATACTTAAACAGAGATGCTTTATACGAGTTATTAACATCAAACAACACATTGTTATGATGCAGCCCACACAGGCCTGCCCCATGCTAGCCCAGACCAAGCCCAAGAAGGAGCGGCTCAAATGAACAATGAAGGAACCAGTCAGCCCAAACGAGCGCAGAGAAAGCCCACAAAGTTCCTGTATTGATCTGCAAGTTAGCTCAGGAATTCTGAAGCAGTAGGCAACATGCATTTTCTTTATTTGTAACATGTTAGTTAATTGTTGCATTAGTGGTTAGTTAGTGGAGCATGGTAGGGAGTTGTTACATGCATGTCTCCAAGAAATAAGGGAAGTGGGCATCATGTGCTCATAACCATTGCATATTTAATTTTGTTTTGAAGGATATCCAGAAAATTGTCCCAAAACTCTTGTCTTCTCTCTATATTCATAGGAGTCTTTGCTTACTAGAAAAGGTTCCCATCATTTGGTGCTTTTATTCACGAATCACCCTCCACCATGCCACCGCATCGCGACCTAAACGGCTCCAACGAATTTCCTCCATCCATCACAGATCAACTAAGCCAACTAATCCAAATCACCACCACGGCTGCCTCCACTCAGTCCGACATCAAAACGCAACTGGCCGCACTCGTTCAAGCCACATCCAACCTCAACGCCCAACTTGACACCCAAACTGAAACAACCGCCCGTCTTGTTAACCATGTAACACAGTTGACCGATAAACTTGGCCCAGAAAAATCTGTTAACCAACCGAATTCCCTTGTACGTCAAAACAATAACCAACAAACCATACGCCAACTGATAATTGCATTACCCCTTTTCGATGAGTCAAATCCACTCGGGTGGATTTTTCAAGCCAACAAATATTATACTTATTATAATATTCCTCCGGCGGAACGTATTTCCCTAACGGCCTTCCACTTTGTTGGTGATGCACTTTCATGGTATCAAAATCAGTCCAACAACAATCTGCTAGGTTCATGGACGGACTTCAAACGCGAGGTGGAGCTCCGCTTCGGTCCATCATCCTATGAAAATCATGAGGCCACTCTGTTTAAATTCCGGCAAACCGCATCGGTTACTGAGTATCAAACAGAATTTGATAAAATTAGCAAACGTATTACCGGCTTATCTCAACAAACCCTAACAAACAGTTTTATTTCTGGCCTTATACCTGATTTGTAAGTTGAACTAGCCATCTTGAAGCCCACGACGTTTCATGATGCTTGTGGACTAGCCCGACGAGTTGAGGATAAGCTCTCCTATGTCACAAAGGCCAAACCTTACTATCAGCCCAGGTCCTACTCACTCCAAAATACCTACTTCCCAGCCTTCTATTGCGTCTTCATCCAAACCACCCACCACAGTGTCTCCTCCATTGTTGCCTTCTCCACCGAAACCATTACCATTCACTAAACTCTCCCCTAAAGCAATCCAACAGTGCAGACGCGAAGGTCTCTGCTTTCGGTGTCCCAAAACTTTTAACCCTGGGCATAAGTGCTCACCTCCTCAATTTTTATTAATCGTCCGATCAATATACTTCGTCACACATGTCTGATGATCTTGAATTGTCTTCGGTCGATGATCCTAACACACCAAACTTCGTGTCCTTGTCTGATGCGGCATTCATTGGCTTAAGCTCTATCCAAACCCTACGAATAGCCCGGTACATTAACGTGTTCCGGTTACCGTCTTAATTGATTGTGGTTGTACCCACAATATAATTCAACCTCGAATCGCAAATAATATGCAATTACCAACTCAACCATTACACCCATTTTCAGTTATGGTGGGAAATGGCCAGTTTATACACTGCCAAGGGTACTGCCCACCCATCGATGTGCAACTACAAAAGGCAAATTTCAGTATTCCATTTTTTATTTTCCCGATACAGAGCGCAAATATTGTTTTGGGTATATCTTGGTTACGCACACTTGGGTCGTTAACGACAAACTTATCTGTACCCACGAAATATCCTATACCATTAATGGTAAAACTACCACGTTATGGGGAGAACCTTTGACCCAGCCTTTGTCGCCAAGTTTATTGTCCATACTCCTTCATCACAGGTCCATTGCATCCTTACATACTCTAACATTGGAACCGCTGACTCCAAAACCACACCCCCATCGAACCCTACATCTACAGACCCAAATATCATGGCTCTTCTTGACCTATTCCAACCGATATTCACCGAACCACAATTGCTTCCTCCCACTCAGCCCTCATGACCATCACATTACCCTCCTCAATAATGATCCACCCATTAATGTCAAACCGTATCGATAACCATACTACCAAAAGCAAATTATGACCCAACTTATTTCAGAGCTGCTTATTCCATTGCATCCTTACATACTCTAACATTGGAACCGCTGATTCCAAAACCACACCCCCATCGAACCCTACATCTACAGACCCAAATATCATGGCTCTTCTTGACCTATTCCAACCGATATTCACCGAACCACAATTGCTTCCTCCCACTCAGTCCTCATGACCATCACATTACCCTCCTCAATAATGATCCACCCATTAATGTCAAACCGTATCGATAACCATACTACCAAAAGCAAATTATGACCCAACTTATTTCAGAGCTGCTTGCTAACCGTAGTATTCGACGGAGTCAAAGCCCATTCTCCTCACCAGTCCTTCTGGTTAAAAAGAAAGATGGTACTTGGCGCTTTTGCGTCGGGCTTGAATGCCGTTACGGTTCGTGACAGGCTTCTGAAACCAACGATTGACAAACTTCTAGATGAGCTTCATGGTGCTACTATTTTCTCAAAAATCCGGATACCACCAAATACGAGTTGCACCAACGATATTCATAAAACCGCCTTTCGAACAATGGACGGTCATTATGAGTTCCTCGTCATGCCCTTCAGCCTCACCAGTGCACCCTCTACCTTTCAATCTGCCATGAATGATATATCTAGTTCCGTGCTTCGCCAATTCGTCTTGGTTTTTTTATGACATATTGATACAGTGGTACAAAAGAGGAACACTATGACCATCTTAAATATGTTTTTTAGAAGCTGCATGAACACCACTTCCATGCAAAAGTATCAAAATGTACCTTTGGTACCGGAAATTTTGTTTTTGGGCCACAAGATTTCGTCTACTCGTGTATCTCCAAAACCCAAAAAAATTGGCCATTCAACAGTAGCCAGCACCCACTTCGTTTACTACCCTTCGAGCATTCTTGGGCCTTACAGGTTACTACCGAAGTTTTGTGAAAGGTTATGCACAAATCGCGGCTCCATTAACAGATATTTTGAAAAAAAGGAGTTTGCATGGAGTCCCCGAGCTACTAATGCATTCATGCAACTAAAAAAAACATGCAACAGTTAGTAACTCTTGCTCTTCCCAACTTTACCGAACCAGGACCATTTGATGTCACTATCAATGCTTCCGGTCAAGCCATCGGCGCCACACTTTCTCAAAACAACCAACCCATAGCCTTTTTCGACAAGAAACTTTGTTCCACAATGCAAGGTCAATCCGCATATACGAAAGAGTTATACGCCATTACCGAAGCCGTAAAAAATGGCATCAATATTACTTTGGCCTTTGCTTTCGTATTGATACCGATCACCACGGCATAAACATATCATTTCTCAAACCATTCAGACACCGAACAACAAAAGTTGGTTACAAAACTTATGGGTTCGATTTTGAGATCCATTTTAAACCGGGAAAGGAAAATAAGGCTGCATATGCACTAAGACTTATGATATTCCATCCTTATTATCCATCTCTTACCCAACGGCCACTTGGATAGAAGAGATTCGTTTGTATTACCTTTCCGATAAGAATGTCGATAAACCGGTAGCCGAATTTAAGAAGGATCCGGTAAGCTTTCTTCATCATGCTTTTGGCGACGGTTTACTTTATGTGAATGGGAAGCTTTTAGTACCACCAATTTCAGATTTGAGGCATCAACTCTTAGACGAGTTTCATTCGTCCTTTTTGGGTGGTCACTCCGGTGTCAACGGCACTACAAAATGCATTGCAAGCTCTTTTACTTTGTTGGGTTTAAAGCGAGATGTTCTGAACTTTGTTAAAACTTGTCAAGTGTGTTAAACCATTAAAACTCCTAATCAAAAACCGTACGGGTTATTACAACCGCTACCCACTCCCGAGTACCTATGGGCCGACATCTCCATGCATATTGGAACCGGATTACCTAACTCAAAAGGGAAAACTGTCATATGGGTTGTCGTCGATCGTGTTTCCAATTTTGCGCATTTTACTGCCTTACTAACCACATACACAACAGTGTCCTTAGCTTCGATCTTCATGAGAAAAATATATCGCCTACATGGTTCACCAAAAACCATTGTTTCGGATCGTGATCCATTGTTTGCAAGTCATTTTTGGAAACAATTATTCAAGCAAATTGGCACCAAGTTATTGCATTCGATTGCATACAATCCACCAAAAACCATTGTTGTGGACCGTGATCCATTGATTGTAATGTTGTCAGCGGAAGTTTGTCTTGAACATTAACATCATTTACAGAAGTTGATTCACCATAAACATATTGTGGATTCATAATGAATCAATCGATCAAACAACACTCACTCGAAATGAATATAAGAATGTTTTGGATATTGATATGAAATATCTTGGTGCCGGTTATGATCCCCGGCAAAACGTTTATATACAGATTGAGAGGGACGGTTGTTACTGGCGGTTACTTTTGGCGGGAGTAACCACCATTGGAAACCGGTATGTCATATGTGACATATCCCTCTATCTATATTCGATACATACACACATATATAAGTATAGTAAAGTTATAATACATAATACACAGAATAAATATAATATAATCTAGTTTATTTATTCTAATACTCCCCCTTAAACTGGATTACATTTACTGGAGTGCATTAAAACGCTCCGATTTGCTTCGTTCACCGCCTTCTCAGCTAGCCGGAAATCAAACCTCCTTCTCTTTTGTGCTTTCTTCAATCCCATCCAGTCATTTCCAGCAAATAGATCATAGTGCTCTCTATCATCTTCTGGAATGCAACCTGTGCTGATTGTGCTTCTTCCTTCATCAGCAGCTTTGTCTTTGTTCCCTGCATTTCCTTGTGCTTGACCTTCTCGCACATCACCTTGAACCAATTGAACTTGTAGTAGTAAATGATAACATCCAAGTACAAAGCATATAAGATTCTCATGTAATCTCCATCTTCATAATCATGACCCATATCGTTCAAAACTACTGCCCATAGATTATTTGAAGTCACATTTCTATGGCCTCCTTCTCTCTTTACAACCATGTATAGTTCTAACAGGTTCACCTTCTTATTGTTACCCATGTATATCGGAATCGGTCTCGTAGTAATTCCCATTTTTATTCTCAAAAACCAATCGATCATCTCCTCGAATTTCACTTCTATCTCGAACTTGTATTTCATCACATACTCACTGTCTTCTAGTATATCTAAGAGAGCCTTACAGTCTTGAAATTCATTGAATTTCATTACTTGTAGAATCATTACATTCCAATCGGGTTCGTTGGAAGTTAGATTCTATTTTTCAAAATAATCATTCAAGTAATCAGATTTGAAAGTTTCATGTTCTGATTCTTTATCGATTATAGATTGTTTCTCTCTCGAACCGATTTCATCTTCTCTAGTTAACCCAGTTATGTTGTTTTTCTTATTCTTATGGGGTGTACGGAAAGTAGGGAAAAGTTTGCATCTTTCACCATTAAACTTCACTGTGAAACCTTTAATCATCAGTTGATCAAGGCTGAGAACATTTCTATCCAATTCAGGAGTGTAGTAAACACTTTGGATTCGAAATTTCTCACTTCCTGATACAACATCCACAACCCCTATACCCCTAATGAAATAAAAATGATTCTCACTGGTATTTGTTTCAACACCGGACATATTCTTTATTCTCTTGAATGCATCTAAATTACCAGAGTAATGACGCTTAAAATTCGTATTTGCGTACCAAATTTCTGACCATAGGCCACCATCAGGGCCGTCGACGATGAATTCTGAGTTTCGGACTTCATCTTCTTCATGCTTTTGTATGCCGGTTTCCATCGCTTGCCTGATCAAGAGAGTTGCTTCATCATATTCTTTTTCTTTGCAGTAAGCAATTTAATGTCCTGGTTGATTGCAGTAGTAGCATCTTCTTTGTATTGTCTTTGCCATCGATCAATCACTTTGTTCGGCGGAATAGTGTTTGCACGGAAGAACCGTTGCAGATGTGTAAACTCTTTCTCCTGCATAGTCTGTCGTGGCTCTGATACCACTTGTTGTCAACAGAAGTTTGTCTTGAACATTAACATCATTTACAAAACTTGATTCACCATAAACATATTGTGGATTCATAATGAATCAATCGATCAAACAACACTCACTCGAAACGAATATAAGAATGTTTTGGATATTGATATGAAATATCTTGGTGCCAGATATGATCCCGGCAAAACGTTTATATACAGATTGAGAGGGACGGTTGTTACTTTTGGCGGGAGTAACCACCATTGGAAACCGCTATGTCATATGTGACATATCCCTCTATCTATATTCCATACATACACACATATATAAGTATAGTAAAGTTATAATACATAATACAAATATGTAAGTCTGAAGAGCAACATATTGAGCCTCGGACAACTCATAGAAATCGGTTGCAAAGTAAATATGGACGGAGATTTGCTAACACTACGCGACAGAAATAGAAAGTTACTAATGCGAGTCAGGAGAATGAAGAACAGGCTGTACAAGGTTAAGTTGAAGATTGGGACGCCAATTTGCCTGCTCTCAAATACGGACGATTTAGCATGGTTATGGCATGTGAGGTTAGGCCATTTACACTTCGATGCTATTAAGAAAATGACTCTGAAGAACTTGGTACATGGAATTCCTCAAATAAGTCATGCTAGTCAGATCTGTGACGCATGCTTATTAGGGAAACATAGTAGGACACCATTTCCAAATCAGGCGAAATTTAGATCTTTAAAACCTATAGATTTAGTATATGGAGATTTGTGTGATCCTATATCCCCACCAACACATGCTGGGAAAAAGTATATATTTCTACTTGTAGACGACTATACTCGTTACATGTGGCCATATCTACTAACTTCCAAGGATCAAGCATTCGAAACTTCAAGCAGTCCAAAGAAAAGGTGGAGACAGAAACACGAACCAAGTTAAAAATGTTAAGAACGGACAGAGGAGGAGAATTCACATTGGCTGAATTCAACAAGTATTGCAAAGACAACGGCATAGCAAGACAGCTTACAGCGCCGTATTCCCCACATCAAAATGAAGTAGTGGAAAGAAGAAACAGAACGATGTTGTCAACTACTTGCAGTATGTTAAAGGCAATGAACATGCCACAGAATTTTTGGAGTGAAGCAATAAGACATACGATATACGTACTAAACAGGGTTCCAACAAAAGTCTTGGTGAACAAGAGACCATATGAAGCTTTGAAGGGAAGAAGGTCGAATCCGGAACACCTAAACGTTTTTGGTTGCACAGCATACGCTAAGGTACTACCACTTCGACAAAAGAAGTTAGATGCACCTATGATATATCTTAGAATAGAAGAAGGATCAAAGGCATTCAGATTATATGATCTGGCAAAGCACAAGATATGTGTCAATAGAGATGTAAAGTTCATGGAAGGTCAACCATGGAACTCGAATAGCTATATGGAAACGGTAGATTTAGGGAATCCCGAATGGACAAACTTTGTCATTCAAGAAGATGACAATCCACCGGAGTTAGAAGAAAATGCACCAAGCAGTCTTGGTAGTAGCGGGCCACATCCCGTAGATCCAGGAGTAGATCAGTCAGAAGAACTAGACTCCTATGTAACCCCGCCAGCACACTCAAACAACCAGAACTCATTCGGAAGTTCAAGAAGTTTGTCAAGTAGAGGTCCATCTACATCAGAAAGTACAACAGGGAGTATTAGTGACACTCCAGTAAAACTAAGAAGTCTAGAAGAACTATACGATGAGACGAAGGAAATTTAAGTAAATCCACACGAATTATTACTTGCTGAAGAAGAACCAAGAAATTACAAAGAAGCATCTAGTGATAGTAAATGGATTAAAGCAATGAAGGTTGAGTTGGACTCGATAAACAAGAATAACACTTGGAGATTGACAGAATTGCCAGGGGTCACAAGGCAATAGGATTAAGGTGGGTATTCAAGACAAAGAAAGATGCAAATGGAAACGTGGTCAGACACAAAGCAAGGCTGGTAGCAAAAGGATACGTTCAGCAACATGGAATAGACTTTGATGAAGTCTTTGCACCAGTAGCGCGCATAGAGACAGTTAGACTAATGTTGGCTTTAGCAGCACAACAAGGTTGGGAGGTACATCACTTAGACGTGAAGTCTGCATTCTTACACGGAGACCTCAAGGAGGAAGTCTATGTCTCACAACCAGATGGATTTGTAAAGCCAGGAGATGAAGGAAAAGTCTACAAACTATCAAAAGCTCTGTATGGGTTAAGAAAAGCACCACGTGCTTGGAACACGAAGTTAGATCAAACCCTAAAGTCACTTAACTTCAAGAAGTATACTTTAGAGCAAGCAATCTATACAAGGATGAGTAAGACTTCTACACTGATAGTCGGCGTCTATGTTGATGATTTGATAGTCACTTGAACATTAAGGAAGGAAATAGATGTTTTCAAGTCTCAGATGGAGAACAAGTTTGAAATGAGCGATCTAGGATTGCTAGCATACTATCTGGGGATATAAGTTATTCAAGAAGGGGGTGAAATAGCCATAAAGCAAATAGGATATATTAACAAGATACTCAAAGACGCTGATATGTTAACCTGCAACGACACAAAGATTCCTATGAATCCAGGAACACAGTTAACAAAGACTGAAGAAGGAGATCTGATAGATGCAACGTATTACAGAAGCCCGATAGGTTCTCTCAGATACTTACTACAGACAAGGCCAGATCTATGTTACTCAGTCAGTCTGCTTAGTAGATTCATGCAAGAACCAAAGGAGCATCACTTGAAGGCAGTGAAGCAAGTACTACGTTATATCAAAGGAACTAAAGAGCATGGGATTATCTACAAGAAGGAAGGAGGATGTAAGATCACAGGTTATAGCGATAGTAGTTATGGAGTTAATACAGACAAGGGAAAAGGTACAACTAGTCTGGTATTCTACGTTGGAGAATCACCTATAATCTGGTGCACACAGAAGCAACAAACAGTGGCATTATCATCATGTGAATCAGAATTCATGGCAGCCACTGCAGCAGCATGCAAAGCACTATGGCTTAAAAGATTATTAAGTGAAATTACAGGCAGGAAGGAGAGAAGATAACACTAAGAGTGGATAATGTTTCTTCAATAGCACTCATGAAGAATCCAGTCTTTCATGGAAGAAGCAAACACATTGATACACGCTATCATTTCATAAGAGAATGCGTGGAGAACGAACACATCAATGTTGAACACATCAGTGGAGAACTACAACGGGCAGACATACTAACGAAGGCACTAGCAAGGGTCAAGTTTGCTACAATGCGAGAACTGCTCGGAGTTCAAGATCTGCAACAACCCAAGGATATTCATGATTAGGGGGGTGAATGAAATACTAATCATTCCATCCTAAGTTCGAGGGTTATATCGTAATTACATGATAGAAGGGAAGTTACAAAGTATAGGGACTGATTGTGTCAAATCAGAACTTAGTAACCACCAAATAACTTCCACCACGAATCGAAGGGGTCTCTTGGAGACACACCCATTCGATTTCAGCCACAAGACAAGAGACACGACTTTTGGACAAGGAGACACACCTCTTCATATTCATTCTCATCCACACATTTAAGGGAGGCATCTGTTCGTGAAGAGATACGTCTCTACAACTCGCATCCATTAGAAACTATAAATAGGGCTTTAGTTTTCATTTGTAATCGGTTATGTTCATGTTCATTCTATCATTACACTTTTGTATTAGGATTCAGTTATGCAAAAGGTTAGTTTATCATTTGCGACCTAGAGATCAAAGATCAATTCTAGGCAACAGAGATGTGTATATATGATCGTCGGTATCACTTAGCTCCGAAGAATGAAACAACTTCCCTTAAAGAACCTAGAATAACTCTTTCCTTCAACTGTAGTTCTATCATCAACAAATCTACTTTAATAGAGTTGAGGTGAGTTTGATCTGCAATGATTTTGTGTTGACATATGCATCTAATGCATATAAAGCTGTTAATGTTATCAACCCCTTTGAAACATTAGAGACGAGAGTTAAAGCTTGAAACCTACAAAACCACTGGTCTCTGCCAGATAAGGATTTCTTGTATTTAATCAAATGTCAACAACCGGGAATTCGTTAAAAACGGAAATAATTTTTAGTGAACAGAGTAAATGAGTTGAAAATATTGAAAATCAAGTTTTGGCACAAGTCGATTTTGACTTCCTTTGAGCAAAGCTGAATTGATGCGGGCTTAAAAACCATGTTTTAGACAACTCGTACTCATTTTTGTCTAAACCCATTCTAACCCGAACCAAAATGACCATTTCTTTAAAATGATCCGTCCTATCCGACCCATTACTTTTTCTCTCCCAACCCACACTGGGCATTTTGATCGGACTGGACCGAACCTAATCATGTTTTACCCGACCCAAACCGAAGCTCGAGATAGTGGAATAAAAAGGACCTGACGTGGGGTTTACTTGGGGTGTCGATCAACGTCAGTCTGCCATTGGGGTATCGGTTTGAAGACTGATTATTATATAAATTAATTTTGCTACTATAATCTAATCCAGCAAGTTTCTTATTCACCAGTTGCTACAATCTCAACCCAATGTTCCTATGAATCACTGTCTTCACTTTGGCCAGCTTTTGTGGTACTTAGTTATTTTCTATTTTCTACACTGCAAATAATGACTCTTGTTGAAACTTGTGACTATGTGGCTCAGTTGAATCAAAATTTACATTTCCACAATGTTTCTAATATATGCACATCAGCTGCTCGATGACATGCATGTGCGAAACTTTACTTTGATTAGAGACGAAGAGTTATTTTATTTGTGCTGGGTTTTGAGTAGACCATCTAAGGTATTGTTTCCGTCCTGAGTTTTCATGAAAATTCATATATAGATGAGAAACACATATGGGTCAGTTGGTTAGGGTAGTTTGGCAGGTGTATTCTAGTGATTCAGTTGAGACCCCTTGTTTATAAGCCATATTAGACGGGTGAAAAGTATAAACATTATGAGCATGAATTTCATTTAGGTCTCTAGTGGAATGAAGTTTCCTGCAACATAGCAAACGTGCCCATCTATGTCAACCTGTTTTATGCAGAAAGCAAAGCCCATGTTTAGACAATTTTAGGACTTTAAACATTTTTATCAAGGGAATTGAAAAGCTTGAGGTGGTTTTCAGCATAATAATTCAAAATTCAGAATCACAGTAAAAAACCAAATTTTCATATGAACATCATACCAACACAATGATCACAATTCCAGATTTATTCCACAAACTAGCAGCCCTATCGTTACAGTCATAAGCCAAAAAGAGAACTCATTCTGGATAACCGGGTATTGGCAAATCACTTCAGTCCTGTTCGATATTTCAACTGTTGGGTCAAACTGAGCCACGGATTCATCTAAAACCTATATATTAACGTGTTAACCAACTCAACATATTTTTCCGGTTTCTAGAAGGGTATAGTACTAGTTGGATCATGAAACAAAGATCTAACGCTGGTTGATCATAGATGAGGTGTGGCTAAACCACCATTTGATCTTCAGATGAAAAATAAGAGATGGATACCAATGTCTAACTAAATTTCTTTTGAACAAAAGGAAATAAAACAGGAAAAAGAAACTACATAGAAATGTTCCACAAGAACCTGATGGCTACCTATCTTGGACCTGAGAGAAGACATGCAGACAATTGTGTGAAAGATTTCCCATCTCCATCTTCTGTTTCCTGAATTATTGGATCTATGAAGTTGTAATCCAATTTTGATTCGACATCCATTCCTCCATCTAACACCTTAACCACCGATGACATTGAAGGCCTTCTCTTAAAATTTTCTTGTAAACACCATGCAGCCACTTTCATCTCCACCACTTCTGTACTATGTACCAGCATATCTTCACTTTTCTGTCAACCATATATAACAACGTTCCTTGCTCCCAACTTTTCTCAACGTATTCTGCAAGCCTTAAAGGAATCCTTCTCAGCTGCCAAGGATTGCATGGTGACACAAGCTAATAAGAAACGTACTGACAAAGAGCTCAACGTGGGTGATTGTTTATTTACGGCTACACAATACCGTCAACTGTCCATCAATAATCGACCTAACCAAAAGCTATCTCGATGTTATTATGGGCCTTACAAGATAGTGGAGCGAATAGGGAAAGTCGCCTACAAGTTAGCTCTACTGGCCGAATCCAAGTTCACCCTGTCTTTCACGTCTCACTTCTTAAGAAGAGTTATGGTTCAGTTTCAAACCCGGTGGGTGATCTCACGAAAGTATTTCTAGATATGGACATAGCGACTACCAGAATCCATCATTGATCACCGCTTCAATGATAACAAACAACAACTGTTAGTTAAATATGTGTAAACCGTTAGAAGAAGCCACATGGGAGGACGTTGATGAATTGCAGCGTCAATTTCCTGAGCTAGCAGACATTGAGGACAATGCCAAAAGCCAAGAGGAGGAGGAGGATGCAGCCCACACAGGCAAGCCCAGACCAAGCCCAAGAAGGTGCAGCCCAGATGAACAAGGAAGGAACCAGTCTGCCCAGATGAGCGTAGAGAAAGCCCATAAAGTTCTTGGATTGATCCGCAAGTTAGCACAGGAATATTCCGAAGGAATAGGCAGCATGCATTTTCTTTATTTGTCACATGTTAGTTAATTGTTGCATTAGTGGTTAGTTAATGGAGCATGGTAGGGAGTTGTTACATGCATATCTCCAAAAAATAAGGGACATGGGCATCATGTGCTCATAACATTGCATATTTATTTCCTTGTAATTTTGTTTTGAAGGATATCGAGAAAATCATCCAAAACACTTGTCTTCTCTCTATTATTCATAGGAGTATTTGCCTACTAGAAAAGGCTCCCATCAATTACACTTAACCCCCTCCTACTTCTACACATTTGACTCTTAACCCCTGCACTATTTGACGCCTAACACACATGGGCTCTATAATCACTTAGGCCACACCAGCAACAAATTATCTGACTCCCCCTGCAGTAATATTCAGTATTGCATAATGAAGATGGTAAAGAGGCAAGAGGGACAAGTTTTTTTTTACAGTATAGGCCACAGATGCATTAATGTGGTGGAAGTTTTGACCAGTTCTGACTTGATAGGATCTAAGAGAGTGGAATGAGGTTGTTAGTACTTTTTGTTAAGTTATATGCTCCCAAAGATAATGTCAATATACAAGTGAAAATTTGGCTCATCTTCAGCTGCAGATGCTCTGAGTTTACCTATGGTCACCATATTTATGATTGTTTGATCTCCAAATGCAGAAAATATATTTTAATTAAACTGTTTATCACAGGTTCAGAAGATCGAACTTGCTCTTCTGAACTGGTGGTTGAGAAAGGGGTTAAAGCCAGCCGATTTCTAGACGCTTGGGATTGTGTGAAAGAACCACCGCCTGTTGAAGGCATGCTGTAGAAACTAGGAAATGAGAAATTTTCATTTACTGTATAAATGTTTTGAGGCCTTTAATTAAACCGTAGCCATAGCCTTTCCACCTTATGAAATGGATATCAGTCTTTTAGGATCATTCCAGTTCTTCAAGCGAAGAATGTTATATACAATCGTTAAACTTTTATAATAAATCATGGTTTATACATTTACACAGTAAATAAAAATATAGCGTCTCCATACCAAAGATAGCGTTCCATCCCACTTATAATATCAGTCTATGTACATCCATACCCTCTTTTTTGTCGTTCAATGCAAGTCACTCTTTAAGTGACACAAAAAAGGTCATGGAACGACCCATCTATATTGCTAGTCGGGTTTGCATACAAGTGTAGCTGGTCTGTTTTGAAAGTATTGAAACTTAAATCATGGTTTTTGATGCCGTCTTTTTGTCAATCAATGCGAGTCACTCTTTAAGTGACACAAAAAGGTAATGGAATGACCCATCTATATAAGATGCTTTGCTACATGGGTTTGCATACGAGTGGTTGCTGGTTTGTTTTGAAGTATTGAAACTTGAATCATGGTTTTTTTTAAAAAAAACGTCTTGAAATGAGTTGTTAAGAAAAAACAAAATTTAAATAGGGTTCATTAGCTATATTTGCTTTTATAGTTGCTGATGACGATAGGCGGCGGTGTTGGTGTTTGTTGTGGGAGGGGTGGAGGTGGCGACCTAGAGTGGTGGTGAGTGGTGCTTGCTCAAATGGACCCGCTTTAAATTATCAAGTTTAAAACAATGACCCATTTTAACCTATTGTATATATTTCTATATATTCAGTAGACCAATTTGACCTGTTTTGTAAGTGATGAATTTTTAATAGACCCAAATGGACCATAAAGCAATTTTATTACCCAAATCAAGCTGTCACAATTTCCGGGTGTACCACTATAAGGTGCATAAGGAGGCGTTCTTCACTTAGGATAGTCACACTCGGCTGCAGTAAGATTCAATATTGCACTGTGCCTGATCAAACGACCTGAGGTTGAATAGTAATAAACACACCTTCGAATTGAACAAGGGAGTTAACAAAAAGGTAAAGAGATGCATATTCCACTATAGAAAAAGTCAAGGCCAACTGTAATCCATTGTTTGCTCCAAAGAGCTGATCATTACCAGTGAAGCAGATTAGCAGAATGCAGGACAGTGACATAGTATAAGCAACTAAAACCATAATAACTTGGATTTATTACAGCCATTTTAATCTATGACCGCAACAGAAGTAATATAGTACACACATAAAGTCCATTTAGTTCAAATAAAGTCAATGAAGACCAATTCCTCTAGAAACATAATACAGAAGCATAGAAATGATCCACTTACCTTGGCCCAGATAGAACAGAGGGAAACAGTGATGTTAACTCCTCCTGACTATTGTTTTTCTGTAATCTTGGATCTGTGAAGTTATAATCCAAGTTTGATTCAATGCTCATTGCTCCTTCTATCACCATAACCACTGATGATATTGAAGGCCTTCGCATATAATCAGTCTGTAAACACCATGAAACCATCTTCATCATCTCCACAACCTCTTTACCATTTTTTGCAGGTCTTCAATGGTCATGTCAACAATATCTCACAACGTTTCTTGCTCCCAGCATTTTTGAAAAATTCGGAGTAAGTGCCAGCTTTCTTCTGGCTGAGATCAGTCAAAATTCTTTCTTCCACGCAAGATCTCTAAGAGAACGATACCAAAGCTGTACACATCCACTTTTTCAGTGATGACTGAGCTCAACCATTCTGGAGCCATATACCCAGGGGTTCCTCTCATCGTAGTCATCACCGGGGTTTGATTTCTATCAATGAGCTTAGACAAACCGAAATCAGATACTTTGGCATTGAAATGATTGTCTAGTAGTATGTTTTGAGGTTTATTGTCGAGGTGGATGACTTTTTGCCTACAATCTTCATGGAGATATGCTAAACCTTTGGCTATATCAAGAATGATTTTCTTTCTGCATTTCCAGTCTAGTATGTGTTCTTGATCAACATGGTAGATCCACTTATCCAATGACCCATTACTCATGAAATCATACACTAGAAATTGTTGTGATTTTGAAGTACAGAATCCCCCAAGTCTGACTAGGTTCACATGGTGAATGCTGCCAATGGATTGTACCTCAATAGGAATGATTTCTTAACATGCGAAAGGCCTTCAAGGCATTTCACAGCAATCTTTGAACCATCTAAGAGACTCCCTTCGTAAACCAATCCAAATCCTCCTTCACCAAGCTTTTTACTAAAATTCTCTGTGGGGATTTGTAACTCTTCTTACAAAAACAGATTTGGCATTCCTGGCACTTGATTTTAATACTCTTCCTCCATTTCTGCTCTCTCTTTTGCTGATCTCTTCTTACTCTTGACCCGAATAAAACCAACCACACCACAAGTTACCATAACAAAATAAAATCCCTAATGGTAAACCAATAATGAACCCTGTTGAGTGATTACTATGCTCACCAGGAACGGCAGCCCTTCTGTAATCAGACCGTCACTCCATAATGGATCATCTGAGTTGCTAAAGCTCCAACTCAGGATGTTGTGACTTTGAGTCAATGGCCCGGTTGCAGCAGTAAACCTACATACATTTCATCTTCAAAATAATCAGAAAGATTCTAGGTGGAGCCACATATGAAACAACCCCTAGGCTTTTCACCTACTGGAGTCATAGTCACATCAATTGTAAAATTTGATATTTGATCCAAACTTGATAGTTTCTACCATCGTTAAGCTGCCAGGTTTTGAAGCCCACATTACTCTCTTCATAATACCCAGGTACATGTGAAATAGCAGATTTTATAGAATTCACATTGATCCCAACATGATTATCATTAATATCTTGAAACTCTTCATTCCTATACACATAAAATTCAACACCAAACACATGATTGTCTATGTCCCCATCGGTTTCTTGGCTAGAAAAACCAAGATAGTCAGCTGCGCTTGCGTTCTGAATCCCGGTGATGGGTGTGAACAGAAATACGAATCCACGCCCAGGGGTATCGTTTTTTGTGGGTGCCATGTCAAAGATAAAGGAGGTGGAGAAGGGGAGGAGTGATGAAGCCTCTTTCGTGGGAATCTTGTGCGGGTAAAGGGCATGCCCACTTTGATCAAGGGTAGAGTTAGTGAGGGTTAAGAAGTTGGATTGGATAGTGGTGTGGCCATAGAGTGATATGGAGGTAGAGTTGAAGGAGTTGTAAGACCCTGTAAAATCGTGTCCAATAGTATAGCGACACGTGTTGTATTTTTAATATAGTCTATTAAAGACCAATAAGGACTAAAGGCGTCAACATGCTCAAGTTGAGCCTCTGAGTGACGAACCGATGTCAACATGCATAAATAATAGCCTCTGAGTGATTGATACGTCAACATGCTTAAAACTTGGCCTCTGAGTGACTGATATGTCAACATGCCCAGCCTCTGAGTGACATTGGAATCAACATGCTTGTAATAAGCCTCTGAGTGATCCTTTGTGAAGTCCTAACTCTCATACGTGCCATTTGTTGGACGAGAGGGTCCAATTTTGTAAATATGTGAAAGTTGGATAATGGAGGGATTAAAAGTGTCAACATGTTAATTTATACCTCTGAGTGACCTTTTAACGAACCGAGAGTTCAACAATATCCGGGCATAATCCCGGGTATGCCAACTATTGGCTACGGAGGGCTAAAGGTGCTAAAAAGGTGTTTTAGAAGGCCTTTAGAGGTTTTATATAGTTCAGGGGTTAAAAGTGTCAAACTTTGGAAATGGCCATGGGGCGGTCGCGGGCCGCGAGAGACATGGCCTGTGTCTCTCGCGCCCCGCGAGACAGGCTCTACTGCAAAAAAAATGTTTGGAGGTCAAGCAAAACTCCAAAACCATTCAATTCGAAACCATGGCTTCTCTAAACTGCTATGGCACATTTTGGGACACTTGTAAGCTTCTTCTTAAACACCTGGCTTCACCTCCTTTGAGTTCTCCAACTATAAATAGGTGTTCAAGTGTTGATTCCAACTTGCACCTTTCTTAAACATAACTCTTCTCCCTCCTCTGGAAGTTCCTAGCTGAAAGGAGCATCCAACTTAGTTCTCTTGCATTGTAGGAACCTCTTGTAAGTGTTCCTTGCTCTTGCATTTTCGTTTATAGGCTTTTATAGCCAAAAGTCATGCGTTTTCGTAAAACGCTTTGACCTTCGGTCAAGACCATTATGGTCCAGCCATTGTTCGAAACGAACATGGCTAAATGATTGTAATAAGATAGGTGTTAATCCCTTTAAAGGGCACCACCTGAAGATCACGTTTGCTAGACCAATTGACGGGTCAAAGTTATGATATTAAAAAGTCAAACAGACCATTTTTCGGAAAAATCATAAATTGATCTTATATATGTTATGAAACCTGTTTTGACACTTAAACAACTTTGTAATAATTATTAGAACATGTAAGAACATGTTCGGCTCGTCAATTTCAGTTCTAGGGTCGGTTCGCAACCGAAAGTCACGAAGTTTGACTTCTGCTTTGACTTTTGATTCTGACCCGATTTAAATTAGTTATCTACTGATCTAAAGTTGCATTATGATTATAATATAATGTAGCATAACCTTCTGAGGTTATATTACATGATCATAATCAGAATCCAAGTTTATGCGCAAGTTCTATAATTATGCCATCTTTGACCAAAATGCCCTTTTGCATAAAACAAGGTTTTAAATGGTAATGAACTTGAAAATGAGTTTTTACTGATATAATATTATAAATAGGATTATTTGAGATGTTAAACCAAGTTATAAACTGAGTTTTCAAGCAGGTCCTTAAACTATGTCGATAATTGATGATTTTAGCCCCTGTGGCTTATAAAATAGTTTTAATCAAATTTTTCAAGGTAAATCATTTATCTACTAATATGTTATATTAAATAACATATTTTAAACATTTTAATCTGACCCTAAGGTCAGTTTTCATTAAACATCGCTTAAAGACGTCATATTACGACATA
Organism: Scalesia atractyloides; assembly: GCA_947069175.1. NCBI lineage: Eukaryota > Viridiplantae > Streptophyta > Magnoliopsida > Asterales > Asteraceae > Scalesia > Scalesia atractyloides. The sequence continues at coordinate 2,109,418 of CAMTDV010000003.1, forward strand.
AGCGTCGTTTCGGCGCATACTATGGTTTTAAACCATATTAATGGACCAAGACTTGTTACCTACTGATTTTAAAACTTATTTTAAACATATTTATAGTAGGTAAATGTTATAAATTCAGAATCCCAAATAATTTATAAACTATGTGTAAAATGACCAAAATGCCCCTTCGGTGCATAGTTTGGTCATAAAAGATAAATTACACATATAAATGATATCCTACTAATATTATATCATAAATAAAATATTTTTCCAGAATACTTATGATGATAAACCTAAAATTATATTCAAATTCCTTTATTGCGATATACAATTACCAAAATGCCCTTATGAGGCATAATTTCGTTTTAAAACCTTAACGGGCATACAAGTTGATATCCTACTGATATCTTAACTTATTTAAAGTATAACAGCATATAGAACTTGTCCATGACTTATCCGGTTACCCGTTATCGGTAATATGCGCACGGTTACGTATACGTAACTATTTGTCGGAAATTAACCGAAACGGGTTTAACCTTGTCATTTAAGTTTCAAAATCCAGAATGTTTATAGTTTACCCATATTAAACAAGTCAAGGTATTTATTGTGATTAAACTACATTCTATCCAATCATCGTTTAATCTAGCGTCATACATTTTGATCAAGTACGCTAGTCGGTCTAAGTCTATGACTTAAATAAAACCGTTAGTATTTAATTGGTTAGTTTATGCCATAATCCAGACTAGAGACTTGCCGGTAAATGCTATCTGCACTTAGTCCTTTTTGTGTACGGCTGAGTTATTAAAATTAAAGAAGACTAGCTCAGGTAAATACTCTCGACTTATTTCCCCTATACGGGCTTGGTTTACAGTAAATTATTACCGCTTGGTCGGAAATGGGATTAATCGAATGCCGGTTCGAAATTGAAATCCGCATATTCTGTTTTAGTTAGTTTTGTTTGATAAATTAAACATCGGAGGTTAACTACCGTGTACTGGATATCCTCGGCTCATTACAATCAAAATGGCCACGACCTTAGCGCGGGTGTAGGCATACACCCGATAGACGCTCAATTATGCATTCCCACAAGGTTGGGAGGAATTGACTCCTTCGTGAGTCCAAAGTTGTGTGTACGTTAATTGTGTCTCGGTTTTCGTGCCGAGCCCCGTATGTATGACAAACATGTAAATCTGTTAACAAGGTTGGACAGTCAATTAACCCAAGTTATAAAAAGAATTTTTGTGCTGATACGCACTTAAAACATTTTCGAAATGTTTTCAAAATGAGTCAGTTGGGTGTATTTACCAGCGAAAGCTGACGTATTTTCAAAAGACTAATCTGCAGGTACAATACGAAAATAGGCCGGAAGTGCTCGGTAGTGATAGAGGATCTTGCAAATCCTAAATCTGCCCAAGACTTCCGTTGTGCCGTGTTTATTTGACTATGATGATTATCAACTGACGTCACGATACTCCCCACCCTAGCCCACCGGTGTATGGATTTTGGGTTGGAAATCCGGGGTGTGACAGGGTTGGTATCAGAGCCAACATTTGAGAGAATTAAACACTAGCCTTTTGTGTTTTAGTCTCAAACTTACACGAGCACATTCCTTAGACTTCCGAGTCTAGGCATTGACCTAGGATTACTCATCTAATTATTAAGTTATTAGTATTGTTTTTAAATTGATTTCTAACAGGAAAATGCCGCCACGTGTACGAGGACAAAGTGGACGAGGAAAAGGTCCAATGAGGGGAGGACCATTGGGGCGTATTCCTCAACCTCATAATTCAGATGCATGTCAAGAATCAGGAGATTCGTCTCCATGGCAACCAGCGAGACGTTCCGTCTCTAATAGACACTCGCCCTCACATTCCCAAAATTCTTACCACTCACACCACTCCTACCATTCTCGCCATTCCCATTCTCATCACTCCTACCATGAAGAGTTTAACCCCAACCATTACTTAAACACACCTCCAGCCGATCAAAATCAGTTGGACCAACCACATCCTATGGACGAGGACTTCGACCCGGAGATGCCACTGTCGGGATCAAATGTGCCTCCCATTGAAATTTCAAGCGATTCAAACTCATATGCCGGATCGCCCTACCAAGGTCCTAATGAGTGGGACCAATACTGAAACCAATTCACTTTCCCTCACACTCCTTCTCACCACTCTCAACCACCCCCAGTTCAAGAAGATGTCCACATGGAACCCGTGGACCAACCTCAACAACCACCTGAGCCACCAAGGAGGAAGCGTGGAGCACGTATGTCAGTACGTGCCGGACAAAGGTCGAGATCGCTGCCACCTTTGCCCAATTCTTACCCCACCATTCAAGAGGACCCACAAATGGGTGGACCCTCTAATGTTCCACCTATAGTGGAACCAACACCAACACCAACACCTGTTGTTCAATCACCACCAACGGGATATACTAACCCAATTCCCACGTACCCAGACACGTCTGGATATGATCCATTTAACCTGTCTACGCTGGTAGACTATCAAGCGTGGTCGCAAGACCCATACATGCAGACGGTTATGCACAATGCACTTTACCCGTCTCCTTTCCCACCTACTTACCCACCGACCGGATTTCCAACTTATGGGTACCAGTATCCGGTTATGCCACAACCTCAACCACAACCTCCGCCACCACTAGAGGCCATTAATGAGGCCTTAGAAAGGATGAAAGAGATGCAGCAGCATGCGGAGAAAACAGAAAAGAAGACGAACACGTTCTTCAAAAAACTCTCCAAGTTAGTCAAGGGAAAGAAGGACGAGTAAAGTCTTTTCTAATAATATGTAGTCCCTGCGAGGACATTGTTGTTTCTTTAGTCCCTGCGTGGACATTTTTATTCCTTTAAGTCCTTGCATGGACAAGTTTATTTCATCATTCTAGTATTGTAATTTCTTATGGAAATTTAATAAAGTACTTTTGAAATTATATATATATGTAATTCATCCTCTTGAAAACGAGCGCCTCGATTTTACTCGAATTTATGCTCTGCTATATAATTCCAAAAGACCTTAATAGATTGATTATGCCAAGTGGCACAGACCACACATTGGCCAAGAAGTGATAGTTAAGTACGAAGGGGTCTTCTATCAAGATAGTTAAGTGAAGTTATCTTTCTGTCCAGAGGTAAGGGACTAGGTCCAAACCTCCAAGGTTGTTAAGGTCGAAGGTGACCGGGACAATTAATCAATCATTAAGGTACTTTTATGTAACATCAAAGAATGTTCATAACTCCTGGTAGTGTGGCTTGAGGAACCACACTAGCCGTTAGGCCAATATGCCCAATTATCCAAAGGGATAGGCTGATAAGCCATCGTACATCTGTTATGATGTAGGCCAATGTGCCCAATTATCCGAAGGGATAGGCTGATAAGCCATTGTACATCTGTTACCATATAGGCCAATGTGCCCAATTATCCGAAGGGATAGACTGATAAGCCATTGTACATCTATTATGATGTAGGCCAATGTGCCCAATTATCCGAAGGGATAGGCTGATAAGCCATTGTACATCTGTTATGATATAGGCCAATGTGCCCAATTATCCGAAGGGATAGGCTGATAAGCCATTGTACATCTGTTATGATGTAGGCCAGTGTGCCCAATTATCCGAAGGGATAGGCTGATATGCCATGAACATCTGATATGATGTAGGCCAATGTGCCCAATTAATTATTCCAGGGGACAGGCTGATATGCCATATACATCTGATATGATGTAGGCCAATGTGCCCAATTAATTTTCCAACGGGACAGGCTGATATGCCATATACATCTAATATGACCGGCCAATGCGCCCAATTATTATGTCCATTAGGGACAAGCCTATGAGCTATATAATTATCAATAATAACAATCACAGTTGTGACATTGCAATCCACTGTCCAATGATATATGGACTATGTCCAAATTATAATTTGCCTATGATGGTCCTATTAAGACCTAGGAAAATATAGATATCTTAAGCCTAAGAGTTGTGATGTTATTCACACTAGTATAGGCAATGGTTTGTTATATCTAATCTTGAAAGTCGATATGGTTAATGCGCCATGGCTAAAAGAAGTTTTATTGGTATATAGAAACCAAGACTTAAAAATGGCTAACTCAAACTGTCACACCCCGACCCGCAGCGGAATAAGAGTCGGGGCATAATTGGGTTATCACCAAAGCTCATTATGTTTACTAAAATGTTTCATATTTATTAAATTCAAATTACAACTTAAATATTCAAATCAAAATTCATACAATTACAAGGAAATGAAACTATGTAAATAATCCAAAGCTTAAACTGGTTTATTCTTCTAGGCCTTCCTATGTGTTTCTTGCCTCAGCTGGATCACCTGTATCATGTGTAAAACGGGGGATATTTTGGGTCAACAAATGTTGGCGAGTGAACCTTGAATAAACATTGTTATCAATTTCTTGTTTTATTTAATATGGAAAATTTGTGCAATAATCACATGTGAACAAACATATATAAATAAACAAACACAAACCACTTTGGATGAGTATATGATATGAATGATGATGAATGTGAGATCAAGGCTCAATCAAACGGAGCCGATCTTATGAGGCACCTGATGCTCAACCCGTCTCCCATGGGGAACTGATGGGCCTAATGAAATGCGTGCACTGAAAATGATAAATCCAAACTACATATAATCCACACAACAATTGATACACATTTGATCACGGATATGATGTACGCACAAGTGTTTAAATATAATAAAGAATTAAACGACACATGATACACCCCAAAACATGATTAAAACGGGGAATTGATATAGATTCACTCACAATGGGTGCGTTCTTTGATGATGATGAAGGCGCACGAATTTATGATTCGATTGACGAGGGAAGAACTAACCTAGATAATAACAAAATGATTTGATAAATAAATAAATTTTGGTTGAGATTAATATTTTTAATTAGTGTTCTTAAATGGGATTTTTAGAATTATTTTTGTGAGTTTAAGGAAGTTTTCTAACCTTAATAATCTTATTTTTAAGTATTTTTAAATAATTTTCTAATTAAATAAATAACTAAAAAGAAATAAATAAAATAAAAAAATTGACTTTTGGCCGTTGACCGTTGACCGTTGACCGGGTCTGACCGGTCAGACTGTGTTTTCTATGCGCTGAGTGAGGTTCGAACTCGGGACCTCTCGTATACGTGCACGCAGCTCTACCAACCGAGCTACGTGTCTAACCTGAAATATTCTCTGTTTTAATATATTTTATATACTAAATAATTTTAAACTTATTTGTTTTATTAAAAATGATTTATATGGCCGAACGGGTTGCAGGGACCCGGAGTCGAACTCGGGTCCTTCGGTTCGAGTGCGCACAGCCCAACTAGTTGGGCTGTGTGTCTAATCTGTTTAACAAATGGATTATATTACTCTTATAAATATCCTGTGACTTGTTCTGATTCAGTTCTAAAAATGTTGGTTTTAATTCTGAAAGTCGGTACGTGTGCAATTCGAACTCGGGACGTGCATATTGTATTTGCACACAGTCCACCGCTGGACTGTGTGTCTAACCCGGTTTAATATCCGTTTTTAATTATACTAATACACATGTTTTAACTTCATCTTCTTCACTTATCGAATTACCGAACAGTGAAACCGACTGTTTGTTTAATTGACCAACTACGCTTATGATTGATTGAATTGAAGTATTAAAAGGAAATTAAGGAATAAGATGTACAAATCACAGAGTGTCTTCTTCAGATTTTCCGGAAAAATTCGTCGGTTCTGTTTTGTGGATTCCGGCTAAGTGAACTGTTTTAACAGTTTTGATCATTAGTTTGAACAATTAAAGTATAAATCAAAGGATAGTAGAGAAGTTTAGACAGTTATACCGTCTGATGAACGAATACGGTTTTCTGATCAACGATTCCGGCGATGTTCCGGCGAAATTGGAAATCTCCGGCGACGAGCTTTTGAGGAAATGCAATTGGAAAGAAAGTGCAGTTGAGAGCGAAAGGTTTACGAGATGTTTGAGTGAGTATTTATAGGGATGAACGGCTGGATTGGGTTTGAATCCAGGTCAAGGTTCGCGGTCAAGGTTTTCCGGCGGTTACGACCGAAATTGACTGCCAGCAACGGTTATAACTGGCGTCGAGATTAAATTGTGCGTTTCAGTCAAAGGAAAGGTATCCAAAATCGCGGAACGTCGGTTTTTTCCGGTGAGTGCGAGTTCTGAGCGCTGATTGCAGATTTGACTTTTCGGTTTTATTATAAATCCTATTTGATTCCGTGTTTATTACAAAAACAATGTGTGGCGGAGCGGTGTTGTGTGTGTTTGGATTTGTGGGTGACCCGGGTTCGAAACCCGGCGTCTCCATTTATTTTCTTTATTCATTATTTATTAGTAATTATAAATTATGGTTTTTAAATTCTAATATATTTATTAATTATGTATTGTTTAAAATTAATATCAACCAAAAATACACAACGAAATTTATAACTGGATATTTGATTGATAAACGAAGCGGGTTTTGAAAACCCGTTTTTCGACGAATGTTACAGTATCCCCTACTTTTAGAAATTTCGTCCCGAAATTTAAGTAGTAGTGGTAACAGGAAAAAGATGCGGGTATTTCTCGCGCATTGAGTCTTCACGTTCCCAAGTAAACTCAGGTCCTCGTTTTGACTCCCAACGCACCCTGACAATTGGAATACGACTTCGTCTTAAATGCTTCTCTCCGAAGTCCATGATTTCTACTGGTCTTTCAATGAAGTGCATAGATTCATCGATCTGAATGTCTTCTAGAGGAATATGGAGGTTTTCATCGGTGAGGCACTTCTTCAAGTTTGATACGTGGAATGTGGGATGAATTCTGTTGAGCTCTTCTGGTAGGTCAAGCTTGTATGCTACAGGACCTACTCTTTCGAGTATCTTGAAAGGTCCTACGTAGCGTGGTGCTAGCTTGCCCTTCTTGCCAAAACGAACCACTCCCTTCCACAGTGATACTTTTAAAAGTACTTGATCCCCAATGTCAAACTCCAAGGGCTTTCGTCGTTTGTCTGCATAACTCTTTTGACGACTTTTAGCCGCTAGAAGATTGTTTCGAATTTGAATGACCTTGTCGGTTGTTTCTTGAATTAACTCTGGACTGGTGATTTGTGATTCCCCAATTTCGTGCCAACATACTGGAGATCGGCACTTACGACCATACAAAGCTTCGAAAGGAGCCATGCCTATACTTGAATGATAGATATTGTTGTACGAAAATTCAACTAATGGTAGATGAGCGTCCCAATTCCCCTTGAAGTCTATGACACATGCCCGAAGCATGTCTTCAAGAGTTTGGATGGTGCGTTCAGATTGACCATCAGTTTGAGGATGAAAAGCGGTACTGAGGTCTAATCGTGTACCCAAGGCGGTTTGTACGGCTCGCCATGTTCGTGAAGTGAAACGACCATCATGGTCTGAAATGATGTTTAGTGGTATACCATGACGGCTTACGATCTCGCTGATGTAGATACGAGCTAACTTCTCGTTCTTGAAGTCCTCGCGGATTGGAATGAAGTGAGCTGACTTTGTAAGGCGATCGATTATTACCCATATGGTGTCATACCCACTGGAGGTGCGAGGTAACCCGGTAATGAAATCCATGGTTATGTTTTCCCACTTCCATACAGGTATTTCGGGTTGGACTAGAAGTCCTGAGGGTCTTTGATGTTCAGCTTTTACTTCGGAACAGGTAAGGCACTTGGAAACAAAAACAGCGATCTCCTTTTTCATGCCCGGCCACCAGTAGGTGCATCGTACGTCTTGATACATCTTGTCGGCTCCTGGGTGTACAGAGTATCGTGTTTTGTGCGCCTCATTCATGAGGAAATCACGAAGGTTATCGCGATCGGGAATCCATATGCGATTTAAATAGTATAGAATACCGTCGGATTTGGTTTCGATTTTGAGTTCAGCTCCACATGACAGCTCATCGCGTACGTCATTTTCTGTTACAGGAACATGTTGAGCTGCTCGGATTCGATCTTTGATGTCGGTTATGATTTGTGAACAGAGAAGACGAATGGAGTTCGCATAACCTTTTCGACTGAGTGCATCAGCCAACCACGTTTGCCTTGCCAGGATGATACCGAATTTCACAGTCATAGTCGTTAAGAAGTTCGACCCATCTTCGTTGCCTCATATTCAACTCCTTTTGGTTGAAGATATGTTGGAAACTTTTGTGGTCAGTGTATATTTCACACTTGGTACCATAGAGGTAATGTCTCCATATCTTGAGAGCGAACACAACGGCTCCAAGTTCCAGGTCGTGGGTGGTGTAATTCTTCTCATGAACTTTGAGTTGCCTAGAAGCATAGGCTATCACTTTTCCTCTTTGCATTAATACACAGCCTAGCCCTTGCCCTGATGCGTCGCAATATACTACAAAGTTATCGCAACCTTCAGGGAGTGTGAGGATAGGTGCGTCACAAAGTTTTTGCTTTAGAGTTTGGAAGGCTTCTTCTTGTTTAGGTCCCCATATGAAGGGTTTTCCTTTATGAGTCAAAGCCGTGAGTGGTACCGCAATACGGGAAAAATTGGCAATGAAGCGGCGATAGTAACCAGCCAAACCAAGAAATGACCTTACTTCGGTAGGGGTACGTGGCGCTTGCCATTCCTGCACTGCCTTGATTTTTGAAGGATCAACATGTATTCCCTTGTCATTGACGACATGTCCAAGGAATTGTACTTCTCCTAACCAGAATTCGCATTTTGAGAACTTAGCGTAGAGCTTTTCAGTCCTTAAGAGTGTAAGGATGAGTCGAAGGTGTCGTTCATGATCGGATTTAGACTTGGAGTAGATAAGGATGTCGTCGATGAAGACTATGACAAAACGGTCGAGGTAGGGTTTGCATACCCTATTCATTAGATCCATGAAGACAGCGGGTGTGTTGGGTAAACCGAATGGCATGACCATGAATTCGTAATGACCATAACGAGTCCGGAAGGCGGTCTTTGGGATATCTTCTTCATGTACTCTGAGCTGATGATAACCAGAACGAAGATCGATTTTTGAAAAACAGGTGGCGCCTTGAAGTTGGTCTAGGAGGTCATCGATGCGAGGTAGTGGATAACGATTTTTAACCGTTAACTTGTTGAGTTCTCTATAATCAATGCACATGCGAAACGTTCCATCTTTCTTCTTCACAAATAGAACAGGTGCACCCCAAGGCGATGAGCTAGGACGTATAAATCCTTTGTCTGTCAGCTCTTGCAGTTGACTGGCCAGCTCTTGCATTTCGGATGGGGCTAACCTATAAGGAGATTTTGCGACTGGTGTAGCGCCAGGTACAAGATCGATGCGGAATTCGACTTCTCTCACAGGAGGGAGTCCTGAAATGTCGTCGGGAAAGACTTGTGGAAATTCATTCACAACTGGGATATCTTTGACTTTCCTTTCCTTGTTTCCCTTTTTGACGACGTGAGTTAGGAATGCGACATAGTTCTTGCGGAGATATCTTCGGGCTTGAAGGCAGGACATTAATCTGAGTCCTTTTGAAGGGGTTTCTCCAAAAATACGGAGGGTCTGACCGTCTGCAAGAGGAATGCGAATGAACTTTTCGTGGCACACTACTTCAGCGTGATGCTGGCTGAGCCAGTCCATACCGATTATAATATCGAAACTTCCCAACTTCATAGGAATGAGGTCAACTGGAAAATCGTGATCGTTTAGAGTGAGGGTACAATTTCGTATAACAGAATTTAATGAAACGGGCTTTCCGTCAGCAACTTCCACCGTTAGAGATTCCATGAGATTATCACGAGTTTGGTTGAGGATAGGTTCGAATTCTAAGGACACAAAACTCTTATCCGCGCCAGTATCGAATAACATGGATGCATAACTACCATTGATGAGAAACGTACCGTTAACCACGTTGTTGTCAGCCCTAGCTTGGTTGGCATTGATGTTGAAAGCTCTTCCTCTAGCAGGTGGAGGAGCTTGGTTAGCTTGGTTTACTAGGTTCGCTTGGGCTTGAGCATGGATGATGTTCACCAAGCATGGACAAGTGTTCCTGAAGTGGTTTGGGTCTCCACAGTTGTAACAAGCTCGCATGGGTTGCATCATGGGGTAGTTGGGTTGGTAGTAGGACTAGGCTATGTGTTGTGCAGATGGTAGAAGTAAGGGTTGTTAGGCTTGACCCACTATCTGATGGTGGGTTTGGGTTGGGGGTTGATTGCGGTTCGTTCGTTGCATAGTGCGACAAGTTTGAATGGTGTGACCCGCACGGCCACAGCTGGTGCAATGTTGGCAAAGAGTTTTGGGAGGGTGATGGTATTGACAACGGTTGCATTTTGGGTGTGGGCCGATGTATAGCTTTTTAAATGGTGCAGTCGAAGGAGCAATTTGGGTGATTGGTGCAGCAGTGATAGGAGGGTTGGTTTGAGTGACAGCAAAATTCTTGCTGTTTCGTTTCCTCTTACCAGCAAACTTTGAGGAGGAGACTGAGTGGTTTGTAGTTGAGGTCTCTATGGGTGCTTTCTTCTTTTCGTCTTTGAACTTACCGTTTCGAATGCGATTTTCAGTGAGTTCTGTAGCTAACTCCATCGCGGCTTCAAGTGTTGCAGGCGAAGTGCTTAAAACTGAGTCTTGAATTTTCGAGGGAAGACCTCGAATGTAATGTTCAACCAAGCGGTACACGAGGGTGAACAGATTAGGGATCATCTGGTTTAGCTCGAGAAATCTCTTGTTATAGGAAGTGTGATCTCCTTCCTTTTGTTTTAGTGCGTGGAATTCATCTTCCAACTTTTTGATTTCGCTTCTTGGACAGAAGCGTCTGGTCATGAGTTCCCTTAACTCTTCCCATGTTAAGGCCATGGCATCTTCAACTCCTCGTTTACCCTTTTCCGTGTTCCACCAGGTAAGGGCTACCCCAAACAGTCTTCCAGTTGCATAACGTACCTTGCGATCCTCGGGACAATCGCAATTGAGGAAAGTGTTCTCCATTTCTTCAAACCAGTGAAGGAGAGCAGTAACACCTTCGGTCCCTTCATACTTTGTGGGATCGCAAGATTTGAAGTGTTTGTAGGAGCACTTTTTGGAGGGAGGGTTGGCGACGCTCTGGTCTTCTTGATTGGGAGGGTTGATGGGATTTGCGGTGAGAGCTTGTTGAACTTGAATTACGATGTCAGGAAGCACTGCAGCCATTTGTTTAGCAATTTGTTTGGTCAAGCGTTCATTGGATCTTCCTGACTTTCTACCTCCACGTAGTTGCCTAGCCGACATCTACAGGAACATACATAGGAAGATTGTGAGTTTAAGAATTTTCTAGGTGTCATGTGTCGTTAAAAGAATAAAAATAACATAACTAACAATAATGCAACTACATCCATAGGATGTCTTGGGTTTGCTCATGTTTGGGCCTCCAATGTCCCCCATACCATCGGCTGTGTAGTCATGTGGGCCCCCATGACTATTGGGCTTGGTAGGATTCACATTGGTGTTGGCGGATTAACACTCGCATCACCCGAATGAAAACCGTAAAATATGATTGCGAGATGTATGGTAGGAGGGTGTCCAGGTGTAGACACAATGACAACTCAAAGTGGGGTTAGCTCACACGACGTTTGGTATAGCATGCTTTGGCCTAATAGGTCCTTCGTACTCTCATCGTTAGTCCCCAGGTAGGCAAACTGGTCCTTTATTTTGGATTTATACGAATGCCAAGCCTAGACAGGACGTTCCGACTACCGGTACTCGTACCCTTCCAGTTACTACATGCCCGTCATGAGAACTCACTTTGATGTGATTTGAAAAATACAAAAATCATTGCAAAAATCATGGGAATCGTGAGGTGTGTGCTCTCATGGATATGATATGCTATGAGGATATGATTCATGATGAGCATTGTATAATAACATGTATTTGTGAGCATGCTTGCATAATCATTGAGTGTAAAAATAAACATAAAGCATATAAACATCATGAATTTTGTATGTAACGCATAAACAATTTAAAATTTTAATCAACTATAGTATAGGCTCTAAGGGTCTAATAATCTATCCTATATCTCTATAGTCATGGCTCTGATACCAATCTGTCACACCCGACCCGCAGCGGAATAAGAGTCGGGGCATAATTGGGTTATCACCAAAGCTCATTATGTTTACTAAAATGTTTCATATTTATTAAATTCAAATTACAACTTAAATATTCAAATCAAAATTCATACAATTACAAGGAAATGAAACTATGTAAATAATCCAAAGCTTAAACTGGTTTATTCTTCTAGGCCTTCCTATGTGTTTCTTACCTCAGCTGGATCACCTGTATCATGTGTAAAACGGGGGATATTTTGGGTCAACAAAAGTTGGCGAGTGAACCTTGAATAAACATTGTTATCAATTTCTTGTTTTATTTAATATGGAAAATTTGTGCAATAATCACATGTGAACAAACATATATAAATAAACAAACACAAACCACTTTGGATGAGTATATGATATGAATGATGATGAATGTGAGATCAAGGCTCAATCAAACGGAGCCGATCTTATGAGGCACCTGATGCTCAACACGTCTCCCACGGGGAACTGATTGGCCTAATGAAATGCGTGCACTGAAAATGATAAATCCAAACTACATATAATCCACACAACAATTGATACACATTTGATACACATTTGATCACGGATATGATGTATGCACAAGTGTTTAAATATAATAAAGAATTAAACGACACATGATACACCCCAAAACATGATTAAAACGGGGAATTGATATAGATTCACTCACAATGGGTGCGTTCTTTGATGATGATGAAGGCGCACGAATTTATGATTCAATTGACGAGGGAAGAACTAACCTAGATAATAACAAAATGATTTGATAAATAAATAAATTTTGGTTGAGATTAATATTTTTAATTAGTGTTCTTAAATGGGATTTTTAGAATTATTTTTGTGAGTTTAAGGAAGTTTTCTAACCTTAATAATCTTATTTTTAAGTATTTTTAAATAATTTTCTAATTAAATAAATAACTAAAAAGAAATAAATAAAATAAAAAAATTGACTTTTGGCCGTTGACCGTTGACCGGGTCTGACCGGTCAGACTGTGTTTTCTATGCGCTGAGTGAGGTTCGAACTCGGGACCTCTCGTATACGTGCACGCAGCTCTACCAACCGAGCTATGTGTCTAACCTGAAATATTCTCTGTTTTAATTATATTTATATACTAAATAATTTTAAACTTATTTGGTTTTATTAAAAATGATTTATATGGCCGAACCGGTTGCAGGGACCCGGAGTCGAACTCGGGTCCTTCGGTTCGAGTGCGCACAGCCCAACTAGTTGGGCTATGTGTCTAATCTGTTTAACAAATGGATTATATTACTCTTATAAATATCCTGTGACTTGTTCTGATTCAGTTCTAAAAATGTTGGTTTTAATTCTGAAAGTCGGTACGTGTGCAATTCGAACTCGGGACGTGCATATTGTATTTGCACACAGTCCACCGCTGGACTGTGTGTCTAACCCGGTTTAATATCCGTTTTTAATTATACTAATACACATGTTTTAACTTCATCTTCTTCACTTATCGAATTACCGAACAGTGAAACCGACTGTTTGTTTAATCGACCAACTACGCTTATGATTGATTGAATTGAAGTATTAAAAGGAAATTAAGGAATAAGATGTACAAATCACAGAGTGTCTTCTTCAGATTTTCCGGAAAAATTCGTCGGTTCTGTTTTGTGGATTCCGGCTAAGTGAACTGTTTTAACAGTTTTGATCATTGGTTTGAACAATTAAAGTATAAATCAAAGGATAGTAGAGAAGTTTAGACAGTTATACCGTCTGATGAACGAATACGGTTTTCTGATCAACGATTCCGGCGATGTTCCGGCGAAATTGGAAATCTCCGGCGACGAGCTTTTGAGGAAATGCAACTTCGGAAAGAAAGTGCAGTTGAGAGCGAAAGGTTTACGAGATGTTTGAGTGAGTATTTATAGGGATGAACGGCTGGATTGGGTTTGAATCGAGGTCAAGGTTTTCCGGTGGTTACGACCGAAATTGACTGCCGGCAACGGTTATAACTGGCGTCGAGATTAAATTGTGCGTTCCGGTGAGTGCGAGTTCTGGGCGCGCTGATTGCAGATTTGACTTTTCGGTTTTATTATAAATCCTATTTGTTTCCGTGTTTATTACAAAAACAATGTGTGGCGGAGCGGTGTGTTGTGTGTTTGGATTTGTCGGTGACCCGGGTTCGAAACCCAGCGTCTCCATTTATTTTTTTATTCATTATTTATTAGTAATTATAAATTATGGTTTTTAAATTCTAATATATTTATTAATTATGTATTGTTTAAAATTAATATCAACCATAAATACACAACGAAATTTATAACTGGATATTTGATTGATAAACGAAGCGGGTTTTTAAAACCTGTTTTTCGACGAATGTTACACAAACGGATGACAAAGTAGCCACAGGAATGCTGAATCTAATAAAGCTGAAAACAAAAATATAAATGATGAAAATTTTCAAGCTCGTATTGATGCGGCTGTGGAAAGGGCCATGAGTAAGGCCATAGAAAAGCTAAGAGAGCCGAGTGCCACTCGCTCTAGACCCCAATCTATTCCCTCATCCTCGGCTCATAAGGAGAGCTCTATTCACTCATCAAATGCGAAGAGTGAACCTAAGAGGATAGACTATGCTGATAGGTCCCGTTCTTCCAAGGACGGATGCACCTACAAGTACTTTGTCTCCTGTAAAACCCGAGACTTTAATGGGGAAAAAGGAGTTGTAGAAGCCCTAAAGTGGCTGGACGAAATGGAGACCATTGTAGACATTAGCAGTTGTGCTGAAAGGGATGTGGTCAAATACGTATCACAATCCTTCAAGGATGATGCCCTAACATGGTGGAAGGCCATGATTCAATCAACAGGTAAGGTACACCTGTACAACTTGGGATGGTCCAAGTTTGTTGATTTGGTAAAGGAAACTTACTGCCCAACCCATGAGGTGGAGAAGCTAGAGACAGACTTCTTGTCTCTATTAATGAAAACCTAGACTGTCGGAAGTACGTCTCCGATTTTAACTCCCTATCTAGGTTAGTATCCTATTTGGTCACCCCCGACTCCAAACGCATTGCGCGTTTCATAAATTGGTTGGCGCCCGAGATAAAGGGCATGGTAAAGGCTGCACAGCCTAATACCTAAAAGTCTGCTGTAGATCTATCTCTTTCCCTCACCCTAGATCTGGTAAGACAAAAGTCAATTAGGACTGAAACTGACGGAAAGAGGAAACAGGAGGATAATAACTCCTAAGGATTAAGAAGAAAGGAAACTTCGGGTTCAAGAAGAACCAGAACGCGTCTAGTGACAAGCCTCTATGCAAGCATTGTAAATATAGGCACTGGGGACAGTGTAGTATAAATCCCCGAACCAAACCCTGTGGTATCTGCAAGAGAAAAGGGCATAAGACCTTAGATTGTAAGGATCTCAAGGATGCAGTTTGTTATAACTGCAACGAAAAAGGGCATATAACATACAATTGCCCCAAGAAACCCAAAAGTAATGAGGTAAAGCCTGGAGAGGCCAAGAAGGGAAATGCCCGTGCCTTTCAAATGAATGCCAGGGAGGCCGTTAATGACAACAAAGTCATAACAGGTACTTTCCCCATTAATGATATTTATGCTAGAATTCTTTTTGATTTGGGTGCAGATAAATCATTTGTCGACCATAAGTTTAGTAAACTATTAAACTTGCCCATAAGAACTCTAGATAAAATTTATGAGATAGAACTCGCCGGTGGAACCTTAGAAACTGCTTCTTCCATTCTTGATGGATGCTCTATATCCATTAAGAAACATTCCATCCCTATCTCTCTTTTGCCAATGAAATTGGCGGGGTTCGATGTTGTCTTAGGCATGGATTGGTTATCTCATAACCAAGCCCGCTTTGCCTGCGATAAAAAGCTCATCGAGATTAAGACCCCATCTGGTGAAATGATCACCATCCCTGGAGACTCACACTATGGAGTGCCGGACAAGGTGTCATTATTTAAGGCATCCAAGTGTTTGAGAAGAGGCTGTGTCATCTATATGGCGCAAGTTACCATAAATGAACCAAAGCCAAACCTTGAAGATCAACCAGTTATCTCGGAGTATCCCGATGTTTTCCCTGAAGAATTACCAGGCCTACCTCCAGATAGGCAAGTGGAGTTCAGAATAGATATCATACCAGGATCAGCACCCGTAGCTAGAGCTCCATATAGGCTAGCTCCAACCGAAATGAATGAGTTAAGAGTTCAATTGGACGAACTCTTGGAGAAGGGCTTTATCCAGCCTAGTTCTTCACCTTGGGGAGCTCCTATTCTGTTTGTAAAGAAGAAAGACGGTTTGATGCGAATGTGCATTGACTACTGGGAGCTGAACAAGCTAACAATTAAGAATAGATATCATCTGCCCAGGATCGATGATCTATTCGACCAACTTCAAGGGGCTAGTTACTTTTCTAAGATAGATTTGAGATCAAGATATCATCAACTGAAGGTTAGAAGTGAAGATGTTCCTAAGACAGCCTTTAGGACCTGCTATGGTCATTTTGAATTCTTAGTGATGCCTTTTGGGCTCACAAATGCACCAGCAACGTTCATGGATCTCATGAATATAGTCTGCAAGCCATATCTAGGTAAGTTTGTCATTGTCTTCATAGATGACATACTTATTTATTCTTGTAATCAAGCTGATCACGAGAAACATCTTCGGTGCGTCTTAGAATTATTAAGACAGGAGAAACTTTATGCAAAGTTCTCTAAATGCGAATTTTGGCTTAGAGAAGTCCAATTTCTTGGACATATGATAAGTGAGCGTGGTATCCAAGTGGATCCCGACAAAATTGAGGCCATAATGAATTGGGAAGTGCCCAAGACCCCAACAGAAGTTTGTAGTTTCTTAGGACTGGCTGGTTACTATAGGAGGTTCATTGAGAACTTTTCAAGGATAGCCACTCCTTCAACTTCTTTGACCCGTAAGAATATTAAGTATAATTGGGGTCCAAAGCAACAGGAATCTTTTGAGGTTCTTAAACACAAGTTGAGAAACGCTCCTGTATTATCTCTACCTGAGGGTATTGAGGAATTTGTAGTCTACTGTGATGCATCGCACACTGGCTTGGGTTGTGTGCTAATGCAAAAAGGCAAGGTGATTGCCTATGCATCACGACAATTGAAGGTGCATGAAAAGAATTACACCACCCACGATTTGGAATTGGGTGCCGTTATATTTGCAGTAAAACTGTGGAGACATTACTTGTATGTCACAAAGTGTGTTATATACACAGACCATAAAAGCCTCCAACATCTGTTCAATCAGAAAGAATTGAACATGCGACAACGCCGTTGGATGGAAACTCTTAATGATTATGATTACGAGATTCGCTACCATAGGCAAGGCAAATGTAGTTGTCGATGCCTTAAGTCGCAAGGAGAAGGTTAAACCTATAAGGATTAACGCTAAGAGCATTGAGCTCAGAAATAGCTTGAGTGAGAAGCTATTAGATGGGCAGAAGC
The DNA here is from genome assembly GCA_947069175.1 of Scalesia atractyloides. Lineage (NCBI taxonomy): Eukaryota > Viridiplantae > Streptophyta > Magnoliopsida > Asterales > Asteraceae > Scalesia > Scalesia atractyloides. Next base: position 2,126,949 of record CAMTDV010000003.1, read on the forward strand.
AAGCCTTGTTAGAGGCTAACATCCCTAATGAGGGATTAGGCGGAACCTTTGATCAATTAACGCCAGGAAAGGATGGAATCTAAAGATTTAATGATAGAATTTGGGTTCCGATCTTTGGAGGACTTATGAATCTAATCCTCCAGGAAGCGCATAATTCAAGATAATCTGTTCACCCGGGTAGTGACAAGATGTATCAAGATTTGAAGAAAAATTATTAGTGGATGGGTTTGAAGAAATCCATAGCCACTTATGTAGCTAAGTGTCTAACGTGTTCGCAAGTTAAGGCTGAACATCAGAAACCGTCAGGACTACTACAGCAATTAGAGACTCCCACTTGGAAATGGGAAATGGTAACTATGGATTTGATTACCAAGTTACCTAAGACCAAATGTGGTAATGACACTATTTGGGTCATAGTGGATAGGCTGACTAAGTCAGCTCATTTCTTGCCAATTAAAGAGACGTATAATTCAGATAAATTGGATAAATTGGATAAATTGTATGTGGACAAAATTGTGTCCCTACATGGTGTGCCGGTATCTATCGTATCTGACAGAGATACTAGATACACATCTCACTTTTGGAAAAGTTTCCAACAATTGTTAGGCACACGATTAAATTTTAGTACGACTTACCATCCGCAGACTGATGGTCAAAGTGAGCGTACTATTCAGACTTTGGAAGACATGCTTCGGGCATGTGTGATTGATTTAGGCAGAAATTGGGATGACCACTTACCCCTAATAGAATTCTCCAACAATAACAGCTATCATACTAGCATCAAGGCTGCTCCTTTTGAGGAGAAAATGTAGAACGCCCGTATGCTGGATAGAAGTTGGGGAGGCCCAACTATCAGGACCTGAGATTGTCTGGAGACCACGGAAAAGATTATGCAAATCCGTGATCGTCTCAAAGCTGCCAGGGATAGGCAGAAGAGCAATGCTGACAAGAGGCGTAAACCTCTTAAGTTCCAAATAGGGGACAATGTCATGCTAAAGGTATCACCCTGGAAAGGTGTGATGCGTTTTGGAAAGAAGGGCAAGTTAAGCCCTAGATATATAGGACCCTTCAAGATAATCGAATGTGTCGGCACTTTAGCTTATAAGCTCATGTTGCCAGAGGATCTTAATGGAATCCATGATGTATTCCACATATCTAATCTTAAGAAATGTCTAGCCGATGAGTCGCTAGCAATGTCGCACAATGAGGTGCAAATTGATGAAGCTCTGAAGAAAGATGATACCTATAGTAAAGGTTAAGTGGGACGCTTTTAGAGGTCCTGAGAACATGGGAGGTTGAGTCCACTATGCGACGAAAATATCCCCATCTTTTTGAATAAAAAATCTCGAGGTCGAGATTTCTTTTAAGGGGGTGAGTATGTAACACCATGTAAAATCGTGTCCAATAGTATAGTAACACGTGTTGTATTTTTAATATAGTCTATTAAAGACCAATAAGGACTAAAGGCGTCAACATGCTCAAGTTGAGCCTCTGAGTGACGAACCGATGTCAACATGCATAAATAATAGCCTCTGAGTGGCTGATATGTCAACATGCTTAAATTATTAGCCTCTGAGTGACTGATACCTCAACATGCTTGAAACTTGGCCTCTGAGTGACTGATATGTCAACATGCCCAGCCTCTGAGTGACATCGGAATCAACATGCTTGTAAGAAGCCTCTGAGTGATCCTTTGTGAAGTCCTAACTCTCATACGTGCCATTTGTTGGACGAGAGGGTCCAATTTTGTAAATATGTGAAAGTTGGATAATGGAGGGATTAAAAGTGTCAACATGTTAATTTATACCTCTGAGTGACCTTTTAACGAACCGATAGTTCAACAATATCCGGGCATAATCCCGGGTATGCCAACTATTGGCTACGGAGGGCTAAAGGTGCTAAAAAGGTGTTTTAGAAGGCCTTTAGAGGTTTTATATAGTTCAGGGGTTAAAAGTGTCAAACTTTGGAAATGGCCATGGGGCGGTCGCGGGCCGCGAGAGACATGGCCTGTGTCTCTCGCGCCCGCGAGACAGGCTCTACTGCAAAAAATTTGTTTGGAGGTCAAGCAAAACTCCAAAACCATTCAATTCGAAACCATGGCTTCTCTAAACTGCTATGGCACGTTTTGGGACACTTGTAAGCTTCTTCTTACTCCCCTAAACACCTGGCTTCACCTCCTTTGAGTTCTCCAACTATAAATAGGTGTTCAAGTGTTCATTCCAACTTGCACCTTTCTTAAACATAACTCTCTCCCTCCTCTGGAGGTTCCAAGCTGAAAGAAGCATCCAACTTAGTTCTCTTGCATTGTAGGAACCTCTTATAAGTGTTCCTTGCTCTTGCATTTTCGTTTATAGGCTTTTATAGCCAAAAGTCAAGCGTTTTCGTAAAAAGCTTTCACTTTCAGTCAAGACCATTATGGTCCAGCCATTGTTCGAAATGAACATGGCTAAATGATTGTAGTAAGGTAGGTGTTAATCCCTATAAAGGGCACCTCCTGAAGATCACGTTTGCTAGACCAATTGACGGGTCAAAGTTATGATATTAAAAAGTCAAACAGACCATTTTTTGGAAAAATCATAAATTGATCTTATATATGTTATGAAACCTGTTTTGACACTTAAAAAACTTGGTAATAATTATTAGAACATGTAAGAACATGTTCGGCTCGTCAATTTCAGTTCTAGGGTCGGTTCGCAACCGAAAGTCGCGAAGTTTGACTTCTTCTTTGACTTTCGATTCTGACCCAATTTAGATTAGTTATCTACTGATCTAAAGTTGCATTATGGATCATAATATAATGTAGCATAACCCTCTTAGGTTATATTACATGATCATAATCAGAATCCAAGTTTATGCGCAAGTTCTATAATTATGCCATCTTTGACCAAAATGCCATTTTGCATAAAACATTGTTTTAAATGGTAATGAACTTGAAAATGAGTTTTTACTGATGTAATCTTATAAATAGGATTATTTGGGATGTTAAACCAAGTTATAAACTGAGTTTTCAAGCAGGTCCTTAAACTATGTCGATAATTGACGATTTTAGCCCCTGTGGCTTATAAAATAGTTTTAATCAAATCTTTTCAAGGTAAATCATTTATCTACTGATATGTTATATTAAATAACATATTTTAAACATTTTAATCTGACCCTAAGGTCAGTTTTCATTATCGCTTAAAGACGTCATATTACGACATAAGCGTCGTTTCGGTGCATAGTATGGTTTTAAACCATATTAATGGACCAAGACTTATTACCTACTGATTTTAAAACTTATTTTAAACATATTTACAGTAGGTATATGTTATAAACTCAGAATCCCAAATAATTTGTAAACTATGTGTAAAATGACCAAAATGGCCCTTCGGTGCATAGGTCATAAAAGATAAATTACACATATAAATGATATCCTACTGATATTAACATAAATAAAATATTTTTTCAGAATACTTATGATGATAAACCTAAAATTATATCCAAATTCCTTTATTACGATATACAATTACCAAAATGCCCTTACGAGGCATAATTTCGTTTTAAAACCTTAACGGGCATACAAGTTGATATCCTACTGATATCTTAACTTATTTAAAGTATAATGGCATATAGAACTCGTCCATGACTTATCCGGTTACCTGTTATCGGTAATATGCGCACGGTTACGTATACGTAACTATTTATCGGAAATTAACCGAAACGGGTTTAACCTTGTCATTTAAGTTTCAAAATCCAGAATGTTTATAGTTTACCCATATTAAACAAGTCAAGGTACTTATTGGGATTAAACTACATTCTATCCAATCATCGTTTAATCTAGCGTCATACGTTTTGATTAAGTACGCTAGTCGGTCTAAGTCTATGACTTAAAAAAGACCGTTAGTATTTAATTGGTTAGTTTATGCCATAATCCAGACTAGAGACTTGCCGGTAAATGCTATCTGCACTTAGTCCTTTTTGTGTACAACTGAGTTATTAAAAATTAAAGAAGACTAGCTCAGGTAAATACTCTCGACTTATTTCCCCTATACGGGCTTGGTTTACGGTAAATTATTACCGCTTGGTCGGAAATGGAATTAATCGAACGCCGGTTCGGAATAGAGATCCACATATTCTGTTTTAGTTAGTTTTGTTTGATAAATTAAACATCGGGGGTTAACTACCGTGTCCTGGATATCCTCGGCTCATTACAATCAAAATGGCCACGACCTTAGCGCGGGTGTAGGCATACACCCGATAGACGCTCAATTATGCATTCCCACAAGGTTGGGAGGAATTGACTCCTTCGTGAGTCCAAAGTTGTGTGTACGTTAATTGTGTCTCGGTTTTCGTGCCGAGCCCCGTATGTATGACAAACATGTAAATCTGTTAACAAGGTTGGACAGTCAATTAACCCAAGTTATAAAAAGAATTTTTGTGCTGATACGCACTTAAAACATTTTCGAAATGTTTTCAAAATGAGTCAGTTGGGTGTATTTACCAGCGAAAGCTGACGTATTTTCAAAAGACTAATCTGCAGGTACAATACGAAAATAGGCCGGAAGTGCTCGGTAGTGATAGAGGATCTTGCAAATCCTAAATCTGCCCAAGGTCTGTTTTGTATTCTTTCCATGTACAATTTATGATCCGCCTGTGGATCTTCTATTACAAGCCTGTATATTATTTTGTATTTTTTAACATTTGGTTTGTAATAGTAATTTTACTCCAATACTTCCGATGTGCCGTATTTATTTGACTATGATGATTATCAACTGACGTCACGATACTCCCCACCCGGGCCCACCAGTGTATGGATTTCGGGTTAGAAATCCGGGGTGTGACAGGAGTTGAAGATGAAATCTATCGCGGAAGACGGTGGGGACTGGAGCAGGAAGGAGAAGAGGAGTAAAAGATGAAGTGATGGGTATTTGTTGTTCATGATCAATGGTAACTAGGAAAAAAGCAAAGAAGAAACTGGCTAGAAATCCTCATGACTGATAAACACCTGTATGATGAATGCATTATTCAAAATACTCAATTTGTTACAAGTCAAGTCAATGCTATAGTTGACTCATTATTAAATCAACCGTGTTGGACCAACCACTACTTGGAGCCAGAACTTTGTAATCATAGAAACTGTTAGAGCATTTTTAATCAATATAAATATGCATTTGTTAATGTAAATTGGTATCAATAGTTTCATAAAACACGTATATTTTCAACTAAAATAAGAATTAATTACCTGACCGGTGACTAAGAATAACAGAAAGCCAATACTAAGTAAGTAAACATAAAGCTAATGCTCAATTAGTTATTGATCTATAAAGTCATTTCTCAAAATTTTAACCCACCACTAACTCATCTACATAACCATCTGTAAGAAGATCGGCTACCACTAGCCACTCTTGTAACTCCGGTTTCAAACACTTTCAAATGCCCATCTGGCATCTGTTTCAATTACTGAAACTGAGCTGATAATGCTTGAGATGTGTATATATGATCGTTGGTATCACTTAGCTCCGAAGAATGAAACAACTTCCCTTAAAGAACCTAGCATAACTTTTTCCTTCAACTGTAGTTCTGTCATCAACAAATCTACTTTAATAGAGTTGAGGTGAGTTTGATCTGCAATGCTTTTGTGTTGACATATGCAGCTGATGCATATAAAGCTGTTAATGTTATCAACCCCTTTGAAACATTAGAGACAAGAGTTAAAGCTTGAAACCTACAGGTCTCTGCCAGATAAGGATTTCTTGTATTTAATCAAATGCCAACAACCGAGAATTCGTTAAAAACGGAAATAATTTTTAGTGAACAGAGTAAATGAGTTGAAAATATTGAAAATCAAGTTTTGGCAAAAGTCGATTTTGACTTTCTTTGAGCAAAGCCGAATTGATGCGAGCTTAAAAACCATGTTTTAGACAACTCGTACTCATTTTTGTTGGTATCATCATGTACATGTTTCCAGGACCATTGTGAACGAGAACGCAAGTGATGACAATTGTAAACATAATCAAAACAGACTTTGCACTAAGTAGTTTTCATTGTATCAAACCTAATCAAACTGAACAAACTATGAAACTGAACCATAAACTAACCGTATGATTGAATCAAACGAACTTGATAATCAGAGTATTGTTATGTTAGAACTAGGGATGGAACCTGGTATTTATAGGGTTGAAAGGGTGTGACTTGAGGATACGTTTTCTTCACCAAAGGGTATGTCGATACTCTCTACAGTCACGTCAATCAAGGAGGTGTCGATCCTTGATAACCGCTATAGCGGTTATCACTCCTCACACCGATTCGGTCCTATTCCCGGCCCACTAGCCCATATTGACCCACTTAACCGGACTTGTAATATTCGGCCCATAATAACTAACTTAGCCTTCTGCCCATACAAAATAAAACAAAGTGTTTTGACCCATTAAACTAAATACGAGATAAATAGAACGTGTAACCCTTTTGGGCCTTCGGATGATCTTGATTACATGTCTTCATTCACCGCCCTATGCAAGAACATCCGAACTTCCAAGCTTCTTCACTTGTCGTTGTCACTCGCTTGAATCACCTTCTATCCAACCATGACTTGAATCCTTCGCCGGTTCCTTCCTTTGCTTCGCTCTTTCTCCTTTCATGAAATCGATATACCATTCGACAAGTTCAAGGTAATACATGTAGACGACCTTGATCACTTGTGCATCATCCGCTTCGTATCCATACTCGAGTGCGACTTCACCCCATGCATCATCTCCATAACCTTCTTAAACCCGCCTTTTACACGTACAAGATGGTGTGAAAGTATTAAACTTACATCGCGTCCATCGAGTAGAGAAGGTGGCATTGCATTCTCCTTGATATTTCCCAGAAAGCACGGTATGAACCAAATAATAATTTCTTGAAAGGAGGCGTCATAGAATTTTTGACGATTCGCCAATTCTTCGTGTAGTGAGATGAGATTGTCAGTCTCTAGGCAACTTTCAGTTATAATGTTGTCCTCAACAACATCCTTTTCTTGTTTTGATAAAGCCACCGCCTTTTCTCGTATCTCTTCCTTCGATTCTGACGGATTATTTTCAACTCCGTTGTAGTATGCTAGAAAACCCGTCTTCATTTTCTTTGAATAGACAATCTCTTCCTTGCTTGTCCCTGACGGACCTTCACCGGATAACTTTCTTTCTTGATCCTTCTTGAATCCCCTTTCGTAGTAATGTTCGACACATTCTTGCAATTTTGCTTTTTCATCTTTATGACCGTTGTCTACATCGAGGTTGTCATAGAATTTGTCGAGATATTCTTGCTCGAGATCAATTTCCGACTTTTCTTCAAAGAAATCGATACCTTTTGTCCTACTACAGAACATCTTCTTCAAGACGCATGTATCACCGGATGTGAGCGTCTCGATTCCTTGGTATAATAATTGCTCTAGACTCAAAACGTTCTTTTCGAGACTAGGCACATAACTAACACAAGGAATTGTTTTTTCTTTTCCATCCACCGTGATTCTAACTTCTCCAATCCCATGCACAAACGAGAAATGCTTCCTTTTCTCATTTGTCGTCACCCCAAAATGTCTTTTAAAATGCTTAAACACGTTCCTATTCCGGTCATGTGCGTTTTGTAACTTGGATCCACTACCCAAATTGATCCGAAGTCTCCTCCACAAGTATCACTAACAATGTAATCACTTTCAATGGGTAGAGGGGAAAGGTAACGTACTTACTTGGACATATTGATGCAATATGACCGAATCCGTGACATCTGAAACAACGAAACCCTGCTTTCCTTGGTCTTCTGACCGGTGCACTGTTTTTGAAACTAGACTTCTTCACGAAACCCTTGGGGATCATTTTCTTGGGAAAACTTTTCACTAGCGATTTCCAAGATCGTGCGGATGCTTCCCTTGCGCGTAACTGACCGAATTTTTCACTGTCCGGCCGCTCTTTCCGCCACGAACTTTGAGATCACCGAAATCGGACATCACCTATTTTCCTTTGTCTACCCTCAAACGATCTTCGTAGTCATCATCTACGTTCTCTGACTTCACAGAAGCTCTGATACCATTGTTGGTATCATCACGTACAGGTTTCCAGGACCATTGTGAACGAGAACGCAACTGATGACAATTGTAAACATAATCAAAACAGACTTTGCACCAAATAGTTTTCATTGTATCAAACGTAATCAAACTGAACAAACTATGAAACCGAACCATAAAACTAACCGAATGATTGAATCAAACGAACTTTATAATCAGAATATTGTTATGTTAGAACTAGGGATGGAACCAGGTATTTATAGGGCTGAAAGGGTGTGACTTGAGGAGACGTGTTTCTTCACCAAAGGGTATGTCGATACAGTCTACAGTTACGTTGATCAAGGAGGTGTCGATCCTTGATAACCGCTATAGCGGTTATCACTCCTCACACCGATTCGGTCCTGTTCCCGGCCCATAGCCCATATCGACCCACTTAACCAGACTTGTAATATTCGACCCATAATAACTAACTTGGCCTTCTGCCCATACAAAATAAAACAAAGTGTTTTGACCCATTAAACTAAATATGAGATAAATAGAACGCGTAACCCTTTCGGGCCTTCGGATGATCTTGATTACATGTCTTCAATTTTTGTCTAAACCCATTCTAACCCGAACCAAATGACCATTTCTTTAAAATGATTCCTCCTGTCCGACCCATTACTTTCTCTCCCAACCCACACCGGGCATTTTGATCGGACTGGATCGAACCTAATCATGTTTTACCCGACCCAAACCGAAGCTCGAGATAGTGGAATAAAAAGGACCGGACGTGGGGTTTATTTGGGGTATCGATCAACGTCGGTCTGCCATTGGGGTGTCGGTTTGAAGACTGATTATTATATAAATTAATTTTGCTGCTATAATTCTAATCCAGCGAGTTTCTTAATCACCAGTTGCTACAATCTCAACCCAATGTTCCTATGAATCACTGTCTTCACCTTGGCCAGCTTTTGCGGTACTGAGTTATTTTCTATTTTCTACACTGCAAATAATGACTCTTGTTGAAAGTTGTGATTATGTGGCTCAGTTGAATCAAAATTTACATTTCCACAACGTTTCTAATATATGCACGTCAGCTGCTCCATGAAATGTATGTGCGAAACTTTACTTTGATTAGAGACCAAGAGTTATTTTATTTGTGCTGGGTTTTCAGTAGACCGTCCAAGGTATTGTTTCGGTCCTGGGTTTTCATGAAAATTCATATATAGACGAGAAACATAAATGGGTCAGTTTGTTAGGGTAGTTTGGCAGGTGTATTCTAGTGATTCAGTTGAGACCCATTGTTTATAAGCCATATTAGATGGGTGAAAAGTATAAACATTATGAGCATGAATTTCATTTAGGTCTTTAGTGGAATGAAGTTTCTTGCAACATAGCAAACGTGCCCATCTATGTCAACCTGTTTTATGCAGAAAGCAAAGCCCATGTTTAGACAATTTTAGGACTTTAGACATTTTTATCAAGGGAATTGAAAAGCTTGAGGTGGTTTTCAGCATAATAATTCAAAATTCGGAATCACAGTAAAAAACCAAATGTTCATATGAACATCTTACCAACACAATGATCACAAGTCCAGATTTATTCCACAAACTAGCAGCCCTATCGTTACAGTCATAAGCCAAAAAGAGAACTCATTTTGGATAACCGGGTATTGTCAAATCACTCCAGTCCTGTTCGATATTTCAACTGTTGGGTCAAACTGAGCCACGGATTCATCTAAAACCGATATATTAACGTGTTAACCAACTCAACATATTTTTCCAGTTTCTAGAAGGGTATAGTACTAGTTGGATCATGAAACAAAGATCTAACGCTGGTTGATCACAGATGAGGTGTGGCTAAACCACCATTTGATCTTCAAATGAAAAATAAGAGATGGATACCAATGTCTAACTAAATTTCTTTTGAACAAAAGGAAAAAAACAGGAAAAAAAAACTACATAGAAATGTTCCACAAGAACCTGATGGCTACCTATCTTGGACCTGAGAGAAGCGATGCAGACAATTGTGTGAAATATTTCCCATCTCCATCTTCTGTTTCCTGAATTATTGGATCTGTGAAGTTGTAATCCAATTTCGATTCGACATCCATTCCTCTTTCTAACACCTTAACCACCGACGACATTGAAGGCCTTCTCTTAAAATTTGCTTGTAAACACCATGCAGCCACTTTCATCATCTCCACCACTTCTGTACTATGTACCAGCATATCTTCACTTTGTCTGTCAACCATATCTAACAACGTTCCTTGCTCCCAACTTTTCTCAAAGACAAAGAGCAAGTGCCCGCTTTCTTCTGGCTGAAATCTATCCAAGACTTTCCTACCACATAAGATCTCCAAGAGAACGATCCCAAAGCTGTATACATCCACCTTTTCAGTGATAATTGAACTCCGCCATTCTGGAGCAAGATATCCAGGGGTTCCTTTTATGGTAGTCATCACTTCACTTTGATTTTTGTCAATGAGCTTAGATAACCCAAAATCGAATACTTGGCACTGAAATCACTGTCTAGAAGTATGTTTTGAGGTTTAATATCAAGATGCACAATTTTCTGCCTACATTCTTCATGGAGATATGCTAAACCTTTAGCTATATCAAGAATTATTTTCTTTCTGCATTCCCATTCTAGTACGCGCTTTCGAACTCCAAGGTAGATCCAGCTATCTAAGGACCCGTTACTCATGAAGTCATACACGAGAAAACGTTGTGATTTCCATGTACAGAATCCTCGAAGTCTAACCAGATTAACATGGTGAATGCTGCCAATGGATTGAACCTCGCTAAGAAGGATTTCTTAACATGTGCAAGCCCTTCAAGACATTTTACTGCAATCTTGGTGCCATCTCTGAGAGTCCCTTCGAAAACCGTTCCAAATCCTCCTTCACCAAGCTTTTTACTAAAATTCTCTGTGGCAGTTTTCAGTTCCTCATAAGAAAAACGATTGGGCATTCCTGGAACTTGATCTAAATGCTCTTCCTCCATTTCAGTATCCCTTTTACGCTTCCAAACTACATACACTACCCCTATGGCCACAACAAGCAGAAGCACAAAACTTCCAACTGTGTAGCCTACAACTCTTTTTGCAACTTGATGAGGTAAACGATGTGATGTAACATACTGGACTTTTATGAAAGCTGAAGCATTATAATAACGATGATCAACAGTCTTCATTGTAAATAGCTCTGAAAGTAAAAAGCATTCTCCACTTGAAGCATTTGAATAATATTGATAAAAAGCTGCTTTGCATGAGCAATTTTTTAGACATGCCAGTTTGCAAGTCTCCATATTCACCCCCTCCATGTCAGGATTAAAGGTGAAGTACTTGACGTTTGGGATTTTGATAAAATGTTGATCTTGTATAGAATTACATGTGAGAGGAGTAATTTCAAAGCAACCCAGGTTGAGTTCGCGATCGTTCACAGGTCTAAAATATTCTGTTTTGGGACAACCACATTGTTGACTAGTCGAGCAGATGGAATTTCTTCCGCAACTTAAAGGATAACTACACTTTCCTACATTGAGAAGATCGGCTACCACTACCCAGTGATCTAACCGCCATTCAAACACCATCAAATGCCCATCTGACATGAGTTTCATATACTGAGCTGATGATGCTTTAGGTATGTAAATTGACACATCAGGATCACTTGGTTCAGAAGAACGAATGAAGAGTGACAAACTCCCATTTAAGAACCTAATGTATCGTCTTCCTTTATGTGTATCATTGCCATTTGGATAGACCAACATCCTGTAATAGGGTTGAGGTGGGTTTGATTCAACATAAGCAAACAAACCTTTATCCGTGATCGAATAGAATACATACCTTCCTGACCCGTCAAATCAGTAGATTTTAGTTTTTGACCTTGAAGCAGCTTTTGGCCAGGTAACAAAGAGTCTGCTGGGTGATCAAAAGATTGCCAAACTACCGAATTCTGGTTATCGAATAACACCAGATTTCCGGTATCAGTTAGCTTCATGCCAACCACTGATTTTGCTGCAGTGTTGGTGGTCCAAACTATTCTACCATCTACATCCTGTAGAAACAGTTCACCAGCTGCGGTGAAATTCAGTTTCGCATTCTCCCCAACTGGGTAGTCTCTGTTGGCTGACCAAACGACTTTATATTCCTGAGGGTGAGTAGTCGGATAAATGAATACGGCAAATATGTGGTGCAAAGATTTGCTGTCGGTACAATTTCCTTCACAGAGAAATCCACAGGCAAATTGAGTTCCATTGGTTTCTCTAAGGAGCATGGGTTGGGCATCTGAGTAACTGGTGTTCCATGTAGTCGAAAGATTTGCTGTATAGAATATGCTTGAAAAACGGCAGTAAGATCTTTTATCAATTTCCATTCTTCTAACTGCCATTCAAACACTTTCAAATGCCCATCTGGCATCAGTTTCATATACCGAGTTGATAATGCTTCAGGTATGCTAATCACACCAACAGGATCACTTGGCTCTGGAGAATCTATGAAGAATGACAAACTCCCATTCAAGAACCTCATGTATCTTCTTCCTTTATTTGCATCTTTGCCATAGGCCAGCCATCTGTAATAGGGTTGAGTTTGGAATGAGTCATCATAACCAAACACACCTTTATCAGTGAGTTGAAGCGAATACCCCCCATCCCACGATTGCAATCCTTGACCTTGAAACAGCTTTTGGCCAGGTAACAAAGAGTCTGTTGGGTGATCAAAAGATTGCCAAACTACCAAGTTCTTGTCATCAAACAACACCAGATTTCCGGTATCAGTTAGGTTCATGCCAGCTACTGATTTTCCAGCTGTGTCGGTGCTCCAAACCATGAATCCATCTACATCCTTTAGCACCAAGTCTCCAGCTGTGGTGAAATTCAGTGTTGCATTCTCCCTGACCGAACTGTAAACCATACGAATTTAGATTGCCCCGGGGATTCAGTGGTCGGAGAAATGAATATGGCAAAGGAGTAAGAGTTACAATCATCTTCACAGAAGAAGCCGGTGAATACAGCTACATTGGTTTCTGTACGGAGAATGGGATTGACAGCCGAGTAATTGGTGGTCCATGTGGTGGAAAGATCTGCTGTAGCTGAATGTGATTCAGCAGCGTGTGAGAACATGAGAACTAGAAAAATGGCAAATAAGAAACTACAAATCCTTAATATTCTCATTACAAATGAACACTGATCAAAACACCAATGACGAATGCAGTTTTCAGAATATCCAATCCTTTATTTTGAAAACGGACTGCTTCAGGTCGAACCAGGGAACGGGTTGAACCGGATGTGAAATAGAGCAGCGGCTGCCGAGATCTGGGCAGTAGTAGTGGGGGCGGCCGGATCTGAACTGTAGCAGCGAGCAACTGGTGGAGGTGTGGATAATGGAGGAGACCATGGATCAGCTGGATTTATTCAATGCATGTGTCTTTGTGATCAAGCACTAAAGCTTTAAATAAATTTAGTGACATATTCTTTGGCAGCTTTGTTTCAGTTTTTTATATTCTAACTTCTAACTTTATCTTTGTATATCTATATTTGAGCATATCATAAGTCATAACTTATCTTTGTTTTCTATATAATTATTATCACAAGTTGAAAGCAGTTTGAACTATCTGAAAAATGAAAGGCCTCACCGACCAGTATGATCAGGTTTTAAAAATTATTTGTGTACTTTAACAAGCTGTAGTTGACTCATTTGAGCCACCGTGTTGGACCAACAACTAGTTGTAGCCAAAGCTTAGTAATTTAAAAGTGTTGTCTGAGCAGCTTTATGGAGTATAAATTATACATGGCTCAATCTATACACACACCCTTGCTGCCTATTTGGACACCTTGAGCCCTAGACGGGTCGTCTAGGCCTAGACGCCCCGTATAGGCACTGATTTTTAGGAGTTAGCAGGTACATGGCAGGGTGCACAAATTTATGTGTTCAGACGGGCCGTCTAGACCTAGACGACCCGTCTACGAACTTGTTTTTTTTTAGTTGGAAAAGGGGTGTTTTGGTGGGGTAGATTGGTTGTTGTTGAAGGTTGAAAAAATGGTGTTTTGGTGGGGTAAATTGGTAGTTGTTGGAGGTTGATTTTTTTTTGGTGGTGTAATTTTAGATTTTTAAAAAGTTTTGTTTATTGTATAAAAATAAGTTTAATATTTTTCGTATCGTATTATATATTTAAATTGTTTTTACGTATATTTCTAAAAATATAATAGTAAAATTTAATACACGTCGATTTAACACAATAATCATCAAGTAACGAATACTAAACAAAATTAAATATTACAGAAATAACATATATAACATAACTTTGTACATCCATAACAATATGTATTTGTACAGCTGAATACTAAATACAAAAGGGCGAGCGGTCTATGCATACGAGTCGGAGTCGGAGTCGGACTCGGCGTCTGGTTGTTGTGGCTGCCGCTGCTGATGTAGTGCTCGAGGTGGTGGGAGCGGTATGGGAGGTAACCCGTCTCTTTCACATCTATCCTGCAACTCCCAAACCACCCAGCCCATGAGATCCATAAGCATGTCGACGTCGGCTCGTAAGCGCGGGTATGCTGCACCTCCCGGGGCATGACCTGTAAGGACGTGCTGTGGAAACTGGGGCGCCCCGTGAGGTGGTGGTGGCGGTGCCGGTGCCGGTCCGTCAAAATCATCCGGAGGGTCCTGGACTACCGCTGCCTCATCTGCCAGTGGATAGATTGGATCGAAGTGATCTGGCAGCAGCTCCTGAATCCATGGCTCACCTTCGCGGGTTTTAAACCGCTCGCCTAGAACGCCGAACCTCTTCACCAGCTTCATCCTCCGCAAGTTCTGAAAACCCATCCGCGTGGACGGTATGGCCGGCTGCAAGTGTGGGTCAGTCTCCGACGCAAGACCCAACGATCGGGCAATCACGGTGATGTACGCCCCGCCGTACAAAAAGTCACGCTCATGCCGGTGTGAGCAGAGGCGAAGTACTGGGCGAGACCATGCGCAAGTGCGCACGGCCTCCTGTACAAAAGGCAATAGTAGAAAAATAAATCGGTGCTCGTACACTACTCACGGCTGTGTCTGCGAGCGGTAATAGACGTAGCGAGCATCCGATGTAGATACCTGCACAATTAGTGAATACGAAAATTAATTCATAGCAATAATAATCAAATAATTAATGTAATAAACGTACGTACCTGTACAACGGGTCCGCAACGTGAGAAATCCTCCCCTTCGCCCTGACATGCTCCCAAGTGTCATGGCCTGCGACCACCTCCCAAAAGAGTGGGTCTATCCACCACCACTAGCCCCTCCTTATAAACATCCGTAGCAATCTCCTCCTGCAGGTATATGCCGCTATGAACGGAAAACTCAGCAAGCGTCATCGAACGCGACACACCGACAAGCCTAAATGAAACATCAGGCGGGGGAGGACCATGTGGCTGGGGAGGGGGCTGGTCGACCCGTGGAGGGTGGAACGTGAAGGTCGACAGGAACTCGATGAGCAGCTCCCTATAACTCGGCGTGCCGGCCAAGTCAAACAGACGGTGCCACGGGGAATCAACGGGAACGAAAAAACGCAGCCTCGGCGTCTCACCAATCGCCTCGATCGCATCCCAATCGACCACCGCGTGCGATCCGAAGTGCATCCGGCGGGAACTGAAGATAGGGGTGGCCGTAGAGCGGATCCGTCAGCGCTGGCGGGGCCCGTCGCGGACCATGCGGATGTGGGTCCCCGTGTATCGGATCTCCAATCTCCTCCATAACTAATTTGCAATTATATTAGCAATGTAACACAAATATTAACCATAAACCGAATATTAACACATAATATTAAAACATTATATATTAAAAGTAAAATAAAAAAAGTCTACGGTCGTGTACTCGGGTCGTCTAGAGGTAGACGGCCCGTCTTGTTCTTGAGTAAACACAAAAAACCCAAGAACACAGCCCAAAATTCATCAAATTCAAACACAACCTATGGTATAGATCCATAATACATCAAAGATTAATGAAGTTTAGGTGAAAATACGTACCATAGATGCTTGAATTCCTCAAAAAATACGGTCCAAATACGGTAGAATACGTATGTGTGTGTGTTTGAGTGTGTGTGTTTGGTGTCGTATGTGGCTGGTCGTCTAGGCTGGCCAGTCATATACGACATGTAGACGGTCGTCTAGGTCTAGACGGGTCGTATGGAATAAACGCCGAACTACCATTTTACTCCTGAGTGGCCACCAGTCTAGGCCTAATTCAGGGGTAAAATGGTAATTAATCACGCTGAGTTGTAAAAGACTTAGGTGGTTAATTACCGTTTTACCTCTGAATTAGGCCTAGACTGGTGGCCACTCAGGGGTAAAATGGTAATTTACTTTTTAAATTTTAAATTCAAAACCCAGGGTTAAAGATCCCGCTCAACTTGTACATGGCGTCTAGGTCTAGACGGGTCGTCTAGACCATGATAATATGACCATTTTGCCCCTGAATTTAGCCTAGACGGCCAGCAAACCAGGGGTACAATGGTCTTCTTGCAAGACCAAGACGGGGCGTCTAGGTCTACACGAGACGTATATGCACACTTAAAAAAATTTTTGGGTAAATAAAATCATGTTAATTATACAAGAAATTTTCTAATTGTATAAAAAATGTTTGTATTAATTATAAAAAATCATACTAAATATACAAAAAAAATCATATTAGATTTACCAAAAAGCCTCATTCTTCTTATTCACTATCGACCCAGTTAATACTCGGGTTTGGATTTGGTGCGGGATTCATTATCGACGTATACCATTCTAGACGGGGCGTGTACATGTCCATCCATTGTTCTGCAGCGGCGCTTCAGTAGGTCAACCACAAACTGTTTATTGTAGGCATTGGAAACTAGCCTTCTAGCTTAATATGTATGAAGTGGTTGTTGTTAACATGTGCAAGCGTTATCGTTCGTGGTTCTCAATCCGTTGGAGGGTTGATTATCGGGAAGAACGTGGAACTACCATCGAAGCTTAACAGGTGAACAACGATACCATACCTTTGTGCAATAAGAAGCCCTACGTGGGGGAAGTCCATCCAGTGAGTGGGGGGACAAAGCTCCACTGAATCCCAGATTAGGCTCTGACGATGCGTGTACAAGTATCCTTCCTCCCATGCTTCAAATACTGGCGCCCAGATCGACGCGTTCTAATCCATCTCCTGTTGAAGGTCTTTTCGAATGTGGCTCGATAAACGTTCTCCCATACCCAAGCCCACAGCCACAGACCAAAACTCACAATGACCGTCTGGCCTCACATCTTGTATGTACGAGATGTACGGGTGAAACAATGAGGGAAGGAGAGGCTTAAACCATTTTATTGTTGACACATACTCGTCGCCCACTATCAACGGAAAACCGTTATCATCTCGAAACTCTCTTTGTTTAGAACTCGTTGAAAGGCTTCGCCCCGCTATTGGTTTTTGTGACTTGATGACCGACTGTTGAGTGCCCTGCGACGGAACATACGAGCTATGGCGGGGGGCATCGAATGTACTTGATTGGGAACCCTGGGATGGAACGTACGCGCTATGACGGGGGGCGTCGTCAAATCGAAGTTGTGCTTGCTTTGTTGTTGGTCGTCCACGAGTCGAGTGTTGGACAACCGGTTGTTTCTTGGTGGATTTGGTTGGGGTCAACACCGCTTTAATCTTTCCCAGCAAGCTTTTTTTTTCCAAGCAGTGGGGTGTGACTCTAACTGTTGCCGAACAATGTTCAGCTCTTCTACCACGTCAACGTCATCCGATGTCAATTTACATGGCTGAAAGTTAAGCTTCTACCAGAAGATGTCTACGTCTTCGAGTTGAATCGGACGCTCTGCACATACATACTTTTCCAACCTCTAAGCACACGACAACCCACAGCTGTACCACATCTGACATCCACAAGATGAATGCAAGCGCTGCAACACGTCTAGTTTCCTAAGTAGCTCTCCACTCAACAAATCAAGCGCTGTATGGGAAACTTTTCAACGTAGGTGGTCAAATAACGGGTTTTTGTGGTGGTTCATTATTTTTTGATGCTTTCTCGAAAGCTTCGCCTTATTTCCCCGTATTGTGGTTCAACTATATCCTTGACACAACCTACTATGTGGTCCAACGAGCTCCTATCTTGGACGTATCTCTTTAAATTCGCGTGTTGACTTTCAACTCTGTTTGTGGTACGCTGCCCGAAGTTGCGTCTTTGATCAGTCCATACAAAGACAAACATTTGCTTGTAGTCTTTCAGCCAGTTATCATACACGTACCTAAACACCCCTAAAAGGTATCAATAATTAGTTAAATGTACATGGTAGGTCATATTTTATTACAAAAACTTACTTGAACGTTTGCACTCCACAAGTCGCTTTTGCAAGTGGCCTAAGTTGTACTCGTATATGGGTATTGATGGAGACTCAGACAATCTCCCCCAGGATGACAAAAATTTTCGCCATTCTTCTTCTGTGAATGCGCTCTTGCAGTGCTTACAAATATTCTGTTGAATGTGAAACCTGCAGAGATATCGAGAGGCATTTGGAAAAACTTTAGCACACGCGTTAATTAGGGCCAGGTCTCTATCTGTTACAATAACACGTGACTCCATACATTCGTCCAACATTGACCTGATCCTCTCAAGTACCCATACAAAGTTATCACTACGTTCCTTGTAGATAACGGCATGCGCGATACAAAACGAATAGTTAGTGGGTGTCATACCAACTATCTGGACAAATGGCATGTTGTATACGTTCGTCTTGTACATGGAATTGATCAGCAAAACGTGCGGGAACGCACGCCACATTTCACTCGAGTATGGATGAACAAAGAAGATCTCTGTAACGACCTATGTTTCGGGTTCCTCCCGTGTCTCATAAATAAATTCGTTTGTAATAAGGATGTTTTCTAGCGACTGCATGGGAGTCAGTCCGTATCTTTGTTCGGCCCTAATCTTCTGAACAACGTCTTTCTGAACATGGAAACTGTCGGGGAACTGCTTCCTTATCGTTTGAAAAATTCTGCACGGCTCAACGTTTTGTGCTATCAACTGCTCGATCATTCTGTATTCGTTAGGAGCAAACCTTCGCACAAACGCGTGGCCCAACAGGTCCTGACAGACTACGTGGTTATGTTCAGTCTTTCCCCCTTTTATCCCCCATGTTTCATACGGATGGTCCCGCACAGCCACTAGGTAAAACGGGCAACCGGTTTTCTTGCTTCCAGCTTTTCTAATCGTTGCTGTAGTATGGTGCTCACCACCACGATCACATTCAATCCATACCCTCCGGATCCTTCCACTGATTTTCTTTGATCGTCGGGTCACAATAACGAAACCATCAGCCTATGCCGTTTCCTGTGCCCAATTTTTTAGCTCATCTAGAGAGTTGAAAACCTGTAAAATCGATAGCGTTATGTTATATTTTATGTTTACTCAACTGCACAACTTAAATAAATAAGTTTTGATACCGTCTCTGTGAGGTACGGATTGCCTGCGCATGGGGATGCCTCACCACCATATCCTCCACCATCAGGATAGACTTGTTGACCGTACAAAGAATGTGTTGCATTGTAACTTTCATAACAGTCTCCTCTGTATCCATCTGGACCGTGTTGTTGCACGTACGATTATTCACACCCGTATCCATAATCCGGAAACCCATGTTGCACGGGATAACATGGTGCATCAACTTGGTACGAGTCGTCGACATGGATGTTTCTTCAACGGGAGGAGGCTCGTTCAAATTTGGAAACGGTCTGTTCTGATTTCCTTGTACACTTGACACAACCTCCTCTTGGATGTTAGAATTGGGAACACCAGTCTCCCCCTAACAACGATGACACCATTAGTAAATAATTAAAACAACAACTAGTTTAACCTAATAACTGTTACCGAATTAGCTTCAGGCACCCATGACTCGCCAGAATACGCCCCAAAGAAATAGTTGTCGTCCCAGTTTGATGACATTTCACCACCTTTGAATGATATCAGATGAAGTAATATAAGCCAAAGTTCATGACGGAGAGAATTCCGACGATGAATTGAAAGTTTTATGCGACATCAAAAGCTCTGATGGGTCTATTTAACAAAGAAATATACGCCTCGTCTAGTACTAGACAGGGCGTATCACATAGTACTTTACTGACATGCACGCAGACCACCAAAGTTCAAGACGGGTCGTCTATGCCTAGACGCTCAGTCTTGGGCTGGTCGTCTTCAAGGTCCGTCTACGGATAGACGCCCCGTCTGATGTGACTGATTTGATGTTGTACGAGGGCAGGAATGTGGTCGGAGAAAAGGAAACCTAGACGCTCCGTCTAGGTCTAGACGACCCGTCTAAAGGGTGTCTAAATAGACAGATGGGTGTGTGAATATGTAGACCCTTATACATATAAGTATAAACAGAGCCACGTTTTTTCACTTTGATATATTTAATATTTGAGTAAAGTATAGGGATTGTCCCCTTGTAATTTGTCATAATTTTGGATTCAATTATGACCTTAAATATTTGCAACCAATTCTGATCTAACAAAACACATGTTATCTTCATCAGCTTGCTTGAGAAAATTCTTGAGTTCTTGACTAATCATTGTATAGATCAGAAGGTAAATAAGATTCTCGATGTGAAACATATATGGGATAAAAATGAAAAAAAAAGCACCTTTGCAATCAGCAACTGTTTAGACAAACTACTTACATTCTCGGGTGCTATAGTATATTGATCTTGTGTATAATTACACGTGAATCGAACCCCATGTGACAACTGTCACTTTTGGGATAATTTTGTACATTTAAATAGTGAAATATATGATATAACTATGTGTTTTGAACAACTAAACTCCGTGAATTGCATGACATCAATCTAGAAAGCTCACTGAATACATTACATGATGCATATTATTTGTTTAGTGGTTACGATTCAAAAACAGTTTGAAACAGTGCGTCGGAAACAATTATTAGACCAGCTGTGGTAGCACAGTGTCAGTACGCAGTTAAACAGCAGATTTAGTACTTAGATGAGAGTCTAATGCAAACTATACATTAAACCCCATGTGGGAAAGCAAGGATTAATGCTAACACTTTCCGGAAACTATACATGCACTGAACATTCTAAACAGCAATTCGGCAAAATTCAGCAAATTTCAGCAAATACAAGCTTATGTAATATGCAGAAATAATGTTAACATCATACACTGCTTAAAAGATATTGAAAATATAAGTTGGCACAAAAACGTATCATATCACATAAGCCTTGAAAGTTAACGTTTTAACGAACCGACAACGAAACCAACACCCGGACACAATCTGAAACATCATATGAACTAGTTAACAATATTTTTACATCATACAACTAGTTAAAAATATTAAACACATTGTTTTGCTTGAAATCCCTAAAATCCATATAAGTTGCTTAAACCTTCGTTTAAAGACCCGTTAACGAACCTAACACCCATTAAGCAACCGAACATGAACTAGACATAAAATATAAACTAGTTAATATTATTTAACAATATTAAACTAGTAAATGGCATTTTATAACTTAAAATACATTAAAAACCCCTAATACATCAAAACCCCCTAACTAAGTTCTAAATTCCTAATTGAATCTTAATCTTGAAAGCTTAACCAAGTTAGCAAACATCATCATCATCTTGGACGGCCAAGATGTGGCCCACAAGCCACCAACATTTTTGTCCCCCTTGTCTCCAACATGTTGGAAGATATTTGTTGTTGCATGGAGGTTCATGTGTTGGAGGATCTTGCATAAAGGAGCATACTTATCAAATAAATCCTATCATTAAAACACTTCATCTTCTCCTTCTTTTCCCCTCTACCTCACGGCCACAATACTACCACCACTACCTCCATTTTTAAGCCACTTTCAAGGCAATCCACGGTGATCCTAAGGTGTCTCAATGTTATCTAAGAAGGTGCTAAGCTTTGGAAGTTCAAGGACCTCTCTTGGGAGCTTTTATCCACCAACTTTGCACCATCTTCATCAACTTGTTCATCTTGCCACTTCTCTAGCCACAAGAGCTACTAATGAGCCTCCTAATCTCTCATTTAATGTCTTGTTACTAGTATCTTGATAATATATAAATTACACCATGCAAAAGAATCAACTTTAAAAGATGAACATATGAACATGTAACATGAACTAAAGAAAACAAAGCTATCTTGAAGTTGTAATAAAGATGTAGATGCTTATTTTATGCTATGAATCATATCCATCATATGTACACCTACTGAAAGCTTAGATTTAACAAGTGTGCACATGGATCTTACAAGATCCATGATCAACATAATGATGAACTTGTTATACATAATAAATGGACACTGTAAAGTGGATAAAATGATTTTCCATGATTTAAAATGTAGATGAGACATGGGAAAACTCCTAAATCTAGGGGAGACTATGGCGAAATTTTTATAAAAATTAAACACTTAGAAAAATATATGTTTGGCAAGTCCTTACAAGTAAACTTGTTTAAAATCCATAAACATAAAAATTCCCATGTTTTTGTATAAAATATAAGTCCAAGAAGTATGGTTTTCCTAAAGATAAAAATGGGTATAAATATGTATTACTGGAAAAATATAAGCTTAGTGATCACAAGGATCACAAGTTATGTCTTTATTGTTTGTATTATATATGTACATAGTTGAAAACTTGAAAAATAAAGCATACAAACAAATACATAATAAGTGGCAAACAAAGAATTACAAAATATATATATATATATATATATATATATATATATATATATATATATATATACCTATCCATAACCATACATGGAAGCAAATATGGACTTAACGGACGACCGGACTTTATACGGATTACGGACTAAAAATATGTAATAAATCGAAGCTTGGTAAGTAATATTTTCAAAACCGAATAAGTGACAATATATTTATATATATATACATATATATATATGTACAAGTATATAAATTATATCGTATCTTGTCGATACTAAAAACATATTATTTTCCAAGTGCATAAAAATATATATTTCGTAAACCTCCTAAAAATATATTGTTTTTGGTGGAAACTAAAATATATATATTTCCAAGAACTAATCTTAAAAATATATATTATTTTGGAATGCATACACTTACCAAGCATAATAATACATACACTAATTTGGATGAATCTTAAAATTATATAATTTAAGAATACACAAAAATGGGGGTAATAAATACAAGAAATATGCGTATTCCGATACGTATAAATACATGACAATATATACCATTAATATTTGGTGAAAATACCATTATACAAGTATTATACTTAACCATGAGAATACGAATACGAATGCAAATACACACAATACAAGTATATCTATACTTGGGGGAAATACACATGTATAATACTTGAAAATTATTAAACATGGATAAGTAAACCATGAAACTAATAAAATAATTATATATATCAAGACACGTTAAAAATAGATTATTTTTTACAAACCCATCGTAAACAAAATTATGCATACAAATAATATAAGTTAAAATATAATATTTTAACTAACACATTGATCTTGTAATATTATATAATTAAGAAGAATTATATAAGGAACATATCCGATGTATGGTATCATCGAGGCAAACGGGTGGAACCCAACAATGTGAAGACATGAAACATATACATCTTACTCGTGCGAGGCACGGAGGCTAACGGGCTAGACCCATACATGCAACACCGAAGACGCAAGGATATATATATATATATATATATATATATATATATATATATAATATATATATATATATATATATTTGACAAAATATATATACTGACATCATACACCGAAAACGCATATCAGTGGAACATCGTTCAATGAAAATACATCCAATTGAAACAAAACACTGAATAAGTCTTAACAAATATTGAAGACAAGAAACATGAACATGAATCATTCAAAGACCGAAGTGTCTAACAAAACCTAACACGTTTGTAGGTGGTGATACAAACCAAAGGAAAGGTACTTGAGTTAAACAGCGAAACGGAAAGCTAAACAGTGAGTTCATGTCCCCCTTTTCATCCTAAATGTTTTATTGTTTTACAACTATCGGGGAAATACATGTTCAATGGTATGATAAGCTAGGGAATGAAACAACTTAGATCATGTGCAAATAGGGTGGAACTTAAGCACCATTAATCTTGTTTAAGACCACGGTACAAAGGTTAGATCTAGCAGGTGTTGGCGAGCCCCACTCTTGGTCATGGATCCACACAGAAGAGTGCATTTGTCGTCCCAGTCGAGGTTAATCGACAGAAATCGTCTAGGTTTGGATGCTTCCTATGCCGTCACACATATTAATGTCCTTGCAAAACATTAATGATCAACGATTTCATTAACGCTTTACATACCGGGTTTTGACACAGATACTATATACATTTTATGGATTCAACTCATATAGTTAAAACAAATGAACTCGCCAACTTTTGTTGATTTTCAACTTAACATGTATTTCAGGTAATTAGTGGATCCACGCAGGAGGTTGCAAAATCAAGAAACAAGTATCAAGTCTCCAATGCCATTTTGTTTGAAGGATTTGCCCAGTATATCCCGCCTCTTTGCGGTGATATAAGGGTCAAAACCTTAGTGTTTAAAATCTTGCATTTTGGTTATTTAGAAATTTGACAATTTAATGGGTGGTAAACAATATACTTAACCTATGTTGCGTTTGAAACAATTTCAGTAATGGCATATGGAGAATGTTTTATTCATATAGTATGTTCACTTATGTTGTATGCAATGAGAATCAATCGGATCACACCGTGCGCTTCCGCCTAAGAGCTGGTGTGATAGATTGGTATCAGAGCTTCGATTGTAGTGAACTAGGATTCCTTCTCGAGTCTAGTCTACAATCACTAGGATCCTCCCATGAAAACAATTTTTACACGAACAAAAGATTTTCATTGCATAACTATTTCAGAAGACCCACTACATAAACTCATTTTACAAAATAATGCAAGGACATTATGAGACTTAGTATACAAGGGATAGACTCAGAACAATAAGTTGAACTCACTCCAAAACAAATAGTACAACTTGAAACGGACATTATGTGATGCCTATATTCTGTGTGTGTATATATATATATTAAATAACAATTAATTATACATGTCGTATAAATCCTTTTTCCAGGTTACGATGTCGTCAATAGAAAGTGGTATTTACGACCATGACCCCATGGAGGCCGACTCAGACGATGAGGTTGGACCCATCGTGCACTACATTTTCTCGAATAGCGAGTCGGAGCCTGGGGAGGACCCCGACTTCGTAGCTGCCGAAGACGTCCTCTGGTGGGCGACGTTCTAGCACTACTTCCCCAGCACCATCAGCAGATCATCATAGGTCACCCTGAGGGTGAACACCTAGTAGAGATTTTCCCTATCGACGCCATTCCTCTTGTTGTTTGGCCCCCTATCATCGACATATCTGACGACGAGGACGAGGTCCCGGTATTCCATGTTGACCACTTAGACGAGGACCTCGGTGACGAAGAAGTGATTGACATCGCCATTTTGGAGGTATCCTCGCCAGTAGTCTCTATCGCAGCCATCTCATCATCCGATGAGAGCGACAGTGCATCCTCTGCTACTATCTGCTGAGCCGGGCTTCGGGCGGATGCCACCGACAGCAGCTTTGATACGATACCTATTGCCACCCATACACCCACTCCTGTACCACACATACATCTGTCCGCAATCCTACGCCATCCACTGAGAGTAACCATCCTATTGCTAGACCGGTAGGAGATTCTGCTTGGATTATATTGATTCCTTAACAGGAGGCCTTCCGTTCCCATCACACCCACTCCTCTGGACCATCATATATCCCACCATCCCCATGCTATGAGGCAGGTCCATCTCGAGTGCCAATTAGCCCTACTCCATGCTCACCGCCACACGTGATGCCCATGTCCGACCCCTACCATCCCTGCCACTACACTCCATACTCCACGGACAGTTGGGTTCGCTCTCCAGAGCAACAGATTCATACCCTACATCAGAGGGTGTGTGACATGGAGAGGCAGGCGATTACCATGCCTCCATCACCACCTCCCATGCCATCAGATGGTCACGCTGCTCATATCTTGATGCTCGAGCAGCAAATAGGCGTCCTACTTCGCCGAGTTCGTGAGCTTGAGCAGGAGGTTATCCACCTACGCAGTCTAGTTACCCCTACCCCACCACCTCTCCCCCAGCACCTTAGGGTTTTTATTTGCAGGTACTTTTGGACGGGAGCTAGGTACCTGTTTTTGGTGAAGACTACACGTCAAGTTTTGAAGACACTCGAAGAATGAAGATCGCAAGTGGAGGAATATTTTGTTTTTATATGTGTTAAACTTGTATGACCAGGTGGTGTAACCCGAGTACATTATTGTTTCCTTTACAAACGATCGTGTAACAAGTTGTCTTATTATGTATAAAAACTTGATGTCTTCGTTATGATGCGCTATATTGATTTCTATGCATGGTGTATTGCGCGGAGCCAACTTATTTATTCGATGGATCATATATATATATATATATATATATATATATATATATATAAATTACTATGTTTTATCTAATTGCTTTTACTTGATTACTTGCATATATATATATAAGGATGAATATTTATAAATTACATTTAACTGATAGAATATATATTTAATAAATGTTTGATCTTTACTACCATATTATCTTAAAAGATCATGCAACCAAGACGAAGAGCCCTCGCATTCGGAATGTGAACCAACCGCAGCCAATGCCTAGGAATGAGGCTGAACTGAATGCTCTGTTAGAACAGAGAATCTCTCAGGCTCTAGCCCAATATGAGGCCACCTGAAATGAAAGCAATAATGGTGGTAATGGTGGGACAGGCGGAACGGGTGGAACTGGTGGATCTGGGAGCGAGGGTTAGGGCGGTTCCTCGTGTGGGAACCATGCGAATGGTAATATTCAGCTGTTGTTACAACTCAAATAATTCTTTTTATTCTATTCGTGTGTTTCATTATTTTCTCATTGATAATCTGTTTATAAATATTTCAAGGTGCACCTATAAGCAGTTTTTGGACTGCAAGCCGCTGAATTACGATGGCACCGGTGGTGCCGTGGCCTTTGTGTGCTGGACGGAGAAAAGAGATTCCACGCTCCGAATGAGCAGATGCTCCCCAAACCAACAAGTCACTTTTATTACTAGTTTGTTCATTAATGAAGCACTTACATGGTGGAACCTACAAGTGCAAACTCTGGGTGATGACGTTGCTTATGGGATGACTTGGGAGAGTCTGAAGGAAAGAATGAAAGAAAAATACTATTCAAGGGCTGAACTACAGAAGCTGGAGACCGAGTTTTGGAACTTAACTGTGAATGGTGTTGATGTTGTGGGGTATACCCAGAGATTCCATGATTTGTCTCGCATGATACCGTACCTTGGACACCAGAGTTCAAGCGCATCGAGCGCTATATCTGGGGTTTAGTGCCCGAAATCCGTAGCATGGTAACTGCATCGAGCCCTGCTACTATTACTTCTACTGTGACACTTGCTGTTAGTCTCACAGAAGATGCTGTGAGGATGAAGAAATTGTTTGTGAAAGGGGCAGAAAAGAAAGAATCGCACGTCGAATCGGCAAATGACGGGAAAAGGAAGTATTAACACTTCAAGAAGGGTACACAGATGAACTACAACAACAACAATCACGCTAGCCATTCCAACAACAATGGTGGTAACAAGAGGAAAGCGGCTAATCAGCTGAGAGAAACAAGAGCTTTTGTAGCTACGACCACCGCTGGTCCAAAGAAGTATGAAGGCCCCTATCCTAAATGCGACAAGTGCAAGTACCATCATTTGGGTGCTTGTCGGTTTCTAAGTGTGGCAAGGTTGGCCATCGTACTGAGATGTGTTGGGCAACAGTGGGTAGAGGCGGAAATGGAAACGGTGTTGGTACCGGGAATGGGAATGGAGTTGGGCGTGAAACTGGATGTTATGGTTGTGGAAGCAAGGATCACTGGAAGAAAGATTGTCCCAAGGGAAATCAAGCTCGTGGGAGAGCTTTTGTGATCAGGGCCAAAGGATGCACGCAGAGAACTTAACGTGGTCACTGGTACGTTCCCTATCAACAATCATTTTGCATCCATATTATTTGATACCGGTGCTGATTTTAGCTTTATTTCCATGGAATTTAAAAATATATTGGGCGTAGAATCCAGTAAGCTAGATATCCCCTATTCTATAGAGCGGGCAAATGGTAAATTAGTCGAGTCTAAGGAAATCATTAAAGGATGTTCGTTGGAGCTGGGTCAGCAAAACTTCAACATCGATCTCTTACCTGTTCAATTAGGTAGCTTCGACGTAGTAGTCAATATGGATTAATTGAGCCGAAGTCGTGTGTCATGAGAAGGTTATTCGCATACCGCTACCAAATGAGGAGACCATCGTTATTCATGGGGAGAAACGTGACACACCATAGCGGATCATTAATTGTATGAAAGCTCAAAAGTGTCTACGGAAGGGTTGCATAGCCTTCCTAGCACATATGGTTAACAAGAAGGCTGAGGAGCCCAAGCTTGAAGATATTCCTGTGGTGAAGAAATACCCTGAAGTCTTCCCTGAGGACTTACCGGGACTACCACCACAACGACAAGTCGAGTTTCACATCGACTTGGTACCGGGAGCTGCACCCGTAGCCAAGTCTCCATATCGTCTAGCACCTTCGGAGATGCAGGAGTTATCCACACAACTTCAAAAGTTGTTAGATAAGGGATTTATTCGACCAAGCTTTTCGCCTTGGGGAGCTCCAATCTTATTTGTGAAGAAAAAGGACGGAACATTCAGGATGTGCATAGATTACCGAGAGTTGAATAAGCTCACCATCAAAAATCGGTACCCACTACCGAGAATTGATGACTTGTTCGATCAATTGCAAGGATCGAGCTTCTACTCCAAGATTGACTTGAGATCTGGACACCACCAGTTGCGGATACAAGAAGAGAGCATACCAAAGATGGCGTTTAGAACTCTTTATGGTCACTACGAGTTTCTCGTTATGCCTTTTGGCTTAACAAACGCACCGGCAGTATTTATGGATTTAATGAATCGAGTATGCAAGCCTTATCTCAATAAATTTGTGATAGTATTTATCGATGATATATTAATATATTCACGGTCGAAGGACGAGCATGAGCAACATTTGAGAGCCATTTTGGAGCTATTGAAGAAAGAGAAGCTTTACGCGAAATTTTCTAAATGTGGGTTTTGGATTCGTGAGGTGCAATTTCTCGGGCATGTAGTGAACGAGAAAGGTATTCATGTAGACCCATCAAAGATAGAAGCGATTAAGAATTGGGAAGCACCCAAGATGCCAACCAAGGTTCGACAATTTTTGGGTTTAGCGGGTTATTATCGTAGATTCATTGAGAACTTTTCCAAAGTTGCTCAACAGCTAACCTCAGTCACGCAGAAAGACAAGAAGTTCGATTGGGGAGAGAAACAAGAAGAGGCGTTTCAACTCCTAAAAGATAAATTATGTGATGCACCGATCCTTTCACTCCCTGAAGGTACCGATGACTTCGTGGTATACTGTGATGCTTTGCATCAAGGATTAGGTTGCGTGCTTATGCAATGGGAAAAAGTCATCGCATATGCATCACGCCAATTAAAGGTGCATGAGAAGAACTACACCACGCACGACCTTGAGTTAGGTGCGGTGGTATTCGCTTTAAAGATATGGCAACATTACTTATATGGTACTCAGTGGACTTTATTCGCGAATCACAAAAGTCTTCAACATATATTTAATCAGAAAGAATTGAATATGCGCCAACGACGTTGGGTTGAGTTATTGAACGACTATGACTGCGAGATAAAGTACCATCCAGGCAAGGCAAACGTCGTAGTAGATGCCTTGAGCCATAAGGAACGAGTTAAAACCTTAAGGGTTCGAGCGCTAGAGATGAAAATTCAAACGACCCTTACCACTCAGATTCATGATGCGCAAGTAGAAGCACTCAAAGAGGAACATATTCAAGCGGAATTTCTCCGAGGAATGGAGAAACAAATAGTGCCAAAGGAAGACGGAACTTTATACCTTATGGGTTGAATTTGGGTTCCACTGTTTGGAGGTCTTCGAGAAGTAGTGTTGGATGAAGCACACAAGTCTAAGTACTCAATTCATCCGGGTCGTATAAAATGTACCAAGATGTGAAGGAGTATTATTGGTGGCTAACCTCAAGAGCGACATCGCGACTTATGTCGGTAAATGTTTAACTTGCGCAAAAGTTAAGGCCGAGTATCAGAAGCCCTCGGGATTGTTACAGCAACCCGAGATTCCCGTGTGGAAATGGGAACAAATATCCATGGACTTTATTACAAAGTTACCCTCACCTATTTGAGAAGACTCCTACAACGGATGCATCAGCTTGAATTTCGGGACAAAATTCTTTTTAACGGGGGGGGGGGGGATGTGACAACTGTCACTTTTGGGATAATTTTTTACATTTAAACAGTGAAATATATGATATAACTATGTGTTTTAAACAACTGAACTTTGTGAATTGCATGGCATCAATCTAGAAAGCTCATTGAATACATTACATGATGCATATTATTTGTTTAGTGATTACCATTCAAAAACAGTTTGAAACAGTGCATCGGAAACAATTATTAGTCCAGTTGTGGTAGCACAGTGTCAGTATGCAGTTAAACAGCAGATTTAGGACTTAGATGAGAGTCCAACGCTACTGTACCTTAAACCCCATGTGGGAAAGCAAGGATTAGTGCTAACACTTTCAGGAAACTATACATGCACTGAAAATTGTCAGAAATATACACTAAACAACAATTCAGCAAAATTCAGCAAATACAAGCTTATGTAATATGCAGAAATAATGTTAAACATCATACACTGCTTCAAAGATATTGAAAATATCAAGTTGGCACAAAAACGTGTCATATCACATAAGCCTTGAAAGTTAACGTTTTAATGAACCGACAACGAAACAAACACCCGGACACAATCAAAAATATCATATGAACTAATTAACAATATTTTTACATCATACAAAAAATATTAAACACATTGTTTTGCTTGAAATCCCTAAAATCGATATAAGTTGCTTAAACCTTCGTTTAAAGACCCGTTTACAAACCTAACACCCGTTAAGCAACCGCAGGAACTAGATATAAAATATAAAATATAAACTAGTTAATATTATTTAACAATATTAAAGTAGTACATGGCATTTTATACCTTAAAATACATTAAAAACCCCTAATACATCAAAAACTGTCACACCCCGACCCACAGCGGAAATAAAAGTCGGGGCATAATTGGGTTATCACCAAAGCTCATGACATTTAATATAAAGTTTCATATTTATTATTTCCCTTTTAAAAGGATAAATTACAGCAACCACGTATACTTACAAACACAACACAGCAGTTATGACTTCTTTATTTTTCTTCTAAGGCAATTTCCTATGTGTTTCCTTGTTTCAACCTGTCCACCTGTATCATGTGTAAAAATAGGGTTTTGGCTCAACAAAAGTTGGTGAGTGAATCTTATATAAGCATTTGAACGAATTAGTTACATGGTTATTTGAATAAAAATGAGCATAACCAAATATGAGTATACGTATATGTAAATTTAACCACAAAACACATAATATCGATTAATGCACACACACGCATATCAAATGATGAACAATGAGATAAAGGCTCAATCAAATGGAGCTGATCTAATGAGGCACCTCGTCTCCAACGAGGAACTGATGGGCCTAATGAATGATTTGCACGTAACTTGATGAAAATGTAAACACGCAATACAACAAACAACGTTTACATCACACATTAGATCATATAATGGTAATAGCACAAGTGTTTGGATAAACGAAATGTATAAACGACACATGATACACCCCAAAACATGAATAAAAAGGGGAATATAAGGATTCACTCACAGTGGGTGCGTTCCTTGTTTGATAATGAATGCGCACGAATTGAGGAGTTGATCGACAAAGGAATACTAACATAAAATAATAACGCGATAAATCGATAAATATAAACCAATTAATATTTTGATTTAATACTTTTTGTTAGATTTTTAGGTTATTTTTGTGGTTTTTTGTTGAGGTTTTTAAACCTTCGAAAATTGTATTTTTAAGTATTTTTAATTGATTTTTAACTAAATTAAATATATATAAGTAATATAAATAAATAAAATAATATAATATAAAAAAATTATTGTCAGGTCTGACAGGAGAGACCTGACCGGTTTCTTTGGTGGTATAGGATGCGTGTGTTGAGACTCGAACCCGTGACCTCTCGGTTGCGTGCACGCAGCTCTTCCAACTGAGCTACGTGTCTAACCCGTTAGATTCTAGATTTTCTTTATACTTATACACTGTTTACATTTATTCAGAAATTATTTAATTAAAAAGGTTTTAAAATCAAATAACCGGTGTGCATACTGAGGGTCTCGAACCCGTGACCTCAACTTGATTTGCACCCAGCCCATCCAACTGGGCTGGGTGTCTAACCCTTATATAATGGAATTTATATTATATTTAACAACTACTTGTGATAGCGTATGAAATTTTCAAAAAGAAACTGGTTTTTAAACAACATAGGTTTTATACAATACTCGAACTCGGGACTTGCTTGATGAATGTGCACACAGTCCACCACTGGACTGTGTGTCTAACCCGTTTAAAATACTTATTTTAATTATATATATAAACTGTTTAATCTTCATCTTCTTCATATAACAACCCAGACTGAAAATCCGATTACTATTTGTTTTTAAGTGATTTTCTTTAACTAATGAATTCTAAAAGATTTAAACTAGAAAAATATGAAGAAGTTTGAAGATTTATACCTACTGGAAAACAGAATTTCTGATTCCCGGTATCTAGCTCCGGCGACGTAGGCTACTTTTCCAACGAGCAGAGAGGTGAGAGTTAGGCAGAAGGTTTCGAGAGAAAGTTGAACGAGTCTGGAACCGAATCTCAATGGGTATTTATAGGCGATGAGGATCTTTGATTTTTTATTTTTGAAACCGAAAAATTAAACGGGTAATCAGCATAACAGTTGATTCTTAATTGAATTGATTTAGATTTAGATGATGATCGGCGGTTATTATTGATGAATTGCAGGATTGTTACATAATATTAACATTTACCTACTCAATCAGTGAGCGGTTACCGACTCTGATAATTTGAATCTTGCAGATGACTTGCCCGTTTACTATATAGTTTATTTGACTCCAATTCATCACATCCGGCGTGTGTATCACAGTGGTGCTTGGTGTGTGTATTTACACGGGAGACCCGGGTTCGATTCCGGTTTCCCCTTTTTAATTTTTGGTTTTACTATTTTTAAGTATTTTAATTTACTTATTAATATTATTATTTATTGATTACTTTAAAACTTTTAATTCTACCACCTTTGTTAATAGAAGTAACTGATGCTAGTAAATACGCGACGAATAAATACTTGATTAATAAACGGTACGGGTTTTGGAACCTATTTTATACGGATGTTACAGTATCCTCTACTTTTAGAAATTAAATTTTAAGTAGTAGCTGCAAATGGAAAGAGATGCGGGTATTTTTCGCGCATTGAGTCTTCACGTTCCCAAGTAAACTCAGGTCCTTGCTTTGACTCCCAACGCATTCTGTCTAGAATCTAAATATCTCCTAACAGGAAAGAGAGGGGTGATGTTGGGATTTGATAATTACACAACTAGAGGAGTGTGAAGTTTTGAATTTTAATTGAGGCGGTAACGTTCCTAGTAAGGGTTGAATACCCTACTACAGGAATCGCTTTTTGATGCCTGAGGTGAGAAGCGTTGATACACAGAGTTGATTGTCTGGATATGATTTCATGTATAAGAGTTTTGAGAGAATCGATGCGTTGAAAAGATAAAGTTATATCACAAGACAAAAACTTCAACCATGACGATATTTAAACCTACACGAAACTTTTCATAACCACCTGACAATGCTTTTGATCCTTTGACAAGAATACTTATATATAGGAAGTACCAGCGGCGTATCCACCATATTCTTGTCAAATTTTCATTGGCTTTGTCAGTAAGTTATGATTAGTTCTATGTGACTCTAAAATCTATAAAACATAAACAAACACAACAGCCAAAGCTTGAGTCTCAAATCTGAAAGAATACATGATCGAATGACGACGGTACCTCTCTCGTTTGTTATGATGAAGGGGTCTGTCTATGAAAAAGTGAGACACGATCCAACTTCTTTAAATGATGAGACGAGATGCGTCGTGATGTATGATGATATGAAAATTAAATCGATGAGTAAAGACATGAAATAAAACAAAGATATCAATTAGCATTAAAATTATTGGATACATAATTTCCCAAATTGAAACAGGGATATACAAAGGTTGAGATTTATAGAAAACATTAAAAACTAGACGGTTGGAGCTGAGTCTTGACTCTTGGTGATGGAAGGCTAGTTAGGTTGCTCGTTTGCACCGTTATTGACTTCAACTAGATTAGCGTTGATGTTGTAAGCTCTTCATCTTGCTGGTGGAGGTGCTGGGTTTGCTTGATTTGCTTAGTTAACTGGGTTTGCTTGAGCTTGGATGTTAATGATGTTAACCAATCTAGGGCATGTGTTTTAAAATGGGTAGGGTCACCACAATTAAAGCAAGCTCGCATATATGGAACTATGGGGTATTGAGGTTGTTGAAAGGGTTGAATCATGTTTTGGGCAGGGGGTGGAGCTTGATTTTGAGGAGTACGACAAGTTTTGCTCAGATGCCCATAACGTCCACAATTAGTACACAATCGACAGGGTATGGTGGGTTGATGGTCATAAAAGCAGGTGTTGCATTGAGGATGAGGACCAATGTAAGGTTTCTTATCTGGGTACGCAGAGTTGGGTGCTACTTGAGTGATTGGGATAGCTTGGAGTGGTACCGCTTATGGTGCTAGTTGATTGCCTTGAGTGACAGCGAAATTTTGTCCGTCTCGCTTTCTCTTGGTAGTCGGTTGGGAAGAGGATTCAGTTTGGGTTGAGTTTGAGGTTTCGGTTGGTGTTTTATCTTTCTTCTTCTCATCTTGGAAGTCTCCATTCCTAATGTGGTTTTCGGTGAGCTCTGTAACTAGCTCCATTGCTGCTTCCAAAGTTGCAGGTGTGGTACTTATTACAGTGTCCTGAATATTTGAAGGAAGGCCCCGAACGTAGTGCTCGAACAAACGGTAAAGAGGGGTGAAACAATTTGGAACCATTTGATTCAACTCGAGGAATCTCTTGTTATAGGTTATGTAATCTCCCTCTTTTTGCTTCAAGGAATAGAACTCATCCTCTAATTTCATGATTTCACTTCTTGGACAGAAACGTCTAGTCATAAGCTCTCTCAACTCTTCCTAAGTTAGGGCTACAGCGGCTTCGACACCTCGTCTGCCCATCTCAGCATTCCACCACGTGAGGGCTACTCCATACAAGCGTCCAGTAGCATAGCGTACTTTGCGGTCGTTGGGACAATCACAGCTGAGGAAGGTACTCTCCATCTCTTCGAACCATCGAAGAAGAGCAGTGACTCCCTCAGTACCTTCGTACTTTGGAGGGTCACATGAATTGAAGTGCTTGTAGGTGCACTTGGTGATATTTGGGGGAGGGTTGGCAACGTTTTGACCTTCTTGGTTGATTGGGTTGATGGGATTTGCGGCAAGGGCTTGTTGGACTTGAACTACGATGTTGGGAATTACGGCGGCCATTTGTTGAG
The DNA here is from genome assembly GCA_947069175.1 of Scalesia atractyloides. Lineage (NCBI taxonomy): Eukaryota > Viridiplantae > Streptophyta > Magnoliopsida > Asterales > Asteraceae > Scalesia > Scalesia atractyloides. Next base: position 2,162,686 of record CAMTDV010000003.1, read on the forward strand.
CGATTTGGGCAGCCATGCGCTCGTAGGATTTTCCTGATCTCCTACCTCTACGAGAGTGACTAGAAGACATCTACATGGAATACATATCGAGAATATGAGTTTGACATATAGGCGTCATGTGTCGTATAAAATGAACATCCACAAATGAAAAAAATTAATTTGCTACATCCATAGGATGTCTTGGGCTTTGCTCATGTTCGGGCCCCATATGTCCCCATATGTGGCCTTGGTAGTCATGTGGCCCCCATGACTACTAGGCTCTAGTAGGGTTCACATTGGTGTTGGCCTGTTCACATTTACGCCACCTGAATGAAAATCGTAAAACATGATCGCAAAGTATAAGGACGGAGGGTGTCCAGGTGTAGACACAATGACAACTCAAAGTGGGGTTAGTTCACACGACGTTTGGTGTGGCATGCTTTGGCCTAATAGGTCCTTCGTACTCTCATCGTTAGTCCCCAGGTAGGCAAACTAGTCCGTTATATGGGATTTATACGAATGCCAACCTAGACAGGACGTTTCGATTACCGGTACTCGTACCCTTCCATTACTACATGCCCGTCGTAGAACTTACTTTGATGAGATTGAAAAACGAAAACACCACAAAATCTTGAATAAAGAAAATATGAGAATGCTTTAAATATGTGAGAATTGAAACGTGTGTGATGAATGTATATGTAAGCACAAGTGTTTGAATATGGTAATAGCACAAGTGTTTGAATAAACGAAATGTATAAACGACACATGATACACCCCAAAACATGAATAAAAAGGGGAATATAAGGATTCACTCACAGTGGGTGCGTTCCTTGTTTGATAATGAATGCGCACGAATTGAGGAGTTGATCGACAAAGGAATACTAACATAAAATAATAACGCGATAAATCGATAAATATAAACCAATTAATATTTTGATTTAATACTTTTTGTTAGATTTTTAGGTTATTTTTGTGGTTTTTTGTTGAGGTTTTTAAACCTTCGAAAATTGTATTTTTAAGTATTTTTAATTGATTTTTAACTAAATTAAATATATATAAATAATATAAATAAATAAAATAATTTATAAAAAAATTATTGTCAGGTCTGACAGGAGGGACCTGACCGGTTTCTTTGGTGGTATTGGATGCATGTGTTGAGACTCGAACCCGTGACCTCTCGGTTGCGTGCACGCAGCTCTTCCAACTGAGCTACGTGTCTAACCCGTTAGATTCTAGATTTTCTTTATACTTATACACTGTTTACATTTATTCAGAAATTATTTAATTAAAAAGGTTTTAAAATCAAATAACCGGTGTGCATACTGAGGGTCTCGAACCTGTGACCTCAACTTGATTTGCACCCAGCCCATCCAACTGGGCTGGGTGTCTAACCCTTATATAATGGAATTTATATTATATTTAACAACTACTTGTGATAGCGTATGAAATTTTCAAAAATAAACCGGTTTTTAAACAACATAGGTTTTATACAATACTCGAACTCGGGACTTGCTTGATGAATGTGCACACAGTCCACCACTGGACTGTGTGTGTAACCCGTTTAAATACTGATTTTAATTATATATAAACTGTTTAATCTTCATCTTCTTCATATAACAACCCAGACTAAAAATCCGATTACTATTTGTTTTTAACTAATTTTCTTTAACTAATGAATTCTAAAAGATTTAAACAAGAAAAATATGAAGGAGTTTGAAGATTTATACCTACTAGAAAACAGAATTTCCAATTTCCGGTATCTAGCTCCGGCGACGCAGGCTACTTTTCCGACGAGCAGAGAGGTGAGAGTTAGGCAGAAGGTTTCGATAGAAAGTTGAACGAGTCTGGAACCGAATCTCAATGGGTATTCATAGGTGATGAGGATCTTTGATTTTTGATTTTTGAAACCGAAAAATTAAACGGGTAATCAGCATAACGGTTGATTCTTAATTGAATTGATTTAGATTTAGATGATGATTGGCGGTTATTATTGATGAATTGCAGGATTGTAACATAATATTAACGTTTACCTACTCAATCAGTGAGCGGTTACCTACTCTGATAATTTGAATCTTGCAGATGACTTGCACGTTTACTATATAGTTTATTTGACTCCATTCATCACATCCGGTGTATGTATCACAGTGGTGCTTGGTGTGTGTATTTACACGGGAGACCCGGGTTCAATTCCGGTTTCCCCTTTTTAATTTTTGGTTTTACTATTTTTAAGTTTATTTTAATTTACTTATTAATATTATTATTTATTGATTAATTTAAAACTTTTAATTCTACCACCTATCTTAATAGAAGTAACTGATGCTAGTAAATACGCGACGAATAAATACTTAATTAATAAACGTTGCGGGTTTTGGAACCGTTTTATACGGATGTTACACTAACTAAGTCCTAAAATCCTAACTAAATCTTTATCTTGAAAACTTAACCAATTTAACAAACATCATCATCATCTTGGACGGCCAAGATGTGGCCCACAAGCCACCAACATTTTTGTCCCCCTTGTCTCCAACATGTTGGAAGATATTTGTTGTTGCATGGAGGTTCATGTGTTGGAGGATCTTGCATAAAGGAGCATACTTATCAAATAAATCCTATCATTATAACATCTTCTTCTTCTTTTCCCCTCTACCTCACGGCCACAATACTACCACCACCACCTCCATTTTTAAGCCACTTTCAAGGCAATCCACGGTGATCCTAAGGTGTCTCAAGGTTATCTAAGAAGGTGCTAAGCTTTGGAAGTTCAAGGACCTCTATTGGGAGCTTTTATCCACCAACTTTGCACCATCTTCATCAACTTGTTCATCTTGCCACTTCCCTAGCCACAAGAGCTAGTAATGAGCCTCCTAATCTCTCATTTAATGTCTTGTTACTAGTATCTTGATAATATATAAAATACACCATGCAAAAGAATCAACTTTAAAAGATGAACATATGAACATGTAACATGAACTAAAGAAAACAAAGCTATCTTGAAGTTGTAATAAAGATGTAGATGCTTATTTTGTTCTATGAATCATATCCATCATATGTACACCTACTAAAAGCTTAGATTTAACAAGTGTGCACATGGATCTTACAAGATCCATGATCAAAATAATTGATGAACTTGTTATACATAATAAATGGACACTTTAAAGTGGATAAAATGATTTTCCATGATTTAAAATGTAGATGAGACATGGGAAAACTCCTAAATCTAGGGGAGACTATGGCGAAATTTTTATAAAAATTGAACACTTAGAAAAATATATGTTTGGCAAGTCCTTACAAGTAAACTTGTTTAAAATCCATAAACATAAAAATTCTCATGTTTTTGTATAAAATATAAGTCCAAGAAGTATGGTTTTCCTAAAGATAAAAATGGGTATAAATATGTATTACTGGAAAAATATAAGCTTAGTGATCACAAGTTATGTCTTTATTGTTTGTATTATATATGTACATAGTTGAGAACTTGAAAAATAAAGCATACAAACAAATACATAATAAGTGGCAAACAAAGAATTACAAAATATATATATACCTATCCATAACTATACATGGAAGCAAATATGGACTTAACGGACGACCGGACTTTATACGGATTACGGACTAAAAATATGTAATAAATCGAAGCTTGGTAAGTAATATTTTCAAAACCGGACAAGTGAAAATATATATATATATATATATATATATATATATATATATATATATGTATACATATTTACAAGTATATAAATTATATGGTATCTTGTCGATACTAAAAACATATTATTTTCCAAGTGCATAAAAATATATATTCCGTAAACCTCCTAAAAATATATTGTTTTTGGTGAAAACTAAAATATATATATTTTCTAGAACTAATCTTAAAAATATATATTATTTTGGAATGCATACACTTACCAAGCACAATAATACATACACTAATTTGAATGAATCTTAAAATTATATAATTTAAAAATACACAAAAATGGGGGTAATAAATACAAGAAATATGCGTATTCCTATACGTATAAATACATGCCAATATATACCATTAATATTTGGTGAAAATACCATTATACAACTATTATACTTAACCATGAGAACACAAATACGAATGCAAATACACACAATACAAGTATACCTATACTTGGGGGAAATACACATGTATAATACTTGAAAATTATTAAACATGGATAAGTGAATAATGAAACCAATGAAATAATTATATATATCAAGACATGTTAAAAATATATTATTTTTTACAAACCCATCGTAAACAAAATGATGCATACAAATAATACAAGTTAAAATATAATAATTTAACTAACACATTGATCTTGGAATATTATATAATTAAAAAGAATTATATAAGGAACATATCCGACGATGGTATCGTCGAGGCAAACGGGTGGAACCCAACAATGTGAGAACATGAAACATATACATCTTACTCGTACGAGGCACGGAGGCTAACGGGCTAGACCCATACATGCAACACCGAAGACGCAAGGATATATATATATATATGACGAAATATATATACTGACATCATACACCAAAAATGCATCTCAGTGGAGCATCGTTCAATGAAAATACATCCAATCGAAACAAAACACTGAATAAGTCTTAACAAATATTTAAGACAAGAAATATGAACATGAATCATTCAAAGACCGAAGTGTCTAACAAAAGCTAACATGTTTGTAGGTGGTGATACAAACCAAAGGAAAGGTACTTGAGTTAAACAGCGAAAGCGGAAAGCTAAACAGTGAGTTCATGTCCCCCTTTTCATCCTAAATGTTTTTCTGTTTTACAACTATCGGGGGAAATACATGTTCAATGGTATGATAAGCTAGAGAATGAACAACTTAGATCATGTGCGAATAGGGTGGAACTTAAGCACCATTAATCTTGTTTAAGACCACGGTACAAAGGTTAGATCTAGCGGGTGTTGGAGAGCCCCACTCTTGGTCATGGACCCACACAGAAGAGTGCATTTGTCGTCCCAGTCGAGGTTAATCGACAAAAATCGTCTAGGTTTGGATGCTTCCTATGCCGTCACACATATTAATGTCCTTGCAAAACATTAATGATCAACGATTTCATTGACGCTTTACATACCGGGTTTTGATACAGATACTTGATACATTTTATGGATTCAACTCATACAGATAAAACACATGAACTCGCCAACTTTTGTTGATTTTCAACTTAACATGTATTTCAGGTAGTTAGTGGATCCACGCAGGAGGTTGCAAAATTAAGAAACAAGTATCAAGTCTCCAATGCCATTTTGTTTGAAGGATTTGCCCAGTATATCCCGCCTACTTGCGGTGATATAAAAGTCAAAACCTTAGTGTTTAAAATCTTGCATTTTGGTTTTATTTAGAAATTTGACAATTTAATGGGTTGTAAACAATATACTTAACCAATGTTGCGTTTGAAACAATTTCAGTAATGGCATATGGAGAATGTTTTATTCATATAGTATGTTCACTTATGTTGTATGCAATGAGAATCAATCTGATCACACCGTGCGCTTCCGCCTACGAGTTGGTGTGACACCCCAGTTTCGTAACACACAAGCACAGCCAATAGGCTAACTTTTAAACCATAAAAAATGATTTGTAAATGGGCCTGTGTGGAATTGGTATGGGTATACTATTTAAACAAAAAGTTAACATATATGTATCGGATTTTAAATAAAACAAGTGTCCCTCGAAATCACGAGCCCTATTCGGTGGTCCTCCCTGCACAATGATCACGTCCAGATTTATTCCACAAACTAGCAGCCCTAATGGGACAATCATGAGCCAAATAAATTACCCATTTTTGAGAATCTGGTATTGGTCAAATCACTTTTTTCCGGTTTAAAATTTCAACTGTCGGGATAAGTTGACCCACAGTTTCATCTAAAACTGATATATCATCTTGTTAACTATGCTATATTGGACAGACTGTTGGCCCATTAAGAGATCACAAGCACGCAAGATGGAGATAGCGGAGATGAGGATGTTAAGGTGGATGTGTAGTCACACAAGGTTAGACCGAATAAGAAATGAGGTTTTTAGGGAAAGGTTAGGGGTGTCTAGAATATCATATAAGATTAAGGAGCAGAGATTGAGATGGTTTGCGCATGTGAAGACGAGGCAAGAAACGACGCTAGTTAGAGTAATGGAAACCCTCACTGTAGATGGAAGGAGGGTAGAGGTAGACCCAAATTGACTTGGAATGAGCGGATTAAGCAGGATTTGATAGAAATGCACCTCTCTAAGGACATGGTCCAAGATAGGAGTTCGTGGAGACGTAGGATTAAAGTTAAGAAGTTTTTGGGGTTAGGTCAGATGTGGTTGGGTGTAGTCATAGGGGTTATAGATTTACCTACACTTTAGGTGGTCTTGGAGGGTGATTGTCATACAATATGTATATGGATATGAGTATGTTTTTCTATGATGCTATATTTACATTCACTCTATTGTTTTTTGCTTTCACCACTTCTTTTGTTCCGGTTAGTTTTTTTTTGGCACTCTTTTAGTGCTTGTTGTTATAGAGTTGGGTCTCTAGCAGTCTATCTATCCTCAACGATAGGGTTAATGTTTGCCTACATCCCACCCTCCCTAGACCCTACCATTAGCTTTGCTATCTGCGGGATTTACTGGGTATGATCGTCGGCGGCGGCTAGCATTTGTATCCATCTCTTCTTTGTGTCATTATTTAATTAGTATATATACTCTTCGAGAAACAAAAGAATATGTTAAGTTGGTTCACAACAACATCTAGATGAGGTGTAGCTAAACAACCACCATGTGATCTTCGAATGAAAAATAAGAGAAGGAGACCAATGTCTAAATAAAATTTACTTGAACAATAGTAAAAATAGAAAGAAAAAAAGGTACATAGAAATGATCCACAAAAACCTCATGGCTACCTACCGGAGAGAAAAGATGCAAACATTTGTGTGAAATATTTATCGTCTCTATCTTCTGTTTCCTGAATTCTTAGATCTATGAAGTTGTAATCCAATTTCGATTTGACATTCATTCCTCCTTCTAACACCTTAACCACTAATGACATTGAAGGCCTTCTCTTAAAATTTGTTTGTAAACACCATGCAACCACTTTCATCATCTCCACTACTTCTGTTTTGTGTACTTACATATCTTCACTTTCTCTGCCAACCATATCTAACAACGTTCCTTGCTCCCAACTTTTCTCAAAGATAAAGAGCAAGTGCTCACTTTATTCTTTATTCTGGTTGAGATCTATTGAAAACGTTCCTGCCACATAAGATCTCCAAGAGAACGATCCCAAAGTTGTATACGTCCACCTTTTTAGTGATAACTGAGCTCCGCCATTCTGGAGCAAGATATCGGGGTTCCTTTTATGGTCGTCATCACTTCAGTTTGATTTTTGTCAATAATCTTAGATAACCCAAAATCAGATACTTTGGCATTGAAATCGTTGTATAGAAGTATGTTTTGAGGTTTTATATCAAGATGCACAATTTTCTGCCTACATTCTTCATGAAGATAGGCCAAACCTTTGGCTATATCAAGAATAATTTTCTTTCTACGTTGCCATTCCAATATGTGCTCTCGAACTCCAAGATAGATCCAGTTATCTAATGAACCATAACTCGTGAAGTCATACACTAGAAGCCGTTGTGATTTCCAAGCACATAATCCTCAAAGTCTAAAGAGATTCACATGGTGAATGTTGCCAATGGATTGAACCTCGGCTAAGATGGCTTCTTAACATGCGCAAGTCCTTCAAGGCATTTCACTACAATCTTGGTGCCATCTTTGAGAAACCCTTTGAAAATCGATCCAAATCCTCCTTCACTAAGCTTTTTACTAAAATTCTTTGTGGCAGTTTTGAGTTCCTCATAAGAAAAACGATTCGGCATTCCTGGAACTTGATCTAAATACTCTTCCTCCATTTCAGCATCTCTTTTTCCCTTGTGAACTACATGTATAATAAACCCAATGGACACACCAAGCAGAAGCACGATGCTTCCAATTGTAGAGCTGACAACTGTTTCAACTTGATGAGAGGAAGGAAGTAATCTAGCCTTCTGAACTTTGATGAATGCTGAAGCATTATAAACAAGTGGATCGACAGTCTTCGTTGTAAATAACTCTGAAAATAAAAAGCAATCTCCACTTGGAACATTTGAATAATACGTAAAAAAAAGTTGCTTTACATGAGCAATTTTTTAGACATGCATGTTTGCAAGTCTCCATATTCACCCCCACCATGTCATAATTAAGGGTGAAGTTTTGGAGTGTGATAAAATGTTGATCCTGTGTAAAATTACATGTGAAAGGAGTAATTTTAGAGCAACCCAGGTTGAGTTGGCGATCATTTACAGGTCTAAAATATTATGGCCTGGGACAACTACATTGTTGACTAGTCGAGCAAATGGCATTTCTTCCACAAGCCAAAGGATAACTACATTGCTCAATCATAAGATCTTTTATCACTTTCACTCTTCTACGTTCCAGCGTCGATTCCAGTAATGAATATGGAAAAGAAGTGAGAGGTCAAATTTAATTCATCACAGGAGAAAACTAAGGAGAATTTAGCTACATTGGTTTGTCTAACGAGCATGGGTTGGTCAGACCAGAAATCTTTGGTAGTGGTCCATGTAGTGGAAAGATTTGTCGTAGGATATGTTTCAAAACTCTGCTGAGCAGTGGGTGAGTACAAAGATAACATGAGAACTAGAAAAATGGCAAAGAAGAAACTACAAATCCTTAATAGTTCATGACAGATGAACAAAACACCAATGACGAATGTAAGATTTGGAATTTCTAATCTGTTATCTTGAAAACGGCCAGCTTCAAGTCGAACCAGGAGCAGCGAGCGGCTAGTGGAGGTGTGGAGAGTGGAAGGGACAATGATTCAGCTGGGAATATTCAACGCATGGCCACATTGTTCTTGGGTATTGGTGATCAAGCACTCAAGATTAAATTAATGAACTTATCATACATAATATGTTTTAACAGCTTTGTTTTCAATTTTTTTAGATTCGATGATCTAACTTTATTTTTGTTTAACTAATCATAATATAATATTTTTGTTTTCTATATATGTTTAAACTAAATATAGGGGTTGTTGTTATGTAATTAGTAAATAGTTAGGTTTATGATATATTAGATTAGATAGATAGTGCGAGGATCAGAAGCGAGAAGATCAAAGTTTATAACCTGCATATCAAAGGATATGACGTATCATAAGGACACGTCGTTCAAGAATAGCGCTAAAGACAAGAGACACGTCGATTGGAAGCATCTCCATAGAAGGGACATACCGATTCATCAAGGGTCGCGTTGTTTAGAGGTGTCTATTCGTTTAGTATATATAGGCTTTACGTATTTCAATTCTAATCATCACTGTCAATCAACAAAAGCAAGTTTATTGTTCTCTTGATTCTCTATTCTTCATATACGAAACCTATGATTCGCATGTATCAACGGAAGTGATAAACAAAAAGAAGGCGCATACAACAAAAGCAATTATCTTCCAAACACTACTGGAAGATGTTTTGATGCAAGTTGCGCAATACGAAAAAGCAAAGGAAGTATGGGATGCGATCAAAGTTAGTTATCTTGGAGCAGATATGGTTTAGAAAGCACGTCTACAAACTTTGAGGAGCGAAGTAGAAGCTTTAAAGATGGATGAGAACGAAACAGTAAGTAGTTTCGCAAGCAAGTTGGGTGGTATAAAAACCAAAGTTAAAACTCTCGGTATCACCATTAAAGATAAGAAAATTGTAAGGAAATTATTTATCTCCGTTCCGAAGAAGTTTCTACCCATGGTGGCAAATATCGAACAATATCCAGAAATAGACAAAATGCTATTTGAAGAAACAGTGGGAAGAATAATAGCTTTTAAAGAACATCTCAAAAGTCAAGACAAACCAGAAGATAATAATCAAGGAAGACTCCTAATGGCAAATGCAAATAATCAATCTGAAAGTTGGCATCATGGAAAGGGTCGTGGTGTGCAAAACCATGGTAGAAGTCAATGACAAGGATCTTTCAAAGGAGGAAGAGGACGTGGAATAGATATGGGTCCATGAAACCAAGATAAGAGCAAGTTCAGATGTTATGATTGTGGAGAACATGGACATTTTGCAAAAGATTGCACCAAATAGAAGGAAAGGGAGAAAGACATGTAGCAAGAAGCCAATCTCGCATCGGAAGAAGAACCAATGCTACTACAAGTCAAGCAAGTTGAAGACCTTCGTTAAATTATATTTAGTTTAAGGGGAGTATTGATATTTAAACTGAATATAGGGGTTGTTATGTAATTAGTAAATAGTTAAGTTAGATTAGATAGTTAGTGTGAAGACCAGAAGCGACAAGATCAAAGTTTATAACCTACATATCAAAGGAGGCGACGTATTATAAAGACACGCCGTTCAAGAATAGCGCCAAAGACAAGAGACACGTTGATTGGAATCATTTACTCAGAACGGACATACCAATTCATCAAGGGTCGCGTTGTTTAGAGGTGTCTATTCGTTTAGTATATATAAGGTTTATGTATTTCAATTATAATCATCACTCTCAATCAATACTAGCAAGTTTATTGTTCTTTTGGTTCTCAATTCTTCATATACAAAATCTGTGGTTCGCATGTTTCGGAACCAGATGGGTGAAACGCTGCGCATAGCCCATAGCGCAGCATTTGTTTTTTTAAATTAATAAATGTGTTTTATATTTTAAAACTTAAAATTGTTTTATATTTTAAAACTTAAAATTGTTTTATAATTTTAAAATTAAAATTGTTTTATATTTTAAAACTTAAAATTGTTTTATATTTTTAAACTTAAAATTGTTGTATATTTTGAAACTTCAAAAAATATATATCGGTTGTAATTTTCAGGATGAATGTAGACAAGGATATGTTTGATGAGATGGATTTTAAGGAGGATGTTCCTGACGAGAGGCATGTGGTAGATCCACTGGATGGGCACTGGTATTTGGAGTTTTCAGTTGGCTCAAATCCGTATATTAGGTGCGAGAAGTTGCGTACGATGAGGATCGGCAGACACCTCGCAATTGATTGGGCGTTTTTGGAGACGGTTGGGGAGGCAGCGAGAGCTAGAGACATTATTGGACTTGACACTCCGTGGTCCCGACTATTCGAGACTACAAGGGAGGAGTGCTATCGAGAGCTGACTGTTGAGTTTATCTCGTCATTTACTTATACTGAATGGCGGGAGGGTTATGTGGAGGACCCGGATCACCCATTTTACGAGATACATTTCCGTTTAGTCGGGGATGTCCATGAGATGTCTCTTGAGACGTTCGTTGTCCATTTGGGGTTGTACACCCCTTAGGAGCTTGCTACAGATATTTACACTGAGAGGATCAAAGAGACAGATAGACAAACCCTCGTTAGTTTTGGGATGGTTATTTCTAGGAGCCCCTTTGGTAAATCCTCGGCAAAGAGACCCCTTATATCGATACTTACACGTATCGCCTCATCCATTGTACCACGACAATTCAGCCAGGACAAGGTCAATCGGGGTGACCTTTTCTTTTTGTATTGTCTACAGTACCATAGGATGTGCGCGCTCGCGACATGCTTGGCGAAGTACTTTGCCACCGCACATCATCGGCGGCAGTGTACGGTGGCGCGTACATTACCGTCATCGCGCGCTCACCAGGCATCATTCCTGAGCATGGCCCTCTCCTGTCCATGGCCATTAGATGGACTTCATTAGGTAAACATTAGGTTATATCCATGCGGATGATGCACACCTTCCACAGCATCGGTGTTTGGTTTCGAAGGACTTGCCGGAGGAGATACCAGTTTATCTTAAGCTGAAGCCGGGAGTACCAGCGCCTGTTCAGCCACAACGGCAGCAGCAGGATGATGGTCTCCCATCACCACCGCCGCCAGCACCCCAGTAGCCGCCACAGTACCCATAGCACGTCTACAATGACTTGCCTCCTGCTGCACGGGCGATCGTTCTGGGCTTCGATCGCCGCCTCTGACATGCCGCCTCTGACGTGCTGAGCGTTATCAGATGTGGACGATTCAGACGCTCATGAAGTTAAGGGCGGCCGCGGGATTGGGGGAGCTTCCATTGCCATCGTCATCACCGCCAGAGGAGGACGACTAGTCTATGTTAGTTTAGTTTTTATTTTGTATTAGACATTTAGTTGTACTTTTGTTTTGTATGCACAAATTGATTATATATTTATCCAGATGATCTTTTATTTATACAATGTTTATTTGCAATGTTCCTAATATTTTTGAATGTTTCTTTTGCAACATATTGTACGATATTTTAATTAAACATGTTTGTTTACCTTTTAAAATAAAAATAATATACAACCAATGTAACAATAAAATCTTTTAAAAATTATAAAACAATAGCATAATAAGTCGAATATATAACTTTTCAAACAAAAACACAACCAAATACACCCAAACAACAACTCAAACAAAGACACCACACACTTATACGTTACCCTTTCACTAATATATGAAGGTGACATGTGTCTAAACAACCAAAGGGCGTATTTAGACGTGTGTGAATACACGGAGCCTAACTATTTCAACAACTCGGGTACTTAAGTACTTTTTTTTTCGATAAAACACATGCTATCTTGTGACGATATTCATTCCAGTTAAGGCTAGTAAGTGGTGATGTAATAAAATTTCATATTTTCTCCTCCAATTGTATTTTAGCTAATATATGTTTTAAAAAGCCAACAAAGAAAATCATAAATTAATAATATCAGCCACCAAGAAACACAATAATCAATCTCAATATTCTTCAACCCTCTTTTTCATGATTTATGATTCTACTAAAAAGGGTAAAACACAATATTATAAAAATAAAAAAAAAAAACAATGACAACATTAATAGAATCTTTTACATTCAATGCCACAGAATAAAAATAAAAATTAAAAATAACAGAGAACTTGAAATAGAAAGGCCCATAGTTCTTATTTTTTTTTTGCTTCCTTCTCAGCCTGCAATCAAAACATAAAGAAAAATTATTTCAAACAATTTGTAAACTAATTGAATCTTGTTCATATAAACTATATATATTATAATCTTGTTTATGTTTGGATGATTAATCATGTTTGTAATTCTTCTACTTTGTTTTTTTATACGCTTTAGTTGATTATAACATTATCTGGTTTTTGAAACGGTCTAACTGGTTAACTGAGAGTGTAGCCGGTTTGATTACTTATATAGCTTTCAAAAAATGGTTCGGATGTAGCATCGAGATATAGTTATTGTGCGCCAAAAGGTTCAAACAAAGGGCACTTAGATTTTACCGCTTTGACAACTCGATCAAACGCTTCAGGTCCATATTTCTCAATGTAACGCTCCACAGATCTTCGCGCATCAAGGCTCATCATTTGGAGGACTTTCTGCAGTCCCTCAGGATATTTCGAACTCACTTGACTCCCAACTTTGACATATTTTCTTACTATATTCGCATATACGTAAGCTGCCCCATTGATCCCGGGTAGTACCAACCACATACAAAACAAAAGCTTCAAGTAGGGCCAAAATGGAAGCCTGTTTTTTATCAAAACAATCAAGTCTCATGTGAATATAAAACATTAATCACTTTGTGAAAAAATTAAGCTGCATTTGGTGTCATTCATAGCAACTAGTAAGCTTGATATTACGAGTTGCTTGAAAGTTATCAAGTTATGTAGGTAAAACTGATTGAATTACCATTGAAGAACTTTCCAAAAGGAAAGCTCGAAGAGCTTAATGAACGAGTATAAAACCCAATATGTGAGCCATTGTTGATTGTCTTCTGATGTAGAGCCCTCGATTGCAAGCATTGACGCGTACCTTTTTTGTAAAGTTTGTACAATTATAGTTGTTAGTAACAAATTTTACAAGAAAACAATCTTGAACATTGCGTGTTTCGCATCAATAAAAAAATCAGTTTTTAAAGACCAACGGGAAGTCAGGTGTGCTAGAAAAGGAACAAAACGAATGAGGGGTTGTAACAATAATTTAAAAAAAAAAACCGTTATCGAGCATGACATCATAAATATTAGATTATAATAGCAATTATAAGCTCATATTAGTTTTTATAAATTCATGAAGTAAATAATGTAAAATGGTAAGACATTTGGAGTATAAAGGAAGAAAGAATATCAAGAGGTTGATTATTTGGTAAAGAATGTAAAACAATGAAAATGACTCGATCTAGCAGTGACAGATCTAGGATATTTTTCAGTGGGTTCGTTTTGGTAGATACTCTAATTTCATATGACCGTACATAAACTAATAATTACAAACGGAGTAGGTTTCTAGGAATCAATCTTTACATACCGGATCCGCCCCTACGATCTAGAGTTCTAGATATCAAAACTCTAAGTAATCAACAACGGCACCAAACGTAAAAGCCCATCGTGCTATTTTGGCCCGTTGAGGCGTTGACTGTTGAGCCGTTTCTGATGATCTGGGTCTAATGGCCCAATTGGAGAGTTCAATACATTTTTCGTTATCCTATAATTTTTTCAAACCATGGTATGCAAAGAGGGCCAGCAAAGTTATAAGCATTCTATAAAAGCTATTTTTGTTGTTCACTAATCATTATTTGTTGCTTTCTAGCAAAATTATTATCAATCTTACTGGCCCAAACCCATTATATATTGCTTTCTAACAAAACTATTATCAATCTTACTGCCCCATCAACCATTTCAATCTGGCCCAAACCAAATCCAAGACTGATTAAGACCGAGACCTACCAAGACCTTTTTTCCCATCTCTGGTTTGAGTTTTTTTCGTTATTCGATTTTGGTTCGGTCCCGACCCGATGCCATCCCTAAGTCTACCCGTGCATTATGGTCCTAGTTATTGGACATCTAACAACAACTTAGTGTAGAAAAACAAACTTCGACGAATTTTATTTCTAATTCAGAGAAAGTGTAACTTACAAGGGGAAAACAAGCATTACTCCGGGCCTATAACAAATTCACAAAATTAAACAAGTTAGTCGGATGAAACAATTATTCAAATCGTCCAACAACAACATTAACATGTACCCGATTAGTGTGTCTAGATGTCTAGCAATTGTTGCAAGAAGCCCCATTGTCCTTCGAGTTTTCAACGTTGTTCGCTTGTTTCCTATTCGATCAATAAAAAAGTTGTATGTGCTATGGCATTTTGCATTTTCCAAGTTATATAAGTAGTATGATTGTTTAAGATGAAGCAAAGCATATCTTTTGAGTATGATCTTCTTTTCTTTAGTTACAAACAATAAGAAGGGTGGGTTCATGGCAAAAAGTCTATGAAACTGCCCTTGGAATCTTTCTAAATTCTTCTTACATAAAGCTCAAAGAATGAATATAGGAACATGCTAATTGATACCTAAATGTGGGTATTTTTGTTCTTATGAACTCATTGGTTGTGAGATGGGTATTTTTGGTAATGGGCGAAAATAGCTTGATGTTAGCACGAGTTTGTTGGATCATAGGTCAACTGGGTTAGGTTGATCTTTAAATAATTTTACTTTTTATTGTTTTAATTTGTCGAATAAAAATATATATATATAATGCTAGATAACTTACTAAAAGAAAAATGGTATTAAGTTATTAGTAGTTGGATCACGTTAATTTCTGTACATTTTTACTATTATACTTTTTTCTTTGTTTTTTATTTGATCAAACTAATCATTAAAAAATATAATACGATTAGTTTTTTTATTTAGGAATTTTGTTTGATAAACGTATAATCATTTAAGAAAATATATTATGAATAGTTCTTTTTTAGGAAAAAATGATATTTTATAATACCAAAATCGTATGCATCACCACCACCTAGATAACCTCAAACTAGAGACCTTGGGAATAACATCAAAGATAGCTAACCAACCCAGCAACGGTTGAGGAGGTGAGATTGAGATCAAACTTATTATTATATATTAAATAACATCAAACTTATTATTATTATTATTATTATTATTATTATATTAAAGAACATCATGAGAAGTTAACTAATTCTTACTTTTAATTTTTATTATAAATTATAAATTATAAATATACAAAACATTATAAAAGAGTAAAATTTTGGATTCAGATCCCACAAACAATAAAGAATAAAAGAAAAACTGTTAAAAAAAAAATTATAAATATGCCACTAACTATTATGAATAGAGAATTGTGTAGAGAAGGATAGAAATTTCATAAAAAAAATCATGGGGCCATCGCCATGGGTTCACTTCTAATTTCTATTATGTATGAGAATAGTAGTTTAAGGGGTTTTTTGGCAACTTTTGAATAATTAAGTATTAAATCAGTAAGAGGTCTGAATCATTAAATGTTGAATCAGTAAGAGGTTTAAACAATTAAGAACCAGTATAATACTAACCGTTCAGAAGCAAATGTCATACCAATTCAGATAAGAGGTCTTAACCATTCAGACTTAGTATAATGCTTAACCAATCAGAGGCAAATGTCTGGATCATTTAGACATCCACTGGTGAAATAAACAGTCTGAATCATTAAGTGCTGAACCAGTAAGAGGTATGAACCATTCAAAGCCTCATTAAGAGCTAAACAAACAGCCCCTAAATTTAAAAATGAATAATAGTTTATGTTTAAAATTTTATTTGTTTTTAATATAACTTATATCTTAAATATTTATAAGTTTATTCGATTTAGTATTTTAGGTTTAAAAGTTTATTTGTTTTTTAATATGACTTATAATTTTATATAGACCGTTATTATATTGAATTTATTATTTATTACTTAAATATTTTAGAATTATATTCACTTTAAGATATATATATATATATTGTGTGTGTTTGTGTTTATAAAATAAAAAATAAGATAGTCGTTCCTTGAGCGACCGAGTTTGGACTTGGTTTTTTAATTGTTATTTTCTCTTTCGGTATTCAACCTAAATCTAACTAAGTAGCTTTTGAGACGTTTTTCCTAACTATCATTCAATGAAAATTTAAAGGAAACAAACATTTGCCAATAGTCTTTTCGACGTGTTATGACTGTATTTTTTTGTTTTATTTTTCTTTACTATAGCGAGTGTACGTAAGATAAACTGTCTGAATCTCGCCTACTGCAACGCTCAGAGGCAACCCTAGTTTAATTTATTTACCATCTTCAAATTATGCAAATATGCTTATTTAGAAATACGTCTAAATGAGCAAAAATAAGCACCCTTTTTTCGTAGATTTTATCTAACATATTAGATGTATAGACAAAAGATCAAATACAAATACCTTTAACGTATAAAACGTACGAACTGAAGGTTTTTCAGAAAAAACGCGGTGACATTTTCGTAATTGATTTACTTGTTGAGTATTTATCAAAATTACTCTATAAATAATCTTGTATGATAATTTTGAACTTGTAAGGTGATTTTGCATAGTATCATAACTACTCTACAAATGATATTGTATGATAATTTTGATCTTGTAGGGTAATTTTGTAGAATATCATAATTACTTTACAAATAACCTTGTATGGTAATTTTGAATTTTACGTTTTTTAATAAACTTGTATAGTAATTTTGATAATTACCCTACGAATCAATAATTACGAAAATGTCACCACGTTTTTGGTTTTTTTATCATAATTACTTTACAAATGACCTTGTATGGTAATTTTGAATTGTACGTTGTTTAATAAACTTGTAGAGTAATTTAGATACACTTGTAGAGTAATTTTGATAATTACCATACGAATAAATAATTACGAAAATGTCACCACGTTTTTGGTTTTTTTTATTTTTACTTTTTCATGTCTTTTGTACGTTAAGAGTATTTGTACACGAACTTAACTCTATATATATAGGGGATAGATAGAAAACTCGCTTGAGTTAAGAAAACCTTATGTAACAAAAAAATATAAAAAAATAAGGAATTTAAGTTACATGTTATTAAACATTTTGAGAAGAAAAAAAAACAAAAAACGCTAAGTGGGTATTTTTATATTAATTTTTGAAATTCGGTTTTTTAGCATATTTATATATAAACACTGAGTTTTCAAAAAAAATATAAAAAAAACACTCGGCACTTTTTTGTATTTTGTATTTTGTTTTTTTTTTTTTTGCTCAAAACGATCGATAACATGTAACTTACATTCCCTAATTTTTTTGTAAGAACCATAAAAACTCCTACTTCCCGTGCGAGTTGGGCTATAATTTTTTGCACAAACGTAGATAAAAATATTAAACACATCTGTAAAAAAGAACATAGTCGAGTTGGTAGTTTTGCCTGATGTAAGTTTTGTTACGGCGATGAATTTTCTTTTTACAACTCATGTAAATTTGTGCATACGTCATTTTTTTTAAATAGTTGAAATAAGTGATTTTTTTAAGATTTTTGAGAAAAAATTTGGAAAACCTTTTGGAACGTCTAGTTCTTATGGTTCCCACAACTAAAGGTGGTTCTCATTTTATTCTAACCCTATATATATATATGCATAATACTATATAAAAAATATAATAAAAATAATTAAATAATATATATCATGTTATATACATATAAAAGTAAAATAAAAAATAGTAAATGAGTTAAACTTGAGTTTGAAAAACTACTCACGAGCCAAGCACATAATTTAAAAAGGGTCTACATATTCACACACCCACTTGCCTATTTAGACACCCTTTAGACAGGTCGTCTAGACCTAGACGGGGCATCTAGGTTTTTTTTCTCCGACCACATTCCTGCACCATACAACGTCAAACCAGTCACATCAGATGGGGCGTCTAGCAATAGACGGATGACCAAGACGACCAGATTAAGACGGGGCGTCTAGGGCTAGACGAGTCGTCTTCAAGGTTGTGCTCTGCATGCATGTCAGTCAAGTTGCAAAGTGAGACGCCCCGTCTGGGCCTAGACAGGGCGTATATATCCTCCTTAAATAGAGCAATGCAGAGCCTTTGATGTCGCAAAAAAAACTTCAATCCGTCGTCGGAATTCTCTCGGTCTTCTTCTTTGGCTTATATCAACGCCTAGGCGTTAGACGGGGCATCTATTTCTTTATTAAATAGACCCATGCAGAGCATTTGATGTCACATAAAACTTTCAATTCATTGTCGGAATTCTCTTTGTCATGAACATTTTAGCTTGTATTGCTTTATCTTGGTTATTTATAGGTGGTGAAATGTCATTAAACTGGGACGACAACTATTTGTTTGGGGCGTATTCTGGCGAGTCGTGGGTGCCTGAAGCCAATACGGTAACAGTTATTTGGTTAAACTAGTTGTTGTTTTAATTATTTACTAATGGTGATATCGTTGTTAGGGGGAAAGCGGTGTTCCCAATTCTAACGAGCAAGAGGAGGTTGGTCTAGTGTACAAGACATTATTCGTGATGGTGGAGGATATGGTGGTGAGGCACCCCCATACGCAGGCAATACGTATCTCGCGGAGATCGTTTGAAAAACGGCTGAGGTTTCACAGTGAGTATAATACAATTACCCGATGGAGATCAGCCTTGTATATTTTGGAAAAAAGTATTGAAGGGACGGTTTCCAACGTGCAAATTTGTATCCCAATCGTCTACACGTCAAAGAGTGTCTTATGCTGAATCGAAGACTGTAACCGAAGGGAAACACGAGGAGTAAATGCAGGTAAATGAGAAATACTGTCATTTTTTAAATATATATGGTTTTTGATTGCGTAATAGAGTGTGTTGTGGTTTAACATAGTGATATGTTGTTGAACTTATTTCAGGTGTCGGTCAACCACGGTCAAGAAAGCAAGAACAATGGCTCGATTTTTTTTTATGTTTAATACGATTTGTTTGTATAAATAATACAAATAATTTTTTAATACAATAAAAAAAATTTGGTATAACTAATAGGATTTTATTTACTTAATTTGAACCTTGATATAAGCCGACATTCCTTCGGTACACTCAAGCCACAACAATTAAACCATACAAAGCTTTGTATATAAAAACCAACAAACTCCGGCATTGACAAACAGACGGTAATGATACTCTCCGAGCTCTCACGTCCAACCGCGGCGACGATTGGGCATGAGAGCTCGGATAGTATGATTACTGTCTGTTTGTCAATACCGGAGTTTGTTGGTTTTAGATACAAAGCCCATCTAAAAACCAACAAACTCCGGGTATTGACAAACAACAGCAATTATACTCTCTGAGCTCTCACGTCCAACCGTCGGCACCAGCAGACGATGAAATGTCGATACTGCCGGTGGCGACAGTGGGACGGGAGAGCTCGGAGAGTATAATTGCTGGTTAATACCCGGAGTTTATTGGTTTGTAGATAGGCTTTGTACGGTTTAAAAAAACCATACAAAGCCCACCTAAAAACCAACAAACTCTGGGTATTGACATTGACTAGCAATTATACTCTCCGAGCTCGCACGTCACACCGTCGGCACCGGCAGATGACGAAATGTCGATACTGCCGGTGGCGACGGTGGGACGTGCACGCTCGTAGAGTATAATTGCCGTATGTTTGTCAATACCCGGAGTTTGTCGGTTTTTGGATAGACTTTGTATGGTTTATTTGTTGTGCCTTTGGTGTGCTGGTAGAATGTCGGCTTAAATCAAAGTTCAAATTAAGTAAAATAAAATACTATTAGTTATACCAAAAAAATTTAAATGTATATATACGGGTCGTCTAGACCTAGACGCCCCGTCTTGGCCTAGCAAGAAGACCATTCTACCCCCGGTTTGTTGGCCGTCTAGGCAAAAACCAGGGGCAAAACGTTCATAATGTCAGGGTCTAGACGGGTCGTCTAGACCTAGATGCACCGTACAGTCTAGGCGGGATCTTTATCCCTGAGAAAACTTGAATTTTAAATTTAAAATGTAAATTACCATTTTACCCCTGAACTGCCGCCCGTCTAGGCCTGATTCATGGGCAAAATGGTAATTAACCATGCTGAGCTGTAAAACACTCAGCTGAGTAATTACCATGTTGCCCCTGAATTAAGCCTAGACGGGAGCAAGTCAGGGGTAAAATGGTACTTTACCGTTTATTCCATACGGGTCGTCTAGGCCTAGACGTATATGTCTAACCGCCTAGACGATCAGAGATAGACAACACAAACACACTCAACCCCACACATACACGTATCCTGCTGTATTCTACCGTATTTTTGCGAAATCAAGCTTCTCCGTGGAGTATTTTCAAATATACTTCAATACATTTTAATGTGTTATGTATTTAGAATGTAGGTTGGTTGTGAATTTGAAAGATTTTGGGGTTTATGCCGCTGTTAGGGTGTTCTGTTTCGGATTTCCGATGAACAAGACGGGGCGTCTAGACCTAGACGACCCCGGTAGACGACCTTGAAAATTATTTGTTTTTCTTTTATAATTTATTGTTTTATTCGTGTTAAATTTGTATTATACAATCGCAGATTAGTTATGGACGAGATTGGAGATCCGATACACGGGGACCCACATCCGCAAGGTCCGCGACGGGCCCCGGCAGTGCCGGTGGATCCGCTCCACGGCCACCCATACCTTGAGTTCCCGCCCGACACTAGGCCGCCCGATTTTGCAGTAAGCTACGTTGGATGCATGTCGGATCGCACTCGGTGGTCGACTGGGACCCGATTGAGGCAATCGGGGAGACGCCCAGACTTCGATTCTTCATTCCCGTTGATTCCCTGTGGCACCGACTGTTTGACCTGGCCGACACGCCGACTTACAGGGAGCTGCTCGTCGAGTTCCTCTCGACCTTCACGTTTCACCCTCCACGGGTCGACCAACCGCCTTCCCAGCCACAGGGCCCTCCCCCTCCGCCGGAGGTTTCATTTAGGCTGGCTGATGTGTGGCATTCGATGAAGCTTGCAGAGTTTGCCGTTCATAGCGGCATGTACCTGCAGGAGGAGATTGCCACCGATGTTTATACGGAGGGGCTTGTGGTGGTGGATAAAGCCACTCTTTTGGGCTTTTGGGAGGTGGTCGCTGGCCCTGACACTTGGGAGCATGTCAGGGCGAAAGGGAGGATTTCTCACGTTGCGGACCCGCTGTACAGGTACGTACATTTATTACGTTAATTATTTGATTATTGTTGCTATGAATTAATTTTCGTGTTTCGCTAACATAATGTGCAGGTATCTACATCGGATGCTCGCTACGTCTATTACCGTTCGCGGACAAAGCCGTGAGTGGTGTATGAGCACCGACTTGTTTTTTTTTTCTATTGCCTTTTGTACAGGAGGCCGTGCGCACTTGCGCACGGTCTCGCCCAGTACTTCGCCTCCGCCCACCACCGGCAGGAGTGCGGCTTTTTGTACGGCGGGGCGTACGTCACCGTCATTGCCCGGTTGTTGGGTCTTGTGCCGGAGTCGGACCCGCACTTGCAGCCGGCTATACCGTCCACGCGGATGGGTTTTCAGACCTTGCGCGGGATGAGGCTGGTGAAGAGGTTCGCCATGCTCGGCGAGCGGTTTAAAAGCCGCGAAAGTGAGCCATGGATTCCGGAGCCGCTGCCAGATCACTTCGCTCCAGTCCATCCGCCGGCAGATGAGGCAGCGGCAGTTCAGGACCCTCCGGTTGATTTTGACGGACCGCCACCGCCACCGCCGCCACCACCTCACGGAGCGCCTCAGTTTCCGCAGCACGTCCTTCCAGGTCATGCCCCGTGGGGTGCGGCATACACACGCTTACGAGCCGACGTCGACAGGCTTATGGATCTCGTTGCCTGGCTGGTTCGGGAGGCGCAGGATAGACGGGAGAGAGACGGGTTACCTGGCATACCGCTCCCACCACCTCGAGCACCACTTCAAATATTATATTTACTCTTTTCTAGCTTAATTTATTTAGCTTAAATGACCTTTAACTTCAAATACTATTGTTTATAGAAAAATACAAACAAAAATGAGAAAAAATAAATTTAAGCTTAAATATGTTATATAAAAATATGAAGTTAAAAGATGAACATATATGAAAACTTAGAGGTTAAAAAATAAGTGTAAAATGATTATTTATTAGATTGTTTATAATAAATTGGGCATATATGATATTTCAATTATTTTGTAAGGGCATATATGATATTTTTTGTTTTGTTGGGTATATATGAAAGTTTTCAAGTTTGTATGGGTATATATGAAATTAATCCTTTTATATTTGTAAACATTGACTAAACCAATAAGATCTTGACGCTTGGCATGAATAGGAGACAAGCGCACAATGTGTGAGCGACACTGTATTATTGGATGAAACTTAGGCCACTTAAAACACGCCACGTAGGCATTTTGTGCACCCTCACATGTCACATTGTGCACTCTCCTAGAGCACACCATGCTCATTCGTTTTGTGTCACTAGCGTTTATGCCTACGTTGCATCTTTTAGTTGCCCAAATTTCATTTTGTCGCGGGCATATTGTGCACCCGGTTTCATTCATGTCATGTGTCAATATATTGTTTATTTAGTCAATGTTTACAAATGGAAAACAAAAGGTTCAATGTTCATTTTCTCAATTGTAAAAGGTCATGTTTATATTGGTGATTTTCTCACTTACACATTGGACCGATGTATAGGGGCGGACTTCCATTGAAGGGTGCAGGTTTTTAGGAACCCATTGGATTTTGAACTTTTAGTAGAAAATGTACATATTAAATAAAAAGTGAATCCATTGAGTGAATCCATAAGAAAAAAAAAGCTAAACTGCTCCACTGGTTAGGCGCTGCTTATCCATCCACTGCGTCACGTGTTAGATTCCTCTTCCATACGTTTTCCATGTTTGCAATTTTTTTAACCTAAAAATGAATTAGCCCTTTTAACTTTTTGTATTCATTCTTTGGGTTATTAATTCATTAGTTCCCTTCTTTCTCCATCGTAGAAACAGAAGCAGAACCCCACGTAAACACACTATTACCCCAAATGAACAGCCCCTTCGTCATCGTGAACCCCGCCACTGTCCAACTCCCCCTGCACCCGCCTACCCACCCATAAATATCTTTCACTCTCGGGTGTTTTTTCTATAACTTTTTTAACTCAATATGCTTAAATTATTGCTTGATTTGTTGATTAATGAGTGTCAATTGTTGAAAGTTGAGATACAGTATTTAGTATTTTTTAGGTTTTATAAATTTGAAACTTAGTCTTACTTTATAGTTAGTTTATGTTATTACTTGCAAAGCTATTTTGATCTTCAAAGGTTTTAATTTCAGTGGATCAGGACTAAGAATTTTTGTTATTTGCTTGGAATGTCATATTAGATTTTATGGTTTTTATTTGGTTTGAGATAAAAACTTTGGCATGAATTTTATATTGGTGAAAGAGTGAAAGGTTTAAAGGTGGACACGGGCCATCTTGACTAGAATTTGTATATTTGTTTGTGGATTTTGCGAAACCCAAACTAAAATAACCATTAGATATATGGTTCTGACACGAACCGTCTTGACTCGAATTAATTCGGTAAAAATTATTACAAATTAATTTAGGGACAAAGTTAGAGAAATGTGTTTTTAGAGACGATGATAGAATGGGACGAGAATGCTCTAAAGCTTCATAGGAAAAAAAAGTGACTTTACTGATAAAGCCCGACCCGACCCGGCTGGAATTCTAATGTCAAGTTGACCGAATTCGAGAGCCTAAACTCATGATGTAAATAAGCTCGATAAATGTGGCTCGAGCTCGCGAGCCTAAACGAGTCTATTATTTATATTATTTTTATTTAATATAATGTTTTTATTTAACTACCAACGAGCCGAGCTCAAACTCTGAAAAGTAAGCTCGAACTGAGCAGAGGTCAAGCTCAAGTTTTCATAAATTAATCAATCTCGAGCCTGGTCAAGCTTTGAATCTATTTGACTCGTTTTCACTCCTATCAAAACCAATATACATGCTGAAAAATTTATGAGATGGTACCATTCATCTTTGTGATTTGTAGTATATATAATATAATATAATATATAATAATTATAAATATAAATTTGAATATGAATATAAATATAAATATAAATATAAATATAAATATGTATATGTATATTTGATATTCCCTTTTCTAAAAGTTAACGTGATATTATATTAAATTTCAGTGTATATGTGAATTTACCACTAATAACATTTAAACATACCTATTAATCTATTATGACTTTTATTATCTACCATAATCCATATTTTTCTGCCTCACTTTGATCGTCTATACTACAATTTTTTTCTTCTAAAATGATTTTCTACATCCATATATAAAAAAAACAGGGTCAATGTCTCAATGAAGCTAAATTATAACAAGAGTTCCACATTTTGTATAGGTAAAACAAATAAATATAATTGATACTGAATAACTAGAGAGAAAATATACAACCACGTATATACAACTATACAAGTAACAAATATTAACAAGATATATAATATGCGATGGCCAGATATATATACATACATACACACTCATGGATCACATGATAACCGGCAAGTTGTAGTCATACTCGTATGTCCCCATTGGAATAAACAGTGCATCACGGATACAAGTCGATGGATCAAAGTCTAGGAGCCATGACTCAATGTTTCTAAGCTCAATCTCACAATTCGCAGAGCCCATGCCCGGATCTTCTAGCCACTGAAACCCTAACTCTTCAGATGAACGATTACTATAATCCAACGACATGACCATGTTATCCAAACTCGAATCAGGGCTACACCCAAGGCTAGGACCAAGAATATAATCAAGGCTAGGATCAGGGCTATAATATTCAAGGCTAGGGGCTGGGCTATCGTGGCGATCATCAATATAGATCACATCATGAGTTGGTTCCGATGATACAACATGCATAGTAGTAGGAGGGACCGGATCAGACACTGAACCGTTACCAGTGAGCTCTTGAACCAGGGTCTTGAAGTTGGAAGAGGTTGTTATGAACACCTTTGGTTTTAAAACTTTTATGAGGTTGTTGAATTGATGGGTAGGTTGTTTCTTGGAGATTTTGAATGAGGGTTGGGTGGTAAGTCGACTTTTGGCCATGGTTAGTTACTTTGGAAAGATCAAACAAGTGTTGATAGTAGAAGTATCCAAAGAGAGGTATTTGTATTAAGGTAGTTTTGAATGGAGACAAATGAGAATAATAATATAATATAATGGTGGCTTTTTTAACACAAAGGTTTGAAGTTAGCATTCAATATATATTGCCTTTTTAGGTCAAACACATTCTTTTACTTTGAAAAGAATATCACAATAACTCCCAAAAAGGTGGCATTTTCTTGGTAAACATATATAATTTGAACACAAAATAACAATTATACCACTATCTCTTATTAGAAATTATTTAAAGGGTAAAATTGGTAATTTGTGTTTTAGTTATTATACACGAGTGATCTTAATGAAAAATATATATTGAATTCATTTTTATCTATGACAAACATTTGATTTTTCTATAAACAGCAAACTGGTTAGGTTTATGAGAAGTAAATTTCATGTTTAAAATTTTAAATTAGTTTTATTGTTATCTGGTTTTTGGTTAGGTTTATGACAAGTAAGTAATTTTCATATTTAAAATTTTAAATTAGTTATAGTGTTATTTGGTTTTTAGAATGGTTCAACCAGTTCTATCAGTGAGTCAATTAGACAACTGATTCGATAACCAGACTCCTTTATTATTATTTTTCAAACTGGTTGAGGTATGTTTGTAATTTTTGAAGAGGTGCTTCTTTTTTACCAAATTTTATGGGTTGTTCACAAAGTTCGCAGCTCAGCTCGTAGCTCGCTCGAAAAAAAAAACTATCAAAAAAACCTCAATTTGAGATGATGTGAGCCGGGCTAGCTCATTTTATAACCGAGCCAAGCTCGGCTTGGCTCGGGTCGTTGGCTCATTCTTAGGCTCTTTTAACTCAACCGAGCCACCACAATTAATTTCGAGCTTAAGCTCGAACCCACCCTGGCTTAACTTGGCTCGACTTGTTTACAACCATTAACGATAATTGTTTTGTTAAAACAATAAAAATAAATGAGATTCAATGCTTTCTTGAAATAAATAAAGTACACTTGTCTTTTCTTTTTTAACTTTTGGTTAAAAAAATTATCTCGATAGTAATTTAATATATAATAAATCAATATAGTATTTATCACTAATTCTAAGAAAACATACACCAACAATCCACAAGGAAACCGCTAATTAATATTGTATCACAAATTATCTAATTGAATGTTGCAATGATGATATCATTTCATTGAAATAACTACCCAAGATAGAAGTATTTACAAACGAATTGCAACTCAAATACATGCCGAAGAAGGAAAATGCAACGAAATGAAATAACTTATGAATTAAGTTTTTTACATGCAACATTCAATGTAACATTATATTTTTTTCTATACATTTTGGTTATTCGGATGTTTCTTTTTGTGGCTTATGAATGAATTTGGTTTAGTTCAATAAAAATGAAAGTGCCTTCTTGTAGTTATCATCAATAATCATCATCATCATTAATCTATTAAAAAGAGAAAGCTAGGAATAGTATCCTTGTCACATGGCAGAATAGTGTTGGTTGTTATTCTTTTTTACATTTCTCCGTTGTTATTACTATATATATATACGTTTTATTTTGTAACTTTGCTATATTTGAGTTGTTTAGTGGTTTGTGTGGAGTGGTTTTATAGAAAGTGGGCTGATTCGAATCCCGATTCATCCTTTTTTCCCATTGCTTTTCTTTTTGTGCGCGACACATGTTTTTAGGAACACCTGTTTTAGTACGTGTTAACCTCTTTTGTCACATCAAAACCCCCGAATCATCACTCCCCATCTCCATCTGTCACAACCTTCACCATCTCCGCCCACCATCACCATTCTCCCACAATCAGTACCATCACTACACTTCGTCACGCACCTGTGTGGAGTGGTTTTATAGAAAGTGGGCCGGTTTGAATCCCGCTTCATCCTTTTTTCCCATTGCTTTTCTTTTTGCGCACGACACATGTTTTTTTAGGAACACCTGTTTTAGTACGTGTTAACCCCTTTTGTCACATCAAAAGCCCCGATCAATCACACTCCCATCTTCCCAAACTGTCACAACCTTCACCATCTCCACCCATCACCATTCTCCCACATCAGTACCACCACTACACTTAGTCACGCACCGTACAACCTGCACCACCACTCCGCAAAACCCTAACTCCACGACTAACCGATGCAAGTGTGTGTTATTTGTTGGAGATCACCGAAATCGGAATCTAATAACCATTCATCATTTTTTTAATGGGCACAATTCATCAGAATTAGAATATGAATTCAACAGATAACATGTTTGGTCGAATAACACAGGAATATGAATCCATTCCATAATTATATTATATTATACATAATAATACATGTAAACTATATTGTTCCATTGTTTCAAGACCCTTGTTTTAAAAAAAAACTAAATAAACAACATGATAAAAGCATTCATATCCCTTCAATCAAAATGTGTGAATGAGGTTTTAATGGTTGTGAGTTTAGGAGAAAGAAAATGTTACATTCATCTATATATTTGAGAGGACACAATTCACCCTCTATAATTTTTAATTAGTTAACTGTAACACCCCAAAAACGGGTTTGGTAATTAAACCAAATTAATTAAGGATGGGCGGAAAAATACCGTTGGTAGTAAAAGTTAACCCATAAAACAAAATAACTATGAATAAATTAACCTAGTTAGTATTTAGTACATTAAGTGAGAACAATGGATGGTAATCTTTCTTTGTTATGTGAAACAAACTTGAGGGACCAAAGTTGTCTAAAAGAAAACTTGGGTTTTATAAACAAAAATTAAGACATAACACACACAAGGTGTGTGTATATGTCGATCATTAGGAGAAGAAACAAGGGGAAACCCTTGTTCAACCTTAATCCATCAAATCGGAGGGAGAATCGAACCTAGAATTGATGCATGAACACATTTTAATGATTACTTGAACTAGAGGGTCATGAGGTATGTCAAAAATCCTAATTTGATGATATTATGGATACAAGTAGATTTCATGGATTTCAATCTATGTATGAATTTCAGAAATTGAAATAAGATAAGAGATGAATACTTGCTTAGGAACAAACCCTAAGTGAAAATTTTGAACATGTTGTTATGATTTGGGTGTTTGGATGAATTACCACAATTAGTTAAGTGGGTTTTGATAATATGATGAAGTTGATGATATATTTATGTTTAGAATCATCATGCATGATAGTAATAAGAAGATACTTAAATGAATCATGAGTTTGAATACATGTTCATACCCACCATAAATGGGTTTTGTATTATATGACGAATTGATGTTAAATTCATGTTAATAGATGCTTAAAATCATCATGTGTTTACGAATGTTTAAAATTTATGGCTAAATTTGATGTTAACAATTGTATGAACTTGGATGGGTGTCACACCCCGGATTTCCAACCCAAATCCATACACCGGTGGGCCCGGGTGGGGAGTATCGTGACGTCAGTTGATAACATCATTGTCAATTAAATACGGCACAGCTGAAGTCTTGGAGTAAAATTACTATTACAAACCGAATGTTCGAAAATACAAAATAATATACAGGCTCGTAATAGAAGATCCACAGGCGGATCATAAAATGTACATGAAAGAATATAAAACCGACTTTACGGTAGATCTAAGGACTTGCAAGATCCTCTTATTCACTACCGAGCAGCTTCCGGCCTATTTCGTATTGTACCTGCAGTTTAGTCTTTGAACGATACGTCAGCATACACTGGTAAATCCACCCAACTGACTCATTTTGAAAACTTTAAAATGTTTTTAAGTGCAAAACGGTACAAAATCTATTATTAACTTGGGAAAGTTGAATTTACAACCTTGTATCAGATTCACATGTTTGTCAATACATACGGGCCCGGGACAGAACCGAGACATGATTAAATACACCCACTCAGGACTCACGAAGGAGTCATCCCCAACGTCTTGGGAATATTGCATATGAGCGTCTGTCAGGTGTATGCCTACACCTCGCGCTAAAGTCGTGGCCAATAACTATATATTGAGCCGAGGATATCCAAGACACGGTAATTTAACCCCCAATGTTTAAGTTATCAAACAAAACTGATTAAAACGAAATATAGGGTTTACTAGCCACAAGCGGGCATTCGATTGACCCCATTTTGGACCAAGCGGTAATAATTTACCGTATCCCAAGCCCGTATAGGGAAAATAAGTCGAGAGTATTTACCTGAGCTAGTCTTCTTCTTTTATTTTTTTAAATAACTCAGCCGTATACAAAAGTACCAAGTGCAGATAGCATTTACATGGAAGGCTCTAGTCTGGATTATGGCATAAGCTAGCCAATTAAATGCTAACGGTCTTATAAACCGAATAATGTACATGATCATTACGTATAACGCTTGATTAAACGATGATATGATAGAATTTAGTTTAAACCCGACAAGTACTTTGACTTGCATAATATGGGTAAACAATTAACATTCTGGATTTTAAAATTTAAATGACAAGGTTAAACCCGTTTCGGTTAATTTCAGTAAACTAGTTACGTATAATCAGCCGTATGCTTATAAGCGATAATGGGTAACCGGATAAGTCATGGACAAGTTATATATGCCATTATACTTTAAATAGGTTAAGATATCAGTAGGATATCAACTTGTATGTCCGTTAAGATTTTAAAATGAAACTATGCCTTATAAGGGCATTTCGGTAATTATATGTTGTATAAAAGGAACTTGAATATATTTTAAGTTTATGATCATGAGTATTCTGGAAAAATAATTTATTATGATATAATATCAATAGGATGTCAATTATATGTGTAAAGTATCTTTTATGACCAAACTATGCACCAAATGGGCATTTTGGTCATTTTACACATAGTTTATAAATTATTTGGATTCTGAGTTTATAACATGTACCTACTGTAAATATGTTTAAAATAAGTTTTAAAATCAGTAGGTAACAAGTCTTGGTCCATTAATATGGTTTAAAACCATACTATGCGCTGAAACGGCGCTTATGTCGTAAAATGACATTTTATGTGATGTTTAATGAAACTGACATTAGGGTCAGATTAAAATGTCTTAAATATGTTATTTAATATAACATATCAGTAGGTAATTGATTTACCTTGAAAAGATTTGATTAAAACCATTTTATAAGCCACAGGGGCTAAAATCGTCATTTATCGACATAGTTTATGGACCTGCTTGAAAACTCAGTTTATAACTTGGTTTAACATCCCAAATAATCCTACTTATAATATTACATCAGTAGGAAACTCATTTTCAAGTTCACTATTATTTAAAACCTTGTTTTATGCAAAAAAGGGCATTTTAGTCAAAAATGGCATAATTGTGGAACTTGCGCATAAACTTGGATTCTGATTATGATCATGTAATATAACCTCAGAGGGTTATGCTACATTATATTATGATCATAATGCAACTTTAGATCAGTAGGTAACTAATCTAAACCGAGTCAGAATCAAAAGTCAAAGCAGAAGTCAAACTTCGCGACTTTCGGTTGCGAACCGATCCTAGAACTGAAATTGACGAGCCGAACATGTTCTCACATGTTCTAACAATTATTACCAACTTTTTTAAGTGCAAAACAGGTTTCATAACATATATAAGATTAATTTATGATTTTTCCGAAAAATGGTCTGCTTGACTTTTTAATATCGTAACTTTGACCCGTCAATTGGTCTAGCAAACGTGATCTTCAGGAGGTGCCCTTTATATGGACAAAATCTACCTTATTACGATCACTTAGCCATGTTCATTTCGAAAAATGGTTGGACCATAATGGTCTTAACCGAAAGTTAAAGCGTTTGCTGTAAAACGCTTGACTTTTGGCTATAAAAGCCTATAAACGAAAATGCAAGAGCAAGGAACACTTAAAAGAGGTTCCTAGAATGCAAGAGAATTAAGTTAGATGCTCCTTTCAGCTAGGAACTTCCAGAGGAGGGAGAAGAGTTATGATTTAGAAAGGTGCAAGTTCAAATGGTGAACTTGATCACCTATTTATAGTTGGAGAGCTCAAAGGAGGTGAAGCCAGGTGTTTAGGGGTGTAAGAGGAAGCTTACAAGTGACCCAAAATATGGCATAGCTGATTACAAGTCCATTGTTTCGAATTAATGGTTTTGTGGAGTTTTGCTTGGCTGCCAAACAAACTTTCTGCAACAGACCTGTTCTCGCGCCCCGCGAGAGACCCAGGCCAGGTCTCTCGCGGCCCGCGACCGCCCCTTGGCCAGTTTCAAAGTTTGACACTTTAGCCCCTCAACTTTAAAAAGCTTCTAAAAACCTTTTTAAACACCTTTTTGGCACTTTTAGCCCTCCGTTGTCAATACTTGTCATACCTGGGATTATGCCCGGACATTGTCGAGCTCTCGGTTCATTAAAAGGTCACTCAGAGGTAATAATTAACATGTTGACACTTTTAATCCCTCCATCATCCAACTTTCATATATTATTGGATTTAATCACTCTCGTCCAACAAACAGGACATATGAGAGTTAGGACTACGTAAAGGATCACTCAGAGGCTCAGTATAAGCATGTTGACTCTGATGTCACTCAGAGGCTAGGCATGTTGACACAACGGTCACTCAGAGGCCGAGTTTAAGCATAACGACACTAATGGTCGTTCAGAGGCTACGTTTATGCATGTTGACATCAGAAAGTCATTCAGAGACTCAGTTTGAGCATGTTGTCACTTTTGGTCTATATTAGTCTTTTGACAGACTATATTTAAAATACAACACGTGTCATTATATTATTGGACATGATTTTACAGGGTGTTACATTGGGGGGAAATGTAGTTATAATGGTGGCCTAAAAATAGCGCTTACCCGGTAAATAATGAAATGCCTAAATGAGTTCGTTGAACTTATTTGTGGAATTTTGTTTGTTAATAGGCAGTTGACTTTTAATATTCAAACTGACCTACCATAAAAGTGAATGTGATATTGCTTATAAAAGTCTATGAGATGTGACGGTCATGATGTAGAACGACTAATCTAACCGTCTTATGAATGTTATATGATAGCTTGACTCTTGACAAGCTAGATGGAGCTTGGAGTGGAATGGGTCAAGCCGATTAAAGGCGCAAGAAAGCATAAACGGACGCGAGGTAAGTAAAGCTTACATCCTTCAATGTGAATATCTACTTAGGTTTTGATCAGGAATAAAGCGAGTCAGTATTTGAAATGAGTTTTCGAAATATGACGTTCCGGCACGAATTAATACGGGTCGGAACAAGCGAACATGGTAAGAAACCATGTTTGATGGTAAAAAGGGTAATTTGGTCGTATGTTGACAAATAAATTAATGAGTTCTGAAAAGACACCCCATGGCGTAAGCCGTAAAGTGTCGAACGAATAAAGAAATGACTTAATGTAATATGATTACATGGTGTAATCCGAAATGGACTAACAGGTGAGATGGCAATTAAACGCCATCTCACAACACATAATGATGGGTCGGCCCGATGTAGCAAGAATAGGTCAAAGGACGTGTAAAATGGTCGTTTAGGCCGGACGGGTCAAATGGTGATGTTTCACCATTTGATAATAATGACTAACGATTGCTTGTCGAGTTTGTACTCACAGGGAAGAACGACATAAGGGCATGGGTTGCTAGCACTTAGCAATCAATATGTACAAGGTATTGAAAACGGGCCAATTCGTTGGCTCGAGCCAGGTACGTGTAGTGGACGTGCTCCCGATGAGGGTTTATGGTACGAGTAAAGTTAGTCGAATTTAGGGTGGACACTAGTTCACCTCAAGTGAGGTATGTCTAGTGTTTGGGGAAAACAACCATTAGAGCCGAAGACTTGTTTTAGCGAAAAGAGTCTTTAATCGAGTCCATAACATTAAACGATGGGGAACCTTTATGTTCTTAAGAACATAATAAATCTTAAATGATGTGCGGGTTAAAAGTGCTCACTTGGTCAACAGGCTTTTAATACGTCCTTTGTGGTTAAAAAGGATGAAAATTGACCAAAACGTCTTTGAATGGCAAACCGGACAAACGACCTTTAAGAGTAGGTTAAAAGTGAGTATTATAATTGAGTAGACCTTTTTTGGTAGTAAAGTGAAAGGCTTAAGCCTTTTTGGTTTAATGCCTCTTAACGGGTCCTTTTCGTAAATTATCAAACCGAAAGATAGAATTTGGAATACACGATTTTACTATAACTAGTCCACCACAAATATAGTTGTGGTGGAAGATAATTAGAAGTCTTAGTGTCGAAATAGGAGACAAGGAAAGAAAAAGCGAGATTTAAGCTTAAAATTCTTAAATCCTTTTAACGGGTCAAAATGAATATGTGTATAAACCGAGAACTAGTATTGCGAATCGAAAAGCTTACGGGCCCGGGTAAAGGTTTATGAGTTAAAAGGTGGGAAATCGATTTTCGATCATTTAGAACAAGTTTGAAACGAAACGGATGAGTATTCGCAAAGTTACGAAGTTTTCGCCATGAAAGGCAAAGACTTGAAAAATGCTGCAGAGCTGAACCGTAACCTACGGTTCTCTACTGTAGTCTACAGTGGACTATTTCTGCCAAAATTTGTTCAAGGCCAACCGTAAGCTATGGTGGCCAGCCGTAGCTTACGGCGGGTTTCTTAAAAATGTTTGTTTTGTTGTTTTGGATCTCTAGGTTCAATCAGTTACGCTATAAACTCGTTATAACTAACGTATTTCGTAATTTATGGAATATAGGTAATGGTTTGATGTATCGGATGACGATCAAGCTCAGCGATGAACCGAACACAGATCAAGATCAAGCTTCCGCGATTCTATTAAACGCTTATCTAACCAAACTAAGTGTTTTATCCAGGATTCTTTTAACATTTTAAAGTTTTTATTATTCTCAAAATAATTGTGGACGTGTATTTGTAAGTATTTTATAAAATACGCGTTAATCGAGTTAGGGTCTTACATTAACCGCCATTTTCATCTTTGTAATTTGTCTAATTTTGCCAGTTTAGGCCAAATTTCAAATTTGTACCATTTACCTCCCTAACATTCTTTAAACATGCAAGTTTCATCCAAAAATATAATTGGACAAACCACAGTGACGAAAATGATAGTTAACTAATTATTTTTTGGACGAAACTAGCATATTTCAAGCATATCAGGGACGGAGATGATACAAATTTGAAATTTGACATAAACTGGTATAATTGGACAAACTATACGGAAGAAATTAACACTCAACTCTTTTTTAATATATTTTGAAAGTGATTGTGAGTGGATGAGGGAGAAAATGTAATGATAAATGTATAAAAAATATTATTTAATTGAAAGAAGAAAGAAAATATAGTTGTTTTTAGTGTAATTATACGATAGATTTGGTGGAAAGGATGTGAATGATCTAACGAAGTTACGCAAGTCAAACCTCCGAAACGACAAAAGTATAACTTGACACGAAGTCTAGGGTCCCCTTTTGTAAATTTCTGCAACGTGTGTTACAATTATATCTGCGTTACTGATGTTCGAAATTAGGGCAAAATTATCCCAACACCTTCTTCACTCGCTTAATCGAAGCTACACACGATTTCACAACAATGGGATGGATCGGAGAGCAAATCGATTCAGTGAAATCTATGCAATTCCGACAACTATTCACTCAAGCGATTAGCCTCGGTTCGTCATTCTCCTGTCATACATTTTTCTTATCATCATCATTAGATGTTGAATAATTTAACTTTAACCTACCGATCTACTTTGTTATTCGCAATTCGATCTCAATTTTGTAGATCTTCAGCAATTTTTGTAACTGAATATATTTGGATTGGTGTTTTGATATTAATTTTGAAGTTTTAAGTAAGGGTTTTGGTTTGATTTATGGTTTTATGGTTAAAAGAAGTGAACTTTGTGATGTTTTGATGATTGTTAGTTCTTGTATAAGGGTATTCTGAACTTTGGTTAATATAATGTATGATCTTTACAGGTATGATTGTTACATCAGCGTTAATAATATGGAAAGGGCTTATGTGCATTACTGGTAGTGAGTCTCCTGTTGTTGTTGTGCTTTCTGGAAGTATGGAACCTGGTTTCAAAAGGGTAAGGTTTTTTTTTTGTTTATTAGTTTAAGGTAGGGGTGTGCTTGAAGTTATATTTTCGGTAACCAGAGTTGCCGGGTGTTTTCACGTAGCATTTTTCGTTGATGTTAAATGATAATTTGTTATTGTTATATGATGCAAGATTCCACCTTTACCTCTGTAAAGAGGTTGTAATTTGTTGCTTGTTGGCATGTGAATTGGCTTTGGGTTTTAAGTCTTAACCCTTTTGAATGTCTTGCAGGGTGATATTTTGTTCTTGCATATGAGTAAGGAGCCGATTCGTGCTGGAGAGATTGTGGTGTTTAATGTTGATGTAAGCTTCTTGATAAACTTCTATCTTTTGTTATTAGTGATTCGGTGCTTTGCTTGAATGTTTGTGTAAAATACTTGTATAGCATACATTTTTAACTTCACTTAATTATGAAGATCATGTTGTGTAATATCAGTTCAGGGCTGGCCCAAATGCAAGTAAAAACAAGCTAGGCCTTTGGGCCTCCAAATTTTCAGGGCCCATTTAAAAAATATATGTATAATAATTAATATGAAAAATACAATTGCGGTCTTGTGGTAAGAATCTCGTTTTGTTATCTATTCAAGTCTCACTGTGAGTTAATAAGAATATTAGTAAAAAGCATTGCTTTTGTAATATATTCAAGTTGGTGAGGTTCTTGTAAAAAGGACCTTTTTCGTGAGAAGTGTGAGAAGTCATAGGAGTTGACATGTAGGCATGATGTTTTGGATTTAGGCATGATGTTTTGGGTTGTTTTGGTAAGAAAAACACCAAACATAACAATTTAAGACACAATGCAATGAATTCTAGGCTTGAAATTTAAGACACAATAAAACACACTAATTAACACTTAAAACACACTACTTAACATTCTTGGCATGGTGTTTTAAGTTTTAAGCCTAGAATTCATTGCATTGTGTCTTAAATTGTTATCTTTGATGTTTTTCTTGCCAAAACATCATGCCTAAGTCCAAGACATGATGCCTACATGTCAATTCCTATGCCTTCTCACACTTCTCACAAAAAATGTCCTTTTTACAGGATCCTAAACCTTCAAGTTTGAATGACAAATTCAAGAAGCCTCATATTGCTGCTAGTCTACTAAAGTATAATTTTTACAAACATTAATATTATCTGTGTCGTGGTGTGTTTAATTTGATATGGAATTCTTTTGGTTCTCGGTTTTGAAAGAATAAAATCGTATTATAATGTATTGAATATTAGAGTACTTACCTGTACTCTGTTAAACTATATAATACTCCCGAACTGTAGCGTATCTAGGTTAGAAGTCTAAAAATACCTCTAAAAATACATGGCTTCGTCGTATTTTTCAGCTGCTACAAATCCAAAACTATCATATTTTGACAACTTCATTTGACAGAAAAAACTACGTACTTTATAAATTGATCTGGTGTTATATAAGTTTATTCTTAGTATCTTCCATGCTAAATAGAAATTGAAAGTACAAATCCAAAAGAATTTTAAAAAGGGTCCCGAATTTCTATTTCGCTTTAGGACCCAAAATGGTTGAGCCGGCCCTGGATCAGTTATCATATTCTTTGAATTTAGTGAAAAACACACGTATAGCATACGTCAGTTCTTGACAAATTTAACTTCCCTGATGTATGGTTCTGCTCTTGTTTGTGTGCAGGGGCGTGAAATTCCAATTGTCCATCGCGTGATTAAGGTATGTGTTTCAAGAATTATACCATAAAATTAGTTTTTAAGTAATCTGAGTGTTGGTTATAAAATGTGCCCATCAAGAGCGCATAATGCTTGCATCACATTATGCAGCGATGAGATCGGATCACAGTAAATGATGTGCGCATCACATGATGGGCATGTGACGCAGCTGATGCTGATGGGGCGCCTTATTCGGTTAACCAGTATTTGAACAAATAAAACCGTTGATTGCAATGCAAGTTTTTAAATTTGATTGAACAAATGTAACCATCGATTGGGCAATGGGTTTGAGTATTTGAACAAATCAGACAATCAATTGAACAAATCTGATCGAAGACGATGAGAGTATCGTATTATTTTAGTGTTGAAAAGTTAAGAAATTAAAATATTACCTATACATGATTTTTTTTAGTTTTTTTAATAACGAATGCTTTGCACACATGATGTGATTGCTCATCGACTTTTGGGATCAAAATGGATCAGAGCGTCACACGCGTTTTAAAACTATCAGAGATGAGCTTTGGTTTTTGACTCTGTTGATTGATACTCGAATCAAAAATGATAATTCTCAAAGTGTGAACTAGTTTTTTAAAACCATAACTTTAATCTTTTTTTTGCTCAGTTAAAAAAGCTGCATTCATCATTTGTACTGTTGGCTTTCTTCGTCTAATATTTAACCACTGATATGGTTTCTGTAGGTTCATGAGCATGAAGATGGAGAAGTCGATGTCCTTACAAAAGGTAAATTATAATCAATTCCTAAACTAGATTAAACAGCTATAAAATCATATTAATTGTAATTCATTTCATAATATATTGCACGCCTATTAAGTTTAATTTATAAAGGGGAATCTGATATATGATTAAACTGTCATTGTGATCTTTCAGGCGACAACAATTTTGGAGACGACAGGCTTCTGTATGCTCAAGGCCAGATGTGGTTGCAACGACATCATATTATGGGGAGAGCTGTTGGGTAAATTAAACTTCAAACTGTTTGTTTATTCAGCACCAAATACGTAAGTATTATATCTTTTTATATAAACACATTTATTTGGTACCTTTTACAGGTTTCTACCTTACGTTGGTTGGGTGACAATTATAATGACGGAACAGCCCATAATAAAGGTTTGATTTTAGACCAATTTTGTATCTTTTCTATCATCTTATCACAGAAAATCGATTATGTGCAGTATATAAGTCATTCATGAACTTATCAAAGTGCCAATTATATGAAAAATGGATACGCGTTGTAAAATCGTGACCCCTACCCGGCCCAATACCCGTCGGGCATCAGGCATACCTGCGGGGGTATGCCCCTTAGTTTGTTAACAGTTACCGATTGGGATTTCCAAATACATTTCTTTTTTACTATTATAATTATTGTATAATTTTATTTTTAAACTATTATAAATTAAATTATACATTACATTCATAAAATTTTTATCATAAATAAATAATAACATTATAACTGGTATTTAGTTTTTATTTATATTCTTCACAACTCACAAAATATATGTAATATTTTCAAATACATATTCCAAAGTTTTATTTGTTTCACATAATGAACCTACTAAATAAGTCACTAATAGATATTTTGTTTAAGGGAAAATAAAAATTTTCGGTTATATGATCAGGTATATAGTTCAGGTAAACGGGTTTATGGTTTCAGGTAATCGAGCCGGGTATCACCTAATCCCATACCCGCGAAAATTTTTAAAACTAGTCCCATACCCGTCGGGCTTTGGGTATACCCGTCCTATATGTTGGTTTCAGGTATACCCGTTGGGCTCGGTTTTTTTTTGCCATCTCTACATCCTATCGGCAAAATCAGTACTTAATGAAAATAATTGGCAAATGGGTATTTCTAACATGTAAAGCTTTAAAAAGGGAAGTCTTCAAATTGTTGTTTACCTGTCTTTTTCTTGTTGCCTTTGTATGATTCTTATTGTTTTTCAAGATCTTAATTCTAATGAATTCTGTGAACCAAACGCCCTTTACTTGTTACTGACAGGTTTCTCTTGTTTTATGCAGTATATTCTAATAGGTGCTCTTGGATTGCTAGTGATAACTTCAAAAGAATAGCATGCATCAAGCCGTTAATGGAAAGGTTGTTTAATGACTGTAGAACATTCTCGATTTTATTTTACATTTTGTGGACTGATATAGCTTCAATATAAACTGTTTTGTACCATGTGTATTTTCTCGTATTGATTCCATGAAGTAACAAGAGCTAAAATTACGCAACTAAGCATGTATGACCCGAATGCAGCTTATACATGATCGTTTACTTGCCCTCTATGCGACAACTTGTTTGTCCACTCCAACGCCTCCCATCCAGCCGGTCATAAACGGCCTACGAATGTAGTTGTGTAATAGAACGTGCGTGAGTTTTGCGCCTATCACTGCTAGCGTGGCCAGTCGTCGTGTTGATAGGAATCCCACTGCGAGTTGTCCAAGTAAATGTCACATTAAATGGTGTCTATACACTGTCCTTACATGTTTTTTTCAAAGGAAATTATTAAATTTGAGTTGATAAGATAGTGGTATGGGTTGACATCTCATGTTTGCCACATTGAATCAACATAGATTTCATTGTCTTCACACATTCAATGGAATCACACTACATATAGTCACGTATAGAACTGTCCAAAAAAGAGTACTGTTAATAAAGCTTGTGGTTTGGAGCTTGCTCGGATTAAGCTCGCTCGATATAGCTCAGTTTGGCTCGTTCGTTAGCTCGACTTTATTTGGTTCGGATTATTTTACTTGTAATATATTACTTTTATACACATAAATATATATTTATAAAAAAATTGGCTATAATTTACGGATATTTAGAAGCGCAGCTGGATATCTATGGTGTATTTGAGGGGTTGATAATAGACTTGTATTTTATGTTGTTGAGATTTAATACTTATTTAATATTTAGTTAAACTTATTTTAGATATATTATTTTTAACTATTGAATAATATATTAGATTATTGAATATAAAAGCTATGTTTTAATTAATTTATTTAAATTTGAGTCTAACCAAGCGGAGTTGGCTCGATTGAAAACCAAGCCGAACTCGAACTTAGAATTTCAACTTAGGTTCCAATCGGAGCCCGCGCTTACCCTAGCTCGGCTCAACTCGTAAACAACCCTAATCACATACACCTAGATGTCTACAAAACATATAAATATTAGTTAATCTACGTATAAAAAAATGTTGTTATTTAACCCAAAAAAGAGAGATGCGAAGATGAATATAAGAGAGAAAGAAGAGAAATAAAGAGAATATGGAATGTGATTAAGTTCTCTAAAACTTTATTCTACTTGACGATTAAGAGACTGTTTGTTTAGCTTTTAATAAGGCTCTTAATGATTTAAACTTCTTATTGGTTCAACACTTAATGGTTCAGACTATTTGTTTCGCGAGAAGATGTCTGAATGGTTCAGACATTTACCTCTGAATGATTCAGACATTTACCTCTAAATGGTTAGGCATTATACTGAGTTTGAATGGTTAAGACATAATATGAAGTGGTTGGACATTTGCCTCTAAACGGTTAAACATTATACTTGTTCTTAATGATTCAAAACTCTTACTAGTTCAACACTTAATAATTTAAATTTCTTACTAATTCAACACTTAACCATTCAAAAATTAAGAAACAGCCAATAACTTCTTAATAACCACTCATTTTGAGTAAATTAATCCAAAAACAAACTTTAGAAGGTTATAATAATATA
The DNA here is from genome assembly GCA_947069175.1 of Scalesia atractyloides. Taxonomy (NCBI): domain Eukaryota; kingdom Viridiplantae; phylum Streptophyta; class Magnoliopsida; order Asterales; family Asteraceae; genus Scalesia; species Scalesia atractyloides. The sequence continues at coordinate 2,204,046 of CAMTDV010000003.1, forward strand.
CTAAAAATACAAAGTCAAATGATTTTTTTTATAGTATACACAAAAATTCATTTATATGATCATGTAACCAAATAATATAATAATAAAAACATCATCTTCATGTAAATTATTAACACATAAATCAACCTCTTTGAACTCAATTCCTTATGATTCTAACCAACCCATTGAATCATCCAACATTTCAACACAAAATTTGGGTTTAATATTAATTATTCATACAACATTCCATTTGATCATAGGGACTGAATTAATTCCTCGTTCCCAATGGTCTGAATCCATATTCCATTTCTGCATGTATTTTCCGATGCATTCAACGGTTTCTGCCACCATCTCCACCGTCACTCTTCCACCGCCACCGCCGCCGCCGCCACCCTCCGACCACCCTCTTGTTCAGCATGCTTCATCCCAGGTTAACCCATGTTTTATAATAATTCAACAAGATGATTACATATTCAATTTGTGTTTTTTATATCCTATGGCAGGTGTTTTAATTTGGGTTTATTGTTTTAAGTTGATAAAGAACAAAGTTATGCAACAATGAACAAAAAAAGAAAACATTTTTACTATTTTTTTAACAAGTTTTAGACCGTATTTAAGGCGCTGTTTGTTTAGCTCTTAATGATTCAGATATCTTACTGGTTTACTAGTTAATGGGTTAAACTGTTTATTTCGCGAGCAGATGTCTGAATGGTTAAGACCTCTAATATGAATTGATCAGACATTTCCCTCTGAAAGATTAAGCATTATACTGGTTTTTAATGGTTCAGACCTCATACTGGTTCAGCACTTAACCATTCAGAAGTTGCCAAACGACCCCTTAGCTATAAATTATAATGAAGAAGGAAATCATGGTTCTAGTAGATTGACTTCAAGATTGCTTCCATCAACGACTTTCGGATCGGATTATATCCTCCTAACTTTTTTCGCCCGATGAGATTTCCGCAAAACAGAATACCGTGAGGTTTCCCTGTGGCCATCTCCTCTGGCGTGAGAATAAGTATTTGATCGGAATAAAATAAGTTAGAAAAGTATAAGTAAAGTGAGAGCGTAAGAGATAGAGAGTGAATTAATAGGTGTTACCTTGAGTGTGATTATAATTATGAGGAGGGAATTAGGGTTGATGTCACTATCGCCTGGTGTGGTCCCCATTGGTGAGCATAACTGCTTTGATAGTGACATCTTGAATTCTGTTGGTCAGGAATTAACATTCCTTTTGTCATGACTGTACCTTTTTTTGCCACGTAGGCATCACATAATTGTGCAATAGCAAATTCGGGTTATTTTGACGAGTTGACTTTTACTGGTTTGATTCGGGTCATGCCTCTTCACATAACAATTCAAACATATTATTGAGTTGTATTGTGCCACTCGCCCTAATCTACTTGTGTTCTTCATCAATCTCCTATTTATTGCTACTTGCATACATAATCTTGATTGCCCATATAGAATTTAATCCATAATGATACTAATTCTTTCTCAGTCACCTGTAATTTTTACTTTTTTTTATTGTCAAAATGAATATTGACCTTTTGTAGGAAGATCATTATGTAGCATCCATAACAGAAGAGCATGAGGTAACCTGTTGGGGCTGTGGATTAATCTTAATTCTTTCACCTTATACGCCCATTTTCAAATGCGGTTGGTGTGGAGCCGTAACTAATCATAATTCAGTTAAAGGTGACAACAGTTACTTTTGGTGGAGACGTTTGCGAGACAGATGTTTCGTTTGTATTCTCCTGCTATTTATGTTCTTCATTATAGGTAAAAATAAGTTAATCCTTAATAACTACCCTTTAAAGATATAATTTACTGTTAATATCCACTTATTATGCTCATAATCATGAGATCATCGCTATCCAGGTGGCGGTATCTGGTCTATTTATCCCACTGTTTTTTCCAGAAGTTATTTTTGTGGCGTGCTTCATATAACTATATCAGTTATGTTATCAATAACGACACTTTGCACTTACATCCTTTCGGCATTTCGGTCTCCTGGTGCACCACCACTCATACCCTGGGGTAGCTATCCAGCTGTCGGGAAAGGTGGTCTTGAGGGCTACACGTTTTGTAACTACTGTTCGAAACCAAAATCATCTAATAGTCATCATTGTCGCTCGTGTGGCATGTGTGTATTGGATATGGATCATCATTGCCCCTTTGTAAGCCTTCACACTCTTCACCTTTTGTGCACATAGTTATATAGATGCATACATACTCACATATATACATGTGTGCACTTTATAAGGATGGATCAAATACAAAACTATTTAACCTAGGAAGTGTAGGAAACCGGGTCAAATGAACTCTGTTTGACCTCATTCCAGCGGCGCTGGAACCGTCTCGTCGAATCTTATTCAATATATATATATATATATATATATGTATATATATAGGGTCTGGCTTTTAGGGTTTAGAGTTTAACTTTTAGGGTTTAGCCTTAGGGTTTAGAATTAGTGTTTAGGGTTTAGCTTTTGGGGTTTAGCCTTAGGGTTTAGGGTTTAGCTTTAGGGTTTAAGGTTAAGGGGTTAGAGTTTCTGGTTAGGTTTCGGCGAGCCTGTTCCAACACCGCCAGAATGAGCTCAATCGGAGTTCATTTCACCCGGTTTCCTAAACTTTCCAGGTTAAGGACATTTTGTACCGGATCTTTACCCTACACTGTATACACATGCTAAAGATGTTTTTTTAATCAAATGCAGATTGGGAATTGTGTAGGTGCTGCAAATCATCGAGTCTTTATTTTCTTCTTAATCTCAGCAGTGATAAGTAACTTTTACGTTTCGATCATATCTTCATACGCAGCATATTACATCTGGCCACCAATAAGAAACCTTCCTATATCGGTTTTAAGTGGGTCCACCGACTACATGTTGGTGTATGGATTCCTGAAGGAAATTGCTTTCGCGTTTTTTGCATCTGTAGAGTCGTTATCCCTCAGAGGTTTTATTCTTGTTTATCTATTTATCGCAAGCGTTTCAGTGGAAATCGGGTTATGTGTGCTTTTATGGCAGCAAATGTCTTACATATACGAAGGGAAGACGTATTTAATTCATTTGAGTTCTCGTGGGACCAACCGAAATAGCAAGAAAGATTGCCAAAATATTGTTCGGTTCTTCGGGTGCCCTTATTCTGCAACTAGATGTCTGCTAGGGTTTTGGAATTCTAGAAAGATCCACACAAAGTGAACCATATTGTTTCGTTAACGTAACCAACATACGCATGAGTAGGTCATCACGGGGGCTCGCTTGTTTTATGCTGTGAAAGTAACAAAGTTTTTTAATTTTCAATGGAGCATAAGATATGATGTTCTGTATGTGTTCTAAAAACTCTTTTTTGGTTGCTTACAACATGGTAAAAATTGGTTTTAATTACTGTTTTAGTGTTTTGTAAGTTTTGTATCTTGCATATGGGTAAAATATGACATGTTATGCAGGAAGAGTGCAGTGAGCAAATGTACATCATATCATCAGGTATGTTGGTAAACAATAAATATAGCAGTAGACTCATCAAACAGAGTATATAAGTATGAAATGACCTCTATACTCTTCTTAAAACTGGTTAATTCAAGTCTATTTCAATTAACAAATCCAAATAGGTTGTCATAAAAAAGATATCAACCTTAAATACCTCAATTATTATATTTTTTTTCTGTAAGCTATTATAAAAAAGTGAAACGTAAAAACGATCGGTGATAAGACTATCTGTTGTGGTGAATGTGAAAAAAAAAGTATGTCATGTAAAAAGTTGGTTTGGGGGTTTGAGGGTGACTCTAAATGATTGGCTTAAATTTTTATTTCATAGCTAAAAAAATAATCTAAAATTGTTCATACGTCACCCACCTCGCAGGTCTAAGCGTCTATTTCACCTATCCCACAACACATGCCCTTTTATGCAATTATGCTCTAATATGAAATAGGAATAACTAAATACATTATTATAAAAAGTTTGGTACAAAAGCTAAGCTTTAAAAAAGGTTCAAAGAGCAAAACAAATTCGTTTAACTCTTGTTATCAAAACTCAATGTGTAGAGTTATCTCAAAAGCTAAATGCCTAAATCTAAAATTTATGGTGAACGGTGGCAATCCTAGAAATTATTTGCTGAGGGTGTGGATGAGGTGTTTAATCATATTTTTAATGGGTGTGGTTCGGTTTTTTGCCTAAAATATAGAAATTATTTGCTGAGGGTGTGGATGGGGTGTTCAATCATATTTTCAATGGGTGTGGTTCGGTTTTTTGCCTAAAATACACACTAAATTTATTTTTTCAAGGGGTGCGAACGCCCACCTTGACCAAAGGGTGGGTCTGCCTAGATATGTACAAAAAAACCGGTTTTAAAATCGGAACCGGAAAAAAAATCGAAACCGGTTTTTTTAACCGGTTTTTTAACCGAACCGAACCGGCGGTTGTAAACCGGTTACAGATCTTGAGCTTCGAAACCGGTTTTAAAACCGAAACCGGTTATAAAAAACCGGTTTAACGGTAAAAAAAACCGGTTTTTTGGAATAAACCGGTTAAAAACCGGTTCTAACCAGTTGGACCGGTTATTGTTTTTGAGTCGAAAAAACCGGTTAGTAACCGGAACCGGTTATAAAAAACCGGTTTTTTAAGAAAAAAACCGGTTCGGTTAAAAACCGAAACCGGTTTTTGAAAAAAAAACCGATTTGTACACCTCTAGGTCTGTCCCATATGGTAAAATTGCTATAAAAATGAGATTAAAGTAGAAAGCAGATTGAAATTTGAATATGAAAAAAAAACATTATTAGTAAGATATTTAAGTGGATGAAAAAGACTATGTATAATTTATCAACTTTTCTTTCACTTACAAAATTACTATTCATTTTTCTTTCAATTTTAATCCCTTAAGTTTTCATTTTTTATAACATTGTCATGATTTTTTTTACTTTTAATCCCTTTTACTTTTCATCTTTTATAAATTTATCACAAACATTTTTCATTTCTAACATCAACAGTTTTCCACTTTAACTTTATTCCTTTATGTTTTTCATATTTTGCAAATATGTCGTTTAACGTTTCGGTCTAAAATTTGCCCAGTTAACACGTTGTAACGCGCATGTGTGGTTCAACGTTTTTACATTGTTTTTTATGGCTTAACAGCCATCGTAGTTATTCTTGTGCATGATAAATGAAATGTAACCAAATAGTAAAAGAGGGATTAAAAAGGTTTAATTTATATATTTAAGACTATATATGTAATTCTCTCTTGTATAATTAATTGCATAGTTTATGTAAAAACTATATTTATATAATAAAAACTTCAGGTAAAGTTAATTTTCAATTATCTTATTTTTCTTTTATAATTTTTTTTAAAGAAGAATCAACCTTATGCACAAATTACAATACAATAATATGTGGAGAACTTGGAAGTAACCTGGAAATTCAACTGATCTGTCGTTCAAATAATAATAACAATGTGAATAATAATATGTTAAGAACCATGAAACCGTATAATGCACTTGACATAGTGCTATAATACACTTGACATAGTGCGTAAAAGTAATCAAAAGTAGTGAGAAGAGATGCGACATCGTTTATATAATTGCCTTATATATCAAATTTAAAACAATACGTACAACCTTCAAGTGTATTATATATTATATGGTTCACACAATTCTCAATATATCAAACTTGGGCTCAGGAAAAGTGCACACTCAGGCGGCTTTGGCCTTTTCCAAGCTGGCCTGACCAATGCTCGGGCCAGACAAGAGTGTCTATGACTACCAAGCCAGACCATGCTTAAGACCTAGTGTCAGATCCTATCTAGTTAGACCTGCTAACCATTACCCAGTCCACCTTTTAAGGTCATTTTAGTAGTGACTAGGGAGCTAATAATCGTACACCTAAAAAGATTTTTTGACACCCTCTGTACAACTTGTATAGACGTATGTACTAGTCATATATGGACACCTCACCCCAGAGACTGCCAGGGTCACATCAAAGTCTTTTGTAATGAGCCCATACAAGACTATACAACTCGTATAGGGCATCCACCACCCTATCCTATACGGGTCATGTAAAGCTACACACGCGGTTCTCGCAAAGACCAAGTACATTGGGTAAAATTTTAAATTCATAGTTTGTTTCATAGATGTTAGGGTAGAGGTGTACAAAAACACTGATTACGCAATTGAAACCGAAAAAAAAACCGAAACCGGATTTTTTTAAAACCGGTTTTTTTTGTAACCGGTTCGGTTACTAACCGGTTTGACCGGTTATTAATCGGTTGCATAATTTGGTTGCCGGTTCGGTTTAGAAACCGGTTATAAAAAAACCGGTTGTAAAACTGGTTAAAGGTAAAACCGAAAAAAAAAACTGGTTATTGCAAAAACCGATTACGATAAAAAACCGGTTAACCGGTTACGTTTATTTAAAAACCGGTTATGAAAACCGGTTAACCGGTAACGGATATTAAAAAACCGGTTATAAAACCAGTTATTTGTGCCCAGATCAGAAAAACGGTCATATGACCATTAGGACCTCAAAGTAGCCGTTTTTTTTGTTCTTTTGGGCCTAAAATGCAGCTCCAAAGTAGTATAAAAGGGTGGTGGGTGTTTTGATTCAATCACACAATTCTCTAATCTCCTAAATCTCTTAAAAACGCTCACTTACGCTCACTTTCTTGTTCGGTAACTCTTACAAAAAGCATGGCAAGCTCTAGTGCTCATGATTCGGTCAATGTTGGCGAGTCTACAACAGAGGTTGTTCATGTACTTCCGACGAAGCGCAACTCCGAAGTTTGGTCACATTTCGATTTGTGCGAGATGGCGAACGGGACGAAAAAAGCACGTTGTCATCATTGTAATGGTTTTTACGCCGTAGGGGCAAACACCACCTTGAGACAACACGTTGAAAAACATTTTGCAAGTCGTTGAAACAACACACTAGTGGTCAAGCTTCAATGGGGAGTGAAAGCGCTAGCTTGTTCGCGTACAATTTGGATGTGACTAGAGTGGAAATGGCGAAGTTTGTAATCCAAGAAAGTTTGCCGTTCAACCATTTCGACAACCAACGCTACACAAAGATGGTTCAAAGAACTCTCCAACCACGATATACCCATGTAAGTCGTGCTACTCTTAGGAGAGATTGTTTAAGATTGTGGAAAAATGCTAAACAAGAATTAATCTCTTATTTTGAAAAATTAGAAACCGGTGTTAACTTGACTAGCGACGTTTGGTCCGCACCGCACGGTTCACCCGACTCGTATATTTGTGTCACCGCCCATTGGATTGAACCGGCGACGTGGCAAATGATGAAACGCACGATTTTGTTTAAACTATTTAATTACCCCCACACCGGTGAATCTATATATAAAGCAATCGACAAATGCATTAAAACGTACAAATTGGAAAACAAGATTTTTTCAATAGCTTTTGATAACGCCTCAAACAATACGCTTTCGGTAACGCATTTAAGATTAAAGTACAATCCAATTTGTGAGGTATTTTTTTCCATAGTCGATGTGTCGCACACATCATAAATTTAGCCGTTCAAGATGGCTTGAAGGTTATTGAAACTCAAAAAGAAGCTTTCAAAAAAATGTTACGTCATATATATGGTCACACGCATAGACATTCAAAAAATATTAAAATGTGTAAGGAAACGGGTCGATTATGCTTAGGACCCAATTGGGACGTCGCTCATCGATGGAACTCGACTTGCAGCATGTTTGAAAATGCAATTTTGCAAAAGGAAAGTTTAATATCATTTCATAACCTTTTGTCGAGTCGTGGAAAGGTTTCGTCTTACCACCAATCGAATTGGGGTCTTATTGAAACGGTTACACAAATGCTTCAAATTTTCAAAACGTCAACAAAGACTTTATCGGGAGTTTACTATCCAACTAGTTCGTTGGTACTTCACAATTTGTTTAAAATGTGTAGGAAATTAAACGAGTTGTCGGGGAGGGGTAGACCATATTGTGATATGGTAGCTACGATGAAGGAAAAACTAAGAAAATATTTTAAAGAACTACCCGCGGTTTTCACTTGTGCCGCAGCTTTAAACCCTTGCTTTAATATTTCTGGAACCGGTCTTTGATTTTAAAAATTACAAACGAGTTGGATTTAAACACCGATGACGAACCAAACTTTGGCGAAGCCGCAAAAATTCGTTTTAACGAACAACTTTTAAAAATGTTTGATGTTTATGTAACAAAATATGGTCAAACCTCGTCACACATTCACGATTCAATGAGAAATGCCGCTTTCGACGAAGGTTCATCAAGTATCGAGGATGAAGATTTGTATGTTTATAACAATTTGTTAGATGAGTCGAGTCAAATGCAACGTGGTAACACTAGTGGTAGCGAACTCGGTCGGTATGGTGGGTCGAACTTTCTACAAACAATGACTTCACAAGAATTTAAAATTTTTGATTTGTTGGGTTGGTGGAAAGGAAAGGAAGATCAATTTCCGATCCTAGCCACAATGGCCTGAGATTTACTAACGGTCCAAGCTTCAACCGTAGCTTTGGAAAGTGCTTTTTCTATAAGTGGGAGGGTGATTTCTATACGGAGGACAAAGCTAACACCAAAGGCGGTTGAGATGTCGATTTGCTTGAAAGATTACTTGGATGCGGCGGAAAGATGTCAACACATACGCTCACTCGATGGAGAATTAGATTACGAAGGCGAAGTGTACGAGGACAAGGTTGTAGCCGAACTAACAACCCCAATGACCGAGGAAGAAGCCAAACTAGATGAATTCCTACGCAATAGTTCGAGTTCGGGTTCGGACGAAGAAGATTAAACGAGGCTCATCAAGCTTGATATATTAATTAGTCCAACTAAAAAAAAATATTAGTGGACGTTCTTGCAGATTAATATTTTAACTTTATGTATTTCGTTTGTAACGAACAACTTCGTATTTTCATTGTTATGTAAGCGTTTGTTCCAAAACTTAATCGTATTATTATTTTTTAACCTTTATATATTGTAATTCTTATGATTTTAAACAAAAAAAACAAAATTTTGGCCTTAAAAAGGAGGGTAAACAGCATGTTTTAAACATTCTGCACAAGTTTCTGCAGAACCGGTTATTTTACCGGTTTTTTCCGACCGGTTAATAAACCGGTTTTAAAACCGGTTATACAATCAATTAAAAAAACCGGTTATTACAGAAACCGATTACTAACCGGTTGTAACCGGTTATAACCAGTTACAGTTTTCAAGTACAAAAACCGGTTTTTAACCGGAACCCGTTATTGAACAACCGGTTTTCAGAATAAAAAAAAACCGGTTCGGTTTTTAACTGAAACCGGTTTTCCAAAAAACCGTTTTGTACACCTCTATGTTAGGGTGTCAAAAGATCAATTAGGAGCGTGTAAATATGTGAAACCTTCTAATATCTGGTCAACACAGTTAATAAGCCAACTTCAATTTCTGATAAGAATGATACTACAGAAACCAAATTATCTCAAGGTCCAAATGAAACTCAAATCAACACCTAAAATCAAACAACAAACTAACCAACAACTACAAGTCCATGACAACCTAAACAACGTGTAAATTCAGATTCCCGTCTCAAAGCCCGATAACCTATTCGGGCTGTTCCACCTCAGCATATGGAGTATCCACTTGGGCTTTCTCAGCTTCCTGGACCTCCTTCTCAGTCTTCCTACCCTTCTTTGACTTGTAATACACACTCATAAAAGTCCCCACAGCTCCATACTTGTTTCTGCACTTCTCATAAAGCCCTGCATCAAACATCCTCCAAAACTTCTTCTCGTCAAGTTCCGAAACTGCGTATTGCGGCTGGAACCCGTGGTTCTCGATCAACCAAGTTTCCAATCGACGGACCGCATCAACTCCGTCAAATTCCTCACCCCTGAACACGGGTCCCGGTGTGTAGTAGACTCCAACGTCAGTGTACATTTGCGCGTATGACGTATCACCTTGCCTGCGTTCTTGCTCAAACCCTTCCTCCGGGTATATCATTGTCTTACACGGGAGCTTGTAAAGTCGGTGCGGGCATAGCCATAAGGGATATATCTGCACAATGTAAGATAATAGTGAGATAACTAGGGCTGCAAACGAACCAAACATTCGGCAAACAATTTGTGAACCGTCAAAAAGTTCGTTTGTGTTCGTTCGTTTATTAAACAAACGAACATGAACAGAGGCCGCATTCGTTCACTTATGTTCGTGAACGTTCGGAAACGTGTTCGTTTGTGTTCGATAGTTCATTAATGTTTTTAGCTTTTAAATTTTTTATATAAATAGTTAAAAATTCCGACAAATAAAATAACTAATAAGTGAGTGTATTATATATTCTGTTAATGAACGCCTGTGTGTGTTCATTTGTTTCCATTTGTGTTCATAAACATTAGTTTGTGTTCATCAACGTTCGTTTTTGTGTGTTGCCTAAAATTAATAAACAAACACAAACGAACACAAATAAGTTCATTTCCTTAACAAACGCACAAGAACATAAAATCTCGTTCGGTAAGCATTCATGACAAGGTCTTGTTCATGTTCGTTCGGTTCACTTGCAGTCGTACAGATACCCTTGGTTTATCTTAAAATAAAACACCCAATATCATTTTGTAGCAAATAAGAAAGTTTGTTTTACCTCCATTTCGCGATCAACCCACTCGAGAGCATCCGGGACCTTGTAAAGCGGGACAAGCATATCTTGAATAACGTGCATCTCATGATAATAATTTCTAATTGCTTCACCTTGTGTAGCCTTAAGCAGAGAAACCTTCGGTGGCATTAACCACCCGAACAGAAATCGGAACCACCATTGATCACCGAACGGAAGAATGAGCTTCCCTTCCCAATATAAACACCGAGTGTGTCTATGATAATATTCTCTTGTCGGAATATACTCCACAAATTCCCCTTTTATCAAAGCCGTTTCAGCGTGCTGATAAAACCATGGTTTGAACCACCAACCAACACTGTTGATCTTGTTCCCTTTCATTTTGGCCTCTTCTTTAGACGCGTATTTTCCCGTCATGCATACACCCTCATGCGGATTGTAAATCATTGTTTCGACAAAATCAGGAACTTTTTCGCTGTGCTCGTCATCAAAATCAGGGGCGAAAGATTCAATATACGCTTGTGCAAGATCTCTCACGTTGCCTCTTACAGGTTTGTATGTCAGCTTCATGTATTCCTTGATGGGAATGAGTTTGATTTCGGCTGACATAAGCAAACCGAGCGTCCCTTGAGACCAAGGAATAGCGTAAAACAGATCGGAGTATTCATTGTCTTTCGTGGCTCGAACCACTCGACCATCTGCAAGAACGATCTCATAGGCGACTACGGTATCAGAGAAAAGACCATATAAATGGGAGCTTCCTTCAATTCCATAACCATTAATGAGCCCACCAACGGTTAGATCATCAAGCTCAGCCACAACAGCTAGAGCCAGATTCATGGGGACAGTGGCTCGGGTGATCTGACCCATATTGACCAACGGTTCACACCTAGCAATCATTCTTTCTTGGTCGATTTCAAGAATGTTGCGGAAAGCCGAAAGGTCAACTTCAAAATGACGGGCCCGTTTATAGTCAACGTTCCTCATTCCAACTGCGATCCATGGCTTTCGGGCTGTACAGACAAGCCCGTCTTTCGATGGGTTTCTTTCTTTGAGACGCTTTTGAACCTTCTTGACGTTTTCTTCATGTTCCTTTTGGCGTTGCTTGTAGGATTTCCACGCAGATCTAATGTCCCCCAGATATGTGAGGAAGTAGAGAGTGAAAGAGATCGGAAGCACTACAAATATAACGACAATCCATCTGAATTGGACGAAATAGTCAACCCACACCTTCTTCCTCTTCGGGCGAACTAACGGAGCCTCAAGATCCGCCATTTTTCGAAGATTATGATCTATACCATCCGAAAGTAATAAAATATTTCAGTTATTGATACAAGTAAGTTAGATTAAACAAGACATCCAACTCATTCCTACTTCATAAAAATTAAATTCATATAGCAATTAATTATTAATTAATAAAAATAAATTATTGTAAGATGGATCTAATTACAATTAAAATACTATAATAATATGAAATCTAGATTTATGAACCACATTATGAGGGGTAGGTGAGTTATTCATTTTACAAGCATCCTCAAAAGAATCTTTGCTACAACTTATTACAGTAAAAAACCCTAAAAATCCTTTATATCCCACAAGATGCAATGGTTCAACTAGCAACACCTTATGAACAAAAGTTCACTAACTTACATTTAAACTAAAACCATAAAATCAAGTGATTCAGCACCCCAAAAGGCCTAAATACAACAATTATCAAGTGTCTGAACACAGTTAAAACCCTAAAATATGAAACTAGGTAGAACAACTCACTAAAATGAAACCAGTGCATGCACAATTAGATCCATAAACCCTAGTAACACATGAAACCCCCAATATATATGTATTAAAAAATAAAAGCCCTAACAATAGCAGATAATAACAGCCATTATAAAAAACTCATTACAGTTAATGCAGATAATAACAGGCGTTATAAAACCTCATTATAGTTACTTGCAGATCATAACAGCCGATATAGAACCTCATTATAGTTAATTGCAGTAATATACGAACAATATACAATTATACGATTTGCAACGAAGTTTGTGTGTGTGGATTGGTGCGATTGAACGGATCGATGAGTGAATAAACAAGGGAGAATTGAGAGAGTGGTTACCTGAAGGTGGAGGATGAAGGAAGAGAATCCGAAGAGGAAACGGGTCGGATCTTATGGGGATTTGGAGAGCTTTTTCACTGCTAAAAGCAGTGAGTGAAGCAAGAGTGACTTTGGAGAAGATGATGGATAGTATTTTTATAGGAAAAATTGTGGACCGCTTTTCACGTGACTCAAAATAAAAATCTACACACAATCTTTTATATTCTTATTTATGTATGTAGTAAGTATTGTTATTTATGAATTTATGAAGTAAATAATTTTGAAAAACTTTAATATTTATTTATTTACTTTTACTATACATACAAAATCTTGAGAGAATACTATCAGGCAGTTGTCTGACACTTCCCTATTAATTGATTTAATTTACGATTTTATTCGTAGTTTAAGATTGCAATTTTGTCCTTTCAATTTAAAATTATGTTTTTGCCCAGTTCAAAATAAAATTACCTAGATAAAAATAAAATTATGTTTTTATCCTTGGCTTAAAATTACGAATTTGCCCTCAGTTCACAAAAAAGATTTTGCCTCATTTAAAAAAATTACGATTTCGCCATGGGTTCACAGTTACGTTTTTGCCCCAAGTTTAAGGCAAAACCATGCTTTTGCCCCCATCTCAAAATAATAATTTTGCCCACAATTCAAAACAAAATTATGATTTTCCCCCAGCTAAAAGTTATGAATTTGCCCTTTGTCGTCAATTTAAAATAGAAATATTTTTTCCCCTGGCTAAAAATTACGAATTTGTCCCCAGTTCAAAAATATGATTTTGCCTCATTTTAAAAATTACGATTTCGCTCTAAGTTCAAAATTACGTTTTTGCCACCAGTTCAAAACAAAATTAATTTTTTGCCCCAGCTAAAAATTACGAATTTTAAAAATTACAATTTCGCCCTGAGTTCAAAATTATGGTTTTGCCCCTAGTTCAAAACAAAATTATGTTTCTGTCCCCAGCTAGAAATTATGAATTTGTCCTCAGTTTTAAATTATGATTTTCCCTCATATTAAACATTACGATTTTTACCCCAGTTAAAAAATAGTTTTCTTTTTCAAAACTATAGTAGTATGTCAAATAGCTGTCTAGCACTCGTTCATTGGTCCTGACAATTTACTATTTTGTCCCTAGCTCAAAATTGCATACTTGCCATCGTTTAACTTTTTTTAGCTTAACTATGATAGTGTTTTGGTTTAATTGGTTGACTCGATGTATTTCTTTTGGAGATCGTGTTATAAATAATATGTACAAGTAACCAAAATACATGCGTACATGTTATGAAACTAAGAAATATTCGGCTTAGTTTTTGCACAACGCGGGTGGAGCATAACCCTAGTTAGCAATATACTATAGATTGAAGGACAAAAAAAAATATTATATATAATTTAAAGATTTTAAGCAATACAATTTTTAATACATATGTTAAGCTATAGGTTATGATCATCATGATTCTTCACATTAATGTACTGGTGGAGTTAGTCTATTAATTTAGAAGTATCCTAAAAAGAACTTTTTACCGTGCAATCATACAATAATAAAAAAACGATAAAAAAATTGTTTTGGGGCTTGGGCTTTGTTTATCAATTGGGCGTCTTTCAATTATATTATACTTAATTTGGACTTAGTTATTATACAAGTTTGCTGTTGTAAAAGGTTTGGGTTTATAAAAATTTGGAATTTTAATAAATTAAAGTATCCATTTTAGGGGTATCCCCGTATTTATTCAAAGGTATCTTTTATATAAAACCGAAAAAAATCACATTACGAAAATGGGGTTGAGACATAGCCCGTGATACTCCTCATTATATTATACCCATGCCACTGCGTCAACACCATTTCACTTAGAGGTGTACAAATAAACCGGTTTTAGAACCGAAACCGGTTTTTTAATCGATTTTTAAAAAATCAGTATCAATCGAACTTAACCAACGGTTTGTAGACTGATTAGTGTTCTTGATGTTTGAAACCGGTTTAAAAACTGACACCGGTTAAAAACCAGTTTTTATGGCCCAAACCGGTTTTAACTGAACCGATTAGTACCAGTTCAGGTTCCCATCGTATAAAACCTGTTAAAAAACCAAACTGGTTAACTAGATTTTTTGCCCCTCTGAAAAACTGGTTCGGTTAAAACTCGGATCAGTTAAAAAAGCGATTTGCACACCTCTAATGTACCCTACACTCATCCACCACTCAAATCCCCCATCCTATATGGTGTTGTCATGACCCAAACCATCGTTCCTAATTTTTAAAATTTATTTTATGTGGAATATATTTGACTAATTAAGGAAAAGGAGGTACATAGTTGACATTATTTAATCCATGCGAATCAAAGTGGTTCCTAAGGTAGGCGGTATAGCATATCATCCACCGTCTTGGGTGGCAATCCATGACATCGTCTTGGGTGGCAATCCATGACATGTCATACCCCATACACTTTAGCTTTACAATTTTTAATACATAATGTTAAACAATTAACACATAATTTTTAAATAGTCATAATCTTTTCATAACATAGTATTTTCTTATTGAAATTACACCATAATTAGTTAAATACGAAATACTCTTTGATTAGAGTATGATATTGCTATAAATGATTTTTTATTTAGAAAAATTAACATATCACGTGATTACCCGTGTTTGTATTCTCTATCGTATCGTGCACACACATCTCTAATTTAATAATAAGAGCATTAGCAAGGGATTTTGTCTACCCTGAAAAAACTTTGACGTTGAAGAAGGTGAGAGAAGGTGGTTGGTCTATTGTAGGGGTGCAAAGAAGCTAAACCAAACCTGAATCTGAGCTTGAGCTCGATTAACTTATTAAAGTTTGGGTTCGAGCTCGGCTCACTTCAAGCTTTGTTTTCAAAGCTCAGGCTTGGCTCGTTGGTGGTATCTCAAGCTTGAGATCGGCTAGTTTATTAACTTCTAAGTAATATATCAAATAATAATAATAAAATAAATAACAGACTCATTTAGGTTCTCGGACTCGATAAGTGAAGCTCGGTTCGGCTCGTTTACTAAACAACTTTAAATAAGGGATAAATGTTATTAAATATTAATAAAAAATAATGTTAAACTAAAGCTCAATAAGGCTCGACGAGCTCACATGCCAGGCTCGAGTTCTGGCTCGATAAATAAACGAGCTTTATTTAAGGCTTAAGCCCGGCTTAAGCTTTCTATAAGACTCGGCTCGTTTTGAACTTTTTCTCAAACCAATCTCAAGTAACTTAGGATGTGGTATTATTTTTGGAGCCGGTCGGTTGCTCCCTTTTCTGTGATACAAATAACAAAAATAAAAAATAACAATATAATAATAGGAGAAGAAGTTAATACCGTAAAAGATCCGGACATATTTTAAGTTTGTCACAGTAATTATCGATCATGTGTTTGAATTTCTTATACACTAAAAACAAACTAATTCAATCTCACAAAATAATAAATATTGGGGTCAAAATCGCATACTATAATTGTCGTTTTCTATCTGTTTTTTAAATATTCGTCTGTTTTAAAGATTTATTTGGATTTGTTTTCCTATAGATTTATCTTTATTAATTAATGTCTTTATTTAAAATATGAATAATTGAAGATGGTATTAAAGTGTAATCAATTCACTCTTTCACACCCATCACCCAACTTTTCTCCTAACTCTGAAACCACTTTTAATTTTTTTAACGCTTAACGAATACTCCAAATGCGGGATGCACTCGCTTCCGAATTGGAGAAAACTCTCACCTAGGACCGAAGCCCGTGAACACTCGCCCGAAGGCACGACGGTGCGGTGAGGTGAAACCCGCTCAGTTCAAGGATCGAACTAGCGATCTCCACCTATTCGCCTAGTCTCCAATTATCACCAGGTGCCGAGAAAATAATAAGGAGTGTAGGAATCGAACATGGGTTTCTTACATACGGGGTCCGGTACGGAGACCGAGACACAATTAACGTACACACCACTTTGGACTCACGAAGGAGTCAATTCCTCCCAACCTTGTGGGAATGCATAATTGAGCGTCTATCGGGTGTATGCCTACACCCGCGCTAAGGTCGTGACCATTTCTATTGTAATGAGCCGAGGATATCCAGGACACGGTAGTTAACCCCCGATGTTTAAATTATCAAACAAAACTGATTAAAACAGAATATGCGAACTTATTATCCCGAAACGGCGTTCGATTGAATACCATTTCCAACCAAGCGGTAATAATTTACCGTAACCCAAGCCCGTATAGGGAAATAAGTCGAGAGTATTTACCTAAGCTAGTCTTCTTTAAATTTTTAATAACTCAGCCGTACACAAAAATGACTAAGTGCAGATAGCATTTACCGGCAAGTCTCTAGTCTGGATTATGGCATAAACTAACCAATTAAATACTAACGGTCTTATTTAAGTCATTGACTTAGACCGACTAGCGTACTTGATCAAAACGCATGACACTAGATTAAATGATGATTGGATAGAATGTAGTTAATCCCAACAAGTACTTTGACTTGTATGATATGGGTAAACTATAAACATTCTGGATTTTGTGACTTAAATGACAAGGTTAAACCCGTTTCGGTTAATTTCCGTAAAATAGTTACATATACGTAACTGTGCGCATATTAGCGATATCGGGTAACCGGATAAGTCATGGACAAGTTCTATATGACATTATACTTTTAAATAAGTTAAGATATCAGTAGGATATAAACTTGTATGCCCGTTGGCTTTAAAACAATATTATGTCTCATAAGGGTGTTTTGGTAATTATATACCGTATAAAAGGAACTTGAATATAATTTAATGTCATAGTTATAAGTATTCTGAAAAAATACTTTATTTATGATATAATATCAGTAGGATATCAATTATATGTGTATTTTACCTTTTACGACCAAACTATGCACCGAAGGGGCATTTTGGTCATTTTACACATAGTTTATAAATTATTTGGGATTCTGAGTTTATAACATGTACCTACTGTAAATATGTTTAAAATAAGTTTTAAAATCAGTAGGTAATAAGTCTTAGTCCATTAATATGGTTTAAAACCATACTATGCGCTGAAACGACGGTTATGTCGTAATATGACGTCTTTAAGTGATGTTTATGAAAACTGATGTTACAGTCAGATTAAAATGTTTAAAATATGTTATTTTATATAAATATCAGTAGATAAATGATTTACCTTAAAAGATTTGATTAAAACTATTTTATAAGCCACAGGGACTAAAATCGTCAATTATCGACACAGTTTAAGGACCTGCTTGAAAACTCAGTTTATAACTTGGTTTAACATCCCAAATAATCCTACTTATAATATTACATCAGTAGAAACTCATTTTCATGTTCATTACTATTTAAAACCTTGTTTTATACAAAAAAGAGCATTTTGGTCAAAGATGACATAATTATGGAACTTGCGCATAAACTTGGATTCTGATTATGATCATGTAATATAACCTCATAGGGATATGCTACATTATAGTATGATCATAATGAAACTTTAGATTAGTAGTTAACTAAACTAAATCGGGTCAGAATCGAAAGTCAAAGCAGTAGTCAAACTTCGCGACTTTCGGTTGCGAACCGACCCTAGAACTGAAATTGACGAGTTGAACATGTTCTTACATGTTCTAATAATTATTACCAACTTGTTTAAGTGTCAAAACAGGTTTCATAACATGTATAAGATCAATTTATGATTTTTCCGAAAAATGACCTGTTTGACTTTTTAATATCATAACTTTGACCCGTCAATTGGTCTAGCAAACATGATCTTCAGCAGGTGCCCTTTATAGGGACTAACACCTACCTTATTATGATCACTTAGCCATGTTCATTTCGAACAATGGCTGGACCATAATGGTCTTAACCGAAAGTCAAAGCGTTTCCGCAAAATGCTTGACTTTTGGCTATAAAAGCCTACAAACGAAAATGCAAGAGCAAGGAACACTAATGCAAGAGAACTAAGTTGGATGCTCCTTTCAGCTAGGAACTTCCAGAGGAGGGAGAAGAGTTATGATTTAGAAAGGTGCAAGTTCAAATGGTGAACTTGATCACCTATTTATAGTTGGAGAACTCAAAGGAGGTGAAGCCAGGTGTTTAAGGGTGTAAGAAGAAGCTTACAAGTGTCCCAAAACGTGGCATAACAGTTTAGAGAAGCCATGGTTTCAAATTAATGGTTTTGGAGTTTTGCTTGGTCTCCAAACAAAACTTTCTGCAGCAGACCTTTTCTCGCGCCCCGCGAGAGATCCAAGCCTGGTCTCTCGCGGCCCGCGACCGCCCCAAGGCCACTTTCAAAGTTTGACACTTTAGCCCCTTAACTTTAAAAAGCTTCTAAAAATCTTTTTAAACACCTTTTTGGCACTTTTAGCCCTCCGTAGCCAATACTTGGCATACCCAGGATTATGCCCGGACCTTGTCGAGCTCTCGGTTCGTTAAAAGGTCACTCAGAGGTATAAATTAACATGTTGACACTTTTAATCCCTCCATCATCCAACTTTTCACATATTTACAAAATTGAACCCTCTCGTCCAACAAATGACACGTATGAGAGTTAGGACTTCACAAAGGATCACTCAGAGGCTTATTATAAGCATGTTGATTCCGATGTCATTCAGAGGCTAGGCATATTGACATATCAGTCACTCAGAGGCCAAATTTCAAGCATGTTGACATATCAGTCACTAAGAGGCTGTTATTTATGCATGTTGACATCGGATCGTCACTCAGAGGCTCAGTTTGAGCATGTTGACGCCTTTAGTCCTTATTGGTCTTTAACAGACTTTATTTAAAAATACAACACGCGTCACTATACTATTGGACACGATTTTACAGGGTGTTACACATATTATTTGAATCTTTTTTTATCACAATCCGTAACATAAGACGGATATATAAACAGTATACCCTACATTTTTTTTCTAACTTTCGATATAGATGTTACGCATTATCTACAATTGGATTATATTTTCCTCACTTTCTTTACTTATTTTTTCCCTATTCTATATCACATTTTTTACTTATTTTTTCCTATTTATAGGATAGGAAAAAACATAAGTAAGGAATGTGAGGAAAATTTTGTTAATCTTTCACAAAAATTCATCCAATTTACACCTTTCATTCTCCTTCACAAAAAATCATCTTCAAACCTTCACCCAATTCATATCAACTCTCACATTTACTCTCCCTCTCAAGAATTCATCAACATGATGATGAAATATCTTAAAGAGAGTTGTTGGGTGTCGGCTTAAACCCAAACAAAACCATCCAAGGCTACTATTTGACCCAACCCGGACCGACATTGACTACCCTCTCGATTCCAAACAAGGTTTTCAAGACTATTATCCAACACAACACGATGTTGTATGTCCCCACCTCTCGAACTACGTATATCCTTAACAACCCGGTGTTGTATCGACCCACGTTTTGAACTACGGGCTGCAGTTACCCATACTTCATCCGGGTTTCATGCCTAATTTCAAACTGGTGTTGCATACAACCCTCATGACACTCATTCGTCCAATACGTTGGCTACATCTTTGTTTCCTACTTCGTCATCAAACTGAAAGAAAAAGCGTAAACAAGTTGATGTGGTATCTTCTAAGCCTAAAATTCAAATTCATGAATGGTACATTGTACAAGAAGAAACTTTGACGCGAGCTTACATTCATGTCATAACTTGCCTGATCAAAGGCAAGACACAAAATTGGAAGAGTACTAGAGTCGTATCCCGGAATACTACTGCAATGAAACTGGAAATATTCATAACCAATGCGCCAACAACTTGAAGTCCCATTGGCACATTATAAAAAATCCAATAAACAATTTTTGTCTAATTTGGAACCGCAACGTCGCAGCTGCAGCGGGTGGTCTGATGACTATGTCATTAACCTATGCAATAAAGAGTATACAAAAGAAACTGAACAATAATGCAAGTGTGACATTCTGTACCTTTAGGTTTACGCCGTTAACCCTTTTCTTTTAATTATAATTTATAAACGCACAAGTTAGTACCGCACGAACAAACATACGAAGTTAATATGATTAACTTTGCAAAACAAGGGACTTGTGTGCCATTATACAAAGTTATGTTGATAGCTTCCTGTCCAAGTTTGAGTATTGGAAAACTTGGAGGACTATTTGTGCATTTACTATAGTTTGGTTTAAAAAATATATAATAAAAATCAAACCCAACCGTAGGCCGCCCCTTCTCATTCACGTCGACCTCTCCCTCTCTCTATAGAAAACTCAATAAGAAGCAAGGAAAAACTCATCTTTTCGGGTTCTTGATCTTTATATCTATCGCTCTAGGTAATTCCTGTAACACACACTCATAACTTGTTATTCATGGCTGCATTTTGGTGATTTCTTGGGTTCTTGAGTGTATGATAACATGGATTTTATGTGTTAGGGTTTGCCAGAATCATTTATTTTAGTGTGTTGATAATGATACTTGTTAGTTTGTAACATTATGATCACGTATGCATGCTAGGGTTTTGATTACGTTTGATGTTAATGATAAAACTTGGTGCCAAATTCGTGTATGTGGTGTTGTTGGTGTTTTGATTTCTGAAAATAGGGTTTATAGTGTTATAAACATGTTTTAATTGAAAGCTGAATCCAAACAGAACCTGATCAGAATTTATAGCCGACTTGTATCGGCTGTAACATAGGCAAAACTTAACAAAAATGTGTGTTTCTTGAGTCTAAAATGTAACTCAAGGAAATAGCTTTCAAACCCCACTGGAATCATATTTTTTCGATGACTTTTGATACTTAAATGAATTTTTCCGTATCAAAGGTGCATGCTGCGTTTTTCGTCAGAAATTGCAGTGTATTAAGAATATCATAACTCAATCCGTGGTTGGAATTATTATGTGAAATTTATACATTAGGTAGTGCTAGGAGGGCTTAAAATTCTCCAACTGGAATTTCGTTAAAAGAGTTAACGAGAATTTTTAATAATTTTTACTGTAAACTGTTGCCAGAATGTGACGAATCAAACCTAGGTGCACTATTTGATTTTTCATGAATTTTCTATAAACAATTAAGCTTTAAAAATTTTACACAAGGTCAAGTGGACCATTTGTCACATCACTTAATTTATCGTAATTTTTGTAGCTCATTTAGTATTTTTAATAAAATCCCCTTAAGTTGGAACAGCAGTGAATTGAATTATGTGTTTCTATGTTTTGCTTGTCTTATATTAGGATGTTAATACTTGTTTAGCACCCACATGAATGTCGTTTAACATGTCGTATGTTATATTATGATCCAGTACACGAATTCACTCAAAACATTTAAATGTCAATGTGATACATGTTGTGTGTTAGATACGTGTAGGGTTACCTGTCTTGTATGGATACTCACTAACAAATCTAATGGTAACCATAATAGGAAACGGCTGACCACATCATCTCGAAATTCACTTAAGTCTTACCGAGCAAAACTAAGGTGAGTTTACGGGCCCTGTTCTTTAAAGGTTTTTCTCGAAGACGACAGGGGGAGAAAACAAGTAACATTACAACAATGTAATGCAATAACGTTATGGTAAGATAACGTCAATAGATGTTAGAGTTATTGTTAAAGCGTTATGGTCACAAAGTAGCATATATATCACAAAAAGTCCTCACAAACACCAGACCGTTAGTATTTGGTTAATAGCGGGGAAATTTTGAGTAGTACTACTGGGCCCGACAAACCTCACTCGAGCTAGTCGCGCTATCTAGACCGATAATGGTCACGGGTGTAGAATTTGGCCTAACATACCGTCATGGTCAGTGATAGACCTGGCAAACAGAGGCAACAATAGTCAGCTTCAGTCATGAGATTTTTATGTGAATAGGCGCGCTACATACATAACAATTAACTGCTAAACACTACAACATATTGTCTCGGGTTTGAGACAGTGGAAACAACATACTGTTTCGGGATTTGAAACACTGGAAATCTTTTGGATAAAGAAACTTACCTTTTAACTATAAACAAAACTTGTAAACTCACTCATCCCTTGTGTTGACACTTGTTCTTGCATGTTTTTCTCAGGTCGCTAAGGTACTTGTGCACACTAGGAGCACAACATGACTATAAAAACTATTTTTGGGTGTTTGCATTATTATATTTACTTCTGTTGGTTTTGGGCGTTTGTTTTGACGCATACATTTACTTTACGTTTATTTACGCTTCTGCATTATTTTAACTTATTTGGTTGGTTGGTTTAAAACGTATTTTCTCATATTAAGGTCATTCTATATGACTGGGGTCTTAGATCCTGATTTGTCACGCCTCACGGTGAAACCCCACAAATGGATTTTTGAGGGTGTGACAGCATGTTTGACCACGTTGTTCGTATTGTGAAAATCGAGCCCAAATGGCACGAAAAGACCGGTGCATTAATTTCAAAGAGGACAAAGACATCGAAATCGGGCAACTATTACACTTCTGATCTCGTCCACCTCTAGACAATGATAATCCGACCGAGATTTTGAATTTCGATATCAGTCTCGAGGAAAATGAAACCCCAATCGAGTACAAAGAATTGTCTCGCCCAATTGATCAATAGAAAGCGAGGGCGAAACCAAAAAGGAAACAAAGAACATATGAAACACCAGAACCGATGCTAATGGACGACATCCAGCTACGGACGCATCAATAGATGGTCAAACGAGAGCAAACGGTGGTTACATTTACCAGTCAAATGACTCAGCTTCTATTTAATCAATACCTCTGTATTCTTTTTGACCGCTCAACTACGGATCCAGTAGCACACACAACGTGTGTGAGACAATCGTAGAAACACCATGGCCTTGAATAATTATTATTTAGGTTTTCGTATGTTTTTTTATTTTTAATTTTAGGTTTTTTTATATTGTTTGTTGTGATTTTATTATATATTAATATTTTTTTCTACATTTTTATCTTTGCTTTTTTATTCTTTAAATTATAATTTATGATATGTCATATAATATTACAAAATATTCTATTATTTAAATATATATGAAATATAAAAAAATAATTTATTACAAAATAATTAAGATTAGATATAGATTAAATAAATATAAAGTATGTGATAATGTTAATGTTGAGATGGAGATTTGGAATGTTTTGATGTTGGAGGAAAAATGATATTTTTTAAGTTTGCTTTGAAATTTGAAGTCGCAGCTAATGGGTCACCTAGATTGGTTTCAATTATGATGCATTGTTTAGAGTATGTGTTGTGGATTAACTAATATAACCATCAACGTGCCACGTCAGTTGTTAACTAAAGGAACACCGCGTCGGGGGTTAATGGGGCTAGTTAATGGGTTAATGGGGAAAGATGGTTTGGTGATAGGGCCTATGGATGTTCCAACCAATAATTTGCCATCTTTCTTTATTTTTTTATTTTTGTTTTAGTTATTGGTATTTTGTGTTTAGTTAATAGACAACACAATATTAACGGACATTTAGTTAATGGTTAAGTTGTTATGTGACATGACGTGACGGTGATGTGGCAATCGATTTAATTAACCCACAACACATAGTCTTATGCTCTTATATCACTTGTTTTAGTCAGTTATGAATCACAATAAAAATAATACCAAATCTTATGTTTAAAGTTTACATGATTTTAGTAAAAAAAAATATTCAAATATCATTACCATTTCAATACTCTTAATTAGTAACTTTTGTATGCATAAGGGTATTGTACCATATGCTATGGGTGATTTCAAAAAAAAAAGTTAAAATTCTACTTTTAACTCAAAGCTTTCCATTTCTTGCTATTTTAACCCTCACAAAATTGTTTTTTGTACTTTTAACCTAAAACTTTCATTCTTTACAATTTAACCTCACATATTTTTTACTTTCAACTTTGGTTCTCTATACTTTTCATCTTTCACAAACTTTTTTTTATGTCTCGTACTAAATTTTGCGAGTTAAACATCGCAACATGCGTGCGGTTCAACGTTGTTACGTCTATTTTTCCCATTTGACAGGTGTCGCAACGCACGGATCCTAGATCGACTTAGTTGTTTTTTTTTATGTATTTTATGTTTCGGTCTAATTTCTTCGCATAAACACGCCGCAACTTCAATATTGGTAGTCAGTGACACTTGGCGGTGGTATTTGGCATGGTTTAAGCCTCTGCCGCAATACGGGGTGCTTAATTCTACTTTTATGATATTTATTAAAGAATGCAATAAGTATTGTTTGTTGTGAATAAAATTAACTAGTTAAGAAATGTGAAACCACATGTTTTGAAAACTTTGTTAGGAAGGTAATTATACATAGGGAATTTATCTTAGAAGTTTAACTTTAGCACTCATACAACATATCTTTTATATATGTAAAGTTACTTATTATATATAAGTCACCTTCCAAACGCCCTCTTTGTATATTAAGGATTTATTTATATTAATTTTTTAATTTTATCGGCCTATTCTATAGATTTATTTTGGTAGTAAACTTCTTAACGATGGTAATAATTATATAAACAACAAGAATATAAGTTATAATAATAATAATAATAATAATAATAATAATAATAATAATAATAATAATAATAATAATAATAATAATAATAATAATAATAATAATAATAATAATAATAATAATAATAATAATAATAATAATAATAATAATAATAATCTGGATTAAGATCCCATCCAACCTGCATGTCACGTTCTTGATACTTGGCTGGCCAAATATAATACTCCACAATTCATGTCTCAGGATTCTAGGATTGCTGATCCAGTTCTAAGTATATATTATTCTTTTCTTTAATGTATGTATATAATCAATTAGCAAAAAGGGCCTTTTATTCTAGCGTCTAGAAAGGGGCGCACCTACCTTATGGGAAGGGGTAGCCTCTGCTACCCTTTGGCGCTCCGACGGTAGTGTAAATTTTGGAAAAAATTGACGTTTTTTCGATTTCGTTACCCCTTCTTTGTAATATGTTACCCCTACGGAGATTTTCTAGATCCGCCGTTTAGATGTTGAACAATGTCTCTCCAGTCTCCTAAGAAGTGAGGATTCGTGTTTCGGGTTCGAGTTTCACAGTAAACAATGATAATGATATAAAATTAGAAGTAGAGTTGATAAAACAAGTTGTATAATCAATTTTATTAAATAAGGTATGTTCCATACAATAAAAGGGTGAAGGAAATAATGGCAAACACCTTTCTATGACTGAAAGGTAGATGGAAGTTAGAGAATCTTGTTTGTATTTCTTGTTTTGTTTTTGTTTTGTTTTTGTGTTATCTATAGTTTTTACAGTCTTGCTGACCCTGTTCAATAATCAAAGAATCATTCGTCGTTCAAAAAATAAATTATTAAGTAAATGAATGTATATAATACGACTGTTCTAAGAGATCATAATTAATTTATTTTATTTTGTCACTATCAACAAACATGTATCACTGACTAACTATTAATTAATTACCTATATCTAGCAATATGCTAGATATTTGAAAGAAAAAACAACTCAAAACTAATTACATTTCAAGTGGGAACTTATAAGTCCAAATTTGTTTTTTTGGAATTGCAACTTAGATGTTTTCTAATTTACAAAGTCTGATATGTTTGAAACTTTGGATACTTAAAACATCTTGTACGTTACATATAAATAATATGTTTTCTAATTTACAAAGTCTGATATGTTTAGAACTTTGTATTTTTAAAACATCTTGTACGTTACACATAAATAATATAGGATTAAGTTATTCTACAAAGACTCATAAAAATAGTGTAAAAAACACAATGTATCGTACAAGATAACACAATGTCGACCAAACTATAACAAAATGCCGAAAAATATAACACAATGTCAAGGAAAAAAGACACAATGAGTCGCAATAAAGACACAATTACGCAAATATAGAAAAAACATAATGATAAAAAAACTACACAATGATAATAAACAAAAATTCTAAAATCTACAATCTATAAATCCACAAGTGAAAACCTAAAATCTCACATCGTAGAGTTCGATGAGACGGTTCCAATGCCGTTCGAATAGGCCAATCGGAGTCCGTTTGACACCCTTTGTACGACTTCTTATTTTTATGAGCCTTTATATTTGATCTCAAACCAAATAATATAACACGCCCATAAGCATAATTTGTAAACTAGATCAAATCGAAAACTGAACATCATATCCGCTTAGTTCATGAGATATGGACCGGCTTGGATTGAACCTGTGGGGTTCTTTGTTTTCCGTCGAACCAGTAACCTGGTTTTAAGATCGGAACGGATTTTAGGTTTTCCTTATATTAGTTTCACTTGCTCAGGTTAACTGGTTAAGCATCACTTTGTCATTTTTGTAGTTACATCTTTCTAACCACAACTTCTTTATTCCAATTTCCAGAGTTCCCTCAAGACATAATGACTTTGTTTAGAAACTGAAAAGGAGAGAAATAATGACTTTGTTTAGAGATATAATTTAGAAAGATGGGAACAAAGGTGGTTTTAATCATAAATATATATATCAACTTGTAGTGAAGATGGGCATTATAAAATTTATACATATATATTTAAGGATTTTAGATTCTATTGTAAAATTAGTTATTGTCATCTGTAAACTTTGTATTTAGTTAATCATTTAATAATCATTCAAACTTTTATAATATTTCTAGCAAGTTATTCAAATAAACTAACCTACACCCCCACTAGATTGTCAAGTTGATTTATAAGACCACTTTGATCTAAAGGTTAGCAAAACTGGTAAAAAATGACCAACCTAAAATTAGGGATGGAATGATCTATCAGGTGCGGACCTACCTTAGGTGGAGGGGTAGCTGCGATAGTGTAAATTTTGGAAAAAATGACTTTTTGACGTTTTTTTGATTTCGTTACCCTTTTTTATAAAACGTTACCCCTACGAATAGTTTCTAGATCCGCCACTTATCTATTGTAGTAGTAAGAAGCAAAGCTTCTTTGGAAAAGACTCAGTTTCTAATTTTATGTAATGTATAATTTAGGAGTAGTGTGGTGACTGTGTATTCTTAGCCTTTTAAAAAAAAAATTAACCATGTCTTCTTATGGTTCACCCAGTTTGTTTAAATGATGTATATTTATGATATATATTGTTTTCAATTAGAACATATCAGTTTTTATTCTAGAGTAAATTATATAAATGGTATCTGGTATAGGTTTCTATTGCATGTTTTGATGATTTTTATTCACCAAACACATTTGGTTGTCATTGTCTACTAAACCTTAATAAACTTGGTCTTTTTCACTAATCGACATAAAAAATATATTAGTATAATGTGAAATGATCATGTTATCTCTTATTAAAAACCCCATAATAGAAACAATAGAAAAATAAAATAATATTTCCAGTCATCTAAGTCCGTTGACAAACTTCTCTTCCACCCATCTCTCCCCTTTAGTTTGGCTTTTCATTTTTTGTAGGTTCGTTTGAATGTTTGTGGGTTCGTTTGAATGTTTGATGGTTCATGATGTATAAAATTTATACAACTTTAAAACGTCAAATAGACCCCGTTTACGCGAGAACTTGTCTTATTTTCATTGATTTAGATATTCATTTAAGTTATTTGTGAAAATGCAGGTCCGGGCTTCGGCCCGGTAAAGAAACAAAGGCTTTTGGAGCAAATTGGAGCAAAAAACGGAGTTTTCCAGCAAACTGCCAGATATGGCACGACCGTGCCAGGCCAACCCTAATCGGCACTCTCATCAGCACGCTCAGATTCTAGGCGAACCAGGAAGATTTGACGACTGGCACGACCGTGCCAAGCCAAACCACTCTGAGATCAGCTTATTCCCGGGATCATTTCAGCTATTTTCGAATACCTTACCGGGAAGCACGACCATGCCAATGGTTGGCACGACCGTGCCAACTCAGAAACGTTTGAGCGGGATTTTTCCCAAAATGGCTAGCAAACAAGTCAACACTCGAAAAAGGCACCTGACACTTACCAAGCACGACCGTGCCAAATGGTGGCACGGTCGTGCCAAATGCCCAGTAGCTTAAATACGTGAATTCAGCTCATTTGAAATGGAGTTGGAGCCTTTGGGTGGATTTCTCTCTCAAGAAGCTGATCTTGGAAGCTTGGAGATTGAAGAAGGAGCCTTTAGGAGGTTGTATCACTTGATAATCCAACTCATTTAGCTAATTATCTTGTCTTAAACATTAGTATTTTCACTTGTTATTCATGCACAATCCATATTATTTTATGTTTGTCTTAGTTATCATGAGCCTTGTAGGCTAAACATTTGGTGTTGTCTAAACTAGTTGAAGCTTATGAATATGTGATAATCATGGAAGTTGATGTGGTGATTGTTTTTGTTAATCTTCATAGTAGTGCTTGAATCTTGTTCTTGGAGTTCTTATACATGCTTAAAGTCCTTGTTCTTGAATGTTTGGTCATAAGTATTTACATGTTGTGTTGGAAAGCCCATATAAAGATTATGATTATTGAATCATAGTAACTTGTTAGCATGATTCATAACATGAAACTAGGAATGGTAATTGTTAACATGACTTGAATGATGATTTGAACATGTGTAGGAATTCTTGCATTTAGATTTGGAAAAATCATAATAATGTTTACTTGGATTCTATAGTTGTGTTTGTGTTAGATTGATGATTTTTGGCTAAGATTGTTATCTAGCATGACCATGCTTGTGGTTTTTTGTCAAGAACATGATGATAGTGCTACTTACTTGAAAGCAAGTTAGGATGATTGTTATGTTGTTCATGGTAATTTTCCCAAACTTGTAGAGTTAGGAGTTTTGAAAAACAAATAACTCATTTTTAAAGGTTAACATTAACTAAGCAAGTGAGCTTCAAATAATAATTTTTAGGTGATTAGAGTGATTATTTCATTTTAGTTTTCCTAAGGTTTATTACACTAGGAAACCTTGATTGGAGACTTAATTAACTTAGAGCTTGCATCACCATTGATCCTCCACTTAGTTGTCACATGTTTGTTTGTGGATACTTAGTTTAGGCAACCCTTTCTTAGATATTGTCATCCTCTAGTTTAGTAGTAGTTTATTATTTTGCATGATAAATTAGGAACAAAACCAACTCATCAATTGGAAATGTTTAAAAGTAACG
Source organism: Scalesia atractyloides (assembly GCA_947069175.1). Classification (NCBI taxonomy): domain Eukaryota; kingdom Viridiplantae; phylum Streptophyta; class Magnoliopsida; order Asterales; family Asteraceae; genus Scalesia; species Scalesia atractyloides. Next base: position 2,233,752 of record CAMTDV010000003.1, read on the forward strand.
AAAATTTAATACTGAGATACCGAGTTCACGGATTGATATCTGGTTCTTACCAGCGAACTATACTACCACCTGACGGGTACACTTACCCTAAGTGTGTGTAGTTGGTTTTAAGTAAAAACTATTTTAAAACCTAATCCGTGTGAACGAAAATTATAATAATAAAAATATATTTAATTCACGCACATCAAGTTTTTGGCGCCGTTGCCGGGGACTCGGTCTTCTCAAGAATGGTTGGAGTTACATGTTAAATCATTGTGAAAAGTGTACAAAATTTTGTTTAGTTGTTTTTATTTGTCTCACGTGATTAATTGAAAAAAAAATTATGTTGTTGTGCAACTCGCGTCTCAAGCTGTTCCCTGGCAAGTGTAACATCCGTAAAAAAAACGGGTTTCCAAAACCCGCTTCGTTTACAAATCAAATACTCAGTATAATTTTTCGTTGCGTATTTATTGCTCAGATAAATTTTAAACGATACATAATTAATAAATAAATTCGAATTTAAAAACCATAATTTAAAATTTCTAATAAAAAAATGAATAAAAAAAATTATTTACAGACGCCGGGTTTCGAACCCGGGTCACTCTCAAGACCAAACACACTCTACACCACTACACCACACACGCAACTTAATTCAAATCTGAAACAATTAAATTTTATACACAAACTGACACTGAATCGGAAATTCAAAACACAAAATACTGAAACCGCTGAATCAATGGAGATACGTTTTTCGTTAACTGGTAAACGCGGATCATAATTTCATAACTGTTTCCTTCAAATCGCAAACCGTTTTCAATCATTCAGTACCATGATTTGAGGATTTTTCTTTGAAACCAAAAATTTATGATTGACCACCTTTCACTATAAATAGTAATGGTTCACACGATTAGAACTCGTTCACTTTTCTCAAACAAACTCTTTAATCGATCAGAAAGTTCTTTGCTTGAAATTAAAACTTGCCGGAGTTCTGCAAATCGCCGGAAAACCGAAAAATCCATTCCTTAATTGCCCTACTCTAAAATAAGACTTCTAGAGCTCAGACAGAAGTCACCCACACTCACTCTAAAACTCTCTGATCAACTTTTCTGTTCGCCGGAATTTGTCTGCTGTCGCCGGAAAAATTTGGAACTCGCCGGAGTTGGTCACCGGGATCATCAAGGTTCTATCTTCCAGTGGGTATGAATCTTTAAAACCTTTCAATGTTCATATTTAATTCCGTTAGTGGTAAACCAGTAATCAAAATTGTTAAAATTTAGTTAACAGTCGGATTCATTCTATGTTTGATTCAAGGAAAGAGACGAAGTTCAAAAGTTTATAAGTATAATTAAAAATGGGATTTGTATCAGGTTAGACACACAGTCCAGTGGTGGACTGTGTGCATTTGTAACGCGAAGATACCGAGTTCGAGTCCCATACATAATGCTGAATCCTTTATATTAACCGAGCATTTTTATAACGTTAATATAAAACAAAACATATAATACATAAATATAATTAAAATCAGTATTTTAACCAGGTTAGACACACAGTCCAGCGGTGGACTGTGTGCAAAGTTAAACCCCATGTCACGAGTTCGAAACACATCCTACGCACCGGTTCGATCAGTTAAAACCCTTTTTAAATAAATTAATTTCTGAAATATTCTAACTAGCATATATATATATAATTAAAATGCGATTTATTTCGGGTTAGACACGTAGCTCAGTTGGTAGAGCTGCGTGCACGCGTACGGGAGGTCACGAGTTCGAACCTCACTCAGCGCACATAATAAACACAATCATACCGGTCAACAGTCAAAGTCAACGGTCAAAGTGAACGGTCAACTTTTTATTTTTTATTTATTTAATCAGAAAATTATTTAAAAATACTTAAAAATATATATTTTTAAAGTTAGAAAATGTCCTTAAACTCACAAAAATAAATCTAGAAATCCTATTAAGGTTACGAATTAAAATTATTAATCTCAAATAAAATCCATTTATTTACCGAACCATTATGTTATTATTTAGGGTTAGTTTCTCTCGTGGTTAAATCCAAATTCGTGCGCATTCATCATCAATCCAAGAAACGCAACCACTGTGAATGAATTCTTACAAACTCCCTTTTTTATTCATGTTTTTGGGTGTATCATGTGTCACTTAAATTAATTCGCTTATTCAAACTCGTGCTATACCATTATATGATCTAAACTTATAATGTAAATATTGTTTGTTGTGAGGTGTGTTTACATATTTGTTAAGTTGCATGCAAAACATTCATTAGGCCCATCAGTTCCCCGTGGGAGACGAGTTGAACATCGCGTGCCTCAAAAACATTCATTAGGCCCATCAGTTCGTTGAACAACGCGTGCCTCAAAATCATTCATTAGGCCTATCAGTTCCTCGTGGGAGACGAGTTGAACAAAGCGTGCCTCAAAAACAATCATTTGGTGTATGTGTATGCAATATTTAATATTATGTGTTTTGTGAATAAATTTACATCTACTTTTACTCATATGTGGTGATGCACTTTATTTTATAATTGATTCAATAAAAACGTTTAAATGTTTTCATAGGATTCACTCGCCAACTTTTTGTTGACCCAAAAACCATTTTTACACATGATACAGGTGGACAGGTTGAAGCAAGGAACACGTAGGAAATTGCCTTAGAAGAAAAATAATGAAGTCTTGAAAGATGTATAGAACATGTTGTACTTGTGTGATTTGATTGTATGTTCTCCTTTAAAAAGAAATAATAAATATGAAACTTTATAATAAATGTCATGAGCTTTGATGAAAACCCAATCATGCCCCGATCACCATTTCCGCTGCGGGTCGAGGTGTGACAGATTGGTATCAGAGCTTTTGACTATAGGGATATAGGATAGGTTATTAGACCCTTAGAGCCTATACTGTAGTTGATTAGATTTTAATTGTTTATGTGCTTACATGCAAACTCATGATGTTTATTTGTTTCGTATTTATTACACACACAAATACATACAAACACTTCCACTATCATTTTGTGTGATACTTAGTGAGTTATACTTATTGTCAAATATAACATGCTTACATATACATTCATCACACATATTTCAATGTTCACATATTCAAATCATCCTCATATTTCCTTTATTCAAGATTTTGTCGCATTTTTCGTTTTTCAATCTCATCAAAGTGAGTTCTATGACGGGCATGTAGTAACTGTAAGGGTACAAGTACCGGTAGCCGGAACGTCCTGTCTAGGTTGGCATTCGTATAAATCCAATATAATGGACCAGTTTGCCTACCTGGGGACTAACGATGAGAGTACGAATGACCTATTAGGCCAAAGCATGCCACACCAAACGTCGTTCGAACTAACCCCACTTTGAGGTATCACCGTGTCCACACCTGGATGCACTCCGAATTCCATACGTCACATACATATTCGTCGATTTTCTCCGGGTTTAGTGTACGTTATCAGGCTAACACATGCGAACCATATGAAAGACCCGGTAATCATGGGGCCCACATGATTACGAAGGTGAAGTATGACGGCATGCAAGGCCCAATTACGAGCAAAGCCCAAGACATCCTATGGATGTAGTAGATTTATTATTCTATATTTATTTTCATTCCTAAATACGACACATGACACCTAAAACGTCAAACTCATACTCTCGATACGTATTCCTTGTAGATGTCTTCTAGTCTCTCTCGTAGAAAAATGAGATCAGGAAAAGCCCGCGAACGCATGGCTGCCCAAATCACTCAACAAATGGCGGCCGTAATACCCAACATCGTAGTTCAAGTTCAACAAGCCCTTACCGCTAATCCCATCAACCCAGTCCACCAAGAAGATCAAAACCTTGTCAATCCTCCCCCAAAAACCACTAAATGCACCTCCAAGCATTTCAAATCCTGTGATCCTCCAAAATACGAAGGGACGGAAGGTGTCACCGCTCTCCTCCATTGGTTTGAGGAAATGGAAAACACTTTTCTCAATTGCGACTGTCCCGATGATCGCAAGGTGCGATATGCTACCGGTCGTTTGTTTGGAGTAGCACTTACATGGTGGAATACAGAGAAGGCCAAGCGAGGTACTGAGAATGTTATGACTTTGACTTGGGAAGAATTGAGGGAGATCATGACAAGACGTTTCTGTCCACGAAGCGAAATCAAGAAATTAGAGGATGAGTTCTATTCTTTGAAACAAAAGGAAGGCGACCACACCACATACAACAAGAGATTTCTTGAGTTGAATCAGATGGTCCCCAACTTGTTCACTCCTCTCTACCTTTTGATCGAGCATTACATTCGAGGTCTTCCCTCAAAAATTCAAGACCCTGTAATAAGTACCACACCTGCAACTTTGGAAGCGGCAATGGAGTTAGCTACAGAGCTCACCGAAAACCGCATACGGAATAAGGACTTCAAGGAGGAGAAGAAGAAGGATAAAGCATCAACTGAAACCTCAAACTCCACCCAAACCAAATCCCCACCTCAACCCATTTCTAAGAGAAAACGAGATGGGCAAATATTCGCTGTCACCCAACACAATCAACCAGCTTCACAACCCATACCCCTCCAAGCTATCCCAATCACTCAAGTAGCACCCAACTCAACTTACCCAAATAAGAAACCTTACTTTGGAGCTCACCCTCAATGCAACACCTGTTTTTATCACCATCCATCTACCTTACCTTGTCGACTATGTGCGAATTGTGGACGCTATGGTCATTTGAGCAAGGTTTGCCGCACCTCTCAAAACCAAACCTCACCCCCTACTCAAAACATGATCCAAACATATCAACAACCCCAATACCCATGTTTCAATATGTTCGAGCTTGTTTTAATTGTGGCGACCCTACCCTCTTTAGAAACACATGCCCTCGATTGGTTAACATCATAAACGCCCAAGCTCAAGCAAACCCAGTTAACCAAGCAAATCAAGCAAACCCAGCTACACCGCCAGCAAGAGGAAGAGTTTACAACATCAACGCCAATCCTGTTGAAGATAATAACGGCCCAAACGAACCACCTAACTAATCTTCCCTCACCAAGAATCAAGACTCAACTCCAACCGTCTAGTTTTTATGTTTTCTTTATGTTATCTCAATCTTTACAAAGTTATGTATCCAAGAATCTTAATGCAAATTACTATTTCAGTTTTGTTTTATACTCACTGATTTAACATTCATATCATCATACATCTCGACGTATCTCAATCTCATCATTCAAAGAAGTTGGGTTGTGTCTCACTTTTACATAGACTAACCCCTTCATCATAACAAACGAGAGAGGTACTGTCATCATTCAATCATGTATACTTTCAGATTTGAGACTCAAGTTTTGGTTGTTGTGTTTGTTTATGTTTTAGAGTCACATAGAACTAATCATGATTTACTGATAAAGCCAATGAAAATTTGACAAGAATATGGTGGATACGCCGCTGGTACTTCCTATATATAAGTATTCTTGCCAAAGGATAAGAGGCATTGTCAGTCGGTTATGAGAAGTTCCATGTAGATTTTAGTGGTAGAAGTTTTGTTTTAGGATATAACCTTATCTTTCCAAACGCATCAATTCTCTCAAAACTCTTATGCATGAAATCATACCTAGTCAATCAACTCTGTTTATCAATATTCCTTATCTTAGGCATCAAAAAGCGATTCCTGTAGCTGGGTATTCAACCTTTACTAGGAACGTTACCGCCTCAAACAAAAATTCAAACTCTCACCCTCTTCTAATTAGGTAATTGTCAAAAATTAAAGCACCCTCTTCAAGTCAAACATACCACTACTTAAATTTCGGGACGAAATTTCTAAAAGTAGGGGATACTGTAACATCCGTAAAAAAACGGGTTTCCAAAACCCGCTTCGTTTACAAATCAAATACTCAGTATAATTTTTCGTTGCGTATTTATTGCTCAGATAAATTTTAAACGATACATAATTAATAAATAAATTGGAATTTAAAAACCATAATTTAAAATTTCTAATAAAAAAATGAATAAAAAAAATATTTACAGACGCCGGGTATCGAACCCGGGTCACTCTCAAGACCAAACACACTCTACACCACTACACCACAGAAATGTTTGAGCGGGATTTTGAGCGGGATTTTTCCCAAAATGGCTAGCAAACAAGTCAACACTCGAAAAAGGCACCTGACACATACCAAGCACGACCGTGCCAAATGGTGGCACGGTCGTGCCAAATACCCAGTAGCTTAAATACGTGAATTCAGCTCATTTGAAGTGGAGTTGGAGCCTTTGGGTGGATTTCTCTCTCAAGAAGCTGATCTTGGAAGCTTGGAGATTAAAGAAGGAGCCTTTAGGAGGTTGTATCACTTGATAATCCAACTCATTTAGATAATTATCTTGTCTTAAACATTAGTATTTTCACTTTTTATTCATGCACAATCCATATTACTTTATGTTTGTCTTAGTTATCATGAGCCTTGTAGGCTAAACATTTGGTGTTGTCTAAACTAGTTGAAGCTTATGAATATGTGATAATCATGGAAGTTGATGTGGTGATTGTTTTTGTTAATCATCATAGTAGTGCTTGAATCTTGTTCTTGGAGTTCTTATACATGCTAAAAGTCCTTGTTCTTGAATGTTTGGTCATAAGTATTTACATGTTATGTTGGAAAGCCCATGTAAAGATTATGATTATTGAATCATAGTAACTTGTTAGCATGATTCATAACATGAAACTAGGAATGGTAATTGTTAACATGACTTGAATGATGATTTAAACATGTGTAGGAATTCTTGCATTTAGATTTGGAAAAATCATAATAATGTTTACTTGGATTCTATAGTTGTGTTTGTGTTAGATTGATGATTTTTGGCCAAGATTGTTATCTAGCATGACCATGCTTGTGGTTTTTTGTCAAGAACATGATAGTGCTACTTACTTGAAAGCAAGTTAGGGTGATTTTTATGTTGTTCATGGTATTTCCCAAACTTGTAGAGTTAGGAGTTTTGAGAAACAAATAACTCATGTTTAAAGGTTAACATTAACTAAGCAAGTGAGCTTCAAATAATAATTTTTAGGTGATTGGAGTGATTATTTCATTTTAGTTTTCCTAAGGTTTATTAAACTAGGAAACCTTGATTGGAGACTTAGTTAACTTAGAACTTGCATCACCATTGATCCTCCACTTAGTTGTCACATGTTTGTTTGTGAATACTTAGTTTAGGCAACCCTTTCTTAGATATTGTCATTCTCTAGTTTAGTAGTAGTTTATTATTTTGCATGATAAATTAGGAACAAAACCAACTCATCAATTGGAAAGGTTTAAAAGTAACGAAAATTTAGTACTGAGACACCGAGTCCACGGATTGATATCCGGTTCTTACCAACGAACTATACTACCACCTGACGGGTACACTTGCCCTATGTGTGTGGAGTTGGTTTTAAGTAAAAACTATTTTAAAACCTAATCTGTGTGAACGAAAATTATAATAATAAAAATATATTTAATTCACGCACGTCAAGTTTTTGGCGCCGTTGCCGGGGACTCGGTCTTCTCAAGAATGGTTGGAGTTACTTGTTAAATCATTGTGAAAAGTGTACAAAATTTTGTTTAGTTGTTTTTATTTGTCTCACGTGATTAATTGAAAAAAAAATTATGTTGTTGTACAACTCGCGTCTCAAGCTGTTCCCTGGCAAGCTTAAATCTCGTTGGTCAGGACCTTACACGGTGCGGTCTGTGTTTCCATACGGAACAGTGGAAATAGGCCATGAGGATGGCCGCCTGTTCAAGGTCAATGGGCACAGACTGAAGTCGTATGTTGGCGGCCCTATGGATAGGCGTGAGGAGGTTGTCACCCTCAACCCCAAGAACAAATGAATTCGGGATGGTGAGTCTAGCTGAAGACTCGTAAATAAACTTAGCCCGTTTTTGTATATATATTGTGTCGGTTGTTTGTTTTTCTTTTTTTTCAGGTTGCGGTTCGTTCTGGTCGCGAGGAATGTTAGTGCTTGTTGCCGGCTCTCAGGTATGTTAGTTCGGCTATTTTCTTGGTTGGAGGTGCTTCGTGAGTGTCCCGGGTTCAAGGAGTCCGTTTAATTCTCATTTTTATTTTCACCCTTTAGTTTCAAAATTAATTTTTGTACAAACTATGTTTTTCAAAAAAAAAAATTCGAAAATCGAGCACTATCAACCGAAAAATCTGGCACTACCAGACCTGCTAGTGTCAGCCCCTTTGCAGAACCAAAATAGCACCCACCAATAATACATTCAACCACTTTCCTTTAACCTCTCCTTCTTACTCTCTTAAACCCATTCAAAGCACTCACGAATCCCTTGCATCTCCTAGCTTCCTCCAAGATTACTGGTTTCTTTCATCCCAACAATCATTCCAGGTACGAATCCTTCTCCTTCTTTGTTAAGTTCTTTAGTCTCAGGGTTTGTTCTTCATGGTAGTTTATGTTTTGTTTTTAGGGTTTGGTCTAAATCACCCGATTCAAGCCCGTTTTTAGTGTTTTTTTTGTGCGGTTATTGACCATAAGTGACCGATTTACAAAACCCCTAAGCAAAAAGATGGAAAAATCAGGTTTTTGGGTGCCTTTTGAGCGATTTTGAGAATCTGGGTTACGTCACGCACGACCGTGCCAAGGGTTGGCACCATCGTGCCGTTCATAATTTTGTGACTATCTTCATAATTTGCCCAGAAAATCGGTCAAGCACGACCGTGCCAAGGCCTGGCACGATCGTGCCCTTCATAAGAAATTCCAGATCTTCAACACTCGCGCAGAAAACGGTCAGAACCAGGTCAAGCACGATCGTGCCAAACCCAGCCACGAGCATGCCACTTGAAGAATAGACCCAGAACTTCATAATTTTTCCAGAAACTTCATAAAATCTGCGGTTGTTCATCCAGGCACGACCGTGCCAACTGTCCAGAGGTCCGTTTTTGTTTTAATTTTTTTTGCTGATTAATTCTGGTTGTCTTGCAGATGGTTCACCCGTTCATGCGGTTTAGCAACAATGCCAAGGAAGGGCACTGTATACAGAAAGCGGAGCGGTTATGGGCTCGGAGGAACCAAATCGAGCCCATGAGGAGGCTTCAAAAAGTAGACTTGGATTTGCTCGGTCAATCTGAGCGGTTCGAGGACTTGATGACACCTCCATTGAACAGCCTGTTTGACATTGTTGAGCCAACAGGAGACGAGACGGGATGTCGGTCTGATTCGCACAGAGGTACATAGGCAGGGTAATTTTCTGGAGGACATGTATGAGCAAAGCCGCCGGAGCTTTGACTGGCTCTTCAGTTCCCAGCAGCACATAGCGAACTCAATGAATGCTCCATACACGCAGCCGCCTCCCCATTTCACGCGCAGATCACGATTCGACCGCAGAGACGACACCGGTCCTTCTGGACCGAGTGACAGGTCTTAGCCCCATTTCCATTTTGTACTTTACTATTTCGTGTTTGAGCGGTGTGCCATTTTGCACCGTCCGTACACCCCTCCGTTGTGATCTTTTATTTCTTTTTATTATGATTAGTGGTTTAAATAAACAAGGCAATGGTACATGAGTTTGGTAATCTTTTGTGTATTTGATCTTGTTTGCTAGTGTGTAGCTGCTTGGTTGAGTGGTTGGTTTGTTGGTTGCTTGGCGGTTCGTTGCGGTTGCTCCTTACTTGACACTTCGCTCCATTCATGCCGTTTCATTTCAAGGGAGTTTTCGTGTTCCCATTTTCCTCCGCTTTCATTATATATGTTTTCATATATTTGTTTTTGTGTACATCGAGGGAGATGTACATTTCAAGTGTGGGGAGGTGGTTTAGCGCTTAAGCTTTGTTGTCATGTTAAAAAGAAAAAAGAAAACAGAAAAAAAATATATAAATTAATAAAAAAAATAAAATAAAATACAGCTCTCTTGAATGAATTTTTGTGGCTTAATAATCAGCCCAACATAAGTTTTATAAAAGCACTAATTTTTTGATAAATATACAAAGGGTGAACGCAAAAAGGGCTCGCTCGCGTGAGTATTATCACAAAAAAAAATTTGGATACACTTGAGCATGAGAAACAAGCGATTGACCTACTTGTTTGCCTTGCATATTTACCCAATACGCCCGTTTCCGTCAGTTATTTTTAAGCATTTGTATCTTTAGAATTATTTTTGCTCATATTTTTGCGGGCAAAGATTGAGTGAGCCGGATGACTTTTGTGATTTAGAACTTGTGTTAGGTATACATTTCGAGGCCGCAAGGTGAATATATAGCATGAAAATGATTGAGGCACTAGGAAACCTTTTGTTTTTAACCAATTTTTATGTATTCCCTCACCCAAATCATTCCCTTAGTTGAACCAATTTGAGTATTCCCCTTTCATTTCTTTTAAACCACTAAATAATAGCTACTTAACCAAATTAGCCTTTTATATTTTAACCCATTTTTGTTTGGAAGCCCGGTTTGGTTAGCGATTAACTTGTTACTTTTGTATAGTATCTTAGTTTATAGTTGCAACATCATGGGGTAGAGTTTTTATCTAAGTAGACGTACTTAGTTTCCCTCTCAAGCATGTGCAAAAAAAAACTGAGAAAAACGATTATAGTTAAAAAAGCCTTACCAAGTGGCTTCATTAGAGCAATTTTTGAGTGGAAAATCTAAATCCATTGATTATCTCTCGGTCAGATAATATTAAATTGGATAGTTCTTATTTTCTTTTGTTTCAAGTTAGTCGAACCCCCAGGTTACAAACGTTTTAGCCACTTTAAATATCCATTTCCATACCCTTGACCCTAGCCAAGTTACAACCCGAATAAGACCTCATGATTCATGTTATGTTTTTGTCGAGTGATTAAATTTTATCTTTTCACAAGCTTATGATATCACATAGTCTTCGTCGTGGCATCGAGTGTTTAACACATACTCCATCAATCGTATGTGCACCTATATATTAGCCGAGTGTGTGTGAACATTGTGAGGATGTGAGGTAGACTTGTAGGGATTTCCAAGATGGACCATTGCTCATAAACTTATTTTATATATCTTTTTGTTTTTTTTCCATCATGTCGCGTTGTCCTTGATTGCTATAGCCCGAGTAATTTGTTTGTGCGTATAAAATGCTAGTTGAGGTTATTGCCATTTAGAGAGTTTTATTTTGTTTTAGTTTGCTTGAGGACAAGCAAAGTTCAAGTGTGGGGATGTTTGATGTATTAGAATTTATACATCTTTAAAATGTCAAATAGACCCCGTTTACGCGAGAACTTGTCGAATTTTCATTAATTTAGATATTCATTTGAGTTATTTGTGAAAATGCAGGTCCGGGCTTCGGCCCGGTAAAGAAACAAAGGCTTTTGGAGCAAATTGGAGCAAAAACGGAGTTTTCCAGCAAACTGCCAGATATGGCACGACCGTGCCAGGCCAACCCTAATCGGCACTCTCATCAGCACGCTCAGATTCTAGGCGAACCAGGAAGATTTGACGACTGGCACGACCGTGCCAAGCCAAACCACTCTGAGATCAGCTTATTCCCGGGATCATTTCAGCTATTTTCGAATACCTTACCGGGAAGCACGACCATGCCAATGGTTGGCACGACCGTGCCAACTCAGAAACGTTTGAGCGGGATTTTTCCCAAAATGGCTAGAAAACAAGTCAACACTCGAAAAAGGCACCTGACACTTACCAAGCACGACCGTGCCAAATGGTGGCACGGTCGTGCCAAATGCCCAGTAGCTTAAATACGTGAATTCAGCTCATTTGAAATGGAGTTGGAGCCTTTGGGTGGATTTCTCTCTCAAGAAGCTGAGTTCTAAATTAATTTTTGTACAAACTGTGTTTTTCAAAAAAAAAAATTTCGAAAATCGAGCACTATCAACCGAAAAATCTGGCACTACCAGATCTGCTAGTGTCAGCCCCTTTGCAGAACCAATAATAGCACCCACCAATAATACATTCAACCACTCTCCTTTAACCTTTCCTTCTTACTCTCTTGAACCCATTCAAAGCACTCACGAATCCCTTGCATCTCCTAGCTTCCTCCAAGATTACTGGTTTCTTTCATCCCAACAATCATTCCAGGTACGAATCCTTCTCCTTCTTTGTTAAGTTCTTTAGTCTTAGGTTTGTTCTTCATGGTAGTTTATGTTTTGTTTTTAGGATTTGGTCTAAATCACCCGATTCAAGCCCGTTTTTAGTGTTTTTTTGTGCGGTTATTGACCATAAGTGATGATTTACAAAACCCCTAAGCAAAAATATGGAAAAAATCAGGTTTTTGGGTGCGTTTTGAGCGATTTCAAGAATCTGGGTTACGTCACGCACGACCGTGCCAAGGGTTGGCACCATCATGTCGTTCATAATTTTGTAACTATCTTCATAATTTTCCCAGAAAATCGGTCAAGCACGACCGTGCCAAGGCCTGGCACGATCGTGCCCTTTATAAGAAATTCCAGATCTTCAACACTCGCCCAGAAATCGGTCAGAACCAGGTCAAGCACGATCGTGCCAAACCCAGGCACGACCATGCCACTTGAAGAATAGACCCAGAACTTCATAATTTTTCCAGAAACTTCATAAAATCTGCTGTTGTTCATCCAGGCACGACCGTGCCAACTGTCCAGAGGTCCGTTTTTGTTTTAAGTTTTTTTTGCTGATTAATTCTGGTTGTCTTGCAGATGGTTCACCCGTTCATGCGGTTCAGCAACAATGCCAAGGAAGGGAACTGTATACAGAAAGCGGAGCGGTTATGGGCTCGGAGGAACCAAATCGAGCCCATGAGGAGGCTTCAAAAAGTAGACTTGGATTTGCTCGGTCAATCCGAGCGGTTCGAGGACTTGATGACACCTCCTTACTTGTCACTTCGCTCCATTCATGCCGTTTCATTTCAAGGGAGTTTTCGTGTTCCCATTTTCCTCCGCTTTCATTATATATGTTTTCATATATTTGTTTTTGTGTACATCGAGGGCGATGTACAATTTAAGTGTGGGGAGGTGGTTTAGCGCTTAAGCTTTGTTGTCATGTTAAAAAAAAAGAAAAAAGAAAAAAAAAATATAAATAAATAAATAAAATAAAATAAAATAAAATAAAGCTCTCTTGAATGAATTTTTGTGGCTTAATAATCAACCCAACATAAGTTTTTATAAAAGCACTAATTTTTTGACAAATATACAAAGGGTGAACGCAAAAAGGGCTCGCTTGCGTGAGGATTACCACAAAAAAAAATTTTGTATACACTTGAGCATGTGTAACGCCTCGTATTTCCAAGATTTATTATTTTTATAAAAATTCACGCTCGTTTTCTATTTCCTGAGTCGCAACTTCAATCGGATCGAAAAAAACGGTGTAAAAACGGAAACAACGCATTTTTACGTGTTTTTAACGAAACGACAACCGAACGCGATATTTTTTTGATGTCTTACATTTAATTCCCGTGTTTAAAACTTAAATAAAATTATAAGCTATTTCATAACGTTCGGGCGCAGAAATGGGCTTCAGAATCGCGTTCGGGCCACTCTCAGGCTTTTAAACCCAACCTATCAAACCCTTACCACTTAAACCTACCTACATAAACCTCCCCTAACCCTCATCTTCATCATCTAACCCTAATGCACACTATCAACACCAGCCGCCACCCCCCCTCCTCGGCGTTTTTTCGGCGACCGGCGCCGTCTCTGGCGGCGCCCTTCTTCTCCGGTAACACCCCTCACACTCACACACCCCTGCGATCTCTTAAACCCGACACACACACACCCGCATATATACTTACAGACAGACAGAGAGAGAGAGAGAGAGAGCTGTGAGGAGAGAGAGACGAGATAGAGAGAAGGTAGGTGGTGGTGGTGGCGCGACTGTGACGGCTCCGGGGGGTTTCGATCGATGGCGGCAGCAGCCGTCACCTCCAGCGGGCGACGGTGGTGGTGGGTGATTGAAACGAAAGATAGAGCGACGGCGGTGCGGTGGCGTGGCGGCGGAGCAGCGTCCCGGCTTCGACGATGCATTGGACCAGCGGCGGCGGCAGTCGCCGTGTCTCAGCGGCGACAACAGCAGCGGTGTAGCTGCGGTTGTCCGGCTCGACGGACGGCGGCGGTAGTGGTGGTATTGGTTAGAAATTCTGTTGTTCCGGTTCACCTTCGGCTCGGGTTCGGGTCGAATCAGCCTCGGTTCAGTTCAAGTCCAAACTTGGGGATTTGTTTCGGGTTATCTCGGGTCTTGATTAGAGTCGAAAAAGGTTTGGGTCAGATTTAGTTTGGGTTTGGTCAGCCCCGGTTCAGTGTACGGTTTGACCCGGTTCAAGTTCGAAACAATTTCGGTTTCTTCGGCTCGGGTCATGAACGGTTCAACACGGCTCCGCACAGTTGGTTCGGGTCTCGGTCAAAGCAGGTTAGCAAGCAGATTCGGGTCAGCTTGGTCCATACACGTTTCGGTTCGAGTCAAACCTGGTCAAACAGTCAACGCCAGTCAAACCAGTCAGATTCGATGTTCGGTTCGGTGTTCGGGGCCAAGTTCAGTCAATGCTTTAGTCAACTCAATCAAAACACGTCACGGTATACTATTAACGCCGCAAATTTTTATGTTATTAATTATATTGTTTTGTATTTAATTAGTGTTATAATCACGTAACCGAACCTTATAAAATTTGTAGACATAAAAAGTGTATGTAAACATTTATAGTGTTTCGTCGATTCTTGCGTTGTTTATTGTTGTGTTTTGGAAAAATATATCGACACATATGTTGTCGGGATTGTCCAAAAACAAGAGGAAACTCTGCCCGTTTATCGACAAAATATGTCTATTTATTTTTTAGCGACAAAATATATTATACATGACACTTTATCGACAAAATGTATATACTTATTTAATCATATCTTTCGACATGAAATATATATATATATTTAGTACGCTTATCGAAGAAACGTATCTACTTAAATATACCGAGCGACAAGATATATATTTTTACTTATTAGACTTTTTCGACAACATATATGTATGTATACATTACACGTTTTGACAAAACATATAAATATATCTAATACTTCCTTTCGGCAAATATATTTCGCTACTACAACATATATAGATATATATGTATATATATATCTATATTACTTTTTTTTTTGACAAGATACATATGAGTTATATGTTTCGACAAAATATATTTATTTAACGACGAGATATATACTACCGTTACGACTGTCATGAAAGATGTATATGTATATACTTTATAGTCGACAACTAGAGATAACACATTGAATTCAAAGGTATATATAATTACTTATTATTTTGACAGCATTTCTATAATATATTAATAAATTCAAACCTAGAATCGTCGTATAGACTATGTTATACATATATACGTTCAATCAACTTCAAATCAAATCCTCCGTCATAATTTCCGTTTACTTATACCCATTCGTTTGCCTTTAAGGTGACTTCGGTGTCCCCTTTTCTCCCACTGATCAACTCGTCGCGGTATTTCCAAAGAAGACTTAGTAATACTGTGAGTACACTCGACCCACATTTGTTTATATCACCTTTTGGGTGTAACATGTTTCCATATACAAAAATCACAAACACTTAAACTTTATGAAACGCACAAACAATCCTATACACATGACTACTTGAATCGTATACTTGTTGCTTGTCTAGGGATAAACGTTGTGCTATGCTTTAGTTATTAACTATTTTTAGCCTTTGTTTGACATGCTTAGCGCTATAGGAATTCACACATCCACCTCCATCGTGTTATTCGTGAGGTCATGTTAAAACATCGTGATTGTGTTACGGGTTTGATTATTAGCATTGCATGCCTTGATATTGCTCTTGTATAGATTTGGTTGCCATGAGGATTGTTAAAACTTTATTCGTATACGTATGCTATGCTTAAACTTGTGTACTCGCCTTTGCTTTTGCATTGACTTTATTTTAAAACATGTTACAGGTTGAAGGAGATGACGCTATGAAAACAATATAGAAAGACTAGATACACACAAATTAGACGTTAGGTTTAATGTTGACGTATCAATTTTGTTATGACTTGCAAATGTTAGATTATTCTTTGTTTTGTTACATTGATGTATTTGACAATTCTTATGAAATGAAATGTGGTTTAATTAATTATTGTCACTTAATAATGTTGTGAGCAATGAGCAATCTCGTTTTCGTCTCATCCCGACGTTTCCGCCATCGGTTGGGGTGTTACAGATTGGTATCAGAGCCATAACTATAGGGAATTAGGTAGATTGCTACGCTTTTGACCTAGTCTATAGTTAAGTACCATACTTGACCATACGTGATTCACATGCTAATTTCTTAAAACGTCTCTTATATGTTAAATTTATGAAATGCTTTACGTGTTCATACTCGTTACATTATTTCAATCATACGCCTTCCCTAATGCATATTACTCGATTATACTAAACTCGAAAACACTCGTATTACACAAGTGAGACGACTTCACCAAAATAGGCGTGATATCCACAATTTGGTGAACGATTCTCATTACGCTTATTCTTTATTTTTTTTTCACGAAGTGACACCACCAAGTTAGGAGTGACATCCGCACCTTGATGAAAAACTTCCCATTCAAACTCTAGTGGACTCTCGTCAAAGTGTCGAAAATTAATTTTGACCCGAAGAGTGCCAACCACACTTAGGGTACGAAATCGTCGAGTTAGGGGTGAAACCCGCACCTTGTCGATTAAGTCCCATTCCTCGATTTTCAATCTCGCCAAAGTTTCGATTTTCCAATCGATTAGAGACGTGTAATAACTGGAAGGGTAAAATGCCGTTAATCGCTTCTCGACGAGAGCGTTTTACCTATAGGCCAAAGCACGTTTCTCTAATTCGAAAGGATCTTCGATTCACTTTGGAATAGTCGAGGTTTCTCTACCCGAAACAGTCTAATGTTTATAGAGACTCTCTTTTATACCATTTCAATTTATACATGACTTTTTATATACTTGTTACCATTCCTTTCGAGTTTCTAATTTATTTTAAGGTTTTTACGCAATTCATATTAAACCTTTTCACCCACTTATACATTATTTGCATACATGATTTCAAAACGTCATCAACTAGACTTATATTTCTCGAAAAGTCCGAAATGGAGACCGTCGTCGAGATAGGAGTGAATTCCTTACCTAGACGATCAAACTTCGTTTCCTTCCTTCCTTAAAACGACCTCACCAACGGATTAGGGGTGATTCCCATACCTCGGTGATCGTTACCAACCCTCCTTCTTGGAGATTTTATTACACAAACCACATGTTTAAATTGTATACCTAAATCTTTTACCATGTTGTCAAAATTCTTACTTAGACGAATTTCAAAACGTACTATTTTATCAAACGTATTTCCCATCCGGTAATCTATTTCATATAAATCCCATACGCATATGCTTGGTCACCACATGAAACGTTTTGTTTTACGATTTTCAAAGCTCGACTGAATGCTACCTACCAACTTAATCGGTCTAACGAATACCTTGCCCACAAGTCTTATGTTTAACTTAATCACTAAAACACGCTCACGCAATAACTTTATGTTAAAAAATTTTCGTTTGTAAAAAAAAAAAAAGGGGCATTATGGGATCGTTGTACTAAAGGTGTGTTTGGGATTGTTTTTGCAACCTAATATTTTGTTTTGTGTTTGGAGGCGCAAATATTAAATAAATAAATAAATAAAAATCTATTTTTAGTGTTTGGAAAAAAAATATATATATATATATATAATAATAAGAAATAAAAAAAAACTGATTTGTTTTACGTATTTAGAGATCAAAGCTCGTCTATTTATAACTTTATATGTACATGTATATATATTTTTCAAACACTCAAATAGTTGATTACCTGATTATTGTGATATCAAATAACATAATCAAATCCGAACACTATCTTCCTACAGAATGTTTTGTTACAACTAATTATCTGATTTTGATTATTCAGAACGCATAATTTATTTTCAAAACTCAACCCCAAACACCCTCTAAATCTCTCATCGCGATTAAGAAAACATTTTGCTAAACGTTTTTCAACGGTCATTAAATCAATTAACACGGATTTCCTCTCAAGGGTCAACGTTTCACAAGCACCACTAAATTTCAAATCTCTTATATCCTTTGAAAACAATGCGAACTTACTATTTTAATACCTTATCATACACCTCCCGAAATGTCACATAAGTTTCAAAACACGTGGGCAAGAAAACTTTATGAAGACCAACCATTTTCGACCTACTTCAATTCTTTTAAAACAAATGGTAGCACTCCCGTCCTTTACAAAATACGTAACACATAATCGATAAGTACTTTATATTCCCTTATATTCACACACTAGATCCTATATTCTAAATTAAACTTAAGCCTATTTTAGAAGCGATAACCTCAAAGTTTTTCTCAAACAACAATACATGCGTATCCTCGTACATGGTTTAGTCAACTGTTGCATGACTTTTAATCATATCATTCGCTTCACACACCCTGATCTCTCGACTATTTTATGTAAATAAATTCGTAGCATTCAATTCATATCATACGCACAATTATCGTCTGTTACACTTGTTGACGTTCAAAATTATACACATATTCATGTTCATGAAAATAACGTGTCATCTTTCATGCTTATTATAACACCTAATGGCATACCTCCCAACATCGTCCGTGGACAGGAGAGATTCCTGGCTCATAAGTAATGCCCTACCTCTAAAATCACCAACGCGTTTTGGGCTTAATGCTAGTGGATGAGAGGAGAACTCCACAGTTAAGCGTGCTCAAGTGGGAGTAGTACTAGGATGGGTGACCTCCTGGGAAGTCTCCACCAGGGCAACCAAAAACAAAGTCGTGAGTTCCTGGATGGGCCACCCATCAAGGGCAAAGCGGACAATATTGGTGATAACGAGGGGCAGGGGTGTTACAGGGGTGTTACACTTATACTTATCATCACATTCATGCATATACGTCTTATATCCATGCTTATACTTATTTCCATACTTATGCTTATACTCATACACATACCTATACTTGTACTCGTATTCATATTCATGCCTATGCGCGAGCGGAACCCGAGGGATTCGCTTACGTGGGCCACAAGCTAATTACACGCTACGCACTACATTCTTACACACACGCGAACTTATTTTCAGAATTTATGTACACCTTTATTCATGCGTTGCTAGTACAAGCTATGCGGATCATGTGATGATGGTATAATCGCGGGTGCACACGGGATTATAGCGATAAGCGCATGAGAACCATAGAGTGTACTACCGCGTATGGTAACACATGGAACGTAACATTGCATCGAGTAACGAAACGGTCGCAACGTGGTCAAAACATGGTGGATACGCCACTGGTAATCCCTATACAAAAGTGTTTTCACCATGCTGCTAAACTTTCGTAATACGTGCCATGAGAAATTCGGTGATTTACAGACCATAATACGACCTAACACGCCAGCTTTAAACAACTCACAACTGCATTGCTAAGTGCGCGCTACCCGATTATCCACGATGAGTCTTAATCCCTAACGTAACGTTTTCGTTTGTTCATATACATATGTCATCCTTACACGAGTATTCGTTGATCGAATCAATCGTCCGCTCTTATGCCTCCGTTACTCCCGTTAACCTTGTCTTTTTATACAACCTTGTTTACAATCAATCGTGTAAGCATTCAAACCCTAAATGCCTTCTTACTCTAAAGTTATCTCCCATTCTCGTAGATAGCAACACGCTTGATTGGCCGCTACCTCGATAACTAGCTTATTTTAAATACCTCACCTTCTCGTTTTCCATCATTAAACAACTCTCTACAAAACCGAGATTTATTAACGCTCTTCAAAGTCGATTGAACTTTCTAGCAACCTACGGTTCGACTACACTCACCATTAAACTGCATACCACTTCTTACGAGAGCTTTCCTGTTTAGATGGCGTATCATTGAGTTATTCAAGCTCGTTTAAACCGCTCTCCTATACGCATACTTACGCGCTTTACTTACGCTTGATGGCTTTAATCTTTCTAGTCAAGCAACTTCTTCTTGCAAACCTAACTCTTCGATGCTCTAAACTTCATGCTTTCCCTCATGTGTCCAAACATCCAAGTCTCAATTTTAGACGATCATTCTATAGCCAAATCTTTCTAAAGTCTTCCTCTTGAATAAATTTCGGGACGAAATTTCCTAAAGGAGGGGAGACTGTAACGCCTCGTATTTCCAAGATTTATTATTTTTATAAAAATTCACGCTTGTTTTCTATTTCCTGAGTCGCAACTTCGATCGGATCGAAAAAACGGTGTAAAAACGGAAACAACGCATTTTACGTGTTTTTAACGAAACGACAACCGAACGCGATATTTTTTCGATGTCTTACATTTAATTCCCGTGTTTAAAACTTAAATAAAATTATACGCTATTTCATAACGTTCGGGCGCAGAAATGGGCTTCAGAATCGCGTTCGGGCCACTCTCAGGCTTTTAAACCCAACCTATCAAACCCTTACCATTTAAACCTACCTACATAAACCTCCCCTAACCCTCATCTTCATCATCTAACCCTAATGCACACTCTCAACACCAGCCGCCACCCCCCTCCTCGGCGTTTTTCAGCGACCGGCGCCGTCTCTGGCGGCGCCCTTCTTCTCCGGTAACACCCCTCACACTCACACACCCCTGCGATCTCTTAAACCCGACACACACACACCCGCATATATACTTACAGACAGACAGAGAGAGAGAGAGAGAGAGAGCTGTGAGGAGAGAGAGACGAGATAGAGAGAAGGTAGGTGGTGGTGGTGGCGCGACTGTGACGGCTCCGGGGGGTTTCGATCGATGGCGGCAGCAGCCGTCACCTCCAGCGGGCGACGGTGGTGGTGGGTGATTCAAACGAAAGATAGAGCGACGGCGGTGCGGTGGCGTGGCGGCGGAGCAGCGTCCCGGCTGCGACGATGCATTGGACCAGCGGCGGCGGCAGTCGCCGTGTCTCAGCGGCGACAACAGCAGCGGTGTAGCTGCGGTTGTCCGGCTCGACGGACGGCGGCGGTAGTGGTGGTATTGGTTAGAAATTCTGTTGTTCCGGTTCACCTTCGGCTCGGGTTCGGGTCGAATCAGCCTCGGTTCAGTTCAAGTCCAAACTTGGGGATTTGTTTCGGGTTATCTCGGGTCTTGATTAGAGTCGAAAAAGGTTTGGGTCAGATTTAGTTTGGGTTTGGTCAGCCCCGGTTCAGTGTACGGTTTGACCCGGTTCAAGTTCGAAACAATTTCGGTTTCTTCGGCTCGGGTCATGAACGGTTCAACACGGCTCCGCACAGTTGGTTCGGGTCTCGGTCAAAGCAGGTTAGCGAGCAGATTCGGGTCAGCTTGGTCCATACACGTTTCGGTTCGAGTCAAACCTGGTCAAACAGTCAACGCCAGTCAAACCAGTCAGATTCGATGTTCGGTTCGGTGTTCGGGGCCAAGTTCAGTCAATGCTTTAGTCAACTCAATCAAAACACGTCACGGTATACTATTAACGCCGCAAATTTTTATGTTATTAATTATATTGTTTTGTATTTAATTAGTGTTATAATCACGTAAGCGAACCTTATAAAATTTGTAGACATAAAAAGTGTATGTAAACATTTATAGTGTTTCGTCGATTCTTACGTTGTTTATTGTTGTGTTTTGGAAAAATATATCGACACATATGTTGTCGGGATTGTCCAAAAACAAGAGGAAACTCTGCCCGTTTATCGACAAAATATGTCTATTTATTTTTTAGCGACAAAATATATTATACATGACACTTTATCGACAAAATGTATATACTTATTTAATCATATCTTTCGACATGAAATATATATATATATTTAGTACGCTTATCGAAGAAACGTATCTACTTAAATATACCGAGCGACAAGATATATATTTTTACTTATTAGACTTTTTCGACAACATATATGTATGTATACATTACACGTTTTGACAAAACATATAAATATATCTAATACTTCCTTTCGGCAAATATATTTCGCTACTACAACATATATAGATATATATGTATATATATATCTATATTACTTTTTTTTTTGACAAGATACATATGAGTTATATGTTTCGACAAAATATATTTATTTAACGACGAGATATATACTACCGTTACGACTGTCATGAAAGATGTATATGTATATACTTTATAGTCGACAACTAGAGATAACACATTGAATTCAAAGGTATATATAATTACTTATTATTTTGACAGCATTCCTATAATATATTAATAAATTCAAACCTAGAATCGTCGTATAGACTATGTTATACATATATACGTTCAATCAACTTCAAATCAAATCCTCCGTCATAATTTCCGTTTACTTATACCCATTCGTTTGCCTTTAAGGTGACTTCGGTGTCCCCTTTTCTCCCACTGATCAACTCGTCGCGGTATTTCCAAAGAAGACTTAGCAATACTGTGAGTACACTCGACCCACATTTGTTTATATCACCTTTTGGGTGTAACATGTTTCCATATACAAAAATCACAAACACTTAAACTTTATGAAACGCACAAACAATCCTATACACATGACTACTTGAATCGTATACTTGTTGCTTGTCTAGGGATAAATGTTGTGCTATGCTTTACTCATTAACTATTTTTAGCCTTTGTTTGACATGCTTAGCGCTATAGGAATTCACGCATCCACCTCCATCGTGTTATTCGTGAGGTCATGTTAAAACATCGTGATTGCGTTACGGGTTTGATTATTAGCATTGCATGCCTTGATATTGCTCTTGTATAGATTTGGTTGCCATGAGGATTGTTAAAACTTTATTCGTATACGTATGCTATGCTTAAACTTGTGTACTCGCCCTTGCTTTTGCATTGACTTTATTTTAAAACATGTTACAGGTTGAAGGAGATGACGCTATGAAAACAATATAGCAAGGACTAGATACACACAAATTAGACGTTAGGTTTAATGTCGACGTATCAATTTTGTTATGACTTGCAAATGTTAGATTGTTCTTTGTTTTGTTACATTGATATATTTGACAATTCTTATGAAATGAAATGTGGTTTAATTAATTATTGTCACTTAATAATGTTGTGAGCAATGAGCAATCTCGTTTTCGTCTCATCCCGACGTTTCCGTCATCGGTTGAGGTGTTACAGCATGAGAAATCAAGTGATTGACCTACTTGTTTGCCTTGCGTATTTACCCAATACGCCGTGTCCATCATTTATTTTTAAGCATTTGTATCTTCAGAATTATTTTTGCTCATATTTTTGCGGGCAAAGATTGAGTGAGCCGGATGACTTTTGTGATTTAGAACTTGTGTTAGGTATACATTTCGAGGCCGCAAGGTGAATATATAGCATGAAAATGATTGAGGCACTAGGAAACCTTTTGTTTTTAACCAATTTTTATGTATTCCCTCACCCAAATCATTCCTTTAGTTAAACCAATTTGAGTATTCCCCTTTCATTTCTTTTAAACCACTAAATAATAGCCACTTAACCAAATTAGCCTTTTATATTTTAACCCATTTTTGTTTGGAAGCCCGGTTTGGTTAGCGATTAACTTGTTACTTTTGTATAGTATTTTAGTTTATAGTTGCAACATCATGGGATAGAGTTTTTATCTAAGTAGACGTACTTAGTTTCCCTCTCAAGCATGTGCAAAAAAAACTGAGAAAAACGATTATAGTTAAAAAAAAGCCTTACCAAGTGGCTTCATTAGAGCAATTTTGGAGTGGAAAATCTAAATCCGTTGATTAACTCTCGGTTAGAAACTATTAAATTGTATAGTTCTTATTTTCGTTTGTTTCAAGTTAGTCGAACCGCCGGGTTACAAACGTTTTAGCCACTTTAAATATCCATTTCCATATCCTTGACCCTAGTCAAGTTACAACCCGAATAAGAGTCCATGATTCATGTTATGTTTTTGTCGAGTGATTAAATTTGATCCTTTAACAAGCTTATGATATCACATAGTCATCGTCGTGGCATCGAGTGTTTAACACATACTCCATAAATCGTATGTGCACCCATATATTAGCCGAGTGTGTGTGAACATTGTGAGGATGTGAGGTAGACTTGTAGGGATTTCCAAGATGGACCATTGCTCATAAACTTATTTTATATATCTTTTTGTTTTTTCCATCATGTCGCGTAGTCCTTGATTGTTATAGCCCGAGTAATTTGTTTGTGCGTATAAAATGCTAGTTGAGGTTATTGCCATTTAGAGAGTTTCATTTTGTTTTAGTTTGCTTGAGGACAAGCAAAGTTCAAGTGTGGGGATGTTTGATGTATAAGAATTTATGCATCTTTAAAACGTCAAATAGACCCCGTTTACGCGAGAACTTGTCGTATTTTCATTGATTTAGATATTCATTTGAGTTATTTGTGAAAATGCAGGTCCGGGCTTCGGCCCGGTAAAGAAACAAAGGCTTTTGGAGCAAATTGGAGCAAAAACGGAGTTTTCCAGCAAACTGCCAGATATGGCACGACCGTGCAAACCACTGGCACGACCGTGCCAGGTTAACCCTAATCGGCACTCTCATCAGCACGCTCAGATTCTAGGCGAACCAGGAAGATTTGACGACTGGCACGACCATGCCAAAGCTTGGCACGACCGTGCCAATCCAAACCACTCTGAGATCAGCTTATTCCCGGGATCATTTCAGCCATTTTCGAATACCTTACCGGGAAGCACGACCATGCCAATGGTTGGCACGACCGTGCCAACTCAGAAACGTTTGAGCGGGATTTTTCCCAAAATGGCTAGCAAACAAGTCAACACTCGAAAAAGGCACCTGACACTTACCAAGCACGACCGTGCCAAATGGTGGCACGGTCGTGCCAAATGCCCAGTAGCTTAAATACGTGAATTCAGCTCATTTGAAGTGGAGTTGGAGCCTTTGGGTGGGTTCTCTCTCAAGAAGCTGATCTTGGAAGCTTGGAGATTGAAGAAGGAGCCTTTAGGAGGTTGTATCGCTTGATAATCCAACTCATTTAGCTAATTACTTTATGTTTGTCTTAGTTATCATGAGCCTTGTAGGCTAAACATTTGGTGTTGTCTAAACTAGTTGAAGCTTATGAATATGTGATAATCATGGAAGTTGATTTGGTGATTGTTTTTGTTAATCATCATAGTAGTGCTTGAATCTTGTTCTTGGAGTTCTTATACATGCTTAAAGTCCTTGTTCTTGAATGTTTGGTCATAAGTATTTACATGTTGTGTTGGAAAGCCCATGTAAAGTTTATGATTATTAAATCATAGTAACTTGTTAGCATGATTCATAACATGAAACTAGGAATGGTAATTGTTAGCATGACGTGAATGATGATTTAAACATGTGTAGGAATTCTTGCATTTAGATTTGGAAAAATCATAATAATGTTTACTTGGATTCTATAATTGTGTTTGTGTTAGATTGATGATTTTTGGCCAAGATTGTTATCCAGCATGACCATGCTTGTGGTTTTTTGTCAAGAACATGATAGTGCTACTTACTTGAAAGCAAGTTAGGGTGATTTTTATGCTGTTCATGGTATTTCCCAAACTTGTAGAGTTAGGAGTTTTGAAAAACAAATAACTCATGTTTAAAGGTTAACATTAACTAAGCAAGTGAGCTTCAAATAATAAGTTTTAGGTGATTAGAGCGATTATTTCATTTTAGTTTTCCTAAGGTTTATTAAACTAGGAAACCTTGATTGGAGACTTAGTTAACTTAGAGCTTGCATCACCATTGATCCCCCACTTAGTTGTCACATGTTTGTTTGTGGATACTTAGTTTAGGCAACCCTTTCTTGGATATTGTCATTTTCTAGTTTAGTAGTAGTTTATTATTTTGCATGATAAATTAGGAACAAAACCAACTCATCAATTGAAAAGGTTTAAAAGTAACGAAAATTTAGTACTGAGACACCGAGTCCACGGATTGATATCCGGTTCTTACCAGCGAACTATACTACTACCTGACGGGTACACTTGCCCTATGTGTGTGTAGTTGGTTTTAAGTAAAAACTATTTTAAAACCTAATATGTGTGAACAAAAATTATGATAATAAAAATATATTTAATTCACGCACATCAGTTCATTATCCGTGTGTGTGACTTCATTTCTATGTACTTTGTAGATTTATGTGTATGTGTGAATTTAGGGCCGTTGTTATTATTATTATTATTTATTATTAAATTTTTTTGTGTATGATGATCTAGACTGGAAAGGAATCAATGATCAATGGGTATATGATAAATCTGTGTGGTTTGTCCATAGATGTCAATCCCAATTTCATGTTTTTATATTATTAGTTTATTACAATATTTTAACTTATATTTTAGGAATACTTGGTGATATATCGAATATATATATATATATATATATATATATATATATATATATAGTTAAGATTATGGTGATTTTCCTATGATATGGGGTCATGGAGAGTGAGTAAGGTTTGCTGTACTAGTTGGGAGTAATAGAAGAAAACTCTTCATACTTAAGGTAAAGAGTTTCACCAAGTATGGAGTTTAGGGATCAAAATTTTTAAGTTGACAAATTCACATAAAAACCTAGTGAAACTTGAAGGCGACATGTATTTTGCTTTGTGTAGAGTGTGAAGAACAATTTGAGGATAAAGATCATTTGGGATAAAAATTAACAAAGAAAGTTCACCATTTGTAGTACATCTTGTATGGGAATAGTGGTTTATGGTGATTCAACCATTTTCAAGAAAAGTGAAAGCTTGGTAAGTAACTCTTCAACCAAGAATTTTATGGTTATCTATGTATTCTTGATGTTTTGGATGAAAGATAACTCACATTATATGTATATTCTTGATGTTTTGGATGAAAGATAACTCACATTATATGTATTGTAGTTAGAACCATGTAAACTCTATAGATGATGATAATGCGCTTTGAAATACATGTAATCGGTTTTGAGTAATTTTGTGGGATGATGTTATAAATTGTATATAACTAGTATTAAGCACCCTTGCCTTACGGTGTGGGCGAACACCAATCGTCCAAGTGGGAGATTATTGGAGATATGTGTATGTTCAATCGTAATTAAGTTAACGTAACCAACTCGGTACGATCTGAAGAGTTACACATTGGTACATGAATCATATATGTTCACGAGTAGGTGGATTATTATTTGTGAAATAATAATAGTTTAAACCCGAGAGACTTAATATTAATTAGATTACTATTAAGAGGATTATAATTTTATAACCACATTGGGTTTAATGTAAGATTATGTTTTATGAAAAGGGCATTAAGGTGCTAACCCTAATCATACCTTTTAACAAAACAACAACCCCTTGTCTCCTCCCCTTTTTCGGCCGACCCATCATAGGGCCGCCGCCCACCTGCCACGAACCAAGCACCACCGCTGCCTCCTCCCTTTGGCCGTTTCTACCTTCGGGTACCTTGTGCTCGGTTGTGAACTTCCTACTAGCAAGGATTCTTTGTAACCCGCGTGTTACAAATCTGGTGTAGTCGTCAAAGGTTGATTACTAAAACCCTCTATGGCTGTTTATTTATTTATTTGTTTATACACATATAACTTTGATCCTGATTGGGATTATTTATTAATTGGATTAATAAATCAAACATATAGTGTATATATATATATATATATATATATAGGGTGAGGTTATTGTGAGAAAATTTAAAAGTATGAGAATGATAAGAAAGAATCTAAACCATTAGATATTTAATCTAATGGTTGATATAATAGTGACAATTTTGTAAATAGTGTTGACTATTAAACTAACTAATTTTCTAGATTAAGCGTATACAGGTAAATTCAACATTTTTAAATTAAGAAACTAACATTAATACACATGCAAAGTTCCCCCTTCTTTTTTAAACGTCAATAACTTTTTATACGTAACTCTTTTTTTTAAAAAAATTACACCATAATAATGAGTGTTTTTTTATCTTTAATATGAGTACCATATTGATATACTTATGTAGAGAAAAAAATTACGTCTCGTTTGAATGTTTTACTCCATGGTGTTTTTTCTATGTTCATACAATGGTGTTTTAAATTGTAGGCTGTTATTTCTGTTCTTCGTAAAATGTATGCCTTCAATATACATGTTGTGGTGTTTTTATGAATTAGGGTGTTATTCCTATTATATTTAATGTGAGGACAAAGGTCCTTGCATTGATGTGGTTTCTGGTGTCTTCAGTAGGTTTCTGTTGCATTCAAAGAGTTAGGGTGTTATTTCTGTTTTAATATATTTAGGGTGTTATTTTTGTTTGGATTCTGATTAAAGTGTTGGCTGGTGATATATTAGCGTGTTATTTCTGTTATTCAATGTTAGGGTGTTCTTTATAATATGTGTGCCTTCAATATAACTGATGTGGTGCTTTTATGAGTTATGGTGTTATTTCTGTTATATTTCTGTTCTTTATAAGATGTATGTTTTCAATATAAATGTTGTTGTGTTTTTATGAGTTAGGGTGTTATTTCTGTTATATTCTTGTTCTTTATAAGATGTATGCCTTCAATATACATGTTGTGGTGTTTTTATGAGTTAGGGTGTTATTTCAAATTCGAAAATCCCTGCAATAACTGCCAAAAATTGGTTGCATATATTCATTCCGTAATTAGATTTTATTAGTTAAATTACACTTATACCCTTAAATTACCAAAATAAAAAGGGACACATGTCACTCTAAAATCTTTTTTATTCTTCTCACACTTTTAAATTTTCTTACATGAACCTCTACCTATATATATATATATATATATATATATATATATATAATCAGCTGTTGTTAAAATATGTAAATCGTTTTCGCTTCAATTTTCATACCTTGATTCCCAACATGACATATTGTGTGTGATGAGTTAATGTTAGCATATGAAGGATGGACATGCTTACGAAATATCCACGACGATACTCACAATTATATTTGTAATTTTTTTTATAAGATAAAACTTGTTTGTTCGTTGGACTGTCAAATCCAAACTATGTTTATTCCTTTAAATATTTTTGATGAAAAAGAGAATCCAAGAGGAGTAGGGTTGGGTAGGGTTCTTTTCTTATTTTATAAAATGTAACAAATGTTTAACGTCAAGTTAAAAAACAAATGTGTCAATGATGGATGAATAGTGTATGCATATATAGTTTTAACAAGATTTGAATAAAATACAATATCAACAATATCATAAGGATCATGAGTGTCAACTATAATTTAATTTTAATTTTTTTCATCACCTAATTTAATTTAATATAATTTGTTTTTTTTTCATCAAGTCGTGTTACATGATGCATTCCCATGTAGATATTTTGTTTAACTTAACATTCACCTTAATTCATTTGGTTAGTAACCAAGTATCACAATATATATTTTAGATAAAATCAGATATTGAGCAGTCAACTTTACTTAAATAAACATCGACTTAGACGTGATCTCTGAAATCCATGTAAAGTTTGCGTATGAGGTAGAGTTTGCGTCTGAGACTCAAACTTTGCTTTTGAGATTGAGTTTCTGCGCCAATTTTTGTTTTCCACCACGATTTTTAAACGAGCATAACTTTTTATATGATAGTATTTTCTTTATAAAAAATACACCAAATTAAAAATAATAAATTTTCTTTTAATTTGGTGTAAACTTTTTTAAAAAAAATATTAACGTTTGAAAAAGTTATACGCGTTTAAAAATCGTGATGAAAAAGTAAAAGAAAAAACCTAAGGATGATAACAAATGTCAACTTCTTATTTGCTAGGATTTATAAAACTTACACACACGCAGTCTCTAAGATTGATACAACACAGACGTGAAACATGTTCATTTACGTAATATTCCATTTAGTCTAGCATGTACAGTTTATGAGGATAAATTCTAAAATCTTAAACTAAAATTATAACAATTTAATAACTATATGCTGTAATCTTGTTAAAAAAATGCAGATGAATTTTTTTAGTTGGTTTCCTATTTAAAATAATAATATTACTAATTGTATTTTAAGAAGGTCACGTGCATCTATATTTAACTAAAACTTGGTGATATTCAAGTCTTGTGATCCAGTCCAATGTTTTTAAAGATCAATTTGTTATTTTATTTTTTTATATGGTTTTAATCCGACCATCCCACACTTGCAATCATATTTTGTTTTCATAAATGTAATTTAGTTAAATATTATTATTAATATTATACTTTCTTGATGTGTTCCATTTAGGAAGACTATGAGTCGTACTAATAAGATTGATGTGACCCTTGAATGTGAGATTGTTCATTTATATTAATTATTATTTGTAAAGTGTATAAAACATTCAAACGTTGTGTATTTAAAGACAAAAGTGGATGTGCCCGTTTTCTGAAACATGGTTTGAAACATACTATTATGATGATTTAGACGCATTATTATAAATGCATAGCTCCTTTATAAACCTAGATAACTTAGACGTAAAACGTACATTAGATATATTGTTGTATTTGGTTTAAACTCACCGTTGTAATTGGACAACTTAGACGATTGTTCACTAGTTTAGATTCAGAAGCACCAATGTAATTGGACAACTTAGACATATTGTTGTAACTAGTTTAGACGCATTTAGTGGCGGATCTAGAAAATATTCGTAGGGGTAATGTTTAATAAAAAAGGGTAACGTTTTATAAAAAAGGTCAAATTTTTTCCAAAATTTACACTACCGCCGGAACGCCAAGGGGTAGCCTTCGCTACCCCTTCGTATAGGGTAGGTCCGCCCCTGGACGCATTATAATTAGCTTAACCAGGCAGTTTATGTAGTTCCTAGTCTGATTGGATGGTCTAATTGGGACCGAACAACATTGGTTGTGATAGCTTAAATTGCTTAAAACAATAAACTACCAGTTACATAATTTTGATTTTACAAAACATATTTGACACGCCAGATTATAATAAATTTTACAGAAATATTCAGGAGTCACCACAGTAGTCATTCATTATTTAAAAAAAACAATTAGAAAGAGTTCTTGAAACAATTGTGTTCATAAAAATAGATATTAAAGTGTTTATATGAAAAATAAAAATATAATTACAGATCTATGAATAATAGTTGCACTCTGTTGGCATATTCCATTAACTAGACAACCCACGAGTCTTTACATATGGACAAAAGTGGGAAGATCGAGTTATTTATAAGCATATAATATTTAGAAAAACTATTAAACTATAATTATTTTATTTTGAAAACTTTAAAGAGTGTCGAATGGCTCGAGCCCAAGCTTTATGTATTGAGCTTGCTTGACTAGGTTCGTGAGTCTAAAAGAGTTTAAAATGTGCAAAAGTTATTGCCACGTAGCCAGTGAGACTTTAAGTAAACCATACATTCACATGGGTGTAATGGTTTAAATCACCAATTTATTAAAATAATATTTAAATTACATAAACAAAAAATGAATTAAACTATACATGGCTTAAGACAGGTAATATCCGTAAAATTAGTAACGTGTTTAGGGGTTAAAGGATGAGTTGGAGCATTGGTGGAGTGAGGCGTTAGCTCACTATACTATGTCTTCTTATTTATATAACTTTTATTTATTAAATTAAATTGATATAGAAGTAATAAGTATTATATATAAAATTATAAAAAAAATTACATATAATATTCTTTTATTATTGTAATTACAATCGTATAAAAAATAATTAAAAAAATACGTAAACATAATAGCTAAAAAGTTAATAAATAATAAACAAGTTGAGCATGGACCAAACTCGACCTTTCATAAGTTAAACAAGGCGAACTCAAGCTTAGAGAAGCTCAAGCTCGACCCGACTCGTTTACACTATGAAAACCAATGTTGTAGAGATCGTTAGGCACTAATCAGGTAGTGATACATTGTTTAGGAACTAATCAGATTGGACTTTTAATGTGTTTGTATATATATATAACATTAGTTTATGCTCTTTATGTATAAATTTATAAGTTTGGGGACTAAATATAACCTAGTAAAGATGTAAGTGGGTTAGATGTTAAAATATTTAAACTTAATAAACCCCAATTCCCACCCTATTCATTGTACACCACCCTCTCCCTCCTTCACCCACCATACCACGTACCAGAAGTAAAATGCAAACTCTAGCCTAATTTTGACCATTCATTGCTTTAATTTTTGGTTCGAATTAAGGTAAGAATGTGTTCTATGTCATTGATTTGGTCTAATTTTGACCTTATTTTGATCGACTAGGTCGGATTTTGGACCAATTTTGACTTTGACCGTCTAGATTGACCGATTTAGCCAAATCCAGGCAGCAATCCGGCAATTGGCGACAAATCATCGCCTAGGCAACGCCTAAGCGTGAGTTTTATAACATTGATTAAAACTAATTCCAGAGTCCTTAAACCAAACTGTAAATTGCCACAATCCTACTTCCATCTTCAAAAACAATATCAATTTAACATATAACTTTACTTTTATTAATTTTATTTATTATAAATTTTTATTTTTTTCTGTCTTAAGATAAATTTTATTGAAAGCCAGTTGTAATTAATACTATATAACATTTTTTTATATTTTAAAGCGAAAAACAAACTTATATATTAAGAGCCAGCAACAACAGCCTAACAGTTGCTCTTGAGAAACTGGTAAAAGAATGAGCTGCACAAAAACAAAAAATGTAGAATAACTTAAAAAGGTGCATGAAGATGAAAAGAAGAATGCTCAACTCATAAGTGATGTACAATCACTTGTGAAGAGGTTACAATTCAATGTTGCCAGACTAGAAAACATTGACATCCATGAGCTGAGAACTCCCGTTCTCAAAGAAGTCTCATAACAGAAAGAAGCAGAAATCACCAAGCAAGCACAAACAAAACCAGCTACTCCACTTAGTCAATCAAGGCGTACACCAATGGGCCTCCACCACCAGTGTCAAAATCTGAAATGATAAAGAGACTTGAAGCTAGCCCTTTTGTCATCTCTAACATAAGCACTTCTTCTCCATCAGATAGAGGTAAACAACAGGTACAACAAAAAAGAACCACATCTGGAGAAACAGCTTCTAGTGAACACCTAAACCAATCAGAGTAAAGGAAATGGCTTGACTCTGCCACTTCTTCAAAAAGGCCAAAAATTATGATTAGATTGGATTCTGAAAGAAAGGAGAAGGAATATCTGGTACCAGAAATCGATCAAGATAGTATGATGTTTCCAGAATACCATCTCAAAGAATTCTAGTGGACCGAAGAAGACTGTCATACCCTGACCCGCCACAGAAATGGTAGTCGGGGCATGATTGGTGATGTATTGAATAATACATCCATTTATCTTGTAGAGTTTGTATAATTTTAGCGCGTTTTCGTTTCGGTTTGTCAAGAATTTATCTACTTTTAATCCAAATGCGTTTTGCAGGTCTTGGTTCGTGAAAACGGTTGGAAGGATGGGAAAAACGAGCGGAAATGGTGAAAACAACCGAGTCAGGACGTGAGTGGATCGGAAACGAGAAAATGAAACGCGAAACAGGATTTACAACCCGGTCGCGGGGCACGACCGGTACGCCTTATCTCTCTCGCGGCCCGCGAGAGAGCATAGTTATCATCAGGTCTTCTTCTCGGTCGCGGGGCGCGACTGACATGCTCCAACCCTCTCGCAGCCGGCGAGAGGGCCTTTTATCCAGAAAGTTTCGAAACCAGAAGAAAATTGGGACTTTTTTGTTATTAAAAGACTCATAGTTGAAGTTAAACATATATTGGAACAAACTTGGACGAATTAGAGCTTATTGGGAGAACATTTCTGGATATTTTGAGTTAGAAGAAGGAGATCTAAGCTGCAAGGATTGTGTGGGTGATCAAGGAAGCTCAAGGCAGGAATTTGTCACGGTTTTATCATACCAATCTTGACCTTTGTTTTCCTTTTTTGGCTTGATTATGCTACCTTGTTATAAACTTTGTTTAATTGGCTTTTCAAACATGTTTTTAGCCTAGATTTCATTCAGTTCCCTAGGTTTTGGATGATGGATTTTATGAAACTTTGATTTGATTTACTTTAAATTATGGTTTGAATGTTTAATTGGTAAAGGTCACAACCTTGATTAACTAGTTTAGATTATTTGCATGATTTTGCTTGTTTTGTGATTGTTTGATTGTTTTGCATGAACTTAGATGGATGTCTTCCATAGAATAGGTTTATGTTACTTTTCGTGTTCTTAGGGATTCGGGGAGTTGTCGGTAAATTGGCCAATGAAACCGGGAAACAATTGAATAAGTTATAAAATCAAACTTGTCATTATACCTAACTTGTTTATTGAGAAATAACAATTAGTTGGCTGAATTAATTTGGTAAATTGTTGGATTAGGGTTTTGAGAAATTCCCAAATCTAGTTTCCTTGTCATAATTGAATCAGTTAATCTAAACTAGAAATTGCAGTTGGTCTAGGTTAATTATTGAGAGGTAAGTAATAATTAGACACTTTACTGATTTAGAAAGATAACTGAAAAGAAATCTTTAGAACCGGTAAACAAATAAAAAGGATAGATTATCATTGGTGTCTTCCTGAGAAGGGTCGGGAGTCCTGTTTGGAAACCTAAATTTTAATATGTCAAGATCCCGGTAAAAATATTCAACCTAATTAATTATTATTATTAAATTAAAGGAGTAGTAGTCTAAAAATCCAACCTAGGTAACTAGTTCATTACTTCTTGATTAAAATCCTCAAATTTCCTCGACGTTCATAATTTGGTCATTCCAATTTACTAGTTTTAGTTTAATTGATAATTTAGATTTATTAAAAAAAACCTCTTAAAATATACCAAGTGTGTAATTGAGTCTAAATCAGTAGTCATAGTAATTAGGGAGTCATGTGGGTTCGATAATTCGGACTTGCTTAATGCTATCTTGATCGGTCCACTTGCCGGTTAGTAGTTTAGTATAGTTTAGGAGTCTAGAGTATAATTTGAGTCTAGAATTATGGTAATTTGAGTTGTTTTTAATTAACTACTTTTAGAACATTAAGTTTTTGGCGCCGTTGCCAGGGACTCTCTCATTGGCAAATGCGTTGATTACTCGATTTAGGCTTCGTTTTTGGCATTAGTGTTTAAATTTATATTTTTCGTTTGCGTCGTAGGAGTCTAATTTAATTAGCTTAATATTTATATTTATTTTTTGTATATAGAGTAATTTTAATTGTTTTGCTAAATTATTTTGTTTCTCGTTTCCGGTTTAGTGAATGCCCTACACGCGTTCGCAAGGACCTCCGCCCAAGCCGCCAACGGATTCATCATTTTCTCCCGCACCCAAGGTAAGTGTTTCTTCCGCCACTTTTTTAATTTTATCACGACCATTTATACCGCCCGATTTCGATTTTACACCCAAACAATCTCCGCCCCCGTCACCCCGTGTAGTTCATAGGAACTTAACCCCACCACCATCTAATTTTCCCATGGCCGACCATCAAACCGTTTATCAGCAGGCCACCACCTGTTTCACCGGTGTGAACTCACCCATTACCCTTCCCCCGATGAATAACGAGAGAGCTTGGCAAATTCCTTCATATATGATGACCGCTAT
Source organism: Scalesia atractyloides (assembly GCA_947069175.1). Taxonomy (NCBI): domain Eukaryota; kingdom Viridiplantae; phylum Streptophyta; class Magnoliopsida; order Asterales; family Asteraceae; genus Scalesia; species Scalesia atractyloides. Next base: position 2,269,165 of record CAMTDV010000003.1, read on the forward strand.
CACAAATTCTTGCCAATTCAACGGTTGCGATGACGAGGATGTGCCCGCACATATAAACCGTCTCACCCGTCTTTGTCATACCTTCAACATGGAGGGTGCGGGCAACGATGACCGTTTCCTCCAGGTCTTCCCATTCTCTCTTGGGGGTCGAGCCGCCATCTGGCTCGACTTTCAACCACCAGGTACTTTTTCAACTTGGGCTGCTTTACGATATACTTTCTTAAAAAAATACTTCCCACCCGCTAAAGCATCTCGCCTTCGTGATCAGATCTATTCTTTCCGAATGGAACCTGATGAGCCCTACCATTTAGCTTGAGAGCGTTTCCAAACCCTAGTGTCTCGCTGCTCCCAACATGGTCTGTCGGACTGGGCGCTTGTAGAAAAATTTTACAACGGTCTCATCCCTGAGACCCGCGCTCGTTTCGACAATTCTGCTGGAGGCCACTTGATGGGAAAGAAAACAGTAGCCGAGTGTAACGACCTTTTTGAAAGCTTTGCCCATTCCGATACCGATTACAGCACTGCCGGCAGGAATTCCATTCCTGTTTCTCGTACGCCTCCGGTTAGTCGGGGCCTACACCAAGTTAGCTTGGAGACCACGGCAGCGGCTGCTCTAGATAGCTTTACGAGGGAAGTTACTAAGGAGACTCAGGAGCTGAAGAAGAAGGTAGACAGGTGTGAGGTTTGTCGAGGGGGTCACGACACGATAGAGTGTCCTACGCTCACGGTTGAGCAAGTCGAGTTCATCACAGGTCAGAGTCGAGGTCCGACGAATCCCTTTAATAATAATACTTACTTCCAATTATAACCCAAACTGGTGTAATAATAATAATAATAATAATAATAATAATAATAATAATAATAATAATAATAATAATAATAATAATAATAATAATAATAATAATAATTTTCGATCTTCCGGTAACCCCCCTGGTTTCCAATCAGGTTCATATCAGAACAGGGGGCAGGGTCACTATTCGAGCGGAGGGTCAGGTCATTCTAGTCAGTTTAGTGGAGGGGGTTCGAATCAGGACGGTCAGACTAGGAGTGGAGGTTCAGGGGGCAGCTTAGATAGGATTGAGGAGTTGTTGTCTCAATTAGTCGTTAAGGATCAAGCCACCCAGAAAACTCTAGCGGAACACGATCTTCTATTGAAAAACCAACAGTCCACACTTCTAGATCTGCAGAGTCAATGGGTAGTATCGCTAAGCAACTGCAAGAGCATCTACATGGCAAGTTTGCGGGTAACACCCAACCAAACCCGGCGAACCAACACACGGAGGCGATTACTACACGTCGTGGTAGGAGTTTGAGAGAGGTAGGTAGAGAGGGGGTACAGGTAGAGGTTGAGGAGCAGGAAGAGGAGGTGGATGAAGAAATAGAGATGGAGGCTCCACCCAGGGTGCACATTAGGCTAGACCCAGCAATTACCGCACCAGCCAGTGGATCTCCAGTTGAGAGTAAGGGCGAGAGAAAACCGGTAGAGGTTAGGCCATCACCACAAGTAGATACTTCACGCCTACCCTACCCCGCGCGTTTGAAACAACAAAAATATGTCAAGGAATACGGGAATTTCCTTGATATGTTTACTCAGTTAAAAATTAATCTCATGTTCATCGAGGCCCTCCAGCATATGCCTAAATATGCCAAGTTTTTGAAGGATCTTCTAACGTAAAGACAGGCTGAGGGAGCTTTCAAATGTCTCGTTGACCGGAGGATGCTCTGCCGTGGTTTTGAACAAGTTACCCGAGAAGCTTACTGATCCGGGTATCTTCACTATCCCATGCTTATTCGGTGGATCTATCTCTCCGGCCCATGCTTTAGCCGATCTCGAGGCGAGCATAAATCTGATGCCTTTCTCCATCTACGAGAGATTAGGCTTAGGGGAGCTCACCCCTACTCGTATGTCATTGTCGTTAGCCGATAGGTCTGTTAAATACCCGAGGGGAATCGTAGAAAACTTATTGGTTAAAGTCGATAGATTTGTCTTTCCCGTAGACTTCGTCATCCTTGATATGGAGGCCGACGAGAAGGTACCCATCATCCTAGGTCGCCCATTCTTGCGCACCGCGAAAGCACTCATTGATGTTCATGATGGGAAAATCACCCTCAAGTCGAAGACGAGAACGTCATGTTCGAGATCGCAAGGTTGATGCAACACCCAATGTGTGGCGACAACGATAGTGGCCCTTGTCACTCAGTATATTTTTTGAATTCGTTCATGTCATGCGTTGATCAGTGTATCGAGTACATCAGTGGAGCCGACCCAGTGAGTGAGGATGTAGTAGTTGCGGAGAGCGATAGTGATGATGTGGGGGATGACCCCCTAGGGGTTCCCGAGACTTTAGAATTTTGTGAGGTCAGTGCAGCTAGTGATAGTAATCCTTTAGAGACCCCAGCACCGGTAGAGCTTAAAGTCCTTCCCTCTCATTTAGAGTATGCATTCTTAGGCGACAATAGCTTTCCTGTTATCATTTCGTCGAAATTATCCACAGAGGAGAAGGAGCGTCTGATAGAGGTCCTCAAAGAGAATAGGGAGGCCATTGCATGGAAACTGTCTGATATCAAGGAAATTAGCCCTACCTTCTGTACTCATAGGATCCTCATGGAAGACGTCTTTAAGCCAGTAGTGCAGCCTCAGCGCTACCCTAACATGCAAGAAGTTGTGAAGAAGGAGGTGCTCAAGCTGACGGAGGCCGGTCTCATCTATCTTATATCTGATTCGGCATGGGTAAGCCCAACTCAGGTTGTTCCCAATAAGGGGGGAATGACAATGTTTATGAACGAGAAGAAGGAGCTTATCCCATCGCGTACGGTCACAGGCTGGCGGGTGTGCATAGATTATCATAAATTAAACGACGCCGCCCGTAAAGATCACTTCCCACTCCCCTTTATCGATCAGATTTTGGAGCGACTCGCAGGACAGCAGTTTTATTGCTTTCTTGACGGGTTCTCAGGTTACTTCCAGATCCCGATTGCTCCCGAGGATCAAGAGAAGACAACCTTCACATGCCCGTATGGTACTTATGCGTATCGCCACATGCCGTTCGAGTTATGTAACGCTCCGGCTACTTTCCAGCGATGCATGGTCGCTATCTTTCAGGACATGATCGAGACTTCGATGGAGGTTTTCATGGACGATTTCTCCGTTTATGGAAACACGTTTGATCAATGTCTTCGTCACCTTGACGTGACGATGAAGCGATGTGTCGAGACGAGATTGATGCTAAACTTGGAAAAGTGTCACTTTATGGTGTCTGAAGGGATAGTGTTAGGGCATAAGATCTCGCGTGCAGGTATAGAGGTCGATCGGGCGAAGATAGATACTATCAGCAGACTCCCCCCACCGACTAGCGTCAAGTCTATTCGTAGCTTCCTCGGTCATGCGGGCTTTTACCGAGGTTCATTAGAGATTTCTCTAAGATTACACGCCCCATGACACGACTCCTCGAGAAGGATGTCCCCTTTGTCTTTGATGATGACTGCTTGAAGGCCTTCACGATCCTTAAAGAGAAACTGGTGAGTGCTCCTATCCTCGTCTCACCCGACTGAAGCTTGCCCTTTGAGCTCATGTGTGATGCGAGCGACTATGCAGTCGGCGCCGATTTGGGTCAGCGACGGGATAAACATTTCCATCCCATCTACTGCGCTAGCAAAACCCTAAACGACGCGCAGGAGAACAACACCACTACAGAGAAGGAGCTTCTAGCAGTAGTGTTCGCGTTCGATAAATTTCGCTCTTATCTTGTCCTTTCCAAAACCATTGTCTTTACTGACCATGCAGCTTTGCGCTTCCTTTTCCAAAAGAAGGACGCAAAGCCTCGTCTCATCCGGTGGATTCTTTTGCTTTCTGAGTTCGACGTAGAGATTAGAGATAAGACGGGAGCAGAGAATGTGGCCGCTGACCATCTATCCTTATTAGAGGATCCTAGCAGGGAAGAAATTAGGGAAGAAGAGATCGGTGATAGATTTCCCCATGAGTCAGTGGAGTTTGTGGCAGTGGAAAAGGAGGGGATGCCGTGGTTTTCCGATTTTGTGAACTATCTCGCAAATGGAGTGGTGCTGAAGGGGATGACTACGCAGCAGAAGAAGAAATTCTTCCGCGATGTGAGGCGCTACATATGGGATGACCCGTTTCTATTTCGGGTAGGGGAGACAGAATTCTGAGGCGTTGTGTTAGTAGAGATGAATGGGCGGAGATTCAGAGGCACGTGCATGAGGGACTGACAGGAGGTCATCATGGTCCGCACGTCACCGCACATAAGGTTTTCGATTACGGTTATTATTGGCCATCAGTAGTTAAGGATGCTCTTGAGTGCATTAGGACTTGTGATCGTTGCCAGCGCACCGGCAACATCTCATCCAGGGACGAAATTCCCCAACATCCGATCCAAATTCTTGAAGTCTTTGATGTATGGGGGATTGACTTCATGGGATCGTTTCCCGTCTCTAGCGGGAATCGGTACATCCTCGTGGCTATTGATTACGTTTTCAAGTGGGTTGAAGCGCAAGCTTTACCCACTAATGACGCCCGAGTGGTGGTGAGATTCTTGAAGAAGTTGTTCACCCGTTGTGGTACCCCATAAGCTATTATCAGTGACCGTGGCACACAATTCTACAATGCCGTCATGGAAAAGGCATTCGCACGCTACGGTGTCACTCATCGCTTCTCCACCTCTTATCATCCGCAGACGAGCGGCCAAGTGGAGAATGCGAACAGGGGGGTAAAACAGATTCTGGAGAAGACGGTAGGCAAAAGTCGGAATGACTGGTCGGATAAGTTAGATGATGCTTTATGGGCGTTTCGAACCGCCTATAAGACACCACTAGGTACCACACCCTTTTGATCGTTTATGGTAAAGCCTGCCATTTTCTGGTTGAGCTTGAGCATAGGGCGTTGTGGGCCTTGAAAACCGTGAATCTGGACCTCACTGAAGCTGCCAAGAGACGATATTTCCAAATTCACGAGTTGGAGGAACTTCGGGATGCGGCGTATGAGCGGTCATGGAGCTTGAAGGAGAAAACCAAGGCGCTGCACGATAGGAGATTGAAGAATGTGAAAGAGTTTCAAATGGGCGACAAAGTGCTTTTATATAACTCGCGATTGAAACTGTTTGCGAGCAAACTAAAGTCCAAATGGTCCGACCCGTATGTGGTCAATGAGGTATTCCCGTATGGAACTATTGAGCTGAAAGATGAAGCTGACAGAGGGACATGGAAGGTCAACGGGCATCACTTGAAACATTACTCAGGAAGACCGCTAGATCCCACCGAGACGGAGGAGACTCCTCTCGAAGTTCCACCTCATACTGCGTAGGTTATTGGGTTTCGCTCGAGTGTAGAGTATGTACAGTTTGGTAGTTAAGTGCATTTCGTGTTTTTATTTAATTCATGTTTCGTATTTTGTGTGTTTGTGTGTGGGTCGGTTTAGTTGGTTTTTGCAGGTCATATCACGCATCATTTTTGGAGAGCAGAAAATTGCAGGTACGTTTAATAAATCCGGTAAAGCGAGGGTGATTCCATAATCTAAATTGCCAACATTAAGATTTCACAAATTTTTCTAAGGCAGATAGCTGAAAAAAATTTGAAACTTTCTGTGAAAACAAGCCTCTCGCGGGGCGCGAGAGACACAAGTCTCCTCGGTCGCGGCCCACGAGAGGCCAACATAATTCGGAATCATCCCTCCCTCGCGGGACGCGAGAGACTTAAAGGTCTCTCTCGCGGCCCGCGAGAGACCCTTTCTGCACATAAAAACCCTGGACTCCATTTTACACCCATTTTCCCACTTCCTTCACCATTTTCATTACGGCTACACCACAATTTGTCACCAAAACTCGCCATTTTTAGCCCTAATCCACTGAAATCTTCCATCTTTTCTTCACCACATCAATCCTCATCAATTTTTAAGGGATTCCATCCGTTTTTCCCTTTCAACCGTGCTTTTCACTGGTGTTTCAATTTTTCAATTTTGGTGCAATAGTTCATACAGATCTACACCAAGGTATGGTTTTTTGCAACTTTTATGCTTACATCTTCATCATATATCTAGTTGTTGCGTTTATTTTTGTGTTTGATACTATGACAGTTGCATGTTCGGTTAAATTGCGGGTTGGGTTAAACTGGGTGTGACTTGAGTTTTGATGGTGATACTGGTTCCATTTTGTGGGTAGATTAAGTACATGCAGGGTTTTTCAGCGGGTTTGGTGCGGTCCAACATTGAGTGTGGGGATGAGGGTTGGCTAACATTGTTACTAAACATCCGATTTTTTAAGATCGTCAACCGTTTCTGCCATGTTCAAACTGTTTTATCTTTACATTTACACTCAATGTGGGCTCATGTTTCGACACTTCGGTTTAATTGAGGACAATTAAAGTGCCGAGAGGGGGGTAGTTGTATGGTTTTTTATATGTTTTCAGGGGGTTAGTAACATTTGGATGGTCATGCATATAAGATTCGGTCTCGCCCGTACTCAATCTCCATTCGGGCGAGATTCGGTCTTTATTAATTTAATAATGTTACACTCTTTTCAAATTTGTAACACCCTACCTACTATTAATTGAAATTAGTAAAAACATGTAAAATTTGATTCTGTTGATATAATCAACTGTATTCACATAAATTCAGATTAGTTTGTAATTCTAAATACATAAGTCATTCAGAAAACACTTAAGACTAGTTTGTTTCTTAACAACAAAAGGTAGAGCGGCAGCTAGAAATTTGAAAGTGTTCGGTTCTTCTTCAACCTTGATCCATATTCATATTATCGTCTAACTCACCTATAAAACAAACGTTTGTTTGTTTTAGTTATATATATATAATATCTATACTAATATACAAGCATAACCATTTATCAAACCTGGCTTAATTAAGCGAACAAAAATTTAATTTTTGTACCCACCGTAAGCTACGGTCAACCACCGTAGCTTACGGTCAATAGCATAAAGTCTTACGGTCAAAACCATCTGTCTTACGGTCATAACTTTTAATTTTATTAACAGCAGCAGCCCACCGTAAGCTACGGTGGGTTACCGTAAGCTACGGTGGTGTGCTGCAGATTTTCCCCTTTTTGTCATTTTTGTCGCGAAATTCTTGTATCTCTTGAACTGCTTATGCGTTTAACCTCCCGTTTCTTTCTACGAGGTCAAAACAAGATTGTCTACTAAATACACTAATAATACAATATCTGAGTTATCATATGTTTAAATTCATAAGCCTTCGGCTTACTTCCCTTTTTACGAAATTTTGACCCATTTATATCTTCTTGACAATTTCTCACATTTAACCATATTCTTTAGTCATATAATCATTTTATCAATACGCTCAAATCTTAGGTATGTCTTAAGCGTATTTCATATGTTTCCATCACTATATTTATGTTTAAATTCCAATTCTACCTTTTTTTCTAAATTTGTATCCAATAAACGTCATACGCCTCATAGTGTATGTCCTCAACTAAATTTCGCCCTGTTTGATTATCATAACGATATCCATTGTTTTTATATAATCAAACCTCTACTCTTTTATCCCATAATCAGTTTGGTCATTTTGGATTTAAACATTTTCATACTATCAAACTAACATCACTAATAATATTCAACCCATTTTCTTAACTTAGCGAAATCCATCGTTTTTGTTTATCTAAAACTTCATTTTTCAATCGCTTTGACTTGTTTGATTAGCTTAACGAAATCCATCGCTTTTATTACTACTCAAACTGTCACACCCTGACCCGCAGCGGAAATGGTAGTCGGGGCATTTGGGTTTTCATCAAAGCTCATGACATTTACTATAAAGTTTCATATTTATTATTTCTCTTTAAAGAAGAAGTTACAATAAACATACAAGCACAACATGTTCAAATACATTTTTCATGACTTCTTTATTTTTCTTCTAAGACAATTTCCTATGTGTTCCTTGCTTCAACCTGTTCACCTGTATCATGTGTAAAAATAGGGTTTTGGGTCAACAAAAGTTGGCGAGTGAATCTTATGAAAACATTTGAACGAATTTATATTATATTGGTTATAAAATGGTTCATAACCACATATGAGTAAACGTAAATATAAATTTAATCATAATACACATAATATCAATTAATGCACACACACACACTAAATGATGAACAATGAGATCAAGGCTCAATCAAACGGAGCCGATCTAATGAGGCAAGCGATGTTCAACTCGTCTCCCACGAGGAACTAATGGGCCTAATGAATGATTTGCACGCAACTTGACAAAATGTAAACACATCACAACAAACAATATTTACATCACATGTTTAGATCATATAATGGTAATAGCACAAGTTTGAATAAACGAAAATAAATAAAGCGACACATGATACACCCCAAAACATGAATAAAAAGGGGAATTTGTAAGAATTCACTCACAGTGGGTGCGTTCCTTGATAATGATGAATGGGGACGAATTTATGATTCAACCGACGAGGGAAAACTAACCTAAATAATAACCGTAATAATTCGATAAATAAATAAATTTTATTTGAGATTAATATTTTTAATTAGTGCTCTTAATGAGATTTTTAGATTTATTTTTGTGAATTTAATGTAAATTTTTAGGCTTTAAAACCTTATTTTGAGGTATTTTTAACTAATTTTCAAATAAAATAAAAAGGATTTTTAATAAAAAAATTACCCTTTTTCCTAGGGTTGACTGGTCAACGGCCGGTTCAACCGGTTTAATTGTAGGCAGCGTGTGAGGTTCGAACTCGTGACCTCCCGTATGCATGCACGCAGCTCTACCAACTGAGCTACGTGTCTAACCCGAAATAAACTCTATTTTAATTTTATATATATACTAACTAGCTTTAACTATATTTTGTTTTTATTCAAAAAGGTTTTTTTTATAATGGTCAAACCGGTGGTAGGGATGGGTTTCGAACCGGCGCCCATGCGATGCCTTGCACCCAGCCCAACCAACTGGGCTGGGTGTCTAACCCATTTATATTATGATTTTTATTAAACTTAAATACTAACCGGAAGGTGTTCTGGTTGGCTAAAAATTTGAGTTTTATTACTGGAAACCGGTTGTATGCACGAGTCGAACCTGTGACCTGCGCTATGTAATTGCACACAGTCCACCACTGGACTGTGTGTCTAACCTGATTAAAAACCTGAATTTTATTTCACTTATCCATTTTAATAAGGTCGTCTTCTTCATTAAAACTTAGAACTCAGAACATAATTCCGACTGCGGTATGTTTAATCAGTTTAAAGTTGAAACATACTAAGTAATAGATTCAAAAGGATTATACCAGACACGCGTGACCTTGACTTCTCCGATGGAATTCCGACGGCGAACCGACTCCGGCGAAGCGAGATATGGAGAACAGAGAGGATGTGGTGTGTTTGCAAGTTTAGGAGATTGTATGAGCGAGTTTAGTCGAAATGTAGGATCGGTATTTATAGAGTATTCAGTAAGTTAAGAATTTTCGGTTTCAACAGTGATTTTAATCTCAATGATTGGAATCTGTTTCAATTACGTTGATGCTGCTTTCGGTTATGACTGATAATTCGAAAACGGATGAAGAAGATTGCCCAAAGAAACCGTTGGCGGTCACGGACCAGGCGTTTGAATTTGCAGGTTTTAAGCGATCTTCAATATAATGCTTAAATGTTTCCTTTCATAACACAAATGTGTTTGTAGTGCAGCGGTGAAGACTGTGTGTGTACAAGCGGGAGACCCGGGTTCGAGACCCGGCTACCCCTTTTTATTTTTATTTTACTTTTTGATTTATTATTAAAGATTAATTTAACTTACCTATTGTTTTATTTATTAATTATGGTTTTTAAATTCAAAAATATTTATTAATTAGGAGATATTTAAAATAATTGGCACAATAAATACGCAACGAATTTTTTAACCGAATATTTGATTATTAAACGAAGCGGGTTTTGAAACCCGTTTTACGACGAATGTTACACAAACAATTCATATTTAATGATTCTCTATTCAATTCATATACGTGAAACTCATCACTTATGAGTGACCCGTATATGCTTGGACTTTATTCGTCTCTCAACATATGTATAACTACTAATATTATAAGTAAAATCTTTCGAAATAATTGGGTCACGTACCTTAGAGTTTTCCCTTCAAGCGCGTGTCCATTCCAACTTTGTCACTCGATGTTTCGTCCGACTTGCCTATAATATTTAACCCAATTTATGGCTTAGAATTCATAGTAGAATTTGTATCATGTAACTTGTCAAACTTTTCATTTACATGATTCTTTCATATTTCCAACAATTTATAATCACTTAGGCATTACATCAAACACCTTGTGAGCGAGATTTTTATATTATTTTCATCACATCCCTAATTTAGTTATTAATCACATTTTAACACCCCTTTCAAGTCTCTATGCTTAGGATGTGCAATTAATGTCTAAATTCTAACATATTAACATCAAATACTAAAATCTCACTATCAAAATTCAGGTGTTCATCATATTCATCAAAACCCATTTAGCACAAGTATTGCTAATCATTCAAACATTTAAATCATAGCATTTGATCACTAAATGTTCATCAAGGTTTTATTCCTATCATGGCTTTCATAATGATACTCTATATAGATTTTGTGATGTTCAGGTAATTTCATAATATCACCAAACATCAAAATTCAACATACCTTATGATCCCCTTACTTGGAGATCATTAATTTATGCTCATGCACGAATTTTGGCTCCTAATTGATCTTGATTTGGTGATTTTGTTTTCAAAGAAGGGTTTTCTCCTTCTTTCTTCTTCTGTCGCCTAGAACACATCCAAGGGTGTGTTCTTGACTTTTAACCCCCCCCCCTTTTTTAAGTTTTCTACTTGCCAATTACAGCCCCTCATGTTTTGTTTATTATGCCAAGACACTATTCAATTGTTTTTATTAGATTTCCACAAGTAACTAATTTAACTTAGTAAATTAGTTGTGTGTGTGTGGGTTACTTTGTCATAATGCCTAATATTTCTATATGTTTTATATAATTTAATATTCTTGGGGTGTTACAAAATGTATCTTAAATTAGGTGATAAATTGTTTATCTTTTGCAGACCATGACCGCGAATGAAATGCTATATGGTCATTTGTCTTATGTGGATTCCTTTTGCTAATGTCTGCTTGCCTTACTTGTGTTTTATGCAGATGTCTAGAGAGGGTAGTTCGAGCAGGGTTGGAAGGAAGAGGAGGGGACCAACACCTCGTCAGAGAGGTGACCCCGCCAATGCGCCACAGCAACCTTCATACTTCGGCCGACGCAGAATTAGATACCATGGGGACGGTGTTCCCCACGGCAGAGTACGAGAATTTGGACAACCCTCTTCTGCAGTTTGATCTAGATTCCCACGAGTGGGAGAGGCTTTCGAAGCTGGTCACTTGTGAGTTACTACTCTACAGAAGGATCGACTGGGATTTGATGAACAATTTGGGTCAAAGGGGTCGGCTTGAGCAATTGTTAGGGGACAAGTTCCAAAGGGTGTTGGACTACAGAGCGAGACAATATAAAGAGATCACTTATGAGTTCCACTCCACATTCGAATACCAGCAGGGTAAGTTCAACGAGAGTGATTCTGTTTGCCTTGGGGGGCAAGTTTTTGAGATGACAATCCCACAGTTTGCGATGGCCTCGCAAATATACTCGGAAGAGGAGGTTCAGGCACCGGACTTCGCCACAAGCCTTCAGGGGGTCTTCAAAAGGAGGCACCCCCATAGTGTCCAGACAGACGAGCTCGCCAGATTTTGGGGTACAGTCTCTTCTGCCCCATATTCAAACAACATCGTGGCGAGTGATATTACTGATCCAATTCACCGGTTTCTCCATAAGATTCTTGCCGCTACGCTGGTTGGAAGAGGGCAGGGGGACAACAAGGTCAACCAGGATGGAGACGGGCTTCGGGGACTTGCGACGCTATGTTGACCAGCAGTTTGGCGGGGTTCGCCAGACCATGTTAGAGAGTAGGCGCATGCACGAGACTGGCCAGAGGAGGCTAGAAGATGGGATGAGATACATGATGCAAAATCTGAATATGGGGATCCCATCCTACTTTCAGCATCCAGGTGGTCAAGCAGGGTCGAGTCAGTTTGCAGGGATGGAGGATGTTCAACCGTACCAGGTAGGTATTTGAGGCGTCTGAAGAGTCTGAAGAGGATGATTGAAGCAGCTGAGGATCTTTATCTTTATTTTTCTTTTCTGCTGTTTTAATTTATTGATGGTCTGTACTATTAAACAATTTACTTCATGGGTGGTGTTGGCTGGTTTGGGTATGTGGTGAACAATCTTGCAAAAAAGTTTATTTATTTTGCTTTATCATTATTATGTTTTGTAAGTGTATGGTGATAGGTTGATGTTGTCTACTGTTCCGTTTGCATGAGAGCTTTGATAATGGTACACTGAGCGCGTTCGGTTTGGAGAGCATGAGTGGTTTGACTGGCACATCGACAGTCTTGCACTACCAGCTAAGTCATTTCCCTTGTATAGTTTTTTTTTTGTTTATTCTGTTTGTTTTTTCTTAATTTTATTTCAGTAGTAGGTTTCTCGTCCTTGCATTGAGGGCAATGCTAAATTTAAGTGTGGGGATGGGATAGTAGAGTAGAGTAGTTGTTTTTAATTTAATTTAGTTTGAAAAAAAAATAAAAAAATCAGAAAATGTCTTTTGAAAAAAGAAGTTTGCATAAAAGTTTAAACAGAAAATGATAGAAAATTTGAATTTTTATTCGGTTTCAAATAAAAATAATATGAGAATAAAAATGTGAGTTTGTGTCTAACTTGGGATATGTGGGTAGGATCGATTCGGTTCTTATTTTCTTTGAGCTTAATATACCTTAATTGTCGGTCTACTAGTGGGTACTCCTCTAGGAGAAATGGGAAACTGAAACCACCAAAAATAGTATAAGGAATGCCGTTATAAGCTAAAATATTTAGAATTTTTAATCATGTAAAAAGAAGATAAAAAATTGAAAAAAATGAGCTTGATTGAAAAGTAGACGAGGCCTATGGAATCTCCCTTGGGATGGTGACTCTGATCAAAAATCTCTCTAGGATTAGTTGAAATTTTAAGTATCGAAACCCACGTTGTCGCTCTCGGGGATGGTGACTCTGGTTGAGACAGCCTCTAGGTTAGATATGCAAAAAGAAATCAAATGCTCAAATGAAAAAAAGAGAGAAAAAGGAAATTGCTTGATTTTAAATTCTTTATATTTTGGTATAAAACGGTTAGAAAAGGATTTAAATAATTCATTCCTTTTGTTTCATAAGCTTGAGGTGTGATTAGGGATACTGTGGACTCTAGTGTGAGGCCCTAGGTGGATTGACCGCACTTAAATTAAATTCACATGATAAGAAGGTTGAACCGAATTTGAGTTTAAGTGGATCCAATACTTGCAATCGCGGTTAACATAAATCTTGATCCCTAATGAAAATAATCGTAATTTTTAAATCGAATAATTGTTTGGTTATGATTCCGTTTATGCACAATTCTTTTTCGAGGGCGAAAAAAGAGCAAGTGTGGGGATATTTGATGTATTGAATAATACATCCATTTATCTTGTAGAGTTTGTATAATTTTAGCGCGTTTTCGTTTCGGTTTGTCAAGAATTTATCTATTTTTAATCCAAATGCGTTTTGCAGGTCTTGGTTTGTGAAAACGGTTGTAAGGATGGAAACACGAGCGGAAATGGTGGATCGGAAACGAGAAAACGAAACGCGAAACAGGATTTACAACCCGGTCTTGGGGCGCGACCGGTACGCCTTATCTCTCTCGCGGCCCGCGAGAGAGCATAGTTATCATCAGGTCTTCTTCTCGGTCGCGGGGCGCGACGGACATGCTCCAACCCTCTCGCGGCCGGCGAGAGGGCCTTTTATCCAGAAAGTTTCGAAACCAGAAGAAAATTGGGACTTGTTTGTTATTAAAAGACTCATAGTTGAAGTTAAACATATATTGGAACAAACTTGGACGAATTAGAGCTTATTGGGAGAACATTTCTGGATATTTGGAGCTAGAAGAAGGAGATCTAAGCTGCAAGGATTGTGTGGGTGATCAAGGAAGCTCAAGGCAGGAGTTTGTCACGGTTTTATCATACCAATCTTGACCTTTGTTTTCCTTGTTTGGCTTGATTATGCTACCTTGTTATAAACTTTGTTTAATTGGCTTTTCAAACATGTTTTTAGGCTAGATTTCATTCAGTTGCCTAGGTTTTGGATGATGGATTTTATGAAACTTTGATTTGATTTACTTTAAATTATGGTTTAAATGTTTAATTGGTAAAGGTCACAACTTTGATTAACTAGTTTAGATTATTTGCATGATTTTGCTTGTTTTGTGATTGTTTGATTGTTTTGCATGAACTTAGATGGATGTCTTCCATAGAATAGGTTTATGTTACTTTTCGTGTTCTTAGGGATTCGGGGAGTTGTCGGTAAATTGGCCAATGAAACCGGGAAACAATTGAATAAGTTATAAAATCAAACTTGTCATTATACCTAACTTGTTTATTGAGAAATAACAATTAGTTGGCTGAATTAATTTGGTAAATTGTTGGATTAGGGTTTTGAGAAATTCCCAAATCTAGTTTCCTTGTCATAATTGAATCAGTTAATCTAAACTAGAAATTGCAGTTGGTCTAGGTTAATTATTGAGAGGTAAGTAATAATTAGACACTTTACTGATTTAAAAAGATAACTGAAAAGAAATCTTTAGGACCGGTAAACAAATAAAAAGGATAGGTTATCATTGGTGTCTTCCTGAGAAGGGTCGGGAGTCCTGTTTGGTAAACCTAAATTTTAATATGTCAAGATCCCGGTAAAAATATTCAACCTAATTAATTATTATTAAATTAAAGGAGTAGTAGTCTAAAAATCCAACCTAGGTAACTAGTTCATTACTTCTTGATTAAAATCCTCAAATTTCCTCGACGTTCATAGTTTGGTCATTCCAATTTAGTAGTTTTAGTTTAATTGATAATTCAGATTTATTAAAAAAACCCTTAAAATATACTAAGTGTGTAATTGAGTCTAAATCAGTAGTCATAGTAATTAGGGAATCATGTGGGTTCGATAATCCGGACTTGCTTAATGCTATTCTACAATTGATCGGTCCACTTGTCGGTTAGTAGTTTAGTATAGTTTAGGAGTCTAGAGTATAATTTGAGTCTAGAATTAGGGTAATTTGAGTTGTTTTTAATTAACTACTTTTAGAACATCAATTGGGTTTTCATCAAAGCTCATGACATTTATTATAATAAAGTTTCATATTTATTAATTCAAATTAAAATGAGAAATTCCAACAACACATAAACCATACAAGCACAAAATGTTCTAAACACAACATTCATGAACTCTTTACTTTTCTTCTAAGGCCAATTCCTATGTGTTCCTTGCTTCAACTTGTCCACCTG
The DNA here is from genome assembly GCA_947069175.1 of Scalesia atractyloides. Classification (NCBI taxonomy): domain Eukaryota; kingdom Viridiplantae; phylum Streptophyta; class Magnoliopsida; order Asterales; family Asteraceae; genus Scalesia; species Scalesia atractyloides. Next base: position 2,284,571 of record CAMTDV010000003.1, read on the forward strand.
TATAATGTGTAAAAATAGAGATTTGAGTCAACAAAAAGTTGGCGAGTGAATCCCGTTTAATCATTTGAAAGAAGTAATTCTGTTGATTAATTTAATAAAAATGTGCATAAACCGAATATGAGCAAACGTATATGTAAATTATCCACAAACCACATAAACATCTAGCAATGTACACGTAAGCATGATAAATGATGAACTGTGAGATCAAGGCTCAATCAAACGAAGTCGATCTAATTAGGCACGCGATGCTCTACCCGTCTATATAGGGAACTGATGCGCCTAATGTGAATGCTTGACTGAAATGAGAAAACATAACCACAAATACAATAAACCAAATATCACATAGCACGGTAGTTCATATAATGGTAGTAGCACAAGTATTGAATAAAAGATATAAATAAACGACACATGATACACCCTGAAACATGAATAAAAATGGGAAGTTTGTAAGAATTCATTCACAGTGGGGGCGTTTCTTGAGTTGATAATGAACGCGCACGATAACCTAAATATTCACGTAGTAATTCGGTAAATATATTTCTTTTATTTGAAATTAATATTTTTATTTAATGCCTTTTATTAGGCTTTTTAGAGTATTTTTTTATAGTATTTATTACAAATTTTATGCTTAAAAAGTCTTATTTTTATATATATTTTTAGGGATTTTTGGAGAAAATAAAGAAAAGATTTATTAAAAAAATATACCCTTTCTAGGGGTCGAACTGGTCATTTATGCGATTTTTGGCAGCGTGTAAGAATCGAACTCATGATCTCTCGTATACGTGCACGCAGCTCTACCAACTGAGCTACATGTCTAACCCGAAATAATCTGGATTTTAATTTTATATATATATATATATATATATATATATATATATATATATATATATATATATATATATATATATATATATATATATATATACTAACTGAGTTAAATCATAATTTCATTTAATTAAAAAGGTTTTGTTATATTATCAAACCGCTGCACACACACCGACTCGAACCCGCGCCCACATACTACGTTGCACACAGCCCTACCAACTGGGCTGTGTGACTAACCCATAATGTTTTGAATTTATATTAATCTTATACGCTTACTGGATGTTGGTCTAATTGAGTATTAAAAAGTGTTGGTCTAAATCGGAAAATTGGCAGCGTGTTAAGACTCGAACCCGGGTGTGCTTGTTTATATTGCACACAGTCCAGTACTGTGTGTCTAGCCCGGTTTTATTACCGATTTTAATTATACTAATATACTAACCCAACTTCGTCTTCTTCATGATAAAAACCCAGAACACAAAACCCGACTGATAAATCAGAAAAATATTATAACTTTCCATTGTTAATAAATTGAATGATAAAAGAAGAAGGATCAATGATTATACCGATCAGATGTGGATCAAAATTCTCCGGTGATGTTTTCCGGAGAATAAGCAGATTTCCGGCGAAGTGCTTTGATCACAGATGGTTTGCTGAGAGTTTAGAGAGGTGTTTGGGAGTGTGTGAGCGAGTTCAACAATGAAGCAAGGATCCTATTTATAGATGAGTGTGGGTTTAATTTCGGAATTCGGTTTCAACCGATTTCGGTCAACAATTTAATTGCCATAGTGATTTGTAACTGATTTCGAGATATGATTGGGTCATAGAGCATGATTTGAGGTCGGTTTCTTTTTTAATTCGAAGAAGAAACGGCAATTTGAATGGGGATTTGGAAGTTACATACGTTGATGTTGAGCGGGTAATTTGAACTAATTTTAGAGTGTTGCCATGATATAAGATTTATTTATTTCAGAAGATATGTGTGTGTAGTGGAGTGGTGTGGTGTGTATGTTGGTCCGGTGAGGACCCGAGTTCGAAACCCGCGGTCTACGTTTTTGACATTTTATTTTTATTATTTATTTTTTTATTTATTAACATTATTATTTTAACTTTTTATTATCTTATTTATTATTAAATACTAATAATCAATATAATAAATTTTAAAATTTCAACATAATTGCGTTACGAACATCATACGTATATTTAAATTACAAAACGGAGCGGGTTTTAGAACCCGTTTAACGACACTTGTTACAAAGACAAGCTGGATAAAACTCTCAGCCCCAAAAGCAGGATGTGGAGAGAAGAGAGGCTCATAAGAGGAGAAGCCAGCTACAACAAAGAGCTGAGAAAACAATTGGTAAGAGTACTTAGAGAGGATACCCTGACCATACTAGATGGTGTGATAGGTGTTCATGAGCAGAACAAGTATACCTTGCTTAAAATGGATGGCAGTGAAGTGGCGGTTCTTGATGGTGATTTAGCAGACGAGCTTCGTCACTTGGACATAATCAAGCTGAAAAGGACTTATGATGAACAAAAGGGAAATACAAAGTTCATCAGAAGAGCCCTTCATAGTCTGTTAAAAGCTGGAGTAAAATTGTTCAAAAGGGCAGCATTGTCAGATTTTGAGCTGTGTATCAACTTTGACTATGTGGTCAGCAAGAAGGTGTATCTACCTCCTCCAAACACATCCATACCAGTCGGACTTGAAGTAGAAGCCAGAACAGCTGTCATCTTTGAAAGACCTGAAATGTTTGTTTTTTTTTCAGGGATCTCAATTACTAGGGGGTACTTTTCAGAGTTGATGAAATATGTACGTATTCAAACCAGACTCTCAACTATATCAAAGATTGCATGAACAAGAAGCAGGAGCAACTCAAGGCTAAGGGATGAAACAATGAAAAGTTGAGGAAAGAAATTGAAGACATCATAAATGAATAGATCACTGCAAAGGGTTGGTACAAAGATATGTTCAAAGCCTGTCGCAAGTCCATTGATTTCAAGAAATAGCTAAGGAAGGAAGATCCCTACAAGTCTAATTTGAAAAGTGCTTGAAACAAAACAATTTATCTTTGTTATTTCTTTATGTTTTGAACAAACTTGTATTTGCAATTTGGATTCAGTTGTTTGAAAATTTCTTTTCATTTGTTATGAGTTTGTTATTTTTCTTACAATACTTAGAGGGAAATTGTTAGGAAACTTTTTGTAAGTATTAAAAAAATGTGATCAATCTGATCATATGATGAAGATAAAGTCATGAAGGTCAAACAGAGAGAAGACACAAGACAATCAGGACAAAGAAGAAAAGAAAATGCATCTTTAACATTCATCATAAACAGATCACAAGTGAATGAAGATAATCAGAAAGGATCAATCTGATGGATCTGATGATATTTCTGATGAATTGTCATCAGAATCTGGTAAACTCTGATCATCAGAATTTCTGATGATCTGTTCGGCAGATTTTCTGATGGGGTTGGTTATCAGAATTTTCGATGAGCCAACTTGTCTAAAAGATAAGGCTCTACCATATTTGTAAAGTAGCAAGTTTATAGATTCAATAAATATGCGATAAAACTATTTTGTGCAGGGTAAGTGCATGAATAAACAAAAGTTCATTCATGCTAAAGACACTCTATAAATAGAGAGTAAAACTCCGAAGGATAATGAGTTAAGCCAAGCATTTAATACATACAACAAAAATCCATTACCCTTTCACCACAAAATTATCAAAGTATTCGTTTGTAATAGTCAATAACATCACAATCACCTTGAACCATTTTATTTCAAAGTGATATAAACTTGAAAATTTTGTAGTTGTGTTTCTTAAAAGTTTGATTTCTATTTCTGCACATTATTTTCGTACTTATCAGTTATTAACTAAAACCATTTATCGGTGAGCAATAACTAAATCATTAACCTAACCAAATCGAAAACAGACGAAATCAAATAGAAATCAACCAAAACTGATTTAACTGAAAACTAACAACTAACAACTAAATTAACCAAAAACCGTTAATCAATTTTTTTGTACTCTCGTTTAATCAAAATTAACTGAATCGAATCAGGTCATTCATATTTTCATATATTTCTAGCTTTTATACCTCAAGTTCATATATTTATGCTTTCATTTCAAGTATTTGTATCTCAATTTCACATATTTATGAGCAAAAGTTTTGGTCCAAGTTTGGTTTTTGCTATTAACTGAAATTAAATGAACCAAACGAAAACTGTAAATCTAACCGAATTAACCGAAATGATTAACTGAAAACCAATTAGTTGATAAAATAGGCTAACCGATGACTTTGGTTTCGAATCCGGTTGAGGATAATAACCGAATGGACCGAACCATGCACAACACAATGAAATGGATTACCCAATTACTTCGCTTTTCATGTATATCTATCACAATAATGCTACAATAAATATTATAAGAATAAAAAATACCAAAAACAAGTATCCAAATGCAATGTGCCGTTCCTGCTGTGTCGCGCGGGCATTCTGCTAGTTTTATATTATGTAGAAGAGAGAGAATTAAATAGGAAGTATGTTTTGGGTAGAAAGTGTAAGAAATAATAGTAAAAAGATATGTGGCAAACAACAAAAAACATAGAGAGGGGTATTTTAGTCAATCTCATATAATTTTCTCTCCTATTTTTTCCCCGCATCTTTAAAACCCACCATTTTTAAAACACACCATCTTCAACCTTTTCTTTACTTTATCTCTCTATAATCAATACACGATCTTTATTTTCTTCGTCAATCAATGATTTGAAACATTAAATCAACGTGTTCTTCAACCTTTTTTAAGAAACCCAATTTAAGTTTATACAACTTCTCATCTTTTCTCGTGATTTTGAAGCGAATCATTCGATTCGATCGTTGACCAGTGTTTCCATCTTTCAAGATTCGTCAATCGTTTAATAAATCCTAGAAATCGTCGCCGATCTGTGTAAGAAATCTGAATAATTTGTCAATCATTTCTTTTTAATATCTGGGTTTTAAAATTGCGTTTTAGAAAAACACATTTTTTAGTGTTTTTATTCCATTTCGCTTTAGAAAAAAAAAAACCATCTTTTTTTTTGTTTTTGGACCATTGCTTTTTAGGTAAAAACACTTTTTCTTTGTGTTTTGGATCAATTGTGTTTTAGAAAAAAAAAATATTTTTTTTTTGCTTTTAATCCATTGCGTTTTAATAAAAACATATTTTTTGTGTTTCTTAGTTCATAGCGTTTTAGGAAAACACATTTTTGTGTCTTTTGTCTGTTGCGTTTTAGAAAAACACAATTTTTGTGTTTTTGGTCCATTGCGTTTTATGATAAACACATTTTTGTGTTTTTTTGTCTATTACGTTTTACGGAAATACATTTTTTTTGTGTTTTTGGTCAATTGCGTTTTAAGAAAAAACACATTTTTTGTGTTTTTTGTTCCATTGCGTTTTAGAAAAAAAAAACACATTTTTTCTGTTTTTGGTCCATTACGTTTCAGGAAAACATATTTTTTTGTCTATTTCGTTTTAGGAAAACATTTCTTTTGTGTTTTTAGTTCATTGCGTTTTAGACGAAACACTCTCTTTTATATTTTTAATCCATTGCGTTTTAGAAAAAAAAAACACTTATTTTATGTTTTTATTTCATTGCGTTTTAGAAAGAACACTTTGTTTTTTGTTTTTAATCCATTGCGTTTTAGAAAATAAAACACTTTATTTTGTGTTTTTTTCCATTGCGTTTTAGAAAAAAGATATCTTTTGTGTTTGTTATCCATTGCGTTTTAGAAGAAAAAAATCATTTTTTTGTGTTTTTTGTCCATTGCGTTTTACGCATCTTGGTTATCGAAAACTTTTTTTTTCAAAAGTATAGCAATAGTGTGCTCGTTTTAAAGATTAAAAAACGCTCGTTTACAATTTTTATAAAAAAATAATGTCGTATATTTTAAAAACGGGTGCGAACCAGAGGAAATAGAAACTACTAACTTAGATGAACTAGAATACCTTTACATTAATCCAAAAGCTTTTTTTTGGTTCAATCTCACTTTTTTTCATCTTAACTCTTAATTACTTAATAAATGGTGAAGATATCCATCATCTTATGTACCTTATTAAAACGTGTTTTAAATTGTTAATTATTTTCATTTTCTAAGCAAAATAGGTCAAACTTAAACTATAGTTGTCATTAACTTATTTGCTTAATTAGTTGTCAAATGTAATTTCTTAGCTGTAAATTTGAAATTTCAAGATTTGAGTATATTTGACATTAGAGGTGAGTATTTGACATTAGAGGTGCATACAGAAACTATTTTTAATAACCGGTTTTTGTTTCTTATTTTAAGGGTTGAAACCGGTTATTGCTATAACTTATTCGATTCTAGTTTCTGTTATTTGACAAAAAACAATCACTGTGTGCAATGGTGGACCCAAGATTTTTTTTTAATAGGGACTATTTTTTTCTGTGTTCAAAATTATCATAACAAAACGTTAAAATTTTAGGGTGGGTCGGTCGTCGTTCGGTTCGGTTCGGGCCAGAGCGAAGTTTGAAGTAGATTTAAAAAAAACTGGAAAACAGGCAATACAAGGATTGAAAACTATAAAGAGTAGAGTTTACCACTACACCAGTTTTCCTTTTCTTTCTATAGTGTTCATCTAATTTATTTATGGGGGCCTTATAAAAGTTAATATAACGGATCTACTAATTTTTTTAAAAACAGTGGGTCTGGGGACCCCGACCCACTCTACGTAGGTCTGCCCCTGTCTGTGTGCCCGGTTCCGTGTAGGGTTTGGTTCTTAAGAAACCTTGTTTTAAGGGTTGAACCGGTTATTGCTATAACCGGTTCAGTTCCAGTTATGTAGCCAAAAAAACAATCTCTGTGTGCTTGGTTCCGGGTAGGGTTCGATTCTGGTTCTTAAGAAACCCGGTATTAAAATACCCTATTTTCGGTGTTTTTGATACATATTGCCGAGTTTTTTAGAACCATATTTTCATGTTTTAAATAGTTTATTATGTTTTTATCACCCTATTTTCTTGTCTTTTTGTTTATTATTATTAAATAAATACATTGTATAATGTAAAAAAATAAAATAAATACACCAACATTAATTTAAAAGATGAATATTAGAATTTTATATCGGGTATAGCCGGATATAATCAGTTCCAGTTCTTCTCTAGTTTTGGGTATTAATCGGGTATGATCGGTTCTGGTTCCAGGTATTGAGATTAAAATACATACCTTATCTATACCCTACAGCTAGGGTCAATTTCAGGTTTTTTCTAACTCGCCCGATTTTTTTGTGCACCTCTATTTGACATCTATTATATATATATATATATCTATATATATATATTACTAAAAAGCGACTTATTATAACCTCTATCATCCATTCAGTAATATTTGGTTTGTAAAACGTGTATTGTGTTATGTATGCACCCTATACTACGTAGGCTACAAATACAATGTCATGCCAATTGTGTAAAGTAAGGGTGTAAGCCAAACTAGGTCAAGTTACTCATGAATTACACATGATCAACTCGCTGGAAATGAAACAAACTTAAATGAGATCGAGCTCTAGGTAAAGAGCACATTTAATAAACGAGTTCTAGCCACATTACGTATATAAAAAACAACAATATGTATGTAAAAAAATATAAAAATAAACAAAATAGATAAAAAATAATAATAAATGAGCTAAGCTGAGCTCCAACTTTAAATAAAATAATTGAGCTCAAACTTGGCTCGACTTGTTTAGACCTCTAAAAGTAACCAATGTGGCTAAAATTGATGCTCACAAACTATCTTATTCAGTGGGTATCCATGCTAAAACATTTATACAGCAGTTATTTATATAAGATATCTACACCTATATATGATTGCTAATGAGAAATCTAGAAATATTTATGAAAATATATGAAACATGAGCAGATAAAAAGATTTAAATTTAACCACACCACAAAAGAACATTTTGATTAATGAGACCAAAATCATAGAAATTTTCTTTTAAAGACTGCTATCATGTGCTAAAACACGAGTCGAACCAAATTAAATTAGTCACTTTAAACCTACCCCGTGACAATGATTAAGGTTCGGATCAGAGTTGCCAGTCAATAGGAGTCCTGTTTGCTTCCTCCAAGATCCGATTGGTTCGAGAAAAATGCCTGCAAAACAACATTTCAACCCCTTACTAGTATTTTTACTTAGCAGTAACAATGTAACATTATACTAGTACGATTACATGCATCATCTAACGGAGATCAACAGCCATACTTCCGTTTATAGTTCCAAAAAAACAAAAATTGACGCGATTCACCAACAACTTTCTATTTAGGGATAATATCATATATCCCCTCAAAACTTGGTATAAACTCATGTCTACCCAACAAAAATCATAATATCAAATACACTCATTTTCAAACTTATGACATTTGTACCTTCCCTTTTAAACTTGCATCATGATATGAAAGTTGTAAGGAGAAAAAAAAAGGGAATAACGGTCATAGTGGAAAGTTCAAATGAGAAGAAAAATTTTGTAAGAATAAAAAGAATAACTTTTAAACCAATAGAAATTCTCTATTTACTTCATGTAATGTGTGTATTTAATATTATGAAAAAGGACATATAGGTAAATCTATAATTGTCATTAATTAGCTAATTAATTAAACTTGTAACTTATTTTTTCAATATACTTTTTCAAAATAAAATAATTTATGGTGAAGGACAATTTTCGACATGTGTAGGATAAATTTTAGTAAGGGTAAATTTACATGTGTGTAGGGTAAATTCCGATAAGTATAAGATATATGTAGGATAAATTTTGAAATGTGTAGGATATAATGTTTTTTTATTAATGAGAGATAACATAATTAATGAGAGGAGTTATAAACTATTTAATGTTTTACCATTATACCCTTTCTTCTTTTTCTTCTCACATAAAATTTCTTATTAAATGAATATTCCCCAACGGTCATATTATAAATTGTTATTAATGAAACTTGGTATAATTTCATATTTGCCCGACAAAAATCATAATACCTAATATACTCATTTTCAAACTTGCATTATAATATGAAAGTTGCAAGGAGAAAGAGAAGGATATGAAGGTCATATTACAAATCGTATTCAATGAAATGGGTACAAAATTTTAAGTGTTCTGAATGTATATATCTGATAATAACCTTTTTAGCAGGGCACGTATGATCTTAAGTTTTCAGGGGTATATATGCAATCACCTTGTTCTAGAGGTTAATGTAACATTTTAATCATACTTCACCAAAGTAAACAAGATATTGCGTTAAATAGTAGAAAGAAATACGACGATAAATGCATCAAGTTGCATATTTGGGTAAAAAAAAATAGGGTAATTATGTTGCAGTAAATAGTTTTCTAAAAATTGGCATTAGAAAACAAAACCTGCAGCCAAAGAAGCCCCTATGAGCAGATAAACCAGAAGGATGTGCAGCCTTGAGAATATGGTGCTTGTTTTCATCAATTAACCTGTAAAATATTTCCATAATTACATCCATAACATTAATCAATATATGCTTCTACTTTTCCTTACGCTTCTAACAACCTAAATCCTTACAAAGAGAACAAGAGAAGGTTATTTAAGTAAAAAAAATATGTATATGAGTATATTTGACATTATGGCTTTTTGTAGTGTTGTAAGAATTGCTAGACCCTAGTCGGCCAATGGGGTACAGACTAGCAATTAACCGAAATTAATCGGATTGGGATTCATATATATAATCTTCAGTTTTATATATACGCACATATTTTTATGTGTAATTGTTTTAGCAAGGCAAGTTTTAACCCCTCATCCACTTATTTTTTTTTAAATTAGACAACATTAATCACCGAAATATACAAGGTTTGACCTGAAAATGGCCGGAATTAGTCCGGAACGCCGATTAAGACTGCCTAAGGCCGCCATTGACGTCTAGTGATTAATTAGCCGATCAGAGGAAAATTACCTGGTGAACCTCCGACTAGCGATTAATCGACGACTAATCGGATGCTAGTCGAGATTTTTACAACCATGACTTTTTGTTAGGTGAATATGATACTATATAAGTTTTGATTTAGATATATGAAATTATCCCATAAGGAAAATAATAACTACCTTAACCTAAAATAACAAATACCATAAGTACCTAGATTTTGCTTGTGCATAGTTTCCCCAAAGAAGGAAAACAATCCCCGTTTTCTTTGCAGATATTGTCTCTATTACAGAATCAGTGAACTGTTCCCATCCTTTCTTCGCGTGAGAATTTGCTTGATGCTGGCGGACTAAAAACAATAACAGAAATTAAAAACTGAAGTACAGCAATCACCCATTTAAATATAAACCAGATCAACTCAGGTTTGTAAACTATGTATTCAGTTGAAATCCTAAGTAAAGTATCTTACCGGTAAGAACAGCATTGAGCAACAAAACGCCCTGCATATAATAGTAGTCATGTCAGTTAATACATGGCTTTCAGATTTCAAACGTCTAACGCCTAAAATGAACAACAATAAATACTTCACCTGTACGGCCCATTGTTCCAAATTCCCGTGCGATGGAATTGAACACCCCAAATCCTGTTGAAGTTCTTTATATATGTTTAGCAAACTTGAAGGTATTTTTATTCCTTGTGGAACAGAGAAAGAGAGACCCATAGCTTGACCCGGTCCATGATACGGATCCTAATACAACAACGTTAGTATTCATACATGATGATAATTCATGTTCAGACTTATTGTTAAAAATTCCCAATACAAGTACTCGTTTTAGTTTCAAACAAATTCGAGATTCAGTTAAGCACCTGACCGATGATGACAGCTTTGACCTGGTTAAATGGGGTAGAATTCAAAGCATTAAAGATCAAATGTTGTGGAGGGTAAATTGGTATAGAGCTTTGTATTTCGCTCTCAACAAATTCGCTCAGTTTATTGGCGTAAGGTTTCTGAAATTCTCCAGGAATGGCTTCCAACCATGTTTCTTCGACTAACAGTTCTTCCAGTTTCAACATCCCTAACCCCTTACCTAAACACATACAAACAATTTATCAATGACATAATAAATTATCAAGATTTGTGTAAAACAAAGTGATCACACCAGCGATGCTACACAAACACAAGGTGACATGACCAGTGGTGGATCCAGAAAATCTTCGTAGGGGTAACGTTTTATAGAAAAGGGGTAAGGAAATCAAAAAATTTCAAATTTTTCAAAAATTTGCACTACCGTCGGAGCGCCAAGGGTAACGGAGGCTATCCTTACGAATAAGGTAGGTCCGCCCCTGGTGACATCATCACATGGGAGATATGACAGGGTGAAAATGGTCATATGGTCACTATGACTTTATCAGTGGTCACACCAGTCACTTCTTTGTCGGCCACATCATGCTGGCTGTATGTAGGGTTGTAAACGAACCAAACAAGGGTTTGTTCGTGTTCGTTCGTTAAGGATATAATGTGCTCACGAACGCTTCATGAACACTTACCGAACGAGATTTTATGTCCGTGTTTGTTCATTAAGGAAAGAAACGTGTTCAAGAACGGTTGAACAACACAAACGAACACAGATAAAATCAGCAAAGACGACGGTGGCTATAGGTGGATGGTGAGAGGGAGTGGCGCTAGACCTTGAAGTCCTAATCGTTGAACAAAGTTCGATAGTACTTTTCGAATGTAATAATGAGAAGGAAAGTGGAGCGATTTTCATATTTTATTTGTTTGGGTAATAAGGATTAAGAATAGAAAAGGTTTAGATAAAATAAATTAATGCTAAAAAATCTTTAACTAACAAAATAAATAAACAAACATGAACGAACGTACACGAACGTAATTGAGCGAATGAGACATCTGTTTGTTAACCGAACGGAATTTCTTGTTCATCTTCGTCCATTAATTAAACGAACTTCCCGCCAAACGGTTCATAAACTGTTCACCGAACCTTCGGTTCATTTACAACCCTAGCTGTATGTGATTGGGCGACACCAAGTCCTACGACCCGTATAAAAACATACGGCCCGTATATAACCATTTTCGCCCTGTCTTTGACTTCTGGAAAATTATAAAACCTCACGAACGATAATAAACCAACCTGAATTCGACTTCTGGACTCTTTCTGCACATACTCTGAGATTACGTCTAGCCTTAGCTAGCGACTGATTAAGCTGGGCCCTAAGTTTCTGTTCCGCCGTGAGACTTGAAACTTTGGCGGGTCCATCATCGTCGATCGATTCCGGTGGGGTAGATGCAGCGGCGCCGGTGGTGGTGGGTTTTAGGGGAATCGAAACAGAGCTTCTTTTGAAAGAATGTTCGACGGACGACGACGCTACGACTTTAGAGCGCTTAGATGGCGGGAAGAAATCAGTGATGGGTTTAGAGGAAGCCATGATTTTGAGGGTAGGATTTAGGCTTGTGGCGGGAAATCTAACAAGGGTATTGAAAGGGGCGGGTAGTAGTGAGTGATATAACCTTTTGATCCACCAGCAACTCATTTTGTTTAAGTTCAAAATGGGGTACATATGTTTCTACATATAACATTAGTACCAACAAAAAAATTATTATTATTAATATATTTAACGATTAGTTTCATATAAATTCTTATAATAAACTTAAAAAATTATATATATATATGGGTTAAAATGAGAATCATCTTGAGTGTAAGAACCGTAAGAACTAGGTCATTCAAAAAGTTTTTCCAATTCTTTTTCTCAAAAGTCATAAAAAATCACTTGTTCCAGTAAAAAAATAATTTTAAATAATGTCGCATATCTACATTTACATGATGCGTAAAACAGAATATTTATCTTCGTACAAAATTTACACAAGCGCGTAAAAAGACTTGTATTAGTCAAAACTAACGACTCGACAATTTTTTTTACTTTTTTACGGATGTGTTTATAATATTTTCATTTATGTTTGTGTAAAAAAAATTGGCCCAACTCGCGGGGGAAGAAAAAGTTTTAACAGTTCTCACAACTCGTGATAATTCTCATTTGAACCGAGCCCTATTTATATATATATATAATTTGCAACATATATATTCGTTATGATTTGTACCATAATGCTTAATGGTTTGTATCCACTAAAGACAAATTTGTATGTAACATACTTGTGTATTTCAAAGTTGTACATCATGCTAATATTGTGTTTCTAGCAATGCTTGGTTGTACATTTTATTTAAGGGTTTGGACACTATCCTGGTTTTGACTAATTCTTGACACGACCCGCCAACCCAACCCAATCCGAACCCAACGACATGAAAAAACATGTTTGGGTCGACTAATACGACCCGTTTAAAAATACAGGTCGGGTTTGGGTTGACTCGTATTAAAAACGGGTTGGGTTCGGGTTGACTCGTATAAAACAGGTTGACCCTTTAACCAGTTTAACCATTTAGATTTTTTTTCCGAACCTATTTTAAATGGTTAGTTATAATAATATTAGTTTTAACACATTATATTATTTATTTGACACACTCGTGCTTATCTTTAAACATGTTATCGATAATCCGCTTAAAACCCAACAACTCGCTTATAAATCGTTAATTTGTATGACAAACGGGTCGGGTTCGGGTTAACCCAAATTTATATGGGTCGTGTTAGGGTTGAAATTTTTTACCCGAATAATAATATAGTTCGGGTTAAACATTTCAACCTGCCAACCTATCAACCCGACACGATTAACATCCCTATTGAGGAAAATTATAGCAATGCCATAGTGTATTTGTCGTTTCCTTTCCATCCATCTCACAACTCACAACTAAAGAATGCTACAAATGGATAACGCAGTTCAGAAAAAAGTGATCTCTGTTATTATTCGTAGATGCATATTTAAGACTTTTTTCCTTACAACCTGCATTATGTATTATTTTTTTAATAATCATTAAAATTTCGGTGATGAAGTTGAAACAACAACTGCCAAAGAACAACCACACAGGACATCCTTAAGAATTGGCCTAACATCAACTTTAGTTCTCCTTGAAAACTGCAGCATACCAAATGGAGTACACAACTCTACTAAATACAATGAACTACAAGACAAGATGAAGCCATCAAGAATGCTAACTGGTAACTAGTTAAAAAATACTTTACTAAGGTAGAGTATTTACACAAACCATAGTATATAATCAACTTACATATTACATTGGCCGAGTTGTAAGCATCTAACATAATGTAGGGGCAACACATTCGAAAACATTACTCATAAGTCTTTACCAAAACAGTGAAAACGGGATTGTGGTAACCTTTTGGGAAAACAAGGCGATGTTGGTTAGAGTTGTTTAAGTTTTACTCCGCCGTAACGTGCGACGGGTAAAAATTCTAGTTGTTATATATATAAAAACACACTTGTTGGATACAATGAACTTTGTTATGTTTAGGTTTCGACTATATATTTTTGTTGGTTTTTGCTTTAATTTCCCGAGCACTTTGATGATTAACATGGAGTTATGGACCTTATATTTTATTGTTACACTTGGTGATCCTCTATCTCTTATATTAAAATCCCATGCCACATGTAGTTTTTTTTGTTAAGTTTAAATTTTGTTTTTATTATTTTACTATATTACTTTTGTCAAGTTTAAATTTTGTTTTTATTATTTATTATATTACAATTATTTTTAAACATATTTTATTTATCTTATATCTTTTAGGATACGACGTTTTATGAAATTTTGTACATATCGTTATGATATGCCTGTTTTTTATCTACGTCTTGATTCTGGGTACACTTGTCTGATACAATGAACTTTGTTATGTTTAGATTTTTACTATATATTTTTGTTGGTTTTTGCTTTAATTCCTGAGCACTTTGATGATTAACATGGAGTTATGGACCTTATATTTTATTGTTTCACTTGGTGATCCTCCATCTCTTATATTAAAATCCCATTCCACATGTAGTTTTTTTGTTAAGTTTTTTATTATTTTATTATATTACTTTTGTTAAGTTTAAATTTTGTTTTTATTATTTATTATATTTCAATTATTTTTGAGCATATTTTATTTATCTTATATCTTGTTGGATACGACGTTTTATGAAATTTCGTATATGTCGTTGTGATGTACCTGTTTTTTATCTACGTCTTGATTTTGGGTAGTTACTAATATACATGTTATCAAAGCTTTTAGTTTTTCTATTTTTAACGTTGTTTACCCCTTTCATTATTCTATAATGCAGTGCTTTATAAAATTTCCTAATATACCAATATTACGTTTGTTTTTATCAACACACAAATTTGGTGGAAAAGGAGTTGTATTCACAAAAGAGTTTTTTTGTATCGTAAGATATAATAAGTGTCACACCCCAATCGATGGCGGAATCATCGGAGTGAGACGAAAATAGATTGCTCATCACACATAACACTATTTACGACAACAATTAATTCAAAACAAATTTCATTTCATAACACGAATTATATCACATTACAAGAAATTTCAAATTACAATAATTAATAGTCAAAATATCCAAATCTAGTATTTCTTGTGCGTTTCTAAGTCGTCCCTACTAGATCCGTCCTACGCATCATCATCAACCTGTAACATGTTAAAAGTATGGTTCAACGCAAAATGCATTGACAAGTACACAAGTTTGAAATACATAGCAATAAATATAAAAGAGTTTACTCAAATCCACATGGCAATTGTATACACGGTAAGCTAGCATGCAATACTAATTGTCAAACCCAAGTGTCCACAAGAATTAAGTGTACCTCGTCATACAAAGTAACGAGACTAAAGTATGAATAAGAATGAATTAGCTTAAGCTTAACAATACCCCGACAGGCGGTGTGCTACTCCCATAGCGCTATATATATTAAGTTCGGGCTAGCTAAGTTAATGACAAGAAGCATGTATGTATCTAGCATGAACCTAAGCATAATAATAAGCATGTATAACAGATCGAGTGTATATAGTATGTTGTGTGCAATTGTGTATTTTGTAAGTTAACATGTTACAACCCAAATTGTGTAAAAAGGAAATGGGTCAAGTGTACTCATGGTTTTGCAAGCTTCCACTTGAGTATTCCGTGAAGGGTTTGGAGAGTTTGAAGGGATGGAACACCGAGTTATCCTACATGAGGAAAACGTAGATGTGTAAGTATTCGGATGATAACGGAGGATTAGGAATTTAAATACACCAAAGTATGTATACGAGAAAATAATCACCTAGACTTAATACTCGTTTTTGACACTATAATACCCATTTGGGTCGATGTGTTTTCATGGGTTAGGATACCCATTAGAATCGTAACAAGAAGTTAAGTACTTAGGTGATGTAACCTAGTACCATGACGGACAATCATTCGATTATCATCAAGGGTTTGGTTAGTGTATATATATATATATGTATATATTATATAGTATACATAATAAGGGGATCATATTTATCATGGAAGTTCATAGAAGTCATGCATGGAGGTAGGAGGATAACCTTCCTTTAACCTCTTTCGTATTGTTCACCAGTGCACAAGTTGTCACAAGAACAACAAGGATAGTCATGAATTAAATAAAAGTGAAAGATGTAAAATATTCAAAATCATCAAGTGAGGTGGTGGATTGAAGGTAGGATAGCCAATGCTTCCAAGTAATCACACACTACCAACTCAAGTCTCGTTTCAAGAACAAGCTTGGAAGGATACAACACTTGTGGGTTGAAACCCTATTAAAACGGGAAGTTCTTACACTTGTGACCTCAAATATGGTGATGTTCCATGTTGTTTTTCCATGGAAAACCTATGGAAACACTCCTAGAGCTGTTTCAAGCGTTAAGAAGGAAGAAAGAGTAACGAAGGGAGGTAGAAGTGAGTTAGAACTCACTTGAAAGTCTTGAACTTTCTGGATGGAGTTGAGAGAGATTAGAGAGAGGGATGAATGTTTGAAGTGTGAAATGAGTATGAGAGGAGGTGTGTATTTATAGTTGAGGTTAGGGGGTGAGTTAGGTGGGTGAAATAAATGCAAGAAACACACATTTGCCCAATCCATGAGCTTGGAACAACAATGCGGATTATGCTTCCTCGCGGGCTGTGAGAGGCACAAGGGAACCCGGTCACGGGGCGCGAGAATGGATATTCCAGAAACTTCTTTGATTTTTGTCACTTTTAGTCCCTGAACTTAGTTTTTCTTTCATTTCATGCTATAACTTGATATTTTTTGCATGTTTTTAAGTGTATAACGCATATGTAAGTATATTTTAGGTATCGAGAATGTATATATGAGTATTTGCACGTATAAAAAGTATCGGTTTGTATATAACACGTATTTAACAATTTAATGCATGCAAGACAAGAATGTATCAAGTATGAATTTTTATTACGATCAAAGTCTCGGATTATAAGATTGGGAAATGAAATACGAATGCGATATGAATACAAGTTTCCATAAACAGAAATACGGTACACTTTCTAATTTAGGAAAGTACGAAAAAGCGAGGCGTTACAATCACCCCTCCTTTATGAAATTTCGTCCCGAAATTTATTCAAGAGGAAGACTTTGGAACAGACGTCATTTTGGTGAAAACGTTTGGCCAAAATCAAGATTTTGAAGTTTAAAGTTTTTACGGAGTTCATGTCTAAGTGTGTCAATATGTACCGAAATTTTGAAGGATAAAAATGGTAGGTTCGTGAAAGTAATTTTGTTTGACTAAGGTGTTTTTGAGACACCAATCGTAAATGTGTATAAGGATAAGTAAAAACGTGTGTGTAAAGCAAGTGAGTTTGACTGAGTCTGGACAACTCACTGAAATGAATATTTTAAAAGAGTACGACCTAAGAGGAAAGTTTTAGTATGAAATAAGGATGTATTTTGATTAAAATGAGTTATCTGCACCGTAAGTTGTAAGAAAAGTTCTGTCGGTTCTAAGGCGAATTAGTAAAATCACTTGTTGTAGAAAATGTTTATTGGAGAGAACTAAGATGGCAAGTATTTACAGTTTTTAAAAGGTTATGGCGGTAATAGACCGACTTGTTGAAGTTTGTGCGTAGATAAGAGTGGAAGATAGTTTTAAAGAAAAGGAACATTTTACAAGATTGAGTCGGTGGGGACGTTTAAAAAAAAGAAATGGATTGAACGTTTAGGCTGATTCACTATAAATAAAGTTTGGATGAAATTTTCAGGGGAGAATTGGGAATATCGTGGTATGGTAGTGAATGATCGATTTGGTAGGCGTATGCGAGGGGTAAAAATGGTATGAATATCGGATAAAATGCGAACATGGAACGTTGAGAGATGCTAGTGATAGTTGTAGCGGTTAATGTCACACCCCGACCCGCAGCGGAAAAAGGTGATCGGGGCATGATTGGGTTTTCATCAAAGCTCATGACATTTATTATAATGTTTCATATTTATTATTGCAATTTAAAGGAGAATCATTACAATCAATCATACTAGTACAACATGTTCTATACATTTTTCAAGACTTCATTATTTTTTCTTCTAAGGCAATTTCCTATGTGTTCCTTGCTTCCACCTGTCTACCTGTATCATGTGTAAAAATGGTTTTTGGGTCAACAAAAAGTTGGCGAGTGAATCCTATGAAAACATTTAAACGTGTTTATTGTATTGATTATAAAATAAAGTGCATAACCACATATGAGTAAATACAGAGGTAAATTTATTCACAAAACACATAATATTAAATATTGCACACACATACAACAATTGATTGTTTTGAGGCACGCGTTGTTCAACTCGTCTCCCACGAGGAACTGATGGGCCTAATAAATAATTTGCATACAACTTGACAATATGTAATACATCACAACAAACAATATTTACATTCTAAGTTTAGATCATATAATGGTAATGGCACGAGTTTGAATAAGCGAATTAATTTAAGTGACACATGATACACCCCAAAACATGAATAAAAAAGGGGAATTTGTAAGAATTCACTCACAGTGGTTACGTTTCTTGGATTGATGATGAACGCGCACGAATTTGGATGTAACCACGAGAGGAACTAACCTAAATAATAACATAGTGGTTCGGTAAATAAAAGGATTTTATTTGAGATTAATAATTTTAATTCATAACCTTAATAGGATTTCTAGATTTATTTTTGTGAGTTTAAGGACACTTTCTAACTATGAAAATATTATTTTTAAGTATTTTTAATTGATTTTTAAATTAAATAAATAAATAAAAAAATATAAAAATGTTGACTTTTTGACTTTGACCGTTGACCGAGCGTTGACCGGACCGTTGACCGGTCGGACCGTGTTTATTATATGCGCTTAGTGAGGTTCGAACCCGAGACCTCTCGTACGCGTGCACGCAGCTCTACCAACTGAGCTACGTGTCTAACCCGAAATATTTCTGTTTTTAATTATATTTATATACTACTTAGATTATTCAGAATTTTATTTAATTAATTAAAAGGTTTTTAAACTAGTCGAACCGGTGCGCATTATGAGTTTCGAACCCGTGACCTGTGGTTTAACTTTGCACACAGTCCACCGCTGGACTGTGTGTCTAACCTGGTTAAAATACTTGTTTTTATTAACTTATATACTAACTGAAAGGTTCCGTATTTGGGTTTTATAAAAAGGTTTGAATATTGTGACGAATCGGAACAAGGACAGACTCGAACTCGGTATCTCTATGTTTCAAATGCACACAGTCCACCGCTAGACTGTGTGTCTAACCCGAGATATAACCCGATTTATATTAAATATATACACAACCTAAACTTCATCTTCTTCGTTAAAACAACCCAGAACTCCCAATCCCGACTGTTAGCCCACATAATTTCGATTCCTAGTTTTAAACAAATGCATATAAACAGTATTGAAGAAAGTTAAATGTTTGTACCGATTGGGCGAGGTGTTAGACTTTTCGGTTTAACTCCGACAGAAAATTCCGGTGACTGAAACTTTTCCGGCGACGTGTACTTTGCGACAGAGGATCTTCAGGAAGTTTGAGGTGAGTGTGGGTGACTTCTGTCGAAGCTCTAGAAGTCCTATTTATAGAGTAAGGCAAAAGAGATGAAATGGGTTCGGTTTTCCGGCGACTTGCAGAGAATTCCGGCGAAACAGAGACTGGTTTTCAAAATGCGGTGAAGTGTGGTTATGAATTGAACGAGACTTACAATCTTCGGACTTGATATTCATAGCTAACATGTTCGACGATTTTCGGTCAAGTGACTTAATCATCCTTCGGTTATGATTTTGACGATTTGAATGAGTGGCTTTAAGGTTTTCGGTTATAACTGACGTTTATCATCAGCTACACACGTTTAATCATAAGGAAAAACGTTAATTGAGCTTGATTGCTTGTTTTGTGTTTTCGACAGTTACTGGTTCTGTAATATTACAGGTTGGTGTTTGTTTCAATATAAAACATAATTGATTTCAGATTTATTCACAAGAATGTGTGTAGTGTAGTGGTGTGTGTTGTGTTTGGTTATAGGCGAGACCCGGGTTCGAAACCCGACGTCTACATTAATTTTTTTTGTTCATTATTTATTAGAAAATTTTAATTATGGTTTTTAAATTCTAATATATTTATTAATTATTTATCGTTTAAATTTAATTTGAGAAATAAATATGCAATGAAAATTATAACTGGATGTTCGGTTAATAAACGAAGCGGGTTTTGGAAATCCGTTTTTTTTACGGATGTTTGACTCGAAAGGAGGGTGGTTTTGACAATTACATACTTAGAAGGGGGTAAGAGTTTAAATTTTATTTGAGGCGGTAACGTTCCTAGTAAGGGTTGAATACCCTGCTACAGGAATCGCTTTTTGATGCCTAAGATAATGAATATTGATAAACAAAGTTGATTGACTATGTATGATCTCATGCACAAGAGTTTTGATACGTTTGGAAAGATAAGGTTATATCCTAAAACAAAACTTCTACCACTAAAACCTACATGGAACCTCTCATAACCGCCTGACAATGCCTCTGATCCTTTGACAAGAATACTTATATATAGGAAGTACCAGCGGCGTATCCACCATATTCTTGTCAAATTTTCATTGGCTTTATCAGTAAATTATGATTAGTTCTGTGTGACTCTAAACACAACAACCAAAACTTGAGTCTTAATTCTGAAAGTATACATGTTTGAATGATGACAGTACCTCTCTAGTTTGTTATGATGAAGAGGTTAGTCTATGTAGAAGTGAGACACAACCCAACTTCTTTGAATGATGAGATTGAAATTCGTTGAGATGTATGATGATATGAATGCTAAATCAGTGAGTATAAAACAAACTTCAACCATGACATTACTAAATCCTACATGGAACCTCTCGTAACCGCCTGACAATGCCTCTGATCCTTTGGCAAGAATACTTATATATAGGAAGTACCAGCGGCGTATCCACCATATTCTTGTCAAATTTTCATTGGTTTTATCAGTAAGTTATGATTAGTTCTATGTGACTCTAAAACATAAACAAACACAACAACCAAAGCTTGAGTTTAAAATTCTGAAAGTATACATGTTTGAATGATGACATTACCTCTCTTGTTTGTTATGATGAAGAGGTTAGTCTATGTAGAAGTGAGACACAGCCCAACTTCTTTAAATGATGAGACGGAGATACGTCGTGAGGTATGATGATATAAATGTTAAATCAATGAGTATAAAACAAAACTGAAATAGTAATTCGCATAAGATTCTTGGATAAAACTTCCAATTTATAATTGAGATACGTGAAGATTGAGATAAACATAAAGAAAACATAAAAACTAAGCGATTGGAGTTGAATTCTTGATTTTTGGTGAAGAAAACTAGTTGGATGGTTCGTTTGGGCCGTCATTATCTTCAACAGGATTGGCGTTGATGTTGTAAACCCGTCCTCTTGCTGGTGGCCTAGTGGTTAGGTTTTCTTGATTTGCTTGGTTAACTGGGTTGGCTTGAGCTTGGGCGTTTATGATGTTAACCAATCGAGGGCACGTGTTTCTAAAATGGGTAGGGTCGCCACAATTGAAACAAGCTCGAACATATGGGAACATGGGGTATTGGGGTTGTTGATATGTTTAGATCATGTTTTGAGTAGGGGGTGAGGTTTGGTTTTGAGAGGTGCGGCAAACCTTACTCAAATGACCATAGCGTCCACAATTCGCACATAGTCGACAAGGTAAGGTAGATGGATGGTGATAAAAACAGGTGTTGCATTGAGGGTGAGGTCCAAAGTAAGGTTTCTTATTTGGGTAAGTTGAGTTGGGTGCTACTTGAGTGATTGGGATAGCTTGGAGGGGTATGGCTTGTGAAGTTGGTTGATTGTGTTGGGTGACAGCGAAAATTTGCCCATCTCGTTTTCTCTTAGAAATGGGTTGTGAAGAGGATTCGGTTCGGGTGGAGTTTGAGGTTTCGGTTGATGTTTTATCCTTCTTCTTCTCCTCCGTGAAGTCTTTATTACGTATGCGGTTTTCGGTGAGCTCTGTAGCTAACTCCATTGCTGCTTCCAAAGTTGCAGGTGTGCTACTTATTACGGAGTCTTGAATTTTTGAAGGAAGACCTCGAATGTAGTGCTCGATCAAACGGTAGAGGGGAGTGAACAAGTTGGGGACCATTTGATTTAACTCAAGGAATCTCTTGTTGTACGTAGTGTGGTCGCCTTCCTTTTGTTTCAAAGAATAGAACTCATCCTCTAATTTCTTGATTTCGCTTATTGGACAGAAACGTCTTATCATGATTTCCTTCAACTCTTCCCAAGTCAAAGTCATAGCATCTTCAACACCTCGCTTGGCCTTCTCTGTATTCCACCATGTAAGTGTTATTCCAGCAAACGACCGGTAGCATATCGCACTTTGCGATCATCGGGGCAATCGCAATTTAGAAAAGTGTTTTCCATTTCCTCAAACCAATGGAGGAGAGCGGTGACTCCTTCAGTCCCTTCGTATTTTGGAGGATCGCAGGATTTGAAATGTTTGTAGGTGCATTTAGTGGCTTTTGGGGAAGGATTGATAACATTTTGATCTTCTTGATTGATTGGGTTGACGGAATTAGCGGTAAGGGCTTGTTGAACTTGAACTACAATGTTGGGTATTACGGCAGCCATTTGTTGAGCGATTTGGGCAGCCATGTGCTCGCGGGCTTTTCCTGATCTCATATTCCTACGAGCGAGACTAGAAGACATCTACAAGGAATACGTTTCAAGAGTATGAGTTGGACGTTTTAGGGGTCATGTGTCGTATTTAGGAATGAACATTCATAAATAAATATAGAATAATAAATCTACTACATCCATAGGATGTCTTGGGCTTTGCTCGTAATTGGGCCTTGCATGCCGCCATACTTCACCTTCGTAATCATGTGGGCCCCCATGATTACCGGGTCTTTCATATGGTTCGCATGTGTTAGCCTGGTAACGTACACTAAAACCCGGAGAAAATTGAGAAATATGTATGTAACGTATGGAATTCGGAGTGCATCCAGGTGTGGACACGGTGATACCTCAAAGTGGGGTTAGTTCGAACGACGTTTGGTGTGGCATGCTTTGGCCTAATAGGTCCTTCGTACTCTCATCGTTAGTCCCCAGGTAGGCAAACTGGTCCGTTATATGGGATTTATACGAATGCCAACCTAGACAGGACATTCCGACTACCGGTACTTGTACCATTACAGTTACTACATGCCCGTCGTAGAACTTACTTTGATGAGATTGAAAAATGAAAAATGCGACAAAATCTTGAATAAGGGAATATGAGGATGACTTGAATTTGTGAACATTAAATTAGGCGTGATGAATGTATATGTAAGCTTGTTATGTTTGACAATAAGTATAACTCATTAAATATCTCACAATATGATAGTGGAAGTGTTTGCATACATTGGTATGTGTAATAAATATGAAACAAATAAACATCATGAGTTTGCATGTAACCACATAAACAATTAAAATCTAATCAACTATAGTATAGGCTCTAAGGGTCTAATAACCTATCCTATATCCCTATAGTCAAAAGCTATGATATCAATCTGTCACACCCCGACCCGCAGCGGAAAAAGGTGATCGGGGCATGATTGGGTTTTCATCAAAGCTCATGACATTTATTATAATGTTTCATATTTATTATTACAATTTAAAGGAGAATCATTACAATCAATCATACTAGTACAACATGTTCTATACATTTTTCAAGACTTCATTATTTTTTCTTCTAAGGCAATTTCCTATGTGTTCCTTGCTTCCACCTGTCTACCTGTATCATGTGTAAAAATGGTTTTTGGGTCAACAAAAAGTTGGCGAGTGAATCCTATGAAAACATTTAAACGTGTTTATTGTATTGATAAAATAAAGTGCATAACCACATATGAGTAAATATAGAGGTAAATTTATTCACAAAACACATAATATTAAATATTGCACACACATACAACAATTGATTGTTTTGAGGCACGCGTTGTTCAACTCGTCTCCCACGAGGAACTGATGGGCCTAATAAATAATTTACATACAACTTGACAATATGTAATACATCACAACAAACAATATTTAAATTCTAAGTTTAGATCATATAATGGTAATGGCACGAGTTTGAATAAGCGAATTAATTTAAGTGACACATGATACACCCTAAAACATGAATAAAGAAGGGGAATTTGTAAGAATTCACTCACAGTGGTTGCGTTTCTTGGATTGATGATGAACGCTCACGAATTTGGATGTAACCACGAGAGGAACTAACCTAAATAATAACATAGTGGTTCGGTAAATAAAAGGATTTTATTTGAGATTAATAATTTTAATTCATAACCTTAATAGGATTTCTAGATTTATTTTTGTGAGTTTAAGGACACTTTCTAACTTTGAAAATATTATTTTTAAGTATTTTTAATTGATTTTTAAATTAAATAAATAAATAAAAAAATATATAATGTTGACTTTTTGACTTTGACCGTTGACCGAGCGTTGACCGTTGACCGGTCGGACCGTGTTTATTATATGCGCTGAGTGAGGTTCGAACCCGAGACCTCTCGTACGCGTGCACGCAGTTCTACCAACTGAGCTACGTGTCTAACCCGAAATATTTATGTTTTTAATTATATTTATATACTACTTAGATTATTCAGAATTTTATTTAATTAATTAAAAGGTTTTTAAACTAGTTGAACCGGTGCGCATGATGAGTTTCGAACCTGTGACCTGTGGTTTAACTTTGCATACAGTCCACCGCTGGACTGTGTGTCTAACCTGGTTAAAATACTTGTTTTTATTAACTTATATACTAACTGAAAGGTTCCGTATTTGGGTTTTATAAAAAGGTTTGAATATTGTGACGAATCGGAACAAGGACATACTCGAACTCGGTATCTCTATGTTTCAAATGCACACAGTCCACCGCTGGACTGTGTGTCTAACCCGAGATATAACCCGATTTATATTAAATATATACACAACCTAAACTTCATCTTCTTCGTTAAAACAACCCAGAACTCCCAATCCCGACTGTTAGCCCACATAATTTCGATTCCCAGTTTTAAACAAATGCATATAAACAGTATTGAAGAAAGTTAAATGTTTGTACCGATTGGGCGAGGTGTTAGACTTTTCGGTTTAACTCCGACAGAAAATTCCGGTGACTGAAACTTTTCCGGCGACGTGTAACTTGCGACAGAGGATCTTCAGGAAGTTTGAGGTGAGTGTGGGTGACTTCTGTCGAAGCTCTAGAAGTCCTATTTATAGAGTAAGGCAAAAGAGATGAAATGGGTTCGGTTTTCCGGCGACTTGCAGAGAATTCCGGCGAAACAGAGACTGGTTTTCAAAATGCGGTGAGAGTGTGGTTATGAATTGAACGAGACTTACAATCTTCGGACTTGATATTCATAACTAACATGTTCGACGGTTTTCGGTCAAGTGACTTAATCATCCTTCGGTTATGATTTTGACGATTTGAATTAGTGGCTTTAAGGTTTTCGGTTATAACTGACGTTTATCATCAGTTACACACGTTTAATCATAAGGAAAAACGTTAATTGAGCTTGATTGCTTGGATTGTGTTTTCGACAGTTACTGGTTCTGTAATATTACAGGTTGGCGTTTGTTTCAATATAAAACTTAATTGATTTCAGATTTATTCACAAGAGTGTAGTGGTGTGTGTTGTGTTTGGTTATAGGTGAGACCCGGGTTCGAAACCCGGCGTCTACATTAATTTTTTTTGTTCATTATTTATTAGAAATTTTTAATTATGGTTTTTAAATTCTAATATATTTATTAATTATGTATCGTTTAAATTTAATTTGATAAATAAATAGGCAATGAAAATTATAACTGAATGTTCGGTTAATAAACGAAGCGGGTTTTGGAAATCCGTTTTTTTTTTTACGGATGTTACAGTTAAAACTAACGATTTTGAGAATGAAGCATTGTCATGGATAATCGAGTACTAATTATTTCGAAGTGGCGTCACCAAAGTTTGTTATGAATCAAATGTATTTATCAAGGTCCGGGAAATCACTTAATTTCTCATGACACGTTTTACGAAAGTTTGTAAACATAGTAGGGACACTTATATATAGGAAGTACCAGCGGCGTATCCACCATGTTCACACCATGTTACGCCCATTTCGCTATTCGGTGTCATGTTACGTTCCGTGTTACGACACACAGTAGAACTCACTATGGTTTTCATGCGCCTACCAATATAATCTCGTGTGCACCCGCGATTATTTTGGTTTGTGCATGATCTGCATAGTTTGTACTAGTAGTGTACGGGTCAGGTTTCATTTTAGTATCACAAGCAAAATGTGTATAAAAATGCAAGCATGATTGTATGTACGTATGAATGTGTCGAACGTAGGCGAAACCACTCGGGTTATGCCTACTTTTAGATTTCAAGTATGATTATCAAGTAGTGCGAACGTATAAATTTTGAGTATGATTGAAGACAAATACGTATAACATTAGCATGTAGTATCGAGCGTATAGGTGGAATAAAATGGGATTTAGCATATATAAGTTACCTTGAAGTTGTGAGTGCGTAAAATACGAGTGTAATGGTAATATGTGTGATATTGTCATGTAATATTGATTGCATAAATAGAAACGTGTAAGGCGATATGCATGTATGTGGTTGCTTGAGACATAATATTGAGTTGATTGAAATAAAATAAACCGGGTTTGTCAGGATTGAAGGACCAAAATTTGTGAACATCGAGTGAATATTGAGAAAAGTATTAATTTTTGACGTAAGATGTGTTTTGTAAAAGAAATGATACTTTGGTTTTAAAATTTTGGATTTGAGTATGTCGAAGATTGTCCGACCTAATGAGTCTTCCATGTCCACGTGTTTAGATTTAGAATTGCGTATTAATATTCTTGAAAAAGGCTTTAAAACAGTGAGCTTCTTCAATGAAGGTGTTTTATATCGGAATAAGGAAAGTTGTGTTTGAAAATTATGTGGATAAACTTTGATTTTTGAAAGGATTATTTTATTTTATTTTTTATTTTTTGAAAAGCGCACTCGTATGTATGTGAGAAAAAGTTTTCGTTGGTTCTTTGTTGGGAAAAATGTCTTTAGAATGATAGTATAAAGTGAGTGTGTTCTAGTGATTGGACGAATTATGAAAATCATGGGCAAGAGGTTCATTAGAACGACTAAGTTGATAAATAGCATTTCATAAGATTTTGAAAATTGGGAAAGATACATTTAAAGTTTGATTAGAAATTTCGTGTATGTGATTTACATAAATAGATTGTAGGGTGAGGAACACATTTGATAAAATAGTAAGGTTTGAGGTTCCTGCATAAGTGGGGAAATTCAATTAATGATAAAAGGTTTAGGTATAAGTCTAAACTTGATATTTTTGCATGTTTTTAAGTGTATAACGCATATGTAAGTATATTGTAGGTATCGAGAATGTATGTATGAGTATTTGCACGTATAACAAGTATCAGTTTGTACGTAAACACATATTTTACAATTGAATGCATGCAAGACAAGTATGTATCAAGTATGAATTTTTATTACGATCAAAGTCTCGGATTATAAGATTGGGAAATGAAATACGAATTCGACATGAATACAAGTTTCCATAAATAGAATTACGATTACACTTTCTAATTTAGGAAAGTACGAAAAAGCGAGGCGTTACACAGTAAGTGTCAGTGTGTGATACTGGTATTGCGACGAATCAAACTAATATGGTCCAAAAATATTGGTACCATGACGATTCTAACCAAATAACATCGTACTATTGGAACAGATACTAATATCTGTTTTTATGGATTCCGATCGATTTAAAACATGTATTGACATCCTTTTGGGTTGCTATATTTTTGTTTTTGGTTATTATACCGAGTGTCGGTGTTGTATCGACATTATTATAAATCAAACTGATACCAACTGAATTTCCGCTGTAACATGAAGGTAAATCTTACTAGTTAAAAACAATGTATAAAGATGGGAGCATTTGTGATCCCGTTATTTGAAAAACAAAATAGTGAGGACAAGAAAAAAAAGGAGTGGATTGTACCAAAATTAATCTCCTTATGAAGAAAAAAAGACAAATATAACCAAGTCAAATTTAACATGAATGAAGTAGCAACAGACACACCTTTATCAAGAAAGTATCAGTGAAACAACAAATCAAATTGCATCCGATCACATTTAAAAAAAAACACTTAAAAAAAGTGAATTGCAAATTTTGTCCTTAATCCTTATACCCAGTTTTAGTCAGTATCTTTTATCTTTAAAATTTACATACCACATTTTACTAAACGACGAATGACTATACATAGAGTCGTTTCCTAATTTCGTTTCCAGTCCTATGTCTAAGCTTCCACGGCAAGTTATGTCCTCGTCAATGGAGTTGTAAGTTCTGGTCCTTCTAAAACCCCTTATCGCATATTTCGCATACGAATCGATTTGTGGCCATTAAAGATTTCGGATAGTATTTGGATGACCCATCTGGAATCTCACCAATTTTGACGGTATATCGGGTAATCCAACTGAAACAAAGCTGCAAACACCAATTTCGGTTAGACGAAAAAAATCGAAATCAAAGGATTAAAAAACACAAAGAATGTGATTTGCGAACATGCTTGAGTGCTCAACATTCATCAAAACATCAACGTGCCCGAAAACTTTATAAAAAAAAATCCAAAACTTACTTAACGCTACCCTAGCCGTTTAGTTAAGTTCAGTTTCCACATTTCTTCTACATCGACTACCGTCCTCCTTACGTTGATTGTGTTGCAATGCAACATGTAAATTCTATATAAAAAAAACTGAATAATCGCACTAAGACGCGAAAGGGGGATTTGAACCAGGGTGTTGGCGCTAGATGACTCGTGACTTACCAACACGCCGGTGACTTACAACGAAGCAAACAAAATGTGGCCCAAGGTGTGATGCACCATTTATCACTAATATAACCAAAATGATTAGTCAATGCTAAGTAACCAAAATGACTGGTCAAATTCATATTAGGCTTACTTATGCTGAAGCCTAAGCTTGCTTGTGAGTAGATTTATAAAGCTAGCAATGTTCTCCACTGCAAGGTTGTTAAAAATATCCCACCAACCTTGTAGATACAAACCTATTATGATCTAGAATCATACAAAAAAATCAAAGTGTTATTGTTTTCTGAAATCAAACGAATTGAATAGAACAAAATTGGTAGGTGCTAGAAATAACCAAAAAAAAAAAAAAACTCTTTAACCCTAATTTCTGAATCAGTTAAGAAGTTGGGGAACAAACTCAAAGCACTAACCTGGGCTGTTACTCAGCGGCGGATCTAGAAAACTTTCATAGGGGTAACGCTTTAAAAGAAACGGGTAACGAAATCGAAAAACGTCAAATTTTTCCAAAATTTACACTACCGCTGGAGCGCCAAGGGGTAGTGCTACCCCTTATAATAAGGTACATCCGCCCCTGCTGTTACTGAAGGAGACCATATTCGATTTTTTATATATTGCCTTTAATTTTCCTTCTTAGCTTCTGTATACGATGTTTCGTAGACCACAATTGTGCCCTCTAATAGTGGTCCATTTTGAACGGTTACACCGCCCAACGACTTGGCTATTTGAAAGATCCTAAATAAAAAACAAAATCAAGCAAATACTAAGTAAAATTTGGTAGACAAAGCATTAGCGGAAAACATACCGAAAGAACAAAAAAGGCTCATATATGGAAACAATCAAGGATATGGATTGGAACCGCCATGGCTGCATGCATTTCGGTTGTCATGTGAAGGCAAAGCCATTCACGTGTGTCGTACTCTATTTTGCGCAGCAAAGACTACAAAAAATCTCCTCTTTTCATAACTTCTAAGTTATCATCACAACCTTCTGTAAGCATTCTGTGAAATCATATAAATCTAGGGAACATAAGACACCATATATGGCGCAAAGTGCGAAGATATATGCCCACAGTAACAAAGAAAATTAACTAAAAGATCCAAGTTACCTTTTGAGGCTCGTTAAATTCAAAACCGCATACCGTTCTGAAGTGTGGCAATGGCATCTCAAAAGAAGCCGAGATTTGAGTTGTATGACGAAGTTTTCTTCTCTACCCTCGACTGTAGCACCCTATTCTTAAAAAGGATTAACATTTAGCAGAGGTCACAACTCATATCAACAGTTCAAACTCATTTAGTTACATGTATATCAGCTCATGATCATCATGGAATAAATAAGGCTATACACTACTATAAGTAACCCAATATTTTAAACTTCAAAATCTTGAATAGACAACATAACTAATTAAAATAAAAAACACACTAATGCCAAGATGATTCAAGAAACGCTTAGGATAAATGTTGTTCAATCTCCACAAACTGATGAAACCCAAAGGTAAAATCAGATTGACCATTTGAAAAACGCTCTGGTGCAACACGAAGTGATACCTTTAAGAATAAAACTGAAACTTCACCAAAATATGCTACAATCTAATGTTGGAATGCTTATCCTTTTGATCATCTAGAACACACCCCGGAAACTATAAGTAGTGCATTAATCGAGATAAGTAAACAAAAGTAGCTAAAACAATATAACAAATTTCGAATGAGATTTTTCAAGATGATGAATCTGTTGTTCTAAATTTCCCAAAAACAAGCTTTACCTTAGGGGATGATATAGTTGTGTAGTAGCTTACTTTAAAGAACCCAAATTGTCTACCCATAGCACCAAACTTGATCACAACTGATACCTGAGATAAAAAACAGTGGCGGATCTAGAAAATTTTCGTAGGGGTAACGTTTTATAAAAAGGGGTAACGAAATCGAAAAAACATCAAGTTTTTCCAAAATTTACAATACCGCCGGAGCACCAAGGGGTAGCAGAGGCTACCCCTTCTATTAAGGTAGGTCCGCCCCTGATAAAAAAATGAACATATGTTAATCAGGCCTAAAAACATATTTTCAACATCTTAGAATCAAACAGCTAGCCTTTTCAAATTTCAAAAACTCTACATGAAACTAAAAGCGCGAAACCACGTACCAAATATCACACAACAGTGAAAGCGAAATCTGCCTCTGAAACACAAGATGAGTTCACATTATAACACAACAGACCAATATTAACCTGTTGATCAATGTCGAAACAATTTTGTGACAATATTAACCTGTTGATCGATGTCGAAAACATTAACAGTTCTCCTAATGACATTATCTTGTTGAGCCATGTTGGTTTGGTTATTCGTTCTTCATTTCCCATGATTAAAGCTACCCTTCTTCTAACCATATGATGTCACTAACTTTAACACAATCAACATCAACACCAACACCCCATGATTTTACTAATAGTACTTTAATAACAAAACAATACAAATGAAAAGGTTAATTTATTTTATGTATTTTATATAAATGAGATGATTTTTTTTTAAATAAATGAAAGTGATATTTATGATGTAATAATTAAGTAAGAATGGCTTAGTTGATATAGCCTAGTGTTCGACACCTAAGCTCATACTCTCCTTTAATAGTAAGTAAAGACTTGAGTGTTCTTGTGCTAATCTAGTGATTTTGATGGAGTTTTTGATATGGATTTTGATGGAGGAATCGATACGGGGATAGTGGAGTGGTGGTGGCAGGTGGTGGTGAGGGTGTGAAAGAGAGTGTGGGTGTTTTAGAGAGAGAAAAAGTTTTTATATTTTTCTATAATATATGATTATTTTGTTTTAATTATTAAATGGTTTTCTAAATAAACAAGTAAAAGACCAAATTACTCTTAGCTTAACAATTAAAACTAACTACATAATTCATCAATTATAAAAATAAAAAATACCAACTGAAATTAGATATAAACATAAACGATAAAATTTGCAATTCACTATTTAAAAAAACAAATAAGTTTGAAGTCAAAATGAAAACTAATGAAAAAGATTAAAAACTATAAATCCCATTAATTAAAAAGCAATCCAAGAATACACAATTCATATATACAGTTGTTTGAACCACCATTTCATAGAGCAATAATCAATAGCTTTGCCAATACAGATTGCACAAAAAGAGAAGACATATTGCTCAACTATTGGGAAATCATTAACACCACTCTGATTGATCAACATGAATTTTAAGTTAATCTATCTTTCTCATATATTAATTACCATTATGAGTGGCTGAAAGATAAAAGGTAATAAAAATTCTAACTATTTTTATCATTACTTTTTCTCAGATTTATATTTTAACTAAAAATAGTTAATCTATCTTTCTCAAAATATATAAATGAGTAGAGAGAACAAGATCGTTTAAAATTAAAAAAAACATATTTTTCATTAATAAAATTATAATATCAACATTTAACATTTCCTATTTAAACCAACTCAATTTCCCTAATATACCATTTCAATATCTCTACCATTTCACATTATTTTTTTCTCGACATTCAATTTTTTTCATCGTATTTGATTAACATGGGTCATGGTTATCCGTTTCCTACTGAACAAGCGGAATCTTCAAATCGTCGACAAGCAACACGTCCAGCAAACCCTCAACCTTTAAAGCCACCGCCTTCAAAGCCACCACCTACATGCCCAACGCCTACAAACCAACCTCGAAATTTTGAATCATCTAAATCCCGACCATAGGTCGGACGGTCGTGATAGCGATCGTTCTGTCTCCTCGCCTGAATCGTACTTGGGTGACTGGGATTAACTTTTTTAGGAATGTATTAGTTTAAAATTGTGTGTCTAATTTTTATTTTTAGGAATGTATTAATTTTCATTTTTAGGAATGTATTAATTATTATGTGTTTTTTTTAATTCTTATCTTTGTGAATGGGCTAGGCTTATGTGACTCTTGGTCCAAACTCCAAAGTATATATGGTCTAAAAATCAGTAAGTAATCTTATCTAAAAAAGTTATGTAATATTAACAGCCAGGCAACTTTTCTAGTATGTAACCGATCCACGCAATTTAAAAATTTGTATCATAATAAAAAAGTATAAAAAAACCTATATATTCTTTCGGTATGTGTGTGCCATTGTACATGAATATATTCATAGTGATTAGTTATATGTATGAAAAAAAATTCCTAAACTAGAAGAAAACTTACCTGAAAGATATTTAAAAGAACCAACCAAATTCAGGCGTTGTTGTTTTAGTAGTTTATAGCAAATTTAAATCGTCCGGAAACGACATAAGATATCAATACTTTTTTTCACAGATATGGCGGTGATATGTTTTCTCGTGAAAATACGAACTAGGAGGGGGTTCAACTTTCACCAAATGATTTATATTACTCCCAATTTATGATTTGTACCACACTAATTCTAAGTTTCAACTTATTGGCCGACATCTCTCTTAAACTAACTGAACTCTAACCTAGTTAGTTTTATGTTGATGTGGCATCTGACATGGATATTTTGATGACGTGGCACCTGACTTGGATTTTTTGTGGCTTGACTTTTTTATGATGTGACAGCTGATGTCAACGAACTGAGCTAGTGTTGAGTTAGTTTGTAGTGTTATCAGTCAATAAATTAAAAGTTAGAAGTAGTATGTAGGGATGACAATAAAACCCGAAACCGATGGGTAATCCCGACTTATTTGGGACCGTTTTGGGGTAGGGTAATCGAGTTTGGGACTAGTTTTTATTTTTTCTCGGGTTTGAGATTTAGTGATATACCCGTTTACCCGACCCGATTAACCGATAAAGTGTACCCCTTTACGATTGTATATTTCGACATAATTTCATTTTTATTTTTAAATACGTATGCATATAATACACCCATTTTTTATACATATAGGTTTTTATTTTGTATAGGTTGTAATTATTTCTCACATTTTTATAGTGATAGTATGAAGTAGTTACCCGATGGGTTTTAGGTCAGGTATACTTAATGGGTAATTTTTTAAATTAACGGGTTTACCCGAAACCTACATGTATACTCGATGAGAAATACTCACTAGAAACCTGACGAGTTTTAAGACAAATTTGGTACACGCTTATCTAACCAGGTTTAGATTTGAAATGACCTAAACCCGTTCCATTACCAACTCTAATGATATGATACAAATCAAAAGTTAAAAAGTAATACTGATCAATTGATAAAAAGTTAAAGAGCTTTTTAAATCTAATTTTAGTGTTAAAATCAATAAATTCTTCTATTCCTTTCCAAAACTAAATTTTAAAACTAAAATATATTATCTCTCAAATCGAGTATTCACGACAAGAACTAAAAGTCTAAAATAATAATTGTATGCAAATACACACTTTAATTAATACCAAACCGGTCACCATTCACCATTCACCACCACCACCACCGATCACGATGGCCGGCGTCTCCATCGCCGCCGAGTGGCAACTTCTCGGCGACAAGTACTACCGCAAGCCCGAAATCTACCAATTACGCTGGAAAAACATCGATCTCGCCCGCAACAAGGTCGCCTGCGCCCCATTCGGCGGTCCAATCGCCCTCATTCGCGACGACTCCAAAATCGTCCAACTTTACGCCGAATCCGCCCTCCGTAAACTCCGCATCTTCACCTCCTCCGGCCACCAGATCTCCGAAACCATCTGGCGGAACCCCGGCGGCCGGTTAATCGGCCTCTCATGGACCGATAATCAAACCCTAATCTGCATCACACAAGATGGCACCGTTTACAGGTACGACATTCATTGCAAACTAATCGAACCTAATGTTAGTCTAGGGCACGAGTGTTTTGAACATAGTGTTGTTGAGTGTGTGTTTTGGGGGAATGGAGTTGTGTGTATGAATGAGGCGTTTCAGTTGTTTTGTGTGAGTGATTTGGGGAACCCGAAAGTTAGTAAGTTGGCGGATACCGGGCTTGAGGAGTTTCCGGTGTGTATGGCGGTTATTGAGCCGCAGTATACGATGTCGGGGAATGTTGAGGTGTTGTTAGCGGTTGGGGATCATGTGTTGTTGGTTGAGGAAGATGGGGTGCAGACGGTTGGTGAAGGGTTGGGACCGTTGCAGAAGATGGTTGTTTCGCATAACGGGAAGTTGATGGCATCGTTTACACATGACGGGCAGCTTCTTGTCATGCCTACGGATTTTTCGAGCATTATTTTCGAGTACGCTTGTGAGGTTTGTTTCTAAAACTGTATAATTGAACTATGTAGTTAATATCGCGTGATATATCGGTTATGGGTCCCCTGGTGAGATATCGGTGCAAAATATTGGTCAGAATATCGATACCGATATTATCGGCGATATTAACCAATATATCACAAGTTTTTCCGATATCAATACCTTTCTTCTTAGTTCTACCATTTGTCTTTCTTCTTATTGTTGTTATTAGTGTTTTAAGTCTTAGTTGTTAATTGTTAGTGTTAAATGTTAGTGTTTTAAGTCTTAATCATAGTTCTTAATGGCGAATAGCCACAAGGTACCTATATGCTACATAGCGATAAATAGCGGGCGGCTATTTTATAAATAGCAATACGCTAGAAAAAAATTTAAATTTTTTTATATGTCTATTATATCAAAATACCCTGGTATATATGCTATTTCACATTTATATTTAACAAAAAACTAAAATCCAGATATTTTATAGCTATATTTGATTGTTGTTTAAATTAAAAAAAAAAAAACTGTCGCTATTATCGCTACGACCCTAAAAGCGAGCCTAGATTTATACGCTACGTAGCGCGCTATAGCGATCGCTACTCGCTATTGACAACTATGGTCTTAATCAGTTCCTACTTGCTACAATTGTAGTGTTTTGCAAGTTGAAAAAGGTTAGTTTGTTAATGGTAGGAAAGTATACTTAACTATTAGTGTTAAATTGCTATATATATAAATTCAGCATGATATTAAAAATTACCGATATTCCACCACGATAACTGATATCTCAAATATCGGTCCTTGACCGATATCCGATTTTTTACTGTATTAACTGCTTAGTAAATGAATACACAATGTTTTGTATAGTCTGCACTTGCTCCAGAGCAACTTGTTTGGTGTGGGATGGACAGTGTGTTACTGTATTGGGATGATATGCTTTTGATGGTGGGCCCGTATGGAGATCCTGTTCGTTATCTTTATGACGACCCGATTATCCTTATCCCGGAGTGTGATGGAGCGAGGATATTGTCTAACTCGAACATGGAGTTTCTACAACGGGTCCTGGCTTCTACTGAATCGATCTTTAAGATTGGGAGCACAGAACCAGCAGCTTTGTTGTATGATGCGTTGGATCATTTCGACCGACGAAGTGCAAAGGTAGGAAATTTGTATAATAATAATCATACATGTTATGGTACGTATGATTATTATCATTGTTAAACTTTTGGTAGAAATTCTAAATTTCTAATGTCGGTTTATTGCAGGCTGATGAAAATTTGAGATTGATACGCTCATCACTGCCTGAAGCTGTTGAAGCCTGTGTTGATGCTGCAGGTCATGAGTTTGATCCTTTGCTGCAACAGACACTCCTTAGAGCTGCGAGCTATGGCCAAGCGTTTTGTAGGTTAGTTTTGATGGTAATATATATATATAAGGGAAGGTTAACGTACAATATTCCTTAACATGTGATGGTATGCATGAAATTATGCATCTTATAAAACTGAAAACCCTAATCACGCATGTTGAAAATCCATAAATCGCGCATGTTGAGAAACCATAATCACTCATGGTTATGATTTTTCAACATGTGTGATTATGGTTTTTCAACATGCGTGATTATGGTTTTGTTCGTGCATGATTAGGGTTTTGAGTTTTATAACACGCGTAATTTCATATCGTACATGTTGTACGTTAAGGAATATTGTCTTTTACACTTTCACTATATATATATATATGTAGGATCAGGATCAAGAGAGAACTCCTACGAGTTGTGAGAACTTAGAGAACTCCGACTTCCCGTGCGAGTTTTGCTCCCATTTTTTTCACACACCTAGATTAAAATGTTACAAAAACAACTGTAAAAAAAAAAAAAAAACAAAAAACTTATAGTAGTGTTTTCGGCCTCTTTAAGTTGCTGACATCAGCATTTACACCACCTGTAAGCGTTTTTTTACGGGTGGTGTAAATCACCAAAATTTTTTTTTTTGAAAAAGTCTATTTTTTAGGATTTTTGGTAAAAAAAA
The DNA here is from genome assembly GCA_947069175.1 of Scalesia atractyloides. Taxonomy (NCBI): domain Eukaryota; kingdom Viridiplantae; phylum Streptophyta; class Magnoliopsida; order Asterales; family Asteraceae; genus Scalesia; species Scalesia atractyloides. The sequence goes on from CAMTDV010000003.1 coordinate 2,321,824, forward strand.
TTTTGAACTCAAAGAAAGAGGTATAGAAAGCAACAAATGATTAGTGTAGAAAACTCTGAAGATTGTTATTTGCTGTAGAATTTGAATAATTATTAGTAACTACCCAACAATAATAGCATTGTTGCCGACATATGTTTACGGTCGTGAAGAATGTAATCTGCTGGAGAATCCCGTAATAGAATTTAAGTTTTTTTCTATTTTTTGTTTACGGTAGTGATATCCAGTTGGCTTTGGCAGCCAATTTCAGCGTGAAAGCATTCAGGAAATGAGTAAAACATTGCGGGTTTTAAACGCTGTACGCAGCCCAGAGATTGGTATTCCACTCAGTATACATCAATACAAGGTTTCTAAATTCTAACCACCTTAACATGATTCATCTTGAATATCTTTTTATAAAATTAATACATTTCTGCTTTTAGTTGCTCACGCCGTCAGTTTTGATCGGCCGATTAGTTAATGCCCATCAACATCTTCTAGCACTCCGGATATCAGATTACCTTGGAATGAATCAAGTAAGTTCTATCTTTTCGTTCTATATGGCAATTGGAAAATTTTATTTATTTAACTGGTTTAATTAATTCTTTGGACTTTTATGCAGGAAGTGGTTATCATGCACTGGGCTTGTGCAAAGTTATCAGTATCTTCGGCGATTCCTGATGCTACTCTTCTTGAAATTTTACTAGATAAGGTGTGCATACTACGATGTTTTATACACAATTAAACATGCCGTCTTAATTATTGTAAGAGTAAAGAGCCATTTTTGTCCATGAGGTTTCGTCACTTTTACGACTTTTGTCCAAAGGTTTGGTTTTCTGCATCTGGATCCAAAAAGTTTGATATCTTGCCATTTTCATCTGACTCATTAACTCCATCCTTTTTTCTCCATTAAATGAGGGGCCTTTCCGTCTTTTTAGACATTTGTATTAAAATAAAAAACACTATAAGAAATAAAGATCCACATCTGTTGACTTTCTCCCCACCCAAACCCTTTAACTGTCACAAAAAATGTCTAAAAAGACGACAATACCGCTGACTGAACATTAAAAAATGGATGGACTTAATGTATCGGATGAAAATGGCAAGATTTCAAACCTTTTGGATCCAGATGTGGAAAACCAAACTTTTGGAGGAAAGTCGCGAAAGTAGCCAAACCTCAGGGACGAAAATGGCATTTTACTTTTATTGTAATAGCCAACTGTTTTGAAATTTCAGTTAAAGTTGTCTAGAAGCATTTCGTATGCTGCAGTTGCTGCTCATGCAGATCAGATTGGTCGCCGGAAATTAGCAGCTATGTTAGTCGAACATGAGCCTCTTTCCTCAAAGCAGGTACTCTACTTTTGTTTGTTTTTATTTAAAATAGTGTTCACAGTATAATATATACCATATACATATGTTACACAAGAAACTACGGTTGACTTTTCAGGTTCCTCTGTTACTCGGTATAGGGGAAGAAGATACAGCCTTATCAAAGGCAACCGAAAGTGGTGATACTGATCTTGTCTATCTTGTTCTGTTTCACATATGGCAAAAGGTATTAGTTTTTGTACAATCCTAAGTTCGCATAATGTCAAATTGTTAGTTTAATATGATTTTTGACTTATACAGAGGCCAGCACTGGAGTTATTTGGAATGATACAAGCTAGACCTCTTGCGCGCGACTTATTTATATGTTATGCACGGTGAGTCAGGATAGCTTAAGATTTTCTTGTTATTCACATTATTCTGATTTAATATAAAATGAAAATTTGAACATCGTTGTTTAATGCAGATGCTATAAGCATGAGTTCTTGAAGGATTTCTTTCTTTCTACCGGTCAGCTTCATGTAAGCTCTCGCATCTTTAATTAAACTTGATTACTTCCTCATTTTTTCTAGGGTTGTTAAACAGGCCGTGTTCTCGAACCCGAAAAATTTTAGACAAACCTGAACCTGAAAATCATGTTATATATATGAACCCGAACACGACCTGAATATTAGTGGGTTGACCCAAACAATCGAACACGACCCATTCAACCCGAATTTTTTAATTTTTTTTCCGCAAATTAATATATTAAAATTAAAATTTACTAAAAAAACATAGAGGTATATAATACAATTTCATTTAAATTATAAAATCTTAGGTCAATTTCTCTTTTTAAGTAATAATTATGGTATAAAATACACACCCAGTTTAATTTATGACATAAAACATATTGTAATAAAATTTTAATATGATATAAATGGGTTACGAATCAACTCGCCAACCCGACCAGGTTGACCCAAACTCGGCCCGCTAAAGGGGTTCGCGGGTTCAACCTGAAACTGACCTAAACCTGTTTAGACTAAACCCAAACCCGCAAATTTTGTGTTAGGTTCGTCGTGTCAGAAATTCACACCCTTAATTTAAAAACGTGTGCACCACTATCTACTGTTGCATAACAGGTTTTTTTTAATGTTATAGGATGTTGCTTTCTTATTATGGAAAGAATCATGGGAAACAGCCAAGAATCCAATGGCGAGTAGAGGATCTCCGCTTCACGGCCCACGAGTAAAACTCATCGAGAAAGCTCAAAATCTTTTTGCAGAAACCAAGGAACATGTTTTTGAGTCAAAGGCTGCTGAAGAGCATGCAAAATTATTAAAGAAAGAATTGTTTTTATTAGATTGATATATTTGTATGTATATTGTGTCATTATTTTTTAAATTTAATGCAGATTGCAGCATGAACTTGAAGCAAGTACAAAGCAGCCTATATTTGTCGATTCAAGTATTAGTGATACAATTCGGACATGCATAGTATTGGGCAATCATCGGGCTGCTCTAAAAGTTAAAACAGAATTTAAGGTAAGAGATCACTATCTGAATTACGGGATTGTTTGAATCGATTTGGTGTTGTATTATATATAATTATTCAAGTTATATTATTGTAAAGTTTAGACGTAGGGTTGTAAATAAGCAAACATAAATGAACACATTTCCAAACTTTCACGAACATAAACGAACGAACGCAACCTCTGTTCATGTTTGTTCGTTTAACTTAACGAACGAAATTTCTTGTTCGTGTTCGTTCATTTATTAAATGAAGGAACATAAATGAACTTCCCGCCGAATGATTCACAAAGTGTTCGCTGAACATTCGGTTCGTTTACAACCCTATTTAGACGTCTTTATTTGTATAAATTCCCAACTTATTGATGTTGTAACATACTTTTAAGAGTTAAATGCTTGGTTGGTCCCTGTGGTTTGCGAAAATTGCAGATTTGGTCCCAATGGTTCATTAATTACACACTTGGTCCCACTGGTTGCAAACCCATGTTAACTTTCTCAGTTAAGTTTATGTAAAATTACCACACTACCCTTACTATTAAAAAACAAAAATAAATAAACACCTTCTTCTTCACCCTGATCTCTCTCTCTCTCTCACTTTCCTTTTCTCTCTCTAAAACCACAAGACCACCGTCTCCAACCTCCACCACCGCCTCCACCACCGCCGCCTCCACCACGCAACAGAATACTTCGAACTTTCGTCGACGCAAAAAAAAATCCGTCGCCACAACTTCCGTCTTCCAAACAACGATTCGTAATTCAGATTCGATCTCTTCTTCAGCAATTTCTCTTCTCTACTTACAATAACATCATCAGTAAACGAAACTGTTCCGATCGTAAGGTTTTCTTCGCGATTTCTGATCCTCGTGTTCTCGTTATTAGGTCTAGCACTGCAACAACAGTGAGGAAAAGTTGAAGTAGTGAAAGAAGTTCGGCGTTTGTGAGTGAAGATGAACGGATAAACGGTGATCGGAGATGAGGTTCCGGCGAACGGTGACGGTTTTGGTGATGAGTTCTGCCATGGCGATGGGGAAGCCATGATCGAGCTGGAGGTTAGTGATGACAGTTATTAATAGCTTTTTGTGGTTGTGGCGGTGTGAAGCAGCAGGGGCAACGAGCTGGTGTGGTGGTTATCGGTGGTGGTGATAGCCTGCCCGGTGGTGGAGGTGTTCGTTGGTGGTGGTGGGTTTCAGTGTTGGTGGGTGTTTTGGTGTTCCGGGGTGGAGGTGAGAAGTGGCGGAGGTGATATGGTGGTGGTTGTGCTGCTTGTTTGAGAAGAGACCTGTGAAGATATATATAACTTGGTAATAAGCAAGGTTTTGGTCATTTAACATGGACTTAACTGGAAAACTTAACAGATGTTAGTGATAAGGACCACCCAAGTGCAAAAATTACAACCACCGGGACCAAGTGTGTAATTAGTGAACCACTAGGACCAAGTCTGCAATTTTTGTAAACCACAGGGACCAACCAAGCATTTAACTCTACTTTTAATGGTATTATTCAAAACATAAATCAGGTTTCGGAGAAACGATGGTATTGGCTCAAAGTTTTCGCATTGGTAACAATAAGGGACTGGGATGCGTTGGAGAAGTTTTCTAAGGAGAAACGGCCTCCAACTGGTGTGGTTTTCTACTCCGTGTTGGATCCTTTTTTCGTACATATGTAATGAAAATAAATAAAATTGAAAATAAAGTAAATGCATTTTTTTATTTCCTGTGTGGTATTTTGTAGGTTTTAAGCCATTTGTAGAGGCTTGCATTGATGCTGATGAAAAAGGTGAAGCCGTGAAGTATATATCAAAGCTTGCAGATCCTCGTGAGAAAGCAGAGGTATATTTATATTAAGTACACGAATGGTCCCTGTGGTTTACCAAAATTTTGGATTCAGTCCCTAGCTTTCCAAAAGTACACGGATGGTTCCTGTGATTTGCATTATGTAACGCATTTACTCACCAACTTTTTCCAAAAGTACATGGATGGTCCTTGTGAATTGCACTTTGTAACACATTTAGTCCTTAATTTGGACCTGCTGAAACCTTTAGGTTTGTTGGCTAGGGACTAAATGCGTTTCAAAGTGCAAACCATAGGGACCATCCGTGTACTTTTGGAAAGCTAGGGACCAAATCCAAAATTTTGGTCAACCACAGTGACCATCTGTGTATTTTACTACTCTTTTATATTTTTATATATAGAACGTATGTGTAGCAAAATGATCCGGCTATGTTGGTCGGGTAACAGGTCAAAATAGGTATTTCTAGCCCGGGTCAAGTCAAATTGGGTTGGGTCAAAGTCAAACAACAAACACCATATTCTCGTTTTGAATTTTATATCAGTTTGTACAACTTTATTGTCACTTCATTTTGATCAAGCACTTTAAAAGGTTTTATACATTTCCGTAGCCTTTTAATTCGTTTGACTTGTTCGTTTAGCTCGTTTCTTTTTAGCTTCAGTTATATGCAGTAGGCATAAAAAAGTGTATGTGTCAACAGGCGTATGCACGAATAGGCATGGCAAAAGAAGCTGCTGAAGCTGCGTCACAGAGTAAAGATGGCGAGTTGTTGGAGCGCCTTAAAAACACTTTACAACAGAACACGACCGCTTCTTCGATTTTTGATACTCTCAGGGACCGACTCTCGTTCCCAGGCGTTTCGTAGTCTTCATGACGTGCACGTGTGTTTTGATCTTTATTTGCGGGTAATTAAATCGTCAATAAGAATTAGTCTGTGTGTAAAAGTTTGTTGTAATAACAAATTTATTGATTCTGGAAATTTTCTGCTTCTTAATTGGTGTGTGCGCGTGCGTTAATTTATATAATGGCTTGTATAAGTCGTTCAATAGAAGGAAAACGTTTTTCCGGGTTTAGTTTCTTGTTCATAAATTTGAACTCGTGAAAAGTTTGTATTGATGAAGTTGATGTTGAATTTGATTTTGTTTCAATGTGTTTTTACATCCCATTGCTTTGAATGGTATATATATGCCACAGAATGGCAGATTCAGTTCAAATCTATTTCAAGAAGAAAAAAAGATCAAAGTACTTATTTATGTTTATTTAATGAATAAATAAAATAAAAAACATACACATTTGGTGGTCAAATAGCATAATCCTCATTTTAGGACCAACAAAAATCAGGGGTATCTGGTTTGCCATTTTACCTTAAGAAATTGTTAATCATGTTTGATTTCTGATGGTTTTTTCAAAGAAGTTGATGTGGGGTGACGGTGGTGGTACCTGAAAGGATGACAAACACAACCCGTTTAATCTGATTTTTTTTAATTTCTGCGTGTTGGCAATATAACAATACAAATTTACAACTAAAACCACAAAGCTACATAAAACAATCATGTATAAACTGTAAAACCTAGTTCTTGATTTTTTTTAATTTTATTTTACCAGTAAAAAAATACACTATATAGTAACATTTAAACCATAAAACTTAATTCTCATTTCTTCATCTTTTGAATTTTGAAAAAGAAAAAACCAAACCAAATCAATTTTAATTTGTTGTCATAAAACATACATTGTTTAAATTTAAAACAAACAAATCAAACAAGTTCAGATTCGATACGTTTGACGAAACATGTTTGAGTATGATCCGAAACTGACCTAACCAAACACAAACCGGCGAGATTCATGTTAGGAAAATTTACACCACACGACAAAGCCCTACGCAAGTTAACTAAATTTAACGTCCAAGAATAACTAATTTCAACAGATAAATAATAAAAGAAAATTCCAGATTCTATTAAATTTTAACAAATTTCAACTAATTAAAATGACATTTTGTTAATCGTTAATAAAAATGCTATAATGTTAAGTGTTAACCATAATAATCATGCAAGCCACAAAACAATACCTGTAAAGAGATGTTAGGGAAGCAAAACACCTTAATTCCTCACTTATTTTACCAGTAACCGTTTCAAATAAAAAAAAACGACCCAGAAATCTGCTTTTTACGACTTCAATTCACTCGGATTTCACTCTGGACCTTTCTCGACAGCATCGGTGACCAAAGTCAACGGTCTCTCATCTATGACTTCATCAATGATACCAAACTCTTTAGCCTCTTGCGGGGTCATAAAATAGTCTCTATCCATATTCTTCTGAATTACATCAACAGGCTGTCCTGTATGCTTTGCATACAATGCGTTCAATGCATCCGATATCCGAATAATCTCCTTTGTGTGAATAGTCATGTCTTTAGCCTGGCCGCTATATCCGCCTGAGGGTTGGTGGATCATGATGGTGGCATTCGGAAGAGACCGCCGTTCACCCTTGGCACCAGCCGCCAATAGCAGAGAAGCCATTGATGCGGCTTGACCTAAACATATTGTATTGATTGGAGAACGAATGTATTGCATTGTATCGTATATCGCAAGACCTGCAAAAAGAAGAATTGACCACATTATGATTTGAACACATGGTTAGAATTTGTGATCAAAAGAAAAAGTAAACAAAAGCCTTTTAGCAATAGCTTGTGATATGAAACGAGTTTAAATCAATAGCTTTGATCAGTGGCGCAACTAGCCCATTAAAGCAGGGGTATCACAGTTTTTTTTTACCGTGCAATCATACAATATAAAAAAACGACAATAAATAAATAAAGTAAAACAAATACCTAACTAATTGGTCCACAATTTCAATCATATTATTAACAGTAGCGGAACCAGAAAGTTTTAACCGAAGGATCAATATATATATATATGTGTGTATGTGTGTGTGTGTATAGTTAACTATTTATGTAAGTCTACTAAAAATAAAATAAAAGAATAAATAAAATAAAAACAAGTTATATTTTTTAAACTAAACTAATTAAACTCACAACTAAAAATAAATAATAAATAAAAACGTTAGTAAATAAAAGAGCTATTTAAACTATTATTAAATAAATATAGTTAATCATTTATGTAAGCCTACTAAATTAAATAAAATTATATATAGTTAATTATTTATGTAAGCCTACTAAATAAAATAAAATAAAATAAAATAAAAGCTGGTTGTATTTTGTAAGCTAAACTAATTAAACTAACAACTAAAAAAAATAATAAGTAATAACGTTAGTAAATGAAAAGCTATTTAAACTATTATTAAATTGACAAGAAATGTCAGTAGGTTATTGACTATAGTAGCATTTCTCTCTTATTGGACATTGCTAATTACAAAAATGCCCCTCACTTACTAATATATTTACCATGTTACCAATTATCTTCCTCACATCACTCGCCTACTCTGCAACTTCGGCAAAGATAGAATGAAATTCCGATGAACCCAATCTTCCTCACATCACTCGCCTACTCTGCAACTTCGGCAAAGATAGAATGAAATTCCGATGAACCCAATTTGGGTTGGTTAGGGGTATCCGTGTATTATTTTTGGGTTGGGTAGGGGTATCCTTGTATTATTTTTGGGGTATCCTTGCTATAAAACCGAAAAAAAAAAGATACACTACGAATACGCACTTGAGCCGTAGCCCGTGCTACGGCTGCTAAAGCATTGGGTCCGCCCCTACTTGTGATCATAGTTATCAATAGCGAATAGCGACAAAGTACCTATATGCTACGTAGCGATAGCGATGAGATAGCGCCCGCTATTTCGTGTATAGCGATAAGGAAGTTAAAAGTTTTAGAAATCAAAAAATAGCTATCTATAATTTTTTTTATATATATAAGGTTAATTTTATACCTTTTTATGTATAAATTTATAAACTTAAGGACCAAATGTAAAGTAGTGAAAATAAAGGGGGTTAAATGTACAAATATACAAACTAATTTTACACTTTTTGAGTAATTTTTACAAGTTTTAGGGACTTAATGAAAACTTGTGAAAGATAGAGGGGTTAAATATTAAAATATATAAAGTTATTTAAAACCCTAAAGCCTAACACATGAAATAACCAGCCGCTAACTTCTTCTTCATCTTCTTCCTGGTTTCCGGCAGAAATCGTCACCGGAGTGGTATTTTTTCGCCGGAATTCGCCGTCGGAGTCGCTATATGCTCGATATGCGGTCGCTATGCACCTCATAGCGGCGATTGTCCGCACGCCACGCTATTCGCTATAGTGTCCGCTATGGACGCTATCGATAGCTATGCTTGTGATGTAAACCAAGTTTAACAAAACACGAGCATAACCACTTGGTTACATTGTTGGGAGAGGAGTATTACACTAAACTAGACTATACATGCTTTAATATTAATAAAGCTTCAAGTGTAAGCATTGTAAAATAACTAGTTTTATTCCCCGCCCGCGTTGCGGGGCACTATGCCGAATATATCTCAACCAATTAAAAAATAACACTATCATAGTTTTGCTAGAAAAAAAAGCTAAAACGATGGCAAGACTGTAAATTTTAGCTTGGGGCAAAACTGTAATTTGTCAGGACCAAGGACCAATGAGCTAATGCTAGGCAGCTGCCTGGCACAAATATAATTACATCAAGTCAACCAATTCAAACAAAACACTTCCATAGTTTTGCTAAAAAAACTAAAACGATGAAAAGACTAATTTTTTTACTGGGGGTAAAATCGTAATTTGTCAAAAGCTAAATCGATGACAATACTATAATTTTTAACCGGGGGCAAAATCATATTTTTGACAGGGGGCAAATTCATAATTTTAAACTGGGGTTAAAATTGTAATTTGACCGGGCCAACAGGAAAGTGCCAGGCAGCAGCAATTTTACGACTAGTATAATTTTATTATTATAATAATACATCAATTTTACAAGAAAAGAACTTTTGTTTGTTCTTCCACTTAATAATTAAGAAATTTTCCTGATAGATTCACCCACAATATAGTCTGGTTTTGAAGTTTTTCATCTCTATGCTTCTACTATAAGCTCAGCTACAATTCTATAATGCATTTTGAATACATTATCCAAATGAGCGTCAAGCACTTTTTACTAAGATTAAGTGTATATCTCCACCACTTTATAACTGAAATACAACCTAAAGTGTCTAGCAACAAAACTGAGGCTACAAATTAACAAATATTAGCTTACAACAACAGAGGAATTCCTAACTTTATGTGTTTTAAGCAGAATAGTCCTTCAAATGATAACACGTTGACGCCTTGATGAACTTTAAAGGGTTTTAAGGTGAATAACTTATATAAATCCTTGCAATCCCCCAAAAATAAGTTACATGTTGATGCCTTGATAGTCCTCAAATGGTTTATGATCCCAATGAGGTAGAGTTCAGATTAATTATTATTAAAACTCACATAAAACTAGCTTCAAGAATGAAGACTGCCTCACTCCCAAAAGGAACAAAACAAAAACACTTTGTTTTGTGCTCCAAAGCTAGTACTTTCCGAAACTCAAAATCAAGATAACTTTATGCACATTTAACACCAAACTACTAATCATATATGCAGTCAAAAATTTATTCTTACAAGAGCTATAAACCCCTAACAACAAATACTTAAAAAACTGCTTGTTTAGCAACAAAAACTATTCAAACAACCACATACATACAAACATCAAATTGAAATTCAAAATTACCACTTCCAGAATCAAAACACATAGAAACTGCCAGGGCTGTAAACGAACCAAACGTTCAGCGAACAGTTTGTAAACAGTTCGGCGGAAAGTTCGTTTGTGTTCATTCGTTTAACAAATGTACGAACATGAACAACAAATTTGGTTCGTTTAGTTATATGAACGAACATGAAAAGAGGCCACGTTCGTTCATCTATGTTGGTGAACTTTCGGTAACGTGTTCGTTTATATTTGATAGTTCATTAGTGTTTTTCGTTTTTATATTTTATTCACATACTTTAAAATTCTGACAAATAAAATATTTAATAAGTATCAATGTATTACTATATATTCTCTTCATGAACTCTTGTTTGTTTTCGTTTGTTTCCGTTTGTGTTCATGAACATTACTCTGTGTTCATGAAAGTGTTTCACCTAAAATTAACAAACCAAAGCGAAACACAAACGAAGTCTTGTTCATGTTCATTCAGTTCGTTTGCCATCGAAACTGCCAATAAACCCTAATTTGCATAATTACAATGAATCAAAGATAACACTCAGCATACAAACCATCAAAACAAGTAAAATTAGAATTCAACTACCTGCAGTAACCGCTCCGCCAGGAGAATTAAGATACATGTTAATAGGCTTCGAAGGATTCTCCGATTCCAGAAACAGAAGCTGAGCAACCACAACGTGCGATGTATCATCGGAAATCGGACCGTTTATAACAACAATTCGTTCTTTGAGGAGTCGAGAGAAGATGTCGTAGGCTCGCTCTCCACGCGACGACTGCTCGATTACCATCGGTATTAGACTGTATGGCCGCCATTGATGGTTTACAGTAGACCTTGTTGCAGCAGCTGTTGATGCAACTCTCCACAGGTTGCTGAAACTGCGAGTGATTGGGTTCTGCATTGGTTTGAATTTTGGGGGAAAAGTTAGGGTTTGAACGGGATTGTGTTTGTTTATGGGATTGTGATTTGGGGTCTAATTGGTTATGGATAGGATGCTCATGTCACTCTTTTTGAAAATAAAACCACGGCTAGTGTCTCATTAGTGGTCGATTAATTTTCATCTGTTGGCCAATTAATCAGAAGGCGGTTAACAATGATCAAATCTGGTTCCAATCGATCGGAAATCGATGAAAGTCTAGCGATTTCGGACAAAACGTGTAAATTCTGGTCCGATCATGTAAATTCCTTAATTGTATCCATTTCAAAATCTAGGTCAAAGTAGGTGTTTAACATGTCTAATTTAAAAATAGGGTTATTGGATTTTATCACTCTCAACTATTGAGTATTGGCTGTTGTCACTCCCAACGTAACACTTTGTGTGTTGTGTTACTCCGGTTGAGTAGTTTTTGGCTCCCCTTTTGTCTTTTAGGAACACATACACCTGCAATCATTAGTAATTCATAAAGGGTTAGCCTAATTTCACCAATAACACAAGTCAAACAATAAGAAATGTTCTTCTATGGAGTGACAGAACACATAAAATGTTAAGTTATGAGTTGTTGGAGTCAAAGTGATAGTTGGGGTGATAAAATCCAATAACCCCTAAAAATATTACACATAAAATTGTGTGATATACATATAAGCTAAAGTTACATATAAAATCTAAATCCAGTTAATCCATGTTAAACCCGATTAATCGCTGGTCGTACCGCACCGATCGACTAGCGCCTAGCGATTCTTACAACACTATCTTTTAGTGATGGGCCTTCCTCGGGTTATATGAGATGAAAAAAGTACGTTTAGCAACACCAAAATTCTAAGGTGGACTTGTATTCAAGCCGGGATGGTTTGGTTTGTAAATGCGCTGAGTTCGAGCCAATGTCGGCTTATTCATTTTCTCTTTTTTGTAAACATTATGTTTTTTTCTGTCTAAAAGATATTGTTTAAACTATAAGTATTAACTAAATTAGTAATAGGCAAGGGAATCAAAAACATTGATATTTTTTTTTGTGTAATATTGTAATAGAAGTCTACATTTTTATTTGGGTAAAGACTTACCAGAAGGTCATTTATCATGGAACTTCTTTTACATGAGCATTTTTAGATTACATGGTATGGTATGCAAGAGCATGCCACGTTGGCGTCATATTACCAAAAGGGGCTATACTCTCTATGTCACAAAAAGTAGAGAGGTGGTGAAAATCAAATGGGTCAAAGAGCACCCATGCTCGTGGGATTCTTGCCTTTGGCTTTGGCCAACGCCCCTCTTCTTTCCCGGTAAGGTGGTGGCCAAGATGTGGAGAAGCTTCCCCCCCCCCCCCCCTCCCCAAATCTATACCATGTTAAACTTAAACATGTTTTTGAAAAAACATAATAGAAATAACTAAACATAATCAAAACTAATAGGTTATGAAAATCCGAAAAGTAATTGTTATAGATGCGGTTTTCACCCCATAACCGAATAGAAGTATACTACTACAAAGGAAATAGAACTACAACTTTTTCATAAATGAACCCAATAATACAGTTTCATTAAAGAATATGATCTTCATAAAGAAACATTTTGGTTTAAAAATAATTTAGGACATTAAATAGGAACATATAAACAGTATCTCTCCATTTCTCAACACACAATCCTAAACATCTAATGTAACATTTGTGTAAATCGGGTTTCGAAAACCCGCCCCAATTTATCAATTCAAGTATTTATTTGACGACCTTCGGTTATTTTTATTATCTTTACAATATTACATATATAGAATAATGGTAATCAATGTTTAAAATAAAATAATATAATAATTAATCAATTAAATAATAATTATTTACAATTAGTAAATAATTAAAAAGGCTTAATAAAATGAAATAAAAAAGGGTGGAACCGGGAATGGAACCCGGGTTCCCCCGGACACACACACACTACGAACACCACTGGACTGCACACACTATTGTGCAAAGTTCAGGAGAACAAATCACTTATGTTGACTCTCGTTTCAAAAACTGCAAATCAAGTCTGCGATCAAGGGACGCGCCTTTCCTTTCTTGTTGATAGCCTCGACAACTGGCCGGATCTAAACATGGTAAAACCAAATTTGTCCGACTGTCATTCCTCTGGCATTTTCAAATCACGATTCGAGTTACCATAAACCGAAATCGGTATCTTTTTACCTCTGCCTATATATACGAATCAACTCCTCAATCGAGACTCGCATCTCTTTCCACTCTCTCTGCTGCTCTAAAGACTCCCCGCTGTTGCCGGAATTCTCTGTCGCCGGAATTCCCTGTTCGCCAGAATACAGCCAGAGTCAGAATCAAGTCACCGTCGGTACAATCTTGTTTTTTTTGTTTTTTTTTATTTTCTTTCGCGGATTATAATTGTTAATCAGAATGGAAACCGGATTGAATTTAGGGCGGGTACAGGTTGGTTCAAAATCTAAATGAATAAGATGAAGTGATGATGTATGTATTTATATTTATTCTATCACAACTTATAACCGGGTTAAGCACCCAGTCCAACTGGTTGGCCCGGGTGCAAACAAGACCCAAGGTCGCCTGTTCGATTCCCCACACACACACACCGGTCTAACTGATTTAAACCCTTTTTAATCTCTCTTTTTTGAATACACTTAATCAGTGCATAAATATAATTAAAATTCAGATACTAACGGGTTAGACACCCAGCCCAGTTGGTTGGGCTGGGTGCGAGTCACAGTCAAGGTCTCGGGTTCGAGACTCCTGATACGCGACCGGTTCTGCAACATTCGTCGTAAAACGGGTTTCGAAACCCGCTCCGTCTAATAATCAAATATTCGGTTGAAAGTTCGTTGCATATTTATTGTGCCGGTTATTTTTGATTCATAACTAATAAATATTTTAGAATTTAACCATAATTAATAAATAATAATAATATGTAAATCAAATTAAAACAAATAAAACAAAACAGGGTAGCCGGGTCTCGAACCCGGGTCTACCGCGTAGACACACACACATCACACCACTCCGCCACACACATATTTGTGTTTAATACTTAAACAAATAACACTTATGGTAAAACCGAAAATCAAAACCTGTAAATCAGAAAACTCAGAACCCGAAATTGCCGGCAAAACTGAAACTCCGCAAATGTTGCTACTTTCCCATGATTGAAACGCGTAAACTTGATTTCGACATCAGTTATAACCGTTGCTTAACACACAATTGAGTCAAAATCGTTTCTTTTGAGAATTGAAACCATTGACCGTGATTTTGGTCTCTAATTCGAAACCGATCAGCCTGTCCACCTAATAAATACCCACCCAATTCCTTGTAAACATTTCGCTCAGAACCGCTCTCTCTTCCTGAAGCTTTATTCCTTTCAAAGCACGTTGCCGGAGATTTTCGCACTCGCCGGAATATCGCCGGAATTTCTAACCAGAAATCCGTAGTTCTCCAAACCGGTATAATCATCTAAACCTCCTTGCTATCTCTTGATTAGTAAATTATTAGCTCAAAACAGTAATCAAAACTGTTTAATCAGTTTATTCAGTCGGAATCATTGTCGGGATTTTTGAATGGTGAAAAAGATGAAGTTGAGTTAGTGTTTTAATATAAATAAAAACGGGTATTTAACCGGGTTAGACACACAGTCCAGCGTTGGGCTGTGTGCAATTACAAAGCACACGTCCCGGGTTCGAGTCGCACATGTTTCCGATTTTCTGAAATAAAACCAACACTTTTTAAAACTTATCAGATCAACTCATAGCATATATATAAAATTAATATAATCCAGTGTTTATGCAGATTAGACACTCCCGAGTTCGAGTCCGGGTTCTGTAACCAGTTTCGGCCATATTAAATCCTTTTTAATAAAAACTAAATAAGGTTAAAGCTAGTTAGTATATATATATAATTAAAATAGAGAATATTTCGGGTTAGACACGTAGCTCAGTTGGTAGAGCTGCGTGCACGTATACGAGAGGTCACGGGTTCGAACCTCACACGCCGCCTGAATTACACACTATCCGACGGTCAGACCCGGTCAGACCTGACAAGGTCAACTTAATTTTTAATTTTGTTTTCTTATTTTTTTAATTATTTATTAAATTGAAAAATTATTTAAAAATACTTAAAAATAAGATTTCCTAAGGTTAAAAAATTTGCATAAATCTAAAAACCTCATTAAGAACACTAATTAAAAATATTAATCTCAAATAAAATTTATTTATTAATCGAATTATTTCGTTATTATTTAGGTTAGTTTTCCCTCGTCGGTTGAATCATAAATTCGTGCGCATTCATCATTTTCAAGGAACGCACCCACTGTGAGTAAACTCTTACAAATTCCCCTTTTTATTCACGTTTTTTGGGTGTATCATGTGTCGTGCTATTCTTTTATTTTATTTAAACACTTGTGCATATATCATTTCCGTGATCAAATGTGTATTGATTGTTGTGTGAATTATATGTAGATTAAATTTATCATTTCAGTGCACGTATTTCATTAGGCCCATCAGTTCCCCGTGGGATACGGGTTGAGCATCAGGAGCCTCATTAGATCGGCTCCGTTTGATTGAGCTTTGATCTCCAATACATCATCATTCATGTCATATATTCATCCAAAGTGGTTTGTGATTGTTTACATACATATGTTTGCTCACATGTGATTAATGCACGAAATTTTCCTTAATAAATAAAACAAGCAATTACTTAAAATGTTTTTATCAAAGTTTACTCGCCAACTTTTGTTGACCCAAAATCTCCCCTGTTTTACACATGAAACATGTGATCCAGTTGAGGCAAGAAACAGTTAAGAAGGCCTAGAAGAATAAACAAGTTAATGCTTTGGAATGAATATTTAGTTTTGTTTTTCCTTTGTAATTGTATGAATTTTGATTATTGGATATTCAAGTTTGTAATTTGAATTTAATAAATATGAAACTTCTTAGTAAATATCATGAGCTTTGGTGATAACCCAATTATGCCCCGACTCTTATTCCGCTACGGGTCGGGTTGTGACAGGTTCAATTCTGTATAAAACTTTTTTTAATTTAATTAAATTTGATTAAACCCAAAAAGTGTATAAATATAATTAAAATCAGGTTTCTTTCGGGTTAGACACGTAGCTCAGTTGGAAGAGCTGCGTGCACACGTACGGGAGGTCACGGGTTCGAGCCTCACACACGCATGCTTACCACACCGAATAAACCGGTCTGACACGTGTCAGACTGTCGTTTTTTGTAACTTTTTATTATTATTTTCTTTTTTTCTTTTTATTTTAGTTTAGTTACATTTTTGTTTTTACTTTTTTATTATCATTTCAAGATTTTAATTAAAAAGGGATTTATATTTTAAAAACACATATATATAAAGGTTTTAATATATTTATAAAACTCACAAAAATAATCTAAAAACTTAAACAAAAGGTTTTAACCTATATAATAGCTTACTTATTTACGAACTATCGCGCTATTATCTTTAGGTTAGTACCTCTTCGTCGGTTAAATTCACAACTCGTGCGCTCTCTTTATCACTCAAGAATACGCACCCAAGGTGAGTGAATCTCTACAAATTTCCCGTTTTAATCACGTTTTGGGGTGTATCATGTGTCGTACCATTTCTTTATTTTATTTAACACTTGTGCTGATATCATTTCGTGATCAAATGTGTATTGCTTGTAATGTGGTTTATATGTGGATACATTTTATCATTTCAGTGCACTCATTTCATTAGGCCCATCAGTTTCTCGTGGGATACGGATTGAGCATCAGGTGCCTCATTAGATCGGCTCCGTTCGATTGAGCCTTGATTTCAGATACATCATCATTCATGTCAGATATTCATTCAATGTGGTTTGTGATTTGTTACATTATACATTTGTTCACATGTGATTATGCACAATCTTATTTAAACAACGATAAAATTGATTTACTTAAATGTTTTATCAAAGTTCACTCGCCAACTTTTGTTGACCCAAAATTTTGTCTGTTTTTACACATGATGCAGGTGATCAAGTTGAGGAAAGAAACACTTAGGATGGTCTAGAAGAATAATCAAGTTATTTCATTGAAACAACCATTTAGATTATTATTTGTGTTTGTATAAAATTTTGTTGGATATTTGAAATTTTAATTTGAATTTAATAAATATGAAACTTGTTAGTAAATTTCATGAGCTTTGGTAATAACCCAATCGTGCCCCGACTTTTATTCCGCTGCGGTTGGTCAGCATGTGACATCTAATACACAATTTTCTATCTAGATGTATACTTTTAGCCCAAAAATCAAAATGATTATATCAATGGCTTGCTTTATTTCTATTTTTCTATATCATTTCTTTCTATTTCCAATTCAATTGTTTGAAAGACCATATTTACTAATCAATAGCCGCTTTGCTCTTCCGCCCACTCATCGGCTTCGGCAACCCATCAAATATCGGTCTAGCGATGGCGGCTGTAGACAAAGCTTGAAGTTCAACAGTCAAATTCAAGACGGAAGATTGCCAAATCGACGATATGGATGTACCATTATTACCATTACTGTTACCATTACCATTACCATTATTATACGAGTCGTAAAAGCTTGGTGAGCTAGAAGACTTTTTCACTCCAGAAGCATCTGAAATTGACGAACCCCCTAATTTTATAGGCGGCATGTTCTGCAGACCATCGGAGTCATTGGTGGTCCGGCTGGCGGCTTTTGGCCTCAAGGCTAAGCCTTTCCCGGCAGCCGCTGAAAACGCGCTAGTGGTGTTGGTGGTGTTGTTGGTGTCGGGTTTAAGCAACTTTTCTGGGGTGTGAGTTTGAAGGTTAACATCTGATAAACGCCTTCTCATTAATTTGTCATACCATGTATCGGAATCGGGTTTTTTCCCATTTGCAAGGGGACCATCGCCATTTGTGGCGTCACCTTGTTCTGACATCCCGTTCGCTAAACTTTTACATTTTCTGTGAAGACCGATTGGCGGATTGGAACTTTGGGGTGGTTCTGGCCCGTGTTCTATGTTTTCTGGACCCGCTTTTGGATAAACACCTGGCCCAAATCTTTCACTAATACCGTTTTGATTGGTTGGTTTGAGACCATAATAGTCTTGTAATGCATCCATGGATGGTGAAATCGTTTGTTGGGAAGAAGATGATAATTTTAGGGATTTTATCGAGTCGAACATATCAAAACGTCTACGGTTGGGTGGTGTCGTCTCAGACTTTCTTGGCCTGCAAGAAAATAACTAATTTAAGCAATCGGTTCGTTACACTAACGAATAAATATAAGACAATGCCAGCTCAATTATCTTAAAAAGTCAAAACAGGTTAGAAGTCAACCAAAGTGTACTTCTAAATTTCTAGTGCATAAAACCACTTAAATCATATTATTCTAAAAAATTATATTACTACATAGATAATATCGTATATCATATTGAAACATGTTATTTATTTATAATAAATTACACAAAATCATCAAATCATTGTGGCATATATGTCGTTAGGTACGTGAAATAACATTGTTGGTCCCTATTTTGAAACTTGTAACACGAACGGTCCTTAAAATAGACATATGTTAAAATTTATAAAGGGTATTAAATTTCATAAAATAACAATTTTATCGCACGGCCCACCCGTATAGCCACTATATTCCATATAACAACTGGTTTAATACGGTTTAAGTATGACCAAAAACTTCAACCCAATTCCCTATCAGCAAATATTATACTGATATAGTGGCATAACATATGCATACATGTATATTGAGGCGTATAATATAATCTAGTCATTCAGTGTGTTCCCAATTAAATATAAGATGAGATTCCCCTATAATTGAATGGTAGGAACCAGTCAACCAACCCGCCAATAATCAAACACAACACCAACCTATCAATAAAGAAACCGTTTTCATTTCAATTTTAAATTGTGGTCACCCAAGAATATTTCATCGCCAATTTTAATAACTAAAAACGACCGTTATCTATTACAGATAGCATTTTCCAGGAGCAACTATTTAGCAAGCATGGACTCATCATAAATATCAACGTGAAACTCAAATATTACTTCGGCCAAATAGAATAATGGATACCATAGTTCTCAATAGTGGTCGCTATAGCGAATAGCGTATAGGTTGAAAGTCGCTACAGGTTATGTAGCGAATTTCAGTTCTTTTTATAAAATATAAATAGCGATTAGATACAGCTATAAAATAGCTGGATTTTAGGTTTTTGTTAAATATAACATGTAAATAATGTATATACCAGGTAATTTGATAAAATATACATGTAAAATTTTAAAAAAATTCTAGTGTATCGCTATTTATAAAATAGTACCCCCTATTTATCGCTATTCGCTATGTAGCATATAGGTACCTTATCGCTATTTGTCGCTATTCGCCATTAACAACTATGATAGATACATGTATATTATGTGTTCACAACAGTCTGCACACTTTTACAAAAAAATTCATAAAATTTTATGTGTGCCTTAGGTTATAATATGTGCTTCATGACTCACAATATACTAAATGGGATCTTAAGACGTAGAACTATGCAATCATTAAGATAAAAATGGTGAAACGGTGCTTGAATAGGTACTAAAGGAATGGCACTTTATGTCGACTATATCTATATATGTTATTATCTATACCAATCCATAATCTAAAAAACAATATTCAGACATAACCATTGGATGCTTAAAACAAATTAATAGACATGAAGTGACGTATAATTACCCGTGAGTATCATATCCATTTGACATGATGGGAGAAGGCGGGTGTCTTCCTGGTAGAGGTATATGAAGCGTCTTTCGCGCAAACATTTGTAAATCGGTTGTCAGCCCATTCATCCTTTTTATGTCAGCCACCTGACATAATACAACGAAATTTTAAATACCAAAAGAAAAAAAACTCCAAGTTTTATTAGTCTAATTTCTATCTAGTGTCCTTCAGATAAATACATAAATAAACATCCCTATGACTTCACAAAGTCCAATGATTGAATTAAATCAATTCAGAGAAAGATTTGTTTACAACATTTTTGTAACAAGTATGAATATTTGATGCAAATTAGTACATCCAATTCAAGTGATGTCATCAAGCAATAATGTAGACTAGTCATCATCTCTAAAAACAAGCTAAACTCACAATTTGTCCTTGTCCCAAAAATAGCCAACAAGATCCAAATTTCAGCATGTTTGATATCCCTAGGAGCATTCACAACGGATCCTCTATTTTCGTGTTAGCGTAGGCTCTATATTTTTTAAAGTGTTTGTAAATTGTTGTGAGTGAAGGAGAGAGAAAAAGGAGAAAAAGTTACTGTTCATCATAAATTTGGAGGAGATACTGTTCACCTCTATAAGTTTTTAATGTGGCTGTGAGTGGAGGAGAGAGAAAAGGTAATTATAAAAGTATAAAAAAATATTATTTAATTGAAAAGGAGAGAGAAATGGTAGTGTTTTTAGTGTAATTATAAAGATATATTAAGAGGTTTGATTGAGAATGCTCTAACCATTCATTTGTCTAGAGTGATTTGATAAACTCATTTGTATCAAAATCTACAGTTTTTTTTCTAAAAATAAAAAAGCATTTAATACTATAATAACGACAGGTAAATGGGCAACAAGTTGTGCCACAACCCCCTTTGAATTGCAAAACCGATCCTACAGTATAATCCTTCAAAAGCATATATTCCCAGACCTGAATTACAAACTTAACAGCTAAATTTGGCATAAAAACCCTTAATATCCAAGATGTATAAATTCAACGAAAATTCCCCCTTTGATATGCAAATTTATTCACCAAAATTAGATAATTATCAAATTTTAGTTCTAATTCTTCACAAAATTCTTGTTACAAATTCATTTAATTTTTTTTTTCTTTTCTGTACATAAGGTTAATATAACTAAATGTCAAAAAACATAAAACCAAACAAAAAACACTGTTTTTAACCAAAAATTTGCCCTTTGAAATGCAAATTTATTCAGCAAAATTAGAGACTTATCAAATTTTCAGTTCTAATTCTTCCACAAAATTCTTGTTACAAATTCATTTAATTTTTTTTTCTGTACATAAGGTAAATATAACTAAATATCAAAAAACATAAAAACCAAACAAAATACAAAAAATGCCCTTTAAAATGCAAAATTATCACCAAAATTAGAGAATTATCAAATTTTCAGTTCTAATTCTTCACAAAATTCTTGTTAAAAATTTATATCTTTTTTTCTGTACACAAATTAAATAAAATTAAAGGTGAAAAACACAAAACCAAACAAAAACACAAGTTTTTAACCAAAAAAATTGCCCTTTAAAATGCAAATTTATTCAGCAAAATTAGAGAATTATCATACTTTCTGTTCTACAGATTCATTTAATCTTTTTTCCTGTAAATGTAATAAAAACTGAAGATAAACAACATGAAATCAAACAAGAAACAAATTTCTAACAACTCAAAAAAACCATAACACAATTACCTCAACACCATACTTAATCGCAACACCAGCAAGCGTATCAAATTTCGTAACCGTATGTTCAATAAACCCCAAACCACCACCACCACCACATAACGGTTGCATCAAACTCGAATGCGGTGGTGATTCCATCAAAAACCCCCAATTCGACTGCCAATTCCAATAATTATCCGCACAATTTCGCCTCTGCATCTCCATATCCTCCAGCAAACATCATCGGTCCACAATCTCGATTCCAAACCCTAACCCTAACGCAAAACACGTTCACCGCATTGCTCGAACAGCAACAACAACATAAATTGATAAATAAATGAATAATGATTGAATGAATTGAGATTATTCGAACTGAATTGAAAACAACAGTTGATGAGAGGATGAATAATATGTTGTAGATCTGGTGGATTGATGATTTTGCGTATGAAAGCGTGTTTTGAGAAAAAAGTTATTGAATGATAGAGAGGGGGGGGGGGGGGGGGGGGGGGGGGGGGGGGGGGATGATGAATGATGATTTTCTCCTCCAATTAAGGCCCGTTAGATGTTAGTGAATTTGTAGGGTTTGTTTCTTGGATGTGTACGGTTTGATTCGGTTCGGTTAAGCGTTATTCGTAACTTAATTGAGTTTATTGGTTAATTGGTTTGATTAATTCGGTTAATTTTTTTGTTTTCGGTTTGGTTAGTACTAAATTAAACAAGGGCTAAAATTAGGTGTGTATGTTTTGGTTCGATTATTAGCATTATTCGTTCTTGTAACTGTAGTCAACGGTTTTGTTAGTTTTCAGTTTTGTTCGATTAAAAACCAAATCAAACAAGCGCTAAAAGTTTTACTTAACATACGTGTGACGGATGTATAAAAACATAAAATAGATGTATAAATACATGAGATTGGTATATAAATAAATGAAATAGAGGTATAAATACATGAAATAAAAGTACAAAACATATATACATGAAATAGAAGTATAATAGCTAGAAATATATGAAAATAAAAATAGTTATTTTTGTTAACCGATGATATAAAAAATAACCGATAACCTACTTTCGGTTAATTTCAATTTGCTTTCGTCCGTTTGATTTGGTTTATGGTTCGGTTACTGCTCATCTATAATTTTTTTTTTTATAAAGTTGGATAAAACATAATAAAATAAAAGTGACTTTATGGTAAAAAAAATGGTTTTTGTCTTCTAATATGCAAAACAATGAAATTTTGAGTTTTATTTTTGGATAAGGTGATAAGGTTATCAAATTTTTGTATGTTTTTTTTCTTTTGGAAAATTTAAAAACATTTTTACTGTTAATGATTGGTAGCAGTTTTCATGGTAAGTTATAATATGTAATTTAATAAATGTCATAGTCGTGTATAAAGTTGATAAAAGTAGCATTTAAATTCATAAAGTATTGTGTATGAAGCAAGTCATAATTGTTCATCGGTTAGTTAAAGCTCGTTGCGTGTGTTAGAATATTTAAAGGGGAAAATTGACGAGCTTTTTACTTAGACTGTTGAGGAGTTAGATGACATAACCAATGATTTTGATGCCATAAAACGATGCAAATTGGGTTTCAATGATCAAGTTGCATTAGCTTGGTATATACATGTGTGTTTAATCACTTACGAGGCTATACTGACATTAAAGCCTCAAATAAGTGAGTCACTTAATAAATTAGATAGGTTGACCAATGCCCAACGAACGTCGAACGTTATTTGGCAGGACTTTTTTTGGGTATGCTTAAGAGTTTAGGTGACAAAATGAGACCAATTGTTGTTTCATTTGATATTACATAGTTGTATTGTTTAGCAACCCTGGTATATAAGGATATATGGTTTGACATTAAAGATTGTCATGTTTGCTTCACCAGTCATGAGTTTTTTCTCGTCTATAGGCTCTGATTCGGCCAAGATGCTGACTTAAACAAAGACATCTCATGTCCTAGGGATGAAGTAAAAGGCTGTTTGTTTCAACTTTTAATGGTTCAGACCTCTTACTGGTTCAACACTTAATGGTTAAGACTATCTGTTTCGCGAGTAGATGTCTGAATGGTTTAGACATTTGCCTCTGAATGGTTAAACATTATATCGATTCTGAATGGTTAAGACCTCTTATCTGAATTGGTTAGACATTTACCTCTGAATGGTTAAGCATTATACTAGCTCTTAATGGTTCAGACTTCTTACTAGTTTAACACTTAATGATTCAAACCTATTACTAGTTCAGCATTTACCATTCAGAAGTTGCTTCAACATAATGGTATCATTATAGAGTAACATAGCACCCAATGAAAGAGTCACATGTTATCGACCTATCATATGCCATTGCCTATGGCGCTAACTGCAATCTGCAATCTTCACGCTCGACATACATTCTTGGAGCTCCTTGTAGAACTACATCTTAGTGGTTTGGAAATGACCATACACAACATCTATATTGTTTGTGGTCATGGAGCATGCAAACTTTAGATCCTCATACATTGGGGCCATTTATCCCTAATTACATAAGCAGGAATGGGATACCATGAGAGGTCTGGTACAACCACTCCCAACACAATCACACTTGCTTTTACACATGCCATAAACGTGCCTCAGGCATGTGGGATCCTCATAGAATGTGGTGTGTTTGCCAACATGTTTTCGAGCAATTATTTTAATAGTAAGTGCTTATAATAATGACATTGTTGTTGCTTAAGAAATTTTGAGTAAATGATGTATTTTTTAAATTGTTTCCCGAAGTATGTAATATTCATTTACACTTATACAATAATATATATTTTGTTTGAAACGTAAACTTCATTATAAAAAACACCAACCCATGAAACGGGGCGGCCACATACAACGAACTACATAATTACAAACTTACATCAATCAGTCCACGTTAAGGACCTATATTTCTACTACTAAACCATAAGAAACCAATAGACTTCAATTCACTAATAATCTCTTCCACCTTCACTTGTTTGTTTTCAAATTTTAATCAGTTCATCGCTCTCCAAATACACCAACACCCGACCTTTATTATACCTTCAAAAGCTTCCTTCGCACTCCTTTCAGCCCAACCATATTATCAAGATCCAAAAGATCTCTGGTCGGCGACGTATCAAATGGCACCATCTTACACCAAAGCTCCGACGTATTGCCAAACCCGAGTCGCAGTATAACAAAAAGAGAATAAATGTCTTAACTGTTTTCTCATGGCCCTGCTCTGTACAATAATATATCATTTAATTAATACATTTTAGTTATTTCTCTAAAATATGTGCACAACCATGTGAAAATACTTTGTAATTGTTTTAGTTTAAATATAGAAATTTATATAATACATATAATAAAGTGAACTCTTAAATTTTTAAATATCGTTCTTATTCAAAACTAAGTCAAATTCAGATTGAAAATTGAAAATTTGCTCAATAAGTTAAGGCAAAGTTCAAAGGTATCTTTTATCGATCTTACAAACATCATTAAAATTTGATTTTATTTATTTAAATAATTAGTTGGTGAGACAAAACTCTACATACCATTGCATTATTGACATGTATCATATCATATATAAGTTCAGCTCTTCTCATGGTCCTACTCTGTCGGTGGCTCTATATTTTGGCCCACCCATGAGTTTTCTTCTCCATTGTCCTCTATACTAGTTTAATATATTATAAATATTCATAATATAATAATGTATAGTATAGTATAATTGTACAATAAATTTTAGTTTAATATAAGTTTTTAAAGCATGTAAAAATAGCAAACAAAGAAAGTGAGACAACAACACCAACAACTCATCAACCTTTCTTTACATCTCATAGTAAATAAATAAATAAATAAATAAATAAATAAAACACATTTTTTTGCATCCTAACTGACCCTAGGTATACAACAAATCATTAAATGCTTATGTTTTCATTGTGTAATCATAATATATATTTTTTTATAATGAAGCATGACTATTTTATAACATCTTACATCAAGATCAGCTTCCTTGGCTTGTATAACCAAGATATCGATTTAAGAACGTTGTTTTTATCGATAATAAGTTTAAGACAAAATTGCATAAATCAACCTTTATATTATACCTAAACTACACTTAATACATTACACTATTAAATTGGCTAAACCCAATCTTTATGCTCAGGTTTTGAGACATTCAATAACCTTTACATCTAACGTCATCCAAAAACTTAGTTAAGTTACCTCACAGGCTTTGCATGTGGGGGTATCATGGTCTTTTCATCAACCTTTTATAACATAAAGGTTAATTTGTGAAATTTTTGTATTATTATTATTATTATTATTAAAAACATTTTCTAATTGATTTGGGATATTTCAATAAAGTATATTTATAATTTTGTTACAGACTTTAAGGTTGAATAATATATGTATTACTTGAACTTTTAAAAGTTCAATCTTTTGTATTCTAAAATATGAGTTTTTATAGAAAAAGAAAAGTTTAACGAGTATAAACACAGTTCGTGACTCTAGCTGCATTTTCAAACATATATATCATAAACCTATTTTTATTAAGTGAAACGTTCGGTCCTGGTATGGAATTTACTCCTATCATATGTTTGACAAGTAATTAAACATTTTTCCTTTTAACATTATCCTTGTAAATATCAAAAGGACTTTAAAATGATAGGTTTTTGGTTAAGGGTATGGTAGGTTTATTTGAAGAGTGGCTAAAAGCGTAAAATATCGGTTTTCTTTTGAAAACTTTATATATTTATAATTTAAGTATAAACTAAAGGCTTATAAGCAATACATTTGCTTATTTTATTTCAAGCAACTAGATATATATATTTTTTTATAGAATAAATATTAACAAGATAATTATGTCACATCTTTTTGTGTATTACAAAAGAACCGAATTTTACTAAAATAGAGGGGTATAAAAATAAAAATGGTTTTGGGTGACGAGTGATTTATGCAAAGTGGTATTTTGTGGGTTTTAAAATGAAAGGTTTAGGCTCAAAAACGTTAACTAAGGAAAAATTTTGTGTGGAGATAAAGAGAAAATAAAGTTGAAAAAGAAAAAATGTTTATAATCCTAATGCCTCAATCATGTACTTACTTGATTTGTTGGTAAGGACCGGGAATAAATTGTCTTGTCAAGTTCTAGAGTCATAAGAACCGTACGAACTGTTCACATAAGAAATAAAAAATGAGTATTTAGTAAAGATATGATATTTAATACTCAGTAAAGGCTCAAAACTCACAATTTGCGGGAAAAGGGTAAAAGTGTGAATTATATATACAATCAAATTTTAAAAACATTATCGTGCCTTTTTATAGATTTTTCTTATATGGTTCTTTTTATCACGGCACTATCGGTTGTAAATTTGTAAAAACTTGAAGTTTTTAGAACTTGGTTTCTAACTTAAACAAAAAACAAGACAAAACAAAGTAAAAAAAAAATTGAAAAAGATTTTGGGTGTTTTAGCGGTTCCAAGTAGAGTTTTGTGTAAGGCTTGTTTTAGGCCAAACTCCCCCTCCCTCCCACACACTTAAATTACACATTGTCCTCAATGTGTTCACAATTGGTTAAATTTGATTAAATGTGTAAAAGTGGGTTAAAAACAACAAAAATTTCAAAAATCAGATACTGGACACGGGGGTGTGTCTGAGAGACATGACTCCGTGTGAAAAGTGTCAGCATCCTATCCTGACTTCTGTTAAAATTTTAGAAGGCAGACACGGGGGCGTGTTTGGGGGACACTACCCCGTGTCAAAAGTCTCCGTAACGAAAAATTTCCAGAAGGCAGATACAGGGCGTGCTTATGAGGCACGCCCCCGTGTAAAAGTTCCAAAAGCAAGATTTTTCTGTAGACTTGAGGCACGGGGGCGTGCTTACCTTACACGGCCCGTGCTGCACTTATTGTTTTGAAGATTTTGCGTCAGGAGACGTCTGTTTACGTACACGTGGTGTTGTTTCAAAGTCATTTGGCCATTTCTCAAATTATTTCGCACTTTACTTTCAAAATACCAAGTTTAATTCCATTAATTCATCCATCATTATAAGTTAAAGGAAAGATAAAAATACAAGAAAAGATTACGATCCTAAGATAGATAATAGTGGATACCCCTAAGGATTTTTAAACCAAATAGCTCTTCCCTAGATGGATTAGATAAAAGATTTACAAAAACCCGAAACTTGTTTCGGAGGGCTTTGAGCTATTTCCCAGGTGTGACTCCCTAAATATCATGAGCATCTCCTCAGATTCCCTTAGAAGGAAGATGAAGGGCTCGTCATCGATCTCCTCTTGTGGGAGAGGAGCGGGGGCTACCGGAACCTCAAAGTAGGCGTCAATGGGAGATTCTGGGGGTATTTCATCCAACAAGGTGGATTAATCACCTCGTGAGCGATGTTCTAATCGTCTTGTGGTAAGATTGGTTCCATCGAGGGCATCACCAAGATGTTCAACCTTTGATGAAGAAGGTTGATCTCCCTAAAGCTATCCTCCAGGGCTAGAGTGAGGTAATTCATTCGGTCTATAAGGACCTCCTCCACCGTTGTCATTTCTTCAGTGGACTCTTGTAAGGCGCAAACGTAGCAGACTAGAGTGGCCAATTGAGAGCCTTCCCCTCTTCGGTTGTTTCGTGAGCTTGTTGAAGACGTACCACTTTGTTGGCTCGACATGCTAGTTAAACATGACAAACCGTTGAAGTTTGGAGTAACAGATAAGTTAAACGGCCCCGTGCTGCTCCAACTGCTCTGATTTTTTTAGCCCAGGAACATTTATTTTAAGTTAAAATTGTTTTTTTTTACATTCCTGAATGCAAATAACTCAAATAATGTTGTAAAATAATAGTTTTGAAAAAATTTGGGCTAAACATCATGCTCTTAACCCAACAATCGAAGCTTCGAGCTTTAATGGAGATTGTTGAAGGTTAAAAAAGGAGAAATGACTAAAACTGGTAAAGACAAGAAGGTTTAAGAAAACCTTTTAAGAACCTACCTTTCAGGTATGTGTGTGAGATCAGGAAGGATCTTGGTCTTTTAGGAATGGATCCAAACATTCTCCTCATAGCTGACTTTATAGAAGTGACAGCACGTCGACACGGCCCTGTGTCCAGGAAGCACGACCCCGTGTTGCCTGCAACGAGTCAGAGAATGTTATCCGTTAGTGACACACGGGCCATGTCAAGGGGGACACGACCCCGTGTTTTTCTAGCACGCCTGCGTGCTTAGAGAATAGATGGGGCACGACTCCATGTGCGACGAGCACGACCCCGTGTTTTTAGGGATTTATGAAGTTTTGTCGTAGTTTTTAAGGAACGTGTTTTATTGGGAGGTTCCTTACTGGTTGGGAAAATAACGAAGTGCCGAATGTACCTTAGGCTCTGGTAAGAGATACGAAAACAAAAGAGGTTGTCGGAAAGAAAGAAACCTAAGCTAAAAGTAGGAGGGCGAAACCATCCTTTATATGCCTTTTCTGGGCTCTTTTTAAAGAAGATGTGAGTCGACTCGCTCTGGTCTAAACTGTTGGTGTGAGATTCACAAGCCGTTAAGGAGTCCTTCACTACGAGGTCGATACAGGGACGACTATCGCCTTTGTTTTCGCAAGGGGTTAAGGTACAATTGTTGGCTTTGGCATCGTCTATTTCTGAATGCGGCTCCATTAAATCTCCTTCGTTTTCGTTCCTTGATGAATATCGTGACTTCATCATGAAATCTATTTGTTTAAGTATTTGGAGAATCCTCTTTTCTATTTGACATAATTCTTCAAAGCTTATGTCTTTTATAGACGAGGTCTGATGGCATTCAGGTGGATGCTAGTTATTGTTTTTACTCCCGCCCATCTTAAGGTGACCGTCACAAGAAAACGATGAGACTATTAGGTAGTGAGGATTAAGATTTTGAATGGGACGTTCTAAATCTTTATGAATTCCTCCGCGTAATTGACACCATTCACCGTAAGAGAGGCGGGGGTAAAAAGTAATCATTAACATTCATTTTTACCAGACGAGGTTTTAACCGCTGGGCTCAAACGATACTGTTTTCTGGAAACTGCTTTATGGGCACAGCCTCGTGTGATTGTCACACGGCCCCGTGCTACAGCTTCTATCCGGCAGAAAACAGTTTTAGGTTACTGGGGAACTGGAACGGCCCCGTGTTTGATCAGACACGACCCCGTGTTATTCTTGCAGAAAGTAGAAAAATTGAAGAAAAGAAGAAAAACCTAAAAAGAACAATTAGGAAAGCATAAAAATATTAGGCCACCGATTTTAAACTTTCTTAAAATCCTTGTGTCCCCGACAACGCACCAAAAACTTGATCGTGAGCGAGAGTTAGTATGATTTTAGATATAATTTTAGGTACTTTTCACTCGTTATTCAAGCTTTAAATTTATAAAACACGATATAAAACTATCACTCTCTACAACACGCTAGGACAAGTGCACTGATCTTCGGCGTAGTATAGTGATGGTAAGATACCGAGGTCATCCAAAGACACAAGAGCTTTTAATACCAGAATATTGTCGAGGTCTAACCCAATCGAATTTTGGGGAAAAGATTTTTAATAAGTGAAATAAAGAAATAAAAGAAAGTAATAAAAGAAACAAATAGACAAGATAAAATCACTTGGTTCCGACTCATCATTTATGTATACTTTGATGATTTCCGCATTTTGAGTTTTTAATAGATTATCTTAGTTATAGTGGTATGTCTCTTTTTTGGAGGCAACACTACCCTCATCCATATTGGTCTAAGTCAGCAGGGATACAGTCCCGTAAGACCGGAATATTGAAAGATAATTAAGTAAGTTATTAATGCAAAATGCGGCATGTCCCTCTTTTGGAGGCAACGCTACCCTCGGTAATATTGGTTTGAGTCAGCAGGGATACAGTCCCACAAGGCCGTCTTAGAGTTTTAATAGTAGTTTATTTATAAGGGATTCAAGTCGTTCTTACTTCCCCCAATTTGATGCTATCTGCCTCAGAGGAAGTCCTAGTAAGCTTGAATCAAGTCCTCACAGGATCTATACACTGAACGAGGCAAGAACTTTGCCCAAACCACCCTTCTAACCCCTTTCCAGGCAGTAAACGTTATTTATATAGACCGTAAAGACACGAATGAGTGAATCAACAAAACCTGAAGAGCTAATAGAATAAACTTCACTTTCAATATAAAAAACTAGATATTAAAGTCATTAATACAAACATAATTGAAAAGTTAACCAAAGCTTGAAAATCAAAAGTAATACATAAATAACTTGTCTTCACCAATTGATGTAAGAGATTAGCCAATTATGGCCTTTGCTTGACAAAAACTCTTACGATCAATCTTGGATCCCGAGACTACTACACACACTCTAAAGATGGATGATGGATGAATGTGGTGGTATTATGGTGGTGGAGTGGTGGTAGGTGTGAGAGAAGTGGTTTGGCAAGGGATGGATTGCAATTGAACCAAGCACCTCTATTTATAGCTGGAAACAGAAGCTTTACACGGCCCCGTGCTTTCCTTCTTCTCTGTCTTCATTTAATAGTTGTGTCAGTCAAGATGCTTGCACGGCCCCGTGGCCATTGTACTTGTTGTACTATCCAAGATTTGCATATCTGGGAGTTGACCACGGCCCGTTTCCATGGGACATGACCCTGTGTCTCTTGTCTGCTTCTGTTTGTCTTCTTCTTTCTGGAATCTTGAGTGGGGAATGGCCCCATGCCTTGGTGGCATGGCCACGTGTTTTCATTCTGATTCGTTGTTTTTGGTCTCAGGGTGAAGCTCAGAGGGTTGGTATAATGTATCAACTTCCCTTCTTTTGTATTCATGCTGGTTTTTGCCGTTAATTTGTTCCTTTTGTACATTTAAGCTCTTTTAACTCTGAAAATCAAAAGTATACAAAGAAACGCACTTTTTCCAACATTAGTACTAAAAATGGTTGATTTTACAACTTACTTGATATAATTTATATGTTGCATTTGGTGCATATTAGTTACCTACAGATATGACAAAAACTGCTAATAACCACTATTAAACACAAATAGTAAAACAAACATTATTTGATAAACCTGTGAACTCACTCACCATTGTTGATCAATGATATTACATCACTATTCAAAAAGAGATACAACACAATACATAATATTTAACGCAATTGTTACTCCTACAATACTTTACTCTAATAATCTAAACTACTCCATTGTCTAGATTTGAACCTAAGACCTCATCTCTAAGTCATACATGGGAAACCTTCTTTTTTAAGGCACTTGTTACTCCTATGATACTTTATAACAATAACCTAAACTACTTAATTGTTCAGGTTTGAACCTAAGACCTCTTCTCTAAAAAGCATTTACCTCTACCAACTGTTACTCCAACAATTTTTTACACCAATAATCTAAACCTCTCTATTGCACATGTTTGAACATGGGACATCCCACTAAGAAGGATGTGTCTCTACCAAATATGCCACCCCGCATTAGCATATGAAAAACTTACTAATCATCCTTGTTATGTGAAAGGTATTAACTTAAACCTATTTAAGAATCTCAATTACACACTTTTGGGCTTTAACTAGCAATTGGCATATGAAAAACTTACTAATCATCCTTGTTAGCTAAAAATTAAACTTTTCGAAGAAAGATGTCAGCCAAAATTTACTGCCCAAATTTCACAAGTCTAATTTCATTTTAAGTCGATTATCAATTTATCATATAAAACTCATTTGTAAGGTTAATTGGTAATATGAATAACCATGCCTAGAGAACAACATATGAAGGTTATGGATTGAAAACACACATCTTTATATAATTTATATAATGACGTGACTTATAATTTTAGATGTGTCCCCACTTAATAAAATAACACCATAATATTGTCGAGACCGGTGAGAAGTACTAAAATAAAGGGTTCAACGTAAGCAAATTTGTATTCTAATACATTACTGTTTAACTAACATAACAAATAAAATCAAATCATTTCTCGATAACAAATAAATCATAATTAATATTTAATTATGCAAATGTAAACGAGTTTAGTTGCTTGTAAATTATTGAAGGGATCTGATCTCTAATTTTGCGCCGAGCACATGAGACAACCTCAAATCGGTACAAGGCCATATTTAAAAATTAATTAAATCCAATACTTGATTTGTTTTGCAATTGGAATTGGCGCAAGCCCAAGAAGTGTAGACAACCCATGCGCCAACAAGACAATGGTTGATAGTACAAACAATATGACTGTTAGGACAGCTGGCCAATAGGCGCATGATAAGCTGTGCCCAGCAATATTGCACGATGAACAATCGTGCAAAACGTACACAAGGACGGATGCGTGTCACCAATCATCGTGCGTCGACCACTGCTCCATCATCTCCACTGAACTGCTGATGACAGACCAAACAACTACCAGGCTACGTGGATCCATTCAGCATGTGCCAACTACCATTTTGCCTGCAAGCACTAACGGTCAGGCTCCAAGAGGCAAAGAGGATATTCCGTGTGTCGACTTCAGGCTCAAGGCCCATCAGCCCACTTTCTTCACAACTCTTTTCGGCTATAAATAGAGAACTTCGTCTACAGATTTAAGGATCGCTCTCTTGCTCTCTCACTTATTACACACACTTTTATCCTCAAAACAAGTTTTTCTTCTCACGCCGAAGGGTGGTTACAGGGAGAAACCCCCCCCCCCCATTCTCCTCCTTGGAGCGAGCTTCACAGTGTGTTGATTATTTTGCAGGATAATCGCAGTTGTTTGTCGAGAAAGAAAGAAGATTAACCTTTTTCTGAACGAGACACAAACCACAATTTAATCCTCAGAATAATTTGGTGTTTCTTCAATTACTCATGATAAACTCGTTAAATAATCAAATCGAGTAGTGCATAAACAAGCTCCAGTCTAAATTAGGATTCATTTAATAATCAAGACCAAGCCCAAGTTTTATTTACCAAGTTTCACTGAGCTCGCAAGTCGTAAAGCAAAAAAGTTCATTATTTATATAATATAATATAAAATATCTTATTTAATATATAAATATATATTACATAACGAATATTAGTATATAAGTTTATGATGTAGATACAACATGATATATGTTTTTAAAGCAAATACAACTTTTACTCTATTTTACACTAGTTATTATTGTTTTCTTAATCCTTAAACCTAAGACTTTTCATGTGTCTTTACACAACATAATATATTATATGTTGAATATATAATAAAAACAATATATGTAGCGTGTAAATGAAGTCGATCGATTTATTTATACGTGCCCTGCTAGATTGTGTATTCCTCTTAAATGAAGGAAGGAAAGATTTTAAATGAACCAATATTATGTTAACATGTGTGCTTTCACTCTTCACATGGGAAATTAAATGAACCAATGTAGTGGAGAAAAATATCTCATTTAATATTATAATTATAATTTTAATTATAATTATAAATTATGCATATATATTAATTTATAATACATCAATTTTCCATATGTTATTTTGCAAGTATACTCCACCTCAATAGTTTACTTTCAATTTTATGTTCTTTGATTGATCATTATGGAGATTGTTTTTTATGTATAAAATGCCATCTAATTTTAACTTTTAAATTAACAAAACAAAATAATTATGAGCTATATTTATTTAAGGTTTTAAGTTTATAAGATATTTAATCCTATTAAAATAAGTATGTGTATCAGTTTCGAACTTGCCATCTCTATTTAACATTTATTACATTTGTTTTTTTTTCTTTTGCTTAGAGCTTCCTTTGTAACTTTCGAACTTTAACAAGAACAAGATAAGTTTGTTGTTAAGGTTAATTTAAGCTTCGTGAAATAGTGATATTAAAAACTACCTATTTACATGTTAATTTTATAACAATCAAATTCAAATTTGTATTGTTAACGCTACTCATTTTTATGGTTCTCAATCGATCGATGTAAATCCTTTTGGGAATTTGGGTTTTCTCTTTGTTTGTTGTAGCGAGTTTCTGTACCATAACAAACCAATGTCATATGTCGTTTTGTTTACATAATGGTCTACAACGCGCGTGCGTAATGAAATGTTTTAATTATAATTTTGAATACATCATGGAATAGTAAAGTCTTACAAATCTGATTTTGGCCACATACTATAATATTATTTCCATATAGTCAAACAATATATCCATTCAAATTATTAGGCTGGGTGGTGTAGCATAAAGCTCCTACGGGATTACGCCATGTAAGCGTCACATAGATTTGAGATAAAAATGACGCCCCTTTAACGATAATGGTGTGGGATAAAGCCCCGCCCAAGTTTACAGCGCCCCCTAATTAAATATTAAGAAAAAAATAAGCAAAATTTGATTGGCCAAGAGACATGCGTCCCACCAGATGCAGCCCTTCACCCCGCTATCTCTTTGACGGAGGCTAAGAATAACATTCAGGAAATGAGGTAGGGACACCATCAGACGCCATATATGGTGAGGTACGGAAGACGTTTAGCCACACCACCCAACCTTATAATCAACTTGCTTCTTACAACCCATGTGTCATTTTTTTTGTGTGTAGGATTTGTAGAAGTGCTCCGATCCGCCTTTTTAAGCTTATTTATTATTTTGTGTGGAATTTACAGAAAAGGTGGTGGACGGTACTGTGAAGATGCTTTCAAGCGGAGGATCAAGGGCGGTCAACAGTAGTGCGACCAATATGCTTTCTAGCGGAGGCAACATCAATCAAGGGAGGTCAATGGCTGCGCAAGATGGTGATCTTCGGCGATAGACTTGGTGGTGTTATGGCGAATTGATGGCGGAGAAACAAAGCTAATGCTTTCATAGTGTTCGGTAAACTTTAGTACAATTATTATACAACCCCTAAACTTTAATAAAGTTGTCGATGTAATTTCTATGTCGTCTACGTTTTACTTTACATGAGTCATTTGGTGTTAGAAATTTATGTTTTTGTTTTATGCATTTTCCCAGTTTTGGTTGTTGTTTTGTTCGCACCATTTCATGCTCCCTAACGCGATAGTATGGTTTTACGCCTCTTGTCCCGCAACGCGAAGGGCTTAAGACTAGTTATTATTAAAACACAAGCTGCGTTATGGTAATGTCTATCATATCGTGCTACGATAACTCTTTTTCCTTTTTCCTTTTTCCTTTTTTCTTATTTTTCTTTTCTTTTTTTACTTTAACTCCTTAACTTTCAGTTTGTACACTTACGTTCTTTTAACTTTCGAAAAAAATATGAAATGTCATTTTGCCCTACTCGAGATTTAAGTGCTTATTTATATTTATGTACATTTGGTATAAATTCAAGTTGGTTTATATTTTAATGTAATAAATTTTTGGGGTCAAATATAATACGTTTTTGCGCATATTTTTATATACGTTTTCAGTTGTTCTACGTTTTGACGTAAATGTTGTTTGGAAACAAGTCCCGTCAAATATAATATGTTTTCATTAGACGGTATAAGTTCGTGTGACTTTACGTTTGACGCTATCGCAACGCGGGTACCATCCTTTAACTTAAAAAAAACACTATTTTCTTACGCTTCAACCTAATTTTTTTAGGAAATAAGTTTGGTAAAATATAAAATGTTTTGGTGCTTATATTTATGTGTTTTGATTTGGTCCATGTTTTGATGTAAATTTTGTTCACAAACGAGTCGGGTCAAATATAATACGTTTTCATTAGACAGCATAAATTCACGTTACTTTACGTTTCGACACGGCCACAAGATGCGGGACAAATTTACTAGTTCAATCATGATACTCAATTGCGTGATACAGTGGAAATCGAATTTCAATAGGTATGAGTTTGGTTCGTTATGGTAGTAGTATGATACCGATGCTCGATATATCATCAAAATAAAAAAAACAAGAAAAAAGTTTTAACATGCCTCAAAAGCATATCGACATGTGTTTATATCCATCGAAACCATAAAAATGAATAAAGTCGTGATATGCCCAAAAGGATGTGGACACATTTTTAAACCATAGTAAATGAATATCGATAATTCGTCACAGTACCGATGTTGGTATCAGTTCGTTTTTAGGATTGGAACTTGCCACTGACAAGTTTCAATAGTGTTTCACAATCTTTATGTTTTTGAATGCTTGCCAACTCTGAGAATAAAGTGATGAATTAAATTGGAAATTGTTTGTAAGACCCCAACACGTTTTAACCGAAAAGACGCAACGGAAAAATACGAACCATAAAATTCCTTTCTTTATTAACTGTTTGACTTACTTGAAGCTTCATTTATAAAGTGTCGAACAATTTCCTTGAAAAAAATCACGACATTCATTCTTAATTTAAGTATCATACGTAATAGATAAATACAATTAATGTGACCACTCTCCCCGTACAATTCTTGCTTTTTGACTCGAACTACTCCCGCTTGCCATGATGGTGATAGAGAAACTCTGTGCAAATCCTGCAGTCACCATATACAACCAGCCCATTAGTGATTGGTAACATCATACAAAATTAAAGACATACATTTAAAGACTATAAGACATTCTAAATTACATAATTCTATTTCATTCGTTTATCCTCTCGAATTCACTTGCTCCAAATCCGACATCAATTCCTCAAGGGCCCGGACCTGACATTCTCTTACCTGCAATACATTTCTTTCTCAACGGAAGAGTTTTAGTAGCACATAATCTTGACGTATTAAAATTCACATCTTCACATAACACATATCATTTGTATACGTTCATTATTTACGACACATGTATACACTTTCAATCCAATACATATAAACCAATTAAATATATTCCAACCCCATACACATATATTCCAATCCCATACATATATCGCACCTATAAGCTCACATTACTTACATCAACAATAACTACATATCTACAATACGCATACAAGTCTCGATTGACTTATTTACATTTAATTATCATACTTATTTATGCATACAATATCCACCTAGAACATTCCTGTGAACAAGTTCTATCCTTTCATGTGTGTAAGATATATACTAACACGCTATTTAACAAGATTCGAATCACACACACACACACACACATATATATATATATCACACCCCGACCCGCAGCGAAAAAGGTGATCGGGGCATGATTGGGTTATCATCAAAGCTCATGACATTTATTTTAACGTTTCATATTCATTAATACACTTTAATGGAAAATTTACAATCAATATTACATCATGTCCTAAATATCAATCTAGGCTTCATTGTTTTCTTCGAAGGCATTTCCTATGTTTTCCTTGCTTCATCCTGTTCACCTGTATCATGTGTAAAAAGGGTTTTTGGATCAACAAAAAGTTGGCGAGTAAATCCTATGGAAAACATTTGAACAAGTTTATTTAATTGATTATAAAATAAAGTGCACAACCACACATGAGTAAAAATAGATGTAAACTTATTCACCAATCAATTTATATTAAACAATACACACATGAACAATAATGGATCGTTTAGAGGCACGCGTTGCTCAACTCGTCTCTCACGAGGAACTGATGGGCCTAATGAATGAATTGCATAAACTTGACAATATGAAATACATAACTACAAACAATATAAACTCAATAATACACACACGAACAATAATGGATTTGTTTTGAGGCACGTGTTGCTCAACTCGTCTCACACGAGGAACTGATGGGCCTAATGAATGAATTGCATATAAATAGACAAAATGAAATACATAACTACAAGCAATGTATACAATCTAAGTTTAGATCACAATATGGTATGGCACAAGTTTAAATAAACGACTTAATTTTATGACACATGACACACCCCAAAACGTGTAATTAAAAAGGGGAGTTGTAAGATTCACTCATATTGGGTGCGTTCGATTGATGATGTTGAATGCACGCGAAGTTGGTTTTAACCACGAGTGAAACTAACCTAGGTAAATAGCATTATGGTTCGGTAAGTAAACGGATTTTATTAATCCATTTTAGTAGGATTGTTGGGTGTATTTTTGTGAGTTTAAGGCTATTTTCTAACCTTAAAAATGTTATTTTTAAGTATTTTTAATTGATTTTTTTAATAATATAAATAAATAAAAATAATAAAAAATGTTGACTTTTTGACCGTTGACCGTTGACCATTGACCATTGACCATTGACTTTGACCGGTTCGTATGTGTGTATGTGTGCGCTGGGTGAGGCTCGAACCCGAGACCTCCCGTACGCGTGCACGCAGCTCTACCAACTGTGCTACGTGTCTAACCCGAAATATTTCTGTTTTTAATTATATTTATATACTAACTAGATTAAACTGAAAATCATTTATTTTTAAAAACGATTTAATGCGTCGGACCGGAGCGCTCCACAGGTCTCGAACCCGGGACCTGTGGGTTGAGTTAACACACAGTCCACCGCTGGACTGTGTGTCTAACTTGTTAAATAAACTGATTTTTATTATACTTATATACTAACTACCTTATTTCGTTTCTGCCTTAAATAAAAAGTTTGATAATTGTCCGGACCGGTGTAGTAGTCCGGACTCGAACTCGTGACCTGTGTTTTAAACGCGCACATAGTCCACCACTGGACTGTGTGTCTATCTTGGTTATTATTCCGGTTTTTATTATACTTAACAACTATATGAAATGAATCCGGTTCAGTAATAAAAGGGAACATTTTTATTAAAGCGAGGGAGCGTGGGACGTGATTCGAACTCGAGACGTAAGCGTTTTTAATGTGCACACAGTCCACCACTGGACTGTGTGTCTAACCCGAGTTATTTCTTGATTTAAATTAAACTTATATACTACCGAAACTTCGTCTTCTTCGTTGATCTTAACCAGAAACGATGACTGACTGATTCAACGATTTTAATCATGTTCTTTAGTGTGTTTCAGTTAATTACAGGTGAGAGAAATAAACGAATGAAAAATTAAGTGTTAGATATACCGAAACTGGGCTCCTCTGTTTCTCCGGCGAAACTCCGGTGACAGCAGAAACTTCCGGCGACGTGTGTCCTGAGGCAGAGAGTCTTCAGCAAGCTTGAAATGGATGTGGGTGACTTCGGTATAAGCTCTGGGGTTCAGTAAGGCACAGAGGTGAAGGGTTCGGTTTTCCGGCGATGTGCAGAACTTTTCCGGCGAGTGGAATTACGTCGGGTAAAGGTGCGGTTTTGAGCGAAAAGGCTACCAATAGATTGTGGGTGAATTTATAGGAAGGAATCTAAATGTATAGAGTCAGATTTCAGACTTGATCGTCGGTCATTACGTTTTCCGGCGGTTATAGCTTGTGTCGCGGGTTCAGGCGTCGGTTATAACCGATGTAGTGAGTAAGGTTTACGTTATAACCGAAGAAACCGTCCAATCTCCCGAGATCGCCGGGATTTCCGACGACTGAAATTGGGCGCGTCGTTATTTGAATTCGAGGTTCATGTTATGAATTAATTGTTTCCATTTATGAACAAGAAACATAAGTGGCGCAGTGGTTGAGTGTGTGTGCGATAAGACTTTGCTGAAGTTGTTGGCTGACCCGGGTTCGAAACCCGGCAGCAACATTATATTTTTATTTCATTATTTTTAATATTTTTTCAAAAACAAATTATATATTCCAATACACTTATTAATTATGTATCGTTTAAAATTATTTTGGGCATTAAATACGCAACGAAATTTTTAACTGATTGTTCGGTTAATAAACGCAGCGGGTTTGGTAAATCCGTTTTTTTGACGGATGTTACAGTATCCCCTGCTTTTTAGAAATTTCGTCCCGAAATTTAAGTAGTGATATATTTGACTAAAAAAATGATGGTGTTTAGTTTGACAGTTACATGCTTAGAAAAAGTAAGGGTTTAAGTTTTTGTTTGAGGCGGTAACGTTCCTTGTAAGGGTTAAGTACCCTGTTACAGGAATCGCTTTTTGTTGCCTTCGGTGAAAATATTGATAAGCGGAGTTGATTTGCTAAATATGATATCATGCGCAAGAGTTTTGATATGTTTGGAAGGATATAGTTATATCCTAAAGCAAAACTTCTAATACTACAACCTACATGGAACTTCTCATAACCATCTAACAATACCTCTGATCCTTTGACAAGAATACTTATATACCAGCGGCGTATCCACCATATTCTTGTCAAATTTTCATTGGTTTTATCAGTAAGTTATGATTGGTTCTATGACTATAGAATATAAATAAACACAACAACTAATGTACCAAGAAATTACTAAATCCTACATAGAACTTCTCATAACCGTCTGACAATGCCTCTGGTCCTTTGACAAGAATACTTATATATAGGAAGTACCAGCGGCGTATCCACCATATTCTTGTCAAATTTTCATTGGTTTTATCAGTAAGTTATGATTGGTCCTATGATGTAACTTTAGAACATAAATAACACAACAACCAATATTTGAATCCACATTCTGATAGCATATATGTTTGAATGGTGACAGTTCCTCTCTCGTTTGTTATGATGGAGAGGTTAGTTTATGTAGAAATAGAACACAATCCAATTTCTTTAAATGGCGAGATGATATGAATGTAACACAAATTTCAACCAAGATAATACTAAATCCTACATGGAACTTCTCATAACCGCCTGATAATGCCTCTGATCTTTTGGCAAGAATACTTATATATAGGAAGTACCAGCGGCGTATCCACCATATTCTTGTCAAATTTTCGTTGGTTTTATCCGCAAGTTATGATTTGTTACCAAGAAACTACTAATCCTACATAGAACTTCTCATAACCGTCTGACAATGCCTCTGATCCTTTGACAAGAATACTTATATATAGGAAGTACCAGCGGCGTATCCACCATATTCTCGTCAAATTTTCATTGGTTTTATCAGTGAATTATGATTAGTCCTATGTGACTCTACAACCAATACAACAAACACAAAATACTGAAAATGAAAAAAATGTCTGTGCGATCAAGGCTCAATCAAACGGAGCCGATCGTATTGCATGTACTGACAATGAAAATGTCTGTGCGATCAAGGCTCAATCAAACGGAGCCGATTGTATTGCATGTACTGTAAATAATAAATTTAATCTAAACAATAATCACACAAACAGCTTATACATGGAACCTCTCATAACCGCCTGATAATGCCTCCGATCCTTTGACAAGAATACTTATATATAGGAAGTACCAGCGGCGTATCCACCATATTCTTGTCAAATTTTCATTGACTTTATTCACAAGTTATGATTAGTTCTATGTGACCCTACAACAAACACAACAACCACAAGATACTGATAATGAAAGTGTCTGTGCGATCAAGGCTCAATCAAACGGAGCCGATCGTATTGCATGTACTGAAAATGAAAATGTCTGTGCGATCAAGGCTCAATCAAACGGAGCTGATCGTATTGCATGTATTGAAAATAATAAACAATAATCACTCAAACAGTTTATACATGGAACCTCTCATAACCGCTTGATAATGCCTCCGATCCTTTGACAAGAATACTTATATATAGGAAGTACCAGCGGCGTATCCACCATATTCTCGTCAAATTCTCATTGACTTTATCCGCAAGTTATGATTAGTTCTATGTGACTCTACAACAAACATAACAACCACAAGATACTGATAATGAAAATGTCTGTGCGATCA
Organism: Scalesia atractyloides; assembly: GCA_947069175.1. Lineage (NCBI taxonomy): Eukaryota > Viridiplantae > Streptophyta > Magnoliopsida > Asterales > Asteraceae > Scalesia > Scalesia atractyloides. The sequence continues at coordinate 2,363,959 of CAMTDV010000003.1, forward strand.
AGGCTCAATCAAACGGAGCCGATCGTATTGCATGTACTGAAAATGAAAAATGTCTGTGCGATCAAGGCTCAATCAAACGGAGCCGATCGTATGTGGGCACGCCGGGTTCACGCTCATAATAAAATGGGGAACATGCTCAACGCTCATAATGTAATGGGGAGCGGCGGCCTATGAAATTGCATGTACTGAAAATAATAAACAATAATTACTCAAACAGTTTACACATGGAACCTCTCATAACCGCCAGATAATGCCTCCGATCCTTTGACAAGAATACTTATATATAGGAAGTACCAGCGGCGTATCCACCATATTCTTGTCAAATTCCCATTGGCTTTATCCTTAAGTTATGATTGGTTATATGTGATAAAGAAAAACATAACATTAAACGACTGGAGTTGAATCTTGATTTCCGGTGAAGAGGACTAGTTGGGTGGTTTCGTTTGGGCCGTCATTATCTTCGTCAGGGTTGGCGTTGATGTTGAAAACTCTTCCTCTTGTTGGTGGCCTAGTGATTTGGTTTTCTTGATTTACTTGGTTAACTGGATTTGATTGAGCTTGAGCGTTTATGATGTTAACCAATCGAGGGCACGTGTTTCTAAAGTGGGTAGGGTCGCCACAATTGAAATAAGCGCGAACATATGGGAACATGGGGTATTGAGGTTGATGATAGGTTTGGATCATGTTTTGAGTAGGGGAAGAGATTTGGTTTTGAGGGGTGCGGCAAACCTTGCTCAAATGACCATAGCGTCCACAAGTTGCACATAGACGACAAGGTAAGGTAAGGGGATGGTGATAAAAACAGGTGTTACATCGAGGGTGAGGTCCAAGATATGGTTTCTTATTTGGGTAAGTTGAGTTGGGTGCCACTTGAGTGATTGGGATAGCTTGGATTGGTATGGCTTGTAAAACTGGTTGATTACGTTGGGTAGTAGCGAAAAGTTGCCCGTCTCTTTTTCTCTTAAAAGTGGGTTGAGAAGGGGATTCGGTTTGGGTGGAGTTTGAAGTTTCAGTCGATGCTTTATCCTTCTTCTTCTCCTCCTTGAAGTCTTTGTTCCCGATTCGGTTTTCGGTGAGCTCTGTAGCTAACTCCATAGCTGCTTCAAAGTTGCAGGCGTGGTACTTATTACAGAGTCTTGAATCTTTGACGGAAGACCTCGAATGTAGTGCTCGATCAAACGGTAGAGGGGAGTGAATAAGTTGGGAACCATTTGATTTAACTCGAGGAATCTTTTGTTGTACGTGGTGTGGTCGCCTTCCTTTTGCTTCAACGAATAGAACTCATCTTCTAATTTCTTGATTTTGCTCCTTGGGCAAAATCGTCTGGTCATGATTTCCTTCAATTCATTCCAAGTTAAAGTCATAGCATCTTCAACACCTCGTTTGGCCTTCTCTGTATTCCACCAAGTAAGGGCTATTCCATATAAACGACCAGTAGCATATCGCACTTTGCGATCATCGGGGCAATCGCAATTTAGAAAAGTGTTCTCCATTTCTTCAAACCAATGGAGAAGAGCGGTGACACCTTCAGTCCCCTCGTATTTTGGAGGGTCGCATGATTTGAAATGCTTGTAGGTGCATTTAGTGGTATTTGGGGGAGAGTTGATAACGTTTTGATCTTCTTGGTTGACAGGGTTAGCGGTAAGTGCTTGTTGGACTTGGATTACAATGTTGGGTATTACGGCAGCCATTTGTTGAGCGATTAGGGCAGCCATGCGCTCGCGAGCTTTTCCTGCTCTCATCTTCCTACGGGCGAGGCTAGAAGACATCTACAAGGAATACACATCACGAGGATGAGTTGGATGTTTTTGGGTTCATGGGTCGCACTAGGAATGAACATTCATAAAATAAATATAGAAAAATAAATCTACTACATCCATGGGATGTCTTGGGCTTTGCTCGTCATTAGGCCCTACATGCCGCCATACTTCACCTTCGTAATCATGTGGGCCCCCATGAATACCGGGTTTTTCATATGGCTCGCATGTGTTAGCCTGGTTACGTACACTAGAACCCGGAGAAAATCGAGAAATATGTATATAACGTATGGTATTCGGAATGTGTCCAGGTGTAGACACGGTGACACCTCAAAGTGGGGTTAGTTCGAACGACGTTTGGTGTGGCATGCTTTGGCCTAATAGGTCCTTCGTACTCTCATCGTTAGTCCCCAGGTAGGCAAACTGGTCCGTTATATTGGATTTATACGAATGCCAACCTAGACAGGACGTTCCGACTACCGGTACTTGTACCCTTCCAGTTACTACATGCCCGTCGCAGAACTTACTTTGATAAGATTTGAAAATTGCAACAAAATCTTTGAATAACAAAAGTATGAAGATGAATTGAATATGTGAACATTGATATATGTGTGATGAATGTGTATATAAGTATGTATGTTTGACTGTAAGTATAAACAAATATGAAACAAATAAATATCATAAGTTTGTATGTAACCACCTAAACAATTAAAATTTAGGCAAACTATAGTATAGGCTCTAAGGGTCTATAACCTATCCTATATCCCTATAGTCATGGCTCTGATACCAATCTGTCACACCCCGACCCGCAGCAGGAAAGGTGATCGGGGCATGATTGGGTTATCATCAAAGCTCATGACATTTATTTTAACGTTTCATATTCATTAATACACTTTAGTGGAAAATTTACAATCAATATTACATCATGTCCTAAATATCAATCTAGGCTTCATTGTTTTCTTCGAAGGCATTTCCTATGTTTTCCTTGCTTCATCCTGTTCACCTGTATCATGTGTAAAAAGGGTTTTTGGATCAACAAAAAGTTGGCGAGTGAATCCTATGGAAAACATTTGAACAAGTTTATTTAATTGATTATAAAATAAAGTGCACAACCACACATGAGTAAAAATAGATGTAAACTTATTCACCAATCAATTTATATTAAACAATACACACATGAACAATAATGGATCGTTTAGAGGCACGCGTTGCTCAACTCGTCTCTCACGAGGAACTGATGGGCCTAATGAATGAATTGCATAAACTTGACAATATGAAATACATAACTACAAACAATATAAACTCAATAATACACACACGAACAATAATGGATTTGTTTTGAGGCACGTGTTGCTCAACTCGTCTCACACGAGGAACTGATGGGCCTAATGAATGAATTGCATATAAATAGACAAAATGAAATACATAACTACAAGCAATGTATACAATCTAAGTTTAGATCACAATATGGTATGGCACAAGTTTAAATAAACGACTTAATTTTATGACACATGACACACCCCAAAACGTGTAATTAAAAAGGGGAGTTGTAAGATTCACTCACATTGGGTGCGTTCGATTGATGATGTTGAATGCATGCGAAGTTGGTTTTAACCACGAGTGAAACTAACCTAGGTAAATAGCATTATGGTTCGGTAAGTAAACGGATTTTATTAATCCATTTTAGTAGGATTGTTGGGTGTATTTTTGTGAGTTTAAGGCTATTTTCTAACCTTAAAAATGTTATTTTTAAGTATTTTTAATTGATTTTTTTAATAATATAAATAAATAAAAATAATAAAAAATGTTGACTTTTTGACCGTTGACCGTTGACCATTGACCATTGACCATTGACTTTGACCGGTTCGTATGTGTGTATGTGTGCGCTGGGTGAGGCTCGAACCCGAGACCTCCCGTACGCGTGCACGCAGCTCTACCAACTGTGCTACGTGTCTAACCCGAAATATTTCTGTTTTTAATTATATTTATATACTAATTAGATTAAACTGAAAATCATTTATTTTTAAAAACGATTTAATGCGTCGGACCGGAGCGCTCCACAGGTCTCGAACCCGGGACCTGTGGGTTGAGTTAACACACAGTCCACCGCTGGACTGTGTGTCTAACTTGTTAAATAAACTGATTTTTATTATACTTATATACTAACTACCTTATTTCGTTTCTGCCTTAAATAAAAAGTTTGATAATTGTCCGGACCGGTGTAGTAGTCCGGACTCGAACTCGTGACCTGTGTTTTAAACGCGCACATAGTCCACCACTGGACTGTGTGTCTATCTTGGTTATTATTCCGGTTTTTATTATACTTAACAACTATATGAAATGAATCCGGTTCAGTAATAAAAAGGAACATTTTTATTAAAGCGAGGGAGCGTGGGACGTGATTCGAACTCGAGACGTAAGCGTTTTTAATGTGCACACAGTCCACCACTGGACTGTGTGTCTAACCCGAGTTATTTCTTGATTTAAATTAAACTTATATACTACCGAAACTTCGTCTTCTTCGTTGATCTTAACCAGAAACGATGACTGACTGATTCAACGATTTTAATCATGTTCTTTAGTGTGTTTCAGTTAATTACAGGTGAGAGAAATAAACGAATGAAAAATTAAGTGTTAGATATACCGAAACTGGGCTCCTCTGTTTCTCCGGCGAAACTCCGGTGACAGCAGAAACTTCCGGCGACGTGTGTCCTGCGGCAGAGAGTCTTCAGCAAGCTTGAAATGGATGTGGGTGACTTCGGTATAAGCTCTGGGGTTCAGTAAGGCACAGAGGTGAAGGGTTCGGTTTTCCGGCGATGTGCAGAACTTTTCCGGCGAGTGGAATTACGTCGGGTAAAGGTGCGGTTTTGAGCGAAAAGGCTACCAATAGATTGTGGGTGAATTTATAGGAAGGAATCTAGATGTATAGAGTCAGATTTCAGACTTGATCGTCGGTCATTACGTTTTCCGGCGGTTATAGCTTGTGTCGCGGGTTCAGGCGTCGGTTATAACCGATGTAGTGAGTAAGGTTTACGTTATAACTGAAGAAACCGTCCAATCTCCCGAGATCGCCGGGATTTCCGACGACTGAAATTGGGCGCGTCGTTATTTGAATTCGAGGTTCATGTTATGAATTAATTGTTTCCATTTATGAACAAGAAACATAAGTGGCGCAGTGGTTGAGTGTGTGTGCGATAAGACTTTGCTGAAGTTGTTGGCTGACCCGGGTTCGAAACCCGGCAGCAACATTATATTTTTATTTCATTATTTTTAACAATTTTTCAAAAACAAATTATATATTCCAATACACTTATTAATTATGTATCGTTTAAAATTATTTTGGGCATTAAATACGCAACGAAATTTTTAACTGATTGTTCGGTTAATAAACGGAGCGGGTTTGGTAAATCCGTTTTTTTGACGGATGTTACATATATATATATATATATATATATATATTATATATATATATATATATATATATATTGCGAGCCTGAAAATAATTATTTATAATCGTATGACATAATTAAGCTTTTTTACGATCTTTTTGATGATTATACTACTTCCCAGAAGTTTATCGGGGCCTTTACATAAGCCTTAGGGGACGCGGAGGTTGAGGACACAATAAGATACTCAAAACCAACATTTTTATTTTTGCTGCCCATACCCGTCGTAAGCTACGGTCCACCCACCGTAGTTTACGGTAGGGACTTTCTGCAAAAACAGAAGCTCCGTGCCATAAGCTACGGTCGGATACCGTAGCTTACGGCCAACTGCTATTGTTGCTGATCTGCAGCTTATTTTTGACACGTTTTGAGTTTCTTATTCGTTTAGGCTAGTCCCGAGACTTCTAACCACACTTTTTCTAATAACTTATCCGTTTTAACTTCCTTGAAAACCTTTATCTTAATGTTACCAAATTCTCATACTCTCCATCTTAAGATCTATCTACTAAAGTTATGACCCGTTTGCCTCTATATAGAGGATTTTGCCAATTTAATACCATACCAACAATTTAAACAAATCTTACATTAACAATTCTCATATGTTTGTACGTTCCACCATGATTTCGATTAATCAAACATATATACACCTTCATGTGCTTAATTACGAAGTGAGTTCGGAATCAGTTACTTTATGCGTCCGTATTCGTATTCGCTTCCTTGCCTCCTCTTGACCTGTTAGCCTTTTGTGCTTGAGTCCATCTCGATACGACTCCTATCCTTTCATGTTTTCACATTCGCATTGTGGTTAGTACACATACTCGTTCATACAATCATCAATTTCTATTCATTCATGCGTAACTTGACTTTCATAAACCAAATACCGTATACATAAAACATAGGTTACTAGTCACTTTGTTTCACATCCACGCAACCCAAAGAGCATCATACACCAGACGTAGATGATCTAAAACACATCACATGATCTATCGATTTACACAATTGTTTCCAAAAGCTTAAGCGTGGTATTCGTTCATTGTTGACTTTCAAAAGTCAACTGTCTAGCCTACACATTTTCAACCTACGAACATGTATTCATTTTTTATATAGTTGATCATACTAATGATGCATATACACTTCATACCCATGTCGTAGGTCACACACAACATAATCGATTCCTTCTATACTACTCATCTCACAATTCTACAACTAACAACAACATTCAAGATTAACTAATTTAGCATTATCCATGGTTCTAACATTATCCTTACCGGTAAATCCACATGTCATATCATGACACCACTTTCGCCTCTTGATCCCGACTACACAATCAACTAAACGCATATGAAGTTCATAACTTTTAGCATAGAGTACAAGCCCCTAATGCACACTTCTAGCGTATCATACTTAACAATCAAATTTCCACATGAACTCTATCTGAAACACTTCTCATGTTAGTCTGCTTAACAAATACATCATTAACACTTTCTATACATAATCATCCATTACTTGCATACAATTTCATCATTAAGCTCACTTAAGCATTTCATCAAGTACTTGGTGTGCGTACGACAATTAATGCACAATGTACAAGTATTTTGCTATTCATCAATAACAACTAAGAATCACATTACTCCCTTACCATTCTCAATCTAACTAACAAGAATCAAACACATTCAACATAGTACACCAAATTTACTATAATCAATCATGGTTGCATCCTTATTTTAAAAACCCACTTCACCCTTCATGAGGGTTTTCACATATAACAAGCACATACAAAATCTCTATACATACTTTCACTCATATAGTGATTCTAAACGAAATCTCTACGTTGAATCATGCCATACTCAACAAAATTCATCTCAATTTCATATTTTCAACTTCTCATTACGCTAGAACTTTATCAAAAGATAATGTGTAAGTTACCTAGTGTTTAGTAGGCTTAGATGATCATGAATCAAGACTCATGCATGGACAAAATCACCAATTTACCTTCCAATTTGTTGAATTTTGCCATTGAAGCTTCAAGAGAGTATGGTCTCTCTTTCTCTCCCTCTGAACTCGTTCCACACACACACTTGCACCTTCTCTTTTTCTTTTATTTATTTCTTTCTTTTATTTATATAAATACATCTTTCTAGATGTGCATCTCCAACCCTTATAGTTTTATTAGTTTACATGTTTACCACTACTACATTCTTACATTTAACGGTTAACATTGCAGTTAACTAAGTTAAGTATCCCTAGTTACCTAACATTATGCCAAACTATTTAAAAATACACCCTGTAGTTGAAATAGGGATTTTTGGAATTGTTAGGCAAAAGTCACAAGAAATGTTCCTTTCTCAACTACATGGACCTCTTGATGTTTCTATTTGCACCAAATACACTTTCGTGACTAACATAGTAATAACCACAAGGGTAATCGAGCATTCATACAAATGCTACTATATAATTATATGCGTACGTTTAATCTAATATTTATATTGTTTCTTTGTCACAACTAATTCTATGGTGCTGTTTGTTTAATAAGAGCTAAAATATTTGTAGTCCGCGGACCACATATGCAGACATCTTTAGAAGAAGATGTGGACCAAACCTCTAAAGTTTGCAAGAAGAAGGTTGTTTGTTTTTTAACGTACGTAGACTTCTAAAATAAACTGATGGTGGTGCTAGACGGTGGTGGTGGGTGGTGGACGTGGATGGTGGGTGGTGGACGGTGGTGGTGTTTAACCCTCTTCATACCTTAGAAGATCTTAGAAGTGGTTGGACCAAGTCTGCACCAAGAAGAGCTCGCGCAGACATTCTTTTAATGAAACGTCTTCAGAAAAACAAACAGTCTGTAGATGGCAATGTCTGCGCGACACAGAAAGAAGAGCTTGTGCAGATCTCTTTTAAACAAATACCACCTAAGTGTTTTGCATCAATATAATCCTCTTTAATACCCATATCCAACTTGATCAATTCAATCAAATTGAGGGTACGAAATAAGAGTATTGCATTGAACCCTTGACCTTCACATTAATGGGATACGAGTTTATCACCAACTCCCCTTACATATGGAAATTTTCAACCATTTTTGAACATAGTCAATTGATGTTCATCTAGTCGTGATGATTCCACCTACCTGACAAAAACTGTTACACTGCAAAACCCAGGCTTGCGAGTTTTGTTGGATTCACCTATCGCACTAAGTAAGATTTTAAAAATATTAAAATATATTTCATTCGGACTTCAAACTTTGAAATAATAAAATCTACAACCTAGGATGCACTAAAACTTCCACTTTTGTCAAGTAGACGAGAGATGCCATGTTACTTTCTACTACAATTCACCCTGAAACATGTACTGAAAACGTCAGCTTACACTAATGATTCTATACTTGAAAACTTTTGAAACTTCAACTTCATCAGCACAAACATTTATTATTAATTCCAACTTTCACAATTACCACTTAACATTCAATATATCCATCAAATCCCATAACTCATGTAAACATTTGCCACTTTACCATGAAAACAAATATGTGATATTACCTTATAAAAAACCATCCACTCAACGTTTTCCATGAAAACAATTATATTAAACCTGTAAATCTCTCTATAAACATTATTTAAACTTCATAGTGTTGTCTCTTTGAATAGTATTGGGTTTCTCTAAAGCTCATATGAGTACATAATGAAAACCCTTAGCTCTCTTCCATCCTCAAACTCATTTCATAAAGCATCCCTTTAAATAAAACATAAGGATTTGCTTATAGTTTTATTTACAACCTTCATGATGAACCTAAACCATTAACCACTTTACCCCATAACCATAGCAATCATACTAACATGAACGTACACAAAAAATCATGAACTCTTATGATCATCCTATAGCTCAATCATATTCCATTCCCATGTTGTTATTGACACATACACATAAATAATACTTTAGCATGCATACAGATAATAAACGCCCACAAATTTCAAAACGAGATTTAGAGGAAATGTTGAAAATGTCCGACATGATAGGGTTACCTTGAAAATATAAACGGGCAATACAAGTAAAGTAGGGGGCTGTCACACTCTGACCCGCAGCGGAAATGGTAGTCGAGGCATGATTTGGTTTTCATCAAAGCTCATGACATTTACTATTATAAAATTTCATATTTATTATTTCCAATTTACAAGAGAAATTACAACCAACACACAAACACAACATGTTCTAAACACCACTTTCATGAACTCTTTATTTTTCTTCTAGGGCAAATTCCTATGTGTTCCTTGCTCAACCTGTTCACCTGTATCATGCGTAAAAATAGGGTTCTGGGTCAACAAAAGTTGGCGAGTGAATCTTATTTAAGCATTTGAACGAATTAGTTATATTGGTTATTTAAATAAAAATGTGCATAAACCAAATATGAGTAAACACATATGTAACTCTAACCACAAACCACATAATATCAATTAATGCACACACAAGCATGACAAATGATGAACAATGAGATCAAGGCTCAATCAAACGAAGCCGATCTAGTGAGGCACCAGATACTTAACTCGTCTCCAACGAGGAACTGATGGGCCTAATGAATGAATTGCATGCAACTGAAAAAAAAAGTAAGCACGCAATACAACAAGTAATATTTACATCAAACGTTAGATCATATTATGGTAATAGCACAAATGTTTGAATAAACGAAATAAATGAAACGACACATGATATACCCCAAAAAACAAGAATAAAAAGGGGAATTTGTAAGGATTCACTCACACTGGGTGCGTTTCCTTTAATTGACGATGAACGCGCATGAGTTTGGATTTAATCACGAGAGAAATTAACCTAAATAGTAACGTAATAATTCGATAAAAGTTAATATTTTTAATTAATGCCTTTTATTAGGTTTTAAGATTTATTTTTATGGTAATTAATATAATTTTTAACCTTAAAAATCTTATTTTTAAGCATTTTTAAATGATTTTTAAATAACAATAATAAAGAAATAAATAAAACAAAAATTAAAAAAAAAAGTTGACCTTTTCAGGTCTGACCGGTCGGATAACATGTAAATTAGGCAGCGTGTGAGGTTCAAACTCGTGACCTCCCGTATACGTGCACGCAGCTCTACCAACTGAGCTACGTGTCTAACCCGAAATAATATCAATTTTAATTATATATATATATACTAGTTAGGTTAATACCGAATTTATTTATTTTAAAAAGATTTATAAATCTTCAAAACCGGTTGAGACTTCATGATTCGAACCCGAGACCTTTAGTTCCCATATGAATCCTTATTTGTATTAACTTTAAACACTTGTTCCAGAGTGATCTGAGTGAGTTAAAAAGTTTGGTTTTATTTACAGAGAATCGGTAACGTATACGAGTCAAACCCAGGACATGTGTTTTGTGATTGCACACAGTCCACCACTGGACTGTGTGTCTAACCCGATTAAAAACCCGCTTTTAAAAATATTTATACATTGAAGAAACTTCATCCTCTTCATATGAATTACCCAGAAATACCAACCCGACTGAAAATCTGATTAAACAGTTTTTTTGACTAACATTATTTTACTAAACAACTGACATTTAAAAGAAGTAAAATGAATATACCAGTGTGAGATGAGTTATGAACTTTTCCGGTTGGATTTCGGCCACAAGCAGGGAAACTCCGGCGACGGTTTTGTTTGAGCGGAGAGGTATCTGGGAGTATTTGAGAGAGGAAAATCGACGAGAATGGCGAGTTCAATTGAGGTGAGATGCATCAGTATTTATAATGTGTGCAGTCAACACCGATTTCGGTTTCACGACTCAAATCATGGGTCAATGATTAATTCCAGTCGGTTTTCATATTAATTATAACCGGATTTCTGTTATAACTGAAGTTCATCGTCGGTTACATTCGATCATTGCAGAAATTACTTCAATTTAGGCGGTTACAGTTTCTGAAATTTTTGAATCTTGCAGATTTGCTTGCGGTTTCATTATAAATTTAGTTTGTTTTCAAATTTAAACATAAGTGTGTTTAGTCTAGTGGTGTAGGTTGTGTGAACTTTGTGGGGAAACCCTGGTTCGATTCCCAGCTCCCCCTTTGTTTGTTTCATTTTAATTATTTTTATTATTTTTAGCTAATTTTCTTTATATATATATATATATATATATATATATATTTATAGATCTTAATTAATTATTTATTAACTATAAGTATCAATTTAAATAACACAACTAAATGCGCAACGAACTTCAAAGAAATACTTGATTTTTAAACGGAGCGGGTTTTGAAATCCGTTTTACATGAATCTTACACTATCCCCTACTTTTAGAAATTTCGTCCCGAAATTTAGGTAGAAGTTGTAATAGGGAAAAGATGTGGGTATTTTTCGCGTATTGAGTCTTCGCGTTCTCAAGTAAACTCAGGTTTTCGTTTTGACTCCCAACGTACTCTGACTAAAATCTGAATATCTTTTAAAAGGGAGATGTGATGTTTGGATTTTGATTGAGGCGGTAACATTCCTAGTAAGGGTTGAATACCCTACTACAGGATTGGCTTTTTGATGCCTAAGATGAGAAGCGTTGATACACAGAGTTGATTGACTGGATATGATCTCATGCATAAGAGTTTGAGAGAATTGATGCGTTGAAAAGATAAAGTTATATAACGATATTAAAACCTACACGGAACTTCTCATAACCGCTTGACAATGCTTTTGATCCTTTGACAAGAATACTTATATATAGGAAGTACTAGCGGCGTATCCACCATATTCTTGTCTAATTTCCATTGGCTTTGTCAGTAAGTTATGATTAGTTCTATGTGACTCTAAAATCTACAAAACAAACACAACAGACAAAGCTTGAGTCTCAAATTTGAAAGAATACATGACTGAATGTCGACGGTACCTCTCTTGTATGTTATGATGAAGGGGTCAGTCTATGAAAAAAAGTGAGACACGACCCAACTTCTTTAAATGATGAGACGAGGTGCTTCATGATGTATGATAACTTGAAATTTTAAATTGACGAGTAGCGACATGACATAAAACAATGATATCAATTAGCATTAAAATTTTTGGATACATAAATTCTCAAATTAACATAGGGATATACAAAGATTGAGATTTATAGAGAAAACTAAACGGTTGGAGCTGAGTCTTGACTCTTGGTGATGGAAAGCTAGTTAGGTTGCTCGTTTGCACCGTTATTGACTTCAACTGGATTGGCGTTGATGTTGTAAGCTCTTCCTCTCACCGGTGGGGGTGCTGGGTTTGCTTGATTTGCTTGGTTAACTGGGTTCGCTTGAGCGTGTGTTAATGATGTTAACAAATCTAGGGCACATGTTTCTAAAATGGGTAGGGTCACCACAATTAAAGCAAGCTTGAACATGTGGAACCATGGGGTATTGGGGTTGTTGATAGTGTTGGATCATGTTTTGGGTAAGGGTGAAGCTTGGTTTTGAGGGGTATGATAAGTTTTACTTAGATGACCATAACGCCCGCAATTAGCACACAATCGACAAGGTATGGTAGGTTGATGGTGATAAAAGCAGGTGTTGCATTGAGGGTGAGGTCCAATGTAAAGTTTCTTATTTGGGTAAGCAGAGTTGGGAGCTACTTGAGTGATTGGGATAGCTTGGAGGGGTACGGCTTGTGGAGCTGGTTGACTGCCTTGAGTGACAGCGAAATTTTGCCCGTCTCGCTTTCTCTTGGCAGCGAGTTTGGAAGAGGATTTAGGTTGGGTTGGGTTGGGTTTGAGGTTTCAGTTGGTGTTTTATCTTTCTTCTTCTCATCCTTGAAATCTCCATTCCTAATGTGGTTTTCGGTGAGCTCTGTAGCTAGCTCCATTGCTGCTTCCAAAGTTGCTGGTGTAGTACTCATCACAGGGTCCTAAATCTTTGAAGGAAGACCCCGAATGTAGTGCTCGATCAAACGGTAGAGAGGGGTGAAACAATTTGGAACCATTTGATTTAACTCGAGAAAACTCTTGTTATAGGTTATGTGATCTCCCTCTTTTTACTCGAGGAATAGAACTCATCCTCTAGTTTCTTAATTTCGCTTCTTGGGCAGAAGCGTCTTGTCATGAGTTCCCGAAGTTCTTCCCAAGTTAGGGCTACAGCGGCTTCAGCACCTCGTCTGCCCTTCTCAGCATTCCACCACGTGAGGGCTACTCCATACAAACGTCCAGTAGGCATAGCGCACTTTGTGGTCATTGGGACAATAACAGTTGAGGAAAGTACTCTCCATCTCTTCAAACCAACGAAGGAGAGCAGTGACTCCTTCAGTTCCTTCGTACTTGGGAGGGTCACATGAATGAAAGTGCTTATAAGTGCACCTTGTGGTATTTGGGGGAGGGTTAGCAACATTTTGACCCTCTTGATTGATTGGGTGGATAGGATTGGCTGCACGGGCTTGTTGGACTTGAACTACGATGTCGGCAAGTACGGCGACCATTTTTTGAGCGATTTGGGCAGCCTTGCGCTCGCGTGATTTTCCTGATCTCCTACCTCTACGAGAGTGACTAGAAGGCATCTACAAGGAATACGTATCGAGAGTATGAGTCTGACGTTTTAGGTGTCTTGTACCGTATAAAAGATTAATATCCACAAAACAAATGAGAGAAAAACAAATTCACCACGTCCATAGGATGTCTTGGGCTTTGCTCATGTTTAGGCCCCCATATTTCCCCATACTTGGCCTTGGTAGTCATGTGGGCCCCCATGACTACTGGGCTCTGGTAGGGTTCATATTGGTGTTGGCCTGTTAACACTCTCGCTACCCGAATGAAAATCGTAAAACATGATTGCAAGGTATAAAGTCGGAGGGTGTCCAGGTGTAGACACAGTGACAACTCAAAGTGGAGTTAGTTCACACGACGTTTGGTGTGGCATGTTTTGGCCTAATAGGTCCTTCGTACTCTCATCGTTAGTCCCCAGGTAAGCAAACTAGTCCGTTATATTGGATTTATACGAATGCCAACCTAGACAGGACGTTTCGACTACTGGTACTTGTACCCTTCCAGTTACTACATGCCCGTCGTAGAAATTACTTTGATGAGATTGAGAAAAATGAAACATCACAAAATCTTGAATAAAGAAATATGAGAATGATTTAAATATGTGAGAGTTGAAACGTGCGTGATGAATGTATATGTAAGCATGTTATGTTTGACAATATGTATAACTCATTAAGTATCACACAAAATGATAGTGAAAGTGCTTGCATGCATATTTGTGTGTAGCAAATATGAAACAAATAAACATCATGAGTTTGCATTTAACCATATAAGAAATTAAAATATAATCGACTATAGTATAGGCTCTAAGGGTCTAATAACCTATCCTGTATCTCTATAGTCAAAAGCTCTGATACCAATCTGTCACACCCTGACCCGCAGCGGAAATGGTAGTCGGGGCATGATTGGGTTTTCATCAAAGCTCATGACATTTACTATTATAAAATTTCATATTTATTATTTCCAATTTACAAGAGAAATTACAACCAACACACAAACACAACATGTTCTAAACACCACTTTCATGAACTCTTTATTTTTCTTCTAAGGCAAATTCCTATGTGTTCCTTGCTTCAACCTGTTCACCTGTATCATGCGTAAAAATAGGGTTCTGGGTCAATAAAAGTTGACGAGTGAATCTTATTTAAACATTTGAACGAATTAGTTATATTGGTTATTTAAATAAAAATGTGCATAAACCAAATATGAGTAAACGCATATGTAACTCTTACCACAAACCACATAATATCAATTAATGCACACACAAGCATGACAAATGATGAACAATGAGATCAAGGCTCAATCAAACGGAGCCGATCTAATGAGGCACCTGATGCTTAACCCGTCTCCAACGAGGAACTGATGAGCCTAATGAATGAATTGCACGCAACTAACAAAAATGTATGCACACAATACAAAAGTAATATTTACATCACACGTTACATCATATTATGGTAATAGCACAAGTGTTTGAATAAACGAAATAAATGAAACGACACATGATATACCCCAAAACATGAATAAAAAGGGGAATTTGTAAGGATTCACTCACACTGGGTGCGTTTCCTTGGATTGACGATGAACGCGCACGAGTTTGGATTTAATCACGAGAGAAATTAACCTAAATAGTAACGTAATAATTCGATAAAAGTTAATATTTTTAATTAATGCCTTTTATTAGGTTTTAAGATTATTTTTGTGGTAATTAATATAATTTTTAACCTTAAAAATCTTATTTTTAAGTATTTTTAAATGATTTTTAAATAATAATAATAAAGAAATAAATAAAAAAATAAAAAAATAAAAGTTGATCTTGTCAGGTCTGACCGGGTCTGACCGGTCGGATAACATGTAAATTAGGCAGCGTGTGAGGTTCGAACTCGTGACCTCCCGTATACGTGCACGCAGTTCTACCAACTGAGCTACGTGTCTAACCCGAAATAATATCAATTTTAATTATATATATATACTAGTTACGTTAATACGAAATTTATTTATTTTAAAAAGATGTATAAATCTCCAAAACCGGTTGAAACTTCATGATTAGAACCCAAGACCTTTAGTTCCCGTGCACACAGCCCAACCAGTTGGGCTGTGTGTCTGACCCGTATGAATCCTTATTTGTATTAACTTTAAACACTTGTTCCAGAGTGATCTGAGTGAGTTAAAAAGTTTGGTTTTATTTACAGAGAATCGGTAACGTATACGAGTCAAACCCGGGACATGTGTTTTGTAATTGCACACAGTCCACCACTGGACTGTGTGTCTAACCCGATTAAAAACCCGCTTTTTAAAATATTTATACATTGAAGAAACTTCATCCTCTTCATATGAATTACCCAGAAATACCAACCCGACTGAAAATCTGATTAAACAGTTTTTTGACTAACATTATTTTACTAAACAACTGACATTTAAAAGAAGTAAAATGAATATACCAGTCTGAGATGAGTTATGAACTCATCCGGTTGGATTTCGGCCACGAGCAGGAAAACTCCGGCGACGGTTTTGTTTGAGCGGAGAGGTATCTGGGAGTATTTGAAAGAGGAAAATCGACGAATGGCGAGTTCAATTGAGGTGAGATGCATCAGTATTTATAATGTGTGTAGTCAACACCGATTTCGGTTTCACGACTCAAATCATGGCTCAATGATTAATTCCGGTCGGTTTTCATATTAATTGGAACCGGATTTCTGTTATAACTGAAGTTCATCGTCGGTTACATTCGATCATTGCAGAAATTACTTCAATTTAGGCGGTTACAGTTTGTGAAATTTTTGAATCTTGCAGATTTGCCTGCGATTTCATTATAAATTTAGTTTGTTTTCAAATTTAAACATAAGTGTGTTTAGTCTAGTGGTGTAGGTTGTGTGAACCTTGTGGGGAAACCCGAGTTCCATTCCCAGCTCCCCCTTTGTTTGTTTCATTTTATTTATTTTTATTATCTTTGGCTAATTCTCTTTATATATATATATATATATATATATATATATATATATATATATATTTAAAGATCTTAATTAATTATTTATTAACTATAAATATCAATTTAAATAACACAACTAAATGCGCAACGAACTGCAAATAAATACTTGATTTTTAAACGGAGCGGGTTTTGAAACCCATTTTACATGAATGTTATTTGGCAACTCCTGAAGGGGTAAGTGCTCAAGTAGTAAGACGTATGAACCATTAAGAGACAGTATAATGCTTAACCGTTCAGAGACAAATGTCTGACCAATTCAGATAAGAGGTCTTAACGATTCAGATATCTGCCTACGAAACAAATAGTTTGAACTATTAAGTGCTGAACCAGTAAGAGGTCTGCAACATTAAGAGCATCATTAAGAGCTAAATAAACATAGGTGAAAAGAAAATAAAGAATTAGTTAAATAGCACATATTTTTGGATTCGTCCCGGTATGAAACTATATCAACATAAGAAGAGAAGTTTAGCTTCAAAATCTAATAAACCAACATGTTAAGAGGTAACCCGACCGGTAAAAGTTGGAACACCAAGCTATGTAGTACCATACATAGCGGCGAAGGAAAAAAAACGTTGGAGATAAGAGAAATTGCATTTGATTGATCGCCAAGGCGTATCCTAAATATTGCTACCCTATCCCAACCATATATTATTAGGCAAAATCTATAGTAGGATTCCATTTAAAAGGTTACTTACGCACATAAAAAAATCCAAGTAAGAATATAAGATTAACACAAAATGATGTACGAGACGTATAAACATGTCTTATGTTCACGCAAACATGTGTTTTGGTTCATTCATACCAAAGGTTGGTAGACATGCCATTCAGAAGGCTTTATACGAAGGAAGCTTGCGCACATGATACAGTGATTGCGAGTCACACAAAGGCGATAAGTTAGAACCTAAAAGATATCATGAAAACTAACCTTGTATTATATATAAAAGATAACAATAGCCATACATAAAAAGACTAGTTTTATTGCTATTTAGAATATTACAATGATGTAATATTTAATACATACATATATTAACACTTACATGATGTAAAAGTTTAGCTCATGTATGGATGCTTTTTAGAGGGGACTTTACAGGCTGAAGCTGCGTTTGGCTCTATCTATCTACTCGACAATTTATCCAGTGACTTCATCAGTGTACGGATACTAATCTCGACTTCTCCTCCTCCCTTTTTGAGATTTTTTAATTGCAGCAAGAAAGTAGTTTAGAATTATTGACGTAAAATAAAGTAGGAGTAATATTGACAACCCTATTACTTTTCAAAATGGAGATCTTGGGTTGGAGTCTTGCCTGAAGCAAAATTGCTCTGAGTTGAGCCTGAGATTTTACCAAACAAGACTTTCGGGTAGTGAGTTTCCCCTACAATTAGAGGTGTACAAATCGTTTTTTTAACAACCGGTTTCGGTTTTTAACCGAACCGGTTTTTACATCAAAAACAAAAACCGGTTTTTCTTATAATCGGTTTCGGTTACTAACCGGTTTTTTTAGGTCAAAACAATAACTGGTCCAACCGGTTAGGATCGGTTTTTAACCGGTTTATTTAAAAAAAACCCGGTTTTTTACCGGTTTAAACCGGTTTTTTATAACCGGTTTCGGTTTTAAAACCGTTTTCGAAGCACAAGATCTCTAACCGGTCTATAACCGCCGGTTCAGTTCGGTTATAAAACCGGTTATAGAAAAACTGTTTAAAAAAACCGGTTTCGGTTTTTTTCCCGGTTTCGGTTCTAAAACCGGTTTTTTTGTACATCTCTCTACCTACAATGGTGGTAGACTGGGTCACTAGTACCATCTACGTTTGTAGACGTCAGTGACCTTTTGCCATTGGTTTTACTCAGGTGATGAAGCTTTTGTCTATCTTAAAAAAAGTTTAAAAAAATTATGTAAAAAATAATACCATACATTAAAATAATATTAATCCAAACCAACTTACTATTAATAAAAATGGATACTATTTATTTATTGCCACGATGATTTCTCTCTTTTCGGATACATAATATTGTTAGGTTACGAAATGATTGCGTTCAGAACTTCGATTCCACTGCGACAACAAATGCAGTCGGAAAACTACATTTGAACATCATCCACCACGCAATTTCATCATTTCAACTTTCAATTCATCAATTCCTCAATCAATCTCGCAACATCGCTACTCTTTTTCATCTCCAAAACCCTAATTTTCACCGCTTCGAGCTCGTTCATGGAGAGATCCGGTAGCAGAGACTTGAGTAGCATCCATAAGGCTTCTGGTTCGGTTTCAGGTTCCGGTTCCGGTTCAGGTTCGGGTTTGGTTTTGGCCTCAGGTGAGCTGATTGTTTATTGATTAGTAAGTTTGGATGTTTGTTTGTCGGTAGTTACTGTTTGATCGTGTTTCTATTTAGGAATTAGGGTTTGAGTTGGTTTTGTTATTGATTTGTGTGATTTATGCTTATTGAAATCGATAAAACTGTGTTTGTTAATTGATGTGTGTGATTTTGTTTTCTAGGTTTTACTTTATTTTTTGTTTTGTTGTTTGAAGGATTTGATTTGTGTGGCTGATTTGCGTTTTAAACTGATTATTGATGTGCAGATGATAAACTGTTTTGATTTGATTAAACTGTGTTGGTTAATTGACAATTGGAAGAAACTATAGTACTGTGTGTGTTTGTGTGATTTTGTGTAATCTAGGTTTTAGTTTATTTTTTGTGTTGTTGTTTGAAGGATTTGATTTGTGTGGCTGATATGCTTTTTGAATTGATGTGCAGATGATAAACTGTTTGATGCTTCACAATATGCTTTTTTAGGTCGGCATGCAGATAAGGCTGAATTTGGTTGTTTGGAAGAAGATGATTATAGTCTTTCAGCTGGAATTGCTGATGATGAATATCATTTATTTGATCGAGACGAGGTAAAGTTTTGGATTATGGCTATCATGCTTGTTACTTGTTAGTTATGAGCCGTGATTTGTTTGTCTCAGCTGAAAATTTTCAATTACTTATGTACAATTAAAGGTGTAATGTGTAAACGGATTGAATTGAATCCAGCATTGAGCAATGAGGTATGGAGTTAGGTTGCGTGATTAAAATTATAATTCGGATGCAGCTCGAATTTGAAATAAACATTTAGTTACCATACTCATTTTTAATCTTCCAAAGGGTTATAAATTTGTAATACTTGATTAAGCTAGCATGACTTAATTTGCATTGTGAATATAGCTTGGAGTTAGATTTGTGCTTAAACTAAAACATAAATTATAGATTCGTGTAATGCATATTACAAGTTATCGATGCATAAATGGTCCCATATCACACTTGACTTAGCTAATGATCTCAACTAACCAACACTGGGAATTTGATGTATATTAATCTATTGTTATACTATAAAAATGTATTTTTTTTAAAAACTGGATTGGTTTTTGTCCAGGGCCCTAAGAAGTGAAATTATATGGTATGAAATTATAAATAGACTTTTGGTATTTTGGTTTTAAAGCTATTTCTTTAGATGTCGTATCAAGTGTTTGAAAAAAATAGCGTTATATACTGTTTTACTTGTTCATCTGTTTACTTTTTAGATGCCTAATGTTTTTACTATACTTTCGGTGATTAAATTTTGGATTGGTTGACTTCATTAATGCAGATCCTTTTAACTTGCAGTGATAAAATTTCACATTTTATTTAACTTACCGTCATTTTTCCTACAGGAACCAGGTGTAGGATCCCTGTCAGATTTAGATGATCTGTCAACTATATTTTCAAAGGTTAGCTTCCTTCTACACACAGATAATTGCTTGCACTAACTTTTAGATTGTGGTCTAACCTTAACCGAGACTTCGGTTGATATTACTATTGCGTCCACATGTGCGTGTTTAACTGATTGTGTGTTACAAATGTTTGATACTTTGATTATAGTTAAACAGATCAGTTAGCGGACCTAGACATCCTGGAGTTATTGGTGATCGAGGGTCGGGTTCTATTTCAAGAGAAAGTAAGTACACATCTAACCATTTTAATAATATTAGGTGTTTAAGAAAACCTTATTTAGCTTTGTATATTATACTAGATTACAATTCCGTGTGTTACACGGGTTATAAATGTAATGTTATATAATCAGCAATAAAAAAGTTATGTTTAACAAAAACATATGCATTGCACGGTTATATAAACCCGTGTATTATACTAATAGAATAAATTATTATGTAACTTGTTAACATATACAATCGTCAAGATATGTATATAAAAAATTAACATTGACGTGACAGTCATAAGTTCTGTTAAGTTAGTTTTTAAAACATTATTTTCTTTTAACTGGGTATTAACTTTGATTTTTTAATACCATCTATTTTTTATTATTATTAAACATATTGCATTTTTACTGTTCTTACCATCCAATCACAAGAAATATTTGGAGATAACTCATAAAAACAGTTATCATCATGATTTTTTGTTTTTTTAATATTTTAAACAACATAATTTTTAACTCGGTGAAGTTTTTAGTAGACAATATAAGTTTATTTAAAAATTAATAATTAGTTTCATATTGAATTCATTTTGTTGATGATATAAAAACTATCTTAAATAAAAAAAATATCTATAATTAAGGAGGAGAGAGAGGCAGGAAAACCAAAAAATAGATGTCTCCAATGGATGACACGTGTCCTCAATTGTTTTCTTTGATTATATAGTATAGATATAGATAGATTTAGATACTTTATTAACCGTCTTTTTTCAGGTTCATCTGCATCTGACTGGGTACAAGACAGAGAGTTACCCGAGTGGTTAGATCAACATATCTCCGACACAGAAAGCAGCCAGGTCAGCAGGCGATGGTCTTCACAATCACATCTATCAGATCCTAAACCGTTGTACCGAGCATCATCATACCCTCATGAAAAACACCAATTTTTCACCGAGCCCGTACTGGCACCCACCTCATCGTTACCTTCATTTTCTCCTGGCGGTCATAACAATCTACCCTCGCCACGTCAGCATTCAAATCTAAATCGTTCATCTGGCATCGGTAGTCCCCAGATCTCCTTTCCGGATCCAAACCTTTCACCGTTGGGTGGGCTCCCTCTTTCATCTCGTTTTAGTGGAAACCGAACTCAACTGGTTCATCCGGGCTTAACCCAATACACTCAAGCCCAAAACCAATGGGCTAACGCTAACCACACGTTACATATGGATCCAGCTGGACTACTGAATAACACTTTTCAACAAAAGTTGCTTCAAAATGGGCTCTTATCACCCCATTTTGTATCACCACATTCTCTGCGGTTGAACCCGTTTGCGCTACAGCCGTACTTATACGACACCCTACCATCTCACCCGTTACATATAAACAAATACAGGTCGCCCGATACACAGAGAAGTAAACAAAAGAGTAAACACAGGTCACATATATCCCGTCAGGGCTCTGATAACAGCAGTCAGAAGAGTGATAATAAGTGTCGTATACAATTCAGTTCCAAATACATGACATCTGAAGAGATTGAAAGCGTTCTTAACGTGCAGCATGCCGCAACACACAACAATGATCCATATGTTAATGATTATTATCACCAAGCCCGACTCGCGAAGAATTCTTCTAAAAACCGATTCCACCCGGCCCACCTTAAAGATTCGTCACAACGGGCCGTAACGGTTCAGATTCACAGCCTCATATTACTGTCGATTCACATGGAAGAGTTTCATTCTCTTTAATTCGAAGGCCACAACCGCTTTTGAAGTGGAACCTTCATCCGGTTCGGGTGATAACAGGTCTGAAGTTAAAAGTTCCGAGAAACCATTGGAACGAGAACCGATGCTTGCAGCTAGAATCATGATTGAAGACGGTGTTTGTGTGCTTCTTGATGTAGATGACATTGACCGTCTCCTGCAGTCAACTCAGCCACAAGATGGCGGTTCTCAGGCGAGGCAGAAGCGGCAGATTCTTCTAGAAGGCTTGGCGGCAGCTCTTCAGCTAGTAGACCCGCTTGGTGTAAGTTCGAAAACGTCTTCTGGACTGGCCCCTAAAGATGATATTGTGTTCTTACGGGTCATATCTCTTCCCAAGGGTCGAAAACTTATTTCTAAATATCTTCGACTTCTATCACCAAGTAGTGAGCTGGCACGAATCGTATGCATGACAATTTTCCGCCACCTAAGGTTTTTATTCGGGGGACTTCCGTCCGAACATGAAGCATCCCAAACTGTTACGTCACTAGTAAAGATAGTGCAAACTTGTGTAAGTGCAATGGATCTTAATTCATTAAGTGCTTGTCTTGCTGCGGTGGTGTGTTCTCCGGAACAACCGCCACTCCGCCCGCTTGGCAGTCCAGCTGGCGATGGTGCTTCCGTAATTCTAAAATCGGTTCTAGAACGCGCAACTCAGCTGTTAACTGGTGCGAATTCCGGTTTGCAAAATCCAACGCTTTGGCAGGCTTCGTTTGATGCGTTTTTCGGGCTCTTGACGAATTATTGTTTAAGTAAATATGATAGTTTGGTACAAGCTATGTATGCGCAGGTGTCACCAAGCACAGAGATTGTGTTATCAGAGGCTGCAAAGGCGATCTGTAGAGAAATGCCTGTGGAACTTCTAAGGGCTAGTTTGCCTCATACGGATGATAATCAGAGGAAGATGTTGGTTGACTTTTCTCAAAGGTCAATGCATGTTGGTGGATTCAGTGGTCATAAAGGCGGTGATGGTGGTCAAGTTGCTCCTGAATCGGTAAGAGGGTGATTGTATGGCGAATCTGTAAAGAGGATGATTGTGTGGTTGCTGTTGATCTACATCTTCATCTGCTGCCAGCTGATGGTGGGTTTTTAAGGCCTATGGTGGCTGAAGTTTGTTCATGGATGGTTTATAAACGTTAAGTTATAAATACTGTGAGAACGAGTACTTGTAGTATGTTTGGGTCGGGTTGGTATTCTGTGGGGAAAATGGGTTCAAGTTTGTATGTACAGGTTCTGCAAGTTTGTATGGATCACCATTGCTTCTCTCGCCCCTTTCTTTTTATTTGTTTTGTTTTTGTTTATTATTATTATTATTATTATTATTATTATTAATTTTTTTTCCGTTTTAGACCTATAGTTCGTTTTTCTGCAGTTGTTTTGGTAAGGATACACGGGATATGGGGGGTGGTTCCGATCGTCCAGATACCCTCCATCCCAATTAGGGTGTAAACGAGCCACCCTGAGCCCGACTAGGCTCGAGCTCAGCTTTATGTTTTAATAAAGCTTGTCTCAGTTCGAGTTTTCTTATTTGAGCTCGACTCGTGAGTAAAACCTAAAGTTCGAGTTCGGCTCGAGCTATTTTGAGAACCTCAAACGAGCTAAAATCTCGGCTCGAGCTCGCTTAAACGAGCCAAACTCGGCCCACCAATATTATTAGTTTAAATCATATGGGTTTAAGTTGGAACCAACTTGAGCTCTTTAGGATTGGATTATAATCATCATTATCATTATAATATATAAAAAAACTAAAATTTTGTTTGGGCTCGTTTAGGCTTGCGAGACTTGCTCATTTGAGCTTTTAACCGAGCCGATCCTGAGTGGCTCTCGAGCCTCCTGGTTTGATTACACTCCTACTCATGTATCTTGCACTCGACAATCCTTTGTCCCCGTTGGTACATCGATCCCCTGCATCCCGATTTGTAAAATGATCTTTTCCTACCTTGCCAATCATCCCAACCTCTCCTGTCTTAAGTACGTTCTTAATGCTCTAACAAGCTGATTTTTGACATCTAAATGAATCGGTTGGATTTAACAAATTTAAAGAATAAACCACATTAATGTTTCTTTGTGACATCTATGTTACGTTGTAGTGTAGTTATTTTACGTACAATTTTAAGTATACACGTAACTGCAAAAGAGTACCAAACGTGAAAATATGCGACACTTGATGCAAGTATGTTTTTAAGTTAATGATGTTTCAATATTCGTTTGCTAAAAGCTTAAATCAATCCGAACTTAAACAAAGTCGAGTGTAAATTGAAGCTCGATAAATGAGCCCCGAGTTTCATATACCGAGCTTGATTAGGTTTGCGAGCCTAAATGAGTTTATTATTTATATAATAAATAAAGTAACTTTTATTTAGGATAAAAAGTAGTTAATTGCACAAGTAATCCCTATGCTTTGGTCATAATCACACATTTAAAATTGCATATTTAAGTAAGCTATCTGGTTTTGGTTTTGTAACAAGTTTGGGTCAAGCCGAACATAAATTGAACCCTTAAACGTTAAATCTGTAAACATAATTTATTTTATAACCATAAAACCTTGTGTGTCTTCTTTTAAGAATTTGTGAAAAATGGAAAGATGCATGTAGTCAGGGGCAGACATACCTTATACGCAGGGGGTAGCCTCCGCTATCCCTTGGCGCTCTGGCGGTAGTGTGAATTTTGGAAAAATTTAACCTTTTTTGACTTTTTTTTGATTTCGTTACCCCTTTTTTATAAAACGTTAATCCTACGAATATTTTCTAGATCCGCCAATGCATGTAGTATGATGTTGCTGACTTGTATCTTTGATAAGGGTAAAAGTAGAAATCTAGAGAGAGATAAACAATTGTTCAATGTTGGACATATCATCCCAATAGTTACCGTTGATTATGTATACCAACCAACTAATTTGGTTAGTTGCTATATTTAGACCTTCTACTATCATTTAATACAGAACACCCCCTCCACTATTTCATATGTAACATTCTTGTTGCTAGAACTACCTCAGAGAATAACAATTTGCACCTTATTTGGGGGATAGTTGAGGAGTTAGGTCCAAACAAATTAGGAACATTTTCTACTTGTCTTAGCGTGTTTGCAAACAAACAATTTTCATTATTTAATTCGTGTAATACACGTAGTCAGTTAATATCAAAGTCTTTGTATTTTTCTTAAACTCATCAAGGTATCCGTATTTTAATTGAAAATAAAATTATTTTCGAAAATAGTTTATATTATTTTAAATTTATGGATAAAAGTTCATATTCATTTAAGAATAAAGAAGCCATGACTTAACAGTTGTAGGATTATGAAGTTGTGGCTCCAAGCAACTAGTGGTTGGTCCAAAACTTTGGATTTATGAGTCAACTATAGCATTGACTTTTAACAGATTGGGTATTTGAATCATGCATTAGGTTCTACAGTGTTGATGAGCCAATGAGGACTTGTAGTTTCTTCTTTGCTTTTTTTTTTCTGATTCAAATGGAAGAATACTTTGGACCACCAACACAGCTGGAAAAGCAGTTGCTGGCATGAACCTAACTGATACCGGAAATCTGGTGTTATTTGATGACCACAACTCTGTCGTTTGGCAATCTTTTAATCACCCAACAGACTGTTGTTACCTGGTGAAAAGCTGTTTCAAGGTCAAAAACTAAAGTCTAGTGTTTCCGAAGACGATTTTTCCGAAGGTATGTATATCTTCAAGTCATAAATGAAGGCTTGTTTGGTTATGTTGAATCAAACCCATCTCAAACCTATATCTGTTGGGATTTCTATGAATATGATACAATTGCAGCTGAAAGAAAATACATTAGGTTCTTGAATGGGAGTTTGTCATTCTTTATTCATTCTTTTGAGTCAAGTGATTCTATTTTTTCTACACCTCAAGCATCATCAGCGTCATCAACTCAGTATATGAAACTGATGCCAGACGGGCATTTGCAAGTGTTTGAATGGCAATTTGCTTCTGAAGACTGGATAATGGCAAGGGATCTTACTGAAAGTATGGAAGTGTGTGATTTTCCTTTGGTCTGCGGAAGAAATTCCATTTGCTCGACTGATCAACAATGTAGTTGTCCCGGAGTAGATTATTTTAGACCAGTGAACGATCGCCAACCCAACCTGGGTTGCTATGAAATTACTCCTCTTACATGTAATTCTAAAAAAGATCAACATTTTTTCACACTCGAGAATGTCAAATACTTCACCTCTATTGTTGACATGGAGGGGGTGAATGTGGAGACTTGCAAACAAGCATGTCTAAACAACTGCTCTTGCAAAGCAGTTTTTTTCGGTATGATACAGATGCTTCAAGTGGAGAATGTTTTTTACCTTCAGAGATATTTACAATAAAGGCTGCTGATCAACAAGATATCATAGCTTTCATAAAAGTCCAGAATGCTACAACACATCATGTGTCTCATCAAGTGGCAAACATTGTAGGCTCTGCGATTGGAAGTTTTATGCTTCTACTTGTTGTGGCCACAGGGTTTATTACGTATGTAGTCCACAAGCGAAAAAGGGATGCTGAAATGGATGAAGAGTATTTAGATCAAGTGCCAGGAATGCCGACCCGTTTTTCTTATGAAGAACTGAAAACTACCACAGAGAATTTTAGTAAAAAGCTTGGTGAAGGAGGATTTGGATCAGTCTTCAAAGGGACTCTCAGAGATGGAACGACAATTGCAGTAAAATGTCTTGAAGGTCTTGCGCATGTTAAGAAATCATTTCTAGCTTAAGTTCAATCCATTGGCAGCATTCACCAGTGAATCTGGTCAGACTTAGGGGATTCTGTACATGGAAATCACGGAGATTTCTCGTGTATGACTTCATGAGTAATGGGTCATTAGATTGGTGGATCTACCATGGAGTTCGGAAGCAAATACTCGAATGGGAATGCAGAAAGAAAGTTATTCTTGATATAGCCAAAGGCTTAGCATATCTCCATGAAGATTGTAGGCAAAAAATCATCCACCTCGACATTAAACCTCAAAACATACTCCTAGACGACGATTTCAACGCCAAAGTATCTGATTTCGGGTTGTCTAAGCTCATTGACAAAACTCAAACCGAAGTGATGACTACCATTAAAGGAACGCCTGGCTATATTGCTCTAGAATGGCGGGCCTCAGTTATTACTGAAAAGCTGGATGTATACAGCTTTGGAATCGTTCTCCTGGAGATTTTATGTGGCAGGAAAGTTTTCGATAGATCTCTACCAGAAGAAAGCTGGTACTTGCTGTCTGTCTTTCAGAACTGCTGGGAGCAAGGAACGTTGTTAGATATGGTTGATAGACACAGCGAAGATATGCAAAACCACAATACAGAAGTGGTGGAGATGATGAAAGTTGCTGCATGGTGTTTACAGACAAATTTTAAGAAAAGGCCTTCAATGTCATTGGTGGTAAAGGTGTTAGAAGGAGTAATGAATGTTGAATCGAATTTGGATTACAACTTCACAGATCCAAGAATTCAGGAAACAGAGGTTGGAGATGAGAAAGATTTCACACGATTGTCGTCATCTCTTCTCTCGGGGCCAAGATATGTTACACTTCTTGTGGATCATTTCTATGTAGTTTTTATTTTTATTTTTAAATATGTTTCAATGAAATGTTGTTTATAAATATTTTTTATATAGACATGGGTATAGGTTATCCCAGTTTAATATTATTGTTTCTTATGTAACCTTTGGTTCTATATTGATGTTGAAAGTATCTGTTGTGGGTTTTGAGTGCTGCCTTTTGGTCTATGGCATGTTAAGCTGCTGCTGTTTGGGTTATGGTGTATGGTTTGAGGATTGCTGTGGTCAGTGCACTACTAGAAAAATGACTATTTCTAACGCAGTTTTCTGTCACAAATGTGTTGCAAATTCAGATTTGCTACGCATTTATGACAAAATCTTGATTATTAAGAAGGAGATGATGAAGTTCATGGCCAAGCAAATGGCCAAGGTGATCCCTGACATCATCGGTCGGATCCACCCTGCCAATACCGAGACTCAAAACGATACGACCAACACTAAGGTCGTAGTGCCTAAGCCTTCTTTTACCTTCAAGCACTTTAACTCCAAGAGCCCAAAGCCTTTCACTAGCGAAGAAGGGGAGGCAAAACTACTCCAATAGTTCGACCCCCTTGAAGTCACCTTCCGCCAAAGCGGATGTCCTGAAAACCTACGCACCACTAACGCCACAGGTGTGTTCCAATCGAGGGCACTCGATTGGTGGACGTCGGAGCGTAACATGCATGGCGAAGATGCTGCGTATGCCCTAACCTGGATCGAGCTCAAAAAGCTCATGGAAGACGAGTTTTGTTCTTTTATAATTATTCATGTTTTTTAACTTTATTTTAAATACAAACGCATGTTTATTTATTTATTTATTTTTTCTATACAAATGGCTACATACATAGTTGCTCATTGAATAGGGTAGAAAATACACTAAGGCAATCAAACTTACATATGTTATAGGAAAGATAAAAAAAATTATCTCGAGTTCAAGCCTAAATAGTCTTATACATTTTCTAGTTGATTTTGAGTCTTGATATGATGAACAAAAAAGGAAATGAAACAAAAACCATTTCCAGAATGAAAGAGTTGTTGGGATGGGCTACTATTGCCAATTGTGAAAAGGGTGGGCAATACATGCTAGAAAGGTTTGTATTTACTTGATTCAATCCTGAGCTTTATATTAACAATGTATCTATTGTTTTAACTTTGTTATATGCATTTTAGGTGTCTTTGTTTAGATTCAAATTGACGTAAAAACAATACGAGACGATGACTAGATGACCAACGACTCTTCACAGATTATATCATTCAATTTCTTAGCATGTTAACGCTAAAAACGTTATCGATTTCTTTGACAAATAAGAACAACCAACATGTTAACTTTGAAATTCATTCGAATCTAGATGAAAATTTGAGCATTATAACCTTAAGATCAAGAGGCATGAACACAATGATTGTAAGATTCCTTAATTATATAATTTCTCTTTATAGACCCTCCCACCACCATTAACCCTACCGTACCACCACTGCACCACCACCTTCCCCACCGCACCTCCGTCACCTTCCTCACCTAACATGTTAGAAACAGAAGTGTATAACCTTAGATCTGATTGACAAACTCTGATCCTTCCATCAAACCTCAAGATCTGTTGGAGAGGTGTTTAAATTTTAGGGTTTTGTTAACGTCGGCTCCGAGGTGGTGCTCTGATGGTGACGACGGTGACCTGATGGTGACGACCGTGATCTGATGGCGGCTCTGATTGAAGGTGTTTCTAGGTCGAATTTTAGGGTTTCGTTGCAAGTTTGAAGGTGACGATGTTGCTAAATTATTGAAGGTGACGACGATGATGAATTATAGGGTTTTGTTACAGGTTTGTAGTCGAATTTTAGGATTTTGTTGCAATTTTGTTGTTAATTTTTGCTGAATTATTGAAGGTCTCTGATGGCAGTTCTAAGGCGGTGTTCGATGGTGTGACGATGCTGAATTTGTTGCAGGTTTGAAGGTGTTTTGAATTGAAATTGATTGATCTATTGTGCTTATAGGTCAAAGGTTGGGTGACCCGACGACGGTTGGAGATGCGGGTGGAGGTAGTGGTTCGTTGTTTAACAGCCACCATTATTGAGTTCTAGCAACCTACAATCTCCGGTAAGTCCCTACGAAGCTCTGATGAGTACAACAAACTTGTATGTGGCTGTTTTGGTTAGATTTGAGTTGTTGGGTAATTCTGGCGGTGGCTACGAATGACGGTTCATGATTTTAGTGGTGATAGATGGTTTGCTCGATGCCTTATGGGTGTTTGGAAACTTTGTTTGGCAGGTTTTAGGTTTGGTCAATGGCGGTCAAAGCTAATCAACTGTGGTTGGGACGATGGAGGTGCAGTCATGATGGTGGTGAAGGTGAAGTTGCAGCGGTGGTGGATGGTGTGGTGGTAGGGGATGGAGGTGGTTTAAGCTTAGAGTGAACGAAAGATGAGAGAGAAAGATGCAAATGTGGTGTTTGAGATAGAGAGAGATAGGCGTACTAGAGAGAAAGAGAAAACAAAAAATTGTTGTAAAAGAATGGCTTACTAGCAACTATATATAAATATAAAAACAAGTATTAAAGAAAAACATAGATAAAGATAGAATAGATAATTATAATTCATTGAGATGTAAACATGCAATACAAAGAACCTCTATACATAATGTTCTTACATGAATACGAAAGACACGAAGAGACGAGAGTTAGAATGTGGATAGTCACCATAATATAGTTTATTTATAACACTCCCCTTTGACTATCCATGTGATAAAAGAAAATAATATATTATACGCTTGGTGGTGCTGCCTCGTTAAAACCTTACCAGGAAACCCAGTGGGACAAAACCTAAGCTAAGGGAAAAAGTGCAGCGCATATTTTCTCCCCCTGATAATTTTGGATCAGGTATGTTGCCTCATTAAAAACCTTACTAAGAAAACCCATTAGGATAAAACTTGGTTAAGGGAAAAAGAGTGCAACTTGTATAATGTTTGCCCTCATTTTTACATGTATCCTATAAGTGGCTCGTGTCGGGCTTCTTTGAAAGTTGCTCAAAACTTTGTAATCCATTGATGTGCAGCTTGATATGTCGCTTGATCCATTAATGGGAAATCCTTCAATGAACATTGATGTATGAACTTCATGTGAAACTTTAATTACTTCCTCTTGTAAGTAGATAGCATGAGATCCATGAATGTGTTTTGCTGCATTCTCTGCATTTACAAAACTAACCAAACTTGTTGATAGGTTAGGAAAATATGAATCCATAAAAATAAATGTTTTACTCACTACATTACATTACATTATCTCCTCACTGTACACGAGTTATCTTTTCAATGAATTTCCTGACATATGCCCGTGTATATATACTAGCAAGATATATTAATACAATTCAAATTTAACTATGGTACTTCTAGACCAAGGATATTTGCTTCTTTGGTTAGAGATGATAAGAGTCATTTTCTATATCAACTATTTAGACATCATTAAATGTACTTATACCATAAGCTTTGTGCATATGAAAATGTCCACTATCTTCTAGATGTATTATGATTGATGGATAATAATACAAATGCATATTCTACATATTGAGCCATAAATTTGCCACCATTTTAATTTGCAAATTCTTAGTTTAAATATTTGAGCCCATTTTGATATGCCATCTTTAATGACATTATCAACATATACAACAATACTTGTAAACATCATATTGTTCTTTAATTGAGAACAAATGGACCAACTACACCATATGTATTTCTCATTTTTTAAGCTTAGCAGCAAGTCGATTATACCACATTCGAGTCTACTATATTAGTCCATATAAATCTTTTCTTCACTTTATAAAGATACATTGCCAAGGTTTTGAGCTTTAGGCATTTATAATCATTCACATACTTTTTTCTACTTTGAATAATTATGTATGTGCATACACTCTTTAGGAGTTCCATCACGTAAACGCTCTCATTGATTTTATATCATATGCAAAGATGTCTTAAACACTTGCTTATTGATAAATTCCATATTACACCATGCTTATACGTTGTACATTGAGATATTATAATCACCGGGTACAAGTTTTCTATGTATGTTTATTGGTTCACAAGAATTACATCCTTAAGATGTTTTAATATTACCTTTTAAGTACTCGACTGCTTTAGTAAACTCATCAAGAGTTGTAATTATATTTAGCCTATATATAATACCCATGATGTATGCAAATCTGAATCATAGTCTTCTCGAGAACTTACTATACATGAGTTTGATAATTTAAATCCTTCAGAGACTTTTATGTAAACTTTTAGTATCACGTGATACATAAAATTCATAAGACACATATCAATTCTTTCTTTACATTACCAGATGAATAAAATATTGGAAAGTCATTGCCTCCACCACTAGAAAGTGTGCATCTTTATAATCAATCATGGGTCTTTGCGAAAATCTTTGTGCCACCAGTTTTTCCTTATTTCACTTAATTTGATTTCACATGAATCGCATAAAAGACCTATTTGTATCCAACATATTTTACAACTTCAGTTGTATGGACTGTTGGTCAAAAAACTTTCCATTTCATTAGAGAATTCAATTCTGCCTTATTTGCGTCTTTCCATTTTGGCCAATCCTTTATATGTTTTCATTCGTAGGCAGATCTTAAATCATGATCATCGTCATTTCATCATTTCAAGCGCTATATATACAAAAGTATAACGACGTCGATTTTCTTTCGATTCCATACACTTTTAGACATAATATAATTTACTAAGAGCTCTTTATTTTCAGGTACCTGAGGTTCTTCTGGAACCATTATGTCTAATGTCTCTTCAAGAGACCTTTTTACTATAACCTCGACTTGATCATCTTCTTCATTACTTGCTCCAATTTTTCGAGATATTTTTATTTTCTTGGAATAGACTAGTCTAGGACGCTTCAGGCTTGCAATAGACTTATTAATATATAGTTTTTCCTTCTAGGATACTTATCTTAATTGGAGCATTAGCAGTTGACTATGTGACTTACTTAGTCACCGTTTTTAGTTCATTGAACATGTCTGGTAATTAATTCTTTAATCTAGGTAAATGTTTATCTTTTGAACTTCTTGTTCACCTAATTTAGTTTGAGGATCAATGATAATTCATGCATACTCATTCCTTTTCCAACTGCAATTAATCTCCCTCTGATGTTGAGAATATTAATTTACTTAAGGTAAGATCTAACGAGCCATAAATAAATCTCTCGTTAATTGCTCTAAGTATGTAATCATAAATAGTATTTTCACCCAACATATATTCCCAACATTATTTGAGTTTCAATCTTTATGCGTTGTCGTGGATCAATTCCAATGTATACCGCACAACAAAAGTTTGATGGGAAATATTTGGTTCCTGACCAAAACCAACTATAATGGGGAGAAACTATTACAACATGTTGGCTTGATGTGAAATAATGTACCGCATGTAAAATCACATGTGCTCAAATATGAACTTTTTGTTATCTTGATTATTGGCTTTGCAATCAATTTCTAGACGTTTGGTCATCGTCTTTAACAAAAGCAATTTGTGTTTTAAGCATTTAGAAAGTTCAATACTTATTCCAATAATCATTAGTAACAAGGAAATTAAATTAAATGTTATAACCAACATAAATATGATAATTGGGAATAATATGCTTGCTATCTCATTAGCTAAGCTACACACAAACTTCAAGTTGTATATTTGATGACCATTTAGACGATGCATCGATTTAAAACACCAAACGGAATCATGTTTGGATATATACATACTTCGTTCATTCCATAATATTTTAGGGAATCACACCCTACTTTGGTTGCTAAATAATTAACTTTTGTTGAGAGCAACTATGACATGTTTAATTATTATGAAGAATCTTCTGGTTATTCATTAAGTTTCACATCATCATTGGCTCGGTGTGGTCTAACCGGTTACGCCAACATATAATTAAGATCCATAAACTTATGGTTTATGATATTGTATATGTATTACTTGCACGTATGTAATACAAAACATAAGATATGAAAGAATGTATTATAACTTCAAAGTTCAACCATCGTGTTTTGTAATCACTAGTTTACCACTTTTGGTGGTCGATCTTATCATGACTATCATTATTGATATTTGATCTCATTATTAGCTTGGCTATTTATAATTTCTGATAGTTGGATCTCTTATTAACATGATGATTGTTGCACTTCTGATGGTCGATTGTTGCACTTCTGATGGTCCTTCTCATTATTAATATGATCATCATTACAATTTTCTCAATGATGCTCATGATTACAACGATCAATATATATTCACTTCATGAATCATAGTAAAACCATACAATTTTTACGGTTTTCCATTATTTTCTCGAACATATAGATATACAGTCGTTTCAAACCGTTCATACCCTTTAAATGATATTGCTACTTCAGGAGTATATTTGAGGTTTGACAAACAAAATTTGTTTTATTAGATTTCCCTTATAAATGAACTTCTCTTCGTATAACGTCAAGTGAGAAGTAATTATATGTCCGAGTCATATAATATTTCTTTTATACTTGATAATGAGATACAAGGAGTATGACACTTTGGGTGTTAAATCGAAGCATATTTCTACTTTTTCATGAGAATGATAATAAACCACAACTTTGGTTTAATTGTTCTATTGGGTATTATCAATGCAAAGAAGTGATAACATATAGAATACAAGGTATAGATAGCAACAAATCATACAATACATGACCTTATAACATGTCATCATATAAAAACATAATATTTGTCACTTTGAAACTTAAACAAATGTTGCTTTCAAGTTCTCAACATTTAATAATTTATTTACAAATATGCATTTGTCACATAGCTAGTTTATAGGCAACTAAAATATCTGTAGGTAAATAGTGACTTATATAGTTGTGTAGTAAACCATCAATCAAAACTACTCATTCAACTAAAGAAAATTTACATGAAAGCTCATTAATGGCTAGACAGAAATTGTTAGGAATAATATTCAGGCCAACTAAAAACTCAACAAAATAACTAAACAACACATCCTTTTATATTTTTCAACAACTTTTAATCCCTTTTTTCTTTACCTTTTTTTCTTCTTACTCCAGTAACACTGTTTCAAAATTTTAAAGTTCCCCTATATTATTCGTAAACAAATTTCAAAACTACTAAGCATGTATCTTGATCATACTAACTTATTCCATACAATTAAATTCATCCAAACAATTACACTTATATATGATCAAGACAATAATAGGAATAACAATAATTATATGGTTAGTATAAGGATGATTAGAAAAAGATGCCACAGTTAACACATATTGTATGAATTCGCCTATCACGATACAAGTGTATACCTAGCCAAAGTATATCTTGTATAATATTTTTACTTTAATTTGAAAAATAACCAAAAATATTCATTAAGCCCTCATGTTGTTTTAATAACATATGGTAGGAAAAACTTGTCAATTCAATTTCAATAAGCAATCAAAATAATCATATATATAGAAAATATACTGCAAAGACTGTGCATCTGGTCGACACCATCTTATAAATGCATACTATTATTGTATTGCGAAGACATGTATTTTATTAACTCTAAAACATGTAGACAATAAACCTTTTAATCATCAAACGTCTTAGGTTTATTAGCATCACAAGATTCACATTACTTCTACTATATACTATATTTACTTTAGTAAAATACTACCGGTTAATCATCTATACACACAAAAATAAACATAAACTAAATCTAAATGCTTCATACCTTCTATTATGATCCATATAATACTATTGTAAATGGATGTAAAAAAAACTAACACTAAAGGAATATGGTATTAACAGATAAACAAGTATATCATAGCAATGTTCTCAAATAATAAATAAACCTTCACTTTGACAAACTCTTAGGAATATCAACATCCTCCACATATGATAATATTCGATATACATACTATATCTACATGGTAATACAAAGATTATTAATAATAAGCATGCTTGTTGGATATCAATTAAATAATTTTACATTTAAATTATAATTACAAATCTATATCAACCCATGTTGTAGTATATATAATCGACAAGTTCATAACAATTTCCAACCCAAACCGTTTCATATACTTATTTTTAAAACTCATATATGGATTTATTCAAAAACATTAGATTTTTTAATAAATAACCTTATTAATATATTTTAAGAAGTGGATCAGTTAACTTTTGGTTTCTTACTACTACCATAACCCAATAGACACTCTTCTTTTAGGATCAAAAGATTGACTTGACTTAGACACAAAAGAAACACTTTGACCTTTAGATCCACTACTAGACAACCTACGTGATTCTTCTCTAGACACAATAGAAAAGGTAACCTTGACATAAGGAAATGGTTCTTGTGTTAACAAGTTTTGTAACATCCGTAAAAAACGGATTTACCAAACCCGCTCCGTTTATCAACCGAACAGTCAGTCAAAAATTTCGTTGCGAATTAAACGCCCAAAATAATTTTAAACGATACATAATCAATTATTATACGGGAATATATAATTAGTTTTTGAAAAACTGTTAAAAACGCAAAATAAAAATACAATGTCTCTGCCGGGTTTCGAACCCGGGTCAGTGACCGGTCCGGAAACAGTCTTAACACATAACACACAAACCACTGCGCCACGGATGTTGTTTGTTAAATATTAGAATCATTTAATTGATATCATGACGTTACGAATTCAAAACCGGCGCCCAAAAGTTCAATCTTCGGAATCCCGGTAATCTCGCGAGCTTTTACCAACATTTTCAGTTATAACGTAAACTATTATTAGGACATCGGTTATAACCGACGTTTGAGTCCGCGACACCTTCTATAACCGCCAGAGTTTTTATAACCGATGAATACAATCGGAAATCAGACCAAGTTCTTAGATGATTTGCCCTATAAATTCACCCACAACCCGCTGCAAACCTTTTCGCTCAAAACCACACTTTTTCTCGGCGTAATTCCACTCGCCGGAATTAATCTGTTCGTCGCCGGAAAACCGGTTTCCTCATTTTCGAGCCTTATTGAACCTCCTAAGCTTATACCGAAGTCACCCGCACCCTTTGTAAGCTTTCCGGAGACTCGCTGCTGCAAGACACCTGACGCCGGAGCCTATTGCTGTCGCCGGAGTTCTGCCGGAAAACAGAGAGTCCAGTCGGTATACCTCTTCGCCTAATATCTTTATCTTTTCACTCATATCTCACCATTATGAACTGAAACACACTAAAGAACATGTTTTAAACCTCGAACCAGTCTGTTGTCGAGTCTGGTTAAAACTCATCGAAGAAGATGAAGTTCGGTATCTTATAAGTATAATTAAAATCAACTTATTACTCGGGTTAGACACACAGTCCAGCGGTGGACTGTGTGCACATTAAACATACAAACGTCTCGAGTTCGAATCCGGTTTCACACACGCTGCCTTAATAAAAATGATTTTTTTTGATCAACTGAACCGGAGTCGCCACAGGTATATGTTAAGTATATTAATAATCGGAATAATAACCAAGTTAGACACACAGTCCAGCGGTGGACTGTGTGTATGTTTAAGTCGCACGTCACGAGTTCGAGTCCGGTCTTCTGCATCGACCCGGATGATTATTAACCTTTTTAAATAAAGTCAGAAATGAAAACAAGTAGTTTGTATTTAAGTATAATAAAAATTGGATTATATAACATGTTGCACACACAGTCCAGCGGTGGACTGCGTGTTAGTTTAAGCCACAGGTCCCGGGTTCGAGACCTGTGGAGTGCACCGTCCGATTCGCTTAAACTGTTTTTAAAATAAAATGATTTTCGGTTTAAACTAATTAATGTATAAATATAATTAAAATCAGATATATGACGGGTTAGACACGTAGCTCAGTTGGTAGAGCTGCGTGCACGCGTACGAGAGGTCTCGGGTTCGAGCCTCACTCAGCGCACTTATATTCCGATTCGAACCGGTCAACGGTCAGAGAAAAAAAATCAAATTTTTTTTATTATTTTATTTAATTATTTTAATTAAAAATCAATTAAAAATACTTAAAAATAACATTTTTAAGGTTAGAAAATAGCCTTAAACTCACAAAAATACACCCAACAATCCTACTAAAATAGATTAATAAAATCCGTTTACTTACCAAATCATAATGCGATTTATCTAGGTTAAACTCACTCGTGGTTAAAACCACTTCGCGCGCATTCATCGTCATCAACCGAACGCACCCACTGTGAGTGAATCTTACAACTACCCCTTTTAAATTACACGTTTTGGGGTGTGTCATGTGTTATGAAAATAATTAACTTATTTATTTAAACTTGTGCCATACCACATCATGACCTAAACTTAGATTGTTTATATTGTTGTGATTACTTATTTCCTTTTTGTCAAATTATATGAAACTCATTCATTAAGCCCATCAGTTCCTCGTGGGAGACGAGTTGAACAACGCGTGCCTCAAATCAAATTCATTATTGTTCATGTGTGTATCATTGAGTTTATATTGTTTGTAGTTGTGTCATTCATATTATCATGTTTATGCAATTCATTCATTAGGCCCCTCAGTTCCTCGTGAGAGACGAGTTGAGCATCGCGTGCCTCTAAATGTTCCATTATTGTTCATGTGTGTTTCATTTAATATCTTATGATTGTTGATTAAGTTTACATCTATTTTTACTCATGTTTGGTTGTGCACATATTTCATAATCAATTTAAATAAATTTGTTCAAATGTTTTCCATAGGATTCACTCGCCAACATTATGTTGATCCAAAAACCCTTTTACACATGATACAGGTGAACAGGTGAAGCAAGGAAAACATAGGATATGCCTTAGAAGAGAACAAAGAAGTTTAGATTGTTAGTTAGAACATGTTGTAACATTTATTGTAATTTTCCATTTAATTTGTATTAATGAATATGAAACGCATAATAAATGTCATGAGCTTTGATGATAACCCAATCATGCCCCGATCACCTTTTCCGCTGCGGGTCGGGGTGTGACAGATTGGTATCAGAGCCATGACTATAGGGATATAGGATAGGTTATTAGACCCTTAGAGCCTATATTATAGTCTGCCTAAATTTTAATTGATTAGGTGGTTACATACAAACTTGTGATATTTATTTGTTTCATATTTTTTACATTTACAGTCAAACATACATGCTTATATACATATTCATTATACATATATACATATTCATTATACATATATCGATGTTCATGTATTCAATTTATTTTCATACTCTCATTATCCAAAGATTTTGTGCAATTTTCAAATCTCATCAAAGTAAGTTCTGCGACGGGCATGTAGTAACTGGAAGGGTACAAGTACCGGTAGTCGGAACGTCCTGTCTAGGCTGGCATTCTTATAAATCCAATATAGCGGACCAGTTTGCCTACCTGGGGACCAACGATGAGAGTACGAAGGACCTATTAGGCCAAAGCATGCCACACCAAACGTCGTTCGAACTAACCCTACTTTGAGGTGTCACCGTGTCTACACCTGGACACATTCCGAATATCACACGTTGTATACATATTTCTCGATTTTCTCCGGGTTTTTGTGTACGCAACCTGGCAAACCCGTGCGAACCATATGAAAAACCGGTATTCATGGGGGCCCACATGATTACACAGGTAAAGTATGGCGGCATGTAGGGCCTAACAGCGAGCAAAGCCCAAGACATCCTATGGATGTAGTAGATTTATTTATTTATAATTATTTTATGAATGTTCATTCCTAATGCGACCCATGAACCCAAAAACATCCAACTCATACCCTTGTCATGTATTCCTTGTAGATGTCTTCTAACCTCGCCCGTAGGAAGACGAGAGCAAGAAAAGCCCGCGAACGCATGGCTGCCTTAATCACTCAACAAATGGCTGCCGTAATACCCAACATTGTAATTCAAGTTCAACAAGCACTTACCGCTAATCCTGTCAATCAAGCAAACCAAAACATTATCAACTCTCCCCCAAATACCACTAAATGCACCTACAAGCACTTCAAATCATGCGACCCTCCGAAATACAAAGGGACTGAAGGCGTCACCGCTCTCCTCCATTGGTTTGAAGAAATGGAGAATACTTTTCTAAATTGCGATTGCCCTGATGATCGCAAAGTGCGTTATGCTACCGGTCGACTATATGGGATAGCACTTACTTGGTGGAATACAGAGAAGTCCAAACGAGGTGTTGAAGATGCTATGACCTTAACTTGGAACGAATTGAAGGAAATCATGACCAGACGATTTTGCCCAAGGAGCGAAATCAAGAAGTTAGAAGATGAATTTTACTCATTGAAGCAAATGGAAGGAGACCACATCACATACAACAAAAGGTTCCTCGAATTACATCAAATGGTTCCCAACATGTTTACTCCCCTCTACCGTTTGATCGAGCACTACATTCGTGGTCTTCCGTCAAAGATCCAAGACCCTGTAATAAGTACCAAGCCTGCAACTTTGGAAGCAGCAATGGAGCTAGCAACAGAGCTCACCGAAAACCGAATCCGAAACAAAGACTTCAAGGAGGAGAAGAAGAAGGATAAAGAATCGACTGAAACCTCCAACTCCACCCAAACCGAATCCCCTTCTCAACCCAATCCTAAGAGAAGAAGAGACGGGCAACTTTTCGCTGCTACCCAACGAAATCAACCAGTTTTACACGCTATACCCATCCGAGCTATCCCAATCACCCAAGTGGCACCCGACTCAGCTTACCCAAATAAGAAACTATATCTTGGACCTCACCCTCGATGCAACAACTGTTTTTATCACCATCCTCATACCCTACCTTGTCGTCTATGTGCAACTTGTGGACGCTATGGTCATTTGAGCAATGTTTGTCGCACCTTTCAAGACCAAACCTTTTCCCCTACTCAAACCATAAACCAAACCTATCAACAACCCCAATACCCCATGTTCCCATATGCTCGAGCTTGTTTCAATTGTGGCGACCCTACCCACTTTAGAAACACATGCCCTCAATTGGTTAACGTCATCAACACTCAAGCCCAATCAAACCCAGTTAACCAAGTAAACCAAGGAAACCCAACCGCTAGGCCACCAGCAAGGGGAAGAGTCTTCAATATCAACGCCAATCCTGTCGAAGATAATGACAGCCCAAATGAAGATACTCAACTAGTCCTCTTCGCCGAATATCCAGATTCAACTCCTATCGTTTAGTTTTATGTTTTTCTTTATCACATCAAACCAATCATAACTTAAGGATAAAGCCAATGAAACTTTGACAAGAGTACGGTGGATACGCCGCTGGTACTTCCTATATATAAGTATTCTTGTCAAAGGATCAGAAGCATTATCTGGCGGTTATGAGAGGTTCCATGTGTAGACTGTTAGAGTAATTATTGTATATTATATATTATATATTGTTTTCAGTATATGCTTTTGCCGAGGCCGCAGCTTCCCATCCATCGAGGTTGAGCTTGATCCCCATTTTATTATGCGGTTGATCTTGGCGTGCCCGCACGATCGGCTCCGTTTGATTGAGCCTTGATCGGTTATTTCATTTTACATTTCAATACATGCAATACGCTCGGCTCCGTTTGATTGAGCCTTGAGCGCACAGTTCAATTTACATTTCCAGTTCATTCAATACGTTCGGCTCCGTTTGATTGAGCCTTGAGCGCACAGTTCAATTTACATTTCCAGTTCATGCAATACGTTCGGCTCCGTTTGATTGAGCCTTGAGCGCACATACATTTTCATTATCAGTATCTTGTGGTTATGGTGTTTGTTGTAGAGTCGCATAGAACTAATCATAACTGGCGGATAAAGTCAATGAGAATTTGACAAGAATATGGTGGATACGCCGCTGGTACTTCCTATATATAAGTATTCTTGTCAAATGATCGGAGGCATTATCAGGCGGTTATGAGAGGTTCCATGCATAGGCTGTTTGTGTGATTGTTGTTTAGATTAAGTTGTTCAATTTCAGTACATTCAATACGTTCGGCTCCGTTTGATTGAGCCTTGAGCGCACATACAATTTCATTTTCAGTACATGCAATACGTTCGGCTCCGTTTGATTGAGCCTTGAGCGCACAGACAATTTCATTATCAGTATCTTGTGGTTGTTGTGTTTGTTGTAGAGTCGCATAGCACTAATCATAACTTGCGGATAAAGTCAATGAGAATTTGACAAGAATATGGTGGATACGCCGCTGGTACTTCCTATATATAAGTATTCTTGTCAAATGATCGGAGGCATTATCAGGCGGTTATGAGAGGTTCCATGCATAGGCTGTTTGTGTGGTTAAGTTATTCATTTTCAGTACATTCAATACGTTCGGCTCCGTTTGATTGAGCCTTGAGCGCACAGACATTCCATTTTCAGTACATGCAATACGATCGGCTCCGTTTGATTGAGCCTTGATCGCACAGATATATTTCATTTCAGTATTTTATGATTGTTGTAGAGTTATAGGACTAATCATAATTCACTGATAAAACCAATGAAAATTTGACAAGAATATGGTGGATACGCCGCTGGTACTTCCTATATATAAGTATTCTTGTCAAAGGATC
The DNA here is from genome assembly GCA_947069175.1 of Scalesia atractyloides. NCBI lineage: Eukaryota > Viridiplantae > Streptophyta > Magnoliopsida > Asterales > Asteraceae > Scalesia > Scalesia atractyloides. Next base: position 2,406,417 of record CAMTDV010000003.1, read on the forward strand.
AGAGGCATTATCGGACGGTTATGAGAAGTTCTATGTAGGATTTATTAGTTTCTTGGTAACCAATCATAACTTGTGGATAAAACTAATGAAAATTTGGCAAGAATATGGTGGATACGCCGCTGGTACTTCCTATATATAAGTATTCTTGCCAAAGGATCAGAGGCATTATCAGGCGGTTATGAGAAGTTCCATGTAGGATTTAGTATTGCCTTGGTTGGAATTTGTGTTACATTTATATCATCTTGCTATTTAAAGAGATTGGCTTGTGTTCCATTTCTACATAAACTAACCTCTCCATCATAACAAACGAGAGAGGAACTTCCACCATTCAAACATATATGCTATCAGAATGTGGATTCAAATATTAGCTGTTGTGCTTATTTATGTTCAAATATTAGCTGTTGTGTTTAATTATGTTCAAATATCAGCTGTTGTGTTTTATTTATGTTTCCATGTAGGTTGTAGTGTTAGAAGTTTGGTCTTTAGGATATAACCATACTTTTCCAAACGTATCCAAATTCTTATGCATGATATCATTCTTAGCAAATCAATTCTGCTTATCAATACTTATACAGTAGGCAACAAAAAGCGATTCCTGTAATAGGGTACTTAACCCTTACAAGGAACGTTACCGCCTCAAACAAAAACTTAAACTCTTATTTTTCTAAAGCAAGTAACTGACAAACTAAACACCATCAATCTTTTAGTCAAATATATCACAATTTAAATTTCGGGACGAAATTTCTAAAAAGCAGGGATACTGTAACATCCATCAAAAACGGATTTACCAAACCCGCTCCGTTTATCAACCGAACAGTCAGTCAAAAATTTCGTTGCGAATTAAACGCCTAAAATAATTTTAAACGATACATAATCAATTACTATACGGGAATATATAATTAGTTTTTGAAAAACTGTTAAAAAACGCAAAATAAAAATACAATGTCTCTGCCGGGTTTCGAACCCGGGTCAGTGACCGGTCCGGAAACAGTCTTAACACATAACACACAAACCACTGCGCCACGGATGTTGTTTGTTAAATATTAGAATCATTTAATTGATATCATGACGTTACGAATTCAAAACCGGCGCCCAAAAGTTCAATCGTCGGAATCCCGGTAATCTCGCGAGCTTTTACCAACATTTTAAGTTATAACGTAAACTATTATTAGGACATCGGTTATAACCGACGTTTGAGTCCGCGACACCTTCTATAACCGCCGGAGTTTTTATAACCGATGAATACAGTCGGAAATCAGACCAAGTTCTTAGACGATTTGCCCTATAAATTCACCCACAACCCGCTGCAAACCTTTTCGCTCAAAACCACACTTTTCTCGGCGTAATTCCACTCGCCGGAATTAATCTGTTCGTCGCCGGAAAACCGGTTTCCTCATTTTCGAGCCTTATTGAACCTCCTAAGCTTATACCGAAGTCACCCGCACCCTTTGTAAGCTTTCCGGAGACTCGCTGCTGCAAGACACCTGACGCCGGAGCCTATTGCTGTCGCCGGAGTTCTGCCGGAAAACAGAGAGTCCAGTCGGTATACCTCTTCGCCTAATATCTTTATCTTTTCACTCATATCTCACCATTGTGAACTGAAACACACTAAAGAACATGTTTTAAACCTCGAACCAGTCTGTTGTCGAGTCTGGTTAAAACTCATCGAAGAAGATGAAGTTCGGTATCTTATAAGTATAATTAAAATCAACTTATTACTCGGTTAGACACACAGTCCAGCGGTGGACTGTGTGCACATTAAACATACAAACGTCTCGAGTTCGAATCCGGTTTCACACACGCTGCCTTAATAAAAATGATTTTTTTTATCAACTGAACCGGAGTCGCCACAGGTATATGTTAAGTATATTAATAATCGGAATAATAACCAAGTTAGACACACAGTCCAGCGGTGGACTGTGTGTATGTTTAAGTCGCACGTCACGAGTTCGAGTCCGGTCTTCTGCATCGACCCGGACGATTATTAACCTTTTTAAATAAAGTCAGAAATGAAAACAAGTAGTTTGTATTTAAGTATAATAAAAATTGGATTATATAACATGTTGCACACACAGTCCAGCGGTGGACTGCGTGTTAGTTTAAGCCACAGGTCCCGGGTTCGAGACCTGTGGAGTGCACCGTCCGATTCGCTTAAACTGTTTTTAAAATAAAATGATTTTCGGTTTAAACTAATTAATGTATAAATATAATTAAAATCAGATACATGACGGGTTAGACACGTAGCTCAGTTGGTAGAGCTGCGTGCACGCGTACGAGAGGTCTCGGGTTCGAGCCTCACTCAGCGCACTTATATTCCGATTCGAACCGGTCAACGGTCAGAGAAAAAAAATCAAATTTTTTTTATTATTTTATTTAATTATTTTAATTAAAAATCAATTAAAAATACTTAAAAATAACATTTTTAAGGTTAGAAAATAGCCTTAAACTCACAAAAATACACCCAACAATCCTACTAAAATAGATTAATAAAATCCGTTTACTTACCAAATCATAATGCGATTTATCTAGGTTAAACTCACTCGTGGTTAAAACCACTTCGCGCGCATTCATCGTCATCAACCGAACGCACCCACTGTGAGTGAATCTTACAACTACCCCTTTTAAATTACACGTTTTGGGGTGTGTCATGTGTTATGAAAATAATTAACTTATTTATTTAAACTTGTGCCATACCACATCATGACCTAAACTTAGATTGTTTATATTGTTGTGATTACTTATTTCCTTTTTGTCAAATTATATGAAACTCATTCATTAAGCCCATCAGTTCCTCGTGGGAGACGAGTTGAACAACGCGTGCCTCAAATCAAATTCATTATTGTTCATGTGTGTATCATTGAGTTTATATTGTTTGTAGTTGTGTCATTCATATTATCATGTTTATGCAATTCATTCATTAGGCCCCTCAGTTCCTCGTGAGAGACGAGTTGAGCATCGCGTGCCTCTAAATGTTCCATTATTGTTCATGTGTGTTTCATTTAATATCTTATGATTGTTGATTAAGTTTACATCTATTTTTACTCATGTTTGGTTGTGCACATATTTCATAATCAATTTAAATAAATTTGTTCAAATGTTTTCCATAGGATTCACTCGCCAACATTATGTTGATCCAAAAACCCTTTTACACATGATACAGGTGAACAGGTGAAGCAAGGAAAACATAGGATATGCCTTAGAAGAGAACAAAGAAGTTTAGATTGTTAGTTAGAACATGTTGTAACATTTATTGTAATTTTCCATTTAATTTGTATTAATGAATATGAAACGCATACTAAATGTCATGAGCTTTGATGATAACCCAATCATGCTCCGATCACCTTTTCCGCTGCGGGTCGGGGTGTGACAAGTTTGTTCTCATATGTTGATATACATCATCAAGTCAGGAAACTGCGTTAATTTATCAAAGTTGTAAAATCATTGTAATCTTTTGCTACCTGACATGAACAGGTAGGTAGATGAAGCATAACATAAACTGCTTCTACATTATAGTTAGTTTATTATAATATTCAGCAACAGTGATACCATTTTGAGAATTACTATTTTTCTTCTTATAAACATCATAAACAACATAACCATCTACTTTATCATAGGTTTCTTTTAGATCGGTTCATACCTTAGAGGCAAGTTTTGAAATAGCTTGCCCTAGAAATAACTCCTCAAACACAGAGTTTAACTACCAAGTAAGAACAATAGAATTGCACCTATCCCATTAATTTGCTAACACATCATCATTCTTAGATTTCTCACATTTACCATCTACAAATCCATATTTATTTTTAGCTTCTAAAGCTAATTTCATTGCACTAGACCAAACATAATAATTTTCAGTTCCTTTTAGTTTTATACTAACAATAGTCAAAACACTTGAATCACTTGGATGTAAATATAATGGATCCCCAATGTCAAATTTACTAATAAGTGTCACAGTTAAACTTGAATAACTTGGTGCGTCCAATTTTAACACACAACAATTAACAAACAAGAACACAAATAACACTTAGTTAAACAATAAAACCACAAGGCGAATCTGTGTCAGGGGCCAGATTCCAGGTTTTTCAATCAATGGTGCCTTGACAAGTTTTAACACAAAAACCAAGATCTAGATAACAAACAAAAAAGAGCAAGATGCACAAATATAACAACAACAATAATGCAACAGATAGCACAGTGACTCGATCAACTACCGGCCCAAAGTACTCCGGCAATAAGATACTAAATAGAGAGAGAGATTAGGAATGATCTCACAAAGAGCGTATAACTTCTTTAAACTGTAACCTTCTAGGGTTACAAAATCTAGTCAGTTTTCCATGTAATCTTCTCGGCTTAAAGAGACCAACACAGATCTAAACACCAGCTACAAGCCTCTGAAGATTCCCCAAATAAATCCAGCAAGCCCTAATTAGGGTTTCCAAATCTTGAACAAGCACGATTCCCAATAACACTCCGATCAACTCCACAACAGGTTTCTGAGTCTAGAAACCTTTAAATAACCCAGAATCGAACAACGGACAAGAGATTATATTAGCGGAAAACAACTATCAAGAGCATATAAGCTCTGATACCATGTAGAAAACAATGGTATGAACCATAGATCAAACACAACACATATTATAGTGATAAAACGGTGACCAAAACTTTAATTATTTGATCGAAACCAAAAACTCCCGACCAAACCCTAGATCTTACAATATGTAAGATCTGTATGAATTATACACAATACAATATCAACTGGTTTATCAGTTGACCATATAGAATGAACAACAACAATACAAGATCCAACTAGATCTAACCAAGACAAGAACGAGAGAGAATACAGAGAAAACTGGAAGTGAATAATGAACAACGAAATCCTAATTTTCCTTTTATATCAGCGCTAACCTGATGTTTCCAACTACACCTCTATGTCTCATGTTATGACAATGTTTACCCTTCAAGTATTAAACCTTCAATACTTATAACACTTCAGTCCCTCAAGTATAATACCTGCACACTTTACACCCTGATTAGTGATAACCCCTAACAACTTATCATAACAACTTTAATAAGTTGTTACAACGAACACTTGTTACAATCAACATTGTACCGTCTAGTGCAACATGAATCAGAGAAGCTCAACCCTTGTTATTTTAACAGTAGATGTAAAAATGTGTACGCTCATTGCGGCGTATTAACACATAAAGATTAGACTGAAACGTAAAACATAGAAAATAATAATGAAGTTGATTAGGACCAGTGCGTTGCAATGGGACCGTTAATTGGTAAAAGAAAATAGACATAAAAACGTTGAACCACAGATGCACGTTGAAGCGTCTTAACTCACAAAATTTTAGATCAAAACGTTAAGTGAAAATTTTGCAAAAGATTAAAGTATAAGAGACTAAAATTGAAAGTACAAACGTGTTTAATTAAAAATAAAGAATGTTTTGTGGTAATTAAAAATAAAGAATGTTTTGTGGTAAATTTGTAGTTGATGTAAAGTAAAGGGGTTAAAATATAATAACATAATAGTAGCTACACAAATCAAATTTCTTTGTCATCAGACCCAAAAAAAAACAATTATCAATAAAAATTTGCTTACAAGATGGGAACCATTGATTGGATGGAAAAAAATAGTAAATATAAGTATATAAATTAACAGAGGGATAATATCAATCAAAGTCTTCGTATTAAATAAAAGAAGAAAACAAGTTGTTGTGTAGGGTCCAATTTAGATATTTCCAATGTTGATGCCCATGAAAAAGAAATGTGTTTCCTATACATTAATGGTCAACAACAACAACAGTTTGTATATATATATGCATACTGTCCTTTAATCATTTCAAACACACACACACAAAATGCACACATCAAGGACATGTAGTTTTCTCCTCATTATTTCAGTAGCTATATTCAGTTGGAGTGTGGCGGTTTCTGGCCAACAACTGCCAACAGGCCATGCGGTATTGCTCGAACAAAATGCCGATCGAGTGCTAGGTCTGCCGGGCCAACCTCCTGTTAGCTTCAGTCAGTATGCTGGATATGTTACAGTGAATGAAAGCCATGGTAGAGCACTGTTTTATTGGTTTTTTGAAGCTGCAAAAAGCCCAGAAAAGAAACCTCTCCTTCTATGGTTGAATGGAGGTAACAATTAATACTCTTTTCTTTTATTTATTTATTTTTTTTACCATGGCAAATAGTTTTTTCAGTAACATTGATCATAATTTAATAAGCATATAAGGTCAGCCATATACAATTTGTTGAATTATATGAAATACTATCTAATATTTATCTATTTCAACTTGTTATTGTTGATCCCGATACTATTTCCATACCACAAATAGATTGGAATGATGGCAGTACTAGGCAAGAGTAGACATTGATTTGTGTATTTAATTAGTATTATAAATAAAATTAATGCCTAAAAGTATTATTTCTATTATAAAATCAAATAAATGATAATGTTGTTCAATACAAAACCAAACCAAAGGCATTCTGGTGTATTGGCAGTCTTGTATAACGTTTTAAAGTGAAGGTTATAGATTCGAGTCTTACCTAGAACAAAATTGCTCTGAATTAAACGAAAGATTTTACTACAATGAGTATTTAGGTGGTGGATTTCACTAAAATGATGGCGGGTTAGATCATCCGCGTAATCTGCATTCGCGTAGGTAACCTTTCGCCATAGGGTTTACCCGAGAGATTAGACTTTTGTTGGTTGTAAAAAAAAGTACAAATCCAAATTTAAGAAAAGAACCACAAGAACTGCATAAACGTCCGTATCTTTTGTTTTAGATGAGATATACAAAACGGTTATCATAATGCAAATTTTTCTCTCTCCCTATTCCATTATTATATTTATTCACTATGTACAAATACATTAAAGGCTCTCAGTTGTTTACTTATACGCCCCGTTTAAGGTATGCGTATATAATGTATATATGTGTAAGCATTCTGGGGGCAAAAGTGAAATTACACTAATTTTAACATTATTTTACTAATTTCGTGAAAATAACGTTAAAAGCGGTTGATTGTTAATCATGCATCATGTGGTGCCGTTGATAGCCGAAAGACAAAAGGGTACATACACTAATCGGCCTTTGTCCCGATTGTTGAGTGTTATGTGTCTTATGTCCAAGCTTTGATGCAAAACTACTATCGAGCTGGGGGTCTCACTAGAAGCAGCTTCTTAATTCCTCCAGGGTAGAGATAAGACTGTCCGGGGTAGAGATAAGGCTGTCTTAATCTTATCCTCCTTAGACTATGCCTTAGCTTTGCTATTGATGAGATTTACTGAGTATGATGATGATAACAAGTGTTCTTTACGTAGAACTAATTTTGTACCTCCTCTATCGATTACATATTATATTATAGGTTGATAATCCAATCAAGTTTAAAATAAACACATCATAATCGTTATCTATTATTTTTGTCGTACTCTGATTAGAAAGAACGAGAATAATGTAGTTCAGATAATAATGAGAGTGTAAATGTTTAACTAATACTCCCTTCGTCCCATTAGAAGTGTCCTATTTTGAATTTTCAAAGTCTTTTTTATAAAATTTAACTTTAATTATATATTTTTTGAGTTTTATAAAACTTGATGAAAATTAACCCAATAAAAACACATGTAAAACACACTCAAATCATATAACTTTCATCAAGTATTAACTAACGCAAACAAAATTATTTAAGGTCAAAGTTTATAAATCAAGACTTTGAAAATTCAAAATATGACACTTCTAATGGGACGGAGGGAGTAATAGTTTTTTGTTTTGATGCTATTATTATACAACTATTCTCTTGTGGTTAGGTCGCCAATTATGATTTTGTTATGGCTTCCATTAGACTATAAAGACCATATAATCTTAATTAGTTGTATAATTTTAATGATTAACCTTTCATACTAACAATTATTAGACTTGTACCATATATATGCTCATGATTAATTTAAAGTATTTAACTTTTATTTAGGTTAGTCGAGAGCTATTTAAAATCTAAAATTTTAGTTTATAATTGGGTTCAATTTTTCAAAAGAACACTTTGAATATTCAAATAAGTTTCTATTGTGAAAACACTAGCTAGAATTAGACCGGAGACTTACGTTTTATAGTTGAGAAACTATTACAATATTTAGTTGAAATAACACAATGATTCGTGAAAGAATATGTCAGACTATGGTTAAAACGATTGATGGTTATTCAGTTACCATCAATAGTACTTTGTTAGTAGGATGTCCTTCAATAGCTACTTAGTTACAATTGACATGTTAGCGGTAACTTAGTTTATCGTTAATTGTCTCAAATGAAGTCGATTAACAATTAGTGTTGACCGTTAATTCCAGCCGAAGTTATTGTTGAACACACTTACTACTGAGCAACCCAATTATATCAAAATCACTTTCCAAGTGCTTTTCACATGATGTGGGCAAAGAGACACGTCATAGGCTCTGTCCTTTGGACCTCGCGAAGGAGTGATGACCTTGGGACCTCCTGGTGTGCTTCGCCTCTTTGAATCTTATGTTGATTGGTGTTAGACTTTAAAATAGTGTTGAACAAGAACAAGCGTGCATTTAACATCCTTTTAAGTAAATCCAACTAGCTAAAATAATATTATAACACTAAAATCATCATATCAACCGAAGTTTTTTAGATTGGTTTGAGTGATACAACACTACACCACGTCCTTATACCAAAATTATTATAAGGGTTGAATTGTAAAGTTTTAAAATAAAATAAACAAATAACATCTTACCTAATTTTTTTTAACATCACATCTTACCTAAATAATTATTTTATCGTGATGTAATTTAACAATTTAGGATTGTTGGGATCGTATCTGTCAAACCCCTTTTGTCACGCATGACGCAATGTTGTTTTATATATGGCAAGAATTATAAATATAAATGTTTAAAACAAACTAAACACTATTATATAAAATATAGGGTAGCGATGATATGAAAAACACATACTAATTAGAACCATAAAAACGCATGTTGACCACACCATTACTCTAAGTAAAAAAGATTTCCTTCTAATCGCACATTTTTAACAGTTTTTCTATATATACACATATGTGTAATTGTCAATTTTAAAGGGTTATTGGATTTTAATAATCCTAAGTTTCACCTGTTGGTCGATAATAATCCAACTTTAAAAATTCCCTTCAATGATCCCAACTTGTAAGAGTTTGGCCCTCATTAATCTTTTTCTAACATATAAGAATTTGGCCTACTCAATAGTTTCAAATGCACATGTAGACTCTTTAATTGATTTAAGTGCAACTATGTTAGAAAATGATCAATGGGGGCCAAACTCTTAGAAGTTGGGATCAGTGGAGAGAATTTTAAAATTAGGATTATTATCAGTCATCAGGTGAAACTTAAGATTATTAAAATCCAATAACGTATTTTTAAATTATACATATATTTATAATACGAAACATATATGTATGATACTTTTTTCAACTTTAAACATGTATTTACACATATGTATACTAGAAAAAATATGTTTAAAACCATAATCTTCCTTTTTATACATATATGTACAATCATTTATATATATCATTATCAAACATAGATGTACACTACTTATGTTTCAATTTTAAACACCTATATACAAATATGTATAGTTAAAGATAAACAATATACACATATGTATATATATAAAAAATAAACCTGAAACAAAAAGTTGCAATTTTCCAACAAAAAAAAGTTTTTTTTGGCATTTTTTTACTACTTTCGCATTATTTTTTTGCTTAGAAAATGTGTGGTCTAGAATTGTTTCATAAATCTCAATTATCATAATGATTCTCACATGATTTAACTCTCTCTCTCTCTCTATATATATATATAGGAAAGATAAAATGAAAACCCACGTGAGTTGAGGTAAGTCAAAAAATCTTTGTAAAAACCCCATATAACATTTTTATTTTTTTCTAAAAAAATAGGAAATGTAACATACATATATTTGAACATTTTTATAAAAGACACACAAAAAAAGCTGAGTAGTTTATTTTTTAAAAAAATGTTAAAAATTTCATGTTACATAATATATATGTCAAAAATAATGTAACATACAAATTTTGAACATTAAAAAAAAGTAGGCGTTTTTTACATTTTTTTATAAAAGTGTTCAAGTACATTAATGTTACATTCCTCTATTTTTTTAGAAAAAAATAAAAATGTTACATAGAGTTCTCTTGAGTTTTCTCAACTCAAGTAGGTTTTCGTTTTATTTTTTACCTATATATATATATTAACAAAACAGATAAATTAAATTAATTAAGTTGTAATGAGCGTTGTATTTGTGGAGTTTTTTCAAGTATGATATTGTTATTGCATATTTTTATGAGTATATTTTTAGACACTAATACTAATAGGACCGGATGGTGGGTGGGAACGCTTCCAGCCGTCTCAGGTTGGTGGTGTCCCCTCACCCTCACCATTCAAATGGGGGATATACATGTGAGAGGGGCCCATTTGTATCATCCAATCTATTATTTTTAATATATTTTTTAATATAGTTTAAAGAAACTTTATTTTGTACGGTGCAAGTTAGCAATATAACCCTTCGCTTATGTGTCGCCTATGTGTCGCTTACGCGATAAAGCCTAGAGGCTTTATCCAACACCACCAAACATAACCGTAATTATAACTAATTTGAAACAAGAATATTTGATGCTAGAAACACGTTTACCGAGAACGTGGGAGAGGGGGAAAGATTCCAATGGATTTATGGTCCTAAAGTTGCAGAATATTGTGGAAGTCAATTTTTGTGGAAAAACGTATGAGTTAAGCAAAAAGCAACATGCGAAGTTACTTCTAGATGCAAGAATAACTAAAAATAACAGAATATATCATGATTATTTTGATTTAATAGATAGATTTTATTATAGTTGTTATAATTGTTTTTCTTTATATTTTCATTACCTTCTATAAATAAACGAGTTTACGTTAACCTGTGCATTGCGACAGGATGTTGATTATGCATGTCTTTATCAATAAGAGTGAGAATGTTACGAAATCTAAACTTCAAATGGAAAAATGAAAACATACATTGCTGAATGAGAATTACTTGTTCTTTTAAGTTCACATAACCAATTAAGAACACCGAGCATGGGCCTATCAATAATTGGATACGAAGTAAACCTATAATTCTAGCATTGTGTATTATTGTTTGGCCATCAACGCAACGCAAATGACATAGTCTTTGTTTCACTAGCATGTAGAATCATCTTTTATAAAGATGGTTTATAGGGTCAACATTCTTAAGATAAGACTGTGTATAGTGATCTAAAACTCTCATGTCAAATCAGCATGAGAGCGTTAAACACCACTCGTCATTGTTAATTGAGGCGCCAATGGCTGCCACTGACATTGGGATGTCTGGCACGAATGAAGAAAAAGGTGGGGCCCATCCCCAACAACCAATCACATTTATTCTTTTTTTTCATTTTTTCTTTAATTTCATTTTTTAGTTATTCCATTCCACCTAATTATTGAGTGGTTTAGTTATTGTCTTTTGCCTATTTGACACTGACGTGATAATATTTTTTAGAAGTTTAGCTATTCCACTACATATCGTTAAAGGTTTTTTTTTTTGTTGAAAAGTTAGCTTACATAAGGTCTATATTGACAGTCATAAAAAGTTGGCTAATGGAAAATATCAATATAATTAACAATTGAAATTTTAAAGATATATATGTGAAAATTGCATAATCTCTTAACAGTCTGTAATGAGTAAGTGAATCCAAAGTATTGGACTAGAGAACTCGATACTCTCATGTAAAGTGTGTACATCTGGAGACGTTATTATTGTCCTTTTACTCCTAACCATATGCTATCAAGACTTCTATTCAAAGCACTTGCATGTTCTTCTCATAATTAGGAAGACCAAACCCCATATTACCTATTTAAATTTGTTTACTATGCATCCAGGGCCGGCCAACCCGTGCCATTGCATGAGGCCCAAATTTTCAAAGGGCCTAAAAGATTTTATAAGCTTATATATATATATATATATATATATACACATCTATTTATAATACAAAAAAAGTGTTGGTGGTGTAATGGAAAAAAACCATTTCAAGATAATGTAGATATCTCAAGTTTAAGTTTGTGTTTCACCACCAAGATTTTATTTTTTTAATTCATTTCCCCTTAACCACAATTTGGGCCCAATTCTGTTTGTCGCCCGGAGCCTAAATTTTTTTGAGAGTTCTCGGGAACGGCTCTGTATATATCACTTATAAAAATCGTATATACTACATACGTGCACTTTATATATTAAATGTAAGTAAAATGATGGAAATAAACAAAATGTGTGATAAGTCTTAGACACGCCATTTATCTACAACTCCTTAGGTTAACAATGGTTGTCACAATTAAATTGTGTTTTATGAAATTTAAACTTTATAAAAGGAAACTCACATTGATGCCTTCTTAGGTTTGAAGGCTTGAGATTTACAAAATCCAAAATCATTGTTTGTCCATCTTGAGATTATGGCTTCTGTCCTTCTGTTGTTACATCATAGGATCGTCAATATTATTGCAATTGCTCCCACTTGCATTTATCTTTATTGGATTTATAAACAGATCTTAAATTACATTAAATGAAGAAAAATATTATCTCGTGATGGCACCATTCATTATTGATAGAAATGTACAAAAGCAATTGGTCCCCCCCCCCCCCCCCCCCCCAATTTTATTGAGACCACTCTGCTTTATTCCACCATTTATGACTTTTATTATAGTAACTTTTTGAAAGATAAAGAATTTAGGTGTTAATTCATTTTAATTGTGGTTATGTTTAAGGTTGACTACTCGACCGCTATGAGATCGTACCCCCTGATACGTAGGAACCGAATGGAATCTGTATACCCTCGCCCCCGTCAGGTTCAAACCCGGAATTAAAGCCCTGATTCGTCCCATCACACAAATATCCCTCGAAAAAAAGCCCAAACAAGAATAAAACGTACGTCTCCACTAGAAAAAAAAACAAACCTTTTAACCACTGCATCAACATCTCATATTTACTATTAAAGTTTTGGTAGCAAACTGTCATTTATTTATAATTTCGAAATCTTAAAATTAGTTATATATTCAATGATGTCATTATGGTATCTTAAAGTATTTTATTATTCGTTTGAATAAGATAAATATTATAATAATTTATCTTAGAAAGTAAATTAGAAAAATATTTTTGATATAGAATCTTTTAGCATATGATGAGCATGCGATACAACGTTGTTATCACCTTTAAATTATTATTCAAAGGCCATTCAAAAAAACAAAAAGTGTATATTTTTCAACCGGTTGTCTAATAAAGCCATAAAGGGACGTTTGTTTTAATAGGGCCGTTGACACTTTGACCCAATATTCTTAATAAAAAGGTTGTCAGCTTTTAGGCCCACCCAAAATCTGACAACGGCCCAACAAGCCTTAAAACAACTCAGTACTCACCAACAAATATATGTATTCTGTTTTATTACTTTTTATTTTTATTTAACAAAGAATAGTTTACAAACGAGCGATGAAACGTAATAATAAGTAAAATTTCGTTTAGTATATTTTTTATTCATTATTTTTATTACTATTTCTAAGCAAACTAGTTAGTATCTGAAAATATTAATTTAAATTTGAGAGACAATTAATGTTGTTTAACATGCTAACACAAAACGTGTGTAATAAACTTATAATGTTTGAAGAATAGAAAGTGTATACAACAATCATAACATAGATTATAGATAAACCTAGTGGCGGATCTAGAAAACCTTTGTAGAGGTAACATTTCATATAAAAAGGGGTAACGAAATCGAAAAAAACGTAATTTTTTCAAAAGTTTACACTACCGCCGGAGCGTTAAAGGATAGCGGGGGCTACCCCTAGTAGCATGCTAGGTCCGCCCTGGATAAACGTTACGTATTTACTTACTATTTATTTTCATAGATGTTAAAATACACTTGTAGATAAAATATTTGGTTTAATATTTATAAAATTGTTCATGCTTTTTAACCTTATCTTTTGAAATATAATACAGGTCCTGGATGTTCCTCAATTGGATTTGGAGGGTTGGAGGAGTTAGGACCTTTTGTAGTCCAAAAGGGCAAATCAAAACTCCTTTTAAATAAAAATGCTTGGAACAAAGGTAAATAAATAAAAATTATTTATTAGTTAATTATATCTATATTTTAATCATCATAATAATCTTATCAAGTTGACCAACATACAATCATATTATTCTATATCCTTACTTTACAAACCTATTATACATTAACTTCTTTTTAGTGATTATTTTTTATCTTTTAGTGTGTATCTTTTGTGTTTTTTTCTTTTTTTTTTGCTTTTTCATTTTCTTTTTTTTTTAACTTATATCTTTCAATTTTTAGCGTTAACACTTATAATCCGTTAACTTTTTAAGAATTTTGTAATCGAATTTTACGTGTTTATTTTATACATGTGTTGATATAAATTCAAATTAATTTACGTTTAAAGGTAATTTTTTCTCAGAGATGAATTCTTTCAAATATAATATGTTTTTATACTTATTATTATATACGTTTTTCAGTTAGTCTACGTTTTAACGCAAATTTTTTTTTTCTGAAAATGAATCGGGTCAAATATAATACATTTTCTTGCTTATTTTTATGTATGTTTTCAGTTCTACGTCTTGACGTAAATTTTGTTCGGAAACGGGTTGGGTCAAATATAATACGTTTGCACTAGACGGTATAAATTCGAGTCACTTTACGTGCTAATTTTTAGGCACGTGTTAGTATAAACAAGTTGGTATACGTTTTAACGTAAATTACAATTAGCAAGTTGTGTGAATAGTGTTTTCATCCTATTTGCTTTTTTTTTCTTTCTTGATTTTTTTTTCGACTTTATTATTTTTACTTTTCTTTATATTTAGTGTTTTAGTTTAAGGTTCCTTTTTCATTAAGGTTATATTTAAGATAGAGTTTACATTCCCATTGACAATTAATTTAAATTTCGTTGTCCAAATTAAATTTATTTTTATTGTTTACGGTCGATTTAAAACATGTTACATATTCTTTTAGGAATGTTTCTTTCGGTTTCTATATGGAACCAAAATAGATATTGACTGAGACCCCATTGTGTAACACGGGTAATCTTACTAGTTACAAACGTTTATTTTGTTGTTTTGTCATAGCTGCAAACTTGTTATTACTTGAGTCCCCGGTTGGTGTTGGATTCTCGTACACCAACACGAGCAGTGACATCAAAAAGCTCGGTGACAACGTCACAGGTATACGTTACATACATATACACACATGCATACATCTTTACCCATACAGTTATACATGCATACATGTCACACCAGTAGTGGATTCAGAATTTTTTTTCTAATGGGTTTCTTCTGATAGATTTTTCCAAATCATATAAGGTTTTCACTAATCCTTGCTATTTTTTTCCCAAACTTACTGGGTTCCTAGGAACCCACAAAATGTGGCTAATGTCACACCTCAATCCGTAGCAGATTGGTACGGGCAGACTGATTGCCCCTAGCTCTTGACAACTAATCATTGTTACCATATTTAAAGTATGTTCATTTAAATTGTCACATAACATATAATAATCAAAATTGTTCATACATTGTAAAAAACCTGCACCACATTAGAAAAATATAATTTTGGGTCAACAAGGTGAGCAATTTCCTCATTTTTATAGAAAACAGTTCTATATTTTTTTTTAATTTAATATGCACCTCAAGATTAGTATGAAAATGGTCTAATATCAACAACATAGTCAACATAACCATATATCCAAAGATACGAAACAAGAATACCCAATCAATTAACCACACAAAACAACTAAATATAAGACTCATGACAATAGCGTGCATTAGTCTCAGGCCTCAAAGAGCGAGTCTAATAATGTTGCGATACTAGGCTACAACTCATGGCCGTATTAGTCGATCCTTTTAGACGCACGGATCCAACAGAATTTAACAAAACGAGTGGTTATTCATCTATGCATTTGACGATCTTAACCCGAGTTTAATATTCCTAGTTTGTATTATCTTGATTTATTATACGAACGATATGAGAAACAAATAAATAACAAAACTCCCATTTCTTTTATATTAACTACCGAATTTAACGATGTTTTAATTACAAACTCAGTATTCTTTTTACCCCTGAATATAATTATATGAATACGCAATAACATTTAATTAATATATGATAAGATTCGCCTTTATATTAGTTACGGTTTGGAACCGATTTTTTTAAAACGGGTCGGTTTTTCAGAGATCCGTTTCTGACGGATGTTACAGCTAAATCCGCCACTGTGACACACACAAACGCATATCATATAAAAATTTGTTTAACCATAATCTATAAAAGGGATGTTAAAATCAGAATGCAAGAATCACATAAAGAATTGTTATGTAACCATTTACATAACTTTTTTTCTCTGTTTCACTAAATTAGTAAATTACTTATACAAATATATTATGCGTTTCTCACAGTTTCTAATTAGAATTTGGTATGTATCTATAATCTGAATTTTAAGAAATACACTTTTTTCGGTGTTGGTAACAATTGATATTGATGTTCGACCAGCCCATGACGCATACACATTTCTCGTCAAGTGGTTTACAAGATTTCCGCAGTACAAGACCCATGAATTCTACATTGCGGGCGAAAGCTATGCAGGTAATATAAATACAATACATACATATATATTCGTTAGTAAATCTTCATACGTAAAAGCCAGTTTTCAAATTGCTAGTAGCAAACTAACACGCGTTTTTGTATTTTAGGGCACTATGTTCCACAGCTAGCGGAACTCATATACGATAAAAACAAGATCATACCCGAGCAAGACCGTATAAATTTCAAGGGAATTATGGTTAGAATGCAAACATACTTTTTTAACAAAAAAATGTACTCGATTTTGTCGAAATATTTTGAAACACAAGAAAATGCAGATTGGAAACGCGTTGTTGGACGATGAAACTGATCAAACTGGAATGATCGATTATGCTTGGGATCATGCAGTGATATCGGATCGTGTATATCATGATGTACAGACCAAATGCAACTTTAGCAACCCCAAATCATCTAATGCGTGTGATACAGCGTTGAGTGAATACTTTCAAGTTTACAAAATCATCGACATGTATAGCTTGTATGTGCCCTCGTGTGTCGATGCTAATTCTACCCAACGTAGGCAAATGCAAGGCAATGTTTCCCCTCTCACTTTCTCCAAGCACGTGAGTACTCATTCAATGTTAAATTTGAGATTTTGCTTTTATATTGAGGTGGTTTAGGAAATAGAAAAGTGGTTCTTTATTTTTGAACGACCAACGAATACTCTAGAAGCCCGGTTACCCAGGTAAATCCATTGGCGAAAGGTTACCCACACCCACCATTATAAGGGAAACCCGCGCCCAAAGGTCCACTACGATAAAACCCCTGACCCACCTGCAAAATATTGCATCATGTGAGACTCTAACACATGACCTTCACATTGGGAAGCCATGGAGTTGCCTCCTCCAAAACGAATTGATTTAAGACTCATTGGTTTCATGTTGGTTTCCAGGTAGTCTATTTGTTAGACCATGTGTAGCGGGAGGTTATGTAAATAGGGGGTTATACGACACGTGGCAAATATGTAAGAATAGAGGGTTATAGTGGGTTATATAACTTGAGTGTGTAGTGCGGGGTAATGTAGATGTGGGTTATATATGTATGTATGTATGTATATATATGTGTGTGAGAGAGAATCTTCCCGTGTAGCTTCTTTTTGATGTAATCTGTATCGGACTGTTTCCATTCCCATACATAATCTTTTTTTAATTTTACCTGTAATGGTTTTCTAAGTTCTGCAAGTTTAGGGATGTAACTTTCCGCATAAGTTAAAATACCCAAAAACCTTTGAAGGTGTTTTTTATCTTCTAAAGCATCTGAAAATTTGTGTAAATTTTTCAAGATATGCTTTTGTGGACAATGAGTCCCTTGATCTATTTGAAGACCTAAAAAATTTATCTTTGTTTTAAAAAGATTTGTTTTCTTTTTTGACAAAATAATCCCATATTTTTCAACTGTTTTTAAAACTGATAAAACATGAAAATAGTGTTTATCTTCCCGTGTAGCTTCGTTATAATTTTTGAAGGGGACAAAGTGGAGGGGTATAGCGCCCCCAAGGGGTATATGGCGCGATGGAGGGATTTGGCGTTATGTAACCTTCCACTACAGAAGAACTCTAGAGGGAGCGAACTTTAATTTCAACTAATTTTCATTTTTTCTCAATAATTTGTTTGACGCGTAACTTACTTTTTTAATTTGTTATATTTAGCATATTTTAAAATATAAATACATAGTTTTGTTTAAAAAAAGTTATCGACATTCAGATCTAAATACACAGTTTTGTTAGAACCTAGTTTTTTTTTTTCAAAATAAAGTTTTTTTCAACTAAACATCATTCGGGAAAAAAATTTTAAAAAAATCGTCCTTCACTTCTTGTGTTAAGACTCATTTATACTTTATTTTTACGCTATATTTATAACTAATTCTGGTTAAACTTGATTGCAGAAAGCATGGCACTCAAAACCAACCGGGTACGACCCGTGTCAATCAGACTATACTGAGTCATACTTAAACATGCCAAACGTTCAAGCCGCGCTCCACGCGAACACAACAAAAATCCCTTACCCGTGGACGCATTGTAGGTAACATTTCACGCAATCCCTTATGTAGTTAAGTTCATGGGCGGCCTTTAAGGTGTGTGGGGAGGACTACTGCACAGGGCCCGTGATTTCAAAGGGCACATATTTTTTTTAATAATATACCTATACCAATTCTAATACATGTCCATTTACAAATCAATTTTTATGGTTTAGAAGTTAGCCCATTGGCATTAGGTTTAGTGATCCAATTTTTTATGGTTTAAATAGTAATTGCATTGTTTATCGTTAAGGCATAATAAAACATTTTTTCGAACTTGAACATGGTACATGAATTATAAGAGACGTCACTTATGTTTATCAATCCAAACATTTGTTGTTGTTTTTCTTTTGTTATAACTTATAATTAACGAGCAGCTACGTACTTATGACCAGTAACACTATAACTTTTTGGAACGATGCTCCCGCTTCGGTACTTCCGATCATAAAAAAACTTGTCGCCGGAGGAATTCGTGTTTGGGTTTACAGTGGAGACACTGATGGAAGGATCCCAGTGACCTCTACAAGGCTCTCATTGAGAAAACTTGGCTTGAAAACACTTGAAGAATGGTCTCCATGGTATAGCAAAAGTCAGGTAACGGAATTAAATTTTGTTTAAATTTGTTATGTTTTTGTGATTTTGTTTTATTTTATTGCTTAGGACCAAATATGTTACTTTTATATATAAATTTGGACCATCGGTATACTTTCTCATAGCTAGAGACCAAATTTAAAATTTTGACATACCATACTGTTTAAGTTTTTTCAAACTGATTTTGCTACCAAAAATAAATTATATTTTTTTATTTTCTTTTTCCCAATTGTCTTCTGACCGGATATTAACTACTTTAATATTTTTATTAGGCACGTGACAGAAATTATTTTTTAATTTAATTTTTTCAGCCATTTTGTGAGTAGATATTAATTTTAAACTTGAATTTATTTATTTTTAGTTTGTTATGGTCGGAAGTTGGTTTTAAATTTTAATTTGTTTGTGATGACTTTGCAACCGGATATCATCCTTCTATTCTATTCATTGCTATTTTTTATCCTCTTGAAACTAAGGATCCTTAGTATTTGGTACCGGTTATACTCGCTACCTGTATTATTTTTTTCATTTTTAGGTACCGGTACCAGTGTTTTGGTCTATTTACCGCTAAATACCGGTACTGTACAAATAGCGGTACTGAACCGGTGTATTCAGTACCAGTACCCATTTTCTTTATTTTTGGATACCGGTCCGATAATATGCCCATCCCTAGTTTAAAAAACCGAAATATCTGAGACTATTTTATGACCTAAACTATTGCGATCACTATTATTGCACCAACGGTCACTTCAATAGCTAAAATTTTGATAGTTTTTTGGTCACTAACATCTAAGATCTATGTTTGTTGTTTTAGGTTGGTGGATGGACTATTGTATACGATGGATTGATGTTTGTAACTATAAGAGGAGCTGGACATCAAGTACCTACTTTTAAACCTAAGGAAGCCCTTCAACTTGTTAGACACTTTTTATCCAATCAAAAGCTGCCATCTGTACCATTTTAATTTATAACCAACTACAAAATCATTGTATAATCTCAATTAATCTATACACCCACAAGATGCATTCATTGTGGATAACATTGTGTCTTTGTTTGATTCTGATACAAAGGATCTAGAATTTGATTCGAACCGAATTCGAATAAAAAAAATTGAATTCGGGTTGTTATTGTAACTCATCAAACAAATAAAGTGTTATTTTTCTTTTTAAATTCAAGAAGTATAATTGTACCTTTTAGGCATATTATTCATGCTATTGTAAATAATTGGAGTAGTTACATGAGTGTGCAATTATTTTACATAAATTGTAATTGTAATTGTATTTAATAAACGTTCAGATTTTTTTAATTTTATTACCAGCCGTTTAATATAATTGAAGTTGAGGGGGCATGTTAATGTGTTATGCTAATGTTATGTATGAGTTGGTGGATCTCAAAGAAATATTTCTGTTTAAAATCAAATTCAAAACAAAGATGTATTTATTTATTTATTTATCATTCTTTGGATAAACTGCGCGTATAAATTACCCTTCTGCTTCATGTGAGGCTGCAATTATTTTTAAATGGGGATATTGTATTTAAATAACCTAACTCTCACCAATTAGTCAATAGTACTCTTAATCAACTTTTAACTTATTAGCCAATAGCACTCGGCACTTGTGTGGTGACGTGACATCTGAAGTGAATTTTTTGTGATGACGTGCCGCTGATGTTGCATCTGACTTGGCTTTTTGATGATGTGGCATCTAGCTTGGCTTTTTTAATGACATGACAGCTGATGTGGCACGTGTTCGTTGATGTGGCAACTGATGTCAGCAAACTGGGTTAATCCAAGAGTGTTATCGACTAATAAGTTGAAAGTTAAGAGTGGTATGATACAAACTAAAAGTTGAAAATGCTTTCGACCAATAGGCGAAAGTTATGGTCATAAAATTGAATATACTAACAAGTAGGGTTAGATTGAAATAACATAATGCAAAAGTGGGCTTGGGCTTAATTACTTGGACATCAATCCTCTACTGGGCCAGCTAGAGATGGGCATAAAAACCGGTTCCGAACCCGAACCGGTAGAACCGAACTGGAACCGGTTCCAGTTCCTACCCGACATTAAGTAGAACCGGTTCCGGGTTCAAAATACCCGTTGGTTCCAACCCGGTTCCACAATTTTACCATTTGAATCGGGTAGTAACCGGTTCCTACCCGTACCCGGTTTCACTAGTACCCGGTTCCATCGTACCCGGAAATGCAGTTCTAGAAGGAACCGGTTATACCGTTAAAATGTTACCTTTGGAACCGGTTATAGCCGAAAAAGTGGAGACTAACGATAGAAAGAAACACAAAAATAACAAACACAATAGAAAGAAACATTACACAAACTTTATTAAAACACCAAACCAGGGTTACATCAAACATTTGAAGATCCGGTGCCGGAACCTTCTCCCGTCTCATTTTTCTTTGCCTTCGTCACTGGGCAATGCCGCTCAGTGTGTTTCTTAAGGGTTGAGTTGGCTGCGGCCTTCATAAATTTTCCGCAAGCTTTGCATCTAGCCATCTTGTGGCTGTCGGACAT
This sequence comes from Scalesia atractyloides, assembly GCA_947069175.1. Taxonomy (NCBI): domain Eukaryota; kingdom Viridiplantae; phylum Streptophyta; class Magnoliopsida; order Asterales; family Asteraceae; genus Scalesia; species Scalesia atractyloides. The sequence continues at coordinate 2,428,225 of CAMTDV010000003.1, forward strand.
TAAACAGAGATCAAAATTCTTCCATATAGCTGGGTTTCTTTTCGTCTCTAAGACAGTAACAACTTGTTCGTTGCATGCCATAGGTATTTTGCAAGATTTTTGAGAAGATGATTGAGTTTGTAAGTTGATGATGGTGAGTTTGTAAGTTGATGATGGTGAGTGTTAAGTTTTGAAATGGTAAGTAGGGAGGGGTTTATATAAAAAAAACCGATTTCGACTGCCAGGAACCGGTTCTACGGTAACATTTTTATCAGGAACCGGTTCTAACGGTAACATTTTTATCAGGAACCGGTTCTGAACAGTAAAAGTCAGATTTTTCGACTGTCAGGAACCGGTTCTGAACAGTAAAAAGTCAGGGTTTACTGTCAGGAACCGGTTCTGAACAGTGAAAGTCAGATTTTTCGACTGTCAGGAACCGGTTCTGAACAGTAAAAAGTCAGGGTTTACTGTTCAGAACCGGTTTGAACAGTAAAAGTCAGGTTTTTTACTGTCAGGAACCGGTTCTGAACAGTAAAAAGTCGGGTTTTACTGTCAGGAACCGGTTCCACACCATACCCGGTTCCATAATACCCGTACCCGGTTCTACATGGTTCCATATTCTTGGGTGTGAACCCGGGTAGGAACCCGGTTCCACACCATACCCGTTTCCAATGACATCCAAGCAGAACCGGTTCCGGGTTGGAACCGGTTCCGGGTAATAATAAAACCCGATTATGCCCATCTCTAGGGCCAGCTACTTCTACTTCAATACCAACAACCCAACACGGGGTTTAATTAAAAAGAGCTAAGTGTTGTTTACGTTCTTTTGGTTTGTTCATTTTTGCTATTTCAGACCAAATTTTAAAATTGTATCATTTTCTTTTCCTTTCTGACATTCTTGAAACGTACCATTTAAGTCCAAAAAACTAATCCAGTTAATAAAAAACTCCTAACTCGGTTATCTGAGGAATGTAAATCGCACATAAAGTATAGGGAAGAAAATGTCAAATAACTTCAAGAACTTTTTATTTTTTAAATTTCTTCTTCTTCTTCTTCTTCTTCTTCTTCTTCTTCTTCTTCTTCTTCTTCTTCTTCTTCTTATTATTATTATTATTATTATTATTATTATTATTATTATTATTATTACACAGTTAGCGATGAACATTTGGTATCAATTTTCCGTACCAACTTTTGTGTTTTTTGGAACTGGTACATTCGGTTTGGTATCGGAATTTTACCGAATATTTTAGGTACCGGTACCCATATTTGACGATTTTCAATACCGGTAGCGAGCTCATCCTTACACACAGTCTCTTTTACCCCCTCTCTACATCACCACCACCACAGCCCCTGCCGCCCCACCAGACAACAACCACCTATAAAAAAACTCAAACCCATGTTAGATCATAACAGCTCTCTCTCTCGATATGGTTCGGTGGTGGCTGTGGTGGTGATGCGGGAAGGGAGGGGGGAAGAGACTGTGTCTATGGGTGTAGGGATGAGCTCGTTATCGGTACCGAAAACACCGGTAACGAAAATGTTCGGTACAGTACGTACCCCGTACAATACCGATATTTAAAGATAAAATTCAGTAAATTACCGATATCAAACCGAAAATGCCAAAAAGTTGGTACCAAATCGGTACAAAAATTAATTTGGACGGGAAATTCGGTATCGATAGCCGGTACCTGATGCTTCTCCCTAACTAACTAACTAACTATATATATATATATATATATATATATAATGATAATAATAAAAGAAATTTAAAAAATAAAAAATTCATGAAGTTATGTGCCATTTCGTGCTTATACTTTATGTGCCATTTACATTCCTAAAAAACTGAGTTATGGGTTTTTTTAATTATGTTATTTTTTTGGAATATAATGGCACGTTTCAAAAATAACATAAAGAAAAATAGTACATTTTTAAAATTTTTGTCTAAAATGGCCAAAAAATGACGTAAATGACTCTTTTAGAAAATAAGTGTGCAAAAGTGGGCTTACTTACAAGACCCCTTTGATACTTTGAGAGTAAATATCTAATGATTGTAAATATCATTATGCATAAATACTTGTATCTATGCTAATATATTTATATAAAATTAGATTTTTTACCTGCCGCCCGTTGCGGCGGTGTAAAAACACAGCGTAGAAACTTAGGCAAATCGATAGCGATTTGTCTTATTATATGACACCCAAAATTCAAATTATAGGAATGTAAGTAACTCTATTGCGATGTGGTTCTATTGTTCTCTAGCCTCTATTATTAAGAGCAACAATAACTACATCCTCTAATCCAATATACCACAACATACAGTGCTCTAATCTAAAAATTTGACTGCAACCAATATTTAGTTCTGTTGTTCTCTAACCTACCATCCTTCAAATTTTCCACATCAAACTTTGAACGTCATCCCAATCTTGAATCACAACCTCATGTGATACATATTTGTATACCCACAGCCAACGAAGAGTTCAACATCGCAACTACACATTCATCCAATCAATAGTGGAAAGATTGGGTTTAGCTTTTACACGTAGCAAGCAAAGGAATGTGGCAAAGCAAAGGTCTTTGGTGCAACACCTACACCTAAGAGAACAACTCCCAAGTCTGAAAATAAAACATACATGAGATATGGATGTTGAAAAGATATATCGATAATATAAAAGCTTAGAATGCTAATTTCAAACTCCAAATACACAATTATATCGTGTAAAAAAATGCAAGGAAGAGAAGTAGGTTGCGTTTTCTAGCAACTTTAATGATCCAACATATAAAACTTATAGAACCCATCAGGACATTATATCAAATTACATGATCAAAGGAAGAACTTTCATGGGCACATATCGCCGCCAACATTTGTGTTGTGTTCGGGTTCATGTGTCTTACACGATTTTTGGGTTGGGCCGTGTTAAGGTTCGTGTAAAAATTTCAAAGGTTTGGGTTAGACCCACCAACCCGCAAACAAGACCCATTTAGCACCATATATAAGTCGAGATATAATTACATTTGTCTGCCATTCAATCTCCCCTGCCCCTTCAAACCCTCATAACAAATTAGTTAAGCAATACTCCTTCTACACTGCAAGATAAATCGCTAATTCGAGCATATCACTAAAAGCAAAATAGGACATGGATATTATTATCCTTATTTAAGTACACATATTTTAACTCTTCGTTATAAAGTATACAATAATCATAACACAAGAGTAGTATAATATCCAATGTCATCAAACCATCAAAAAAATAATAAAAAAAACTAACTCATTAAATCTCTATCCAGCAACCGAACAAAACAAACTCGTTATACAACATAATTACACAAAATTTCCACATCATATCAACAATTACGAAACATGTTGTTAAATTAAACAGTAGCAATATGGTAATTCATGTTGCAGCATTTGTTGGTTAAGTTTGTTTAACGGTTGTTAGACTGTTGCTAGATTGGATGTGTTTGTTACAAGTTGTTGTAACTAATAAGGGTTAAAAGTGTGTAGGTTAAAAGTACAAGGGTGTAGTTTTATGTTGCAGATGTTACTTTGGAAGTGCAGGGATTAAAGAGGTAAATGGTGAAAGTGCAGGGGTTTCGGTGTAAGTTGGTAAGTATATAAAAGAGTGTGTACACAGAGAAGAAAAGTTAGTTCAGATCTTTTGTCTTCGTTCACTTTCTCCAAGGCGATTAGGGTTTGAGTTTTCTTGTTCTAATATTCATTTGTCTGATAGATCTTGTTTAAGATATTGTTGTTGTAAGTTGTGTAGATCATCTGATTATGATCAGTTGATCTTATACTTTGTTTTGTTGTTACAGATCTCATAGTTTGTGAGATCTAGGGTTTGGTTGGGTATCTTTTGGGTTGGTTAAACTAATAAGATTTCAGTCGATTGTTTTGTCGCTATTAATGGTATTTGTGTTTTGGATGTTCTATTCGTATCATTTTACATGGTATCAGAGCCCGGTTGGCTCTTGAGGTTGTTTCTGGAGTTTCCGCTGCTTGTTCAGGGTTTGATCTGCTATTGTTTTGTTCTTTTGTGTTTATTTGTTATAGTCGAGTTGTTTTGATCGTTTCTTGGAGTGTGTGCAGGTATAGATCTTGTTAGATCTGAGCAGATCTGGTTTGGTTTGAATCCTAACAGAGGTTAGGAGGTGTTTTTAAAAAAGAAGAGGTCGAAGGCTGAGTTGGTCTCTGAACCCAAGAAGGTTCAGGGCAAACCAACCAGATATACGTTCTTGCTGGTTCTCTTAACCCTAGAAGGTTCTGAGATAGCTTTGCTTGGAGGGAGTTAAACGCTTTTGTGAGAATATTCTAACCCTCTCTGTTCTTTCTTTTCTGCATCACTACATATTGTGAAGTCTAGGCATTACTGTTACCGGACTAGTCGGGCCGGCACTTAATCGAGTCTGTCTATGTGCTTTGATTTGTTTATGTGGTTTTGTCTATTTGTTGGTGTTGTTATACTATTCTAGCTTCTTTGTCAAAATAATAGTTTTAGGTTTGCAGCTGTGTTATGCTTGTCCAGGCACCTATTGAGTAATGAACCTGGAATCTGGCCTCTGATACAGTTTTGCGTTTCTGCTTTCTTGATTGTTGTTAACTGTTTTTTGTGAGACAATATTCTATCTTGTTAACTGTTTTTGTGTGACAATATGGGTGATACTGGAAGTTCCTCACAAACATTATTAAACAAATTAAATATAGGGGATCCATTATATCTTCATCAGAGTGATTGTAGTTCATTAACTGTTGTTAGTGTTAGGTTGAAAGGAACTAAAAATTATTCAGTTTGGTCTAGTTCTATGAAGTTAGCTTTGGAAGCTAAAAATAAGTTTGGTCTTATAGATGGTAGTTGTAAAAGGTATGAGGAAAATGAAGTTCTTGCATCTCAATGAGATAGGTGTAATTCAGATGTATTAACATGGCTTTTAAATTCAGTGTCAGAAGATCTGTTTTTTGTAACATTTGTAAAAATCGGGTCTCCAAAACCCGCTCCGTTTTGTAATCAAATACCAAGTTATGAAAGTACATTAATTATTTATGATTATTTTGGGTTTAAACATTACATAATTAATAAATAAACTAAACCATAAAAATTATATTTGATAAAAAGTTAAAATAAAATAAATAAAAAACATTTGTAGCTGGCGGGACTCGAACCCGGGTAAGCTGAGGAACTCCAACAACTTATCATCCTGTCCCCAAACCACTCCGCCACCAAGTGTTTTCTGTTAACTTTAGGAGAGCAATTGAATCTTATACGCAAACTCAAATCAACCGTTAATGCCATCTGAATAACGGAAATCGGTAAACCGATCGCCAAATCACTTCGATTTCATCTGGCCAACTTATAACCGATGTATTTCGGTTTCTAATTAAGTCAGTAATGAATGAACTTAAAGTTTCATCATTTTTCGGTTTTGAAACCGAAAAATTATCACACTCTGATTTAATTCAAGTTCCGATCATTTGTACGATTCAGAACTGTCACAACAACATTCCATTTCCTTTTCGTCGCGTTTTCAAATCATTTGAGCACCTAAAACTGTTCGCCGGAATTCTCTGCAGAAATCGCCGGAAAACCGTGTTCAACACAAACCGGTAAGATATTCCTTCTTTGCGATTTCAATATATTGTTAGAACTTTACTAACATTAATCCATCACTCAAAATCAGCCACAGACGACTTTGCTGGATTTTCTGTGTTCGCCAGAGAAATTCTGGAATTGCCGGAAACTCGCGAGTTAACGGTAAACACATTCAAATGTACTAATAATCAATGCACCCTGGTTCAATTTCAAATCTAATTCCTTAATTCTGTTGATAGACCTTCTCAGCCGAAGGTTCAAAAACAGAGCCGTCAGATTCTCGCCGGACTCTCTGAGGAAGACAACCTGTCCGGTATCTTCTTTCCCCAAACTGTTCGGTTGTGTACATTCAAGCTAGTCGTCATGTTTATTAATTAGTTAAGTCATGAACCAGATGTTTGAGTAAAGTCTGTAATCGTAATGAAGAAGATGAACTTAAAAACGAGATAAGAATAATTAAAATTCGGATTATAAACGGGTTAGACACACAGTCCAGCGGTGGACTGTGTGCAAAGTTCATATACATGTCCCGAGTTCGATCCTTGCTACGCACACGCCTTACGTAATAACCTTCCTTTTTAAACATGAACTAACCGGGTTAAAACAGGTAGTTGTTAAGTATAATATAAATCAAGAATATAACCGGGTTAGACACACAGTCCAGCGGTGGACTGTGTGCAAGATAAACTTCACGTCGCGCGTTCGAACCCTGTCCCAAGCACCGGTCAATTGAATTAAAACGTTTTTGTAAATAAAGGTATTTTCGGTTAATTCGAATAAGTATATAAATATAATTAAAACTGAGTTTCTAACGGGTTAGTCACGTAGCTCAGTTGGTAGAGCTACGTGCACGTGAACGGAAGGTCACCGGTTCGAATCCCGCTTGGCGCAGCATTTACCGCTGACCGAACCGGTCAACGGTCAACAGTAAAAATAATATTTTTTTTATATATTTTTATTTGTTTATTTTAATTTAAAAATCAATTTAAAATACTTAAAAATAACATTTTTAAAGATAGAAAATAGCCATAAACTCACAAAAATATATCTAAAAATCCCATTAAAATCCTTAATAAAATCCATCCATTTAATATATTTTCCATTATTATTTAGGTTAGTATTCCTCGTCGACTCGCTCGTCTAAATCGTGCGCATCTCACTATCTCCAATCCAACGCACCCAATGTGAGTGAACCCTTCAAATTCCCCGTTTTAATCACGTTTTGGGGTGTATCATGTGTCTTTGTTTATTTACATATTATAATGAAATTATTGTGCATACATCATATCATGACATGTGTATTAGTTTGTTGCTGTTAAGTAGTTATTATTGGATGCAAATTATTATCTCAGTACATGCAATTGCCGAGGCCGCAGCTCCCCATCCATCGAGGTTGAGCTTGATCCCCATTTTATTATGCGGTTGATCTTGGCGTGCCCGCACGATCGGCTCCGTTTGATTGAGCCTTGATCGGTTATTTCATTTTACATTTCAATACATGCAATACGCTCGGCTCCGTTTGATTGAGCCTTGAGTGCACAGTTCAATTTACATTTCCAGTTCATGCAATACGTTCGGCTCCGTTTGATTGAGCCTTGAGCGCACAGTTCAATTTACATTTCTAGTTCATGCAATACGATCGGCTTCGTTTGATTGAGCCTTGATCGCACAGTTCATTTATGTTAGTTATCATATGATATTGGTATGTTCATGTATGCTATCAAATGTTAATGTATGTTATAATTTTAACTGATATTTGCCAATGTTTGATTACATACATGTGCTCTTTTATGATTATGCACAATATTTTATTGATAAACTAACAATAAAATCATTATCAAATGTTTATCTATAAGGTTCACTCGCCAACTTATGTTGACCCAAAACCTCCCATTTTACACATGATACAGGTGAACCAGCAGCAGCTAGGAACACATAGGACCTGGATTAGAAGAAATAAAACGATTTAGTATTTGGATTATTATGTTTGGTTATTTTCCCTTGTATTGAATGAACATGTTTGGATGTTTGAGAAATGTAACTTTGACTTCATTTAATTATGAAACATAATAGTAAATGTCATGTGCTTTGGTTATAACCCAATTATGCCCCGACTCTTATTTCCGCTGCGGGTCGGGGTGTGACATTTTTAGGGCAAGTTTTTTCTAAATATGCCTCTGATGTTTGGGAGGATTTAAAAGAAACCTATGACAAGATAGATGGTTCTGTGGTTTATGATTTATATAAAAAGATGAATCGTATTTCACAAAATGGAAGTTCAGTTGCTGATTATTATAATAGATTAACAACTATGTGAAAGCAGTTTGATGCAATGCTCAAATTACCTACATGTTCTTGTAAAACAGCAAAAGATTATAATGATTTTTCGCCTTTGATTAAACTAATACAGTTTCTTATGGAGTTAGATGATGTTTATCAACCTATAAGAACAAATATACTGACCAGAGAATCATTTCCATCTGTCAAGGTTGCTTTTTCAGTGGTTTCCAGAGAAGAATCACATAGGTTGTCTAGTACTGGTTCTAAGATTCAAAGTGTGTCTTTTTTGTCAAAACCAAATCAATCTTTTAAGTCTAAAAGAATAGTAAATAACCAAAAAGGGCCTAATCCAAATTTAAAATGTTCACATTGTAATATGATTCGGCATACTGTGGATATGTGTTTTGAGATTGTAGGATATCCTGCTAGTTTTAAAAAAATAAATAATAATAGTAGTTCTACACCTGTTAGGAATAATTTTTTAAATAAATCCAATGCTGTTGTTGGATCATCTGCAAGTGTTTCTGCTTCTACTCTTCCTTTTACTTCTGAGCAGATAGCAATGTTGTTGAGTTTAGTTGGTGAAAAGAATGGTGTTGATTCATCTAATGTGGGAGGTGGGTCTTATAGGGTTTAAAATTTTGCGAGTTGTTCTAGTAGTGTGTTTTTTAAAAATAATAGTGGTTTGAATTGGGTAATTGACTCTGGGCAAGTCAACATATGACAAACAACGATAAAGATATGTACAATTCAATAGATGCTTCTGAATTTGATCTTAAGGTGAGTCATCCAAATGGAACAAGTGTTAAAGTTTTGAAAATTGGGAATGTAAAGTTGATTGATAATGTTGTCTTGCATGATGTTTTCTATGTCCTAGAGTATAGTGTTAATCTGCTGTCTGTTCATAGACTAGCTAAAGATAACAGTATAAGTGTTGTGTTTAATGAGCATAGTTGTGTGCTCCAGGATTCCAAGTCAAGGAAAGTCCTGGTGACTGGTAATCAAGATAGTGGTCTATATTTTGTGAGTAACAGTGGTAATTATGTGAATGTGTGTTTTAATAGTTATTTGAAAACTGCTTTGTGGCATAGTAGGTTGGGGCATCCTTCTGATCAGTTTCTAGCTGTGTTAAAAACAAAACTGGATGTTAAATATGTTGAACATGATCCTTGTGAGATATGTCATAGGGCAAAACAAGTTAGAGTACCGTTTCCAATAAGTGAATATAAACCAAAACTATAGGGGATTTAGTTCCTATATTTATGGGGTCCTTACAAGGTTCCAAGTTATGAAGGTTTTAAGTACTTCCTTACTATTTTAGATGATTTTTCAAGAACAGTATGGTGTTATTTTTTTGGCAAACAAAACAGAAGTTGTTGAACTTTTTCAAAACATTTATGAGTTGATTCATACACAATTTATGAAAAAAATAAAAGTTTTAAGAAGTGATAATGGAACTGAGTTTGTAAATTCCTAAATGAAAATGTTGTGTGAGTCTAAAGTAATGTTACACCAGACGTCATGTTCGTATACACCACAACAAAATGGTGTTGTGGAAAGAAAACATAGACATCTTTTGAACACAGCTAGAGCTCTGATGTTTCAAGGAGGTTTGCCGCTTAAATTCTGGTCAGATTGTGTGCTAACTGTGTCACACCCCGACCCGCAGCGAAAATAAAAGTTGGGGCATAATTGGGTTATCACCAAAGCTTATGACATTTACTAATGAGTTTCATATTTATTAAATTGAAATTAAAACTTCAAAGATTCAAACACATCGAGTCATACAAGCATAATTAAAATCAAAACATTGTTCGGAACATAATAGGTTGGTTTAGTCTTCTAAGGCCATTCCTATGTGTTTCTCTCCTCAGCTTGTTCACCTGTGTCATGCGTAAAACAAAAGATTGGGTCAACAAAAGTTGGCGAGTGAATCTAAGTAAAACATTTAAACATTTGTTATATTAGTTGTTTAACTAAATACTTGTGCATTAAACATAAGTGAGCATAAGTATATACATAAACCATCACAAACAAAATAATATCCACAATGAACACATGACATGATGAATGATTAACTTGAGATCAAGGCTCAATCAAACGGAGCCGATCTAATGAGGCACCTGATGCTCAACTCGTATCCCACGAGGAACTGATGGGCCTAATGAATGATTGCAATGAAATGATAAAATGTAACCACACATAACCACACAAACAAATATACACCTTTGTTCACGAAATGATGTTAGGACAAGTGTTTAAATAAATAAAACATGTTCGACACACGATACACCCTAAAATATGATTAAAAAGGGGAATTTGTAGAGATTCACTCACAGTGTGTGCGTTCCTTGCTTGATAATGAAGGCGCACGAGTTGAGGATTTGGTCGACGAAAGGATACTAACCTAAAATGGTACGCAATAAATCGGTAAATATAAACAGGTTAATATCTTGATTTATACTTTTTATTGGATTTTAGATTATTTTATAGTATTATAATTGAGAATTTAATCCATAGAAAATTGTAATTTTTAGTTGTTTTTAATTGTTTTAAAATTAAAATAATAATATATAATTGATAGGAATAATTAAAATAAATTAAAAATAATAAAAAAAAATATTGTCAGGTCTGACAAGATCTGACCGGTTCGTTGACTTTTTGACCGTGTGTTGTGGGACTCGAACTCACGACCTCTCGTTCACGTGCATGCAGCTCTTCCAACTGAGCTACGTGTCGAACCCGTTTAGATTTGGTTTTTAATTACTCTTATATTCTTATTAACTTTATTCAGAAATTATTAAATTTTAAAAAGGTTTTAAAACAAACGAACCGCCCGCCACCCTGAGAATCGAACCCGACTCCCTTTGCTCCACTGCACCCAGCCCTTGGGCTGGGTGTCTAACCCATCATATATTAAAATTGTTTTGTATTTATAACCTTACTGATGGCTGTTATAATTTGACAAAAAGGTTAATAACTTAACCAGGAAACCGGCAATATATGGATTCGAACTCGGGTTGGGCGTGTTATTTACGCACACAGTCCACCACTGGACTGTGTGTCTAACCTGGTTAAAAACTAATTATCAAAACATTTATTTACTGATCGAAAATCATCGTCCCCAACGATTTCATTATTTTATCAGAACTTGACTTAACCAAACATTTCAGTTAATCATTGTTTGATTAGTGATCAGAGATGTGTTGAACACATTTAGACAAGAGTGATAAGAGCTCATACCGACGGTAAGTCGATGTCCGCCTTACTCCGGTGACCGATTCCGGTGAAGACTCTCCAGTGACAAAAAATGAAAACAGAATGCAACGCTTAAGACTTTTTGAGAGAGAAAGAAAGATATGCGCAAGTTCACAAGAGCCGAAAGTTGGTTTATATAGCTGATCGAGCAGAACATAGATGTTTCGGTTACGGCTAGTAATATGGGTCAATGATTTCCTTGATTCCATAACCGAATTGATGATTATTGCCGCATAATTGCAGAATTAGTAACTGCCGTAAAAGATTAGGGGATCACACAGAGTTAAAGTTGATTGAATCTTTGGGCGGTTACTCAATTTCTTTTAAAAAGGGAAGTTGCAGGTTGAGCGAGTTAGAATATAAAAATCTTTTGTTTTCATTTCATAACACAAGTGCATGTGCAGCACAGTGGTATTTGTGTGTGCAATTATTCGGGAGACCCGGGTTCGATCCCGGTTTCCCTCATTCTTATTATTTTAATTTTTGCACTAATATTTTAAAGGTTATATTAACTCAAATATTTTATTTATTTATTGATTGTGTTTTATCTTTGACTACATTCATTATTTGTGACAAATTAAATAAACGACTCTAATTGAAATACGACGAACATTTAGTCAATACATAATAAATAACCAGTGCGGGTTTTAAAAACCCGTTTTACGCATACAAACGGCTGTTTACTTAATCAACAGGTTACCCTATTATGTGTTAGGTGGTAAAAGTCCTTATGAAATAGTGTTTTGGTTTGAACCCTCATTGCAACATTTATGGAACTTTGGTTATCTTTGTTTTAGTACCGTATTAACTGAAACGGATAAGTTTACTTATCATGCTGATAAGTGTGTTCATATTGCTTATTCAAATGTTAAAAAAGGGTATAAATTGTGGAATCTAGTTAATAAGAAGGTGTTTTATTCTAGAGATGTTAAGTTTTATGAAAATTTGTTTCCTTTAAAAGCCAAACAAGGTTCACAAGAAGTAAATTTACATGATAATACTTTATCACATATAATTTTTTTTTGATAAATATGAAAAATGTCAACTGAGGTTCCGTTAATACCCGATGATGAAGAGGGTATAAATGGTTCTCATGATCTCTACAGTGATGATCAGTAGCCATTGTCACCCTCTACATCTGTCGCTGCCGAAACCGTAGAAAATGTTCAACATGTTGAAACTAGGGAGCTGGGTAGTAATTATAGGGGTAACAATGGCGAGGCAGAGGAAACTGTAGGATCACATGTTGAGACCAACCCGTCTGAGGGTAATTCAGTAAGAAAATCCTCTAGAAATGTTCATTTACCAAAGAAGTTTGATGAATTTTTAGTTGAAGGAAAGGTTAAGTATGGAATAGAAAAAACTGTTAACTATTCTCATTTGTCTGTTGAAAATTTTTGTTTTGTTGCTACTCTAAACAAAGCTGTTGAACCATCATCTTATAATGAGGCTGCTAAAGATGCTAGGTGGGTAGAGGCAATGAATAATGAGATGGAGGCTTTGTATAGAAATAATACTTGGGTTTTAGTTGATCTCCCTAAAGGGAGAAAGCCTATAGGCTGTAAATTGGTATATAAAATAAAATACAAAGCTAATGGGGAAGTAAAAAGGTATAAAGCCAGATTAGTAGCAAAAAGGCTTTAATCAAAGAGAGGGTATTGATTTTGGTGAAACATTTTCACCAGTTGTGAAAATGGTTACTGTAAGAGTGGTCTTGAAACTTGCAATTAATAATAGTTGGCCATTATATCAAATGGAAATAAATAATGCATTTTATATGGTACTTTAAGTGAGGATGTTTTTATGACATTGCCACAAGGTTATTTCTCAAATGATAACTCTAAAGTGTGTAAATTAATCAAGTCTTTATATGGTTTAAAGCAAGCTCCAAGACAATTGAATAAGAAGTTAACATCTGTGTTACTGTCTATGGGGTTTGTTCAAAGTATATGTGATTATTCCCTGTTTGTATTGAGTAAACAAAGTGTGTTTGTTGTTTTACTAGTGTATGTTGATGATATAGTCATAACAGGAAACAATAAAAGTGAAATTGAAAATATAAAAAAGTGCTTGAATGAAAACTTTAAAATAAAGGACCTAGAGATACTTAAATACTTTATAGGAATCGAAGTGTTATATTCTGATAACTGCATTTGTCTGTCTCAACGAAAATATTGTCTTGAATTGCTGAATGAGTTTGAATATTTAGGTTGCAAACCAGTTGTAATTCCAATCGGACAAAGCTTTCTTGTTACAAGTAAATGTAACAAAAAAACACTAGAGAACATAAATGGATATCAAAGGCTGATTGGAAAATTAATATATATATCTTTAACCAGACCAGATATAAGCTATACAGTACAGTTCTTAAGTCAATATATGCACAGCCCTTGCCAAATACATCTTGATATTGCATTGAGGCTGTTAAGGTATTTAAAACAGTCTCCTGGAAGTGGTCTAAGTTTTAAAAGGTCTAACATCATGGTTATATCAGGATTTGTTGATTCTGATTGGGCAAAGTGCCTGGAGACCAGAAGGTCTGTTATTGGGTATGGTATTTTCTTAGATAATACACTTATTTCTTGGAAAAGCAAGAAACAAGGTATTGTAGCTAGATCCACAGTAGAAGCTGAATATAGAGCAATGTGCTCAGCTACTTGTGAAATCATGTGGATGTTAAATGTGTTGACTGAATTAAAAATAAGTCACACACTACCAGTCAAATTATATTGTGATAGCAAGTCAACTATATCAATATCTCAGAATTCAGAAAAAGTTTTCCATGAAAGAATAAAGCTTTTCGAGTTAGATTTACATTTTCTAAGAGAGAAAATTGCTGCAGGAATTATTGTTCTTGAAAAGGTAACCACATAAATGCAAGTTACAGATATATTTACTAAAGGGCTAAATGTGAAACAACACAAAGTTTTTGGTGAAAAAACTAGGATTACATAACATGTTCGCTACATGAATTATGGGGGCATGTTAATTAAACAGTAGCAATATGGTAATTCATGTTGCAATATTTGTTGGTTAAGTTTGTTTAACGGTTGTTAGACTGTTGTTAGATTGAAAGTGTTTGTTACAAGTTGTTGTAACTAATAAGGGTTAAAAGTGTGCAGGTTAAAAGTATAAGGGTGTAGTTTTATGTTGCAGATGTTACTTTGGAAGTGCAGGGATTAAAGAGGGAAATGGTGAAAGTGCAGGGGTTTCGGTGTAAGTTGGTAAGTATATAAAAGAGTGTGTACACAGAGAACAAAAGTTAGTTCAGATCTTTTATCTTCGTTCACTTTCTCCAAGGCGATTAGGGTTTGAGTTTTCTTGTTCTAATATTCATTTATCTGATAGATCTTGTTTAAGATCTTGTTGTTGTAAGTTGTGTAGATCATCTGATTATGATCAGTTGATCTTATACTTTGTTTTGTCTCATAGTTTGTGAGATCTAGGGTTTAGTTGTGGTATCTTTTGGGTTGGTTATACTAATAAGATTTCAGTCAATTTGTTTTGTCGCTATTTCAGGTATTTGTGTTTTGGATGTTCTATTCGTACCATTCACATGGTATCAGAGCCCGGTTGGCTCTTGAGGTTGTTTCTGGAGTTTCCGCTTCTTGTTCAGGGTTTGATCTGCTATTGTTTTGTTCTTTTGTGTTTATTTGTTATAGTCGAGTTGTTTTGATCATTTCTTGGAGTGTGTGCAGGTATAGATCTAGTTAGATCTGAGCAGATCTGGTTTAGTTTGAATCCTAATAGAAGTTAGGAGGTGTTTTTAAAAAAGAAGAGGTCGAAGGCTGAGTTGGTCTCTGAACCCAAGAAGGTTCAGGGCAAACCAACCAGATATACGTTCTTGCTGGTTCTCTTAACCCTAGAAGGTTATGAGATAGCTTTGCTTGGAGGGAGTTAAACGCTTTTGTGAGAATATTCTAACCCTCTCTGTTCTTTCTTTTCTGCATCACTACATATTGTGAAGTCTAGGCATTACTGTTACCGGACTAGTCGGGTCGGCACTTGATCGAGTCTGTCTATGTGCTTTGATTTGTTTATGTGGTTTTGTCTATTTGTTGGTGTTGTTATACTGTTCTAGCTTCTTTGTCAAAATAATAGTTTTAGGTTTGCAGTTGTGTTATGCTTGTCGAGGCACCTATTGAGTAATGAACCTGGAATCTGGCCTTTGATACAGTTTTGCGTTCTGCTTTCTTGATTGTTGTTAACTGTTTTTTGTGAGACAATATTCTATCTTGTTAACTGTTTTTGTGTGACAATATGGGTAACAATATGGGTGATACTGGAAGTTCCTCACAAACATTAATAAGCAAATTAGATATAGGGGATCCATTATATCTTCATCCGAGTGATTCTAGTTCATTAACTGTTGTTAGTGTTAAGTTGAAAGGAACTAAAAATTATTCAGTTTGGTCTAGTTCTATGAAGTTAGCTTTGGAAGCTATAAATAAGTTTGGTCTTATAGATGGTAGTTGTAAAAGGTATGAGGAAAATGAAGTTCTTGCATCTCAATGAGATAGGTGTAATTCAGATGTATTAACATGGCTTTTAAATTCAGTGTCAGATGATCTATTTTTAGGGCAAGTTTTTTCTAAATATGCCTCTGAAGTTTGGGAGGATTTAAAAGAAACCTATGACAAGATAAATGGTTCTGTGGTTTATGATTTATATAAAAAGATGAATCGTATTTCACAAAATGGAAGTTCAGTTGCTAATTATTATAATAGATTAACAACAATGTGAAAGCAGTTTGATGCAATGCTCAAATTACCTACATGTTCTTGTAAAGCAGCAAAAGATTATAATGATTTTTCGGCTTTGATTAAACTAATACAGTTTCTTATGGAGTTAGATGATGTTTATCAACCTATAAGAACAAATATACTGACCAGAGAATCATTTCCATCTGTCAAGGTTGCTTTTTCAGTGGTTTCCGGAGAAGAATCACACAGGTTGTCTAGTAGTGGTTCTAAGAGTCAAAGTATGTCTTTTGTGTCAAAACCAAATCAATCTTTTGAGTCTAAAAGAATAGTACATAACCAAAGAGGGCCTAATCCAAAATTAAAATGTTCACATTGTAATATGATTCGACATACTGTGGATAGGTGTTTTGAGATTGTAGGATATCCTGCTAGTTTTAAAAAAAGAAATAATAATAATAGTTCTACACCTGTTAGGAATAATTTTTTAAATAAATCCAATGCTGTTGTTGGATCATCTGCAAGTGTTTCTGCTTCTACTCTTCCTTTTACTTCTGAGCAGATAGCAATGTTGTTGAGTTTAGTTGGTGAAAAGAATGGTGTTGATTCATCAAATGTGAGAGGTGGGTCTTATAGGGTTTAAAATTTTGCGAGTTGTTCTAGTAGTGTGTTTTTTAAAAATAACAGTGGTTTGAATTGGGTAATTGACTTTGGACAAGTCAACATATGACAAACAACGATAAAGATATGTACAATTCAATAGATGTTTCTGAATTTGATCTTAAGGTGAGTCATCCAAATGGAACAAGTGTTAAAGTTTTGAAAATTGGGAATGTAAAGTTGATTGATAATGTTGACTTGCATGATGTTTTCTATGTCCTAGGATATAGTGTTAATCTGCTGTCTGTTCATAGACTAGCTAAAGATAACAGTATAAGTGTTGTTTTTAATGAGCATAGTTGTGTGCTCCAGGATTCCAAGTCAAGGAAAATCCTTGTGACTGGTAATCAAGATAGTGGTCTATATTTTGTGAGTAACAGTGGTAATTATGTGAATGTGTGTTTTAATAGTTATTTGAAAACTGCTTTGTGGCATAGTAGGTTGGGGCATCCTTCTGATCAGTTTCTAGCTGTGTTAAAAACAAAACTGGATGTTAAATATGTTGAACATGAGCCTTGTGAGATATGTCATAGGGCAAAACAAGTTAGAGTACCGTTTCCAATAAGTGAATATAAACCAAAACTATAGGGGATTTAGTTCATTTAGATTTATGGGGTCCTTACAAGGTTCCAACTTATGAAGGTTTTAAGTACTTCCTTACTATTTTAGATGATTTTTCAAGAACAGTATGGTGTTATTTTTTTGGCAAACAAAACAGAAGTTGCTGAACTTTTTCAAAACTTTTATGAGTTGATTCATACACAATTTAAGAAAAAAATAAAAGTTTTAAGAAGTGATAATGGAACTGAGTTTGTAAATTCCCAAATGAAAATGTTTTGTCAGTCTAAAGTAATGTTACACCAAACGTCATGTTCGTATACACCACAACAAAATGGTGTTGTGGAAAGAAAACATAGACATCTTTTGAACACAGCTAGAGCTCTGATGTTTCAAGGAGGTTTGCCGCTTAAATTCTGGTCAGATTGTGTGCTAACTGTGTCACACACCGACCCGTAGCGGAAATAAAAGTCGAGACATAACTATGTTATCACCAAAGCTCATGACAATTACTAATGAGTTTCATATTTATTAAATTGAAATTAAAACTTCAAAGATTCAAACACATCAAGTCATACAAGCACAATTAAAATCAAAACATTGTTCGGAACATAATAGGTTGGTTTAATCTTCTAAGGCCATTCCTATGTGTTTCCCTCCTCAGCTTGTTCACATGTATCATGTGTAAAACAAAAGATTGGTCAACAAAAGTTGGTGAGTGAATCCATTTAAACATTTGTTATATTAGTTGTTTAAATAAATACTTGTGCATGAATCATAAGTTAGCATAAGTATATACATAAACCATCACAAACCAAATAATATCCACAATGAACAAATGACATGATGAATGATGAACTTGAGATCAAGGCTCAATCAAACGGAGCCGATCTAATGAGGCACCTGATGCTCAACTCGTATCCCACGAGGAACTGATGGACCTAATGAATGATTGCAATGAAATGATAAAATGTAACCACACATAACCACACAAACAAATATATACCTTTGTTCACGAAATGATGTTAGCACAAGTGTTTAAATAAATAAAACATGTACGACACATGATACACCCCAAAACATGATTAAAAAGGGGAATTTGTAGATATTCACTCACAGTGGGTGCGTTCCTTGCTTGATAATGAAAGCGCACGAGTTGAGGATTTGGTCGACGAAAGGATACTAACCTAAAATGGTACGCAATAAATCGGTAAATATAAACATGTTAATATCTTGATTTATACTTTTTATTGGATTTTAGATTGTTTTATAGTATTATAATTGAGAATTTAATCCTTAGGAAATTGTAATTTTTAGTTGTTTTTAATTGTTTTAAAATTAAAATAATAATATAAATTGATAGAAATAATTAAAATAAATATTAAAAATAATAATAAAAAAAA
Source organism: Scalesia atractyloides (assembly GCA_947069175.1). Lineage (NCBI taxonomy): Eukaryota > Viridiplantae > Streptophyta > Magnoliopsida > Asterales > Asteraceae > Scalesia > Scalesia atractyloides. Next base: position 2,446,648 of record CAMTDV010000003.1, read on the forward strand.
TTGTCAGGTCTAACAAGTCCTGACCGGTTCGTTGACTTTTTGACCGCGTGTGGTGGGACTCGAACTCACGACCTCTCGTTCACGTGCACGCAGCTCTTCCAACTGACCTACGTGTCGAACCCGTTTAGATTTGGTTTTTAATTACTCTTATATTCTTATTAACTTTATTCAGAAATTATTAAATTTTAAAAAGGTTTTAAAACAAACGAACCGCCCGCCACCTTGAGAATCGAACCCGACTCCCTTTGCTCCACTGCACCCATCCCAACCAGTTGGGCTGGGTGTCTAACCGATCATATATTAAAATTGTTTTGTATTTATAACCTTACTGATGGTTGTTATAATTTGACAAAAAGGTTAATAACTTAACCAGGAAACCGGCAATATATGGATTCGAACTCGGGTTGGGCGTGTTATTTACGCACAAAGTCCACCACTGGACTGTGTGTCTAACCTGGTTAAAAACTAATTATCAAAACATTTATTTACTGATCGAAAATCATCTTCCCCAATGATTTCATTATTTTATCAGAACTTGACTTAACCAAACATTTCAGTTAATCATTGTTTGATTAGTGATCAGAGATGTGTTGAACACATTTAGACAAGAGTGATAAGAGCTCATACCGACGTTAATTCGATGTCCGCCTTACTCTGGTGACCGATTCTGGTGAAGACTCTCCAGTGACAAAAAATGAAAACAGAATGCAATGCTTAAGACTTTTTGAGAGAGAAAGAAAGATATGCGCAAGTTCACAAGAGCAGAAAGTTGGTTTATATAGCTGATCGAGCAGAACATAGATGTTTCGGTTACGACTAGTAATATTGGTCAATGATTTCCTTGATTCCATAACCGAATTGATGATGATTGCTGCATAATTGCAGAATTTGTAACTGTCGTAAACGATTAGGGGATCACACAGAGTTAAAGTTGATTGAATCTTTGGGCGGTTACTCAATTTCTTTTAAAAAGGGAAGTTGCAGGTTGAGCGAGTTAGAATATAAAAATCTTTTGTTTTTATTTCATAACACAAGTGCATGTGCAGCACAGGGGTATTTGTGTGTGCAATTATTCGGGAGACCCGGGTTCGATGCCGGTTTCCCTCATTTTTATTACTTTATTTTTTGCACTAATATTTTAAAGGTTATATTAACTCAAATATTTTATTTATTTATTAATTGTGTTTTATCTTTGACTACATTCATTATTTGTGACAAATTAAATAAATGACTTTAATTAAAATACGACGAACATTTAGTCGATACATAATAAATAACCAGTGCGGGTTTTAAAAACCCGTTTTACGCAAATGTTACAAACGTCTGTTTACTTAATCAACAGGTTACCCTCTTCTGTGTTAGGTGGTAAAAGTCCTTATGAAATAGTGTTTTGGTTTGAACCCTCATTGCAACATTTACGGAACTTTTGTTGTCTTTGTTTTAGTACCGTATTAACTGAAACGGATAAGTTTATTTATCATGCTGATAAGTGTGTTCATATTGCTTATTCAAATGTTAAAAAAGGGTATAAATTGTGGAATCTAGATAATAAGAAGGTGTTTTATTCTAGAGATGTTAAGTTTTATGAAAATCTGTTTCCTTTAAAAGCTAAACAAGGTTCACAAGAAGTAAATTTACATGATAATACTTTATCACATATAATTTTTTTTTGATAAATATGAAACAATGTCAACTGAGGTTCCGTTAATACCCGATGATGAAGAGGGTATAAATGGTTCTCATGATCTCTACAGTGGTGATCAGTATCCATTGTCACCCTCTACATCTGTCGCTGCCGAAACTGTAGAAAATGTTCAACAAAACTCGTTATATAGCATAATTACACAAAATTTCCACATCATATCAACAATTACGAAACATGCTGTTAAATTAAACAGTAGCAATATGGTAATTCATGTTGCAGCATTTGTTGGTTAAGTTTGTTTAACGGTTGTTAGATTGGATGTGTTTGTTACAAGTTGTTGTAACTAACAAGGGTTAAAAGTGTGCTGGTTAAAAGTACAAGGGTGTAGTTTTATGTTGCAGATGTTACTTTGGAAGTGCAGGGATTAAGGAGGTAAATGGTGAAAGTGCAGGGGTTTCGGTGTAAGTTGGTAAGTATATAAAAGAGTGTGTGCACAGAGAAGAAAAGTTAGTTCAGATCTTTTGTCTTCGTTCACTTTCTCCAAGGCGATTAGGGTTTGAGTTTTCTTGTTCTCATATTTATTTGTCTGATAGATCTTGTCGTTGTAAGTCGTGTAGATCATCTGATTATGATAAGTTGATCTTATACTTTGTTTTGTTGTTACAGATCTCATAGTTTGTGAGATCTAGGGTTTGGTTGGTTATTTTTTGGATTGGTTAAACTAATAAGATTTCACTCGATTGTTTTGTCGCTATTTCTGGTATTTGTGTTTTGGATGTTCTATTCGTACCATTTTACAGATGCATATCTTTGTAATACAAAAAAACTAAAACTTTGATGCTGAAAAAAAAAATAAAAACAAGGAAAGGAGACGAAATACACCCACCTATAACCGATCACCGTCGTCAATAACCGCCGGACAGACGAATAAACCACTGGCGAAGGTTGATTTCTGCCATAGACGAAATTTACACAAAACCATTGTACACCTATGACTACATAATGTACAACCTTCATTGCACAAAATTGTTGTAAATTATATAATTATATAATTATATAATTGTTGTAAATTATATAATTATATAACTATATAATTGTTAATTCTTGCAGGCTGTACATTGAGTTTAGAGACGTGTACATAAGTTGAAAAAAACATCGAATTGCCCTTTGAGTTAATTAAAAAAACGAACACAATTAGTGAGTGGACTGAAATGATAAATTTTGGCAACCATAATGTTTTTCTTAATAAAATAATCAAAAACGTGACCAAACAACTAATCTAACCAATCTCATACTCAATTTCCCTGATTTTTAAAGCGCTTTTCTCCCGTTTCTAACATAATAATGGGATAATTGTTATGAAATAAATGTGCAGCTATATATACTAAAAAAATAATAAGAAATTACTCTAATGAAAACATAGGTTATTAAAAATGATCAGAACAATAAATCCGACCAGCATACGTTGTCTTAATCGGGTCCGTGCTAGAGAGCCATCTCCCACAATAGATCCCTAATTTAAACTCCTTAATGAGAAACCTCTATCATCCAGACTCGAACAACTTGAGATCTGAAGAGAAAAACTCACCCAGACCCATCATAGATGAAATTTAAATACCTGTGGCCACCACTCGAGCACTAAATCCGGCTAATCTCAACAGATCAAAACAAAAATTTACTCAATACTTAATTTCATAACTTTTAAAGTGCCTTTTTTCCCGGTTCTAACATAATAACTGGGTAAGTATTGTGAAATAAATGCGCACGTGTATATACTAACAAAAAATAATAAGAAATTACTCTAACGAGTACAAAGGTTATTAATTATTATATTTGCAACTCTCATCTTTCTGCATAATGTGCAATACAACTTATCATTTCATAAATGTAATATAGTTTAAACCAAAAAAATCATAGAGAAAGAATAAGTTCAAAAAGCACACCACACATCTTCACTTAGAAGTTGTCAATATTTGATATTCTGATACATCTAGAGATCAAATTCACTACGTTTGTAAAGCTTCACTTTCAACCCATGTTTCATGCACATGGTGAGTGCAAGCTTTGGTGCTACCGGATGATTTTTGGCCACCACCACTTTGTAACGGTATAAGATTGAGGCCGCGACAAACTTCATCTGGTAGTAGGCAAAATCTTTACCCAAGCACAACCTTGGGCCGCCGTTGAAGGCGGTGAACTTGTAGGCGGATTCACTCATGAACAGCCTGTCCCTCAGCCATCTTTCGGGCCGGAATTCGCGGCAGTCTTTTCCCCATATTGCTTCCATTCTTCCCATTGCGTATATTGCATACAACACTTTTGTTCCTTTTTTTAGTATTGTCCCATCTGGAAATACATCATCTTCAATAACCTGTTTTTTGTATTTTTAGGCAAAACCATATTAAAATCATGAAATTAGCATTGTTGACTATAAATTATTAAGATGGTCATTGACTTTCTAATTTTTATATAAAAAATTGGATTTTTTAAATAGTGAAATTATAAGGCAAACCTATGGTATAATGACAAGTGTTGTCCTCCTTCGCCAATCACGAAGTTGCGCTTGCCAATCAACACGAGCATGGTTCTCTTGTGTCGGACAACTTATAAGGGTGTGAACAGGCCAAATCGCTCATGATGTATTTGGGATAGGCACACTAAAAGATTGAATAAGTTTGTTTAATAAACGAGTTCGAATTTTACTTATCGAGCTTGAGTAGGCTAGGAGGCCTAAACAAATCTTTTATTTATATAATTTTTGTTTAACGCATATTTATATTATAATTATTATATATAAACTAATGAAAAAAATAGTAAATTAATATGTATTATGTTATATATAAAAACTAGTATTTAGGACCTTCGCTTTACGGTGAGACCACTAAACCGAATAAAAAAGTAGACATAAAAACGTTGAATCACGCATGCACGTTGCATATTCTAGCTCGAAAAACTTAGACTGAAAAGTAAAACATAGAAAATAATAATTAATAGTGCCTGCACATTGCGACAGGGCCCTTTCGGTAAAACAAAACCTTAAAAAACGTTAAGCCACACACGCGTGTTGCAGTGTGTCAAGTCGAAAAAATTAGACGAAAACGTAAAATGGCAAAGTCAATAAAGATGAAAAGTATAGGTACGAAAGTTTATAGTGCAAAGGTGTTGTGATTATAATAAAAAATGTTTTGTGACAAAGTTGTAAATGAAGAAGAGTATAAGGATGAAAAATGTAGAGAAAATGAATAGTAAATACAAATAAAAGTTGTAAATTAATATAGAGGTAAATATCATTATTATATTATAAATATACATAAAAATTATTCATAAACATATATAAATTAACTTGTATATAATAAATGAATCAAACTCGAGTTTGAAAACTGATCGCCAATAAAATTCAAGCTTTAGAAATATAGTTTAAAATAAGTCGACTGGGCTAAGCTTAGACAAGCTCGGACTCAGCTCGATTATTAATACTGCTTTGCTAGCATTACACCGCACAAGAGAATGGATAATAACAACACATGTCTACTCATTGGAATGAATTACCTTGCTAAAACATGATATATATATATATAATATATATATATTATAATGTTACTAGATATATAATCACAAAAAATTACCTCTTTATGATCCACAGGCACTGGAGGATATAACCTTAACGATTCAGACAAAGCAGCATGCAGATACTCCATCTTCTTCACCTCTTCCGGTTTAAACACCAGATCCCTATTCACCCCCTCATCTCCCCTTTCCTTCACAATCCCAGAAATCTCACACCATATCTTCTCCTCCACCGTTGGATTCCGACCAAGAAGCCAAAAAAACCAACTTAAAGCCACTGATGAAGTATCCCTTCCAGCAAGTATAAAGTTCACACATATATCACGTAAAAACTTGTTCGAAAAAGGCTGTTCATGTTCATCCTTAAGTCCCATAAATATTGTCAACAAATCAGACCTTTGTGTGTTAACATCATCATCATCATGATCATCAACATGCAACAACAGCAGTTTCTTTCGGGTTCGAATCACCTCATTTGCGAAAGTATCAACCCCTTTTATGGAATGCTTTAGTTTCTTTTCGGATCCGAGGTTGAAATGGCGCATGATCTTCCAAACTAGTGTTGGAGTAACGAATCGTAGGACGGTTGGTTCCTGTTGCGGCTTCGAACGCTTTAGCGAAAGGTATATCCGGGAGACCTGGGCTTAGACAGCCCGGGTCTACCCCGAATGCAATCATGCAAACGTTGTCGAATGTTAATCTTAAAAGGATGTCTTGTAGATCGATTGATTTAGATCGATCTACAGACTCCTGTAAAACAGGCAACAGTCGTTTTTGGACTAGTTCCAATAACGATGTGGTTGTCATGTTTCTAAATTTAGATGAGTTAAACTCGATGCTTGCGGTTTTCCTTTGTTTTTGCCAAATATCGTCGTCGGCATTAAAGATTCCGTTGCCTAGAAGATCACGGAGAGTATGGTGGAAATAGGGGCCTTTCGGGTATGCGTTAAACTTGGTTTTGAGAAGATGTTCGAGGTTATGAGGATCCGAAGTGACGACACAATTAAGATTGGTAAACCAATGACCTTTAAACACAAAGGTACCATTTTGTCTAGCTAGAATTTGAGATATCCATTCGTAGACGTCGAATCGAAGTCCAAGCACTAAGGATGGCAACATTCCGACAAGTGGCCACACGGGTAGCCCTTTTTGTTTTCGTTGCCGTAGAGAATGTATGGCAACGAAAACGAAAAGGGCAATGAAAAGCTCTAGGATTTGAATGTCCGGTAGTATTTGATATTGCCGGACAGTCGGAAAATGAGAAAGAGAAAAAGTGGGCATGGTGGTGCTGTTGAGGGTGGAAGGTGTAGAGTGATGGTTCATGTTGAAAATATGTTAAGGGGGGTAAGTGCTCATGCGTTATATGTGGGTGGAGGGTGAGTATTGCTTGTTGTGCATGAGAATTGGATTTGGTAAACAGAAGTTGGATGATTTAGGGTTATCAATAATTTTGGTGTTTGATGTTAACTTTTGGGTGAGGTGGTGTTTTGTGTTTGTTAGGTATGGAAGTTAACCTAGGTATCATAAGTCTTGAAAAAGGTTAACAACTACCAACTGTATTCACTTTTTAAGAATGTTTTATAGTTTGAACATGTTTATTTACGGAATATTTTATATGATTGTCTACAATTTCTAGATGGATCCTGTAGTATCTAGATCTATATTAAGTTTTGTGTAAGAGAATCTTTAAGATGCAATAAAATAAAATGATGGGTAATTGGGACGTATGGCACTTTGGATAACGCGTTAAAATACGTGATTTTTAATGCATTAAATTGGGTTGGATCGGGAGATGGTAATTAAGCTTTTCTTTTTTTCTTTTAACCTAGAATTGATTTCTTCTGTTTCGGGATTGGTTTTTTTAATTTGACTTGAGCGTACAGTTTTTTTAAATTGAATTTGAAAAGAAAATAACGAGTGATTACGTTTCTAATCATTTAAGTACTTTTAAAGTTGTTTGAGAAATCAATTATAATCAAATCTCATGGTGTTTAATGCAGTTAAACTCACATCTTATTGCAATTTTGTATTTATTAATCGTAGTTGAACTTATGAACTCTTTCAAATCAAAATTTTAAATTAATTATAGAGTTTTAGTAAATATACTAACAACCAAAATACTAAACCCATATGACTTCACAAATTAATTCTATTTATTATTCATTTTAATTATAAAATAAACATGTTACGTTAGAAAAATAAAATTAATTAAGCTAATACAAAAGTCATGAAAATTACAACAGTATTAATTTAGATTATTCATGTAAATTATGTATGAATTTATAAGATGACATCACATTCCACATGAATGCATATAATTGTGTTTGTGGGTCAATTACATGTCAATATAGTTTTCAATGTACCTAACAACTTCTCCAATTATATATATAAGAATTAACTATTAGTGCTAATATTAACCTTTCTTTTTATGTTCATTTTATAATAACTAGAATTTGTTCCCTGCGTTGTGTCACACCGGAAAATCGCAATGGATTATTTTAATGCGTGAAGTGGCAACAGAAGTTGGTTACCAACATGGTTAAGCTAACAGGGCACGTTAAAACATTTGATATCAAACAAAATAGTTTAAGATATTACGAACATCCTACAAATAGACCGAATATAAAAACGTCCAAGTTAAAAGTGTCCATCCGTAGTGTACTTATTTAATAAAAGTCTTTTGGTCCCAAACTTAAGAAACATCCAAAAGTACGTGTGTGCGCTACGATAACACCCTTCCATGCCATGCGTCTTAGTTACCTGAAAAACATGCTTAAAAATGTCAACGTTATGTTGGTGGAATTCACGGTTTGAAATTTGTAAGTAAACCCTTTTACTTTTAAATGATCTTCATGACAACGTAGGATAACACATAAGACTACAGCAGACTAGCTAGGTAACAGTAAGATTGTACAAAGTGCCCATAATCAAACCAAACTTAATTTCCCTATATAAACTTTTCAATATATATATATATATATATATATATATATATATATATATCTCACTTTGAAACCGGAGCGACCAGTCATGAGCTTGGGTTGTCAAACCTAATAGATCTACCAATATAATTTATGGTCGGAAGATTAATGATTACGGATGCAAAAGGGCCTCAGTGTATTGAAGCCACGGGTATACACTGCAATTACTCTAAGACATCACAAAGTCACAAGAACAGTGGAATCTAAATGTCATACAAATTGAATAGCATGTTTCTCCCCAAAATTTGTAAAATTGTAAAGTAAATAGGGGCGTCAATACTCACCTTAGGTTGCACTTAAAAATTTAAATATTTGTAAAGTCCAAATTGTAATATCGAAATATCAATGTCCTAGTATATGAAAAGACATTTTTAATACTCATACGACATGTCTACTTGTAAGTTATTCACCCAACTTACTAGACTCAATGAGATGTTAAATTTATGAAAAATGTTCAACTTAACGATCCGTCGGTGATAGTTATTATCCAAGTTACAAATATATATAGTTTATAACTATTCCCATTAATTATGGTATCTCTCGTTAATAAAGCAAAATTTTTTTATCCTATACGTTTCAAAATTTATCCTACATATATCTTACACTTACCGAAATTTACCCTACGCCTATCTAAATTTATCCTACATATTTCAAAATTATCCTATACATATTGAAATTTATTCTACACATGTCGAAAATTGTTATTCACCATAAATTATTTTATCTGAAAGAGTATATTTAAAAGTGAGTTATAAGTTTAATTAGTTAGCTAATTAATTACAATTATAGATTTACCTATATGCCCTTTTCAATAATATTAAATACACATATTAAATGAAGTAAAATAAAGCATTTCTATTGGCTTAAAACTTATTCTTTTTATTTTTACAAGATTTTTTCTTCTCATTTTAACCTTCCAATATATATATATATATTATCACATACGTCAAATAATGTAATGTGGCAACTTAGGCATATTGGTATATGAAATCACACAATAGTCTATATAACAACGGTTTTTTACATAAGTAAAATGATAGATTTTTCAATAAATTGTTCTTATATGCTTGGAAACTTTAGTGTATGGAAATAATGTTTTTGAACACTAAATCACCAAGTCTTATTTTTAAGTTCCTAACATAACAATTGATCACAAAATCTTCCATATAAAAATAAAAATATGACCTTAACTTAGTTAAAACTTTACGAAATTATAGTTATTTACGAGCATTTTTGTGGCTTCTTACATAACAATCATGTCATATGAATATTCAAGCTTATCATATACTTATTATACCATTTAGAACTGTTAGTATATCATAAAATAAACTCTAAAACAGATTCATGAAATCATTAAATTAAACACCGAAATTTCCCTGAAAGGCACCAAAACAAGCATAAACACCGTTTTAAACACTCGAACAAGTTGTAAACCCAATATACATTTTGATCCACTTATTTTCTACATAAAATATGGCATATAATGCTGTTCTAAAACAGTTTTAAAAATCACACTTTCAACCTTCGAAAACTTAGCCGAAAACACACGTTTTATGCACCGAAAATTATCACAAACACCCAATTAACTTATTGGACAACCATGCACCTTAAAATATATATATTTCCCTCATAAAATACATCACCTTTTTATGCTCTTGACCAGATTTAAGATATACTCATTTTTAAAATTAAAAAAACTTCCATTTTTCAGCTTTTAAGCCTAACGAAACATCAAATTAATGCACCTAAGTGCCATGAACACTTAAACACTTTAAGACATGAGTTTTAGACTCATCATATCATCATAAAACTACCATATCTACAGACCTAGGCTATTCAACTCAAATCATGTATAAAATCACCTTTTTGACAATATTTCGACACCGAAACAACACCTGATTTTTATGAAAACTCCAAAGATTCGTGTAGAACTTTTATGATCAGATTGTATTACTCACAAAATGATATCAAAAACTTCTTAAATTCAGTTTTTAAATCATACTTTACTTTCATGCATGAATTCTTAGTTTCTATACACATTTAGGGTATCAAAATGCATCAAATATGTTATCAAATAACACGTATGTGATCAACAACTTTTATGAACTATTTTGATACTAAAAATATAAGTAGAATGCAGATTATCTTCTGTTTTAACAAGTTTCTTTCACGTATGTTCATCATCATTCCAAACAACACATTTAAGCAATGTTTCGAGTAGTAAATAGCACATAACACACATAGTTATGCATACTCATATACATACGGCTATACATACACATATGTGACACCATTTTTAAACCCATTTTAAGTATCAAACTATTTGTTATAGAAAACCATTTTAAAACATCTCGTTAGGTGATTCGTCTTGCACTTATCAACACATATACATAGAATAACACAAGAATGGAGTAGAAATTACCACTAGCACTAGGCTAGGGATGATGAACAAGATGAAGATTGAAGATTGAAGATAGAAGCTTGGGCCTTGAGGTGTAAAGCTCCAAGACTTTAATTACACCACAAAAATACAGGATTCAAGCTTGAACATGGAGTGTTGGATGAACAAATGGAAAGTTGATCTTGTATGTGTGTGTGGTCGTAAGGAATTGAGAGAGATATGGGAGTTGTGTTTTAAATTTTCAAGTGAAGAATGAATGAAAATAAAGAAAGTCTTGCAACCTAATCATGACTTTTATGTTTCCAAGGGCATGCATTATATCTTACAAGTTAAACAAACAAGAAAAAGAAGCAAGGGAGGGAGTGCACGGCTGAAATGCAGGGAAATGGATGGTCATAATGTGGTTTGTCATGTAGCATGTTGGATGGACTCTAGGGTGATTATAAGGGTGTTTAGGGTTAATCTTGGCTTAACTATGGATTTTTAGGGAGTTTTTATATCTAATTCATAAATCATAAAATTAATTAAAACTAAATAATTTTATAAGTACTAGCGAAATATATATCATTGGGTGCTAGTTTGGGTGTCGAATTGTTAAAATTCGCAAAAGATCGGAATTAAGCGTGAAAAGCGGTCAATAAAGCGTCTAAATATTTTTTTCTGGCTTTCACATAATATTGCACCAATCCACATAATAATGCCAATAATTTAATGTTCCCGGCATATTGGAACAATTCTAGTCTTTAAAAATTTGACGGGTTATCACCAATGTTTTTTTCAGATATTTATAAACCTATGCATTTAATTGAACTTTGCTAGACTCAAACGGACTTTAATAACTCACGTTAAGTCTAATTTGCATTAATTATCATAAGCACTTTAGATTACAGTACGGATAATAGACGGTAAAATACGAGAGGTCACACGATGCGGGGTCAATTTTTAACGTGATTTGAGCATACATATTTTTTTAGTTGCTTATTAATTAAAATGTACGTAGACCAACTGCAAATGTTCATAAAAATAAGTATGAAAACATATTATATTTGACCTGACTTAATTCTGAAAAAAATTACGTCAAAACATAGATCAACTAAAAACATACAAATAAACAAACATGGGAACGTATTATATTTGATCCGACTCATTTTTCGAAAATTATTTACGTCGAAACATAAACTAACTCGAATTTTTACCGATACGTACATAAAATAAGCAAGGAAGAAAATAATGTTTTCTTAAGTTAAAGAATGGTATTGCGCATTGTGGCGGCATCGAAACGTAATTTAACTCGAATTTATATCGTCAAATAAAAACGTATTGTATTTGACTTGACTTGTTTCCTAACAAAATTTACGCCAAAACGTATAACAATCGAAAACGTATTATATTTGACCTAACTTATTTCTGAAAAATGTTACATCGAAACGTAAACAAACTTGAAATTATGCCGATAAGCACATAAACATAAGCATGTAAGATGCGAGAGGGTTAAAATGATATTTTATAAAGTTTTAAAGAATTGACGTGGGTGTAAGTGTCAATTTTCAAAACTGAAAGGTAAATTACATATAAAACAAAAAAAAGCAACAAAGAAAAGTAAGCTAACCCTTACTGTGATTAAGGACTTTACCGATAAGCACATAAAAATAAGCATGTAAGATGCGAGAGGGGTCAAAATGATATGTTATAAAGTTTTAAAGAGTTAGGGATGTAAGTTTCATTTAAAAATATGTTTTTCAATATGGTGTCATTTAAAAAACGCTGCCTCCCCATAATACTTTTTTAACGCCATAAAGTGATGGTTTTCGAAGCGTTTTTTGGCGTGAACAAATATTGAAAACGGCCACTATGTTTGGCCTTATAGACTATAATTTGTTATTACTAGTGATATTAATTAATCTTTAAATGATGGTTAAATAGTGTCCAATAATTTGTTAATTCAGAGAGAATAGCCCTTGCGAGGGTCACGGTGTATCAAAATGCATAAATTTTTGTTGAAATATTTTAAGCAATGCCTAAGCTAACCAACACATAACTAACCTTACAAGTTGACCAAGACTTTACAAAAGTTACAAGGGCTGTAAACGAGCCAATTCGAGCTCGGATCAAACTTAATTCGAGCTGACTCAGCTCGAGCTCGAATCTCAAATCGAGCTGAGATTTGAGGCTCGAGCTCGGCTCGATTTAAATTCGAGCTAGCTCAAACTAACAAAGAACCGGAAAATTAACTACTTAAAAAGCCAATTAAAATGAATCTTTTCATAGACTAATGGCTATAATTGCAATTTAATTTAACCAAATGGCTAAATATGCAAGTATAAATAGTTAGCTCACTTTGTACATTGTCTTTACCTTCTTTTACATAGGAGATACTCCCTTATTTTTTTTTTCTTCTGAGCCATGCGGGACAAAAAATGAAGGATGTAAACCTTATCGAGCTAGCTCACGAGCTGAGCCGAGATGGCTCGTTTACAACCGAGAAAATTTCGAGCCGAGCTTTTTTCAAACTTTTTTTAAGCAAGTTTTGAGCGAGCCGCGAGTTTTTTAAAAACCCATACAACAAATGCATATGTATGCACATACAACAAAATGTATTAATTGTGTAAAAGTGTACAATTTGATGCACGTGGTTACAATAGTGCATCCTACAATGATGCATCAAAGCCTGCAATTTGATGCATGCATCATTTTACTCATAAAATCTTAAACCATGCAACCAGTTTCAAGCATGTGCATTAAACGTTGGTGAAGTTCTTTACAAAAATATACATCAAACTCCAATAATAACCAAGAATATACTCTGATTTTCTTAAAAACAAACCCGAACACATCTGATTTCTCAAAGCAAAACAGAAACCCCTCAAACTCTTCTTCTTTAAAGACACAACATTAAACAGTTGTGTGCAAGTATGATTTCATCGATAAGGTTTACATCCTCCAGTTTGAGATTGAATGGTTTATATTGGTTTGGTTTTAGGTTGCTTTTTTTATCATTTGGGTTCGGTCCAGTTTCAAGTTGACGCACACCTTAACATTGAACATGCCATATAGGGATATAAATTCTACATTAAGCTATAGCCCGAATTACAAGAGGCATGCGTCACAACGTAGGCTATTAGGAGTCTTGAAGGTCCAGCTCGGTTAAGTCTAAAGAAATTCCTGGCTGCTCTACAAACTACGTTTCGGGAAACAACATATCAAACCAGCCGGTTTTAACAGTTTGACGGTTTGATTTTGGCTTGAATTGTTTTTTCTTTTTCAAATAATTTGTATTAAAATTTGGGAATGATAAGATATTCATTAATATAATATCTTTAAACAACTACATATTTCAAAAACGAAAATTATATAAGAAGTTACAGTTAAACATCTCATTCCATGTTCCAAAACGCCAAACCGAACCATATAAATCTTAAACAGCCTAATTGGCCAACTTGCTTTGTTTGGCGTTTGGACGGTTTCAAACGGTTTATAAAACACCCCTAGTTGATACCCTTTCCCTTTTAGAGCATATGCAACCTCACATTTTGGAGTGAAAAGGTCATTCACCATTTGATTGTGTAAACGTTCATACATCCATGCTATTCAAGCTTCCTTAAAGTTCCTAAACACTTTAATCCTTTCAAGTTATAAGATCAAAGCAGGCAGCCGATTTTATTACCTCAAAGATTGGATCTAAAATCCAGCATTCTAATTTTCCTTTTTCTCATCAATATTCCACACACGTTGTCTCTTCAAGTTGCTTCCTGTTAATCAAGAACATAAAATAAACTATCAATATCTAAAGAAGTTATCTTCTAATGTTTAACCAAGTAACAGTTACCTAAATATTAGATTTATGTACAATTATCTGTTTAATAAAAGGCAACAAATCAAAATAAGCCATCTCCAATTCTATAATTACACTAAAAATCACTACGTTTTCTCTCTCTTTTTCATTTAATTTTTTTATACCTTTATCATTACATTTTCTCTCTCCTCCACTCACAAATCACAGCTACTTTCAAAAAATATTAAAATATTAATATGGGTGAACAATGTTCACTCAATATAAAGTTGAACAGTAATATTTTCTCTATCCTGCACTCACAACCACTTTTGATAATATGTAGAACACACTCACATAAAAATGCAGAATGGGAAATGAAAAAGATTTTAAAAAAATCTGACTAGTACTTTTTTTTTCTAGTAAAACAAATTTAGAAATTTGGAAATGAAAAGGATTGAATTCACACTTTATGACATTGAACTCTTTTTTCTTATTTTTTCTTCTTTCTTTTAAAAATTTTCATTTTATATATAATTTAGGAACTCTGTACGAACTAATAATACTTGAAAAGAATATCTAACACACGATCCTTTAATTTTGTTGTCTATATATTGATATTAAACTTACAAAAATTGAGTTGTATATCTATAAATTATTTTTGATATCATAAATAAAACAATAATTTATTTTAGATACAAGTCAGTTTTGAATAAATTTATATCAAAATGTAGAAAGAAAAATTATACTATTTTGATATTTTAAAATATCAACTATTACTTAGAAAAAGAAAAAGGAAAAAAATTAAGAAAATAGAATTCATTGATATAACTGTGAATTCAAACTTATACAATCCACCATTTTCACAAGACAAAAAGGACTACTGGTTTTATAAATCTTTTCTCAAAACTTGTTACTTATAAGAAAATTCAGTATGACTTACATCTTGCAAACGAACTTATCCTCCGATAGTGCCTTCTCTAATCTTTCCTCGAAAGGTGTGGCATGCCAATTAACCTTTTGATCCTACAAAGATAAACGTAATTACAAATCATATTTTGTATATTTGACAAACGAAAGGGTAAATATTAAATTAAAGAAATGAACAAAGTTAACCTCACTGTACTTGGTAGTTGTATTAGGAATTCCGTTAGCATCTCCCCATTTGGGCGTAAACTCAGTTTCATCAGCATTCCAGTCAAAAGTTACAACACCCGGAGTTTGACTTGTCAAACTTTCGTCAATGCAGCCTTCATGGTTTGACTTTGACGGTAGCCATGATGACAGAGTAGGACACATGTTTAACTCCTTTTTGGTTGTGCTGTCTTCTTTATAAGACTGCTCATTACACTCTTCTTCTATTGGTGTATCTAACTGACAAAAGTTTCTAGGGTTTATCTGTGAGTGCACGTACTGAACTCTGATCGTTGAACTCTTGCCGTAGGAAGCGAAAACCGTGCCAGGCGTTTGCATATCGTCGGTGAGTTTTTGAGGAGTTGGGTAAGGTGATGGCTTTGAAATGGGATCAAATGAAGATTCACAAAGCTTCAAGGGTACTTTAGTAAAGTTACGCGGTGAGTTATTTGATGAAAATGAACATAAATCACTCTGGCTTTTGAAGCAAACAGATTTGCTTTTGCAATGTGTGCTTGCAGCAGGTTCGATCCCACAGCCTTCAGAAGAGTTGCTAGAGATGCTATCTATGTTCTTTAAACTGAAATATGGAACACAAGATTTTGAGCTACTGTTAAATTGTTAATAGTCGATTTATGAGGAAACCAAAACAAGAAATGAAATTAGGCCTGTAAACGAACCGAACGAATGTGAACAGAGGCAAGCTCATGATCGTTCATTTAACTTTAACCGAACACGAACACGAACACATCTTTTTGTTCATGTTCGTTTATTAAGAAAATGGACATGTTTGTGTTCATTTATGTTCGATCATTTAAAACCTAAACGATCAATTCACGAATCACGAACGTAAACGAACATAAACAAACAAACTTAAACGAGCATAATTTAACAAACAATAACCAAAACAATTGAACATAATTGAAGAACATAAATGAACATAACTGACTAAACATAAACGAACATAGAGTATTTTTTATATAAATTAGTGATTATTTACGATAAATTCCATTGGAAAATCCATTTTATTACTAGAAAGCCAATTACCAATTAGTTATATTTATATAAATCGTAACATATGTTAATAAACAAACATAAACAAACGTTCGCGGACATAAATAAACGAACAAAACGTGTATTCATGTTCGTTCGTTTAATTAAATGAACAAAAATTGTGTTCATGTTTGTTCATTTATTAAATAAACGATCTTCCATCGAACAAGTTCATGAACGTTCGGTTCGTTCACAGGACTAGATGAAATCAACTTTTGAGCATTTGTTGGAGGTTGAATTACCTGTTTGATGAATGTGATGAAGAATATGATACATTCTCCCATTTCTGAAAAACTGTGATCGGAGACTGAAATTGATCAGGTTGCTTCTGTAATGTCTCTGCTGTATCTTGTTTTGTTGAATCAAATATGGATTCTGTATCACCATTACGAGGTTGTGAATCATCTGATTTATCATTATTCGGGATTTCAACTGGAGTTAGGGGTAAAGTGCCATAGCCTTCAGAAGAGTTGCTAGAGATGCTATCTATGTTCTTCAAACTGGGATACGGAATAAAAAATATTTTGAGCTAGTGTTAAATTATTGATGATTGATTTATGAGAAAAACAAAATCAACTTATAGCGTAGCATTCATATGTCGCTATTTGATTTTAGCGCCTCCATAGCGGGCAAATGGTGGGTTTTTTGTTTTTTTTTTCTGCTTTAATATAAATAATGGGATTTATAGGTATAAAATAGCAGATTTTTAAATTTTTTGTTAAGCATGCATATAAAACAGCTTATTTGGATATAATATACAGAAATAATATTTCTAAAATTTTCTCCTAGTGTGTCGCTAAACATAAAATAGTGCCCGCTGTCTCATCGGTATCGCTATGTAGCGTATAGGTAGCTTGTCGCTATTGTCCGCGATTCGCGATCAATAACGACAAATTACCTGCTTGATGAATGTGATGAAGAATCTGATCCGTTATCCCATTTCTGAATAACTGTGATCGGAGACTGTGACTGATCAGGTTGCTTCTGTAATGCATCTTCAAAAGCAGTGTCTAGAAGCCTCGAATCGAATGTGTATTCTGTGTCGCCATTATGAGGTTGTGAATCTTTTGATTCATCACTTTTCCGGATTTCAAATGGAGTTTGGGGTAAAGTGCCACAAGCTTTGAGAAATTTTGCCTGTAGAAGTGAATATTTAGTTCTCCTGAAGTCTAGATTCTAAAGAAACGTGCCACAATAAATCGAATGACCAACTCAGATTCATCTTTTATATACAATACATGATAATTTAGTTCTTCTGAACTCAGATTCAAACATTGAGTTGTCTTTTGAACTTACTACTCAACTTCCCTCTATAAGATTTGCTATGCTCTAGCATTGCTGTTTGCATTTGAATACTGATGCAAATGGTGAATTATAATTGGCAAATAATTGTGTGTTTTAACTTTCAAGACCGAGGTCAAAAGTGAGAGACAAAGGCTCCGAGTTTCATTGTTTGACTCAAAAGTCAAACAGAGTATTGCAAATTTTGAGGACTCAAGACTTCAACAAATGAACAGATATAGTGAAATTTAGTTAATTTTTGAAAAATTTTAAGGATGTTCATTCTAGACTTTTGTAAAGTAAAACAGACAACTAAATTACTGACTAAAGACATATATAATCACCTCATCACAAACATTAACAAACTTCATATTGGTCACAGAAACTAGTGGAATAATAACAACGAAAATTGCACAAGTGACAGTAGTTATATGTACAGCTGTATTACCGGTGCTCTTGCAGCGTGTACCGTCATTTTTACAGTTAAATAGACCTTAGTCTAAAACACCAAATAAACTATTACCTCAGCCCGTAGCTCGTCATCTAAAAGTGGAGATCCCGTAACACCATATCTCCCATCCTCGCATCTTGAGAGATCACCATCCTCATCTTCATCTGGACAACACAACCATTCTATCAACACAAAATCAACAAGCAAATGCACATTCTACATCCGCAACCCATTTAGTTCCAAAAGTATCTACAACACAGCATTTAACTTACAAACCTAAAAAGGTAAACCAAAACCGTAACATCATTTTCAGTTACAATGGCCTACTTCACTATCACAAACACAATTATATCAAACATCCGATTAATTCCACTTCAAAAAATGCCGATAACACAAACTATAACCCTAATGAGTGAGGAAATACCTTCATGAGCTAGGAGAGACCACATGCAACCACTCTATCAGCACAATTTACACAAAGTCAACAAGCAGATGCACATTTATTACATCAACAATGCACTAAGTTTTCAAAACATCTATAACACAGCATTTAAGTTACAAACCTAGAAATGTAAACCAAAACCGTACTATCAATTTTTAGTTACAATAACCTACGTCACTATCACATTTTCAGTTACAATAGCCTACTTCACTATCACATAAACACTTAGATCAAAAATCAAATCAAATCCACTTCAAAAAGCACCGATAACACGAACTATAACCCTAACCAGTGATCAGTTACCTTCGTAAGCTAGTAGAGACCACACAACCACTCTATCAACAGCCTAATGCACATTTCTTACATCCACAGTGCACTTAATTTCCAAAAACATCTACAACACAGCACTTAAGTTACAAACCTAGAAAAGTAAACCAAAACCGTAACACCATTTTTCAGTTATAATCACCTACTTCACTATGGCATACACAATTATATCAAAAGATACAATGAAATCCACTTCAAAACACGCCGATAACATGAACTATAACCCTAACCAGTGATCAATTACCTTCATGAGCTAGTGATCACGTGCAAGCACTCAATCAACAGAAAATCAACAAGCAAATGCACATTTATACATCCACAAAGCACTTAGTTTCCAAAAAAACCTCTAAATCGCAATATTTATGTTACAAACATCGAAACGTAAACCAAAACCGTAACATCATTTGTCAATTTCAATAATAGCCTACTTCACTTCACATACACAGCTATATCAGCACATCCGATGAAATCCGCTTCAAAAAACACCAATAACATAACCTATACCCTAACCAGTGATCAATCCACTCTATGAACACAAAATCAACAAGCAAATGCACAATTCTTACATCAACAACACACTTACTTCCGCAAAAACCTCTATAACGCAACATTTAAGTTACAAACCTAGAAACATAAAGCAAAACCGTAACATCAATTTTCAGTTACAAATTACAATAACCTTCACTATCACATGAACAATTAGATCAAATTAAACGCCAATAACATGAACTATAACTATTATAACTTTAACGAGTGATCACTTACCTTCATGAGCAAGTACAGACCACACGCAACTGCTAGCCAGAGGATCTACAGTCTCCTGAGCATCAAAACAAAAACCAGAAGTCAAAATCAACAATAATCGTTCAATATTCCAATCTATCAATTTTGAAACCCTAACCTTACGAATTGCAGTGATAGGTTGAGAAAAGCGAGTAACCTGAGTGTGATTATCATCTTTGATTCTGAAACAGCAGGAGAAACAACGCATCGCTCTGCGAACGAACTCTGTAAAATCACACGAAAACGATGAGAATAACATTGAAAAATGCAGTATTCGTACGAATGAAGAACCCTAGATAGTGGATTTGAAATGATTGAATGAACAAGTGAACGTTGCTGTATATATTTTTGGAAATTTAAAAGGGAAAAACGGACCGAGAACGAGGGAATAGATGATTTCAGTCATGTTCATTTTTTCAAATTTTGAGTGTTTTTTTTTTTGTCTACTATTTTGGTTTTAGGCTTAAGTTACGAATTAATGGGCCTGGGTTTGGGTTTGGGATTGGGCTTGGCTCAAGAATGCTAGAGTAAGCACTTTTAGTAAGCACTTGTCCGACTTCTTAGTGGGTAAGTTATATTTAATGGGCCTAAGCTAGGCCCAAGTATAGCTTATCATCGACATCTTAGTGGGGCTGTTTTTTTTCTCATTTAATATTTGTAATGCCTTCTTATTTTAACACTAGTGGTATTGGATGTGGTACAATACCAGCGTTCGGTATAGCAATTGATAAAGAAAACCAAAAATATAAGTCGTGATATAGACAAAATGTGTTTATTTAAAAAGAAATCTGGTATCGATTCCGATCAAATTAGAGGTGTAAACGAGCCAAGCTACTTAAAACAAATTGAGCTTAAACGAGCTTGAGCTCGAGACAGCTCACATACCTAAACGAGTCTATTATTTATATATTTTTATTTAATATATTAGACATGTGTTTATATAATATTAATTATTATTTGTAATAGTTATGATAAACTAACTAAATTATATATATGTATATAAATATTTATGTATGTGTGTGTACATTTTGTTATATAGAAATTTATTAATCAATATTAAACAAGCCGAACTCGAGCTTGAAAAACCATCCCCGGACTAAGTTCGAGCTTTAGAAACAAAGCTTGAACTAGGCTGTGGTCGAAGTCCAGGTCAGGCTCGGTTTGTTTGCACCATTAAATAAAATAAACAATAAAATACAATTACAACCTTAGTGATCTAGTGATATGATATTTGTCCCATACAAAAATAATATATTGATATGCCAAATTACAATTACAATTTCTAGTGGTTCAATGATATGATAATTGCCTTCGTACAAAAGTAATATACTGATATGATAAAATACAATTACTAACCCCCAATGGTTTAGATTATTATAAATGCAATGTTAGATAGTATAAAATAATAGAAATACAACATGTTCAAAGCGTTAAAACTTTTGGGACCATAAACAAATGTTCCACCACGTGTTATTGCTAGAGGAATAAATCAATTACATCACAAAATTGTTGTGTGGCTAACACATACCGGATGGAAAAGGAATTCCACATCGGCTTTTCCTGAAAAACTCACGAACCCAACCTAACTCACGAACCCAACCTAACTCACGGACGATCCTCTTACTCTCACCTCTCCCTTTCACGTAAATTTTCGGTGAAGGTTCTTGCACACGAACCTTGACCTCAGAAACAAGCGAAGTTTTTCGACCTTTTCTCTTGCAAAGTTGCATCTCAACTTTGCTTCCTCCATGTCAGTGTTAGCGAGTGGTCATTTTTTTGTTCTAGCTAGGTATTGTTTGTTGTTTTGCTTAGCCAAATTTGTTTTCTTCAAAAATATTCAACTTTTGAAAATTCCTAGTTGAAGGTAATCTTTGGCCTTGTTAGGATGAAGGGTAAGGGTGGGGTGGGGTGCGGGTATGGGTCATGTAGGATCATTAATGGATCACTATATCACCCTATCACCTCATCCACCATGGTTTGTATAGATTAAACCACGTCAACCACAGTCTCCTTTTCTTTTTTCCAATAATTATTTTTCCTTAAGACAAAAATAAATAAAAAAGATAGTGATTTGGGTCATGACCACACCCTTAGGGTAGTGGATTATAGATGGGTGGCATGATGTTGATGTGGAGGGTCATGGTAGTCATGAGGATCATTGAGATATGTTATAGACTAAAACCATTGCAATGTATGAGACTTGTCCCACATCAGTTGTATTGGCAACGTTTGATATGGGGTTTATATACAAAATGAGTTCTTTCAGCCACTAGACTAGTCTTTTGGGTTGAGTTCTCTTGTTGATATGTAACATTGGTATCCGAACCAGAACTGGGAGTGGTGGCTCGGAGAGAGCCGCCGTGACCAACGAGGCTCAGAGTAGTAGCTTGGAAAGAGCCAACCATGATCAACGAAGATGTTGGCCCTTAAGGAAGGTCGATTGTTATAGACTGAGACCATTGCAAGGTGTGAGACTTGTCTCACATTGGTTGTATGGGAGCAACTGATGTGGGTTTATATACCAAATGCCAAATGGCAACTAATATGGGGTTTATATACTAAATGCTAAATAAGCTCTCTCACCCACTAAACTAGTCTTCTGAGTTAAGTTCTCTTGTTTATTATATAACAAAATCTTCACATATATTTATATAATCTTAAAAGTGGATGTCGGTTGACATTTCACTATTTCCCTCCAACTTTGTCAAAATCACATTTTAACCCTTGACATTTCACTTTTACCTTAACTTTTTCCTTTTTAATACCTACCTAAAATGTCACTTTGAGTTTAGAAATGTGATGTCAATTGTAACATTTTTAACCAATTACGTATAATTACAATGTGATTTCAATATTTTCTTAATACCTACGTAAACCCGTTTGTACATTTTCTACGTATGAGTCGTGTCGCATATAATACATTATGATTGTATGATATATATTCGTACAATACATTTCCTAGGTATGAGCCCGGTCGCATATAATACGTTTTGAAGTAACGGTATAAATTCGAGTTAGTCGGGTCGCATATAATACGTTATGATCATATGTTATATATTTGATTTACCTTATGTTTTGATCCTATCGCAATGCTAATATAGCTTATATTGAGTTCATTCAGTTACGTCGAAATGTACGTTTTCATATAGTTAACACATCACGTAACGCTTGGACTAATCTATTTCACGATTGCGATTTATATAGTTGCGACGCAGGTTTTATTACTATTATATACAACCATTAGATCATTAGAACTTTCATATTTATATGAAATATCTAAACTGCTGCGTTACATCTCTATCAGAAATAAATGATCGTTGAAAAACCATAAATTTAAAAAGATATTTGGGTCAAATAAAGCGACTGCTCCAAGTGTTTTTATTTAATGGAAGTATATGTTACACGTATCCATCCATAGATCTAGAAAAATGACTTGGTGTATCATCATTTGGTGAGATATAGGATAAATAGATAGATATAACTATGTTAACATTATATTAATGACAATAATACGCTACAATTCACTATTAGCTACCATAATTGAAGTATTGGCATGGCCGGCGCTGAAGGTGGACGGGGAGGACTACCGGTCAGAGCCTGATATTTTGAATGATACGTTATTTAAAAAAACTTTGATATGTATATGGTAAAATAAATAAATTAATAGGGTATACCTATACAAACACTAATATAGGCCCACTTACAAAACTATTTTTATGGTTTAGATTAGTTATAGCCTATTGGCATTAGATTTAGACTTTTAGTGAGCCCAATACCCAATTTCGTTAAGGCCTAAGGGCACGTTTTTTCTAGCTCGAACATGAATTATTAGGGTCGGCCCTGAGTATTGGTTTCCTATTCCAGTTTTATAGGTCTGTCTTGCAAGTTGCAATCGTATATCAATGTTTAGTTCTTTCTATTTACCTTTCTGAGGTTTACTAGATATAAAATAGTGTCTTTCACACTAGTTTCACTGTTGTTTGGTTCTTCATTCTCGACTTGTTTATATCATATACCAATTTGCATAAACTTGTGGAAGTTACATTGTATGTACTATCTTATCCTGAAAATCAGGGGCGGACATACCTTAGGCGCAGGGGTAGCCTCCGCTACTCCTTGACGTTCCGGCAGTAGTGTAAATTTTGGAAAAATTTGACCTTTTTTTGATTTCGTTACCCCTTTTTATAAAACGAACGTTACCCCTACGAATATCTTCTAGATCCGCCACTGCTGAAAATCTTATCCATCGATGATCACAGGCAGTAAACTAGCGATATTTAGAAAAATAATGTTTCTTTGGTGAGTTTTTCATAGGTAATTAAAGTTTGTGTTCTAGTAGTAGGATCAGGTTGGGTGTTTGGTTCTTCATGCTAGAGTTTCTTTATCACATCTACTATATTTTTATAGCATTGTGGTGGTTACCATGTATGTATTCTGGCATTGCCTATAACTAGCGATTGATATATTAAAAATAAATTGTAAATTGATGATGAGAAAACAAAGAAATAGGGTGTTATACACTCGGTTCGTCAAGGTCTATAAAAACATGAATCAACTAAAAAAAAGTAGAAACATATAGATCTAAAGCCCGTTTGTGATACAGGCACAACTCACAAACAAAGGATAGGGAAGCCTACGTTAATACTGGAAATAGATTCACACTAGTATCAATTCAGGATCCAAAAACCACCGCTCAATCTTATGATAACTGAGTTAGCATTGAAAATCTCGGTAACACATAACATAATATTTTCAAACATAAACTTCACCGTCTCCCTTCAAACTTTCGTTGGACACATATATCAAAGAAGAAGAAACCTACGATCAACCCAAGTCCTATATATATATGGAATACTAGATATAAAGGTATTACCTACTAAACAAGAAGTACAATTGGAAAAAGCCAAAACACAAAATCTAGTGAAAAGAAAAGAGTTAACTCTTATTTTCGTTCATGTGGTTTGTCCAATTATGTAAGTCTAGGCCAAATTTTAAATTTGTACCATTTACGTCCCTAACATTCTTGAAACATACTACTTTAGTCCAAAAGGTCAACGTCCGTTAATTTTGTTTGTTTAATGAGGGGTAAAATGGTTATTGTACATTTTTATTTGAGTTAACTGTCATTTTTGTCCCTGTGGTTTGTCCAGTTATGTTAGTTTAGGCTAAATTTCAAATTTGTACCATTTACGCACTGATATGCTTGAAACATGGTCTGTTTCAATAATGACTTTCACCACCACCACCACCATCTTATGGTCTATCTCTCTCCTCAACACCACTGGCCATCAGATCCGGTAGTTAACATAGATTCGATGGCACCAATTGTTTAGAGTTTTGGTCACGGGTTCCGTTTTCCAACTACCGATATGCGTTTGAAAACATAGCCGACTATACAGATTTAGGATTTCGGTGGTGGAAGATAATGGTTGTTAGTGAACAGAAAAGGTAGCCGATGGTTAAATGTGTAGCAGGGGTGGGAAATGGTGGTGGTTGAAGTGGCAGGTTGCAGGTGGTAACAAAGGTGGTGGGGAATGGGTAATCCATGGAGGGGAGTGAAGGTAGTGGTGGTCGCCGGTAGGAGGTGGATAGTGGCAAAAGGCAATGGTCTAGCGGTGGGACTTGTGGTGGAGGTGGAGGTGGGGGGACGGTTGATGGTGTTTGGTGGTCGGGTATGGATGGAGGGCATCGGTGGAGGTGGATTGCAGGTGGTCGGGTGGGGATTATGGTGGTTGGTGTCTTTGATAGTGGCCCATGGTTGATGATGATAGGGTTAAGTAAATCAGGGATGAAAACAATACAAATTTGAAAATTGACATGGATTAGCATACTTGGACAAAGTACGGGGACGAAAATGACAGTTAACTCAAATAAAAATATACAATGACCATTTACCCCTGATTAAACAAAATATAGTTAACGGACGTTAAATTTTCGGAGTGAAGTAGCACGTTTCAAGAATGTTAGAGACTGAAATTGTACAAATTTAAAATTTGGTCCGGATGAACATATTTGGACAAAACCACAGGGATCGAAAATGACAGTTAAATCAAAATAAAATGAAGACATGGGCTTTTAACTATTGTTGGTGGCAATTTGGGGTTTGAACTTGCATGGATTTCTTCGATCTCCATCATGGAGCTCCATACGGCCAGATCCACATTGAACGGATTGTGACCCAACGTACAACATAGGGGACCAAGAAAACTAACACAAAAAATGTGTTTTTATTCGTCATAGATGGAAGTTTATATATTATACGAATAGGATAATCAATACATGAAACCTAAACGAGATCAAAGAGGGATTGATCAAATGAGAATAAATGTGTGACACAATAACTTTTTATCACTGATAGTCCAGGACCCGGTGGATTTAGACGGAAGTTTGGGTAGAATAGTGCTAATTCGGTAGAATGTTATTAAGAACAAAGTAGAAGTAGAAGTCGAATGATTCCATTCATATCGAAAGACTATACATCTTGACAATTTCTCCAACAATTTCCCCTCTAGGAACTCTAAAAGTTATCAAACTACGAACCCACGACACTATATATAGACAGACTACCTTCGTGCGAACTAGAACACATTTACCCTCGTACGAAGTAACTACCTTCGTACGGAATGACTACTTCATATGAAGTAACATATACACAGCTCTCTCGTCCGCTCTTACGTCATGTGTTCGTATCTCATCTATACTATATTCAACACATGCTCCATCTAGCCTATTCGCACAATGGAGGACACACGGAATATGCATCAACAATTTCTCCCTTATAAGTCACTGTCAAATCGTGATCTTGAAATATGAGAGTCGTGTTTGAATATTTTGCAACTTCAATCAGACATCTTGTAATCTTCAATTGATTCCCCTTGATTGATTATTCGAGCTTGCATTATATTCATTACGCATAAATTCCCTCTGGAATGAATCTTCAGGTCTTTGTTTGCATGGTTCCCGACCTCCTCTGATTTGCTTAACTGTAATCTTCACGACTAATCACCAACTTAAAAACTGATTTATGTAGCATCTCTGTTTCTATGTTAACCACATCCGCGTTCAGTTTTAGCGCACTCCTTTGCTCGATCCTCTAATCTTCAAAAACCGAAACGACAATTGACAGAAACTTTGAACATCACACTGATAAACTTCAAGTCTGTGAATACCTACGAAAAACTAAGGTCCCCTTTTCCGTAATCACGTTTAAGCACATTCCTGTATGATTGATCAGTGTAAACGGTAATCTCTTCAATCAACAAATCTTAATCGAATAACAAATCATCTGGTAACACATTCAGATCTCAGAAACATTCTTTCACGACCAGAATCACATTCTTTCTCTTCAGTCACAATAACAAATGCTTAGTCTTATCCGTTAGTCCCGGCATTAACTTAATCAACAAACATCATCATTTCCCGGCGGTTAATCCGAAAAACAATTCCTCTACTCGAAGATTAACCACTCTGACACTTTAGACTATATACTGCTAACCGGCTTAACGAAGACCCAGGATTCAAACCCTAAGACATCAATCTGTATCACGATCCAAATACTCTAAACTTCCTATGATCACAAACTAACAAATCCAGATCTTATGTATCCCCGGATAATGTGAAGTCGGAACCACCCGAATACTGTTGCACGTCACGAATTTCACAAATGGTCAGAATTTCACTATATTCTCTGAAATTTTTATTTCCCCTTATTTTTGCAAATTCTTACCCTTCTAAAATATATCACTAAATTTCCCCCTCAAATTTGACAAATTCAGTTCTATATTTTCACTTAAAAACTCTACTATGCGGAAAATATGTCATTTTTATCCACAAAAGTATGCTTTTCATCAATGCGGATTTTTCTTTAAGGCCCATTCATAGTCACTATACTAAATAATAATCATTCTCCACAGGTATCCGTGACAACCCCATTATCTTCAATCCTTTTTATCGTGTCATTATATCTGTCATCTGAAGCCCTCAACAGTGTCCCCGAACAACCAGTATTTGTCGTTAAAATCTCGAAAAATTATCACCAATTTTTTTTTGAACACTCGTCTCCTCGCTACGATCAAAAAATGCCTTTTTTTAGGCATTTTGGTTACCTTCATACGAGGGTAACTTACCTTCGTACGAGGGTAAATTACCTTCGTGCGAAGATAACTACCTTCGTGCAGAGGTAAGCTGATTTTTTCGATCCAAAATATTTATTTTTTCGAATTTCATGATGATTCTTTCACAGACATGGTCAGAATTCAATTCTAAACAATCTTATGGTTTCAATTTTAATTTTTATCCGTGGATTGTCCGTTTATTTGATGATTTACGTCTAAACCCCTCAAAAGTCCATAATTCATGAGCGTTTTAGATCGATTGAATCGGTACCGTAGCTTTGATACCACTTGATAGTCCAGGAACCAGCGGGTTTAGACGGAAGTTTGAGTAGAATAGTGCTAATTCGGTAGAATGTTATTAAGAACATAGTAGAAGCAAAAGTCGAATGATTCCATTCATATCGAAAGAGTATACCTCTTTACAAGCTGAATAAATTGGAAAGTTCTCTAGCATTTCCCCTCTGAAAACTGCAAAACTTATCAATCTATAAACACACGACACTATATATAGACAGTCTACTCTCGTGTCACACCCCGACCCGCAGCGGAATAAGAGTCGGGGCATAATTGGGTTATCATCAAAGCTTATGATATTTACTAATATGTTTCATATTTATTAAATTTAAAAAATAAATCCTCAATATTCCAAACATGTTCATACAAATACAAAGAAAGATAATCAACTAAACAATCCAAAGTCTAAATCAGTTTATTCTTCTAAGCCATCCTATGTGTTTCTTGCTGCAGCTGGATCACCTGTATCATGTGTAAAAATGGGGGTTTTTGGGTCAACATAAGTTGGCGAGTGAACCTTATTAGAAAAACATTTATCATTGATCTCTTGTTATCTTTATCATGGAAAATTGTGCAATAATCATATGTGAGCAAACGTAAATAATCATACAATAACATTAACAACAACAAACAATAACATACAATAACAAACCAACTTGCATGAATATATAACATGAATGAAACTGTATATGTTGGCAACGTCACGTTCACGCTCATAGGTAATGGGGAACGGACGGCCTATGATAAATGTCTGTGCGATCAAGGCTCAATCAAACGGAGCCGATCGTATGTTGGCAACGCCTGGTTCACGCTCATAATGTAATGGGGAACAGCTCAACGCTCATATGTAATGGGGAGCGGCGGCCTATGATAATGTATGTACTGAAAATGATAAATTTAATCTAAACAATAACCACACAAACAGTTGATACATGTTGGATACACATTTGTTCATGGATATGATAGATGCACAATAGTTTAAATGTGATAAATAATAAGACACATGATACACCCCAAAAACGTGATTAAAACGGGGAATTTGTAGAGATTCACTCACATTGGGTGCGTTCGGTTGAAGAAGATGATGAAATGCGCACGAGTTGAGAGGATTTATCGACGGGAATTAACTAACCTAAATAATAACGAAAAGGTATGGTAAATGAGTGAATTTTATTAATAATTTTAATAAGATTTTAGATATATTTTTTGTGAGTTTAAGGCTATTTTCTAATTTTTAAAACATTATTTTTAAGTATTTTTAATTGATTTTTAAATTAAATAAATAAATAAAATATAAAAAAAATGTTGACTTTTGCGTTGACCATTGACCGTTGACCGTGACTGTTGACTGTTTGACCGGTTCGCTAGTGTGCAAGTGTGCGCCGGGTAAGGCTCGAACCCGAGACCTCCCGTACGCGTGCACGCAGCTCTAACAACTGAGCTACGTGTCTAACCCGAAATAATTCTGTTTTTAATTATA
Organism: Scalesia atractyloides; assembly: GCA_947069175.1. Lineage (NCBI taxonomy): Eukaryota > Viridiplantae > Streptophyta > Magnoliopsida > Asterales > Asteraceae > Scalesia > Scalesia atractyloides. The sequence goes on from CAMTDV010000003.1 coordinate 2,476,370, forward strand.
TTTATATACTGTTTTAGTTTCTTCAAAATTCTTTTATTTTCAAAAAGGATTTTAATCCTCGAACCGACGTGCGTAACAGGTCTCGAACCCGGGACCTGTGGGTTAATGTTGCACACAGTCCACCGCTGGACTGTGTGTCTAACCTGGTTAATATACTGATTTTTATTATACTTAACATCTTCAGTGAGTTAATCCGGTTCAGCTAAAAAGGAAATATCTTTATTACAGAGAATACGATTGTGTCAAGGATCGAACTCGCGGCGTGTGATAAATGTGCGCACACAGTCCACCGCTGGACTGTGTGTCTAACCCGAGATATAATCCAATTTATATTAAACTTATACACAAACTAACTTCATCTTCTTTGTTACAATATCTCAGACAACGATTACCCTACTGTTCTTATTTAATTCGATTGACAAACATTCAAGTGATTAAAATGAAATGGCAGGGAAGATTTTGAGAGTAAACATACCGGAAAAATGTTCTTTCTCAGAATTCCGGCGAAGTCGTCGGCTCTGTTTTTATGGGCTTCGTCTGAGCGGGCCAATTAACAGTTTTGATTAGCTAGATGTGGAATTGAAGTACTGAACAAGAGTTATCAGAAGGTTTAAAGATTTATACCGTTTCACAGCGAATTCTAGAAATTCTCATAAATTTTCCGGCGAGTGATGATTATCCGATATCGTCGCCTGGAACTGATTCTGATTGAAGGGTTTGGGTTAGCAAAAGCTTAACAACTGATAGATGATGGAAGAATTGAGAAACTTACTGTTTTGATGGAAGACACGGTTTTCCGGCGAAAGTCCGGCGAGTTCAAAAAGCAATTCCGACGATCAGAAATTAGAGTAAAAGTGAAATTAGAAGTTCTGTGAATGCTAGTGAGTCGCGAGATGGTGATTTTGATGGAGTAATTCAGAAAGTGAAGATTTTCGGTTATTAAAACCGATCATCACATGAATTCAAGTCCATTCAAGACTGAATTGATTAAAAATGTCGGTTTATCGGTTATAATCAGAAATCCGCGATCACTCAAACGTCTTGGACGTTTGGAAGCCGATAACGGTTTCAGTTGGCGTAAACAGGTCGATTCATGGTTGAAGTTATGTTTTAATTGTTTCCAACATTTCACAAAGGCAACTAGTGGCGGAGTGGTTATATGTGCGCGAGTTAAGACTAGACTCACCCGGCTGACCCGGGTTCGAATCCCGGCAGCCGGTTTTCTTTTTTATTTATTTTATTTTTACTTTTTATCAATTATAGTTTTTAAATTCTAATTTGTTTATTAATTATGCATCGTTTAAAATTAAAATAAACATAAATACGCAACGAAAAAATTTATAACTTGATATTCGATTTACAAACGAAGCGGGTTTGGAAAACCCGTTTTTTGACAAATGTTACATCTCGTGTGAACTTAAGTACATTTACCTTCATACGAAGTAGTTACCTTCGTACGGAGTGACAATTTCGTACGAAATAACATATACACACCTCTCTCATTCGCTTTTAAGTCATGTGTTCGTATCTCATCTATACAATATTCAACACACGCTCTATTTAGCATATTCGCAAAGTGCCGGACACACGGAATATGAATCAACAATCACCCTTTGAAATATTACCGTCTTTTATACCCTGTTAATAACATACTAATAGATGATTAAGATTTCACGAGTTCATACTATATACAATGTTTTAGTTACTATTTCACTGAGTTTATATTATATACAACGTTTTAGTTACTATTATGATATATGAAGATGAGTGATAAAATTGTCATCAAATGTTAGACGATGTCAACATGACATCAGTAATTAAAGATAAAGTTCAAAGTAGTACATTGAAGTCAGAAAAAAGAAATCCTAAAAAAGTTCATGTATACGCGTTCAAAGTAGATGTTGTTAAGTGGGATAGCTAGTAGAATAAATGTACAATTGTCGTCATGTCATGGTTTCTTCCCATCAAGAACACCATCCGGTTGTACGTGACATTTGGAACCAACTAACATGGAAACTAATATACTTACAGAAGCCAAACAAAATATTACTAAAACGAGATTTGTAAATAGAATAGAATATTGCTTAATTGTTAAATCTACTTTGATAACAAATCATTGTGACACTTCGGTTATCATAAATCATTGTGACACTTTTGAACTCTCTCATGAACTATCGTGTTGTCTCTTGAGCGTTGTGAAGTATTTCTAAAATTCCCCTCATGTATTGAGTCAAAATAAAGAATCGCCATGCATTATATATACAAAAAAAAACAAAAAGTAACTTAAGACACAACGATTTGAATCACACCCTTTCAAAAGGTCACAACTCTTCAAACTAATTTTATATGTATAAAATCCCTTGCAAGAAAATCACAACTTTTAAATATATCGCACACCTTTAAAAAGTCACAGCCCTTCAAATTATTTTTAAATACAACACACCCTTACAAAAAGTCACAACCATTCATACATACACAAAAACTTATAATCCTTCAAGATACCAATAAATATCTCATACCTCTTAAAAAAATCACAACTTTAAAGATATTACACCCTTTCAAAAGTTAAAACTTTTCACAACAACCATTAACAATGCCAAAGTAGATGTTCTTGATCACCTCTCTAAAATGAAATGTTACGATAAAAAAAACGGTTATAATACCTTATAGATCACCTTTTTTACATAATAATTAAATTAAAAAAAATCACAAACGTCAAACGTTTGTGGTGTATACGTGAATTTTCATTTCCCACCAAAGTTGGTTATGAAAATACCCCTTTAGTGTTTTGTTTTGTTCTCATCATGCAAATTAAAGAAATAACATAAATGCTTATATATGCCCATCGTGAAATAATATTCTAAATATGTTTCTTTTTTATTTGATTATTTAACCAAACAAGTATATCAATATTAATATATTTTCTTTTATTATGTAATGTTTATACTCTTTGCAAAAAAAGTTATGATCCTTCAACTTATTTTTATCATGTAATCACCGTGTGAACCATCGCATCGATCCATGAGACATGTTGATTAATCGCCAACACAAAAGTTATGGGATATGTTTGTTCGAATGAAAAATCACGTCGGCTTGTAAATGGAAAAGCATATACACTTGATTATTTTTTAAGATAGTAAAATAACCTTAGACATGTTACTTTTTAACATGATTCATTAAAAATACATGTGTAACTGAATGGTTGGTGTAGCGGTTGCGAAATTGACAGAGAAAATCATTAGTGTGGATTTTATATAAAATTTCAAAATTAAATCTAAGGTTTAAGAAATAATAACTTAAACCCTATGGTTTGTTCATAATAATATTAAACCCTAAAGTTTTAAAAAACAATATAACCAATTAAACTAATACAAATATTAGTATCATTAGAATTATTTACTGATTTATTTATTGGAGAACATACATTATTATTAAATAGAATGCTCCGGTAATCATTTAATCAACTTTTACAAAGTTTAATATTCATTTAAGATCAGAATATTAATTAATATTTATGATGACTTTCTTTATCAACATCCTGATGCAATGCGTGAGGTGATGTTAACTTATTTATTATTAAATTAAAAGAAAGATAAGAATACGTCTCAACATGGCTATTACGGTTTTTAAATATCTCATTACATATTTTGAATTTGATACTTTAACAAGTTTTTTCTTACATAAAAACATGACTACCGAATTTCAAACTTTCATTCAACATTAATTTTGTTAAAAACATTTAATAGAAAGTTAAAACAAGATGAGATGAATTACATTACATATATAACTTACATATATAACGTTTATCAAACTTTAATTGTGAGGAGAAAACTATTATTTATAACTTGCACATATTTTTAAGCTTTTGGTACAATCACTTGTTGCTTCTAACTATTTGTTTAAATACACTTCTTGCGGTCAAAGACGGTGGCTATTGAATATTTTTTTTTTAAATAAAGTATTTATTATTTGAATCCCTAAATCAAAATTGGGATGGAAAACAAACAAATAGATAAATTGTAATTACAATTAAGTTTATTGTGTTTGAAAAAAATAATATAGTATTGGGATGTAATTATTTTTATATATGTTTAAATTGTATTGGTTAAATATAACTAATTTTTTCTTTACTGTGACGAACAGAACTGATATCGTTCGAACATCAGAATTGGTAACAATTTAGTTTTTCGGTGTAAATTTGGTTGAAAAGCGGAATTGCATATGCAATAGAGTATGTTTTTGGTTCCGTGGCTATAGCGAGTGTTGGTATCGTGACAAACCGATACCCTCTTAACAATATCGTTACCTGCTATTCGTTTTTATCTCTTCAGTTGCTCTAGAGAGTGTTGGTATTCTTTCGACACTGTAACTAATTACTGAACTGACACGGAAAACAGAGGGTCCAGTCGGTATACCTCTCCGCCCAATTTCTTTTTCATTTCACATTTATCTCACCGTAATGAACTGAAACACACTAATAAACAGATAAAAACCTTGAACCAGTTAGTCGTCTTTTCTCTGGTTATACCTTGATGAAGAAGACGATGTATTCGGTATATTATAAGTATAATTAAAATCAACTTATTAATCGGGTTAGACACACAGTCCAGCGGTGGACTGTGTGCACATATAACGCAAAGGTCACGAGTTCGAATCCGGTTTCACACACGCTGCCTTAATAAAAATCATTTTTTTGTTAAACTGAACCGGAGTCGCCACAGTTATATGTTAAGTATATTAATAATCGGAATAATAACCAAGTTAGACACACAGTCCAGCGGTGGACTGTGTGTTTGTTTATATCACAGGTCACGAGTTCGAGTCCGGTCTACTGCACCGACTCGAACAATTATCTATTCTTTTTAATAAGGCAGAAAAGGAAATAACTAAATTGTATTTAAGTATAATAAAAATCAAATTATATAACATGTTAAACACACAGTCCAGCGGTGGACTGTGTGTTAGATTAAACCACAGGTCCCGGGTTCGAGACCTGTGGAGTGCACCGTCCGAATTGATTTAAACTGTTTTTAAAATAAAATGATTTTCGGTTTAAACTAATTAATATATATATAATAGATATATAACGGGTTAGACACGTAGCTCAGTTGGTAGAGCTGCGTGCACGCGTACGGGAGGTCTCGGATTCGAGCCTCACCCAGCGCACTTATATTCCGCATTCGAACCGGTCAACGGTCAGGTCAACGGTCAACGGCCAGGTCAACGGTCAGAAAAATAAATTTTTTTTATTTTTTTTATTTAATTATTTTAATTAAAATTCAATTAAAAATACTTAAAAATAACATTTTTAAGGTTAGAAAATAGCCTCAAACTCACAAAAATACACCCAACAATCCTATTAAAATAGATTAATAAAATCCGTTTACTTACCAAACCATAATGCGATTTATCTAGGTTAATCTCACTCGTGGTTCAAACCACTTCACGTACATTCAACATCATCAACCGAACGCACCCACTGTGAGTGAATCTTACATCCTCCCCTTTTAAATTACACGTTTTGGGGTGTGTCATGTGTTATGAAAATAATTAACTTATTATTTAAACTTGTGCCATACCACATCATGACCTAAACTTAGATTGTTTATATTGTTGTGATTTACTTATTTCCTTATGCCAAATCATATGAAACTCATTCATTAAGCCCATCAGTTCCTCGTGGGAGACGAGTTGAAAAACGCGTGCTTCAAATCAAATTCATTATTGTTCATGTGTGTATCATTGAGTTTATATTATTTGTATTTGTGTCATTCATATTATCATGATTATGCAATTCATTCATTAGGCCCCCTCAGTTCCTCGTGAGAGACGAGTTGAGCATCGCGTGCCTCTAATTGTTCCAATATTGTTCATGTGTGTTTCATTTAATATCTTATGATTGTTGATTAAGATTACATCTATTTTTACTCATGTTTGGTTGTGCACATATTTCATAATCAATTTAAATAAATTTGTTCAAATGTTTTCCATAGGATTCACTCGCCAACATTATGTTGATCCAAAACCTTTTTACACATGATACAGGTGAACAGGTTGAAGCAAAGAAAACATAGGAAATGCCTTAGAAGAGAACAAAGATGCCTAGATTGTTAGTTAGAGCATATTGTAACATTTATTGTAATTCTCCATTTAATTTGTAATAATGAATATGAATCGCATAATAAATGTCATGAGCTTTGATGATAACCCAATCATGCCCCGATCACCTTTTCCGCTGCGGGTCGGGGTGTGACACGGAATGACTACTTCGTACGAAGTAACATATACACAACTCTCTCGTCCGCTCTTACGTCATGTGTTCTTATCTCATCTATACTATATTCAACACATGCTCCATCTAGCCTATTCGCACAATGGAGGACCCACGGAATATGCATCAACAATTTCCCCCTTATAAGTCACTGTCAAATCGTGATCTTGAAATATGAGAGTCGTGTTTGAATATTTTGCAACTTCAATCAGACATCTTGTAATCTTCAATTGATTCCCCTTGATTGATTATTCGAGCTTGCATTATATTCATTACGCATAAATACCCCTGGAATGAATCTTCAGGTCTTTGTTTGCATGGTTCCCGACCTCCTCTGATTTGCTTAACTATAATCTTCACGACTAATCACCAACTTAAAAACTGATTTATGTAGCATCTCTGTTTCTACGTTAACCACATCCGCGTTCAGTTTTAGCGCACTCCTTTGCTCGATCCTCTAATCTTCAAAAACCGAAACGACAATTGACAGAAACTTCGAACATCACACTGATAAACTTCAAGTCTGTGAATAACTACGAAAAACTAAGGTCCCCTTTTCCGTAATCACGTTTAAGCACAATCCTGTATGATTGATCAGTGTAAACGGTAATCTCTTCAATCAACAAATCTTAATCGGATAACAAATCATCTGGTAACACATTTAGATCTCAGAAACATTCTTTCACGATCAGAATCACATTCTTTCTCTTCAGTCACAATAACAAATGCTTAGTCTTATCCGTTAGTCCTGGCATTAATTAATCAACAAACATCATCATTTCCCGGCGGTTAATCCGAAAAACAATTCCTCTACTCGAAGATTAACAATTCTGACACTTTAGACTATATCCTGCTAACCGGCTTAACGAAGACCCAGGACTCAAACCCTAAGACTATAAGTTGTATCACGATCCAAATACACTAAACTTCCTATGATCACAAACTAATAAATCCAGATCTTATGTATCCCCGGATAATGTGAAGTCGGAACCACCCGAATACTGTTGCACGTCACGAATTTCACAAATGGTCAGAATTTCACTATATTCTCAGAAATTTTTATTTCCCCTTATTTTTGCAAATTCTTACCCTTCTAAAATATATCACTAAATTTCCTCCTCAAATTTGACAAATTCAGTTCTATATTTTCACTTAAAAACTCTACTATGCGGAAAATATGTCATTTTTGTCCACAAAAATGTGTTTTTCATCAATGCGGATTTTTCTTTAAGGCTCATTCATAGTCACTATACTAAATAATAATCATTCTCCACAGGTATCCGTGACAACCCCATTATCTACAATCCTTTTTATCGTGTCATTAAATCTGTCATCTGAAGCCCTCAACAGTGTCCCCGAACAACCCGTATTTGTTGTTAAAATCTGGAAAAATTATCACTAAATTTTTTTTGAACACTCGTCTCCTCGCTACGATCAAAAAATGCTTTTTTTAGGCATTTTGGTTACCTTCATACGAGGTAACTTACCTTCGTACGAGGGTAAATTACTTTCGTGCGAAGATAACTACCTTCGTGGAGAGGTAAGCTGATTCAATTTTTTCGATCCAAAATATTTATTTTTTCGAATTTCATGATGATTCTTTCACAGACATGGTCGGAATTCAATTCTAAACAATCTTATGGTTCAATTTTAATTTTTAACCGTGGATTGTCCGTTTATTTGATGATTTACGTCTAAAACCCCTCAAAAGTCCATAATTCATGAGCGTAGGTGATTCAATCAATTGTTAGATCGATTGAATCGGTACCGTAGCTTTGATACCACTTGATAGTCCAGGAACCAGCGGGTTTAGACGGAAGTTTGGGTAGAATAGTGCTAATTCGGTAGAATGTTATTAGGAACATAGTAGAAGCAAAAGTCGAATGATTCCATTCATATCGAAAGAGTATACCTCTTTACAAGCTGAATAAATTGAAAAATTCTCTAGCATTTTCCCTCTGAGAACTGCAAAACTTATCAATCTATAAACACACGACACTATATATAGACAGTCTACCCTCGTCTGAACTTAAGTACATTTACCTTCATACGAAGTAGTTACCTTCGTACGGAGTGACTATTTCGTACGAAATAACATATACACACCTCTCTCGTTCGCTTTTAAGTCATGTGTTCGTATCTCATCTATACAATATTCAACACACGCTCTATTTAGCATATTCGCAAAGTGCTGGACACACGGAATATGAATCAACAATCACCCTTTGAAATATTACCATCTTTTATACCCCGTTAATAACATACTAATAGATGATTAAGATTTCACGAGTTCATACTATATACAATGTTTTAGTTACTATTTCAGTGAGTTTATATTATATACAACGTTTTAGTTACTATTATGATACATGAAGATGAGTGATAAAATTGTCATCAAATGTTAGACGATGTCAACATGACATCAGTAATTAAAGATAAAGTTCAAAGTAGTACATTGAAGTCAGAAAAAAGAAATCCTAAAAAAGTTCATGTATACGCGTTCAAAGTAGATGTTGTTAAGTGGGATAGCTAGTAGAATAAATGTACAATTGTCGTCATGTCATGGTTTCTTCCCATCAAGAACACCATCCGGTTGTACGTGACATTTGGAACCAACTAACATGGAAACTAATATACTTACAGAAGCCAAACAAAATATTACTAAAACGAGATTTGTAAATAGAATAGAATATTGCTTAATTGTTAAATCTACTTTGATAACAAATCATTGTGACACTTCGGTTATCATAAATCATTGTGACACTTTTGAACTCTCTCATGAACTATCGTGTTGTCTCTTGAGCGTTGTGAAGTATTTCTAAAATTCCCCTCATGTATTGAGTCAAAATAAAGAATCGCCATGCATTATACATACAAAAAAAAAAAAAAAACAAAAAGTAACTTAAGACACAACGATTTGAATCACACCCTTTCAAAAGTTCACAACTCTTCAAACTAATTTTATATGTATAAAATCCCTTGCAAGAAAATCACAACTTTTAAATATATCGCACACCTTTAAAAAGTCACAGCCCTTCAAATTATTTTTAAATACAACACACCCTTACAAAAAGTCACAACCATTCATACATACACAAAAAACTTATAATCCTTCAAGATACCTATAAATATCTCATACCTCTTAAAAAAATCACAACTTTAAAGATATTACACTCTTTAAAAAGTTAAAACTTTTCACAACAACCATTAACAATGCCAAAGTAGATGTTCTTGATCAGCTCTCTAAAATGAAATGTTACGATAAAAAAAAACGGTTATAATACCTTATAGATCACCTTTTTTACATGATAATTAAATTAAAAAAAAATCACAAACGTCAAACGTTTGTGGTGTATACGTGAATTTTCATTTCCCACCAAAGTTGGTTATGAAAATACCCCTTTAGTGTTTTGTTCTCATCATGCAAATTAAAGAAATAACATAAATGCTTATATATGCCCATCGTGAAATAATATTTTAAATATGTTTCTTTTTTATTTGATTATTTAACCAAACAAGTATATCAATATTAATATATTTTCTTTTATCATGTAATGTTTATACTCTTTGCAAAAAAAGTTATGATCCTTCAACTTACTTTTATCATGTAATCACCGTGTGAACCATCGCATCGATCCATGAGACATGTTGATTAATCGCCAACACAAAAGTTATGGGATATGTTTGTTCGAATGAAAAATCACGTCGGCTTGTAAATGGAAAAGCATACACACTTGATTATTATTTAAGATAGTAAAATAACCTTAGACATGTTACTTTTTAACATGATTCATTAAAAATACATGTGTAACTGAATGGTTGGTGTAGCGGTTGCGAAATTGACAGAGAAAATCATTAGTGTGGATTTTATATAAAATTTCAAAATTAAATCTAAGGTTTAAGAAATAATAACTTAAACCCTATGGTTTGCTCATAATAATATTAAACCCTAAAGTTTCAAAAAACAATATAACCAATTAAACTAATACAAATATTAGTATCATTAGAATTATTTACTGATTTATTTATTGGAGAACATACATTATTATTAAATAGAATGCTCCGGTAATCATTTAATCAACTTTTACAAAGTTTAATATTCATTTAAGATCAGAAATATTAATTAATATTTATGATGACTTTCTTTATCAACATCCTAATGCAATGCGTGAGGTGATGTTAACTTATTTATTATTAAATTAAAAGAAAGATAAGAATACGTCTCAACATGGCTATTACGGTTTTTAAATATCTCATTACATATTTTGAATTTGATACTTTAGCAAGTTTTTTCTTACATAAAAACATGACTACCGAATTTCAAACTTTCATTCAACATTAATTTTGTTAAAAACATTTAATAGAAAGTTAAAACAAGATGAGGTGAATTACATTACATATAACTTACATATATAACGTTTATCAAACTTTAATTGTGAGGAGAAAACTATTATTTATAACTTGCACATATTTTTAAGCTTTTGGTACAATCACTTGTTGCTTCTAACTAGTTGTTTAAATACACTTCTTGTGGTCAAAGACGGTGGCTATTGAATATTTTTTTTTAAAATAAAGTATTTATTATTTGAATCCCTAAATCAAAATTGGGATGGAAAACAAACAAATAGATAAATTGTAATTACAATTAAGTTTATTGTGTTTGAAAAAAATAATATAGTATTGGGATGTAATTATTTTTATATATGTTTAAATTGTCTTGGTTAAATATAACTAATTTTTTCTTTACTGTGACGAACCGAACTGATATCGTTCGAACATCAGAATTGGTAACAATTTAGTTTTTCGGTGTAAATTTGGTTGAAAAGCGGAATTGCATATGCAATAGAGTATGTTTTTGGTTCCGTGGCTATAGCGAGTGTTGGTATCGTGACAAACCGATACCCTCTTAACAATATCGTTACCTGCTATTCGTTTTTATCTCTTCAGTTGCTCTAGAGAGTGTTGGTATTCTTTCGACACTGTAACTAATTACTGAACTGACACGGACAAAAATTCCGCCGTTGCTAGTTCTAATAAAATGATCAAATATAATAAAAAAATCACTTTTCCGATAGTTAATTAGTCATGTCAATAATTTGGATTTTCATATCGAATTTGATAAAATGGCCAAAATATCTAAATAGTGTCAATCTCTAATTTGCTTCTTTGAAAATCCAACGTCCAAGCATGCCAAACAAGTTCACTAATACTTGTATAAATGTAGATGGTATCACATAAACCAAACCACCCTTTTAAACATTCCGGTGACTATGGCATCCGTGAATCCATCACATTCCACAATATCAGTGGAGTCACTCGCGCTACCAGCACCCGAGAACAAGTCTAGTACTCATGCAGGCGCCGCCAAGAACCATTTAAGGGCCATGCTGTTTGCAACGGCCTTCGTTGCAATCATTTTCATGGTCACTTCCAAACAAACCAAGCTCATACCAGTAGCCCCGGGTAAAAGGGTAGGTTTAGTGGCGACGGCTGTCGCCACTATTGGTCCCTCCTGTCGCCGCTATTGACTTTTAGCGGTGACACGTGGCCGCTAAAGCGTCGCCGCTACTACTGGGCCGCTATTGGTCCGGCTGTCACCGCTAAAGGTATATGTCGCCGCTAATCCCTATTTTGTCTTTAGTGGTTTTGGCGGACTATCAATAGCGGCGACGTCGCCGCTAAAAGTCAAAATTTTTTTTAACAGCAGCTAAAAACAGCTGCCAAACCAGTTTCCGTCCGAAAAACGCAACTTGTATCAAACCGCAACCTGGAAACAACTTCATTCTGATTTATCAAACTCCAACAACACATGCAAAACGTAATAAAGTTATAAACAACATTTAAGTCCTACATTATTATCCTAAAACGATAAAAATAACAACCCATACTTCGAAATCATCCTAATCTTCGTCATCTTCTTCGTTATCAAAATAAGGGTTGTAACAGTCGTCGTCATTGTTTGCCGGGGCTTTTCCTTTTGAACTTAGGTAGTCGTCAAGTCGATTCCGGAAAGCCGAGCTTTGGAACAAGTTGTCAACAAATCCCTACAATAATAAATATCAAAATGTATATTAGCATATTAATTAACGCTAGCAACATATATTTAACAAGGAAACACGCGTTCATTTATCATTTTATAAATTGTGTAGTTTACCTGAGAAAAGGGTTCTTGAGTCTCAGGTTGGGAAGCCGACAAATTCAGGGGCGTATTTGAAGACGGTTTATGCCCCATCCCCCGGTACCATCCTCTCCGCTCTCCCAAGGCTTCCTGAAATGGGGCAAGCGGAGGACCATCACCGGGCCACTCGTTTGTGGCCTCTTCTAAGTTCAGCTGTATATTACGAAGATTGTATATTACGAAGATGATTAAATATATTTCTCTCTTTCTCTCTCTCTCTCTCTCTCTCTATATATATATATATATATATATATAATATTTGTTTGTTATAGAAAAATATACTTAAAAGAAAATACTTACGTAGTTTTGTTTGGCAACCGGGTCAACCCAATGCCCCTCCCTATCCTGGTGGGTTTTTGCGTACGTAGGTAGCCAATCTATATCCTGTTGAACATTAAACTTAGATTAGACACTAAATAAACAAAAAGCTTACACAAACACATATATAAAACATTACATTTTTGTAGGCTGTGCTACCGTATGACGCCGTCCCCCGCGGAATGGGAATTGTTGTTTCGCGCGGACACCCTTGTTAGCCTCGCATCGTTTGATATATTTTTCGCCTAAAAATCCGTCGACAGCTTTCACCCAGTTATCATAAGGCATATCTTTGGGATGGTATGCCCTTGCGCTTTCAACATCCTCGTACCCACCTTGTCTCACAAATATTTTTTTGCATCGTGTTTGCGGTCAGAGTACCGCTTCATAATCAAACTCTTGATGCCACCCTTTATGTTTTATGCTTGTAGATCCCGTTCAATTTCATCAAAGTTAAACATTTCCTACAAATTCAATAAGAAAAGTTAAAATATTATTATAAATTAAGTCTAACGACCCGTGAAACGGCGGAAAATTATATGCATATAACTTATTTACCCTCAGGTGGCTCATGAGCGCATCCTTGTACGGTTGTGCCACATTCTCCCATCCAACTGTATCGAACGGGAACCGCCACATAAATAAACCGGCCTCTCTTGTAAACATGTCCCTTCCTTCACCAACAGGGGTAAACGTGACATCCTTTCAAATGTCAGGGATACACCCCCCCGCCTTAACCTTACGACTGAGTTTTTCATTTTTGGCTTTCTCCCTAACCCTCTTCGGGGGATCAGCTGCAATTAAAACATAAATAATTAGTAACAACATTTATATATGAAACATAACAACTAAAAAAATATTTAAAACACAAATAATTAGAAACAACATTTATAATATATCAAATATAAGAACTAAAAAATAATTTATTAAAAGACTTACCATCAAGCTCGTGCGTGCCTCTCAAAAAATTATTTGGAGGCGGTGGATCACCGGCGCCGTCTCCCCCATGTCCCCACGGGGCCAGATCGGCCATCAAATAAGCAAGTATCAACAGTACCGAAATCATGATTCCTAAAAACTTGCAAATGTTACAGCATGTATATCTAATAGAAATTAGTGAAAAGTACAACAAGTGTAACTCATATTCAGATAAATATTTCAACAAGTGTGTATCAAATACAAATTAATATAAATTAATATAAATTAACAAGACAAGGGTAGGCTGCTAAATCCACTTTTTGAACACCTTATCTCATATGTGAATGTGCATTACATGATTGTTTATTTAAAAAAATTTGGCAGCATTTCCTCTTAGCTCCCAAGTATATATGTAATGATATATACCCGAGGAGCAAAGAGAAAATGATAACCGAATCCTTCTTAAACAAACAATCGTGTAATCCACATTTACATCCTAAATGAGATAAAATATTTAAAAAGCAGTCCCAAGTTAAACGGGGACAACCTGAAATTAATTTCTAAATCAATTTCGGGCGGGTATTTCTAAGCTCGTTATGTTTAAAATGATGAATTCAAACTCGGGCGCAGTTTTTAAAGCTTGTAATGTTCTTCATAATGGTTTAAATTCCGGATGACTATTTTATTAGCAGGGATTGTTTTAAATAATGATTTCAATTTTGGCGGGTATTTTCGATGTTCGTTATGTTTTAAATTATGATTTTAATTTAAAGAGGGTATTTCCTAACTAATATATATCGGGCGAGTCTTTTATTAACTCCTTTTCTTTTAAATAAAGATTTCAATTTTGGCGGGTATTTTTTATGTTCGTTATGGTTTAAATGATGATTTTAATTTAAGGAGGGTATTTCCTAACTAATATATATTTGTCAAACTTACATAAACATAGAAATTTTCAAAGTTGAACTTTTTTTTTTCAAACCTACACATAAACATCCAAATTATGAAGTTAAATATATTTTTTTCTCAAACCTAAACATAAACATAGAGATTATCAAGTTAAACATATTTTTTTTTCAAACATAACCATAAACATAGAAATCATCAAATTTAAACATAATTTATACTACCAACACATATACATACTTATAAACATACATACTAGCATACACATTTTTTACCAATTGCAAACATATAGATGCACAATTGTTCATCAATTACATACACCTACATACTAACATACAACTATATACATTCATTCATAGACTTACATACACATAAACATTCATCCTTACATACACCTACATCAACAAATACATAGATTTCCATATATACATTTTCACCAAACACACCTACGTTATACATTTTACATACAAACATTCATCCTTACACACACCTACATCAACAAATACATAGATTTTTACAAACACATTTTCACCAAACACACCCACATTATACATTTTACATATAAACATTCATCCTTACATACACCTACATCAACAAATACATAGATTTTTACAAACACATTTTCACCAAACACACCTAAATTATACATTTTACATACAAACATCCATCCTTACAGACACCTACATCAACAAATACATAGATTTTTACATACACATTTTCACCAACACACACCTAAATTACATTTTTACATACAGAAATTCATCCTTCCATACACATTTACATACCTAAACAAAAAATTATACAATTTCTAAACAAAAAAAAATACATATAAAACTAACCTTTTTTTAAAGTTTCAAGGAAACAAAGACAGCGGAGAGGAGGTGGTTCCGGAGAAATGATGATGGTGACCGAAGAAGAGAGGTGGTGATCCGAGTTTTCTTCCACAAACACAAAAATACACAAAAACGCGCAAAATTAAAGCCTATAACATGAATATAACAAATGCAGATAAGAAATCTAACATAAAGAGAGTTAAACTAACCGATTTAGGTAAAAAACGGGGGTCTCCATGGTGCTCAGGCGACTTTTGGGGGAAAAATGAAGAAGGAGGGAAGAAACAGGGCTGTATAGGGACTGGTACGTCGACACTTTTAGCGGCGACGGCGCGTCGCCGGTATTGATAACGTGTCCCCGCTATTGGGTTAACTTGGATAAGATTTATGTGGCTAGGGTTTATTGTGGTTAAGAGACCTTTAGCGGAGACGCCGTCGCCGCTAATGGCCATATATATGTCGCCGCTATTGCTTGTTAAATCCCCAACCGTCAGATCTTGAAAATGATCAACGGCTGGGGTTTGGATTGAGAGCTCGGGACATGGATCGACCAATAGCGGCGACACTTTGGCTGTCGCCGCTAAAGGGGGTAATTTCTTGTAGTGAAGTTTAACCGGTCCCCGGCTTTTATGTAAGTAACATAAGTTTTCACCTGTGGATTTCTAGTCCATAATAAATGGCGTGTCATATCCTATGTGTAATGCGTTAATGCAGATTGTTTATAAGTGTGTAAAAATGTTTCTAGGCTTCTAAAGTAAAGAAAATAATAAAAATAATAAAATCACATGCAAAGTTGTAAACCCTAAATTTCACCATTTAACCAATAACACTCTCAACTTTCAACCTATTTTCTCTGGCACGTTCAAACTAACTGAATGCTAACCCAGTTAGTTTTTTTGCTGACGTGTCATCTTAAGTGGCATTTTTGCTGACGTGGCAATTTTTTTTCTGGCGTGGCATCTGACATGACATTTTTTTGCTAATGTGTCATCTCACATGATACTTTTTGCTAACGTGACATCTGAAATGGCGTTATTGCTGTCGTGGGAGTGCCAGAGGAAAAAATTGGGTGTGCTGTGTTACAAATCGAAAGTTGAGAGTGATATCGGTCAATATGGTGAAAGGTGACAGTTGAAGTTATTTAAATCCAATATCCCTATTGAAAATTATCATCCACCTTGATACATACCATCGAATATATTTTAATCTAACAACAAATTATACACGATTCATAAGAGATATTCAGACACAACGAATTGTAGAACCTACACAAAATATTTATGCGTAAATTGAAGTAATCCCAGACTTAAAAGTCTGTAGACTTAAAATGTTGTAGCTAGTGTATCATTGTATGCGGTATGATGTACACAGATACTACGTTGCAGCACTGTCCGTTACTTGCTTCTACAGCATCATCACGGGTTTGTTACCGGCCTTAGCTCTAGTGAAGATGACAAAAGGGTCCACAAAGGCGCGGTTTCAGTTCGTGATACTTGATGCCGTAAGTTCTTAAATTGTACAAATTTCGTTTTACTTTTTTGCTTAAAAGAATAAAGTCAATAAACTATAACTTACAATAATGTGTATATATGGTTACAGCTGCTGTTAGGTATCATGGCTTCTGCAACAGGAGCAGCAGGAGGAGTAGGATACATAGGATATAAAGGAAACACTCATACAGGATGGACCAAGATTTGCAACGTCTACGGTTCCTTCTGCAGGCATATTGCAGGCTCTATTGCTGTGTCACTCTTACCCTCCGTAGCACTTCTGCTGCTTGTTTGGGTCTCCGTTTTTGCGCTTTCTAAGAAAATCTCAAGGAGTTAGATTGGTTTACGCACGATATGTTTCCTATGTATTAGTTTTACGATATTTCCCTAGCATGTTTTGTGATTTCTCAAGGTTAACGGCATACAAATGATATATTGTGTCACCCTTGTGTAAGCATAGTTTAATGAATTTAAGCATAAAAGTTTGTAAAACCAACCCAAACTTCTTACTCAGAACTGAATAGATAATAACAAATAATACTCGTTAACAAAAGACGACAACTTGTTTTTACATGACGCATTTGATATTAACATGAATTATTAAGATGGTGGAAGTTTAGAACATACATATATATATATTTCACTAAAATAGTGTATTTAATTCTTTTTGATCAGCGGATTCATATTAGAAAAAAAAAACTCAAGCAAGGATACTTTTACTGCTAACATTTAATAAATGCCTAATGATGTTTTTTTAACCTAATGACACTACGGTAGTGTTTTGTATGCAGAATGAGAGGCGTAATGGAATGAACTATTAAAGAGTGAATGAAAAAAGTATGTGTTTGGTTGGTCAATGGAATAACCCACTACCACCCAAGGCTGACAACCGCCACCCCGTGTCAACGCTCGACCATCCCTGCCGTCACCAACCATCGCCACCACCGTCAACACCTATGTGTTTATTCTTATCAATTGATGCGTTTTCATGTCTTGAAAGTAGGCAATAAGTGAATTTTATGAATAGAATTTGTAAAGGGATGTGATCATCTATCAATTAAATTTTAGATATTATGAAGATTATTTACTTATTCAACCATTTGACTCTTCCTCCCACATACGCTCCTTCTAATCCGAACGAAACTAAATAGCCTTCAAATCATAATTACCTAAATCGCTAGGGTACCCACGATCCACGTATTGGATCGTGGTGTACCCAAAAGCAATTCGCTACCAGTCTGGAATGTCCTGTTACGGCGATCCGAGTTGCCCAGTACGGCGTTCCAGAATGATAAGGTTCGGTGTTCCATATGACGAATTCCGACGCCGGTGTTGTTTTCAGCCGGAAACCAAAAAGAAAGGGAAGAAGAAGACAGAACCAGGAAGAAGACAACGACGTAGGTGTTTTAGGGCATTTTAGGGTTTAAATAAGTTTAGTAATTTCAACATTTAACCCTTCTATTTTTACTAGTTCACATTTAAACTCTAAAACTTGTAGTTATTTATATAAAAAGTATAAAATTAGTTTGTGTATTTAAGCATTTAACCCCCTCTATATTCACTAGTTTACATTATGTTTGGTAATTATTTGGAATTTGGTAATTTTTGTTTTAATTTGCGTACACGGAATCGGACTCCATGGTACACTGTACTGGTCCGTACAGAAATGAACATACCCCCTCTGTACCGATAACATCACCTCTAGCGAATCGCTGATTCGTACCCGAACCAAGTACCTGTACCGGAGCGAACCACGAATTAGGTAACTATACTACAAATATTAGCACATATGGTAGCCATTTGAATGTACGTAAGTATATAAACTATTTTATTAATAACCATAAAATAGAACAAAATGGAAGTCCCAAACAAACAAAATCATTACATGATAATATCTGCAACATTAAAGTCATTCCATCTCTCAATTAAGAATTGTAAAAGGAAATCTATTTTTAATCACAAGAACGACTTCTCTTTAATCCCATCAACCATTAGATCTACCCGAATTTGCTTCCCTCAAAGATCCTTTCGTTTCTAGTTTTCCAAATGATCCAAATAGTCGCGAATGAAATGACATAAATGACTTTTTTTTCCAATTGCTTGACCCGTTGTGAATCCATTCTAACAGATCCGTGACCAAGCCAAAGTGCACATCAGTTATAAGCTTGAGCCCAACCCAAATGTTCCACCAAACAACAGAGGTTGTAGGGCATGAGATAGCCAAGTGTTCAACTATCTCTGTCCCTTAACCACACAAGATGCACATTGTGTCATCAACATGGGCACCCTTTTCTCCAACTTCGTCTTCACCACAATGCCTCCATTTAAAAGCCTCCAAAAAAACAAACAAACCTTTTTCGGAGCCCATGCATGCCACTCAAATTGACCCACCTCCACCTTAGCCCCAATTTCCTCAGCCACTGCGCCTCTAAAACTTGTAGCCGAGAACTCCTTCTCCCACCCATTATCCACAAAAATACCCAGCTTTTTCTTGCTCACACACCCCTATTTTAGTAGTATCATTCTTAGCCACCACAAGGTCCTTCCAAATACAAGATGCACCCTTATTTAATGGAATCCCGCCCTCAGCCAAATAGTTCCCATGTATCGCATTAATAACTTTAGCCCAAAGATGAGTTTGTTGGTGCCTTAATCTCCAATGCCACTTCATGAGAATGGCACAAACTGAGGCTTTTTCTCTCACCCAAGCCTAAGCCACCTAAATGTTTAGGTGCCACGAGCCCACCCGCCTTAGCTTGTTTCTTAAACCCATCTTTCCCAAATGAAGTCTCTCTAAATTCCCTCAACATTTCCTTTTTGGGGCTTTAAATAAAGATAGATACATAGTATGATGGCATACTACCAAGAACAAACTTAGCAAGTGTAATTCTCCCTCCCATGGAAAGCATCTTTGCCTTCCATCTTGAATAAACATATCCAACCACAAACAATTAATGGGTGAGTCTCAAACCCAAAATGGGCCTGATTAATTGATGGTAGTACCTATATGCATAGTTATGGGGAAGTGCCGGTTTATGAATAAGTGAGACGATACCCACATGAACTATAAGTTATGGTGAAAGGTAAGCCGTGATGAGTGATGATGTGAAACTACAACATGAACTAGCAATAAAACAAATCATAAATGCATTACATGGTGATAACATAAAACATCAGAGTAGCGGATATAAATGACGATGAACAGTATCGTTGAAAGCGTGACAACAGCACAAGCTATCAACGGTACTGATTAAGAGTTGATAATTGTATCGATAGGCGTTTGTGCGAACATCAAGGATACGAAATCGAAGTAGCAATAAAATTCGACAACGAGTTAAATGTCCGTTTAGGGACCCAATAACGAATCTAGCACCCGCTAAGCAACCGAACACGAATTAGACGACTAATTAATATTGTTTAACAATGTTAAGCTAGTGTATAACACCATACATCATAAATTACACCTAATACATGTAAATCCCCCAACTAAAACCCCTAATTCTTAACTAAACTAACTAACTATCATTAAGGCCCAACTAGACCCCCCTTTAAATTTTCGGTCAACATGAGGGCCCCACATGCCCCCATGTGTGAGACCAAGATGTTGGAGGTTATGGTGGGTAATAGGAGTAAGTTATGGTGCATGAAATTACAAAAAGGATTATAAGAAACCTTATCCTAAACATCCCCCAACATTATTATCTTCATCAAATTTCAAACTCCTCACCCTTTCTCTTGCTCTTTACCTCACGGCCACACCCACTCCACTTCACCTATATCATCAAGTGATCTTCAAGCAATTTCAAGCATATCCTAAGATGTCTCAAGGTAGATTAAGAAGGTGTCAAGTTTTGAAAGCTCTAGGACCTCTTCAAGGAGCTATCAACCACCAACTTTTCATTATCTTCATCTTCTAGTTTTTCTTGCTACATCCCTAGCCACAAGAGCTAGTGGTGAGCCTTCTAACACTCCATTTTGCTTCATGTTACTAGTATAATGATAATGTACAAGTTAAACCATCTAAAACCTTCACTTTTAAAAGAAGAAGACATGAACTAGTAACATCAATCTTGAAGTTGTAATGAAAATGTAGTTGTTTATTTTGTGTTATGGATGCTATCCATCATATGTATACTTGCTAGAAGTATAGATTTAACAAGTATACACATGGATCTTATAAGATCCATGAAGAGCATGTTGATGAAGTTGCTACATTAGAAATTGGACATATTAAAGTAAGTAAAAATGATGTTTACATGGATATAAACTCTTACAAAAATGGATGAACAAAGGAGTCAAAAATACTTTCCTACAAAGTTTGTAAATATTAGAAACAAAACATATTTTTAAAGATGGATGAACTTGGTAAACATAAGGTTAAAATACTACATGATTTTATAAACTTTCAAGTTCATGATAACATGGAAAATGCATTCTTATGCATATTTAAACTTGTAAAGTTGTTGTGAATAATTTGATGAGTTTTGAAAGTTTAAGCACATGTTTTTAAATATGAGAAACCTCCTAAATCTAGGGGACACTATGGCAAAACTTTTATAAAATTTAAACACTTAGAAAAATATATTTTAACGAGGTTCTTACAAGTAAACTTGTTTAAAAGTAAAATATAAAAATTCTCACATTTTTGGTATAATACGTAAATCAAAGAAGGTATGATTTTTCTAAAAATAAAGATGGATATAAATATATCTTTTAGAAAATATATATTTGGTGATCATAAAAATAATGTGCTATGTGTATATTATTTGTATTAGTTATATATAAAATTAGGGACTTGAAATTATACACACAAACAAATACATTAAAATTGGCAAACAAATATATATATATATATATATATATATATATATATATATATATGGATGATTCGGACATTTGGACTATATAAAGGTTTCAGACTAAAAATATATAAGATATCGAAGCTTGGTAAATTATACTTTCAAAACTGAACAAGTGACAAAATATATATTTTTACAAGTATATAAACTATATCATATTTTGTCAATCCTAGAAATATATTATTTTTGAAGTGTATAAAGATATATATTTCATCAACATCTTAAAAGTATATTGTTTTGGTGGAAAACAAAAATATATATTTTTCTAGAACTAATCTTAAAAATTTATCATTTTCAAGATGCATACACTTACCAAGCATAAGAAACTATGACAAAATTTTTATAAAATTTAAACACTTAGAAAAATATATTTAACAAGGTTCTTACAAGTAAACTTGTTTAAAAGTAATAAATATAAAAATTCCCACATTTTTGGTATAAAATGTAAATCAAAGAAGGTACGGTTTTTCTAAAAATAAAGATGGATATAAATATATATTTTAGAAAATATATATTTAGTGATCATGAAAATTATGTGCTATGTGTATATTGTTAGTAATAGTTATATATAAATTAGGCACTTGAAATAATGTACACAAATAAATAAAATAAAAATTGACAAACAAAGATTTAAAAGAATACATATATTCATGTCTTGGATACAAATTATGAACAATTTGGACATTTGGACCATATAAATATTTAGGACTAAAAATATATAATATACCAAAGCTTGGTAAATTATACTTTCAAAAACGAACAAGTGACAAAATATATATTTTTACAAGTATATACAATATATCATATTTTGTCGATCTAAAAAGTGTATTATTCTTGAAGTGTATAAAAATATATATTTCATCAACATCTAAAAAATATATTAGTTCTAGAACTAATCTTAAAAATAGATTATTTTTAAGATTAGTTCTAGAAAAAAAATATATTTTTAGTTTTCTATCAAATTATTTTTAAGATGCATACACTTACCAAGCATAAGCTATATATATTTATTGGACATATCTTAAAATCATATATATTAAGAATATAAATTGTGTATAATTAATACAAGAATATACGTATTCCTATACATACAAATGCATACCAACATATATCACTAACACTTGGTGAAAGTACCATTATACAAGTATTATACATAGTCATGAGAATACGAAATTAAATACACAAACACTCATAATATAAGTATACCAATACTTGGGAATATACAAATGTATAATACTTAACAAATATTACACTTGGTCATATATACCATAAAACATGCATATGAATAATTATATATCGGGTTTTGATACAAATAATTTCATTGACGCTTTACATATCGGGTTTTGATACAAATACATATTACCTTTTATGGATTCATCTTATGTAACTAAAACACATGAATTCGCCCACTTTTGTTAATTTTTCAACTTAACATGTATTTGACCAAGCGGTGGAACTTTTGTCAAGAAAGAAAGTGTCAAGACTACATGCCATTTTTGAAGGGTTTGCTTGTTATATACGGCCTCCTTGCGGTGATATAATGATCAAAGCCTTAACATTTCAAAACTTGCATTTTTGTTGCATGACACTTTGATAACTTATCACATTCGATGATTTGTAAACAAAACATTTAACTCATGTTGCGTTAGAAACATTTATGGCAATGGCATTGGAGCTTGTTTTTATTCATTTAGTATATTCACTTATATTGTACGCAATGAGAATCAATCAGATCACACCTCATGCTTCCGCCTATGAGCAGGTGTGACAATTCATCCTAAATATATATTTAACATATTTTTAGTTTAAGAAAAGTCTAGTGATCTTTAATTTTAAACATTTTTCACCCAAAACTTGTATAATCATGATTAAAATATCTAATCATTTTTAATCAAAATTAACTTTAATTTAAACATACTTTAATCTTGAGTAAATTTTATAAAAATTTTGCTATAGTTTTCCCTAAACTATGGACTTTTCCCATGTTTTATAAAATTGATTTTATATACTTTTTCAAATAAATAATTTTCCAATCTTCCAATAATAACAATATAAACTAAAAATCTTAATATGATGCATTACGAACTTGTATGTAATCTTGTCTAGTAAAAAAAATAATGTTTTAAGGTGTTCATCTTTATTTTTCTTAATATGTTCATGTAAACTTTTTAGTTTAACAAAAGCTTTATGTAAATTTGTTTATATATTTTCAAGACTTTATTTTTATAACATGATTTTTTATAAATCTATACGTTACATGTTTTATAAAAACATTTTTAAACAAGATTACAAGTTCATAATATTCATATTAATGGATCCTGCTAGATCTAAACATGCAATGGTTTGATCATACTTTTAAACATGATTTTGCAAGATCAAGTTTACTACATAAACACAACTTCATAGATTATCAAGAATTATCAAAAATAACATATAATCATATTAGTTTGTTTAGGTTTTGTTAGTGTTTCATATGATTTTAGATAAGCTTCAAGATGATTACTTATACATTTGTGTTTAAACATAAAATGAGAAATGTAAGTACAAGATTTGAAGCTTACTATTAGCACTTGGCTAGGGATGAACAAGTAGAAAAGATGATGAAAAGATGAAGATTCAAGAGCTTCCAAGCTTGAGAAAATGCTTCAAGTGTGCTTCCAAGTCTTTAAAATGCCTTGAGTCATCTTTGAACCTCCATGGATGTATGAATTTCTTGTGTTTGGATTTTAAAAAGATGAAGATGGTGGTTGTTTAGCTTGGCTGATTTCAAGGGTGAGAAGAGAGATCGAGTGGAGTTGTTGTTTGGTGATCTTGAAAATGAAAGTGAAGTGTAGTGACTTGGTTTTGATCATAATTCTTACACCTCATTCTTACACCTCACCACAACACTCATCCATCCTACAATCCTTCCAATAGATTAAGAAGAAGTGAGTGGTTGGGGCACCCACCATGACCGATTTTAGGGGGGTGTTTGGTTTTATTTTTTATTTTTATAAATTTTGTTATATTTTATAAACTTTGGATGATTTAAATGGTTAGTTTTTATAAAAACTAAGAATCCAATACATTTTAGTGATGTTAAAATTTGTTTAACTAGTTCACTAGACTTGTCGTTTTGTTGTTCGGATGATGGGTTCGGCTCATATTTCGTACCGGGTCAAAAACCGATAATTTAGACAACTTTCATGGAATTGTTTACATATTCATCTTTGTGATATTTTTGATGTCCAAAATTCGTTACCTAGTTCGTTGGACTAGTAAATTTACTATTTTGGTCATATTTTTTGTATGGCTTTGTTATCGGGTATTAGATTATTAGTTATTAGCCTATTGGCATTAGATTTCGTTAAGGATTAAGGGCACGTTTTTTCTAGCTCGAACATGAATTATTAGGGTCAGCCCTGAGTATTGGTTTCCTATTCCAGTTTTATAGGTCTGTCTTGCAAGTTGCAATCGTATATCAACGTTTAGTTCTTTCTATTTACCTTTCTAAGGTTTACTAGATATAAAATAGTGTCTTTCACACTAGTTTCACTGTTGTTTGGTTCTTCATTCTTGACTTGTTTATATCATATACCAATTTGCATAAACTTGTGGCAGTTACATGTATGTACTATCTTATCCTGAAAATCAGGGGCGGACATACCTTAGGCGCAGGGGTAGCCTCCGCTACTCCTTGACGTTCCGGCGGTAGTGTAAATTTTCGAAAAATTTGACATTTTTTTTGATTTCGTTACCCCTTTTTATAAAATGAACGTTACCCCTACGAATATTTTCTAGATCCGCCACTGCTGAAAATCTTATCCATCGGTGATCACAGGCAGTAAACTAGCGATATTTAGAAAAATAATGTTTCTTTGGTGAATTTTTCATAGGTAATTAAAGTTTGTGTTCTAGTAGTAGGATCAGGTTGGGTGTTTGGTTCTTCATGCTAGAGTTTCTTTATCACATCTACTATATTTTTATAGCATTGTGGTGGTTTCCATGTATGTATTCTGGCATTGCCTATAACTAGCGATTGATATATTAATAAATTGTAAATTGATGATGAGAAAACAAAGAAATAGGGTGTTATACACTCGGTTACGTCAAGGGCTATAAAAACATGAATCAACTAAAAAAAGTAGAAACATATAGATATAAAGCCCGTTTGTGATACAGGCACAACTCACAAACAAAGGATAGGGAAGCCTACGTTAATACTGGAAATAGATTCACACTAGTATCAATTCAGGATCCAAAAACCACCGCTCAATCTTATGATAACTGAGTTAGCATTGAAAATCTCGGTAACACATAACATAATATTTTCAAACATAAACTTCACAATCTCCCTTCAAAGTTTCGTTGGACACATATATCAAAGAAGAAGAAACCTACGATCAACCCAAGTCCTATATATATATATGGAATACTAGATATAAAGGTATTACCTACAAAACAAGAAGTACAATTGGAAAAAGCCTAAACACAAAATCCAGTGAAAAGAAAAGAGTTAACTCTTATTTTCGTTCATGTGGTTTGTCCAATTATGTAAGTCTAGGCCAAATTTTAAATTTGTACCATTTACGTCCCTAACATTCTTGAAACATACTACTTTAGTCCAAAAGGTCAACGTCCGTTAATTTTGTTTGTTTAATGAGGGGTAAAATGGTTATTGTACACTTTCATTTGAGTTAACTGTCATTTTTGTCCCTGTGGTTTGTCCAGTTATGTTAGTTTAGGCTAAATTTCAAATTTGTACCATTTACGCACTGATATGCTTGAAACATGGTCAGTTTCAATAATGACTTTCACCACCACCACCAGCATCTTATGGTCTATCTCTCTCCTCAACACCACTGGCCATCAGATCTGGTAGTTAACATAGATTCGATGGCACCAATTGTTTAGAGTTTTGGTCACATGTCCAGGGTTCCGTTTTCCAACTACCGATATGCGTTTGAAAACATAGCCGACCATATAGATTTAGGATTTCGGTGGTGGAAGATAATGGTTGTTAGTGAACAGAAAAGGTAGCCGATGGTTAAATGTGTAGCAGGGGTGGAAAATGGTGGTGGTTGAAGTGGCATGTTGCAGGTGGTAACAAAGGTGGTGGGGAATGGGTAATCCATGGAGGGGAGTGAAGGTAGTGGTGGTCGCCGGTAGGAGGTGTATAGTGGCAAAAGGCAATGGTCTAGCGGTGGGACTTGTGGTGGAGGTGGAGGTGGGGGGACGGTTGATGGTGTTTGGTGGTCGGGTATGGATGGAGGGCATCGGTGGAGGTGGATTACCGGTGGTCGGGTGGGGATTATGGTGGTTGGTGTCTTTGATAGTGGCCCGTGGTTGATGA
Source organism: Scalesia atractyloides (assembly GCA_947069175.1). Taxonomy (NCBI): domain Eukaryota; kingdom Viridiplantae; phylum Streptophyta; class Magnoliopsida; order Asterales; family Asteraceae; genus Scalesia; species Scalesia atractyloides. The sequence continues at coordinate 2,503,475 of CAMTDV010000003.1, forward strand.
TGATAGGGTTAAGTAAATCAGGGATGAAAACAATACAAATTTGAAAATTGACATGGATTAGCATACTTGGACAAAGTACGGGGACGAAAATGACAGTTAACTCAAATAAAAATATACAATGACCATTTACCCCTGATTAAAAAAAATATAGTTAACGGACGTTAAATTTTCGGAGTGAAGTAGCACGTTTCAAGAATGTTAGAGACTGAAATTGTACAAATTTAAAATTTGGTCTGGATGAACATTTTTGGACAAAACCACAGGGATCGAAAATGACAGTTAAATCAAAATAAAATGAAGACATGGGCTTTTAACTATTGTTGGTGGCAATTTGGGGTTGAACTTGCATGGATTTCTTCGATCTCCATCATGGAGCTCCATACGGCCAGATCCACATTGAACGGATTGTGACCCAACGTACAACATAGGGGACCAAGAAAACTAACACAAAAAATGTGTTTTTATTCGTCATAATGGAAGTTTATATATTATACGGATAGGATAATCAATACATGAAACCTAAACGAGATTAAAGAGGGATTGATCAAATGAGAATAAATGTGTGACACAATAACTTTTTATCACTAATAGTCAAGGACCCGGTGGATTTAGACGGAAGTTTGGGTAGAATAGTGCTAATTCGGTAGAATGTTATTAAGAACAAAGTAAAAGTAGAAGTCGAATGATTCCATTCATATCGAAAGACTATACATCTTGACAAGCTGGAGAAATTGGAAAATTTCTCCAACAATTTCCCCTCTAGGAACTCTAAAAGTTATCAAACTATGAACCCACGACACTATATATAGACAGACTACCCTCGTGCGAACTAGAGCACATTTACCCTCCTACGAAGTAACTACCTTCGTACGGAATGACTACTTCGTATGAAGTAACATATACACAGCTCTCTCATCCGCTCTTACGTCATGTGTTCGTATCTCATCTATACTATATTCAACACATGCTCCATCTAGCCTATTCGCACAATGGAGGACACACGGAATATGCATCAACAATTTCCCCCTTATAAGTCACTGCCAAATCGAGATCTTGAAATATGAGAGTCGTGTTTGAATATTTTGCAACTTCAATCAGACATCTTGTAATCTTCAATTGATTCCCCTTGATTGATTATTCAATCTTGCATTATATTCATTAGGCATAAATTCCCCCTGGAATGAATCTTCAGGTCTTTGTTTGCATGGTTCCCGACCTCCTCTGATTTGCTTAACTGTAATCTTCACGACTAATCACCAACTTAAAAACTGATTTATGTAGCATCTCTGTTTCTACGTTAACCACATCCGCGTTCAGTTTTAGCGCACTCCTTTGCTCGATCCTCTAATCTTCAAAAACCGAAACGACAATTGACAGAAACTTCGAACATCACACTGATAAACTTCAAGTCTGTGAATACCTACGAAAAACTAAGGTCCCCTTTTCCGTAATCATGTTTAAGCACACTTTGATCAGTGTAAACGGTAATCTCTTCAATCAACAAATCTTAATCGGATAACAAATCATCTGGTAACACATTCAGATCTCAGAAACATTCTTACACGATCAGAATCACATTCTTTCTCTTTAGTCACAATAACAAATGCTTAGTCTTATCCGTTAGTCCCAGCATTAACTTAATCAACAAACATCATCATTTCCTAGCGGTTAATCCGAAAAACAATTCCTCTACTCGAAGATTAACCATTCTGACACTTTAGACTATATCCTGCTAACCGGCTTAACGAAGACCCAGGACTCAAACCCTAAGACATCAATCTGTATCACGATCCAAATACTCTAAACTTCCTATGATCACAAACTAACAAATCCAGATCTCATGTATCCCCGGATAATGTGAATTCGGAACCACCCGAATACTGTTGCACGTCACGAATTTCACAAATGGTCAGAATTTCACTATATTCTCAGAAATTTTTATTTCCCTTATTTTTGCAAATTCTTACCCTTCTAAAATATATCACTAAATTTCCCCCTCAAATTTGACAAATTCAGTTCTATATTTTCACTTAAAAACTCTACTATGCGAAAAAATATGTCATTTTTATCCACAAAAGTGTGTTTTTCATCAATGCGGATTTCTCTTTAAGGCCCATTCATAGTCACTATATTAAATAATAATCATTCTCCACAGGTATCCGTGACAACCCCATTATCTTCAATCCTTTTTATCGTGTCATTAAATCTGTCATCTGAAGCCCTCATCAGTGTCCCCGAACAACCCGTATTTGTCGTTAAAATCTCGAAAAATTATCACCAAAAACACTCGTCTCCTCGCTACGATAAAAAAATGCCTTTTTTAGGCATTTTGGTTACCTTCATACGAGGGTAACTTACCTTCGTACGAGGGTAAATTACCTTCGTGCGAAGATAACTACCTTCGTGCAGAGGTAAGCTGATTCAATTTTTTCGATCCAAAATATTTATTTTTTCGAATTTCATGATGATTCTTTCACAGATGGTCGGAATTCAATTCTAAACAATCTTATGGTTTCAATTTTAATTTTTATCCGTGGATTGTCCGTTTATTTGATGATTTACGTGTAAAACCCCTCAAAAGTCCATAATTCATGAGCGTAGGTGATTCAATCAATTGTTAGATCGATTGAATCGGTACCGTAGCTTTGATACCACTTGATAGTCCAGGAACCAGCAGGTTTAGACGGAAGTTTGGGTAGAATAGTGCTAATTCGGTAGAATGTTATTAAGAAAATAGTAGAAGCAAAAGTCGAATGATTCCATTCATATCGAAAGAGTATACCTCTTTACAAGCTGAATAAATTGGAAAGTTCTCTAGCATTTCCCCTCTGAAAACTGCAAAACTTATCAATCTATAAACACACGACACTATATATAGACAGTCTACCCTCGTGTGAACTTAAGTACATTTAACTTCATACGAAGTAGTTACCTTCGTACGGAGTGACTATTTCGTACGAAATAACATATACACACCTCTCTCGTTCGCTTTTAAGTCATGTGTTCGTATCTCATCTATACAATATTCAACACACGCTCTATTTAGCATATTCGCAAAGTGCCGGACACACGGAATATGAATCAACAATCACCCTTTGAAATATTACCGTCTTTTATACCATGTTAATAACATACTAATAGATGGTTAAGATTTCACGAGTTCATACTATATACAATGTTTTAGTTACTATTTCAGTGAGTTTATATTATATACAACGTTTTAGTTACTATTATGATACATGAAGATGAGTGATAAAATTGTCATCAAATGTTAGACGATGTCAACATGACATCAGTAATTAAAGATAAAGTTCAAAGTAGACGATGTCTGACATCATGTATACGCGTTCAAAGTAGATGTTGTTAAGTGGGATAGCTAGTAGAATAAATGTACAATTGTCGTCATGTCATGGTTTCTTCCCATCAAGAACACCATCCGGTTGTACGTGACATTTGGAACCAACTAACATGGAAACTAATATACTTACAGAAGCCAAACAAAATATTACTAAAACGAGATTTGTAAATAGAATAGAATATTGCTTAATTGTTAAATCTACTTTGATAACAAATCATTGTGACACTTTGGTTATCATAAATCATTGTGACACTTTTGAACTCTCTCATGAACTATCGTGTTGTCTCTTGAGCGTTGTGAAGTATTTCTAAAATTCCCCTCATGTATTGAGTCAAAATAAAGAATCGCCATGCATTATATATACAAAAAAAAAAACAAAAAGTAACTTAAGACACAACGATTTGAATCACACCCTTTCAAAAGTTCACAACTCTTCAAATTAATTTTATATGTATAAAATCCCTTGCAAGAAAATCACAACTTTTAAATATATCGCACACCTTTAAAAAGTCACGGCCCTTCAAATTATTTTTAAATACAACACACCCTTACAAAAAGTCACAACCATTCATACATACACAAAAAACTTATAATCCTTCAAGATACCTATAAATATCTCATACCTCTTAAAAAAAATCACAACTTTAAAGATATTACACCCTTTAAAAAGTTAAAACTTTTCACAACAACCATTAACAATGCCAAAGTAGATGTTCTTGATCAGCTCTCTAAAATGAAATGTTACGATAAAAAGAAACGGTTATAATACCTTATAGATCACCTTTTTTACATGATAATTAAATTAAAAAAAAATCACAAACGTCAAACGTTTGTGGTGTATACGTGAATTTTCATTTCCCACCAAAGTTGGTTATGAAAATACCCCTTTAGTGTTTTGTTTTGTTCTCATCATGCAAATTAAAGAAATAACATAAATACTTATATATGCCCATCGTGAAATAATATTCTAAATATGTTTCTTTTTTATTTGATTATTTAACCAAACAAGTATATCAATATTAATATATTTTCTTTTATTATGTAATGTTTATACTCTTTGCAAAAAAAGTTATGATCCTTCAACTTACTTTTATCATGTAATCACCGTGTGAACCATCGCATCGATCCATGAGACATGTTGATTAATCGCCAACACAAAGTTATGGGATATGTTTGTTCGAATGAAAAATCACGTCGGCTTGTAAATGGAAAAGCATACACACTTGATTATTATTTAAGATAGTAAAATAACCTTAGACATGTTACTTTTTAACATGATTCATTAAAAATACATGTGTAACTGAATGGTTGGTGTAGCGGTTGCGAAATTGACAGAGAAAATCATTAGTGTGGATTTTATATAAAATTTCAAAATTAAATCTAAGGTTTAAGAAATAATAACTTAAACCCTATGGTTTGTTCATAATAATATTAAACCCTAAAGTTTTAAAAAACAATATAACCAATTAAACTAATTCAAATATTAGTATCATTAGAATTATTTACTGATTTATTTATTGGAGAACATACATTATTATTAAATACATAGATTTTTACAAACACATTTTCACCAAACACACCCACATTATACATTTTACATATAAACATTCATCCTTACATACACCTACATCAACAAATACATAGATTTTTACAAACACATTTTCACCAAACACACCTAAATTATACATTTTACATACAAACATCCATCCTTACAGACACCTACATCAACAAATACATAGATTTTTACATACACATTTTCACCAACACACACCTAAATTACATTTTTACATACAGAAATTCATCCTTCCATACACATTTACATACCTAAACAAAAAATTATACAATTTCTAAACAAAAAAAAAATACATATAAAACTAACCTTTTTTTAAAGTTTCAAGGAAACAAAGACAGCGGAGAGGAGGTGGTTCCGGAGAAATGATGATGGTGACCGAAGAAGAGAGGTGGTGATCCGAGTTTTCTTCCACAAACACAAAAATACACAAAAACGCGCAAAATTAAAGCCTATAACATGAATATAACAAATGCAGATAAGAAATCTAACATAAAGAGAGTTAAACTAACCGATTTAGGTAAAAAACGGGGGTCTCCATGGTGCTCAGGCGACTTTTGGGGGGAAAAATGAAGAAGGAGGGAAGAAACAGGGCTGTATAGGGACTGGTACGTCGACACTTTTAGCGGCGACGGCGCGTCGCCGGTATTGATAACGTGTCCCCGCTATTGGGTTAACTTGGATAAGATTTATGTGGCTAGGGTTTATTGTGGTTAAGAGACCTTTAGCGGAGACGCCGTCGCCGCTAATGGCCATATATATGTCGCCGCTATTGCTTGTTAAATCCCCAACCGTCAGATCTTGAAAATGATCAACGGCTGGGGTTTGGATTGAGAGCTCGGGACATGGATCGACCAATAGCGGCGACACTTTGGCTGTCGCCGCTAAAGGGGGTAATTTCTTGTAGTGAAGTTTAACCAGTCCCGGCTTTTATGTAAGTAACATAAGTTTTCACCTGTGGATTTCTAGTCCATAATAAATGGCGTGTCATATCCTATGTGTAATGCGTTAATGCAGATTGTTTATAAGTGTGTAAAAATGTTTCTAGGCTTCTAAAGTAAAGAAAATAATAAAATTAATAAAATCACATGCAAAGTTGTAAACCCTAAATTTCACCATTTAACCAATAACTTTCTCAACTTTCAACCTATTTTTCTATGGCACGTGGCATTTTTGCTGACGTGTCATCTTACGTGGCATTTTTGCTGATGTGGCAATTTTTTTTCTGGCGTGGCATCTGACAAGACATTTTTTTGCTAATGTGTCATCTCACATGACACTTTTTGCTAACGTGACATCTGAAATGGCGTTATTGCTGTCGTGGGAGTGCCAGAGGAGAAAATTGGGTGTGCTGTGTTACAAGTCCAAAGTTGAGAGTGCTATCAGTCAATTTGGTGAAAGGTGACAGTTGAAGTTATTTAAATCCAATATCCCTATTGAAAATTATCATCCTCCTTGATACATACCATCGAATATATTTTAATCTAACAACAAATTATACACGATTCATAAGAGATATTCAGACACAACGAATTGTAGAACCTACACAAAATATTTATGCGTAAATTGAAGTAATCCCAGACTTAAAAGTCTGTAGACTTAAAAGTTTGTAGCTAGTGTATCATTGTATGCGGTATGATGCACACAGATACTACGATGCAGCACTGTCCATTACTTGCTTCTACAGCATCATCACGGGTTTATTACCGGCCTTAGCTCTAGTGAAGATGACAGAAGGGTCCACAAAGGCGCGGTTTCAGTTCGTGATACTTGATGCCGTAACTTCTTAAATTGTACAAATTTCGTTTTACTTTTTTGCTTAAAAGAATAAAGTCAATAAACTATAACTTACAATAATGTGTATATATGGTTACAGCTGCTGTTAGGTATCATGGTTTCTGCAACAGGAGCAGCAGGAGGAGTAGGATACATAGGATATAAAGGAAACACTCATACAGGATGCACCAAGATTTGCAACGTCTACGGTTCCTTCTGCAGGCATATTGCAGGCTCTATTGCTGTGTCACTCTTACCCTCCGTAGCACTTCTGCTGCTTGTTTGGGTCTCCGTTTTTGCGCTTTCTAAGAAAATCTCAAGGAGTTAGTTTGGTTTACGCGCGATATGTTTCCTATGTATTAGTTTTACGATATTTCCCTAGCATGTTTTGTGATTTCTAAAGGTTAACGGCATACAAATGATATGTTGTGTCACCCTTGTGTAAGCATAGTTTAATGAATTTAAGCATAAAAGTTTGTAAAACCAACCCAAACTTCTTACTCAGAACTGAATAGATAATAACAAATAATACTCGTTAACAAAAGACGACAACCTGTTTTTACATGACGCATTTGATATTAACATGAATTATTAAGATGGTGAAAGTTTAGAACATACATATATAGATATTTCACTAAAATAGTGTATTTAATTCTTTTTGATCAGCGGATTCATATTAGAAAAAAAAAAAAAAAACTCAAGCAAGGATACTTTTACTGCTAACATTTAATAAATGCCTAATGATGTTTAACCTAATGACACTACGGTAGTGTTTTGTATGCAGAATGAGAGGCGTAATGGAATGAACTATTAAAGAGTGAATGAAAAAAGTATGTGTTTGGTTGGTCAATGGAATAACCCACTACCACCCAAGGCCGACAACCGCCACCCCGTGTCAACGCTCGACCATCCCTGCCGTCACCGACCATCGCCACCACCGTCAACACCTAAGTGTTTATTCTTATCAATTGATGCGTTTTCATGTCTTGAAAGTAGGCAATAAGTGAATTTTATGAATAGAATTTGTAAAGGGATGTGATCATCTATCAATTAAATTTTAGATATTATGAAGATTATTTACTTATTCAACCATTTGACTCTTCCTCCCACATACGCTCCTTCTAATCCGAACGAAACTAAATAGCCTTCAAATCATGATTACCTAAATCGCTAGGGTACCTACGATCCACGTATTGGATCGTGGTGTACCCAAAAGCAATTCGCTACCAGTCTGGAACGTCTTGTTATGGCGATCCGAGTTGCCCAGTACGGCGTTCCAGAATGATAAGGTTCGGTGTTCCATATGACGAATTCTGACGCCGGTGTTGTTTTCAGCCGGAAACCAAAAAGAAAGGGAAGAAGAAGACAGAACCAGGAAGAAGACAACGACGTAGGTGTTTTAGGGCATTTTAGGGTTTAAATAAGTTTAGTAATTTCAACATTTAACCCTTCTATTTTTACTAGTTCACATTTAAACTCTAAAACTTGTAGTTATTTATATAAAAAGTATAAAATTAGTTTGTGTATTTAAACATTTAACCCCTCTATCTTCACTAGTTTACATTATGTTTGGTAATTATATGGAAATTGGTAATTTTTGTTTTAATTTGCGTACACGGAATCGGACTCCATGGTACACTGTACTGGTCCGTACAGAAATGAACATACCCCCTCTGTACCGATAACATCACCTCTAGCGAATCGCTCGTACCCGAACCAAGTACCTGCACTGGAGCGAACCACGAATTAGGTAACTATACTACAAATATTAGCACATATGGTAGCCATTTGAATGTACATAAGTATATAAACTATTTTATTAATAATCATAAAATAGAACAAAATGGAAGTCCCAAACAAACAAAATCATTACATGATAATATCTGCAACATTAAAGTCACTCCATCTCTCAATTAAGAATTGTAAAAGGAAATCTATTTTTAATCACCAGAACGACTTCTCTTTAATCCCATCCCATTAGATCTACCCGAATTTGCTTCCCTCAAAGATCCTTTCGTTTCTAGTTTTCCAAATGATCCAAATAGTCGCGAATGAAATGACATAAATGACTTTTTTTTTCCAATTGCTTGACCCGTTGTGAATCCATTCTAACGGATCCGTGACCAAGCCAAAGTGCACATCAGTTGGAAGCTTGAGCCCGACCCAAATGTTCCACCAAACAACAGAGGTTGTAGGGCATGAGATAGCCAAGTGTTCAACTATCTCTGTCCCTTAACCACACAAGATGCACACTGTGTCATCAAATGGGCACCCTTTTCTCCAACTTCGTCTTCACCACAATGCCTCCATTTAAAAGCCTCCAAAAAAACAAACAAACCTTTTTCGGAGCCCATGCATGCCACTCAAATTGACCCACCTCCACCTTAGCCCCAGTTTCCTCAGCCACTGCGCCTCTAAAACTTGTAGCCGAGAACTCCTTCTCCCACCCATTATCCACAAAAATACCCAGCTTTTTCTTGCCCACCCGCCTTAGCTTGTTTCTTAAACCCATCTTTCCCAAATGAAGTCTCTCTAAATTCCCTCAACATTTTAGTAATCCTTTTTGGGGCTTTAAATAAAGATAGATACATAGTATGATGGCATACTACCAAGAACAAACTTAGCAAGTGTAATTCTCCCTCCCATGGAAAGCATCTTTGCCTTCCATCTTGAATAAACATATCCAACCACAAACAATTAATGGGTGAGTCTCAAACCCAAAATGGGATTAATTGATGGTAGTACCTATATGCATAGTTATGGGGAAGTGCCGGTTTATGAATAAGTGAGACGGTACCCACACCGCATAAATTATGGTGAAAGGTAAGCCGTGATGAGTGAGGATGTGAAACTACAACATGAACTAGCAATAAAACAAATCATAAATGCATTACATGGTGATAACATAAAACATCAGAGTAGCGGATATAAACGACGATGAATAGTATCGTTGAAAGCGTGACAACAGCACAAGCTATCAACGGTACTGATTAAGAGTTGATAATTGTATCGATAGGCGTTTGTGCGAACATCAAGGATACGAAATCGAAGTAGCAATAAAATTCGACAACGAGTTAAATGTCCGTTTAGGGACCCAATAACGAATCTAGCACCCGCTAAGCAACCGAACACGAATTAGACGACTAATTAATATTGTTTAACAATGTTAAGCTAGTGTATAACACCATACATCATAAATTACACCTAATACATCTAAATCCCCCAACTAAAACCCCTAATTCTTAACTAAACTAACTAACTATCATTAAGGCCCAACTAGACCCCCCTTTAAATTTTCGGTCAACATGAGGGCCCCACATGCACCTATGTGTGAGACCAAGATGTTGGAGGTTATGGTGGGTAATAGGAGTAAGTTATGGTGCATGAAATTACAAAAAGGATTATAAGAAACCTTATCCTAAACATCCCCCAACATTATTATCTTCATCAAATTTCAAACTCCTCACCCTTTCTCTTGCTCTTTACCTCACGGCCACACCCACTCCACTTCACCTATATCATCAAGTGATCTTCAAGCAATTTCAAGCATATCCTAAGATGTCTCAAGGTAGATTAAGAAGGTGTCAAGTCTTGAAAGCTCTAGGACCTCTTCAAGGAGCTATCAACCACCAACTTTTCATTATCTTCATCTTCAAGTTTTTCTTGCTACATCCCTAGCCACAAGAGCTAGTGGTGAGCCTTCTAACACTCCATTTTGCTTCATGTTACTAGTATAATGATAATGTACAAGTTAAACCATCTAAAACCTTCACTTTTAAAAGAAGAAGACATGAACTAGTAACATCAATCTTGAAGTTGTAATGAAGATGTAGTTTTTATAAGATGCTATCCATCATATGTATACTTGCTAGAAGTATAGATTTAACAAGTATACACATGGATCTTACAAGATCCATGAAGAGCATGTTGATGAAGTTGCTACATTAGAAATTGGACATATTAAAGTAAGTAAAAATGATGTTTACATGGATATAAACTCTTACAAAAATGGATGAACAAAGGAGTCAAAAATACTTTCCTACAAAGTTTGTAAATATTAGAAACAAAACATATTTTTAAAGATGGATGAACTTGGTAAACATAAGGTTAAAATACTACATGATTTTATAAACTTTCAAGTTCATGATAACATGGAAAATGCATTCTTATGCATATTTAAACTTGTAAAGTTGTTGTGAATAATTTGATGAGTTTTGAAAGCTTAAACACATGTTTTTAACTATGAGAAACCTCCTAAATCTAGGGGACACTATGGAAAATTTTTTATAAAATTTAAACACTTAGAAAAATATATTTTAACAAGGTTCTTACAAGTAAACTTGTTTAAAAGTAAAATATAAAAATTCTCAAATTTTTGGTATAATACGTAAATCAAAGAAGATATAATTTTTCTAAAAATAAAGATGGATATAAATATATCTTTTAGAAAATATATATTTGGTGATCATAAAAATAATGTGCTATGTGTATATTATTTCTATTAGTTATATATAAAATTAGGGACTTGAAATTATACATACAAACAAATACAATAAAAATTGGCAAACAAAGTACTACAAGAATATATATATATATATATATATATATATATATATATATATGGATGATTCGGACATTTGGACTATATAAAGGTTTCAGACTAAAAATATATAATATATCGATGCTTGGTAAATTATACTTTCAAAACTGAACAAGTGTCAAAATATATATTTTTACAAGTATATAAACTATATCATATTTTGTCAATCCTAGAAATATATTATTTTTGAAGTGTATAAAGATATATATTTCATCAACATCTTAAAAGTATATTGTTTTGGTGGAAAACAAAAATATATATTTTTCTAGAACTATCATTTTCAAGATGCATACACTTACCAAGCATAAGAAACTATGGCAAAATTTTTATAAAATTTAAACACTTAGAAAAATATATTTTAACAAGGTTCTTACAAGTAAACTTGTTTAAAAGTAATAAATATAAAAATTCCGACATTTTTGGTATAAAATGTAAATCAAAGAAGGTACGGTTTTTCTAAAAATAAAGATGGATATAAATATATATTTTAGAAAATATATATTTAGTGATCATAAAAATTATGTGCTATGTGTATATTGTTTGTAATAGTTATATATAAATTAGGCACTTGAAATAATGTACACAAATAAATAAAATAAAAATTGACAAACAAAGATTTAAAAGAATACATATATTCATGTCTTGGATACAAATTATGAACAATTTGGACATTTGGACTATATAAATATTTCGGACTAAAAATGTATAATATAACTTTCAAAAACGAACAAGTGACAAAATATATATTTTACAAATATATACAATATATCATATTTTGTCGATCTTAAAAGTGTATTATTCTTGAAGTGTATAAAAATATATATTTCATTAACATCTAAAAAATATATTAGTTTGGTGGAAAACTAAATATATATTTTTTTCTAGAACTAATCTTAAAAATAGATTATTTTTAAGATTAGTTCTAGAAAAAAAATATATTTTTAGTTTTCTATCAAATTATTTTTAAGATGCATACACTTACCAAGCATAAGCTATATATATTTATTGGACATATCTTAAAATCATATATATTAAGAATATAAATTGTATAATGAATACAAGAATATACGTATTCCTATACATACAAATACATACCAACATATATCACTAACACTTGGTGAAAATACCATCATACAAGTATTATACATAGTCATGAGAATACGAAATTAAATACACAAACACTCATAATATAAGTATACCAATACTTGGGAATATACACATGTATAATACTTAACAAATATTACACTTGGTCATATATACCATAAAACATGCATATGAATAATTATACATCAGGTTTTGATACAAATAATTTCATTGACGCTTTACATATCGGGTTTTGATACAAATACATATTACCTTTTATGGATTCATCTTATGTAACTAAAACACATGAACTCGCCAACTTTTGTTAATTTTTCAACTTAACATGTATATGGACCAAGCGGGGGAACTTTTGTCAAGAAAGAAAGTGTCAAGACTACATGCCATTTTTGAAGGGTTTGCTTGTTATATACGGCCTCCTTGCGGTGATATAATGATCAAAGCCTTAACATTTCAAAACTTGCATTTTTGTTGCATGACACTTTGATAACTTATCACATTCGATGATTTGTAAACAGAACATTTAGCTCATGTTGCGTTAGAAACATTTATGGCAATGGCATTGGAGCTTGTTTTTATTCATTTAGTATATTCACTTATATTGTATGCAATGAGAATCAATCAGATCACACCTCACGCTTCCGCCTATGAGCAGGTGTGACAATTCATCCTAAATATATATTTAACATATTTTTAGTTTAAGAAAAGTCTAGTGATATTTAATTTTAAACATTTTTCACCCAAAACCTGTATAATCATGATTAAAATCTCTAATCGTTTTTAATCAAAATTATCTTTAATTTAAACATACTTTAATCTTGAGTAAATTTTATAAAAATTTTGCTATAGTTTTCCCTAAACTATGGACTTCCCATGTTTTATAAAATTGATTTTATATACTTTTTCAAATAAATAATTTTCCAATCTTCCAATAATAACAATATAAACTAAAAATCTTAATATGATGCATACGAACTTGTATGTAATCTTGTCTAGTAAAAGACATCATGTTTTAAGGTGTTCATCTTTATTTTTCTTAATATGTTCATGTAAACTTTTTAGTTTAACTAAAGCTTTATGTAAATTTGTTTATATATTTTCAAGACTTTATTTTTATAACATGATTTTTTATAAATCTATACGTTACATGTTTTATAAAAACATTTTTAAACAAGATTACAAGTTCATAATATTCATATTAATGGATCCTGCTAGATCTAAACATGCAATGGTTTGATCATACTTTTAAACATGATTTTGCAAGATCAAGTTTACTACATAAACACAACTTCATAGATTATCAAGAATCATCAAAAATAACATATAATCATATTAGTTTGTTTAGTTTTTGTTAGTGTTTCATATGATTTTAGATAAGCTTCAAGATGATTACTTATACATTTGTGTTTAAACATAAATGAGAAATGTAAGTACAAGATTTGAAGCTTACTATTAGCACTTGGCTAGGGATGAACAAATAGAAAAGATGATGAAAAGATGAAGATTCAAGAGCTTCCAAGCTTGAGAAAATGCTTCAAGTGTGCTTCCAAGTCTTTAAAATGCCTTGAATCATCTTTGAACCTCCATGGATGTATGAATTTCTAGTTTGGATTTTAAAAAGATGAAGATGGTGGTTGTTTAGCTTGGCTGATTTCAAGGGTGAGAAGAGAGAGATCGAGTGGAGTTGTTGTTTGGTGATCTTGAAAATGGAAGTGAAGTGTAGTGACTTGGTTTTGATCATAATTCTTACACCTCACCACAACACTCATCCATCCTACAATCCTTCCAACAGATTAAGAAGAAGTGAGTGGGTGGGGGACCCACCATGACCGATTTTAGGGGGGTGTTTGGTTTTATTTTTTATTTTTTATAAATTTTGTTATATTTTATAAACTTTGGACGATTTAAATGGTTAGTTTTTTTAAAACTAACAATCCAATACATTTTAGTGATGTTAAAATTTGTTTAACTAGTTCACTAGGCTTGTCGTTTTGTTGTTCGGATGATGGATTCGGCTCATATTTCGTACCGGATCAAAAACCGACAATTTATACAACTTTCATGGAATTGTTTACATATTCATCTTTGTGATATTTTTGATGTCCAAAATTCGTTAACTAGTTCGTTGGACTAGTAAATTTACTATTTTGGTCATAGTTTTTGTATCGGTTTTGTTATCGGGTAGCTACCAAATAATTTGTGTATCTTTAACCAGTAATGTTTTTTATCGATTTTTATGTCGTTTTCAATACCCTATATGTTGTTTATGATAAATAATATTTATTTTTGGATTTTGGACATTTGTTGTTTTGTTCTGTAGAATGCTATACATTTCTGCAGAATTGCGGAATTTGTCTGCGGACATGACAATTTAGTGTTTATTTAATTTTTCTGTAAAGTATTATTTGTAAGGTGTTTTCAACTAATGTTTCTGCAGAATTGTTGAATTTGTCTACATACATATTTTTATGTCTCGTTTTTGCCATGTCGGGCTGTACGGCGACTAGTCCTGACATGATTAGTGTGTTCGTATTTCTGCCGCCAGTCTAGGATATAGTTTTTTATTGTTTCTAATTGTGGCGGATTTGTTATCATACTAAGCTATGATATTGTTTATTTTTAGACTTTTAAGACATAATTAAATAAAATCAAGTCAAATACGTGAAAATAAATCATATAATAAATGTTTATGTTGTACGGTATTACCGGTATTTTGCCGAGTGTCACATTCTCCCCATTTTAAAGAAAATTTCGTCCTGAAATTTAAGTTGCGTTATCTATCGAAGGGATTTTCTCAAATAGGTGAGGGTATTTTCTTTTTATTTCGTCTTCTCGTTCGCAAGTAAATTTGGTTTCGCGCTTCGAGTTCCAACGGACCTTGACTAGTTTGATATGACTCCTCCTCATCTTCTGAATTTTCGAATCCAAAACCTCAATAGGTTCTTCGATGAAATGGAGTTTGTCGTCTATACGAATTTCATCCTTGGGAATAATAAGTGATTCAGAAAGACACTTTTTAAGATTTGACACGTGAAATGGAGTTTGTCGTCTATACGAATTTCATCCTTGGGAAAATCGAAGTAGCACTACAAGAAACTTCTGTCAATAGGGGCGACACCAATAGCGATAGCTAGTAGTATTTCGCCGCTATTGCCTCCATCCGAATGTAATGCCCCACATGAAACCCTAGCCACATATTTCTTATCTACATCCCACAACTAAGGCTTAAATACACCAATAGTGGCCATATAGTGTCGCTCCAAAAGGTTTTCTACAGAACAAATATCTAAAAGGGTGAATTATTCCCTCTCTCTCCATTTCCCATAGAACCAACACCTTTATTATATATTATATATTTATTATTTAACTTTTTTAGTATTATCACTTTTTTATTACTGTAATATATATTATTTATTTATTTATCATTTAGTTTTTTTTAGCATTATCACTTTATATTATTTAAAAAAATGTAAGTAGGTGATATTATTTCCCAAAATACAGAGACATATTTTAGAAAGATAATTAGGTAAGCAATATCTAAATGCAACATAAGGGGTCATCAAATTTGTTAAATAATAACAATTGTAATAATAAAAGAGTTCCAATGGAGTTGAGTTGATAAGACCAAATGTAAAAGTTTTTATTACGATGAACTTCGGTCGAGAAGTTCTAGTTCTGTCATTGGTCCGTCCGTAACCAAAATGCATAGGCAAACACTTTTCTGGTTCTTAACACTCCGTTTGTATCTTGTACATTTAAGGAGTTAACTTAAATCCTCGCAGGTAAATATTCCACAACACAAGACATGAAAACTGAAAGCAAAATCATTAATAAAGTAGAAAGTGAACATAAATCACCAAAAGAGATTTGATGGGATGGACTAAGATAGTTATTCCATATATAGATTTTGTTTGGATATTACTATCGTCACTGCGTTTGAATTCCATTCTCCCTTTCCACATAAACCAATAATTATTTTTGACGTAGGTTATAAACACAAACATATTTAAGAAACTTACTTCTCTACACGAGTTACCATAGAAGTTGTCTAAATAAAAAAAATAAGTATCACTAGAGTTTTCATGTAAACTAAAACCTCATATCTTGTAGGAAATCATGGTACCATTTTTGTTCATGAATGTTGTTCTTGAGCCTTCAAAAACAATAATTCTTATCCTTGGCTTGTTCTCCTATACAAAGACACTTAGGGTAATAAATAAGAGGATACAAAATTACTTTATTATGTATGGACGAGTAGATAATGAAAATAAATGGAGTTGAAATTGTAAATCAGTTTTGACATGTACGTTATAAGCACATATGTTTAGTGGGTTAAGTCTACCTGTCAATTTTGAAATTTGTGTTGCGGTTTTTATATATGATATTGACTTTGTTGTTTTGTGTGTATTAAATGTTTAATGTAGTACCAACCAATGTGCATTTTGAGTTATTATAGAAATGGCCTTGAAAAGAGCAAACAATATGTCTGAGACTGATATAGCGTAGATGATTGCACAACAACTCCAAACCGCAATTCATACAAGTATTACCCAGTAACTGTTGTCGTCACATATAATCAGCTGTCACCAACCTTCACCAAAACCCTCCATCACTCATCGAACACAACCACCGCATCTACCACGACTACTGTCACCATCACCCACATCTACCCCACCATCCCCAGCCATTGCCGCCGCCGTCAACCATTCCGCCACCGCCGTCAACCATTCCGACCCTATTGTAACTTGCCACCATCACCACTTCCGCCCCCGCCGCCTCCTGTGACAACCGCTACCACTGGCACCTATCACCATCTACTATGCCACTCACCACAGATTTTATTACCTCGTGTTTTCTTGCCTACCAAATAATACAAAGTAATGATTCTTTTTATTCTAACATGGTAACCAACAAAATGTGGAATGGTAATGATCAATTCATTTATCTTGTCCGTTCCATTCACTCGTTCTTTCCATTACGCTATACCAAACAGACCCTAAGAATGTAATCCTATATAACAAGGCACACCCAATGTAGTCAGGAGGGTGCGAAGCATCCGACGCCCAAGCATGTGATCGGGACAAGGGACGTCAAGAACGCATTTAAGAACAAAAAATGACTTAGCCGAAGTTGTTTTTTATGAAACAACCACCCAGTTATGTTAACTCTTGCTTACCTATGTTTATTCACCTACAAAAAGATAGCTAGGTGAGAAAAAAATAAGAGGATATAAAAGTACAACTTGAAGATAACGATTACATTTATTGAAATAAACGGAGGGGGTAGATTGAAAAAAAAGGGTCAAAAATTGTAAATTTTTGTTAGGTGACTCGATTATAAAAGCCTACTATCGTTGTTATTCTTTTGTCAGGTTATATTCTGCCGTCAGAGAATTAGCTAGATGGCCACTGCCATATCGTCCGTGTTTGATGAAATCAGGCCCCCCGATATCGCAAAATCATCTGTGAGTGGTATTTGATTTTAAATTCTATTTCATCAGTTATTGTCTTTGGATTTTTTCTTGATTGAGAATTGATCTCATCGTGCAGGGTGTTGAAGAAACATGGTTGATTGTTTATTGGATTTCGGAGGACGATCTCGTCTCAGGTACCTGTTAATCGATTAAATTTTGTATTCATCTTGAATCTATTATAAATTTAGCACGTTTTCTATAGAAACTTTGAGCCGATGTTGTGGATCTATGATTTACTATATATTTTTTCAGGGCTTGATTTGAGTTTTTTTATTTCATGTGAATTGTGTATCTTTTTGCTGTTTTTTTTCACATCACACGTATTATAAAATGAAAATAGGACCAAGATAAACTTTTTTTAACACTGTTAAGTTTAATAGAATCTAAAATTAGTTATCAAGATGTCAAAATATTTATACTGAATCTGGTTTAGTAAATTTGTATAACCTTTTGGTAAAATAATTCATGATTCTTAATTGCCCTTTATTTTTCATATCAGTCTTATAGAGTTGCTGGAAGGTGTTGATCATCAATTCAATAAACTTTGGTGGCTGCTTAAGAGATCTATGATGGATTGTTTGAAAATTTACAGTCTTTAGAGAAAAGATATTTTGCAGATAATGAAACCGAGTCATGCCATTATATGTGAACGATGAGGGCTTTGGTGCGGAGACCACAAACTCATTAGGAAGCTGTAATGTCAATGTAACACATTGAAATTTACAACGTGGTTAGAGCCGGAAAATCCCATGTCAAACATGGGACTTCTCTTAAGCCCAAATCAATGCTCAAAAAGAAGTGTTCAAAAAGAAATATCAGATCCACCACGTTTAATTGCGTATCATCCAAGATTCACTCCTTTGCTTTGGCGTCCAGTGCGACATTGCATAGATTATGATCATGCATAGATACAATTTGGTTCACATAATTGGGAAATTTAGAGCCACTTGCATATCAAGGGAGTTGACTGTTCAATGGTGGTGAGATTTCCATGTGTTTCTCCAGCTCTTAGATAGAAGACTACTTTGAACAACAGATCTAGTATCTCTATGAATGATCAAATGTAGCCATGCTAGACTTTCCAATTCCGGCCCCAAGGTCACCTTGGATTGACTTTTCTTTATTTGATTTTCATAGTTTTATGCCTTTACCAGTATCATACATTTTTAGATAAAAAATTGTTTCATTGTCTGTTCTTATGTAACTCGAGAGGGATTTTTTACAAGTATATGATTTTGTTCTTTAAAATGATATATTGTACATTTCAATGTAAATTGTATTACGACTAAAAAGCTTTTCTAAGATTTATAGCTTGCAATTTCGTCGAATTTTTAATGTGACCACGTCTAAGGATATGTTGTGTACTGCGTATCAAGTGGTACCTATCTCAACTGTAGATTCTAATGTTAACAGTACAAGAATAGGTGAGCCAAGTGTGAAGTGTTGGAGGTATAATCCCAGCTCTTTTCGGGCCTTAATATCCAAAACTTCAACTTGAATAAAATTGTGTCAAAATTTCATCAAGCACATTCACATTTAATAAAAAAATGTAGGACAGGTTTTAAACGGTTCTTTACCAATATCATAACCAACCTGAACAATGAATGCAAGAAGTCTATAAAAAAAGCTGATAAACTTAATCGGCTGCAATAATACTTCACCCTGAAAGAGCAACTTTTCCTCATTCAAATCAAACAATATATGTTGGGAATAATTTGAAATTGCTTGGATAAATCTGAAGTCGTGTAATCACTATCAGATCAAACAATTGGAGTGGCTACCAATCTTTGATCGGATAAAATCAGAAAAATTCTAGATTTTTGTATGGCAATTTTTGATTGAGAGTCAATAATCAAATTTCGATTATTTTGGCAGTTTTCATTGGGAGCGTATATGCAGTTTTCACAAACTGCAGACAGTTTTTATTTTGCACAAACCACCTTTAGTCCCTTAAGTTTCAAAAAGTGCATATTTAGCCCAAAATTCAATTTCTGATGGCAGTTCGACCCCAGCCAGGGGCTGCCGCCCCTTGGACCCTGCTCCCAGGAGCGCTGCCCCGGACCCCCGCTAAGGGGGCGCTGCCCCCTTGGATCCCCCGTTAGTCCCGATGACATTCAAATAAGCGTGCACTCTTATTTGAACGTCACACGCAATCTCAAATTACACTAAAATATCCAACATACCTCCCCCATTTTAGTGTAATCAAGAATTACCTAACTTGTTCACATCAATCAAACAAAACTAATGCATAAATAAAATGTCGTGACGATTGAATTTCATATTAGTATATTACACATTCCACATATTCGAATTTAAGGGTGTCTCTAAGGATTGAACCCTTAATATCCATACTGAATACATGAAGATAATATACACATTAGTTTACATACATAGATCTAACTTGACACTATCTTTTACTAGCCTATGTCCCTATCCTTCATAAGCATATCAAAGCCAAGTCCAAGCTTCTTGAAGCAGCTAAACTTCATGCTCATATAGGTAGCTCTTTTACTCTTGCACCTGCAAATGCAATTTTTCAAAAGAGCTATTAAGAAGATATACCTCAACCTTACTTAACTTGCAGATCTAAACACATACCTTTGCGATAATTTTAATGTTGTTTTCCAAACTCTAGATGTTAAGCTTTCCACATTGAATTCTGCACCTAACGTCATATTAGGTGGGAATTGGGTATCTTAACATGAGAGTTTTCAGATGGACTTTAACCCTAATCCCACAGCTGATCCTTTCACGAGATCTCTAGTTAACCCTTTGGTTAAGTGATCAGCTAAGTTATGTTGAGTTCTCACATACTCAACCGAAATCGCACCATGCATGATGAGCTCACGAACCATGCTATGTCTCACACCTAAGTGTCTTGACTTGCCATTATACACTTGACTATACGCCTTAGCCAGTGTAGCTTAACTATCACACCTTATAGAAATGGGAGCCATTGGTTTTGGCCACAATTGAATCTCATAAATCAAGTTTCTTAGCCACTCAGCTTCTTTGCCAGCTGCGGCTAATGCTACAAACTCAGACTCCATTGTTGAATCAGTTATGCAAGTCTGTTTCTTTGAAGCCCAAGAAATGGCACCTCCTTTAAGTAGGAATACCCAACCACTTGTGGAAGAATGATCTTCCTTATTGTTTATCCAACTTGCATCTGAATATCCTTTAATCACCGAAGGAAATCCAATGTAAGTTAGACCATAATCCATGGTTCCTTTCAAGTATTTGAATACTCGACCTAGTGCTTGCCAGTGATGAGTACTAGGATTGCTAGTAAACCTACTAAGTTTTCCAACAGCATACGCTATATCTGGTCTGGTGCAGATCATAGCGTACATAAGTGATCCAATCGCTCTTGAGTACTCAAGTGGAGATACTGCAATGCCTTTATTAGGCAATAGCTTCAGACTAGGATCAACAGGAGTACTTGCGGGAGAACAATCCTTGAAATTGAACTTGTTCAAGATCTTCTCAATATAGTGTGATTGAGAGATTGAAATGCCCATGTTCTCACGTTTGATTTTAATACCTAAAATCACCTCAGCCTCCCCCATATCTTTCATAGCAAACATAGATGATAAAAATTCTTTTGTTCTATTGACTTGATATTGGTTAGTGCCAAAAATCAACATATCATCTACATACAAACAGATCAAGACTCCGTTTCCATCAAACTTGCTATAAACACATTTATCTGCTTGGTTTAAAGCAAAACCATTAGACAACACAATCTCATCAAACTTATGATGCCACTGTTTGGGTGCTTGCTTCAAACCATAAAGAGATTTAATTAGTTTACACACCTTTTTTTCACTTCCAGGCATAACAAACCCTTCTGGCTGTTTCATGAAAATCTTCTCATCTAATTCACCATTTAGAAATGCAGTTTTCACATCCATTTGGTGAATTACAAGATTATGTATAGCAGCAAGTGCTAATAATAATCTAATGGTGGATATCCTTGCTACAGGAGCATATGTATCAAAGAAGTCAATACCCTCCTTTTGTCTAAACCCTTGGATTACTAATCTAGCTTTGAACTTATCAATAGTACCATCCACCTTCATCTTCCTCTTGAAGATCCATTTACTTCCCAATGGTTTACAACCAGGAGGTAAATCCACCAATTTCCAAGTGTTATTTTGCAAAATAGAGTCTATTTCATCTTGGATGGCTTCTTTCCAAAATGAAACATCCCTTGAAGCCATTGCTTCACTATATGTCTTTGGATCCTCATCAACATTGAAACAATATTGATATTGAAAATTAATATCAATCCTAGATCCTTCAACTAAGTACAGTTGAAAATCGTCACCATAAGACTTGGCCTTTCTTTCTCTTGAACTCCTTCTTGGTTCAGTGCTAGTTGAAGGCATAATTTCTTTCCTACTAGAAATCCGGAGAGAAGGATTCATATCCTTTGGCCTAGGTATAGATGTGAATCTTTCTTCATCATATTCTAAATTTCCACTTCTTGCCTCAATAACCGTATGTACTAAAACGTGGTCATTTGGTTCTATTACATAGAACCTGTGAGCAAATGAGTGCTTAGCATATCCAATGAAAATGAATTCTATACCTCTTTCCCCTAAGTTTCTTATCTTAGGATCATTGAGCCTAACCACGGCTCTACAACCCCAAACTCTTAGTTTTTGCAACTCGGGTGGCTTTTTATACCAAAGCTCAAAAGGGGTTGTTTTGTTCCTTTTATTAGGAACCCGGTTTAACAAATAACAGGCTGTTAACATAGCCTCTCCCCAAAACCCATTATTTAAACCCGAATGGGATAGCATGGTATTAACCATCTCTTTTAGCGTCTTATTCTTCCTTTCCGCCACACCATTTTGTTCCGGTGTGTAAGGAGCTGTGATAAGGTGTATTATTCCAGTTGATAGGAAATATTCCAAATCAAAATACTCACCACCTCTATCCGTATGTAGGGTTTTAATCAATTCACTTTGATGAAGCTCTACTTCTTGTTTATAGATTTTAAACTTTTCCAAAGCTTTATCTTTTGCATGTAGCAAGTAAAGGTAACAGAATCTAGTAGCATCATCTATAAAGGTTACAACATAGTTCTTGTTACCTAATGATGGTGTACCATGAAAATCACATAGATCGCTATGTATCAAATCTAACAATTTACTTTCTCTAGTAACATGTTGCAAGAATGGTTTTCTAGTTATTTTATTCAACTTGCAGATATGACACTTTTCATTTGTTAAATTAACTGCCGGAATTAAGCTCATCTTAGACATTTCCATAAGTCGTTTATAATGTACATGTCCTAATCTAGCATGCCATAATTCAGATTTTGACGAATTTACACTAGATGACGAATCAATCATACAAACAGAATTATCACTAAACGGCACTTCTAGATTTAACATAATCATACCATTACATAAATAACCAAATCCGATAAAAGAACCATGTCTTGGCAAGATATACTTATCACATTCTAACACTTGTTTGTACCCGCAATTATTTAATACGATACCGGATAACAAGTTTTTCCGAATGCCGGGTACATACAATACATTACTTAAACTTAGAGTTTTTCCAGAAGTAAATACTAGTACTACACTTCCAATTCCGTGGATTGGCTTGGTTGCAACATTTCCCATATTTAAAACAGATCCGTCTTCAATTAATGTAAGGTCCTTGAACCATCTTCGATCCTTACATACGTGACTTGTTGCTCCCGAGTCATACCACCAAGCAACAGAATCATCTTGTACATATAATGCTTCAGAAATTAGTGAAACATAATTCACATCCGAATTATAATTAAAGTTTAATTTCTGACCTTGTTGCTTTAGATCCTTAGAGGATCCACCAGTGCCAGCTTCATTCTTGGCTTTACCAACACGACAATCTCTCTTGAAGTGTCCTGGTTTACCACACTTCCAACAGCCTTGATCATTGGTCTGTTCTGCATACTTCACAACCTTGTTCTTCTTGTTAAACCCACTTTGATACTTTCTTTTGTTGTTTCCCTTGTTAGAATTTTTGAGACTAGGACCACTTTCTTCCACCATGTTAACAGAAGACCCACCAACGTGTTTGTCTTTGTTAATATTTTCCATGGCCCAACAAGACTCCTCAATTCGAAAACAACTTACAAGTTCAACCAGATTCATTTCCTCCTTCTTATCTTTTAAAGTATGTTTAAAATCTTTCCATGAAGGAGAAAGTTTATCAATGATAGATTGAACAGAAATAGCTTCATCCATCTTTAAACCATGTTGTTCGAATTGACCCAGAATTCTTAGACATTCATTGTATTGTTCCATGATGGGTCTACCATCAACCATTTTATAATTCATAAAATCACTGACCAAGAATTTCTTACTAGATGTGTCTTTAGCTATGTATTTGGCCTCTAGTAATTCCCAAAGTTCTTTTGCAGATTCGAAAAGAGAGTCACACATACCATTCAGAATATGCCCACGACAGATGTAATCAGCAGTCAACCACTTTCCACGCTTCCTAGTTTGTTCCAGCGGTTCATCTACCACTTCCTCGGGCATCGGGGTACTCAGAACGTACACCACTTTCAAAGTCGTCAACAGAAAATGCATCTTCTTTTGCCAGCGACGAAAGTCTTGCCCTTCAAACTTGTCCAATTTCGCAAATTTGTTCGTCATAGCCTTCGAAGATTCACCACCGCTTGTCATCTTCACTGAAATTGTTTGATCTTTGTTGGGAATAATTTGAAATTGCTTGGATAAATCTGAAGTCGTGTAATCACTATCAGATCAAACAATTGGAGTGGCTACCAATCTTTGATCGGATAAAATCAGAAAAATTCTAGATTTTTGTATGGCAATTTTTGATTGAGAGTCAATAATCAAATGCAGTTTTCATTGGGAGCGTATATGCAGTTTTCACAAACTGCAGGCTGCTCGACCCCAGCCAGGGGCTCTGCCCCTTGGATCCCGCCAGGGTCGGCCGCCCCTTGGACCTTGCTCCCAGGAGCGCTGCCCCCCAACCCCGCCAAGTGGGCGCTGCCCCCTTGGATCCCCCGTTAGTCCCGATGACATTCAAAGCGTGCACTCTTATTTGAACGTCACACGCAATCTCAAATTACACTAAAATATCCAACAATATCCCTGTTGACTTACAAACAATAAATCAACATGGATTTTATAGTAGGCACAGGTACATCTACTATTAAGAATCAAGGAATCCACATTTTTAAACTAACCTTCATGATTTAAAACCTATATTGTTTTATTCTTTGTTAGTTTAATTACTTAATAAACTTTCAATTATACAAGGTGCTAGATGGTTTATAAAGTCTATCCAGTTATGGTGAAAGAAGTTTATAATATCTCTAACAAGGTGATACAAACGAGGTACGGTCATCATAAATATGGTTTGTTCAATAAGTGAAGAAAATCACATGATGCATTTGGAGGTGCCAGGAATTATAAACAAGGTATAGTCCTTAGGGATTGATTGAGTCAGCAAGACGTCAAAACGAATTGCATATTTTTAAAATCAATCATGTTCATATATGCCTTTTATGTTTCATTGATGTTTTTTTTCTAGGTTCAACAAACTAGCATCGTGATGTTTCTCTCATGGCTACTTAGCTATCAATGTGTCACTAACAAAGGGAATTTGTGGCTCGACAGGCCTCGAAATGTTGGCCGTGTCACGACTCGTTGATATGATGAGTGTATTTTTGGGGACTTTTTAGTAAAATGTAGGGACTTTCATGATAGAGTTTTCGTTTAGTCTAAGTGTACTACCCACCTCCAGTGGATAGCATGTTACAGTGGTCCACACAAGGGATGCGCGCGTAGCCCAAACCAGGGATACCGTAAAAAGTGTTGTCCCAAAGCAGGGACGCATGCTTTTAGAAAAGAGTTATGAACTCACCTTAGTTTGCTCGGTAGTAAACTTGAAAGGTAATCAGGAAAGTCAATCTTCTCCTGATATGTTTACCGTTTCAATTAGTTTAATTTATGAATCCTACACGTAGTCTATAACACATAGTCACAAAATCACGTTGTCATACAATTACTCATTTAGGTAAGTCTGGGCATGTGAAAATTCATGTTTATTCTTTTTACGAAATTCCAGATGGAGATTTTCATGACCTTCTGGAACTTCCTACAGTAAAAATTTGAGATCATAAGTCAATTCCTACATTGATTTATGACATTCATAATGGGTTGCAAATTTTGCCAGAAAACGCAACCTGAACCTTCAATACCGAAAAATTCACAAAACTTTAGCAAATGCACAAAAGTTCCTCCAAGTTTTCCAATTCTTAAACTTGGACAATGTAACATTTGTCAAAAACGGGTTTCCAAAACCCGTTCCGTTTTGTAATTGAATATCAAGTTATAAATGTCACGTTGTGTATTTATGGTTATTTTGATTTTTAATGGTACATAATTAATAAACAAACTAATCTATAAAAATTATTTTTGATGAAAAGTGAAAATAAAATAAATAAAAATGAAATGTTGCTGCCGGGACTCAAACCCGGGTCAGCCGGTTTATAAATCCAAAGACTTATCACACACCCACATCACCACTCCGCCCATTGTTGTTTTCTGTCAACTTAGGGAAAAAAATAACTCTTAATTACAAACCGAGTTTAAACCGGTTGCGCCAACTGAGAAACCGAAATCTGCAATTCAACCGTCTAATCGTTTGATTAATCGCACATTCAGATTTATAACCGATGCACCGACGATTTTAATCAATTCGGAATTGATTGAACATCAATTTTTAGCATCATCGGTTTTTATAACCGAAATTAATCAAGGTTCAAATTATCTCAATCAAAACCCTTCTCGCGACTTAGAGACATCAGGCAAACATTCCATTTCACTTTCGTCACACTTTCAGTGCGTCAGAACGCTTAAATCAACTCGCCGGAAATTTCTGCAAGATTCACCGGAAAACCGTATTCATCATCAAAACGGTAATTCTTTCAATAACGTTGTAGTCTAACAATTGTTAAGCTATTTCTAACTTAAACCTTTCAATTGAAATCGAATTCAGACACCATTATCAGATAATTCCAGTTCGCCGGAAATTTTCTGGAAATCTTTATTTCCGTCTGTGAAACGGTAAGGACCTTCAATCACTCTGTTAACGTTTGTTTATCACTTCAATCCCACGATTGGCTAATCAAAATGGTTAATTGTTTGGTTCAGTTTAAGTGCACAAAAACAGAGCCGACGCATTGCCGGAGACTCTGTGATAAATCATTCCTACGGTATGTTTACTTCCAACACCGTCTCTGCTATTTCATATTAGTCATATGAATGTTTGATAATCGTAAATGCAAGAAACGGATTAGTAATTCAGTCGACTGTAATTTGAATGAAGAAGACGAAGTTAGTTAAGTTATAAGTTTATTTAAAATCATTAATATGAACGGGTTAGACACACAGTCCAGCGGTGGACTGTGTGCAAAACATAGTCGCATGTCACGAGTTCGATTCCTGATACACGCACTCCTTATGTAATAAAATGCCTTTTTGTTTAAAACTAAACCGGGTTAACTCCGTTAGTTGTTAAGTATAATAAAAACCGAGATATTAACCAGGTTAGACACACAGTCCAGGGGTGGACTGTGTGCAACACTGAGTCGCACGTCACGCGTTCGAAACCTGTTACTGGCACCGGTTTGTTGAATTAAAATGTTTTTGAAATTAAAAGAATTTTGGTTAAACCGAATTAGTATATAAATATAATTAAAAAAAAGATTATTTCGGGTTAGACACGTAGCTCAGTTGGTAGAGCTGCGTGCACGCGTACGGGAGGTCTCGGGTTCGAGCCTCACCCGGCGCAAACAATTTTACTGACCAAACCGGTCAACAGGTCAACAAGTCAACGGTCAATGGTCAACGCAAAATAAACAATTTTTTTTATATTTTTATTTATTTAATTTAATTTAAAAATCAATTAAAAATACTTAAAAATAACATTTTTAAAGATAGAAAATAGCCTTAAACTCACAAAAATATATCTAAAAATTCCATTAAAATCCTTAATAAAATCCACTCATTTACTATATTTTTCCTTTATTATTTAGGTTAGAAATTCTCGTTGTTCAATTCTCCCGATTCGTGCGCATCTCATCATCTCCATTCAAACGCATCCAACGTGAGTGAATCTTTACAAATTCCTCGTTTTAATCACGTTTTGGGGTGTATTATGTGTCTTGTTATATATATTATATTTAAACCATTGTGCATACATCGTATCATGAACATGTGTATTCAGTTTGTTTTAACTGTTGTGTAGTTATTGTTAGATGCAATTTATTATTTTCCGTACATGCAATTTCATAGGCCGCCGCTCCCCATTACATTATGAGCGTTGAGCATGTTCCCCATTTCATTATGAGCGTGAACCTGGCGTGCCCACATACGATCGGCTCCGTTTGATTGAGCCTTGATCGCACAGACATTTTTCATTTTCAGTACATGCAATACGATCGGCTCCGTTTGATTGAGCCTTGATCGCACAGTTTCATTTATGTTGTTTATCGTATGATGTTGGTATGTTTATGTATGCTATCATATGTTATTGTATGTTATAGTTGTGATTGCTATTGCCACTGCCTGATTATTTACATTTGCTCATTTATGATTATGCACAATTTTTCATTGATAAACTAACAAGTAAATCAATAATAAATGTTTATCTAACAAGGTTCACTCGCCAACTTATGTTGACCCAAAACCCCCCATTTTTACACATGATACAGGTGAACCAGCTGCAGCCAGAAACACTTAGGATTGGACTAGAAGAATAAAATGATTTAGAGTTTGGAACTATTTTGTTTGGTTATTTCTTTGTATTGTATGGACATGTTTGGATTATTTGGAAT
Source organism: Scalesia atractyloides (assembly GCA_947069175.1). Taxonomy (NCBI): domain Eukaryota; kingdom Viridiplantae; phylum Streptophyta; class Magnoliopsida; order Asterales; family Asteraceae; genus Scalesia; species Scalesia atractyloides. The sequence goes on from CAMTDV010000003.1 coordinate 2,532,235, forward strand.
GTAACTTTGACTTTAATAAATATGAAACATATTAGTAAATGTCATGAGCTTTGGTGATAACCCAATTATGCCCCGACTCTTATTCCGCTGTGGGTCGGGGTGTGACAGATTGGTATCAGAGCCATGACTATAGGGATATAGGATAGGTTATTAGACCCTTAGAGCCTATACTATAGTTGATTAGAAACTTATAAGATTTTTGTGTGTTACATGCCAAATTTCATGATGTTTATATGTTTTATGTTAAATGTTACATTCGATGTTATGCAAGCATGTTCATAAGTATATATTATCATATAATGCCTATCATGAATCATATTCTCATAACATATCACATCAATGAAAGCACACACCACATCATGATTGCTTTTACAATGATTTTTGTGTTTTCAAATCTTATCAAAGTGAGTTCTCATGCGGGCATGTAGTAACTGGAAGGGTACCAGTACCGGTAGTCGGGACGTCCTGTCTAGGCTGGCATTCATATAAATCCAAATAAAGGACCAGTTTGCCTACCTGGGGACTAACGATGAGAGTACGAAGTACCTATTAGGCCAAAGCATGCTATACCAAACGTCGTGTGAACTAACCCCACTTTGAGTTGTCATTGTGTCTACACCTGGACACATTCCGACCATACATCTCGTAAACATATTTTGTGGTTTGCATTCGGGTGATGCAAGTGTTAAATCGCCACTACTAATGTGAATCCTACCAAGCCAATAGCCATGGGGGCCCACATGACTATATAGGTGAAGGTATGGGGGACATTTGAGGCTCAACATGAGCAAACCCAAGACATCCTATGGATGTAGTTGCATTATTGATATTTATGTTATTTTCATTTTCTTAAAGATACATGACACCTAAAAAGACACCATAAACTCACAATCTTCTTATGTATGTTCCTGTAGATGTCGTCCAGACAACAACGAAGGGGTAAAAGATCAGGAAGGTCTCAGGAACGCTTGGCCACACAAATCGCGAAACAAATGGCCACGATATTGCCTGACATTGTGGTCCAAGTGCAACAAGCCCTCGCTACAAATCCTACTAACCCTCCCCAACAACATGACCAGAACATCGACAACCCTCCTACCAGCAAGTGCTCATACAAACATTTCAAGTCTGGTGATACTCCTAAATTTGAAGGGACCGAAGGTGTCACTGCCCTCCTCCACTGGTTTGAGGAGATGGAAAACACCTTTCTCAACTGCGATTGTCCTGAGGATCGCAAGGTTCGATACGCCACCGGGAGACTATTTGGGGTAGCTCTCACTTGGTGGAATACTGAAAAAGGGAAGAGGGGAACTGATGATACAATGGCCTTAACTTGGGAGGAGTTAAGGGAAATCATGACTAGGCGTTTCTGTCCTATGAGTGAAATTAAAAAGTTGGAGGACGAATTTCATTCTTTAAAACAGAAGGAGGGGGATCACACCACCTATAACAAGAGGTTCTTGGAATTGAACCAAATGGTTCCAAATTTGTTCACCCCAACTTATCGTTTGCTCGAGCATTATATTCGAGGACTTCTCTCGAAAATTCAAGATTCAGTTCTCAGCATCTCACCAGTAACACTTGAAGCTGCTATGGAGCTAGCAACTGAACTGACCGAGAACCGAATTCGCAACGGGAAGTTCAAAGAAGAGAAAAAGAAAGCCCCTGTTGAGGGTCAAACTTCAAACCATCCCATCTATTCCTCTAAGTTTGCTAACAAGAGGAAGCGCAATACCAGAAACTTCGCTGTTACTCAAACCAACTCCCCTATTCCTGCTGCACCCATTACCCAGGTTGCCCCTTCACCCGCACCATACAGAAGACCTTACACTGGCCCGTTACCAAAATGCAACCGTTGCCAATATCACCATTCTCCTGATCATCCTTGCCAATATTGCACCGGCTGCGGTCGCGCAGGTCATACTGTTCAAACCTGCCGCATGCCTCAACGAACGAACCGCCACCAACCTTCAACCCAACCCCACCAACAAATAATGGGTCAAGCCCAACAACCCCTACTATTACCACCCACCCAACATTTAGCCCAAACATATTACCAACCCAATTATCCTATGGGTCAACCAATGCGGGCTTGCTACAATTGCGGAGACCCAAGCCATTTCAGAAACACTTGTCCAAGGTTGGTAAACATTATTCATGCTCAGGCCCAAGCCAACCCGGTGAATCAAGCGAACCAAGCTCCTCCACCTGCAAGAGGAAGAGCTTTCAATATTAACGCTAATCAGGCTAGAGCTGACGGCAATGTGGTTAACGGTACGTTCCTTATAAATGGTAGATATGCATCTATGTTATTTGATACTGGTGCGGATAGAAGTTTTGTGTCCTTAGAATTTGAACCTATCTTAAACCAAAATCGGGATAAGCTCATGGAATCCATAACGGTAGAAGTTGCTGACGGAAAACCAGTTTCATTAAACTCTATTATACGCAACTGTACTCTTACCCTAAACGACCATGATTTCTCAGTCGACCTTATTCCTATGAAGCTGGGAAGTTTTGATATCATAATTGGTATGGACTGGCTCAGTCAACATCAGGCAGAAGTTGTATGTCGTGAAAAATTTATACGTATTCCTCTTTCAAACGGTCAGACTCTTCGAATCTTTGGAGAAACCTCGTCGAAAGGACTCAGCTTAATGTCTTGTCTTCAAGCTCAAAAATATCTTCACAAGAATTATGTCGCGTTTTTAGCTCATATCATCAAAAAGGGAACCATGGAGAAGAAACTTGAAGACATTCCTGTAGTAAAAGATTTCCCGCAAGTTTTTCCTGACGACGTTTCAGGACTTACTCCAGTTAGAGAAGTCGAATTCCGTATTGATCTATTACCTGGTGCTACACCAGTTGCAAAGTCTCCTTATAGGTTAGCCCCCTCTGAAATTTCTGCCACACTTTCCAGTGCAGCCTGGCTGCATAGTTTTCGGAGAAGTATTGTAAACAGAAGCACACAAATGAATCACCTCTACGGTGGTGTTTTTTCTAAGCGTTAGTTGATTGGCAATCACATAAATGAATCTTGATGATTACTAAGAAAGTATGTAGTTATTTTTATTTTTAATGATAGATTTTTGTATCTTTGTGGATTAATGATGAAAAATTTTATTAGAAGAGAATTAGTTGTTCATAGTAAGTTGAATCAAGTGATAAATCATTTATATTGAGTACTTTTCTTCTTGTTTAATTAGTTAGTTTTTGTTATTTGTTTTAATTATACACAAATTACAACTAATAAATTAGTTACTAGGTTGTTTTTTGTCATTTGTTTTAATTGTGACACAAATTACAGCTAAATTATTTATTACTATGTTACTTTTTGTTATTTGTTTTAATTATGACACAAATTACAGCTAATGTATTAATTATTAGGTTACACAACCATGTAATAATATCACGAATTTGATCGATTAATGAAAATTATAAAAAAAAATAATAATAATAATAGTTGAAGACATATATGTTAGCCCCAGTTTTCTGTTTACTGATGTTCTTCTAACTTAAAATCAAATACAGACCCTTTTGAATTAGAAATTTAATAAAAAGTAAAAAACCAATGTGTGTGTGTGTATATATATATATATGTGTGTGTGTGTGTGTGTATGTATATAGAAAACTAAGAAACATGTCATTTGAATAAAAATAACCATGTCTAGTAAGTCATAAAATCCATAGATTTGATCTGAAAATAGTATTGAGTTCGGATTGTGACCCAATTTGTGTATTTTAACCTCAATTTGGTTAGGATGTTAGCAATACAAGCTTCCCTAATTAAGTGGACCAACATCTATATAAACTTATATTCATCATATCCCCTTCATAACCACTTTTTTGAGCCTGGAAACCCTTCCATGGTCATCTGGTTGTTTTGTATTTAGGTCAAATGTCAAAAATTCAAATAATGAAAAATAAAGGGAAAATCAAAGTAGTGACATAATGATGGCGGCTCTACAAAGTCTTTAAGTAGATTCACAAATGGATTGGGCTGGGAACGATTGTTAACTTCCTATAAACAAATTCTACTAAAAATTCAACCAACACTTTATAGCTAGTTAAGTGGGATTCATCCAAATCTTTATAGTTAGTAACTCATAACCCAATGTGGTTTACACTTTTATACAAATCTTATTCGTAGAGGCGTCATTGCGCCTTTGGGGATAAAGTAACCTTCACAACCAGTTTATCATCTATGGTAGAAAAAGATTGTGTGATTTAATTTTCATCTGAGATTTCCTGATGCAGCAGGAGTTCAAGTGTTATGCGATGCTGCAATTCAGAAAGCAGATGAAGTATCTGCCACACTTTCCAGTGCAAGCCTGGCTGTACAATTTTTGGAGGAGTCTTGTAAACAGAAGCACACAAATGAATCACATCTACAATGGCGTTTTTCCAAGCTTTAGCTAATAGAAGTTGCAGTTGTTTTTATTTTTTATGGTAGATTTCTAAACAGGGTCCAACATGTTGTGAATAGTAATCTTTCAACCTTTAAGGGCCATTTGGTCTTTAGTAGGATTGGTTTTGCAATTCAAAAGGGGGTTGCGGCGCAGCTTGTTGCCCGTTTACCTGCCACTTGTTTGTAATTTGTTACTTTGGTATTTTAATGAGTATCTGTTTAAAGTAATTTATGTATCTTTGTGGATTAATGATGAAAAACCGTATTAGAAGAGAAAAGGATGAATCATGTGATGGATAGTTTATATTGAGTAATTTTCTTCTTGTTTTATTAGTTACCATTTTTTATTTGTTATAATTATGACACAAATTACAGCTACTATATTAATTACTAGGTTAGCTATTGCCATTTGTTTTAATTGTGACACATTACAGCTAATATATTAATTACTATATATGTTACTTTTTGTTATTTGTTTTAGTTTTAATTATGATACAAATTACAGCTAATATATTAATTATTAGGTTACATAATCATGTAATGGTATCACGAATTGGATAATTTGAATAATCAAAAATAATAATTTGAAGACATATATGTTAGCCCTCTGTTTACTGATGTTCTTCTAATTTAAAATCAAATACAGACCTTTTCGAATTAGAAATTAAAAAAAAAAGTAAATACAACTGTGTGTGTGCGTGTGTGTATATATATATATATATATATATATATATATCTATTAACATAGAAAACTAAGAAATATATCATTTGAATTAAAATAACCATGTCTAATAAGTTATAAAATCCAAAGATTTGATTTGAAAATAGTATTGAGTTCCTATCACGACCCAATTTGTATATTTTAACCTCAATTTAGTTAGGATGTTAGCAATACACACTCCTCAAATTAATTGGACCAACATCTATATAAACTTACATTCCTCATATCCCCTTCATAACCACTTTTCTGAGCCTTGGAAACCTTTTCATGGTCATCTGGTTGTTTTGTATTTAGGTAAAATGTCAAAAATTCAAACAATGAAAAATAAAGGGAAACTCCAAGTAGTGATGTAATGATGGCGGCACTACAAAGTCTTTGAGTAGATTCACAAATGGATTGGTCTGGGAACGATTGTTAACTTCCTATAAACAAAGTCTTCTAAAATTTCAACCAACACTTTATAGCTAGTTAAATCCTTTAGGGATTCATCCAAATCTTTATAATTAGTAATTTATAACCCAATGTGGTTTACACTTTTATACAAATCTTATTCGTCGATGTCTCATTGCGCCTGTGGGGATAAAATAATCTTCCCAACTAGTTTATCATCTTTGGTAGAAAAGGATTGTGTGATTTAATTTTCTGTAGCGAACGGGGATCAAAGAGAACATCACTATATATATGATTTTGTTTTCTACAGCCACTGCATTTGAATTGAAGTTCATTCTCCCTTTACCACATAAACCAATAATTATTTTTGACCTAAATTATAAACACAAACAAATTTAAGAAATTTACTTCTATATACGAGTAACCAAAGAAGGTATCAAAATAAACAAAATATGTATTACTAGACTTTTCATGCAAACTAAAACCTCATGTCTTGTAAGAAATCATGGAACCGTTTTTGTTCATGAATATTGTTCTTGAGCATGTTGAAGTATTGAGAGTTTTGGCTAGGTTTCTTTGACAGTGATAGCAATTTCAAAAACAATAATTCTTATCCTCCATTTGTTCAACTATACAAAGATACTTAGCTTTACAAAATATAGGAGGATATAAAATTACTTGATAAAACATGAACAATTAGATTAGTAGGAATAAACAGATAAGGGACACAACATACTGAAAATAAATGGGGTTGAAATTGTAAATCTTTGTAGGGTAACCCGATTATTTAATATCCCTAGAACCCGTTGGTGGTTATGATCTGAAGAGAGATATGAAATACCGTTGAAGCAAAGATAATTGTGTGTGTGATTGTTTCTTTGAACAACAAATAAGAACATGGGTATTCAAATAACAATGAAAGCAGTTAGTGATACTTTATAAATTTCTTGGTAAATAATCATTGTACGGATCATTCAATTTATATACATAAGGTAGAACAATTTCTTGGCGCCAACTGTAACCGACAAAACCATATGATTGTGTGGGTTCAACTATAACTGCCATCAACCGTTGTTATCCTAATCTACGAAATATAAGTACAATACAAATGTTATATATGCAACATAAGAATAGTAATAATAACAATAGTTAGAGTTATATAATAACACACACCCCAAAAATCTAGGGAATTCAACCTTTCCTATCCGGATCGCCTTTTGAATCCCGGTTTCTCTGAATTTTCAAGTTCGTCTCTTAAACTCGAGTTATCACTTAGGCTTGAAGAATAAGTTCTCGTTGTTTGGTCGATTGCTCTTGTCATTAATCATGGATGTGAGCGAATCTCGTAGATCAGAAATAGCTTTGTCGTATCCTTAATCACCATATCAATATACGGGCTGCCGGTGGTTGTCATCGTCGCGATCAAGCTTAAAGAATTTCTTCTTGACGGTTTAACAGTTTCGGACGTCTTGAGACCGAATGGTTCCTCATCGTTGTGATCAGAAATTTGATGGGATCATACTGGAATGCTATGGTACCCTTGATATGGTTCAAACTAAATAACAAAGAGAGAAACTATAGAAAAGGAATATAAGTTATTTAAATTGCTTAATTTCATTCCATAGACACCTTCATTATATATAGTCAATGCAAGTTACCCTAGACACCCCATACTAAACCAAAATGGCATACTAATCCTTGACTTCGCAATAATAATAAACTTAAATATAAACCAAATAAAACATGTAACAGATAATGGCAATTGCAAAAGAGCCATTGCAACAGTTGTTCTACTCCCCAGGTCCGCATTAACGCTTGATGCCATTGAATAGCATCACCTCAAGAATGAATAACACCATACCTTAACTTCATATTATCCGACGTTGAAACGATGTTGAAGAAGTGTTATCAGTGTAACATTCGGTTTCAAAACCCGCTTCTTTTAAAAAAAATCAAATATTTATTTGTTGTTGGTTGCGCATTTAGTTGTGTTATTTAAATTAATATTTATAGTTAATAAATAAATAATTAATTAAGACCTATAAAATCTATATATATATATAAAGTAAATTAGCTAAAAGTAATAAAAGAATAAAAAGAATTAAACAAAAGGGTGACCGGGAGTCGAACCCGGGTCCCCACAAACTCCACACTCAAAACACCAGTAAACCACACACACCACTTGTTTCTAAAACCGAAACAAATAACTTTATAGTCAATTAAAGGTCAACCTGCAAAAGTTGAAATTTCAGACCAGATCGGACATTCGAGTCAATCGAGCTTAATTACCGATGTTGAGTGTGAAATCGCGCATAATCAATCTTGTGAATCAGTTTAATTCAGAAACTTGAAAACCAATTAACCCTGTAACAGTCCGAAATCAATGGGGTTTTTGAAATCCAATTTAATGATTGAACCAAAACTGAAATCAATGACTGGCTATAAATATCGAATCATTCCACCACACATAACTCGTTCTTAATCACTTCAACTCATTTCACGCTTCGTTAGAAATCCGCCGGAGTTTCATCGGAATCAAAAACGTGTTAATCTGGTATACTCCTTATGAACCTTCCTCTCAGAATCTTTTAATTATTTGTACCAAATTAGTGTTCTGAATAAAACTCAAGCAAGTTTGAAAATATGTATTAAAAGTCATGAAGAAGATGAAGATGGTTTAAGATGTTTTATATAATTAAAATCGTTGTTTTGAACGGATTAGACACACAGTCCAGTGGTGGACTCTGTGCAAACACACTGCACAAGTACCGGGTTCGAGTCTCAGGCGTGGCACTAAATTCGTTATATAAAGCAAACATTTTTACAACTTAACTATTAAACAGTACAGGTAATATATAAATGTAATTAAAATCCTTAGATCTCCGGGTTAGACACCCACCGCAGTTGGTAGGGCTGGGTGCAAAACAAAGCATAGGTCGCAGGTTCAGACAGACACTAAACGCCGGTTCAAAGGTTTTTAAAGTCTTTTTAATAAATGAATTTCAGAAAATACCTAATTAGTATATAAGAATAATAAAATCAGGGATTATTTCGGGTTAGACACGTAGCTTAGTTAGTAGAGCTGGGTGCACGTATACGGGAGGTCATGAGTTCGAACCTCACACACGCTGCCAATAATCGCATAAAGAACCGGTCAGACCGGTCAGGTCTGACAAGCACCATTATTTATTATTTTTTTATTTATTTTTTTTGTTTGTTTATTTATTATCTTTACTTTAATATTTTAATCATTTACAAACAAGGTATCTTAGAATTAAAAACATCATTAAATACCTCAAAAATAACTAAAAATCTAACAAAAAGTATTAAATCAAAATACTAACTTTTATAGATTTATCGAATTATTGCGTTATTATTTAGGTTAGTCTCCTTGGTTGGTTAAATCCAAAATTTGTGTGCGTTAAGCATCAATCCAAGGAAACGCACCCACTGTGAGTGAATTCTTACAAATTCCCCTTTTTAATCATGTGTTTGGGGTGTAACACGGGTCGTTACATATTTTGTTTATTTAAACACTTGTGCTAACACCACTATGTGATCAAATATGTATATTTGTTTGTGTGGTTATGTGTGGTTACATTTTATCATTTCAGTGCAATCATTCATTTATGGCTCGTCAGTTCCTTGTGGGATACGAGTTGAGCATCAGGTGCCTCATTAGATCGGCTCCGTTTGATTGAGCCTTGATCTCAAGTTCATCGTTCATCATGTTCATATGTTCATTGTTGATTATATGTAGTTTGTGATTTATTTATATATATACATATGCTCACTTATGGTCCATGCATAATTTTTGTTGAAATAACTGTTGGTGCATATTTGTGACAACAGCTTAATAGTTTAATAGTTTAGTCTTTGGATATTTTGTATTGGGCTTAGCATTTGTGTTTAGCTTGTTTAGAGTTGTAATGGGCTTGGAGAATGGCCTAGCCCAGTCTAAAGCGTAGTATGTAGAAATGCAGTATATATACATGTTATGCATTAGGGTTTTAGGTTAGACACAGAAGAGACAGTTAGACAAGTTGGTTAGACGGTTGGTTGGAAGAAATCTACAGAGAGTGGCTGAGAGATTTCTAGAGAGTCTTGAATTGATTATAAACCATAGTGTTGGATAATCAATAGAAGACTGTTTAAAGGAATTGTGTTCGTGTTCATGTTCTTGTTTCTGTTAAATCTAATCTAGGGGATTCCGCACTCTAGGTTAGATAGGCGATTATGTGAAGATCCATAAGGACTAGGGGACCTACAATTGGTATCAGAGCATTCGGCTCTTGATTATTGCTCGGTTGAGAATCATGACAGCAGAAAAATTGGATTTTTGGGTGTTTTGAAGGCTGTTTAGAGTTTGTGATGGCTGAATTAGGGTTTTGACGGCTGTTTTAGGGTTTCAGCACGTAATTCGGATTAACAGCAGGCATTTCGGATCAGAAGTGAAGCATTTTGGATTGAAGACGTGCATTCCGGATAAAAAAGCACAGTATATATCATTGGACTGAACTACAGATATACAGGTACCATTTCAATCTGTAAGTCATACTTGTCATAATTGCACTGAACTACAGGGTAAAGTTGACAAATTATCGGAGGAAAAAAAATTTTGTTAGTTGAATTAGACAAACTGAGAGAGTCAAATGTTCTTTTGAGTAAAAGGGAGTCAAATTTTCTAAATACACTCAATTCAAATGAACAAGAAATCATCAGTTTGACCAGCAAAGTAAATGAACTTTTACAGATCATTGATTTGGCTCGTGAAACTGTGAAGGATAAGACTAACGAGCTTTCTGAAAAGTGCACAGAATTGGCTGGTGCACAGGCCAAAATTGTTGAACTTCATAGAAAGTTAGACAAATTTGGAGAATCCTCGGTAGTCAGGACTCAAATTCAAAATTGAAAAGGAGTAGTGATAAAACGGGAGTGGGGTTTAGTAAAGCTTCACCTTCTGAGGATCTGGATTACTCCTTTTTACCAAATGAAAATGAGCTAACAGATTTTGTTCCTACTATACCTGCTATAGTGATTCTGATAACAGTTGACATACCTGATAGTCCAGGCTCTTTGAAAGAATCTGTTAGGTCTAATAGTACACCTCATGAAGTGGATGAGGATACTAAAGACAAAACAGTCAAAACATTTAAAAAGGGATCTAACAGAAAGAAAACCTTTAAGAAGAGATCTTGTTTTAAATGTCACAACAAAGGGCATGTGGCTAGTTGTTGTCCTTTTAAAAAGGGGAAGCAAGTGGAGACTGAGGTTGAGGTTAAGGATGGAAATCAGGTTGGGTCAAATAAGAATGTTAAACCATGTTCTCTGACAAATCACCCAAGATTTCAACCGAAACCTTCAACATCAAGAAGATTTGATAGTCCACGAAAATTTTCTCCTAAATCAAGTCATGTTAATGGACAATTAAATTGTTTTACAAGGAAAAATTTTGGATATCAAAATCGATACAAGGCTACTGGTAATCGAAATGTTCAAAGAAGAAACGAATATAGGGGTTTTAGTAACTCGAATGTTCAAAACAATCGAAAACTTTTTCAAAGATCAGATTATAATAATGGGAGAAGAAGGTTTCGAGATAATAATTTTCAAAGGTCGAAAAATCCAAGAGGTTATTGGAATTCTCACAATCAAAGATCTCATGAAAATTATAAACCTTGTTCAACAGCTTGGAAGACATCCAAGACACCTATAGGGTGTGATGGATATTGGATGGAAGTTCCAATGGTTGATGAATCTGGACGACCCAAGACCTTTAAGGCTTGGGTCCCCCTGTCTAACTAAGTTGTTGAGTGTGTGCAGGATGACCAAGAAGGATTGCTGATGTGTTCAACAGTGGTTATTCCTATAAATAATCTGAGGTGAATAGTAGGTTACACATGGTAACGAATTATTTACTTCCGTGCTAGAAAATGTTTACTAACAGTGAAAAACCTTTTTATCAAGTTGAGGTGGGAGTATGTTTGTATTTAAATTTCTGTTTTTAAAACTTTACTCCATAAAAACAAAAATTTAGGGGGAGAAATTTCCCTAAGCCAAAAAGAGTTTAGTTAGTAATGTGAGTTTAGGGGGAGTAAGTTGAAAAATTTTAAAGTTTTTGTTAAAAATCAAAAATGAGTTTTCACTGTGTGAAAAAAAAGAAACGATAGTACATCAGCAAGTTAGACTGTCACACTGAAATTAAAAGAAAATTGCTTAAGTGTGAGAGCAGCTTGATCATATGATGTACCAGTAGGCAAAAGGCATGAAATAATCAACTTATCTTTGTGATACAATTATAAGAAACTATGTTTGAGTGGGTAACATATCAGTGGCGTATGGTTTTATAACCTTAAATCTTGCGTTGATAGATTGCCAAAAATATGAGGTTTTAGGTCTTTATATCGTTATTTCATCCGGGTATCAAGGTTGTCCTTTTGCTGCATCTAGATATATGCTGACCTAGGCACAACCAGGATATCTTAAAAGAGCTAAAATGCCAAATCCCAAATATTGAAGATGCTATCCTAGAGAGTCATTCAAATGTGCAAATTGCATTATTCGTACCAAAATTTGGTATTTGTCCTAACCCTTGTTGGATATTGGTCTCTTTGTTGTACGGAAGTACTGACCTGATCACTAATTATCTAACGTTGAAAATTCAAAAGGATGAATTTCGATATACTCACCTACTATGATGAATTTTTGTGCATACCTTGATCGTTGGGGTATGTCCTGAAGTGGGACACACTAGTATATCAGTATAAATTATCTAAACAGATCACGGGGTAATGGTACTTGAAATGTTCATGTATTTTGTTTTAGTGGATAAACAATACTGGTAATCGTCTTGGACTGTTATTCATGAATATTGCATATAAAATAATCAGATAGTGTGAAAACAGTTTGGTATTGCTGATATGATCTTCTTACCGGTGAACTCACAAAAAACAGAGTGTTTATTTTCTTGTTAGTTAGTTGTTTTCAGAAAATACAAAAATACAAAAAGATTTGTTTTTAAAATATCCCAGATTGATCTGATAAGTTGTTTATTTTTGCGTGAGAAGATAAAATATTGGTTTATCTTTAATGTGGAAAAGAACTAATGGTTTTTCGAGTTACTTGCTTGTGTTTCTAAACAGATTGATGCAGTTATCAAAATGAAGTGCAGAATACAAGTAAAGTACATATTAAGAATGGAGTGCAGAATGTGTGAAGGTGCATGGTAGGATCCTTTTACTACATTGCAAAGGGAGATATAGATGAATTTGGTGAGATGAGCTTAACCAGAGAATGCTAGCTTGCTATCTACAATGAATGAAGATTTAGTGATTGGATGCATCAGCTTAGGGGGAGTCTGTTGTTGTCAGAATCTGTTTGTAGCTGAAGCTATCCAAAGACCAAAAGATCATAAGATGTTTGAAGACAAAATTACACTATGAAGCTATTGTCAAGGGGGAGTCTGTTGGTGCATATTTGTGGCAACAACTTAATAGTTTAATAGTTTAGTCTTTGGATATTTTGTATTGGGCTTAGCATTTGTGTTTAGCTTGTTTAGAGTTGTAATGGGCTTGGAGAATGGCCTAGCCCAGTCTAAAGCGTAGTATGTAGAAATGTAGTATATATACATGTTATGCATTAGGGTTTTAGGTTAGACACAGAAGAGACAGTTAGACAAGTTGGTTAGACGGTTGGTTGGAAGAAATCTACAGAGAGTGGCTGAGAGATTTCTAGAGAGTCTTGAATTGATTGTAAACCATAGTGTTGGATAATCAATAGAAGACTGTTTAAAGGAATTGTGTTCGTGTTCTTGTTCTTGTTTCTGTTAAATCTGATCTAGGGGATTCCGCACTCTAGGTTAGAAAGACGATTCTGTCAAGATCCATAAGGACTAGAGGACCTACAATAACTAATATAACAAATTGTTTAAATGTTTAACTTAGATTCACTCGCCAACTTTTGTTGACCCAAACTTTTATTTACGCATGATACAGGTGGAAAGGTTGAAGAAAGGAACACTTAGGATTGGCCTTAGAAGATGAATGAAAAGTGTCTTGTTTAAAAAAATATTTATTGTGTTTGGATAATTGTTCTTAAACTTCAAATTAATAAATTTGAAACTTAATTTTAGTAAATGGCATGAGCTTTGATGATAACCAATTATGCCCCGACTTTTATTTCCGCTGCGGGTGACAGATTGGTATCATAGCTCTCTTGACTATCGGGATATAGGATAGGTTATTAGATAGTTGATTTGATTTTAATTTTTTATGTGTTACATGCAAAACTCATGATGTTTATATGTTTCATGTTTATTTCATACACAAATTCATGCAAGCATTTTCACTACTACATGTTAATGTGTTGTTCATCATGGTCTATATATTGTTAACATATCATGCCTACGCAAGCACACACATCACAATTTCACAATTATCATGAATTCTTTCTCAAAGGTTTTATAATGTTTTTCATGTTTTTCAATCATATCAAAGTGAGTTCTACGACGGGCATGTAGTAACTGGAAGGGTACGAGTACCGGTAGTCGGAACGTCCTGTGTAGGCTTGGCATTCGTATAAATCCAATATAATGGACCAGTTTGCTTACCTGGAGACTAACGATGAGAGTACGAAGGACCTATTAGGCCAAAGCATGCCACACCAAACGTCGTGTGAACTAACCCCACTTTGAGTTGTCATTGTGTCCTAGACACCCTCCGACCTTACATCTCGCAATCATGTTTTACGATTTTCATTCAGGTGATGCGAGTGTTATCAGGCCGACGCCAATGTGAACCCTAGGCCCACGTGACTACCTAGGCCGAAGTATGGGAGACATTTGGAGGCCCAAACATGAGCAAGCCCAAGACATCCTATGGATGTAGTTAAGTTATTGTTCCAACCCAAACTTCAGTAATTTGACCAACATCTTTGAAGAAATTCTTCCTATAGCATCAAGTAACTGTCAGAAATTATACATATACATTATAATTGGAAAGGATGTGTAAAAAAAAAACACTTACACATCATCTTCTTCAATTGAAAAGCTTAGGCGGCCCATAAACATGGTCTTGGATGTTGTGGCTTGAGGACTAACTGGTGTCTGAGGCTGAAACCTTTAGCATGTACTACTACAATCAGAATTAAATCCAAACCGAAGAGTAACCATTTTATTTTTCCTCTACGGCTCTTCATCATCAGATAAAAACAAAACAAAACACAACAAGACTGGGGAAAAATCGTATACATTTCTATAGCTCTTCTTAACCAGGGTCGCTGAAGAAAAACCCTTTCTAACAGCACCAGATGCCGATTTGTTGGGTTGGGTTGCCACATTAACATAATTTTGAATATAATTTTTTTTTTGTTATTGTATGTATGTAAGTATAATGAATTACTTAGCTATAGTATTATACTTTATATATCTGCTATACAAATATAGAAGGTCCAATAAGTTCAGATCCATAGTGTGGTTTTTTGTTTTATTTTATTTACATATTTCTGGTTATTGCACCTCAAATGATCAGCAAACCTTTCGAGGACCACGGCGGATTTTCATCAAAAGTAAGAGTTCAAGATTAAGATCTAAATCTTTTTTTTTCTAAACAGCCTAGTTATTTAACGCAAGTTATACAAAGTCCTTCCGAGTAGTATTTTTATATGACAGGGAAATTCAAAAGGTTAGTATACATGTAAACATGAAAAATAAAGAAAAATAACAAGAGAGAATGCACACCTATGTTATGTGTAGTCATGCTTGGTCTGCTAGGTCCACGACCTCTGCCGCGAATCCTAGAGTGACACCTGTCCAAAACCCTCCATATATTCTGGGCATGTTGTTATCTATATGAATACAAAAAGCTGATGAACAGTAATAACAAAGCAAAATATTAATATTACTCTCTTTTAACATCTTCATTAATGATGATATATGTTTTAATTTATTATCTATATTAATACAAAAAAAACTGATGAACAGTAATAACAAAACAAAATATTAATAATTTATTACTTTATCATAAAATTATAATTATTATCTATATTATTATTATTATTATCTACATGAATCCAAAAAGCTGATGAACAGTAATAACAAAGCAAAATATTAATATTACTCCCTTTTAACATCTTGATTAATGATGATATATATTTCAATTTATTATCTATATGAATACAAAAAAAAATGATGAACAGTAATAACAAAAATATATATATATTTATTATTTTAATTCGTTTTTTCATAATATATAGAGGTATGAATCTTTTTAGCCTATTTTGTTTATAAAACTTGGGATATGGCATTAGCCACTTGGAGCGGGTATTGCAAAATAGGCAAATGCTTTCATAAATGTAATAACCCAGTTTAATCCGTTTTGCTTGAATAACATTATACACTTGGGGGTTAATAGTACCGTGTCCGAGCATCACGAATTATTAATTGAAATGGCCATATAAAATGAGTGTGGGGTGTAGGCATACACCTGACAGACGCAAAATATTAAAGATGTAGGTGTGTATATTAATCATGTACCAGCATTTGATTTCTAGTTCCGACTGTATAGACAAGCACGTAAAACTTGTAAAAAGAAATCTATCCTAATGTAAAACTTAAAATGATGAGCAAATGGTCTTCATATATATATCAAATGATTTTCAAAAGAGTAGATTAATAGTATTTACCACTAACGTATTTTAAAGATTGACCTCAGGTGACCAACCTCAATAGTAGGCTGGATACGATCGGTCATAAAGCTTTGGAATTTGCAACACTATGGCTAAAGATATTCTCTAAACCAATTTTTTACCACTAGAAATACGCTGCTAATCCTCAAGTAACCCAACTCCATGTCCTTGACTCCTCATTGTGGGCTTGCGAGATATTGCTTTCCCGGTGGGTCAGGCTACTTTAAAAGCTATTTTGGGCCAAGTGACCAAATACGAGAAAGCATGCTTTGACAACCAACACATGTTTGTCCCATTTGAAACTTTTAGTTTCTTTACACAAGAGGCTGTAGACCTGCTTAAAGGGTCATGCATAGTAATGTCATGTCCCCGAGATTTATAAATATAGTTTTTAAAAGACATAGTTTGGCAATTAAAAATGGGTAGCGACGCAACTTGTTGCCGTTTACCTTCTGATTTCCATGTCATTTCTTGTCAAGTTTAATACATAATTTATGTTTAGGAAAAGATATAAAAGCTTAAATTTGTAGAAACAAACAAATGAGATTAAAGGGAGGGGGTAGAATAAAAAAAGAATTGGGTTAAAATTGTAAATATTTGTTTATAAAACCCTAAGTGTCTCTATTATTCTTTGAAGGGCAGCCATCAGACTTAGAATAAGGCCTCCGGATATGCCAAAACCATCAGTGTTCGATGAAATCATGCCTCCCGATATGTCAAAATCATGGTGAGTGTATTTGATATTGAATTCTTTTCTTTTTATCTATCTAGGAGTAAGCGTGGTAGTGATCAGAAACTGGTTCTGGTTTTATGTTATGTCTTAGCATCCGTATCATCTTGTAGGGTGGTGAAAAACAATCGTTGACTGTTCATGGGATTTCGGAAGACAATCTCGTCACAGGTAACTGTAATCTATTAAATTTTGTATTTGCTACACTAACATCTCTAATGCCATGTGTATGATTTCTTGTCTGGATCATAGGTTCAAACAGTCCTGCAAGTGAACAGCTTCTAATGTAGCACTGATAGTGGGTTAAGCCAGATTTATTCTTCCTGAGATTAATAAATTAACGGATTTTAAATCTGGTTCTCTTGCTATACTGTTAGTTATCTTGGGTATGGCATGTTTGCTAGTTTGATTGTATTCAGAAGATTATTGGGTTTTTTGTTGTTAACGTCTTTGAATTTTGCAGCTGATCAAACAGAGTTTGAACTGACAGAGGATGGTATGGTTTCTCCCTGTAAGCATTAAGATGTACTTCATATAGTTATCAATATTAAATCTTCAGTTTTTTCTATCCGTTTAATTTTCTCATCTATTAGTGTTCCTTCTTTGCAGCAAATGATGGTTACTGTTTAATGGGGAAGACTCCAATTGTTTTGATTCATTTGAACTTTCTGTTGCAGCAGAAGTTCAAGTGTTATCCAATGCTGCAATTCAGAAAGCAGATGAAGTTTCTGCCACACTTTCCAGTGCAAGCGTGCATTGTAAATGGTTCCCAGAGTCTCCTACCTGGCTGTACAGTTTTCGGAGACGTCTTGTAGACAGAAGCACACAAATGAATCACCGCTGCGGTGGTGTTTTTTCTAAGCCATTAGTTGATTGGCATTCACATAAATGAATCTTGAGGATCACTAAGAAAGTGTGTAATTATTTTTTTTTAGTGATAGAGTTTTGTATCTTTGTGGATTAATGATGAAAAATTGTATTAGAAGAGAATTACTTGTTCATAGTAAGTTGAATCATGTGATAAATCATTTATATAGAGTACTTTCTTCTTGTTTAATTAGTTAGTTTTTGTTATTTGGTTTAATTATAACACAAATTACAACTGATAAATTAATTACTACGTTGCTTTTTGTCATTTGTTTTAATTGTGACACAAATTACATCTAAAATATTAATTACTATGTTACTTTATGTTATTTTTTTTAATTATGACACAAATTACAGCTAATATATTAATTATTAGGTTACATAACCATGTAATAGTATCACGAATTGGATAATTTGAATAATGAAAATTATAAAATAAAAATAAAATTGAAGACATATATGTTAGCCCCAGTTTTCTGTTTACTGATGTTCTTCTAAGTTAAAGTCAAAAAGTAAAACAAATGTGTGTGTACATATATATATATATATAGAAAACTAAGAAATATGTCATTTGAATTAAAATAACCATGTGTAGTGAGTTATAAAATCCATAGATTTGATTTGAAATGGTATTGAGTTCCGATCATGACCATGACCCGATTTGTATATTTTAACCTTAATTTAATTAGGATGTTAGCAATACACGCACCCCAAATTAAGTGCACTGTTCATTGGATTTGGAATAAGTGTTGAAGAACTATTCATATATTATATCTTGTTTGGAATAAGTGTGGTTGTGATCAGGAAGTGGTTGCGGTTAAATTTATTGCAGCCATTCGATAATGACCATGATATGCTAACATAAAATCGGTATCATCATGCGGCGTGTTGAAGAATGATTGTTGACAGTTCATTGGATTTCGGAAGACAATCTCGACTCTGCCCCTTAGATCTATTGCAAATTAAGTACGTTTTCTATTTCAATTTTGATCTGACTTGGTGGATCTACAATTTAATATATGTACAAAAAGTTGTAAACTCGAAATTTCTTAATTAAAATTTAACCGGGGCTTAGTTTGATGGTTTTAATTTTATGCTAATCGCTTAACTGACCAGACATATTAATCATGATTTTTATGAACAATTATCTTATTGCTGTTTTTCTCATATAATCCTCTGGTTGAATAAATTTAAAAGTATTGACCAAGAATTTCTTTTAATATTCTTGAGTTTAAACATGATCAATCGAAATTTCAAAGGCATTGATTGACTGAGTCAGCAAGATGTCAAAACAGTTATACTGAATCTTGCTTGGAAACCATGAAAAATTTGTCTAATTTTTTGGTAAAAATTGATCATGACTCCTATCTGTTCTTTTTTTATATCTGCCTTATAGAGTTGCTGGAAGGTGTTGATGTCAATTCAATAAACTTTAGTTGCTTCTCAATAAACTTTATTTTTTTATATCTGCCTTATATTGTTTTTAATGAAAGAAGATCTTTGGTAGATAATGAAAACTGAGCGCCATTACAGGTAAATGATGAAATCTTTGGTGCGAAGACCACAAACTCTTTCATTAGGAAGTTGCCATGTGAATGTAAAACGTTCAACATTCAAAGTGGCCAGAACCAGAAAATCGCACGTTGGAGGTTGACTTGTTTTCAGCCCAAAGTCAATGCTTGAACAGATTATTCAAGATATCCAGATCTAAACAAAGATAAATCAAGTTCACCCTTCCTGTTTGCTTATCACTCAAGAATTCAATCTTTAGCTTTAGAGTCCTACGCGACATTGCAAAGATTATGATCTCTTTGAGAACCCGAAGACGGATGGAACTTGGTGAGTACACAGCGGTTGAACGTTTCGCAACGTCATCATGCATAGATGGAGAGCAATGCAAAAATTGGGAAATTTAGAGCCACTTGCCTAATCAGAATATGGGCTAATCTCAAAGTTCAAATGGTGGTGGGATTTCCATGAATTTTTCCAATTTCATGATAGAAGACTACTTTGAACAATAGATCTTGTATCTCTGAATGAACCAATGTAGCTAGTGTGGTGGTGTTGGGCCTTTGGAATCTGGTCCCATGATCCAAAAATGAATTACAACAGTTACAACGATGGTTTTCCTAAGCTTTAAGATTAACAAGCATACAAATGAATCTTGAAGATTATTTAAAAAAAGAAGTTATATCTATTTTTTATCATACATTTCTGAATCTTTGTAGTAAAATGATGAAAAATTGTTGAATCTTTAAAATAGTATTCATATAATCTTTTTAAACTCTCTATGATAGATTGTTGAATCTTTAGATTAATAAGGGAAACTGTTAATTGTCTATTCTTTTGTATGATAAATTTTTATCTTTTAGTTTTCCAATTTTGTAACACTCCTATTGTATCTTGTTCATCTAAGGGACTTAACGACTTCCATCCTTGCTGGTAATATTCCACAAGGCAAGATCACATGAAAACAGAAAGCAAAATAATTAAGAAAGTAGAAAGGAAACATAAATTACCAAAACAAATGTGATGAGATGGAGTGTGATACTTCTTCCAAAAAAAAACCTTGTTTGAATATTACTATGGTCGAGGTTGAAGATCAATCTTCCTTTACCCCATAAACCAATAATTATTTTTGACTTACGTCTGAAAAGCGAACAAATTCAAGAAAATTACTTCTCGACACTAATAAGTAAGGAAGTTATCTAAATAAAAAATAACTCTCGGTTTGTTCACCTATACAGAGACACTCTTTTTTGACAGGCAACGATAACTTCCTTTTATTGCTGAACAACAAAACCAAAGATCAACACATCAAAGTGCTATATTGAACGTTACACAATTCAGTAAACCACATATTACAATCATAAATTAAAACTAAAACTTCTCCACTGTTTCCCAAGTTATACTCGTCGCCTTTGTTCTATTCGCCATCGAGTCGTACGTACTTTCTTTTATCTCTTCCACTATCTTGCAATTGATCACCTCTAAACCTTTAAATACCTTTCTGTTTCTTGCATTCCAATGCTCCATAACGTTTGCGAAAAAACTGAGTGTACTAGTCTTTTCCAAATTTGACGACCCGTAGATCCCCACATTTTGCATTACTTCCTTCACCGTATTCATGTGTTGTTTTATTGGCAGTTTCATCCTGTGGAATACTTGCCTCCGAACCTCATCTGCATAAAGGCACCGAACTAATAGATGATCGGATTGTTCCTCTACTATGCTACACATTGGACAATTAGTATTTTGTATGTTTACACCTCTGCTTTTCAGTACCTTAGCTGTTGGTATCTTTACTTCTTCGCACACCATATGAACATGTCTTTGAAATTGCCATTTACCGTTTTTATTAATCCCCTTTTATTGCTTCATTACACCGATCCACCTCTAACTAACTATTAAATACATGAAATGGTGACAGGCGATGGTTACTTTCGTCGTCGTCCATAAAATAATTTGACTATGGTCGATACATCTCTACCCAGTGCAGTACACGTTGCGCCCGGCCACTTATTCATGAGATCCATGCTCACCGAAACTCTATCTATTTTACTAAGTTTCTTCCCCTCCATTGTCAAATATGTAAACTTTCTTCCGATCATTGTATATTCCACAAAACCCCTGGTACCAACAAAATTATTAACGCACAACAAAATTATTAGCAATCCAAAGGATACCTAACCTTATTGAAGTCGCCACTAAGGATCCACATACAAAGACACTTAGGTAAAAAAATAGGAAGATATAAAATTACTTATTAAATAGGGTGATTCTATTTTCACCCAACTTTTTTTCTATTTACAACAAGTGATTTAACATTAATAATTCAAATTTGTGTTATTCTTTTATAACTTCTAATATATATTTTTTTGTTAAGAAATGAATACGGTTTTGTGATGTGCTCATTTTTTATCTACATTTTAATATAAGTTCATATAAACTGAATATAAAATTTTATAACGACTTACAAAACATTATATTAGATAATTCGTTTTTATAAGATTTATATCAAAACGTAGATAAAGCACATTACAAAACCATATTCTTTTTAAAAAAAAAAACTTATATATCGGAAGTTATAAAAGAAAAACACAAATTTGAATTTATTGATCTGATACCACTTTGTGCAAATTGCAGAAAGTTGGGTGTATATAGTAGGGCCCTATTAAATATGAACGATTAGATTATTAGGAATAAACAAATAAGGGAGGAGACAAAATGAAAATAAATGGGATTGAAACTGTAAATGATTGTAGGTTAGCCCCATAATTTGATATCTCTAGAACGATCAACTTGTTGGTGTTTATTTTGATATCTCAAATCTGATATTTCGTTAACATCAATCAAGACTTAGTTAACCTACAGTTGGTTTAAAAAAAAAGAGGATATCAAATATACTATTATAAATATGAACCGCAGGATTTGTATAATTAAACGAAATGCAAGGAGTAGAATGGAAAAAGAATGGGGTTAACTTTGTAATTCTAGCACGACAACCCCGTTATAAAACCCTAGCATCTGTCTAATTCTTTTGTCAGGTAATACTCAACAAACTGCCGCGCAGCCTCAAATAACCTTATATGGACAATGCTTTATCGGCTGTGTTCCATGAAATCAAGCCTCCTGATATTACAAAATCGGTGAATTGCATTTAATTTGAATCCTTTTCATCAGTTTATATTTTTATCTTGTTGTAATAAGCGTCGTTGTGATTAGAAAACAGGCAGGGGTTTGATTTATTGCAGCCATTCGATTTCATCATGACCATGACAAGCTAACATAAAATCGGTATTGTCATCATGCAGGGTGTTGAAGAAAGATCGTTGACTGCTCATTGGATTTCGAAAGACAATCTCGACCCAGGTAACTCTTAAAGCTACCCCTTAGATCTATTGCAAATTAAGGACATTTCTATTTAAATTTTGAGCCGATTTTGTGGATATGCACTTTAATATATATATACGAAAAGTTGTAAACTTGATAAGTCTTGATTCAAATTCAACTGGGGCTTAATTTGATGGTTTTAATTGCTTGCTAATAACTTATCTTACCAAACAAACTTATCATGATATCTAAGAACATTATCTTTTGCTGTTTACAGGGCCCCACCTAGGGGTCGGCGATCCACAAGGCATCTAGGGCCTTGAATTTTTATATATATCATCGTAGTTATCAAAAGCGACCTATTTTGACGCCTAGGCGAGATATTGAGTAGATCCTCTTGGTATTTAAAGCGCAGGTCCGTGTACATTTAATAATAATTGATTCGTTTTTTAATTAACCCATGCACATTTAATAGTAATTCCCATATGATGGTTTTGATGATCGATGAAGAAGCTTTTCAACTTGTACCATTAATTACTTTTTGCCGTTCAAAAAAATAATAATTACTTTTTGAACTTTTTGTTAATTAATGTTAATGAATCCTTTTTAAATTAGCTCACACTCATCTAAAATAATTAACACATCTGATGGTTTTGATAATTAATGAAGAACTTTTGTATTATAATCTTTTGGTATTTGACATTGTTTTGGTACTTTATTTCCATGATTATGTTACTCAAATTATGAAAAAGGTGTTATCTTTCAAGTTTTGGTATTGCAATATATCAGTATTTTGAAAAAAGTATTATCTTTTATACATAATATATATCTTTTTATCGTTTTCTAAATGCGCTTTTTTCGCCCCGCACTTTTTTGGCTTCTCTCCTAGGCACTAGGCGAAGCCTATGCACCTTACGCCTTTGATAACTATGTATGTTATATAAATTGAAAAGCCATTTAAAACACTAATGCAACCATAGTACAGTTGTTTGCACGTCGCATTATATACTCATGGAAAATGGTTCAATCCTTGTTGTTGGCTTTTTTTAAGTTTTTCCTGTAGTGTAAAACTTGATGGCTAGCTAATATCAGTGACAAAATCAGTTACTAATAACAACTGATTCATTGAAGAACTGAAAAAAAACAATGCTATTATGCCAAGTCATCTCAAGTCTTAGTACATAAGTTCTATTCGTTATAACAGGTGTTTGCACAGCTGCGTGTGATTTGACCCAGACAACAACTCCAAACACTGTTAAGGCAAAACTTGTTACCAAAAATAATCCTTCTCCTGTGGGTGAACTGACGGCTTAGCGAAGCAAAAAATCAAAGCAGTTGATTTCCAGAAGTCGTGGAAATGTGGGTGAAACCGAGGCACGTCAATCAAGTGTTCGGTTGGAATCTATGACAGCTGACATTCAGGTACCTGCGGCCTACGTTTTATTTTCCATGATATGATAGTTTTGTTTTTGTTAGAGGTGGCAAGATGGGAAGGGTTGGTAACAGGTCCAAAAGAGATTGTAATGTTTATTGCTATAATGTTATATGCTATGTCATTTTAATACTATAATTTTGCTAAGTTGATTGCTATAACATTAATGGTGGTTTAAAAAAATAGTTTATGTAATTCATTAGGGTCTAATGGCCTTTTTTCGCCTTGTACATGATACTTAATCCCCAGGATTGGCTCTGGCTGTTTATTATTATAATCCTATAATCTTGATTGTATAAAATAAAATTATTGACCAAGAAACTTTTTTTAACATTCTTGAATTAGAATATGAACAAAAGATGATCAAACCTAAATTCCAAGGAATATTTGTGATTGATTGAGTCAGCAAGATGTAAAAAGAGTTATACTGAATCTGGTTTGGAAACCATGAAAAAGTTGTATAATCTTTTGGCAGAATTGATCATGACTTTTATCTGTCTTTTTTATTTTTTTATATCTGCCTTATAGAGGTGCTGGAATGCGTTGATCATCAATTCGATAAACTTGGGTTGGTTTACGGCGGATTGTCTTTAATGAACAAAGATCTTTGGTAGATAATGAAAACCGAGCAATGCCATACAAGATTAGATCCTTGGTGCGGAGACCACAAACTGACCTTCATTAGGAAGTTGCAATGTGAATGTAATGCGTTCAACATTCAAAGTGGCCAGAGCCGAAATCGCATGTTGGAGATGGACTTGTTTTAAGCCCAAAGTCAATGTTCAGAATGAGTTTTCAAGATAACAACATAGAAATGAAGATAAATCAAGTTCACCCCTTGTTTGCTTATCACTCAAGAATTCAATCTTTAGCTTTCGGGTCCTATGCCACATTGCATGAATGATGATCTCTTTGAGAAGCCAAGTCCGGCGGTGGAAAGTTTTGCAACGTCATCACGCATAGATAGAGAGCAGTGCATTGCACAAAATTGGGAAATTTAGAGCCACTTGCCTAGTCGGAATCTCAAAGTTCAAAGGGTGGTGGGATTTCTATGAATTTCTCCAGTTTCATGATAGAAGACTACTTTGAACAATATATCTAGTATCTCTGAATGAACAAATGTAGCTAGTGTGGTGGTGTTGGGCCTTCCGAATCCGATCCCATGATCTGCAAATGATTCACAACACTTACAGCGGCGTTTTTTCTAAGCTTTAGTTGATTAACATGCATGAAGCTTGAAGATTCTTAACAAAGTTAGTTATATTTATTTTTTTGATAGATTTCTGAATCTTTGTAGTATATTGATAAAAAATGGTATTTATCAAATCCTTCCTAACTTTCTATACTAGATATTGTTGAATCTTTAGATTTATAATGAATACTCGTAATTTTCTATTGTCTTTTGTGATTACTTTTTACTTATTGTTTATTTTTGTAATGGCTTTTACAGTTTTTGTTCATATTAAGTTTTAAAATATTCAAAATTAATTTAATTTAAAAAAATACATTTTAGTTAGAAATTTAACAAAAGAAAACTTCAAAAGGACAATAAATTAACTTTTAGACCAATAACAAAGACTGAAACTAAATTTAACATCAAGAAACAAAAAAAAATATTTTAAAGCCTAGAACAAATTTAATTTGCATTCAGAAAATAATATTAGTTTCTTTATCTACCACCTGTCAATACCGGTGAATAATGAACGATCGTCAATGGTTTAGTTTTTTTCTTAATTTCAGAATACACATAAGGTTTAACCTGTCACGCCACTATTTTTGGTAAGCACGCTTTGTGGTGCACGTGGGTGATTGTTAACAGAATTTATATGCAAACAAAGTTTGCGGATGCGGCTTGACAAATGATGTTTGATAACAACTGATGAAAACTTCATCATCTACAACGATTTTTTCTCACTGCAATTTGCAATAACTTTAGCAAGCATGGACCCATAATGAATTCTAAGTTATCTCTATTGGAACCCACAGCTCATTATCATTTGCATTGAATTGAACTTTAGAATTAACTGCTAATAGGCAATTCAATCATACCATCATCAGAATCAATAGAGAGTGGTCCTAAAATATTCTTGAAAGCCTCTTCAGCTCATTAAGGTGTCAACAGCCCTTCTGCTGACCCGTTTATTTGCCTTACGAACAAATGCTTATCAGACACGCATGTTTTGCAATTGCTGATCAGTTATGAAATAGCTGTTTCTAAGAAGGTTTACAACGGCTACAGATGCGCTAGCCATGCTGCCTTGTATGAATCAGCAAAGTAGCGTCGAAGCATAAGATTTGAGAAAAAAGAATTTTCAACCGTCCCTAGTTCCTCTAACTACCGACTTTGACTTCAAAAACCCTATCGACCTCATCATTGTTTTGAAACCTTTGATGTGAACAGTTAATTAAAGAAGTTACCTCAGGGGGGACTATTCTTCAACTAGAGGACCATCGATTGGCAATTTGAAGAAACCATCACTATAACTTTCTAATCAGTTAGCTCCATCAAAAGGTGGACTCACAACTCTACTGATTTGGAAGTTCGATTATCGAAATTGGTTCATTGAATCTGATAAGAGAAAGAACATCCATCACTTCATTAATCAGCTTGAAACCTCTAAAGTAGATTATGAAGGCACCATATTTATCACATCGGTTTATAGGATTTATAAAGCAACATGATGATTGAAGAATCAAAGTAGAAAAGGA
Organism: Scalesia atractyloides; assembly: GCA_947069175.1. Classification (NCBI taxonomy): domain Eukaryota; kingdom Viridiplantae; phylum Streptophyta; class Magnoliopsida; order Asterales; family Asteraceae; genus Scalesia; species Scalesia atractyloides. The sequence goes on from CAMTDV010000003.1 coordinate 2,559,008, forward strand.
TTCACAAGAAGTTGTGTGAGGTTTTGATGGATAAAGGGGAATCACAACAAAACCAATCTGTTTCTCACTAGGTGCAGCGGATTTACATCTGAATTGAAAGTACAAAACAAGTAATGAGCACATCTAAATCATCTATGGCAACTTTTAATCAATTAAGTTCAGTATATCTTAACTGCCCTTTAATAAGATCTATTGCAAGTGAGGTTTACTTAAATTTTGAGACAATTATGTTGATCTAAAATTTAATTTCTCTAGAACCATCATCTTGTTGGTTCTTATATTGAGATCTAAATTGTTATATTTCTTTAAGTTCAATCAGGGCTTCATTTGATGGTTTTTATTTTGTGCTAGTAGTGTATTTGCTGTTTATTCTCATATCCCTAATTGTGTAAAATGAAATTTTTACCGAGATAAAGTTTTAACACTCTTGAGTTGGGATATATATACAGCAATTGATAGAATCAAATCTAAAATTTGAAGGCATTTTTAGGGTTTGTTTAGTAAGCAAGACATGAAAAATAATTATATTTACAGGAAAAGAGTAATTGTATCACTTACAGAATCCATGAAAAATGGGTAAATGTTTTGGAAGGTTATCTAATAATAGTAATTGTACAACTGGTTCAAAGTTTACTACTACATTTGCTTGGCTTCGCTCTTAATTAACCAGAAAATAACTGTTGCAAAGCCTTTAAAATGTTAGACTGTAAACTTGAACAAAAGTAGCATTCCATTTAAGGGTGCTAACAAGTTAACATTCTATGTTATTTTATTTTTAGGACCTGACTCAAAAGCAAAACTGTTCTCACGATTGGTTGTACAATTTTCGGATAAGTCCTGTAAGTTGAAGCACACAAATAAGTCGTCATCTCTAAGGTGTTCTAAGTTGTTTTATTGATAAATGAAGGTAACAAGTTGAATAAATGGTGTATAACTGCTTGGTTGTTTTCTTGTTCATCAGAAGCACATGTGAGAGATGTCTGCATCACAACGAGCTCGGGGGAGTCAGGCTGTGACTGAAAATCTGGGATCGTGGTTTTAGTTTAGGCCCAAGGAATCATTAGCAAGAATATGGTCCTTGGTCTCCCTCGAGTACCACAAGAGGAGCCATAAGACTTGGCGCAACAGTAGAGTGAAGTGGTGCTAGGACTTCCAGATACGATCCTTGGATATGCTATAACACCTTGGGATTCTCTTGATTAATTAGATTCTGAAGAGTTCTATGCTTTTATCACTATCATACATTCTAGAGATGATAAATGTTTAATCTATGTTCTTCTTATGTGACTCATCCAATCTAGGACAGCCATAGGAGACTCATTATGCATTTGATTCTTTGCTAAAAGTATATTAATGTAGGGTGTTAAGTTGTTAACACCCTTAGATAAACAAAAAATAAAGGACTATCAAAGACCAGAAAATCGCATGTTGCTTAGATAAAGTGTAATTGTCTGGGGCTTGAAGAGCATTATCGGTTCATAGTATTTCAACAACCAAACATCTAATATAACTTCCATTGTGTTATGATTTGTTGAGCTTGTTTTGGATTACCCATTATTCAATTCAACCTTATTGTAATTATGGGTATGGATCCTAAGAGAAACACATGGTAATTGAGAAACACGAGAAGCATTCTCGAGCACACATATTCTCTAAACAACCCATGTAGGATAAATGAGTTGGGTTTTCTCATGGGCAAAAATAATCCAACATATCTCCCCCTTTTTGTTTATGAGAAAGAGTTCGACATCCTGGCGATCGAACAACATACCTTCAACTTTTCCCTTGCTAAAGCTTTTGTTAACATATCATAACCATTATCATCGTATCGGTATGACTTTATCAAGTTCAAACAACTTGTCTTTAATGGCATCTCCAATCCAATGATACCTAACATCAATATGTTTTGTTCTTTTGTGAAACATAGAATTGTCTTGATGTTTCATCATGGTGGTGAGTGTATCTCAGAGATCATAAATAGTTTTGTCACTTCCTAATCGCCTTGCCTTATCTGGGCTGCCAACGGTTGTCATTGTGGTGAACGTAGCTTAAAGAATATGTTCTTGATGTTTGACTAATTGTCTTATTGTTTCATCATGGCGGCAAGAGTTTCTTTCATATCACAAATTACCTTGTCATGGTCCTTAGTTTCCTTGTCAACGGCTTGAGATCCAGTGATATCGTTGTGATCTGTTACCTGATGAGATCAAACTGGAATGCTATGATACCCTTGATATGGTTCACACTATATAACAAAAAAAGAAACCGTAGAAAACCCTTGAGTTGCCAAAAGTATTTAAACCCATGTTTCCCTATTTAAATTCAAGTGGTGCTTATATACTCACAACTTGCAGGATCTACCCTCAGACCAACCAACCGGCAATTTGTGTTTCCCCCATTGTGGGCTTGGAGTATAGTGCTTTCCCGGTGGCTTAGGCTACTTTAAAAGCTGTTTCGGGCCAAGTGACCAAATACGAGAAAGCATGCCTTGACAACCAAAACATGTTTATCCCATTTGACACTTTTAGTTTCTTTACGCAAGAGGCTGTGGACCTGCTTAAAGGGTCATGCATAGTAATGTCATGATGACCCCGAGATCTATGATCTATGAATATAGTTGTTAAAAGACTTAGTTTTTCTATTAAAAATGGGTCCCGACACAACTTGTTGCCATTTACCTTCTATTTCCACGTAATTTCTTGTCAAGTTTAATACATAATTTATGTTTAGGAAAAGATATGAAAACTTATATTTGTAGAAACAAACAAATGAGATTAAAGGGAGGGGTAGAATAAAAAAAGAATTGGGTTAAAATTGTAAATATTTGTTTATAAAACCCTAAGTGTCTTTAATATTCTTTGAAGGGCAGCCGTCAGACTTAGAATAAGGCCTCCGGATATGCCAAAACCATCCGATGAAATCATGCCTCCCGATATGTCAAAATCATAGGTGAGTGTATTTGATGTTGAATTATTTTCTTTTTATCTATCTAGGAGTAAGCGTGGTAGTGATCAGAAACTGGTTCTGGTTTTATGTTATGTCTTAGCATCCGTATCATCTTGTAGGGTGGTGAAAAACAATCGTTGACTGTTCATGGGATTTCGGAAGACAATCTCGTCACAGGTAACTGTAATCGATTAAATTTTGTATTTTCTACACTAACATCTCTAATGCCATGTGTATGATTTCTTGTCTGGATCATAGGTTCAAACAGTCCTGCAAGTGAACAGCTTCTAATGTAGCACTGATAGTGGGTTAAGCCAGATTTATTCTTCCTGAGATTAATAAATTAACGGATTTTAAATCTGGTTCTCTTGCTATACTGTTAGTTAGCTTGGGTATAGCATGTTTGCTAGTTTGATTGTATTCAGAAGATTATTGGGTTTTTTGTGGTTAACGTCTTTGAATTTTGCAGCTGATCAAACAGAGTTTGAACTGACAGAGGAAGTGTAAGCATTAAGATGTACTTCATATAGTTATCAATATTAAATCTTCAGTTTTTTCTATCCGTTTAATTTTCTCATCTATTAGTGTTCCTTCTTTGCAGCAAATGATGGTTACTGTTTAATGGGTAGACTCCAATTGATTTGATTCATTTTAACTTTCTGTTGCAGCACAAGTTCAAGTGTTATGCAATGCTGCAATTCAGAAAGCAGATGAAGTTTCTGCCACACTTTCCAGTGCAAGCCTGCATTGTAAATGGTTCCCAGAGTCTCCTACCTGGCTGTACAGTTTTCGGAGACGTCTTGTAGACAGAAGCACACAAATGAATCACCGCTGCGGTGGTGTTTTTTCTAAGCCATTAGTTGATTGGCATTCACATAAATGAATCTTGATGATCACTAAGAAAGTAGGTAATTATTATTTTTAGTGATAGAGTTTTGTATCTTTGTGGATTAATGATGAAAAATTGTATTAGAAGAGAATTACTTGTTCATAGTAAGTTGAATCATGTGATAAATCATTTATATTGAGTACTTTTCTTCTTGTTTAATTAGTTAGTTTTTGTTATTTGTTTCAATTATAACACAAATTACAACTGATAAATTAATTACTAGGTTGCTTTTTGTCATTTGTTTTAATTGTAACACAAATTACATCTAAAATATTAATTACTATGTTACTTTATGTTATTTGTTTTAATTATGACACAAATTACCGCTAATATATTAATTATTATATTACATAACCGTGTAAGTATCACGAATTGGATAATTTGAATAATGAAAGTTATAAAATAAAAATAAAAATTGAAGACATATATGTTAGCCCCAGTTTTCTGTTTACGGATGTTCTTCTAACTTAAAGTCAAATACATACCTTTTCTAATTAGAAATTTAATAGAAAGTAAATAACAAATGTGTCTGTATATATATATATATATATATATATATATATATATATATATATATATATATATATATATATATATATAGAAAACTAAGAAATATGTTATTTGAATTAAAATAACCATGTGTAGTGAGTTATAAAATCCATAGATTTGATTTGAAAATGGTATTGAGTTCCGATCATGACCCAATTTTTATATTTTAACCTTAATTTAATTAGGATGTTAGCAACACACGCACCCCAAATTAAGTGGAGTGTTCATTGGATTTGGAATAAGTGTTGAAGAACTATTCATATATTATATCTTGTTTGGAATAAGTGTGGTTGTGATCAGGAAGTGGATGCGGTTAAATTTATTGCAGCCATTCGATAATGACCATGGTATGCTAACATAAAATCGGTATCATCATGCGGCGTGTTGAAGAATGATTGTTGAAGCTGCCCCTTAGATCTATTGCAAATTAAGTATGTTTTCTATTTCAATTTTGATCTGATTAGGTGGATCTACAATTTACTATATGTACAAAAAGTTGTAAACTCGAAATTTCTTAATTAAAATTTAACCGGGCTTAGTTTGATGGTTTTAATTTTATGCTAATCGCTTAACTGACCAGACATATTCATCATGATTTTTATGAACGATTATCTTATTGCTGTTTTTCTCATATAATCCTCTGGTTGAATAAATTTGAAAGTATTGACAAAGAATTTCTTTTAATATTCTTGAGTTTAAACATGATCAATCGAAATTTCAAAGGCATTTTAGTGATTGACTGAGTCAGCAAGATGTCAAAACAGTTATACTGAATCTTGCTTGGAAACCATGAAAAATTTGTCTAATTTTTTGGTAAAAATTGATCATGACTTCTATCTGTTCTTTTATTTTTTTTTTATATCTGCCTTATAGAGTTGCTGGAAGGTGTTGATCATCAATTCAATAAACTTTAGTTGCTTCTCAATAAACTTTATTTTTTTATATCTGCCTTATATTGTTTTTAATGAAAGAAGATCTTTGGTAGATAATGAAAACCGAGCGCCAATATAGGTAAAGGATGAAATCTTTGTAAGAAGTTGCCATGTGAATGTAAAACGTTCAACAGTCAAAGTGGCCAGAACTGGAAAATCGCATGTTGGAGGTTGACTGGTTTTCAGCCCAAAGTCAATGCTTGAACAGATTATTCAAGATATCCAGATCTAAACAAAGATAAATCAAGTTCACCCTTCCTGTTTGCTTATCACTCAAGAATTCAATCTTTAGCTTTAGAGTCCTATGCGACATTGCATAGATTATGATCTCTTTGAGAAGCCGAAGACGGATGGAATTTCGTGAGTACACAGTGGTTGAATGTTTCGCAACGTCATCATGCATAGATTGAGAGCAATGCAAAAATTAGGAAATTTAGAGCCACTTGCCTAATCAGAATATGGGCTGATCTCAAAGTTCAAATGGTGGTGGGATTTCCATGAATTTTTCCAGTTTCATGATAGAAGACTACTTTGAACAATAGATCTTGTATCTCTGAATGAACAAATGTAGCTAGTGTGGTGGTGTTGGGCCTTTGGAATCTGGTCCCATGATCCGCAAATGAATCACAACAGTTACAACAACGGTTTTTCTAAGCTTGAAGATTAACAAGCATACAAATGAATCTTGAAGATTATTTAAAAAAAGAAGTTATATCTATTTTTTATCATACATTTCTGAATCTTTGTAGTATAATGATGAAAAATTGTTGAATCTTTAAAATAGTATTCATATAATCTTTTTAAACTCTCTATGACAGATTGTTGAATCTTTAGATTAATAATGGAAACTGTTAATTGTCTATTCTTTTGTATGATAACTTTTTATCTTTTAGTTTCCAATTTTGTAACACTCCTATTGTATCTTGTTCATCTAAGGGACTTAACGACTTCCATCCTTGCTGGTAATATTCCACAAGGCAAGATCACATGAAAACTGAAAGCAAAATAATTAAGAAAGTAGAAAGGAAATATAAATTACCAAAACAAATGTGATGAGATGGAGTGTGATACTTATTACAAAAAAAAAAACCTTGTTTGAATACTACTATGGTCGCGGTTGAAGATCATTCTTCCTTTACCACATAAACCAATAATTATTTTTGACGTACGTCTGAAAAGCAAAGCAAAAAAATTCAAGAAAATTACTTCTCGACACTAGTAACTAAGGAAGTTATCTAAATAAAAAATAACTATCACTAGACCTTTCATGCAAACTAAAACCTCATATCTTGTAGGAAATCAGTTAATGGTTTTTTGTGAATGAATATTGTTATTGAGTCTGTTGAAACAGTGAGGGTTGTAGCTATGATTCTTTGACAATGTAAGCTACTTCAAAATCAATAATTCTTATCCTCGGTTTGTTCACCTATACAGAGACACTTTTTTTTGACAGGAAACGATAACTTCCTTTTATTACTGAACAACAAAACCAAAGATCAACATAGCAAGGTGCTATATTGAACGTTACACAGTTCAGTAAACCACATATTACAATCATAAATTTAAACTAAAATTTCTCCACTGTTTCCCAAGTTATACTCGTCGCCTTTGTTCTATTCGCCATCGAGTCTTACGTGCTTTCTTTTATCTATTTCACTATCTTGCAATTGCTCAACTCTAAACCTTTGAATACCTTTCTGTTTCTTGCAATCCAATGCTCCATAACGTTTGCGAAAAAACTGCATGTACTAGTCTTTTCCAAATTTGACAACCCGTAGATCCCCACATTTTGCATTACTTCCTTCACCGTGTTCATGTGTTGTTTTATTGGCAGTTTCAACCTGCCGAATACTTGCTTCCGAACCTCATCTGCATACGGGCACCGAACTAATAGATGATCCCAATGTGCCTCTACTATGCTACACATTGGACAATTAGTATTTTGTATGTTTACACCTCTGCTTTTCAGTACCTTAGCTGTTGGTATCTTTACTTCTTCGCACACCATATGAACATGTCTTTGAAATTGCCATTTACCGTTTTTATTAATCCCCTTTTATTGCTTCATTACACCGATCCACCTCTAACTAACTAGTAAATACATGAAATGGTGACAGGCGATGGTTACTTTCGTCGTCGTCCATAAAATAATTTGACTATGGTCGATACATCTCTACCCAGTGCAGTACACGTTGCGCCCGGCCACTTATTCATGAGATCCATGCTCACCGAAACTCTATCTATTTTACTAAGTTTCTTCCCCTCCATTGTCAAATATGTAAACTTTCTTCCGATCATTGTAGATTCCACAAAACCCCTGGTACCAACAAAATTATTAGCAATCCAAAGGATACCTAACCTTATTGAAGTCGCAACTAAGGATCCACATACAAAGACACTTAGGTAAAAAAATAGGAAGATATAAAATTACTTATTAAATAGGGTGATTCTATTTTCACCCAACTTTTTTTCTATTTACAACAAGTGATTTAACATTAATAATTCAAATTTGTGTTATTCTTTTATAACTTCTAATATATATTTTTTTGTTAAGAAATGAATACGGTTTTGTGATGTGCTCATTTTTTATCTACATTTTAATATAAGTTCATAAAAAACTAAATATAAAATTTTATAACGACTTACAAAACATTATATTAGATAATTCGTTTTTGTAAGATTTATATCAAAACGTAGATAAAGCACATTACAAAACCATATTCTTTTTAAAAAAACATATATATAGGAAGTTATAAAAAAAACACAAATTTGAATTTATTGATCTCATACCACTTTGTGCAAATAGCAGAAAGTTGGGTGTATATATAGTAGGGCCCTATTAAATATGAACAATAGATTATTAGGAATAAACAAATAAGGGAGGAGACAAAATGAAAATAAATGGGGTTGAAACTGTAAATGTTTGTAGGGTAGCCCCATAATTTGATATCTCTAGAACGATCAACTTGTTGGTGTTTATTTTGATATCTCGAATCTGATATTTCATTAACATCAATCAAGACTTAGTTAACCTACAGTTGGTTTAAAAAAAAAGAGGATATAAAATATACTATTATAAATATGAACGGCAGGATTTGTATAATTAAACTAAACGCAAGGAGTAGAATGAAAAAAGAACCGGGTTAACATTGTAATTCTAGCACGACAACCCGTTATAAAACCCTAGCATCTCTCTAATTCTTTTGTCAGGTAATACTCAACAAACAGCCGCGCAGCATCAAACAACCTTATATGGACACTGCCTTATCGGCTGTGTTTCATGAAATCAAGCCTCCATGATATCACAAAATCTGTTAATTGCATTTAATTTGAATTCTTTTCATCAGTTTATATTTTTATCTTGTTAGCGTCGTTGTGATTAGAAAACAGGCAGGGGTTTGATTTATTGCAGCCATTCGATTTTATCATGACCATGAAAAGCTAACAGAAAATCGGTATTATCATCATGCAGGGTGTTGAAGAAAGATCGTTGACTGCTCATTGGATTTCTAAAGACAATCTCGACCCAGGTAACTCTTAAAGCTACCCCCTAGATCTATTGCAAATTAAGGACATTTTCTATTTAAATTTTGAGCTGATTTTATGGATCTGCAATTTAATATATATATACGAAAAGTTGTAAACTTGATAAGTCTTGATTCAAATTCAACTTGGGCTTAATTTGATGGTTTTAATTGCTTGCTAATCACTTATCTTACCAAACAAATTTATGATAATATCTAAGAACAATATCTTTTGCAGTTTACGGTCCCACCTAGGGGTCGGCGATCCACAAGGCATCCAGGGCCTTGAATTTTCATATATATTATCGTAGTTATGAAAAGCTACGGATTTTGATGCCTATGCGAGATATTGAGTAGATGCTCTTGGTATTTAAAGCGCAGGTCCGTGTACATTTAATAATAATTAATCCCTTTTTTAATTAACCCATGCACATTTAATAATAATTCACATATAATGGTTTTGATGATCGATGAAGAAGCTTTTCAACTTTTACCATTAATTACTTTTTGCCGTTCAAAAAAATAATAATTACTTTTTGAACTTTTTGTTAATTCATTTAAATTAGCTCACACTCATCTAATAATAATTAACACATATGATGGTTTTGATAATTAATGAAGAACTTTTGTATTATAATCTTTTGGTATTTGACATTGTTTTGGTACTTTATTTCCAAGATTATGTTACTCAAATTATGAAAAAGGTGTTATTTTTCAAGTTTTGGTATTGCAATATATCAGTATTTTGAAAAAAGTATTATCTTTTATACATAATATATATCTTTTTATCGTTTTCTAAATGCGCTTTTTTCGGCCTGCGATTTTTTTTGGCTTCTCACCTAGGCCCTAGGCGAAGCCTATGCACCTTACGCCTCTGATAACTATGTATGTTATATAAATTGTAAAGCCATTTAAAACACTAATGCGACCATAGTACAGTTGTATGCACGTCGCATTATATACTCATGTAAAATGGTTCAATCCTTGTTGTTATTTTTTTTAAGTTTTTCCAGTAGTGTATAACTTGATGGCTAGCTAATATCAGTGACAAAATCAGTTACTAATAACAACTGATTCATTGAAGTTGCAATGTGAATGTAATGCGTTCAACATTCAAAGTGGCCAGAGCCGAAATCGCATGTTGGAGATGGACTTGTTTTAAGCCCAAAGTCAATGTTCAAAATGAGTTTTCAAGATAACATCGAAACAAAGATAAACCAAGTTCACTCCTTGTTTGCTTATCACTCAAGAATTCAATCTTTAGATTTCGGGTCCTATGCGACATTGCATGTATGATGATCTCTTTGAGAAGCCAAGTCCGGAGGAATTTGATCAGAACTCAATGGTGGAATGTTTTGCAACGTCATCACGCATAGATAGAGAGCAGTGCATTGCACAAAATTGGGAAATTTAGAGCCACTTGCCTAGTTGGAATCTTAAAGTTCAAAGGGTGGTGGGATTTCCATGAATTTCTCCAGTTTCATGATAGAAGACTACTTTGAACAATATATCTAGTAACTCTGAATGAACAAATGTAGCTAGTGTGGTGGTGTTGGGCCTTCCGAATCCGATCCCATGATCTGCAGCGGCGTTTTTTCTAAGCTTTAGTTGATTAACAAGCATGAATCTTGAAGATTCTTAACAAAGTTAGTTATATTTATTTTTTTGATAGATTTCTGAATCTTTGTAGCATATTGATAAAAAAATCGCATTTATCTAATACTTCCTAACTTTCTATAATAGATATTGTTGAATCTTTAGATTGATAATGAATACTCGTAATTTTCTATTGTCTTTTGTGATTAGTTTTTACCTATAGTTTATTTTTGTAAGGGCATTTCCAGTTTTTGTTCATATTAAGTTTTAAAATATTCAAAATTAATTTAATTTAAAAAAATTCATTTTAGTTAAAAATTTAACAAAAGAAAACTTCAAAAGAATAGTAAATTAATTTTTAGATCAATAACAAAGACTGAAACTAAATTTAACATCAAGAAACAAAAAAAAAGATATTTTTAAAGCCTAGAACAAATTAAATTTGCATTCAGAAAATAATATTAGTTTCTTTATCTACCACCTGTCAATACCAGGTGAATAATGAACCATCGTCAATGGTTCAGTTTTTTCTTAATTTCAGAATACACATAAGGTTTAACCAGTCACGCCACTATTTTTGGTAAGCACGCTTTGTGGTGCACGTGGCTGATTGTTAACAGAATTTATATGCAGCAGAAATTTAAGGTTTATACTATTCACGTAAACAAAGTTTGCGGATGCGGCTTGACAAATGATGTTTCGTACTGCAATTTGCAATAACTTTAGCAAACATGGACCCATAATGAGTTCTAAGTTATCTCTTGAAACCCATAGTTCATTATCATTTGCATTGAATTGAAAACCCATAGTTCATTATCATTTGCATTGAATTGAAATTAAGAACTCGCTGTTGATAGGCATTTCAATCATACCATCATCAGAATCAACAGAGAGTGATCCTAAAATGTTCTTGAAAGCCTCTCAACTCATTAAGATGTCAACAGTGTCACACCCCGAGCCGCAACGGGAGTAAAAGTCGAGGCATAATTGGGTTATCACCAAAGCTCATGATATTTACTAATAAGTTTCATATTTATTAAATTGCAATTAAAACTTCAAATATTCAAACACAATGAGTCATACAAGCACAAATAAAACCAAAACATTGTTCAGAACATAATAGTTTTGTTTAATCTTCTAAGGCCATTCATATGTGTTTCGTTCTTTAGCTTGTTCACCTGTATCATGCGTAAAATAAGAGATTTGGGTCAAAAAAAGTTAGAAAGTGAATCTAAGTAAAACATTTAAACAATTGGTATGTTAGTTGTTTAAATAAAAATTTGTGCATAAATCATAAATGAGCGTAAGTATATATCTAAACCATCACAAACCAAATAATATCACATGACATGATGAATGATGAACTTGAGATCAAGGCTCAATCAAACGGAGCCGAGTCACCTGATGCTCAACTCGTATCCCATGAGGAACTCATGGGTCTAATGAATGATTTTACTAAAATGATATAATATAACCACACATAGCCACACAAACAAATATACACCTTTGATCACGAAATGATGTTAGCACAAGTGTTTAAATAAATAAAACATGTACGACACATGATACACCCCAAGATTAAAAAGGGGATTTCGTAAGGATTCACTCACCGTGGGTGCGTTCCTAAATTGATGAAAAGTGTGCACAAATTGAGAATTGATTCGACCAGGAAATCTCACCTAAATAATAAATAATGCGAAGGCTCGATAAATATATAAAATAAAATATATATATATATATAATTTTTCGATTTATTACCTTGTTTACTAGTGTTTAGGTAAATTTTATAATTCGTTTAGTTATGACTAAAATACTCTTTAGTTGATTTAAAGCTATTAATATAATAATGAAAATAATAATTAATTAACAATTAATATAATATTATAAATAATAAAAAATTCAAAACCTTGTCAGATCTGACAAGGTGGATCGGACTGGATCTCCTTGTCATATAGGATGCATGTGACCGGATTCGAACTCGAGACCTTGCGGTTGCATGCACGCAGCTCTTCCAACTGAGCTACGTGTCTAACTCGTTAGATTCTCTAATTTAATTATATTTATACACTAGTTATCTTTATCCAGAAATTAATAAATTTTAAAAAAGAATTTTAATTATCGAACCCGGTGAGGGATATATGTTTCGAACCCGCGATCACACTAACACCTTGCACCCAGCCCTACCAACTGGGTTGGGTATCTAACCCGTTTATAACATGATTTTAATTATAATTATACACTCCATAAGTTCATCTTCTTCATTTGCCCAAAACCAGAATTTGTTTGAACGTAATTTTGTACTTTGATGATATATATATATATATATATATATATATATATATATATATATATATATATATACATGTTTAGCTACTATTGACATAAATTTAATAACAGAAATTAGATGAGGGGCAAGTAATTTACAGACTGTGTTGGTTACGAGTATCCAGTGATAGTGATAGTGATAGATTCCGTGGGAGATTACGGTGGGAGGTTCCGGTGGTGACAGGAGGATCCAGCAGAGAGTTTTGAGGGTCGTTTTGAGTGAATAAGCGAGTTGGGTTCATCTGACAGTAGGTATTTATAGGCTTCCAAGATCACGACTTGTTTTGAAATTCAAAAACGGTAATCAAAACAATAATTCTGCATAACGATTTGTGATTTAAATGATTTTGATTGTGATTTCGGTTAATGATTGACCGTTATATCCGTTCATCAGGGTGGTTACCTTCTTGAATCTCGCATATGACTCGCATGGCACAAATATATATATTTTTTATTCCAATACTTCACAAAAAGTGCGGGTAGTCTGGTGGTGTTTCAGTGTGTGCTCCAGTGGGGTGAATCCGGATTCGATCCCGGTTTGACCGTTTTATTTATATATATATATATATATTTTTAAATATTACTTCTAATTACTTATAATAAATTCTGATTAAAATTTCTAACCTTAATTAAGATAATTAATACTAATAAATTACCAACCGAATACTTGATTAATACACGGTGCGGGTCTTCGGAACCCGATTTGTACAAATGTTACAGTATCCCCTATTTTTAGAAATTTGGTCCCGAAATTTAAAGTAGTAGCCGTAACAAAGAAAAGATGCGGGTATTTTTCGTATTGAGTCTTCACGTTCCCAAGTAAACTCAGGCCCTCGCTTTGACTCTCAACGCACCCTGACTATTGGGATAAAACTTTGTCTCAAACGCTTTTCACCAAAGTCCATGATTTCAACATGTCTTTCAACGAAGTGCATTGATTCATCGATTTAAATATCTTCTAAAGGAATGTGAAGATTTTCGTCAGCGAGACACTTTTTCAGATTTGATACGTGAAATGTAGGACGAATTCTGCTGAGTTCTTCTGGTAAGTCAACCTTGTAAGCCAGAGGACCTACTCTTTCGAGTATCTTGAATGGTCCCACATAGTGTGGTGCTAGCTTTCCCTTTTTCCCAAAACAAACCACTCCCTTCCACGGTGATACTTTCAAAAGTACTCAATCACCAACACAAAACTCCAATGGCTTTCGCAGTTTATCGGCGTAACTCTTTTGACGACTTCGAGCTACTAGAAGCTTATTTCGGATTTGAAGAATTTTGTCAGTCGTTTCTTGAATTAGTTCAGGTCCAGTGATTTGAGCTTCACCAATTTCATGCCAACATACAGGGGATCGGCATTTACGACCATATAAGTATAACATCCGTCAAAAACCGGGTTAACCAAACCCGCTTCGTTTATTAACCGAACATCCACTTAAAATTTTCGTTGCGTATTTAATACTCAAATTAATTTTATTCGATACATAATTAATAAATATATTAGAATTTAAAATTTATAATTGAAAATTTATTATAAATAATGAAATAAAAATAAATTGCTGATGCCGGGTTTCGAACCCGGGTCAGCCGGATGAAATCTCAAGACCTAACTCACGCCCACTTAACCACTCCGCCACTTGACCCATTTGTGTTATATAATGAAACAAATAACATTTATAATAAAACTCGAAACTCAAAGTTAGTGAGCCAGCGCGCCCAAATCCGCAGTCGCCGGAAAATACGCGAATTTGCGACCGTTTTCCTTTGACTCCAGAATCAGGCAAGTGTAACTGACGATATGTCACACCCCGAACCGCAGCGGAATAAGAGTCGGGGCATAATTGGGTTATCACCAAAGCTCATGATGTTTACTAATATGTTTCATATTTATTAAATTCAAATTACATCTCAAAGTTTCAAGTCAAATTCATACAATACAAGGAAAGGAAAAATTAACTAAAACAACCCAAAATCTAAACTGGTTTATTCTTCTAGGCCGCCCTATATGTTTCTTGCTTCAACTTGATCACCTGTATCATGTGTAAAAATGGGGAATTTTGGGTCAACAAAAGTTGGCGAGTGAACCTTGTTAAAAACATTTGTTATTGATTCGTTGTTGTATTTAATATGGAAAAATTGTGCAATAATCATATATGAACAAACGTATGTAAACAAACAATCACAAACCACCTTGCATGAGTATATGATATGAATGACAATGTATATGTTGGCAACGTCTCGTTCACGCTCATAGGTAATGGGGAACGGACGGCCTATGATGATGTATGTGAGATCAAGTCTCAATCAAACGGAGCCGATCTTATGTTGGCAACGCCTCGTTCACGCTCATAGGTAACGGGGAACAGCTCACCCTCATAGGTAATGGGGAGCGGCGACCTATGATAATGTTGGTACTGAAAATGATAACTTTAATCTAAACATTAACCAGACAAACAATAGATATATATTGGCAACACATTTGATCATGAATATGATGAATGCACAAGTGTTTAATTGAATAAATAAATGGCGACACATGATACACCCCAAAATGTGATTAAAACGGGGAATTGGTAGAGATTCACTCATATTGGGTGCGTTCGGTTGATGATGTTGAATGCGCACGAGTTTAGAGGATTGATCGACGAGGAATAACTAACCTAATTAATAACGAAAAGGTACGGTAAATAAGTGGATTTTATCAACAATTTTAATAGGATTTTTGGATATATTTTTGTGAGTTTAAAGCTATTTTCTAACTTTAAAAACGTTGTTTTTAAGTATTTTTAATTGTTTTTTTAAATTAAATAAATAAATAAAAATAATAAAAAAAATGTTGACTTTTGACCGTTCCGTTGACCGGTTCGGTCGGGAATATTATTGCACTGAGTGAGACTCGAACCGGTGACCTCCTGTACGCGTGCACGCAACTCTACCAACTGAGCTACGTGTCTAACCCGAAATATTTCTGTTTTTAATTATATTTGTATACTACTTAACTTAATCCGAAAATCATTTATTTAAAAAGGATTTAATTGTATCAAACCGGTGATCTCCACATGTCTCGAACCCGGGACCTGTGGTTTAGTTAGGCACACAGTCCACCACTGGACTGTGTGTCTAACCTGGTTAATATTCCGGTTTTTATTATACTTAACATCTTACTGTGAGTTAACCCAGTTCGGTTTTTTAAAAAAACATTTTTTATTTCTGAGGATAGGGTCGTGATAGGAATCGAACTCGAGACGTATATGTATTGTTTGCACACAGTCCACCGCTGGACTGTGTTTCTAACCCGTTTGTTATCCTGATTTTAATCAATCTTATACACTAGTTCGAACTCATCTTCTTCGTTTCAAACACAGACAACGGTTAACCAAACTGTTTCTTGTTTAATTCGATTAACGAACATTATAAGCAATTGAAAGGTAATGAACAGAGAGGGTTTGGGGAAAGGATGTACCGAACAGGTGTCTTTCTCAGAACTCCGGCAAGGATTCGTCGGCTCTGTTTTGTGAACTTCGGCTGTTCGGATCAATTAACAGTTTTGATTGATTAGATGTGAAATTGAGTTACTAACCCATGATTAACAGTAGGTTTAGATGATCATACCGATTAACAGCGTGACTTCGGAAATTCCAGCGATTTTCCGGCGAGTACAGAATATCCGGCAACGTCGTCTGGGATTGATTCTGGGTGATGGAGTGATGTTAGTAATGGTTTAACAATGGAATGAAACAGACAGAGTCGAGGTATTTACCGTTTTGATGTGAGTCTCGGTTTTCCGGCGAAAGTCCGGTGATCACAGAAAAATTCCGGCGAGTGAAATTTCTTCGAGAATTGGTGTGATTTTGAGCGAAAAGATTACCAGAGGCTAGGGTGTGTATTTATAGGAAAGAATATCGATGAATAGGGTCCGATTTATGTCTTGATTCGTTGGTCAATTATTCTCCAGCGGTTATGACTGATGTCGCGGAACTGGACATCGGTTATAACCGATGTAAGTGTTAATACGCACGTTAAGTCACAAGAAACCGACAATAATTGGCGAAGTCGTCGGGATTTCCGGCGACTGCGAAATGGGCGCGACGTTGACTGGTTTTGATATCGAGTTTTGTTATTTGAATTAATTGTTTTGATATATCATCAAAAGGCACAAGTGGCGGAGTGGTTGGACTTGTGTGAGGTAAGACTTTGAGGATTCCCGGCTGACCCGGGTTCGAATCCCGGCAGCCGGTTTTTCTTTTTAATTATTTTATTTTTACTTTTTAACAATTATAGTTTATAAATTCTAATTTGTTTATTAATTATGTATCGTTTAAAATTAAAATAAGTCATAAATAAGCAACGAAAATTTAAAACTGATTATTCGATTAATAAACGAAGCGGGTTTTGAAAACCCGTTTTTTCGACGGATGTTACAGTATCCCCTACTTTTAGAAATTTCGTCCCGAAATTTAAGTAGTAGTGGTAACAGGAAATAGATGTGGGTATTTCTCGCGCATTGAGTCTTCACGTTCCCAAGTAAACTCAGGTCCTCGTTTCGACTCCCAGCGTACCCTGACAATTGGAATGCGGCTTCGTCTTAAACGTTTATCTCCGAAGTCCATAATTTCTACTGGTCTTTCAATGAAATGCATAGATTCATCGACTTGAATGTCTTCTAGAGGAATATGGAGATTTTCATCGGCAAGGCACTTCTTCAAGTTCGATATGTGGAATGTGGGATGAATTTTGTTGAGTTCCTCTGGTAGGTCAAGCTTGTATGCTACAGGTCCTACTCTTTCGAGTATCTTGAAAGGTCCTACGTAGCGTGGTGCTAGCTTGCCTTTTTGGCCAAAACGAACCACTCCCTTCCACGACGATACTTTTAAAAGTACATGGTCACCAATGTTAAATTCCAAGGGCTTTCGTCGTTTGTCTGCATAACTCTTTTGACGACTTTGTGCCACTAGAAGATTGTTTCGAATTTGATGGATCTTGTCTGTTGTTTCCTGTATTAATTCTGGACCGATGATTTGAGCTTCTCCATTTTCGTGCCAACATATTGGTGATCGGCACTTACGACCATATAACGCTTCGAAAGGTGCCATGCCGATACTTGAATGATAGCTGTTGTTGTACGAAAATTCAACTAATGGTAGATGAGCGTCCCAATTCCCTTTGAAGTCTATGACACATGCTCGAAGCATGTCTTCAAGAGTTTGAATGGTGCGTTCAGATTGTCCATCACTTTGAGGATGATAAGCGGTACTGAGGTCTAATCGTGTACCCAAAGCGGCTTGTACAGCTTGCCATGTTCGTGAAGTGAAACGACCATCACGATCTGAAATAATGCTTAACGGTACACCATGACGGCTTACGATTTCGCTGATGTAGATACGAGCTAACTTCTCATTCTTGAAGTCCTAGCGAATCGGAATGAAGTGAGTTGATTTTGTAAGACGATCAATGATTACCCATATAGTGTCATACCCACCAGAAGTGCGAGGTAACCCGGTAATGAAGTCCATGGTTATGTTTTCCCACTTCCATACAGGTATTTCAGGTTGGACTAAAAGTCCTGAGGGTCTTTGATGTTCAGCTTTTACTTTAGAACAGGTAAGGCACTTGGAAACAAAAACAGCAATAAACTTTTTCATGCCAGGCCACCAGTAGGTGTATCGAAGGTCTTGATACATCTTGTCGGCTCCTGGGTGTACAGAGTATCGTGTTTTGTGCGCCTCTTTCATAAGGATATCGCGAAGGTTATTGTGATCGGGAATCCATATGCGATCTAGATAATACAGAATGCCGTCAGATTTTGTTTCGAGTTTAAGTTCTGCTCCACAAGATAACTCATTGCGTATGTCGTATTCTGTTATGGAAACATGTTGAGCTTCTCGGATTTGATCTTTGATGTCGGTTATGATTTGCGAACATAGAAGACGAATGGAGTTCGCATAACCCTTTCGACTGAGTGCATCGGCCACCACATTTGCCTTGCCAGGATGATACCGAATTTCACAGTCGTAGTCATTAAGAAGTTCGACCCATCTTCGTTGCCTCATATTCAACTCCTTTTGGTTAAAGATATGTTGGAGGCTCTTGTGGTCAGTGTAAATTTCACACTTGGTACCATAGAGGTAATGTCTCCATATCTTAAGAGCGAACACAACGGCTCCAAGTTCTAGGTCGTGGGTAGTGTAGTTCTTCTCATGAGTTTTGAGTTGCCTAGAAGGATAGGCTATCACTTTTCCCCTTTGCATTAATACACAGCCTAGTCCTTGCCCTGATGCATCGCAATATACTACAAAGTCATCTCAACCTTCGGGGAGTGTGAGGATAGGTGCGTCACAAAGTTTTTGCTTAAGGATTTGGAAGGCTTCTTCTTGTTTAGGTCCCTATATGAAGGGTTTTCCTTTATGTGTCAAAGCCGTGAGTGGTACAGCGATACAAGAGAAATTTGAAATGAAACGGCGATAGTAACCAGCCAAACCAAGGAATGATCTTACTTCGGTTGGTGTACGTGGTGCTTGCCATTCTTGTACTGCTTTGATCTTTGAGGGGTCGACATGTATTCCCTTGTCATTGACGACATGTCCAAGGAATTGTACTTCTCTTAACAAGAATTCGCATCTGGAGAATTTAGCGTAGAGCTTTTCGGTTCTTAAGAGTGTGAGGACGAGTCGAAGATGTCGTTCATGATCAGTTTTGGACTTTGAGTAAATGAGAATGTCGTCGATGAAGACTATAACAAAACGATCGAGATAGGGTTTGCAGACTCTGTTCATTAGATCCATGAAGACAGCTGGAGCGTTGGTTAGACCAAATGGCATGACCATGAATTCGTAATGACCATAACGAGTTCGGAAGGCGGTCTTTGGGACGTCTTCTTCGTGTACTCTGAGTTGATGATAGCCAGAACGAAGGTCGATCTTTGAAAAACAGGTGGCACCCTGGAGTTGGTCTAGTAGATCGTCGATGCGCGGTAATGGATAGCGGTTCTTGACCGTTAATTTGTTGAGTTCTCTGTAATCGATACACATGCGAAACGTTCCATCTTTCTTCTTTACAAACAGAACAGGTGCACCCCAAGGCGATGAGCTAGGACGTATGAATCCTTTGTCGGTCAGTTCTTGTAATTGACTGGGCAGCTCTTGCATTTCGGATGGGGCTAACCTATAAGGAGATTTCGCGACGGGTGTAGCGCCAGGTATAAGGTCAATGCGGAATTCGACTTCTCTCTTAGGAGGAAGTCCTGAGATGTCGTCAGGGAAGACTTGTGGGAATTCTTTCACTACAGGTATGTCTTCGAGTTTCTTCTCCTTATTTCCCTTCTTGACAACGTGAGTTAGAAATGCGACATAATTCTTGCGAAGATATTTTCGGGCTTGAAGACAGGACATCAGTTTGAGTCCTTTCGAAGGGGTTTCTCCAAAGATTCGTAGGGTTTGACCGTCTGCAAGAGGAATGCGAATGAACTTTTCGCAGCAGACTACTTTCGTATGATGTTGGCTGAGCCAGTCCATGCCGATTATAATGTCAAAACTTCCCAACTTCATAGGAATGAGGTCAACTGGAAAATCGTGATCGTTTAGAGTGAGAGTACAGTTTCGGATAATAGAGTTTAATGAGACCGGTTTTCCGTCAGCAACTTCTACCGTTATGGATTCCATGAGTTTATCGCGGGTTTGATTGAGGATGGGTTCAAATTCTAGGGACACAAAACTCTTATCCGCGCCAGTATCAAATAACATGGATGCATAACTACCATTTATGAGAAACGTACCATTAACCACGTTGTTGTCGGCCCTAGCTTGGTTGGCGTTGATGTTAAAAGCTCTTCCTCTAGCAGGTGGAGGAGCTTGGTTAGCTTGGTTCACCGGATTTGCTTGAGCTTGAGCATGTATGATGTTCACCAAGCGTGGATAAGTGTTTCTAAAGTGTTTGGGTCTCCACAATTGTAGCAAGCCCGCATGGGTTGCATCATGGGGTAGTTGGGTTGGTAGTAGGTTTGGGCCGTATGTTGTGTAGGTGGTAGTAGTAGGGGTTGTTGGGCTTGACCCATTATTTGATGGGGGGTTTGGGTTGTGGGTTGGTTCCGGTTCGTTCGCTGCAGTGCGCGGCAGGTTTGGATGGTGTGACCTGCACGGCCACAGCTGGTGCAATATTGGCAGGGATGTTCGGGAGAGTGATGGTAGTGGCAACGGGTGCATTTTGGGTAACGGCCGGAGTATGGCCTTTTGTATGGTGCGGGTGAAGGGGCAACTTGAGTGATGGGTGCAGCAGGGATAGGGAAATTTGTTTGGGTGACAGCAAAGTTTCTGGTATTTCGTTTCCTCTTGTTTGAAAACTTTGAGGAGGAGGTGGAATGGTTTGAAGTTTGGACCTTAACGGGGGCTTTCTTTTTCTCCTCCTTGAATTTACCGTTTCTGATGCGATTCTCAATAAGTTCGGTGGCTAATTCCATAGCAGCTTCGAGAGTTGCAGGCGAAGTGCTGAGGACTGAGTCTTGAATTTTCGAGGGGAGGCCTCGAATGTAGTGTTCAACCAAGCGGTATAATGGGGTGAACAAGTTAGGAACCATCTGGTTCAGCTCAAGAAATCTTTTGTTGTAGGAAGTATGGTCTCCTTCCTTTTGCTTCAGCGAGTGGAATTCATCTTCCAACTTCTTGAGTTCGCTTCTTGGGCAGAAGCGTTTTGTCATTATTTCCCTTAACTCTTCCCACGTTAAGGCCATAGCGTCTTCTACTCCTCTCTTACCCTTCTCGGTGTTCCACCAGGTCAGGGCTACCCCAAATAGTCTCCCGGTTGCGTAACGTACCTTGCGATCCTCGGGACAATCGCAATTTAGGAAGGTGTTTTCCATTTCCTCGAACCAGTGGAGGAGAGCGGTGACACCTTCGGTCCCTTCATACTTTGGGGGATCGCAAGACTTGAAGTGTTTGTAGGAGCACTTCTTGGAGGGAGGGTTGTCGATGTTTTGATCCTCTTGATTGGGTGGGTTGATAGGATTCGCGGTGAGAGCTTGTTGGACTTGAATTACAATATCAGGAAGCACCGCGGCCATTTGTTTTGAAATTTGAGTGGCCAAGCGTTCGTTTGACCTTCCTGACTTTCGTCCTCCACGTAGCTGCCTAGCCGACATCTACAGGAATATACATATGAAGATGGTGAGTTTAAGGAGTGTTTAGGTGTCATGTGTCGTTTAAAATAATAAAATAACATAATCATCAATAATGCAGTACATCCATAGGATGTCTTGGGTTTGCTCATGTTTGAGCCTCCAATGTCCCCCATACCATCGCCTGTATAGTCATGTGGGCCCCCATGACTATTGGCTTAGTAGGATTCACATTGTATTGGCGGTTTAACACTCGCATCACCCGAATGAAAACCATGAAATATGTTTGCAAGATGTATGGTCGGGGGGTGTCTAGGTGTAGACACAATGACAGCTCAAAGTGGTGTTAGTTCACACGACGTTTGGTATAGCATGCTTTGGCCTAATAGGTCCTTCGTACTCTCATCGTTAGTCCCCAAGTAGGCAAACTGGTCCTTTATTTTGGATTTATACGAATGCCAAGCCTAGACAGGACGTTCCGACTACCGGTACTCGTACCCTTCCAGTTACTACATGCCCGTCATGAGAACTCACTTTGATGCGATTTGAAAATACAAAAATCATTGTAAAAATCATATGAATTGTGAGGTGTGTGCTCTCATGGATATGGTATGTTATGAGAATATGATTCATGATAAGCATTGTATAATAGTATGTATTTATGAACATGCTTGCATAACATTGAATGTAATAATAAACATAAAGCATATAACCATCATGAATTTTGCATGTAACACACAAACAATTTAAGAATTCTAATCAACTATAGTATAGGCTCTAAGGGTCTAATAACCTATCCTATATCCCTATAGTCATGGCTCTGATACCAATCTGTCACACACCCCGACCCGCAGCGGAATAAGAGTCGGGGCATAATTGGGTTATCACCAAAGATCATGATGTTTACTAATATGTTTCATATTTATTAAATTCAAATTACATCTCAAAGTTTCAAGTCAAATTCATACAATACAAGGAAAGGAAAAATTAACTAAAACAACCCAAAATCTAAACTGGTTTATTCTTCTAGGCCGCCCTATATGTTTCTTGCTTCAACTTGATCACCTGTATCATGTGTAAAAATGGGGAATTTTGGGTCAACAAAAGTTGGCGAGTGAACCTTGTTAAAAACATTTGTTATTGATTCGTTGTTGTATTTAATATGGAAAAATTGTGCAATAATCATATATGAACAAACGTATGTAAACAAACAATCACAAACCACCTTGCAAGAGTATATGATATGAATGACAATGTATATGTTGGCAACGTCTCGTTCACGCTCATAGGTAATGGGGAACAGACGGCCTATGATGATGTATGTGAGATCAAGGCTCAATCAAACGGAGCCGATCTTATGTTGGCAACGCCTCGTTCACGCTCATAGCTAATGGGGAACAGCTCACGCTCATAGGTAATGGGGAGCGGCGGCCTATGATAATGTATGTACTGAAAATGATAACTTTAATCTAAACATTAACCACACAAACAATAGATATATATTGGCAACACATTTGATCATGAATATGATGAATGCACAAGTGTTTAATTGAAATAAATAAACGGCGACACATGATACACCCCAAAATATGATTAAAACGGGGAATTTTTAGAGATTCACACACATTGGGTGCGTTCGGTTGATGATGTTGAATGCGCACGAGTTTAGAGGGTTGATCGACGAGGAATAACTAACCTAATTAATAACGAAAAGGTACGGTAAATAAGTGGATTTTATCAACAATTTTAATATGATTTTTGGATATATTTTTGTGAGTTTAAGGCTATTTTCTAACTTTAAAAATGTTGTTTTTAAGTATTTTTAATTGTTTCTTAAATTAAATAAATAAATAAAAATAATAAAAAAAATGTTGACTTTTGACCGTTGACCATGACTGTTGACCGGTTCGGTCGGGAATATTATTGCACTGAGTGAGACTCGAACTGGTGACCTCCCGTACGCGTGCACGCAGCTCTACCAACTGAGCTACGTGTCTAACCCGAAATATTTCTGTTTTTAATTATATTTATATACTACTTAACTTAATCCGAAAATCATTTATTTAAAAAGGATTTAATTGTATCAAACCGGTGATCTCCACAGGTCTCGAACCCGGGACATGTGGTATAGTTTGGCACACAGTCCACTGCTGGGCTGTGTGTCTAACCTGGTTAATATTCCGGTTTTTATTATACGTAACATCTTACTGTGAGTTAACCCGGTTCAGTTTTTAAAAAAACATTTTTATTTCTGAGGATAGGGTCGTGATAGGAATCGAATTCGAGACGTATATGTATTGTTTGCACACAGTCCACCGCTGGACTGTGTGTCTAACCCGTTTATTATCCTGATTTTAATTAATCTTATACACTAGTTCGAACTCATCTTCTTCGTTTCAAACACAGACAACAGTTAACCAAACTGTTTCTTGTTTAATTCGATTAACGAACATTATAAGCAATTGAAAGGTAATGAACAGAGAGGGTTTGGGGAAAGGATGTACCGAACAAGTGTCTTTCTCAGAACTCCGGCAAGGATTCGTCGGCTCTGTTTTGTGAACTTCAGCCGTTCGGATCAATTAACAGTTTTGATTGATTAGATGTGAAATTGAGTTACTAACCCATGATTAACAGTAGGTTTAGATGATCATACCGATTAACAGCGTGACTTCGGAAATTCCAGCGATTTTCCGGCGAGTACAGAATATCCGGCAACGTCGTCTGGGATTGATTCTGGGTGATGGAGTGATGTTAGTAATGGTTTAACAATGGAATGAAACAGACAGAGTCGAGGTATTTACCGTTTTGATGTGAGTCTCGGTTTTCCGACGAAAGTCCGATGATCACAGAAAAATTCCGGCGAGTGAAATTTCTTCGAGAATTGGTGTGATTTTGAGCGAAAAGATTACCAGAGGCTAGGGTGTGTATTAGTAGGAAAGAATATCGATGAATTGGGTCCGATTTCTGTCTTGATTCGTTAGTCAATTATTCTCCGGCGGTTACGACTAATGTCGCGGAACTGGACATCGGTTATAACCGATGTAAGTGTTAATACGCACGTTAAGTCACAAGAAACCGACAATAATTGGCGAAGTCGTCGAGATTTCCGGCGACTGCGAAATGGGCGCGACGTTGACTGGTTTTGATATTGAGTTTTGTTATTTGAATTAATTGTTTTGATATATCATCAAAAGGCACAAGTGGCGGAGTGGTTGGACTTGTGTGAGTTAAGACTTTGAGGATTCCCGGCTGACCCGGGTCCGAATCCCGGCAGCCGGTTTTTCTTTTTAATTATTTTATTTTTACTTTTTAACAATTATAGTTTATAAATTCTAATTTTTATTAATTATGTATCGTTTAAAATTAAAATAAGTCATAGATAAGCAACGAAAATTTAAAACTAATTATTCGATTAATAAACGAAGCGGGTTTTGAAAACCCGTTTTTTCGACGGATGTTACACGATAAACGTCGGTTATAACCGAAAACTCAATCAATTTCACTCTTGAACCGACAATTTCATAATCGGAAACTTGAAATCACATATACTTAAAAAATACCTTCAGTCAGGAAAACCCAACTCACTTATTCACTCGAATTAACTCTCAACACACTCGTAAACCTCTCTACAAGTCCCTATTCAGCAAAAATAACTCGCCGGAATTCTCTGCAAGTCGCTGGAAAACCGAACCCCTTTCATCTATGTTGCCTTACTTTATAAACAGAACATCTAGAGCTCATACCGAAGTCACTCACACTCGCCTCAAACTTTCTGAAGATCCTCTGCCGCAAGATACACGTCGCCGGAATCACCTGCTGTCATCGGAATCTCGCCGGAGAAACAGGGGATCTCTGTTCGGTATATCTTACACCTAATCTCTCTCATTTTTATTAATCTCATATGTAGTTAATTACAATTTACTAAAGAAATTGATGAATGTATCGAAACAGTCGGGATTGGTTTCTGGGTAAAGTTTAACGAAGAAGATGAAGCTTCGGTTGTATATATATTTAATATAAATCGAGTTATATCTCGGGTTAGACACACAGTCCAGCGGTGGACTATGTGCGATTTTAAAGCATACGTCCCGGGTTCGAGTTCTGTTGTGTTCCGATTCACTGAAATAAAATGCCTTTTTATAAAAGCCAAATCCTGAAACATGTAATCAGTGTATAAGTATAATTAAAACAAGTCATATAAACGGGTTAGACACACAGTCCAGCGGTGGACTGTGTGCAAACGATTAACACACGTCCCGAGTTCGATCCTTGACACAATCTCATTCTCTGTAATAAAAATGTTCCTTTTTAAACTGAACTGAACCGGATCCACTCGCAGTTAGATGTTAAGTTTAATGAAAATCAGTATATTAACCAGGTTAGACACACAGTCCAGCAGTGGACTGTGTGCAACACTAAATCACAGGTCCCGGGTTCGAGACCCGTTGAGGGCACCGGTCCGATATAATTAAATCCTGTTTTTAAATAAATGATTTCGGATTAAATTAAATAGTGTATAAATATAATTAAAAACAGAAATATTTCGGGTTAGACACGTAGCTCAGTTGGTAGAGCTGCGTGCACGTGTACGGGAGGTCACGGGTTTGAGTCTCACCCAGCGCATACATACACACGGTCCGACCGGTCAACTGGTCAACGGTCAACTGGTCAAAAAGTCAAAAAATTTCAATTTCTTTTATTTATTTATTTTATTCAAAAATCAATTAAAAATACTTAAAAATAATATTTTTCAAGTTAGAAAATTTCCTTGAACTCACAAAAATAAACCTAACAATCCTATTAAGAACATTAATTGAAAATACTAATCTCAAATAAGAGTTTATTTATTTATCGAACTATTATGTTATTATTTAGGTTAGTTCCCTTGTCGATTAAATCCGAATTCGTGCGCATTCATCATCAATACAAGAAACGCGCCCATTGTGAGTGAATTCTTACAAATTCCCCTTTTTATTCATGTTTTGGAGTGTATCATTTG
The DNA here is from genome assembly GCA_947069175.1 of Scalesia atractyloides. Taxonomy (NCBI): domain Eukaryota; kingdom Viridiplantae; phylum Streptophyta; class Magnoliopsida; order Asterales; family Asteraceae; genus Scalesia; species Scalesia atractyloides. The sequence continues at coordinate 2,585,871 of CAMTDV010000003.1, forward strand.
TCGCTTAAACGAGTTCGCTTATTCAAACTCGTGCTATACCATATTATGATCTAAACTTAGGATGTAAATAATTGTTGTTGTGATTTATTACATATTGTCAAGTTGTATGCAAATTATTTGTTAGGCCCATAAGTTCCTCGTGGGAGACGAGTTGAACAACGCGTGCCTTAAAACTCATTCATTAGGCCCATCAGTTCATAGAACAACGCGTGCCTTAAAACTCATTCATTAGGCCCATCAGTTCATAGAACAACGCGCGTCTCAAAACTCATTCATTAGGCCCATCAGTTCCTCGTGGGAGACGAGTTGAACAACGCGTGCCTCAAAACAATCAATTGTTGTATGTGTGTGCAATATTTAATATTATGTGTATTGTGAATAAATTTACACCTACATTTACTCATATGTGGTTATGCACTTTATTTTATAATCAATTCAAAACTCGTTTAAATGTTTTTCATAGGATTCACTCACCAACTTTTTGTTGATCCAAAAACCATTTTTACACATGATACAGGTGGACAGGATGAAACAAGGAAAACATAGGAAAAGTGACTTAGAAGAAAAAAATAATGAAGGCTAGAAAGATGTATAGAACATGTTGTACTAGTATGATTTGATTGTATGATCTTCTTTAAAATTGTAACAATAAATATGAAACATTATAATAAATGTCATGAGCTTTGATGAAAACCCAATTATGCCCAGATCACCTTTTCCGCTGCGGGTCGGGGTGTGACAGATTGGTATCAGAGCTTTCGACTATAGGGCTATAGGATAGGTTATTAGACCCTTAGAGCCTATACTATAGTTGATTAGATTTTAATTGTTTATGTGGTTACATGCAAACTCATGATGTTTATTTGTTTCGTATTTATACATGCACAAATGCATGCAAACACTTCCAATATTATATTTTGTGATACATAATGAATTATACTTACAGTCAAACATACATAATTACATACACATACATCATACATATTTCAATGTTCACATATTCAAATCACCTTCATACTTCCGTTATTCAAGATTTTGTCGCATTTTTCATTTTTCAAATCTCATCAAAGTGAGTTCTGCGACGGGCATGTAGTAACTGTAAGGGTACAAGTACCGGTAGTCGGAACGTCCTGTCTAGGTTGGCATTCGTATAAATCCAATATAACGGACCAGTTTGCCTACCTGGGGACTAACGATGAGAGTACGAAGGACCTATTAGGCCAAAGCATGCCACACCAAACGTCTTTCGAACTAACCCCACTTTGAGGTGTCACCGTGTCCACACCTGGATACATTCCGAATATCATACGTTACATACATATTTCTCGATTTTCTCCGGGTTTTAGTGTACGTAACAAGGCTAACACATGTGAACCATATGAAAAACCCGGTAATCATGGGGGCCCACATGATTACGAAGGTGAAGTATGGCGGCATGCAAGGCCCAATTACGAGCAAAGCCCAAGACATCCTATGGATGTAGTAGATTTATTATTCTATATTTATTTTATGAATGTTCATTCCTAAATATGACCCATGACCCCTAAAACGTCCAACTCATACTCTTGATATGTATTCCTTGTAGATGTTTTCTAGTCTCACTCGTAGGAAGATGAGAGCATGAAAAGCCCGCGAGCGCATTGCTGCCCAAATCGCTCAACAAATGGATGCCGTAATACCCAACATTGTAGTTCAAGTTCAACAAGCCCTTACCGCTAATCCCGTCAATCAAGAAGATCAAAATGTTGTCAACCCTCCCCCAATTACCACTAAATGCACCTTCAAGCATTTCAAATCCTGCGACCCTCCAAAATACGAAGGGACTGAAGGTGTCACCGCTCTCCTCCATTGGGTTGAAGAAATGGAAAAAACTTTTCTAAATTGCGATTGCCCCGATGATCGCAAAGTGCGATATGCTACTGGTCGTTTACTTGGAATAGCACTTACATGGTGGAATACAGAGAAGACCAAACGAGGTGTTGAAGATGCTATGACTTTGACTTGGGAAGAGTTGAAGGAAATCATGACAAGACGGTTTTGCCCAAGAAGCAAAATCAAGAAATTGGAGGATGAGTTCTATTCTTTGAAACAAAAGGAAGGCGACCACACCACATACAACAAGAGATTCCTCGAGTTAAATCAAATGGTTCCCAACTTGTTCACTCCTCTTTACCGTTTGATCGAGCACTACATTCGATGTCTTCCTTCAAAAATTCATGACTCTGTAATAAGTACCACACCTGCAACTTTGGAAGCAGCAATGGAGTTAGCTACAGAGCTCACCGAGAACCGGATACGAAATAAGGACTTCAAGGAGGAGAAGAAGAAGGATAAAGCATCAACTGAAACCTCAAACTCCACCCAAACCGAATCCCCTCCTCAACCCATTTCTAAGAGAAAACGAGATGGGCAACTTTTCGCTATCACCCAACGTAATCAACCAGCCTCACAAGCCGTACCCCTCCAAGCTATCCCAATCACTCAAGTAGCACCCAACTCAACTTACCCAAATAAGAAACCTTACCTTGGACCTCACCCTCAATGTAACACCTGTTTTTATCACCATCCATCTACCTTACCTTGTCGACTATGTGCGAATTGTGGACGCTATGGTCATTTGAGCAAGGCTTGCCGCACCTCTCAAAACCAAACCTCACCCCCTACTCAAAACATGATCCAAACATATCAACAACCCCAATACCCCATGTTTCCTTATGTTCGAGCTTGTTTTAATTGTGGCGACCCTACCCATTTTAGAAACACGTGCCCTCGTTTGGTTAACATCATAAACGCCCAAGCTCAAGCAAACCCAGTTAACCAAGCAAATCAAGAAAACCAAACCACTAGGCCACCAGCAAGAGGAAGAGTTTTCAACATCAACTCCAATCCTATTGAAGATAATGACGGCCCAAATGAACCACCCAACTAGTCTCCTTCACCAAAACTCAAGATTCAACTCCAACCGCTTCGTTTTTATGTTTTTCTTTATGTTATCTCAATTTTCACGTGTCTCAAGTATAAATTGGAAATTTATCCAAGAATCTTAATGCGAATTACTACTTCAGTTTTGTTTATACTCATTGATTTAACATTCATATCATCATACCTCACGACGTATCTCAGTCTCATCATTTAAAGAAGTTGGGTTGTGTCTCACTTCTACATAGACTAACCTCTCCATCATAACAAACAAGAGAGGTACTGTCATCATTCAAACATGTATACTATCAGAATTAAGACTCAAGCTTTGGTTGATTGTGTTTGTTTATGTTTTAGAGTCACATAGAACTAATCATAACTTACGGATAAAGCCAATGAAAATTTGACAAGAATATGGTGGATACGCCGCTGGTACTTCCTATATATAAGTATTCTTGCCAAAGGATCAGAGGCATTGTTAGGCGGTTATGAGAAGTTCCATGTAGGATTTAGTAATGTCTTGGTTGAAGTTTGTTTTATACTCACTGATTTAGCATTCATATCATCATACATCTCAACGTATTTCAGTCTCACCATTCAAAGAAGTTGGGCTGTGTCTCACTTCTACATAGACTAACCTCTCCATCATAACAAACGAGAGAGGTACTGTCATCATTAAAACATGCATACTATCAGAATTAAGACTCAGGTTTTGGTTGTTGTGTGTTTTTGTATGTTCTAGAGTCACATCATAGAACCAATCATAACTTACTGATAAAACCAATGAAAATTTGACAAGAATATGGTGGATACGCCGCTGGTATTTCCTATATATAAGTATTCTTGCCAAAGGATCAGAGGCATTGTTAGGTGGTTATGAGAAGTTCCATGTAGGTTTTAGTAGTAGAAGTTTCGTTTTAGGATATAACCTTATCTTTCCAAACGTATCAAAACTCTTATGCATAAAATCATACTTAGTCAATAAACTCTGTTTCTAAATATTCTTTATCGTAGGCAACAAAAAGCGATTCCTGTAGCAGGGTATTCAACCCTTACAAGGAACGTTACCGCCTCAAACAAAAATTTAAGCTCTTACCCCCTTCTAAGTATACAATTGTCAAATTAAAACACCATCCTTTTGAGTCAAACATGCCACTACTTAAATTTCGGGACGAAATTTCTAAAAGTAGGGGATACTATAACATCCGTCAAAAACCGGGTTAACCAAACCCGCTTCGTTTATTAACCGAACATCCAGTTAAAATTTTCGTTGCGTATTTAATACTCAAATTAATTTTATTCGATACATAATTAATAAATATATTAGAATTTAAAATTTATAATTGAAAATTTATTATAAGTAATGAAATAAAAATAAATTGCTGATGCCGGGTTTCGAACCAGGGTCAGCCGGATGAAATCTCAAGACCTAACTCACGCCCACTTAACCACTCCGCCACTTGACCCATTTGTGTTATATAATGAAACAAATAACATTTATAATAAAACTCGAAACTCAAAGTTAGTGAGCCAGCGCGCCCAAATCCGCAGTCGCCGGAAAATACGCGAATTTGCGACCGTTTTCCTTTGACTCCGGAATCAGGCAAGTGTAACTGACGATAAACGTCGGTTATAACCGAAAACTTAATAAGTTTCACTCTTGAACCGAGAATTTCATAATCGGAAACTTGAAATCACATATACTTAAGACATACCTTCAGTCAGGAAAACCCAACTCACTTATTCACTCGAATCAACTCTCAACACACTCGTAAACCTCCCTACAAGTCCCTATTCAGCAAAAACAACTCGCCGGAATTCTCTGCAAGTCGTCGGAAAACCGAACCCCTTTCATCTCTGTTGCCTTACTTTATAAATAGAACATCTAGAGCTCATACCGAAGTTACTCACACTCGCCTCAAACTTTCTGAAGATCCTCTGCCGCAAGATACACGTCGCCGGAATCACCTGCTGTCATCGGAATCTCGCCGGAGAAACAGGGGATCTCTGTTCGGTATATCTTACACCTAATCTCTCTCATTTTTATTAATCTCATATGTAGTTAATTACAATTTACTAAAGAAATTGATGAATGTATCGAAACAGTCGGGATTGATTTCTGGGTAAAGTTTAACGAAGAAGATGAAGCTTCGGTTGTATATATATTTAATATAAATCGAGTTATATCTCGGGTTAGACACACAGTCCAGCGGTGGACTGTGTGCGATTTTAAAACATACGTCCCGGGTTCGAGTTCTGTTGTGTTCCGATTCACTGAAATAAAATGCCTTTTTATAAAAGCCAAATCCTGAAACATGTAATCAGTGTATAAGTATAATTAAAACAAGTCATATAAACGGATTAGACACACAGTCCAGCGGTGGACTGTGTGCAAACGATAAACACACGTCCCGAGTTCGATCCTTGACACAATCTCATTCTCTGTAATAAAAATGTTCCTTTTTAAACTGAACCGGATCCACTCGCAGTTAGATGTTAAGTTTAAGGAAAATCAGTATATTAACCAGGTTAGACACACAGTCCAGCGGTGGACTGTGTGCAACACTAAATCACAGGTCCCGGGTTCGAGACCTGTTGAGGGCACCGGTCCGATATAATTAAATCATGTTTTTAAATAAATGATTTCGGATTAAATTAAATAGTGTATAAATATAATTAAAAACAGAAATATTTCGGGTTAGACACGTAGCTCAGTTGTAGAGCTGCGTGCACGCGTACGAGAGGTCACGGGTTCGAGTCTCACCCAGCACATACATACACACGGTCCAACCGGTCAACTCGTCAAAAAGTCAAAAATTTTTATTTTCTTTTATTTATTTATTTTATTCAAAAATCAATTAAAAATACTTAAAAATAATATTTTTAAAGTTAGAAAATTTCCTTGAACTCACAAAAATAAACCTAACAATCCTATTAAGAACATTAATTGTAAATACTAATCTCAAATAAGAGTTTATTTATTTATCGAACTATTATGTTATTATTTAGGTTAGTTCCCTTGTTGATTAAATCCGAATTCGTGCGCATTCATCATCAATACAAGAAACGCGCCCACTGTGAGTGAATTCTTACAAATTCCCCTTTTTATTCATGTTTTGGGGTGTATCATGTGTCACTTAAACTAATTCGCTTATTCAAACTCGTGCTATACCATATTATGATCTAAACTTAGGATGTAAATAATTGTTGTTGTGATGTATTACATATTGTTAAGTTGTATGCAAATTATTTGTTAGTCCCATAAGTTCCTCGTGGGAGACGAGTTGAACAACGCGTGCCTTAAAACTCATTCATTAGGCCCATCAGTTCGTAGAACAACGCGCGCCTCAAAACTCATTCATTAGGCCCATCAGTTCCTCGTGGAAGACGAGTTGAACAACGCGTGCCTGAAAACAATCAATTGTTGTATGTGTGTGCAATATTTAATATTATGTGTATTGTGAATAAATTTACATCTACATTTACTCATATGTGGTTATGCACTTTATTTTACAATCAATTCAATAAACTCGTTTAAATGTTTTTCATAGGATTCACTCGCCAACTTTTTGTTGATCCAAAAACCATTTTTACACATGATACAGGTGGACAGGATGAAGCAAGGAAAACATAGAAAAAGTGCCTTAGAAGAAAAAAATAATGAAGGCTAGAAAGATGTATAGAACATGTTGTACTAGTATGATTTGATTGTTTGATCTTCTTTAAAATTGTAACAATAAATATGAAACATTATAATAAATGTCATGAGCTTTGATGAAAACCCAATTATGCCCCGATCACCTTTTCCGCTGCGGGTCGGGGTGTGATAATAAGGCTTCAAAAGGATCCATAACAATGCTTGAATGATAGCTATTATTGTACGAAAATTCCACTAACGGTAGATGAGTGTTAAAGTCTATGACACATGCTCTCAACATGTCCTCAAGGGTTTGTATGGTACGCTCAGATTGACCATCGGTTTGAGGGTGAAAGGCAGTGCTAAGATTCAAACGTGTACCCATAGCGGATTGTACGGCGTGCCATGTTCGTGAAGTGAACCGGCCGTCTCGATCTGAAATGATACTTATAGGTACCCCATGACGGCTTACAATTTAATTGATATAGATACGAGCCAACTTCTCGTTCTTGAAATCTTCACGGTTAGCAATGAAATGGGCTGATTTGGTGAGACATGATAACCCATGTGGTGTCATAACCACTGGAAGTGCGAGGTAACCCGGTAATAAAATCCATGGTTATATTTTCCCACTTCCATACAGGTATTTCAGGTTGAACAAGAAGTCCTGAAGGTCTCTGATGCTCATCTTTTACTTTTGAACGTGTAAGGCTTGGAAACAAATACAACGATATCTTTTTTCATGCCAGGCCACCAGTAGGAGTATCGTAGATTTTGATACATTTTATCGGCTCCTGGATGTATAGAGTATCGAGTTTTGTGTACCTCATTCATCAGAAAAACACGGAGATCATCACGATGAGGAATCCAAATACGATTTAAGTAATAGAGAATACCATACGCCTTGGATTCTAGTTTGGTTTCAGCTCCACAAGACAATTCATCTCGTATATCATTTTCTGTGACGTAAATATGTTAAGCTGCTCTAATCCTCTGTTTTTTGTCCACCAGAAATTTAACACCGCTTTTCTCCGACCACCGTGCTGCCTTACTGTCCGACAACTTACCTGCTATTGTATGAACATTTGCTACTTCTAAAACCTTGACAATTTCATCTAAAGCCATTTAAGATATTTCCCCTAGTTCTAACTTAGCAACTAAACAACACCTATTCTTGTTGCTCTTACTAATATAATTTTACCATTTGGGATTTGGGATTTGCGATTTATGATTTACATACTCCAACACAACACTTCTTTTGGTTTTGTTAAAAAGAAAAAAGGGAAAGCAACCGGATCTGGTAAGCAATCCTATCTGTAGAAAAAATTACAAATTTATTCAAATTTAATAACTGGACGGACTTTTATACCCAAAAGTTAGGTTAAGAAATTTTTATGAAAAAAAATGTGATATATTGGTTTTTCATATTTTCCCTAACCTATATGTGAAATAGTTAACCCTTAATTTGCCAAAAGTACCGAAACTCATGTTTTGCATTTATTATGTTTTGCATTTATTGACTCCTATCTAAATTCGTAAATTTGTAGAAGTTTTTCGTTTTATGTTTTTTTATATTTATGTGGTTTTGGATATAGTAAGTAATAGCACAAAACTGGAATAACTTTTAGTAAAACTATTACCCACAAATAGTTTTCCATTAGTGATGGACTATCAAAAGTTGGTACCTTCATTGACAGTTTACCAATGGAATTTTTCGTCACTTAGACCATGAGTTTATGGACGAGTTTGTGACACAGCGCTGTTCACCAATGTCAACCGCCAAAAATGGTGACAAAGAACTGGTATAACCACAAGCTTACAGCTGCCGCTGGCCTGCTGTTGTACATAGAAATATATTAGCCATTGTTGACCATCATCAACCTACCATCATACATTTGAAAACCGCAGCCAAAGAGTACCACTGTTGATGACTCCGAAGAGACCACTTCTCACCTTTCCTTTCTCGTTGGACCCACTTGTTATATCAAATAATGAGAATACCAACAAAATTTAAATGTATTTTTTTCCTCAAAATATAGTTATAAATAGCCTTACACATTAAGAAACATACTTTTTGATATGAATCACATTTTTGATACAAACATGATTGCAATAAACTATTTTTGAAAAAATGGAATTAACAACGTTAAACATGGAACAGCATATACTTCACATATAAAACGCAGAATATTCAAGTAACTTCAATTTACCGTCCCTTAACTTAACACATCCACTAGAGAGAAGTATCTGCAGATATTAGAATCACAATAACCAAGTCATGATCAGTGTACACATCTAGAGTAATACATTTTTGGTGACTTGTAATTTAACAATGTTTTAAATTTGTATTAATGAAATAGTTCATTATTATCATTATGGCTATCCAACATGATTATATGATGAACTGTTCCCTTTGCAACTCCTTGATACAGGTGGCCCACAGAGTCTGCCGTTCCCTTCATAAATAGAGGAATACTAACAGAAACAACCACTGCAATATGAATATAAGATTGAACAGGGATGACCTCCAAAAGGCTGTATATAACATCGGCAGCTACTTGGGCAACAATGTGTCCTGCTTCAGTGACAAATGAACCCGGAATTGTGCTAAAACTTTCCTTTGTAGCAACATCTGTAGAATCCAAAAAGAAGATGTTCTAAAAATTGTATTAAAAAACATGAAAAAACGTACACCTATGTTGTGTGTAGTCATGCTTGGTCTACTAGGTCCGCCACCTCTGCCACCAAGGCCGACATCTCTTCCGCCACTAAACTTACCTCTCCATCCACTCTGTCTCCTATCAACATCAAAGCTATGTTCGGATCCTATACGCTCACCTTTTGCCGTAGATAGATTTCCATTTTAATCAAAACTACAAAAAAAGTTACAAAGCTCTAAAATTTCTTTTTAATTCACAAGTTGTCAAACACTTTAAAATCTGATTATATATTACTGCAACTTCAAATGGTAATTACAGTCCAATGTTAAAAGCATTGATGTTATAAAATCACAGAATCACGTTAAAAAGTTATTTAAACACCACATAAACATACCATCATACTTAAAGCGTAATAATGTGGCATGAACGCATGGTTAATAGATTAACAATTAAAACGTTTGATGATATCCTTAGACCAATTTGTTATGGATATATCTCTCATATTATTCATACCTCCTGAGTAACTTCAGTTCTGCTAGATTCATCTCTAATCCAACCCAAACTTCAGTAATTTGACCAACATCTTTGAAGAAATTCTTCCTATAGCATCAAGTAACTGTCAGAAATTATACATATACATTATAATTGGAAAGGATGTGTCAAAAAAAACACTTACACATCATCTTCTTCAATTGAAAAGCTTAGGCGGCCCATAAACATGGTCTTGGATGTTGTGGCTTGAGGACTAAATGGTGTTTGAGGCTGAAACCTTTAGCATGTACTACTACAATCAGAACTAAATCCAAACCGAAGAGTAACCATTTTATTTTTCCTCTACGGCTCTTCATCATCAGATAAAAACAAAACAAAACACAACAAGACTGGGGAAAAATAGTATACATTTCTATAGCTCTTCTTAACCAGGGTCGCCGAAGAAAAACCCTTTTTAACAGCACCAGATGCCGATTTGTTGGGTAGGGTTGCCACATTAACATAATTTTGAATATAAATTTTTTTTTGTTATTGTATGTATGTAAGTATAATGAATTACTTAGCTATAGTATTATACTTTATATATCTGCTATACAAATACAGAAGGTCCAATAAGTTCAGATCCATAGTGTGGTTTTTTGTTTTATTTTATTTACATATTTCTGGTTATTGCACCTCAAATGATCAGCAAACCTTTTGAGGACCACCGCGGATTTTCATCAAAAGTAAGAGTTCAAGATTAAGATCTAAATCTTTTTTTTTCCAAACAGCCTAGTTAGTTAACACAAGTTATACAAATGGGTCCTTTCGAGTAGTATTTTTATATGACAGGGAAATTCAAAAGGTTAGTATACATGTAAACATGAAAAATAAAGAAAAATAACAAGAGAGAATGCACACCTATGTTATGTGGAGTCATGCTTGGTCTACTAGGTCCATGACCTCTGCCGCCAAAACCGGATAATTATACGAATCCTAGAGTGACACCTGTCCAAAACCCTCCATATATTCTGGGCATGTTGTTGAAGGAGAGGTATGAAACCTTTTAGCCTATTTTGTTTATAAAACTTGGGATATGGCATTAGCCACTTGGAGCGGGTATTGCAAAATAGGCAAATGCTTTCATAAATGTAATAACCCAGTTTAATCCATTTTGCTTGAATAACATTATACACTTGCGGGTTAATAGTACCGTGTCCGAGCATCCGGAATTATTAATTGAAATGGCCATATAAAATGAGTGTGGGGTGTAGGCATACACCTGACATACGCAAAATATTAAAGATGTAGGTGTGTATATTAATCATGTACCGGCATTTGATTTCTGGTTCCGACTGTGTAGACAAGCACGTAAAACTGGTAAAAAGTAATCTATCCTAATGTAAAACTTAAAATGATGACCAAATGGTCTTCATATATATATCAAATGATTTTCAAAAGAGTAGATTAATAGTATTTACCACTAACGTATTTTAAAGATTGACCTCAGGTGACGAACCTCAATAGTAGGCTGGATACGATCGGTCATAAAGCTTTGGAATTTACAACACTATGGCTAAAGATATTCTCTAAACCAATTTTTTACCACTAGAAACACGCTGCTAATCCTCCAGCAACCCAACTCCATGTCCTTGACTCCTCATTGTGGGCTTGTGAGATATTGCTTTCCCGGTGGGTCAGGCTACTTTAAAAGCTGTTTTGGGCCAAGTGACCAAATATGAGAAAGCATGCCTTGACAACCAACACATGTTTGTCCCATTTGAAACTTTTAGTTTCTTTACACAAGAGGCTGTAGACCTGCTTAAAGGGTCATGCATAGTAATGTCATGTCCCGGAGATTTATAAATATAGTTTTTAAAAGACTTAGTTTGGCAATTAAAAATGGGTAGCGACGCAACTTGTTGCCGTTTACCTTCTGATTTCCATGTAATTTCTTGTCAAGTTTAATACATAATTTATGTTTAGGAAAAGATATGAAAGCTTAAATTTGTAGAAACAAACAAATGAGATTAAAGGGAGGGGGTAGAATAAAAAAAGAATTGGGTTAAAATTGTAAATATTTGTTTATAAACCCCAAGTGTCTCTATATTCTTTGAAGGACAGCCGTCAGACTTAGAATAAGGCCTCCGGATATGCCAAAACCATGAGTGTTCGATGAAATCATGCCTCCCAATATGTCAAAATCATGGTGAGTGTATTTGATATTGAATTCTTTTCTTTTTATCTACCTAGGAGTAAGCGTGGTAGTGATCAGAAACTGGTTCTGGTTTTATGTTATGTCTTAGCATCCGTATCATCTTGTAGGGTGGTGAAAAACAATCGTTGACTGTTCATGGGATTTCGGAAGACAATCTCGTCACAGGTAACTGTAATCGATTAAATTTTGTATTTGCTACACTAACATCTCTAATACCATGTCTATGATTTCTTGTCTGGATCATAGGTTCAAACAGTCCTGCAAGTGAACTGCTTCTAATGTAGCACTGATAGTGGGTTAAGCCAGATTTATTCTTCCTGAGATTAATAAATTAACGGATTTTAAATCTGGTTCTCTTGCTATACTGTTAGTTAGCTTGGGTATGGCATGTTTGCTAGTTTGATTGTATTCAGAAGATTATTGGGTTTTTTGTTGTTAACGTCTTTGAATTTTGCAGCTGATCAAACAGAGTTTGAACTGACAGAGGATGGTATGGTTTCTCCCTGTAAGCATTAAGATGTACTTCATATAGTTATCAATATTAAATCTTCAGTTTTTTCTATCCGTTTAATTTCTCATCTATTAGTGTTCCTTCTTTGCAGCAAATGATGGTTACTGTTTAATGGGTAGACTCCAATTGATTTGATTCATTTGAACTTTCTGTTGCAGCACAAGTTCAAGTGTTATGCAATGCTGCAATTCAGAAAGCAGATGAAGTTTCTGCCACACTTTCCAGTGCAAGCCTGCATTGTAAATGGTTCCCAGAGTCTCCTACCTGGCTGTACAGTTTTCGGAGACGTCTTGTAGACAGAAGCACACAAATGAATCACCGCTGCTGCGGTGGTGTTTTTTCAAGCCATTAGTTGATTGGCATTCACATAAATGAATCTTGATGATCACTAAGAAAGTAGGTAATTATTATTTTTAGTGATAGAGTTTTGTATCTTTGTGGATTAATGATGAAAAATTGTATTAGAAGAGAATTACTTGTTCATAGTAAGTTGAATCATGTGATAAATCATTTATATTGAGTACTTTTCTTCTTGTTTAATTAGTTAGTTTTTGTTATTTGGTTTAATTATAATACAAATTACAACTGATAAATTAATTACTACGTTGCTTTTTGTCATTTGTTTTAATTGTGACACAAATTACATCTAAAATATTAATTACTATGTTACTTTATGTTATTTGTTTTATATATGACACAAATTACAGCTAATATATTAATTATTAGGTTACATAACCATGTAATAGTATCACGAATTGGATAATTTGAATAATGAAAATTATAAAATAAAAATAAAATTGAAGACATATATGTTAGCCTCAGTTTTCTGTTTACTGATGTAATTCTAACTTAAAGTCAAAAAGTAAATCAAATGTGTGTGTGTACATATATGTCATTTGAATTAAAATAACCATGTGTAGTGAGTTACAAAATCCATAGATTTGATTTGAAATGGTATTGAGTTACGATCATGACCCGATTTGTATATTTTAACCTTAATTTAATTAGGATGTTAGCAATACACGCACCCCAAATTAAGTGGACTGTTCATTGGATTTGGAATAAGTGTTGAAGAACTATTCATATATTATATCTTGTTTGGAATAAGTGTGGTTGTGATTAGGAAGTGGATGCGGTTAAATTTATTGCAGCCATTCGATAATGACCATGATATGCTAACATAAAATCGGTATCATCATGCAGCGTGTTGAAGAACAATTGTTGACTGTTCATTGGATTTCAGAAGACAATCTGGACTCTGGTATTTGTTAAAGCTGCCCCTTAGATCTATTGCAAATTAAGTACGTTTTCTATTTCAATTTTGATCTGATTTGGTGGATTTACAATTTAATATATGTACAAAAAGTTGTAAACTCGAAATTTCTTAATTAAAATTTAAGATGGGCTTAGTTTGATGGTTTTAATTTTATGCTAATCGCCTAACTGACCAGACATATTCATCATGATTTTTATGAACGATTATCTTATTGCTGTTTTTCTCATATAATCCTCTGATTGAATGAATTTGAAAGTATTGCCCAAGAATTTCTTTTAATATTCTTGAGTTTAAACATGATCAAATCAAAATTTCAAAGGCATTTTAGTGATTGACTGAGTCAGCAAGATGTCAAAACAGTTATACTGAATCTTGCTTGGAAACCATGAAAAATTTGTCGATTTTTTTGGTAAAAATTGATAATGACTTCTATCTGTTCTTTTAGTTTTTTTAAATCTGCCTTATAGAGTTGCTGGAAGGTGTTGATCGTCAATTCAATAAACTTTAGTTGCTTCTCAATAAACTTTATTTTTTTTATATCTGCCTTATATTGTTTTTAATGAAAGAAGATCTTTGGTAGATAATGAAAACCGAGCGCCATTACAGGTAAATGATGAAACCTTTGTTGCAAATTAAGGACATTTTCTATTTAAATTTTGAGCCGATTTTGTGGATCTGCACTTTAATATATATACGAAAAGTTGTAAACTTGATAAGTCTTGATTCAAATTCAACTTGGGCTTAATTTGATGGTTTTAATTGCTTGCTAATAACTTATCTTACCAAACAAACTTATCATGATATCTAAGAACATTATCTTTTGCTGTTTACAGGGCCCCACCTAGGGGTCGGAGATCCACAAGGCATCAAGGGCCTTGAATTTTTATATATATTATCGTAGTTATCAAAAGCGACCTATTTTGACGCCTAGGCGAGATATTGAGTAGATGCTCTTGGTATTTAAAGCGCAGGTTCGTGTACATTTAATAATAATTAATCCGTTTTTTAATTAACCCATGCACATTTAATATAATTCACATATGATGGTTTTGATGATCGATGAAGAAGCTTTTCAACTTTTACCATTAATTACTTTTTACCGTTCAAAAAATAATAATTACTTTTTGAACTTTTTAATTAATGTTAATGAATCCTTTTTAAATTAGCTCACACTCATCTAATAATAATTAACACATCTGATGGTTTTGATAATTAATGAAGAATCTTTGTATTATAATCTTTTGGTATTTGACATTGTTTTGGTACTTTATTTCCAAGATTATGTTACTCAAATTATGAAAAAAGTGTTATCTTCAAGTTTTGGTGTTGCAATATATCAGTATTTTGAAAAAAGTATTATCTTTTATACATAATATATATCTTTTTATCGTTTGGTAAATGCACTTTTTTCGGCCCGCACTTTTTTTGGCTTCTCGCCTAGGCCCTAGGCGAAGCCTATGCACCTTACGCCTTTGATAACTATGTATGTTATATAAATTGTAAAGCCATTTAAAACACTAATGCGACCTTGTTGTTGGCTTTTTTTAAGTTTTTCCAGTAGTGTAAAACTTGATGGCTAGATAATATCAGTGACAAAATCAGTTACTAATAACAACTGATTCATTGAAGAACTGAAAAAAAACAATGCTATTATGCCAAGTCATCTCAAGTCTTAGTACATAAGTTCTATTCGTTATAACAGGTGTTTGCACAGCTGCATGTGATTTGACCCAGACAACAACTCCAAACACTGTTAAGGCAAAACTTGTTACCAAAAATATTCCTTCTCCTGTGTGTGAACTGACGGCTTAGCAAAGCAAAAAATCAAAGCAGTTGATTTCCAGAAGTCGTGGAAATGTGGGTGAAACCGAGGCACCTCAATCAAGTGTTCGGTTGGAATCTAAGACAGCTGACATTCAGGTACCTGCGGCCTACGTTTTATTTTCCATGATATGATACTTTTGTTTTTGTTAGAGGTGGCAAGATGGGAAGGGTTGGTAACAGGTCCAAAACAGATTGTAATGTTTATTGCTATAATGTTATATGCTATGTCATTTTAATACTATAATTTTGCTAAGCTGATTGCTATAACATTAATGGTGGTTTAAAAAATAGTTTATGTAATTCATTAGGGTCTAAAGGCCTTTTTTTCGCCTTATACATGATACTTAATCCCCAGGATTGGCTCTGGCTGTTTATTATTATAATCCTATAATCTTGATTGTATAAAATAAAATTATTGACCAAGAAACTTTTTTTAACATTCTTGAATTAGAATATGATCAAAATATGATCAAACCTAAATTCCAAGGAATATTTGTGATTGATTGAGTCAGCAAGATGTAAAAAGAGCTATACTGAATCTGGTTTGGAAACCATGAAAAAGTTGTATAATGTTTTGGTAGAATTGATCATGACTTTTATCTGTCTTTTTTATTTTTTTATATCTGCCTTATAGAGGTGCTGGAATGCGTTGATCATCAATTCGATAAACTTGCGTTGGTTCTTAACAGATCTACGGCGGATTGTCTTTAATGAACAAAGATCTTTGGTAGATAATGAAAACCGAGCAATGCCATACAAGATTAGATCCTTGGTGCGGAAACCACAAACTGACCTTCATTAGGAAGTTGCAATGTGAATGTAATGCGTTCAACATTCAAAGTGGCCAGAGCCGAAATCGCATGTTGGAGATGGACTTGTTTTAAGCCCAAAGTCAATGTTCAAAATGAGTTTTCAAGATAACAACATAGAAATGAAGATAAAACAAGTTCACCCCTTGTTTGCTTATCACTCAAGAATTCAATCTTTAGCTTTCGGGTCCTATGCCACATTGCATGTATGATGTAACATCCGTCAAAAAACCGGATTAACCAAACCCGCTTCGTTTATTAACCGAACATCCAATTAAAAATTTCGTTGCGTATTTAATGCTCAAATTAATTTTATACGATACATAATTAATAAATATATTAGAATTTAAAATTTATATTTGAAAATTTATTAAAAATAATGAAATAAAAATTAAATGCTAATGCCGGGTTTCGAACCCGGGTCAGCCGGGTAAAGCTTCAAAGTCTTAACTCACACACATCCAACCACTCCGCCACTTGTGTTATTTGATAACATACTGAAACAATTAATAGATATCACAAAACTAGAAAATCAAACCCAGTCAACAGCGCGCCCAAATCCGCAGACGCCGGAAAATCCGACGATTTTGCCAATTATCATCGGTTACTTTTGACTTAACGTATGTATTAACGTCGCCATCGGTTATAACCGATGTCCAGTTCCGCGACATCAGTCATAACCGCCGGAGAAAGGCTGACCATTGAATCGAGACTAGAAACAGACCCAATTCAACTTGATTCTTCCCTATAAATGCACACCCTAGCCTCTGGTAATCTTTTCGCTCAAAATCGCACCGATTCTCGAATCAATTTCACTCGCCGGAATTCTCGGCAAGTCGCCGGAAAACCGAGACTTTCATCAACACGGTAAATACCTCGACTCCTTCTGTTTCATTCCAATGTTAGACCAATCCTAACATCACTCTATCACCCAAAATCAATTCCAGACGACGTTGCCGGATATTCTGTACTCGCCGGAAAATCGCTGGAATTTCCGAACTCATGCTGTTAATCGGTATGATCAACTAAACCTCCTGTTAATCATGGTTTAGTAACTCAATTTCATATCTAATCAATAAAAATTGTTAATTGATCCGGACAGACGAAGTTCACAAAACAGAGCCGACGAATCCTTGCCGGAGTTCTAAGAAAGACATCTGATTTGGTATATTCTTTCCCCAAACCCTCTCTGTCCATTACATTTCAATCGCTGATAATTTTCATTAATCGAATTAAACATGAAACAGTTGAATAATCAATGTCTGTGTTTTGAACGAAGAAGATGAAGTCGGCCTAGTGTATAAGATTAATTAAAATCAGTATAATAAACGGGTTAGACACACAGTCCAGCGGTGGACTGTGTGCACACAACGATCACACGTCTCGAGTTCGATCCCTATCGCAACCTCACTCTCTTGAATAAAAATGCTCTTTTTTAAAAAACCGAACCGGGATAACTCACAGAATGATGTTAAGTATAATAAAAACCAGAATATTAACCAGGTTAGACACACACAGTCCAGCGGTGGACTGTGTGCAACACTAAACCACAGGTACCGGGTTCGAGACCTGTTGACGGCACCGGTTCGATACAATTAAAGCCTTTTTAAATAAATGATTTTCGGATTAACTTAAATAGTGTATAAATATAATTAAAAACAGAAATATTTCAGGTTAGACATGTAGCTCAGTTGGTAGAGCTGCGTGCATGCGTACGGGAGGTCACCGGTTCGAACCTCACTCAGTGCAACAATATAACCGACCGAACCGGTCAACGGTCAACAGTCATGGTCAACGGTCAACGGTCAAAGTCAAAAAGTCAACACTTTTTTTTATTATTTTTATTTATTTATTTAATTTAAAAATCAATTAAAATACTTAAAAATAAACGTTTTTAAAGTTAGAAAATAGCCTTAAACTCACAAAAATATATCCAAAAATCCTATTAAAATTGATTAATAAAATCCGCTTATTTACCGAACCGTTATGTTATTATCTAGGTTAGTTTCTCTCGTGGTTAAATCCAAATTCGTGCGCATTCATCATCAATCCAAGAAACGCAACCAATGTGAGTGAATTCTTACAAATTCCCCTTTTATTCATGTTTTGGGGTGTAGCATGTGTGCTTAAACTAATTCGTTTATTCAAACTCGTGCTATACCATATTATGATCTAAACTTAGAATGTAAATATTGTTTGTTGTTATGTATTACATATTGTCAAGTTGTATGCAAATTATTTGTTAGGCCCATCAGTTCCTCGTGGGAGACGAGTTGAACAACGCGTGCCTTAAAACTCATTCATTAGGCCCAGCAGTTCGTAGAACAACGCGTGCCTCAAAACTCATTCATTAGGCCCAACAGTTCCTCGTGGGAGACGAGTTGAACAACGCGTGCCTCAAAACAATCTATTATTGTATGTGTGTGCATTATTTAATATTAAGTGTTTTGTGAATAGATTTACATCTACATTTACTCATATGTGGTTATGCACTTTATTTTTATAATAAATTCAATAAACTTGTTTAAATGTTTTCATAGGATTCATTCGCCAACTTTTTGTTGATCCAAAAACCATTTTTACACATGATATAGGTGGACAGGATGAAGCAAGGAACACATAGGAAAATGCCTTAGAAGAAAATAATGAAGTCTAGAAAGATGTATAGAACATGTTGTAATTATGATTGTATGATCTTCTTTAAAATTGTAACAATAAATATGAAACATTATAATAAATGTCATGAGCTTTGATGAAAACCCAATTATGCCCCGATCACCTTTTCCGCTGCGGGTCGGGGTGTGACAGATTGGTATCAGAGCTTTTGACTATAGGGCTATAGGATAGGTTATTAGACCCTTAGAGCCTATACTATAGTTGATTAGATTTTAATTGTTTATGTGGTTACATGCAAACTCATGATGTTTATTTGTTTCGTATTTATACATGCACAAATGCATGCAAACACTTCCAATATTTTATTTTGTGATACATAATGAATTATACTTACAGTCAAACATACATAATTACATACACATACATCATACATATTTCAATGTTCACATATTCAAATCACCTTCATACTTCCGTTATTCAAGATTTTGTCGCATTTTTCATTTTTCAAATCTCATCAAAGTGAGTTCTGCGACGGGCATGTAGTAACTGTAAGGGTACAAGTACCGGTAGTCGGAACGTCCTGTCTAGGTTGGCATTCGTATAAATCCAATATAACGGACCAGTTTGCCTACCTGGGGACTAACGATGAGAGTACAAAGGACCTATTAGGCCAAAGCATGCCACACCAAACGTCGTTCGAACTAACCCCACTTTGAGGTGTCACCGTGTCCACACCTGGATACATTCCGAATATCATACGTTACATACATATTTCTCGATTTTCTCCGGGTTTTAGTGTACGTAACCAGGCTAACACATGCGAACCATATGAAAAACCCGGTAATCATGGGGGCCCACATGATTACGAAGATGAAGTATGGCGGCATGCAAGCCCCAATTACGAGCAAAGCCCTAGACATCCTATGGATGTAGTAGATTTATTATTCTATATTTACTTTATGAATGTTCATTCCTAAATACGACACATGATCCCTAAAACTGTCACACCCCGACCCGTAGCGGAAAAGGTGATCGAGGCATGATTGGGTTATCACCAAAGCTCATGACATTTATTATAAAGTTTCATATTCATTAATACAATTTAATGGGAAATTTACAATCATAATTACATCATATCCTAAACATCATTCTAGACTTCATTGATTTCTTCTAAGGCATTTCCTAAGTTTCCTTGCTTCATCCTGTTTACCTGTATCATGTGTAAAAATGGTTTTGGGATCAACAAAAAGTTGGCGAGTGAATCCTATGAAAAACATTTGAACAAGTTTATTTAATTGATTATAAAAGAAAGTGCACAACCACACATGAGTAAAAATAGATGTAAACTTATTCACCAATCATTTAATATTAAATAATGCACACATGAACAATAATGGATCGTTTTGAGGCACGCGTTGCTCAACTCGTCTCCCACGAGGAACTGATGGGCCTAATGAATGATTTGCATATACTTGACACTATGAAATACATAACTACAAACAATATAAACTAAATAATACACACACGAGCAATAATGGATCGTTTTGAGGCACGCGTTGCTCAACTCGTCTCCCACGAGGAACTCATGGGCCTAATGAATGAATGGCATATATCTTGACAATATGAAATACACAACTACAAACTATATATACAATCTAAGTTTAGATCACAATATGGTATGGCACCAGTTTAAATAAACGAGTTAATTTTGGTGACACATGACACACCTCAAAACGTGTAATTTGAAAGGGGAGTTGTAAGATTCACTCACATTGGGTGCGTTCGGTTGATGATGTTGAATGCGCACGAAGTTGGTTTTAACCACGAGTGAAACTAACCTAGATAATAACATAATGGTTTGGTAAATAATGGGATTTTATTAATCAATTTTAGTAGGATGATTGGATATATTTTTGTGAGTTTAAGGCTATTTTCTAACCTTAAAAATGTTATTTTTAAGTATTTTTAATTGATTTTTAAATAAAATAAATAAATAAAAATAAAAAAAAGTTGACTTTTTGCGACAGTTGACCATTGACCGTTGACATGTTGACCTGTTGACCGGTCAGGCTGTGAAATTGTTTGCGCCGGGTGAGGCTCGAACCCGAGACCTCCCGTTCGCGTGCACGCAGCTCTACCAACTGAGCTACGTGTCTAACCCGAAATATTTCTGTTTTTAATTATATTTATATACTAATTGAATTAAACTGGAAATCATTTATTTTTAAAATGATTTAATGCGTCGAACCGGTGCTCTCCACAGGCCTCGAACCCGGGACCTGTGACTTAGGTTAACACACAGTCCACCGCTGGACTGTGTGTCTAACTCGTTAAATAAACTGATTTTTATTATACTTATATACAAACTACCTTATTTCGTTTCTGCCTTATATAAAAAGTTTAATATTTGTTCGGACCGGTGTGGTAGTCCGGACTCGAACTCGTGACCTGTGTTTTAAACGCGCGCACAGTCCACCACTGGACTGTGTGTCTATCTTGGTTATTATTCCGGTTTTTATTAAACTTAACATCTATAAGTGGTGACTCCGGTTCGGTTAAAAAAAGGGACATTTTTATTAAGGCGAGTGTGCGTGGGACAAGAATCAAACTCGAGACGTTTGCGTGTTTATGTGCACACAGTCCACCGCTGGACTGTGTGTCTAACCGAGATATATCTTGATTTTAATTGAACATATATCTACTGAAACTTCATCTTCTTCATTAATCTTAACCAGAATCGGAAGTCCGACTGGTTCGAAGTTTTTATCAAGTTCGTTAGTGTCTGGTGGTTAATTTCATGTGAAATTAATAAAAAGAATGAAAGATTAAGTGTTAGATATACCGAACAGTGGCTCCTCTGTTTCGCCGGCGAAACTCCGGTGACAGCTAACTATTCCGGCGACGTGTGTCTTGCGGCAGAGGGTCTTCAGCGAGCTTGAGGTGAGTGTAGGTGGCTTTAGTATGAGCTCTGGGGGTTCAGTAAGGCTCAAAGGTGAAAGGCTCGGTTTTCCGGCGAGTTGCAGAACTTTTCCGGCGAGTGGAATTACGTCGGGTAAAGGTGTGATTGTGAGCGAAAAAGCTAACAGAGATTAGAGGGGGTATTTATAGGGCAGGACATCGACGAATTTAGTCCGATTTCAGTCTTGATTCATCGGTTAGAAATTTTCCGGCGGTTATAACTTGTGTCGCAGACTGGACATCGGTTATAGCCGATGTAATAGTTAATGTTTACGTTAAGTCATTTATAACCGACGCTGTTTGACGAAAACGTCGGATTTTCCGGCGTTAACGGATTTGGGCGCGTCGATTTTGAATTCGATATTCAAGTTATGAATTAATTGTCTTCAATATTGAACAAGAAATACAAGTGGCGCAGTGGTTGGATGGTTAAGTGTTAAGTCATTGTTTGAATCCGCTGCTGACCCGGGTTCGAAACCCGGCAGCAACTTTTTATTTTTATTTTCTTATTTTCAATCCTTTTTCAAATATAAATTATATATTCCAATATACTTATTAATTATGTATCGTTTAAAATTATTTTGGGCATTAAATACGCAATGAAATTTTTAACTGGTTGTTCGGTTAATAAACGGAGCGGGTTTGGTAAATCCGGTTTTTGACGGATGTTACAGTATCCCCTGCTTTTTAGAAATTTAGTCCCGAAATTTAAGTAGTGATATATTTGACTAAAATGATTGTGTTTAGTTTGACAGTTACATACTTAGAAAAAAAATAAGAGTTTAAGTTTTTTTTTTTTGTTTGAGGCGGTAACGTTCCTTGTAAGGGTTAAGTACCCTGCTACAGGAATCGCTTTTTTGTTGCCTACGGTAAAAATATTGATAAGCAGAGTTGATTCACTAAATATGATATCATGCGTAAGAGTTTTGATATGCTTGGAAGGATAGGGTTATATCCTAAAACAAAATTTCTAATACTACAACCTACATGGAACTTCTCATAACCGTCTAACAATGCCTCCGATCCTTTGACAAGAATACTTATATATAGGAAGTACCAGCGGCGTATCCACCATATTCTTGTCAAATTTTCATTGGTTTTATCAGTAAGTTATAATTGGTTCTATGATGTGACTCTAAAACATAAATAAACGCCACAACCAATGTACCAAGAAATTACTAAATCCTACATAGAACTTCTCATAACCGCCTGACAATGCCTCTAATCTTTTGACAAGAATACTTATATATAGGAAGTACCAGCGGCGTATCCACCATATTCTTGTCAAATTTTCATTGGTTTTATCAATAAGTTATGATTGGTTCTATGGTATAACTCTAGAACATAAATAAACACAACAACCAATATCTGAGTCTCAATTCTGATAGCATACATGTTTGATTTGTGACAGTTCCTCTCTCGTTTGTTGTGATGGAGAGGTTAGTCTATGTAGAAATAGAACACAATCCAATTTCTTTAAATGGCGAGATGATATAAATGTAACACAAATTTCAACCAAGACAATACTAAATCCTACATGGAACTTCTCATAATCGCCTGATAATACCTCTGATCCTTTGGCAAGAATACGGCGTATCCACCATATTCTTGTCAAATTTTCGTTGGTTTTATCCACAAGTTATGATTAGTTACCAAGAAATTACTAAATCCTACATAGAACTTCTCATAACCGCCTGACAATGCCTCTGATCCTTTGACAAGAATACTTATATATAGGAAGTACCAGCGGCGTATCCACCATATTCTTGTCAAATTTTCATTGGTTTTATCAGTGAGTTATGATTGGTTCTATGATATAACTCTAGAACATAAATAAACACAACAACCAATATTTGAGTCCACATTCTGATAGCATACATGTTTGAATGATGACAACACCTCTCTC
This sequence comes from Scalesia atractyloides, assembly GCA_947069175.1. Lineage (NCBI taxonomy): Eukaryota > Viridiplantae > Streptophyta > Magnoliopsida > Asterales > Asteraceae > Scalesia > Scalesia atractyloides. The sequence goes on from CAMTDV010000003.1 coordinate 2,609,676, forward strand.
GTTTGTTATGATGGAGAGGTTAGTCATTGTGGAAGTGAGACATAGCTCAACTTCTTTAAATGATGAAATTGAATACGCTGAAATGTATAATGAACAAACTTCAACCAAAACATACTAAATCCTACATGGAACCTCTCATAACCGCCTGATAATGCCTCCGATCCTTTGACAAGAATACTTATATATAGGAAGTATCAGCGGCGTATCCACCATATTCTCGTCAAATTTTCATTGACTTTATCCGCAAGTTATGATTAGTTCTATGTGACTCTACAACAAACACAACAACCACAAGATCATATTGCATGTACTGAAAATGAAAAATGTATGTGCGATCTAGGCTCAATCAAACGGAGCCGATCGTATTGCATGTACCGAAAATAATAAATTTAATCTAAACTATAATCACTCAAACAGTTTATACACGGAACCTCTCATAACCGCCAGATAATGCCTCTGATCCTTTGGCAAGAATACTTATATATAGGAAGTACCAGCGGCGTATCCACCATATTCTTGTCAAATTTTCATTGACTTTATCCATAAGTTATGATTAGTTCTATGTGACTCTACAACAAACAAACAACCACAATATCGTATTGCATGTACTGAAAATGAAAAATGTCTGTGCGATCAAGGCTCAATCAAACGGAGCCGATCGTATTGCATATACTGAAAATGAAAAATGTCTGTGCGATCAAGGCTCAATCAAACGGAGCCGATCGTATTGCATGTACTGAAAATGAAAAATGTAATCTAAACAATAATCACTCAAACAGTTTACACATGGAACCTCTCATAACCGCCAGATAATGCCTCTGATCCTTTGGCAAGAATACTTATATATAGGAAGTACCAGCGGCGTATCCACCATATTCTTGTCAAAATTTCATTGGCTTTATCCTTAAGTTATGATTGGTTCTATGTGATTCTAAAACATAAAGAAAAACATAAAACTAAACGATTGGAGTTGAATCTTGATTTTCGGTGAAGAGGACTAGTTGGGTGGATTCATTTGGGCCGTCATTATCTTCAACAGGATTGGCGTTGATGTTGAAAACTCTTCCTCTTGCTGGTGGCCTAGTGATTGGGTTTTCTTGATTTACTTGGTGAACTGGGTTTGATTGAGCTTGAGCGTTTATGATGTTAACCAATCGAAGGCACGTGTTTCTAAAGTGGGTAGGGTCGCCACAATTGAAACAAGCTCGAACATATGGGAACATGGGGTATTGGGGTTGTTGATAGGTTTGGATCATGTTTTGAGTAGGGGGTGAGATTTGGTTTTGAGGGGTGCGGCAAACCTTGCTCAAATGACCATAGCGTCCACAATTCGCACATAGTCGACAAGGTAAGGTAGATGGATGGTGATAAAAACAGGTGTTACATCGAGGGTGAGGTCCAAGGTATGGTTTCTTATTTGGGTAAGTTGAGTTGGGTGCTATTTGCGTGATTGGGATAGCTTGGATGGGTATGGCTTGTAAAACTGGTTGATTACGTTGGATAGTAGCGAAAAGTTGCCCGTCTTTTTTCTCTTAAAAGTGGGTTGAGAAGGGGATTCGGTTTGGGTGGAGTTTTAAGTTTCAGTCGATGCCTTATCCTTCTTCTTTTCCTCCTTGAAGTCTTTGTTCCGGATTCAGTTTTCGGTGAGCTCTGTAGCTAACTCCATTGCTGCTTCCAAAGTTGCAGGCGTGGTACTTATTACAGAGTCTTGAATTTTTTACGGAAGACCTCGAATGTAGTGCTCGATCAAACGGTAGAGGGGAGTGAACAAGTTGGGAACCATTTGATTTAACTCGAGAAATCTTTTGTTGTAAGTGATGTGGTCGCCTTCCTTTTGCTTCAACGAATAGGACTCATCTTCTAATTTCTTGATTTCGCTCATTGGGCAAAACCGTCTTGTCATGATTTCCTTCAACTCTTCCCAAGTCAAAGTCATAGCGTCTTCAACACCTCGTTTGGCCTTCTCTGTATTCCACCAAGTAAGTGCTATTCCATATAAGCGACCGGTAGCATATCGCACTTTGCGAGCATCGGGGCAATCGCAAATTAGAAAAGTATTCTCCATTTCTTCAAACCAATGGAGGAGAGCGGTGACACCTTCAGTCCCTTCGTATTTCGGAGGGTCGCAGGATTTGAAACGCTTGTAGGTGCATTTAGTGGTATTTGGGGGAGGGTTGATAACATTTTGATCTTCTTGGTTGACAGGATTAGTGGTAAGTGCTTGTTGGACTTGGATTACAATGTTGGGTATTACGGCAGCCATTTGTTGAGCGATTAGGGCAGCCATGTGCTCGCGAGCTTTTCCTGCTCTCATCTTCCTACGGGCGAGGCTAGAAGACATCTACAAGGAATACACGTCAAGAGATGTTTTTGGGTTCATGGGTCGAATTTAGGAATGAACATTCATAAAATAAATATAGAAAAATAAATCTACTACATCCATAGGATGTCTTGGGCTTTGCTCGTCATTAGGCCTTGCATGCCGCCATACTTCACCTTAGTAATCATGTGGGCCCCCATGAATACCGGGTTTTTCATATGGTTCGCATGTGTTAGCCTGGTTACGTACACTAAAACCCGGAGAAAATCGAGAAATATGTATATAACGTATGATATTCGGAATGTGTCCAGGTATAGACACGATGACACCTCAAAGTGGGGTTAGTTCGAACGACGTTTGGTGTGGCATGCTTTGGCCTAATAGGTCCTTCGTACTCTCATCGTTAGTCCCCAGGTAGGCAAACTGGTCCGTTATATTGGATTTATACGAATGCCAACCTAGACAGGACGTTCCGACTACCGGTACTTGTACCCTTCCAGTTACTACATGCCCGTCGCAGAACTTACTTTGATGAGATTTGAAAATTGCGACAAAATCTTTGAATAATGAAAGTATGAAGATGATTTAAATATATGAACATTGAAATATGTATAATGTATGTGTATGTAAGTATGTATGTTTGACTGTAAGCATAAACAAATATGAAACAAATAAACATCATAAGTTTGTATGTAACCACCTAAACAATTAAAATTTAGGCAACTATCGTATAGGCTCTAAGGGTCTAATAACCTATCCTATATCCCTATAGTCATGGCTCTGATACCAATCTGTCACACCCCGACCCGCAGCGGAAAAGGTGATCGAGGCATGATTGGGTTATCATCAAAGCTCATGACATTTATTATAACGTTTCATATTCATTAATACAATTTAATGGGAAATTTACAATCATAATTACATCATATCCTAAACATCATTCTAGACTTCATTGATTTCTTCTAAGGCTTTTCCTAAGTTTTCTTGCTTCATCCTGTTTACCTGTATCATGTGTAAAAATGGTTTTTGGATCAACAAAAAGTTGGCGAGTGAATCCTATGAAAAACATTTGAACAAGTTTATTTAATTGATTATAAAAGAAAGTGCACAACCACACATGAGTAAAAATAGATGTAAACTTATTCACCAATCATTTAATATTAAATAATGCACACATGAACAATAATGGATCGTTTTGAGGCACGCGTTGCTCAACTCGTCTCCCACGAGGAACTGATGGGCCTAATGAATGATTTGCATATACTTGACACTATGAAATACATAACTACAAACAATATAAACTAAATAATACACACACGAACAATAATGGATCGTTTTGAGGCACGCGTTGCTCAACTCGTCTCCCACGAGGAACTGATAGGCCTAATGAATGAATGGCATATATCTTGACAATATGAAATACACAACTACAAACTATATATACAATCTAAGTTTAGATCACAATATGGTATGGCACCAGTTTAAATAAACGAGTTAATTTTGGTGACACATGACACACCTCAAAACGTGTAATTTGAAAGGGGAGTTGTAAGATTCACTCACATTGGGTGCGTTCGGTTGATGATGTTGAATGCGCACGAAGTTGGTTTTAACCACGAGTGAAACTAACCTAGATAATAACATAATGGTTTGGTAAATAATGGGATTTTATTAATCAATTTTAGTAGGATGATTGGATATATTTTTGTGAGTTTAAGGCTATTTTCAATACTTAAAAATGTTATTTTTAAGGATTTTTAAATAAAATAAATAAATAAAAATAATAAAAAAAGTTGACTTTTTGCGACAGTTGACCGTTGACCGTTGACCGTTGACTTGTTGACCTGTTGACCGGTCAGGCTGTGAAATTGTTTGCGCCGGGTGAGGCTCGAACCCGAGACCTCCCGTTCGCGTACACGCAGCTCTACCAACTGAGCTACGTGTCTAACCCGAAATATTTCTGTTTTTAATTATATTTATATACTAATTGAATTAAACTGGAAATCATTTATTTTTAAAAACGATTTAATGCGTCGAACCGGTGCTCTCCACAGGTCTCGAACCCGGGACCTGTGACTTAGGTTAACACACAGTCCACCGCTGGACTGTGTGTCTAACTTGTTAAATAAACTGATTTTTATTATACTTATATACAAACTACCTTATTTCGTTTCTGCCTTATATAAAAAGTTTGATATTTGTTCGGACCGGTGTGGTAGTCCGGACTCGAACTCGTGACCTGTGTTTTAAACGCGCACACAGTCCACCACTGGACTGTGTGTCTATCTTGGTTATTATTCCGGTTTTTATTAAACTTAACATCTATAAGTGGTGACTCCGGTTCGGTTAAAAAAAGGGACATTTTTATTAAGGCGAGTGTGCGTGGGACAAGAATCGAACTCGAGACGTTTGCGTGTTTATGTGCACATAGTCCACCGCTGGACTGTGTGTCTAACCCGAGATCTTGATTTTAATTAAACATATATCTACTGAAACTTCATCTTCTTCATTAATCTTAACCAGAATCGGAAGTCCGACTGGTTCGAAGTTTTTATCAAGTTCGTTAGTGTCTGGTGGTTAATTACATGTGAAATTAATAAAAAGAATGAAAGATGAAGTGTTAGATATACCGAACAGTGGCTCCTCTGTTTCGCCGGCGAAACTCCGGTGACAACTAACTATTCTGGCGACGTGTGTCTTGCGGCAGAGGGTCTTCAGCGAGCTTGAGGTGAGTGTAGGTGGCTTCAGTATGAGCTCTGGGGGTTCAGTAAGGCTCAAAGGTGAAAGGCTCGGTTTTCCGGCGAGTTGCAGAACTTTTCCGGCGAGTGGAATTACGTTGGGTAAAGGTGTGATTGTGAGCGAAAAAGCTAACAGGGATTAGAGGGGGTATTTATAGGGCAGGACATCGACGAATTTAGTCCGATTTCCGTCTTGATTCGTCAGTTAGAAATTTTCCGGCGGTTATAACTTGTGTCGCGGACTGGACATCGTTTATAACCGATGTAATAGTTAATGTTTACGTTAAGTCATTGATAACCGACGCTGTTTGACGAAAACGTCGGATTTTCTGGCGTTAACGGATTTGGGCGCGTCGATTTTGAATTCGATATTCATGTTATGAATTAATTGTCTTCAATATTGAACAAGAAATACAAGTGGCGCAGTGGTTGGATGGTTAAGTGTTAAGTCATTGTTTGAATCCGCTGCTGACCCGGGTTCGAAACCCGGCAGCAACTTTTTATTTTTATTTTCTTATTTTCAATCCTTTTTTAAATATAAATTATATATTCCAATATACTTATTAATTATGTATCGTTTAAAATTATTTTGGGCATTAAATACGCAACGAAATTTTTAACTGATTGTTCGGTTAATAAACGGAGCGGGTTTGGTAAATCCGGTTTTGGACGGATGTTACAAAAACATCCAACTCATACTCTTGATATGTTATTCCTTGTAGATGTCTTCTAATTCCGCTCGTAGGAAGATGAGAGCAGGAAAAGCCCGCGAGCGCATGGCTGCCCAAATCGCTCAACAAATGGCTGCCGTAATACCCAACATTGTAGTTCAAGTTCAACAAGCCCTTACCGCTAATCCCGTCAATCAAGAAGATCAAAACATTGTCAATCCTCCCCCAAAAACCACTAAATGCAGCTACAAGTATTTCAAATCCTGCGACCCTCCAAAATACGAAGGGACTGAAGGTGTCACCGCTCTCCTTCATTGGTTTGAAGAAATGGAAAACACTTTTCTAAATTGCAATTGCCCCGATGATCGCAAAGTGCGATATGCTACTGGTCGTTTACTTGGAATAGCACTTACATTGTGGAATACAGAGAAGGCCAAACGAGGTGTTGAAGATGCTATGACTTTGACTTGGGAAGAGTTGAAGGAAATCATGACAAGACGGTTTTGCCCAAGAAGCGAAATCAAGAAATTGGAGGATGAGTTCTATTCTTTGAAACAAAAGGAAGGCGACCACACCACATACAACAAGAGATTCCTCGAGTTAAATCAAATGGTTCCCAACTTGTTCACTCCTCTTTACCGTTTGGTCGAGCACTACATTCGAGGACTTCCTTCAAAAATTCAGGACTCTGTAATAAGTACTACACCTGCAACTTTGGAAGCAGCAATGGAGTTAGCTACAGAGCTCACCGAGAACCGCATACGGAATAAAGACTTCAAGGAGGAGAAGAAGAAGGATAAAGCATCAACTGAAACCTCAAACTCCACTCAAACCGAATCCCCTTCTCAACCCATTTCTAAGAGAAAACGAGATGGGCAACTTTTCGCTGTCACCCAACGCAATCAACCAGCCTCACAAGCCGTACCCCTCCAAGCTATCCCAATCACTCAAGTAGCACCCAACTCAACTTACCCAAATAAGAAACCTTACCTTGGACCTCACCCTCAATGTAACACCTGTTTTTATCACCATCCATCTACCTTACCTTGTCAACTATGTGCGAATTGTGGACGCTATGGTCATTTGAGCAAGGCTTGCCGCACCTCTCAAAACCAAACCTCACCCCCTACTCAAAACATGATCCAAACATATCAAGAACCCCAATACCCCATGTTTCCTTATGTTCGAGCTTGTTTTAATTGTGGCGACCCTACTCACTTTAGAAACACGTGCCCTCGATTGGTTAACATCATAAACACCCAATGTCAAGCAAACCCAGTTAACCAATCAAATCAAGAAAACCTAACCACTAGGCCACCAGCAAGAGGAAGAGTTTACAACATCAACGCCAATCCTGTTGAAGATAATGACGTTCCAAACGAATCACCCAACTAGTCTCCTTCACCAAAAATAAGATTCAACTCCAACCGCTTAGTTTTTATGTTTTTCTTTATGTTATCTCAATTTTCACGTGTCTAAATTATAAATTGGAAATTTATCCAAGGATCTTAATGCGAATTACTACTTCAGATTTGTTTTTATACTCATTGATTTAACATTCATATCATCATATCTCACGACGTATCTTAGTCTCATCATTTAACGAAGTTGAGTTGTGTCTCACTTCTACATAGACTAACCTCTCCATCATGACAAGCGAGAGAGGTACTGTCATCATTAAAACATGTATGCTATCAGAATTAGGACTCAGGCTTTGGTTGTTGTGTTTGTTTATGTTCTAGAATCACATCATAGAACCAATCATAACTTACTGATAAAACCAATGAAAATTTGACAAGAATATGGTGGATACGCCGCTGGTACTTCCTATATATAAGTATTCTTGCCAAAGGATCAGAGGCATTGTAGGCGGTTATGAGAAGTTCCATGTAGATTTTAGTAGTAAAAGTTTTGTTTTAGGATATAACCTTATCTTTCCAAACATATCAAAACTCTTGCGCATGAAATCATATTTAGTCAATCAACTCTGTTTATCAATATTCATTATCTTAGGCATCAAAAAGCGATTCCTGTAGCAGGGTACTCAACCCTTACAAGGAACGTTACCGCCTCAAACAAAATTTAAACTCTTACTCTCTTCTAAGTATGTAACTGTCAAATTAAAACACCATCCTTTTGAGAGAAACATGCCACTACTTAAATTTCGGGACGAAATTTCTAAAAGTAGGGGATACTGTAACATCCGTAAAAAAACCGGATTAACCAAACCCGCTTCGTTTATTAACCAAACATCCAGTTAAAAATTTCGTTGCATATTTAATGCTCAAATTAATTTTATACGATACATAATTAATAAATATATTAGAATTTAAAATTTATATTTGAAAATTTATTAAAAATAATGAAATAAAAATTAAATGCTAATGCCGGGTTTCGAACCCGGGTCAGCCGGGTAAAGCTTCAAAGTCTTAACTCACACACATCCAACCACTCCGCCACTTGTGTTATTTGATAACATATTGAAACAATTAATAGATATAACAAAACTAGAAAATCAAACCCAGTCAACAGCGCGCCCAAATCCGCAGACGCCGGAAAATCCGACAATTTTGCCAATTATCGTCGGTTACTTTTGACTTAACGTATGTATTAACGTCGCCATCGGTTATAACCGATGTCCAGTTCCACGACATCAGTCATAACCGCCGGAGAAAGGCTGACCATTGAATCGAGACTAGAAACAGACCCAATTCAACTTGATTCTTCCCTATAAATGCACACCCTAGCCTCTGGTAATCTTTTCGCTCAAAATCGCACCGATTCTCGAATCAATTTCACTCGTCGGAATTCTCTGTAAGTCGCCGGAAAACCGAGACTTTCATCAACACGGTAAATACCTCGACTCCTTCTGTTTCATTCCATTGTTAGACCAATCCTAACATCACTCCATCACCCAAAATCAATTCCAGACGACGTTGCCGGATATTCTGTACTCGCCGGAAAATCGCTGGAATTTCCGAACTCATGCTGTTAATCGGTATGATCAACTAAACCTCCTGTTAATCATGGTTTAGTAACTCAATTTCATATCTAATCAATAAAAATTGTTAATTGATCCGGACAGACGAAGTTCACAAAACAGAGCCGACGAATCCTTGCCGGAGTTCTGAGAAAGACATCTGATTTGGTATATTCTTTCCCCAAACCCTCTTTGTCCATTACATTTCAATCGCTGATAATTTTCGTTAATCGAATTAAACATGAAACAGTTGAATAATCAATGTCTGTGTTTTGAACGAAGAAGATGAAGTCGGCCTAGTGTATAAGATTAATTAAAATCAGTATAATAAACGGGTTAGACACAAAGTCCAGCGGTGGACTGTGTGCACACAACGATCACACGTCTCGAGTTCGATCCCTATCGCAACCTCACTCTCTTGAATAAAAATGCTCTTTTTTAAAAAACCGAACCGGGATAACTCACAGAATGATGTTAAGTATAATAAAAACCAGAATATTAACCAGGTTAGACACACACAGTCCAGCGGTGGACTGTGTGCAACACTAAACCACAGGTCCCGGGTTCGAGACCTGTTGACGGCACCGGTTCGATACAATTAAAGCCTTTTTAAATAAATGATTTTCGGATTAACTTAAATAGTGTATAAATATAATTAAAAACAGAAATATTTCGGGTTAGACACGTAGCTCAGTTGGTAGAGACACGTAGCTCACCGGTTCGAACCTCACTCAGTGCAACAATATAACTGACCGAACAGGTCAACGGTCAACAGTCATGGTCAACGGTCAACGGTTTAAAGTCAAAAAGTCAACACTTTTTTTATTATTTTTATTTATTTATTTAATTTAAAAATCAATTAAAATACTTAAAAATAAACGTTTTTAAAGTTAGAAAATAGCCTTAAACTCACAAAAATATATCCAAAAATCCTATTAAAATTGATTAATAAAATCCGCTTATTTACCGAACCGTTATGTTATTATCTAGGTTAGTTTCTCTCGTGGTTAAATCCAAATTCGTGCGCATTCATCATCAATCCAAGAAACGCAACCACTGTGAGTGAATTCTTACAAATTCCCCTTTTTATTCATGTTTTGGGGTGTATCATGTGTCGCTTAAACTAATTCGTTTATTCAAACTCGTGCTATACCATATTATGATCTAAACTTAGAATGTAAATATTGTTTGTTGTTATGTATTACATATTGTCAAGTTGTATGCAAATTATTTGTTAGGCCCATCAGTTCCTCGTGGGAGACGAGTTGAACAACGCGTGTCTTAAAACTCATTCATTAGGCCCATCAGTTCGTAGAACAACGCGTGCCTCAAGACTCATTTATTAGGCCCATCAGTTCCTCGTGGGAGACGAGTTGAACAACGCGTGCCTCAAAACAATCTATTATTGTATGTGTGTGCATTATTTAATATTAAGTGTTTTGTGAATAGATTTACATCTACATTTACTCATATGTGGTTATGCACTTTATTTTTATAATCAATTCAATAAACTTGTTTAAATGTTTTTCATAGGATTCACTCGCCAACTTTTTGTTGATCCAAAAACCATTTTTACACATGATACAGGTGGACAGGATGAAGCAAGGAACACATAGGAAAATGCCTTAGAAAAAAATAATGAAGTCTAGAAAGATGTATAGAACATGTTGTAATTATGATTGTATGATCTCCTTTAAATTGTAATAATAAATATAAAAGATTATAATAAATGTCATGAGCTTTGATGAAAACCCAATCATGCCTCGATCACCTTTTCCGCTGCGGGTCGGGGTGTGACATATGATGATCTCTTTGAGAAGCCAAGTCCGGCGGAATTTGATCAGAACTCAATGGTGGAAAGTTTTGCAACGTCATCACGCATAGATAGAGAGAAGTGCATTGCACAAAATTGGGAAATTTAGAGCCACTTGCCTAGTCGGAATCTCAAAGTTCAAAAGGTGGTGGGATTTCCATGAATTTCTCCGGTTTCATGATAGAAGACTACTTTGAACAATATATCTAGTATCTCTGAATGAACAAATGTAGCTAGTGTGGTGGTGTTGGGCCTTCCGAATCCGATCCCATGATCTGCAAATGATTCACAACACTTACAGGAGCGTTTTTTCTAAGCTTTAGTTGATTAACATGCATGAAGCTTTAAGATTCTTAACAAAGTTAGTTATATTTATTTTTTTGATAGATTTCTGAATCTTTGTAGTATATTGATAAAAAATGGTATTTATCAAATCCTTCCTAACTTTCTATAATAGATATTGTTGAATCTTTAGATTGATAATGAATACTCGTAATTTTCTATTGTCTTTTGTGATTACTTTTTACTTATAGTTTATTTTTGTAATGGCTTTTCCAGTTTTTGTTCATATTAAGTTTTAAAATATTCAAAATTAATTTAATTTAAAAAAATACATTTTAGTTAGAAATTTAACAAAAGAAAACTTCAAAAGAACAATAAATTAATTTTTAGACCAATAACAAAGACTGAAACTTAATTTAACATCAAGAAACAAAAAAAAAAATTTAAAGCCTAGAACAAATTTAATTTGCATTCAGAAAATAATATTAGTTTCTTTATCTACCACCTGTCAATACCGGTGAATAATGAACGATCGTCAATGGTTCAGTTTTTTTCTTAATTTCAGAATACACATAAGGTTTAACCTGTCACGCCACTATTTTTGGTAAGCACGCTTTGTGGTGCACGTGGGTGATTGTTAACAGAATTTATATGCAAACAAAGTTTGCGGATGCGGCTTGACAAATGATGTTTGATAACAACTGATGAAAACTTCATCATCTACAACGATTTTTTCTCACTGCAATTTGCAATAACTTTAGCAAACATGGACCCATAATGAATTCTAAGTTATCTCTATTGGAGCCCACAGGTCATTATCATTTGCATTGAATTGAACTTTAGAATTCGCTGCTAATAGGCAATTCAATCATACCATCATCAGAATCAACAGAGAGTGGTCCTAAAATATTCTTGAAAGCCTCTTCAGCTCATTAAGATGTCAACAGCCCTTCTGCTGACCCGTTTATTTGCCTTACGAACAAATGCTTATCAGACACGCATGTTTTGCAATTGCTGATCAGTTATGAAATAGCTGTTTCTAAGAAGGTTTACAACGGCTACAGATGCGCTAGCCATGCTGCCTCTTGTATGAATCAGCAAAGTAGTGTCGAAGCATAAGATTTGAGAAAATAGAATATTCAACCGTCCCTAGTTCCTCTAACTACCGACTTTGACTTCAAAAACCCTATCGACCTCATCATTATTTTGAAACCTTTGATGTGAACAGTTAATTAAAGAAGTTGCCTCAGGGGGGACTATTCTTCAACTAGAGGACCATCGATTGGCAATTTGAAGAAACCATCACTATAACTTTCTAATCAGTTAGCTCCATTAAAAGGTGGACTCACAACTCTACTGATTTGGAAGTTCGATTATCGAAATTGGTTCATTGAATCTGATAAGAGAAAGAACATCCATCACTTCATTAATCAGCTTGAAACCTCTAAAGTAGATTATGAAGGCACCATATTTATCACATCGGTTTATAGGATTTATAAAGCAACATGATGATTGAAGAATCAAAGTAGAAAAGGATTCGCAAGAAGTTGTGTGAGGTTTTGATGGATAAAGGAGAATCACCACAAAACCAATCTGTTTCTCACTAGGTGCAGCGGATTTACATCTGAATTGAAAGTACAAAACAAGTAATGAGCACATCTAAATCATCTATGGCAACTTTTAATCAATTAAGTTCAGTATGTCTTAACTGCCCTTTAATAAGATCTATTGCAAGTGAGGTTTACTTAAATTTTGAGACAATTATGTTGATCTAAAATTTAATTTCTCTAGAACCATCATCTTGTTGGTTCTTATATTGAGATCTAAATTGTTATATTTCTTTAAGTTCAATCAGGGCTTCATTTGATGGTTTTTATTTTGTGCTAGTAGTGTATTTGTTGTTTATTCTCATATCACTAATTGTGTAAAATGAAATTTTTACCGAGATAAAGTTTTAACACTCTTGAGTTGGGATATATATACAGCAATTGATAGGATCAAATCTAAAATTTGAAGGCATTTTTAGGGTTTGTTTAGTAAGCAAGACATGAAAAATAATTATATTTACAGGAAAAGAGTAATTGTATCACTTACAGAATCCATGAAAAATGGGTAAATGTTTTGGAAGGTTATCTAATAATAGTAATTGTACAACTGGTTCAAAGTTTACTACTACATTTGCTTGGCTTCGCTCTTAATTAACCAGAAAATAACTGTTGCAAAGCCTTTAAAATGTTAGACTGTAAACTTGAACAAAAGTAGCATTCCATTTAAGGGTGCTAACAAGTTAACATTCTATGTTATTTTATTTTTAGGACCTGACTCAAAAGCAAAACTGTTCTCACGATTGGTTGTACAATTTTCGGATAAGTCCCGTAAGATGAAGCACACAAATAAGTCGTCATCTCTAAGGTGTTCTAAGTTGTTTTATTGATAAATGAAGGTAACAAGTTGAATAAATGGTGTATAACTGCTTGGTTGTTTTCTTGTTCATCAGAAGCACATGTGAGAGATGTCTGCATCACAACGAGCTCGGGGGAGTCAGGCTGTGACTGAAAATCTGGGATCGTGGTTTTAGTTTAGGCCCAAGGAATCATTAGCAAGAATATGGTCCTTGGTCTCCCTCGAGTACCACAAGAGGAGCCATAAGACTTGGCGCAACAGTAGAGTGAAGTGGTGCTAGGACTTCCAGATCCGATCCTTGGATATGCTATAAAACCTTGGGATTCTCTTGATTAATTAGATTCTGAAGAGTTCTATGCTTTTATCACTATCATACATTCTAGAGATGATAAATGTTTAATCTATGTTCTTCTTATGTGACTCATCCAATCTAGGACAGCCATAGGAGACTCATTATGCATTTGATTCTTTGCTAAAAGTATATTAACGTAGGGTGTTAAGTTGTTAACACCCTTAGATAAACAAAAAATAAAGGACTATTAAAGACCAGAAAATCGCATGTTGCTTAGATAAAGTGTAATTGTCTGGGGCTTGAAGAGCATTATGGGTTCATAGTATTTAAACAACCAAACATCTAATATAACTTCCATTGTGTTATGATTTGTTGAGCTTGTTTTGGATTACCCATGTATTCAATTCAACCTTATTGTAATTATGGGTATGGATCCTAAGAGAAACACATGGTAATTGAGAAACACGAGAAGCATTCTCGAGCACACATATTCTCTAAACAACCCATGTAGGATAAATGAGTTGGGTTTTCTCATGGGCAAAAATAATCCAACATATCTGCCCCTTTTTGTTTATGAGAAAGAGTTCGACATCCTGGCGATCGAACAACATACCTTCAACTTTTCCCTTGCTAAAGCTTTTGTCAACATATCATAACCATTATCCTCGTATCGGTATGACTTTATCAAGTTCAAACAACTTGTCTTTAATGGCATCTCCAATCCAATGATACCTAACATCAATATGTTTTGTTCTTTTGTGAAACATAGAATTGTCTTGATGTTTCATCATGGTGGTGAGTGTATCTCAGAGATCATAAATAGTTTTGTCACTTCCTAATCGCCTTGCCTTATCTGGGCTGCCAACGGTTGTCATTGTGGTGAACGTAGCTTAAAGAGTATGTTCTTGATGTTTGACTAATTGTCTTATTGTTTCATCATGGCGGCAAGAGTTTCTTTCATATCACAAATAACCTTGTCATGGTCCTTAGTTTCCTTGTCAACGGCTTGAGATCCAGTGATATCGTTGTGATCTGTTACCTGATGAGATCAAACTGGAATGCTATGATACCCTTGATATGCTTCACACTATATAACAAAGAAAGAAACCGTAGAAAACCCTTAAGTTGCCATAAGTATTTAAACCCATGTTTCCCTATTTAAATTCAAGTGGTGCTTATATACTCACAACTTGCAGGATCTACCCTCAGACCAACCAACCGGCAATTTGTGTTCCCCCATTGTGGGCTTGGAGTATAGTGCTTTCCCGGTGGCTTAGGCTACTTTAAAAGCTGTTTCGGGCCAAGTGACCAAATACGAGAAAGCATGCCTTGACAACCAACACATGTTTATCCCATTTGACACTTTTAGTTTCTTTACGCAAGAGGTTGTGGACCTGCTTAAAGGGTCATGCATAGTAATATCATGATGACCCCGAGATCTATGAATATAGTTGTTAAAAGACTTAGTTTTTCTATTAAAAATGGGTCCCGACACAACTTGTTGCCCATTTACCTTCTATTTCCACGTAATTTCTTGTCAAGTTTAATACATAATTTATGTTTAGGAAAAGATATGAAAGCTTATATTTGTAGAAAAAACAAATGAGATTAAAGGGAGGGGTAGAATAAAAAAAGAATTGGGTTAAAATTGTAAATATTGGTTTATAAAACCCTAAGTGTCTCTAGTATACTTTGAAGGGCAGCCGTCAGACTTAGAATAAGGCCTCCGGATATGCCAAAACCATCAGTGTTCGATGAAATCATGCCTCCCGATATGTCAAAATCATTGGTGAGTGTATTTGATGTTGAATTCTTTTCTTTTTATCTATCTAGGAGTAAGCGTGGTAGTGATCAGAAACTGGTTCTGGTTTTATGTTATGTCTTAGCATCCGTATCATCTTGTAGGGTGGTGAAAAACAATCGTTGACTGTTCATGGGATTTCGGAAGACAATCTCGTCACAGGTAACTGTAATCGATTAAATTTTGTATTTGCTACACTAACATCTCTAATGCCATGTGTATGATTTCTTGTCTGGATCATAGGTTCAAACAGTCCTGCAAGTGAACAGCTTCTAATGTAGCACTGATAGTGGGTTAAGCCAGATTTATTCTTCCTGAGATTAATAAATTAACGGATTTTAAATCTGGTTCTCTTGCTATACTGTTAGTCAGCTTGGGTATGGCATGTTTGCTAGTTTGATTTTATTCAGAAGATTATTGGGTTTTTTTGTTGTTAACGTCTTTGAATTTTGCAGCTGATCAAACAGAGTTTGACCTGACAGAGGATGGTATGGTTTCTCCCTGTAAGCATTAAGATGTACTTCATATAGTTATCAATATTAAATCTTCAGTTTTTTCTATCGTTTAATTTTCTCATCTATTAGTGTTCCTTCTTTGCAGCAAGTGATGGTTACTGTTTAATGGGGAAGACTCCAATTGATTTGATTCATTTGAACTTTCTGTTGCAGCAGAAGTTCAAGTGTTATGCAATGCTGCAATTCAGAAAGCAGATGAAGTTTCTGCCACACTTTCCAGTGCAAGCCTGCCTTGTAAAAGGTTCCCAGAGTCTCCTACCTGGCTGTACAGTTTTCGGAGAAGTCTTGTTAACAGAAGCACACAAATGAATCACTGCTGCGGTTGTGTTTTTTCTAAGCTTTAGTTGATTGGCATTCACATAAATGAATCTTGATGATTACTAAGGAAGTACGTAATTATTTGTTTTAGTGATAGATTTTTGTATCTTTGTGGATTAATGATGAAAATTTGTATTAGAAGAGAATTAGTTGTTCATAGTAAGTTGAATCATGTGATAAATCATTTATATTGAGTACTTTTCTTCTTGTTTAATTAGTTAGTTTTTGTTATTTGTTTCAATTAACACAAATTACAACTGATAAATTAATTACTAGGTTGCTTTTTGTCATTTGTTTTAATTGTGACACAAATTACATCTAAAATATTAATTACTTTGTTACTTTATGTTATTTGTTTTAATTATGACACAAATTACCGCTAATATATTAATTATTGTATTACATAACCGTGTAATAGTATCACGAATTGGATAATTTGAATAATGAAAGTTATAAAATAAAAATAAAAATTGAAGACATATATGTTAGCCCCAGTTTTCTGTTTACTGATGTTCTTCTAACTTAAAGTCAAATGCATACCTTTTCTAATTAGAAATTTAATAAAAAGTAAAAACAAGTTCACCCTTCCTGTTTGCTTATCACTCAAGAATTCAATCTTTAGCTTTAGAGTACTATGCGACATTGCATAGATTATGATCTCTTTGAGAAGTCGAAGACGGATGGAATTTGGTGAGTACACAGTGGTTGAACGTTTCGCAACGTCATCATGCATAGATAGAGAGCAATGCAAAATGGGAAATTTAGAGCCACTTGCCTAATCAGAATATGGGCATATCTCAAAGTTCAAATGGTGGGATTTCCATGAATTTTTCCAGTTTCATGATAGAAGACTACTTTGAACAATAGATCTTGTATCTCTGAATGAACAAATGTAGCTAGTGTGGTGGTGTTGGGCCTTTGGAATCTGGTCCCATGATTCGCAAATGAATCACAACAGTTACAACGACGGTTTTTCTAAGCTTTAAGATTAACAAGCATACAAATGAATCTTGAAGATTATGTAAAAAAGAAGTTATATCTATTTTTTATCATACATTTCTGAATCTTTGTAGTATAATGATGAAAAATTGTTGAATCTTTAAAATAATATTCATATAATCTTTTTAAACTCTCTATGATAGATTGTTGAATCTTTAGATTAATAATGGAAACTGTTAATTGTCTATTCTTTTGTATGATAATTTTTAATCTTTTAGTTTTCCAATTTTGTAACACTCCTATTGTATCTTGTTCATCTAAGGGACTTAACGACTTCCATCCTTGCTGGTAATATTCCACAAGGCAAGATCACATGAAAACTGAAAGCAAAATAATTAAGAAAGTAGAAAGGAAACATAAATTAGCAAAACAAATGTGATGAGATGGAGTGTGATACTTATTTCAAAAAAACCTTGTTTGAATATTACTATGGTCGCGGTTGAAGATAATTCTTCCTTTACCACATAAACCAATAATTATTTTTGACGTACGTCTGAAAAGCGAACAAATTCAAGAAAATTACTTCTCGACACTAGTAACTAAGGAAGTTATCTAAATAATAACTATCACAAGACCTTTCATGCAAACTAAAACCTCATATCTTGTAGGAAATTAGTTAATGGTTTTTTTGTGAATGAATATTGTTATTGAGTCTGTTGAAACAGTGAGGGTTGTAGCTATGATTCTTTGACAATGTAAGCTATTTCAAAATCAATAATTCTTATCCTCGGTTTGTTCACCTATACAGAGACACTTTTTTTTGACAGGCAACGATAACTTCCTTTTATTGCTGAACAACAAAACCAAAGATCAACACAGCAAGGTGCTATATTGAACGTTACACAGTTCAGTAAACCACATATTACAATCATAAATTTAAACTAAAACTTCTCCACTGCTTCCCAGGTTATACTCGTCGCCTTTGTTCTATTCGCCATCGAGTCGTACGTACTTTCTTTTTTCTCTTCCACTATCTTGCAATTGCTCACCTCTAAACCTTTGAATACCTTTCTGTTTCTTGCATTCCAATGCTCCATAACGTTTGCGAAAAAACTGCATGTACTAGTCTTTTCCAAATTTGACGACCCGTAGATCCCCACATTTTGCATTACTTCCTTCACCGTGTTCATGTGTTGTTTTATTGGCAGTTTCATCCTGCGGAATACTTGCCTCTGAACCTCATCTGAATACGGGCACCGAACTAATAGATGATCCGATTGTTCCTCTACTATGCTACACATTGGACAATTAGTATTTTGTATGTTTACACATCTGGTTTTCAGTGCCTTAGCTGTTGGTATCTTTACTTCTTCGCACACCATATGAACATATGTCTTTTAAATTGCCATTTACCATTTTTATTAATCCCTTGTATTGCTTCATTACACCCATCCACCTCTAACTAACAATTAAATACATGAAATGGTAACAGGCGATGGTTACTTTCGTCGTCCATAAAATAATTGGACTATGGTCGACACATCTCTACCAAGTGCAGTACACGTTGCGCCAGGCCACTTATTCATGAGATCCATGCTCACCGAAACTCTATCTAATTTACTAAGTTTCTTCCCATCCATTGTCAAATATGTAAATTTTCTTCCGATCATTGTATTTTCCACAAAACCCCTGGTACCAACAAAATTATTAACGCACAACGCATTATTAGCATCAAAATTTGAGTTGAAGCAATCCAAAGGATACCTAACCTTATTGAAGTCACCACTTAAGATCCACATACAAAGACACTTAGGTAAAAAAATAGGAAGATATAAAATTACTTATTAAATAGGGTGATTCTAATTTCACCCAACTTTTTTTCTATTTACAACAAGTGATTTAACATTAATAATTCAAATTTGTGTTATTCTTTTATAACTTCTGATATATATTTTTTATTAAGAAATGAATACGCTTTTGAGATGTGCTCATTTTTTATCTACATTTTAATATAAGTTCATAAAAAACCGAATATCAAATTTTATAACGACTTACAAAACATTATATTAGATAATTCGTTTTTATAAAATTTATACGAAAACGTAGATAAAAATAAGCACATTACAAAACCATATTCTTTTTTAAAAAAAAACTTATATATCGGAAGTTATAAAAGAAAAACACAAATTTGAATTTATTGATCTCATATGACTTTGTGCAAATAGCATAAAGTTGGGTGTATATAGTAGGGCCCTATTAAATATGAACGATTAGATTATTAGGAATAAACAAATAAGGGAGGAGACAAAATGAAAATAAATGGGGTTGAAACTGTAATGTTTGTAGGGTAGCCCCATAATTTGATATCTCTAGAACGATCAACTTGTTGGTGTTTATTTTGATATCTCAAATCCGATATTTCATTGACATCAATCAAGACTTAGTTAACCTACAGTTGGTTTAAAAAAAGAGGATATAAAATTTACTATTATAAATATGAACGGCAGGATTTGTATAATTAAACGAAATGCAAGGAGTAGAATGAAAAAAGAATTGGGTTAACGTTGTAATACTAGCACGACAACCCCGTTATAAAACCCTAGCATCTCTCTAATTCTTTTGTCAGGTAATACTCAACAAAAGGCCGCACAGCCTCAAACAACCTTATATGGACACTGCTTTATCAACTGTGTTCCATGAAATCAAGCCCCCTGATATCACAAAATCGGTGAATTGCATTTAATTTGAATTCTTTTCATCAGTTTATATTTTTATCTTGTTGTAATAAGCATCGTTGTGATTAGAAAACAGGCAGGGTTTGATTGATTGCAGCCCTTCGATTTTATCATGACCATGACAAGCTAACAGAAAATCGGTATTATCATCATGCATGGTGTTGAAGAAAGATCGTTGACTGGTCTTTTGGATTTCGAAAGACAATCTCGACCCAGATAACTCTTAAAGCTACCCCTTAGATGTCACACTCTCAAAAATCCACTTGCGAGGTTTTACCGCGAGGCGCGTGACGAACCAGGATCACAGTCATTAGTCATATTGAACGACCACTATATGAGTTTAAAAAATTTTCTGTTTGCTCATTCATGAGAAAATACTGTTTATACAATTGAGTTGCGGAAGCGTAATCAATTACAGAACAAAAATAGCTAATGTAATTTTAAAGTTGTGTCTAAATATTTGATGAAATCAATGCGACACCATAATGCATCCTAGTCCTGATGTGTGCTACCTTAGCAACCGGAGAAAACATGTAAAATCAAGTGACAACAATAATGATGAGTGAGTTCACAGGTTTTAGTTCACAAGTTTAAACATAAGTGTTTCCCCACTGGTTCAACCTTGAACCAGTGTCTCATAAGTTACCATGATCAAACCCGAATCAGATTAATATTATCTAGTTTAGCAGTTCATGTTATATGTTTAGGTAGCTAGCCTAGGTCATGTCAACAAAGTGTTCGATCCGAAGCTGACGTTGCTGCCCCTGTTGTGCCAGGACTATCACCAACCATGGCTAAAAAGTTAGGCAAATTCTACACTTGTGACCATCAATGTTCGGTCAACTGGCGTGACCAGTTCGAGTGGGGCTTGTCGGGCCCAGTAGTACTACTAAAAATTCCCTCAATATAACAATACTAACGGCATCGTATGTGTTAAGGGGACTGACATGTGATATATGCTCCATTGTGACCATAACCGTATAACATAACTCTAAATAGAAAGGCGTAACTGTACCGTGATGTATGCCACCCATACATCACTGTAACGTGTACATGTTTTAAATAGAAAGATGTTACTGTACCGTAATATAATTAACCCATATATCACTTTATCGTGTACATGTTTTCTCCCCCTTTGTTTAGTAAACGTTTAAAGAAATAGGGGCCGTGAACTCACCTTAAGTTGCTCGGTTAGATAAATGCAAAAGAAGTATAGGATGGAACTGCTAATCACGTCCTATAATGTCAATCGGTTCAAAGTTAGTGTGTGAACGCACACTGACACAAAACCCTACGCGTAACTAGCACACCGTACGAAACATGTAATGACAAGTTCAAAACCATAATCATGCATGCAAGGTGTCACTATACGAAATAACGACTAACAACTTGTCACAAACACAGGATAGCACATACATCACTTAGATACACACAAATATAAGTTGTCATGTTTCAGCTTGTACATTCATAACTGGGCTGTTTTCAGGAATTTTTATAAAATAGTTCCCACGTTCCAAAAATTTCAATCTTTTTACAGAAGATGTCAATTAGACTGTAAAATTTTGTATAAACTTTTCAAGTCTTGGTTCCCTACCAATTATTTAAAAGAATTTATTTACTAGGCTGCAGTCAGATTCGTCGCTTTCTGACTACAGTCCACGAGAAAAATCATTTAAAAACACGCGTTTGTCCGATTGACGAAATTCCAGTTGGAGATTTCTCTGAAAACCTAGGAGTATCTACTTTATAAATTTCGTGACTTAATTCTTTTCAGTTTACAGGTCATGACAGAAAAAATTACGTGAATTTTATGCAGAAAAACCGCAGCTTCAGCTCCTTCACGAAATCACTAATTTAAAATAGCAAACCACTTCAGAAAAATGTGATTCCGGTGCCATTAGAAGCGTTTTTCAAAAAGTATGTTTCAGGCTTCCAAAATCAATATTTCGAGTTATAACGGTTCGTTTACAGCCAACTGAAGTTGGCTGTCTTCACGCATCAGCTTCCTGTTTAACCCTAAAACTCCACCCGAAACCCTCCTAACGATCACCACGACTTATTATGATTTGCAGCAGGTTATATTTTAATTATCATGTATCTATAATCATAATATCAAAACCCTAAACATATATCATGATTTTATAGAGAAAAACGCAGCCTATGATTCTAATACACAACCATATCATCACAAACCCTAAGAACCACATATTCACCCGAAAAAAATCATACATAACAACATTTTTCATAATATTATCATACATAACATGATCATGAACGATATCACACAAAATCAATACGTGAAATCATAACACGATTAAAACCCTAACCTTGAAACGATGATAACTAGCGAACCGAAACTTGCAATCGATCAAGGGAGAAGAGAGTGGGGTTTGTTTGCGTGACCGAGAGAGGGGGGTATGGCTGCCGTCGCACACCAAGGGAAGAGATTAGGGTTTGGTTATTATATTTTTTTTAAACTCCATGCACACAAATATATGCATTTTTATAAATAAGAGGAAGGGTGGGGGCGGTTTGGGCTTGCTTGGGCCGCAAGGGAGTGGGTTGGCGGGTTGGGTTTTGCTTGGTCACGAAGTCGCAAAGTTTCGCAAACTCGGTTTGGTTCGGTTCTCGCTTCGGCTAATTTTTAATTCATTTATTAACTACGTATATTACAACTCGACAATTTGCTCGCGACACGGAATTTATAAAATATGAAATCACGTAATTGGAGCGTGACGTGACGTGATAAATAACCAAACGTCTAATAACACGTAGCACGTAATTCAGATTCGATCCGATAAAATTCCCAAACATCGTGTATTCCCGAAATACTAAAGTTAGCGTAATTATAGCGTGCGCGTAATTAATTCCCCGAATCTAATTAGCGTAGGAGTAAATAACGATAAAGTTGCGCGTTTAAAATACCTGAAAAACCGGGAGGTCACATTATCCCCAAGTTAAAAGAATTTTCGTCCCGAAAATTGAGTAAACGCGGGTAAGAATGCAAGCGTACGAAAGTTCAGTTGGTTAGAATGGTACAAGAAAATCCCAAGCTGCCACATCATCCCCATGTTGAGACTATTTCGTCCCGAAATTCAGCTGCGCTACTTGGATTTTGTGATTCGGTTGTAAAGAGGTGAGGATATTTGTCTCTCATTTGATTCTCTCATTCCCAAGTGTATTCCCCGGTCCATGCATAAAGTTCCAACGAACCTTTACAATCGGTATTTTACTATGTCTTCATGTTTTGACCTCACGGTCCATAATTTCAATTGTTTCTTCAATGAACCGCAGTTGTTCGTCCACATGGATCTCATCCAATGGAACGGCTAATGTTTCATCTGATAGACACCTCTTCAGATTTGAGACTTGAAAAAAAACGTTGTGAGCTCCACTGAGTTCATCAAGAAGGTTCAACTCATAAGCTACCTGACCGATTTTCTCAGTGATTTCGAAAGGTCCGACATACCATGGATTAAGCTTGCCCCGTTTGTCAAAGCGAACCACACCTTTCCAAGGTGAGACTTTAAGTAGCACTCGATCCCTAACATGGAGCTCGAGAGGTTTCCTACGCTTATCAGTGTAGCATTTCTGACCGTCACGAGCTGCCGCCATTCGTTGTCGGATTTGGACAATCTTTTCTGTTGTGTCGATAACGAGTTTCTGGGCCAGTGATTTGGCTGTCGCCAACTTCTGTCCAGCATAGAGGTGATCGGTATTTTTGGCCGTACAAAGCCTCGAACGGAGCAGCCTTGATGTTGGCGTGTTGTTGTATAAAAACTTCACTAAAGGTAGATGCCTTTCCCAACCGTTACCAAAGTTGATAACACATGCTCAAAGCATGTCTTCTAAAGTCTGGATGGTGTGTTTAGTCTGCCCATTCGTCTGAGGGTTATAAGCTGTACTCATGTCTGGGTGTGAGCCAAAGGATTTTGTGCATCGCCTGCCACAAATCAGATGCAAAGTGCGGGTCATGATTGGAACAATAGGAGTTGGCACTCCGTGCCTAGCGACTATTTCTTTCAAATTGATGTCTGCGAGTGTAGGAGACTTGTCAGTTTCCTTGATTGCTAGAAAGTGTACAGACTTTATCAGTCGATCAACAATCACCCAGATGATGTCGTTTCCTTGTTGGGATCTGGGTAAGCCAGTGACGAAATCCCTGGAAATTTTCTCCCATTTCCATGTTGGGATCTCTGGTTGTTGAAGTAGTCATGACGGTTTTTGGTATTCAACCTTAACCCTAGCACAGGTCAAGTATTTACTAACATAAGTCGCTATGTTAGCTTTCATGTGGGGCCATAGTACAAAGCCTTGAGATCCTGATACATCTTGTCAGAACCAGGATGCACCGAGTAACGAGACTTGCGTGCTTCGTCCATCACAAGCTCTCGTAAGTTTCCATAGAATGGGGCCCATACACGTTCCATGAAATAATAAATGTCGTCTTCCTTGCGTTCAAGTTTCTTCTCCATGCCCATCAGGGATTCTGCTTTGAGGTTCGCGAATCTGAGAGTCACGAATCAAGGTAGGAAGACTGGAGTGGATAGAAAGCTGTAACACACGTACATGCTTAGGTTTGGTATCCTTATGACATCGGCCACCACGCTGGCCTTGCCTGGATGATACTAGATCACGCACTCATAGTGCTTGAGGAGTTCGACCCATCAACGCTGTCGCGTGTTCAACTCCTTCTGATCGAAGATATGCTGGAGACTCTTGTGATCGTTGTAGACGGTGCACTTGGTATTGTATATGCAATGTCTCTCTATCTTGAGTGCAAAAGCTACTACTCCCAACCCCCAAACCATAGGTAGTGTAGTTCTTTTTCGTGAACCTTGAGTTGGCGCGATTGCGTAAGCGATGACTTTTCTCATGTTGCACCAACACGTATCTTAGTCCTTGGATAGACGCATCACAGTAAACAACGAAATCGTCTGCGCCTTCTGGTAACGAAATAATGGGTGTACTACAGAGTTTCACCTTCAACGGTTGAAACGCGGATTCTGAGTAGTCTTTCGAGTTAGAGTTGCGAGGGTTTGTGCCTATGATCAAGAAAAGCGGGCTTCGCAATGTTAAAATTCCTTCGTTAGAAGCTAAACATTAGGTTGTTTGTGTGGTAGGGCTCCATGGTAAGGTGTAGGTATCGTTTGAATTGCTACTAGTTCTTGGAGTAGATTCGGATGTCGCCAAAGAAAAAAAGTGGCATATTCGTCATTGTAGGCTAAATTCGAATGTCGTGACTAGGAACCTGCCTCGTTCGTAACGAGTTCTAAGGACAGTTCTCGTGGTACCTCCATATCTGTGATATTCATGGCCATTGCTCCTCGAGTAACATTTGTAGAAAGTAACCCATCCAAGCGAGAGTTCGCGAAGAATGTGGTTAGGATAAGGATCATAGAATCCAAGAAGTATATCCCGAATGGATGTGGAAACATGCAAAAAGGGTAGTCGCAATCGAAGCGTAAGCGTGTAAGGATCTGTAACAGGGGTTTACTTGATGTCAGGGGTATAGCTGGTCGTATACAAGTTACATAAAAAAATTGAAGAACGCCATTTGTCAAAAAGGGGTGTCACGTGGATATATCAATCATAACAAGAATTTACCATCCAAGAATGGTCGCCGCACGAGTTCGTAGTGTTAAGATTCACTGAAAACTCCGTCTAAGTTGTCGGGCTCGTCCACACGCGAATGAGGAATAATTCACCTTGATCCATGAACTTAGATGAGTGTGCGATTTATCATGTCAATAAGCAACCGAATTCGGAGGAGTTTCCTTAGGTCGTGTGAATGAATCTAAAATATGCCTGTGGAGTCAAGAGGTTTCAAAGAAAGGACACGAAAACATGTTTAAGGGGCTATGATCGTATCAACAACTCGTCACCATCGTCAAGATTTCAAGAAGTGATCACCAAGGATCAAAAAGACGAGTTCACCGAGTTATTTAAAAAAAATTTGAACACGGATTTGATGGGAGATTGTTTCGAAGATGTAGTGCGACCACGACGATGGAGTGAGAGATTTATCTACGTCGTCAATAGTAACTAACTGTCGCATTAAACAGTAAGCATCGATCAATGCAATGGCTAGGAGATAGACTAGCTCAGAAGGGAAAACTGTTATGGAATAATTATCCTAACAATAGGAGGAGTAAGATTATTGTTTATGTCATCGTGTTTATCTGGGTGTTGAATAACTTATATCTTGTCTTCTGATGTCCATATGATGATTGGACCATTTTGTGGAAATCCATTTGTAGGGTTGGATATGTTGCAATGTTCATCAGGTTAGACTTAAGATTAGCAACAGGACCGAGTATAAGGGGTCAAAGGAGATTTTATAGCTAAGGCAAGGGATAAGGTGTGAGCGTACGAGGGATTCTTCATAATTCGTTTATATGCTGATGTTGATGGGTTTACCCTACGATTTCTAATAGGGTTTCAATCGAGATAACAGGTTCTGATGAGAATCTTAGTTTCACTAAGACTCGTACATGAGAAAAAATAAATAAATAAATAAATAATAACGAGGGATTCCATTGAAGATAGCTCAATGTGTCTACAAGATCTTAAATCTAATTATTGCGTCCATCAACTGCTGGACAAGTTTAACGACACTAGTTAGTCGTTGAATGAGTTACGAGATATTCTATTGACAGTGGAAGTTTTAAATATGAGATTCACAGGTTAGGACAATTTATCCACACACAGGGTTTCACAAGGACTTACATGCATTGCAAATTACGACTACGTAATGATAATTTGGTTTGCATGTTCACCCTAGTTCCATCTATCTTGTGTGAAAATGTCCCTCAGATTTAATTTTTCAAGTACAAAGTGTTGTCCAAATGATAGGGTTATCAAAAGCTTAGTCAATAATCCAAATGTTGATATACTCATAGTATATCAGAAAGAGTAATGTGGGATCAATTGATCTGAGGATCTACTCAAGTTGAAACACACCATGAGAATCCAATCCAGCGGATCGTAGAGGTAAGAGTGCGCATGGAACAAACATGCACATGATATGTGACTTTGAGAGATGAAACTGGTACATTAACGTAGGTTACCAGAAAAAGAAAAGCAACCACTCCACCATCCAAGTCAGGTTAGAGTTCAGGTTTGCAATAGGCAAAGTGTTCTTAGCTTCGTGGTCAACCATTCTCTCAAAGAATATCAACCAAAGATGTAGAACGTGGCTCAGGAAAAATGATGACATCTCGATGTCAATGGTTTATGCAATAACGTGTGCAACAAACTGCCCTAACGCGGGGTGCCTCATGAGAGTCCCACGTGCTCAGGTTGAAAGAAAGTAGAACTAGTGGGGCCGGGGTAATGTCGTTGGTAGGTAGAGAAAGGACTCGTTTTCGATAAACTCAACTCCCAAGAGATATGCATCAATGTTGTATGTCGTCCCAATCATGGACTTGAGAAAGCTCACCATACCCTCAAAAATCTACTTGCGGGGTTTTACCGCGAGACGCGTGACGAACCAGGATCACAGTCATTAGTCATATTGAACGACCACTATATGAGTTTAAAAATTTTCCTGTTTGCTCGTTTATGAGAAAATACTGTTTATACAATTGAGTTGCGGAAGCGTAATTACTTACAGAACAAAAATAGCTAATTTAATTTTAAAGTTGTGTCTAAATATTTGATGAAATCAATGCGACGCCATAATGCATCCTAGTCCTGATGTGTGCTACCTTAGCAACATGAGAAAACATATAAAATCAAGTGTCAACAAAATGATGAGTGAGTTCACGGGTTTTAGTTCACAAGTTTAAACATAAGTGTTTCCCCACTGGATCAACCCGGAACCAGTGTCTCATAAGTTACCCTGATCCAACCCGAATCAGATTAATATTATATAGTTTAGCAGTTCATGTTATATGTTTAGGTAGCTAGCCTAGGTCATGTCAACAAAGTGTTTGATCCGAAGCTGACGTTGTTGCCACTGTTGTGCCAGGCCTATCACCAACCATGGCTAAAAAGTTAGGCAAATTCTACACTCATGACCATCAACGTTCAGTCTAACTGGCGCGACCAGTTCGAGTGGGGCTTGTCGGGCCCAGTAGTACTACTAAAAATTCCCTCGCTATAACAATACTAACGGCATCGTATGTGTTAAGGGGACTGACATGTGATATATGCTCCCTTGTGACCATAACAGTATAACATAACTCTAAATAGAAAGGCGTTACTGTACCGTGATGTATGCCACCCATACATCACTGTAACGTGTGCATGTTTTAAATAGAAAGATATTACTGTACCGTAATATAATTAACCCATATATCATTGTAACGTGTATATGTTTTCTCCCCCTGTGTTTAGTAAACGTTTAAAGAAATAGGGGCCGTGAACTCACCTTAAGTTGCTCGGTTAGATAAATGCAAAACAAGTAAAGGATGGAACCGCTAATCACGTCCTATCATGTCAACCGGTTCAAAGGTAGTGTGTGAACGCACACTGACACAAAACCCTACGCGTAATTAGCACACCGTACGAAACACGTAATGACAAGTTCAAAACCATAATCAGGCATGCAAGGTGTTACTATATGAAATAACGACCAACAACTTGTCACAAAAACAGGATAGCACATACATCACTTAGATACACACAAATGTAAGTTGTCATGTTTCAGCTTGTACATTTATAACTGGGCTGTTTTCGTGAATTTTTATAAAATAGTTCCCACGTTCCAAAAATTTTCAATCTTTTTACAGAAGATGTCAATTAGAATGTACAATTTTGTATAAACATTTCAAGTCTTGGTTCCTTACCAATTATTTAAAAGAATTTATTTACTAGGCTGCAGTAAGATTCGTTGCTTTCTGACTGCAGTCCACGAGAAAAATTATTTAAAAATACGTGTTTAAACGATTGACGAAATTCCAGTTGGAGATTTGTCTGAAAACCTAGGAGTATCTACTGTACAAATTTCGTGACTTAATTCCTTTCGGTTTACAGGTTATGATAGAAAACATTACGTGAATTTTATGCGGAAAAACCGCAGCTTCAGCTGCTGCACGAAATCACTAATTTAAAATAGCAAACGACTTCAGAAAAATGTGATTCCGATGCCATTAGAAGCGTTTTTCAAAAAAGTATGTTTCAGGCTTCCAAAATCAATATTTCGAGTTATAACGGTTCGTTTACAGCCAACTGAAGTTGGCTGTCTTCACGCATCAGCTTCCTGTTTAACCCTAAAACTCCACCCGAAACCCTCCTAACGATCACCACGACTTATTATGATTTGCAGCAGGTTATATTTCAAATATCAAGCATCTATAATCATAATATCAAAACCCTAAACATATATCATGATTTTATAGAGAAAAACGCAGCCTATGATTCTAATACACAACCATATCATCACAAACCCTAAGAACCGCATATTCACCCGAAAAAAATCATACATAACAACATTTTTCATAATATTATCATACATAACATGATCATGAACGATATCACACAAAATCAATACGTGAAATCATAACACGATTAAAACCCTAACCTTGAAACGATGATAACTAGCGAACCAGAACTTGCAATCGATCAAGGAAGAGGATAGTGGGGTTTGTTTGCGTGACCGAGAGAGGGGGGTATGGCTGCCGTCGTACACCAAGGGAAGAGATTAGGGTTTGGTTATTATATTTTTTTTAAACTCCATGCACACACATATATGCATTTTTATAAATAAGAGGAAGGGTGGGGGCGGTTTGGGCTTGCTTGGGCCGCAAGGGAGTGGGTTGGCGGGTTGGGTTTTGCTTGGTCACGAAGTCGCAAAGTTTCGCAAACTCGGTTCGGTTCGGTTCGGTTCTCGGTTCGGCTAATTTTTAATTCGTTTATTAACTACGTATATTACAACTCGACAATTTATTCGCGACACGGAATTTATAAAATATGAAATCACGTAATTGGAGCGTGACGCGATAAATAACCAAACGTCTAATAACACGTAGCACGTAATTCAGATACGATCCGATAAAATTCCCAAACATCGTGTATTCCCGAATACTAAAGTTAGCGTAATTATAGTTTGCGCGTAATTAATTCTCTGAATCTAATTAGCGTAGGAGTAAATAACGATAAAGTTGCGCGTTTAAAATACCTGAAAAACCGGGATGTCACATTAGATATACTGCAAATTAAGGACATTTTCTATTTAAATTTTGAGCCGGTTTTGATCTTGATTTTGCAGGTTATTTACGGGTCAAGTACGGGTTGAGTTGGTTGACTGTTTTGTTTAAATGGGTCACCAAAAATAAGGCGGGTCATCGGAGCATGATTACGGGTTGCGGGTTTGAATGGATCAGGTCCAACTAAAGGTCAATAGATGTGTAGACGTTGATGATATGACCGAGTCTTTTGGAAACGCACATTTGAAGTAAGTTACAAGATGAACGTGGAGTAGTGGAGGATATTATTAGGATTAGTTTGTTTATGTTTTTCATTATAAATAGTACGTAGAATTAATTTCTCTTGTACTCTCATTTTTATTTTAAGCAAGAATTAAAGTAGTAAAGTTTGTGTGTTTGATCATGGGCTGATAACCAACAGATCTGCACTTTAATATATATACACGAAACGTTGTAAACTTGATAAGTCTTGATTCAAATTCAACTTGGGCTTAATTTGATGGTTTTAATTGCTTGCTAATCACTTATCTTACCAAACAAACTTATCATGATATCTAAGAACATTATCTTTTGCTGTTTACAGGGCCCCACCTAGGGGTCGGCGATCCACAAGGCATCAAGGGCCTTGAATTTTTATATATATTATCGTAGTTATCGAAAGGGAACGATTTTAACGCCTAGGCGAGATATTGAGTAGATGCTTTTGGTATTTAAAGCGCAGGTCCGTGTACATGTAACAATAATTAATCCCTTTTTTAATTAACCCATGCACATTTAATAATAACTCACATATGATGGTTTTGATGATCGATGAAGAAGCTTTTCAACTTTTACCATTAATTACTTTTTGCCGTTCAAAAAAATAATAATTACTTTTAGAACTTTTTTTTAATTAATGTTAATGAATCCTTTTTAAATTAGCTCACACACATCTAATAATAATTAACACATCAGATGGTTTTGGTAATTAATGAAGAACTTTTGTATTATAATCTTTTGGTATTTGACATTGTTTTGGTACTTTATTTCCAAGATTATGTTACTCAAATTATGAAAAAGGTGTTATCTTTCAAGTTTTGGTATTGCAATATATCAGTATTTTGAAAAAAGTATTATCTTTTAACATAATATATATCTTTTTATGGTTATCTAAATGCGCTTTTTTCGGCCCGCGCTTTTTTTGGCTTCTCACCTAGGCGAAGCCTATGCACCTTACGCCTTTGATAACTATGTATGTTATATAAATTGTAAAGCCATTTAAAACACTAATGCGACCATAGTAAAGTTGTATGCACGTCGCATTATATACTCATGGAAAATGGTTCAATCCTTGTTGTTGGCTTTTTTTAAGTTTTTCCAGTAGTGTAAAACTTGATGGCTAGCTAATATCAGTGACAAAATCAGTTACTAATAACAACTGATTCATTGAATAACTGAAAAAAAACAATGCTATTATGCCAAGTCATCTCAAGTCTTAGTACATAAGTTGTATTCGTTATGACATGTGTTTGCACAGCTGCATGTGATTTGACCCAGACAACAACTCCAAACACTGTTAAGGTAAAACTTGTTACCAAAAATATTCCTTCTCCTGTGGGTGAACTGACGGCTTAGCAAAGCAAAAAATCTAAGCAGTTGATTTCCAGAAGTCGTGAAAATTTGGGAGAAACCGAGGCACCTCAATCAAGTGTTCCGTTGGAATCTAAGACAGCTGACATTCAGGTACCTGAGGCCTACGTTTTATTTTCCATGACATGATAGTTTTGTTTTTGTTAGAGGTGGCAAGATGGGAAGGGTTGGTAACAGGTCCAAAACAGATTGTAATGTTTATTGCTATAATGTTATATGCTATGTCATTTTAATACTATAATTTTGCTAAGTTGATTACTATAACATTAATGGTGGTTTAAAAAAATAGTTTATGTAATTCATTAGGGTCTAAAGGCCTTTTTTCGCCTTGTACATCATACTTAATCCCCAGGATTGGCTCTGGCTGTTTATTATTATAATCCTATAATCTTGATTGTATAAAATAAAATTATTGACCAAGAAACTTTTTTTAACATTCTTGAATTAGAATATGATCAAAATACGATCAAACCTAAATTCCAAGGAATATTTGTGATTGATTGAGTCAGCAAGATGTAAAAAGAGTTATACTGAATCTGGTTTGGAAACCATGAAAAAGTTGTATAATGTTTTGGTAGAATTGATCATGACTTTTATCTGTCTTTTTTATTTTTTTATATCTGTCTTATAGAGGTGCTGGAATGCGTTGATCATCAATTCGATAAACTTGGTTGGTTCTTAACAGATCTACGGCAGATTGTCTTTAATGAACGAAGATCTTTGGTAGTTAATGAAAACCAAGCAATGCCATACAAGATTAGATCGTTGGTGCGGAGACCACAAACTGACCTTCATTAGGAAGTTGCAATGTGAATGTAATGCGTTCAACATTCAAAGTGGCCAAAGCCGAAATCGCATGTTGGAGATGGAGTTGTTTTAAGCCCAAAGTCAATGTTCAAAATGAGTTTTCTAGATAACATCGAAACAAAGATAAACCAAGTTCACTCCTTGTTTGCTTATCACTCAGGAATTCAATCTTTAGCTTTCGGGTCCTATGCCACATTGCATGTATGATGATCTCTTTGAGAAGCCAAGTCCGGTGGAATTTGATCAGAACTCAATGGTGGAAAGTTTTGCAACATCATCATGCATGGATAGAGATCAGTGCATTGCACAAAATTGGGAAATTTAGAGCCACTTGCCTAGTCGGAATCTCAAAGTTCAAAGGGTGGTGGGATTTCCATGAATTTCTCCAGTTTCATGATAGAAGACTACTTTGAACAATATATCTAGTATCTCTGAATGAACAAATGTAGCTAGTGTGGTGGTGTTGGGCCTTCGGAATCCAATCCCATGATATGCAAATGAATCACAACACTTACATTGGTGTTTTTTCTAAGCTTTAGTTGATTAACAAGCATGAATCTTGAAGGTTCTTAACAAAGTTAGTTATATTTATTTTTTTGATAGATTTCTGAATCTTTGTAGTATATTGATAAAAAATGGTATTTATCTAATCCTTCCTAACTTTATATAATAGATATTGTTGAATCTTTAGATTGATAATAAATACTTCTAATTTTCTATTCTCTTTTGGGATTAGTTTTTACCTATAGTTTGTTTTTGTAAGGGCATTTCCACTTTTTGTTCATATTAAGTTTTAAAATATTCAAAATTAATTTAATTTAAAAAAATTCATTTTAGTTAAAATTTAACAAAAGAAAACTTCAAAAGAATAGTAAATTAATTTTTAGATCAATAACAAAGACTGAAACAAAATTTAACATCAAGAAACAAAAAAAAGATATTTTTAAAGCCTAGAACAAATTAAATTTGCATTCAGAAAATAATATTAATTTCTTTATCTACCACCTGTCAATACCGGGTGAACAATGAACCATCGTCAGTGGTTCAGTTTTTTCTTAATTTCAGAATACACATAAGGTTTAACCAGTCACGCCACTATTTTTGGTAAGCACGCTTTGTGGTGCACGTGGCTGATTGTTAACAGAATTTATATGCAGCAGAAATTTAAGGTTTATACTATTCACGTAAACAAAGTTTGCGGATGCGGCTTGACAAATGATGTTTGATAACAACTGTTGAAAACTTCATCATCTACAACGATTTTTTCTCACTGCAATTTGCAATAACTTTAGCAAACATGGACCCATAATGAATTCTAAGTTATCTCTTGGAACCCATAGCTCATTAGCATTTGCATTGAATTGAAATTAAGAACTCACTGCTAATAGGCATTTCAATCATACCATCATCAGAATCAACAGAGAGTGATCCTAAAATGTTCTTGAAAGCCTCTTCAGCTCATTAAGATGTCAACAGCCCTTCTGCTGACCCGTTTATTTGCCTTACGAACAAATGCTTATCAGACACGCATGTTTTGCAATTGCTGATCAGTTATGAAATAGCTGTTTCTAAGAAGGTTTACAACGGTTACAGATGCGGTAGCCATGCTGCCTCTTGTATGAATCAGCAAAGTAGCGTCGAAGCATAAGAATTGAGAAAAAAGAATTTGCAGCCGTCCCTAGTTCCTCTAACTACCGACTTTGAAAAACCCATATCGACCTCATCATTGTTTTCAAACCTTTGATGTGAACAATTTATTAAAGAAGTTGCCTCAGGGGGGACTATTCTTCAAATAGAGGACCATCGATTGGCAATTTGAAGAAAAGCATCACTATTTAATTTTCTAATCAGTTAGCTCGATCAAAAGGTGGACTCACAACTGTACTGATTTGGAAGTTCGATTATCGAAATTGGTTCACTGAATCTGTTAAGAGAAAGAACATCCATCACTTCATTGATCAGCTTGAAACATCTAAAGTAGATTACGAGGGCACCATATTTATCACATCGGTTTAGAGGATTTATAAAGCAACATGATGATTGAAGAATCAAAGTAGAAAAGATTCGCCAGAAGTTGTGTGAGGTTTTGATGGATAAAGGAGAATCACAACAAAACCAATCTGTTTCTCACTACGTGCAGCGGATTTACATCTGAATTGAATGTACAAAACAAGTAATGAGCACATCTGAATCATCTATGGTAACTTTTAATCAATTAAGTTCAGTATTCGTCTTAACAGCCCTTTAATAAGATCTATTTTAAGTGAGGTTTACTTAAATTTTGAGACAATTATATTGATCTAAAATTTAATTTCTCTAGAACCATCATCTGAATTGAGGAAAAAAGTAATTGTATCGCCAACAGAATCCATGAAAAATGGGTAAATGTTTTGGAAGGTTATCTAATAATAGTAATTGTACAACTGGTTCAAAGTTTACTACTACATTTGCTGGGCTTCGCTCTTAATTAACCAGAAAATAACTGTTGCAAAGCTTTTAAAATGTTAGACTGTAAACTTGAACAAAGTAGCATTCCATGTAAGGGTGCTAACAAGTTAACATTCTATGTTATTTTATTTTTAGGACCTGACTCAAAAGAAAAAACTGTCCTCACCATTGGTTGTACAATTTATGGATAAGTCCCGTAAGATGAAGCACACAAATAAGTCATCATCTCTAAGGTGTTCTAAGTTGTTTATTGATAAATGAAGGTACCGATACCGAATATACCTGGTAGGTTCGGTACCGGTACCAAATGCACATCCCTAGGGTCAAACCTGTTCAAACATTTCCAAATTAGAATGTTTTGTTAAATAACCCATATCACATGAGACTCTTCACTTATACAGGCATAAATCACATTCTATCCTTTAATCTAGCGAAACCGAGCGTAATTCTAAACTAACGGTCAAAGTCAAAATACTTACAAATGACCCGTGAACATTCTATTCATTCTGAACTATAGAGACCTCCAGATAATCGCACCTAGATTAATAAACTTTGAATACGGCTGTGCTACGAGAACGTCCTTGACTCCTCTCCAATCCATTTGCAGGTTACATGTTCCCATCCGCTACCACAACAAAGTCCTTTCACCATCAAATTGATGCCGAAACTAAACACCTCCAGCTACTCGCATACTCAATCCTCTGTTTTTTGTCCACCAGAAATTTAACACCGCTTTTCTCCGACCACCGTGCTGCATTACTGTCCGACAACTTACTTACTATTGTATGAACATTTGCTACTTCTAAAACCTTGACAATTTCATCTAAAGCCATTTAAAATATTTCCCCTATGTCTAACTTAGCAACTAAACAACACCTATTCTTGTTGCTCTTATCAATATCGTAAAACGATTTGGGATTTGCGATTTATGATTTACATACTCCAACACAACACTTCTTTTGGTTTTGTTAAAAAGAAAAAAAGGGAAAGCAACCGGACTATCTGGTAAGCAATCCTATCTGTAGAAAAAATTACAAATTTATTCAAATTTAATAAGTGGACGGACTTTTATACCCAAAAGTTGGGTTAAGAAAATTTTTATGAAAAAAATGTGATATATTGGTTTTTCATATTTGCCCTAATTTATATGTGAAATAGTTAACCCTTAATTTGCCAAAACTACCGGAACTCATGTTTTGCATTTATTATGTTTTGCATTTATTGACTCCTATCTAAATTCGTAAATTTGTAGAAGTTTTTCGTTTTATGTGTTTTTATATTTATGTGGTTTTGGATATAGTAAGTAATAGCACAAAACTGGAATAACTTTTAGTAAAACTATTACCCACACCTAGTTTTCCATTAGTGATGGACTATCAAAAGTTGGTACCTTCATTGACAGTTTACCAATGGAATTTTTCATCACTTAGACCATGAGTTTATGGACGAGTTTGTGACACAACGCTGTTCACCAATGTCGACCGCCAAATATGGTGACAAAGAACTTGTACAACCACAAGCTTACAGCTGCCGCTGGCCTGCTGTTGTACATAGAAAGATACTAGCCATTGTTGACCATCATCAACCTACCATCATACATTTGAAAACCACAGCCAAAGAGTAACCACTGTTGATGACTCCGAAGAGACCACTTCTCACCTTTCCTTTCTCATAGGACCCACTTGTTATGTCAAATAATGAGAATACCAACAAAATTTAAATGTATTTTTTTTCCTCAAAATGAAGTTATAAATAGCCTTACACATTAAGAAACGTACTTTTTGATATGAATCACATTTTTGATACAAACATGATTGCAATAAACTATTTTTGAAAAAATGGAATTAACAACGTTAAACATGGAACAGCATATACTTCACATATAAAACGCAGAATATTCAAGTAACTTCAATTTACCGTCCCTTAACTTAACACATCCACTAGAGAGAAGTATCTGCATATATTAGAATCACAATAACCAAGTCATGATCAGTGTACACATCTAGGGCAATACATTTTTGGTGACTTGTAATTTAACAATGTTTTAAATTTATATTAATGAAATAGTTCATTACTATCATTATGGCTATCCAACATGATTATATGATGAACTGTTCCCTTTGCAACTCCTTGATACCGGTGGCCCACATAGTCCGTCGTTCCCTTCATAAATAGAGGAATAGTAACAGAAACAACCCCTGCAATATGAATATAAGATTGAACAGGGATGACCTCCAAAAGGCTGTATATAACATCGGTAGCTACTTGGGCAACAATGTGTCCTGCTTCAGTGACAAATGAACCCAGAATTGTGCTAAAACTTTCCTTTGTAGCAACATCTGTAGAATCCAAAAAGACGATGTTCTAAAAATTTTATTAAAAAAACATGAAAAAACGTACACCTATGTTGTGTGTAGTCATGCTTGGTCTACTAGGTCCGCCACCTCTGCCACCAAGGCCGACATCTCTTCCGCCACTAAACTTACCTCTCCATCCACTCTGTCTCCTATCAACATCAAAGCTATGTCCGGATCCTATACGCTCACCTTTTGCCGTAGCCTCCTCCACAGTTATCGTGCAAGCTCCATATCCGTCATGTTCTAGTGTTTTATTGACCGGTCAATGTCTGCAAAACTGAACTAAACATGACTGCAGCAAAAAAAAAAAAAAGAAAAAAAAACTGTTGTTTAGGTCAAATGGCCATCTTAGATAGATTTCCATTTTAATCAAAACTACAAAAAAAGTTACAAAGGTCTAAAATTTCTTTTAAATTCACATGTTGCCAAACACTTTAAAATCTGATTATATGATTACTGCAACTTCAAATGGTAACTACAGTCCAATGTTAAAATCATTGATGTTATAATGTCACAGAATCACGTTAAAAAGTTATTTAAACACCACATAAACATACCATCATACTTAAAGCGTAATAATGTGGCATGAACGCATGGTTAATAGATTAACAAGTAAAACGTTTGATGATATCCTTAGACCAATTTGTTATGGATATATCTCTCATATTATTCATACCTCCTGAGTCTTAGTAACTTCAGTTCTGCTAGATTCATCTCTAATCCAACCCAAACTTCAGTAATTTGACCAACGTCTTTGAAGAAATTCTTCCTATAGCATCAAGTAACTGTCAGAAATTATACATATACATTATAATTGGAAAGGATGTGTCAAAAAAAACACTTACACATCATCTTCTTCAATTGAAAAGCTTAGGCGGCCCATAAACATGGTCTTGGATGTTGTGGCTTGAGGACTAAATGGTGTTTGAGGCTGAAACCTTTAGCATGTACTACTACAATCAGAATTAAATCCAAACCAAAGCGTAACCATTTTATTTTTCCTCTACGGCTCTTCATCATCAGATAAAAACAGAACAAAACACAACAAGACTGGGGGAAAATAGTATACATTTCTATAGCTCTTCTTAACCAGGGTCGCCGAAGAAAAACCCTTTTTAACAGCACCAGATCCCGATTTGTTGGGTTGGGTTGCCACATTAACATAATTTTGAATATAAACATTTTTTGTTATTGTATGTATGTAAGTATAATGAATTACTTAGCTATAGTATTATACTTTATATATCTGCTATACAAATACAGAAGGTCCAATAAGTTCAGATCCATAGTGTGGTTTTTTGTTTTATTTTATTTACATACTTCTGGTTTTTGCACCTCAAATGATC
The DNA here is from genome assembly GCA_947069175.1 of Scalesia atractyloides. Taxonomy (NCBI): domain Eukaryota; kingdom Viridiplantae; phylum Streptophyta; class Magnoliopsida; order Asterales; family Asteraceae; genus Scalesia; species Scalesia atractyloides. The sequence goes on from CAMTDV010000003.1 coordinate 2,648,221, forward strand.
AGCAAACCTTTTGACGACCACGGCGGATTTTCATCAAAAGTAAGAGTTCAAGATTAAGATCTAAAACTTTTTTTTTCCAAACAGCCTAGTTAGTTAACACAAGTTATACAAATGGGTCCATCCGAGTACTATTTTATATGACAGGGAAATTCAAAAGGTTAGTATACATGTAAACATGAAAAATAAAGAAAAATAACAAGAGAGAATGCACACTTATGTTATGTGTAGTCATGCTTGGTCTACTAGGTCCACGACCTCTGCCGCCAAAACCCGATAATTATAACGAATCCTAGAGTGACACCTGTCCAAAACCCTCCATATATTCTGGGCATGTTGTTGAAGGAGACGTATGAAACTTTTTAGCCTATTTTGTTTATAAAACTTGGGATATGGCATTAGCCACTTGGAGCGGGTATTGCAAAATAGGCAAATGCTTTCATAAATGTAATAACCCAGTTTAATCCGTTTTGCTTGAATAACATTATACACTTGGGGGTTAATAGTACCGTGTCTGAGCATCCGAATTATTAATTGAAATGGCCATATAAAATGAGTGTGGGGTGTAGGCATACACCTGACAGATGCAAAATATTAAAGATGGTGTGTATATTAATCATGTAACGGCATTTGAAATCTGGTTCCGACTGTATAGACAAGCACGTAAAACTGGTAAAAAGAAATCTATCCTAATGTAAAACTTAAAATGATGACCAAATGGTCTTCATATATATATCAAATGATTTTCAAAAGAGTAGATTAATAGTATTTACCACTGACGTATTTTAAAGATTGACCTTAGGTGACGAACCTCAATAGTAGGCTGGATATGATTCGGCCATAAAGTTTTGGAATTTGCAACTCTATGGCTGAAGATCAAGATGTCTAAAGTCCTTTTTATTTTAATCCTGCCTTGTGGGATATTTATACCGAACACAATGTTATAAATTTTATTTAATTTAGTTTCAAGTTTTTATACTTGTACTTTATCATCATTTACTTATGCTGCCATTTGTTACATTGTTATCCGATTGTCAAGCATAAACCCTAACTCTTGTAATTTTTTTGTTTTTTTTAAATCATACATGATAGGGATTGTTATGTTGGCTCACGCTATAAAAATCAACTAATAGACGTAGTCTTCCTTTCACTAAATAGTTTTTTTTCATGTTATTTATAGTATAGTGAAGTGGTGCTACGACTTTCCAGATCCGGTCCTTGAATATGCTATAAAACCTTGGGATTCTCTTGATTAATTCGATTCTGAAGAGTTCTAAGCTTTTATCACTATCATACATTCTAGAGATGATAAATGTTTAATCTACGTTCTTCTTATGTCTCATCCAATCTAGGAGAGCCATAGGAGACTCATTATGAATTTAACGTAGGTTGTTAAGTTGTTAACACCCTTAGATAAACAAGAAATAAAGGACTATTAAAGACCAGAAAATCGCATGTTGCTTAGATAAAGTGTAATTGTCTTGGATCCTAAGAAAACATATGGTAATTGAGAAATGCGAGAAGCATTCTCGACCACACATATTCTCTAAACCAATTTTTTACCACTAGAAACATCGCTGCTAATCCTCCAGCAACCCAACTCCATGTCCTTGACTCCTCATTGTGGGCTTCGGAGATATTGCTTTCCCGGTGGGTCAGGCTACTTTAAAAGTTGTTTCGGGCCAAGTGACCAAATACGAGAAAGCATGCCTTGACAACCAACACATGTTTATCCCATTTGACACTTTTAGTTTCTTTACGCAAGAGGCTGTGGACCTACTTAAACGGTCATGCATAGTAATGTCATGATGACCTTGGGATCTATGAATATAGTTGTTAAAAGACTTAGTTTTTGTATTAAAAATGTGTCCCGACGCAACTTGTTGCCCATTTACCTTCTATTTCCAGGTAATTTCTTGTCAAGTTTAATACATAATTTATGTTTAGGAAAAGATATGAAAGCTTAAATTTGTAGAAACAAACAAATGAGATTAAAGGGAGGGGGTAGAATAAAAAAAAATGGGTTAAAATTGTAAATATTTGTTTATAAAACCCTAAGTGTCTCTATTATTCTTTGAAGGGCAGCCCTCAGACTTAGAATAAGGCCATATGCCAAAACCATCAGTGTTCGATGAAATCATACCTCCCCATATGTCAAAATCATCGGTGAGTGTATTTGATGTTGAATTCTTTTCCTTTTATCTATTTAGGAGTAAGCGTGGTAGTGATCAGAAACTGGTTCTGGTTTTATGTTATGTCTTAGCAACCGTATCATCTTGTAGGGTGGTGAAAAACAATCGTTGACTGTTCATGGGATTTCGGAAGACAATCTCGTCACAGGTAACTGTAATCGATTAAATTTTGTATTTGCTACACTAACATCTCTAATGCCATGTGTATGATTTCCTGTCTTGATCATAGGTTCAAACAGTCCTGCAAGTGAACAGCTTCTAATGTAGCACTGATAGTGGGTTAAGCCAGATTTATTCTTCCTGAGATTAATAAATTAACGGATTTTAAATCTGGTTCTCTTGCTATACTGTTAGTCAGCTTGGGTATGGCATGTTTGCTAGTTTGATTGTATTCAGAAGATTATTGGGTTTTTTGTTGTTAACGTCTTTGAAATTTGCAGCTGATCAAACAGAATTTGACCTGACAGAGGATCGTATGGTTTCTCCCTGTAAGCATTAAGATGTAATTCATATAGTTATCATTATTAAATCTTCAGTTTTTTCTATCCGTTTAATTTTCTCATCTATTAGTGTTCCTTCTTTGCAGCAAATGATGGTTACTGTTTAATGGGCAAGACTCCAATTGATTTGATTCATTTGAACTTTCTGTTGCAGCAGAAGTTCAAGTGTTATGCAATGCTGCAATTCAGAAAGCAGATGAAGTTTCTGCCACACTTTCCAGTGCAAGCCTGCATTGTAAAAGGTTCCCAGAGTCTCCTACCTGGCTGTACAGTTTCGGATACGTCTTGTAAACAGAAGCACACAAATGAATCACCGCTGCGGTGGTGTTTTTTCTAAGCCATTAGTTGATTGGCATTCACATAAATGAATCTTGATGATCACCAAGAAAGTATGTAATTATTTTTTTTTAGTGATAGATTTTTGTATCTTTGTGGATTAATGATGAAAAATTGTATTAGAAGAGAATTAGTTGTTCATAGTAAGTTGAATCATGTGATAAATCATTTATATTGAGTACTTTTTTTCTTGTTTAATTAGTTAGTTTTTGTTATTTGTTTTAATTATAACACAAATTACAACTGATAAATTAATTACTAGGTTGCTTTTTGTCATTTGTTTTAATTGTGACACAAATTACATCTAAAATATTAATTACTATGTTACTTTATGTTATTTGTTTTAATTATGACACAAATTACAGCTAATATATTAATTATTAGGTTACATAACCATGTAATAGTATCACGAATTGGATAATTTGAATAATGAAAATTATAAAATAAAAATAAAAATTGAAGACATATATGTTAGCCCCAGTTTTCTGTTTACTGATGTTCTTCTAACTTAAAGTCAAAAACATACCTTTTCTAGTTAGAAATTTAATAAAAAGTAAAAACAAGTTCACCCTTCCTGTTTGCTTATCACTCAAGAATTCAATCTTTAGCTTTAGAGTCCTATGCGACATTGCATAGATCATGATCTCTTTGAGAAGCCGAAGACGGATGGAATTTGGTGAGTACACAGTGGTTGAACGTTTCGCAACGTCATCATGCATAGATAGAGAGCAATGCAAAAATTGGGAAATTTAGAGCCACTTGCCTAATCAGAATATGGGCTGATCTCAGAGTTCAAATGGTGGTGGGATTTCCATGAATTTTTCCAGTTTCATGATAGAAGATTACTTTGAACAATAGATCTTGTATCTCTGAATGAACAAATGTAGCTAGTGTGGTGGTGTTGGGCCTTTGGAATTTGGTCCCATGATCCGCAAATGAATCACAACAGTTACAACGACGGGAATACAAATGAATCTTGAAGATTATGTAAAAAAGAAGTTATATCTATTTTTTATCATACATTTCTGAATCTTTGTAGTATAATGATGAAAAAATGTTGAATCTACAAAATAGTATTCATATAATCTTTTTAAACTCTCTATGATAGATTGTTGAATCTTTAGATTAATAATGGAAACTGTTAATTGTCTATTCTTTTGTATGATAAATTTTTATCTTTTAGTTTTCCAATTTTGTAACACTCCTATTGTATCTTGTTCATCTAAGGGACTTAACGACTTCCATCCTTGCTGGTAATATTCCACAAGGCAAGATCACATGAAAACTGAAAGCAAAATAATTAAGAAAGTAGAAAGGAAACATAAATTACCAAAACAAATGTGATGAGATGGAGTGTGATACTTATTCCAAAAAAAACCTTGTTTGAATATTACTATGGTCGCGGTTGAAGATCATTCTTCCTTTACCACATAAACCAATAATTATTTTTGACGTACGTCTGAAAAGCGAACAAATTCAAGAAAACTACTTCTCGACACTAGTAACTAAGGAAGTTATCTAAATAAAAAATAACTATCACTAGATCTTTCATGCAAACTAAAACCTCATATCTTGTAGGAAATCAGTTAATGGTTTGTGAATGAATATTGTTATTGAGTCTGTTGAAACAGTGAGATTTGTAGCTATGATTCTTTGACAATGTAAGCTATTTCAAAATCAATAATTCTTATCGTCCGTTTGTTCACCTATACAGAGACACTTTTCTTTGACAGGCAACCATAACTTCCTTTTATTGCTGAACAACAAAACCAAAGATCAACACAGCAAGGTGATATATTGAACGTTACACAGTTCAGTAAACCACATATTACAATCATAAATTTAAACAAAAACTTCTCCACTGTTTCCCAAGTTATACTCGTCGCCGTACTTTCTTTTATCTCTTCCACTATCTTGCAATTGCTCACTTCTAAACCTTTGAATACCTTTCTGTTTCTTGCATTCCAATGCTCCATAACGTTTGCGAAAAAACTGCATGTACTAGTCTTTTCCAATTTTGACGACCCGTAGATCCCCACATTTTGCATTACTTCCTTCACCGTGTTCATGTGTTGTTTTATTGGCAGTTTCATCCTGCGGAATACTTGCCTCCGAACCTCATCTGCATACGGGCACCAAACTAATAGATGATCCTATTGTTCCTCTACTATGCTACACATTGGACAATTAGTATTTTGTATGTTTACACCCATCCACCTCTAACTAACTATTAAATACATGAAATGGTGACAGGCGATGGTTACTTTCGTCGTCGTCCATAAAATAATTGGACTATGGTCGACACATCTCTACCAGTGCAGTACACGTTGCGCCAGGCCACTTATTCATGAGATCCATGCTCACCAAAACTCTATCTATTTTACTAAGTTTCTTCCCATCCGTTGTCAAATATGTAAACTTTCTTCCGATCATTGTATCTTCCACAAAACCCCTGGTACCAACAAAATTATTAACGCACACACATCATTAGCATCAAAATTTGAGTTGAAGCAATCCAAAGGATACCTAACCTTATTGAAGTCGCCACTTAAGATCCACATACAAAGACACTTAGGTAAAAAAAAATAGGAAGATATAAAATTACTTATTAAATAGGGTGATTCTATTTTCACCCAACTTTTTTCTATTTACATCCAGTGATTTAACGTTAATAATTCAAATTTGTGTTATTCTTTTATAACTTCTGATATATATTATTTTATTAAGAAATGAATACGGTTTTGTGACGTACTCACTTTTTTATCTACATTTTAATATAAGTTCATAAAAAACCGAATATAAAATTTAATAAAGATTTACAAAACATTATATTAGATAATTCGTTTTTATAAAATTTATATCAAAACGTAGATAAAAATAAGCACATTACAAAACCATATTCTTTTTAAAAAAACCTTATATATCGGAAGTTATAAAAGAAAAACACAAATTTGAATTTATTGATCTCATACCACTTTGTGCAAATAGCAGAAAGTTGGGTGTATATAGTAGGGCCCTATTACGATTCGATTATTAGGAATAAACAAATAAGGGAGGAGACAAAATGAAAATAAATGGGGTTGAAACTGTAAATGTTTGTAGGGTAGCCCCATAATTTGATATCTCCAGAACGATCAACTTGTTGGTGTTTATTTTGATATCTCAAATCTGATATTTCATTAACATCAATCAAGACTTAGTTAACCTACAGTTGGTTTAAAAAAAAAGAGGATATAAAATTTACAATTATAAATATGAACGGCAGGATTTGTATAATTAAACTAAATGCAAGGAGTAGAATGAAAAAAGAATGGGGTTAACTATGTAATTCTAGCACGACAACCCCGTTATAAAACCCTAGCATATCTCTAATTCTTTTGTCAGGTAACACACAACAAACGGCCGCGCAGCCTCAAACAACCTTATATGGACACTGCTTTATCGGCTGTGTTCCATGAAATCAAGCCTCCTGATATCACAAAATAGGTGAATTGCATTTAATTTGAATTCTTTTCATCAGTTTATATTTTTATCTTGTTGTAATATGTGTCGTTGTGATTAGAAAACAGGCAGCGGTTTTATTTATTGCAGCCATTCGATTTTATCATGACCACGACATGCTAACAGAAAATCGGTATTATCATCATGCAGGGTGTTGAAGAAAGATCGTTGACTGCTCATTGGATTTGGAAGACAATCTCGACCCAGGTAACTCTTAAAGCTACCCCTTAGATCTATTGCAAATTAAGGACATTTTCTATTTAAATTTTGAGCCGATTTTGTGGATCTGCACTTTAATATATATATACGAAAAGTTGTAAACTTGATAAGTCTTGATTCAAATTCAACTTGGGCTTAATTTGATGGTTTTAATTGCTTGCTAATCACTTATCTTACCAAACAAACTTATCATGATATCTAAGAACATTATCTTTTGCTGTTTACAGGGCCCCACCGAGGGGTCGGCGATCCACAAGGCATCGAGGAACTTGAATTTTTATATATATTATCGTAGTTATCAAAAGCGACCGATTTTGATGCCTAGGCGAGATATTGAGTAGATGCTCTTGGTATTTAAAGCGCAGGTCCGTGTACATTTAATAATAATTAATCCCTTTTTAATTAACCCATGCACATTTAATAATAATTCACATATGATGGTTTTGATGATCGATGAAGAAGCTTTTCAACTTTTACCATTAATTACTTTTTGCCGTTCAAAATAATAATTACTTTTTGAACTTTTTGTTAATTAATGTTAATGAATCCTTTTTAAATTAGCTCACACACATCTAATAATAATTACACATCTGATGGTTTGGTAATTAATAAGAACTTTTGTATTATAATCTTTTGGTATTTGCCATTGTTTTGGTACTTTATTTCCAAGATTATGTTACTCAAATTATGAAAAAGGTGTTATCTTTCAAGTTTTGGTATTGCAATATATCAGTATTTTGAAAAAAGTATTATCTTTTATACATAATATATATCTTTTTATGGTTATCTAAATGCGCTTTTTTCGGCCCGCGCTTTTTTTGGCTTCTCGCCTAGGCGAAGCCTATGCACCTTACGCCTTTGATAACTATGTATGTTATATAAATTGTAAAGCCGTTTAAAACACTAATGCGACCATAGTACAGTTGTATGCACGTTGCATTATATACTCATGGAAAATGGTTCAATCCTTGTTGTTGGCTTTTTTTAAGTTTTTCCAGTAGTGTAAAACTTGATGGCTAGCTAATATCAGTGACAAAATCAGTTACTAATAACAACTGATTCATTGAAGAACTGAAAAAAAAAACAATGCTATTATGCCAAGTCATCTCAAGTATTAGTACATAAGTTCTAATCGTTATAACAGGTGTTTGCACAGCTGCATGTGATTTGACCCAGACAACAACTCCAAACACAGTTAAGGCAAAACGTGTTACCAAAAATATTCCTTCTCCTGTGGGTGAACTGACGGCTTACGAAAGCAAAAAAATCAAAGCAGTTGATTTCCAGAAGTCGTGAAAATGTGGGTGAAACCGAGGCACCTCAATCAAGTGTTCCATTGGCATCTAAGACAGCTGACATTCAGGTACCTGAGGCCTAAGTTTTATTTTCCATGATATGATAGTTTTGTTTTTGTTAGAGGTGGCAAGATGGGAAGGGTTGGTAACAGGTCCAAAACAGATTGTAATGTTTATTGCTATAATGTTATATGCTATGTCATTTTAATACTATAATTTTGCTAAGTTGATTGCTATAACATTAATGGTGGTTTTAAAAAATAGTTTATGTAATTCATTAGGGTCTAAAGGCCTTTTTTCGCCTTGTACCTCATACTTAATCCCCAGGATTGGCTCTGGCTGTTTATTATTATAATCCTATAATCTTGATTGTATAAAATAAAATTATTGACCAAGAAACTTTTTTTAACGTTCTTGAATTAGAATATGATCAAAACTAAATTCCAAGGAATACCTGTGATTGATTGAGTCAGCAAGATGTAAAAAGAGTTATACTGAATCTGGTTTGGAAACCATGAAAAAGTTGTATAATGTTTTGGTAGAATTGATCATGACTTTTATCTGCCTTTTTTATTTTTTTATATCTGCCTTATAGAGGTGCTGGAAGGCGTTGATCATCAATTCGATAAACTTGGGTTGGTTCTTAACAGATCTACGGCGGATTGTCTTTAATGAACGAAGTCTTTGGTGGATAAAGAAAACCAAGCAATGCCATACAAGATTAGATCCTTGGTGCGGAGACCACAAACTGATCTTCATTAGGAAGTTGCAATGTGAATGTAATGTGTTCAACATTTAAAGTGGCCATAGCCGAAATCGCATGTTGAAGATGGACATGTTTTAAGCCCAAAGTCAATGTTCAAAATGAGTTTTCAAGATAACATCGAAACAAAGATAAACCAAGTTCACTCCTTGTTTGCTTATCACTCAAGAATTCCATCTTTAGCTTTCGGGTCCTATGCGACATTGCATGTATGATGATCTCTTTGAGAAGCCAAGTCCGGAGGAATTTGATCAGAACTCAATGGTGGAAAGTTTTGCAACGTCATCACGCATAGATAGAGAGCAGTGCATTGCACAAAATTGGGAAATTTAGAGCCACTTGCCTAGTCGGAATCTCAAAGTTCAAAGGGTGGTGGGATTTCCATGAATTTCTCCAGTTTCATGATAGAAGACTACTTTGAACAATATATCTAGTATCTCTGAATGAACAAATGAAGCTAGTGTGGTGGTGTTGGGCCTTCCGAATCCGATCCCATGATCTGCAAATGAATCACAACACTTACAACGGTGTTTTTTCTAAGCTTTAGTTGATTAACAAGCATGAATCTTGAAGATTCTTAACAAAGTTATATTTATTTTTTTTATAGATTTCTGAATCTTTGTAGTATATTGAAAATAATGAATACTCGTAATTTTCTATTGTCTTTTGTGATTAGTTTTTACCTATAGTTTATTTTTGTAAGGGCATTTCCAGTTTTTGTTCATATTAAGTTTTAAAATTTTCAAAATTAATTTAATTTAGGAAAAATTCATTTTAGTTAAAAATTTAACAAAAGAAAACTTCAAAAGAGTAGTAAATTAATTTTTAGATCAATAACAAAGGCTGAAACTAAATTTAACATCAAGAAACAAAAAAAAGATATTTTTAAATCCTAGAACAAATTAAATTTGCATTCAGAAAATAATATTAATTTCTTATGTTGTTAAATTACTTAATTTATAAAACATGTCACGGGGAGCTACCCCATCTTTAAGCTACTAAATTGTGTGGTACCGAAACCTTGACTGTTTAAGTTGTGTGCCCCAGGTCAATATCTATCATCGTTGACCAGTTGCCAAGGCATAAAAGTTCACGCCCGTCCTCCCAGGTAAGGTGTGAGGTTTGTCGAACCTATAGCGCTATCAACTAATATTCCGTTCGCAAGGCCCGGCGATTTCGGTATAATATGTGGGGACTTTCAGATAGAGTTCATTTAGTCCGCTAAAGACATGAAATATAAATAGCATTTAACAGTATTTCATCCCAGGAATACTAGGCAATCCCCTAACTAGGGAAAGTGAAGTTAACAATATCCCATACCAGGAATACTAAGGCAATCCCATACCCAGGAAAGTGAGGTTCCCAACCACCGGGAACATGCTTTTAGTAAAGGTGTGAACTCACATTTGTTTTGCTCGGTAAGAAAATAAAGTGCAAATGGTAGCAAAGATGATCAACTGCCTCCTAAGATGGTTACCAAGAACATTAGGGGTCGTTTATGTAATTCACGCAAGCCTTACACGCATCTAACAATTATCATGCAAACAAGTTGTCACAACATAATACCGAGTAGCTTTCAAGCATAGGTTCGTAATGTACACTACGACATACCATTCATCAATTGTACAATTTTAATACACGCACGGATACTAAAATTAACAAATTCATCACTTAACAACTTAAAGCCATGCATAGGTAAAATCACCGAAAACAGGCTGTTTTGGGAAACTCGTTTTACATACTTACGATGCTGCAAAAATTATGATATTTTTATATGACGTGCCCCTCAGAAGGTTTCGACTTGTGTTAAAATTTTAAAGTCTAACTGATAACCAAACATTTAGTAAAAATCATTTACTAAGCAGCAATCAGATTCGTCACTTTCTGACTGCAGCTTACCAAAAAATTCATTTACAAATCCTCGGTTATCCGATTGATGTAATTCCAGTTGGAGATTTTTGTAACCTCCTGGGGATACCTACAGTAAAAATTTGAGATCATAACTTAAATCCTACATTGAGTTATGACGTTCGTAATGGGCTGCAAATTCTGCCAGAAAACACAATCTGAACCATCGATACGGAAAAATTCATAAAACATTCAATTTTCGTCGAAAAATGCAATTCCAGTGGGGTTCGCAAGATATTTCCTGGAAGTACATCATGAACTCAAGAAACAACACTTTTTGTTAACTTTTGACCGGGTTACAGCCGATTAAATTCGGCTGTAACGTTCTGGACAGATTCTGTTTCATCACCCAAACCCCACAAACGATTATCTAATGCACCCAACGACCTAAAATCTTTAATCACAGCAGATTATCATTCTAAATTAAATCATATAACAATTAGTTCATCACAACCACAAGATCCAACCCATAATCAAAACCCTAGCGGCTTAACCGAACACATAAACAATCTCATCATCGATTAACATGATTTCTAGCAAACCCTAACACATAGCATCCATGTTATCATGCATCAATAATCACAACAAGATCAAGAATTCATGTAGAATCAAGAAACGCAGCCATGAATAACAAGTTATGAGTGTATGTTAGAGGGATTACCTGGACGATAGAGATGAAGATCAAGAACCCGAAAAAGATGAGTTTTCCTAGCTTCTTCTTGAGTTTTCTAGAGAGAGAATAGAGAGAGGGGGAGAGGTCAACGTCTGGGGAATGAAAAAATATACTATTATAAATATGAACGGCAGAACTAAACGAAATGCAAGGAGTAGAATGAAAAAAGAATGGGGTTAACATTGTAATTCTAGCATGACAACCCGTTATAAAACCCTAGCATCTCTCTAATTCTTTTGTCAGGTAATACTCAACAAACGGCCGCGCAGCCTCAAACAACCTTATATGGACACTGCTTTATCGGTTGTGTTCCATGAAATCAACCATATTTATAATCAGGGCTGATCTCAAAGTTCAAAGGGTGGTGGGATTTCCATGAATTTCTCCGGATAGAAGACTACTTTGAACAATATATCTAGTATCTCTGAATGAACAAATGTAGCTAGTGTGGTGGTGTTGGGCCTTCCGAATCCGATCCAACACTTACAGCGGCGTTTTTTCTAAGCTTTAGTTGATTAACAAGCATGAATCTTGAAGATTCTTAACAAAGTTAGTTATATTTATTTTTTTGATAGATTTCTGAATCTTTATAGTATATTGATAAAAAAAATGGTATTTATCTAATCCTTCCTAACTTTCTATAATAGATATTGTTGAATCTTTAGATTGATAATGAATACTCGTAATTTTCTATTGTCTTTTGTGATTAGTTTTTACCTATAGTTTATTTTTGTAAGGGCATTTCCATTTTTTTGTTCATATTAAGTTTTAAAACATTCAAAATTAATTTAATTTAAAAAAATTCATTTTATTATAAAACTTAACAAAAGAAAACTTCAAAAGAATAGTAAATTAATTTTTAGACCAATAACAAAGACTGAAACTAAATTTAACATCAAGAAACAAAAAAAAAAGATATTTTTAAAGCCTAGAACAAATTAAATTTGCATTCAGAAAATAATATTAATTTCTTTATCTACCACATGTCAATGCCGGGTGAATAATGAACCATGGTCAATTGTTCAGTTTTTTCTTAATTTCATAATACACATAAGGTTTAACCAGTCACGCCACTATTTTTGGTAAGCACGCTTTGTGGTGCACGTGGCTGATTGTTAACAGAATTTATTGTTGGTAATTTTAGTGTTATCAACGGATTTTGGTAGTACTGGATTAACTTGTCAACCAAGTTAATCTTATTAATAATTAGACGAGTTAGGAGATGCGGGAGTGCATGCTCGTATGATGTTAACAAGATTTGACATATTTATCGGTTTTGATTACCTAAATATTTTATAAATTAAATGTTATAAAAATATATATATATATATATACATATATATATCTTATATATTTAATAACTAATTTTGGGGCATTTATAAAATTAGTTGGAGTCTATATTATCCAAGTGGGCCTCTAAATGACATGGATCAAATCTGATGGTTTTTTAAAACCAAAACAACAAACCGATGTAGCCATTTTAATTGGATAGAAATAAAAAATCATAAAACCGATGCATTTTGGGGGATACGTAAGATACTCTCATAAAAGAAGAAAAATACGGTTTTTTCCTTGGTTGTAGAAAAGTCTGGTTGAATTTGATCAGTGGGTATGGTTTTCTCAACGAATATACCAAATTCGTTCTTGACGACTCTTGGTCTTATCCGACCAAATCTTTTGAGTGTACCATCAAATGTTTGATCTGAAAGTGTGTCACGATTCCAAGAGAATCCAAGTCATTTAGTCCGATGCGGCTCTACAAATCGAGTAAGTTTCTAACAAAGATCAAACATTATTGTTGGTGTTCGATTTGTGATGTTCAGTCGCTTTGGTTACTGAATGTGTTTCCAAATTCGGATCGTTGTTTATCGGATCGATTGTGTGTTCTTGGGTTTCGGAGTTGCTATGGAAAATCATGAGATGGTTGCGTTTTGATTTCGTGAACTCGGAGGACGCAAAACAGGGACCAAATGCAGGAAACAAATTGTCATTCTTTGGATGTTTTATTTAAACAATTCACGAGAAAGAAGGCAAAATTATCCAATTCGCATATTTGCGTTTTGTGCTTTGGTCTGAATCCGTACGAATTTCATGTACAGAAGATCGAAACGAGATGTCGGGACAAGTAGCAATGGAGACGGCAATTGGAGCGGTTTGATAAATTGATCCAAGTTACATTAGATTGGTTTAATTTAGATAAAGAAATCGCTGCAAGATCTAAGGCTGGTCAGTGTTTGGCCATCGCTATAGTCGACCTTTTGTTACCGAAGAACGGATGTGCGATGACGATTAAACTAGAAGATCAAGGAAGGCTTTGCTGGTGACACAAATCAAAAGGAGAGCACCATTTTGGTGTTTGGATTTCACGACATAAAGGAAAATAATTCCTTTGGATGCTACTGCCCAAATTCCAAAGGAAAGAATTTGTGATTCTCAAATATCTAGCCAATTTCCAGGTTTTATCATTTCTTTAACCTTCTCGAAATTGCATTTACTTTATACCTATAAAGAGATTAGGATAAAAATCCTTTACATTTTGTTTCATGTTGTAAGTTGGTAGAATATTAAGGAAGTACATGTGGTAAGTTGGTAGAATATTAAGGAATTACTTGTGATCAGGTTGTCGAAAATACAAGAAGGGAAACATGTTTGTGTTTTGGCGTGTTTTGTTATTGGAAAGAAAACAAAGGAAAACACAGGTTCTTTTGTTCTTACTTTGGTTTATTGTGAGAAAATAAAAAAAATGGTGTTAGTGCAATTTAAAAGAAAGAACAAAGTTTTCTTTGTTTACTGTTAACTGAACAAAAGCGCAACTACATGTGGCTTTGATACGCATAACAGTTAACAAAGAGGAAGACCAAAGTTTATGGTGTTGTGACATAAAGAAAAACAACATAAAGGCTTCTTGTTGGAGATAACTGGATGTATTTATTAATTTTATAAATTATAGTTTTTAAAAATTAAAGTTTTTTAATTTTGAAAATGTAACATGATGCCATCGATTAGTAATTCATGGGCAAACTATTTATGAGTAACTCGTAGGGATGAGCTCGGTACCAAAAATCATAAAACATGGGTACCGGTACCGGAAATGCTCGATACAGTACGACGGTACCGGTATTTGAAAGTAAAATTTGGTAAAATACCTAAAGGGTACCAAATATAACTCGGTATGAGAAATTCAGTACCGGTATCAAATGCTCATCTCTAGTAACTCATGAACAATTGTTGGTAATTTATTTGTACAAATAATCTGAAACAAATATAGAAACAATTGTTTAATTGGCTAATTTATTTTATCCACTTGACCAACGATCATTTATGTAGACAATTTTTATGCAAATTTGAGGATGGTCTAATCCTACATCCGACATTAAGTAAGGAACTTGAAACATAGTGATTTGTTTGGTTTCTCTCTACACCTTTAGTGAGTAATATAAGTATGGTGAATTTTTACATGCTCGGTGCGTAGGGTTCACTGTCATGTTTGTATTGTTTGGTGCGTTACAGGAGTCCTTTAATGGCTGTTAGTTTTATCCTTATGCGTGATTAAAGAATTGCGTTAAGATGATATTTGTTAAATTATTCCTTCTTATTCCGTATCTAACTCGTTGCCGTGTTTGATTACCTATCTATAAGGTAAGTTCTTAAATTGTAAACAAACTTGAATGTGTGACGTGTAAAATATGATTTGTATGAACGCCTTGTGTATACGTGGTAGATGATCATATGAAACAAGCATGCTAAATGTAACAAGTTCACCAGGTGTTTCTTTGTCGAGACACAAACAAGAACCATGTAGCAAAATAAAGGAAATTGATGTTAAATTAAATCACGTTACGTGCAATTATGGATGAAATAAGGCAGATTGGCATGTTTGATTTTTGGATTGAACGAGAGATGTAAAGTCTCTTATTTCTATACTCTTGAATGATAGTAAATTTAGTGGTTCTTTTAGTTCGGAAGAGTTTGAACCACTCTGATATATTAACTCATGTATATTTCTTTTGCCAAGCATCCCCTGTTGATTTGATTGACATGTAGTACTTTCTTAAAAATGGTTAAATCCGTGTTGTCCAATTCATATCTATGTGAAAGGTTTTTAGCTATGTTAAGAATCTGGTATTTGCTACATAGGGTTCCTAATAAAAGGAACTAGACTACTCTTAATAAACTTATATGCATAAGCCTAGAATTGAGCTATCTAAGAGTTTGGGATTATAGTGCTATTGTACGTTTTATAGAACCTAAAAGAAGAGTTAGGTGAAAAAGGAATAGATGATATATTCATAGGCTATGCTAAAATTCAAAAGCCTATTGGTTCTATGTCTTGGAACTAATGACTGAGTGTGTGTAAAAACTCTCATAAAATCAAGGGATATCATCCACAATTCTCAGAATAAGGTTTTGATCCTATTGAGAATGTCACTTTTGATTCTAAGGAAAGCTAAGTCTTTTGGTTCTAACTTTCATCTTTATATTTTATATAGTTGAAAGGGCCAGGAGTTAGGTTGGATATCAGGATCAATATTGTTTAATATTGAAGATGATCAAATCCTTGGTAAAACTTAAACAAGCAGTACTGAGGTGATCTTATCTAATGGGTTCTTTCTAAACCAAGCAGATAAATATGGATCTAGCAATCTTGATTCCTCAGGTAAAGGAGTAATCGCTTGATATGAAGGATCTAGGGGGATGGTGTTGTTATCCTAGGAATAAGGATAACAGGGAGGAACAAGATACAGTCTCATTGCATTGAGAAAGTGTTGAAGAATTTCAACTACTTTGTTTGTGTTCCAATTAGCACTCCTCTAGGTCTTAATTTTCGACTTTTGCATAATTAAGGTGAATCTATTTCACAGATGGAATATTTAAAGTGATGGATGCCTAATGTATGTTTTGATTTGTACAAGGTCTGATATAGCATATGTTTTGGGATACCGAGTAAATTTACCAATAATCCATGTACTTGTCACTGGCAAGCTGTGAATAGATTGTTTGAATGCCTGAAAAGAACCATGATCTATGGTTTTTGTTCTGAAGTTTTTCCTTCAATTTTAGAAGGGTACTCTGATGCAAGTTGTGTAACTAAATGGATGGATTTTCCTACTTGGTGGAGGCGATGTTTCCCGGGGTTCAAAAAAGTAGACTTGCATCACAAATTTAACAATGGTATCTAAACTTGTAGATTTAGCATCAACTGGTAAAGAAGCTGAATCGCTAGGAAATTTGATCTTTGAGATTCCTATGTGGTCAAAACCGATATCACTAATATCTATCAGGTCTGATAGTGCTGGCTAAGGATTTTGCCAGGTGTATAATGGAAAGTCTAGACAGTTATGTGTTATACATAGCATGATTCATGAACTCATCATGCATAGAGTGATATATGTTGAATTCGTAAGATCTGAGTTTAATTTGGCTGATTATCTAACTAAAGAGTTAGGAGAGATCTCGTGAATAAATCGGTCATAGGGATGGGTTTAAGGTCCACACTTTAATATTCTATGTTAAGATACCTAATTCCCATCTAATACGACGTTAGATGCAGAATTCAATGTGGAAAGCTTGTCATAGAGATATTGGAACACATGATCAGAATCATCCCAAGGTTGTGTTCAGACTGCAAGATAAAAGGAGGTTGAAGTATAAATTCTTAATAGTTTTTTGAAAAATTGCATTTGCAGGTGCGAGAATAAAAGAACTACCTATAAGAGTATGAAGTTTAGCCGCTTCAAGAAGCTTGGACTTGCCTTTGATATACTCTTTGAAGGATTGGACACAGGCTAGTAAAATATTGTGTCAAGTAAGAACAATGAATTTGTGAACCTATGTGTATATTATCTTCATGTATTCATTATGAATAGAAAGGGTTCAATCCATAGCGACACCCTGATATTCGAATATTTGGAATGTGTAATATACTAATGTGAAATTCAATCGTCGCGATATTTCATTTATGCATAAATTTGTGTTTGTCGAGAAGTGCTTTAAGTTAATCAGGGGTATCACAAAAATGGGGGAGGAATGTTGGTAATTTTAGTGTTATCAACAGATTTTGGTGGTACTGGATTAACTTGTCAACCAAGTTAATCTTATTAATAATTAGACGAGTTAGGAGATGCGGGAGTGCATGCTCGTATGATGATAACAAGATTTGACGTATTTATCGGTTTTGATTACCAAAATATTTTATAAATTAAATGTTATATATATATATATATATATATATATATATAT
Organism: Scalesia atractyloides; assembly: GCA_947069175.1. Classification (NCBI taxonomy): domain Eukaryota; kingdom Viridiplantae; phylum Streptophyta; class Magnoliopsida; order Asterales; family Asteraceae; genus Scalesia; species Scalesia atractyloides. Next base: position 2,665,845 of record CAMTDV010000003.1, read on the forward strand.
ATATATATATATATATATATATATATATATATATATATATATATCTTATATATTTAATAACTAATTTTGAGGTATTTATAAAATTAGTTGGAGTCTAATATTATCCAAGTGGGCCTCTAAATGACATGGATCAAATCTGATGGTTTTTTAAAACCAAAACAACAAACCGATGTAGCCATTTTAATTGGATAGAAATAAAAAAATTATAAAACCGATGCTTTTTGGGGGATACGTAAGATACTCTAATAAAAGGAGAAAAATACGGTTTTTTCCTTGGTTGTAGAAAAGTCTGGTTGAATTTGATCAGTGGGTATGGTTTTCTCAACCAATATACCAAATTCGTTCTTGACGACTCTTGGTCTTATCCGATCAAATCTTTTGAGTGTACCATCAAATGTTTGATCTGAAAGTGTGTCACGATTCCAAGAGAATCCAAAGTCATTTCAGTTTTAATTACGGTCCTATGTGGCTCTACAAATCGAGTAAGTTTCTAACATTTATATGCAGCAGAAATTTAAGGTTTATACTATTCACGTAAACAAAGTTTGCGGAAGCGGCTTGTTAAATGATGTTTGATAACAACTGATGAAAACTTCATCATCTACAACGATTTTTTCTCACTACAATTTGCAATAACTTTAGCAAACATGGACCCATATTGAATTATAAGTTATCTCTTGGAACCCATAGCTCATTATCATTTGCATTGAATTGAAATTAAGAACTTGCTGGTAATAGGCATTTCAATCATACCATCATCAGAATCAACAGAGAGTGATCCAAAAATGTTCTTGAAAGCCTCTTCAGCTCATTAAGATGTCAACAGTGTCACACCCCGACCCGCAGCGGAAGTCAAAGTCAGGGCATAATTGGGTTATCAAAAAACTCATGATATTTACTAATAAGTTTCATATTTATTAAATTGCAATTAAACTTCAAATATTCAAACACAATGAGTCATATAAACATAAATAAAACCAAAACATTGTTCAGAACATAATAGTTTTGTTTAATCTTCTAAGGCCATTCCTATGTGTTTCGCTCTTCAGCTTGTTCACCTGTATCATGCGTAAAACAAGAGATTTGGGTGAATAAAAGTAGGCGAGTGAATCTAAGTAAAACATTTAAACAATTGGTATATGTGTTGTTTAAATAAAAATTTGTGCATAAATCATAAGTGAGCATAAGTATATATCTAAACCATCACAAACCAAATAATATCCGCAATGAACACATCAAATGATGAATGACGAACTTGAGATCAAGGCTCAATCAAAAGGAGCCAATCTAATGAGGCACCTGATGCTCAACTCGTATCCCACGAGGAACTGATGGGCCTAATGAATGATTTCACTGAAATGATATAATATAACCACACATAGCCACACAAACAAATATACACCTTTGATCACCAAATGATGTTAGCACAAGTGTTTAAATAAATAAAACATGTACGACACATAATACACCCCAAAACATGATTAAAAATGGGATTTCGTAAGGATTCACTCACCGTGTATGCGTTCCTGAATTGATGAAAAGTGCGCACGAATCGAGAATTGATTCGACAAGGAAATCTAACCTAAATAATCAATAATGCGAAGAATTGATAAATATATAAAATAAAATAAATATATAATATTTTGATTTATTACCTTGTTTGCTAGTGTTTAGGTAAATTTTATAATTCGTTAGTTATAACTAAAATACTCTTTAGTTGATTTAAAGCTATTAATATAATAATGAAAAGAATAATTAATTAACAATTAATATAATATTATAAATAATAAAAAAATTTAAAACCTTGTCAGATCTGACAAGGTGGATCGGACCAGATCTGCTTGTGATATAGGATGCGTGTGCCGAGACCTCGCGGTTGCCTGCACACAGCTCTTCCAACTGAGCTACGTGTCTAACCCGTTAGATTCTCTAATTTAATTATATTTATACACTAGTATCTTTATCCAGAAATTAATAAATTTTAAAAAAGAATTTTAATTATCGAACCGGTGAGGGATACATGTCTGGAACCCGCGATCACACTAACACCTTGCACCCAGCCCTACCAACTGGGCTAGGTGTCTAACCCGTTTATGACATGATGTTAATTATAATTATATACTCCATACGTTCATCTTTTCATTTGCCCAAAACCAGAATTTGTTTGAACGTAATTCTGTACTTTGATGATATATATATATATATACACACATGTTTAGCTACTACTGACATAAATTTAATAACAGAAATTAGATGAGGGGCAAGTAATTTACCGACTATTGTTGATTATGAGTATCCGGCGATAGATTCTAGTGGGAGATTTCGGTGGGAGGTTCCGGTGGTGACAGGAGGATCGAGCAGAGAGTTTTGAGGGTTGTTTTGAGTGAATAAGCGAGTTGGGTTCATCTGACAGAAGGTATTTATAGGCTTCGAAGGTCACGACTTGTTTTGAAATTCGAAAACGGTAATCAAAACAATAATTCTGCATAACGGTTTGTGATTTAAATGATTTTGATTATGATTTCGGTTAATGATTGACAGTTATATCCGTTCATTGACGAATCGAAATGGATAAACAAGGTTTTATGGTTGGATCAGGGCGGTTACCTTCTTGAATCTCGCAGATGACTCGCATGGCACAAATATATATATATTTGATTCCAATACTTCACAAAAAGTGCGGGTAGTCTGGTGGTTTTTCAGTGCGTGCTCCAGTGGGGTGAACCCGGGTTCGATCCCGGTTTGACCCTTTTATTTATATATATATATTTTTTAAATATTACTTCTAATTACTTATAATAAATTCTGATTAAAATTTCTAACCTTAATTAAGATAATTAATACTAATAAATTACGAACCGAATACTTGATTAATACACGGTGCGGGTCTTCAGAACCCGATTTGTACAAATGTTACAGTATCCCCTACTTTTAGAAATTTCATCCCGAAATTTAAAGTAGTAGCCATAACAAAGAAAAGATGCGGGTATTTTTCACGCATTGAGTCTTCACGTTCCTAAGTAAACTCCGGCCCTCGCTTTGACTCCCAACGCACCCTGACTATTGGGAAACGACTTCGTCTCAAACGCTTTTCACCAAAGTCCATGATTTCAACAGGTCTTTCAACGAAGTGCATTGATTCATCGATTTAAATATCTTCTAAAGGAATGTGGAGATTTTCGTCAGCGAGACACTTATTCAGATTTGATACGTGAAATGTAGGACGAATTCTGCTGAGTTCTTCTGGTAAGTCAACATTGTAAGCCACAGGACCTACTCTTTCGAGTATCTTGAATGGTCCCACATAGTGTGGTGCTAGCTTTCCCTTTTGCCCAAAACGAACCACTCCCTTCCACGGTGATACTTTCAAAAGTACTCGATCACCAACACAAAACTCCAATGGCTTTAGCCGTTTATCGGCGTAACTCTTTTGACGACTTCGAGCTGCTAGAAGATTATTTTGGATTTGAAGAATTTTGTCAGTCATTTCTTGAATTAGTTTAGGTCTAGTGATTTGAGCTTCACCAATTTCATGCCAACATACAGGGGATCAGCATTTACGACCATATAAGGCTTCAAAAGGATCCATACCGATGCTTGAATGATAGCTATTGTACGAAAATTCCACTAACGGTAGATGAGTGTCCCAATTTCCCTTAAAGTCTATGACACATGCTCTCAACATGTCCTCAAGGGTTTGTATGGTACGCTCAGATTGACCATCGGTTTGAGGGTGAAAGGCAGTGCTAAGATCTAAATGTGTACCCATAGCGGATTGTACGGCTTGCCATGTTCGTGAAGTGAACCGGCCATCTCGATCTGAAATGATACTTATAGGTACCCCATGACGGCTTACAATTTCATTGATATAGATACGAGCCAACTTCTCATTCTTGAAATCTTCACGGTTAGCAATGAAATGGGCTGATTTGGTGAGACGATCAATGATAACCCATATGGTGTCATAACCACTGGAAGTGCGAGGTAACCCGGTAATAAAATCCATGGTTATATTTTCCCACTTCCATAAAGGTATTTCAGGTTGAACAAGAAGTCCTGAAGGTCTCTGATGCTCAGCTTTTACTTTTGAACGTGTAAGGCACTTGGAAACAAATACAGCGTAGATCTTGATACATTTTATCGGCTCCTGGATGTATAGAGTATCGAGTTTTGTGTGCCTCATTCATGAGAAAAACACGGAGATCATCACGATCAGGAATCCAAATACGATTTAAGTAATAGAGAATACCATACGCCTTGGATTCTAGTTTGGTTTCAGCTCCACAAGACAGTTCATCTCGTATATCATTTTCCGTGACGGAATGTTGAGCTGCTCTAATTAGGTTTTGAATATCGGACACAATTTGGGAACACAAAAGACGAATTGAGTTTGCATACTCCTTTCGACGGAGGGCATCAGCCACAACATTAGCCTTGCCAGGATGATAACGAATTTCACAATGATAATCATTTAGGAGTTTGACCCAACAACGTTGCCTCATGTTCAATTTCTTTTGATTAAAGATATGCTGAAGACTCTTGTGGTCAGTGCAGATTTCACACTTAGTACCATAGAGGTAGTGTCTATCTTCAGGGCGAACACGACAGCTCCAAGTTCTAGTCGTGGGTGGTATAATTCTTTTCATGCACTTTGAGTTGCCTTAAGTCGTAGGTTATCACCTTTCCTCTTTGCATTAGAACACAACCTAACCCTTGCTCTGACGCGTCGCAATAGACCACAAAATCTTCTCAACCATGAAGGAGTGTAAGGATAGGCGCATCACAGAGTTTTTGCTTCAAGGTTTGAAAAGCCTCTTCTTGCTTGGGTCCCCAAATAAAAGGTTTCCCCTTGTGAGTTAAGGCTGTGAGTGGAACGGCGATACGAGAAAAATTTGCGATAAAATGACGATAATAACCAGCTAGACCAAGAAATGATCTAACTTCAGTAGGTGTGCGCGGCGCTTGCCCTCTTGTACCGCTTTGATTTTTGCAGGGTCAACATGAATTCCTTTGTCGTTAACGACATGGCCAAGAAATTGCACTTCTTCTAACCAAAACTCACATTTTGAGAACTTAGCATAAAGCTTTTCAGTTCTCAAGAGTGTTAGAATGAGTCGAAGATGTCGCTCATGATCAGATTTGGTCTTGAATAGATAAGAATATCATCAATAAAAACTATGACGAAACGATCGAGATAGGGTTTGCAAACCCTATTCATCAAATCCATGAAGACAGCAGGAGCATTGGTTAAACCAAAAGGCATGACCATGAATTCATAGTGCCCATATCGAGTTTGAAAAGCAGTCTTGGGAATATCATCTTCACGCACTCTAAGTTGATGATAACCAGAACGAAGGTCGATCTTTGAAAAACAGGTGCCACCTTGTAGTTGATCTAGGAGATCGTCAATACGAGGTAATAGATAGCGATTCTTGATGGTCAACTTGTTGAGCTCCCTATAATCGATACACATACAAAAAGTTTCATCTTTCTTCTTTACAAAAAGAACAGGTGCACCCATGGCGATGAGCTAGGACGTATGAATCCTTTGTCAGTCAACTCTTGCAGTTGACTAGCCAATTCTTGCATTTCAGATGGGGCTAACCTATAGGGGATTTTGCGATTGGTGTAGCACCAGGTACAAGATCGATTCGAAACTCGACTTCCCGCACAGGAGGAAGTCCTGAAACATCATCGGGAAAAACTTGAGGAAATCTTTAACGATGGGAATATCTTCGAGCTTTCTTTCTTTGCCTTCCTTCTTGACAATATGAGCTAGAAACGCGATATAATCTTTGTGAAGATATCTACGAGCTTGGAGGCATGACATCAATTTAAGCCTTTTAGAAGGAGTTTCTCCAAAGATACGCAAAGTTTGACCGTCAGCGAGAGGGATTCGAATAAATTTTTCATAGCAAACATCTTCAACATGATGCTGACTAAGCCAGTCCATACCGATGATAATATTGAAACTACCCAACTTCATAGGATAAGATCAATTGAAAAGTCGTGGTCATTAAGAGTAAGAGTACAACCACGAATAATCGAGTCTAACGCAATCGGTTCTCCATCAGCAACCTCCACCATGAATGGTTTAGTGAGACTGACGCGGGATAAATCAAGAATGGATTCAAATTCTAAGGACACAAAACTCTTATTCGCACCAGTATCAAATAGTATGGATGTATAAATACCGTTAATAAGGAACGTACCATTGACCACATTGTTATCAGCCCTAGCTTGGTTGCCGTTGATGTTGAAAGCACTTCCTCTAGCAGGTGGATTAGCTTGGTTGGCTTGGTTCACCGGATTCGCTTGAGCTTGGGCATTTATGATGTTCACCAAGCGTGGGCAGGTATTTCGAAAATGGTTTGAATCGCCACAGTGAAACATGCTCTAATGGGTTGCATCATTGGGTAATTGGGTTGGTAGTAAGGTTGAGCTATGGGTTGGGCAGGTGGTAAAAGTAAGGGTTGTTGATTTTGGGCTTGGCCCACCACTTGATTATTGGTTTGGGCTTGTGGTGAGTTACGATTTTGTTTTTGGAGAATGCGGCAAGTTTGAATCGTGTGACCTGCACGTCCACAACTTGTGCAGTATTGACACGGGTTCTCTGGGGGGTGATGGTATTGGCATCTATTGCACTTTGGGTGTGGACCAGTGTATGGCTTCTTGAACATAACAGCTTGAGGGGCGACTTGTGTGATTGGAGCAGCAGTGATAGAGGAATTGGTTTGGGTAATGGCGAAATTCTTCCCATTACGCTTCCTTTTTCCAACAAATTTGGAAGACGATCCTGTTGGAGTTGGGTTTGGAGTTTCAGCAGGTGCCTTCTCTTTCTTCTTTTCATCCTTAAAATTGCCATTTCGAATGCGATTTTCTGTCAGTTCAGTAGCCAGTTCCATGGCAGCTTCGAGTGTTGCAGGTGAAGTACTTAGCACTGAATCTTGAATTTTCAAGGGAAGGCCTCGAATGTAATGTTCGATTAGACGATAAAGGGGAGTGAACAGGTTAGGGACCATCTGATTCAACTCGAGGAATCTTTTGTTGTATGTGGTGTGGTCTCCCTCCTTTTGCTTTAATGAGTTAAACTCATCTTCCAGCTTCTTGATCTCGTTTCTTGGACAGAAACGTCTCGACATGATTTCCCTTAACTCATCCCAAGTCAAGGCCATAGCAGCTTCAGCACCTCGCTTACCCTTTTCTGTGTTCCACCAGGTAAGTGCTACCCCAAACAAGCGCCCATTGATAACGCACCTTGCGATCATCAGGACAATCGCAATTGAGAAAAGTGTTTTCCATCTCCTCAAACCAACGGAGGAGAGAAGTGACACCTTAAGTCCCTTTGTATTTTGGGGGATCGCAGGACTTGAAATGCTTGTAGGTACATTTGTTGATGTTCGGAGGAGGGTTGGTGATATTTTGCCCGTCTTGGTTGGTGGGGTTAGTGGGATTGGCGGCGAGTGCTTGTTGAACTTGCACAACAATATCACGAAGTACGGCAGCCATCTTTTGAGCGATGTGAGTGGCCATACACTCACAGGACCTTCCTGACCTTCTAGCGCCTCGAGAGTGTCTAGCAGACATCTACAGGAAATATGAAGCGAGATTATGAATTGAACGTTCTCAGGTGCCATGTGTCGTAAAAAAAATGAAAACAACACAAAATGAAACATGAATTTAACTACATCCATAGGATGTCTTGGGCTTGCTTAAGATTGGGCCTCCAAATGTCTCCCATGCATCAGCCTTGGTAGTCACGTGGGCCCCCATGACTACTAGGCTTGGTAAGGTTCTCATTGGTGTTGGCCTGCTATTGCTAGCATCACCCGAATGAAAATCATAATACATAATGATAAAATGTAAGGTCAGAATGTGTCCAGGTATAGACACCATGACAGCTCAAAGTGGGTTTAGTTCATACGACGTTTGGTGTGACATGCTTTGGCCTAATAGGTCCTTCGTACTCTCATCGTTAGTCCCCAGGTAGGCAAACGGGTCCATTATTTGGATTTATACGAATGCCAAGCCTAGACAGGACGTTCCGACTATCGGTACTTGTACCCTTCCAGTTACTACATGCACGTCATAGAACTCACTTTGATATGATTAAAAAACATGAAAACATTGCAAAATATTTGAGAGGAACCACAAAAAATTGAAATCATGATGTGTGTGCTTGCATATGTATGATGGATTAACAACGTATAAACTATAATGACATCACATATTTGCATGTATTTGTGAGAGTGTTTGCATGTATTGGTGTGCGAAAAATAAATATGAAACATATAAACATCATGCGTTTTGCATATAACACATAAAAAATTAAAATCTAATCAACTATAGTATAGGCTCTAAGGGTCTAATAACATATCCTATATCACTATAGTCACAAGCTCTGATACCAATCTGTCACACCCCGACCCGCAGCGGAAGTAAAAGTCGAGGCATAATTGAGTTATCACCAAAGCTCATGATATTTACTAATAAGTTTCATATTTATTAAATTGCAATTAAAACTTCAAATATTCAAACACAATGAGTCATACAAGCACAAATAAAACCAAAACATTGTTCAGAACATAATAGTTTTGTTTAATCTTCTAAGGCCATTCCTATGTGTTTCGTTATTCAGCTTGTTCACCTTTATCATGCATAAAACAAAAGATATGGGTCAACAAAAGTTGGCGAGTGAATCTAAGTAAAACATTTAAACAATAGATATATTAGTTGTTTAAATAAAAATTTGTGCATAAATCATAAGTGAGCATAAGTATATATCTAAACCATCACAAACCAAATAATATCCGCAATGAACACATGAAATGATGAATGATGAACTTAAAATCAAGGCTCAATCAAAAGGAGCCGATCTAATGAGGCACCTGGTGCTCAACTCGTATCCCATGAGAAACTGATGGGCCTAATGAATGATTACTGAAATGATATAATATAACCACACATAGCCATACAAACAAATATACACCTTTGATCATGAAATGATGTTAGCACAAGTGTTTAAATAAATAAAACATGTACGACACATAATACACCCCAAAACATGATTAAAAAGGGGATTTCGTAAGGATTTTCTCACCGTGGGTGCGTTCCTGAATTGATGAAAAGTGCGCACGAATTGAGAATTGATTCGACAAGGAAATCTAACTTAAATAATCAATAATGCGAAGACTCGATAATATATAAAATAAAATAAATATATAATATTTTGATTTATTACCTTGTTTGCTAGTGTTTAGGTAAATTTTATAATTCGTTTAGTTATAACTAAAATACTTTTAGTTGATTTAAAGCTATTAATATAATAATGAAAAGATTAATTAATCAACAATTAATATAATATTATAAATAATAAAAAATTTAAAACCTTGTCAGATCTAACAAGGTGGATCTGACCGGATCTGCTTGTGATATAGGATGCGTGTGACCGGATTCGAACTCGAGACCTCGCGGTTGCGTGTACGCAGCTCTTCCAACTGAGCTACGTGTCTAACCCGTTAGATTCTCTAATTTAATTATATTTATACAATAGTTATTTTTATCCAGAATTAATAAATTTTAAAAAAAGAATTTTAATTATTGAACCGTGACGGATACATGTCTTGAACCCATGATCACACTAACACCTTGAACCCAGCCCTACCAACTGGGCTGGGTGTCTAACCCGTTTATGACATAATTTTAATTATAATTATACACTGCATAAGTTCATCTTCTTCATTGCCTAAAACCAGAAATTGTTTGAACGTATTCTGTACTTTGATGATATATATATACATGTTTAGCTACTACTGACATAAATTTATTAACAGAAATTAGATGAGGGGCAAGTATCCGGCGATAGATTCCGGTGGGAGATTTCGGTGGGAAGTTCCGGTGGTGACAGGAGGATCGAGCAGAGAGTTTTGAGGGTCATTTTGAGTGAATAAGTGAGTTGGGTTCATCTGACAGAAGGTATTTATAGGCTTCCAAGATCACGACTTGTTTTGAAATTCAAAAACGGTAATCAAAACAATAATTCTGCATAACGGTTTGTGATTTAAATGATTTTGATTGTGATTTCGGTTAATGATTGACAGTTATATCCGTTCATTGAAGAATCGAAACGGATAAACAAGGATTTATGGTTGGATCAGGGCGGTTACCTTCTTGAATCTCGCAGATGACTCGCATGGCACACATTATATATTTTTGATTCCAATACTTCACAAAAAGTGCGGGTAATCTGGTGGTGTTTCAGTGTATGCTCCAGTGGGGTGAATCCGGGTTCGATCCCGGTTTGACCCTTTTATTTATATATATAACTTTTTTTAAATATTACTTCTAATTACTTATAATAAATTCTGATTAAAATTTCTAACCTTAATTAAGATAATTAATACTAATAAATTATGAACCGAATACTTGATTAATACACAGTGCGGGTCTTCGGAACCCGATTTGTACAAATGTTACAAACAGCCCTTCTGCTGACCCGCTTATTTGCCTTACGAACAAATGCTTATCAGACACGCATGTTTTGCAATTGCTGATCAGTTATGAAATAGCTGTTTCTAAGAAGGTTTACAACGGCTACAAATGCGGTAGCCATGCTGCCTCTTGTATGAATCAGCAAAGTAGCGTCGAAACATAAGATTTGAGGAAAAAGAATTTGCAGCCGTCCCTAGTTCCTCTAACTACCGACTTTGAAAAACCCATATCGACCTCATCATTGTTTTCAAACCTTTGATGTGAACAATTTATTAAAGAAGTTGCCTCAGGGGGGACTATTCTTCAAATAGAGGACCATCGATTGGCAATTTGAAGAAAACCATCACTATTTAATTTTCTAATCACCCACTCTACTGATTTGGAAGTTCGATTATCGAAATTGGTTCACTGAATCTGATAAGAGGAAGAACATCCATCACTTCATTAATCAGCTTGAAACCTCTAAAGTAGATTATGAAGGCACCATATTTATCACATCGGTTTATAGGATTTATAAAGCTACATGATGAATGAAGAATCAAAGAAGAAAAGGATTCGCAGAAGTTGTGGGAGGTTTTGATGGATAAAGGAGAATCACAACAAAACCAATCTGTTTCTCACTACGTGCGGCGGATTTACATCTGAATTGAATGTACAAAACAAGTAATGAGCACATCTGAATCATCTATGGTAACTTTTAATCAATTAAGTGCAGTTTTCGTCTTAACAGCCCTTTAATAAGATCTATTTTAAGTGAGGTTTACTTAAATTTTGAGACAATTATATTGATCTAAAATTTAATTTCTCTAGAACCATCATCTGAATTGAGGAAAAAAGTAATTACAGAATCCATGAAAAATGGGTAAATGTTTTGGAAGGTTATCTAATAAGAGTAATTGTACAACTGGTTCAAAGTTTACTACTACATTTGCTGTGCTTCGCTCTTAATTAACCAGAAAATAACTGTTGCAAAGCCTTTAAAATGTTAGACTGTAAACTTGAACAAAAGTAGCATTCCATGCAAGGGTGCTAACAAGTTAACATTCTATGTTATTTTATTTTTAGGACCTGACTCAAAAGCAAAACTGTCCTCATGATTGGTTGTACAATTTTGGGATAAGTCCCGTAAGATGAAGCACACAAATAAGTCGTCATCTCTAAGGTGTTCTAAGTTGTTTTGTTGATAAATGAAGGTAACAAGTTGAATGAATGGTGTATAACTGCTTGGTTGTTTTCTTGTTCATCAGAAGCACATGTGAGAGATATCTGCATCACAACGAGCTCGGGGGAGTCAGGCTGTGACTGAAAATCTGGGATCGTGGTTTTAGTTTAGGCCCAAGGAAACGTTAGCAAGAATATGGTCCTTGGTCTCCCTCGAGTACCACAAGAGGAGCCATAAGACTTGGCGCAACAGTATAGTGAAGTGGTGCTAGGACTTCCAGATCCGGTCTTGGATATGTTATAAAACTTTGGGATTCTCTTGATTAATAGATTCTGAAGAGTTCTATGCTTTTATCACTATCATACATTCTAGAGATGATAAATGTTTAATCTATGTTCTTCTTATGTGACTCATCCAATCTAGGCCAGCCATAGGAGACTCATTATGCATTTGAGTCTTCGCTAAAAGTATATTAACGTAGGGTGTTAAATTGTTAACACCCTAAGATAAACAAGAAATAAAGGACTATTAAAGACCAGAAAATCGCATGTTGCTTAGATAAAGTGTAATTGTCTGGAGCTTGAAGAGCATTATCGGTTCATAGTATTTCAACAACGAAACATCTGGTATAACTTCCATTGTGTTATGATTTGTTGAGCTTGTTTTGGATTATCCAAGTATTCAATTCAACCTTATTGTAATTATGGGTACAGATCCTAAGAGAAACACATGGTAATTGAGAAACGTGAGAAGCATTCTCGACCACATATTCTCTAAACCAATTTTTTTACCACTAGAAACATTGCTGCTAATCCTCCAGCAACCCAACTCCATGTCCTTGACTCCTCTCCAAATCCATTTGCAGGTTACATGTTCCCATCCGCTACCACAACAAATTGATGCCGAAACTAAACACCTCCGGCTCCTCGCATACTCAATCCTCTGTATTTTTTCACCATAAATATAACACCGCTTTTCTCCAACCACCGTGCTGCCTTACTGTCCCACGACTTACTTACTATTGTATGAACATTTGCTAGTTCTAAAACCTTGACAATTTCACTTTCTAAAGCCATTTAAGATATTTCCCCTAGGTCTAACTTAGCAACTAAACAACAACGATTCTTGTTGCTCTTATCAATATCGTTTTACGATTTGGGATTTGCGATTTATGATTTACATACTCCAACACAACACTTCTTTTGGTTTTGTTAAAAAGAGAAAAGGGGAAAGCAACCGGACTATCCGGTAAGCAATACTATCTGTAGAAAAAATAACAAATTTATTCAAATTTATTAAGTGGACAGAGTTTATACCCAAAAGTTGGGTTAAGGGATTTTTATGAAAAAAATGTGATATATTGGTTTTTCATGATATTTGCGCTAATTTATATTTGAAATAGTTAACCCTTAATTTGCCAAAAGTACTGAAACTCATGTTTTGCATTTATTATGTTTTGCATCTATTGACTCCTATCTAAATTCGTAAATTTGTAGAAGTTTTTCGTTTTATGTGTTTTTATATTTATGTGGTTTTAGATATAGTAAGTAATAGCACAAAACTGGAATAACTTTTAGTAAAACTATTACCCACACCTAGTTTCCGTTAGTGATGGACTATCAAAAGTTGGTACCTTCATTTACAGTTTACCAATGGAATTTTTCGTCACTTAGACCACGAGTTTATGGACGAGTTTGTGACACTGCGCTGTTCACCGGTCTGCCAAAAAATGGTGAAAGAACTGGCACAACCACAAGCTTACAGCTGCCGCTAGCCTGCTCTTGTACATAGAAAGATACTAGCCATTGTTGACCATCATCAACCTACCATCATACATTTGAAAACCGTAGCCAAAGAGTAACCAATGTTGATGACTCGGAAGCGACCACTTTTCTCCTTTCCTTTCTCGTAGGACCCACTTGTTATGTCAAATAATGAGAATACCAACAAAATTTAAATGTATTTTTTCCTCAAAATGAAGTAATAAATAGCCTTACACATTAAGTAACGTACTTTTTGCTATGAATCACATTTTTGATACAAAGATGATTGCAATAAACTATTTCTGAAACAATGGAATTAACAACGTTAAACATGGAACAGCATATACTTCACATATAAAACGCAGAATATTCAACTAACTTCAATTTACAGTCCTTAACGCATCCACTAGAGAGAAGTATCTGCAGATATTAGAATCATAATAACCAAGTCATGATCAGTGTGTACATCTAGAGCAATAAATTTTTGGTGACATGTAATTTAACAATGTTTTAAATTTGTATTAATGAAATAGTTCACTATTATCATTCGGGCTATCCAAGAATGTACCTGCTCATTAAAAAACTGTCCTGATGCGAGCAAGATTCGCTAGTATTGACACTGTTACCACCCGGAAACATTTTCAAGCATCTGAAATTAAGCCACCCTCCACCCCCTGATGAAGTGCAAACTCCCAAATAGTCCAGCGAATCCAACAACGAGACCGCGGCCAATGCTAAAATAAAACCACAGGCCTTCTTCATCATCATCGTGACCTTCATGTTCACCAACATGATTATATGATGAAGTGTTTCCTTTGCAACTACTTGATACAGGTGGCCCCCATAGTCCGTCATTCCCTTCATAAATAGAGGAATACTAACAGAAACAACCACTGCAATATGAATATAAGATTGAGTAGGGATGACCTCCAAAAGACTGTATATAACATTGGTAGCTACTTGGGCAACAATGTGTCCTGCTTCAGTGACAAATGAACCCGGAATTGTGCTAAAACTTTCCTTTGTAGCAACATCTGTAGAATCTAAAAATTCCAAGGAATGAAACACCTTTTCAAAACCAAGACGATTATACTAAAAATTGGAAAAAAGAAACATGAAAAAACGTATACCTATGTTGTATGTGGTCATGCTTTGTCTACTAGGTCCGCCACCTCTGCCACCAAGGCTGACATCTCTTCTGCCACTAAACTTACCTCTCCATCCACTCTGTCTCCTATCAACCTCAAAGCTATGTCCGGATCCTATACACTCACCTTTTGCCGTAGCCTCCTCCACAGTTATCGTGCAAGCTCCAGATCCATCATGTTCTAGTGCTTTGTTGACCCGTCAATGTTTGTAAAACTGATCTAAACATGACTGCAGCAAAAAAAAAACTGTTGTTTAGGTCAAAGGGCCATCTTAGATAGATTTCCATTTTAATCAAAACTACAAAAAAAGTTACAAAGCTCTAAAATCTCTTTTAAATTCACAAGTTGCCAAACACTTTAAAATCTGATTATATGATTACTGCAACTTCAAATGGTAACTACAGTCATTGATTGTATAATGTCACAAATCACGTTAAAAAGATATTTGAACACCACCAAACATACCATCATACTTAAAGCGTAATAATGTGGCATGAACGCATGGTTAATAGATTAACAAATAAACCGTTTGATGATATCTTTAGACCAATTTGTTATGGATATATCTCTCATATTATTCATACCTCCTGAGTCTTAGTAACTTCAATTCTGCTAGATTCATCTCTAATCCCGTAACATTTGTGTAAATCGGGTTTGGAAAACCCGACTCATTTTATCAATCAAGTATAATTGTTTACGTCGTTTAGTTATCTATTTATTGTTTACAATATTAAATATATAAGGATGAAATTCTATGGTTAAAAATAAATTAATGAATTAAGTTTAAAGAAATAATACAATATAATCCATTAAATAAATAAATCATCTAATTAATAAATACTTATAATAATGTAAAAAGAAAAATGGTTTTAAAAATAAATGGGTGAACCGGGAATCGAACCCGGGTTCCCCGTTTGCACACACACTACAAACATCACTGGATTGCACGCACTTCTTGTGTTTAACTCCGCATATCAACATATATACCTGCAACCTTACCGGAATCATCGCGCATCACCACTCGCGCCTTCCTTTTTTTTGAATTCTCGACAGCTGTTGCGGCTATTTGAAGTAAACTTCATGGCTGTCATCTTTATAGAAATAGCCAATCACCAATTCGGGTTTCCAAAAATCGAACCAAGCATACCCTGCCTTAGCCTATAAATATTGAACCTCCATTCACCACCAAAACTCGCTCATTCAACACTCTCTGTTTTCTCTGCTCTAAACCCCCCCCCCCCCCCCCCCGATGTTCGTCTCCGTCGGCCGCCGAAATTCAACCACCGGAAACCGTGAAACCCCATCTCTTAATTACGGTAAGCACCTGCTCATTTCTTTTGTGCATTCTCTATTTTTTTGCGTGGTGTACTAATATTAAGCGGAGGTAAATTAATTGGGCGGGAACAGTTTGGGTTCGGATTCAAAAACAAAGAAGATGAAGTTGTTGAGTCTATATATATATATATATATATATATATATATATATATATATATATATATATATATATATATATATATCAAACTACAGTGGGTCAAGCTCCCAGCCCAACTGGTTGGGCCGGGTGCGAACTGAACCCATGACTGCCGTTCGAATCTCATCCCCCACGCCGGCCTAACCATTTTTAATAAACCATTTTTGTGCCAACATGAGAAGTGTATAAGTATAATTAAAAAGCAAGATATGTTGGGTTAGACACCCAGCCCAACTGGTTGGGCTGGGTGCGAAAAACATAACAGGTCGCAGGTTCAAGACCTCTGGCACGCCCCGGTTCAACATCCATCCAAAACTTTTAATAAATTAATTTCTGAAATAAGATAAATAGTGTATTAATATAATTAAAATCAGATTTCTTTCGGGTTAGACACGTAGCTCAGTTGGAAGAGCTGCGTGCACGCAACCGAGAGGTCCCGGGTTCGAGACTCACCACACGCATTGGGCTGGTGCGAAAAACATAACAGGTCGCAGGTTCAAGACCTCTGGCACGCCCCGGTTCAACATCCATCCAAAACTTTTAATAAATTAATTTCTGAAATAAGATAAATAGTGTATTAATATAATTAAAATCAGATTTCTTTCGGGTTAGACACGTAGCTCAGTTGGAAGAGCTGCGTGCACGCAACCGAGAGGTCCCGGGTTCGAGACTCACCACACGCATGCTTAAACCACAATCCGACGGTCGACTGACAGCCTTGTCTGTCTAACAGGTTTTTTTTATTACTTATGTTAATATTTATTATTTTCATTCTTCTAATAATTGATTTTATGTTTTATTTAAAGCAATTAAATAGTTTAAAAAATACAAATTCTAAGGGTTTATTATATCAATAAAACTCACTAAATTAATCTAAAAACCTAAACAAGGGTTTTAGTCAAAATATTAGTTTAGTTATTTATTAAGTTATCGCGTTATTATTTTTAGGTTAGATTTTCATCGTCGGTTAAACTCGCAACTCGTGCGCTCTCATTTCCACTCAAGAATACGCACCCATTGTGAGTGAATCTCTACAAATTCCCCATTTTAACTATGTTTTGGGGTGTATCATGTGTCGTATAATTTCTTTTATTTTATTTAAACACTTGTGCTAATATCATTTTTTGATCAAATGTGTATAATTGTTACGTGGTTTATTTGTGGATATATTTCATCGTTTCAGTGCAATCATTTGGCCCATCAGTTCCTCGTGGGATACGGGTTGAGCATCAGGTGCCTCATTAGATCGGCTCCGTTTGATTGAGCCTTGATCTCAAATACATCATTTATCATGTCATGTGTTCATTCAATGTGGTTTGTGATTGGTTATATATATATATATATATATATATATATATATATATACACACATCTGTTCACATATGATTCATGCATAATTTTATTTAAACAACAATATAATTCAATTATTTAAATGTTTTATCAAGGTTCACTCGCCAACTTTTGTTGACCCAAACTTTCTGTTTTACGCATGATACAGGTGAACAAGCGGAGGAAAGAAACACAATAGGATGGCCTTTGGAACAATCGTTTGGTTTATTCTGTGTTTGTATGATATTTGTGTTGGATATTTGAAGTTAATTTAAATTTAATAAATATGAAATATATTAGTAAATATCATGAGCTTTGATGATAACCCACATGCCCCGACTTTTATTCCGCTGCGCGTTGGATTGTGACAAATCCAACCCTAACTTAAGTAATTTCACCAACATCTTTGAAGAAATTCTTCCTATAGCATCAAGTAACGGTCAGAAATTATACATATACAATATAATTGGAAAAGATGTGTCAAAAAAAACACTTACACATCATCTTCTTCAATTGAAAAGCTTAGGTGGCCCATAAACATGGTCTTGGTGTCAGAAATTATACATATACTAAATGGTGTTTGAGGCTGAAACCTTTAGCATGTACTACTGCAATCAGAATTAAATTCAAACAGAAGAGTAACCATTTTATTTTTCCTCTACGGCTCATCATCATCAGATAAAACAAAACAAAACAAAACACAACAATACTGGGGAAAATAGTATACATTTCTATAGCTCTTCTTAAACAGGGTCGCCGAAGAAAAACCCCTTTTAACAGCACCAGATGCCGATTGGTTGGGTTGGGTTGCCACATTAACATAATTTTGAATATAAACATTTTTTGTTATTGTATGTATGTAAGTATAATGCATTACTTAGCTATAGTATTATACTTTATATATCTGCTATACAAATACAGAAGGTCCAGTAAAGTCAGATCGATAGTGTGTTTTTTTGTTTTATTTTATTTACATATTTCTGGTTTTTTGCACCTCAAATGATCAGCAACACCTTTTGAGGACCACGACAGATTTTTATCAAAAGTAAGAGTTCAAGATTAAGATCTAAACCTTTTTTAGTCCCTCGTTAGAATCACAAGAGCTGCTTTCTTCTGAATAACTGTTGTCATCTGTGTTGTCATCTATATCTTCCGAATCTTTTTTCCAAACAGCCTAGTTAGTTAACGCAAGTTATACAAATGGGTCCATCCGAGTAGTATTTTATATGACAGGGAAATTCAAAAGGTTAATATACATGTAAACATGACAAATAAAGAAAAATAACAAGAGAGAATGCATACCTATGTTATGTGTAGTCATGCTTTGTCTACTAGGTCCACAACCTCTGCTGCCAAAGCTTACAACTCTGTCGTCATCGAACTTACCTTTCCATCCCCTCCATCTCCTACCAACATCAAAGCTTTGTCAAAATCCGATACTCTCACCTTTTGCCCAATCCTCCTTTACAGATATTGTGCAACCTCCAACTTCATATCCATCATGTTCCAGCACTTTATTGACCCGTTATGTTAATGTCTGCAAATTTCATCTAAACATACATGCAGCAAAAATAGATAACTGTTACTTAGATCAAAAAGCCATTTAAGATTTCTATTTTTGATAAATAAATACAAAGTAGTATAAAGCTTTTAAGATCTCTTAAAAAGTCACAAGTGCCCAAATACTTCACAATCTGATTACAACTCTAAACAGCAACTACAGTGCAATGTTAACAGTATTGATTATATAATGCCACAGAATCAGGTTCAAAAGCATATCAAAACACCCCATAAACATATCATCATTCTCAATGTTTATGACGAGTCATGATAATGTGGCATGGTCCGCCTTTTTCTTCCTATGGTATGACAAGTTAGAATAACTATAAGAGGGATAAGGTTTAGTTTTCTATACATGTTCTGTAATTCGTTTTCAGTTTGTAATTAAAAAGTGTGTTTTATTAAACCTTGTGTTCCTGTTAAATCTCGGCTTCCATTTAACAGTTTTCTGCAAAAACAAATGGCTATGATATAAGAGTAAAGCTAATTAACCCGTTCGTGTCTCAATCAATACTGCAATTACACATTACTAACCCGTTAATGTTGGATTGCTTTATTGACCCGTTAATGTCTGCAAAATTGATCTAGACATACCTGCAGCAAATAAGAAAACTGTTTTTAAGCCAAAGGCCTTTTAGGTTCCCTTTTTGATGAAGAATTCAACATGAAAATACAAAACCTTTTGAATATGCATCAAAAATTCACAAGTTGCCAGCACTTTAATATCTGATTATGTGACTATTACAACTTCAAACATCAACTACAGTCCAGTGTTAACATAATTGATTATTTAATGTCAAATAAAGAGGTTCAAAAGCATATCTAAACACCCCAAAACATACCATCTTACATAATGCCTGATGAAGATAAACAAGATAGCAAGGCATGTTTAATAGGCCACACCATCATGCTGTTGGGTTTACTCGGGTTTGTTCGCGGGTCACACGAGTCGTCGCATTATTGAGTCACGAGATTTAGTTCATGGTTCATGCGGGTCATGGTTTTCAGGTCAACATAGTAACGAATTAAGGGCAGGATTGATCCAGGGGTAAAAGGGTCAGAAACCAACATTTTGTTACGTAAATTGTTGAGGTTTTTGCTCCAAGTTTTGTTTGTGAATTAGTCAAGCTGTTGACCGCGGGTATATTGGAGAATCATGGTGCATGAAGTTACGTGGGTTGTTCTAATAATTTAGCATGTGTTTCTTTTGTGTGTTTATTATGAATAGTTAATTGAGTAGTTCATTAAATGTAACCCTCTTTTATTTTAATCGAATATACATTTGCCTTTCAACCTTTCTTCTTGCACATTCACTTATACATATTACGTAAGCGTTTGTGTGTATAAAGTGTGAGTATAGTGTGGGGCCTCAACCAAAATTCAATATCATGGCATTAGATAGCAAGTTCGATGACATCTTTAGACCAATTTGTTAAGAACATCTCTCTCAAATATCACCATGCATACGTCTTGAGCCGCTTCAATTTCAATAGTAGCAAACTCAACATGTCCATAACCTGCAAATCGGTCATCAACCAACTGTTAGAAATTATACATAAACAACATATTTGCAAAAAGACTAATGTTGCAAAAAACTTACAGTCTTACACATCATCTTCTTCTAATATAGGACTAGTCTTTGCATGTATTGATACAATCAAAATGCAATCTCATCACATAAACTCCCTTCTAATTAGCTTTCTTTTTCACTCCAGTTCTGTTTCAGAAAACAATAAACAAGAAAAAAATGGCATGAAAACTATATATAAAAATATCAAGTGTTAATATAAAGTATGTGTTCACATTAGTCAAATGTAATGGCAACATTAACCAAGTTTTTTTTTTTGACCAAAAACGAATGGTTATAAGTTTATAACAGGAAAGTAAGAACTGATAATTAAAAAATAAGAAGTCAAACCTACTTGTGTTCCTCCTCAGACTCCATGCACATACTTGTTAAACACTCCATTAAAACACGCAAAGACTAGTAAACCTGAATCAAAATCTTTTTTATTAAAATCGAATTCTTCTAATATGTGAGTATTAAGAATCAAAACCTTAAGGATTAAGCGTGTATTTATCAATGCGCGTGAACATTTTTTTTGCCACAAAAACCCTAACTAGATAGCATAAATTGACATGTACGAAGTTACCTTTTCATCGTTTTCGTGGGTGACAACAGCAGCAACTGAATCAAACAATCAAAATGTAACAACCCGGATAATTATAATGAATCCTAGAGTGACACCTGTCCAAAACCCTCCATATATTCCAGACATGTTGTTGAAGGAGAGGTATGAAAATGATTATAAAAGGGCATGTATGTGAGTTGAGGGGCTGAAAGTGTAAAAAGGGCAAATGTCCTTGTCTCTGGAAGTCCCTTAGAGACCGCAATATCTAGCCTCTTGCGGTCCGGAAGAGGGTTCAAAAAGTTATTGCACGCCAGGGTTCCTTACGGACCGTAAGGCTTAACCCCTTGTGGTCCGCAAGGGGTGCGTTGACAGCAAAAGAATTGCTAGCAACAGCCTGCTGCACATATTGCCACCTTTCACGAAATCTTGCCACACTCTACCTCTTTTGGACCAGAGTCCTCTCTGAGAACCCTCAAAATTGTGGTAAAGGGAAATGAATTTTAAAAAAAATACCATTAGCAGTGGAGCCAAGCCTTGAACTTGAAACTTTTACATTATCTTGAGATGGTTTTTCCACTTCACTACCAACACTATTATGTATAATAAATGAATGCATATATTAAATATATAATTTACTAGATATATAAAAGCTTATAAAAACATTTCGGACCCTTTGAAAATTTGGGCCTCGAGTAACGCCACGGGTTGGCCGGTCTAAGAGCAGGCCCTACTTTGGAAACCTCATCTGCCACTAATCTTGCTCTAAGCACCACTCCGAGCACATGGCATCACCTAGTATTAATAGGCACTTAGTTCACTTGTTTCATCACACCATTCACACTTTACTTCAAAACAAAGTTGCTTTTGCTTATAAATAGCCTCCATCTCTGAGTTCTAAGTGTTCTTCTGTCACACCCCGACCCGCAGCGGAAAAGGTGATCGGGGCATGATTGGGTTATCATCAAAGCTCATGACATTTATTATGCGTTTCATATTCATTAAATACAATTTAATGGAAATTTACAATAAATGTTACAATATGTTCTAGCTATCAATCTAAGCATCTTTGTTCTCTTCTAAGGCATTTCCTATGTTTTCTTTGCTTCAACCTGTTCACCTGTATCATGTGTAAAAAGGTTTTGGATCAACATAAAGTTGGCGAGTAAATCCTATGGAAAACATTTGAACAAGTTTATTTAAATTGATTATGAAATATGTGCACAACCAAACATGAGTAAAAATAAATGTAAACTTATTTAACAATCATAAGATATTAAATAAAACTCACATGAACAATAATGGAACATTTAGAGGCACGCGATGCTCAACTCGTCTCTCACGAGGAACTGAGGGGCCTAATGAATGAATTACACAAACATGATAATATGAATGACACAACTACAAACAATATAAACTCAATGATACACACATGAACAATAATGAATTTGATTTGAGGCACGCGTTGTTCAACTCGTCTCCCACGAGGAACTGATGGGCTTAATGAATGAGTTTCATATAATTTGACAAAAGGAAATAAGTAATCACAACAATATAACAATCTAAGTTTAGATCATGATGTGGTATGGCACAAGTTTAAATAAACACGTTAATTATTTTTATAACACATGACACACCCCAAAACGTGTAATTTAAAAGGGGGAGTTATAAGATTCACTCACAGTGGGTGCGTTTGGTTGATGATGTTGAATGCACACGAAGTGGTTTTAACCACGAGTGAGATTAACCTAGATAAATCGCATTATGGTTTGGTAAGTAAACGGATTTTATTAATCTATTTTAGTAGGATTGTTGGGTATATTTTTGTGAGTTTAAGGCTATTTTCTAACCTTAAAAATGTTATTTTTAAGTATTTTTAATTGATTTTTAATTAAAATAATTAAATAAAAATAATAAAAAAATTTGATTTTTTTCTGACCGTTGACTGGTTCGAATCGTGTATATAAGTGCGCTGGGTGAGGCTCGAACCCGAGACCTCCCGTACGCGTGCACGCAGCTCTACCAACTGAGCTACGTGTCTAACCCATTATATATCTATTTTTAATTATATATATACATTAATTATGTTAAACCGAAAATCCTTTTATTTAAAAACGATTTAATTCGATTCGGACGGTGCGCTCCACAGGTCTCGAACCCGGGACCTGTGGCTTAAACTAACACACAGTCCACCGCTGGACTGTGTGTGCAACTTGTTAACTTTACTGATTTTTATTATACTTAAACACAAATTAGTTATTTCCTTTTCTGTCTTAATTAAAAAGAATAGATAATTGTCCGAGTCGGTGCAGTAGCCCGGACTCGAACTCGTGACCTGTGATATAAACATACACACAGTCCACCGCTGGACTGTGTGTCTAACTTGGTTATTATTCCGGTTTTTAATATACTTAACATATACCAGTGAGACTTCCGGTTCGGTTAACAACAAAAAAAAAAACGTTTTATTAAAGCGGCGTGTGTGGAACAAGATTCGAACTCGAGACCTTTGTGTGTTTAATATGCACACAGTCCACCGCTGGACTGTGTGTCTAACCCGAATAATTTCTTGATTTAAATTATACTTATGTGTTAACCGACTTCATCTTCTTCGTTGCGCTATAACCAGAATCGATAACAGACTGGTTCGAAGTTTTAATCGGTTTATTAGTGTGTTTCAGTTCATTACAGTGAGATATAAGTGAAAAGAAAAAGAAATTAGGCGGAGAGGTATACCGACTGGACCCTCTGTTTTCCGGCAGAACTCCGGCGACAGCAATCCCTTCCGGCGACGAGTGTCTTGCAGCAGAGAATCTTCAGAAAACTTACAAAGGGTGTGGGTGACTTCGGTATAAGCTTAGGAGGTTCAATAAGGCTCGGAAATGAGGAAACCAGTTTTCCGGCGATGAGCAGAGTTATTCCGGCGAGTGGAATTACGTCCGGTAAAGGTGTGGTTTTAAGCGAAAAAGCTTGCAGTGGGTTGTGGATGAATTTATAGGAAGAAACCGAGATGTATTTGGCCCGATTTCCAACTGGATTCATAAGTTATAAAAACTCTGGCGGTTATAGAAGGTGTCGCGGACTCAAACGTCGGTTATAACCGATGTCCTAATAATAGTTTACGTTATAACGGAAGATGTTGTTAAAAACTCACGAGATTACCGGGATTTCCGACGACTGAACTATTGGGTGCCGGTTTTGAATTCGAAAAGACACTATATGAATTAAATGATCTTTATAATTAACAGACAATACAAGTGGCGCAGTGGTTTGTGTGTTGAGTGTTAAGTCGCTGAACCGACTCGGCGACTGACCCGGGTTCGAAACCCGGCAGGAACAAAACATTTTTATTTTGCGATTTTTAACAGTTTTTCAAATACTAATTATATATTCCCGTATAATAATTGATTATGTATCGTTTAAAATTATTTTGGGCATTTAATTCGCAACGAAAATTTTAACTGACTGTTCGGTTGATAAACGGAGCGGGTTTGGTAAATCCGTTTTTGACGGATGTTACAGTATCCCTGCTTTTTAGAAATTTCGTCCCGAAATTTGAATGGTGATATATTTGACTAAAAGAATGATGGTGTTTAGTTTGTCAGTTACTTGCTTTAGAAAAAGTAAGGGTTTAAGTTTTTGTTTGAGGCGGTAACGTTCCTTGTATGGGTTAAGTACCCTATTACAGGAATCGCTTTTTGTTGCCTACTGTATAAGTATTGATAAGCAGGAAGGATTCGCTAAAAATGATATCATGCATAAGAGTTTAGGTACGTTTGGAAAAGTATGGTTATATCATAAGGCAAAACTTCTAACACTACAACCTACATGGAAACATAAATAAAACACAACAGCTGATATTTGAACATAATTAAACACAACAGCTAATATTTGAACATAAATAAGCACAACAGCTAATATTTGAATCCACATTCTGATAGCATATATGTTTGAATGGTGGAAGTTCCTCTCTCGTTTGTTATGATGGAGAGGTTAGTTTATGTAGAAATGGAACACAATCAAATCTCTTTAAATAGCAAGATGATATAAATGTAACACAAATTCCAACCAAGGCAATACTAAATCCTACATGGAACTTCTCATAACCGCCTGATAATGCCTCTGATCCTTTGGCAAGAATACTTATATATAGGAAGTACCAGCGGCGTATCCACCATATTCTTGCCAAATTTTCATTGGTTTTATCCACAAGTTATGATTAGTTACCAAGAAACTAATAAATCCTACATAGAACTTCTCATAACCGTCTGACAATGCCTCTGATCCTTTGACAAGAATACTTATATATAGGAAGTACCTGCGGCGTATCCACCATATTCTTGTCAAATTTTCATTGGTTTTATCAGTAAACTATGATTAGTCCTATAAATCTACAACCAATACAACAAACATAAAATACTAAAATGAAATATAACGGTGCGATAAAGGCTCAAACAAACGGAGCCGATCGTATTGCATGTACTGAAAATGAAATATCTGTGTGCTCAAGGCTCAATCAAACGGAGCCGAACGTATTGAATGTACTGAAAATGAAATTGTCTGTGTGCTCAAGGATCAATCAAACGGAGCCGAGCGTATTGAATGTACTAAAAATGAATAACTTAATCACACAAACAGCCTATGCATGGAACCCCTCATAACCGCCTGATAATGCCTCCGATCATTTGACAAGAATACTTATATATAGGAAGTACCAGCGGCGTATCCACCATATCCTTGTCAAATTCACATTGACTTTATCCGCAAGTTATGATAAGTTCTATGCGACTCTACAACAAACACAACAACCACAAGATACTGATAATGAAATTGTCTGTGCGCTCAAGGCTCAATCAAACGGAGCCGAACGTATTGCATATACTGAAAATGAAATTGTATGTGCGCTCAAGGCTCAATCAAACGGAGCCGAACGTATTGCATGTAGTGAAAATGAACAACTTAATGTAAACAACAATCACACAAACAGCCTATGCATGGAACCTCTCATAACCGCCTGATAATGCCTCCGATCATTTGACAAGAATACTTATATATAGGAAGTACCAGCAGCGTATCCACCGTATCCTTGTCAAATTTTCATTGACTTTATCCGCAAGTTATGGTTAGTTCGATGCGACTCTACTACAATCACCACAACCACAAGATACTGATAATGAAATTGTCTGTGCGCTCAAGGCTCAATCAAACGGAGCCGAGCGTATTGCATGTACTGAAAATGAAATTGTATGTGCGCTCAAGGCTCAATCAAACGGAGCCGAGCGTATTGCATGTATTGAAATGTAAAATGAAATAACCGATCAAGGCTCAATCAAATGGAGCCGATCGTGCGGGCACGCCAAGATCAACCGCATAATAAAATGGGGATCAAGCTCAACCTCGATGGATAGGGAGCTGCGGCCTCGGCAAATGCATATACTGAAAACAATAAATAATAATTACTCTAACAGTCTATACATGGAACCTCTCATAACCGCCAGATAATGCTTCTGATCCTTTGACAAGAATACTTATATATAGGAAGTACCAGCGGCGTATCCACCGTACTCTTGTCAGAGTTTCATTGGCTTTATCCTTAAGTTATGATTGGTTCGATGTGATAAAGAAAAACTTAAAACTAAACGATAGAAGTTGAATCTGGATCTTCGGCGAAGAGGACTAGTTGAGTATCTTCACTTGGGCCGTCATTATCTTCGACCGGATTGGCATTGATGTTGAAGACTCTTCCTCTTGCTGGTGGCA
Source organism: Scalesia atractyloides (assembly GCA_947069175.1). Lineage (NCBI taxonomy): Eukaryota > Viridiplantae > Streptophyta > Magnoliopsida > Asterales > Asteraceae > Scalesia > Scalesia atractyloides. The sequence continues at coordinate 2,692,659 of CAMTDV010000003.1, forward strand.
TAGTGGTTGGGTTTTCTTGGTTTACTTGGTTAACTGGGTTTGATTGGGCTTGAGTGTTGATGACGTTAACTAATTGAGGGCATGTGTTTCTAAAGTGGGTAGGGTCGCCACAATTGAAACAAGCTCGAGCATATGGGAACACGGGGTATTGGGGTTGATGATAAGTTTGGGCCATGTTTTGAGTAGGGGAAGAGGTTTGGTTTTGAAAGGTGCGACAAACCTTGCTCAAATGACCATAGCGTCCACAAGTTGTACATAGTCGACAAGGTAAGGTAAGGGGATGGTGATAAAAACAGTTGTTGCATCGAGGGTGAGGTCCAAGATATGGCTTCTTATTTGGGTAAGTTGAGTTGGGTGCCACTTGGGTGATTGGGATAGCTTGGATGGGTATGGCGTGTAAAACTGGTGGATTTCGTTGGGTAGCAGTGAAAAGTTGCCCGTCTCTTCTTTTCTTATAATTGGGTTGAGAAGGGGATTCGGTTTGGGTGGAGTCGGAGGTTTCAGTCGATTCTTTATCCTTCTTCTTCTCCTCCTTGAAGTCTTTGTTTCGGATTCGGTTCTCGGTGAGCTCTGTTGCTAGCTCCATTGCTGCTTCCAAGGTTGCAGGCTTGGTACTTATTACAGGGTCTTGAATCTTTGACGGAAGACCACTAATGTAGTGCTCGATCAAACGGTAGAGGGGAGTGAACATGTTGGGAACCATTTGATGTAATTCGAGGAACCTTTTGTTGTATGTGATGTGGTCTCCTTCCATTTGCTTCAACAAATAAAATTCATCTTCTAATTTCTTGATTTCGCTCCTTGGGCAAAATCGTCTGGTCATGATTTCCTTCAATTCGTTCCAAGTTAAGGTCATAGCATCTTCCACACCTCGTTTGGCCTTCTCTGTATTCCACCAAGTAAGTGCTATCCCATATAGTCGACCGGTAGCATAACGCACTTTGCGATCATCAGGGCAATCGCAATTTAGAAAAGTGTTCTCCATTTCTTCAAACCAATGGAGGAGAGCGGTGACGCCTTCAGTCCCTTTGTATTTCGGAGGGTCGCATGATTTGAAATGCTTGAAGGTGCATTTAGTGGTATTTGGGGGAGAGTTGACAATGTTTTGGTTTGCTTGATTGACAGGATTATCGGTGAGAGCTTGTTGAACTTGGATTACTATGTTGGGTATTACGACAACCATATGTTGAACGATTTGGGATCATGGGTCGCATTAGGAATGAACATTCATAAAATAATTATAGAAAAATAAATCTACTACATCCATAGGATGTCTTAGGCTTTGCTCGCTGTTAGGCCCTACATGCCGCCATACTTTACCTGTGTAATCATGTGGGCCCCCATGAATACCGGTTTTTCATATGGTTCGCACGGGTTTGCCAGGTTGCGTACAAAAAAACCCGGAGAAAATCGAGAAATATGTATACAACGTGTGATATTCTGTGTCCAGGTGTAGACACGGTGACACCTCAAAGTAGGTTAGTTCGAACGACGTTTGGTGTGGCATGCTTTGGCCTAATAGGTCCTTCGTACTCTTATCGTTGGTCCCCAGGTAGGCAGACTGGTCCGTTATATTGGATTTATACGAATGCCAACCTAGACAGGACGTTCCGACTACCGATACTTGTACCCTTCCAGTTACTACATGCCCGTCGCAGAACTTACTTTGATGAGATTTGAAAATTGCACAAAATCTTTGGATAATGAGAGTATGAAAATAAATTGAATACATGAACATCGATATATGTATAATGAATATGTATATATGTATAATGAATATGTATATAAGCATGTATGTTTGACTGTAAATGTAAACAAATATGAAACAATAAATATCACAAGTTTTTATGTAACCACCTAATCAATTAAAATTTAGGCAGACTATAGTATAAGCTCTAAGGGTCTAATAACCTATCCTATATCCCTATAGTCATGGCTCTGATACCAATCTGTCACACCCCGACCCGCAGCGGAAAAGGTGATCGGGGCATGATTGGGTTATCATCAAAGCTCATGACATTTATTATGCGTTTCATATTCATTAAATACAATTTAATGGAAATTTACAATAAATGTTACAATATGTTCTAGCTATCAATCTAAGCATCTTTGTTCTCTTCTAAGGCATTTCCTATGTTTTCTTTGCTTCAACCTGTTCACCTGTATCATGTGTAAAAAGGTTTTGGATCAACATAAAGTTGGCGAGTGAATCCTATGGAAAACATTTGAACAAGTTTATTTAAATTGATTATGAAATATGTGCACAACCAAACATGAGTAAAAATAGATGTAAACTTATTCAACAATCATAAGATATTAAATAAAACACACATGAACAATAATGGAACATTTAGAGGCACGCGATTCTCAACTCGTCTCTCACGAGGAACTGAGGGGCCTAATGAATGAATTGCACAAACATGATAATATGAATGACACAACTACAAACAATATAAACTCAATGATACACACATGAACAATAATGAATTTGATTTGAGGCACGCGTTGTTCAACTCGTCTCCCACGAGGAACTGATGGGCTTAATGAATGAGTTTCATATAATTTGACAAAAGGAAATAAGTAATCACAACAATATAACAATCTAAGTTTAGATCATGATGTGGTATGGCACAAGTTTAAATAAACACGTTAATTATTTTTATAACACATGACACACCCCAAACGTGTAATTTAAAAGGGGAGTTGTAAGATTCACTCACAGTGGGTGCGTTCGGTTGATGATGTTGAATGCACGCGAAGTGGTTTTAACCACGAGTGAGATTAACCTAGATAAATCGCATTATGGTTTGGTAAGTAAACGGATTTTATTAATCTATTTTAGTAGGATTGTTGGGTATATTTTTGTGAGTTTAGGGCTATTTTCTAACCTTAAAAATGTTATTTTTAAGTATTTTTAATTGATTTTTAATTAAAATAATTAAATAAAAATAATAAAAAATTTTGATTTTTTTCTGACCGTTGACCGTTGACCGGTTTGAATCGTGTATATAAGTGCGCTGGGTGAGGCTCGAACCCGAGACCTCCCGTACGCGTGCACGCAGCTCTACCAACTGAGCTACGTGTCTAACCCGTTATATATCTGTTTTTAATTATATATATACATTAATTATGTTAAACCGAAAATCCTTTTATTTAAAAACGATTTAATTCGATTCGGACGGTGCGCTCCACAGGTCTCGAACCCGGGACCTGTGGCTTAAACTAACACACAATCCACCGCTGGACTGTGTGTGCAACTTGTTAACTTTACTGATTTTTATTATACTTAAACACAAATTAGTTATTTCCTTTTCTGTCTTAATTAAAAAGAATAGATTATTGTCCGAGTCGGTGCAGTAGCCCGGACTCGAACTCGTGACCTGTGATATAAACATACACACAGTCCACCGCTGGACTGTGTGTCTAACTTGGTTATTATTCCGGTTTTTAATATACTTAACATATACCAGTGAGACTTCCGGTTCGGTTAACAAAAAAAAAAACGTTTTATTAAAGCGGCGTGTGTGGAACAAGATTCGAACTCGAGACCTTTGTGTGTTTAATATGCACACAGTCCACCGCTGGACTGTGTGTCTAACCGACTTCATCTTCTTCGTTGCGCTATAACCAGAATCGATAACAGACTGGTTCGAAGTTTTAATCGGTTTATTAGTGTGTTTCAGTTCATTACGGTGAGATATAAGTGAAAAGAAAAAGAAATTAGGCGGAGAGGTATACCGACTGGACCCTCTGTTTTCCGGCAGAACTCCGGCGACAGCAATCCCTTCCGGCGACCAGTGTCTTGCAGCAGAGAATCTTCAGAAAACTTACAAAGGGTGTGGGTGACTTCGGTATAAGCTTAGGATGTTCAATAAGGCTCGGAAATAAGGAAACCGGTTTTCCGGCGATGAGCAGAGTTATTCCGGCGAGTGGAATTACGTCCGGTAAAGGTGTGGTTTTGAGCGAAAAAGCTTGCAGTGGGTTGTGGATGAATTTATAGGAAGAAACCGAGATGTATTTGGCCCGATTTCCAACTGGATTCATAAGTTATAAAAACTCCGGCGGTTATAGAAGGTGTCGCGGACTCAAACGTCGGTTATAACCGATGTCCTAATAATAGTTTACGTTATAACGGAAGATGTTGTTAAAAACTCGCGAGATTACCGGGATTTCCGACGACTGAACTATTGGGCGCCGGTTTTGAATTTGAAAAGACACTATATGAATTAAATGATCTTTATAATTAACAGACAATACAAGTGGCGCAGTGGTTTGTGTGTTGAGTGTTAAGTCGCTGAACCGACTCGGCGACTGACCCGGGTTCGAAACCCGGCAGGAACAAAACATTTTTATTTTGCGATTTTTAACAGTTTTTCAAAAACTAATTATATATTCCCGTATAATAATTGATTATGTATCGTTTAAAATTATTTTGGGCATTTAATTCGCAACGAAAATTTTAACTGACTGTTCGGTTGATAAACGGAGCGGGTTTGGTAAATCCGTTTTTGACGGATGTTACATCTTCAAGTTTAGGTAAGTCTTTCCTTTTAGTCAGTTTCAGTTTATTAGCTAGATTACATCCGAAAGTCAAGCGGTTCTGACCACTTTGTTCAAATCAAAACCCGATTAAATTTAACCGCGTGATCATTATATCATAAGGAATAATTCCCTACAATTATACCTTCTAATCATCACATTTAAACGGGTCAAATGACGAGTCAAACATATATTTATAAAAAGTCAAAAATGCCCTTTTCACAAATAATCTGGAATTATAAGCTTATGAAACCTATATTTTCGACTTCAAAACAGAATATATAACGTCAAAAAATATATTTTTACTTGTCGGACTCGTTATATACCCATTTGACCACCCGAACCCGTTTCTACGCGCACGACTAGTTAAATGGCATAAACCATATAAAATAGTAGTATTGGGTCAAATAGGGATGAGCACGGTACTCGTTCAGTACCGAAAAATGGGGAAAAGTGGTTACAGAATACACCAGTTCGGTACCGATATTTACCGGTTTCTTACCAGTAAATAACCGGTACCGGTACCTTGTCCCAAATGCTCATCCCTAGGGTCAAACCTCTTCAAAACATTTCCAAATCAAAATGTTTGGTTAAATAACCCATATCACATGAGACTCCTCACTCATATGGGTATAAACCACATTCTATCCGGTCAACGCTTAACCTAACGAAACCGAGCGTAATTTTAAGCTAACTGGCCAAAGTCAAAAGACTTACAAATGACCCTCGAACATTCTAACGGATAAAATTCTGTCCATTCTGAACTATAGAGGCCTCCAGATAATCGCACCTAGATTAATAAACTTTGAATACAGCTGTGCTACGAGAACTAAATACACTATGAGAAATACAGCTAGCACAGGTAAATACTTTTTACCCTATTTTGTTTATAAAACTTGGGATATTGCATTAGCCACTTGGAGCGGGTATTGCAAAATGGGCAAATGCTTTCATAAATGTAATAACCCGGTTTAATTCGTTTTGATTGAATAACATTAAACACTTGGGGGTTAATAGTACTGTGTCCGAGCATCCCGACTTATTAATTGAAATGGCCATATAAAATTAGCATGGGGTGTAGGCATACATCTGACAGACGCAAAATATTAAAGATGGTGTGTATACTAATCATGTACCAGCATGTGATTTCCGGTCCTGACTGTATTGACAAGCATGTAAAACTGGTAAAAAGAAATCTATCCTAATGTAAAAATTAAAATGATTACCAAATGGTTTTCATATATATATATATATATATATATATATATATATATATATATATATATATCAAATGATTTTCAAAAGATTCGATTAATAGTATTTACCACTGACATTTTTAAAGACTGACCTCAGGTAACGGACCTCAATAGTAGGCCTGGATACGATTCGACCATAAAGCTTTGGAATTTACAACTCTATGGCTAAAGATATATGATGTCTAAAGTTCTTTTTATTTTAATCATGCCTTGTGGGATATTTATACCTAACATAATGTTATAAATTTTATTTAATATAATTTCAAGTTATTATACTTGTACTTTATCATCATTTACTTCTGCTGCCAATTGTTACATTGTTATCCGACTGTCAAGCATAAACCCTAAGTCTGGGCACACTGGGAAATCAAGGTGTGACACAAAACATGATAACTTCTTCATCAGACATTGATACTTGTAGATTGAGGAATAGATATATGAAGAACAAGAAAAGGGAATGTATACATGTTTTGCTTGAATCAACGATCATCGAAGACTTGTCGATTGATTAGGAAAATATGAACAAAAGAATATGTTTTGAAGAAAGATGAAACACAAATTTCTACAGATAATTCAGGATTTTATACAGGAGCGATAGGATTTTGAATATCGAACGGAGAAATATCATGATGGAAGATACGTGAATATAATCGGTCATTTGTAAAGTAGAAATAATTTTATAAATTCATGGGCAATTTCTACTGAAATAGTTCAGGATTTATGTAGGATTTCGAATTCGACGAAGAAAATCAAGCAAAACAATGCATTGGGAAAGAAATAAGGAAGATGAATTTTCATATATAGTTGAGGGTTTTATTTAGGGTTCTGAATTCCACATAAGAAAATGATAATGGAAGATACGTAAATCTAATTGAATAATCAATAAAGAGATCTAAACAGCTTTAATCTTCTACATTTCTACCTTTTCAAGTAAATGATAATTAATCAATAATCAATAAAGAGATCTAAACAGCTTGTTGTCTAGAAATAGATTCACCTACCTAACTAAAAAGATTATAAATTGTGTGAGTTGATTATTTTTTTAGAAAAAAAACTAAAGTTAAATAGAATAAATTTAATTTACAATATAATTACATTGTAGGTTTTCACGCTTTAGAACATCTAAAGATTTATTTTTCTTTTTGACTTGTATGTTTATTCGTTGTTGATAGGGCGTCGAGAGACATGAATCCAATATCATCATGGTACTAAATTGATTAGGAGAGTTGAAAGTTACATTTCTTAATAGAGATGGCAATAAAACCTTAACTCCATATGGGAATACCTAAAATTCAAAGCATATGGAATAGGTATGGAGTTAGGTAATTGGGTGAGATTATTTTTTTCTTTTTTTAGTTGGTATGAGATGAAAATAGGATTTGGTACATATGCCCATTTACTCGAATTCGATCACCCGATAACGTATACCTGATTACTTCCTTCCATTCTAACTATTAGATTCCAAAAATATTACGATATCCTAAGAAGACGACGCCTCTATCTTCCTTATTCTCTCCCCTCGTAAACTTGTAAGCATCTTCAAATTTCCTGTAAGTTCTATTTTGTTTCAAATAGATATCTGACGAGTTTTGGGCTAAGTATACCCATAGGGTCTTTTTAATAAACCAACAAGTGTGCGTGAAACCCAATTGATAATTACCCGATGGATACTAGCGGGTTTGGGGATAGAAATTGGACAAGCTTATATAATCAGGTATAGAGTGAGGATTACCCAAACCCACATCATCTCTATCCCTATCTCTTAAGTTTTTAGATGAACGATTGTGTTTTTTCATTGTCGCCGTTGCATGATTGAGAATACTTTATTGTTATTTTATATTTATTGTCATCGTGTGATTATATTAGTAAATGCATTGTTATCATGAATTTTGTGTGGTCACTTGTACCTTTATGAATAATTATTTTAAAAATGTATCATGACTATACAACTTATACATACAATAGCGTGATTAAACGGATTTCTACATAAAATAACACTCGACATAATCCAATATAATCAAGCAAATGTCGCTTACTAATCACGCTAAAGCGAGAAATCACAAATTAATGCTTATTTACCTATAACTCTTGTAATTTTTTTTATTTTTTTTAAATCATACGTGATAGGGATTGTTATGTTGGCTCAAGTTAATATATATATATATATATATATATATATATAACAATAATAATAATAATAATAATCATTATATACCATCATTATAAAGAAAATATATGACCATGTATTATGTTACATGTAAACCTTATAATTATACATATATATATATATATATATATATATATATATATATATAAATATATATATATATAAAACTTTAATATATAATAAATGAGCCGAACTTGAGTTTAAAAATCTACTCACGAACCAATCTCGATTATAAACAAAGTATTTATTATAATAAAAATAAAACATTTGTTAAGAACTAGAAAAACCATTTACGAGACAAAATAAAATACTTCAATGTGAAAACAACTCAATTTTTGTTAAAATTTATCAAAATGTTTATAAAAAAAAATAAAAACAACATTGTGTGGTGACTCTCAGCCAACATGGCACGCCCACACCCGTGCTCACTTACACTATTTGCTCTAATGTTGTGGGGTGAACTAGTTACAAAGTACGAAATATGGTTATGTTATACTTTTTTCAAATATCGTAATTGTAATTAGTTCCTTTTCAATGTTAATATTAAGTAATAATTGTTTTAGGCAATATGGGGCTAACATATTTAGTAGAAGCTTATGTCTCTTAAACTTGAGGTCTTAAGTTTAAATTTAATTAGTTTAAAATTATCTAGTATTATTGAGTAGATGTAAGTATCATCATTGAAAAAAATAATTGTTTTTAAGAAATATTACGTGACTTAACATTGAACGAATATATATTAATGTTTACATATAGATAAAAAATTATAAAATTTAATTATAAAAAATTGTAGATATTTTTATAACGAAAAGATATGTGAAATTTACTTTATATATATACGGGATAAAGAAACATGGTATTCTTTCTATTGATTAATATAAATTCTTTATGGACATAAGGAATCTTCAATGTGGGGACTAGGGGCGTGTGTGCCTGGGGCAGGGGTGTCATCTCATGTTATTTTATGGAGTATCAATAATTGAGCAAAAAATCTATATGCAACTTTATGCAATGGGTATTTGTTTGTAGGGGTTTTTATTTGGCTATATTTTAAGGCTAATTGCTTTTTGCAATAAGTTATTTTCATTTATTTTGTTGATTATATAACATTTAAGGCTAATTGCTTAAAGCAATAAGTTATTTTCATATATTTTTTTGATTATATAATATTTATATAATTCTGTATATTAAAATTTGCAATTGTGAACAGCTTTAATTCAATATAATACATTTAGTTAGTGATTTGATTTTAGTTTGTAGAAATATAATATTGTTGTTTTTTATCTTTAAAAACTTATATTTCTAACCCTAAACTTTAATAAAATCTTCGTACGACCCCTGAATTTTAATAATTATTTTATAAATAATTTACGTTTATATCCATAAACTTTAAAAGATTTATCAATTAAGAAGTTTAGTAATAATTCTCTTCCTATGGTTTACGTTTCGATCCCCAAACTTTAATTGAGATATCATACGGCACTTAAAGTTTAATAAAGTTCATTTTTAACAAATATTGGTTCTTTATCTTTTTTATAAGTTTAATCCTTTTTTTTATTTTACTTATTCTTTATTTCACTTATTATAATTAAATATAACTTATAAACTAGAAATGTTATTTAGTTGTGTTACTTGCTTATTTTTATCATCGTTTAGAATAAAAGACTACATGGTCTAAATTAACTTTTCAATACACCAGATAACAAATTTAATTATTGTTTTACTTACCTGATTAAAGTTAAAACTAACTTTTAATCTAGAGATGTTTACTTAACCATGATGATTGTTTATTTTTACGGCCGTATAGATAAAAGTTTGCATGGTCTATAATAACCCATCGATATGTCATGTAACAAGAACATCCTCGAAGGCACGTTCCTACAGCCCCGCCGCAAAGCGCGGCTTCGAGACTAGTTATTATAATTAACAATTCACCTTATTTTTCATAAAAACCATTGCAAATTATAGCAACATAACGTATTAGAATTAGTAAAATCAATATTGTAAAACAAGGTCTAAAAGGTCGAGTACTCGTCGAGTAATTGCTATAAGTTAGGTTGCTGAGACGATTTTTTTCAACTCCGCCTAATTACCTGGAATCGACCAAACGTAGTCAATCTCAACCAAAAAATCGGATCTAGCCTATCAATTCGGGCCGAGTTTGACTTAAAAAACATAATTTCTATGTCTATCATATTAACGAATAAATATCATTTTTTTTACAAAATTAATTTTGTTTTTTAAATACTTTACTATTTGAACATATATTTTTTATTTATATTGATATTCAAGTATTTTGTTATAAATACTAGTAAATTTATAATATTTGACATATATAAAATTTTCCAAAAACTATTTTTTTTATAATTTAACATGTCTAAGTACTCTCTGCCTGGGCCAAGTACTCTCAACACCCTAGTCGACCAACTTGAGAGCGCCTAGCGACTTCTGCAACCGGAAAAATTAAAAACTATTGTTATACTAATCGGTAAACTATGAAAGCATGATGTAGTTACTCTTGAAAAGCAAATGATTAAGGGGACTCGAGTCGTCTCCTAGATGAGAGCTCGGGTTGGCAAGGGATCATGAGAACACTGTCGCAAGTCAAGCTAGATGGAGACACAGCTTCAAATGTTGGCTCATGAACCTGTTGCTAGATGGTGGAAAATGGGGGAAAGTTGAAAGTTGGCAAAGGATTGGAATGCAATGGTTCAAGTGATTGGTCCATTCTTCCAAGATGAAAGGGATTGAAAATAGCTAGGAAGAGGTAGTAAAATTCAGTTGATTAGGCTTAAGGGTTGAAAGGGTTCAACTTTAAGTGATAAGTGCCCCCTCCACCTTAATATCACCACGAAATTTATTTTGTTATAGTAAACAAAAACTCATTTTAGGTTCTCAATAAAAATTAGGAATGATCCGAATGAGAGCTTTGGTCTTGAGTTAATAATAATTGAATTTGATATACGCTATGCGTATATTCTTTGTTACAATTAAAGTTGTTACTTGTTACACACGTAAATTTATTATCATCAACATCAACTACCATATGTTGATTAAGAATCTCATATTTTTCAAATATTTAATTGAATTATAACAATTATGTTAATTTCTTTTAGTTATCTATATAATTAATGTGACAAGTTTGTTTTTGGTTTATGCTCATGTCAAACCTAATAGTGATGGTAAGTCATTATTATGATTATATAACTACTTTATTATGAAAAGACCACAATTTTATGATTTTGGATCAGGTTGAGCCGACTTTAAAAACAACTATAATAAAATATCTATAGTGCAATACTCATATATGAAGTATGTTATGTAGTCATCAGTGAAGATGCTCACGGTTCGATACGATTGATTCTCATAGAATTAATGAGCCGAACAGGAACAACGGCTTTTAAAAAACTAAACCTGTTAATATCATAATCTATGTGTAGTTGAAGCTATCCAAAGACCAAAAGATCACAACATGTTTGAAGACAAAATACACTATGAAGCTATTGTCAAGTGGGAGTCTGTTGGTGCATATTTTGTGACAACAGCTTAATAGTTTAACAGTTTAGTCTTTTGATATTTTGTATTGGGCTTAGCGTTTGTGTTTAGCTTGTTTAGAGTTGTTATGGGCTTGGAGAATGGCCTAGCCTAGTCCAAAGCCCAATATGCAGACATGTAGTATATATACATGTTTTGCATTAGGGTTTTGTGGTAGCAAAAGGGAAAAAGAGAAGGGTAGAGGAGGTGTGAGAAATCTACAGAGAGTAGCTAAGAGATTTCTTGTGAGTCTTGAATTGATCGTAAACATTCGTGTTGGATAATCAATAGAAGACGGTTTGAAAGTGATTATTCGTGTTGTTCATATAACTTGTTTTCTATGATAATCTGATCTAGAGCATTCCGCACTCTAGGTTGGATAGACTATTATGTAGTCATCAGTGAAGATGCTCACGGTTCGATACGATTGATTCTCATAGAATTAATGAGCCGAACAGGAACAACGGCTTTTAAAAAAACTAAACCTATTAATATCAGAATCTATGTGTAGATGAAGCTATCCAAAGACCAAAAGATCAAAACATGTTTGAAGACAAAATACACTATGAAGCTATTGTCAAGTGGGAGTCTGTTGGTGCATATTTTGTTTCAACAGCTTAATAGTTTAATAGTTTAGTCTTTCGATATTTTGTATTGGGCTTAGCGTTTGTGTTTGCTTGTTTAGAGTTGTTATGGGCTTGGAGAATGGCCTAGCCTAGTCCAAAGCCCAATATGCAGACATGTATTATATATACATGTTTTGCATTAGGGTTTTGTGGTAGCAAAAGGGAAAAAGAGAAGGGTAGACAGAGGTGTGAGAAATCTACATAGAGTAGCTAAGAGATTTCTTGTGAGTCTTGAATTGATCGTAAACATTCGTGTTGGATAATCAATAGAAGACGGTTTGAAAGTGATTATTTGTGTTGTTCATATTACTTGTTTTCTATGATAATCTGATCTAGAGGATTCCGCACTCTAGGTTGGATAGACTATTCTGTGAAGATCCATACGGATTAGGGGGCCTACTATAACCGATTAGAACCGGTCTTAAAACTCGTTTTTAAGAACCGGTTTCTTTAACTGGGTTAGCAAACTAATTAAAATAACCGGAGTAAAAACCTGGTCTGTAGAATGTTGTTTTTTCCAGTAAAAATAAACAATTAGATGTTTTTTCTTAAAAAACTGTAGATTTTTATTGGGTTGTATATGGTAGAAAAAAAAAACTGCATTTTTGGGCTGTAAAAACAGCAGCATAATGCTGGTTAAAAACAACAGCTTAATGCCTTAAAAACAACAGTTTTATGCTGTTAAAAACAGCAGTTTAATGCCTTCAAAAACAACAGTTTTGTGCTGTTAAAAACAATAGTTTAATGCTGCAAAAACAACAATTTTGTGTTGTAAACTACATGCTATTTTTTGTTGTTTGTTGCCAAAGAAACATCATTTGTTAGTTGTTTTTGCTGAAAGAAGATGCAATTTTTGGCGTTTAATTATTAAAAACAGCTGAAAAAAAACATAAATTTATGCATAAGTTGAGAAAAAAGTCTAAACCTTTATGGTTCAGATTGCAGATTCAAATCATGACAATTACACTGGAAATTCATTCAAATGCCATAAAAGTTTGTAAAAAAAATAAACTATTAAAAATATCAAATCTGGAAAAAAATCCTAAAGACAAAATCATCTCAAACGACATCGATGTGCGATACAAACGACCAAATATTTTCACGATATAAAAACAAAATCTAATACACGGAGGTAAAATCAGAATAATATATCATTTAAACGCCATAAAAAATCCTGTAAAAAAATTAAACTATTTAAACATCAAATCTGGAAAAAATTCTAAAGACAAAATCATCTCAAACGACATCAATGTTCAAAACCTAAATGCGATACAATCGACCAAATATTTTCACGATATAAAAACAAAATCTAATACACTGAGGTAAAAATCAGAACAATATATGAATATCAAAATCATACCTTGTTGGAGACGACATTTACGTGTAAGAGAAGTATACAAATCAAATAGCAAGAAACCCTAGCTATAAAAGAAAGAAGATCAGTGAACCATGAAATCAAAGATTGATATACTGGAATGACAAAATCAATAACAAAATCCGTATGTATAATCAAAACTATTGATGTCTAACATTGATTCCGAGCGTTGATACGGAGATCTAGTAGAGACGAAAAGAGTAGAGCGAGATAGAATTTGGGGAAAACCTAAATGCGAGATGAAAACCCTAAGCGCCGTTTGTGAGGAATATGAAAGAAAATAGCCGGGTTATGTGCTTATATATGATACGAATTCAGACCCATTTTAGGAGATGGATAGTCCATAGCGGATACACCAAAGGGAATTGTTGTGAGTTTTAGCGAGAGATTAGAGAATAGAGGCTCTAGATGGGGACATATGTCCCCTAATTAAGAACTTTATTAAATATGATAGATGTCACACCCTGACCCGCATCGGATATGGTAGTCGGGGCATGATTGGGTTTTCATCAAAGCTCATGACATTTACTATTATAAAAGTTTCATATTTATTATTTCAAATTTAAAACATAACAATCCAATCAACACATAACTCATACAAACACAAGATGTTCCAAACAAAGCTTGCAAGTAACGTTTTATTTTCTTCTAAGGCCCATGTCCTACGTGATCCATGCTTCACACTTGTTCACATGTATCATATGTAAAAAATAGAGTTTTGGTGTCAACATAAGTTGGCGAGTGAATCCCATTTAATCATTAAGAAAAATGATATGTTTATTATTTTTAACAAAAAGTGCATTAACCAAATATGAGCAACGTATATGCAATCTAAATCACAAACCACACAATCAACTAGCAATGTACATGTGAGCATGATAAGCGATGTGTTGTGAGATCAAGGCTCAATCAAACGGAGCCGATCTAATATATTAGGCAACTCGACGCTCCACATGTAAGTAACGGGGAACAAATGGGCCTAATGTGAGAGCTTGAATGTAATGAGAAATATAAACACAAATAACATTTAAACAATAATATCACATCGCACGTTAGATCACATAATGGTAATCGCACGAGGTTTGAATTAGTGAGATAAACAAAAGCGACACATGATACACCAAAAAAAATGAATAAAAAGGGGAGTTGTAAGAATTCACTCACAGTGGGTGCGTTTAAGATTCGAAGATTACGTACGATTGAGATGCCAAGCGACGATAATGGCTAACCTAAACATTCGCATAAAAGTTTAGATGAAAATATATTTCTTTTGGTTAAAGTTAGTATTTTTAATTAACTTGTTATTATTTAGATTGATTTATTATTACTATATATATTTTGATTTGTGAATAAATTTAAATATAAAAATATAAATTTTTAGGGAATATAATTAAAGTTTTTTGTTAATAAAAAAATATGTTTTCCCCCTTGAATCGGACCGGTCGGATCTAGGCAGCGTGTCGGATTCGAACTCATGACCTCTCGTTTACGTGCACGCAACTCGACCAACTGAGCTACGTGTCTAACCCGTAATATATTGAGATTGAATTATATTTATATACTTACTGGATTAAACCATAATTTGATTATTTTAAAAAGGTTTGGTATATTATAAGGGTTGTGTAATGAACCGGTCTCGAACCCGCGCCTAATGTTTTGTGTGCACACAGCCCGACCAATTGGGCTGTGTGTCTAACCCGAAGAATATAGAATTTTAATTAATCTTATATACATACTACAGCCAACCATAATTTTATTTAATTAAAAAGGTTGGTTTATTATAAGAACAGTGCACTGATATGGTTTCGAACTTGTGACCTCTGCTTCGTGTTGCACACAACCCGACCAATTGGGCTGTGTGTCTAACCCGAAGGATATAACATTTTTATATCTTTTATACACTTACTTCCGCTTTCATATTTGAGGTTTATAAAAAGGTTTGATTTATTATAACAAATCAGAACATGTATTGACTCGAACCGGAGACCTTACGTTTCATGTGCACACAGTCCATCCAACCGAACTGTGTGTCTAACCCGGTTTAGACACCAATTTAATTTCTTTTATTTATAAACCCACTTCATCTTCTTTATTTCAAAACATAACTGAATCTGATTTAACCAAATTGAACTTATTTGATTAACAATTAAACCCTTAAACATGTACTGTTGTGATTAAAATAGAAGAATGAAAAGGATTAAGTGTAATGATATACCAAACAGAGGTGTTTCCGATCTCCGACGAGAATTCTGGCGACTGAATATGTTTCCGACGAAGAGCCTTTGATGAACAGAGTTGCAGAGAGTTTAGAGTGAGTATGTGTGTGCATTCTAAACGAGTCTAGACTCTCTATTTATAGGTGAAGAGGGCAGCATGAATTTAGCTTTGAGTTTGGGATTTTTTTTGGTCAAAAGAGGTGATAGCGAGATGTTTGTGATCTAATTTGAAGGTGTTTTGACTCGATTTGAGTCTTTGTTCAAGACTGAAAATGTCTTCAGTTGATTGCGGAGATCTCGCAATCTTGATGATTGCCGTTGGTTTAAGTCGTTACCGGCGGTTCTTTTGAATTTGATTTCAAGGGTTGTTTTGATATAAAGCTTATTTGGTTCGAAGATATATCAGATTTGAGTGGGTGGTGTAGTGGTGTGATGCGCGTTTGGTTTGGGTTGAGACCCGGGTTCGATCCCCGCGGTCCACCCTTTTATTATTATTTTTTTAATTTAATAAGCATTATATTTTATATATTTTATTTAGTGTTATTATTTTATTATCTTTATTATTATTATATTATTTAATTTTACGGAAACTATTAACGACTAACATAAATTCAAAACAGAAAATCATAACATATACTTGATTACAAAGGATGAAGTACGTGATAAAAGCATCCAAATGCTAACAACTCATATGGGGCAACTTGAAACGGATAAACAAGGATTTATGGTTGGATCAGGGCGGTTACCTTCTTGAATCTCGCAGATGACTCGCATGGCACACATATATATATTTTTGATTCCAATACTTCACAAAAAGTGCGGGTAATCTGGTGGTGTTTCAGTGTATGCTCCAGTGGGGTGAATCCGGGTTCGATCCCGGTTTGACCCTTTTATTTATATATATAACTTTTTTTAAATATTACTTCTAATTACTTATAATAAATTCTGATTAAAATTTCTAACCTTAATTAAGATAATTAATACTAATAAATTATGAACCGAATACTTGATTAATACACAGTGCGGGTCTTTGGAACCCGATTTGTACAAATGTTACAAACAGCCCTTCTGCTGACCCGTTTATTTGCCTTACGAACAAATGCTTATCAGACACGCATGTTTTGCAATTGCTGATCAGTTATGAAATAGCTGTTTCTAAGAAGGTTTACAACGGCTACAAATGCGGTAGCCATGCTGCCTCTTGTATGAATCAGCAAAGTAGCGTCCAAACATAAGATTTGAGGAAAAAGAATTTGCAGCCGTCCCTAGTTCCTCTAACTACCGACTTTGAAAAACCCATATCGACCTCATCATTGTTTTCAAACCTTTGATGTGAACAATTTATTAAAGAAGTTGCCTCAGGGGGGACTATTCTTCAAATAGAGGACCATCATTGGCAATTTGAAGAAAACCATCACTATTTAATTTTCTAATCAGTTAGCTCGATCAAAAGGTGGACTCACCACTCTACTGATTTGGAAGTTCGATTATCGAAATTGGTTCACTGAATCTGATAAGAGAAAGAACATCCATCACTTCATTAATCAGCTTGAAACCTCTAAAGTAGATTATGAAGGAACCATATTTATCACATCGGTTTATAGGATTTATAAAGCTACATGATGAATGAAGAATCAAAGAAGAAAAGGATTCGCAGAAGTTGTGGGAGGTTTTGATGGATAAAGGAGAATCACAACAAAACCAATCTGTTTCTCACTACGTGCAGCGGATTTACATCTGAATTGAATGTACAAAACAAGTAATGAGCACATCTGAATCATCTATGGTAACTTTTAATCAATTAAGTTCAGTTTTCGTCTTAACAGCCCTTTAATAAGATCTATTTTAAGTGAGGTTTACTTAAATTTTGAGACAATTATATTGATCTAAAATTTAATTTCTCTAGAACCATCATCTGAACTGAGGAAAAAAGTAATTACAGAATCCATGAAAAATGGGTAAATGTTTTGGAAGGTTATCTAATAAGAGTAATTGTACAACTGGTTCAAAGTTTACTACTACATTTGCTGTGCTTCGCTCTTAATTAACCAGAAAATAACTGTTGCAAAGCCTTTAAAATGTTAGACTGTAAACTTGAACAAAAGTAGCATTCCATGCAAGGGTGCTAACAAGTTAACATTCTATGTTATTTTATTTTTAGGACCTGACTCAAAAGCAAAACTGTCCTCATGATTGGTTGTACAATTTTGGGATAAGTCCCGTAAGATGAAGCACACAAATAAGTCGTCATCTCTAAGGTGTTCTAAGTTGTTTTATTGATAAATGAAGGTAACAAGTTGAATGAATGGTGTATAACTGCTTGGTTGTTTTCTTGTTCATCAGAAGCACATGTGAGAGATATCTGCATCACAACGAGCTCGGGGGAGTCAGGCTGTGACTGAAAATCTGGGATCGTGGTTTTAGTTTAGGCCCAAGGAAACGTTAGCAAGAATATGGTCCTTGGTCTCCCTGGAGTACCACAAGAGGAGCCATAAGACTTGGCGCAACAGTATAGTGAAGTGGTGCTAGGACTTCCAGATCCGGTCCTTGGATATGTTACAAAACTTTGGGATTCTCTTGATTAATAGATTCTAAAGAGTTCTATGCTTTTATCACTATCATACATTCTAGAGATGATAAATGTTTAATCTATGTTCTTCTTATGTGACTCATCCAATCTAGGCCAGCCATAGGAGACTCATTATGCATTTGAGTCTTCGCTAAAAGTATATTAACGTAGGGTGTTAAATTGTTAACACCCTAAGATAAACAAGAAATAAAGGACTATTAAAGACCAGAAAATCGCATGTTGCTTAGATAAAGTGTAATTGTCTGGAGCTTGAAGAGCATTATCGGTTCATAGTATTTCAACAACGAAACATCTGGTATAACTTCCATTGTGTTATGATTTGTTGAGCTTGTTTTGGATTATCCATGTATTCAATTCAACCTTATTGTAATTATGGGTACGGATCCTAAGAGAAACACGTGGTAATTGAGAAACGTGAGAAGCATTCTCGACCACACATATTCTCTAAACCAATTTTTTTACCACTAGAAACATTGCTGCTAATCCTCCAGCAACCCAACTCCATGTCCTTGACTCCTCTCCAAATCCATTTGCAGGTTACATGTTCCCATCCACTACCACAACAAATTGATGCCGAAACTAAACACCTCCGGCTCCTCGCATACTCAATCCTCTGTATTTTTCACCAGAAATTTAACACCACTTTTCTCCGACCACCGTGCTGCCTTACTGTCCCACGACTTACTTACTATTGTATGAACATTTGCTAGTTCTAAAACCTTGACAATTTCACTTTCTAAAGCCATTTAAGATATTTCCCCTAGGTCTAACTTAGCAACTAAACAACAACGATTCTTGTTGCTCTTATCATTATCGTTTTACGATTTGGGATTTGCGATTTATGATTTACATACTCCAACACAACACTTCTTTTGGTTTTGTTAAAAAGAGAAAAGGGGAAAGCAACCGGACTATCCGGTAAGCGATACTATCTGTAGAAAAAATAACAAATTTATTCAAATTTATTAAGTGGACAGAGTTTATACCCAAAAGTTGGGTTAAGGGATTTTTATGAAAAAAATGTGATATATTGGTTTTTCATGATATTTGCCCTAATTTATATTTGAAATAGTTAACCCTTAATTTGCCAAAAGTACTGAAACTCATGTTTTGCATTTATTATGTTTTGCATCTATTGACTCCTATCTAAATTCGTAAATTTGTAGAAGTTTTTCGTTTTATGTGTTTTTATATTTATGCGGTTTTAGATATAGTAAGTAATAGCACAAAACTGGAATAACTTTTAGTAAAACTATTACCCACACCTAGTTTCTGTTAGTGATGGACTATCAAAAGTTGGTACCTTCATTTACAGTTTACCAATGGAATTTTTCGTCACTTAGACCACGAGTTTATGGACGAGTTTGTGACACTGCGCTGTTCACCGGTCTGCCAAAAAATGGTGAAAGAACTGGCACAACCACAAGCTTACAGCTGCCGCTAGCCTGCTCTTGTACATAGAAAGATACTAGCCATTGTTGACCATCATCAACCTACCATCATCCATTTGAAAACCGTAGCCAAAGAGTAAACAATGTTGATGACTCGGAAGCGACCACTTTTCACCTTTCCTTTCTCGTAGGACCCACTTGTTATGTCAAATAATGAGAATACCAACAAAATTTAAATGTATTTTTTCCTCAAAATGAAGTAATAAATAGCCTTACACAATAAGTAACGTACTTTTTGCTATGAATCACATTTTTTATACAAAGATGATTGCAATAAACTATTTTTGAAACAATGGAATTAACAACGTTAAACATGGAACAGCATATACTTCACATATAAAACACAGAATATTCAACTAACTTCAATTTACAGTCCTTAATGTTAAGAAGTTGATTCGTAAAACACTGAATTGATGTGTGTATTTTCGTATATTTCATTATAAAGAAAGGTATTGAATTTATACACAAAACCGTAATCTAAATATAGAAGACAGCTTGGTTTACGGCTGGATTTACAGCTGATTACCAGCTGTCTTCGATCCTGCTAATCTTAACAGCTGACTTTGACCCTGCTAATCTTGGGAGATGATGCTTGACTGATCCCGTAATCTTTTATTTTCAACACTCCCCCTCAAGTTGAATAGTTGGATTTCCAAAATTCAACTTGCCCAAACAATCGCTGAAAATTTTCCCGTTAACTGCTTTTGTTAGAATGTCAGCAAGCTGATCCTTTGATCGAACGAATGGTAGTTCAATCGTACCATCTTCCAATTTTTCTTTGATGAAGTTCCTATCAACTTCCACGTGTTTAGTTCGATCATGTTGTACTGGGTTTTCTGAAATCTGAATTGCAGCTTTATTATCACACATAATCTTACTTGTTTCTTTTGACGGAAAACCAATCTCAGCTAAGAGTCTCCGCATCCACATGGCTTCTGTTAAACCTCGAGCTATACCTCTAAATTCAGCTTCTGCACTTGAAAGAGCAACCACCTTTTGTTTTTTACTTCTCCAAGTAACAAGATTCCCTCCAACTAAAGTGAAGTAGCCTGTTGTTGATCTCCGACTTCCCTTATCTCCTGCCCAGTCTGCATCGGTATAGATTTGAACATTTAGGTGTCCATGTGATTGAAACAGGACTCCATGACCCACTGTTCCTTTGAGATATCTAATAATTCTCCAAACTGCTTCCATATGTGACTGTTGAGGTTGGTGCATGAACTGACTTACTACCCCTACAGCATAGGCGATGTCTGGACGAGTATGTGAGAGATATATTAGTTTTCCCACCAGCCGTTGGTATCTTTCTTTATTTGCTAATTTTGCTCCTTCTTCCATGTAAAGCTTTTGGTTTACACTCATAGGAGTATCTGCTGGTTTGCAATCGATCATTCCAATTTCTGCCAACAGGTCTAAGACATACTTCTTTTGACTAATGAAAATTCCTTGTTTTGACCTTAGTACTTCAATTCCGAGGAAATACTTAAGTCTGCCAAAATCTTTCATTTCAAATTCAGCAAACAAGTTTTCTTTGAGTTTTACCATTTCTTCTTTATCGTTCCCTGTAATGATCATATCATCTACATAGATAATTAGGCAGGTTACGAATTTTCCTCTTTTTTTGAGAAACAAAGTATGATCGGCATTACTCTGTTTATATCCAAATTTTTTCATAGCTACCGTAAATCTGCCAAACCAAGCCCGGGGATATTGCTTCAAACCATAAAGAGACTTCTTCAGACGGCAAACATCCCCAGTTTTGAAATCTTTTGTGAATCCTGGAGGAGCATCCATAAATACCTCTTCATCTAGGTCCCCGTGTAAAAAGGCATTTTTTACATCAAACTGTTGAAGCGGCCACCCTTCATTTGCAGCTATCGAAAAAAGAACCCTAATTATGTTCATTTTTGCAACTGGGGAGAATGTTTCAGCATAGTCAATCCCATGTGTCTGGGTATACCCTTTTGCTACCAGTCGGGCTTTATATCTTTCAATTGTACCATCTGGTTTATACTTAACCGTATAGACCCAACGACACCCCACGGATTTCTTTCCCAATGGGAGAGTACACTTTCCCAAGTATTGTTCTTGATTAGGGCTTCCATTTCCGTTTTCATTGCTTCCTTCCAATGTTTAGATTTTAAGGCTTGATCCACGTTTGTAGGAGTTTCTTCGGAATAAACAGATGAGATAAATGCTTTGGCTTCCTTAGTGAAATTTCCATCGGCCACACTAGCTATAGGATAACTAGATCTTCTTGGTTCTTTTTCAGGAGAATACCGTTTCGGAGGAACCCCTCTGTTTGTTCTAGGGGGTAACACATATCTTGATGGTGGTTCTTCTTATCTGGATTCATCTGCCTGCAAATTTTCAGTTTGTTCTGTGGCAGTTTCATGGTTAGAAGTATTGGTATCCTCGGAGTCATTAGAAACTTCAAAAGTACCACCAGACTGAATAGGGTGAGTATTACATACCTCGGACACCAGGTTAGGAGGAACATTAGGACCGTCAGTGGCACTGAAATTGAAATCTGGTGACTCTGTAGTAGGTGACTCTTTAGTTGGTACATAGGGAACATATTTTAACCAGCTTAGTGTGTCTAAACATTCCTTCTCCCCCTGACCACTGAGTTGGGAATTGTAGTAATACTCGGTTTCAAGAAAGTCACAGTTTATTGTGGTGAACATATGACGTGTTTTTGGATTATAACATCTGTATCCCTTTTGATTCATTCCATACCCAACAAAGACACATTTTTCAGCACAAGGGTCAAGCTTGGTTCGATCTGATTTAGGTATGTGAACAAAGGCAGTACATCCAAAGATTCGTGGTTGAAGAGTAAGAACTGAGGGTAGTTTGAAGAATTTTGAAAGGGTGTGTAACGGAGTGTTAAGCTTTAGGATTTTTGTTGGGAGTCGGTTGAGAAGATAGGTAGCAGTAGCAAGGGCTTCAGGCCAAAAATATTTCGGGACCTGGGATTCAATTAGGAGAGCTCGTGTCGTTTCTAGCAAAATGCGATTTTTCCTTTCGGCGACACCGTTTTGTTCTGGGGTGTTTGGGCATGTAGTTTGGTGGATTATTCCCTTGTCTTGGAAAAAGGATTTAAACGAGGTATTAACAAACTCACCGCAATTATCAGATCGGAATATTTGGATGTTTGTTTGAAATTGGGTTTGGATCATGGCGTAAAACATAGTGAACTTTTCAAATACTTCGGATTTGTTTTTCAAAAAATAAACCCAGGTCATTCGGGTACAATCATCAACGAACATCACAAAGTACCGAAGGTTTTGCCCCCCAAGAACTGGGGCAGGACCCCATACGTCAGAATGGATTAATGAAAATGGCAAAGCAGCCATAGTATTATTGGGTTTAAAAGTTTTTCTATGGCTTTTTGCTAAAACGCATGTTTCACAATGTGACATAGAATTAACTGGAAATAGTTTTGGAAATAAAATATGCGAATAACTTGTAGAAGGATGACCTAATCTTCGGTGCTATAGCCAAGCTTCTGTTCCGATGTCCCATGAGTCAGCATCACAGCACCACTTTGAGTCACCTCATCCACATAGTACAACCCTTGATCATATCCTGTAAAATACAAAACGTAGGGTACATTAGGACAATACAGTTGAGTTCCTTTGTGACATGGCTGATGGAAAGCAGCTAATGTGATAACGAGGGAACATAAAGACAATTAGAGATTTTTATTGTGGGTGAAATCTCAATAGTCCCTCCCGATTTTACATCCATTATTCCTCCGTTTTCCGTTTGAATATGTGTTTTTTCTGGTTTGGTTGTTGAAATAATATCCGATAGCTCATAAGTCATCGTATCGGTCGCGCCACAATCAAAAATCCATAGTTTTTGTTTTTTGTGATGTTCGTGGGCCATATTGACATTTCCCTTATTTTCAGGGACTAAATGTGCAATATTTGTTTCTTTACCACTCGTGTGTGACCGAGGGTTTGAGGGTTGCGCCCCAAACCCTTTACCTGTTGCAGTGTCTTCTTCTTCATCTGCTTTGGCCATTCCGCCGAACCCTGATCTGCTCCGGCTTTCATCTCTGGTGACATCTCGGCTGCCGGTGCTAGATGACTTCCCCTTTTCCGTAGTCTTTGTGCCTCTCTTCTGACCATCAGACCACCATTCAGGATACCCAACGAGTTTGAAACATTGTTCCCGGGTATGTTTCGTCATACCGCAATGATCACACTTGAGGTGAGTTTTGTCGTCTTTGTTACTTGTTCCGATTCTTTTTCCATCGGCCCGTCGGTATCCCTTTGATGCAAGCCCTAATCCGTCAATTTCAGAGGCCATTAGACCCATTGTGATACACTGTGTGTCATTGAGAGGTGTTCCCAGAATGTTCTGGTGAGCGGCCTCCTTGCGGACAGTGGCGTATGCAGTTTCTACGGTTGGAAGGGGTTCTAACCGGAGTATTTCCCTCTTTATAGGGTCATATTTCCGGTTGAGGGCGTTTAGAAACTGAAACAGTTTCTGTTCCGTCCTGATTTTGTGATATGCTTGGATATCGGTTGGGCAGGTCATAGGGTTTGGGTCAATCCGATCAATTTCTCCCCATACTCCTTGGAGTATAATCCACAATTCTTCTAGGGAGAGATTGTTCTGTTTGATTTCATTCGCCTTGACATGTAGGTTGAAGGTTTGGAGCATGTCACGCCCACTGCTATATGTTATAGCCAGGGCATCCCACAGCGATTTTGCTGTCGGGAATTCGGTTAGATTGCTGGCGAGGGTTGGTTCGATGTTTTGTATGAGCCATGAGAAGACGACTAGGTCGTCTTGTTCCCATTGCTCATATTCCTCGCTGGTTTGGTTCGGTGGGTTGGTTGATAAATGGTTTAGAAAGGCTTTTGATTTACCGCCTATGGCTACCCTCATCATCCGGGTCCATAAAGCATAATTCTGGCTGTTGAGCTTGAGGTTTATTTGAAGGTTATCGGACAGTTTTGGGTTTCGGTTTTGTGGGTTAAGGCCATTCTTGAGCAGATTGGCGATTTGAATTGATAGATCTTCTCCCAAGTTACCGGCTTCGGCCATGGCAGCTTGGTTGAGAGGATGATTTGGTTTGGGTGAGCAAGGTAAATGATGAACAGGTCAAGAACGACACTACTCTGATACCATGTTAAGAAGTTGATTCGTAAAACACTGAATTGATGTGTGTATTTTCGTATATTTCATTACAAAGAAAGGTATTGAATTTATACACAAAACCGTAATCTAAATATAGAAGACAGCTTGGTTTACGGCTGGATTTACAGCTGATTACCAGCTGTCTTCGATCCTGCTAATCTTAACAGCTGACTTTGACCCTGCTAATCTTGGGAGATGATGCTTGACTGATCCCGTAATCTTTTATTTTCAACACTTAACGCATCCACTAGAGAGAAGTATCTGCAGATATTAGAATCATAATAACCAAGTCATGATCAGTGTGTACATCTAGAGCAATAAATTTTTGGTGACATGTAATTTAACAATGTTTTAAATTTGTATTAATGAAATAGTTCACTATTATCATTCGGGCTATCCAAGAATGTACCTGCTCATTAAAAAAATGTCCTGATGCGAGCAAGATTCGCTAGTATTGACACTGTTAGCCACCCGGAAACATTTTCAAGCATCTGAAATTAAGCCACCCTCAACCCCCTGATGAAGTGCAAACTCCCAAATAGTCCCGCAAATCCAACAACGAGACCGCGGCCAATGCTAAAATAAAACCACAGGCCTTCTTCATCATCATCGTGACCTTCATGTTCACCAACATGATTATATGATGAAGTGTTTCCTTTGCAACTACTTGATACAGGTGGCCCCCATAGTCCGTCATTCCCTTCATAAATAGAGGAATACTAACAGAAACAACCACTGCAATATGAATATAAGATTGAGTAGGGATGACCTCCAAAAGACTGTATATAACATTGGTAGCTACTTGGGCAACAATGTGTCCTGCTTCAGTGACAAATGAACCCGGAATTGTGCTAAAACTTTCCTTTGTAGCAACATCTGTAGAATCTAAAAAGTTCCAAGGAATGAAACACCTTTTCAAAACCAAGACGATTATACTAAAAATTGGAAAAAAGAAACATGAAAAAACGTATACCTATGTTGTATGTGGTCATGCTTTGTCT
This sequence comes from Scalesia atractyloides, assembly GCA_947069175.1. NCBI lineage: Eukaryota > Viridiplantae > Streptophyta > Magnoliopsida > Asterales > Asteraceae > Scalesia > Scalesia atractyloides. Next base: position 2,718,571 of record CAMTDV010000003.1, read on the forward strand.
ACTAGGTCCGCCACCTCTGCCACCAAGGCTGACATCTCTTCTGCCACTAAACTTACCTCTCCATCCACTCTGTCTCCTATCAACCTCAAAGCTATGTCCGGATCCTATACACTCACCTTTTGCCGTAGCCTCCTCCACAGTTATCGTGCAAGCTCCAGATCCATCATGTTCTAGTGCTTTGTTGACCCGTCAATGTTTGCAAAACTGATCTAAACGTGACTGCAGCAAAAAAAAAATGTTGTTTAGGTCAAAGGGCCATCTTAGATAGATTTCCATTTTAATCAAAACTACAAAAAAAGTTACAAAGCTCTAAAATCTCTTTTAAATTCACAAGTTGCCAAACACTTTAAAATCTGATTATATGATTACTGCAACTTCAAATGGTAACTACAGTCATTGATTGTATAATGTCACAAATCACGTTAAAAAGATATTTAAACACCACATAAACATACCATCATACTTAAAGCGTAATAATGTGGCATGAACGCATGGTTAATAGATTAACAAGTAAACCGTTTGATGATATCTTTAGACCAATTTGTTATGGATATATCTCTCATATTATTCATACCTCCTGAGTCTTAGTAACTTCAATTCTGCTAGATTCATCTCTAATCCCGTAACATTTGTGTAAATCGGGTTTGGAAAACCCGACTCATTTTATCAATCAAGTATAATTGTTTACGTCGTTTAGTTATCTATTTATTGTTTACAATATTAAAATAAAAGATGAAATTCTATGGTAAAAATAAATTAATGAATTAAGTTTAAAGAAATAATAAAATATAATCCATTAAATAAATAAATCATCTAATTAATAAATACTTATAATAATGTAAAAAGAAAAATGGTTTTAAAAATAAATGGGTGAACCGGGAATCGAACCCGGGTTCCCCGTTTGCACACACACTACAAATATCACTGGATTGCACGCACTTCTTGTGTTTAACTCGCATATCAACAATATACTACTGCAACCTTACCGGAATCATCGCGCATCACCACTCGCGCCTTCCTTTTTTTTTGAATTCTCGACAGCTGTTGCGGCTATTTTAAGTAAACTTCATGGCTGTCATCTTTATAGAAATAGCCAATCACCAATTCGGGTTTCCAAAAGTCAACCAAGCATACCCTGCCTTAGCCTATAAATATTGAACCTCCATTCACCACCAAAACTCGCTCATTCAACACTCTCTGTTTTCTCTGCTCTAAACCCCCCCCCCCCCCCCCTGTTCGTCGGAGACCTCCGTCGGCCGCCGAAATTCAACCACCGGAAACCGTGAAACCCCATCTCTTAATTACGGTAAGCACCTGCTCATTTCTTTTGTGCATTCTCTATTTTTTTGCGTCGTGTACTAATATTAAGTGGAGGTAAATTAATTGGCGGGAACAGTTTGGGTTCGGATTCAAAAACAAAGAAGATGAAGTTGTTGAGTCTACATATATATATATATATATATATATATATATATAATATATATATATATATATATATATATATAAATCAAACTACAGTGGGTCAAGCTCCCAGCCCAACTGGTTGGGCCGGGTGCGAACTGAACCCATGACTGCTGGTTCGAATCTCATCCCCCACGCCGGCCTAACCATTTTTAATAAACCATTTTTGTGCCAACATGAGAAGTGTATAAGTATAATTAAAAAGCAAGATATGTTGGGTTAGACACCCAGCCCAACTGGTTGGGCTGGGTGCGAAAAACATAACAGGTCGCAGGTTCGAGACCTCTGGCACGCCCCGGTTCAACATCCATCACTTTTAATAAATTAATTTCTGAAATAAGTTAAATAGTGTATTAATATAATTAAAATCAGATTTCTTTCGGGTTAGACACGTAGCTCAGTTGGAAGAGCTGCGTGCACGCAACCGAGAGGTCCGGGTTCGAGACTCACCACACGCATGCTTAAACCACAATCCGACCGGTCGACTGACAGCCTTGTCTGTCTAACAGGTTTTGTTTTATTATTTATGTTAATATTTATTATTTTCATTCTTCTAATAATTGATTTTATGTTTTATTTAAAGCAATTAAATAGTTTAAAAAATACATATTCTAAGGGTTTATTATATCAATAAAAATCACTAAATTAATCTAAAAACCTAAACAAGGGTTTTAGTCAAAATATTAGTTTAGTTATTTATTAAGTTATCGCGTTATTATTTTAGGTTAGATTTTCATCGTCGGTTAAACTCGCAACACGTGCGCTCTCATTTCCACTCAAGAATACGCACCCATTGTGACTGAATCTCTACAAATTCCCCGTTTTAACTATGTTTTTGGGTGTATCATGTGTCGTATAATTTCTTTTATTTTATTTAAACACTTGTGCTAATATCATTTTTTGATCAAATGTGTATAATTGTTACGTGGTTTATTTGTGGATATATTTCATCGTTTCAGTGCAATCATTTGGCCCATCAGTTCCTCTGGGATACGGGTTGAGCATCAGATGCCTCATTAGATCGGCTCCGTTTAATTGAGCCTTGATCTCAAATACATCATTTATCATGTCATGTGTTCATTCAATGTGGTTTGTGATTGGTTATATATATATATATAACATCTGTTCACATATGATTCATGCATAATTTTATTTAAACAACAATATAATTCAATTATTTAAATGTTTTATCAAGGTTCACTCGCCAACTTTTGTTGACCCAAACTTTCTGTTTTACGCATGATACAGGTGAACAAGCGGAGGAAAGAAACACATAGGATGGCCTTTGGAACAATCGTTTGGTTTATTCTGTGTTTGTATGATATTTGTGTTGGATATTTGAAGTTAATTTAAATTTAATAAATATGAAATATATTAGTAAATATCATGAGCTTTGATGATAACCCAATCATGCCCCGACTTTTATTCCGCTGCGCGTTGGGGCGTGACAAATCCAACCCTAACTTAAGTAATTTCACCAACATCTTTGAAGAAATTTTCCTATAGCATCAAGTAACGGTCAGAAATTATACATATACAATATAATTGGAAAAGATGTGTCAAAAAAAACACTTACACATCATCTTCTTCAATTGAAAAGCTTAGGTGGCCCATAAACATGGTCTTGGTGTCAGAAATTATACATATAATAAATGGTGTTTGAGGCTGAAACCTTTAGCATGTACTACTGCAATCAGAATTAAATTCAAACAGAAGAGTAACCATTTTATTTTTCCTCTACGGCTCATCATCAGATAAAACAAAACAAAACAACACAACAATACTGGGGGAAAATAGTATACATTTCTATAGCTCTTCTTAAACAGGGTCGCCGAAGAAAAACCCCTTTTAACAGCACCAGATGCCGATTGGTTGGGTTGGGTTGCCACATTAACATAATTTTGAATATAAACATTTTTTGTTATTGTATGTATGTAAGTATAATGCATTACTTAGCTATAGTATTATACTTTATATATCTGCTATACAAATACAGAAGGTCCAGTAAAGTCAGATCGATAGTGTGTTTTTTTGTTTTATTTTATTTACATATTTCTGGTTTTTTGCACCTCAAATGATCAGCAACACCTTTTGAGGACCACGACAGATTTTTATCAAAAGTAAGAGTTCAAGATTAAGATCTAAACCTTTTTTAGTCCCTCGTTAGAATCACAAGAGCTGCTTTCTTCTGAATAACTGTTGTCATCTGTGTTGTCATCTATATCTTCCGAATCTTTTTTCCAAACAGCCTAGTTAGTTAACGCAAGTTATACAAATGGGTCCATCCGAGTAGTATTTTTATATGACAGGGAAATTCAAAAGGTTAATATACATGTAAACATGACAAATAAAGAAAAATGACAAGAGAGAATGCATACCTATGTTATGTGTAGTCATGCTTTGTCTACTAGGTCCACAACCTCTGCTGCCAAAGCTTACGACCTGTCGTCACCGAACTTACCTTTCCATCCCCTCCATCTCCTACCAACATCAAAGCTTTGTCAAAATCCGATACTCCACCTTTTGCCCAATCCTCCTTTACAGATATTGTGCAACCTCCAACTTCATATCCATCATGTTCCAGCACTTTATTGACCCGTTATGTTAATGTCTGCAAATTTCATCTAAACATGCATGCAGCAAAAATAGATAACTGTTACTTAGATCAAAAAGCCATTTATGATTTCTATTTTTGATAAATAAATACAAAGTAGTATAAAGCTTTTAAGATCTCTTAAAAAGTCACAAGTGCCCAAATACTTCACAATCTGATTACAACTCTAAACAGCAACTACAGTGCAATGTTAACAGTATTGATTATATAATGCCACAGAATCAGGTTCAAAAGCATATCAAAACACCCCATAAACATATCATCATTCTCAATGTTTATGACGGGTCATGATAATGTGGCATGGTCCGCCTTTTTCTTCCTATTGTATGACAAGTTAGAATAACTATAAGAGGGATAAGGTTTAGTTTTCTATACATGTTCTGTAATTCGTTTTCAGTTTGTAATTAAAAAGTGTGTTTAATTAAACCTTGTGTTCCTGTTAAATCTCGGCTTCCATTTAACAGTTTTCTGCAAAAACAAATGGCTATGATATAAGAGTAAAGCTAATTAACCCATTCGTGTCTCAATCAATACTGCAATTACACATTACTAACCCGTTAATGTTGGATTGCTTTATTGACCCGTTAATGTCTGCAAAATTGATCTAGACATACCTGCAGCAAATAAGAAAACTGTTTTTAAGCCAAAGGCCTTTTAGGTTCCCTTTTTGATGAAGAATTCAACATGAAAATACAAAACCTTTTGAATATGCATCAAAAATTCACAAGTTGCCAGCACTTTAATATCTGATTATGTGACTATTACAACTTCAAACATCAACTACAGTCCAGTGTTAACATAATTGATTATTTAATGTCAAATAAAGAGGTTCAAAAGCATATCTAAACACCCCAAAACATACCATCTTACATAATGCCTGATGAAGATAAACAAGATAGCAAGGCATGTTTAATAGGCCACACCATCATGCTGTTGGGTTTACTCGGGTTTGTTCGCGGGTCACACGAGTCGTCGCATTATTGAGTCACGAGTTAGTTCATGGTTCATGCGGGTCATGGTTTTCAGGTCAACATAGTAACGAATTAAGGGCAGGATTGATCCAGGGGTAAAAGGGTCAGAAACCAACATTTTGTTACGTAAATTGTTGAGGTTTTTGCTCCAAGTTTTGTTTGTGAATTAGTCAAGCTGTTGACCGCGGGTATATTGGAGAATCATGGTGCATGAAGTTACGTGGGTTGTTCTAATAATTTAGCATGTGTTTCTTTTGTGTGTTTATTATGAATAGTTAGTTGAGTAGTTCATTAAATGTAACCCTCTTTTATTTTAATCGAATATACATTTGCCTTTCAACCTTTCTTCTTGCACATTCACTTATACATATTACGTAAGCGTTTGTGTGTATAAAGTGTGAGTATAGTGTGGGGCCTCAACCAAAATTCAATATCATGGCATTAGATAGCAAGTTCGATGACATCTTTAGACCAATTTGTTAAAAACATCTCTCTCAAATATCACCATGCATACGTCTTGAGCCGCTTCAATTTCAATAGTAGCAAACTCAACATGTCCATAACCTGCAAATCGGTCATCAACCAACTGTTAGAAATTATACATAAACAACATATTTGCAAAAAGACTAATGTTGCAAAAAACTTACAGTCTTACACATCATCTTCTTCTAATATAGGACTAGTCTTTGCATGTATTGATACAATCAAAATGCAATCTCATCACATAAACTCCCTTCTAATTAGCTTTCTTTTTCACTCCAGTTCTGTTTCAGAAAACAATAAACAAGAAAAAAATGGCATGAAAACTATATATAAAAATATCAATGTTAATATAAAGTATGTGTTCACATTAGTCAAATGTAATTGCAACATTAACCAAGTTTTTTTTTTGACCAAAACGAATGGTTATAAGTTTATAACAGGAAAGTAAGAACTGATAATTAAAAAATAAGAAGTCAAACCTACTTGTGTTCCTCCTCAGACTCCATGCACATACTTGTTAAACACTCCATTAAAACACGCAAAGACTAGTAAACCTGAATCAAAATCTTTTTTGTTAAAATCGAATTCTTCTAATATGTGAGTATTAAGAATCAAAACCTTAAGGATTAAGCGTGTATTTATCAATGCGCGTGAACATTTTTTTTGCCACAAAAACCCTAACTAGATAGCATAAATTGACATGTACGAAGTTACCTTTTCATCGTTTTGGTGGGTGACAACAGCAGCAACTGAATCAAACAATCAAAATGTAACAACCCGGATAATTATAATGAATCCTAGAGTGACACCTGTCCAAAACCCTCCATATATTCCAGACATGTTGTTGAAGGAGAGGTATGAAAATGATTATAAAAGGGCATGTATGTGAGTTGAGGGGCTGAAAGTGTAAAAAGGGCAAATGTCCTTGTCTCTGGAAGTCCCTTAGAGACCGCAATATCTAGCCTCTTGCGGTCCGGAAGAGGGTTCAAAAAGTTGTTGCACGCCAGGGTTCCTTACTGACCGTAAGGCTTAACCCCTTGTGGTCCGCAAGGGGTGCGTTGACAGCAAAAGAATTGCTAGCAACAGCCTGCTGCACATATTGCCACCTTTCACGAAATCTTGCCACCTCTACCTCTTTTGGACCAGAGTCCTCTCTGAGAACCCTCAAAATTGTGGTAAAGGGAAATGAATTTTAAAAAAAAAAACCATTAGCAGTGGAGCCAAGCCTTGAACTTGAAACTTTTACATTATCTTGAGATGGTTTTTCCACTTCACTACCAACACTATTATGTATAATAAATGAATGCATATATTAAATATATAATTTACTAGATATATAAAAGCTGATAAAAACATTTCGGACCCTTTGAAAATTTGGGCCTCGAGTAACGCCACGGGTTGGCCGGTCTAAGAGCAGGCCCTACTTTGGAAACCTCATTTGCCACTAATCTTGCTCTAAGCACCACTCCGAGCACATGGCATCACCTAGTATTAATAGGCACTTAGTTCACTTGTTTCATCACACCATTCACACTTTACTTCAAAACAAAGTTGCTTTTGCTTATAAATAGCCTCCTATCTCTGAGTTCTAAGTGTTCTTCAAGTTTAGGTAAGTCTTTCCTTTTAGTCAGTTTCAGTTTATTAGCTAGATTACATCCGAAAGTCAAGCGGTTCTGACCACTTTGTTCAAATCAAAACCCGATTAAATTTAACCCTGTGATCATTATATCATAAGGAATAATTCCCTACAATTATACCTTCTAATCATCACATTTAAACGGGTCAAATGACGAGTCAAACATATATTTATAAAAAGTCAAAAATGCCCTTTTCACAAATAATCAGGAATTATAAGCTTATGAAACCTATATTTTCGACTTCAAAACAGAATATATAACGTCAAAAAATATATTTTTACTTGTCGGACTCGTCATATACCCATTTGACCACCCGAACCCGTTTCTACGCGCACGACTAGTTAAATGGCATAAACCATATAAAATAGTCGTATTGGGTCAAATAGGGATGAGCACGGTACTCGTTCAGTACTGAAAAATGGGGAAAAGTGGTTACAGAATACACCAGTTCGGTACCGATATTTACCGGTTTCTTACCAGTAAATAACCGGTACCGGTACCTGGTCCCAAATGCTCATCCCTAGGGTCAAACCTCTTCAAAACATTTCCAAATCAAAATGTTTGGTTAAATAACCCATATCACATGAGACTCCTCACTCGTATGGGTATAAACCACATTCTATCCGGTCAACGCTTAACCTAACGAAACCGAGCGTAATTTTAAGCTAACCGGCCAAAGTCAAAAGACTTACAAATGACCCCTGAACATTCTAACGGATAAAATTCTGTCCATTCTGAACTATAGAGGCCTCCAGATAATCGCACCTAGATTAATAAACTTTGAATACAGCTGTGCTACGAGAACTAAATACACTATGAGAAATACAGCTAGCACAGGTAAATACTTTTTACCCTATTTTGTTTATAAAACTTGGGATATTGCATTAGCCACTTGGAGCGGGTATTGCAAAATGGGCAAATGCTTTCATAATGTAATAACCCGTTTAATTCGTTTTGATTGAATAACATTAAACACTTGGGGGTTAATAGTACTGTGTCCGAGCATCCCGACTTATTAATTGAAATGGCCATATAAAATTAGCATGGGGTGTAGGCATACATCTGACAGACGCAAAATATTAAAGATGGTGTGTATACTAATCATGTACCAGCATGTGATTTCCGGTCCTGACTGTATTGACAAGCATGTAAAACTGGTAAAAAGAAATCTATCCTAATGTAAAAATTAAAATGATTACCAAATGGTTTTCATATATATATACATATATATATACATATATATATACATATATCAAATGATTTTCAAAAGATTCGATTAACAGTATTTACCACTGACATTTTTAAAGACTGACCTCAGGTGACGAACCTCAATAGTAGGCCTGGATACGATTCGACCATAAAGCTTTGGAATTTACAACTCTATGGCTAAAGATATATGATGTCTAAAGTTCTTTTTATTTTAATCATGCCTTGTGGGATATTTATACCGAACATAATGTTATAAATTTTATTTAATATAATTTCAAGTTTTTATACTTGTACTTTATCATCATTTACTTCTGCTGCCAATTGTTACATTGTTATCCGACTGTCAAGCATAAACCCTAAGTCTGGGCACACTGGGAAATCAAGGTGTGACACAAAACATGATAACTTCTTCATCAGACATTGATACTTGTAGATTGAGGAATAGATATATGAAGAACAAGAAAAGGGAATGTATACATGTTTTGCTTGAATCAACGATCATCGAAGACTTGTCGATTGATTAGGAAAATATGAACAAAAGAATATGTTTTGAAGAAAGATGAAACACAAATTTCTACAGATAATTCAGGATTTTATACAGGAGCGATAGGATTTTGAATATCGAACGGAGAAATATCATGATGGAAGATACGTGAATATAATCGGTCATTTGTAAAGTAGAAATAATTTTATAAATTCATGGGCAATTTCTACTGAAATAGTTCAGGATTTATGTAGGATTTCGAATTCGACGAAGAAAATCAAGCTAAACAATGCATTGGGAAAGAAATAAGAAAGATGAATTTTCATATATAGTTGAGGGTTTTATTTAGGGTTCTGAATTCCACATAAGAAAATGATAATGGAAGATACGTAAATCTAATTGAATAATCAATAAAGAGATCTAAACAGCTTTAATCTTCTACATTTCTACCTTTTCAAGTAAATGATAATTAATCAATAATCAATAAAGAGATCTAAACAGCTTGTTGTCTAGAAATAGATTCACCTACCTAACTAAAAAGATTATAAATTGTGTGAGTTGATTATTTTTTTAGAAAAAAAACTAAAGTTAAATAGAATAAATTTAATTTACAATATAATTACATTGTAGGTTTTCACGCTTTAGAACATCTAAAGATTTATTTTTCTTTTTGACTTGTATGTTTATTCGTTGTTGATAGGGCCTCGAGAGACATGAATCCAATATCATCATGGTACTAAATTGATTAGGAGAGTTGAAAGTTACATTTCTTAATAGAGATGGCAATAAAACCTTAACTCCATATGGGAATACCTAAAATTCAAAGCATATGGAATAGGTATGGAGTTAGGTAATTGGGTGAGATTATTTTTTTCTTTTTTTAGTTGGTATGAGATGAAAATAGGATTTGGTAAATATGCCCATTTACTCGAATTCGATTACCCGATAACGTATACCTGATTACTTCCTTCCATTCTAACTATTAGATTCCAAAAATATTACGATATCCTAAGAAGACGACGCCTCTATCTTCCTTATTCTCTCCCCTCGTAAACTTGTAAGCATCTTCAAATTTCCTGTAAGTTCTATTTTGTTTCAAATAGATATCTGACGAGTTTTGGGTTAACTATACCCATAGGGTCTTTTTAATAAACTAACAAGTGTGCGTGAAACCCAATTGATAATTACCTGATGGATACTAGCGGGTTTGGGGATAGAAATTGGACAAGCTTATATAATCAGGTATAGAGTGAGGATTACCCAAGCCCACCTCATCTCTATCCCTATCTCTTAAGTTGTTAGATGAACGATTGTGTTTTTTCATTGTCGCCGTTGCATGATTGAGAATACTTTATTGTTATTTTTATATTTATTGTCATCGTGTGATTATATTAGTAAATGCATTGTTATCATGAATTTTGTGTGGTCACTTGTACCTTTATGAATAATTATTTGTAAAAATGTAGCATGACTATACAAATTATACATACAATAGCGTGATTAAACGGATTTCTACATAAAATAACACTCGACATAATCCAATATAATCAAGCAAATGTCGCTTACTAATCACGCTAAAGCGAGAAATCACAAATTAATGCTTATTTACCTATAACTCTTGTAATTTTTTTTATTTTTTTTAAATCATACGTGATAGGGATTGTTATGTTGGCTCAAGTTATAAAAATCAACTAATAGAAGGGGTACTCTTCCTTCCACTAATTAGTTTTTTTCATGTTATTTACAAAATTGTCACAATGATTTTCTCTTGATAAAGCGAGATCAATAACACGTTTATAAAACTACAAGAACCATATAAATGCGTGTACATAATGCCCAGTAAAATTATTAAAATGAAAAAGATAACTTGTCTCTATATCTCTCTTATACATGTGCATATCCATATATGCATTTATAAAATACTATAAATACCATATTGTTCAATTGTAGATCTTAAATACATGTGCATATCCATATATGCATTTATAAAATACTATAAATACCATATTGTTCAATTTTAGATCTTAAATATATCAAACTTTATATACATTGTAGTCGATTGGTATAAAAAATACCACAAGAATATAAATAAGAAGTGTGTTTTTTAAGTGTATGAAGTAGATATAGACCCTTAATGAACCTCTTTTAATGGTTAATACTGAGTTAGTGAGAACAAACAAGCCAAGTAGAACATGAACTGTTCAAGATCGACTCGTTAAAACCTCAATTGGTTAGAGCTAAAATGAGATTGAGTTCGAGCATGATTTTAAAAACATGCTCGCTTTATTAATAAGGCTTGGCTCAAGCTTACGTATGGAGCTGGAGTATGCTCACGAATCTAAACAAGGCTATTATTTTTTATAATTCTCATTTAAAATTATATATATATATATATATAACAATAATAATAATAATAATAATCGTTATATACCGTCATTATAAAGAAAATAAATGACCATGTATTATGTTACATGTAAACCTTATAATTATACATACATATATATATATATATATATATATATATATATATATATATATTAAATATATAAATTTATAATAATAAATCGAGCCGAACTTGAGTTTAAAAATCTACTCATGAACCAATCTCGATTATAAACAAAGTATTTATTATAATAAAAATAAAACATTTGTTAAGAACTAGAAAAACATTTACGAGACAAAATAAAATACTTCAATGTGAAAACAACTCAATTTTTGCTAAAATTTATCAAAATGTTTATAAAAAAAAATAAAAACAACATTGTGTGGTGACTCTCAGCCAACATGGCACGCCCACACCCGTGCTCACTTACACTATTTGCTCTAATGTTGTGGGGGTGAACTAGTTACAAAATACGAAATATGGTTATGCTATACTTTTTTCAAATATCGTAATTGTAATTAGTTCCTTTTCAATGTTAATATTAAGTAATAATTGTTTTAGGCAATATGGGGCTAACATATTTAGTAGAAGCTTATGTCTCTTAAACTTGAGGTCTTAAGTTTAAATTTAATTAGTTTAAAATTATCTAGTATTTTTGAGTAGATGTAAGTATCATCATTGAAAAAAATAATTGTTTTTAAGAAATATTACGTGACTTAACATTGAACGAATATATATTAATGTTTACATATAGATAAAAAAGTTATAAAATTTAATAATAAAAAATTGTAGATATTTTTATAACGAAAAAGATATGTGAAATTTACTTTATATATATACGGGATAAAGAAACATGGTATTCTTTCTATTGATTAATATAATTCTTTATGGACATAAGGAATCTTCAATGTGGGGACTAGGGGCGTGTGTGCCTGGGGCAGGGGTGTCATCTCATGTTATTTTATGGAGTATCAATAATTGAGCAAAAAATCTATATGCAACTTTATGCAATGGGTATTTGTTTGTAGGGGTTTTTATTTGGCTATATTTTAAGGCTAATTGCTTTTTGCAATAAGTTATTTTCATTTATTTTGTTGATTATATAACATTTAAGGCTAATTGCTTAAAGCAATAAGTTATTTTCATATATTTTTTTGATTATATAATATTTATATAATTCTGTATATTAACATTTGCAATTGTGAACAGCTTTAATTCAATATAATACATTTAGTTAGTGATTTGATTTTAGTTTGTAGAAATATAATATTGTTGTTTTTTATCTTTAAAAACTTATATTTCTAACCCTAAACTTTAATAAAATCTTCGTACGACCCCTGAATTTTAATATTTTTTTATAAATAATTTACGTTTATATCCATAAACTTTAAAAGATTTATCAATTAAGAAGTTTAGTAATAATTCTCTTCCTATGAACGGTTTACGTTTCGATCCCCAAACTTTAATTGAGATATCATACGGCACTTAAAGTTTAATAAAGTTCATTTTTAACAAATATTGGTTCTTTTATCTTTTTTATAAGTTTAATCCTTTTTTTATTTTACTTATCTTTATTTCACTTATTATAATTAAATATAACTTTTAAACTAGAAATGTTATTTAGTTGTGTTACTTGCTTATTTTTATCATCGTTTAGAATAAAAGACTACATGGTCTAAATTAACTTTTCAATACACCAGATAACAAATTTAATTATTGTTTTACTTACCTGATTAAAGTTAAAACTAACTTTTAATCTAGAGATGTTTACTTAACCATGATGATTGTTTATTTTTACGGCCGTATAGATTAAAGTTTGCATGGTCTATAATAACCCATCGATATGTCATGTAACAAGAACATCCTCGCAGGCACGTTCCTACAGCCCCGCCGCAAAGCGCGGCTTCGAGACTAGTTATTATAATTAACAATTCACCTTATTTTTCATAAAAACCATTGCAAATTATAGCAACATAACGTATTAGAATTAGTAAAATCAATATTGTAAAACAAGGTCTAAAAGGTCGAGTACTCATCGAGTAATTGCTATAAGTTAGGTTGCGGAGACGATTTTTTTCAACTCCGCCTAATTACCTGGAATCGACCAGACGTAGTCAATCTCAACCAAAAAATCGGATCTAGCCTGTCAATTCGGGCCGAGTTTGACTTAAAAAACATAATTTCTGTGTCTATCATATTAACGAATAAATATCATTTTTTTACAAAATTAATTTTGTTTTTTAAATACTTTACTATTTGAACATATATTTTTTATTTATATTGATATTCAAGTATTTTGTTATAAATACTAGTAAATTTATAATATTTGACATATATATAATTTTCCAAAAACTATTTTTTTTATAATTTAACATGTCTAAGTACTCTCTACCTGGGCCAAGTACTCTCAACACCCTAGTCGACCAACTTGAGAGCGCCTAGCGACTTCTGCAACCGGAAAAATTAAAAACTATTGTTATACTAATCGGTAAACTATGAAAGTATGATGTAGTTACTCTTGAAAAGCAAATGATTAAGGGGACTCGAGTCGTCTCCTAGATGAGAGCTCGGGTTGGCAAGGGATCATGAGAACACTGTCGCAAGTCAAGCTAGATGGAGCACACAGCTTCAAATGTTGGCTCATGAACCTGTTGCTAGATGGTGGAAAATGGGGGAAAGTTGAAAGTTGGCAAAGGATTGGAATGCAATGGTTCAAGTGATTGGTCCATTCTTCCAAGATGAAAGGGATTGAAAATAGCTAGGAAGGGTAGTAAAATTCAGTTGATTAGGCTTAAGGGTTGAAAGGGTTCAACTTTCAAGTGATAAGTGCCCCCTCCACCTTAATATCACCACGAAATTTATTTTGTTATAGTAAACAAAAACTCATTTTAGGTTCTCAATAAAATTTAGGAATGATCCGAATGAGAGCTTTGGTCTTGAGTTAATAATAATTGAATTTGATATACGCTATGCGTATATTCTTTGTTACAATTAAAGTTGTTACTTGTTACACACGTAAATTTATTATCATCAACATCAACTACCATATGTTGATTAAGAATCTCATATTTTTCAAATATTTAATTGAATTATAACAATTATGTTAATTTCTTTTAGTTATCTATATAATTAATGTGACAAGTTTGTTTTTGGTTTATGCTCATGTCAAACCTAATAGTGATGGTAAGTCATTATTATGATTATATAACAACTTTATTATGAAAAGACCACAATTTTATGATTTTGGATCAGGTTGAGCCGACTTTAAAAACAACTATAATAAAATATCTATAGTGCAATACTCATATATGAAGTATGTTATGTAGTCATCAGTGAAGATGCTCACGGTTCGATACGATTGATTCTCATAGAATTAATGAGCCGAACAGGAACAACGGCTTTTAAAAAAACTAAACCTGTTAATATCAGAATCTATGTGTAGTTAAAGCTATCCAAAGACCAAAAGATCACAACATGTTTGAAGACAAAATACACTATGAAGCTATTGTCAAGTGGGAGTCTGTTGGTGCATATTTTGTGACAACAGCTTAATAGTTTAATAGTTTAGTCTTTTGATATTTTGTATTGGGCTTAGCGTTTGTGTTTAGCTTGTTTAGAGTTGTTATGGGCTTGGAGAATGGCCTAGCCTAGTCCAAAGCCCAATATGCAGACATGCAGTATATATACATGTTTTGCATTAGGGTTTTGTGGTAGCAAAAGGGAAAAAGAGAAGGGTAGAGGAGGTGTGAGAAATCTACAGAGAGTAGCTAAGAGATTTCTTGTGAGTCTTGAATTGATCGTAAACATTCGTGTTGGATAATCAATAGAAGACGGTTTGAAAGTGATTATTCGTGTTGTTCATATAACTTGTATTCTATGATAATCTGATCTAGAGCATTCCGCACTCTAGGTTGGATAGACTATTATGTAGTCATCAGTGAAGATGCTCACGGTTCGATACGATTGATTCTCATAGAATTAATGAGCCGGACAAGAACAACGGCTTTTAAAAAAACTAAACCTGTTAATATCAGAATCTATGTGTAGATGAAGCTATCCAAAGACCAAAAGATCACAACATGTTTGAAGACAAAATACACTATGAAGCTATTGTCAAGTGGGAGTCTGTTGGTGCATATTTTGTTTCAACAGCTTAATAGTTTAATAGTTTAGTCTTTCGATATTTTGTATTGGGCTTAGCGTTTGTGTTTAGCTTGTTTAGAGTTGTTATGGGCTTGGAGAATGGCCTAGCCTAGTCCAAAGCCCAATATGTAGACATGTAGTATATATACATGTTTTGCATTAGGGTTTTTGTGGTAGCAAAAGGGAAAAAGAGAAGGGTAGAGAGAGGTGTGAGAAATCTACATAGAGTAGCTAAGAGATTTCTTGTGAGTCTTGAATTGATCGTAAACATTCGTGTTGGATAATCAATAGAAGACGGTTTGAAAGTGATTATTGTGTTGTTCATATTACTTGTTTTCTATGATAATCTGATCTAGAGGATTCCGCACTCTAGGTTGGATAGACTATTCTGTGAAGATCCATACGGATTAGGGGGCCTACTATAACCGATTAGAACCGGTCTTAAAACTGGTTTTTAAGAACCGGTTTCTTTAACTGGGTTAGCAAACTAATCAAAATAACCGGACTAAAAACCTGGTCTGTAGAATGTTGTTTTTTCCAGTAAAAATAAACAATTAGATGTTTTTTCTTAAAAAACTGTAGATTTTTATTGGGTTGTATATGGTAGAAAAAAAACTGCATTTTTGGGCTGTAAAAACAGCAGCATAATGCTGGTTAAAAACAACAGCTTAATGCCTTAAAAACAACAGTTTTATGCTGTTAAAAACAGCAGTTTAATGCCTTCAAAAACAACAGTTTTGTGCTGTTAAAAACAATAGTTTAATGCTGCAAAAACAACAATTTTGTGTTGTAAACTACATGCTATTTTTTGTTGTTTGTTGCCAAAGAAACATCATTTGTTAGTTGTTTTTGCTGAAAGAAGATGCAATTTTTGGCGTTTAATTATTAAAAACAGCTCAAAAAAAAACATAAATTAATGCATAAGTTGAGAAAAAAGTCTAAACCTTTATGGTTCAGATTGCAGATTCAAATCATGACAATTACACTGGAAATTCATTCAAACGCCATAAAAGTTTGTAAAAAAAAATAAACTATTAAAAATATCAAATCTGGAAAAAAATCCTAAAGACAAAATCATCTCAAACGACATCGATGTTCAAAACCCTAAATGCGATACAAACGACCAAATATTTTCACGATATAAAAACAAAATCTAATACACGGAGGTAAAATCAGAATAATATATCATTTAAACGCCATAAAAAATCCTGTAAAAAAATTGAACTATTAAAAACATCAAATCTGGAAAAAATTCTAAAGGCAAAATCATCTCAAACGACATCAATGTTCAAAACCTAAATGCGATACAATCGACCAAATATTTTCACGATATAAAAACAAAATCTAATACACTGAGGAACAATATATGAATATCAAAATCATACCTTGTTGGAGACGACATTTACGTGTAAGAGAAGTATACAAATCAAATAGCAAGAAACCCTAGCTATAAAAGAAAGAAGATCAGTGAACCATGAAATCAAAGATTGATATACTGGAATGACAAAATCAATAACAAAATCCGTATGTATAATCAAAACTATTGATGTCTAACATTGATTCCGAGCGTTGATACGGAGATCTAGTAGAGACGAAAAGAGTAGAGCGAGATAGAATTTGGGGAAAACCTAAATGCGAGATGAAAACCCTAAGCGCCGTTTGTGAGGAATATGAAAGAAAATAGCCGGGTTATGTGCTTATATATGATACAAATTCAGACCCATTTTAGGAGATGGATAGTCCATAGCGGATACACCAAAGGGAATTGTTGTGAGTTTTAGCGAGAGATTAGAGAATAGAGGCTCTAGATGGGGACATATGTCCCCTAATTAAGAACTTTATTAAATATGATAGATGTCACACCCTGACCCGCATCGGATATGGTAGTCGGGGCATGATTGGGTTTTCATCAAAGCTCATGACATTTACTATTATAAAAGTTTCATATTTATTATTTCAAATTTAAACATAACAATCCAATCAACACATAACTCATACAAACACAAGATGTTCCAAACAAAGCTTGCAAGTAACGTTTTATTTTCTTCTAAGGCCCATGTCCTACGTGATCCATGCTTCACACTTGTTCACCTGTATCATATGTAAAAAAATAGAGTTTTGGTGTCAACATAAGTTGGCGAGTGAATCCCATTTAATCATTAAGAAAAATGATATGTTTATTATTTTTAACAAAAAGTGCATTAACCAAATACGAGCAACGTATATGCAATCTAAATCACAAACCACACAATCAACTAGCAATGTACATGTGAGCATGATAAGCGATGTGTTGTGAGATCAAGGCTCAATCAAACGGAGCCGATCTAATATATTAGGCAACGCGACGCTCCACATGTAAGTAACGGGGAACAAATGGGCCTAATGTGAGAGCTTGAGTGTATTGAGAAATATAAACACAAATAACATTTAAACAACAATATCACATCGCACGTTAGATCACATAATGGTAATCACACGAGGTTTGAATTAGTGAGATAAACAAAAGCGACACATGATACACCAAAAAAATGAATAAAAAGGAGAGTTGTAAGAATTCACTCACAGTGGGTGCGTTTAAGATTCGACGAAGATTACGTACGATTGAGATGCCAAGCGACGATAATGGCTAACCTAAACATTCGCATAAAAATTTAGATGAAAATATATTTCTTTTGGTTGAAGTTAGTATTTTTAATTAACTTGTTATTATTTAGATTGATTTATTATTACTACATATATTTTGATTTGTGAATAAATTTAATAAATAAAAATATAAATTTTTAGGGAATATAATTAAAGTTTTTGTTAATAAAAAAATATGTTTTCCCCCTTGAATCGGACCGGTCGGATCTAGGCAGCGTGTCGGATTCGAACTCATGACCTCTCGTTTACGTGCACGCAACTCGACCAACTGGGCTACGTGTCTAACCCGGAATATATTGAGATTGAATTATATTTATATACTTACTGGATTAAACCATAATTTGATTATTTTAAAAAGGTTTGGTATATTATAAGGGTTGTGTAATGAACCGGTCTCGAACCCGCGCCTAATGTTTTGTTTGCACACAGCCCGACCAATTGGGCTGTGTGTCTAACCCGAAGAATATAGAATTTTAATTAATCTTATATACATACTACAGCCAACCATAATTTTATTTAATTAAAAAGGTTGGTTTATTATAAGAACAGTGCACTGATATGGTTTCGAACTTGTGACCTCTGCTTCGTGTTGCACACAGCCCGACCAATTGGGCTGTGTGTCTAACCCGAAGGATATAACATTTTTATATCTTTTATACACTTACTTCCGCTTTCATATTTGAGGTTTATAAAAAGGTTTGATTTATTTTAACAAATCAGAACATGTATTGACTCGAACCGGAGACCTTACGTTTCATGTGCACACAGTCCATCCAACCGAACTGTGTGTCTAACCCGGTTTAGACACCAATTTAATTTTTTTATTTATAAACCCACTTCATCTTCTTTATTTCAAAACATAACTGAATCTGATTTAACCAAATTGAACTTATTTGATTAACAATTAAACCATTAAACATGTACTGTTGTGATTAAAATAGAAGAATGAAAAGGATTAAGTGTAATGATATACCAAACAGAGGTGTTTCCGATCTCCGACGAGAATTCTGGCGACTGAATATGTTTCCGACGAAGAGCCTTTGATGAACAGAGTTGCAGAGAGTTTAGAGTGAGTATGTGTGTGCATTCTAAACGAGTTTAGACTCTCTATTTATAGGTGAATAGGGCAGCATGAATTTAGCTTTGAGTTTGGGATTTTTTTTTGGTCAAAAGAGGTGATAGCGAGATGTTTATGATCTAATTTGAAGGTGTTTTGACTCGATTTGAGTCTTTGTTCAAGACTGAAAATGTCTTCAGTTGATTGCGGAGATCTCGCAATCTTGATGATTGTCGTTGGTTTAAGTCGTTACCGGCGGTTCTTTTGAATTTGATTTCAAGGGTTGTTTTGATATAAAGCTTATTTGGTTCGAAGATATATCAGATTTGAGTGGGTGGTGTAGTGGTGTGATGCGCGTTTGGTTTGGGTTGAGACCCGGGTTCGATCCCCGCGGTCCACCCTTTTATTATTATTTTTTTAATTTAATAAGCATTATATTTTATATATTTTATTTAGTGTTATTATTTTTATTATCTTTATTATTATTTATATTATTTAATTTTACGGAAACTATTAACGACTAACATAAATTCAAAACAGAAAATCATAACATATACTTGATTACAAAGGATGAAGTACGTGATAAAAGCATCCAAATGCTAACAACTCATATGTGGCAACTTGAAACTAAGCTAGCAGAGCTTAAAAAAGGTAAGGGCCAACTTCCAAGCGACACAAAGGTAAATCCCTCTCATAATTCTTCACGTAATATTCCTATTAATCATGTAAATGGTTTATAGTTTTACAGCTATCGGAGGTGAGATACATGTCTATGGTATGATAAGCTAGTGAACGAAATAACTAGATCATGTGCGAATAGGGTGGGCGTAAGCACCATTAATCTTGTTTAAGACCACAGTACAAAGGTTAGATCTAGCGGGTGTTGGCGAGCCCCACTCTGGGTCATGGACCCACATGGAAGAGTGCATTTGTTGTCCCAGTCGAGGTTAATCGACAGAAATCGTCTAGGTTTGGATGCTTCCTATGTCGTCACACATATTAATGTCCTTGCAAAACATTAATGATCATGATTTCATTGACGCTTTACGTACCGGGTTTTTGTGATACAAAAACACTACTTATGTTTTATGGATCCAACTCATATAGTTAAAACTCATGAACTCACCAACTTTTGTTGATTTTCAACTTAACATGTATTTCAGGTAATTAGTGGATCTTTGCAAGCAGTTAAATCAAGAAACAATTATCAAGACTCCAATGCCACTTTTGAAGATTTGTCCGGTATATCCCGCCTACTTGCTGTGATATAAAGGATAAAACCTTATTATTTTAAAATCTTGCATTTTGGTTAGTTAACAATTTGACAATTTAATGGTTTGTAACAATATACTTAACTTAGGTTGCGTTTGAACCAATTTCAGTAATGGCATATGGAGAATGTTTTATTCATATAGTTTGTTTCACTTATGTTGTATGCAATGAGAACCAATCAGATCCGGTATATCCCGCCTACTTGCGGTGATATAAAGGACAAAACCTTATTATTTTAAAATCTTGCATTTTGGTTACTTAACAATTTGACAATTTAATGGCTTGTAACAATATACTTAACTTATGTTGCGTTTAAACCAATTTCAGTAATGGCATATGGAGAATGTTTTATTCATATAGTTTGTTCACTTAAGTTGTATGCATGTGATAGTATTTATCGATGACATATTAATATATTCAAAGTCGAAGGACGAGCATGAGCAACATTTGAGAGCCATCTTGGAGCTGTTGAAGAAAGAGAAACTATATGCGAAATTTTCTTAATGTGAGTTTTGGATTCGTGAGGTGCAATTTCTTGGGCATGTCGTGAACGAGAAAGGTATTCATGTAGACCCATCAAAGATAGAAGTGATCAAGAATTGGGAAGCACCCAAGACGCCAACCGAGGTTCGACAATTTTTGGGTTTAGCGGGTTACTATCGGAGATTTATTGAGAACTTTTGAAAAGTTGCTCAACCACTAACCGCACTCATGCAGAAAGACCGAAAGTTCGATTGGGGAGAGAAACAGGAAGAGGCATTTCAACTCCTAAAAGATAAATTATGTGATGCACCAATCCTTTCACTCCCTGAAGGTACCGATGATTTCGTGGTATATTGTGATGCTTCGCATCAAGGGTTAGGTTGCGTGCTTATGCAACAGGTAAAAGTCATCGCATATGCATCACGACAACTGAAGGTGCATGAAAAGAACTACACCACGCATGACCTTGAGTTGGGTGCAGTGGTATTCGCCTTGAAGATACGACATTATTTATATGGTACTCAGTGTACTATATTCACGGACTACAAAAGTCTGCAACATATATTTAATCAGAAAGAATTAAATATGCGCTAGTGACGTTGGGTTGAACTGTTAAATGATTATGATTGCGAGATGAAGTACCATCCAGGCAAAGAGAATGTCGTAGCAGATGCGTTGAGTCGTAAGGAACGAGTTAAAACCTTAAGGGTTCGAGCGTTAGAGATGACCATTCAAAGAAGCCTAACTACTCAGATTCATGACGCGCAAGTAGAAGCACTCAAGGAAGAGAATATTAAGGCGGAACTTCTCCGAGGTATGGAGAAACAATTAGTGCCAAGAGAAGATGGAACTTTATACCTTATGGGACGAGTTTGGGTCCCACTTTTTGGCGGTCTTCGGGAAATAGTGATGGACGAGGCACACAAGTCTAAATATTCAATCCATTCGGGTTCGGATAAAATGTACCAAGATGTAAAGGAATATTATCGGTGGCATAACCTAAAGAGCGACATCGCAACCTATGTCGGTAAATGTCTAACTTGCGCAAAAGTTAAGGCCGAGTACCAGAAGCTCTCGGGATTATTACAACAACCCGAGATTCACGTGTGGAAATGGGAACAAATATCCATGGACTTCATTACAAAATTACCCAGAACCTCAAGAGGTCGACATGATTTGGGTAATAGTAGATAGATTGACAAAGTCCGCGCATTTTCTACCGATTCGTGAAAAAGACAGCACAGAGAAGCTAGCCGAGCTATATCTTAGAGAAATAGTGGCTCGTCATGGAGTGCCTATTTCTATCATCTCAGACCGAGACGGTCGCTTCGTGTCAAGAATTTGGCAATCCTTTCAAAAGGCATTTGGATCTCGACTAGATCTAAGCACGGCCTTTCATCCTCAAACCGACGGCCAGAGTGAACGAACCATCCAAACACTTGAAGACATGCTTCGTGCATGTGTGATGGATCTAGGCGGCAATTGGGATACTCACCTACCCTTAGTGGAGTTTTCCTATAACAATAGTTACCACACGAGCATACAAGTCGCGCCGTTCGAAGCTCTCTATGGTCGAAAGTGTCGTTCTCCGCTATGTTGGGCGGAAGTGGGCGACAAACAGCTAATTGGTCCCGAATTAGTCCAAGAGGCTACTGATAAGATATTCCAAATCCGAGACCGTATCAAGGCGGCTCGTGATAGACAAAAGAGTTACGCGGACAAGAGAAGAAAACCAATGTCCTTTGAGGTCAGAGAAAAAGTTTTGTTGAAAGTCTCACCTTGGAGGGGCGTAGCCAGATTTGGTAAACGAGGGAAGTTAAATCCACGGTACATCGGACCATTCGAAATTTTGGCAAAGGTTGGTACCATTGCCTACAAGTTGAAATTACCTGATGAACTTAGCAGTGTACATGACACTTTCCATGTGTCAAACCTCAAAAAGAGCCCAACGCAAGAGATCGTTATCATCTCTGCAGAGGAGATCCACATAGACGATAAACTTCAATTTACCAAAGAACCTGTTGAGGTTATGGACTAGAAAGTCCTGAAAACTAGGAGGAGTCGTATCAAGCTGGTAAAAGTTCATTGGAACTCAAGACACGGACCCGAGTATACTTGGGAACGTGAGATCAAATCAAAACAAAATACCCCCACCTATTCGAAAAGACTCCTGCAACGAATGACTCAACTTGAATTTCGGGACGAAATTCTTTTTAACAGGGGGAGTATGTGACAACTGTCACTTTTGGATAATTTTTGTACAATTAAACAGTAAAGTATGTGACATAAATATGTGTTTTGAATGACTGAACTGCTTGAATTGCAGGACATCAATCTAAAAAGTGCACTGAATATGTTATATGATGCATATTATTTGTTTAGTGGTTACCATTTAAAAACTGCCTGAAACAGTGCATCAGAAACGACTATTAGACTAGCTGTGGCAGCGCAGTATCGGTACGCAGTTAAACTACAGATTTAGGACTTAGATGAGATTCCAATGCAAATTGTATATTAAACCCCATATGGGTAAGCAGGGATTAATGCTAACACTTTCCAAAAACAATACATGCACTGAAAACTGCCGGAACTATACACTAAACAGCAAGTCAGCAAAATCCAGCAAAAATTCAGCAACTACAAGCTTAAATTATATGCAGAATTATTGTTAAACATCATGCATGCTTAAAAGACATTGAAAGTATTGTTTGGCGCAATAACATATCATATCACATAAGTCTTGCAAGTTAACGTTTTAACGAACCGGCAACGAAACGAACACCCAAACACAATCTGAAACATCATATGAACTAGTTAACAATATTTTACATCATACAACTAGTTGAAAACATTAAACACATTTTTTTTATCTAAAATCCCTAAATTCCATACTCGTTGCTTAAACTCCCGTTTAAGGACCCGTTAACGAACCGAGCACCCGTTAAGCAACCGAACACGAACTAGTCATAAAATATAAACTAGTTAATGTTATTTATCAATATTAAACTAGTATATGGCAAGTTATACCTTAAAATACATCAAAAACCATTAATACATAAATACCCCTAACTAAATACCTAATATCCTGACTAAACAACTGACTAACAATTAAAACCAAACTAACCCCCCCCCATGTCTTGTAGACGGTCACATGTGGGCCCTCACATGCCAACTGTTGTCCCCCTAATCTTTTTTAGGACTTGGTGGATATTGTGATTGCATGATGGAGGTTATGTTGTTGAAAGATTATAAAGAGACAAGATCACCAACACTTTCACAACTTTCTAACACCAACTTCAACACTCCATCTCCTCCTTCTCCCTTGCCTACCTCACGGCCACAATACCACCTCTACCATCTCCATTTTCAAGTTTAATTCAAGACATTCTAAGGTGATCCAAGGGTGTATCAAGCATAGTTAGGAAGGTGACAAGTCTTGGAAGTGGAAGGACCTCTCTTGGGAGCTTTTATCCACCTATTTTGCATCGTCTTCTTCAAGTGTTCATCTTGCCACTTCCCTAGCCACAAGAGCTAGTAGTGAGCTTTCTAATCTTTCATTTGATATCTTAATACTAGTATTTTGATAATATATAAGTTACACCATGCAAGAACATCAACTTTAAAAGATGAACATATTAACAAGTAACCTAAAGGAAACAAAGTTATCTTGAAGTTGTAATAAAGATGTAGATATTTGTTTTATGCTATGGATCATAACCATCATATGTGAACTTGTTAGATGATGATTAAAACATGATCTAACAAGTATACACATGGATCTTACAAGATCCATGATCAAAGAAGTGATGAACATGATATATATAATAAATGGACTTTTTAAAGTGGATAAAAAGGGTTGTAAGATTCTTGAAATGTTGGATGATCATATGGTTAAAAATAATAAAAAGCTTGATGAATATATTTTAACATTATGGATGGTCTTGAAAATGTCATTAGAGTGACTAGTAATGTTTTCTAAGAATATATATAAGTAAGTTGTTAAAAATGATTTTTAACAAAGTTAGTGTATATTAGAAACTAAACCCATTTTTAAAGATCTATGAACATCTTAAACACATGGTTAAAAGACTACATGTTTTGGTAAAGTTCCATGTTCATTGTAACATCCGTCAAAAACGGATTTACCAAACCCGCTCCGTTTATTAACCGAACAATCAGTTAAAAATTTCGTTGCGAATTAAATGCCCAAAATAATTTTAAACGATACATAATCAATTATTATATGGGAATATATAATTAGTTTTTGAAAAACTGTTAAAAATATGAAAAAAAAAATATATATGTTCCTGCCGGGTTTCGAACCTGGGTCAGTCGCCGGGTCACGGTTCACAGACTTAACACTTAACACTTAAACCACTGCGCCACTGATGTTTCTTGTTAAATGTTAGAATCATTTAATTCATATCATGACTTTCCGAATTCAAAACCGGCGCCCAAATTTCAGTCGTCGGAAATCCCGGCGATCTCGCCAATAATTTAACGATTCCTTCCGTTATAACGTAAACTTTAAACACACATCGGTTATAACCGACGCCTGAGTCCGCGAAACAAACTATAACCGCCGGAAAACGTAATGACTTTGAATCAAGTCGGAAATTGGACCAAGTTCATCGATAACCTGACCTATAAATACCCCCTCGAACCTCTGCAAACTTTTTCGCTCAAAACCGCACCCTTTCTCGGCGAAAACTCACTCGCCGGAAAACTTCTGTATCTCGCCGGAAAACCGAGTCCTTCACTTTTAAGTCTTACTGAACCCTCTGAGCTTATACCGAAGTCACCCACATCCTTTTCAAGCTTTCTGAAGACTCGCTGCTGCAAGACACACGACGCCTGAGTCTGTTACTGTCACCGGAGTTCTGCCGGAAAACAGAGGAGTCCAGTCGGTATACCCTTCGCCTAATTTCTTTTTCTTTTCACTCATATCTCACTTGTAATTAACTAAAGAACGCTAAAGAAACCGATTAAAACATTGAACCAGTCGGATTTCCGATTCTGGTTAAAAACGGACGAAGAAGACGAAGTTCGGTAACATATAAGTATAATTAAAATCAAGTTATTACTTGGGTTAGACACACAGTCCAGCGGTGGACTGTGTGCATAATAAACACGTAAACGTCTCGAGTTCGAACCTTGTCTGACGCATGCTGCCTTAATAAAAATGTATTTTTTTTTGTTAACCGAACCGGGTCACCACTGGTATATGTTAAGTATAATAATAACCGGAATAATAACCAAGATAGACACACAGTCCAGCGATGGACTGTGTGTATGTTTAAATCACAGGTCACGAGTTCGAGTCCGGTCTACTGCACCGACTCGGACAATTATCTACTTTTTTAAATAAGTCAGAAATGAAAATACTTAGTTTGTATTTAAGTATAATAAAAATCGGTTTATATAACATGTTAAACACACAGTCCAGCGGTGGACTGTGTGTTAACTCAACCCACAGGTCCCGGGTTCGAGACCTGTGGAGCGCACCGGTCCGATTCAGTTACATCGTTTTTAAAAATAAATGATTTTCGGTTTAATCTAATTAGTATATAAATATAATTAAAAACAGATATATTTCGGGTTAGACACGTAGCTCAGTTGGTAGAGCTGCGTGCACGCGTACGGGAGGTCTCGGGTTCGAGCCTCACTCAGCGCACATATACTCGCATTCGAACCGGTCAAAGTCAACAGTCAACGGTCAATGGTCAACGGTCACGGTCAAAAAAGTCAAATTTTTTATTATTTTTATTTATTTATTTTAATTAAAATACTTAAAAATAACATTTTTAAGGTTGGAAAATAGCCTTAAACTCACAAAAATACACCCAACAATCCTACTAAAATGGACTAATAAAATCCGTTTACTTACCAAACCATAATGCTATCTATCTAGGTTAATTTCACTCGTGGTTAAAACCACCTCGCGTGCATTCAACATCATCAACCGAACGCACCCACTGTGAGTGAATCTTACAACTCCCCCCTTTTTAATTACACGTTTTGGGGGTGTCATGTGTCATAAAATAATTAACTCATTTATTTAAACTTGTGCCATACCATATCGTGATCTAAACTTAGATTGTTTATATTGTTGTGATTACTTATTTCATTTTGTCAAATTATATGAAAATCATTCATTAAGCCCATCAGTTCCTCGTGGGAGACGAGTTGAACAACGCGTGCCTCAAAACCAATCCATTATTGTTCATGTGTGTATCATTGAGTTTATATTGTTTGTAGTTATGTCTTTCATATTATCATGTTTATGCAATTCATTCATTAGGCCCATCAGTTCCTCGTGAGAGACGAGTAGAGCAATGCGTGCCTCTAAACGTTCCATTATTGTTCATATGTGTTTTATTTAATATCTAATGATTGTTGAATAAGTTTATATCTATTTTTACTCATGTGTGGTTGTGCACTCATTTCATAATCAATTAAATAAACTTGTTCAAATGTTTTCCATAGGATTCACTCGCCAACTTTTTGTTGATCCAAAAACCCTTTTACACATGATACAGGTGAGCAGGTTGAAGCAAGGAAAACATAGGAAATGCCTTAGAAGAAAACAAAGAAGCTTAGATTGATGTTAGGTCATGATGTATTTATGGTTGTAAAGTTCCTATTAAATTGTATTAATGAATATGAAACGTATAATAAATGTCATGAGCTTTGATGATAACCCAATCATGCCCCGGTCACCTTTTCCGCTGCGGGTCGGGGTGTGACAGATTGGTATCAGAGCCATGACTATAGGGATATAGGATAGGTTATTAGACCCTTAGAGCCTATACTATAGTCTGCCTAAATTTTAATTGATTAGGTGGTTACATACAAACTTGTGATATTTATTTGTTTCATATTTGATTATACTTACAGTCAAACATACATGCTTATATACATATTCATTATACATATATCAATGTTCATATACTCAATTCATTTTCATACTCTCATTATTCAAAGATTTTGTTGCAATTTTCAAATCTCATCAAAGTGAGTTCTGCGACGGGCATGTAGTAACTGGAAGGGTACAAGTACCGGTAGTCGGAACGTCCTGTCTAGGTTGGTATTCGTATAAATCCAATATAACGGACCAGTTTGCCTACCTGGGGACTAACGATGAGAGTACGAAGGACCTATTAGGCCAAAGCATGCCACACCAAACGTCGTTCGAACTAACCTCACTTTGAGGTGTCACCGTGTCTACACCTGGACACATTCCGAATATCACACGTTGTATACATTTCTCGATTTTCTCCGGGTTTTAGTGTACGCAACCAGGCAAACCCATGCGAACCATATGAAAAACCGGTATTCATGGGGCCCACATGATTACAAAGGTAAAGTATGGCGGCATGTAGGGCCTAATGGCGAGCAAAGCCCAAGACATCCTATGGATGTAGTAGATTTATTTTTCTATAATTATTTTATGAATGTTCATTCCTGAATGCGACCCATGATCCCAAAAGCATCCAACTCATACTCTTGACATGTATTCCTTGTATATGCCTTCTAACCTCGCCCGTAGGAAGACGAGAGCAGGAAAAGCCCGCGAATGCATGGCTGCCCTAATCGCTCAACAAATGGCTGCCGTAATACCCAACATTGTAATCCCAGTACAACAAGCACTTACCGCTAATCCTGTCAATCAAGAAAACCAAAACATTATCAACTCTTCCCCAAATACCACTAAATGCACCTACAAGCATTTCAAATCATGCGACCCTCCGAAATACAGAGGGACTGAAGGCATCACCGCTCTCCTCCATTGGTTTGAAGAAATGGAGAACAACTTTCTAAATTGCGATTGCCCCGATGATCGCAAAGTGCGATATGCTATCGGTCGATTATATGGGATAGCACTTACTTGGTGGAATACAGAGAAGGCCAAACGAGGTGTTGAAGATGCTATGACTTTAACTTGGAATGAATTGAAGGAAATCATGACCAGACGATTTTGCCCAAGGAGCGAAATCAAGAAATTAGAAGATGAATTTTATTCGTTGAAGCAAAAGGAAGGAGACCACACTACGTACAACAAAAGATTCCTCGAGTTACATCAAATGGTTCCCAACATGTTCACTCCCCTTTACCGTTTGATCGAGCACTATATTCGTGGTCTTCCGTCAAAGATTCAAGACCCTGTAATAAGTACCACGCCTACAACCTTGGAAGCGGCAATGGAGTTAGCAACAGAGCTCACCGAGAATCGAATCCGAAACAAAGACTTCAAGGAGGAGAAGAAGAAGGATAAAGAATCGACTGAAACCTCCGACTCCACCCAAAACGAATCCCCTTCTCAACCCAATCCTAAGAGAAAAAGAGACGGGCAACTTTTCGCTGCTACCCAACGTAATCAACCAGTTTTACACGCCATACCCATCCAAGCTATCCCAATCACTCAAGTGGCACCCAACTCAACTTACCTAAATAAGAAACCATATCTTGGACCTCACCCTCAATGCAACAACTGTTTTTACCACCATCCCCTCACTCTACCTTGTCGACTATGTGCAACATGTGGACGCTATGGTCATTTGAGCAAGGTTTGCCGCACCTTTCAAAACCAAATCTCTCCCCCTACTCAAACCATGAACCAAACCTATCAACAACCCCAATACCCCATGTTCCCATATGTTCGAGCTTGTTTCAATTGTGGCGACCCTACCCACTTTAGAAACACATGCCCTCAATTGGTTAACGTCATCAACACTCAAGCTCAATCAAACCCAGTAAACCAAGAAAACCCAACCGCTAGGCCACCAGTAAGAGGAAGAGTCTTCAACATCAACGCCAATCCTGTCGAAGATAATGACGGCCCGAACGAAGATACCCAACTAGTCCTCTTCACCGAAAATCCAGATTCAACTTCTATCGTTTAGTTTTATGTTTTTCTTTATCACATCGAACCAATCATAACTTAAGGATAAAGCCAATGAAACTTTGACGAGAATACGGTGGATACGCCGCTGGTACTTCCTATATATAAGTATTCTTGTCAAAGGATCAGAAGCATTATCTGGCGGTTATGAGAGGTTCCATGTGTAGACTGTTAGAGTAATTATTGTTTATTATTTCAGTACATGCAATTTCATAGGCCGCCGCTCCCCATTTTATGAGCGTTGAGCATGTTCCCCATTTCATTATGAGGTTGAACCTGGCGTGCCCACATTTTTTTCATTTTCAGTACATGCAATTTCATAGGCTGCCGCTCCCCATTTTATGAGCGTTCAGCATGTTCCCCATTTCATTATGAGGTTGAACCTGGCGTGCCCACATTTTTTTCATTTTCAGTACATGCAATACGATCGGCTCCGTTTGATTGAGCCTTGATCGCACAGACATTTTCATTATCAGTATCTCGTGGTTGTTGTGTTTGTTGTAGAGTCGCATAGAACTAATCATAACTTGCGGATAAAGTCAATAGAATTTGACAAGAATATGGTGGATACGCCGCTGGTACTTCCTATATATAAGTATTCTTGTCAAATGTTCGGAGGCATTATCAGGCGGTTATGAGAGGTTCCATGTATAGGCTGTTTGTGTGATTGTTGTTTAGATTAAGTTCATTATTTTCAGTACATGCAATACGATCGGCTCCGTTTGATTGAGCCTTGATCTCACAGACATTTTCATTTTCAGTACATGCAATACGATCGGCTCCGTTTGATTGAGCCTTGATCGCACAGACATTTCATTATCAGTATTTTGTGGTTGTTGTGTTTGTAGTAGAGTACATAGAACTAATCATAACTTGTGGATAAAGTCAATGAAAATTTGACAAGAATATGGTGGATACGCCGCTGGTACTTCCTATATATAAGTATTCTTGTCAAATGATCGGAGGCATTATCATGCGGTTATGAGAGGTTCCATGTATAGGTTGTTTGTGTGATTGTTGTCTAGATTAAGTTTATTATTTTCAGTACATGCAATACGATCGGCTCCGCTTGATTGAGCCTTGATCGCACAGACAATTTCATTTTCAGTTCATGCAATACGATCGGCTCCGTTTGATTGAGCCTTGATCGCACAGACATTTTTCATTTTCAGTATTTATGAGTTTGTTGTATTGGTTGTAGAGTCACATAGGACTAATCATAATTCACTGATAAAACCAATGAAAATTTGACGAGAATATGGTGGATACGCCGCTTGTACTTCCTATATATAAGTATTCTTGTCAAAGGATCAGAGGCATTGTCAGACGATTATGAGAAGTTCTATGTAGGATTTAGTAGTTTCTTGGTAACTAATCATAACTTGTGGATAAAACCAATGAAAATTTGGCAAGAATATGGTGGATACACCGCTGGTACTTCCTATATATAAGTATTTTTGCCAAAGGATCAGAGGGATTATCAGGCGGTTATGAGAAGTTCCATGTAGGATTTAGTATTGCCTTGGTTGAAGTTTGTGTTACATTTATATCATCTTGCTATTTAAAGAAATTGGATTGTGTTCCATTTCTACATAAACTAACCTCTCCATCATAACAAATGAGAGAGGAACTGTCACCATTCAAACATATATGCTATCAGAATGTGGATTCAAATATTAGCTGTTGTGTTTATTTATGTTCTATAGTCATAGAACCAATCATAACTTACTGATATTAGCTGTTGTGTTTATTTATGTTCAAATATTAGCTGTTGTGTTTATTTATGTTCCATGTAGGTTGTAGTATTAGAAGTTTTGCCTTAAGATATAACCATACCCTTCCAAACATATCCAAACTCTTATGCATGATATCATATTTAGCGAATCAATTCTGCTTATCAATACTTTTACAGTAGGCAACAAAAAGCGATTCCTGTAATAGAGTACTTAACCCTTACAAGGAACGTTACCGCCTCGAACAAAAACTTAAACCCTTACTTTCTCTAAGCATGTAACTGTCAAACTAAACACCATCATTCTTTTAGTCAAATATATCACTATTTAAATTTCGGGACGAAATTTCTAAAAAGCAGGGGATACTGTAACATCCATCAAAAACGGATTTACCAAACCCGCTCCGTTTATTAACCGAACAATCAGTTAAAAATTTCGTTGCGAATTAAATGCCCAAAATAATTTTAAACGATACATAATCAATTATTATATGGGAATATATAATTAGTTTTTGAAAAACTGTTAAAATATGAAAATAAAAAATATATGTTCCTGCCGGGTTTCGAACCCGGGTCAGTCGCCTGGTCACGGTTCACAGACTTAACACTTAACACTTAAACCACTGCGCCACTGATGTTTCTTGTTAAATGTTAGAATCATTTAATTCATATCATGACTTTCCGAATTCAAAACCGGCGCCCAAATTTCAGTCGTCGGAAATCCAGGCGATCTCGCCAATAATTTAACGATTCCTTCCGCTGTGTGTTAACTCAACCCACAGGTCCCGGGTTCGAGACCTGTGGAGCGCACTGATCCGATTCAGTTACATCGTTTTTAAAAATAAATGATTTTCGGTTTAATCTAATTAGTATATAAATATAATTAAAAACAGATATATTTCGGGTTAGACACGTAGCTCAGTTGGTAGAGCTGCGTGCACGCGTACGGGAGGTCTCGGGTTCGAGCCTCACTCAGCGCACATATACTCGCATTCGAACCGGTCAAAGTCAACAGTCAACGGTCAATGGTCAACGGTCAACGGTCAAACAAGTCAAATTTTTTATTTTTTTTATTTATTTATTTTAATTAAAAATACTTAAAAAATACATTTTTAAGGTTAGAAAATAGCCTTAAACTCACAAAATACACCCAACAATCCTACTAAAATGGACTAATAAAATCCGTTTACTTACCAAACCATAATGCTATCTATCTAGGTTAATTTCACTCGTGGTTAAAACCACTTCGCGTGCATTCAACATCATCAACCGAACGCACCCACTGTGAGTGAATCTTACAACTCCCCTTTTTAATTACACGTTTTGGGGTGTGTCATGTGTCATAAAATAATTAACTCGTTTATTTAAACTTGTGTCATACCATATCGTGATCTAAACTTAGATTGTTTATATTGTTGTGGTTACTTATTTCATTTTGTCAAATTATATGAAAATCATTCATTAAGCCCATCAGTTCCTCGTGGGAGACGAGTTGAACAACGCGTGCCTCAAAACCAATCCATTATTGTTCATGTGTGTATCATTGAGTTTATATTATTTGTAGTTATGTCTTTCATATTATCATGTTTATGCAATTCATTCATTAGGCCCATCAGTTCCTCGTGAGAGACGAGTAGAGCAACGCGTGCCTCTAAACGTTCCATTATTGTTCATGTGTGTTTTATTTAATATCTAATGATTGTTGAATAAGTTTATATCTATTTTTACTCATGTGTGGTTGTGCACTCATTTCATAATCAATTAAATAAACTTGTTCAAATGTTTTCCATAGGACT
Organism: Scalesia atractyloides; assembly: GCA_947069175.1. NCBI lineage: Eukaryota > Viridiplantae > Streptophyta > Magnoliopsida > Asterales > Asteraceae > Scalesia > Scalesia atractyloides. Next base: position 2,751,841 of record CAMTDV010000003.1, read on the forward strand.
CACTCGCCAACTTTTGTTGATCCAAAAACCCTTTTACACATGATACAGGTGAGCAGGTTGAAGCAAGGAAAACATAGGAAATGCCTTAGAAGAAAACAAAGAAGCTTAGATTGATGTTAGGTCATGATGTATTTATGGTTGTAAAGTTCCTATTAAATTGTATTAATGAATATGAAACGTATAATAAATGTCATGAGCTTTGATGATAACCCAATCATGCCCCGGTCACCTTTTCCGCTGCGGGTCGGGGTGTGACATTCATCATGACCAAAAAATACATATATGTGTACATGGATTACTTGTTGAAAAGATTGGGAATAAATTGATGAGTTTTGAAGCTTAACACATGTTTTAAAAATATGGGAAACCTCCTAAATCTAGGGAAAACTATGGCAAAATTTTTATAAAAATTAAACACTTAGAAAAATATATGGTTATAAAGATCTTACAAGTGAACTTGTTAAAAAACCATAAATGTAACAATCCCATGTTTTTATATAAAAATAAGTTCAAGAAGACATGATTTTTATAATGATAAAAATGGGCATAAATATATATTTTTGAAAAAATATATATTTAGTGATCATAAGAATCACAATTTATGTGCTTGTTAATTGTGTTACTTATGTATATAGTTAGGAACTTGAAAATAAACCATACAAATAAATACATAATAATTGACAAACAAATAATTACAAAGCATATATATACCTATCCATACCATACATGGAAGCAAATACGGACACATTGGACATTTGGACTATATATGAACTATAGGCTAAAAATATGTAATATATCGAAGCTTGGTAAGTATTATTTTCAAAACCGAACACTTGACAAAATATATTTTTTTACAAATATAGAGACTATATCGTATTTCGTTGCCACTAAAAACATATTACTTTCAAAGTAAATAAAAAGATATATTTCAAAAACCTTCTAAAAATATATTAAGTTTGGTAAAAAGTAAAATATATGGTTTCTATAACTAATCGCAAAAATATATTATTTTAGATATATATACACTTACCAAGCATAATAATATACTAACTTGAATATATCTTAAAATTATATAATTTAGGAATATACAAAAATAGGGGCAATACATACAAGAAATATATGTATTCCTATACGTACAAATACATGCCAATATATATACCATTAATATTTGATGAAAATACATTTATACAAGTATTGTACTTGACCATGAGAATACAAATAGGGATACACAAATACACAATACAAGTATACCTATACTTGGGGGGAAATACATAAGTATAATACTTGGCAATCGTTAGAAATGGATAAGTAAACCATGAAACCAATGAAATAATTATTTATATCAAGACACGTTAAAAAAATAGATTATTTTTAACAACCCCATCGTAAACAAAATGATATATATAAAGTAATGCATACAAATAATGTAAGTTAAAATATAATATTTTAACTAACACATCGAACTTGGAATTATATATAATTAAAAAGAATTATATATGGAATAATTCTGACGATGGAGTCGCCGAGGCAAACGGGTGGAACCCGTCCATGAGGTGTCATGGAACACATATGTATTACTCGTGCGAGGCACAGAGTCTAGCGGGCTGGGCCCGTGCTAGTAACACATGCATTACAAGGATACACATATACTTAATAAAGTGTATCTATTGTTATCATACATTGAGATGTATATATAAACAAAATCAAAACTAAACAAGTCTTAGTAAATAATTAAGACAAGAAACAAGAACAAGAATCATTCAAAGACCGAAGTGTCTAACAAAACCTAACGCGTTTGTAGGTTGTGGTACAAAATCAGAGAAAAAGTATTCGAGTTAATCAGTTTAGCAGAAAGCAAAGCAGTGAGTTCATGTCCCCCTTTTCATCTTAAATGTTTTACAGTTTTACAACTATCGGGGGTGAGATACATGTCTATGGTATGATAAGCTAGGGAATGAAATAACTAGATCATGTGCGAATAGGGTGGGCGTAAGCACCATTAATCTTGTTTAAGACCACGGTACAAAGGTTAGATCTAGCGAGTGTTGGCGAGCCCACTCTTGGTCATGGACCCACACGGAAGAGTGCATTTGTTGTCCCAGTCGAGGTTAATCGACAGAAATCGTCTAGGTTTGGATGCTTCCTATGTCGTCACACATATTAATGTCCTTGCAAAACATTAATGATCATGATTTCATTGACGCTTTACATACCGGGTTTTTGTGATACAAAAATACTACTTATGTTTTATGGATCCAACTCATATAGTTAAAACTCATGAACTCGCCAAATTTTGTTGATTTTCAACTTAACATGTATTTCAGGTAATTAGTGGATCTTTGCAAGCAGTTAAATCAAGAAACAAGTATCAAGTCTCCAATGCCACTTTTGAAGGATTTGTCCGGTATATCCCGCCTACTTGCGGTGATATAAAGGACAAAACCTTATTATTTTAAAATCTTGCATTTTGATTACTTAACAATTTGACAATTTAATGGCTTGTAACAATATACTTAACTTATGTTGCGTTTGAACCAATTTCAGTAATGGCATATGGAGAATGTTTTATTCATATAGTTTGTTCACTTATGTTGTATGCAATGAGAACTAATCAGATCACACCGTGCGCTTCCGACTATGAGCGGGTGTGACAGAAGGGGTGGTTGAGGATATTACGGGAATTGATAGTGATGAGGATGATGTCTCATCACCAATTGTGTCTAAGGACCCTATCATTGAAAAATTAATTCAAAAACCGGCTTTGGGTGAAATTTTAAAAGAAACAAAGGAGGAAGGGGACCAAGTCAAGTCCCGTTTCCTTCTGCTTTAGTTGACCCGGGAAAGAAAAACTTTATTTCAACAAAGGGGTCCTCAAAAGGAGGAATTGTTGGATGTGTTTAAACAAGTTAAGGTAAATCTTCCATTACTTGATGCGATTAAGCAAGTACCCGCTTATGCAAAATTTTTAAAAGAATTATGCACTCAAAAAAGACAACAAAAGAAAAAATTGCCTAAGCCAGGTAGATTCAACCGGACAAGTAAGTGCGGTACTAAAAGGGATTCTTCCTCCCAAGCTCCAAGATCCGGGAACACCACTCATAAATATTCAAGTTGGAAATTTTTCAATGTCAAAGGCGTTATTAGATCTTGGAGCCGGAGTAAGTATATTACCGGGTGGTTTGTATGATCAGTATGATTTTGGTCCATTAGCTCGGGTCGAGATAACGGTGGTTTTAGCTGGTTTGTCTCACAAGTTACCCCGAAGAATGGTTCAAGATGTAATTGTGAAGGTTGATAATTTTACTACCCGGTAGACTTTTTGGTCCTAGACTACTCATCCGCGGACCCAAAACAACAACAAAACGTTATTTTGGGTTGGCCATTTTTAAGCACCGCTCATGCTGTTATCGATTGTCGACTTGGCACGGTTGACATGACATTCGGTAACAGATAAGTGAGATTAAATGTTTTTACTAATACTTCTAATTTTGTTGGTGTTGATGAGTGTTTCATGGCAGATCTAGTGGATGGATGCGACCCGCATGAATATGAGGAAGAGGATGTTTGTGTTTATGATGTGTCTGAACAGGTACATACTTGTGATTTGAGGGTGGAAGAAGAAAAACAAGATGCAATGGCTGTGAAAGAAGGGCGACCGCCATGGACTCATCAGTTTGAGAGCTTTCCGGGGGAAATTAGTTCGGGCACAAAGCCATTATTGGAGGAGCCACCAATGTTAGAGTTGAAGGATTTGCCAAGCCACTTGAAATATGCATTCTTAGAGGATAATGACACGTTACCGGTCATTATTGCCTCTAACTTAGAGGTGGCTCAAGAGCATGAATTGCTAAGGGTGCTTCAAGAGAATCGGGCAGCTATTGGATGGACGATCGCTAATTTGAAAGGAATTAGTCCATCCATTATTATGCACTAGATTATTACAACTGATGATGCAAAGCTGACGAGGGAAGCTCAAAGAAGGTTGAATCCGAACTTGCGTGAAGTGGTAAAGAAGGAGGTAATCAAATGGTTAGATGCAGGTATTATTTACCCTATTTCTGATAGTGCTTGGGTAAGTCCTACCCAGGTGATGCCTAAAAAGGCCGGATTCAAGTGATAAAGGATGATAATGGTGAACAAATCGCCACCGGACGGTCACCGGGTGGCGTGTTTGTATCGATTATAGAAAATTGAATGCCGCAACCTCTGAGGACCATTTTCCACTACCCTTCATTGACCAAATAATTGAAAAACTTTCGGATAAAAAATACTACTGTTTTTTGGATGGGTACTCGGGCTACAATCAAATTGCTATTCACCTTGATGACCAACATAAGACCACTTTCACATGTCCTTATTGTACTTTTGCTTTTAGGCGAATGCCATTTGGCTTGTGTAATGCCCCAGCAACTTTTCAACGATGTATGATGAGTATTTTCTAGGACATGGTTGGGGAGTCGCTTGAGGTGTTCATGGATGACTTTTCGATTTTGGCACAAGTTTTGAGTCTTGTCTCGACGAGTTGGAAAAGGTTTTAAAAAGATGTGTCGAGAAATACTTAGTGCTTAGTTGGGAGAAAAGTCATTTCATGGTGCAAGAAGGTATTGTGTTGGGCCATTTGTTTCTGAAAAAGGGATGGAGGTAGACAAAGCGAAAATTCATGTAATATCACCGTTGCCTCCTCCTAAAAATGTAAAAGGGATAAGGTCATTTTTGGGGCATGCTGGGTTTTATAGGAGATTTATTAAGGGTTTTAGTGTTATTACTAAACCCTTATGTAATTTATTATTGAAATATGTTCCTTTTGACTTTACTAACGAATGTTTGCAAGCTTTTATTGTTTTGAAGGAACAACTGGTGAAAGCCCCTATTTTACAACCGCCAGATTGGTCAAAGCCGTTATAGATTATGTGCGATGCTAGTGATACAACTATTGGAGCGGGTTTGGGTCAAAGGGTCGACAAGAAGCCGGTGGCAATCTATTATGCGAGCAAAACTTTGTCCGAGGCGCAACTGAACTACACCACAACCGAAAAAGAATTATTAGCAGTGGTGTACGCCTTGGACAAGTTTCGATCGTATATTTGGGGAAGCAAGTGGTGGTGTATTCAGACCATAGCGCAGTTCGGTATTTAATGGAGAAAAAGGATGTGAAGCCCCGGTTGATTCGATGGGTGCTCTTGTTACAAGAATTTGATTTGGAAATTCGAGGTAAAAAGGGAAGTGAAAATGTGGGGCGGACAACCAATCTCGAATTCCAATGGAAGGGGTTGACGATTTTAGTGAGATTAATGAATGGTTTCCCGATGAACAGTTGCTCACTGTCTCTAATTTTGTAGCATCGTGGTATGCCCATTATGTAAACTATTTGGCCACGGGTGTTATTCCTAGTCATTGGACGAAGAGAAGAAGACAACAGTTCATAGTCCAAGTCAAGCAGTACATATGGGATGAACCGGATTTGTTTAAAATCGGGCCCGGTCAAGTGATTAGAAGGTGTGTGCCGGAAACGGAAGTGGCAGAAATTCTAACCCATGCTCATTCATCCGCTTGTGGGAGACACTTTAGTGGTCACAAGACAGGATATCGGGTGCTCACATGAGGGTTCTATTGGCCAACAATTTTCAAAGATGAATGTGAATTTGCCCAAAATTGTCTAAACTGCCAGAAGATGGGGAGTATTTCAAAGAGGGATGAAATGCCCATGTAGCCCATCTTGGTGGTAGAGATTTTTTATGTGTGGGGGATAGATTTCATGGGACCTTTTCCAAGTTCGAATGGGTTTTTGTACATCTTGGTAGCTGTGGATTATGTTTCAAAGTGGATTGAAGCCATACCGACAAGGACTAATGATCATTCGGTTGTTTGAAAATTCGTACAATCAAATATCTTTGCTCGTTTTGGGATTCCACGTGTTATAATCAGTGATGGTGGTTCACATTTTAAAAATTTTAATTTTGGGAAATTATTGAAGAGGTATAATGTGAATCACCGAATTGCCATGCCGTATCATCCACAAACTAGTGGACAAGTTGAAGTGTCAAACCGTCAAATCAAGGAAATTTTAATGAAGACGGTGCGAATGGATAGGAAGGATTGCTCGAGCAAGTTGGATGATGTGTTATGGGCATACCGAACGGCCTACAAAACTCCTATTGGCACAACTCCTTACGGTTGATGTACAGGAATGGGTGTCATATACCGATGGAATTGGCGCATAGGGCGCATTAGGCAATTAAGACAGTACACGCAGGTTATGACGAAGCAGGGAAGATCCGGAAGCTTCAGTTGAGTGAGATCGAAGAAATTCGAGATGAAGCATATGAGTGTGCGGCTGCATACAAAGATAAGCTCAAGAAGGTTCACGATGCAAAGATTCGGAAGCGAACTTTCGAAACGGGTCAAAAGGTGCGGTTGTATAATTCAAGGCTAAAGATGTTTGCGGGGAAATTGAAAAGCAAGTGGATGGGCCCCTATGTTATTACAAGAGTGGACAGGTTTGGAGGTGTTGATATTTTGGATGTTCGAACTAACATGAAGCAAACGGTGAATGGGCATCGGCTCAAACCGTATTTGGAAGGGAACGACATCAAACATCTTGAACTTGACAAAATGGGCTACATCCTACGCCCATTGGAAGCGGATTGAACACAAGAGGCCCAGGTTAGGTAGTGTAAATATATAGTTTACTTGTTTTGCTAGTTTGTTTCGAGTAAGTATTCGAACTTGTTTGATTTGTGTTTGAAACAAGTGTGGGGAAGTTTTTCAGAATTTCTCATACACTGTTTGAGGACAACACGGGTTTTTCGAGGGGGATGGTAGATTTAAAAGTATGTAACATATCGTTAAAAAAATGAAAAAAAAAGAGAGAGAAAAAAAGGAAAAGATTAGTTGTACAAATAGTGTTGGTTATTTCTTTTGTTTGTTGTAATAAAAAAAACCGGTCGATTCAATGAGCTATATGCATATTTTCCACCAATTCGCACCCTTACACATAGCCTTGTTACAACCCGAAAGTCCTTTTGATTTGTAAGCATGTTAGGCAATTTGTAGGTAAAGACTTGATTATTAATCAAGCTTATTGTCGCACATTCACATACTTGCATTGAGTGATCTAGCACAATCTTGCTAGTACCATTTTTTGTCACCGAGAAGAGAGTTATTGTGAGGGGTGTGTTATGTAGTATGATGGTATGTTGACAATTGGATGATATGTTTGTGTTTGATTTGCATGATGATCACTTTTAAGTTTAAAAACGTTTGAGATGTGCTGCTTGGGGCAAGCAACGTTTAAGTGTGGGAATGTGACGGGTGGTCTATTGGACAACCCGAAAGTGTATTAAAATAATAAACATTCCACGTTTAGATGGGTTAATTGTTACGATTTGATGTCTACGGTGTTTATGGCTTCGCAGGTACCGAAGAGCATAAACAAGGGAGTTTAAACGTGCTTTGTCGGGACTTGCAAGTGGCTAGTTGAAGATGAGGACTTAAGAGATTGAATGAAGGGCAAAATGGGAAATTCTGCTGACCACCGTAAGCTACGGTGGGCGCCGTAGCTTACAGTGGAGTCAAGTTTCAAATGCACCATAAGACAGTCCCTCACTGCCGTAAAGAGATTATTACCCACCGAAAGCTACGGTGGCACCGTAGCTTACGGTGGTGAGATGCGGGAAAGTTGTAACTGCCCATTTTAACTCGATTTTCAAGGGTCTTTTCATATCTCAATGACTGGGAATGTTTGGCAGAGCTTTAGGGGCGATTTTAGAGTGTTCTTGTGGGTTCTAAACTTTTTCTAAAAATCACTTTGGTGATTTGATTCCTATGAACAATATAATCGAAGGGATGATGAATTGCAAGAACATGAGAGGCTAAAACTCCATGTAATCTTCTTGAGTGGAAGGTTTCTTGAACAATTGTGTTTCAATTTTTGATTTCTAGAATAATAATTGTTATTTGGTAGTTGTTATGGTGTTTGAATTATTGTTGGTAAATTGTTGATTGATATTTTATTCATTGCCTTAGACGTACGTTCTTGGTGTCGTTGACAATCAAGATATCACGGGGGTTGGATATTAGTCAATTGGTCATCGGGTAACAACCTCGCATTGTAAGTAATCCGAGTACTTAGTTCCCTTTTATCACGAGCAGTTAATCAAACACGAGTCATGTCTATGTGACTCTTTCTAGTTGAACTTGAAGCACATGCGTTACTTGAACCGGAAACTTAAGATGATCACTTGCTTTTAAATATGTTAAACAACCAGTCGTTGAATCGTTATTAGTTAAAATCTAAAACCACATAACCAAAAATTCTGAATTTAATTTCTTGCAATTTAGGTAATTTAGTCAAAGTATTACAAACCTTAAATAACGCAATTTCCACAACTCCCTGTGTTCGATACCCACTTACCGCTAGCTAGTAGCATTGTTCGGATTAAATTTACGTGAGACTACGACATCATGTCAGGCATCAATTTGTATTATTTACAAAAATAAAAACTAGCATTACATATCGTGTTGTAGCGGGGTGTAAAAACGAATAAATAACTAACAATGTGTGCGTTGCGACGAAACTAACATTATATGACAAAAGTCGCTTTCAACAATTACTTTAGATGTGAAGTGAATTGAGAAAGCCCACAACACAATTAACATCACGTCATAATCAAAGTGACACCCTATTGTAATACCAACATGAAATAACTGAGGGACTAAACATGTAAAGAAGAAAAGTTAAATAACAAACGAAAAACCTTTATTAAAGGTGAGCGACTAAACACATATATTAGGAAAGTTAAAGAAGCGGTGTGTTATGCCATTAAAATGCCGAAAATGCCCTTTTGGCACATAAATTGGTTTTAAACAATGATGTACATATAAAATGTAATGCCTACTAATGTAGTAACTTAATAATCATGTTTTGGCATAATATACTTGGCATTGACTCATCCAATCACTCGATAACGCCTCTGCGTATACGGTTAGCTTATGTAACTTAGTTTATGTATGTTAACCGAATTGGGTTAAACTCCTTCAATATCATTCATAACCAGAATGTATTATTCTTTACTATATTATACAAGTCTTAGTACTTGTGAGGGTTTAAACTACATTCTATCCGGTCACCGCTTAATCTAGCGTACCGTACCGTTTTCTTTATATAATAGTTAACCGGTCCAAGTCATATGACTTGAATAAGACCCGTTAACATTCTAGTGGGTTATTATACAATTCGTTCCAGACTAAGGTCGTCCAGTAAATTTCAACTTTGTTAGTTGTTTTGTTTGAATGGTTGTGCTTATATTTATCTTTGGATTTTAAATATTTAAGCCAGGTAAATACTCTTAACCTATTTTCCCTATACGGGCTTGTGAAACGGTATATTATTACCGCATAGTCGGGTATGGGATCAATGACCTATGTGTCGGGAATCCAAATAACCTGTTTTAATTCGTATTGCTTGATAACTTAAACATTAGGATTAATACGACCGTGTCCTGAATATCATCGGCTCATTTAATTGCAAAGGGCCACGACTTAAGCACGGGGTGTAGGCCTACAATTGACAGATGCTAATGCTATAATAAAATATTTTTATAACCCAATACGGGTTTATTCAATAAGGGTATTAAAGTGGTGTGTCGGTTAATCATGATCACGACATAGTTTTCGGGCCCTATCTGGATTGACAAGCATGTAAAACTGATAACATGAGAGATATTTTATCCCAAGTTATTTATGAAAATATATGTACCATTGTGTACCTAAAATGATTTTGAAATATTTTCAAAATGTGTTGGTTATTTGTATTTACTAGTTTACACTGGCGTATCTTCAAAATACTAAGCTTAGGTTGCAAAGTACGTAAAAAGGCTGGAAGCTGCCCGGTAAATGCTTAAGTGGAATTTGCAACTCCATGCATGAAGCCTAGTAGTCTGTTACATATTCATCTTGGTTATTTATCCGATCCGCCTATGGATCTTTTATAAACTTCCAGTCTATATTAAATTTGAACATTCGGACATTTGTAATTTGTAATAGTAATTTATACTCCCAGACTTCTGATGTGTTAATTGTGAATATCTATATCAATTTGTCAGAAATAAACCCCAAGTCCGGGCTTGCTGACACACATGATTAACTCATTAAGTCGAAGAATGGAACAACTGGAGAAGGCTAAGAAACAAAGAAAGAAGAAGAAAACACATGTTCCTTTAAGGCGGATGAGAAATGTAGATTGTTTTTGTAATTGAGTTATGTATTTGTTAAGAAGAAGATTTCTGAATAATATGTAATATGATTATTTTGTTTCAAAAATCTAATCTTGTTGGTATCGGTATTTGGTTTCTTGTCTTATTCCATAGTTTCATTTGTTTATGAAAATTGGAATATATAAGCATTCCTTTTTTCCCTTGATGATCCTAATACAGTAGTTGTGATTGAATTTATACTTTTTAGTTTTTAGACGTGATAACTACTTAATGACATGTACCTTAGAACTATTTTTCCCCTCTTAAGAAATAAATACAAGAGAGATTGCCAACAAAAACGACGCTTATTTCGAGAAACATAAATGTGGGCAATACGAACTCTGTTTTCTATAGTGTATGGACCACCTTTGTGTTTCATGTCAATTTTCTCAGGCCGTATGGCAAAACTTAGCGCTTTAGTGCAAGATCCCGCCTTTCTTAACGTTCAACATTAGAGACTTACATGACTTCGGTCCAGGCACAAGGAAAAGGAAAAGGCCTTGCACGCAATTATTCTTATTGGGGTATCTGAAGAATGCGACATGATGTTGTTTTCAATACCACCCCACCTACGATCGCAAAAGTTCCAGAGGAAATTAAATCGATGGGATACTTATGGGTCAAGAACTGGTCAAAGGAAGCGGGTATGACATGGGAAGACCAGAAGAAATTTAACGTTTTTGTTTAGTCGTTGTCTTTGTTTAGGTTGGCATATGCTTTATAACATACTATGTTTTTCTGTAAATAATGAATATAAATCTGTTGGCCGTTAAAAAAGAAAAAGAAAAAAACCTTGAAAAAGTGGGTTATATATATGTGTGTGTTTTTAATACATTAATACATTGCATAATCTATATCTATCAATATTTATTACTATATAATAAAAGATATCATGACACATGGCATCTATTATCTATTGGAAGCCTCTACTTTTTTTATTTTTCCGTCTTTTTTTTGTTACTTATCTTATATTAATTAAACTAATAATAAATCAATATTAAATCTTATCATATTTTGAATTTTGAATACAGTCCTTTTATTTTTCTAATAAAATATTATACTCTAATTTAAATTGTTAATTTAAGATATTTTTATATAAAACAAATTATTTATCACGAAAACCAAATTTTGTATTGCTATCTTATTTAGATTTATTCAACCCGTACAACACACGCGGTTTTTTAAGATATTTTTTACTATATAGTCTATAAATTACATTTATTTAACCCGTACAATACACAAGGTTTTTTAAGATATAATTTTCTATTATTTGGTATATAAAATTACAACCCGTACAATACATTGGGTTTTTAAAGAACTTTTTATTATTTAATATATAAAATTACATTTATTCAACCGATTGACATAATTTATAATTGTCAGTATTGGTACCAATATTTTATCACAAAAATGGTCGATTTGCTTTTTGAGTAACGTGTCTTTTTTTCAAGAACCATCTTTGCAATCACTATATCCATTGCGTATTGAGTATATCCGTTAGTAGTTTTAAAGATATAAATTTTCTATTATTTTGTATATAAAATTAGATTTATTCAACTCATGTAATATAAGTGGTTTTTTTTAAATAATAACTTGTTTATTATTTACTATACAAAATTACATGTATTAAACATGTTTAATACACGGGTTTTTAAAGATATCACTTTTTTTATTATTTGGAATATTAAATTATATTTACTCAACCTGTACAATACACGGGATTCTTTAATGATATAACTTTTTTACTATTTAGTATAGAAAATTACGTTTATTCAACCCATACAATGCATGCAGCTTTTAAAGATATAACTACTTTTTATTACTTGATATATAAAATTATATTTATTTCTCCCGTTCAGTACACGAGGTTTTTAAAAATATAACATTTTAATATTTAATATATTAAATTATATTTATTCCAATCGTGTGATACACCAAATTCTAACCTAGTTCAAGCATCTATATCTATATCTAAATTATATAATAAAAAAATCATTTGGGAGACACATGTCGTTCTATGGAATAATCTCAATTGTCTTTTCCTGTCTAAATAAATAGATATTATGACTATTAATTAATTTAAAGTCATCCACAAGTTAGTTAAATTATCTTTTTATCTTTTACCCTTTTGTTTTTCATATTTATTAATAAAGTTGGTTATTTCAGATTTTATCCACTAGCATCAATTATATTGTAAATAAATACTAGAAAACGTTAATTATATGTTATTATTTGGAGTTTCTAACGATTGGTTATAGATTAATGTAAATCAAATGTTCCCAAAATTATTTGACATTATATTTGTGATTTTTATTATATTGGTTGAATACTAGCCATTTGTAATTTTAGTTTTTAAAAATAAAAAAAGAACATTAGTAATTAGTTTTTAAAAATAAAAACGAAGAACATCAGTAAATGTGTTATTTTTTATTTCAAACATATGGTGTCTTAGAAATATGCTTATAAAGATATAATTTTTATTTATTTACTTAGTATATAAAATTATATGTATTCAAAGTTATATAGGATGCATTCAAGTACATGGTAGTTCTAATTCAAATTTAAGGGGGAAGTTCAACATATGTTAATTTTCTTATCACATGTGGCATCTTTTATATCATGGAAGTCAGTGTCATTATGTAAGCCATCTAAAATTTGGTTTTACCATATGTTTCTCACATTAAATATTCGATGTCACGTGTCAACTTCTAATGAACTATGGATTTTAAGAACTATATGACATGTTGTAACACCCCAAAAACGGGTTTGATAATCAAACAACGTTAATATTAAAGAGCGGGTAAAATATCGTTAGTTGTAAATTGAACCCGTGAACAAAATAACTAGAAAAAATTAACCTAGTTAGTAACATGTAAACAGGTAATAAAACATTGAGTTGTAGCATATTATAACCAAAACTAAACTTAAGGGACCAAAGTTGTAAAGGGAAACTTGCGTTTTATAAACAAAAAAAAAAATTAACAAACAACACACATAGTGTGTGTGTGTGTGGGTCGATTACCAGGAGAGCAAAACAAGGGGAAACCCTTGTTCAACCTTGATCCATTAATTGGAGGGTGAATTAGGGCTAAATCACATGCACAAGCATAAATTTGTGATCATCTAAGCTTGGAGATCACGTGGTATGTTGTAATTTATGTTTTGGTAATGATAAGTATGTGGATGAACTTGAAGGTGATAACCTTGAGTTTAGTATTTTCTTAGTATGGTGAAATTGATAATCAAATTATGTGTGTGATCATCATACTTGCAAGTATATGTGAAATACTTGAACAATTTTGTGATTTAAATAAGTGTTCATGTATGACATGAAGTGGGTTTTGATTATATGATGCAAATAATATTATGTTAATGTTAATAAGAGTAAAAGATCATGTTGTCTACTATTTTGTATGTAGAACTTGATTATATTAGATATTCGGATGAATGTCTAGTAATATGATGAAATGGGTTTTACATTGATGTGAAAGCTGAGTTAAATTGATGTTAATAATCACTCGAGCTTGTCAAAGTGAAAGAAATGATATGAATTTGGTTTGGGATTTTAGTTAAAATGGTAGCCTAAAAATAACGTCTACCGGATACTTGATGAAATGCCTAAGTGAGTTCGTTGAACCTATTTGTGCATTTGCATACGTTAATAGATAGTTGACTTTTAAAAGTCAAACTTACCTATAATAATATCAAATGGTAATTTTGATATAAAATTTCGTAAGGTGGGATAATCATGTTAAACGATTACTAATCTAACCATCTTGTGAATGGCAAATGATAGTTGACGCTTGACAAGCTAAGTGGAAGCTTGGGAAGAAGCGGGTCAAACGAATCTAGTACGGGGGAAAATGTCACACCCGGATTTCCAACCCAAATCCATACACCGGTGGGCCCGGATGGGGAGTATTGTGACGTCAGTTGATAACATCATAGTCAATAAAACATGGCACAGCGGAAGTCTTGGAGTAAAATTACAATTACAAACCAAATATTCGAAATAAAATAACATACAGGCTCGTAATAGAAGATCCACAGGTGGATCATTAAAATATACAAGAAAGAATATAAAACAGACTTTAGGGCATATCTAAGGATTTGCAAGATCCTCTTATTCACTACCGAGCAGCTTCCGGCCTATTTCGTATTGTACCTGCAGTTTAGTCTTTGGACGATACGTCAGCTTTCGCTGGTAAATACACCCAACTGACTCATTTTAAAAACATTTAAGAATGATTTTAAGTGCACAGAGCACAAAATCTTTTATAACTTGGGAAAGTTACTTTGTAACCTTGTTAACAGATTCATATGTTTGTCCATACATACAGGGCCCAGTACAGAGACCATGACATGATTAAATACACACCACTTAGAACTCACAGAGGAGTTATCCCCAACGTCTTGGGTAATTTGTATTTGAGCGTCTGTCAGGTGTATGCCTACACCCCGCGTTAAGGTCGTGGCCATTAACTAATCTAATGAGCCGAGGATATCCAGGACACGGTAATTTAACCCCCGATGTTTAAGTTATCAAACAAAACTGATTAAAACAGAATATGCGGATTTACTAGCCACAATCCGGCATTCGATTGATCCCATTTCTGACCAAGCGGTAATAGTTTATCGTATCCCAAGCCCGTATAGGGAAAATAAGTCGAGAGTATTTTCCTGAGCTAGTCTTCTTTTTATTTCAATAACTCAGCCGATACAAGTACTAGCGTGCAGATAGCATTTACCGGCAAGGCTCTAGTCTAGATTATAGCATAAGCTAACCAATTAAATACTATCGGTCTTTATTTAAGTCATAGACTTAGACCGAGTAGTGTACAAAATCAAAACGTATAACGCTTGATTAAACGATGATCGGATAGAATGTAGTTTAAACACGACAAGTACTTTGACTTGCATAATATGGGTAAACAATTAACATTCTGGATTTTGAGATTAAAATGATAAGGTTAGACCCGTTTCGGTTAAATTTCGTAAACTAGTTACGTATACTCAATAGTATGCTTATAAGTGATAATGGGTAATCGGATAAGTCATGGACAAGTTCTATATGCCATTATATTTTAATTAAGTTAAAATATTAGTAGGATATCAACTTATATGTCTGTTAAGGTTTTAAAACGAAATTATGCCTCATAAGGGCATTTTGGTAATTTCATGCCATATAAAAGAAACTTGAAATAATTTAATGTTATAATTATAAGTGTCACACCCTGACCCGCAGCGGAAATGGAGTCGGGGCATGATTGGGTTTTCATCAAAGCTCATGACATTTACTATAAAGTTTCATATTTATTATTTCCAATTTTAAAGAGAAATTACATCAAACATACAAGCACAACACGTTCTAAACACAACATTTATGAACTCTTTATTTTTCTTCTAAGGCAAATTCCTATGTGTTCCTTGCTTCAACCTGATCACCTGTATCATGTGTAAAAAATGGTTTTTAGGTCAACAAAAGTTGGCAAGTGAATCTTATAAAAGCATTTGAACGAATTAGTTATATTAGTTATTTGAATAAAAATGTGCATAACCAAATATGAGTATACGTATATGTAAATTTAACCACAAAACACATAATATCAGTTAATGCACACACACACATATCAAATGATGAACAATGAGATCAAGGCTCAATCAAACGGAGCCGATCTAATGAGGCACCTGATGCTCAACTCGTCTCCAACGAGGAACTGATGGGCCTAATGAATGATTTACACGCAACTTGACAAAATGTAAACACGCAATACAACAAACATCATTTACATCACACGTTAGATCATATAATGGTAATAGTACAAGTGTTTAAATAAACGAAATATATAAACGACACATGATACACCCCAAAACATGTATAAAAAGGGGAATTTGTAAGGATTCACTCACAGTGAGTGCGTATTCTTGGTTGATGACGAGTGCGCACGAGTTGAAGATTTGATCGATGAACAAATACTAACCTAAAATAATAATACGATAATTCGATAAATATAAGAAAAATAAAACATTTTGATTTATTACTTTAGAGTTTTTGGGTTAATTTTATGGTTTTTTTATTGTAATTTTTAAACCTAAATAACCATGTTTTTAAGTATTTTAATTGGTTTTTAATTAAAGATAAAATTACAAATTATTAGATAAAGTAAATAACAAATAAAATAAAAAAATATCAAAACCTTGTCAGACCTGACAAGGAGGGTCTGACCGGCTTTTTGGTGGAATTGGATGCGTGTGGTGGGATTCGAACTTGAGACCTTCGTTCACATGCATGCAGCTCTTCCAACTGAGCTACGTGTCTAACCCGTGAAACCAGTTGGGCTGGGTGTCTAACCCAGTGAAACCAGATATTTTTATATATTTATATACTTACTCGGTTAAATCACGTTTTTATTTACTAAAAAGATTTGTTATATGAACGGATCGTTGTATGTAATGAGACTCAAACCCGGGTGTACATGATAACATTGCACACAGTCCACCACTAGACTGTGTGTCTAACCCGGTGTATCTTACGGATTTAATTATATTTATTTCATGTTCAAACTTCATCTTCTTCACACAATTTACCCAGAGCCCGATTTAATCCTTAATCATAAATAATAGTTTTACTTACCGTTTTTAAGTTGCGCAATACATGATAAAAGTAATATTAACAGAATTTGAAAGTGTTATACCGACTGAACAATGAACTCCGGTTTTCCGGCGGCGGTTTCCGGCGAACTGAACTTGACTTCGGCGACTTGAGGAACAGAGAGTCTCTCCAACGAATTTAGTGGTTTGATGGGAGTGTGAGTGAGTTGTAGAATAGGTTACGTCTTATATTTATAGGTGGAAACAAGTTCAAGTTTTGAATTTCGGTTTCAGCCGTTTTCAATGAATGAGTTTGATGGCCACAGTTACCTTGTAACCGAATTAAACCATAATTGGTCTTCAAGCATGATTTGAGGTCGGTTTCCCCGAGTTAAAACACAGGAAACGGACATTGATTGTGGCATTTTGGGAGTTACAATTGTTAGGCGGTTTCAGCCTTTGTTCAAACAGGTGACACGTGAGTTTTTATTTAAGTTTTATTTGTTTCCATTATTACACAACCAGTGTGTGTGGTTCAGTGGTTCTTTGAGTGTGTGGAGTTTGTGGGGACCCGGGTTCGACTCCCAGTCACCCTTTTGTTTATTTATTTTTAAACTTTTATGCATTGCTTTTATTTATTTTTTTTATTATTTTATTTGTTTAATATATAAACTTTCTAGTTTATTTATTAACCGTAAAAATTAACTAACACAATTTATAAATTGAATAATGCGTAACAAAACATTTAATAGGTTCTTGAATTTTAAACGGAGCGGATTTTGAAACACGTTTTACATGAATGTTACAATAAGCATTCTGGAAAAATACTTTATTTATGATATAATATCAGTAGGATATCAATTATATGTACGTTTTATCTTTTATGACCAAATTATGCACCGAAGGGGCATTTTGGTCATTTTACACATAGTTTATAAATATTCTGAGTTTATAACATGTACCTACTGTAAATATGTTTAAAATAAGTTTTAAAATCAGTAGGTAACAAGTCTTGGTTAATTAATATGGTTTAAAACCATACTATGCGTTAAAACGGCGCTTATGTCGTAAAATGACGTTTTATACGATTTTACGAAAACTGATGTTAAGGTCAGATTAAAATGCTTTAAATATATTATTTAATATAACATATCAGTAGGTAAATGATTTACCTTGAAAAGATTTGATTAAAACCATTTTATAAGCCACAAGGGCTAAAATCGTCATTTATCGACATAGTTTAAGGACCTGTTTGAAAACTCAGTTTATAACTTGGTTTAACATCCCAAATAATCCTACTTATAGTATTACATCAGTAGAAACTCATTTTCAAGTTCATTACCATTTAAAACCTTGTTTTATGCAAAAAGAGCATTTTGGTCAAAGATGGCATAATTATGGAACTTGCGCATAAACATGGATTCTGATCATGATCATGTAATATAACCTCAGAGGGTTATGCTACATTACATTACAATCATAATGCAACTTTAGATCAGTAGGTAACTAATCTAATCGGGTCAGGATCGAAAGTCAAGGCAGAAGTCAAACTTTGCGACTTTCGGTTGCGAACCGACCCTAGAACTGAAATTGACGAGTCGAACATGTTCTTACATGTTCTAATAATTATTAACAACTTTTTTTAAGTGTCAAAACAGGTTTCATAACATATATAAGATCAATTTATGATTTTTCCGAAAAAATGGCCTCTTTGACTTTTTAGTAACTTAACTTTGACCCGTCAATTGGTCTAGCAAACATGATATTCAGGAGGTGCCCTTTATAGGGATTAACACCTACCTTATTAAGATCACTTAGCCATGTTCCGTTACGAACAATGGCTGGACCATACTGGTCTTAACCGAAAGTCAAAGCATTTTTCGAAAAAAACGCTTGACTTTTGGCTATAAAAGCCTATAAACGAAAATACACAAGGAAGGAACACTTACCGGTGATTCCTAGGGTGCAAAAGAACTATGTTGGATGATCCTTTTAGCTAGGAACTTCCAGAGGAGGGAGAAGAGTATGAATAAGAAAGGTGCAAGTTCAAATGGTGAACTTGATCACCTATTTATAGTTGGAGAACTCAAAGGATGTGAAGCCAGGTGTTTAGGGGTGTAAGAGGAAGCTTACAAGTGTCCCAAAACGTGGCATAGCAGTTTGGGAAGCCATGGTTTCGATTTAATGGTTTTTGGAGTTCCGTTTGGAGACCAAGCAAAACTTTCTGCAGCAGAGGGCTTCTCGTGCCCCGCGAGAGACCCAGGCCAGGTCTCTCGCGGCCCGCGACCGCCCCTTGGCCAGTTTCAAAAATTGGCACTTTAGCCCTTTAATTTTATAAAGCTTCTAAAAGCTTTCTAAGACACCTTTTTGGCACTTTTAGCCCTCCGTAGCCAATACTTGGCATACCCCGGATTATGCCCGGACAATGTCGAGCTCTCGGTTCGTTAAAAGGTCACTCAGAGGTATAAATTAACATGTTGACACTTTTAATCCCTCCATTATCCAACTTTTATATATTTACAAAATTGAACCCTCTTATCCAACAAATGGCACGTATGAGAGTTAGGACTTCGTAAAGGATCACTCAGAGGCTTATTATAAGCATGTTGACTCCGATGTTACTCAGAGGCTAGGCATGTTGACATATCAGTCACTCAGAGGCCAAATTTCAAGCATGTTGTAATATCAGTCACTTAGAGTCTAATGATTTAAGCATGTTGACATATCAGTCACTCAGAGGCTGTTATTTATGCATGTTGACATTGGATCGTCACTCAGAGGCTCAGTTTGAGCATGTTGATGCCTTTAGTCCTTATTGGTCTTTAATAGACTATATTTAAAATACAACACGTGTCATTATACTATTGGACACGATTTTTACAGGATGTTACAAAAAAGCATAATCGGATGCAAGGTAAGTAAAGCTTACACCCTTCTAGTAGATTACCTACTTATTGTATTGGTTATGAATAAGGTAAATCGGTATTTGAAATATGATGTTCCGACGCGGATTAATACAGGTCAGAACAAGTGAAAATGGTGAGAAACCATATTTGATGGTAAAAGGGGTAAAATTATAATTCGGTCATGTGATTACGAATAAACAATGAGCTTTGATTAAGTTATCTTATGGTGTAAACCGTAATGGGTAATGAGGGTAATATGGTAATTTGATTACGAGTTAACGGATAAAAATTAGTTTTTGAAAAAGACACTCTATAGCATAAGCCATGATGAGTCAAAAGAATTAAGAAACGATTTTTTTAAGTAATATGATCGTATGGTGTAAACCAAAACTGGCTATATGGATGAGATGGCAAATAAATACCATCTAACAAAGCTAAATTTGTTATTTAGACCAAACGGATCAAAAGGTGATGTTATCACCATTTAACAATAATGACTAATGGTCCTTTGTCGAATTTTGGGCTCACAAGGAGAATAGCTTATGGCTTGCATCACTATTTATTTAGCAATTAATAGTGCAAGGTAGTAAAACAAGTCAATGCTATGACCAGAGCCAGGTATGTGTACTGGGTCAAACTTTTAATAAGTACTTAAGGTCCGATGAGAGTTAAACAATTCATGGGTGGACATTGAGTTATTTAAAGTAAGGTATATCAAATAATTTGAATTGTGGATATTATGTTCTTAGGAACATAATGATTTTAAATAGAACAATTATTAAAGGTGCTCACTTGGTTAAAATACGCTCTTAAAAGTCCTTCGTCGTAAAAAGGACTAAAGTTGACCAAATTGCCCTTTAATTTGAAAACGAGCAAACGACTCTTAAGGGTGGTTTGAAAATGAGTAAATCTTTTCGGTAGTAAAAGTGAAAGGTATAAGTCGTTTTGGTCGAGTGCCTCGTAATGAGTCTTTTTATTAAATTGTTGAACCGAATGGTAGAATTCGGAATATATGATTTTACCATATCAAATCCACCAAAAATATAGTTGTGGTGGAAGATAAAAAGAAGTATTAGTTTGGAAATAGGAGGTAAGGAAAGAAGGAGCGGGATTTAAGCTCAAATGCTTGAATCCCTTAACGGGTCAAAATGAATATGCGCATAAATCGGGTAATTGTTTCGTAATTCATAAAAGTTATGAGTCCGGGTTAAGGATTCTTAGTTAAACATGTAGGTAAACATTTTACGGACATTTATAAACAAGTTTCGTGTGAAATGGATGAAAATTGAATAAGTTACGGAAGTTTTCGTAACAAAAACGGCAAACAAGGAAAAGCTGCAGCAACCCACCGTAAGCTACAGTGGCCTACCGTAGCTTACGGTAGGCAGTTGCTGATCGAAACAGATGCCTAAGCTATGGTGCAGAGCCGTAGCTTACGGCGGGGTATTTTTCGCAAAAATGTTGTTTTGGTTGTTTTGGACCTTCAGGTTTAACTTGTT
The DNA here is from genome assembly GCA_947069175.1 of Scalesia atractyloides. Taxonomy (NCBI): domain Eukaryota; kingdom Viridiplantae; phylum Streptophyta; class Magnoliopsida; order Asterales; family Asteraceae; genus Scalesia; species Scalesia atractyloides. The sequence continues at coordinate 2,773,090 of CAMTDV010000003.1, forward strand.
GTGTTATAAACTCCTTATAACTAACATATTTCATAATTTATGAAATATAGGTATCGAATTGAAGCACCGGACGATTATCAAGCTCATTGAAGAACCGAACACGATCAAAGATGAAACGTCCGCATTTCGATTAAAACGTTTATCAAATGGAACTATGTTAATATGCTAAAACATTTTGAAACACTTGTTAAATTCAAATTAATCTAGAATTTCGAATCATTATATTTGCATTATACTTACATTAATACAATAACTTTTATAAAAGTTATGTTTTAAGCTAATGGGTCTTAGATATGTTATTTAAAATTATTAAATTTAAAAAAAACATGTATTCAACCTGTGTAACACATTAAACAAATCCCGAATCTAGTAAAGTAAATATGTGAAACAACTTAATGCACTTTATAGGTATAAAAAATAAAATCGTCAAAAAAAAAACATATAAATATACCGAAAAAACGATTCTCTATTTTTCTAGCTTCACAAATATTTTATAATATAATTTAATACATAAATACGTGATAAATATTCAATTCATACATAAAGTATTTGAACAGACGTGACCGTATAAAATTTAATCATCATAAAACTACCCAAAACATAAATGTGAGGCCAATACTCTCCTAACTTTCCAACTTAAATACACAATACACACATTATAATATTAATTAAAATACCTAGAATATCTAAGAATCAGATGTATAACCAATAAAAAATTCCGATCACACAATAAACGAAATAAACCCACTACCAACAATATCTTTTTAAAAAATATTATCTTTTATTTCATAGAAAACACTCAAAATTCAAAATTCTCAATATCATAATAATAATGAGTTTTTTTTCCTAAAAGGGTGTTAGTAGAAAAATTATTTACCAAAATGGGTGGTTTGAAAAATATTTACTAAAATGGGTGTTTCTCATTTATTTTTGGTTTCCTTTATGTTTTCAACAAAATTTATATAAAAGGTTTAATTTGTTTGGAAATTTTCCTTAACATTTTCTAAAGACTTTTTGTAGTCACGTTTTTAGTTTTTTTTAATTACATATTTTTATGTTTCATAACTTTATAGAAGGCTTTAATAAATTTATACAAAATTTTTTCAGATATAACTTTTTATTTTTCATAAATTTATAAAAAGTGTTAGATAAAATATCTAGTCCAAACAAAACGATTTTTATGTGGTTTATTACATTATTTTGGAAACGTTTTCTTTTAACATTTCACCAATAATTTGTTTAATCATAAAATTATAAAACGTCTCTTCAATTTTCTTTTAAATAGGCTAATTTACATTAAATAAATAGTATTGTGTGACATGTGGTTATTTAAAGTGTAAAGTTCCATAAAAATAACTAATAATAATCACTCCAACTTCAAGTTAAAGCTAAATAATTCATATATATGATGTAAATAAACCACTTAAAGATTGTTAAAAGAAAACTTCTAAAATAATATATATAAATAAATCACTTAAAAATTGTTTCGGGTGGTTTAGATAGTTTATTAAACACTTTTGTAATTTTTATTAAGAATACATTTTCTTATTACATTTTTAAACTATTTAAAAAAAATCTCAAAAACATTTTAAATAAAAGTAAAAACAAAGCGTTCTGTAAAGTTATAAAAAATAAAACAATATATATCTAGAAAAAAACTAAAAACGTGTATCTGAATAAAGTGTTAAAAAAGTTAAGAAAAATTTCTAGAGAAATAAAAAAAATAACCTTCTATAAAGTATTACGATCTGACATTTAAGTATTTAACAAGTTATAGAAAACTAGCTAAAAACAGAAACGAAAGGAAAACACCCATTTTAGTAAATATGTTTCAAACCACCTATTTTAGTAAATAATTTTTCCACCAACACTCTTTTAGGAAAAAACTCAATAATAATAGGGATATTAGATTTAAATAAACTCAACTTTCATAATTAGTCGATAGTAATCCCAACTTTCGATTTGTACCACATCATCCTCAACGTTCAACTTACTGTCTGATAGCACTCCCAAACTAATCCAACACTAACCCACTTTGCTGCCATCAACTGCCACATCACCAATCTAGTGCCACATTAGCTGTCACGTCATCAAACGTCAAGTCAGATGCCATGCCAGCTGCCACGTCATCAAAAAAGCCAAATCAAATGCCACATCAGCTGTCACGTCATCAAAAAATTCCACGTTAGATGTCGCGTCAACACACAAGTGCCACATCAACAAAAAACTAACTGGGTTAGGGTTCAGCTAGTTTGGAAGTACTATCGGCCAATAATTAAAAGTTGAAAGTTGTGTGCTACAAATCGAAAGTTGAGAGTGCTATCAGACAATTGGTGAAAGTTTGGGTTATTTAAATCTAATCTCACATAATAATAATAATAATAATAATAATAATAATAATAATAATTTGTTGTTGTTTATACTTTACTAACCATCCAATGATGAGTAGAGAGAGGTCAAATAACAATAATAATAGAGCTCGCTAGCTATAGTTCTTTTCATCGGCGGGAGCAAAGGAAGTAGATGAGCATACGAAATACCGTCTCTCTGCTTCTACGGAACTCTCTTTTTTTATTCAAATTCCCCTTAATTCACTCATCAATCGCCATTAATAACTTCAGATTCTCATCTCTTCTTGTTTCAATTGCATCCTGTAACAATTTCAGGTCAGTTCGCTCATCACTTCTTGTAATTAATTGATCATCCTCTGTTTCTCAACTCTGTTTGTTTGCTGTTTAAGTGTGTATGATTGTAACTGAACCTGTTGTTTGATTTTGTTTGGTGGAATCGTGAACTGGTGAAGTGATCGTGTGGATTTTGTGAAATTGTTAGTTGTTGACCGAGTGTTTTGGTGGAATTTGTTGATTTAGGGTTTGATTTAAGGTGTGATTTAGGGTTTAAGTGTTGAAGTGGGGGTATGATGGTCTTTTATATGTGTTTTTAACTTTTGATGTTGATTTTGTAGTTGAAGTTATGGTGGTTTTGAATCATTTGATTCTGATTTCAATGAATCTCTAAAAGTAGTTATTGTTTGGTCCCAAATGGGAGTTGAAACTTTCTATTTGGGGATTTTCTTTTTAAGTCTTCTTATTTTGGAAAATCATAATTTATAACTTGTTTGATAGATGCCATAATCACAAAAAAAAAATAAATAATAATAATAATAATAATAATAATAACATATGTTTTTTTCTTGAAGCACGTGTCTAAAGGGAGTGCGTGTGTTTCTTTGATGAAAGATAATTGGTTGTAAGAAGAAGGATAATTGATATCAGTTTGGCATCGTTAGTTAGCAGGGTATTGGTGGGGTCCGTGGGTAAAAAACATGTGTTTTTTCTTGTAACGCATGTCTAAAGGGAGTGCTCGTGTTTAACTGATGAACGATAATTGGTTTTAAGAAAACGATAATTAATATAAGTTTTGGTAATAGGTTTACTTGGGCTGGTGGTAGGAAGTGATTCAATGGAGCAGCATTTGGAAAAATCTTTTTCAGGTGAGTGGTTTTAATGTTTTATCACTGGGTTCATATAGTTTTTATCCCAATGAATAATATTTAAATTTCATCATGCAGGTCAGCAGAAAGCTTCTCCAGCATCAACTGTATTTCAGGAAGTGGAAAATGCATATCGAGCATCAACTGATATCAGTTTGTTTTCAAGCTCATTACCTGTCATTGTGCATGAAAAATGTGCGATAAATCTCTTACATTATTCACTTTTGTTTTCACTTACGTATATAACTTTATTTCAAACTCAATTTCGTTTTGATACAATAAAAATCTATTGAAGATGGATTTCCTCTAGAAGACGAGAGTGAAGATATCGCAACTAGTTTAACCGGGAGCATGCTTCCAGGTGAGGAAGACGAGCCATTTACAGGAACTGACGATTTTGACCTCGGTGATTTGCCTACGCAATTGGAGGATTTGGATTTGGAAGACGACCTTTTCGAAAGCGGAGGCGGAATGGAAATGGACTCCGATTCCCGTGATGGAATTAGATTCGGTCTCTCTAATTTAAGGTTATCCGATAGTGTCCCGTTAACTGGAATTATTAACCGTCACGAGCTCCCCAATGGTGTGGCCCCCGTTGTTGGAGAACATCCGTACGGAGAACACCCTTCGCGAACTTTATTCGTTAGGAATATTAACAGCAATGTTGAAGACTCTGAACTGAGATGCCTCTTTGAGGTATTATATTCCAGAAAACATTGTTTTGTTGAAGACGTTTTTGTATTGGTTGACTTTAAGAAATGGTGATTTGTGTAGGAATATGGAGAAATAAGAAATTTATATACTGTGTGTAAGCACAGGGGTTTTGTGATGATATCGTATTATGACATCAGACATGCTCGTGCTGCAATGAGAGAACTTCAAAATAAGCCTTTGAGAAGAAGAAAATTAGATATTCATTTTTCAATTCCTAAGGTCTGTAGACACAGTAAATTCATTCATACTAGTAACATGTTGTTTATTTATTTTGAGTAAAATGTTATTTTCGTCCATGAGATTTGACCAGTTTTGCAACTTTCGTCCAAAGGTTTGTTTTTCCGCATCTGGATCCAAAAGGTTTGAAATCTTGCCATTTTCATCTGGCTCGTTAACTCCATCCATTTTTTCTCCTTTAAGTCAGGGGTATTTCCGCCTTTTTCGTTAACTTAAAGGGCAATTTTGTCTTTTTCAGGGGTATTCAGTCTTTTTACATAAAGTGAAAAAGACTGAATTGCCCTTTGAGTTAACAGAAAAGACAAAAATACCCCTGACTTAACGGAGAAAAATGGATGGACTTAAAGAGCCGGATGAAAATGGCAAGATTTTAAACCTTTTGGATCCAGATGTGAAAAAACAAACCTTTGGACGAAAGTCGCAAAACTTATCAAACCTCAGAGACGAAAATGGCATTTTACTCTTTAATATATATTTTATATATGTATATGATATATTCAGGATAAGCCGTCTGAAAAGGATATCAACCAAGGAACTCTGGTTGTTTTCAACTTGGATGCATCGGTATCCAGTGATGATCTTCGTCATATATTTTCAGTTTATGGGGAAGTCAAAGAGGTGTGATTTCTCTTTTAACGAAATTAATAGGGTTGAGAGCTCTAAGAACTTAATTCATTTTGGACTTTTTTTCAGATCAGGGAAACACCGCACAAGAGACACCATAAGTTCGTTGAATTTTACGATGTTAGAGCTGCAGATATGGCTCTTAAAGATTTAAACGGGAGGGAAATTGCAGGAAAACGAATCAAACTTGAGCATAGCAGGCCTGGTGGTGCTCGCAGAAAGTATGTATTAACATTTTGTATGATTACGCGTTCAAGAAATTTTTAGATGAAAACATATTATACTGATGTTCTTATATGTAGCTTGATGCAACAATTGAGTCTAGCACTGGAACAGGATGAAACTCGACCCTTCTGGCCCCATGTTGGTTCACCAGTGATCAACTCTCCTCCTGGTTAATATCTGCAAACTTTATACACTGTTGTTAAGACTTTAGTTTGTTTAGTTCGTTGCTTGCAGTTGTGGCAAATTGGGCGGGTCAAGCGGATTGTATAACGGGTAATTTTGGTATGGGTTGAGACATGGGTTGGTTGGGTTGACCCAATTTTTTTTTTGTAAGAGTAAAGCACACGAATGGTCCCTGTGGTTTACCAAAATTTTGGATTTAGAAGTCCCTAGCTTTTCAAAAATGCATGGATGGTCCCTGTGGTTTGCACTCTGTAACACATTTAGTCCCTAACTTTTTCCAAAAGTACATGGATGGTCCTTGTGGTTCGCACTTTGTAACGCATTTAGTCCCTAACTTGGACCTGCTAAAACCTTTGGATTTGTTGTCTGGGGACTAAAGGCGTTACAAAGTGCAAACCACAGGGACCATCCATGTACTTTTGGAGAGCTAGGGACCAAATCCAAAATTTTGGTGAACCACATGGACCATCCGTGTACTTTACTCTTTTTGTAAATAATCACGGTGTCAAACATGATAATTTTTTTTAAATATACGATTTGAACAATACTACGAGTTTTGAATAAAATGATTTTAGATGCTTTATACATTAAAAATACACTATCGGTAACTGTTGACCTGTTTGGCCTCCTTAGTTCCTTTATTCGACTACTTTGACCCGTCAGAGGTAAAGCATAACCCAAATCGACCCCTTCGTAGGTTAACAGGTCGAAAATCGAACATGTCACCTCTGTTTTATTATAATATAGTTTTGAGGCTGCGAAATATCTGGCAGGTAGCTGGACCCATCTAAGCAGTCCAAGGGACCACGGTTCACCGCAAGGGTTCAGCTGGTCATCAGGACTCGGAACACTTAGCCCAGGTCACAACCCTTTACCTGGCCTGGCATCTATACTTCCACCACATATATCGAACCCTGTAAAGATTGCACCAATCGGTAAAGACAACGTTTTCAAGTCAACACTGGGCTTTGACCATCAACAATCACATTCCAGTCCAGGGAACATACCGTCTTTTAACAATTCCAATTTTGACCCTTCGAGTATTGGTCGACTATCTGGTCCAGAGTTTCTTTGGGGCAGTCCAACTACGTACTCTGACCACCAAAGTTCTTCTTCTTGGCGGGCATCTTCGGTCTATGCTAGTCCTAGTCAGCATGGTTCGTTTCTAGGTCAACATCATCATGTCGGTTCCCCTTCATCGGCAGAGAGAACCGTTTTTAACGGTGTGGGACCGGTTATCGGTAAAGGAAGTGGTTCGCCTATTTCCCGAATGACGTTTTTTCCTAACAAAGGACCTATGATTATGGGGAGCGGTTCTTATCAAGGACGCGGAGCGTTAAACGAGGGTTTAAATTTAATCGAACGTAGCCACAGTCGGCGAGTTGATTATGCTGTTAACCAGATGGGAAATAAACAGTATCAACTAGATTTGGAAAAGATAATTAGCGGGGAAGATTCTAGAACAACGTTGATGATTAAAAATATTCCTAATAAGTAAGAAAGTAACAATCTTTTTGTTTAATATAGTGGAAGTAGACTGTTGTTACATGTTCATCACTGATTTTTTTTTCTTTTGATAAAAGGTACACTTCAAAGATGTTGCTTGCAGCCATTGATGAAAATCACAAGGGTACCTATGACTTTGTGTATTTGCCGATTGATTTTAAGGTAATTAGATAGTGTCATGGAGCTAACTTCATAGCTATGCAGTTAATGCGGTAAAAAATCGGATATCGGTCAAGGACCGATATTTGAGATGTAGGTTACCGCGGTGGGATAAGGGTAATTTTAATATCATGTAGAATCTATATATATAGCAATTTAACACTAACAATTCAGTATACTCCTATTATTAACAAATTAACCTTTTGCACCTTGCAAAACATGAACAATTGTAGCAAGTAGGAACTGATTAGGACTTAAAACACTAACAATTAATACTTAAAAGACTTACAACACTAACAGCAGCAACAACAAGAAAGACGAATGGTAGAACTAAGAAGAAAGGTACTAATATCGGGAAAATCGGTGATATATCGGTCAATATCGCCGATAATATCAGTATTATCGGCACCAATATTCCGACTGATATTTTACATGGAGACTGATAACCGATATATAGGTGATATATCACTGATATTACATGCATAGCTTCATAGTCAAATTAGTGTTAATATACTTTGATTTTGATCCTTCATGTTCACAGAATAAATGCAATGTGGGCTATGCATTCATCAACATGGTGTCTCCATCACACATTATATCCTTTTACGAGGTTCTAATTTTCTATCCTTTTTAGCTAATTTATTTTCCTTTACCCGTATGACCCGCTAGAGATTAACATAACCCTATACAACCCGTTCATAAGGAAATGAATGTTATGGGATTTACATTTTGTGCAGGTATTTAACGGGAAAAAATGGGAGAAATTCAACAGCGAAAAGGTTGCGTCATTGGCATATGCAAGGATCCAAGGGAAAGTGGCTCTAATTACACATTTTCAGAATTCAAGTCTGATGAATGAGGACAAGTGGTGCAGACCGATCATCTTCCAGTCAGAGGCCCAAGAAAACGATAATCTGGTACCGTTGACCAATTGTTTGGCTTCATATAATTAGTTAAAGTGTTTGACTATTGACCAAATGCCTAAATTGTTTTTATTCGAAGCGTTAGATTATTGTTGTCATACTATTGTTCTTATCATCATAATCAACTCACAATTTATTTATAATAAATTTTAAAGTACAAAGATGGTCCATGTGGTTTACCAAAAGTTTGGATTTGGTCCCCAGCTTTTCAAAAGTACACGGATGGTCCCTGTGGTTTACACTTTGTAACGCATTTAGTCCCCAACTGTACCAAAAACCACATGGATGGTCCCTATAGTGTGCACTTTGTAACGCATTTAGTCCCTAGCTTAGACATGCCAAAATCTTTAGATTTGTTGGCTGGGGACTAAATGTTACAAAGTGCAAACCATAGGGACCATCGGCGTACTTTACTAAGTTTAAAAATGGACAAAAATAGGACTCCAGGTCAACTCAACCCAACCCAACCCGTTTTGACTTGTTGGACAACCAGCCCGATCTTTTGATCATCTGCTAACTTCGTTTGTTATCAATTTATTTTTTCAGGAGTCTCTTCCCTACCATAACATGAACATATGTATTCGTCAACCGGATGGATCGTACTCAGTGGACTCGTTAGATGGTTCAACAAGTAGCCCGGAAAAAAACTAAACAAAAGAGGGTTTTTAACAAGCGGATTCAAACCAGAAAAAAAAAAAAGGAAAGTTGGTTTGTTGTATCGCGAACAAGAAGTTGTATAGAAATTTGAGAACATTGTGAAGCAGAGATGTTATAACAGTGGGCAGTCTTTGTGTGTAATTAAACTATCGGATACTTTTTAATATATGTAAATAATTTCATGTGAGTTAGAAATTTAGTGTCAAGGAGTGGTTTTAAGTGTATAGAATGGAGACAGCAGATCTGCAATAATTTCTAGATGATGGTCTCTTGTTGATCTTATATGTATATATTGACAAGTTGTTAATCCGGTAAGTTGTTTGTATACTTCGGGTAGAACTGCGTTGATGTGTGGTTTTTGATGATTTTGTTTGCGTGTTTGGTCTCCGAATTGAATATGTTGTACTCCTTTTGGTACCGTCATAGTTACTGTAAGTCAGGGTTCGTTAACGTAAAGGGTAAAATAAATAGTTCAACACGTTACATTACATGTGAGATTGCAAGATTACAAGTAATCTTGGAACATCTATTATCTGTAACCATCTGAACATGGGCGTTTGCATATGTCAATAAAGGCGAAAAAAGCGAATATAACGGTAGATAGATAGATAGATATGCTCAGTGTGTAGATATCACTAAAAACAACCACGAAATTCATCGATACCAAAGTGGAATGATGTTTAGTATTCATACAAAACCCCAATCACTTAACGAAAACTCACCTTGGCATTTCATCAAACATAAACCAAACATCATCAAATTTCCAAAAATGAACAAAACCGAATAACAATTAACAAAAAGAAGGTACCTTTGCTATAACCAGAGAATCACAAAACAAAAGATCAAAAAAAAGTTGTTGGATTATTTATTTATTTATTAATGCAAGAATGTTGTTGGTGGTTTTGATAATTTTTAGCATCAAATATTATTATTATTATTATTATTATTATTATTATTATTATTATTATTATTATTATTATTATTATCCCATGCTTCGCTGCGGGAATACGGTTTTAAACCAGGGGCAGACCTGTATACAAAGGTTCGGGTTCATCGGAACCCACTGAGTTTCGAAATTTTAATAACGTTTCTATATAAATAAAATATGAGGTGAACCCATATAAAAATGAGAGTGAATTTTGAAAAAATAATGTCCTTTATTTTTGTACCCTTTTTTCAGACGATGTTCTTTAAGTTTAAAGTTGATGAGTTTTGTACTTTATGTTTTAAAATCATGCACGTTATGTCTTTAGGCCTAACTCAGTTAATTTTTTCTGTTAGATCTGATTACCCAAGAGTATCTTAGTCTTTTTACCCATTTATATAAAAACGTTTTAAGAAATAAAACATCCAAATAAATTAAAAAAATTATATATATATATCAATCTATCTCTCTCTACACCTATCTCTCACTTTCTTCACCTCCATCAACAACCCCAGCATCAACCATCACCGTCTACCACTGCCTCACCTACCACCATCCGACAGAACACAACAAATCAAACCACCGCCCCACCTGCCACCATCCAACACACGAGAACCCCCTTTTCAATTTTGAACAATCGCGTCACCATCCACCACCAACAACCACCATCCTTCCACCACTATCTTCAACCACCCACCATCCACCACCATTAACCATACATCTTCTGCAACCACCCAACATCACCACCAACCATCTTCTACACAAACCACCACCGTCCACCATTGCCCCACCTGCCACCATCAAAGTAGACGTATTATTATTATTACTGTTGTTGGTCCCATATCGATGGTTTTAGAAAAGTGATGGGTTGGGTGGAAGATATATAATGGGGTTAGGGGTGGAGGTTTAAAGTATGATCCTTCAGGCAAGTTTTAATTTTAATGGGAAATGATGAGTGGTCATTACTAAAGCTTTTTTTGTTCTTTTTTTAATGTTATTATATTTTTTTTCATATTCAATTTGTTTTAACAACATTTATAAAGTTTTTTTTGTTCTTTTTTTTTCAAGCTTTCAAAAAAGTTATCTCATTGCAACTATGGATTTGAGAATGTGATACTGTGGACAGTTCAAATGGAAAAAAATTTATAGGAATAAAAAGAATATAGGAATAAAAAGAATAACTTTTAAACTAATAGAAATTTTTTATTTACTTTATTTGTATTTAATATTATTAAAAAAGCATATAGTTAAATCTATAATTGTTATTAATTAGCTAATTAATTAAACTTGTAATTCATTTCTTAATATACTTTTTTTCAAGATAAAATAATAGTTCAAATGAAAAGAAAAATTTTATAAGAATAAAAAGAATAACTTTTAAACCAATAAAAATTCTTCATTTACTTCATTTAGTGTGTGTATTTAATATTATGAAAAAAGACATATAGGTAAATCTATAATTGTTATTAATTAGCTAATTAATTAAACTTGTAACTTATTTTCTAATATATTTTTTCAAGATAAAATAATTTATGGTAAAGGACAATTTTTAACATGTGTATGATAAATTTTAGTATGTGTAGGATGAATTTTGAAATATGTAGGGTAAATTTACATGTGTTTAAGATAAATTCCGATAAGTATAAAATATATGTAGGATAAATTTTGAAATGTGTAGGATATAATATTTTTGTTTTATTAATGAAAGATAACATCATTAATAAGAACAGTTATAAACTATTTAATGTTTTACCATTATACCCTTTTTTTTTTTCTTACATAAAATTTTTTCTTAAATAAACCTTTCCCTATAATACTAAATTGGGTATCCTATTTATACTTCTGAATTTATATTCTCAAATCCATGGTTCCCTACATTCTTGAAACTTGTATAAATATTTGACTCCAGAAAACTTGCATTCTTTTATGTTTTAATCTAAACAATTTATATATTAATTTTCTCAAAATTTTCATACAAAACCTTCCTCCATATAAACTCATTTATTGTAACCACCAAGAAGTTGAACACACCTCATCCAACACAAGACCTAAGGCCCTTCTTATAAACCATTATAAACCACCATTAAACAAACTAACCCCTTGGGGTTAACCAAGTTTTTGGTTTACTTAGTCATTATAATTCCATATCCCATAAAAAATGCATGATTACATTGCATCAAAGGGCACACATGCTAAAGTTCTCAAGTTAGAAATGATGAATAATCATCGGTTAACAACTCGTTTATTCGTTAAATAAATCACAACACTAGAAGCAATCCATCATATTTGAAGTGCATCTGCAATGGATCCTGCAAGACTCAAGACCTCAAATGGAGCTTTGTTTTCAATGTTTTTCACAGTAGGCGGGCATGAATCGGTGGTCCAAAAGTAGGCAAATGCCTTGTTTGAGTTATCTGCACACATTCGTAGCAGATGTGAGAACCCGTGTCTATGCATTAAAAATACACTTTATGTGGCTTTCAACACGTTCAACCCATTTGATCCATTACCCTTTTAGCTGATTTGTTTTATTCAACTCGTCCGGCCCGCTTTAGATGATCAAATCTAAGCAGTTAAAGCGGTAAAAAATTGGATATCGGTAATTATAATATCATGTAGAATCTATATATATATATATATATAGCAATTTAACACAAACAATTCAGTATACTCTCCTACCATTAACAAATTAACCTGAAAACACTAACAATTGTAGCAAGATGGAACTGATAAAGACTTAAAACACTAACATTTAACACTAACAATACACAATAAGACTTAAAACACTAATAATTGAAAGACGAATGCTAGAACTAAGAAGAAAGGTACTGATATAGGGAAAATTGGTGATATATCGGTCAAATACCGGTCCAATATCGCCGATACTATCGGTACCGATATTCTGACTGATATTTTGCACTGATATCTAACCAGGGGACCGGTAACCAATCTATTAACTGCATAGGATCAAAGTAATATTTCAATTGACGTACATCATTGGGTTCAAATTGACTCATTTGACATGGAGATTAAACAACAGAGATCCTTACCACCATTTTTGTGAACAAATTTTTCCCATGAGTTTTTAGGAAACACTGCATGAGTGACATAAGCACTGACTTTCGTAGCACCATGAGCCGCCAAAACTTTCTGCAACAAAAAAATTATTACATCCATAATTCAACTAAATTATCATTAACTAGATTAAGCAATATCTCTAATAAGCATGCATGTAACTTGTACAGTGAAATGCCATTTTTGTCCCTGAGCTTTGGCCAGTTTTGCGACTTTCGTCCAAAGGTTTGTTTTTCCGTATCTAGATCCAAAAGGTTTAAAATCTTGCCATTTTCATCCTGTTCGTTAACTCCATCCCTTTTTCTCCGTTAAGTCAGGGGTATTTTTATCTTTTTTATTAAGTAAGAGTATCTTGAATACTTGTACAGTATGCTAAATGCTTGTACATAAAGTGAAAAAAGACCAAATTGCCTTTTAAGTTAACAGAAAAAAAAACGAAAATACCCCTGACTTAACGGAGAAACATGGATGGAGTTAACGAGCTGGATGAAAATGCAAGATTTCAAACCTTTTGGATCCAGATGCTGAAAAACAAACATTTGGACGAAAGTCACAAAACTGGCCAAACCTTAGGGACGAAAATGGCATTTTACTCGTAATTCTATCATATACTTGTGAGACATGTAGTGTGTCGAAAAGTACCTGGCATTCAATTAAGGTGCCTCCAGATTGAACCAAATCGTCAACAATAACTACATGGCAACCGCTTGGATTTCCTTCCTTCAGCTTTACTATTCTTTTATCACCCTCACGAACTTTTGCACAAACCACCTGTCGTTGCCAGTATCAATATAAAATAAAACTATACAAAGTCATACATTTTCAAATTGTTATTTTCGTAATAATATGCATCTCACCATGGGAAAGTGATCCAACTGCTTGTGAAATCGCTTCCAAGCTCCATCATCCGGAAACGCGATTACAATCTGAAAACCATATAGAAGAAAGACATTACTATCATAGTATGTAGGGGTGAATCGCACAAAAAACCGAACCAAAATTTGTGGTTCGGTTTCGGGTTTGCATTTTATGAAAACCGAAAAAATCGAACCGAATAACCCAGAAAATCATTTGTTCTATATTAATTTAGGAATTATTAATTTTATTCTTGAATGTTAAGTATTTATAATAAGAACATTAACATGTTTATTTATCTTTGAAATGATTTATCCATTGCCTACAAGAAATAACAAAATTTAACATCAAAAAAGAATGATTTTCATTATATTATAAAAGAACATGTCTAAATAAAAACTTTGGAGAAACATAAAAATAGATTAGAAGGTTAAGCTTATGTGAACAATATTAATTCAAAAGGTTTAATATCTTAACATAAATTTAAACATCTAAGAAAGATTTTTGAACCTTGGATTATACCTTTTTTTAAATCTTACGTAATTTTGTTCCAAAAACCAAATAACCAAACGGAACCGTTGCTAAACTGAAAAGTCTGAAACCGAAAAACCGAACGGTTTTCAAAAACCAAAAACAGAACATTTCAGTTTTGGTTTTACCATAAAATCAAACCGAACCAAACCATGCACAGCCCACTATGTAGAAGCAATATTCTTGAAAGGTTTATCATCTTTTATAATAATGAAAGTATATAATATAGAAAACATAAAACCGAAACAGAAACAAAAGAGATTTACATTATCAGCATCGGGAAGTTGATGAAGACGTTGTTTCAAGAGAGGAATCCCGGTTTCAAAGCAAGGCAAAACATTGTCCCCAAAGTAGAATCTTTCCTGCAAAAAGAGAGATTGTGGCACAGAGTATATTAGGATTAGATTAATGTTAGTTAATCAATATTTAATAGTTATAAAAATGTTTAAAGAATTCATGTTTTCCACTTTGTGAACTCATAATAATTATAAGTATTTATCTGATAGAGTTAATTACGTTTTTCATCCCCATGGTTTGTTGAAAATAACATTACCGTCCATTAGTTTAAAAATTGTCAAAACAGTACCAGTATTTTTACTTTTGTAACAGTTATGGTCCACCTCCGTTAACCCAATCCAATTTGCCGTTAAGTTTTTGGTAAAAAGACTAAAATACCCCTATCTTTAAAAAACTATATTAAACAAACTTTTTTTTATCAATTAAACCAATCCTCTCCTACTCTCTCAGTCTCTCTCTACTATAAAAAAAATTGTTTTTTTGAATTTTTTTTGACAAAGGGGTATTTTAGTCTTTTTACCAAAAACTTAACGGTAAATTGGATGGGGTTAACGGAGGTGGACTGTAATTCTTACAAAAGTGAAAGTATTGGTACTGTTTTGGCAGTTTTTAAACTAAGAGACTGTAATGGTTATTTCAACAAACCACAGGGACGAAAAAGGTAATTCAATCTATCTGATATAAAAACTTCAACCATTATCTATCAAGAAACAGACCTGCAAAGCATGTATGTCATAGATGACTAAGCTTGTGGGACCACCTCTTGATGTCGGAATATTTGATAATATCCTTGCCATGGTGAATGCAGTAGCTACGTCTCCTTCTTCTTCCATTCTTTCAAAGGACCCCGTTGGAAAGAACGGTAACACCAAAGTGAAAGAAGCAACAAAGAGCCTTGTGAGTGCAAATATAACAGATAACTGCTCAAATATTACGGCCGGTGAGCTGAACGATGCTAGAAATGAAACATGCTGGCCTCTGATATCTTGTGCGTTGTTTATGAACAGGTTAGGAAATCCATCATCGAAACTCCTGAAACATGATATATAAGCATCTTAACGGTCAACATCCCTCCTTAACACTTTAACAGTTTAAGTACATCCATCACTAGACAACAGCATAATCACAGGAAGAAAGAGAAACAATATAAGGAAAATCAATCAGGAGAATTTTAAAGTAATTAAAAAGAATATTAACAAATAGTCATCACAATTCGCAAGCTTGGTTTTTTAAAAGAGAGCCTGAGCATAGTTGTTGATAGCGAATAGCGGACAATAGCAACAAGCTACCAATACGCTACGTAGCGATAGCGATGAAATAGTGAGCACTATTTTATGTTTAGCGATACACTAGAACTCTAGAAGAAAATTTTATAAATATTTTTATATGTACATTAAATCCAAATACGGTGTTTCTCTACATATATTAAACAAAAAAACCTATAATCCAGCTACGGTATACGTATATTTATTAAAACCAAAAAAACCAAATAAACCTGAAATCTCGCTATTTACTCGCTATGGAGGAGCCAAAATCAGATAGCGATGAAATAGCGGGTGCTGTTTTATGTTTAGCGTACACCTGAAGAAAATTTTAGAAACATTTTATATGTATATTTTATCAAAATTCGATGTTTTTATATGTAAATTTAGAAGAAAAAAATCCCGCTATTTTATAGGTATACTCTATCGCTATTTTAATTCAAAACAATTAAAAAAACCTATAATCAAGCTATTTAAATTTTAAACACTATGGGGGCATGGCCAACATCAGATTGTGACCTATTGCAGCATCGCCACGCCAAACGCTATAGCAGGTGCTACGCTCGCCACTAACCACAGTGAGCTTGAGACAAGAAGCGATTTGGAAAACGCCTCAGGGCTTTGAGGTGGCACCTCATGAACATCTGGGTCAAAATTGGTCAGAACTGGGGTGTGTAAAAAACAACCAAAGGGGTGAAGAAACTATGAACGGTTTACTCGATAAAAAGATTGATATGTAAAGAAGACGCAACTTTCGGGAACCAAAATCGTGTAGGGAATCCGTTCACAACATAAACAAAAATAAAAAAATTTATTAATGAAATTCTGAATACACGATATATACAAAAATTGAAATATACAGAATGAAATACATAAGACAACTAAACTGGAAAAACATTACAAAGAAACAAAGAAATGAAAACGGAGGTGACTGAGGCACGTGAAGATCACGCTTCCCTTAAAACAGATTTCGGGTCACCCAGGTGAACCCGTCTGTTTCCCAGGGTACAACAGCCTAAGCAGATTGTACTGCCGGGATTAGCCTAGCACCTAAAAAGATACCTGAAACAAGAGTGTGCAAAGTATCAAAATTTGGGAATTCGTTGGATGTGTGTGATGTATGAACCATGCGATTTTCAGTGTCTGATTTCCTGAACAAAGCACCAGGCTTTGTAGAATCCGTGAATCCGTTTAGAATCCTACACGTCACAATTGAATACAGTATTCAATAAAAAATTAAGTCTCAATTGAATTCTGAGAACTTAATTCTCTGACCAGTAGGAATGTAAACAGTCACCAGACTCAAAGTGCGCCATCAAAGCGCCACATTGCGCCCATCGTCCCGGTCCCGGGCGCGGACGCGTGCGCATGTCGGGTGCTTCGCACCCTCCTGGGTGTGACTTGTCACATAGGAATACATTCGTGTAGAGAGTTATAGATATAAATCAACACAGGATTTATCTCTCCACCAATGTGGGACAAACACAACTTCCCACACTTTAAAGTTCCAACATTTATCTCCCCACCAATGTGGGTCAAACACAACTTCCCACACTTTAGAGTTCCAACACACAATTAAAGCTTATGATATCTCATTCATTTGCTTTAATCACTAAATTATTTATCATTAATTTCCAACAAATCGGAAGTACATTTCCCTAAAATTCAAAGTTATTTTTCGCTGTCACTATGTTAGGCCACTCGGTGTGGGGGCCGTCCCAGGCCCGGCTTCAGCCGACGACGCCCCCAACACCGCGCCGGGTGGCTCGTCGGCGTCGCAGGCATCGGCCTGCAGCCGATGGGGACGATGCTGTCTCTCTCCTTCTCTACACACACACACCTATACATACATACATACATATATATATATATATATATATATATATATATATATATATATATATATTTAGCCCCGTCCTCCATTTCCTAGGTTCATCCCCTTTAGGCCGTCCTCACACCCATCCTATGTGGCGCTGACGTGGCGGATCGTCCTCCAGGGAGGCCCGTCACCCACACCGAGTAGCCTTAAAGAATATGTTACAATATCCTTCAACATCTGGCTTCAAATTTCAAAGCTTTTCATTAATTCCCACTTAAAAATTGACAATTTCACTTTCAAGGTAACAACTTTATCACAACCATCTTCCACTACACAAAAAAACACCACAATCTAAACTTATGGCATCAACCCGAAACCGAAACAAACAATTTTAACAACAAATAAAGTACAACAACACAATATACAACAATAACTACCAGAAAAACCTTACAATCACTTCAAGCAAACAACTTTATCAACACAAAAGCTCCAATTACAATACAGCAAAAAGTAACAATAAAGTTGAAAAGTAAAAATTGATAGAATAAAGATAACAAAGAGTTGATACCTCCAGTTGATGGATTGAAGCTGAATGTGTTGGGATTGAGCGGCGATTTTGTGAGCAAGTTGTTGGGCTTCCAGACAGTAAAAAAGAAGAACTTGCTTCTGTTGTGGTTTCTCCATGATTGAGTTGAGTAACAAGAGAATGTTGTAGGGTTTTGGTAATGGATTCTATAGAGAGTGGTGAGGCTGCTTTGGGACTTTGTGTTCAAAAAGCATGATTCGAACCAAAATACCCTGCCAACTCATTTTTGTAGTAAAAAATTGTAAAAGTTTTATTGAAAAAAAAAACGTACTTTCACGTAAAATGTGAAAATGGTCTCTGAATTTAGCTTATTTTTGTTACTCTGGTCTAAAAATAACCTTTTGTATCTGGGTCTCTTAGTTTCATTTTTCTTGTCGTTTTCGTCCAATTAAAAGAATGGGTTAAATTTTACGTTAACTTCTCATCTTTTTGTCGCTTTCCTCGTTTAAATGAAGAGTATAATCGTCATTTTATACCATAATGTATTTTAATTAAATGAGGAAAATAATAAAAAAAAATAAGGAGAAGTCAACTGAAAATTCTAACCCAGCTTACCAATTAAATAAAAATCGCGACAGAGATGAAACCTCATAGATCCAGATATAAAAAGTTTTATTTTTATATTGAAGTGGTAAAATTAGTCAAACTTAGAGACCATCTACTCATATACTAATTAACAAATTTGATTTGTTAGTAACTTACTATTAAATTTTTAGTGTGTTAACTAGTGGATGAATTTTTGTTAGCCAATATCAATCCACTAATATGTATACAAGTCTTAAATATATCTGTATAAGACTCTATTGTATAATTTAAACTACTACTAAAAGTAAAAATCATAAATACTAAATAACCCTTATGGTTTATTTTTAATTCTAATAAATCTTGTACTTTGTAAATGTATTTAACTATTATTATTATTATTATTATTATTATTATTATTATTATTATTATTATTATTATTATTATTATTATTATTATTATTATTATTATTATATACTATATTATGTAAATTCCAACCTAATTGAGTTGGGAGTTAACATTACACAACATGTGTCGTGGTTAAACGTTTTTATATCTACTTTTTGTTCGGTTTAACGGTACCACCGTAACGTGTGTCCCTTTTTTACATAGGATTTCAGATATTGACAACGTATTTGTTATAACGCATTTTGGTATAATTTTATGATTTAATGTTTTTACGTCTATTTGGTACTCAGTTTAACGGTCCCATCGCTTGGTCCTAGTTTATACAAGATGAATGTTTTGTCAAATGAGATTTATTACCATGATACCAGTAGCTAGGGTCGGTATAGGCCCACTGTCCAGACTGCCCAATAACCAGATTATAGTGTATTGCAGCCCATCACACAAATGCCGCAGGCCCTGGCATTAAATGTCCACAACCCAATAATCAGATTTGAAATTTAAGGGCCCAGTCCCTTTCGATTAATTGTTATAAAAAATGTTTTACCTAAGATGAAAACTCAATAATTAGAAAAAAAAAAGAACTTTTTATGTTTTATCTAGCCTATTTTAATTATGTTGAATTCTTTTAATTTATGTTTTCTAGGGCTTTTTGACTTTGTAAGTAAGAAATTTTTAAACCTAATTCGACGATCGAAGTTGCTTAACTCAATTTGCTAACTTAAGTTATTTTATCATTGTTCTTTTGTGACCCATTTTTAACTTATTTGCATCGTGCTCCCTAAAAAAATTTTTATCCTCCACTACATGAGATGAGACAATAAGTGTTTATATTTTAAATTAATAAATACTATTAATATAATCCCATGCTTCACTGCAGGAACACGGTTTTAAACCAGGGGCAGACCTACATAAAGGTCCGGTTCATCGAAACCCATTGAGTTTTGAAATTTTAATAACGTTTCTATATAAAAAAAATATGAGGTGAACCCATATAAAAATGAGGGTGAATTTTGAAAAAAATGTTTGTTATCTTTATACATTTTTTTCAGACGGCGTCCTTTAAGTTTAAAGTTGGAAAGTTTTGTACTTTCTATTTTAAAATCCTACACGTTATGTCCTTTAGGCCTAACTGAGTTAATTTTTTCTGTTAGATCTGATCACTCAAGGGTATCTTAGTCTTTTTACCCATTTATATAAAAACGTTTTAAGAAATAAAACATCTAAATAAATTAAAATTTTTATATATATATATATATATAATATAATTATTCAATCTATCTCTCTCTCTACATGTATCTCTCACTTTCTCCACCTCCATCAACAATCGCCATCATCAACCATCACCGCCTACCACCGCCCCATCTGCCACCATCCGACATAACACAACAAATCAAACCACCGCCCACCTGCCACCATCCAACACACGAAACCCCTTTTTCAATTTTTAACAATCTCGTTACCATCCACCACCACCAACCACCATCCTTCCACCACCTTCTTCAACCACCCACCATCCACCACTATTAACCATCCACCTTCCACCACCTTCTGCAACCACCCAACATCACCACCACACCGCCATCTTCTACACAAACCACCACCGTCCGCCATTGCCCCGCTGGCCACCATCAAAGTAGACGTACCGACCACATACCCAGAAGCCCTATATCGCAAGTACAAAACATGAAACCCAAAAACAAAACACCAACACATCAAACCCCAATTTTGTGCGTCACCCCTACTAAGACAACAACAGCAGATTGTTGCTTTTCTTTTTCACAATGAACAACAAAAGCAGTAGATCGTTGACACACCAAAAAAATCCCCAAATGTTGTACCTTTCACACAGATTATCAAAAATATGAGATTATCATCATTTGAACATTGAAATTAAGGTTCGATCTTCATTCTCATCTTCAAATCTGTTTTCGTCACACACACAACAATGTGAGAGAGAGTAGAGAGAGAAACAGGGGTTGATAGACTTGCGATGGAGATGGAAAAAATCACAGGTTGTTCGAATTTGTTTGTTGGTTGTTGGATTTGCGAACTGTTGTGGCGGTTTTTTAGGCATTAGTGTGTTTTTTTCTTGGCAGAAATCGGTTGTGGTGGTGGTGAAAGGAGGTTGTGGTGGTGGTGGAAGGAGGTGGTAGAAGGTGGAATACACAGAGATTGAGTTGAGAGATAATGAGGGGTTTTTTTTAGAGAGAAAGGCATTGAGTTAATATATAAATTGGTTATTTTTTCTTTTAAATAATAGGGTAAAAAGACAATTATACCCTCAGCACATGATCTAATTTAACAAAAAAAAAATTAACTGGGTTAGGCCTAAAGGACATAACGTGCAGAATTTTAAAACATAAAGTACAAAACTCATCAACTTTAAACATAAAGGACACCGCCTGAGAAAGGGTACAAGGAAAATTTTGAAATTCACTCAAAAAGTGAAGAAGTGTTCAAGTGGTTAAAGCATATATTATAAGAAATAAGTTGTGGGTTCTAACTGCAGAGTTCTTTTTTAAATAACATTTTAAAAAACAAGGAAATTGATAAGTACTAGACAATAAAGGGCGGATTTATTGAATATTATGATAGTTAGCCTGGTTTGAGAGAGGGTAATCTCCAATACAACACTCGATAATCAAAGTAAAACCAGACAATGAAAAGTAAAACAGGAAATAGAATACTTAAATGAAAAATAAAAAAAAAGTTACTTTCTAAATTCAGCCCCTAAATTCAGCATTTTGACTTTACTTGACCGACTCCCATAACATTCAACTCCTAGCATTCAACCCTCACCAATTCAGCCCTAAATCTTTGCTATTGATTAATTGGGTTAAGGTAACTAAACTGAGACATCTGGGTCGACCCATTGATAAGGTGGATTCATATCAATACTTCCTACCCAAAGAAACGACTTGCCTTCAAGTCGATTAGGCGAAAATAAACCTATCTTAATCATCATTTGTTTCTTGAACGTTTCGTTGGATAGATGGTGCCAGGTAGTAGAGGTGTGAGCTTCCAATCGCATCCCTTGCAACTTATGTTTGCGACTATTGATAGTGAATACCATAAAGCTTTTACCCCAATTTGCTTGAATCGTTTTTAGGGTGGCTAGCGTGAATCGTTGGATAGATGAATCGTTTTTACCATAAAGCTTTTACCCCAAAGAATTCTTTCTTGATTGTGTCCGACCCAATTTGTTACATACTCCATAGCTAAGCTCATAGCCTTGTAGACTGTACGAGGTTTATGGATGCGAACACCCGACTTCAATTCATCCAAAAGACCATTCAAAAACACCCTCAACAAGCAATGATCTGGCCATTCAGACACTCGTGTGGATCTTTTAGAAAATTCTTGGCGGTATTCTTGACCAATATTTTTTAGCAAATTCAAGGATTCAACTTGGGATTACAACCAATCCGGTTGCAACCGGGTCAGGGTGAATGCCATTGACATCAGAACTATTTCGGGTTTGCACCATAGTTGCTTTGATGTTTCCCAACAATGGAACCAAATGATAGATACTAGAAAATAAAGGGATGATTTATTGAATATTAAGATAGTTGGCCTAATTCAAGAGGCTTTAATCTCCAATACAAGAACACTTGATAATCAAAGTAAAACCATACAAGGAAAACTAGAACAAGAAATAGAATACTTATTTAAAAATAAAGAGTTATTTCATAAACTTCAACCCCTAAATTCAGCCTTTTGACTTTCCACTTGACTCAGTTCCATTACATTGAACTCCTAGCATTCAACCCTCACTAGTTAAGCCTTAAATCTTTGCTGCTGATTGACTGGGTTAAGGTAACGAACTGAGACATCTGGGTCTACCCGCTGATAAATACTTATACTTTTTTAAAAAGTTTATAATTATACAAATACTTATGCCTTTTTAATGTATATTTTACTATTATATAAAGTACAAAGACCTTCCGTGATGTACTAGTTTTCACCCTAACAAACAAAGATTAGGCATTAGAAGGATCTAGCACTAAGAACACCCGGAGTGTACGTGAAAATGTGACGTGAAAGCCACTGTACACTAGGCACACTGGCCCGCCTATGTCGTGGAGGGCGGTGTTATGGATGGGGTTTGAGGATCTTTACTGGCGTGGGGGTAAATGTGTGGGTGAGGTGGCTGCGTTTCATTGGTGGGTGGACTTTTTGTTGGTTTTGATTGGTTCTTGTTTATTTTTTTATATAAAACGTCACTTTCACGCCCCCCTCATTCCTTGCTTTTTTTATCACGCCCCCTTGCTAACGTGGCTGCCACATGGCGCTTAACGGCCCCTTGCTAATGTGCCTGCCACCTCGCGCTTAACGCCATCTCTTCATACCCTCCAACTCCGTATAGTCCAATAGTACATCCAACGGAGGTGATTTGGAGGGGTCCGCAAACAAGGACTAGTCGGCAGACTTAGAGCACCAATGGAGACCTCGTACGAGTGGAGATCCGTTCCCACTAGTTTGCAATCACAAACCCATGTCCAGTTGATTAAAAAAATTGTATAGCCAACAACTATGTATATAACTAAAAAACCTACACCCTCTTATTGAACTACTTTCACTTTCAAACTCAGATGGTTGGATGAAAAGTGGAACTAGGCATTTGACCAAATTTTAAAAGTTATTCTATATATGAAATATAAGAAAACAAATAGTCTATTATAAAATAAAGAAATTGGATATAATTCTAGTTAAAGTAATTGATGATGTGAATCCTGAGTTAGAGGTTTATGGAGGTTTGTTGTTGTACGGGAAAATAAAGGTTTTTGAGGTTTATTTGAAATCCAATGTGAGTCTAGCGGTGTTCAAGATCGAATTATCCGGTTTTCGAATATTCGAAAATTTCAGATAGTGAATATTAATATCCGAATCCGTATCCGAAATTTGGATATCCGATTTTCGCATATATCCGAAATTTCGGATATGGATTCGGATAATCAAACGGATATCTGAATTTATAAAAAATCAAAAAAAAAAATTTGTCTCGTTCATATAATAAAACTAAACCTATATTCGATTTTTCAAATTTCGAACATTGAAAACTAAAACATTCATAAATCCACATCTGAATCCGATTATTTACTATTTTTACTATATTTTAAACTAAGTATAATGCTAATATACTATATATTTATGAAAAAACTAATTTTCGGATAATCGGATTATCCGAAATTTTTGAGATTCATATTTGAACCCGAATCCGAAAATTCGGATTATCCAGTTTTCGGATATCTGAAATTTCGGATATGGACTTTCAGATATTTCGGATTCGGTTTCAGATCAGGATTTTTTGAACACCCCTGGAGATTCCTATGTGCCGAGGTAGAGATTTGTGAAGGATTTTTAGATTTATTATTTGAGGTACTCTAACGTTCCATTGTGAGACTTGTCCGTTTAGGGTCTAAGAGAAGTTTGTTCTTAGACGAGTGGGTACGGTTCGTTGGTTTGGTTTGATAATTCTATTCTATATATATTAAATATCAACTTTGTTGTGTATTAAAGTGTAACATCCGTCAAAAAACGGATTCACCAAACCCGCTCCGTTTATCAACCGAACAGTCAGTCAAAATTTTCGTTGCGAATTAAATGCCCAAAATAATTTTAAACGATACGTAATCAATTATTATACAAGAATATATAATTAGTTTTTGAAAAACTGTCAAAAATCGCAAAATAAAAATATTATACCTCTGCCGGGTTTCGAACCCGGGTCTGTACCGATTCCGGAAACATGTCTTAACACACACACACAAACCACTGCGCCACTTGCTTTGTTTGTTAAATAATGAAATCATTTAATTCATAAAGTGACATTACGAATTCAAAATCGGCGCCCCTTTAGTTCAGTAGTCGGAATCCCGGAAATCTCGCGAGTTTTTATCACCATTTTCAGTTATAACGTAAATTATTATTAGGACATCGGTTATAACCGATGTTTGAAGTCCGCGACCAAACCATAACCGCCGGAGTTTTTATGATTTACGAATACAGTCGGAAATCAGACCAAGTGCATCTCGATTTTCCCCTATAAATTCACCCTCAACCCATTGAAAACCTTTTCGCTCAAAACCACACTCTTTCTCGGCGAAAACTCCCTCGCCGGAACTTTTCTGTTCGTCGCCGGAAAACCGATTACCTCATTTCCGAGCCTCACTGAGCCTCTGAAGCTTATACCGGAGATACCCATACTTTTTCCAAGCTTTCCGGAGACTTGCTGCTGCAAGACACCTGACGCCGGAGTTGATTGCTGTCGCCGGAGTTCTGCCGGAAAACAGAGGGTCCAGTCGGTATACCTCTTCGTTTATTTTCTTTATCTTTCACCCTTATCTCACCTCAATGAACTGTAAAACGTTAATGAAACTTGAATAAAAACTCGAAACAGTCAGACTTACCTTTGGTTATATTTCAGTGAAGAAGACGATGTATTCGTTATCATATAAGTTTAATTAAAATCAACTTATTAATCGGGTTAGACACACAGTCCAGCGGTGGACTGTGTGCACATATAACGCAAAGGTCACGAGTTCGAATCCGATTTCACACACGCTGCCTAAATAAAAATCAAATTTTTGTTTAACTGAACCGGAGTCGATACTGGTATATGTTAAGTATATTAATAACCGGAATAATAACCAAGTTAGACACATAGTCCAGCGGTGGACTGTGTGTTTGTTTATATCACAGGTCACGAGTTCGAGTCCGGTCTACTGCACCGACTCGAACAATTATCTATTCTTTTTAATAAGGCAGAAAAGGAAATAGCTAAATTGTATTTGAGTATAATAAAAATCGAATTATATAACATGTTTAACACACAGTCCAGCGGTGGACTGTGTGTTAGATTAAACCACAGGTCCCGGGTTCGAGACCTGTGGAGCGCACCGCCGAATTGATTTAAACAGTTTTTAAAATAAAATGATTTTGGTTTAAACTAATTAATATATATATATAATTAAAATCAGATATATAACGGGTTAGACACGTAGCTCAGTTGGTAGAGCTGCGTGCACGCGTACGGGAGGTCTCGGGTTCGAGCCTCACTCAGCGCACTTGTATTCCGAATTGAACCGGTCAACGGTCAGGTCAACGGTCAGTCAAACGGTCAACGGTCAGAAAAAAATCAATTTTTTTATTATTTCTTATTTAATTATTTTAATTAAAAATCAATTAAAAATACTTAAAAATAACATTTTTAAGGTTAGAAAATAGCCTCAAACTACAAAAATACACCCAACAATCCTACTAAAATAGATTAATAAAATCCGTTTACTTACCAAACCATAATGCGATTTATCTAGGTTAAATCTCACTCGTGGTTAAAACCACCTCGCGTGCATTCAACATCATCAACCGAACGCACCCACTGTGAGTGAATCTTACAACTCCCCCTTTTAAATTACACGTTTTGGGGTGTGTCATGTGTTATGAAAATAATCAATTTATTTATTTAAACTCGTGCCATACCACATCATGAATTAAACTTAGATTGTTTTTTTATTGTTGTGATTTACTTATTTCCTTTTGTCATATAATATGAAACTCATACATTAAGCCCATCAGTTCCTCGTGGAAGACGAGTTGAACAACGCGTGCTACAAATCAAATTCATTATTGTTTATGTGTATATCATTGAGTTTGTATTGTTTGTAGTTGTGTCATTCATATTATCATGGTTATGCAATTCATTCATTAGGCCCCTCAGTTCCTCGTGAGAGACGAGTTGAGCATCGCGTGCCTCTAAATGTTCCATTATTGTTCATGTGTGTTTCACTTAATATCTTATGATTGTTGATTAAGTTTACATCTATCTTTACTCATGTTTGGTTGTGCACATATTTCATAATCAATTTAAATATATTTGTTCAAATGTTTTCCATAGGATTCACTCGCCAACATTATGTTGATCCAAAAACCCTTTTACACATGATACAGGTGAACAGGTTGAAGCAAGGAAAACATAGGATATGCCTTAGAAGAGAACAAAGAAGTTTAGATTGTTAGTTAGATCATGTTGTAACATTTATTGTAAAATTCCATTTAATTTGTATTAATGAATATGAAACGCTTAATAAATGTCATGAGCTTTGATGATAACCCAATCATGCCCCGATCACCTTTTCCGCTGCGGGTCGGGTGTGACAGATTGGTATCAGAGCCATGACTATAGGGATATAGGATAGGTTATTAGACCCTTAGAGCCTATACTATAGTCTGCCTAAATTTTAATTGATTAGGTAGTTACATACAAACTTGTGATATTTATTTGTTTCATATTTGTTTACATTTACAGTCAAACATACATGCTTATATACATATCCATTATACACATATACATATTCATTATACATATATTGATGTTCATGTATTCAATTTATTTTCATACTCTCATTATCCAAAGATTTTGTGCAATTTTCAAATCTCATCAAAGTAAGTTCTGCGACGGGCATGTAGTAACTGGAAGGGTACAAGTACCGGTAGTCGGAACGTCCTGTCTAGGCTGGCATTCGTATAAATCCAATATAACGGACCAGTTTGCCTACCTGGGGACCAATGATGAGAGTACGAAGGACCTATTAGGCCAAAGCATGCCACACCAAACGTCGTTCGAACTAACCTACTTTGAGGTGTCATCGTGTCTACACCTGGACACATTCCGAATATCACACGTTGTATACATATTTCTCGATTTTCTCCGGGTTTTTGTGTACGCAACCTGGCAGAAACCGTGCGAACCATATGAAAAACCGGTATTCATGGGGGCCCACATGATTACACAGGTAAAGTATGGCGGCATGTAGGGCCTAACAACGAGCAAAACCCAAGACATCCAATGGATGTAGTAATTTATTTATCTATAATTATTTTATGAATGTTCATTCCTAATGCGACCCATGAACCCAAAAGCATCCAACTCATACTCTTGTCATGTATTCCTTGTAGATGTCTTCTAACTTCGCCCGTAGGAAGACGAGAGCAAGAAAAGCCCGCGAACGCATGGCTGCCTTAATCGCTCAACAAATGGCTGCCGTAATACCCAACATTGTAATCCAAGTTCAACAAACACTTACCGATAATCCTGTCAATCAAGCAAACCAAAACATTTTCAACTCTCCCCCAAATACCACTAAATGCACCTACAAGCATTTCAAACATGCGACCCTCCGAAATACAAAGGGACTGAAGGCGTCACCGCTCTCCTCCATTGGTTTGAAGAAATGGAGAACACATTTCTAAATTGCGATTGCCCTGACGATCGCAAAGTGCGATATGCTACCGGTCGATTATATGGGATAGCACTTACTTGGTGGAACACAGAGAAGGCCAAACGAGGTGTGGAAGATGCTATGTCCTTAACTTGGAACGAATTGAAGGAAATCATGACCAGACGATTTTGCCCAAGGAGCGAAATCAAGAAGTTAGAAGATGAATTTTACTCATTGAAGCAAGTGGAAGGAGACCACATCACCTACAACAAAAGATTCCTCGAGTTACATCAAATGGTTCCCAACATGTTCACTCCCCTCTACCATTTGATCGAGCACTACATTCGTGGTCTTCCGTCAAAGATTCAAGACCCTGTGATAAGTATCAAGCCTGCAACTTTGGAAGCAGCAATGGAGCTAGCAACAGAGCTCACCGAGAACCGAATCCGAAACAAAGACTTCAAGGAGGAGAAGGAGAAGGATAAAGAATCGACTGAAACCTCCGACTCCACTCAAACTGAATCCCCTTCTCAACCCAATCCTAAGAGAAGAAGAGTCGGGCGACTTTTCGCTGCGACCCAACGAAATCAACCAGTTTTACACGCCATACCCATCCGAGCTATCCCAATCACCCAAGTGGCACCCAACTCAGCTTACCCAGATAAGAAACCATATCTTGGACCTCACCCTCGATGCAACAACTGTTTTTATCACCATCCCCATACCCTACCTTGTCGTCTATGTGCAACTTGTGGACGCTATGGTCATTTGAGCAATGTTTGTCGCACCTTTCAAAACCAAACCTTTTCCCCTACTCAAAACATGGCCCAAACTTATCACCAACCCCAATACCCCATGTTCCCACATGCTCGAGCTTGTTTCAATTGTGGCGACCCTACCCACTTTAGAAACACATGCCCTCAATTGGTTAACGTTATCAACACTCAAGCCCAATCAAACCCAGTTAACCAAGTAAACCAAGAAAACCCAAACACTATGCCATCAGCAAGAGGAAGAGTCTTCAATATCAACGCCAACCCTGTCGAAGATAATGACGGCCCAGATGAAGATACTCAACTAGTCCTCTTCGCCGAAGATCCAGATTCAACTCCTATCGTTTAGTTTTATGTTTTTGCCATGTGTAGACTGTTAGAGAAATTATTGGTATATTATATATTATATATTGTTTTCAGTATATGCTTTTGCCGAGGCCGCAGCTACCCATCCATCGAGGTTGAGTTTGATCCCCATTTTATTATGCGGTTGATCAGGGTGTGCCCGCACGACCGGCTCCGTTTGTTTGAGCCTTGATCGGTTATTTCATTTTACATTTCAATACATGCAATACGCTCGGCTCCGTTTGATTGAGCCTTGAGCGCACATTTCAATTTACATTTCCAGTTCATCCAATACGTTCGGCTCCGTTTGATTGAGCCTTGAGCGCACATACAATTTCATTCAATACGTTCGGCTCCGTTTGATTGAGCCTTGAGCGCACAGACAATTTCATTATCAGTATCTTGTGGTTGTGGTGTTTGTAGTAGAGTCGCATCGAACTAACCATAACTTGCGGATAAAGTCAATGAAAATTTGACAAGGATATGGTGGATACGCCGATGGTACTTCCTATATATAAGTATTCTTGTCAAATGATCGGAGGCATTATCAGGCTGTTATGAGAGGTTCCATGCATAGGCTGTTTGTGTGGTTAAGTTATTCATTTTCAGTATATGCAATACGCTCGGCTCCGTTTGATTGAGCCTTGAGCACACAATTTCAATTTCAGTACATTCAATACGTTCGGCTCCGTTTGATTGAGCCTTGAGCGCACATCCATTTTATTTTCAGTACATGCAATACGATCGGCTCCGTTCGATTGAGCCTTGATCGCACAGATATATTTCATTTCAGTATTTTATGTTTGTTGTATTGGTTGTAGAGTTATAGGACTAATCATAATTCACTGATAAAACCAATGAAAATTTGACAAGAATATGGTGGATACGCCGCTGGTACTTCCTATATATAAGTATTCTTGTCAAAGGATCAGAGGCATTATCGGACGGTTATGAGAAGTTCTATGTAGGATTTATTAGTTTCTTGGTAACCAATCATAACTTGTGGATAAAACCAATGAAAATTTGACAAGAATATGGTGGATACGCCGCTGGTACTTCCTATATATAAGTATTCATGCCAAAGGATCAGAGGCATTATCAGGCGGTTATGAGAAGTTCCATGTAGGATTTAGTATTGCCTTGGTTGGAATTTGTGTTACATTTATATCACCATGTTATTTAAAGAGATTGGATTGTGATCCATTTCTACATAAACTAACCTCTCCATCATAACAAACGAGGGAGGAACTTCCATCATTCAAACATATATGCTATCAGAATGTGGATTCAAGTATTTACTGTTGTGTTTATTCATGTTCAAATATTTGCTGATGTGTTTATTCATGTTCAAATATTTGCTGATGTGTTTATTCATGTTCGAATATTAGCTGTTGTGTTTACTCATGTTCAAATATCAGCTGTTGTGTTCCCTATAGGTTGTAGTGTTAGAAGTTTTGCCTTAGGATATAACCCTACTTTCCCAAACGTATCTAAAGTCTTATGCATGATATCATTTTTAGCAAATCATTTCTGCTTATCAATACTTATACAGTAGGCAACAAAAAGCGATTCCTGAATAGGGTACTTAACCCTTACAAGGAACGTTACCGCCTCGAAACAAAACTTAAACCCTCATTTTTCTGAGCATACAACTGTCAAACTAAACATCATCATCCTTTTAGTCAAAATATATCATTATTTAAATTTCGGGACGAAATTTCTAAAAAGCAGGGGATACTGTAACATCCGTCAAAAAACGGATTCACCAAACCCGCTCCGTTTATCAACCGAACAGTCAGTCAAAATTTTCGTTGCGAATTAAATGCCCAAAATAATTTTAAACGATACGTAATCAATTATTATACAAGAATATATAATTAGTTTTTGAAAAACTGTCAAAAATCGCAAAATAAAAATATTATACCTCTGCCGGGTTTCGAACCCGGGTCTGTACCGATTCCGGAAACATGTCTTAACACACACACACAAACCACTGCGCCACTTGCTTTGTTTGTTAAATAATGAAATCATTTAATTCATAAAGTGACATTACGAATTCAAAATCGGCGCCCCTTTAGTTCAGTCGTCGGAATCCCGGAAATCTCGCGAGTTTTTATCACCATTTTCAGTTATAACGTAAATTATTATTAGGACATCGGTTATAACCGATGTTTGAAGTCCGCGACCAAACCATAACCGCCGGAGTTTTTATGATTTACGAATACAGTCGGAAATCAGACCAAGTGCATCTCGATTTTCCCCTATAAATTCACCCTCAACCCATTGAAAACCTTTTCGCTCAAAACCACACTCTTTCTCGGCGAAAACTCCCTCGCCGGAACTTTTCTGTTCGTCGCCGGAAAACCGATTACCTCATTTCCGAGCCTTACTGAGCCTCTGAAGCTTATACCGGAGATACCCATACTTTTTCCAAGCTTTCCGGAGACTTGCTGCTGCAAGACACCTGACGCCGGAGTTGATTGCTGTCGCCGGAGTTCTGCCGGAAAACAGAGGGTCTAGTCGGTATACCTCTTCTTTTATTTTCTTTATCTTTTCACCCTTATCTCACCTCAATGAACTGTAAAACGTTAATGAAACTTGAATAAAAACTCGAAACAGTCAGACTTTACCTTTGGTTATATTTCAGTGAAGAAGACGATGTATTCGTTATCATATAAGTTTAATTAAAATCAACTTATTAATCGGGTTAGACACACAGTCCAGCGGTGGACTGTGTGCACATATAACGCAAAGGTCACGAGTTCGAATCCGGTTTCACACACGCTGCCTAAATAAAAATCAAATTTTTGTTTAACTGAACCGGAGTCGATACTGGTATATGTTAAGTATATTAATAACCGGAATAATAACCAAGTTAGACACATAGTCCAGCGGTGGACTGTGTGTTTGTTTATATCACAGGTCACGAGTTCGAGTCCGGTCTACTGCACCGACTCGAACAATTATCTATTCTTTTTAATAAGGCAGAAAAGGAAATAGCTAAATTGTATTTAAGTATAATAAAAATCGAATTATATAACATGTTTAACACACAGTCCAGCGGTGGACTGTGTGTTAGATTAAACCACAGGTCCCGGGTTCGAGACCTGTGGAGCGCACCGCCGAATTGATTTAAACAGTTTTTAAAATAAAATGATTTTCGGTTTAAACTAATTAATATATATATATAATTAAAATCAGATATATAACGGGTTAGACACGTAGCTCAGTTGGTAGAGCTGCGTGCACGCGTACGGGAGGTCTCGGGTTCGAGCCTCACTCAGCGCACTTGTATTCCGAATTGAACCGGTTAACGGTCAGGTCAACGGTCAGTCAAACGGTCAACGGTCAGAAAAAAATCAATTTTTTTATTATTTCTTATTTAATTATTTTAATTAAAAATCAATTAAAAATACTTAAAAATAACATTTTTAAGGTTAGAAAATAGCCTCAAACTCACAAAAATACACCCAACAATCCTACTAAAATAGATTAATAAAATCCGTTTACTTACCAAACCATAATGCGATTTATCTAGGTTAAATCTCACTCGTGGTTAAAACCACCTCTCGTGCATTCAACGTCATCAACCGAACGCACCCACTGTGAGTGAATCTTACAACTCCCCCTTTTAAATTACACGTTTTGGGGTGTGTCATGTGTTATGAAAATAATCAATTTATTTATTTAAACTCGTGCCATACCACATCATGACTTAAACTTAGATTGTTTTTTTTATTGTTGTGATTTACTTATTTCCTTTTGTCATATTATATGAAACTCATACATTAAGCCCATCAGTTCCTCGTGGAAGACGAGTTGAACAACGCGTGCTACAAATCAAATTCATTATTGTTTATGTGTATATCATTGAGTTTGTATTGTTTGTAGTTGTGTCATTCATATTATCATGGTTATGCAATTCATTCATTAGGCCCCTCAGTTCCTCGTGAGAGACGAGTTGAGCATCGCGTGCCTCTAAATGTTCCATTATTGTTCATGTGTGTTTCACTTAATATCTTATGATTGTTGATTAAGTTTACATCTATCTTTACTCATGTTTGGTTGTGCACATATTTCATAATCAATTTAAATATATTTGTTCAAATGTTTTCCATAGGATTCACTCGCCAACATTATGTTGATCCAAAAACCCTTTTACACATGATACAGGTGAACAGGTTGAAGCAAGGAAAACATAGGATATGCCTTAGAAGAGAACAAAGAAGTTTAGATTGTTAGTTAGATCATGTTGTAACATTTATTGTAAAATTCCATTTAATTTGTATTAATGAATATGAAACGCTTAATAAATGTCATGAGCTTTGATGATAACCCAATCATGCCCCGATCACCTTTTCCGCTGCGGGTCGGGGTGTGACATAAAGCTTGTATTTTATGCTTTGATGTTTTTTCTCAATCTTTTTTCCTTTTAACCCTTAAATATTTTATCTTTTACAAATTTATCATATTGATTTTTTTCATTTTTAATCCTCAACGCTTTTTTAACTTTTGGTTCTATATACATTTCGTATTTTACAATTTTTTTCGTTTAACATTTAAGTATAAATTTAGCATGTTATTACGTTGCAATGCGTTTGCGATTCAATATTTACGTCTATTTTTCGTCATTTAACGACCCCGTCACAACACCGCCAACGCGTGGGTTCGTAAAGCGACTTACTTATCTTTTTCTTTGTTTTACGTTTCATTCGAATTTTACCTGTTAACACACCTCAAAGGATGTGCGTGGTTAAACACTTTTACGTCTATTTTTTTCTAGTTTGACAATACCCGTTGTAAAACGCAGGTCTAACACCCCTATAACACACGAGTTGGATAAAACATTTCAAAGTTAACTTTTTTCTGCAAATTTTTAAATTGTTTAAATTATCTAGAAAACTTCATGTATCCTTGGAGTTCCCTATTTTATATTGTTTAAATTATCTACATATGACTTTTGAGTAGAAAGATGTTAGTTTCTATATATAGCAACTAGTAGTTTTATGTCCCGCGTAACGCGGTGGTAAGCCGAATATTTTTAAATTTGATAACAAATACGTTTGTGTTTCAGTTATTTATACATACTTTCATAACATGATCTTAATAAAAATTACATCGAGATACATAAAAATATATGCCCGTCAGAGGTGATTTTTTTAATAAAGTTTAGAAATTGTAGAGTAACTTTATTGAAGTACAGGAGTAGTAGCGTTTGTCCACCAATAGCAAAAAGTCACTATTTCCTCGGGTTGGGAGAAATACGTATATTAGCGAAGTTGAAGATTTAAAAGTAAAATACAAAAAACCACGATCAATTACTAAAAGAAATAAAAGTAGAAGAACTAAATATGTACACTACCAAAGGTGAAGTAAATGGACTAAACACGCATATAAACATAGTTAACTAGTAAAAGGAAGTCTGTTTCCAAAACAGATGGACTAAAACACGTATATTAGCAAAGTTAAAAGTTTGACAATTAAACACAAAAAATAATAGCGAATGAGAGATGTCAAACAGCTGCCTTACATTATTTCCCTGATGATCTTTGTAGTATACACAAATTTTGAGAATGAATTAATAAATTTTGAAAAGGTGGAGTTGCAACAACAATAAAATAAACATGATTAAATAGTAAATAACTGGCGTTATAAATATTTAAAATAGATTGTGAAAAGAAAAATGATTGTGAGGTATTATAAAGTTTGTAATTATTTAGATACCTGAAGTTAAATCATAAGAATTTATAAGAAAATTAATCAAGTATCAACAATAAAATTTTAAATTAGTTAAATTAAAGGAGTTAGATCTATAAATAACAATAATGCTCAACTTAATATAACTATATAAAGATATTTTAGCTTAAAAAAACGTTTAAAAAGTTTTTTTTTAAATTATATGAAGATATTGTAGCTTAAAAAAGTTTAAATAGTTTTTTTTAATTAATAGACTCTAAATCAATTGATAAAGAGGAAGTTGGATTAAAAATGGAACAAAATAAGTGGTGCAATTATGAGGATCGAGAATCTAACTAAAACATGATATTTGATTTAGGAATGCAATCAATTTTAGATCGTTTTCATACTTGCAGTTTAAGTAACCGTAATCCGTATATATATATATACATAAAGGCAGCATCCATACCATTATCTATCTATACTTTTCTAATCACTCCAGAATTTCTCTATCGGTTAAACTCTGTTGGTGATCAGTTGATATTGATCAGTTTCTGCTTCAAATAACTAAGATGGATCCGTATTATGATCACCACCGCATTCCGCATCAACCATACTACGCATACGCTGTTCCTGTATCTGCACTTCCTGGTCAGTGGGTGGTGTATGATCAAGTGAATATTCCTGCTCATTACACCATCCCCATCTTCTACCCTCAACCGGTGCACTATGTTGACGATGTAGCCATTCTCAACACCCCTAATCCCATGTGGGTCAATCAAGAACAACATCCTGTGCATTTGTATGACTCTTTGGTTCGTCAGTTTGAAGATTTCATAGAAGAGAGAATGATCATGGAAGAGTTAGAGGCTGATCCTGCGTTTCCTGAACGAATAAACACTGGAACGAGTGGTTCGGTTTTATCAGAGGAAGAGATTTCCGAGCATCTGCATGTGTACCCAGCACAAGGAAAGATGAGTGAAGTGGATACTTGTTCTATTTGTTTGGGTGACTATGAAAACAAGGAAAAGATGGGGAGACTCGATTGTGGGCATCGGTTT